>CM060927.1:208408963-211033963 GCA_030737875.1 Allium sativum | reverse complement strand
AAGTGATAACAAGCCAATGCATTAAGATGCATGAATGTAGGTAAGGAAAGGAATTAATAGAATGAAAATTAAGGAAATGAATGAATGTTGCAACCATGAAGAGGGGAGGTCATTGTAAACGAATGCAGCCGTTAATATTTTAAAAATTTATTAATTAACGATAGTCACACTTTGGATAGAAAAGGGAAGTATTTAAAGACAACAATTTTTTTTTCTTTTAATCTAACAATGAAAGATTGTAACATAATGATATGTTTACCCAACACTACATATTATAACATAATGACCTCTTTATCATAATTTATTTAGAGTCCACCTAATATTTTAGACCAACCTATTCAATGTTCATGCAAAAATAATTAAATATACACACATGGAGTAGATTTGCTTTTGGAGAGAGACAATAAAAGGAGAGAAAAAGGGATGTTAGTTTAAGAATTAAGAATTCAAAAGTTGTAAGAGAAAATAAGCATCATGATTTTGGCTTTAAAGGCAAGGCTATAAGGCTGCAATTAATGTGAAATAACTTTACGTATGAAATGAATGCCACTAGTGTTTCTTGGTTCGTCCAATTTTGATTTAAAACTAACTTTATATAATTTCTCAAAGTTGGAAATTAAAATTTGGAATTACCATGAATTTTAAGTTCAAAATAGAATTAAAATAATAAACTTAATATTTCAGCCATTATTAATAAAATAATTTAATTAAAAATAGAATTTTTAATTTCTGACTCATTTTCTTAACAAAATTATTTAAAATAAAAATTTTAAATTGGCCCTAAATTGCGGGTTGTTACAATAAACTCAATGATGACTAACCAAACATCGAAAAATACCGGATGACTAATGAAAGAAATTAGAGGGTGAGGAAAGATAAGGTAGAAATTTAGAATAGAAGAAGAAGAAGAAGAACACAACATCAGAGTAACACGAACCTCACAGCGAAACGAATAACATATAATATATATAACATAACTTGAAATATATATGTACTTGAATATACATCATTATATGTATACAATACATTATCAGAGTACAACACTTACAACACCGCGGAAATAACTATAGCTATACAATCCTGAAGCCTCCTGCTCCAGTTCTTCAAGTATCTGCAAATTCCTGACTACTTGACTGTCCGTATAAATTTGGGCACCCAAGAGTTTAGGGAAACAAAACAAAATAAACTCCGGGTCAGTCATGTGACTGGTATGAGTAAAACAGTTTAAAACAGTTTGAATGAGTAAACGATATCTCATAAGACCACGCCGTATAACGGAACGGGTTTTTCCCTTATGAGAATCCAAAATATCTTTATATCAAAAACCTTTTTATATTATAATAATGTCTATCAACCACAATATAATAATCATCTAGCAGAAACACTTTCATTTCACGTTCTACATATATAGTATACAATCAAAAACCGCAAGCACGTATTGGGTAATGGATTTCCAACTATGACAAGGTATGAAACCACCTTTCGCTAGTGTACCTCTAGAGAGGAATACACTGGATTCAACAAGAACATCTTGCAACCCGGTCATACATGACCGACCACTCATTTCGCTTGAGTGTATCGAATGTATATCACCAACGGCTGGGATCAGCAACCGTTTCCCGAATGGGACAGTATCGACAATAGTTTTTAGAAATAAATGAAACTCTAGATCAGGTGATTTATACACCCTACTTCGGTGCGACTGACTTAGGCATGCTGCCTGCCCGATTTCTGTCATTTACCAGATGTGAGGCTAGAAGCTACGCTTTATCATCACACCAGATTCACTTTGAATGTCACATCGTCAAATCCATCAAATCACCGATTGACGTCCTCAACCATACATTATGTGTTAGCGAAAAGAAGTTTCCTTCTCCGCTTCCACTCTTGGTACGGTTGGAGAAATCAATATATGTGATCGTCTGGAAATACTCTGTCAGACATCTGTCCATACAAGTCATCCAGGAACATGATGAACCGAAGGCACTATTCTGTAAACAGGATAGCCCTTGCATAACTCCGTCTTCAATTTCCTTTGGCATATATGATTCGCAACGCTTATGCCAATACATAGTGGTTCTTTGGATAATAATCCAACCGGTCTCTCCATATTAACGACATTAAAATGGTCAAAACTTCGATAGTCTGTGATTTAACCATCAAAGAAAACAAGTGTGCAAACAACGATATTATTTCCAGATGGAAATTCTATCACCCAATCATCAATCATATATATATATATATATATATATATATATATATATATATTCATATTTTCTATTTCAATATTTGATTATGTTTCTGATTCTATTTGGAAAACATTTCCAAATCTTCTTTACTTGGATTTAATCAACTTCGCGATGACAACTCGAACCACTATACTTATTTACTAAATTCACCTAACCACTTTCACTCTCGAACCTTACCCATTTCTAAATTAAAACGAAGTCAATCAAGTTGGGGTATAACTACCTCTCAGACCTTAACTGAACAACATTTCAAATCTCGAAATAGGGCAAGTTCATCTTTTAACCCTTTAACACTTCCTTACGTGACTATCGTTTGAATACATCTCTATTCGATAACTCCTCCCTTCGAATAAGGTATATTCGATAACTCTATTCAATTTACTCTATTCGATTAACCCTTATCAATTTACCCTATTGGACTAACGCTATTTGATTAACTCTATTGGACTAACGCTATTGATTAACTCGTCTCACTTAACTCCTTTCGAATAAACTATATTCGATAACTCCCTTAACTCTATTCAAATAAACTATATTCGATTAACTCCTTTTACTTTCTATTCGAATAAACTATATTCGATTAACTCATTTGCTTTAACTCTAATCGATTAACTCCATCGAATAACTAAATTCAATAACTCCTTCGAATAACCAAATTCGATAATTCCTTTCGAATAAACTATATTCGATTACTCACTTCGATTAAACTAATCGATAACTCTTTTCGATTAAACTATAAATCGATAACTCTTTTCCTTTAACTCTATTCGAATAAACTAATATTCGATAACTCTATTCAATTTACTCGACTCGACTAACCCCTTTCGAATAACTAATTCGATTTACTACTTTCGAATACAATATTCGATTTAACTCCCTTCGAATAACTAATTCGATTTAACTCCTTTCGAATACCATATTCGATTTAACTCCTTTATTCTCTTTATAAAGATTTCCCTTTTAACAACGTTTATTCATTTTAAAGATTTACTTTTAGTAACGGTTCTCCACTTTAAAATGATTTCCTTCTTATAACAGTTTCCTTTTTATAACGTTTTCCCTTTTTCTAAATATCTCATATTTATAAATATTCCAATTTATAAATATTTCTTATTTATAAATATTCCATTTATAAATATTTTATTTTCAAATATCACTTTGACAAATTCCTCCTTATCAACATTTCGGTAGGTTATGGTATTCAACATATCAAATCACGATGATGAATATCGTCCAAACACACATAATCGACAACAGATTATAAATCACATCATATATCACAATATATGAAAACAATAAAATAACTGTTGAGGAATCCAGTTGGATTCCTCTAACCTGTTTCCCTGCATCACAGATGTTAAACAATATAGATAACATCACTTTCAGTTCCATATGATATATTCTGTTAAACAGAATCAATATAGAAATTCAACTAACTGACTAGCAGTTCAATCAAACAATCAACACACAGTCAATCAGCCAATATTTAACAGTTCTAAAAATACAACATGAAATTATAAACTGTTCAGAGTTAGTGAGATTTACTCACATTTGCAGTTCATCGTTAAAGAACGATAAACTGTTTATTTGATTTGAATCAAACAATTTAAATTCGACGTAAATTCAGACGAGCTCCAATCCACTTCCAGTCAGCTTCATTGTGAAGCTCTCGTCCATACGATCCTAACGTGACTGACGGTTCGTCATTCTGAGTTTCCATGCGTAAGATATTACATTTAGAAGTTTATACACTAATTAATATTAAAAATAAAACTTGATTATTTATTTTAATGGACCTCACCCCCTTTGACATAACCAGCCTGTCCTCTACCCAAAAGCCCAACCCGCTCCCTTTACTTTCTTCCCCAAATCCGAACAGAACGCACGCTGCTCCTCCTCCTTGACATTTCCGCAAATTCAGGCTCCAACCCCTCCTTCCTTCCTTCTTTTAAAATCCAACAAAAATACTTACAATTCCTTTCGTCTCTCCCTCTCCAATCTCCTACCATTGACCCTCTACTCGAGCTCACGATACGGGTTGCAGTGTTCTTCAACACTACAGTGAACGCGTCAGTTTTGTCACCAAAATCAACAAAAACCCCACCGCAAGTTGTCATTTTTCACCCTCAATCCACAATCGAACATGAATCCATCAATCGTTGTATAAATCTCGCCATAACATGAACCCTAGTTTCAAAAATAACACGGTGGAAACCGTCGATGTTCACCAAAACCCATCGCACCACATTCTGAAACCACTAGGATGGAGCTCTTGCGTTGTTGAATCCAAATATTCAACTTTGGTGATTTATAGAAATTTATTTCAATTTCTTTTGATTTATTCTTTGAGTTATTTCTCACGTTTTGGTTATTTTTGAGGCGGCTGAGAATATGAGGATGCACAGACTTTTTCTTAGGGTTTAGGAAGATATGTGTATTTATAGAAATTTTTAGATATTTTTATTTTGATTATTATTTTAATTTATAATCAACTGTTGTATATATATGTCCTTTAAAAATTCCTATGACCACATACGATACCTAAAAATCACAAAAATGGACATGTATCTTCAGTTCGACATTACGGTCTCAACGAAACTGGTTTCGTCGAATTCCGACTCCATTTGCTCACACAGTGTATTTTTAACCATCGAAATACTTACTGTTTTTCACTCTAAAAATCCGTACGGCCACACAGTGACTCTAAAAATCACAAAACTGGAAATCTAACAACTATTTAACATTGCGGATCCAACAAAATTAGTTTCGTCGAATTCCGACTTCGTTTGCGAAAGTGGCTATTTTTAAAGCTTTGGATGACCCATTTAAATATATAAATATATTTAAATATAATTAAATTAAATATTTATAAATAAATATTATCGTATATATTCACAGTGGAATACCATACAGCTCTAGAATATTCTTATATGAATTTCTAACTTGATATTTTCAAATCTGGGTCAACCCGATATTCGATTTATATTGAAATTCCTTTCTAAAATAAAAATAATTCCTTTATAAATTATAAAGGAATTCCACAGCGACTTTTCTAAAATTTGATTTGGACATGAATCAAAATCTACACGACGAAATCCCGATTTTTCCCTTCTACTAGAAAGATATACTCCACCAGCTCCACACGTTTCTTGTTTCACAGAAATCCGGCTTAAAATGAATCCTGTACATTCAATTGAAGTTCGAATCACCAATTTACGAACTGCAGCGCCATTTCGAGCTCGATTTTAATTATATTATAATTCTATGTTAAAACTGTCGTTTATATAATATATTCGTTATTCAAATTCAATTCTAAACTGAATTAAATATCACAGATGATCCAGTTTGCACTATATCGCCATTTCAGCCAATTCTGATTATTTCAGAATTAAATATATTATTTAATTTATTATTTTAATTAAATATTCACCATTATTTAGTTCCACGACCATTTAATTCACTATATCACTATTTATATAATTAAATTAATTAATTATAATACCTCTACAAATGCGGGTCATTACAGTAATCATACAATCCTTATGGATTAAATTAGGTTAAGTAGTCCAATTCTTTACCATGTCCATTTATGGTTTATAATGGGTTAGACCTCCCACATTAGGCCTACAACATGTGGATGCTGGATATGCCGATTGGGTCCAGCCAGTCCTATTCCACAGTTGAGCCTAACCTCGTGTCTTAACCTGATTCATATTTGCATACTTAGACCTCCCACATTAGGTTCAACATTAGTGGCTATTGGATATGCCGATCGGGTCCGGGCAGACTTCCACCACTAAGGCAACCTAACCTTGTGTCATAAGTATAATTACAATTCCTAATTGTAATTACTAAACATTCCATTTTTATCCAAATCTACCTATGTCACTATAGGTGATTATTTCTCTTTTTCCCCATATTTAATTATATGCCCAATTCACTATTCAAATTATAGACTTTTACGCCCCTTTTCAATCCACCTTTTAATTATGCCCCATACGCTCCTTTTTCCGATGTCATAAATCAAGGCATATATATGTATGTATGTATGTATTATGCATAAACCCAAACCCACATATTTTCCTATTTATGCCTAAAATTCATATTCACATATGGTTTAATTTATGCCCCAAATCAATATTTAGACATGTCTCATTTTATACCCAATTCCATATTTACATTTATTCCAATGAGTGCCTAAATTCATATTATCCAACAGGACATATGCCCCCAAACCCATATTCGTATATTTCCAAATTTATGCACAAATTTAGATCCATATTTTCCAATATCAATTACGCCCCAAATTATGTCTTTTCCTATTATTCCCCATTTCGCATGTTCGCATTTTTCAGCGTTAGGCCTAGACTCGAAGGTAGCCTGACTATATAAGAATAAAAAGGGAAGAATAGGGAGAGAAGAGAATCAGAACAAGCATAATAACGAATCAATAACATAACAGTAACGACCCGGAAAATTTGAACCAATTTAAAATTTTTAAATTGGCTATTTTAGTGGATTATAAATATTTAAAATAAATATTTTGAATAATAGCAATGAAACGTAAGTTTGAATCAACATTGAAAATGAATATAATTATTTCTAATTATAAACAAGGCCTGAAATGGTGCGGTAGTTTCAAAATTTGAATTCAAACTTTGACTGACTATACCGGGTGCAAAACAAAACGGATTGGAGTGAAACCAAAAATATTTAAATCTTTTAGTGAATACCTTTCTAATGAATCTGAAGAATCGAAGTTTCATAGTAGGAAGCAAAAGTTATGGCCAGATGAATTTTCAGAAAGGTCGCTATGGAGTTTATATAGCCCGAGAAATTGGCCATTTTGCAAAGGACCTCGAAATTCGATGAAACCACTTTTGTTGGATCCGGGATGTCAAATTATTGCTAGGTTTCAAATTTCATAATTTTTGAAGCTAGTATGTGAGCATGGCAAAGGAAAACATGTTTTGGTCAATTACAGTTAAATTGGATCGACCGGAAATGGGCCATTTTTCAAATGGTCTCAGAATTCGACGAAACAAGTTTTGTTGGGACCGTATCGTCAAAACATAGCCTGATTTATTTTTCTGGAATTTTTCGAATCAGTTTGTGGCCCTGGAAAATTGAAATGTATGTTCAAATCAAATATTGAATGTTTTATATTTCAATTTGAATGAAAACTGACTGAAACAGTCGAATGGGCCTACGAAACATATCCCATTGTGTTCGGAATGGAGGAAAACGCTAGGGACGACAGTCATTGGGTTTGGATTGGAGTTCGTATGAGATAAGGGGTATTTTCGAATTTTTAAAAATATATAAATATAAAAAAATATCATTGGTCCTTCACTTTCTCTCTCCCCGTATTTCCTTCAGGCGCGCACGACGGAAAGGACTCCCCTCCTTCTCTCTTCTTTTTCTCTAAATCCACACAATAAAAACCCATGGTGCTTTGGAGGATTTTGTAGAGCTAGGAGAGAGCTTCACATCCATACCTACTGTGGAATTTTTCGTTGAGTATAGAGGTTGAATCACCTCCACGAAGTCGTGCCCTTCGAATCGCCGCCCCGAGCACGTCCAGCCACCGAAGTGGGCCCCACTTCTGGCGAGAGGGCGCCTCTCCTCCCCCTTCGACCTCGCGCAACCCGATCGTGGAACCTTTACACGGATTGATCGAAAAATCCAAACCTAGTTTGGAACCATTTCAGAAAAGGTACGACCTTGTTAATTAAAACTGATTTTTACACTTTTAAGTGTTGCAAACTTGTAAAAATCATATCTTTTTCGTTTCTCGTCGAAATTCAGTGAAACAAGAGACAGTGGACTCATGTGGACGTCTTCTACATTCTAGAAGAGACCGCATATTTTTCTGAGCCTCCTGCTATTTTTGGTGGAGTGGAACCCAATGTGAGATTTCTAATTTATAAACGATATGGAAAACGACGATGTATAAATTATATAGTCGATGTATGACTTGTATAAGCATTGTACACTTCTTGTATAAGCGTTGTATAGGTTGTACGTTCGATGTATAAGTTATATATGCGTTGTAAAAATTATATATGTGTTTAATAGAAGTGAAATGCTTATATAATATATATATATACGCCCCTCGTCCACAAACCATGGACGATATTTACTGATTGTGATTGGTGTGAAAATTGGTTGATTATAATTGTGTGTGGTTGAAATTGATTGATTGTGGTTGAAAAATACCCGTTTGTGGTTGAGAATTATTTGGTTGAAAACACATAGGATTAGTTTGTGGAAATGAAAAAAATATACATGCCGCCTGCGTGCGAACTAGATGCATGAAATCCCCATTGTCAAAGGCTGCGAGGCTTTAAGGTAGAGCGAGGAGCCGTACTAGGGACTGCCCCGGTTTCAACTACCATGTCGTTATGCTGCCGAAATTTTGAATAATATTCATGTGTTAGAATTATTTTCATGTGTTGAAACTATATTCGTGTGTTGAATAGAAATTCATCTATTGAACGACATTCATGTTTTGAAATAAATTGTTTTGCAATAAAAATCACATTTTTTACTTTATATATATAAACTATAGAAAACCTTCATGTGTTGAATTGAAATTCATTCATTGAATAGAAATTCATGCGTTGAATGGTACTCGTGTTTTAAATATAAAAATCACCTTTTTATCTATATATATAAACTATAGAAAACCTTCATGTGTTGAATTGAAATTCATTCGTTGAATGGAAATTCATGTGTTGAATGGTATTCGTGTTTTGAAATAAATTGTTTTAGAATAAAAATCATATTTTTACCATCTATATGAACTATATAAAATAGACGTGTTTTGAAAGAAATTGTTTTATAATAAAAATCATATTTTTACCATCTATATGAACTATATAAAATAGTCGTGTTTTGAAATAAATTGTTTAACAATAAAAATCATATTTTTATTATATACATGAATTGTTAAAAATAGGGAACTGTTGAAATAGAAGTTAGTTTCATGAAAACATCATTTTTATCAAAGATATGAAAGAATATGGTTTTGAAATCGAAGAATCGATTATATTTATATATATATATATAAATTTAATTAAAATAAATCGAATAACGAAGCTGTAGTTCATGTTTTGAAACCGTGATTTCAAACGATTAGTACGGGAGATCCGACCATTGGATTTTCCCGAAACCAAAACCGTTGGGTTCGCTTTGGAAATATCTTTCCAACGACACCAACTTTGCAAAGATCTAACGGTTGGATTGTCTGGAACGTTTAATTCAAATCTGAAGAAAAACAGCGCCAGAATCGATTATATTTATATATATATATATATACATATATATATATATATAATTAAATTAAATCGAATAACGACGCTGCAGTTCGTATTTTGAAATTGAAACTTCAAACGGTGTACCGGGAGATCCGACCGTCGGATTTTCCCAAAACTGGAACCGTTGGATTTGTTTTGAAAAGATCTTTCTAATGATGTAAATTTTGTGAAGATCCAACGGTTAGATTTTCAGATATGTGTGAAACAAATCTGAAAAAAACAGCGCCATGGCCGCTTTATGGCCCGAAGCGTCGTTTGAATAAATTGGCTATTTTAAAATAAATAAAAATAGCGATAAATCGTTATAAAATATTATAAACGATATGGATGTGAAATTTAGAAACTAACTGAAGGTTGGCTAAGTCGAATGGTTTCTTGGGTTTTGATCTGATGTTGGTTTCGGCCTTCGGGGTTAATATTTGGGAAATCGTTCTCTTACTGATTTACGGTTAGTGACTAATGAATTGGAATATGGCGTATGTGTGTTTATGTTGCACTTGTTCATTATATACGCAAGTTGTTCAGGAAGACCGGGTTTATCCCATTCTGAACAACTGAATCAACGATAAGAAATCGAAGATGAAGACGGTGGTCGAAGACCGGAGATCTTCACCTCGTTTGGATGGTAACTGATGTCCTGATTGGGAGGCATCCCGAAATATGGATAATGAGTGGTAATTGTCCAGACGTACGTGGAGATCGATGGGTTTGCGAGGTATATAGTGCCTCCGGTTTCGTTCAGACCCAGAACGGACTTGTAAATGGACTGTGTGTCTGACATTGGAATTCATTCTGTGTGATTGATAGTCATCAGTTGCATGGTGTGAATTGCCTGTGTGACATGCTAAGATGCAGTGATCAGGACTTCTGTTGAAAAGCAAAGTCTTGTGGTTGATGATCAAAGCCCGTCCTGTGTGGCCTAGCTTTGTGTATAACGTTAATTCGCGAGCCTCACACCCTAGTATGAACCAGAAACGGGAGAGGACATCAGGGAGGGCATGCGTTTCCTTCTAGCTAGAGGTGGTGTCGGTGCTTAAACTGGCTGACATTATATTATTTTCACCTATGTAGTTGTTGCTGTTGCGAGGCGCCTCGGTTATATCGGTCGATCCGGGACCGATGGAGTCATTCGTTGGCTCATTTATGCCCCAAAGGGCGGGGAAATGTAGTGTTCAGGTATTTTAATCCACATCGGTGGACCGACCCTGACGATCCAAGGGTCACTCGAGCTCTGATCCTGAGACATGGGCTAGATTGTCTCGAAGTCGGTAAGGACTATCTTTTGCCTTGGTTCATGATGGAAATCCAATTTCCAAATACGTGACTGTGCGGTTTTGATTGTAAACTTATATTTGGTGACATAGTGGCATGGGACGCTCATGTCGTCTATGATTGATATTTATGATTGTGTATGAAATTAGAAACTAACTGTAAACGAGATAAGATGGATGGTTTCCTGGGTTTTGATCTGATGTTGGTTTCGGCCTTCGGGGTTAATACCTATGGAATCGTTCTCTTACTATTTTACTGTAATGACCCGCATTGGCAGGGGTATTATGATTAATTTATTTAATTGTATAAAAGGTGATTAGAAGGATTTCATGGCCGAGGAATTAAATAATGATGAATATTTAATTAAAATAATAAATTAAATAATATATTTAATTCTGAAATAATCAGAATTGGCTGAAATGACGATATGGTGTGAACCGGATCATCTGTAATATTTCATTCAGCTTGGAATTTTGAATTTGAATAACTAATATATTCAATCATCGACAATTGAACGTATAGTTTATAGTATAATTATAATCGAGCCCGTAATGGCGCGGTAGTTTGCTATTTGGCGATTCGAACTTCAACTAAATGTACAGGGTTCGTTTTAAATCGGACTTCTGTGAAACAAGAAACGTATGGAGCTGGTGAAGTATATCTTTCTAGTGGAAGAGAAAAATCGGGATTTCGTCGTGTAGATTTTGATTTATGTCCAAATCAAAATTTAAAATAGTCGCTATAGAATCGTTTATCGACCATATCAGTTTATTCGATATAACTAGAGATCAGGTTTGAATTTAGACGTGGTTCTTTTGAGGCGTAGCGATAATTTAATTTTTAGAATTTTATGGAAATTTTTAATTAATTTAAATATGCGACTTTTTATTTGAAGTATTTCGCACCCTGAAATCAACATTTTGAAGTTTCAAAACATGAGTCCATCTACCGGTATTATTACATTTTTGGGATCGTGGGACGTTGGCCATATCACCGGTAACTTTATTTCTGTCCGTACGTGGATGGAATTTACGTAACATGGTATTTTGAAAAACCAAACTTCTAATACATTAATAAAATAAAGTTGTAATTTATTTTGTGTGAACCTAAACGAGTCCACGTTCCCCTCTTCTCAACCGCCGGGTTTCCGTGGCCTCAAACCAAGATACATGGCCTTCCAAGACCCACTCATCCAACTAAAAAGCCATGGTCGAAATGTTTACAACACTTGCAAAGTTGAAACCACATAAGTTTTCACTCTCCTCTTCCATAAATATCCGCCCGAAGCATTACTCAATTCTTTTCTCTACTCAGCTAAAACACGAGGAAACTTCTCCAAATATAAATCAAAAGAATTCATATAAATTCCTATAAATCGAAATCCGAACATCGTTGTAATCCTGGATGTATCCTCTTCATTCTAGTACCATATTCAAGAGGCTCGACATTTGTTTTTGTTTGTGGAAAACTACCCAGCGTCGGCTAAGGCTGATGATAGCCGTGGATCCAAGGGGAGACAGGGAGGGGGTGTGAAAAAGGAACGAGGGAGGGGGTCAGCTCGACGATGAACAGATGGACTCCGGAAATCTCTGGTGAAATGCGACAGTGGTTGCCACTGTTCGAGGCGCCAGTTCGGGTTTGACGGTTGGGATCGAGTTGGGCCTGAGGGGGGTGATCGGGAGGAGAGGGACGCGCTGAGTTGAACGACGTAGGTAGCAGCATCGATGGATGAACGAGGTGGAGGGCGACAGAGGTCAAAGCATCGGTCAACGTGACTGAAGCTGTTACGGGTTCTTGAGTTTAGATTTAGGGAAGATGGCCTTACGGGTGCGTTATTTAACGTTAAGGAAGGGGCTCAAATATTGGGCTGAAATGGAGTGGGTGAGCCCAAGTACTATTAAATAAAATTAGTTAGTTTAATTTAATTAATGCATGAAATTTGTAAATCCAATAACTATCTCATACGATATCAGATTCAAACGAAACAAGATCCGACAGGATCGTATGGACGGGAGCAACACAATGAGACTGACCTGGAGTGAATCCGAGCTCGTTACAATTTATGGCGAAATAAATTGTCCGGTCTGAAACAACAACAATTATCGTTAATTAACGATGATAGTCCAATGTGAGTAAATCTCACCAACTCTGAACAGTTTATAATTTCATGTTGTATTTCTAGAACTGTTAGATATTGGCTGTTTGACTGTGTGTTGACTGTTTGATTGAACTGCTAGTCAGTTAGTTAAATTTCTATATTTATTCTATTTAACAGAATGTATCATATAGAACTGAAAGTGATGTTATCTATATTGTTTAACATCTGTGATGCAGGGAAACAGGTTGGAGGAATCCAACTGGATTCCTCAACATTTATTTAACTGTTTTCATATATTGTGATATATGATGTGTTATATAATCTGTTATGGATTATGGGTGTTGGAATGATGTTGATCGTTTTTATTCGATATTTTAAATATCATAAAAGACCCTGGGATGTAAAAAGAATTTATTTCAATGTATATTGAAATAAAGGGAGTTTATAAAATCAACAGATTTTGTAAAAGGAAATATTTCGAAAGTAAATAAAAAGGGAAATCATTTGTAAAGTGAAGAACTGTTACTAAAAGTAAATCTTTATAAATGAATAGTTTATTCGAATAGAATAAAAGAAGTTAATCGATGTTAGTTTAATCGATTAGAGAGAAAGTAAAAGGAGTTAATCGATGTTAGTTAATCGATTAGTGTTAAAGTAAAAGGAGTTAATCGATGTTAGTTTAATCGATTAGTGTTAAGTAAAAGGAGTTAATCGTTGTTAGTTTAATCGATTAGTATTAAGTAAAAGGAGTTAATCGATGTTAGTTTAATGGATTAGTGTTAAAGTAAAAGAAGTTAATCGATGTTAGTTTAATCGATTAGTGTTAAAGTAAAAGAAGTTAATCGATGTTAGTTTAATCGATTAGTGTTAAAATAAAAGGAGTTAATCGATGTTAGTTTAATCGATTAGTGTTAAGTAAAAGGAGTTAATCGATGTTAGTTTAATCGATTAGTATTAAGTAAAAGGAGTTAGTCGATGTTAGTTTAATTGATTAGTGTTAAAGGAAAGGAGTTAATCGATGTTAGTTAATCGATTAGTGTAGAAGTAAAATGAGTTAATCGATATTAGTTAATCGATTAATGTTAAAGAAAAAGGAGTTAATCGATGTTAGTTAATCGATTAGTGTTAAGTAAAAGGAGTTAATCGATGTTAGTTAATCGATTAGAGAGAAAGAAAAAGGAGTTATCAAATATAGTTATTCGAATAAAGTTAAGTGAAAAGAGTAAATCGAATATAGCTATTCGAGGAGGGTTAAGTAAGGAAGTTAGTAAAAGGAATATAAAGTGAACTTTGCCTATTTCAAAGTTAGAAATGTTGTTCAGTTAAGGTCTGAGAGGTAGTTCTACCCCAACTTGATTGGCTTCGTTTTTAACTAAGGAATAGTTAAGGTTCGGCAGTAAAGGAAATGGTTTGAGTTGGCATCGCGATGGTTTGTTTAAACATCTGTCTATGTCCAATGAAGAAGCTTTGGAAATGTTTTCCAAATAAGAAATCAGAAATGTTTTCTAATAAAGAAAACAAGAAATGGAAATGTTTTCCATTGTTAATAACGTATATTTTCCCAATTTAGAAAATAAGGAATATTGAACGTAGGGAAAAGGAGATAAGTAAATTAATGAAATAAAGAGATAAATGTTGTATGATGTTTGATTGATATAAATTTCCAGTTGGAAATAATATCGTTGGTTGCACACCTGTTTTTCTTCGATAGTTAAATCACAGACTATCGAAGTTTTGACCATTTTAACGTTGTTAATATGGAGAGACCGGTTGGATTATTATCCAAAGAACCACTCTGTATTGGCATAAGCGTTGCGAATCATATATGCCAAAGGAAATTGAAGACGGAGTTATGCAAGGGCTATCCTGTTTACAGAATAGTGCCTTCGGTTCATCCTGTTCCTGGATGACTTGTATGGACGGATGTCTGACAGAGTATGTCCAGACGATCACGTATATTGATTTCTCCAACCGTACCAAGAGTGGAAGCGGAGAAGGAAACTTCTTTTAGCTAACACATAATGTATTGTTAGGACGTCAATCGGTGATTTGATGGATTTGACAATGTGGCATTCAAAGTGAATCTGATGTGATGTTAAAGCGTAGCTTCTAGCCTCATCATCCGGTAAATGACAGAAATCGAGCAGGCAGCATGGCTAAGTCGGTCGCACCGAAGTAGGGTGTATAATCACCTGATCTAGAGTTTCATTTACTTCTAAAAATCTATTGTTGATGCTGTCCCATTCGGGAAACGGTTGTCGATCCCAACTGTTGGTGATATACATTCGATACACTCAAGCGAAATGAGTGGTCGGTCATGTGTGGCCGGGTTGCAAGATGTTCTTGTTGAACCCAGTGTATTCCTCTCTAGAGGTACACGAGCGAAAGGTGGTTCCATACCTTGTCATAGTTGGAAATCCATTACCCAATACGTGCTTGCGGTTTTGATTGTATACTATATATGTAGAACGTGAGATGAAAGCGTTTCTGCTAGATGATTATATATATACTGTGGTTGCTAGACATTATTATAATATCAAAAGGTTTTTGATATAAAGATATTTTGGATTCTCATAAGGGAAAAACCCGTCCCGTTATGCGGAGTGGTCTTATGAGGTATCATGTACTTGTTCGAACTGTTTTTTTAAAACTGTTTTACTCATACCAGTCCCATGACTGACCCGGAGTTTACTTTGTTGTTTTCCCTAAACTCTTGGGTGCCTAAATTTGTACGGGCAGTCAAGTAGTCGGGATTTTACAGATACACTTGAAGAGCTGGAGCAGGAGGCTTCAGGATCATATAGCTATAATTATTTCCGCTGTGTTGTAAGTGTTGTACTTTGATAATGATGTATATTCAAATACAGATGTATATTTCAAAGTTATGTTACGTATATTATATGTTATTCGTTCCGCTGTGAGATTCGTGTTACTCTGATGTTGTGTTCTTCTTCTTCTATTCTAATTTCCTATCTTATCTTTCCTCACCCTCTAATTTCTTTCACTAATTACCAGGATTTTTCAATGTTTTGGTTATCGACATCGTGTTTATGTCGATAACCAAAGTCGCTCAAAATCCGGGTCGTTACATTTACAGTTGGAGTCTAATTATCAAATGATTTGTTTTGCTCGTATCAAGCATATTTTGGTCGATATAAGGTAAAACTCTATCCTCCGGTTTGCGTTGCATTGTGTGATGGGACTTGAGTCTTATATCGGCTTCTTTTTTATAAAAAGCATTGCGATGTTTAAAAGATTTAATTGTTTTAAAGCCCTGGCAATCCAATGGAGTAAATCCGTTCTGCGAAAGTGGCGTGGTCCTGTGATTAGCCATATTATAAAATGTGTTAAGTAGATTTCTCATACCAGTCCCATGACTGACTCGTAGTTTGTTTCACTTGCAAACTCGGGTGCCACTTTTTCTATACGGGCAGCCTTGTATTCAGGTTTTAGCAGGCTCTTTCTGGATAGCTGGAGCTGAAGATGGATTCTATCATTTATCCCTTTTTATGCTGTTCAGCTCCTATTGTACATTATGTTTTGTTTTTCCGTTGTAGACATTTATGTATAGCTGAACTGTATTTGTACTAAGTATGATCCTGTATACTGTGTAACTCTGATGACTACGTTTATCCAGTGTACTATTTGTTCATTATCTGGTGTATTTATTTATTTCTGTTCTGCTGTTATCTGTTTCTGTGTTATATTCCAAAGATTACCCTTAACACCGTCAGTACGGGTTTTTGGGTCGTCACATCGTGGTATCAGAGCTTTGGTTAAGCTTAGCTCTGGTATATAACACATTAACGAAATCGTCAGAGATAGAACCAGTAGTGTTCTAGGACGAATAAATCATTACAGACAGGATCAGTAATATCCTAGTATGAGTGCAGTAGAATCAGAATAACTCGTTAGAGATAGGGTCAGAAGTGCCCCAGGACAAGTCGAGAGTTATATGTTTATAAATAACGTATTTGTGATTATATATATATAGTCTGGTTTTAGAAATATAATTTTTTGACATATAGAAAGGTATATTTTTGAAAAGTTAAAAACAAATTGCTTGTTGTTTGTGTTGTGTGATAGTGGGTTGGATTAATTAAATTATTAAAACGATAGTTAATTTAATCAATAAAAGAATGAATGGTAGAATTTATTCGATTAAATTACACATTGAACTGATTTAAAAATAGATAAAAATATATACTTGTGCATTATATATGTTTGAACAGGTAATTGGATTAGCTGTTGGGTAAAAAATTTATTTGCGTGCCCGACAAATAGGTAAACCTTAATAAGTTGGATGCACAATTTTATTATTATATCAACTCCTGTGAATGCCATTGGATGCGGAGTGTTGGTTGTTCTGTGTGTAATAATAAACGTCGCCATAGGATAGTAACAATTAATTTTGAACTACACTACATGGCATACTTCTTGAAGATAGGCATACTTCATCATATACCACATAAGCATTTGGAGCTTGTGTGATGAGGTGGAAGATTTACTATACGAGCGAGAGGCTTGTATGGCGATGACTATATATTATAGGTTGAACTGATGACTGATATGGACCAGATAAAATTGTAAAGATAAATTGCTAGATTAATAAAAAAAACCCCACACGGGTCTGGAGTTGACAATAATCACGTCTCTCTAGTCATTAGATACGGCACATGGATTATTTATTTCCCACACGGGACGAGGTGACGAGAATTTATTCTCTGGAGCAATTAAAATACACACTCCCTCAGGCTTTGACAGGGTGACGAAAATTTATTCTTTGGAGTTATTATCTATACACGCTCCCCTGTAAACACCAGAATATATCACTATAAATATGTGTATGCTTTATAGGATTTATTGGGTACCTAATACGACCCAATAAATTTCCAAACCCCTGCCCGTACAAAGGAGGTTATGGCGAAATTTTTCGAAAATTCCGGGTGTTAGCCAAATTTTTGAAGAATTTGAAAATTCTCAGAAACTGAAAAGTTGGAGAATGGAAGCCAGTTTGAACATAGTGTTGATTAATCAAACCACTTTCGACTTTGTTCCTTTTCGGGGACGAAAAGTTTTAAGTGGGGGAGATTGTAATGACTCGGAAAATCTAAACCGATTTAAAATTTTTAAATTGGCTATTTTAGTGGATTTTAAATATTTAAAATAAATATTTTGAATAATAGCAATGAAAAGTAAGTTTGAATCGACATTGAAAATGAATATAATTATTTCTAATTATAAACAAGGCCTGAAATGGCGCGGTAGTTTCAAAATTTGAATTCAAACTTTGACTGACTGTACCGGGTGAAAACAAAACGGATTGGAGTGAAACCAAAAATATTTAAATCTGTTAGTGAATACCTTTCTAACGAATCTGAAGAATCGAAGTTTCATAGCGGGAAGCAAAAGTTATGGCCAGATGAATTTTCAGAAAGGTCGCTATGGAGTTTATATAGCCCGAGAAATTGGCCATTTTGCAAACGACCTCAGAAATCAAAGAAACCACTTTTGTTGGATCCGGGATGTCAAATTATTGCTAGGTTTCAAATATCATAATTTTTGAAGCTAGTATGTGAGCGTGGCAAAGGAAAACGTGTTTTGGTCAATTACAGTTAAATTGGATCGACCAGAAATGGGCCATTTTTCAAACGGTCTCAGAATTCGATGAAACTAGTTTTATTGGGACCGTATCGTCAAAACATAGCCAGATTTATTTTTCTGGAATTTTTCGAATCAGTTTGTGGCCCTGGCAAATTGAAATGTACGTTCAAATCAAATATTGAATGTTTTATATTTTAATTTGAATGAAAACTAACTGAAACAGTCGAATAGGCCTACGAAACATATCCCATTGTGTTCGGAATGGGGGTAAAACGCTAGGGATGATAGTTGTTGGGTTTGGATTGGAGTTCGTATGAAATAATGGGTATTTTCGAATTTTTAAAAATATATAAATATAAAAAAAATCATTGGTCCTTCACTTTCTCTCCCCCTGTATTTCCTTCAGGCGTGCACGACGGAAAGGACTCCCGTCCTTCTCTCTTCTTTTTCTCTAAATCCACACAATAAAAACCCATGGTGCTTTGGAGGATTTTGTAGAGCTAGGAGAGAGCTTCACATCCATACCTACTGTGGAAATTTTCGTTGAGTATAGAGGTTGAATCACCTCCACGAAGTCGTGCCCTTTGAATCGCCGCCCCGACCACGTCCAGCCACCGAAGTGGGCCCCACTTCTGGCGAGAGGGCGCCTCTCCTCCCCCTTCGACCTCACGCAACCCGATCGTGGAACCGTTACACGGATTGATCGAAAAATCCAAACCTAGTTTGGAACCATTTCAGAAAAGGTACGAACTTGTTAATTAAAACTGATTTTTACACTTTTAAGTGTTGCAAACTTGTAAAAATCATATCTTTTTCGTTTCTCGTCGAAATTCAGTGAAACAAGAGACAGTGGACTCGTGTGGACGTCTTCTACATTTTAGAAGAGACCGCATGTTTTTCTGAGCCTCCTGCTATTTTTGGTGGAGTGGAACCCAATGTGAGATTTCTAATTTATAAACGATATGGAAAACGACGATGTATAAATTATATAGTCGATGTATGACTTGTATAAGCGTTGTACACCTCTTGTATAAGCGTTGTATAGGTTGTACGTTCGATGTATAAGTTATATATGCGTTGTAAAAATTATATATGTGTTGAATAGAAGTGAAATGCTTATATAATATATATATATACACGCCCCTCGTCCACAAACCATGGACGATATTTATTGATTGTGATTGGTGTGAAAATTGGTTGATAGCGAATGGTTGATTATAATTGTTTGTGGTTGAAATTGATTGATTGTGGTTGAAAAATACCCGTTTGTGGTTGAGAATTATTTGGTTGAAACCACATAGGAATAGTTTGTGGAAATGAAAAAAAAATATACATGCCGCATGCGTGCAAACTAGATGCATGAAATCCCCATTGTCAAAAGCTGCGAGGCTTTAAGGTAGAGCGAGGAGCCGTACTAGGGATGGCCCCGGTTTTAACTACCCTACCGTTATGCTGCCGAAATTTTGAATAATATTCATGTGTTAGAATTATTTTCATGTGTTGAAACTATATTCGTGTGTTGAATAGAAATTCATCTATTGAACGACATTCATGTTTTGAAATAAATTGTTTTGCAATAAAAATCACATTTTTTCTTTATATATATAAACTATAGAAAACCTTCATGTGTTGAATTGAAATTCATTCGTTGAATAGAAATTCATGTGTTGAATGGTATTCGTGTTTTAAATATAAAAATCACCTTTTTATCTATATATATAAACTATAGAAAACCTTCATGTGTTGAATTGAAATTCATTTGTTGAATAGAAATTCATGTGTTGAATGGTATTCGTGTTTTGAAATAAATTGTTTTAGAATAAAAAACATATTTTTATCATCTATATGAACTATATAAAATAGCCGTATTTTGAAAGAAATTGTTTTATAATAAAAATCATATTTTTACCATCTATATGAATTATATAAAATAGTCGTGTTTTGAAATAAATTGTTTAACAATAAAAATCATATTTTTATTATATACATGAATTGTAAAAAATAGGGAAGTGTTGAAATAGAAGTTAGTTTGATGAAAATATCATTTTTATCAAAGATATGAAATGAATGTGGTTTTGAAATCGAAGAATCAATTATATATATATATAATTAAAATAAATCGAATAACGAAGCAGCAGTTCGTGTTTTGAAACCGTGATTTCAAACGATTAGTGCGGGAGATCCGACCATCGGATTTTCCCGAAACCGAAACCGTTGGGTTCGCTTTGGAAATATCTTTCCAACGACACCAACTTTGCAAAGATCTAACGGTTGGATTGTCTGGAATGTTTAATTCAAATCTGAAGAAAAACAGCGCCAGAATAGATTATATTTATATATATATAAATATAATTAAATTAAATCGAACAACGACGCTGCAGTTCGTATTTTGAAATTGAAACTTCAAACGATTATACCGGGAGATCCGACCGTCGGATTTTCCCAAAATTGGAACCTTTGGATTCGTTTTGAAAAGATCTTTCTAATGATGTAAATTTTGTGAAGATCCAACGGTTAGATTTTCAGATATGTGTGAAAGAAATCTGAAGAAAAACAGCGCCACGGTCGCGTTATGGCCTGAAGCGTCGTTTGAATAAATTGGCTATTTTAAAATAAATAAAAATAGCGATAAATCGTTATAAAATGTTATAAACGATATGGATGTGAAATTTAGAAACTAACTGAAGGTTGGCTAAGTCGAATGGTTTCCTGGGTTTTGATCTGATGTTGGTTTCAACATCGGGGTTAATATTTGGGAAATCGTTCTCTTACTGATTTACGGTTAGTGACTAATGAATTGGAATATGGCGCATGTGTGTTTGTGTTGCACTTGTTCATTATATACGCGAGTTGTTCAGGAAGACCGGGTTTATCCCATTCTGAATAACTGAATCAACGATAAGAAATCGAAGATGAAGGCGGTGGTCGAAGACCGGAGATCTTCACCTCGTTTGGATGGTAACTGATGTCCTGATTGAGAGGCATCCCGAAATATGGATAATGAGTGGTAATCGTCCAGACGTACGTGGAGATCGATGGGTTTGCGAGGTATATAGTGCCTCTGGTTTCGTTCAGACCCAGAACGGACTTGTAAATGGACTGTGTGTCTGACATTGGAATTCATTCTGTGTGATTGATAGTCATCAGTTGCATGGTGTGAATTGCCTGTGTGACATGCTAAGATGCAGTGATCAGGACTTCTGTTGAAAAGCAAAGTCTTGTGGTTGATGATCAAAGCCCGGCCTGTATGGCCTAGCTTTGTGTATAACATTAATTCGCGAGCCTCACACCTCGGTATGAACCAGAAACGGGAGAGGACATCAGGGAGGGCATGCGTTTCCTTCTAGCTAGAGGTGGTGTCGGTGCTTAAACTGGCTGACATTATATTATTTTCACCTATGTGGTTGTTGCTGTTGTGAGACGCCTCGGCTATATCGGTCGATCCGGGACCGATGGAGTCATTCGTGGCTTATTTACGCCCCAAAGGGCGGGGAAACGTAGTGTTCAGGCATTTTAATCCACATCGTTGGACCGACCCTGACGTTCCAAGGGTCACTCGAGCTCTGATCCTGAGACATGGGCTAGATTGTCTCGAAATCGGTAAGGACTATCTTTTGCCTTGATTCATGATGGAAATCCAATTTCCAAATACGTGACTGTGCGGTTTTGATTGTAAACCTATATTTGGCGACATAGTGGCATGGGACGCTCATGTCGTCTATGATTGATATTTATGATTGTGTATGAAATTAGAAACTAACTATAAACGAGATAAGATGGATGGTTTCCTGGGTTTTGATCTAATGTTGGTTTCGGCCTTCGGGGTTAATACCTATGGAATCGTTCTCTTACTATTTTACAGTTGCAGTCTAATTATCAAATGATTTGTTTTGCTCGTATCAAGCATATTTTGGTCGATATAAGGTAAAACTCTATCCTCCGGTTTGCGTTGCATTGTGTGATGGGACTTGAGTCTTATATCGGCTTCATTTTTATAAAAAGCATTGCGATGTTTAAAAGATTTAATTGTTTTAAAGCCCTGGCAATCCAATGGAGTAAACCCGTTCCGCGAAAGTGACGTGGGCCTGTGATTAGCCATAATATAAAATGTGTTAAGTAGATTTCTCATACCAGTCCCATGACTGACTCGTAGTTTGTTTCACTTGCAAACTTGGGTGCCCCTTTTTCTACATGGGCAGCCTTGTATTCAGGTTTTAGCAGGCTCTTTCTGGATAGCTGGAGCTAAAGATGGATTCTATCATTTATCCCTTTTTATGCTGTTCAGCTCCTATTGTACATTATGTTTTGTTTTTCCGTTGTAGACATTTATGTATAGCTGAACTGTATTTGTACTAAGTATGATCCTGTATACTGTGTAACTCTGATGATTACGTTTATCCAGTGTACTATTTGTTCATTATCTGGTGTATTTATTTATTTCTGTTCTGCTATTATCTGTTTCTGTGTTATATTCCAAAGATTACCCTTAACACCGTCCGTACGGGTTTTGGGGTCGTCACAATAACGGTAGAATTAGGCATAAAAACTGAGTGGACATATTATGACAAGATTAGTCTTGGTGACGATATAAACATATAAGAACAAATCAGAGAAATATGTCATAATATATCAGATTAGGCACCGATTCAAGATTCAATTTTTATATACATATCACGATTACTATTTAAATAAAAAGATCTAAAAATAACATAAACTCACAGTGAATAGATATAAGGAAATGGATCAAAATTACTGCGAAGAACATGTTAAATAATTTGTTGTAGCCAACGCTGAATTTGAATAATGTTTGTTCAATTAGATTTGGAGTAGATTAGACCATTCAATCTTCGTTGCAATGGAGCTTCGCCATCACCATTTTTTTAGATGAATAAAACCTCCGTCTAGGGTCCTTTATATAGCCTTGGGTTCATGAATCTAGCTCCAAAATCGTCCAGGTTCAGAAAAGAAGTTTCCAGAGCCACGGGTGGGTCGACCCTCTTTCAGGTGGGTCGACCCCTAGGTCGACACCCCTTCACGGGTGTCGACCCCGGGGTCGACCCTCATGAGCCTGAGTCGACCCCTAGGTCGACCCAGCAGGGCCTCGGGTCGACTTCAAAATGTCGGGCCTTCCTTGATTTATGCGCTGAATTTCTGGTTTTGCTGATTTTTTAATATTTTTGAATTTTATATGTGTATATATCTTTCCTATATGCATACAAACTTCAAACCTTAATAACTTTTTCATACGGTGTACGATTTACGCAAACCAGGTGTCCATCTTGACCAGAATTCCGAGATGGACGCAATGGCGCAGTCCGTTTTACTTAATTCTGAATATTTAATTAAATTTTCGTTAATTAATTGTTAATAGTATATTTTATACTAATTATTCTCTAATTCATCATCTTTAGCGTCGTTAAGATTTCGGGGTGTTGCAAATATAATACACACTCGATCATGAAATAAAATTGTTTCATGATGAACAATTTTTTTTGTTATCTGTATGAATCCAGAATTAATATTTGATATTAATTCGATTATGTGTATTTAAAATAGCTAATTCTTACCTGTTGAAATTTGAAATATGAATTATCTGTTCGAACCCTATGTGTATTCATATAGGTGTTTTGATATGATGTATTTTTTGTTAGACCATAAATAAAAAAAATTGATTGTGCAAAAACGACACTGTCTGTTGCCTATCTTAAATAATTTTAGCTGTATAGAATTAAAAACCTTCTTCATAATATGATAGGCAAAATAATTTGTATACATGCATAAGATGAAAAACAGTTATTTTGTTTTGATTCATGAAGTAGACATATTGTAAAAATTAAGTAAATTGACTTATTTTTTTCGTACTCTATGTGCATCAGAAGCATAAGGATATGGAAGTTTAAAACTGTTTTAAACTGGATTCATTTATTATACTTGAATACATATGTATTAATGAAATAAATCACTACATTGTTGATGTATGTGATTTCTGATGATTTCATTATCTATTGAATCAATACATATGTTGCTACTTCATTAGGTAGATTATAGTGAAACACATATCAATGTTTGTAAATATATGTAGTATGCATTTGGATTTTAGTTGGGTTAAAATTTAGATTATGTGTCAGACACACCTGGACATGCATGAGTAAGATCTTGTAATGCTAATTGAATCAGAGTTTTACATCTAAGCATTAGGGATAATTTTATTAATTTGACTTGTAACCTACATTTTTTTCTTCCCATGTGATCATAGGTATAGTGCTTGCATATAAATATAAAACCTATGGCTAGGCATATATATATTAGAACATATTTCCTGATATAATGTTTAGTTCATATAATATTATATATATATATATTTGATATATTTTGCACATTTTTATGTATTGCTCATTTTCAAGGACATCACTGCAAATTTGATTTGCAGTTGGTACTTATATACAGTATGTATTGTATCAAGATAAAATTATACTGGATTCTATTGAGATGCACCTGCCGCAGCAAGTATGACTTGCTTATAATATATTGTCCACATATATATATAATAATGTGAGTAATGAAATTTAGATTGTGCATCTCAAGGTGACGATCTAACAAAGCAGTATATAGGTAATATTGTTGAACTAAAGCATGTGATAATTTTTTTTAGAACCTAGGATACACTGTTGAATGTATTTGATATAAGTGTATGCTACTGATACATATAGATGTATATATACATTTCAATAAACATGTTATTATATAGTAAGAAGTGTATGAATCACTATGTTCCTTTTGTATATCAACTGCACTGTTAAAGAATTAATAACATGCAGTACTGTGTGAGTATATACTGTAATAACCCGAATTTTCAAAACCAATTTAAAAATTTTATTTTGGCTGTTTTAATGGATTTTGAATATTTAAAATGATTTATTTTAAATAATAACGACTAAATTTATTTATATTGAAGTTAGAATGAATAAATTTATTTTAATTATAAAACGAGCCTGAAATGGCGTGGAGTTTAAAAATTCGATTTTAAATTTCAAATGAATGTACAGGGTTCAAAATAAACTGTATTTCAGTAAAACCAGAAATATTTGAATCTGTTTAATTATATCTTTCTAATGAATGTGAAAAGTCCGGATTTCATAACAAGAATTGAAAGTTATGTCCAGTTTAAAATTCAGAATAGTCTCTATGGAATTAATATATATTTTATATAATATATATAGCCCTTAAAATAGCCATTATGCAAACGACCTCCATTTTCGATGAAACCACTTTTATTTGATCTAGAATATCAAATTATTGCTACATTCCAATTTTCATAATTTTTGGAATCAATATGTGAGTGTGGTAAATTTAAACGCGTTTGTTAATTTCAGTTTGAATTTAATCAATTAGAAAATGGCCATTTTTCAAACGGCCTCCAAATTCGATGAAATTAGTTTTATTAGGACCGTATCATCAAAACATAGCTAGATTTTTTTTTTTGTAATTTGAGGAGTGAGTATGTGGCCCCGATAAATCAAAATGTACATTTAAAATTCAATATATAATGATTTATATTTTAATTTTGACCAAAACCGATCGAAACAATCGAATTGGCTTATGGGACATATCGCATTGTGTTAAGAATGGGGATAATTAGCTAGGGACGATATTCGTTGGGTTTGATTTGGAGTTCGGATGAGAGTTTCACATTTAAGAAATATTTGGATTAAATATTATTATTTATTTTATATAAATACCCTCTCCTAAGTGGTCAAAACTCTAGCTTGTTTCATCGGCCGCCACCATCAGCCTTTTAAGGGATAAAATCATTCGAATTTCATCTCCAAATCGCACACAATTCGTTCAGTAATTCCACCCACTCCTAAAGCAAATATTGTAGAAATTTCCACGCTCTTTCCATCCATATATGGATGATCGGGTATTGGTGGACGATGAGGACGTGGTGGTGCCTCAAAGGTGCGACATTCGGAAGGATTTTTAGGCTGCTGGGTGCCTCGGGCGGTGCGCCATTCAAGGCAGGGGGAGATGGCGCAAGCAGCTTCGACGTGGGCTAGGTGGATGGGGGTCCGACGAGGTGTAGCGATGGCGGTATTGGAAGTTTCAAATCGACAGGGTTCGTTATTTTTCCAGAAAGCGATTTGAAGGGGAAGAAGCAATGTTTATTTTAAAAGTTATTAAAAGGTAATTAAAACCTTAGTTATTTTGGTTAATTAATTATTTAATTTTCAAAGTTTAAAATAGCATAACTTTTTCATACGAGTTCCAAACACAATGATTTCAGTTGCGTTGCGATCGTGGAGATAAGAGCTTCGCAACAAAACTGACCGGGTCCAATGTGGAGCACGTTAGAATTTCAGACAAATTCAAATCCAAACAAAACTAAAATTTAGAAATAAAAGAATGCCGGAGTGGAAACGGATGTGAGAACACTTTCTCACTCAATTTATTTTTCAGTTAAATATATAATAGGTTGCAGACGGGGCTAAGAAGCCCCTGACACTATTTATTGTAAAAACCATGATTGTCTGTTTGGGTTGTATTGTGGAAATTTGGTTGTGTTGAAAATGAATTGTATTGTGGTTTTGTGATTGATTGAATTGGTTATGTATGGCGCGAGCCAGTATCAGGAGAGGGGTAATGGTAAACATTACTCCTGTTGTAATATCGCGCCATTATAATGCTAAAATTTTCTGAAATAAATATTTGTACATTAAAAATATAATTTTTAATGTATATATGAACTATATAAAATATTCATGTATTGTATAAAATGTTTGAACAATAAAAATATCATTTTTATTGAATGAATGAACTATTAAAAATATTCAAGTGTTGAAATAAATATTTTATCATTAAAAGTGTAATTTTTAACGTATGTATGAACAACATAAAATTTTCCTGAAATGAAAATAAATATTCATTTACAAATCAAATGATTTGTTTATGTACACCCATTTAACTGATATTGATTGGGACGATAAATTTTACACATCGCCCAACTGCACAAATAATATTCAGTATTTGTTGGTTGAAACCCCACATGGGTATTGAGATGATATTTGGCATACACTAATCCCAATTGTTTAGTTGTATGTCAATTGATGGGTTGACAGACAGTTGTAAGCGTTAATTATTTATATTTAATGCTTATGCAGTTGTGTAATGCACTCTGGATGATGGTTGATTGTTAATCATTGATGCTATATACATGTGTTGTATGAAATCCATATAAATAACATTATATGGTAATCGACTGTGTCGGATTCCAATTCAGAAAGAACGAATATTTTAAAATAATATTCTGTAAAGGATTAAAATATGATTTTTATGTCCGATTTGGGATGGGCACGAAAATATTGAAATGTGTGAAGCCGTGTTGATTATATTCGCGCCATTTTAACGCAAACGATATTTATATCGATTTTATTCATTTTGATAATGAATATCTAAAAGGAAATGATTTCAAAATTAGATATTTTGAAAATATTATCATTTAAATATTATAATGATTAGGAGTATCCAATTTTGATTTAAAATTGAAATGGAAGTAGAAATCGTTTTAAAATGAATTTATAAACAATTTATAAAATACGTTTTAAATAGAAATCGAAGAAATATATATATATATATATATATATATATATAATCGCCTGAATAGAAGGCGTCGTGCAGGGACTGTTCGCGAATTTTGACCATTGATGTAATGACCCGAATTTCCGTACCCCTTGAGTTGAACAATTACACCACACGTCCAACCCAAATTGCACAGAAATACGAATCATGATTAGAAAGAAGTTAGAGGATGAGAAATAGAAAGAAATATTAGAATAGAAGAAAAACGAAGATCACAAACTCACAGCGGAACGAATAAAATATATTATATAACATAACTTTTGAAATACAAATCAGTAATTTTATATACATACCATCATCAGAGCACAACAGATATCTCTGGAACTGTCATAAACACATGTTTCCGGATACAACATAGTACACCGCGGAAATATGATAGTCTATATCTAACTAATGAAGCCTCCTGCCTCCAGCTCCGCCAAGTGAATCTGGAAAATCCCGACTACTTGACTGCCCGTACAAATTTGGGCACCCAAGAGTGTAGGGAAAACAAAACAAAAGAAACTCTAGGTCAGTCATGGGACTGGTGTGAGTAAACTCCAATCATTTGTTTAATTTTCAAAATCCTTTAGAAAGAAAAGATAATCATAAGACCGATCCACACATAAACACAGATGGTTTTTACCTTACGATAACCCAAAAATATTTTTGATATCAAATCCAGTGATATTACATTAGTGTCTAATCAAATAAATAGAGATCTAGTGGAATGCTTGCATCTCACGCTCCATATATAAAATTAAATCAAAAACCGCAGGGCGCTTATTGGAGATTGGATTTCCAACATGACAAGGTATGGGACCACCTTCCGATCAGTGTACTCTAGAAGCGATACACTGGGGTTCAACAAGAACGTCTTGCAACCCGGCCGACACATGACCGACCACTCATTTCGCTTGAGTGTATCAAATGTATATCACCAATGGTTGGGATTAGCAACCGTTTCCCAAAAAGGACAGCATTGATAGATTAAAGAAGTAAATGGAATTTCTCTAGATAGGTGATTATACATCCTAATGGGAGCGACACACATAGCCATGCTGTCTGCCCGATTTTTTTCAATTCCTAGTTGTGAGGCTTGAGGTTTGAATTAATAGAACAGCCCTTGCATTTTTCTCCGTCTTCATAATCTCTTCAACATAAGTTGATTCGTAACGCTTATGCCAATACAGAGTGGTTTTCAGATATTAAATCTAATCCCGGCCTCTCCATATTGACAACGGAGGTATAAAATAAATCAAAACTTTGATAATCGGTGATTTAACTATCAAAGAAACATTCATACAATCAACGGTCCTATTTCCAATTGGAAATTCTAACGATCAAGCATCAAACAACATTGGGCCCCTTTAAATCAATTCCTGATTATATTATTATTTCAAATTCCTGTTTCCCTATCTTTCGTATCCTTTTGAAGCTCGATTTTCCCCTCGATTCTTTGAAAACATTTCCAATAAGTAATTTTTTTTATTCGAGTAAATATCTCTTTTCCCCATTTAGAAAACATTTATATATATATATATATATATATTAGCGAATCCTTATTTTCTATATTCAGAAAATATGCCGTATTAATATTGGAAAATATTTCCAAATTCTCTTTCTTAATTCCTCATTGACCAATTCATTTCATTTTCTTTACATAGGAAATATCCCTCATTTTATTGGGAAAAACATTTCAAATTATTTTAAATTAACGCGATGTTATAAACATCGTTATTATAACTTAAAACATTAACCAATTATTAACTAACCAAAATGTTAACCAATCTTCACTATCGAACCTTAACCATTTCTTCATCAATCATGAATTCAATCAAGTTGGGGTATAATTACCTCTCAAACCTTAATTGAACAACATTCTTAACTTCGAAATAGTCAAAACTCACAGCTTCATTGCTTACGCGACTTTTGGATTCAATATAAGAACACATTTCTTTTACAGAAAAATATTGATTATAACGATAGCGTTATAATCGTTGTTTCCAAATATTTGATTTACAAAACATTTCTTTCAATGACGGCATTACAATCACTGTTTAGCTTTTATTATAATAGCAACATTAAAATCGCTGTTAAAACATTTGTGATAACAGTAGCGTTATAATCGCTGTTTAGATTTACAAAAAACATATATTATAACAACAACACTATAATCGCTGTTTAGATTTACAAAACAAATATCATAATAACAGCGCTATAATCGCTGTTTTAAATAAAGTACCGTATGCGACGCACGCGGCTCCGTTGTTCATTTATTAACTCTGTTTATTTTAAACAATTCAAGTTCTCCTTTAAATGTATTTACAAGCTATACGTTCTTTAACTTCTGAAATTAACTCAATTTGATTTCTATAAATCCCTTTTTAGATATATTATTGCAAACTATAGAATTAGTTTAATATTGACTTCTTAATGTATTTAAATTAATTCATAGGTTCATGTTAAATAAAATTTAAATATTCTTCCGAGACATAAATCATTTGTAAAATTCGACATCGCCGAATTCCTATTTAAAATTTCATCAGATTTATCTCAATTAATTTTTATTTTCCTATCTTTAGAATATAACCCATTGTTTCTTTCGAAACCAATTTTCCCACTCAAATCTCTTTTACCACTATTGCATTCAAATCCCACTTCAAATATCAGTATCAACACCAATTACCACTTTGCTTATATAAATTCAACTTGAATTTATATTTTTCTTTATTTTATGATACATATTTTATTTAATTTATAAACATCGTTATAAATAACTTCTTATTTTAATTCACTTAAACAAGTTTTTATTCCCATTCCATTTGAAATCTAATTTCTATTTTGGAAATAATTTCCTTTTTTAAAACTCAAATCTCTTTTCTACGGTCTAAAATATTTTACGGTATTTAAATACCAAAATTTATCGAGCCAGTGTAATTTAACTACAACAAAATCAATCACGATCATATAAAATAAATAAAACAGTAAATAAAATGTTAAGGAATCCAGTTGGATCCCTCCAACCTGTTTCCCTGCATCCACAGATGTTAATAATATCAATAATATTGATTTCACATCAATACGAAATATCATGTTGAACAGAATTAATAATCGATCAACGATTAACTATATCAACCATTTCAACCAATTTTATCAACCATGCAACCAAACATCCATCACACAGTATAAAGATACTATAAATAGATTTAAAACTCGATTATATAAAGATATAAAAGGAGTCGGAGTGAGTGAGTTTACTCACCTTGTTTGCAGTTGATGAATCTGCTTCCGTTTCGTTTTTAAAATCAACAGGCGTTTGATTTTTCTACGAAATTCCAGTAGCTTTGTACTCAGCGAAATAAATTCTTCAATGTAAACCGAGTCACTGTGATTTCAACATAACTTGTTCCGTTGAATTCACGTTTCAAATACTGAATTTTTCTCCTACGTTTAGCTAAAACGATGATACTCGTACCTCCTGCTACTTACAATTGAAATCCTCCATCATCCCTACGCATTCAATCTTCACCAAACCCATATCATTAAGCCATGATTTTCAACCCTGATTACAGTTGATACTTCTTCTCAGCGAAACACAGTTTGTACAAGTTTTGACCATCTCCAACTCCAGTAAAATTGCATTATTATTTCACCATAGTGCAATCGGCGCCTAACTCAACACCTAACAATCACTTTTTTTTCTTTATAGGTCAAAGAAATTGAGTACCTTGATTTCACCCTTGCTCCAACGTAAAATAGTCCCTGACCCTTTCAATCAATACTGGATACAACTTGACACCATCACATTCTAGTTTCCAGGCGCAATTAGTACCAACCATTTTATTTTTCGTATTCAGCTTTCAATCTGAGATCACAAACCACGTTTTCAAATTCCTCATCCACCATTTCATCTGCCGTAACCACCACCCTTATAAAATCATCACCACTACCCTTAAACCATCTCCCATTTGCTGCTAATTTCACATCACCATTTTACAAACTAGGATCACCAGACTTCTCTTCTTCACATCACTCCCTCATATTCACGCCGTCGGTCCACAACACCACTGGAACACAATCAGCCCATTCCCCTCCGTCCCCTCTTCCACGGCTGACCTCCCTTAAGGTGGCGCTGATCTCTTCAGTACCCAAGCCATTGGAAGAAAACGCAGCTTGGTCGATCAATCTCTCATTTAAAACATGATTAAATCCTTCCAGCCTTGGACTTCGGCAGTCCAGATCCGAAGTAACCACACCTCCGACCTCAGGCGATTGGAAATCTACTCACTCCACCAAACCGACACCTTAAATTTTTGATTGAGGAAAAATCCGACTGCGTTGAAATAGAAAACGTGAAGGAGCTTTGGTTCCGGTGATTATGGATTTAAGTTTTACTTGATTTATTTATCCATTATTATTTTTGCAAAAGGAAACGAAAGTGTTCTGTATTTAAAGAGTAAACTGCTTGGAAGTCATGGTATTTGATAGCTTGTTCAACACAAATTTTGGACAACTTGGAAAGCACGAAGTAAATAGCATGGATGGCACGCACAGTTTCAAAACTTGGAGAGCACGGTTTATAATTGCCTTGGCACCCACGACACGCTGTTTGATGGAAATGAAAGCAGCTTTATGTACATATGTTGCTTTTAGTTTGATGTATATAGTTGTATAGGTCTGCTTTGCTTTAATAGGTACGGGTATGGTAAGGATTTTATTCAGACATAGGTTGTCTATTTTGATGAATGCTGCATGTGGAACATACGAAAAGAACTAAACATATTAACCGCTTGAACTTAGCATCGGTGTTATTGGTTTGCACATGGTATGTATGTAAATCTTCAGCTTAGATGTGGACGCTATTGTAGATGTGCATGTGGGTCTAGTGAAAATAGGTAGGTGAAATTAGACATATGCAGCTTCCCAGGCATGTACTACCGTAGGGCAGAATGTATATATTTAAAGATAGAAAATATAAACATCTCACACACCACTTCGTCCGTAGATGGGCCCCCGAAAGTCAGAAATAAAATACCGTTGAGTTGAACAATGGGCAACGATCTCAGAAATATAATCATATCGGTAGTTTAACTTATATTAGGAAATCCCAAAATATTGATATAGGGTGCAAAATACTCCAAATAAAAAGTCGCGTATTTAATTAATTAAAAATTATAGTAAAATTCTAAAAATTAAATTATAACTATGTCTCAAAGGGCTTGTCCAAATTCAAGACCGATATTTAAATATAGTTAAATAACTGTTATGCCTTATATATGATTTCACAGCGATTTTCTGAAATTTTGATTTGGACGTAATTCACAATATATAAGATGAAATCTCGATTTTTCACTTCCATTAGAAAAATATAATCAAACCGAACCAAACGTTTCTTATTTCAAAGAAATCTGACTTATAACGAATCCTGTATATTCAGTTGAAGTTTAAATCGTAAATTACGAGCTACCGCGACTATTTCGAGCTCGTTTTGAATTATATTATAAATTATACGTTTAAATATCGTTTTATCAAAAAATTTCTTATAAGTTCCTATATATAATTCAAATTAAAAATTTAAATATTCAGTATTTGACGACTGAAAATCTGGGTCGTTACAATTGAGTTCGAATTGACACTACAGGAGATCCGACTGTCGAATCCTCCTAAAACTAGAACCATTGGGTTCGTATTGAAAAGAGATTTCCAATGAATATAAGAGATTTGAAATCTAATAGTTGGATTTGGAATTATGTCCAAATCAAATTTGGAAAAGGTCGCTATGAATGCAGTTCGATGACCATTTATGGAAATCGACTGAAAGGACCTTGATATAATTATTAAAAGTATTAATAATTTGTGTAAAATCATAATAAATGGTTTGGAAAGAATTTGGATGAAAAATTCCACGTTTGTAAAGATATAAATACATTTTTATCAAAACGAACTAGTTATTAACTAGATTTGAAATCAAATAATTTTTAAATAAATAGATTGGATTTATAAAGGGCTTTAATAAAACCAGAAATTTCTAGTATATAAATTGGATTTGAATATAAATCATCTCTGGAATATTCCGATATTGGATTATGTGACTATACAGATACTGTGGAGGAATTTGGAAGATGGATATATATCGTTATTCCCCATACGATATGTGGGTTTCAGAATTTGATATTGAATATAAGCCGATATAATTCCTATTCAGAGCCTTACATCTGACATTAAATTGGATTTTGGGTTTGTCATGAATGGTGTCTTCAGTAACACTGTTCTTAAACCCCGTGTGAAAAGAATAAATCTTTTAATTAAGATTATTAGAGTTTCAAGTTATATTTAGTAATTGGAATAAAATGGAATGTGAATTGGGTTTATTGTGAACTGTGTTTTTAACGACATTCGTTCTTTAACCCTAACAGTGAAATGTGATTTGGAATTTATAAATCTTTTTTATTAAGATTTAATGGGGATTTTCCAAAGTAAAGTTTTCCAATTTAATATATTAAATTGGAATTGAATGGAATTCGATTTGATAATAATCAAAGTGAGCTTTCTGTGGAGGAAGACTGTTAATATATATGAAATTTAAAAGGCTTTGTCGTTATTCCATTTATATTATTAGTTGGATACGGAAATTGATACCGATTATATATTGATCTATTTTCCGTGAAGATTCCTTAATTAATGGAATGTGATTTTGGGTTTATCGTGAACTGTGCTTTAAATGACATTGGTTCTTTAACCCAGTTAAAGACAGGATTACATTTCTAACATTGTATTTCGAACTATATTGTTGATCTCTGCCAACTATATATCTGTCTAGTGGCGGAGAATTTATTCTCTTGCTTAACACCCTTCTCTGAGACATATGAGCTTAGTGTGACGGCAAGCAATTTCGCTCGGTCCGAACCAGTCGCTAAACCGACCCAGACCGTTCGAAACGCCCTATCGTTTGAGAACACGACAAATCAGAATGCATACAGAAGAACATTTATTTGTATATAACAACAATGCATCAGATTACAAGAATATACAGAGTATAAATGAATATTACACAGAAATAACAGAGATTTAAATTACATTTAAATACATAGCAGCGGAAAATAATACAATACACAACTAGAATGAGATATACGGATACAAAGCTTTCCGGATATCGTTCCAGCTGTAAACCAGGATCCTGTGAATATAAATCTGCAAAACCAAAACTACTAGCTGCCCGTGTCAAAATAGGGGCACCCAGAGTTTAGGTTAAAACAATAAACTCCAGGTCAGTCATGTGACTGGTGTGAGAATTAAAACAGTTATTAATCTTTATTTTTTTTAAAGCTAGGTAAATCAAGGGACCACGCCGTATAACACGGAACGGGTTTCCTCCCAAGAATACCAGTGCATAAAACAAACAGCGCAATGCTAAATAAAGAAAAATGAAGCTGTTATAAGACCCAGGTCCCATCACACAATGCAACGCAGCCGAGGATAGGGTTTTCCCTTATAACAGCCAAAGAATGCTTGATACGTTTAAAACAAATCATTTGATACTATTATAAGTGCATAGTGTATAAAACACTTCAAATCATAAGTATCAATCATAGGCGGCATGAATGGCCCATAACACTATGTCGCCATATATAAGTTTACAATCACAACCGCAAATGTCGTATTGGAAGTTGGGTTATCATTTATGGTATGAACCGAGGCTAGGAGCAAGATCCTCAACCGATTCGAGACAATCTAGCCCATGTCTCCGGAACAGCCGCAACTGCCCCTTGGATCGTCAGGGCCGGTCCACCGATGTGGATTATAATGCCTGAACACTACGTTTCTCCGCCCTTTGGGGCGTAAATCTTGCCTGTCAGCCGACCAGAAGCATCGGCCGAAACCGATATCACGAGGCGCCTCGCTTTTCAGCAAGTAATAATAAGTAACATCCACATGAGTCAAACTCGTCAGCCAGTTCAAGCACTGACGCCACTCATAACTAGAAAGAAACGCATGTCCTCCCTGAGGTCCGTCTCCCGTTTTTGATTCATACCGGGTGTGATACTCGCGAATCAACGTTACACAAAGCTACGCCACAAAGGCCGTGCTTCGATCATCAACCACAAGACTTTGCTTTTCAACAGAAGCCTTGATCATTTGCACCTTAGCATGCCACACAGGCAATTCACTCCATGCGATTGATATCCATCAATATATAACCCCTGAGCTCGTACGTCTCAGAGAAGGGCGTTAAGCAAGAGAATAAATTCTCCGCCGCCAAACAGATATATATTTAATAGAGATCAATCACACGGACTAAAATCCAATGTCAGACACACAGTCCATTTACAAGTCCGTTCTGGGTCTGAACGAAACCGGAGGCACCTAGTACCCCGCATATCCATCGATCTCCAAGTACGTCTGGACGATCACTAACTGTTTCCATCTTCTTGGGTGTACAGCCCAATCAAGATCATCAGTAATTACCCAAACGACGTGAAGACCTCCGGTCTTCGACCATCGTCTTCATCTTCGACTTATCGTCGTATCAGTTATTCAGAATGGGATAAACCCGGTCTTTCCGAATAACTCGCGTATATTTTAAATAAGTGTTACACAAACACAACATACGCCTCATTCCAATTCATCAGTCACTAACCGTAAATTAATCAAGAGAATAATTCCCCAAATATTAACCCCGAAGGCCGAAACCAACATCAGATCAATATCCAGGAAACCGTTCTGCTTAACTAACCGACAGTTAGTTTCTGATTTCACATTAATAGGGAAAGGTTCCCATTAATTTTATCCAAGATAAATTCCTGGAATTTATTCTCTAATCTTCTTTTGAATTTCGATTCAACTAGTCGGGATTAACGAAACTTACCGAAGTAATCATTTGTTTTAATTTCCCAATCCCAACCTATTAATCCCATGAAGTAAAACTGGTAATACTTCATATCTAACACCACAGTGTTATCGGTAAATTCAATTACCATTTCACGTTCAAATCTAATTAAAGATTTAACTATCGCCTGGAGCAAAACTGGTGATACTCCATTTCCGATCCTTTCAATCTAATTAAAGATTCATTAAAACTCCACTTAGTTTTAATCGTTAACTGGGTTAAAGAATCAGTGTCATTTAAAACACGGTTCACGATAAACCCAAAATCACATTCATTAATTATCGGGTTAAAGAATGAGTGTTATTTAAAACACTGTTCACGATAAACCCAAAAATCAATATCAATTCAATTCCAATTAAATATTATTTAATTGGTACACTTCATTAAATCTAAATAAAAAGATTTAATCTTTTCTCAACTGGGTTCAAGAACAGTGTTAGTGAAGACACCATTCACGACAAACCCAAATCACATTCGATATTCAATACAAGGCTCTGAATAGAAAATATATCGACCTATATTGAATATCAAATTCTACGATTAACAAATGTCGTATTGGAAATAATGATATAAATATATATCTTTCAAATTTCCATAACAACACCTGTATAATCACGAATTCCAACATCGAAATATTCCGAAGACAATTTCGATTCAAATCCACTCCAATGCAATCATTGGAAATTTTGGTTATTTTTAAAACCCTTTTCGAATTCAATTTATTTATTTAAAAATAAATAGAATTATAATTCTAGTTCAAAACTAGTTCAATTCGATAAAAATCTATTTTTATCTTTTCAAATATGGAGTTTTTCATCCCAATTCTTCCCAAATCATTTCTTATGATTTTACACAAATTATTACTATTTTTAATAATTTTATCAAGGCCCGTACAGTCGATTTCCAACAATGGCCATCGAACTGCACTTACAGCGACCTTTTTCGAATTTGATTTGGACGTATCTCCAAATCCAACCGTTAGATTTCTAATTTCTAATATTCGTTAGAAAGCTCTTTTCGATACGAACCCAACGGTTCCGGTTTTAGGAGAATCCGACGGTCGGATCTCCCGTAATGTCCGTTTGAAATAAATGGTCGAAATTCACGAACTGCCGCGGCGCGGCGCGTTCTATTCAGGCCATTATATTATATATATAATATATATAATATATATTTCGTCGATTTCTATTTAAAACGAATTATATAAATAGTTTTGAATTCGTTTCAAAAACATTTTCAACTTCCTTTTCAATTCAAATCACAATTGAATTCTTCTTTATAGATTCGTTTTAAAATTCATTTCTATTCAATTCAAATTTCAATTCAATTTGAATTCGTTTTCAATTCAATTCATTTCGAAATCGTTTTCAATTCAATTCATTTCGAAATCGTTTTCAATTCAATTCATTTCGAAATCGTTTTCAATTCACTTTATTTCGAAATCGTTTTCAATTCATTTCGAAATCGTTTTCAATTCAATTCATTTCGAAATCGTTTTCAATTCAATTCATTTCGAAATCGTTTTCAATTCAATTCATTTCGAAATCGTTTTCAATTCAATTCATTTCGAAATCGTTTTCAATTCAATTCATTTCGAAATCGTTTTCAATTCACTTCATTTCGAAATCGTTTTCAATTCAATTCATTTCGAAATCGTTTTCAATTCACTTTGAAATCGTTTTCAATTCACTTTATTTCGAAATCGTTTTCAATTCACTTTATTTCGAAATCGTCGATTTCGAAATCACTTTTCAATATTCATTTTAAAATGAATATAATCGAGATAAATATCGTTCACGTCAAAATGGCGTCAATCTAATCAACCCGACTTCATAAATTTCTATTTTCAAATATTCTATTTCAAATATTTCTATTATTTCCATTTCTAAACTGGAATGAGGCCCAATCAACTACCATATAAAATTAATTATATGGATTTTCACACAACACATGTATATAATAACATTGAAAAATGATCAACCATCAACCAAAGTGCACTACACTGTATAAGCATCAAATAAAGATATCTAACGCTTATAACAGCCTGTCAATCAATCGATCGACATATTTAATCAATCAGGATGAGTGAACTTCAAATTTCATCCCAACACCCGTGTGGGGTTTCAAACAATCAAACACAGATTTTATTTGTGCAGTTGGGCGATGTGTAAAATTTATCGACCCAATCAATGTCCTTCAAATAGGTGTACATAAACAAACCGTCTGGTTTGTAAATGAATATTTATTTATTCACATTCACGTTAAAAATTATATTTTTAACGATAAAAACATTTTATTCCAACATATGAATTTCTATTCAGTTCATTCTTTAAATAAAATGATATTTTTATTTTTCTAACATATTTTAGAAAATTTCGGCGGCATAACGGCACTATACTAGAAACGGGACAAGGCCTAGCCTTATCCCCAGTCTAGTGAAGGCCCACGCCATTCACACATCAATTAATCCATTCATTTCCCCAAACAATTCAATTTCACCAAACGATTCAACTTCACCAAACAATTCAATTTCAAATCAAATCATCTATCTAATCTATGCAACCAAACAAACAAGTCCATGGTCTGTGGACGGGTGTCGGGTGCTACTAAGCACCGTCTGCATCCTAGTATATATATATAACTAAAAAAATTAAATTGAAAGGTGAGAAGTTCTCACATATAGCTATCCTAGCTCCACGGCACTTCTTATGCAGGAAATCTTCACTGTTCTCGTCGATATCACTTTCTTCGCCCGTATTCTCTACATATGCAAAAATCGAATTTTTACTTCGCTATTCCACATATAAAAATCATATTTTTATTTCAAAGTTCAATATATAAAAATCGAGTTTTTATTTCAAAGTTCAATATATAAAAATCGAATTTTTATTTCAAAGTTCAATATATAAAAATCGAGTTTTTATTTCAAAGTTCAATATATAAAAATCGAATTTTTATTTCAAAGTTCAATATATAAAAATCGAATTTTTATATCGAAGTTCAATATATAAAAATCGAGTTTTTATTCTAAATACACTACTTTTCCCTATTTTTAAAACTTTGCAAATTCAAATTCTATTTATATTCTATATGTATTTTCAAAATAAATTCTTTTACAAATCCTATTTATATTTTCATTTTAAAGACCCTATATTTTCAGATTTAAAAACAATTTATATTTTCAGCTTTAAAAACAATATATTTTCAGCTTTAAAAACAATATATTTTCATAATCATATGTATATTTCCTTTAAAAACAAACAAAGGTATTTTATATTTTTATTTATGGTATAAATAATTTTTATCACGTTTATTATATAATTACATAACCTAAATTTAATTAAAGTTTTAGAATTAACCTTGACTCGTTCAAATTGGACCTTCCTTTCTCTGGAAATCGAACCACACCCGTCGAACTGAGGCTCCACCTAGGGTTTTCGCCTCTGCCGCCACTGGAGGGGACCAGACCTCCATCGCCGACCATCACCTGACGCGTCGCCGCCTGCCGCTCCCATTCCGACCAGCCTCGCCAAGTCCGGTGGTCCAACGCCACTTGGAGACTGTCTCGAACGGACTGACTTTGCGAGCGAAATTCTCCTTCCTCGTTGAACGATAGCTTCTGATACTAGGGCGAATTTGAAGAGCACAGATTTTACTTCGATTTTTGTTTATATTGCCCCTTGGTTTAATTCATGTGTTGGAAGTTCTTAGGGGAAATCAAATTGAACGGGTTTCCGCCAATGTTTGAGAGGGAGGCGGGTTTTAAAAACATTGACCGATGAATGCCCTTTGACCTTAGATTAGGGTTTGGCCATCTATATATATTTATATTTTTATATTTATTTAATTTCGAAAATACTTGTTTAACACCACGAATTTTAAATCAAGCCCAAAGAGAGTCACCCCTAGCTAATTACCAACATCCCGGACACAATGGGATATGTATCGCATGCCAATTCGACTGTTTGAATCAGTTTTCGTCAAATTCAAAATATAACTCTATATATTGAACTTGAACGCGCATTTCAATTTACCGGGGTCACATACTAACTTGAAAAATTCCAGAAAAATATTTTCTAGCTTCGTATTGACGATACGGTCCTAACAAAACTAGTTTCGTCGAATTCTGAGACCGTTTGAAAAATGGGCTTTTTCCAGTCGATTAAATTCAACTGAAATTGGTCAAACGCGTTTAACTGCGCTACGCTCACATATTGATTCTAAAAATTCTGCAAATTTGCAACTAGCAATAAATCGACATTCCGGTTCCAACAAAAGTGGTTTCGTCGAAATCCGAGGTCGTTTGCAAAATGGCTATTTTTAAGGGCCTTATATATATATAAAAATATATATAAATTCCACAGCGACTATTTCTAATTTTAAACTGGACATATCTTATCATTTCTAAAATGAAATCTCAGTTTGTTAACTTCGTTACAAAGATATAGTTATACAGATTCAAATATTTCTTGTTTCGTTCAATTCTGACTTATATTGAATTCTGTATATTCATTTGAAATTAGAAATCGAATTTTCGAACTACCGCGCCATTTTCAATTCCTTTTATAATTATATATAATTATTATATATTCTAACGACGACGTATATAATATATACGTTCAAATTATATTCAAAATAAATTTCTCGTCGATATAATTTAAAATAATCTATTTTAAATATCAAAATTCGCTAAAATCGCCAAAATAAAAATTTCAAACTGGCTCGCATTTTACGGGTTGTTACAATCTCCCCCACTTAAAACTTTTCGTCCCCGAAAAGGAACAAAGTCGAAAGTGGTTTGATTATTCAACTCTACGTTCGATCTAGCTTCCATTCTCCAGCTCTTTAGTTTCTGAGAATTTTCAAAATTTCAAAAATTTGGCTAACACCCTAAATTTTCGAAAAATTTCGCCATAACCTCTCCTGCACCGGGAACATCGGGGAATTTCAAATAGCTTCCCCGGTCCTTCAGATCTCAAAAAGAAAAAGAAAAAGAAAAAGCCAAGCGGCTAGCCAATAGGCTCACAAAATCATCATCACCCAAACAAAACAGTAAATTATGTAGTAAACATGTACCTATTTGTCGGGCAAACAAATTTTATTCTCTGGCTCTAGCCTCTTTGCTATGACCTGCTCAATGATATATATGCATATGCAAGCAAATGCGACCAATTTTCAATATAATTCAATATTCGATTCAATTAGGCTAAATGGCTAAAAATTAGCAAACAAATAAACAAACAACCCAAACATCAATCGATTAGTGAATTAGAGTTTCAAATTCATAACTTTGTTACATAGTCAAAATCAGATTTTTGATGCCAATTCACAACAATGTGTTCTAACTATATATAAGTTTTGGTTCTCACACCAGCCTAATGGAAATATATAGAAAATCACACCTTCAACTCTCGAACACTAATTCTGATGATGTAGCTACAATCATCAGAATCATCTTCGGGCGACTAGAGTGTGAATCTATATCTATCCAGTATATTAAAACTTTGAATACACGCGGATCAGACGTATACGCAAAATCTATATATACTGGATTGTCCACCTCAATATAAATAGATAATCAGATACGAATAATTGATTTAAATTTTCAAAACAAAATTGGTTTTCATTTGAAAAACATACTCTTCACACTCGTTCTAGGATACTACTGATCCCATCTCTAACGAGTCATTCTAATTGGATATTACTAACCCAATATCTGATGAATTCTTTCGTACGGTTCTAATGTGTCTTGTTCTCTGAGCTTTGTAAACCAAAGCTCTGATACCAAATGTGACGGCAAGCAATTTCGCTCGGTCCGAACCAGTCGCTAAACCGACCCAGACCGTTCGAAACGCCCTATCGTTTGAGAACACGACAAATCAGAATGCATACAGAAGAACATTTCATTGTATATAACAACAATGCATCAGATTACAAGAATATACAGAGTATAAATGAATATTACACAGAAATAACAGAGATTTAAATTACATTTAAATACATAGCAGCGGAAAATAATACAATACACAACTAGAATGAGATATACGGATACAAAGCTTTCTGGATATCGTTCCAGCTGTAAACCAGGATCCTGTGAATATAAATCTGCAAAACCAAAACTACTAGCTGCCCGTGTCAAAATAGGGGCACCCAGAGTTTAGGTTAAAACAATAAACTCCAGGTCAGTCATGTGACTGGTGTGAGAATTAAAACAGTTATTAATCTTTATTTTTTTTAAAGCTAGGTAAATCAAGGGACCACGCCGTATAACACGGAACGGGTTTCCTCCCAAGAATACCAGTGCATAAAACAAACAGCGCAATGCTAAATAAAGAAAAATGAAGCTGTTATAAGACCCAGGTCCCATCACACAATGCAACGCAGCCGAGGATAGGGTTTTCCCTTATAACAGCCAAAGAATGCTTGATACGTTTAAAACAAATCATTTGATACTATTATAAGTGCATAGTGTATAAAACACTTCAAATCATAAGTATCAATCATAGGCGGCATGAATGGCCCATAACACTATGTCGCCATATATAAGTTTACAATCACAACCGCAAATGTCGTATTGGAAGTTGGGTTATCATTTATGGTATGAACCGAGGCTAGGAGCAAGATCCTCAACCGATTCGAGACAATCTAGCCCATGTCTCCAGAACAGCCGCAACTGCCCCTTGGATCGTCAGGGCCGGTCCACCGATGTGGATTATAATGCCTGAACACTACGTTTCTCCGCCCTTTGGGGCGTAAATCTGGCCCGTCAGCCGACCAGAAGCATCGGCCGAAACCGATATCACGAGGCGCCTCGCTTTTCAGCAAGTAATAATAAGTAACATCCACATGAGTCAAACTCGTCAGCCAGTTCAAGCACTGACGCCACTCATAACTAGAAAGAAACGCATGTCCTCCCTGAGGTCCGTCTCCCGTTTTTGATTCATACCGGGTGTGATACTCGCGAATCAACGTTACACAAAGCTACGCCACAAAGGCCGTGCTTCGATCATCAACCACAAGACTTTGCTTTTCAACAGAAGCCTTGATCATTTGCACCTTAGCATGCCACACAGGCAATTCACTCCATGCGATTGATATCCATCAATATATAACCCCTGAGCTCGTACGTCTCAGAGAAGGGCGTTAAGCAAGAGAATAAATTCTCCGCCGCCAAACAGATATATATTTAATAGAGATCAATCACACGGACTAAAATCCAATGTCAGACACACAGTCCATTTACAAGTCCGTTCTGGGTCTGAACGAAACCGGAGGCACCTAGTACCCCGCATATCCATCGATCTCCAAGTACGTCTGGACGATCACTAACTGTTTCCATCTTCTTGGGTGTACAGCCCAATCAAGATCATCAGTAATTACCCAAACGACGTGAAGACCTCCGGTCTTCGACCATCGTCTTCATCTTCGACTTATCGTCGTATCAGTTATTCAGAATGGGATAAACCCGGTCTTTCCGAATAACCCGCGTATATTTTAAATAAGTGTTACACAAACACAACATACGCCTCATTCCAATTCATCAGTCACTAACCGTAAATTAATCAAGAGAATAATTCCCCAAATATTAACCCCGAAGGCCGAAACCAACATCAGATCAATATCCAGGAAACCGTTCTGCTTAACTAACCGACAGTTAGTTTCTGATTTCACATTAATAGGGAAAGGTTCCCATTAATTTTATCCAAGATAAATTCCTGGAATTTATTCTCTAATCTTCTTTTGAATTTCGATTCAACTAGTCGGGATTAACGAAACTTACCGAAGTAATCATTTGTTTTAATTTCCCAATCCCAACCTATTAATCCCATGAAGTAAAACTGGTAATACTTCATATCTAACACCACAGTGTTATCGGTAAATTCAATTACCATTTCACGTTCAAATCTAATTAAAGATTTAACTATCGCCTGGAGCAAAACTGGTGATACTCCATTTCCGATCCTTTCAATCTAATTAAAGATTCATTAAAACTCCACTTAGTTTTAATCGTTAACTGGGTTAAAGAATCAGTGTCATTTAAAACACGGTTCACGATAAACCCAAAATCACATTCATTAATTATCGGGTTAAAGAATGAGTGTTATTTAAAACACTGTTCACGATAAACCCAAAAATCAATATCAATTCAATTCCAATTAAATATTATTTAATTGGTACACTTCATTAAATCTAAATAAAAAGATTTAATCTTTTCTCAACTGGGTTCAAGAACAGTGTTAGTGAAGACACCATTCACGACAAACCCAAATCACATTCGATATTCAATACAAGGCTCTGAATAGAAAATATATCGACCTATATTGAATATCAAATTCTACGATTAACAAATGTCGTATTGGAAATAACGATATAAATATATATCTTTCAAATTTCCATAACAACACCTGTATAATCACGAATTCCAACATCGAAATATTCCGAAGACAATTTCGATTCAAATCCACTCCAATGCAATCATTGGAAATTTTGGTTATGTTTAAAACACTTTTCGAATTCAATTTATTTATTTAAAAATAAATAGAATTATAATTCTAGTTCAAAACTAGTTCAATTCGATAAAAATCTATTTTTATCTTTTCAAATATGGAGTTTTTCATCCCAATTCTTCCCAAATTATTTCTTATGATTTTACACAAATTATTACTATTTTTAATAATTTTATCAAGGCCCGTACAGTCGATTTCCAACAATGGCCATCGAACTGCACTTACAGCGACCTTTTTCGAATTTGATTTGGACGTATCTCCAAATCCAACCGTTAGATTTCTAATTTCTAATATTCGTTAGAAAGCTCTTTTCGATACGAACCCAACGGTTCCAGTTTTAGGAGAATCCGACGGTCGGATCTCCCGTAATGTCCGTTTGAAATAAATGGTCGAAATTCACGAACTGCCGCGGCGCGGCGCGTTCTATTCAGGCCATTATATTATATATATAATATATATAATATATATTTCGTCGATTTCTATTTAAAACGAATTATATAAATAGTTTTGAATTCGTTTCAAAAACATTTTCAACTTCCTTTTCAATTCAAATCACAATTGAATTCTTCTTTATAGATTCGTTTTAAAATTCATTTCTATTCAATTCAAATTTCAATTCAATTTGAATTTGTTTTCAATTCAATTCATTTCGAAATCGTTTTCAATTCAATTCATTTCGAAATCGTTTTCAATTCATTTCATTTCGAAATCGTTTTCAATTCACTTTATTTCGAAATCGTTTTCAATTCATTTCGAAATCGTTTTCAATTCAATTCATTTCGAAATCGTTTTCAATTCAATTCATTTCGAAATCGTTTTCAATTCAATTCATTTCGAAATCGTTTTCAATTCAATTCATTTCGAAATCGTTTTCAATTCAATTCATTTCGAAATCGTTTTCAATTCACTTCATTTCGAAATCGTTTTCAATTCAATTCATTTCGAAATCGTTTTCAATTCACTTTGAAATCGTTTTCAATTCACTTTATTTCGAAATCGTTTTCAATTCACTTTATTTCGAAATCGTCGATTTCGAAATCACTTTTCAATATTCATTTTAAAATGAATATAATCGAGATAAATATCGTTCACGTCAAAATGGCGTCAATCTAATCAACCCGACTTCATAAATTTCTATTTTCAAATATTCTATTTCAAATATTTCTATTATTTCCATTTCTAAACTGGAATGAGGCCCAATCAACTACCATATAAAATTAATTATATGGATTTTCACACAACACATGTATATAATAACATTGAAAAATGATCAACCATCAACCAAAGTGCACTACACTGTATAAGCATCAAATAAAGATATCTAACGCTTATAACAGCCTGTCAATCAATCGATCGACATATTTAATCAATCAGGATGAGTGAACTTCAAATTTCATCCCAACACCCGTGTGGGGTTTCAAACAATCAAACACAGATTTTATTTGTGCAGTTGGGCGATGTGTAAAATTTATCGACCCAATCAATGTCCTTCAAATAGGTGTACATAAACAAACCGTCTGGTTTGTAAATGAATATTTATTTATTCACATTCACGTTAAAAATTATATTTTTAACGATAAAAACATTTTATTCCAACATATGAATTTCTATTCAGTTCATTCTTTAAATAAAATGATATTTTTATTTTTCTAACATATTTTAGAAAATTTCGGCGGCATAACGGCACTATACTAGAAACGGGACAAGGCCTAGCCTTATCCCCAGTCTAGTGAAGGCCCACGCCATTCACACATCAATTAATCCATTCATTTCCCCAAACAATTCAATTTCACCAAACGATTCAACTTCACCAAACAATTCAATTTCAAATCAAATCATCTATCTAATCTATGCAACCAAACAAACAAGTCCATGGTCTGTGGACGGGTGTCGGGTGCTACTAAGCACCGTCTGCATCCTAGTATATATATATAACTAAAAAAATTAAATTGAAAGGTGAGAAGTTCTCACATATAGCTATCCTAGCTCCACGGCACTTCTTATGCAGGAAATCTTCACTGTTCTCGTCGATATCACTTTCTTCGCCCGTATTCTCTACATATGCAAAAATCGAATTTTTACTTCGCTATTCCACATATAAAAATCATATTTTTATTTCAAAGTTCAATATATAAAAATCGAGTTTTTATTTCAAAGTTCAATATATAAAAATCGAATTTTTATTTCAAAGTTCAATATATAAAAATCGAGTTTTTATTTCAAAGTTCAATATATAAAAATCGAATTTTTATTTCAAAGTTCAATATATAAAAATCGAATTTTTATATCGAAGTTCAATATATAAAAATCGAGTTTGTATTCTAAATACACTACTTTTCCCTATTTTTAAAACTTTGCAAATTCAAATTCTATTTATATTCTATATGTATTTTCAAAATAAATTCTTTTACAAATCCTATTTATATTTTCATTTTAAAGACCCTATATTTTCAGATTTAAAAACAATTTATATTTTCAGCTTTAAAAACAATATATTTTCAGCTTTAAAAACAATATATTTTCATAATCATATGTATATTTCCTTTAAAAACAAACAAAGGTATTTTATATTTTTATTTATGGTATAAATAATTTTTATCACGTTTATTATATAATTACATAACCTAAATTTAATTAAAGTTTTAGAATTAACCTTGACTCGTTCAAATTGGACCTTCCTTTCTCTGGAAATCGAACCACACCCGTCGAACTGAGGCTCCACCTAGGGTTTTCGCCTCTGCCGCCGCTGGAGGGGACCAGACCTCCATCGCCGACCATCACCTGACGCGTCGCCGCCTGCCGCTCCCATTCCGACCAGCCTCGCCAAGTCCGGTGGTCCAACGCCACTTGGAGACTGTCTCGAACGGACTGACTTTGCGAGCGAAATTCTCCTTCCTCGTTGAACGATAGCTTCTGATACTAGGGCGAATTTGAAGAGCACAGATTTTACTTCGATTTTTGTTTATATTGCCCCTTGGTTTAATTCATGTGTTGGAAGTTCTTAGGGGAAATCAAATTGAACGGGTTTCCGCCAATGTTTGAGAGGGAGGCGGGTTTTAAAAACATTGACCGATGAATGCCCTTTGACCTTAGATTAGGGTTTGGCCATCTATATATATTTATATTTTTATATTTATTTAATTTCGAAAATACTTGTTTAACACCACGAATTTTAAATCAAGCCCAAAGAGAGTCACCCCTAGCTAATTACCAACATCCCGGACACAATGGGATATGTATCGCATGCCAATTCGACTGTTTGAATCAGTTTTCGTCAAATTCAAAATATAACTCTATATATTGAACTTGAACGCGCATTTCAATTTACCGGGGTCACATACTAACTTGAAAAATTCCAGAAAAATATTTTCTAGCTTCGTATTGACGATACGGTCCTAACAAAACTAGTTTCGTCGAATTCTGAGACCGTTTGAAAAATGGGCTTTTTCCAGTCGATTAAATTCAACTGAAATTGGTCAAACGCGTTTAACTGCGCTACGCTCACATATTGATTCTAAAAATTCTGCAAATTTGCAACTAGCAATAAATCGACATTCCGGTTCCAACAAAAGTGGTTTCGTCGAAATCCGAGGTCGTTTGCAAAATGGCTATTTTTAAGGGCCTTATATATATAAAAATATATATAAATTCCACAGCGACTATTTCTAATTTTAAACTGGACATATCTTATCATTTCTAAAATGAAATCTCAGTTTGTTAACTTCGTTACAAAGATATAGTTATACAGATTCAAATATTTCTTGTTTCGTTCAATTCTGACTTATATTGAATTCTGTATATTCATTTGAAATTAGAAATCGAATTTTCGAACTACCGCGCCATTTTCAATTCCTTTTATAATTATATATAATTATTATATATTCTAACGACGACGTATATAATATATACGTTCAAATTATATTCAAAATAAATTTCTCGTCGATATAATTTAAAATAATCTATTTTAAATATCAAAATTCGCTAAAATCGCCAAAATAAAATTTTCAAACTGGCTCGCATTTTTTGGGTTGTTACAATTAGAGGTTATATATCGGCATAAATCAATGGTACGGTGTAGATTGTCAATACGACATGTTTGATTTCCCAAAGTTAAATGATCATTAAATAATGATAGTTGGAAGATTAAAACTAAGTGAAGTTTTAATGAATCTCTAATTAGATTGAAATGTGAATGTGATAATTTAAATGATCAAATTTGGGAAATGATCGAGAATGGAGTACCACCAGTTTTTACTCCAGGTGATAGTTAAATCTTTAATTAGATTTGAACGTGAAATGGTAATTAACTTTACCGATAACATTGTGGTGTTAGATATGGAGCATTACCCGTTTTGCTCCATTGGATTAATAGGTTGGGATTGAGAAATTAAACAAATGATTACTTCCGTAAGGCTCGATAATCCTTACTAGTTGATAAACCTTAATTTGGTTTAGAATTAATATCCAAAGGAAGATTAAAGGATATATTTAAAGAATTTATTTTTGATAAAATTAATGGGAACCTTTCCCTAATGATGTGAATATTTGAATAAAAGAATATTCTGAATTGTAATGAGGCATATGTTGGGTTTTATAGCACTTTTTTATGAGATATGCAAGTTATTCGGAAAGATCAGGTTCATGCCCATTCTGAATAATTGATTCGACGGTACGTCGACAATGAAGACGATGGTTGAAGACCAGAGTTCTTCACATTGTTTGGATGATTACTGATGTCTTAATTGGGTTGTACCCCTAAGACAAGGTAATATGTGGTGATCGTCCAGACGTACTTGGAGATCGACCGAATATGCGAGGACCTCTCTCCTGTATTGGACATATAGGACGAGGAATAAGGTGCCTCTGGTTTCGTTCAGACGCATAACGAACTAGTAGATCGATGTGTGTCTGACATTGGATTTTATTCTGTGTTGATTGATCTCTATTAAATATATATTTGTTTGGTGGTAGAGAATTAATTCTCTTTCTTAACACCCTTCTCTGAGACATACGAGCTTAGAGGTTATATATCGATAGACATCAATCGCTTGGCGTGCATTGTCAGTGTGGCATGCTGAGATGCAAATGATCAAGGCTTTTATTGAAAAGCAGAGTCTTGTGGTTGATGATCATAGCACAGCTTTAAATAATATAGCTTTGTGTATAGCGTTAATTCGCGAGCCTCACACCTCGGTATGAGTCAAAAACGGGATCGTGACTGCAGGGAGTGCACGACGTTTCTTTCTAGCTATGGGTGGTGTCTTGGTATGGAGCCCAGACATTTATATTGTTTTACCTATGTGGATGATGGATAGCGAGGCACCTCGGATATATCGGTCACTACGGGGTCGACGGATAGGTTCGATAGGACTGGGAAACGTGTGTTCAGAAATAATTAATCCACTAACGTAAGTGTGGACCGACCCTGAAGATCCAGGGTTTCCCAGAGTGTGTAATCCCGAGACATTTGCTAGAGTGTCTCGAATCTGTGAGGAGCCATCCCTGGCCTCGAATCATAAATGGAATCCAATTTCCAGTACTTGACATTTTGGTTTTAATTGCAGAACAAGTATGGCGACATAGTAGGATTGGGTACTATGTCGTCTATGATTGATACATTTATGTAATATCAAAATGATTTGTTTTTAAAAACATACCAAGAATGTTTGGCTATTACAAGGTAAAACTCTATCCTTCATATTGCATCGCATTGTGTGATGGGACCTGAGTCTTTTAATAGCTTCGTTTTTTCAAAAAGCATTGCGTTGTTTGTTTTATGCACTGGTATTCTTGGGAGGAAACCCGTTCCGTGTTATATGGCATAGTCCCATGATTTACTCTATTTTAAAGTAAAGTTTTAAATAACTATTTTAGTTCTCATACCAGTCCCATGACTGACCTAGAGTTTATTATTTTAACCTAAACTTTGGGTGCCCTTATTTTCCACATAGGCAACTAGTAGTTTTGGTTTTGCGGATATTTCTTTTCCAGGATCCTAGATTTACAGTTGGAGCTATATTTGGAAAGCTCTGTATCCATGTATTTCTTTCAGTTGTGTTATGTATAATTTTTCCGATGCTATGTAAATTATTTTAATCTCTGATATTGTATTTCCTGTGTGTAATATTTATTCATACTCTGATATATTCTTGTACTCTAATGTAATTATTGTAATAAGCAATGAAATGTTCTATTGTTTGTGTTCTGATTTGTCGTTTTCGCAACTCAATCCGGGCTTTCCCGTAAGGGCGAGTTTGGGTCGTTTCATATGCCGTGTTTTGAATCGTCTTGAACATGATATTTCACCTAGTTCCAACCAGTTTGGATACATATGCATAGTTAGATAGTATGTGTGTAACGACCCGGGAAAAAGCGACCTTGGTTATCCGATATATAACACCTATCGAACAATCAAAAGTCGAAATTACCGGATAGTCCAAGAAAGAAATTAGAGGGTGAGGATAGATAAGATAGAAAATTAGAACAGAAGAAGAAGAAGACAACAACATCAGAGTAACACGAATCTCACAGCGGAACGAATAAAATATAATAGACAACATATCTTGAAATCAAAGTAGTATATGTATATCATACCATTATCAGAGTATAACACTTTCATCACAGCGGAATAATCAATAGCTAGAAAAATCTTGAAGCCTCCTGCTCCAAGCTCTTCAAGCATACCTGTAAATCCTGACTACTTGACTGCCCGTACAAATTTGGGCACCCAAGAGTTTAGGGAAAACAAAACAAAATAAAACTCTGGGTCAGTCATGGGACTGGTGTGAGTAAATTCCAATCATTTGGTTTAACTTTTCAAAATCCTTTTCAAAAGAAAAGATAATCGTAAGACCAATCCACTCATAAATACGGATGGCTTTTACCTTACGATAACCCAAAACACTTTGGAAATCATATATTATCTGATATTATAATAATGTCTAATCACAAGTAATTAAAATCTAGTAGAACGCTTGCATCTCACGCTCTACATATATAATATACAATCAAACTCGCAGGCACTTATTGGAGATTGGATTCCAACTTGACAAGGTATGGGACCACCTTCCGAACGTGTATCTCTAGAGGCAAATACACTGGGTTCAACAAGAACATCTTGCAACCCGGCCCACACATGACCGACCACTCATTTCGCTTGAGTGTATCGAATGTATATCACCAACGGTTGGGATCAGCAACCATCTCCCGATAAGGGACAGCATCGATAGATTTAAGAACAAAAGGAATTTCTCTAGATAGGTGATCATACATCCTAATGGGTGCGACCCACATAGCCATGCTGCCTGCCCGATTTTTGTCATTTCCCGGTGGATGAGGCTTGAGGTCATGACGTATCTTTTGACAGATCCCACCTCCATTACTTTGAATGCCACATCGTCATACCCGCCAAATCACAAATTGATTTCACCAAAAATACCACGGGTATACAGCTAAGAGAAACGAATTCCTCCGCCACCAAACGTAAGTACGTTTGAAGAGATCAACTTACGCGATCCTTTGAATATACTCTGTCAGACATTCATCCATTCACGTTTGTCCTGGGACTGGACAAACCGAAGGCACTATTCTGTAAATAGGATAGCCCTTGCATAACTCCGTCTTCAATATATTCAGCATACTTGATTCGCAACGCTTATGCCAATACGGAGTGGTTCTCTGGATAATAATCCGACCGGTCTCTCCATATTAACAACGTTAAAATGGTCAAAACTTTGATAGTCGGTGATTTAACTATCAATTAAAAACATGTCGGTGTGCAAACAACGATATTATTTCCAGATGGAAATTCTATCGATCAATCATCATTCATCATCAAATTATCATAAATTTACCCTTTTCCTTATTATTGTTTTCCTATATTTCTTATTTACTATATTTAGAAAATATACGTTATTAACAATGGAAAACAATTCCGTTTCTCATTTTCTATATTCAGAAAACATTTCTGATTTTCATTTGGAAGACATTTCCAAATCTCCTTCATTGGGTTTAAACTGATGTTTGAATAAACATCGCTATGCCAACACCAACCATTTCGCTCATTAACTAAATTCACTTAACCCCTTTCACTCTCGAACCTTATCCACTTCTTAGTTAAAAACGAAGTCAATCAAGTTGGGGTGTAATTACCTCTCAGACCTTAACTGAACAACATTTCTAACTTCGAAATAGACAAAGTTCAAACATTACTCTTTAAGAAACTTCCTTGAGAACTCTCGGATTCTATTTATGAATCCACTTCCTTTACTGAATCATTTGATTATAACTGTAAATGTTATAATTCCATGCTTTCAAAATATGTTAACTTAAATATATTTCCATATCTTAATTTGGATAAATAAACAACCAACTACTTTATTAACAGATAATTAAAACTTGATTTGAAATGGAAAGTAAACATTACTTCCCTTGATTCGATATAATCGAATTTCCATGTATGATTCACTCTCGAATAATCACTATCCGATAATTCTCTTTCGAATAAACTATATTCGATTCCCCTGTTCGAATAACTAATATTTGATAATCCTTTTCTTCGAATAACTAATATTCAAAAAATCTCACTTCGAATAAACCATATTCGATAATTCTCTCCTTCGAATAACTATATTCGATTTAACACACTTCGAACGAACTATATTCGATTACTCTTCTCGAATAAACTATATTCGATAACTCTACTTCGAATAGGTGATATTAGATTAATTCCCTTTTTGACTAACCCTACTTAATTTACTAATACTCGACTAACTCGACTTAATTAACTTCTATTGATTAATTACTATTTGATTTAACACCATTTGCTTGACTCTAGATCGCAGCGATCACAATGGTTACGCCTGATTCCCTCAGGAAACATCCGACCGCCGTAGGCTATCTGCAGCCCTGCGAATTACGCTAGCAGTCATGCTAAATGGAAATTCATCCTTAAATAACTTTGCCTATTTTTAACTCTATCTCGAATAATTAGATTCGATCAATTCTAATTGAATAACTAATATTCAATTAACCCTTATTCGATTACTATATTTGAATAACTCTAGTTCGATTTGACTCAAAACGATTAACTCTAACTGATTAACTCTAACTGGTTAATTCTAACTGAATAACTCTAACTGGATAACTCTAACTGAATAACTCTAGTTCGATTTATTCTTTTGAATTAATCCCTTTGACTTTTCTCTTTTGAATAATTCCTTTGGAATAATTCCTTTGAATTACTTCCGTTGAATAGATTCTTTTTCTATTCGTTTACTCAACAAATAACTATTCTCTTTTCGCTTCTATTTATTTAACAAATAAATATTCCCTTTAACTTTTCTATTTATTCAACAAATAAATATTTCTTTTAACTTTTCTATTTATTTAACAAATAAGTACTTCTGTCAACTTTTCTTTATTCCCTACATGAATATTCCCTTTTCAATTCCATTTGTAAATACTTTTACGAATGTTTCCCTTTTTATTTCTATTTGTAATCGTTTCACAAATATTTCCCTTCTATTTGATTTCACCAATATTTTCCCTTCTATTTGATTTCACCAATATTTTCCCTTCTATTTGATTTCACCAATATTTGTTTTTTTTACAAATGATTTGATTCTATAATCATTTTCTATCATGAAATTCTCTTCCTTTTATATATAAAATCTATTGATTTTATATAAATAATTTATTTTCAAAATAAACTTTGAAAATCCCTTTTCACTTTCTAGTATCACTTATGGTATAAAAATACCAAATCAAAAGGTTCAATCATCATCCAAACACACAGGTTCAACAACAGATGATATAACACATTATATATCAGAATATATGAAAAACGGTAAATAAATGTTGAGGAATCCAGTTGGATTCCTCCGACCTGTTTCCCTGCATCCACAGATGTTACACAATATAATTTACATCAATTTCATTTCAATATGAGGTTGATAAACAAAATCAACATCGGTTAACGATATATATAACTATATCGGTATTTTCAATCAATTGACTAACAGTTCAACCAAACAATCAACACTCAGCAATTCAACCAATAATTATCAGTTCTAAAAATACTTTATAAAAATATAAAGTGCTCAGAGTTAGTGAGATTTACTCACCTTGGACGGTTTATCGTTGAATAACGATAATCGGTCATTGATTTGGTTCAGACGTTAAATTTCACCATAAATCCAAACGAGCTCCAATCCACTTGCGGTCAGTTCCATTGCGTAGTGCTCGTCCATACGATCCCAACGGATCCTATTTCGTTAAATTTCGTTAATGTATGCAAAAGTTATGCTATTTACAATATTTACCTAATTTAAATGAATATATATTTAATTAAATTAATTAAATTATTTTTATCTTAATTAATTTCTAATTGCGTTATTAGCCAAATTACCTTCCCTGCCCTTCTAAAAAATCATACTTTCCCATCTGTAGCCATATCCAAATTTTTTTAAAATTGAAAAACCATTTTAATATTAATTAAATTTAATTTTCAAATAAAATATTTAAAAATATTCATTTAATTATAACTTAAAATTTTTAACCCGGATCAAAAATCTGCTTCCACTCATTTTAAAGTATTTTTCCATAAGAATCCAACGGTCCTTGTTTCGTGGAAATCCGACTTGTTTTGAAAAAGTTATAAGCTTTTAAAGTTTATGGTTAAAAATTACGAAAATGCCCCTGGTCTGTTTTAAATTCAAATTAAATTCAAATTAAATTTTAAATTTAAATTTAAATTAATCATCCCATCCGTCGGATCAGTTAGGGATAGCCAGGGAGAGCAGGAAACTATATTTTCCAAACTCAAGCCTTAGACACTATCCTCTCTGTCACCCTTAGAATGTTCTGATATTTATTTTTACAAATTCTATTTTAATTATAATATATATATATATATATATATTACACAAATAAATAAATAAATATTATTTAAAAACTTACCCCGCGAAGCCCAAGCCTCTGCCTAAGAGTCCCTAGCTCCCCGTCTTGCCCTCCTTTCTCCCTTCCTTCCCTTTTCCCTATTTCCTAATATTTTATTATTAATTCTGCCATTGCCAAAGCTTGAAAGAGGAGGAGGAGGAGTGAGTTTAAAATGAAGGGGGGGGGGCTATTTATAGCCGAAGGAGTCACATGGATTGCTGAGGTGGCGCGTATCCAACGGTCGAAAATGGATGGCTAGGATTAATCCTTAAATTTATTAAATTATAAATAAATTTAATAATTTATGAATAGTAAAGTGTGTTTTCTCAACCCTATTCGGACGTTAATTTGACTTACTTATTGATACCTTATCCAAAATATTTTTCAACCATGTTGTTCAATTTTTCTTGCTCTTCAATAATATATAAAAATATTTAAATTTTGAATTCGTTTGAACTTTCAAATAATTTAAATTCAAATTCAAAATAGTGTTTTGTGTTAGTTTCAACACCTTCCGGTCTCATGTTGGAGTATCAAACGATAACGGTTTTCAGAAATTCTTCCACCATCTGGTCCGGTTTTTAACGTACTTCAATCCTATGTATTCAAATCAAAAATCGGAGTTTGTTTAGATTTTCAAATAATTTATTTAAATTTTGTTTCCTTAATAACTTTCTATATCCGTTATAGGATTTTCCCAGATTTTGTATATAGCTAATATCCTATGTTTAGAATTTTCCTGGATAGGTCTCAGGTTCCAGTTTTGCCGTTAGCATTAGCAAATTCCAATTACCGTCAAAATTTAGTTCAAATTTTGGCCTTTTATTTTTTCTTTTCCACATACGGATGCCATTTTTGACGTAACTTGGTTGGTTACCTAATTTCATCATTTCAGATTTAATGAAACTGATTTCATCGAAATCCGAGTTCGTTAGCTACTACATCCTTTGTAAACGTACTATTTTAAATTAAAAATTTATCCTTTTATACTGCCAGTTCACATTATATTGCAAATCCACTAAATTTCTACCATTTCGGAATAAAATAAAATATTCAAAATTATTGAAATTAAACCATTTAAACTTCCAAAACAATGAAAAAACATTTTTAAATAATAACTAAATGGTCAAAAAAATCTGGGCCGTTACATTCTTTCCCCCTTAAAATAATTTCGTCCTCGAAATTGCTAAGGTAGAAAAATGAACTTTATAACTAGGTTAAAATTATTTATTTACTCCGGTTTCACTAAACCAATTAATTCTAATTAATTTATTAATTTATTTCTATAAACGAAAATTTCAAAAATTCTGAAAATTTTCTAACATTCGAAATTTCTGAAAAATTTCGCCAGCATCTCCTTTGTACTGGTCAATAGCTCAAACTCCAACTCGCCTCTCTAGGCCTTCTTCAACCCAAAAGAAAATCGAACAGCCAAGTGGCTTGCCAAACAGGCTCATAAATCTTATCCAACTCATATGAATATGTACGTGTACCTTTTTGTCGGCATTCAATTCTGCTATCAATTTAGCATATACCACTATCATCCCAATCAAACTCCCAATCACTTTTATCTTCAGCACGACCATCCGCTTATAACCAAGCCAAATTTCAATCAAACTGCAATTCCAATCTCAATTCAAATTTCTTGCTCGACCATCCATTTCTATCCCAGATAATCTCTAATTCAGTCCAATTCTACTTGATACCATTTTATTTCAATTCAACTCAATTTCCACTGAACTGGCTTCAACTCAATTTCAAATTTGCTTTCACAAATTTCTATTTAATTTGTGTTTATTTCAAACAACCTTACCTGGGAGTTTCAAATAGCTTTGCCTTTTCCAAAAATCAAATATCCCTTTGGAATATCAAAACAACTTGGTTTCTCAAAACAATTCAAAAACAAAATCTTTGGTAGTAATCTGTCACTTACAAACTCGAAAATGAACACCGATGATGTCCGGATCAACATCGGAATTTATTTTCCCGCTATCGAAGTGAGTTCAATACCATGTCACTTACAAAACCATTTCTAAACACTTTCATTTTGAAATTCATTTCAAAATATCCCTTTTTAATGCTTGTAACAAATTTAAAATCTCCCAGGATTTTAAAATTCACATATATTCAATTTAATTCCATTTACAACGCTTATTCAATTTTTAGCAATTTTAATTCCAATTCTGAACTTAAATTCAGATTTAATTCATCTGATTTCATATATTTCACTTATATGAATTTTGATTTTTTTATTTACATAACCATTCCACATTTTATAATCTTATTCGATTATAATCACAACCAACACATTCAATATACTATAATAATTTCAAATATCAATACTTTGCTTATATCAAAATATAATTTGGGTAAAATTATTTCATTCACCCTTTTTCAAAACATACTGTGTCGGTTCATCGTATTCAAGCGTTTATAAACCCCTATCGATACAGTGGATCAAACTGATCGACCAGAATTCATAAACAACTCAACCAATAAATCTCCACAATATAAAATCATTTTATATCGAATAACAAATACGTTCACTCTTATATATACACTCAAACTCAGTCTAGGGTATTACTAACCCCATCTCTACTGAATCACGCCACAGAGCCAAGGTAATACTTAACCTTCAGCTCTGATACCAACTGTAACGACCCGGGAAAAAGCGACCTTGGTTATCCGATATATAACACCTATCGAACAATCAAAAGTCGAAATTACCGGATAGTCCAAGAAAGAAATTAGAGGGTGAGGATAGATAAGATAGAAAATTAGAACAGAAGAAGAAGAAGACAACAACATCAGAGTAACACGAATCTCACAGCGGAACGAATAAAATATAATAGACAACATATCTTGAAATCAAAGTAGTATATGTATATCATACCATTATCAGAGTATAACACTTTCATCACAGCGGAATAATCAATAGCTAGAAAAATCTTGAAGCCTCCTGCTCCAAGCTCTTCAAGCATACCTGTAAATCCTGACTACTTGACTGCCCGTACAAATTTGGGCACCCAAGAGTTTAGGGAAAACAAAACAAAATAAAACTCTGGGTCAGTCATGGGACTGGTGTGAGTAAATTCCAATCATTTGGTTTAACTTTTCAAAATCCTTTTCAAAAGAAAAGATAATCGTAAGACCAATCCACTCATAAATACGGATGGCTTTTACCTTACGATAACCCAAAACACTTTGGAAATCATATATTATCTGATATTATAATAATGTCTAATCACAAGTAATTAAAATCTAGTAGAACGCTTGCATCTCACGCTCTACATATATAATATACAATCAAACTCGCAGGCACTTATTGGAGATTGGATTCCAACTTGACAAGGTATGGGACCACCTTCCGAACGTGTATCTCTAGAGGCAAATACACTGGGTTCAACAAGAACATCTTGCAACCCGGCCCACACATGACCGACCACTCATTTCGCTTGAGTGTATCGAATGTATATCACCAACGGTTGGGATCAGCAACCATCTCCCGATAAGGGACAGCATCGATAGATTTAAGAACAAAAGGAATTTCTCTAGATAGGTGATCATACATCCTAATGGGTGCGACCCACATAGCCATGCTGCCTGCCCGATTTTTGTCATTTCCCGGTGGATGAGGCTTGAGGTCATGACGTATCTTTTGACAGATCCCACCTCCATTACTTTGAATGCCACATCGTCATACCCGCCAAATCACAAATTGATTTCACCAAAAATACCACGGGTATACAGCTAAGAGAAACGAATTCCTCCGCCACCAAACGTAAGTACGTTTGAAGAGATCAACTTACGCGATCCTTTGAATATACTCTGTCAGACATTCATCCATTCACGTTTGTCCTGGGACTGGACAAACCGAAGGCACTATTCTGTAAATAGGATAGCCCTTGCATAACTCCGTCTTCAATATATTCAGCATACTTGATTCGCAACGCTTATGCCAATACGGAGTGGTTCTCTGGATAATAATCCGACCGGTCTCTCCATATTAACAACGTTAAAATGGTCAAAACTTTGATAGTCGGTGATTTAACTATCAATTAAAAACATGTCGGTGTGCAAACAACGATATTATTTCCAGATGGAAATTCTATCGATCAATCATCATTCATCATCAAATTATCATAAATTTACCCTTTTCCTTATTATTGTTTTCCTATATTTCTTATTTACTATATTTAGAAAATATACGTTATTAACAATGGAAAACAATTCCGTTTCTCATTTTCTATATTCAGAAAACATTTCTGATTTTCATTTGGAAGACATTTCCAAATCTCCTTCATTGGGTTTAAACTGATGTTTGAATAAACATCGCTATGCCAACACCAACCATTTCGCTCATTAACTAAATTCACTTAACCCCTTTCACTCTCGAACCTTATCCACTTCTTAGTTAAAAACGAAGTCAATCAAGTTGGGGTGTAATTACCTCTCAGACCTTAACTGAACAACATTTCTAACTTCGAAATAGACAAAGTTCAAACATTACTCTTTAAGAAGCTTCCTTGAGAACTCTCGGATTCTATTTATGAATCCACTTCCTTTACTGAATCATTTGATTATAACTGTAAATGTTATAATTCCATGCTTTCAAAATATGTTAACTTAAATATATTTCCATATCTTAATTTGGATAAATAAACAACCAACTACTTTATTAACAGATAATTAAAACTTGATTTGAAATGGAAAGTAAACATTACTTCCCTTGATTCGATATAATCGAATTTCCATGTATGATTCACTCTCGAATAATCACTATCCGATAATTCTCTTTCGAATAAACTATATTCGATTCCCCTGTTCGAATAACTAATATTTGATAATCCTTTTCTTCGAATAACTAATATTCAAAAAATCTCACTTCGAATAAACCATATTCGATAATTCTCTCCTTCGAATAACTATATTCGATTTAACACACTTCGAACGAACTATATTCGATTACTCTTCTCGAATAAACTATATTCGATAACTCTACTTCGAATAGGTGATATTAGATTAATTCCCTTTTTGACTAACCCTACTTAATTTACTAATACTCGACTAACTCGACTTAATTAACTTCTATTGATTAATTACTATTTGATTTAACACCATTTGCTTGACTCTAGATCGCAGCGATCACAATGGTTACGCCTGATTCCCTCAGGAAACATCCGACCGCCGTAGGCTATCTGCAGCCCTGCGAATTACGCTAGCAGTCATGCTAAATGGAAATTCATCCTTAAATAACTTTGCCTATTTTTAACTCTATCTCGAATAATTAGATTCGATCAATTCTAATTGAATAACTAATATTCAATTAACCCTTATTCGATTACTATATTTGAATAACTCTAGTTCGATTTGACTCAAAACGATTAACTCTAACTGATTAACTCTAACTGGTTAATTCTAACTGAATAACTCTAACTGGATAACTCTAACTGAATAACTCTAGTTCGATTTATTCTTTTGAATTAATCCCTTTGACTTTTCTCTTTTGAATAATTCCTTTGGAATAATTCCTTTGAATTACTTCCGTTGAATAGATTCTTTTTCTATTCGTTTACTCAACAAATAACTATTCTCTTTTCGCTTCTATTTATTTAACAAATAAATATTCCCTTTAACTTTTCTATTTATTCAACAAATAAATATTTCTTTTAACTTTTCTATTTATTTAACAAATAAGTACTTCTGTCAACTTTTCTTTATTCCCTACATGAATATTCCCTTTTCAATTCCATTTGTAAATACTTTTACGAATGTTTCCCTTTTTATTTCTATTTGTAATCGTTTCACAAATATTTCCCTTCTATTTGATTTCACCAATATTTTCCCTTCTATTTGATTTCACCAATATTTTCCCTTCTATTTGATTTCACCAATATTTGTTTTTTTTACAAATGATTTGATTCTATAATCATTTTCTATCATGAAATTCTCTTCCTTTTATATATAAAATCTATTGATTTTATATAAATAATTTATTTTCAAAATAAACTTTGAAAATCCCTTTTCACTTTCTAGTATCACTTATGGTATAAAAATACCAAATCAAAAGGTTCAATCATCATCCAAACACACAGGTTCAACAACAGATGATATAACACATTATATATCAGAATATATGAAAAACGGTAAATAAATGTTGAGGAATCCAGTTGGATTCCTCCGACCTGTTTCCCTGCATCCACAGATGTTACACAATATAATTTACATCAATTTCATTTCAATATGAGGTTGATAAACAAAATCAACATCGGTTAACGATATATATAACTATATCGGTATTTTCAATCAATTGACTAACAGTTCAACCAAACAATCAACACTCAGCAATTCAACCAATAATTATCAGTTCTAAAAATACTTTATAAAAATATAAAGTGCTCAGAGTTAGTGAGATTTACTCACCTTGGACGGTTTATCGTTGAATAACGATAATCGGTCATTGATTTGGTTCAGACGTTAAATTTCACCATAAATCCAAACGAGCTCCAATCCACTTGCGGTCAGTTCCATTGCGTAGTGCTCGTCCATACGATCCCAACGGATCCTATTTCGTTAAATTTCGTTAATGTATGCAAAAGTTATGCTATTTACAATATTTACCTAATTTAAATGAATATATATTTAATTAAATTAATTAAATTATTTTTATCTTAATTAATTTCTAATTGCGTTATTAGCCAAATTACCTTCCCTGCCCTTCTAAAAAATCATACTTTCCCATCTGTAGCCATATCCAAATTTTTTTAAAATTGAAAAACCATTTTAATATTAATTAAATTTAATTTTCAAATAAAATATTTAAAAATATTCATTTAATTATAACTTAAAATTTTTAACCCGGATCAAAAATCTGCTTCCACTCATTTTAAAGTATTTTTCCATAAGAATCCAACGGTCCTTGTTTCGTGGAAATCCGACTTGTTTTGAAAAAGTTATAAGCTTTTAAAGTTTATGGTTAAAAATTACGAAAATGCCCCTGGTCTGTTTTAAATTCAAATTAAATTCAAATTAAATTTTAAATTTAAATTTAAATTAATCATCCCATCCGTCGGATCAGTTAGGGATAGCCAGGGAGAGCAGGAAACTATAATTTCCAAACTCAAGCCTTAGAAACTATCCTCTCTGTCACCCTTAGAATGTTCTGATATTTATTTTTACAAATTCTATTTTAATTATAATATATATATATATATATTACACAAATAAATAAATAAATATTATTTAAAAACTTACCCCGCGAAGCCCAAGCCTCTGCCTAAGAGTCCCTAGCTCCCCGTCTTGCCCTCCTTTCTCCCTTCCTTCCCTTTTCCCTATTTCCTAATATTTTATTATTAATTCTGCCATTGCCAAAGCTTGAAAGAGGAGGAGGAGGAGTGAGTTTAAAATGAAGGGGGGGGGGGCTATTTATAGCCGAAGGAGTCACATGGATTGCTGAGGTGGCGCGTATCCAACGGTCGAAAATGGATGGCTAGGATTAATCCTTAAATTTATTAAATTATAAATAAATTTAATAATTTATGAATAGTAAAGTGTGTTTTCTCAACCCTATTCGGACGTTAATTTGACTTACTTATTGATACCTTATCCAAAATATTTTTCAACCATGTTGTTCAATTTTTCTTGCTCTTCAATAATATATAAAAATATTTAAATTTTGAATTCGTTTGAACTTTCAAATAATTTAAATTCAAATTCAAAATAGTGTTTTGTGTTAGTTTCAACACCTTCCGGTCTCATGTTGGAGTATCAAACGATAACGGTTTTCAGAAATTCTTCCACCATCTGGTCCGGTTTTTAACGTACTTCAATCCTATGTATTCAAATCAAAAATCGGAGTTTGTTTAGATTTTCAAATAATTTATTTAAATTTTGTTTCCTTAATAACTTTCTATATCCGTTATAGGATTTTCCCAGATTTTGTATATAGCTAATATCCTATGTTTAGAATTTTCCTGGATAGGTCTCAGGTTCCAGTTTTGCCGTTAGCATTAGCAAATTCCAATTACCGTCAAAATTTAGTTCAAATTTTGGCCTTTTATTTTTTCTTTTCCACATACGGATGCCATTTTTGACGTAACTTGGTTGGTTACCTAATTTCATCATTTCAGATTTAATGAAACTGATTTCATCGAAATCCGAGTTCGTTAGCTACTACATCCTTTGTAAACGTACTATTTTAAATTAAAAATTTATCCTTTTATACTGCCAGTTCACATTATATTGCAAATCCACTAAATTTCTACCATTTCGGAATAAAATAAAATATTCAAAATTATTGAAATTAAACCATTTAAACTTCCAAAACAATGAAAAAACATTTTTAAATAATAACTAAATGGTCAAAAAAATCTGGGCCGTTACAATGTGCGTATTCACTTAATCTATGAATGGTTAAACCTGATGTATCTTGATGTGTGCATCACTATTAAACTCCCATTAATGCAGTTTGCCTAGCACAGTTAAGCGTTATATATTTATGCCTAATAGACAGTCCAGACATATATGTGTTCATATGGCTTAATAAACCGCCAATGGTCATTTATTTATTTATCTATTCATTTTTCATATGAAATGATGATGGATTTTCAGAACCTGGTAGTATATATAAATGTATATATGTCAACTACATGAATTGCATTATAGAATGCCTGGTATAATAAATTAGTGCTGTAGTATATGTTGTACATACATATATACATATATACATACATACATACATATATATATATGAGCATTTTGAGTTAGTGTTGAATTTTAAGGCTTGAAATTGTGTTAGATGTGTTTAATTTATTTAAATGCTCCACACATATCAGACTATTACATTTGAAATATATATTGTTCATACTTATGGTGATAAGTATAATGATAGTATAATTTTAAAACTATAACAAGTATGATCTTCAATTTGTTTTATGCTGCATATATATAGATACTAAGTTTCTATTAAAATTGCTGCATAGATCATTATACTTGAATAAATGATCTGTTGTGGGCATGTTTGTTAATAATATACAATTTGTAAGAAAACACAGAAATGCATGTATTTTCGTATGATCAGATACCAAAATTCCAAGGCTAATTTATTTATACTGCATTGCTATAACTAATAGACTATGGTATAATATATGGATGCATTTGATCATATGCTATGTGTATAATTTATAAAGTGGGCTACTGGTGTTCATAACGATGAATGCTGCATATATGTTTTATTAGATAAAACAAGTGTGGCTTATTTCATTACATGCATATATACATCGAATCTGGGTGTTTAACTATTTTATAAATATTGATTTATATATAGATTACCTGGATCATAAATGCATACTGAATTTAATAATTGCATATCTATGTTTGACATGGATGATGTATACTAGTTGAGTACACTTTGACTTCTAGATATTGTTTTTCTTTCTTTTTGGCAGGTTGGTATGAAAGTTATTGATATGGTTTGAAAGAATTAAGGGACGGGTCAGTGTGCCAAAAATGTGTTGCACTAGGATAGACACTTTGAAGCAAAAATGTTTTGCAGCCTTTTGCAGCAAGGGTGCTGTTGAAAATTTGCACAAATTCAAATATGACCTGCATGTACATTTTATACATATTTTGTATATTATAAGATATAGAATTTTTTTATTTCTGCTTGTATATGATAGTTATAAACCAGACGTACAAATTGGTTTTAAAAAATCTGAATTATCTGTATGTTATATTCTAGTTCGAGAAACAAACCATATAAGTGTTTATGTTTAAGCCTGCATAAGTTCTATTGTTGAAGTACGTGTGTGTTCATAAGAATTGGATGATGGGTTTAATATCTGGCTGGTGTATTCATATGTTACTGTCCTAGAATTATATATTTAAAATTTGATAATAAATGATATAAAATAGTGTAAGATGGTTACTCTGATTCAACACGATACACTGTTGAGTGTGCGTGTATGTATGTATATACATATATATACACACGATGATAAATTGTTGTATTATATCACATGTCTATATTAAAACTTCCAGGTTGTAATGCTTGCGTTGATAGCTACTCATTGTATTTTACTTCTATAAATTAAAACAAACTAAGTTTGCTTAACAGCGTGAATCTCGTTAATGGCGACCTCATCACAGTATTCCTCATCCCAATCTCAACCACCACTACGTTATGCTCCGTCTCATCCTTCTCCCCGGTCATCCTTTCAGTTCATTACTCCAAAACTCTAGCCATCTAAGTTGGACATTGACTCCCTTCCAGTTCATCATTTTCCTTCTGAAACAGTGGGTTCTTATGACCAATGGTCACCTCAAGTTCAACCGCACCCATTACCGTCACAACCTCCGATTACCAGATCATATGCCCAGGTTGCAGCATCTTCGTCGAGGCTCCCTCCAATTCACCCCAGTCCCCCCACCAGGAGACGTTGGATTCTGCCAACGTTCCAATCGGTTCGAGACACCATAGAGTATTTGAAATTTGAACGACGTTGCCACTGATGTGCCGATATAAGCCACGTAGTGAGACAATGCAAGAACACAACGATATGTGATTATTGCTCTTTTTTTGGACATGCAAGCTCGCGATGCCCTAATAAAAGAAATTCATCTTTTCATATTAGAGCTACTGACTTGTCTCACCATCCTAACACAACACAAATGACGAACAGTCGCAAGGCAAACAGTCTGCATTCTCAGAGTAAGCGGTCCCACCAGTGTAACGTCCCGTATTTTTGATAGTCAAATAATTTATATAGTTTATTATTTTAAATATTATATTTGGAATATTATAGGATTTTAATATTGAATTCGTTATTAAAAATGAAGTTTGAACGTTATAATTTATATATATATATATATATATATTATAAATCGAGCTCGAAATGGCGCGGCAGTTCGTAATATGGAGTTTTGAACTTTAACTGAGTATACAAAATCCAACAAAAGTCGGATTTCTATGAAAAAAGAAATGTTGGAATCGTGGTGATTATAATTTTCATATGAAAGAGAAAAATCCAGATTTCGTGTTATGAATTGTTAGTTATGGTAAATCAAACTTTAAAATAGTCGCTATGGAAATCGTTATTTAATTATAGGCCTTTAAAATAGCCATTTTGCAAATGGTCTTCGATCTCAATGAAATTAATTTCATTGGAACAGTAACGTTAAATTATTGCACGGTATTAAAATTCATGGTAAACTGATATTGTATGTGACCACGGTAGCCGTAAACGCCTTTTATTTTCTATAGCGCATAATTAAATTAAATTAAATTAACAGAGGGATATTTGAGTGTAACTTGAACAGATGATCGAATTAAGATACGAAACCAGTTCTATTGAGTTCGAATCGATGTTTAGAGCCATGATAGGTATATAGTTTGTTATTATTGGAGACCGGGTAATTTGGTGTCCAAAACAGCATTGTGGTACGTATAAAAATAGCGTACCCGAAAACAGTCTCAGAATGCGACGAAACTAGTGCCGTTGGATTCGTATTAATCAATTATTATAAGATTTCAATTTTCGTGTCAATTGGACTTACCTTTTGATCGTGGCAACGTTAAACGCCTTAATCAATTATATTATTTTGGTCAATTCAGAAAGAGGTAACTTTAAACGAATAAACGACTGGCCAAATGAACTCCAATTTGAACGAAATGGATTTCATTTGATCCGTACGGAAGAGGTATGGTAAAATGTCAAGGTTTTAAATTTATTGGATTTTTTTTTAATTTTAGGAATTTTAAACGCTTGATTTTTCATCGATAATTATAAAGGACTTTTCACAAACGATGTCGGAATTCGACGAAATCTATCCCATTGGGTCCGGAATATTTTTTTATGCTAGGATTACATATTTTATTAAAAATAAAGGTCATATGGTCTCATCTTAATGTGATACTTCACGTACAAGTTTCGTAATAATAAAATATAATTAATTATATCCATTTCACTATATAAATACACGTATATATGGGTCAAATTTAGTTTCTTTTCTGTCATGGTCAATGGCATTTCTTGCCGCCACTTAAAAAAATCGATGGCTGAAAAACCGCAGCCTTCTCCTCTCAACTGCTCTCAATCTACGCATTAAAATCAAAAACCCACAACTAAGAAACCAAAGAGCTCATCGATATGTATGTTTTGACCGACGGTGATCGATTTCAGTACGCTGTGGTGTTTGGAAAGGGTTCAGTAAGTGTTCTCGGTAAGGATTTATAGGAGATGCTGGAGTGGCGTTGGTGAGGCGGCGTTCTAGCCGGAAGTGGCCGACAGGGAGGCTCAGGCGCTGGTACAATGTAAAGACCCGCAACCTCCCCGTAAGGGAAAGCGTCGGATAGTTCGAGAACAAACCACAACAGAACGCATACAGAAGAACATTTCACTGTATATTACAACAATGCATCAGATTACAAGAATATACAGAGTATAAATGAATATTACACAGAAATATCAGAGGTTTAAATTACATTTAAATACATAGCAGCGGAAAATAATACAATACACAACTAGAAGGAGATATACGGATACAAAGCTTTCCGGATATCGTTCCAGCTGTAAACCAGGATCCTGTGAATATAAATCTGCAAAACCAAAACTACTAGCTGCCCGTGTCGAAAATAAGGGCACCCAGAGTTTAGGTTAAAACAATAAACTCCAGGTCAGTCATGTGACTGGTGTGAGAACTAAAACAGTTATTAATCTTTATTTCAAATCATTAGGTAAATCAAGGGACCACGCCGTATAACACGGAACGGGTTTCCTCCCAAGAATACCAGTGCATAAAACCAACAGCGCAATGCTAAATAAAGAAAAATGAAGCTGTTGTAAGACCCAGGTCCCATCACACAATGCAACGCAGTCGAGGATAGGGTTTTCCCTTATAACAGCCAAAGAATGCTTGATACGTTTAAAACAACTCATTTGATACTATTATAAGTGCATAGTATATAAAACACTTCAAATCATAAGTATCAATCATAGGCGGCATGAGCGCCCCATCCCACTATGTCGCCATATATAGGATATACAATCAAAACCGCAAAGTCTCGTATTTGGAAATTGGGTTTCCATCTATGAACCGAGGCAAAAGATAGTCCTCAACCGATTCGAGACAATCTAGCCCATGTCTCAGGCAAGCGCGCAGGCAAGCCTTGGATCGTCAGGGCCGGTCCACACGGAGTGGATTATTATGCCTGAACAATACGTCTCCCCACCCTATGGGGTGTAAGTCTGGTCCGTCAGCCGACCAGAATGCATTCGGCCGAAACCGATATAACCGAGGCGCCTCGCAACAGCAACAACCACATAAGTCAAACTCGTCAGGGCGTGTAAAACCACTGACGCCACTTCTAGCTAGAAAGAAACGCAAGTCCTCCCTGAGGTCCGTCTCCCGTTTTTGGTTCATACCTGGTGTGAAACACGCGAGGTAAACGTTACACAAAGCTACGCCACAAAGGCCGTGCTTTGATCATCACCACAAGACTTTGCTTTTCAACAGAAGCCTTGATCATTTGCATCTTAGCATGCCACACAGGCAAACCATCCTATGCAACCGATATCAGTCACACAGAATGAAATCCGATGTCAGACACACAGTCCATTTACAAGTCCGTTCTGGGCCTGAACGAAACCGGAGGCACCTAGTACCCCGCATATCCATCGATCTCCAAGTACGTCTGGACGATCACTAACTGTTTCCATCTTCTTGGGTGTACAGCCCAATCAAGATCATCAGTTATCCCCCAAACGACGTGAAGACCTCCGGTCTTCGACCATCGTCTTCATCTTCGACTTATCGTCGTATCAGTTATTCAGAATGGGATAAACCCGGCCTTTCCGAATAACTCGCGTATATTTTAAATAAGTGTTACACAAACACAACATACGCCTCATTCCAATTCATTAGTCACTAACCGTAAATTAATCAAGAGAATAATTCCCCAAATATTAACCCCGAAGGCCGAAACCAACATCAGATCAATATCCAGAAAACCATTCTGCTTGGCTAACCGACAGTTAGTTTCTAAATTTCACGTTCAAATCTAATTAAAGATTTAACTATCGCCTGGAGCAAAACTGGTGATACTCCATTCTCGATCTTTTCAATCTAATTAAAGATTCATTAAAACTCCACTTAGTTTTAATCGTTAACTGGGTTAAAGAATCCGTGTCATTTAAAAACACGGTTCACGATAAACCCAAAGTCACATTCATTAATTATCGGGTTAAAGAATAAGTGTTATTTAAAACACTGTTCACGATAAACCCAAAAATCAATATCAATTCAATTCCAATTAAATATCATTTAATTGGTACACTTCATTAAATCTAAATAAAAAGATTTAATCTTTTCTCAACTGAGTTCAAGAACAGTGTTAGTGAAGACACCATTCACGACAAACCCAAATCACATTTGATATTCAATACAAGGCTCTGAATAGAAAATATCCCGGCTTATATTCAATATCAAATCCTACGATTAACAAATGTCGTATTGGAAATAACGATATAAATATATATCTTTCAAATTTCCATAACAACACCTGTATAATCACGAATTCCAACATCGAAATATTCCGAAGACAATTTCGATTCAAATCCACTCCAATGCAATCATTGGAAATTTTGGTTATTTTTAAAACCCTTTTCAAATTCAATTTATTTATTTAAAAATAAATAGAATTATAATTCTAGTTCAAAACTAGTTCATTTCGATAAAAATCTATTTTTATCTTTTCAAATATGGAGTTTTTCATCCCAATTCTTTCTAAATCATTTCTTATGATTTTACATAAATTATTACTATTTTTAATAATTTTATCAAGGCCCGTACAGTCGATTTCCATCAACGGCCATCGAACTGCACTTACAGCGACCTTTTTCGAATTTGATTTGGACGTATCTCCAAATCCAACCGTTAGATTTCAAATTTCTAACATTCATTAGAAAGCTCTTTTCGATACGAACCCAACGGTTCCGGTTTTAGGAGAATCCGACGGTCGGATCTCCCGCAATGTCCGTTTGAAATAAATGGTCGAAATTCACGAACTGCCGCGGCGCGACGCGTTCTATTCAGGCCATTATATTATATATATAATATATATAATATATACTTCGTCGATTTCTATTCAAAACGAATTATATAAATAGTTTTAAAATCGTTTCAAAACCTATTTCAACTTCCATTTCAATTCAAAGCAAAATTGAATTCTTCTTTATAAATTCGTTTCAAAATTCATTTCTGTTCAATTCAAATTTCAATTCAATTTGAATTCATATTCAATTCAATTCATTTCGAAATCGTTTTCAATTCAATTCATTTCGAAATCGTTTTCAATTCAATTCATTTCGAATTCGTTTTCAATTCAATTCATTTCGAAATCGTTTTCTAAAATCGATATAAATATCGTTCACGTCAAAATGGCGTCAATCTAATCAACACGGCTTCATATATTCCTTTATTTTCAAATATTCTATTTCGAATATTTCTTTTTCAAATATTTCTTTTTCAAAACTGGAATGAGGCCCAATCAATTACCATATAAAATTAATTATATGGATTTTCATACAACACATGTATATAATAGCATTGAAAATAATCAACCATCAACCAAAGTGCACTACACTGTATAAGCATCAAATATAGATATTCAACGCTTATAACAGCCTGTCAATCAATCGATCGACATGTTTAATCAATCAGGATGAGTGAACTTCAAATTTCATCCTAACACCCGTGTGGGGTTTCAAACAATCAAACACTGATTTTTTTTAGTTGTGCAGTTGGGCGATGTGTAAAATTTATCGTCCCAATCAATGTCATTCAAATAAGTGTGCATAAACAAACCGTCTGGTTTGTAAATGAATATTTATTTTATTCACTTCACGTTAAAAATTATATTTTTAACGATAAAACATTTTATTTCAACCTATGAATTTCTATTCAATTCATTCTTTAAATAAAATGCTATTTTTATTTTTCTAACTTATTTTAGAAAATTTCGGCGGCATAACGGCACGATACTAGAAACGGGACAAGGCCTAGCCTTATCCCCGGTCTAGTGAAGGCCCACGCCATTCACATATCAATCAAATTCACTTTCGTTATGCAAACCACAAAATTTGGAGTAAGGGTCTAACCTAGCCTTACTCCTTCGCCTTATAACGGCGCACGTCTAATCCTAACCAATTTATCGATTCGATTTTTCACACCACAAACCACATTCAAACCAATATCTCAATCAATCACCAAACATCCAAACAAACAAGTCCATGGTATGTGGACGGGTGTCGGGTGCTTCTAATAAGCACCGTCTGCATCCTAGTATATATATATATATATAACTAGAAAAAGAATTTTGAGTGAGAAGTTCTCACATATAGCTATCCTAGCTCCACGACACTTCACTGATAGAAAACTTCATTGCTATCGCACCTTCGTCATCTTCGTTGCCCGCTTTCACTACATATGTAAAAATCATATTTTTACCTCGCTATTTAATAAATAAAAATCATATTTTTAGTTCAAAGTTCAATATATATAAAAATCGAATTTTTACTTCAAAGTTCAATATATAAAAATCGAATTTTTACTTCAAAGTTCAATATATAAAAATCGAATTTTTACTTCAAAGTTCAATATATAAAAATCGAATTTTTACTTCAAAGTTCAATATATAAAAATCGAATTTTTACTTCGAAGTTCAATAAATAAAAATCATATTTTTAGTTCAAAGTTCAATATATATAAAAATCAAATTTTTATTTCGAAGTTCAATATATAAAAATCGAATTTTTACTTCGAAGTTCAATATATAAAAATCGAATTTTTATTTCACTATCATATATTTAAAAATTCCGCCTTTATAAAAATAAAGTTTTCAACTTTTCAATTTAAAGTTTTCGCCTTTCTAAAATAAAGTTTTCAACTTTTCAATTTAAAGTTTTCATCTTTCTAAAATAAAGTTTTCAACTTTTCAATTTAAAGTTTTCATCTTTCTAAAATAAAGTTTTCAACTTTTCAATTTAAAGTTTTCGCCTTTCTAAAATAAAGTTTTCAACTTTTCAATTTAAAGTTTTCGCCTTTTTAAAATAAAGTTTTCAACTTTTCAATTTAAAGTTTTCATCTTTCTAAAAACCAAGTTGTTATCTTTATAAAAACAAAGTTGTTATCTTTATTTTTAAAACAACATATATTTTCAAAACAATTTCATATATGTTTTCTAAACAATCTTTTTCTATTAAAAGATCTACCCTTTTTCTTTTATCTTTTTGAAAATGCAGTTTTTATATCTTTTTCAAAATAGAGTTTTTCCTTCTTTTTTTAAAAAGATGCAGTTTTTTTTTCCTTTTAAATAAATGCAGTTTTTTTTTTCCTTTTAAATAAATGCAGTTTTTTTTTCCTTTTAAATAAATGCAGTTTTTTTTTTTTTCCTTTTAAATAAATGCAGTTTTTTAAATTCTTTTATATAAATGCAGTTTTTAAATTCTTTTATATAAAAAAAACAGAAAAAGTAAATAATAAAAAAAAGAAAAACAGTTTAAAGTAAAATAAAATAAAAAAAACAGTTGAAGTAAAATAAAAAAAATCAGAAAAAGTAAATAAATAAATAAAAAAGCAGGGAACTTACAGGGGGGCTGTCGAGTGGTCGGGGGGGGGCTTCGTCGAGGTTTTCAGATCGGAGGGGGGGGGTCGCGGGTTCAGAGGGTGCTCGAATTGGGTAGAGGGAGGCGCGACGGCCGTTGTGGGGTGGCGGTGGTGGAACTCGCAGGTGGCGTGGGACCCAGGGAGGTGCGGTTCGATTGGGGGTTCTTCGGGGTTTCAGGGGTCTCGAGCTCGAGGAAGAAGAGGGCGAGGCAGAGGAGGAAGGGGGCACGCCGCCAGAGAGGAGGCGCGGTGGCCAGATCGTGGAGGAGCGACGTTTTTTTTTTTCTTTTTTTTTTTTTTTTTTTTTTTCGATTTAGTTCTGAAATGATACAGGGGGGGGGGCCAGAGAGGATGTAGGAGAAGGTTTTTTTTTTTTTAATTATTTAATTTGTAAAAATGTTGACTTTTACATACGACCTCTAAATGAGGCCCACCGCCTGTCGCCCATAACGTTCTACCCCCATTCCGAACACAATGGGATATGTATCGCAAGCTGATTTGATCGTTACAATCAGTTTTTGTTAAATTTACATTTAAATCATTATATTGGATTTTAAACGTACATTTTAAATTACCGGGGCCACATACGAACACGAAAAATCCCAGAAAAATATTTTCTAGCTTCGTATTGACGATACGGTCCTAACAAAACTAGTTTCGTCGAATTCTGAGACCGTTAGAAAAATGGCCAATTTCCAGTCGATTAAAATCAACTGAAACTGGTCAAACGCGTTTTCCTTTGCCACGCTCACATATTGATTCGAAAAATTACGAAATTTGAAATCTAGCAATAACTTGACACTGCGGACCCAACAAAAGTGGTTTCGTCGAAATCCGAGGTCATTTGCAAAATGTCCATTTTTAAGGGCCTGAATTCCATAGCGACTATTCAGAATTTTCAACTGGACATATCTTACCATTCCTAAGATGAAATCCTAATTTTTCGGATTCGATAGAAAGATATCCACTATTAGATTCCATTATTTTTGGTTTCACTAAAATCTGGATTGTTTTGCACCCGGTACATTCAATTGAAGTTTGAAATCGAATTATCGAACTACCGCGCCATTTTCAATTCTATTTATAATTATATATAAATATTTATATTCTAACGACGACGCGTATAATATATACGTTCGAATTTTATTCAAAATAAATTTCTCGTCGATATTATTTAAAATAATTCATTTTAAATATTCAAAATTCGCTAAAATCGCCGAAATAAAAAATTTCAAACTGGCCCAGATTTTCGGGTTGTTACAATCTCCCCCACTTAAAACTTTTCGTCCCCGAAAAGGAACAAAGTCGAAAGCGGTTTGATTATTCAACACTACGCTCGACCTGGCTTCCATTCTCCAACTTTTCAGTTTCTGAGAATTTCTAAAATTTCAAAAATTTGGCTAACACCCTAAATTTTTGAAAAATTTCGCCATAACCTCCCCTGCAATGGGAGCATCGGGGAATTTCAAATAGCTTCCCCGGTCCTTCAGATCTCAAAAAGAAAAAGAAAAAGCCAAGCGGCTAGCCAATAGGCTCACAAAATCATCATCACCCAAACAAAACAGGAAATTATGTAGTAAACATGTACCTATTTGTCGGGCAAACAAATTTTATTCTCTGGCTCTAGCCTCCTTGCTATGACCTGTTCAATGTAAGTATATGTATATGCAAGCAAATGCGACCAAATTTCAATACAATTCAATATTTGATTCAGTTAGGCTAAATGGTTCAAAATTAGCAAACAAATAAACAAACAACACAAACATCAATCAATTAGTGAATTAGAGTTTCAAATTCATAATTTTGATACATATACAAGAATCAGATTTTTAATGCCAAATCACAACAATAGGCCCTATCTAATTTTGGTTCTCACACCAGTCAATAGGAAATATATAGAAATCTCACTTTCGTCGCTCGAAAATAAATACTGGCGACAGTGCCCCATCACCAGAATCATTCCCGGGCACTAGAGGGATTCTATATCTACCCAATATATTAAAACTTCGAATACACGTTTGCAAGACATATATACAAAATCTTTATATATCGGATTGTCCTAATCAATATAAAATAAATAATCAAATACGAATAATTGATTTAAATTTTCAAAACGAAATTTGTTTTCATTTGAAAAATATACTCTTCACACTCGTTCTAGGATGCTACTGATCCTATCTCTAACGAGTCATTCTAATTGGATATTGCTAATCCAATATCTGATGAATTCTTTCGTATGGTTCTAATGTGTCTTGTTCTCTAGCTTTGTAAACCAAAGCTCTGATACCACCTGTAAAGACCCGCAACCTCCCCGTAAGGGAAAGCGTCGGATAGTTCGAGAACAAACCACAACAGAACGCATACAGAAGAACATTTCACTGTATATTACAACAATGCATCAGATTACAAGAATATACAGAGTATAAATGAATATTACACAGAAATATCAGAGGTTTAAATTACATTTAAATACATAGCAGCGGAAAATAATACAATACACAACTAGAAGGAGATATACGGATACAAAGCTTTCCGGATATCGTTCCAGCTGTAAACCAGGATCCTGTGAATATAAATCTGCAAAACCAAAACTACTAGCTGCCCGTGTCGAAAATAAGGGCACCCAGAGTTTAGGTTAAAACAATAAACTCCAGGTCAGTCATGTGACTGGTGTGAGAACTAAAACAGTTATTAATCTTTATTTCAAATCATTAGGTAAATCAAGGGACCACGCCGTATAACACGGAACGGGTTTCCTCCCAAGAATACCAGTGCATAAAACCAACAGCGCAATGCTAAATAAAGAAAAATGAAGCTGTTGTAAGACCCAGGTCCCATCACACAATGCAACGCAGTCGAGGATAGGGTTTTCCCTTATAACAGCCAAAGAATGCTTGATACGTTTAAAACAACTCATTTGATACTATTATAAGTGCATAGTATATAAAACACTTCAAATCATAAGTATCAATCATAGGCGGCATGAGCGCCCCATCCCACTATGTCGCCATATATAGGATATACAATCAAAACCGCAAAGTCTCGTATTTGGAAATTGGGTTTCCATCTATGAACCGAGGCAAAAGATAGTCCTCAACCGATTCGAGACAATCTAGCCCATGTCTCAGGCAAGCGCGCAGGCAAGCCTTGGATCGTCAGGGCCGGTCCACACGGAGTGGATTATTATGCCTGAACAATACGTCTCCCCACCCTATGGGGTGTAAGTCTGGTCCGTCAGCCGACCAGAATGCATTCGGCCGAAACCGATATAACCGAGGCGCCTCGCAACAGCAACAACCACATAAGTCAAACTCGTCAGGGCGTGTAAAACCACTGACGCCACTTCTAGCTAGAAAGAAACGCAAGTCCTCCCTGAGGTCCGTCTCCCGTTTTTGGTTCATACCTGGTGTGAAACACGCGAGGTAAACGTTACACAAAGCTACGCCACAAAGGCCGTGCTTTGATCATCACCACAAGACTTTGCTTTTCAACAGAAGCCTTGATCATTTGCATCTTAGCATGCCACACAGGCAAACCATCCTATGCAACCGATATCAGTCACACAGAATGAAATCCGATGTCAGACACACAGTCCATTTACAAGTCCGTTCTGGGCCTGAACGAAACCGGAGGCACCTAGTACCCCGCATATCCATCGATCTCCAAGTACGTCTGGACGATCACTAACTGTTTCCATCTTCTTGGGTGTACAGCCCAATCAAGATCATCAGTTATCCCCCAAACGACGTGAAGACCTCCGGTCTTCGACCATCGTCTTCATCTTCGACTTATCGTCGTATCAGTTATTCAGAATGGGATAAACCCGGCCTTTCCGAATAACTCGCGTATATTTTAAATAAGTGTTACACAAACACAACATACGCCTCATTCCAATTCATTAGTCACTAACCGTAAATTAATCAAGAGAATAATTCCCCAAATATTAACCCCGAAGGCCGAAACCAACATCAGATCAATATCCAGAAAACCATTCTGCTTGGCTAACCGACAGTTAGTTTCTAAATTTCACGTTCAAATCTAATTAAAGATTTAACTATCGCCTGGAGCAAAACTGGTGATACTCCATTCTCGATCTTTTCAATCTAATTAAAGATTCATTAAAACTCCACTTAGTTTTAATCGTTAACTGGGTTAAAGAATCCGTGTCATTTAAAAACACGGTTCACGATAAACCCAAAGTCACATTCATTAATTATCGGGTTAAAGAATAAGTGTTATTTAAAACACTGTTCACGATAAACCCAAAAATCAATATCAATTCAATTCCAATTAAATATCATTTAATTGGTACACTTCATTAAATCTAAATAAAAAGATTTAATCTTTTCTCAACTGAGTTCAAGAACAGTGTTAGTGAAGACACCATTCACGACAAACCCAAATCACATTTGATATTCAATACAAGGCTCTGAATAGAAAATATCCCGGCTTATATTCAATATCAAATCCTACGATTAACAAATGTCGTATTGGAAATAACGATATAAATATATATCTTTCAAATTTCCATAACAACACCTGTATAATCACGAATTCCAACATCGAAATATTCCGAAGACAATTTCGATTCAAATCCACTCCAATGCAATCATTGGAAATTTTGGTTATTTTTAAAACCCTTTTCAAATTCAATTTATTTATTTAAAAATAAATAGAATTATAATTCTAGTTCAAAACTAGTTCATTTCGATAAAAATCTATTTTTATCTTTTCAAATATGGAGTTTTTCATCCCAATTCTTTCTAAATCATTTCTTATGATTTTACATAAATTATTACTATTTTTAATAATTTTATCAAGGCCCGTACAGTCGATTTCCATCAACGGCCATCGAACTGCACTTACAGCGACCTTTTTCGAATTTGATTTGGACGTATCTCCAAATCCAACCGTTAGATTTCAAATTTCTAACATTCATTAGAAAGCTCTTTTCGATACGAACCCAACGGTTCCGGTTTTAGGAGAATCCGACGGTCGGATCTCCCGCAATGTCCGTTTGAAATAAATGGTCGAAATTCACGAACTGCCGCGGCGCGACGCGTTCTATTCAGGCCATTATATTATATATATAATATATATAATATATACTTCGTCGATTTCTATTCAAAACGAATTATATAAATAGTTTTAAAATCGTTTCAAAACCTATTTCAACTTCCATTTCAATTCAAAGCAAAATTGAATTCTTCTTTATAAATTCGTTTCAAAATTCATTTCTGTTCAATTCAAATTTCAATTCAATTTGAATTCATATTCAATTCAATTCATTTCGAAATCGTTTTCAATTCAATTCATTTCGAAATCGTTTTCAATTCAATTCATTTCGAATTCGTTTTCAATTCAATTCATTTCGAAATCGTTTTCTAAAATCGATATAAATATCGTTCACGTCAAAATGGCGTCAATCTAATCAACACGGCTTCATATATTCCTTTATTTTCAAATATTCTATTTCGAATATTTCTTTTTCAAATATTTCTTTTTCAAAACTGGAATGAGGCCCAATCAATTACCATATAAAATTAATTATATGGATTTTCATACAACACATGTATATAATAGCATTGAAAATAATCAACCATCAACCAAAGTGCACTACACTGTATAAGCATCAAATATAGATATTCAACGCTTATAACAGCCTGTCAATCAATCGATCGACATGTTTAATCAATCAGGATGAGTGAACTTCAAATTTCATCCTAACACCCGTGTGGGGTTTCAAACAATCAAACACTGATTTTTTTTAGTTGTGCAGTTGGGCGATGTGTAAAATTTATCGTCCCAATCAATGTCATTCAAATAAGTGTGCATAAACAAACCGTCTGGTTTGTAAATGAATATTTATTTTATTCACTTCACGTTAAAAATTATATTTTTAACGATAAAACATTTTATTTCAACCTATGAATTTCTATTCAATTCATTCTTTAAATAAAATGCTATTTTTATTTTTCTAACTTATTTTAGAAAATTTCGGCGGCATAACGGCACGATACTAGAAACGGGACAAGGCCTAGCCTTATCCCCGGTCTAGTGAAGGCCCACGCCATTCACATATCAATCAAATTCACTTTCGTTATGCAAACCACAAAATTTGGAGTAAGGGTCTAACCTAGCCTTACTCCTTCGCCTTATAACGGCGCACGTCTAATCCTAACCAATTTATCGATTCGATTTTTCACACCACAAACCACATTCAAACCAATATCTCAATCAATCACCAAACATCCAAACAAACAAGTCCATGGTATGTGGACGGGTGTCGGGTGCTTCTAATAAGCACCGTCTGCATCCTAGTATATATATATATATATAACTAGAAAAAGAATTTTGAGTGAGAAGTTCTCACATATAGCTATCCTAGCTCCACGACACTTCACTGATAGAAAACTTCATTGCTATCGCACCTTCGTCATCTTCGTTGCCCGCTTTCACTACATATGTAAAAATCATATTTTTACCTCGCTATTTAATAAATAAAAATCATATTTTTAGTTCAAAGTTCAATATATATAAAAATCGAATTTTTACTTCAAAGTTCAATATATAAAAATCGAATTTTTACTTCAAAGTTCAATATATAAAAATCGAATTTTTACTTCAAAGTTCAATATATAAAAATCGAATTTTTACTTCAAAGTTCAATATATAAAAATCGAATTTTTACTTCGAAGTTCAATAAATAAAAATCATATTTTTAGTTCAAAGTTCAATATATATAAAAATCAAATTTTTATTTCGAAGTTCAATATATAAAAATCGAATTTTTACTTCGAAGTTCAATATATAAAAATCGAATTTTTATTTCACTATCATATATTTAAAAATTCCGCCTTTATAAAAATAAAGTTTTCAACTTTTCAATTTAAAGTTTTCGCCTTTCTAAAATAAAGTTTTCAACTTTTCAATTTAAAGTTTTCATCTTTCTAAAATAAAGTTTTCAACTTTTCAATTTAAAGTTTTCATCTTTCTAAAATAAAGTTTTCAACTTTTCAATTTAAAGTTTTCGCCTTTCTAAAATAAAGTTTTCAACTTTTCAATTTAAAGTTTTCGCCTTTTTAAAATAAAGTTTTCAACTTTTCAATTTAAAGTTTTCATCTTTCTAAAAACCAAGTTGTTATCTTTATAAAAACAAAGTTGTTATCTTTATTTTTAAAACAACATATATTTTCAAAACAATTTCATATATGTTTTCTAAACAATCTTTTTCTATTAAAAGATCTACCCTTTTTCTTTTATCTTTTTGAAAATGCAGTTTTTATATCTTTTTCAAAATAGAGTTTTTCCTTCTTTTTTTAAAAAGATGCAGTTTTTTTTTCCTTTTAAATAAATGCAGTTTTTTTTTTCCTTTTAAATAAATGCAGTTTTTTTTTCCTTTTAAATAAATGCAGTTTTTTTTTTTCCTTTTAAATAAATGCAGTTTTTTAAATTCTTTTATATAAATGCAGTTTTTAAATTCTTTTATATAAAAAAAACAGAAAAAGTAAATAATAAAAAAAAGAAAAACAGTTTAAAGTAAAATAAAATAAAAAAAACAGTTGAAGTAAAATAAAAAAAATCAGAAAAAGTAAATAAATAAATAAAAAAGCAGGGAACTTACAGGGGGGCTGTCGAGTGGTCGGGGGGGGGCTTCGTCGAGGTTTTCAGATCGGAGGGGGGGGGGGGGTCGCGGGTTCAGAGGGTGCTCGAATTGGGTAGAGGGAGGCGCGACGGCCGTTGTGGGGTGGCGGTGGTGGAACTCGCAGGTGGCGTGGGACCCAGGGAGGTGCGGTTCGATTGGGGGTTCTTCGGGGTTTCAGGGGTCTCGAGCTCGAGGAAGAAGAGGGCGAGGCAGAGGAGGAAGGGGGCACGCCGCCAGAGAGGAGGCGCGGTGGCCAGATCGTGGAGGAGCGACGTTTTTTTTTTTCTTTTTTTTTTTTTTTTTTTTTTCGATTTAGTTCTGAAATGATACAGGGGGGGGGGGCCAGAGAGGATGTAGGAGAAGGTTTTTTTTTTTTTAATTATTTAATTTGTAAAAATGTTGACTTTTACATACGACCTCTAAATGAGGCCCACCGCCTGTCGCCCATAACGTTCTACCCCCATTCCGAACACAATGGGATATGTATCGCAAGCTGATTTGATCGTTACAATCAGTTTTTGTTAAATTTACATTTAAATCATTATATTGGATTTTAAACGTACATTTTAAATTACCGGGGCCACATACGAACACGAAAAATCCCAGAAAAATATTTTCTAGCTTCGTATTGACGATACGGTCCTAACAAAACTAGTTTCGTCGAATTCTGAGACCGTTAGAAAAATGGCCAATTTCCAGTCGATTAAAATCAACTGAAACTGGTCAAACGCGTTTTCCTTTGCCACGCTCACATATTGATTCGAAAAATTACGAAATTTGAAATCTAGCAATAACTTGACACTGCGGACCCAACAAAAGTGGTTTCGTCGAAATCCGAGGTCATTTGCAAAATGTCCATTTTTAAGGGCCTGAATTCCATAGCGACTATTCAGAATTTTCAACTGGACATATCTTACCATTCCTAAGATGAAATCCTAATTTTTCGGATTCGATAGAAAGATATCCACTATTAGATTCCATTATTTTTGGTTTCACTAAAATCTGGATTGTTTTGCACCCGGTACATTCAATTGAAGTTTGAAATCGAATTATCGAACTACCGCGCCATTTTCAATTCTATTTATAATTATATATAAATATTTATATTCTAACGACGACGCGTATAATATATACGTTCGAATTTTATTCAAAATAAATTTCTCGTCGATATTATTTAAAATAATTCATTTTAAATATTCAAAATTCGCTAAAATCGCCGAAATAAAAAATTTCAAACTGGCCCAGATTTTCGGGTTGTTACATACAAGCTGATCGACCTCTGGTGGATGGAGCTAGGCGCAGCTTTGTGGAGATGGGTGCATCGATTTTGTTTTGTGGAGATGGGTACTTCTATTTGAATCTTAAAATCAAGTTGGATGATTTCCCCTTAAACTTAGTGAATTTTTCTCACTCTGGTTTACAAGACTAACCCAGTATTTGTAATCATGGGTTAGACCGGGTTGTGCATGTTTAGGTTATCAGATGCTGCGATGTCCAGAGACGAGCTGGAGGTGTTCAGATGTATTGTATCTAGTATTTATTCCGTTGTGTGTTGTACATGGGGACAGGTTATTATAGCTATCCAGAGTTGTTGATGTACTCTGATATTGTAAGTATTTTTTAAAAGCTCTCAATAAAGATTTATTTATGTATTATATTTTGTTCCGCTACGATGTGAGGCTCTGATTATGTTGTGTGGGTTCTTCTTCTTCTTCTTCTTCTTATATTCTAATACTTCTTTCTTTCTTATCTCACCCTCTAATTTCTTTCTAATAATGTTCTTGTGTTTTCGGTGCTTGGAAGGTCGGCATAAAATATGGAATTGTATTTATGTCAATTTTTCGGGCCAAAAATCCATGGATCGTTACAGTAGTATCATAGCTATTGGTTTAGTAATAACCTTGGCTCAGTGGTATAACTCGATAGAGATTGGGTTAGTAATACCCTAGATCGAGATTGAGTGTATATATATTAGAGCGTAATTGTAAATTTTATATACAAATGTTTTGTATTGTGTTAATTGATCATTTCAAGTGTTGAGAAGCATTGAACTGGCAATGGATACAATATTGTTTTGAAAAGAGGGTAAATGAAATAATTATACCCAAATTATATTTTTGTCTAGACTAGAAATAATTTTTTCAAATTATTGAGATATTAGCGTAGTTGATTGATTTGAATGGAATTCAAATTGGATTGAAATTTTGAATTAAAACTTAACTTGGTTAAGTAAAATTAAATTAAGAATGATATTGAAATTAAATAAAGAAGATTTAGAGTTTAGAAATTTGATGAATATTTAATAATATAAATCAATCGAATATTAACCGATTGATGTTCAAATATGTTAAACCAAAATAAAATATTAATATTGAATGTAAATTCAATTGATTTGGTTGTATATTGGTTGTTGATTGTGAATTGTTTGTTATTAGATGACAGTTTGTTTGAATGGAATAATCAACAAATTTAATGGAGCTAAATGAATTATAAACTAAAGAATAATTTCCAGTATAATAAACTGGAATGAAACTGCATATGAATTGAAATTTATGATTTAACCCTGTATTTGATAATGAATTGAGACTATCTATTTGATTTTGGAATTGGTGTAGTTATACTTGTTGATTAGTAGAATATTACTTAAAAATTTCATATACATTTAAGTTATATGTGAACTTAGTTAAGTACAAGTGCCAGATGGCTAAGCAGATTGATATTGGTTGAGTAAATCGCATAAACATTGACCAATTATGGTCAATAGTGCTCGTAAAAGGTACGCCTACGCGAAAATATGAAATTTTGGGTTTTGATTTTTTTTTCCGACCGTGTGGGTCGATGTATATATATTATTTATTCCTGCGATATCCCAGATGTCACTCCACACAGGGGAGACTCTACCGAATTTTCCGAGAATTTAAAGTGTTAGAAAATTTTCGATATTTTTTAAAATATCCATTTACGGTATTGAATTGGTTCTCTATTTATAACAAATAGGATGTGGAAATTAATGGGATTTGTAGCATTTTTCTTACCTTATTAATTTCGGGGACGAAATTCTTTTAAGGGGGGAAGAATGTAACGTCCCATATTTTTATAGTCAAATATTTAATTTAATTTATTATTTTAAATATTATATTTGGAATATTAAAGGATTTTTATATTGAATTCGTTGTTAAAAATGAAGTTTGAACGTTATATATATATATATATATACACATTATAAATCGAGCTCGAAATGGCGCGGCAGTTCATAATATGGAGTTTTGAACTTTAACTGAACATACAGAATCCAACATAAGTCGGATTTCTGTGAAACAAGAAATATTGGAATCGTGGTGATTATAATTTTCATATAGAAGAGAAAAATCCAGATTTCGAGTTATGAATTGTTAGTTATGGCTAAAACAAATTTTAAAATAGTCGTTATGAAAATTGTTATTTAATTATTGGCCTTTAAAATTTCCATTTTGCAAACGGTCTCCGATTTCGATGAAATTATTTTCATTGGAACCGTAGCATTAAATTATTGCACGGTATTAAAATTAATTGCAAACCGATGTCATATGTGACTGCGGTAGCCGTAAACGCCCATCCATTTTATATCGCGTAATTAAATTAATTTGATTTAACATAGGGACATTTGAGTGTAACTTGACCAAACGATCGAATTAAGCTATAAAATCAGTTCCGTTGAGTTCGTATCGATGTTTAGAGCCAGAATAGGTATATAGTTTGTTATTTTTGGAGACCGGGTGATTTGGTGTTCAAAATAGCATTGTGGTGCATATAAAAATAGTGCACTGGGAAACAGTCTCAGAATGCAACGAAACTGGTGCCATTGGATTCGTATTAATTAATTATTATAAGATTTCAATTTTCGTGTCAATCAGACTTACCGTTTGATCATGGCAACGATAAATGCCTTAATCAATTATATTATTTTGTTCAATTCAGACAGGGGTAACTTTAAACGAATAAACGACTGGCCAAATGAACCGATTTGAACGAAATAAATTTCATTGGATCCGTAAGGAAGAGGTCTAGTAAAATGTCAAGGTTTCTGTAGCGACCTGAACTTCCCCGGTCTCCGAAGAGATGAGAAAGAATGAATTACTGTGAGGACAAGACGAATCAGAACACAAACAGAAGAACATTTCATTATTATTACAACAGTTCCATCAGATACAAGAATATACAGAGTATAATTGGATAAATTACATTCGATAAATAACAGAGATTACAATAAATTACATAGCAGCGGAAAATAATACAAAGCACAACTGAATGTGATATACGGATACAGAGCTTTCCGGATATCATTCCAGCTGTAAACCAGGATCCTGTGAATATAAATCTGCAAAACCAAAACTACTAGCTGTCCGTGCGGAAAATAGGGGCACCCAGAGTTTAGGTTAAAACAATAAACTCCAGGTCAGTCATGTGACTGGTGTGAGAACTAAAAACAGTTATTCAAAACTTTATTTTAAAAGAGAGTAATTCAAGGGACCACGCCATATAACACGGAACGGGTTTTTCTCCCAAGAATACCAGTGCATATCAATAAACAACGCAATGCTTTTTCGAAAAATGAATGTAACGACCCAGATTTTTTGAACAGTTTATTTTAAATATTTAATATGGTTTTAAATATTGAATTCATAATATAAATGAATTTTATATTGGATTTGTCAATTTAATTATCGATATATAATTTAATATCGATTATATTTAATTATCGTAATAATAACAATTGAATTCCCAATGCAAATCGATTCTGTTAAGTTCAAATTATTGTATAAGCTTGGAAACGTCGGTCGTTGCGACTAAATAACGGTTCAGGATTTTTAGAAATAAGGGACTGTGAGATATTTTAGTTTTTAATTAAAATCAAATCAAATCTTTCAGCCGACCTAATTTACTTCCTCTGGAAGACCTAGTTCCCTCGAGCCACAAAACTGCCTCCCGCTCTCGTTATCAAGGGGACACAATTTCAATGGCCTGTGTACCTCCTGTCTCCCTCCTCCTTCTATAAAACCGCAACCTTCCCCTTCCTTTCAGTTGCAAGAACCGGCTTCATTTCAACTCAAATTGAATTCCCCTTTTTCCTTAAACTAAAAATCAAAATTTAAGCCTCAGTCTCCTCCTAAATTTCCAGAATCCAAATCGAACGGCAAACAAAGAAAAAGGAAATCGAAACCCTTGTCGCAAGCGGATCTTGAGATTCTGGAGACTCGATGATGTAGTGGAGGCGCTCGCGAGTTCAACGAGGAAGGCTAGGCATGGTTCTGGCATCGACAAGGTGTTTAGGGGATCATCGTGGGTTCAAGGGAGGATCGAAGGCACGATTTTTGGGGTGCGCGAAGTCGTCAGAAGGAGGTTCGAACTGGAGCACGCCAAGTTAGGACAATTCGATTTCGTGGTAGGGATTTGGGATCGTGTTCTTGGTCAGAGGGGGGTCGCGACATCAGGGTTTGGTTCGGCCTGGATGAAGTCTGGTGTTGAACAGGGTTGAATAAGGGTGCTTGTTGGCAGTTGGATGCTGGGATGTTCAAACAGTGAATTAAGGTAATCAAATTTTTAATCTGATTAATTTTATTTATTCAAATAAAGATTTTTTTTTACTTTGATTGTAATTTGAATAAATGATAAATCGATTAATTTGAATAAATAAATACAGGTAAAGGGTTATAAAAAATTTATAAGCTAAATTAGATTGTTAAGATATGAATTTATTTCAAGATAAGAAATTAACTTAACTTTTTGTGTGAAATGATTTTGATTTAAATGCCGAAAATTATTTTTTATATTTGGAAATTTAAATTTTTATCAGTTTGGGAAAAGAAAATAAACTAGTAGTAAATGATAATTAACTAAAAGTGTTAATATATATATATATATATATATGTGTGTGTGTGTGTGTGTATATATGTATAGGGTTATATATATATTTCAAAGTGGTGAAATAATTCAACTCGTTCATAGGGTACCATATTGGATCAAACCAAAGGTGTTAGATTCATAGTCACTCTATCTACGCAATAGAATTTGGATTGGAACAGGTTTCAACAAAAGGAAAATCACGGTGAGTAAATCTCACTCACCTTTTATTTTTAATTATTTTTATTTCGTTAAAAATAATTGTTTGTTGCTTGTGTGAATGCTTTCTGCTTGTTTTATATATATATTAGTTATTTAGGCTATTATATATATATTGGGTTGATTGATTGGTTGGATTCCCGCAGTCTCATTAGCGGATGCCCGCAGTTTCATAGCGGATGATTACCCTATACGCCCCACGCTATGATTAGTGGATGACCTTCTATACCGCGATATTCTGCCACGAAGCAGAATGGGTATTATTTATGTGCTAACATCTGTGGATGCAGGAAAAACAGGTTGGAGGAATCCAACTGGATTCCTCAAAAATATATTATCTGTTTGTTTATTTGTTTGCATATATATTGTTATATATGATGTGTTAGAAAAATAAATAATTCGTTGCTTTGTGTGTTTAAACATCACTGGGCTTAAGTAATGATATTTTAAAATATCGTAAAAAGGAGATTTGAGTTTTAAAAAGGGAAAATTCTATTTTTAATAGAATTTGAATTTTTAAATGGAAATAAAGATATAAACTTGTTTTGAAAAATAAAACAAGTAGTTCTTTTATAACGAAGTTTAAAAATAGTTCTTTTATAACGAAGTTTAAAAATAGTTCTTTTATAACGAAGTTATAAATGAAGTGAAAAGAATTATCATTTGATAATTCAGAAATAGAAATACAAGTGTTTTGAAAATATGATTCAAAAGGAAATGTAAATATAGAATTTGAATAAAAGAAAAAGAAATGGAAATTTGAATTCAAAAAGAAAAGGAAATAGAAAATTTGAATTTAGAATTCAAATAGAAAATCCAAGGTGGATTTGAATATAGAACTTTCAATGGTGTTTGAATATAGAGAATTTGAAATAGAATTTCCAAATAGAATTTGAAATAGAATTTAAAAATAGAATTTTCAAAAGAGGATTTGAAATAGACTTTGAAATATAGAATTTCAAAGAAAAAAAAATGAATAGAATTTGAAATATAGTATTTCAAAAGAAGAATTCAAATGTGAAATGTGAATAGAGATTTGAATGGAATTTAAATATGAAATTTGAATTGAGATTTGAAATAGAAATTCAAGTGTTGAATTTGAACAGGGGATTGAATATAGAAATTCAAGTAGAAATTTGAATATGAGATTTCAAATTAGAATTTGAAATAAACTTTGAAAATAAGATTTCAAAGTAGAATGGGAAATGGAATTTCAACAATAGGATTTCAAATAGAAAATCCAAATGGTTTTGAAAATGGGATTTGAATTCAGGGGAATTCAAATGGATTTGAATGGAGAAATTCAAAAGGGATTCAAATATAGAACTTGAATTTAAAGGAATTTAAATATGGGATTTGAATTCAAGGGAATTAAAATAGGATTTGAATTCAAAGGAATTCAAATGGGATTGGGATAAAGGAAATTCAAAAAAATGAATTTTTAAATAAAAGAAAATGTAATTTGAAATATTGAGAATTTCAAAGAAGGGGAAAGTGGAATTTGAACATTTAGAATTTCAAATAGAATTTAAAGGGAGTTTGAATATTTGAATTTCAAATAAAATTCAAAGATGGGTCTGAATATAGCAATTCAAATAGAATTTGAATAAATGAATTTGAATATAGAATTGCAAGGTAGAATTGTAATGAAATTTGAAATATCGAATTTAAGAGAATTGAATAGGGATTTGAATTTTGAATTCAAAGAAGAATTGAATATAAGCTTCAAATATAATCGAAATAGAGTTTGAATATATAACTCAAATGGAATCGAATATGAAGTTCAAATAGAGATTGGAAATAGAAATTCAAGTATTGAATTTGAATATCCAATAGAGAAGGAATTGGGATTTGAAATATAGAATTCAAAAGTGAGATTGGAATTTGAATCAAGGAATTCAAATAGAGTTAAAAATGGAATTGAATTCATTTTAAGAAGTTTAAAGGTTTATATATATATAAATATAATTAAAACGAACTCGCCGCAGCGCTGCAGTTCGTAAATTGGCGATTCGAACTTCAATTGAATATATAAAACTCGATTGAAGTCGAAATTATTTGAAACAAGAAACGTCAGGGCCGGTTTGATAATAGTTTTCTAATGAAGGAGAAAAATATGAATTTCGTCGTATAGATTTTGAGATATGTCAAAATCAAATTTTCAGAAAAGCAGCGCCAGAATCGTTTTAAAACCATAATGGTTTATTTAATATTATAAAAGGATTTTAAGCGAGAAAATCCGAAGTTTCTATTTAGAAAATCTCAGAGTTGAGTTGCAAAATATATGCGAATTCAAGTTGTGTAAATGAATATGATTTTTGAAACAGAAACCAGATTTTGATTTATCGAATGGAATTAACTAAATTGAATAGAAATTAGTTAAGGCGATTTCGAATGGATATTGGGGTTGAATAAGCAATTTCGATTTGAAAACTTATATTCGAAATCAAAAAGGGAACTGGAATTGAAATCGAAATTCAATTTGGTTATGAACGAGTTAAATATTTTGTTCGAACATGTTATGTTCAACAAAGAAGTGAAATAGGCAAAATGGTCGATTTAAAGAATAAATGGGCGAAACTGAATTCAAACGACTAGATGGTATTGAATTGAATTGAAACAGGTGAATATGTGTAAGCAGGTTTGTTATGAAGCATATGAAGATTTAAATTTATGTGCTCGACAAAAAGGTACATGATTAATTCATATATGGGTTTTATGCGCCGTATCGGCAAGCCGCTTGGCTTTTCTTTTTTCTTTTTGATTGAGGAAGATACCGGGAAGCTATTTGAAATTTCCCGATGCTCCCGATACAGGGGAGGTTATGGCGAAATTTTCCGGAAATTTAAGGAGTTAGAATATTTTTAAGATATTTTGATAATTTGAAATCATTGTATCGACGTATTGAATTCGATAGTAAAGTGCATATAAAAATCGAATGTTGTAAACAAAAAGGGATAGAGATAAGTGATTGAAATTGTTTCTAATTGCAAATAGAGATTTTTCTAATATATAGAAAATAAAAGAAGTTAATATTTGGAAACGTTTTCCAAATGGCATAAGAGGCAAGATGGTTATTGAAATATTTGGTTAACAAATATTGATAAGGAAATGAAGAAGTGATTTAATTAATGAATATTAATTAAAGAGCCCAGTGATTTGTTTGATATGTTTGGATGAAACACTTGTTTTTATTCGATAGTTAAATCACAGACTATCGAAGTTTTGACCATCGTTGTCAATATGGAGAGACCGGTTGGATTATTATCCGAAGAACCACTCCGTATCGGCATAAGCGTTGCGAACCAAGTATGCTGAATATATTGAAGACGGAGTGAAGTGCAAGGGCTTTTTCTATTAATAGAAATAGTGCCTTCGGTTTCGTTCAATCCCAGAACGAACGTAAATGGACGAATGTCGGACAGAGTATTTCCAATGATCAAATGGGTTGGTCTGTATGAATATATATGGTTGCAACGGATTTATCCCTTAGCATAATATCCAGAATATTTGTGCAAACTCACTAGTGATTAACGGATCTAACAATGTGGCATTCAAAGTGATTGTGTTATCAATGAATGGTAAGTAATCGTAGCCTCAGGCCTCAACAACCGGGAAAGGACAAAAATCGGGCAGGCAGCATGGCTATGTGGGTCGCACCCATTAGGGTGTATAATCACCTATCTAGAGAAATTCCTTTTGTTTCTAAATCTATCGATTCTGCCCATTCGGGAAACGGTGGTTTGAGTCCAACCGTTGGTGATATACATTCGATACACTCAAGCGAAATGAGTGGTCGGTCATGTGTGGGCCGGGTTGCAAGACGTTCTTGTTGAACCCAGGTGTATTCGCCTCTAGAGATACATCGTCGGAAGGTGGTTCCATACCTTGTCATGTTGGAAATCCAATCTCTAATAAGCGCCATGCGGTTTTTGATTTTATAATATATATGTGGAGCGTGAGATGCAAGCGTTCTGCTATTTGGTTATTTATTTGATGTAGATAGTAGTATAATATCACTGGATTTGAGATCAAAGTGATTTGGGTTATAGTAAGGTAAAAACCATCCATGTTTATGTGTGGGCTGGTCTTACTATTATCTTTTCTTTCGAAAAGGATTTTTAAAGTTAAACAAGTGGTTGGAGTTTACTCACACCAGTCCCATGACTGACCCAGAGTTTATTTTGTTTGTTTTCCTTAAACTCTTGGGTGCCCAAATTTGTACGGGCAGTCAAGTGTTTCAGGCTTTTACAGATACACTTGGAGGAGCTTGAAGCTGGAGGCTTCAACGTTAGTTATTTAGAGTTACTTCCGCTGGATCAAATGTTATGTGTACTCTGATGATGGTATGTATATATGTACAAAACAGATTTGTATTTCAAAGCTTATGTTATATAATATATTTTATTCGTTCCGCTGTGAGTTGTGATCTTCGTTTTTCTCCTATTCTGATATTTCTTTCTTTCTATTTCTCATCCTCTAACTTCTTTCTAATAATGAGTCGTATTTCTGTGCAATTTGAGTTGGACGTGTGGTGTTTTTAGTCAACTCTGATAGCTCGGATTTGCGGGTCGTTTCAATGAAGCTATTATAAGACCCAGATCCCATCACACAATGCAACGCAAGCCAGAGGATAGGGTTTTCCCTTATAATAGCCAAACATGCTTGGTACGTTTAAAACAAATCATTTGATACTATAATAAGTGTATAGTGTCAAAACAATTTCAATCATAAATATAAATCATAGACGGCATGGGTACCATATATCATGTCGCCATACTAGTTCTACAATTAAAACCGCAATACACGTATTGGAAATTGGATTTCCGTCATGAGTCGAGGCAAGGGGCAAGCTCCTCTCCGCGTTCGAGACACTCTAGCAAATGTCTCAGGGTTACGCACTCTGGGCAACCCTGGATCTTCAGGGCCTGTCCTCACTTACGTTAGAGGATTGGCAATTCCTGAACACACGTTTCCCGGTCCTTACAGACCTATAATCGAGGCGCCTCGCATTCCAACAACCACAAAGGTGAAAAGTATATAAATGTCAGGGCTGGTAAGTCACTGACACCACCAAAGCTAGAAAGAAACGTCGTGCTCTCCCTGCAGTCCGTATCCCATTTTTGACTCATACCGAGGTGTGAGGCTCGCGAATTCACGTTATACACAAAGCTGCCACGTAGGCCGTGCTTTGATCATCAACCACAAGACTTTGCTTTTCAACAGAAGCCTTGATCATTGCATCTTAGCGTGCCACACAGGCAATTCATGCCATGCGACTGATGTCCATCGATATACAACCTCTGAGCTCGTACGTCTCAGAGAAGGGCGTTAAGCAAAAGAATAAATTCTTCGCCGCCAAACAGATGTATATTTAATAGAAATCAATCAACACAGAATAAAATCCAATGTCAGGCACACAATCCATTTACAAGTCCGTTCTGGGTCTGAACGAAACCGGAGGCACTTTCCTCGCATATCCATCCATCTCCAAGTACGTCTGGACGACCACCAACTATTTCCATCCTCTTGGGTGTACAGCCCAATCAGGATCGTCAGTAATTATCCAAACGATCTGAAGATTTCTGGTCTTCGACCGCCGTCTTCATCTTCGACATATCGTCGAATCGGTTATTCAGAATGGGTATAAACCCGGCCTTTCCAAACAACCCGCGTATATTAAAAACAAATGTTACACAAACTCAACATACGCCTCATTCCAATTCTGAATATTCTGTTATTTAAATATTCACATCTTTTGGGAAAGGTTCCCATTAATTTTATCCAAGATAAATTCTTTAAAATTTATTCTTTAATCTTCCTTTGGATGTCATATCAAACCAAATTATGGTTTTCTAAACTAATCGAGATTAGCGAACCACACCGAAGTAATTATTTATTTTATTTCCCAATCCCAACCTATTCATCCCATGAAGCAAAACTGGTAATACTCCATATCTAATACCACGGTGTTATCGGTAAAATTAATTACCATTTCACGTTCAAATCTAATTAAAGATTTAACTATCGCTTTGGAGCAAAACTGGTAATACTCCATTCTCGCTCATTTTCTAAATTTGATAATTTAGATTACAGATTCACATTTCAACCTAATTGCAGATTCGTTAAAACTCCTTTTACTGGGTTAAAGAATTAGGTGTTATTTAAAACACAGTTCACGACAAACCCAAAGCACATTCTATTTGTTATCGGGTTAAAGAACTAGTGTTATTTAAAACACCGTTCACGATAAACCCATTTCAAATCCAATCAAATATATTAGAAATTCCGATTATTTAAAACCCCTTTTTAAATCTAATTTATTTATTTAAAAATAATTGGGTTTTAAATTTAGTTCCAAACTAGTTCATTTCGATAAAAATCTATTTTTATCTTTTCAAATATGGAGTTTTTCACCCCAATTTTTCTCAAATCACTTCTTATGATTTTACACAAATTATTACTATTTTTAATAATTTTATCAAGGCCCGTACAGTCGATTTCCATCAACGGCCATCGAACTGCACTTACAGCGACCTTTTTCGAATTTGATTTGGACGTATCTCCAAATCCAACCGTTAGATTTTGAATTCCTAATATTCGCTAGAAAGCTCTTTTCGATACAAACCCAACGGTTCCGGTTTTAGGAGAATCCGACGGTCGGATCTCCCGTAATGTCCGTTTGAAATAAATGGTCGAAATTCACGAACTACCGCGGCGCGGCGCGTTCTATTCAGGCCATTATATTATATATATATATATATATATATAATATATATATAATATATATTCCGTCGATTCTATTTTTAAACGAATTTTATAAATAGTTTTGAATTCGTTTCAAAAACATTTCAACTTCCATTTCAATTCAAATCAAAATTGAATTTTTCCTTATAAATTCGTTTTAAAATTCATTTCAATTCAATTCAAATTTCAATTCAATTTGAGTTCATTTCAATTCGCTTTCAATTCAATTTGAATTCGTTTTCAATTCAATTCAATTCAAATTGGTTTTCTATTCGATTCAAATTCATTTTCTATTCAAATCAAATTCGTTTCGTTTTCTATTTGAATCAAATTCATTATATATTCAATTGAAATCAAATCTGTTATACATTCAATTCGAATTCAATTCGTTTTCAATTCAATTCGAATTCGATTCGTTATATATTCAATTGAAATCAAATTGGTTTTCTATTCCATTCAATTCGAAATCGTTTTATATTCAATTCATTTCGAAATCGTTTTTAATTCAATTCATTTCGAAATCGTTTTATATTCAATTCATATCGAAATCGTTTTATATTCAATTCATTTCGAAATCGTTATATATTCAATTCATATCGAAATCGTTATATATTCAATTCATTTCGAAATCGTTATATATTCAATTCATTTCGAAATCGTTATATATTCAATTCATATCGATTTTCTATTCAAATCAAAACAAATTCCATTTCAAAATATTCAATTTCGAAATCACTTTTCAATATTCATTTCAAAATGAATGAGATTGATGTAAATATCGTTCACAGCAAAATGGCGTCAATCTAATCAACACGGCTTCATATATTCTATTTCAAGTATTTCGTTTTCAAATATTTCTTTTTCAAATATTTCTATTATTAAAATATTTCGTTCAACACATGACTAATCTCAACGGATGAGTACAGTCAACACATGAACCTTTATTTTATATTGATAAAGAAGTAAATTTTATTATTAAAATATTTCGTTCAACACATGACTAATCTCAACGGATGAGTACAGTCAACACATGAACCTTTATTTTATAATATTCTTTATTTTCTAAATTGGAATGAGGCCCAATCAATCACCATATAATGTTAATTATATGGATTTTCATACATCACACGTATATAATAGCATTGAAAAACAATCAACCATCAACCAAAGTGCACTACACTGTATAAGCATCAAATATAGATATCTAACGCTTATAACAGCTTGTCAATCAATCGATCGACATATTTAATCTATCAGGATGAGTGAACTTCAAATTTCATCCCAACACCCGTGTGGGGTTTCAAATCAACAAACAGAGATTTTATTTGTGCAGTTGGGCGATGTGTAAAATTTATCGACCCAATCAATATCAGTCAAATCAGTGTACATAAACAAACCGTCCGGTTTGTAAATGAATATTTATTTATTCACATTCACTATATTCATATTCACTATATTCATATTCACGTTAAAAATTATATTTTTAACGATAAAATATTTTATTTTAACATATGAATTTCTATTCAGTTCATTCTTTAAATAAAATGATATTTTTATTCTTCTAACTTATTTTAGATAATTTCGGCGGCATAACGGCACGATACTAGAAACGGGACGAGGCCTAGCCTTATCTCCGGTCTAGTGAAGGCCCGCGCCATTCACAAACCAATCCAATCAATTTCGTTTCACCAAACAATCAATTCAAATCTAATCATCTAACTAATTTATGCAATCAAACAAACAAGTCCATGGTCTGTGGACGATTCTGTCGGGTGCTACTAAGCACCGTCTGCATCCTAGTATATATATATAACTAGAAAAGAAATTGAAGAGTGAGAAATTCTCACGGATAGCTATCCAATCATCTTGACTCTTCTTTGATAGAAATCTTCATCGTTATCGCATTTTTGTCATCTTCGTTGCTGTAGCCACTACATATATAAAAATCGAATTTTTACTTCGCTATTCAATATATAAAAATCGAATTTTTACTATTCTACTTCTTATATAAAGATTGAATTTTTATTTCATCTCTATAAAAATCCCTTTTTATATTTCAACACATATAATAAAAATCAGATTTTTATTCTACTACATATATAAAGATCAAATTTTTATTAGTTAAATAATATAAAAATCATATTTTTATACATCCTATAGTATAAAAATCTTATTTTTGTTATCTCTATTATATAAAAATCATATTTTTATATTCACTTCTTCATTATAAAAATCAAATTTTTATCTTCCTTACCTTATAAAAATCATGTTTTCTCTCGCCATTCTCTATATAAAGATTTTGCCTTTTCAATATTAAAGATTGAATTTTTATTATCATAACTATATAAAAATTATATTTTTATATTTCTACTTTAACAAAAATCTAACCTTTTCCATTTAAAAATCCCATATTTATCTTGTTAAAAGGTATAACTTCCTATCTCTAGAAATCTAAACTTTCTATATCTATAAATTCTAAACTTTCATGTAAATGAAAATCAAACTCCATATTAAATAAATAAAAAAAACTTTTTGTTAAATAAACAAACAAGGTAATTATATTTTAAAACTGAAATTAATCAATAAAAATAAAATAACTCACATTTTCAGTTTTGGTGGTACCTTTCTTTCTTCTGCTCTCTTTTCTTTCTTTTTCTTTTTTCGACAAAATCGAATTTTGGTTTGAAGGGGGGGCTGCGTGATCGGGCCAGCGGCCATCGAGGCACCGGAGTTGGTTGAGGAGGCGTCGCAGTCGAGGATGAGGGCAGGGGAGAATGGCGGTCTTGGCGACTGGTATAGGCGGTGTGGTTGTACGAGCTTGGGGGGCCACAGATCGATTTAGAGAAGAGAGAGAGGGAAGGGGAGGTCGTAGTGGGTCTCGCGGCTTACGTGGGTGGCGGCGCTCCGTTGATGGGAGGGGCGGAAGTCTCAGGCGACGGGGTGATGGGGAGCTAGGGCACAACTGCTTTTTTTATTTTTCCTTCGTTCTGAAATGATAACGAGAAGGGGGGGGGCAGAAAGATAAAGGGAGAGAGTTTTATATATTTTTTTATTTAATTTCTAAAAGTTGACTTTTTCATACGACCTCTAAACGAGGCCCATCGCCTGTCGTCCATAGCATATTACCCCCATTCCGAACACAATGGGATATGTATCGTAGGCTGATTTGGTCGTTTCGATCAGTTTCTGTTGAATTTACATTTAAATCACTATATTGAATTTTAAACGTACATTTCAAATTACCGGGGTCACATACTAACTCGAAAAATTCCATAAAAATATTTTCTAGCTTCCTATTGACGATACGGTCCTAACAAAACTAGTTTCGTCGAATTCTGAGACTGTTGGAAAAATGGCCATTTTTCAGTCGATTAAAATCAATTGAAACTGGTCAAACGCGTTTTCCTTTGCCACGCTCACATATTGATTCGAAAAATTATGAAATTTGAAACCCAGCAATATTTTGACATCACGGATCCAACAAAAGTGGTTTCGTCGAAATCCGAGGTCGTTTGCAAAATTTCCATTTTTAAGGGCCTGAATTCCATAGCGACTATTCAGAATTTTCAACTGGACATATCTTTTGATTCCCGCTATGAAATCTTGATTTGTCGGATTCGTTGGAAAGATAATATAAATTAGATCCTATTATTTTTGGTTTCACTAAAATCCGGATTGTTTTGCACCCGGTACATTCAATTGAAGTTTGAAATCGAATTATCGAACTACCGCGCCATTTTCAATTCTATTTATAATTATATATAATTATTTATATTCTAACGACGATGCGTATAATATATACGTTCTAATTATATTCTAAATAAATTTTTCGTCAATATTATTTAAAATAATCTATTTTAAATATTCAAAATTCGCTAAAATTGCCAAAATAAAATTTTTAAACTGGTTCAGAATTTCCGGGTTATTACAGTTTCAGATTTACTGGTTTTTTTTGTAATTTTAGGAATTTTAAATGCTTGATTTTTCATTGATAATTATAAAGAAATTTTCGCAAACGATGTCGGAATTCGACGAAATCTGTCCCATTGGGTCCGGAATATTTGCTTATGCTAGGGTTAATTTTTTTGTTTAAAACAAAGGTCGTGTGGTCTCATTTTAACGTGATACTTCATGTGCAAGTTTCTTAATAATAAAATATTATTAATTCTATCCATTTCACTATATAAATACACGTATATATGGGGCAGATGCCCTAGTTTCTTTTCTGCCGTGGTCAATGGCATTTCTTGCCACCACTTAAGGAAATCGATAGCTGAAAAACCGCAGCCTTCTCCTCCCATCTACTCTCAATCTATGCACTAAAATCAAAAACCCACAACTAAGAAACCAAAGAGCTCGTCGATATGTTTGTTTTGACCGGTGCCGATCGATTTCAGTACACCGTGTTGTTTGGAAAAGGATCAGTAAATGTTCTCGGTTAAGCATTTACTGGCGGCACTGAAGTGGGTTTGGTGAAGCGGCGTTCTGGTCAGATGTGGATGACAGGGAGGCGCAGGCCCTGGTACAAGCTGATCGACCTTTGGTGGATGGAGCTAGGCGCAACGTTATGGAGATGGGTGCATCGGTTTTGTTTTCTGGAACGAGAGTCACGATGGCAGAAAAGAAATACGGGGTTGTTAAACTCTAGCCGAACGTAATTAGTGAAGTTTTAATTTAATTAATTAAGATTAGTTTATATAATTCGTATATTTATAATAACCTAAGATGGACACGCTGCAAGGTTTTCAATCAGGAACAATGAAAGGCGGATTTTGGAACAAAAGAAGAAAACGAGGAGAACGATCTTTATACGATGGTTAGACTAAAGTAATTAGCATGAGGTTAATTAATTAGGGATTTGTTTAATTTAAATTAACATCATTTATAACGAAATTTAAATGTGGCACCAGGTATTGAAACAAGAATGAAACGTGGTGTAAAGTTTAAGAAGGACGAAGACCTGAAGAGATTCAAAACAGTTCGGCCTGATTTTGTTCTAACGTTATGTGTAATTGTGTGATTTAATTATAATTAAGTAATTAACCCTAATCAATATAGTTGTTTAAATATAGATTATAACTTAATAATTGTGATCAATGCAGAAGGGACAAGCCAGGGAAGAAAACAGTCTGCTATATCTTATTTTTGGGACAGAAGTCTAAGTAACTTAAAATGTAATAAGTTTTATTAAAATTAATAACTTAGGGATTTGTTTATATTGATTAAAAGCATTAACATTAAATATTTATAACTGTACACATTTGATCAGAATTGGATGAAACAAAATGCATTGGAAACATGGTTACAGACACTTCATTCTGAAGCTAATCTGGACAGTCTTGGAATGATATGAGAATTTTAATTAAATTAAACACTGGTGTAATTTAATTAAACGAACCACTCAGCGACAAATGAAATCCAGTGAGTTAAACTCACTTAGTTCTTCCCTTTTATATTTTATATAAATTGGGTTTTTATATTGTGTGCACTGGTTGCTAATGGTTGATTATTTGCTAATTATATATTCATTTGTTGATTTAATCGATGAAATTAAATTGTCGTTTAATTTCAGTGAAATACCAAATCGTTATTTTAACGATTGGACCCAATGGAGGTAACTTACCTTGTTGGTCATGTTTATGAAATAAACGTGTTTAATTGTTTGAATTATTTTGTTAATTGGTTGATGTTATATAGTCATTATTTTCTATTATAGAAATTATCAGTTAATTGGAATTGAATGATCTGATTTGAGATAACCAATTTGAATACAGGGAAGAACAGGTTGGAGGGATCCAACAGGATTCCTCAAATATATTATATATGATTTATTTTCATATTATCATTATATGAACTGTCCTGATTTTGTGATTGATTTGATTATTGATATTTGACTGTAAATTCAACCTGTGTTTGGTTTTAACCAATGGACAATATTGGTTGAGTAATCGACAGTAAATGGCCTAAGAATAAATTGTTTAGTTTATATTGATTTACTGTCAGTGGATCGATAGTATTGAAATTATAAAATTTATTTTTATAACTAGAGATAGATTTTTAAATATACTATTTTGAATAAAAGTTTATTTAAAGGAAATAAATATTTATTTTTATTATTTAAGTTTATATTTAATTATTGATTTTATAAAGTCAATTCTAATGCTAATCAGATTTTTAAATATGAGAATAGGAAATTAACCTAAAGGTTAATTTGAATAATTATTTTGTTAAGAAACATTTAAATGGAATTATTTAAATTAATTATATTAGTAGTTAATTTAAAGGAAGAACGAATTGGAATCGTTTAATAAGATAACCGTGTTTTGAGTGACTAAATCGACCACTTAATTGAGATTGATTATTAAATTAGTTTGTTTTGAATTAATCTAATAAAATAGTTTAATGAATATTATTTTAATTTTAATAAGATTTAAAAAAAAGGAATTTACTATTTATTTTAGTTAATAGAGAGATTTACTACTGAAGTAGTTAATGATCAAAGTAAATTATCCTGATTAATAATAATTTAGGAGATGAAATTTTAATTAAAATTCATTTAAAAAGTAATCGAAGTTGAAATGAAATCCAACTGAACGGTGAAAGGAGTTTATGAACGGGTTTTATATTTAAAACCCGAATTTGTATAACAAAGTTATAAAAGGAATTTAAGCGAATACGATAGCTTAGATTAAGTTGACTTAATATTTGAATTAATTTAAAAGGACATCGAGATGAAAAGGGTTTAGATTAAAGCAGAATTTATTTAAACAGGGTTTATAAAAAGCGATGAGGTGTTATATCGTTAATTTCAAATTAACGTTACTTAATAAAGGAATTAAGTAAAAAGGGCGGAATTGGAATAAGATTTCCAAAGCGGGAAATGATTGAATCGATTATAAAGGTATTGGCAAAAGTCAATTTGGAAAAAGAAGCAGGTCAAAGGATTTTGTAAACAAATCCAAATTATAAAATGAATTTTTTTAAAGAGGTAGAGGTTAAAAAGTGTTGTTTTATAAGAAATTACTTAATTATTAAATTAAGAAAGAATGGGTATATTTGAGAAAGAGATTTCGAAAAGTAAGGAGGTTTTATAAAACCGTATTTTGAATTAAATAGTCAAATGGGATTTGGGTTGATATTAGAATGAAATATATTTTTTGAATTATAACTCGTATCTATCTTAAGATAAGAATGTTGTTGATCAAGGTCCGAGAGGTAATTAATATACCTTAACTTGAAGGACTTCACGATTATCTGAGGATGATATTAGTTGGTAATAGAAAAAGGGGTTAGTAATAATTTATTATTTCATCAGAGAATAGTAATGCAACGTTTGGTGAAAATTTGGAAAATATATGTAATGAGGATTCCAAGGAAAAAGGGAAATAAAAGTGGATTGCGTGAAATTAAATGATATACGCGAGATTAAAAAGAAATGTAAAGTTGGGCATTGAAATAGATTTAACCTATAAGAATAAGCATTGGGTGTTGCTGAGTAATGAAACAAAAGATATTTCGTAACGTTGTTTTTACGAATAATAAGTTGAGCTGATTTCCAAATTTTGGATAAAGAAGAATGATGTAGCAATTGTAAAGTTATTTTTCTAAGTATGATAATGAAATGATTTGAAGGACATTAGTATATTGAATAAGAATCAAATATAATATTTTTAAAATATTGAAAGATTAGAAATTTAAATTAAGCAGGAGTAAATTAGTTTTTGAATAACAAAGGCCGAGTGATGCCGAGTACTGAATTAGTAAACTCATTTTATTCACATGATTATTTATTTGATAGTTAAATAACCGACTATCAAACCTGGGCTATACGATTGTTGGTATGGAAAGACCAGGATCGAATTTATATTCAAAAACCATTCCGACCAACAAATACGTGGATGAAGTATTGAAGACCGTGGATCCTCATAAACGGAAGAACCACTCTGATAATGTTATTGTATACATATACTGACTTTATTATAAGGATATGTTATCTATTATATGTTATTCGTTCCGTTGTGAGGTTCGAGTTACTCTAATGTTGTGTTCTTCTTCTTCTTCTATTCTAAGTTTCTATCTTATCTATTCTCACCCTCTGTATTCTTTCTATTAATTTCCTGGTTTCCAGTGTAATTTGGGGTTGGACTTGTGTTATTTAGTCAGCTCAAATTGGACTGGATTTTCGGGTCATTACAGTTGGTATCAGAGCATAAGGTTAAGTGAATTACCTTGGTTCTGTGGCGTGACTCGGTAGAGATAGGGTTAGTAATACCCTAGATTGAGTTTGAGTGTATGTATACGAGTAAACGTATTTGTTATTCAATATAAAAAAATTGGTTTTATATTGTGGAGATTTGTTGGTTGAGTCGTTTATGAGTTCTGGTCGATCAGTTTGATCCACTGTATCAGTAGGGATTTTGTAAACACTCGAATACGATGACCCGTCATGGTATGTTTTGAAAGAGGGTAAATGAATTTTTTTTACCCAAATTATATTTTTGATATAAAGGATTTATATTGGAATAATTATAATATAGTGGATGCATTGGTTGTTATTATAATCAAGTAAGATTATAAATTAAATGGTTATGTAAATAACCAATCAGAATTCATATAAGTGAAATACGTGAAATCAGATGAGTTGAATCTGAAATTTTAAACCAGAAATTGAGTTAAAACTCTGGAGAATTGGATAAGTGTTTGTAAATGGATTTGGATTAAAAATAAGGAAAATTTAAGATCTTGGGAGATTTTAAATTGTTTTACAAGCAGTGTGAATTATATTTTGAAGTGAATTTCAATGGGGAAATGTTAGAAATGGTTTTATAGTATTGAACTCACTTCGATCGCTGGAAAATAGATTCCGATGATGACAGCTGCATCATCAGTATTAATTTTCGAGTTGTAAGTGACGAATTACTACCAGAGATACTGTTCTGAATTTGTTTTGGGAAAGATAAGTTGTGTTGAATTTCAAAATGGGATTTATAATATAGAATTTGATATATAGAATTTGAATAATAGAGTTTGATATATAGATTTGAATAATAGAAGTGATATAAAATTTGAATAGAAATTGAATAGAATTAACTAAGTCGAAGAGGAATTAGTTAATCGAGTTTTGAATTTGAAGTTGAACTTTGAAAGGTGAATTGGATTTGTAAATGGATATTCGAAATCGAATATAGAACTTAAATTTGAAATTTGGATTCAAATTAGTTAATAAGCAAGTTAAAATATATTTGAACATGTCATGTTCAAATATAAAAGTGAAATAGACTAAAGAGTTAATTAACAAATTAATTAACGAATTGAGTTAAAACGATCAGGTATAGTTAAAATAGATTGGGCAGGTATAAATATACATGAGATAGGTATGGATAAGGTATGAAGGTATATAAATAGAATTCTCGACGAAAAGGTATGTATTTAATTCATATATGAGATTTTATGCGCCGTATCGGCTAGCCGCTTGGCTTTTTCTTTTTCTTTTGGATTGGTGAGGGCCATGGGAGGCTATTTGAAATATCCCGATGCTCCTGGTACAAAGGAGGTTATGGCGAATTTTTCCGGGAATTTAAGGAGTTATAATATTTTTAAGATAATTTGATAGTTAGAAATCAACGTATCAATATATATATTTATATATATAGAAGTCGATAAGGAAACGAACTTAGAAATAGAATAGTAAAATCAAAAAGGAAGACTAAGAATAAAATCTAGTAAGAATAGAAAGAGGAAGTGTATACGTGTTTAAAAGTGAATAAGTAGTTGTATGGTATTGATTATTCGAGTAAGTAGTCATATCTGTTTTGACATTATAAATGTTATTCAGTCAAGGTCTGAGAGGTAGTTATACCCCAACTTGATTGATTTCATTATTAACAAATAAACAGTAAGATTTCAGGCTCGAAGATCAATGTTGAATAAGAGTTAGTTGAATATAGTATTTGGGTTGTCGTAACGATGTTTTACACAACATCCGTTTTAACCCAAATAAGTGTAAGCTTGGAAATATAATAAAGAATATTTCCTAAGTATAGAAATAAACGAGATTGGAAAAGAGATAAGTAACTGGAATATTTTCCAATTATAAATAGCATATATTTTCTAAAGTTTAGAAAATAAAGGAAGGCGATATTCGGAAATGTTTTCCAAATAACATAAAAGGCCAATATGGTTATTGAAAATATTTGGTTAACAAATATTGATAAAGAAATAGACAAGTGATTTAACTAATGGAATATTAATTAAGGGCTCAGTGACATGTTCAAAAGAAAATTTTGACTTTTGAAAAGAGTAAACTATTTAAAAATTCCCAGGGAAAGACTGTTTGAATTAAAAACAAATTTAACAGAAATGTGTGAAAGCAAATTTGAATTAAAGTAAAGCCAGTAAAGTGGTAACTGAGATTGAATTAGAATGATATCAAGACAAATTGGATCATGAGATTCAAATTTGAAGTGTAATGTGATAATCAAGTTAAGAGTTGGAAATCGAGAAGAAACTCGAGTTGAAATGATATTTGGCTCGGATATAAGCAAATGGGTGTGTTGTGGATAAAAGCAGATTCGAATTTGATTGGGATGACCCTTGTATCCGCTGAATTGATAACAGGTGGAAAGGATATAATGATATGCCGACAACGGGTACAAGTTTATATTTCTATTGGATATAAGATTTATGAGCCAAATTGGCAAGCCGCTTGGCTGTTTGATTTTCTTTTGGGTTGGAGATGGCCCAGAGAGGCGAGTTGGAGTTTGACTTATTGACCAGTACAAAGGAGGTGCTGGCGAAATTTTTCGAAGAGTTAAGGTGTAAGAAAAATTTCAGGATTTTTTAGAAATTTTCGTTGATAAGAATTAATTAATAAATTGAAATTAAATTGGTTCAGTTGAAATTGAAGTTAAGAAGTGAACAAATATGTTCTAACCAGTCGATAGGGTCGTTCTCTATCTTAGCAATTTCGAGGACGAAATTATTTTAAGTTAGGAAGAATGCAATGACCCACATTTCTCAGCGGTATAATAATTTATTTATTTATTTATTTAAAAGGTGATTAGAAGGATTTCATAATCATTGAATTAAATAATGGTGAATATTTAATTAAAATAATAAATTAAATAATATATTTAATTCTGAAATAATCTGAATTGGCTGAAACGGCGATATGGTGTGAACTGGATCATCTATGATATTTAATTCAGCCTGGAATTGGATTTGAATAACGAATATATTATATAAACGACAGTTTGAATGTATAATTATAATTTAATTATAATCGAGCTCGAAATGGCGCTGCAGTTCGTAAATTGGCGATTCGAACTTCAACTGGATATACAGAAGCCGTTTTAAATCGGATTTCCGTGAAACAAGAAACGTGTGGAGCTGGTGGAGTACATTTTTCTAATGGAAGAGAAAAATTGGGATTTCATCGTGTAGATTTTGATTTACATCCAAATCAAATTTTAGAAAAATCGTTGTAGAATTCCTTTATAATTTATAAAGGAATTATTTATATTTTAAAAAGGGATTTCAATATAAATCGAAAATCGGGTTGACCCAGATTTGAAATATCGAGTTAGAAATCCATACAGGATTATTCTGGAACTGTATGGTATTCCACTGTGAATATATAAGATAATATAAATTTATTTATATTTAATTTAATTATATTTAAATATTTAAATGGGTCATTTAAAGCTTTAAAAATAGCCGGTTTTGCAAACGAAGTCGAAATTCGACAAAACTAATTTTGTTGGATCCACAATGTCAAATAGTTGTTAGATTTCCAGTTTCGTGATTTCTAGAGTCACTGTGTGGTCGTACGGATTTTTAGAGTGAGAAACAGTCAGTATTTCGACGGTTAGAAATACGATGTGTGAGCATACAAAGTCGGAATTCGACGAAACCAGTTTCGTTGGGATCGTAACATCGAACCTTAACTGCATGTCCATTTTCATGATTTTTGGGTATTGTATGTAATCATAGGAAATTTTTAAGTGATAAATCGAGTTGATTATCAAATATAAATTTATATAAAATGAGTAGCTTACTTTGCAAGCTAACCTAATCTTATAAATATCCCCAAATACAATCCCAAACCCTTGTTCTTTTCTTCTGGGGTCAAAGCATTTCTTGCCGCTACCCAGAAAACGTTTTAACGTGAAACCCAATCTTTCAAAAATCATATTAAGTCAAAGAAAAATCCTATAAATCTTCATATTTATATGTTAGTAATCCTCATCACATCCTCTTCGAACTGGTATGCGTTTCACCAAGTTCGACGTCAGTTTCCGTTCTTCATTTTTACCAGCGAGTATTAGGGTTCTCGATTTCAAGAGTTTCAAGCATCAAATCGAGTAACGAGGGTTACAGTTGTTTTTATGTGGTGGTTTAGCACCTTGGTTATCAGTTTGGGAGGATCTGGTGTTCAAATTAGTCGTTGCGTTTCTTCAGCAGGCGTGGAAGGGGGTCGACGCATTTCCGGTGAGGAGTTCGAACTCGACAAAACAGAGATGGAAGGGTAGAGTTTGAGGTGAGGAGTTTAACTGTGGTATTTGTTTTGGCTATAGTGGAGAAAAGGGGAGGAATAGATGGAGCTTTCAGGTGGTAATGGCCATCGGTGGTGACGGCCTGTAGGAGAAGAGGAGTGTGAGCAGGTAGCGTGAACATGTGGATTAGTAAAAATTGGTAATCAAACATTAAGTTATTGTTGATAATGTTTTAAATGAATTTGCGTGAATGACTATTGGCATGAGGAGGGGGATACGGGAATTGGTGCAGGTGGTTATAAGTAAGGTTTGCAGTGGGAAGATTTCACTACTCAAATGGTGTGTGATGCTTATGCGTGGGGAGGCCATGCTGTAGAGGAAGGAGTATGTGTTCGAGTTATTTTACACAAGAGGGAGTGAAACATAATGGAGACAGGGAAGAACATATGGTTGAGGAGCTGTGTAAACGAGGTGGGCTTTGCGTTATTCGGGTCTGGGCTTCAACAATGAAAGACGGGCCGATGTATATAGGTGAAACCCACTTTAAATTATAATTTAAGTTTTAAATTAAATCAAATAACGTATAAACTGGTTAATGTCGTAACTCACTCGTACATGATCAGAATTGGACAAAACAGGATCCGTTGGGATCGTATGGATGACGACAACACCATTGAACCGATTGGAAGTAATGCAGATCTCGTTACAATTTATAGTAAAATAAATTGTCCGTCTGAATCAAACCGAGAGATGGTTACCATTATTAACGATGATCGTCCAATGTGAGTAAATCTCACTAACTCTGAACAGTTTATAATTTCATGTTGTATTTTTAGAACTGTTAGATATTGGCTGATTGACTGTGTGTTGACTATTTGATTGAACTGCTAGTCAGTTAGTTGAATTTCTATATTGATTCTGTTTAACAGAATATATCATATGGAACTGAAAGTGATGTTGATTTTATATTGTATAACATCTGCGGATGCAGGGAGACAGGTTGGAGGAATCCAACTGGATTCCTCAACATTTATTTTACTGTGATTCATATATTGTAATATATGATGTGACATATAATCTGTTGTCGATTATATGTGTTTGAACGATATTGGTCATCGTGATTTGATGTGTTAAATACCATAACACACCGGAATGGTGAAAAGGAAAATTTCAAAACGAATATTGAAATAGATTTATGTACAAAATCAAAGAAGATTTTATAAAAGGAATTATTTATAAATGGAATATTTATAAATAGAAATTTATTTATAAATGGATTATTTATAAATAGAAAATACTTAGAAATGAAACCCTAAAGGAATTATTTGCAAACCATTTGCAAATAGATTAGAACGAGAAAGGTTTGTAACCATTTACAAATCAATCAGAAAGAGAAATGTTTGTAAACCATTTACAAATGGAATCGAAAGAGGGATATTTGTAAAACCTTTACAAATGAAATCGAAAAGGAGGTATTCGTAAAACCATTTACAAATAGAATTAAAAAGGAAATATTTAGAACATAAATAAAGTTATAAAAAGGAAATTTGTTTATAACTGAATAGGATGTTATAAAAAGGAAAACGTTACTAAAAAGGAAATCATTTGTAAAATGAAGAATCGTTACTAAAAGTAAATCTTTATAAATGAATAGTTCATTCGAAGGGAGTTAATCGAATATAGTATTCGGAAGTAAGCAAATCGAATTAGTTATGCGAATTAGTTATTCGAATAGAGTTAAATAAATAAGAGTTATTCAAATTAGTTATTCGAATAGAGTTAAACACATAAGAGTTATTGAATTAGTTATTCGAAAGGAGTTATCGATTATAGTTTAATCGAAAGGAGTTATCGATTATAGTTTAATTGAAAGGAGTTATCGATTATAGTTTAATCGAAAGGAGTTATCGAATTAGTTATTCGAAAGGAGTTATCGATTATAGTTTAATCGAAAGGAGTTATCGATTATAGTTTAATCGAAAGGAGTTATCGAATTAGTTATTCGAAAGGAGTTAAGTAAAAAGAGTTAATCGATTAGGGTTAGATAAATAGAGTAAATCGAATTCACTTTATTTGAAGAAAGGTTAATCAGATCTAGTTATGCATAAGAGAGGTTATCAAATATAGTTATTCGAAGGGAGGAGTTATTGAATAGAGATTTATTCGAACGAAAGTTACGTAAGGAAGTGTTTAAGAGTTAAAAGATGAACTTAACCTAATTCGAGGTTTGAAATGTTGTTCAGTTAAGGTCTGTGTAACACCCCACGTCCATTAAGGTCACTCACAAAGGGAATGCCTTAACTTCAATGGAGCATTACGGGTACTGGAACAGAAATATTACAAGACAGACATATATAAAACAGCGGAAAGTAAAGTGGAAGTACTTAAAATCATTTATTAAATATAAATGTTTACAATAAAAGCCCATCAACTTCCAATACCCAATTATATAGTTAAAATATCTGTCTTGCTCAAAAACAAAGAAGCACAAAAACAAACTGTAGTATTCCCCAATAAAGCAAAGCAAGCCATAGCCAAGAGAAATCCAAGTCATACATGAAAGAGCCTTGGAGCTTGGTAAGATCCGAACTAAGTTGTATTCCCACCCTGCGAACCTGGGGGGGGGGGGGGGAGACGGAAGAAAAAGAGGCAAAATAAAACGGGTCAGTCATAAAGACTGAGTAAGTCCTAGTGACTTTCAGCATAAAAATAGTTAAGGATAATATGACATGAGTAACTGAAAGTAAACATAAGCATGATGACAAGATAAGCAACAGGCAAGATAACTAAGGGTAACATGATGTGATTTTTGTCAAGTAACATCGCAAGGTTCCCATTCAAGATAAACTAAGTATAATTTCGTAAGATTCCTATCAATCATAACAAGATTCCTATGCTTCACCATTAAAAGATTTCTGTGATATCTATTTGCTCTGCACCACCTAACTAGCATCTTTACAAGTGTCTTACATGGAATGTTTCGTATTCCTACTAGTACTCCAACTAGTGTCCCCTATAACAAGGATCCTTACCCCCTACTAGTGTCCCAACTAGTAGCCCGTGTTATATAATAATGTGATCCTACCTACTGAACATAAGTGATAATAATAATGGTAGTTTCGTGTACCCCTAGCTGCTATCATAGGTGCCGCCTGCTCCTATCTCCACTAGTGGTACCCACTACCCTCCCCATTCTAATTACAATATTCATAATATGGTAGTTGTACTCCTAGCTGCTGTCATAGGTGCCGCCTGCACCTATCTCCACTAGTCGTACCCACTACCTTCCCCATTCGATCGGCTCCCTAACTCGTAGATACCCGTGCTGGCCCCATAGTGGGGTGTATCACTCCCCAAAGTGGCAACCCGATACAACAGAGATGCACGACTTATACCTACACGATGCAACAACGTCTTACCTACCAGCCCGGGTCCACACACGCATATGAAACCCGTTGGACTTGCGTTGCCACCGCTAACCCGTTTTGACCTCTTACAATAAAACCCAGTATGCGTGTCCCGTCCTCGACATGGGTTGAGCTCACAAAGATACGTAATGGGCTGCTGGTCTGAAAAGGGTCCCCTTTTCTCGACACAAGCTTCTCACCTATGCTTGGTCCCCTCTAGTAATTCTTACTTAACCCCTTCTTATTCATGTCCACTTACATGCTCAAATTTTGATTAAGTATACACCAGTTATGTCTTACATGTTACCCATATCCCCCACTTAACCCCTACATCACCCTCATGTCTTAATACATGCTTTATCTTGGTTAAGTGCTTATAGGTTATGTTTTACATGTCATTCATATTATCCCCAACGTCTGGGTTTAACCAAGCGCCTTGGCTTTATCTGCCATTTGACCCTATGTCTATCCATTAATTATGCGCTTGTGCTACCTCATCATTCTTATCATTTAACTTGGTTATTTCCATTCATACCAACCTTCAACTTTGCTTATTAATTCAATTCTTAACTTGCGCTATATTAAGTCCATTAATAAGCCCACAACATGTTATTCCTATGATTCATACATTAACCCCCGTTATGGTACAATAACATGTTCTTATTCAATCTTTTACAACCAAGTACCCCTTAACTTACAAACACACTGGAGAGAGAGAATAATTCCCTAAATACCCACCCCGAAGACCGGAATCAACATCAGATTGATACTCAGAGGATTATCCAACCTAACCAATGTTTTGTTCCTTTTTATAATATAACTTATGTCGCCTTCAATTGTAAATTCATTCCTGTCTTTACATATTGCTTAATCTACAATGAAGCACATCTTTCCTTATTACATAAGTTATCTCATCTTATCTATTGTTCCGCCTAACTTACTTTATTCCATAAGTTATCATTCCCACTTAGGCATTAATTAAGATTTACTTAACCCATCCATTCATACCATATTGGTTAAGTGTCATTAGACTAATCATATTACTTAACCCACCCACTTATATCATATTGGTTAAGTGTCATTAGTCTAATCATATTACTTAACCCACCCACTTATATCATATTGGTTAAGTGTTCCTAGTTTACTTAACCCTATCCACGGGTCTAATTACCATGTTATGTTGGTTAAGTATTACTATTCGTATTTCCATATGTCACCCACATGTCACCCACTTAACCCCCATGTCCCACCACATGTTTATCTGGTTAAGTATTTCTTGATTCATTAAGGCCGTAACCCTATAAAGACCTCTCACATTAGACTGACATTTATGGCAGCTGGATTTGCCGGGCAGGTCCGGGCAGTCTTACACCACAAAAGAGTCTAACCTCGTGTCTTTACAACTATTACGCTTTTAATTTGGGCCTAGGATCTCTCACATTGGGCTACCATTTGTGACTACTGGATTTGCCGGGCGGGTCCGGGCAGTTTTACGTCACAAATGAGTCCAACCTCGTGTCCTAAGCATTGATTATCACTTATAATCATTTACCCCAGTCTTAATAATTTCCCTATTCAAATTATTAATTAATTCCTAATTTAACGATGTCCATAATTGACTCAATTATGTTCATCAATTAATGGTATGCAAAATCATACCAATTTTACCACAATTTATCTTATGCCATTAAAGGCAACTTATCTCAATTTATATTTATCCCTCCTTTAAGGCTATTACATTCCAACTACCCAAAACCCACTTAGGCGTGTTCATATTAGCCCCTTTTCAAGACATAAATTATCATATGTGTTTCAACTACAAATCTCACATAATTAACATATGCCCAAGTTCCAGATTACATATCAGTTTTACACATGCCCAATTCATACCAAATCTACATATGTTCAGTTCATGCCGTTTTATACGTATGCCAATTTTTATGTCAATTTACACATATCAAGTTCTAGCCAAAAATTACATATGCCAATCCCAATTCTTACAATTACCATTTTAATGGCAATACCCAATTATCAAATTTCATATTAATGGCAATAATACCCATATATCCAATTTTCATGTTATGCCATCAATTCCACCAATCGCATATATCCAAATAGGTAATATTCCCATACTTTCCCCGTATTCAATTGTACGCAAAATCGTGGTTTAGGCCTAGATCCGAAATTGATCTAGGTTCATCAAAAGAAAATAAATAGGGAAAAGGTAGAATTTTGCAATAAAACAAGATCAGAGAGATAACAGCATAAATCATCATGATAGGCACAAGATTAGGTCTTGATAATAATATCAACATGAATCCAAGAAACTGATTTACAACGACTGAATAGAGCATGAACTAGACATAAGAATGGAGATGAACAAGTCTCAAAACCCAAGGTTCAAAGGTAAACAGGAATAGATCTGAATTGATGAACATGCTTATATCCAATTACACTTTATTCCATAGCCATATTAAAATTAAGTATTTTAATCTAAAAAGTAACTCGAACTTACATAGCATGGCTAGCGAATTAAGAACTGAAATCGATGTAGAAACGTTGTAGAGTTGTTAATTCATCTCCTTGAATTGTTGTAGAAGTCTTCATCTTTGCATTGGATTGCGTATGAAAGCTTAAGAAGAAGATTAGAGACGGCGGCCATGACCAAGAGGGATTTCAGCAGAGTAATGGTGGCTAGATGTGTTGTAGTGAATTAGGGTTTAGGCATCAGGGGGTTTATATAGGATTTAGGACTAGTCTAGGCCCTTAGATTAACCCTAGTTTAGATCTGAACCATCCAATCTCGTCACAGGCCAACAGAACAGACCCAAAGGAGCAAGCAGGTGCACCAAGCCAACCTGGCCCGACCAAGGAGGTCGACCCCCAGGTCGACACCCAGGTCGACTGCCCAGTCGACCTGGTCTTGGGGTGTCGACTCCCCAGTCGACATGGGGCTGGGCGGGAAATTTTCCCGCCCAGTCTATTTGGAGCTAAATTCGAAATTTGAAAATCTGTTTTCGTTTTCTGATTTTTCGTGAAACTTCTAGAGGCCATATCTTGGTCATACGGACTCCGATTTACGAAATTTCGGACTCGTTTCCAACCAGAATTCCAAGACGAACGCACTGGCGCAACCCGTTTCTCTTGATTCTTATTTTAAAATTTAATTCTGCCTTGATTCTTGTATTAACATGTTATAAAAATTCGGGTTGTTACATTCTCCCCTCCTTAAAGGATTTCGTCCCCGAAATCTTCAAGTTAAGAAGAATGTGTCCTACCATCCATCTACTCAATCATCAATCACAGGCATTCATTGTCCTTAAGAAATTTCTAACGCTGTATGAACATATGCAAGAAGTGTGTGTATATGTTCCTTGTCTAATGCAAATGATCAGGCCTGATTGATCCTCTTAATGCAAAAAATATGTTTAGTGTCATGAGTCCAACATGTATGCAAATAGTCCTAGTCACATAAATACTATATGTGTGCACAAACATCCATCCATATACAATATCCGTATGATAACACATTCAATTTCATCCATAAACAAGGGTAAACACTCATGCATATGCAATATGAAAGGTGACTGAGCCGATCTAGTGCCTAATGTGCGTGTATATGCATCCACGAGAAACCACTAGCAACCACTTGCAACCATCAATCATAACATGTCTCAAACACATGTTTACACCCAACTGTTCCTTGTAACACCCCGTGTATTCTATAACAGTGAAATTCACAAATTAAAGTATAACTAATTTCAAATCAAAGAACTAAGGGAAACGGGATATGCCATTGCGTTCGTCTCGGAAAAATACGCGAAATAGAGTCCGAAATTTTATAAATCGGAGTCCGTATGACCCAATTATGGCCCGATGAAGTTTCAGAAAATTCGAAATTCGAAAACAGATTTGAATTTCAGCCCAATCAGAGTAGGCGGGAAAAGTTCCCGCCCTACCCACCAGGTCGACCTGGGAGTCGACCTGGGGGTCGACCTGCCCCAGGCCAGGTCGACTCTAGAGTCGACCTGGAGGTCGACCTCCCCGGTCTGGCCATTTTGGCCTGGTGCACCTGCTTGTGTTTTCTGGCCTGGTCTGTGCTTAGCCGAATTCCTGAGCCTTGCCTTGTCACTAGGGCTAGGTGTCAGCTCCTGATTGGTCTCTCCTTCAAATGGCTAATATTAATCCGAGCTCCATCGACGGTCCTAATCAATTCACAAACTCTATAAAAAGGACCTAAGACTCCACCTAATTCATACAAATAAAAAATGAGAATGAGACCGTCATGCTGCTGAGGAAAGACTAAGAATAGCCGTCAAAATAGAGAGAGGATTAGGAGACAATTCAAAAGCTTAAAGCAACGACAACTAAATCAAAACAATGCCTACAACAAAGGATAGCATCTCCAAATTCAGAATTCAGATTCCTGAATTGAAGATTCGTCATACGTTGTAAGTAGAGTGCTATTCCGATGTGAATAAATAATTGTGTTTTGATTTGTGTAAAATGAGAAATAGAATTGTATTTGATTTGTGGTGATAATAATTCATATTTGTATGTTGCTTTGATTCTAAACGATTTGGGATGTTGTGGTATAACGATTGGATATTTGCAAGTATGTGATTCATATTGAAAGTTAACAACTACATGTTTGTGGTAGTTTATTTGAGATTCATGCAAGTATATGATTCACTATTATGCCAACATAATATATATTATAATCACTTTTAGTGTAGTTGGATCCATTTGGGTATTATGACTTATGTGAATTTATGTTGGAATTGACATCATGATTCAAGTGTAAAACCATACTTTTGTATTAGAGACAAAAGTAAGCATCTTTGTGAACTTGTGTTGACTCTATGAACATGACTAGACTATGTTTGGTGTTATGCCTAATTGGAAAACATGTTTTAGGCCTATATTGTTATCAAAATCATATGATAATATATGTGACACATAGCTAAGTTAGATTTACATTCCAATTGCAAGTTTGCATGAATAGATTAAAAACCATGATTTCATGTTTAGGTATATTTATGCCCTGATTATATGAATAGGTCAAAAACCATGATTTCATGTTTATGTATGTTTATGCCATGATTATATGGATAGATCAAAAACCATGATTTCATGTTTAGGTATATTTATGCCCTGATTATATGAATAGGTCAAAAACCATGATTTCATGTTTATGTATGTTTATGCCATGATTATATGGATAGATCAAAAACCATGATTTCATGTTTAGGTATGTTTATGCAATGATTATATGCTATTACAATGCAAGTTCACAAGTGCCAATTTTTTTTTAATTAGTTCGCTATGTTGCAAGTTCACGCGTTCACACTCCCCTTTTTATGTTACTTAGAATATATAAACACCATGTTCTAAGCCTCCCCTTTTTCATGTGGCTAAGTTGGGTTTAAATGTTAAACCCAACATTTGTTATATTGTAGCGAACGTATAAAACGGGGGTAATGACGTTTGGGTTAAAATATAGAACACATGTGTTGGCATGTTTGACGCATGCCAACGACCTTGAAAAACAATTAAGTGGTGTAAATTAATTTTACCCAATAAAGATGAATTTGAATAATGGGCCGCAAATATTTACATATAGAAAGAAAAGAGACAAAATATGTAAATTTAGAAAATACGATGTATTTAACCCGAGGTTGGATCGAGTTGTGATGTAAACCAGCCCGGAACCGCCCGGCTGTCCAGTAGTCACAACAAGACCTATCCAATGTGGGTGGTTAAACACGGAGCCCAATAAGGACCCGAGGTTAGACTGAGTTGTGGCGTAAGACTGCCCGGACCTAACCGGAAATAGGCAGCCACAACAATATATGTCTAATGTGAGAGGTCGAGGCTTTAATAAGACAATTAAGGCTGAGTCAGGATTGGTAGGATTAAGTAAATTGAATTAATACTTAATCAAAAATGGAACATGCTAAACTATACAGATTGATTGGGGGTTTGGTTTACAAAACACTTAACCAACTTAGCATGTTGGCTAGAAATAGAAAACCTAGTAGCGGGGGACCCTTTTCAGCAGTAACCCTACAAGGTGTATCAGGATACCCTGAACTAGGCAGGGTGGGGCACGATTACTGGGTTGACTGTAAGAGGTCAAATCGACGGCGGTGGTGCAGCAGTGTAGGTTCTAACGGGGTGCGGGCGTGCACACACTCCGGCACAGAAAAATAAGGCACTGGGCACCAGTAGTATACCTGTGCATTCTAGAATTGTGTCGGGCCACCACCATGGGACTTGATACACCCCATGGTGGGACCAGCATAGGTAACTACAACATCGGGGGCCCTAAGACACATGTAACTATGCGAGTAGGAGCTGATCATTAGAAACGGATCACTTCACCCTGATTATGGGGTGCCTGTTGGGAACTAGTTTATATGGATGCAGAGATCAATATGAGGTACGATAAGTATATTCGACTCTAGACAACTTAACTTAGTTTATGGTGCTTTCCCATTTCCAGTTTATACTTATCATGCCCAGTTCTTTATTCATAGACTGAATAGTCGTAGACTTACTCAGGCTTTATGTCTGACTCTACTTTTCTTTCGTCTTCTTTCCTTTCGTCCCCCCCCCCCCAGGTGCACAGGGAGGGAATACCGCAGCTTGACCAGTTTTCACATCCAACTTGAAGAGAAAGAATGTATTGCTCGGATCTCTTTCGTTTTGGACTATGGCTTTGGATTGCAACTATGGGGACTTATGCATTTTACTTTTGTTTTTATGCTTCTTTAAGTTATGAAATCAAGACAGTTATGGAAATGTAATGGTTTTTGGAAGTATTGTAAGACAATTATGACATGGTTTGTGTAACACGTATTTTGCTGAAATAAAAATTGCTGTTGTTTTCCGCTGTTCAAAAATATGTGTATTTATATCTATCTTGTGTATCTCTGACTTATACTTATAAACCTCCACCAAAATTAGGACATTCCCTTTGAGAGAGACCCTAACGGAGGTGGGGTGTTTCATTCCTACTTAAAGATATAGTCGAATGATAGAAGCAAGTAAAAACTCTGCGACCATCAAAGCTGGAAATCTACGTCACATATATACTGATTAGGAGAAGAATTCCCTAAGCGCCAGCCCCGAAGACCAAAATCAGCATAAGACTGATACCCAAAGAAATTCTCAACCCAACCAATATATATGTGATTCTAGGAAACTAAGCATGATAGACTCCTTTTAGGTCACAAGAAATCCCTTCCTACAACCAACCCATATCCTATAAAACCCAAAAGGTTTAATCAACCCAACGGACACCCTCAAACCCCAACATGTAAAACTAACAGATGAGTCATACTCCCTATGGGGTTTGCGACAGAAATTGGATTGAGAATAGGACCGAGAGGATATACACAAAAGATAACATGCAGGTAAGCCCTATAGGAAAAAGGAATCAAGAATATACTCTTAAAAAGAGATGTGATGCACGAATCTAGTCTTCAATCTTCTAAGTCGCATTTCCTTGAGCTTAACTCCAATGTGCTTTGACCGTCTTTAACTCCACAATTTCATAGCTTCTTAATTCTTGTTTCCAACATATGAGTTGGAACTCATTTCACTATTGCCTCTCGTTCCACTTTCACTTATCCTCCTCCTAGTATACTCGGCTTAAACATAACTGCCTACTCATGGTTTCACACAAGCTCTCCAAAATTCACTAGTGAATCTTGGATCTCGTTCACTTACTAGAAGGTATTCCACATAGATGAATTATCTCTTGAAAATAAACAAATGTCAACCATGCTGCCCAATGTACTTACTTAGGTGACTCTCTACAACTCATGCATAAGCGAAATGACCCATCCGCCTTAGTGGCGAACACTACTCGAGCGGATCAACTAATGTATCTAGAGATTCTAGGTAACTAAGCATGGAAAAAACCCTAAGGGTTACACTAGACTTCGAGGGCATTACCGAGGTAAGTCAAGAGTCTAACTACCCTTCTTTCAAAACCGAGAATGGCACCCTTATTGGATAACCACTCCATCCCTAGAATCCACTCCTAGCCTAAAAATCATAAGCATTCCTTCTAAGCTTAATACCTAGTACAGACATTCTCAAATCCAAACAAATCATGAATAAATGAGCCAATTCCCCAACAGGATTTGAGACAAAAATTGGGATCCTCAATTACGCTAATACTAAGGTGCAGAGACTCAACTATCGAAGCAGAATTAAAAGGATGCGATGTACAAAAACAAAGTTCTAGCGGGATGATAGAAAGAAAAATTAAACCTTTAACGGTAACATTACCACCTCCCTTAGGTACGCTAGTAGTGAGAGCATACAATTGCCCTCTCGACGATCCTGTCCTTTGCCCTTGTTCTTGTCCTATAATACTTAACTACACTCCCTCCTTACCATACTAAAGATACTCTCTCTTGTCATGGGTTCTACTATTCTTTCACTTTGGCCTCTTTCCTTTCACCTTTTTCCTCCTTCGTGGATTAAACTATAACAACTAGTCTCTTGTTCTTACTGTCCTTGTATAGTTTGTTGACAAGTCCTTCGAAGCTACCTCCAACGCACGGCAACTCTACACAACTTGAAATAAGATTAGATGCAGATGGAACTACTGCAGCTACATATGGAGGTTGGGCACTTCTTTGCCCTCCGACATATGTCGGATGCCTACGACACTATGGTGAAAAGGGAGAGAGGATAGATTTCAAGTGGGAATCAAAAGATAGTGCATATGGCTTTGTGTAATATGCCTTTTAATCAAAACAAAATTTTCTTGAAAATTTGCTTCTTTGTAACTATTTTAAAACTAGTTCAGAAGGTTTTTGAAAACTTTTGCTCAGTCTGGTAACCTTCTGCTCTGATACCAAATGTAACACCCCACATCCATTAAGGTCACTCACAAAGGGAATGCCTTAACTTCAATGGAGCATTATGGGTACTGGAACAGAAATATTACAAGACAGACATATATAAAACAGCGGAAAGTAAAGTGGAAGTACTTAAAATCATTTATTAAATATAAATGTTTACAATAAAAGCCCATCAACTTCCAATACCCAATTATCAAATTTCATATTAATGGCAATAATACCCATATATCCAATTTTCATGTTATGCCATCAATTCCACCAATCGCATATATCCAAATAGGTAATATTCCCATACTTTTCCCCATATTCAATCATACGCAAAATCGTGGTTTAGGCCTAGATTCGAAATTGATCTAGGTTCATCAAAAGAAAATAAACAGGGAAAAGGTAGAATTTTGCAATAAAACAAGATCAGAGAGAAAACATCATAAATCATCATGATAGGCATAAGATTAGGTCTTGATAATAATATCAACATGAATCCAAGAAACTGATTTACAACGACTGAATAGAGCATGAACTAGACATAAGAATGGAGATGAACAAGTCTCAAAACCAAAGGTTCAAAGGTAAACATGAATAGATCTGAATTGATGAACATGCTTATATCCAATTACACTTTATTCCATAGCCATATTAAAATTAAGTATTTTAATCTAAAAAGTAACTAGAACTTACATAGCATTGTCTAGCGAATTAAGAACTGAAATCGATGTAGAAACGTTGTAGAGTTGTTAATTCATCTCCTTGAATTGTTGTAGAAGTCTTCATCTTTGCATTGGATTGCGTATGAAAGCTTAAGAAGAAGATTAGAGACGGCAGCCATGACCAAGAGGGATTTCAGCAGAGTAATGGTGGCTAGATGTGTTGTAGTGAATTAGGGTTTAGGCATCAGGGGGTTTATATAGGATTTAGGACTAGTCTAGGCCCTTAGATTAACCCTAGTTTAGATCTGAACCATCCAATCTCATCACAGGCCAATAGAACAGACCTAAAGGAGCAAGCAGGTGCACTAGGCCAACCTGGCCCGACCAAGGAGGTCGACCCCCAGGTCGACACCCAGGTCGACTGCCCAGTCGACCTGGTCCTGGGGGTCGACTCCCCAGTCGACCTGGGGCTGGGCGGGAAATTTTCCCGCCCAGTCTGTTTGGAGCTAAATTCAAAATTTGACAATCTGTTTTCTTTTTCTGATTTTTCGTGAAACTTCTAGAGGCCATATCTTGGTCATACGGACTCCGATTTACGAAATTTCGAACTCGTTTCCAACCAGAATTCCGAGACGAACGCAACGGCACAACCCGTTTCTCTTGATTCTTATTTTAAAATTTAATTCTGCCTTGATTCTTGTATTAACATGTTATAAAAATTCGGGTTGTTACAGTCTGAGAGGTAGCTATACCCCAACTTGATTGACTTCGTTTTTAATTTAGAAATGGTTAAGGTTCGAGAGTGAAAAGTGGTTAAGTAAATTTAGTAAATAAGTATAGTGGTTTGAGTGTCGTCGCGATGTTGATTTAAACATCTGTTTAAATCCAAGTAAAGAAGATTTGGAAATGTTTTCCAAATAGAATCAGAAATGTAATCGAATATTGAAATTTGAAACATGAATATATATATATATATGTATGATCGATGATTGATTGGTAGAATTTTCATCTGGAAATAATATCGTTGTTGCACACGTATTTTTCTTTGATAGTTAACTCACCGACTATTGACGATTTTGACCATTTTAACGTTGTTAATATGGAGAGACTGGTTGGATTATTATCCAAAGAACCACTCTGTATTGGCATAAGCGTTGCGAATCATATATGCCAAAGATAATTGAAGACGGAGTAAAGTGCAAGGGCTATTGTATAAGTCTTAGATAACAGTGCTTAAGATGGATGTACTGAATAGTGCCTTCGGTTCATCCTGTTCCTGGATGACTTGTATGGATGAATGTATGACAGAGTATTTTCAGAAAGGTCACGTACATTGATTTCTTCAGCCATACCAAGAGTGGAAGCGGAGAAGGAAACTTCGTAAGCTAACACGTAATGTACTGTTGTAGACGTCAATTAGTGATTTTCGATGGATCTGACATTGTAGCATTCGAAGTGAATCCGATATGATGATGAAGCGCCTCATCAACCGGTAAATGACAGAAATCGGGCAGGCAGCATGGCTAAGTCGGTCGCTCCGAAGTAGGGTGTATAATCACCTGATCTAGAGTTTCATTTATTTCTAAAAATCTATTGTTGGTGCTGTCCCATTCGGGAAACGGTTGCTGATCCCAACCGTTGGTGATATACATTCGAAACACTAAAGCGAAATGAGTGGTCGGTCATGTGTGGCCGGGTTGCAAGATGTTCTTGTTGAACCCAGTGTATTCCTTTCTAGAGATACACTAGCAAAAGGTGGTTCCATACCTTGTCATAGTTGGAAATCCATTACCTAATACGTGCTTGCGGTTTTGATTATATACTATATATGTAGAACGTGAGATGAAAGTGTTTCTGCTAGATGATTATTATATTGTGGTTGATAGACATTATTATAATATCAAAAGGTTTTTGATATAAAGATAATTTGGATTCTCATAAGGGAAAAACCCGTTCCGTTATACGGCGTGGTTTTATGAGATATCATTTACCTGCTTGAACTGTTTTAAACTGTTTTACTCACACCAGTCCCATGACTGACCCGGAGTTTTTTTTTTCTCCCTAAACTCTTGGGTGCCTAAATTTGTACGGGCAGTCAAGTAGTCGGGATTTACAAGTATACTTGAAGAGCTGGAGCAGGAGGCTTCAAGATCATATAGCTATAGTTTATTTCCGCTGTGTTGTAAGTGTTGTACTCTGATAATGTTATTGTATACATATACTGATTTTATTTCAAGGATATGTTATCTATTATATGTTATTCGTTCCGCTGTGAGGTTCGAGTTACTCTAATGTTGTGTTCTTCTTCTTCTTCTGTTCTAAGTTTCTATCTTGTCTATTCTCACCCTCTGTCTTCTTTCTATTAATTTCCTGGTTTCCAATGCAATTTGGGGTTGGACTTGTGTTATTTAGTCAGCTCAAATTGGACCGGATTTTCGGGTCATTACATATGTAGAGCGTGAGATGCAAGCGTTCCACTAGATTGATATTTACTTGTATTTAGACTATCATAATATCAGAAAAGATATTGGTTTCAAAATGTTTTGGGTTATCGTAAGGTAAAAACCATCCGTATTCATGTGTGGATTCGGTCTTACGATTATTCTTTTCTTTTGGAAAGATTTTTGAATCTTAAAATCAATTTGGATGATTTCCCTTTAAACTTAGTGAATTTTTCTCACTCTGGTTCACCAGGCTGACCCAGTATTTGTAATGCTCGGGTTAGACCGGGTTGTACAGGTTCAGGTTATCGGATGCTGCGATGTTCAGAGACGAGTTGGAGGTATTCAGACGTATTGTATCTAGTATTTATTCCGCTATGTGTTGTACATGGGGACTGGCTATTATAACTGTCCAGAGTTGTTGATGTACTCTGATATTGTAAGTATTTTTAAAAGATCTCAATAAAAATTTATTTCTGTATTATATTTTGTTCCGCTGCGATGTGAGACTCTGATTATGTTATGTGGGTTCTTCTTCTTCTTCTTATTCTATTCTAATACTTCTTACATTCTTATCTCACCCTCTAATTTTTTTTCTAATAATGTTTCTGTGTTTTCGGTGCTTGGAAGGTCGACATGAAATACAAATTGTATATTTGTCGATTTTCGGGGCCGAAAATTCATGGGTCGTTACAACCAGTCTTCTCACATCTCTAATCACCATCATAACCCTAATTCGTTTAAACCCCATTTAAGTTATGAACCACACTAACTTCCAGTCAAAAACCCTTCTTCAATTTATAGCCTCTCCTCAAACTTCAATCGAGAATTTCCTCTTTTGCTTAAAATGGCGGACGCTTTCCTGTATCTCACTGTAACTATCATCGATGGGCTATGGTCCATTGAAATGCTTACCCGTGCTCTTAAATCAACCTTTGGCCAAGATTAGAAGTGGCCAATTTGGAACACCTCTGATAACTCTTTCCTCATCCACTTTCTAGACGCTGACACAAAAAATCATGCTCTACACTTAAAAATCCTGACTAAAGATGGCGACTCGATTTTTCTCCAGCAAGCTACCACCATGAAGAAACCCCTGAACCCCTCCTTGAGCAAGAAACATGGGTAAAGATTAGTGGCTTCCCCGAATTCCTAAGAAACAACTCAGAAGCTATTAGAGAAGCTTTAAAGCCAATGGGTCGCCTTATTCATGAGGACACATGTGACTGGTCTTTTATTGACCATCTTTTTCTCTATGCCAAGATGCAATTCTTTGAAGGCATCTCCACTTCGTGTACCTATGTAACCCACCTCAACAACCATGTTGTCAAACTTCGGAGTGATCGATGGTCAAACGCTCACCCCTGCAAACGCCCATAAATGCTCCTCATAGGAATGGATTTTGACTATGAAGGCTACATATTCCAATCTTTAGCCCAGTATGACGAACAAATTGAAGAAGATAGGTACGATGCGATGTCAGAGGAAGCAGTGAGGCAAGTTCCAGTGGATTTTACAGACCAACAGCAAGACTTAGCCATGTTTGTGCAACATAATGAAGACAATGTGGTGCTACGTTGCGACCCACTAGCAGACCTGGATCTTTCTGTCCCTTTGCACCAACAGTGGCCACCGCAATAGGAGCAGCAGGAGCAAAAGAACCAGGAATTCTACGATTCAACATCCACGCACATCTCTTTGGCATCAATCAGAAGGTGTGCCAGAATCAGTAGGGCACACTCTCTTCCTCCAGGCACATCGGCTAGTTACTTTGAACCTGTTGATTTTTCTTTAGCTAATAAAGCATTAAATAAAAAAATTGGCAAATTGCATGTGTGTGTGTTTGCATGATAAACAATATTCTGCCATGCAAATCCTAGAACAGCAGCGTTCTGAGCACTCTAAATGAAGATAGTCGCATGGAATGTCAAAGGGTTGGGGGATCCCATAAAAAACCACGCTGTCAATCTAATTATCTCCCAACTTCATATCGATGTTTTATTTTTGCAAGAAACCAAAATCTCTAATCCACCCACTTCTCTTATTCGCCAAGTATGTGGACCACATTTATCTGGTTGGTCACACACTACAACAAATTGACCATATTACAACGATGGAACACAGTTGTAAAAGACTTTTTACAACGGTGGAGCCATTGTCGTCTATTAAGAAGTTGTAATAGACTAAAATCTATTACAACTTTTTTTCACCGTTGCGACACCGTTGTGAAATGTATATTTTACAATTGTTTTCCACCGTTGTAATAATACATATTACAACATTTTTACACTGTTGTAGTAATACATATTACAAGCTTTTTTCACCTTTGTAGTAATTCCTACTACAATTGTTATGCATCGTCAAGGCAGTATAATTTTTACAAATATTTCTATCAGTTATAATACACTTTACTACAACTACAATCGAATACATTTTGCAAATGCAGCAAGAGCTGGATAAATAGAAAACAAATTAATATAAATTCAAAGCATCGGTTCCATTTATATAAAAAGGTTACAACTTTATATTCAAAATACAAAACTAAGGAATCATACATAATCCATACTGAACCACATTCCATAATTTCAATGCCTCATCCCCTGTGTTTCACTCAATGATTGTTCACGTACCACATCACACAATTCAACTCATGCCCCTTTTACAAATATAATCCCATTGGCTGCTTACCACTACAAGATCCGCCATCTTAGACACAAACAAGCACTGCACATTTCATCAACCATCCATCCAACAACACCAAAACAGAAGAAGTAACTATAAGCATGTCATTAGTAACTATAAGTCCATGCCTCTCCCACATCAACCTCCGTTTTGCACAAAATTTTCTTTTCTAGATAAAATACAATTAGAGGAATCAAGAGTGATAACTCTAATCCATAGCCCACAACGAACCTGTTACCCAACACATTTAAACATTAGTTAATCACATATGAAATGATATTAAAATTAGTGACTCAGGCAATTCTAGCCATCATCAAATCAAAGCTTTTATTATGCAAATAAAATCTAAACTTTACATGTAGTTGCTTTGCAAATATTACCACATAATCCAAATTTTAAACCAGGGGACATTATAGTTCCCACAAGATAGATGTTTTGATAAGCATCAAGTCTTTACCACATATTCCCACACCACATTATAGTTATGACAGGGATTCTATGCTAGATATTATACCAATCTAAGGAACCTCATAAGCAGATGGATGGATAAAAGAGAAAGTGAACAAAATTTAAGAATCATAAACATAGAGGGTGATAACTGATAAGACACTTACTTGGTTGGATATTTATAGTTAGGATACATGTCTACCAAATCACGGTTTTTGATTGCATGAGATGCACTAATATACCACCCAGATGCTTCAGGGCTCTCATATAAAAGAATCAATGTATCGACGGTGGCTCTTACATCAATAATATGGATTGTTCTATCTTCCATGGACTCACACTTCCCTGTTAGTTTAAGCGATCAGAACATAATAATAGCTTGCTGATTGCAATGTTTGACATTCCAAATATAAGACACACGGTATCGGATCACATACAAAAATAGTCGTACTCTAGTTCTCTACTTCACTCAGGTTTTAAACTTTCGACTAGTAACAGTATCAACTATTTCTTCATATTTGGATCCCATATAATATCGAGTAATAATTATTGGCATTTCCCACAAAAAATTTGTAAAAATTCCTTCGCTTATTCACAATAACTTGTATAAAATTTTCATCTCATGATCAACACTCAAAACCCATACCTACAAAAACAAAACAAACATACAAAAGAGAGAAAACATGCTAATCAATAGAATGAACAAAATGCCATGTCTACCCAAATTCTGTTTATGAGTGAGATCCACCAGCTGCAAGAGTTCACTATCTTATATTGGCATGTGAAAACTTTTTATGAATACTCTAGTTGTCTTGTATTGGTATGCATTTGCAGATTATGCTGCTCCTGTATTTAATCAAACTGTGGATCATCGTATTCACTTTATTTTCATACTTGTTACACAAGTATCAAGTTAAAATTTATAGACTGAATAAAACAAACCTTACCAATTTCACATATTCTTTTGCAAATTATTGCCTTTTGTTCATCAGATATTTCAGAATAGCTGCAGCATACATACAATATAAAAACATAGAAGTAAATCTGAGGTGAGAGCATATATCTTTAAGCCCTGGACCTCGCTATTCCAAGATGACAGTAGCTACTAGATCTACAAGTACTATATCCTGAAAATGACGAAGACAAGAGAGTTGTCAAAATAACTAGTAAGGCTTGAAATAAGAACGAAACTCAAGTGAAAAAATGGGATACACTTGTACGTTTTTGTTAGACCATCTTATCATGTTGACCTCATAAGCATATTTCGAACATGTATGAAACAAGAGGGTAATATAAACATTTTCACATGGAAATGGGTTCTACTTTGCTGAAATTGGCATGAAAGAGAATTTTAATGGACTCTGCCATGATGGGACAAAGAAGTCGGGTATAATGGCCTCAGAAACATGGCTCACCAATATGAAATCTGTTATATCGGTCCGTTCAACCACGAAATCCACATCGCAATCCTATCTTTCGAGTTCTCCAGTCTTGTGTCCAAACCCCTCCATCTATGGCGCTCTCTGTCCGACTCCCAAATCACAAAACTTTGCCATGAAACCATTGTTCTCGAAGGCATACGCAATATCGTTTCAAATTTTCTATGACACGCCTATGCGAAATTCACAACGATCCTTCGATCAGCCGCAGATTTGATATCCATTCTCAGTGAAAAGTGCACGAATATAGAACTCCATACCTTCGATTGTTCCTTAAAAGAATACCTGGACTCAGATTCGGACCTTAAACAGTGAGCTATGAGCTGGAAGGAGATGGACTGCAAAGCAAAGAAAATGTACAGGCACATTGCGTCCACCGCATCCCTGTACACGGAGATGAAAGAACTGTCTGATTCTAAAAAAGTTCTGAAAATACTCATGCAGGTTAACCAGTTCAAACATGCCAAAAATGCAGCAGTGATCTCAGAAGCACAACAGAAGAGATACTGGCAAGGACAGGAGATTAAATATGATGAAATGATTGTTAAATTATCACAGCAACACCTCTCACCTAATCTCAAATTATATAGCATTTATACCGTCTCTTTTTGTATATACATCAGTCTAAATAGAACAAAACTGAGTGTTAAATCGTAGATACCGAAAATTAGCTCTAGCATATGTATATCGCTTTATAAAATAAGCACTGTTCAATCAATATCTACAATAATAATGCATGAAGGAAATCTACCTGTTATTTCAGAAGAAATAGAAGCAATTTCGTATTCATTATTATAGCAAATCTGAAATGAGGATGGCACTAATAGTACCCTCAGAAACCCACTCGTTATTAGCCTCCTTCCACAGTAGATCCAGGTCACCTTTGACTCAATGCTATGGTCGTACATATGTAATTAGCTAGAAATTTCATCAAAAGTTGTAGGGCCTACAATAATTATGGCATCGAGGGGAATCCGAAGGCAGGACCCATGGAAGTTGGGGGATTGTAGTCAATATTACTGTGATTTTAGCGATGGGGCATCGAGAATAATAAAAGGTTGTTTCATGGTTAAAGATCTTTGCCATTGGACATTACGAATGGATTTGGGATTTAGGGTTAGGAAACGTGAATTCGCTCCCCAAATCTAGCTACGAAATTGTGGCGTGCCTTGAAATTTCACATGCCGCCAACTATTAATAAGATGTTAAGTGTTAATAACCGAATATTGTTTGTATTATGTGTGTTTTTATTATTAGTCATTGTATATTTGAATAAACTGGATTTGAAAGTTGCGTAACAATAAATCTTTGCCAATTCAATTGTAAATCAATGGGTATAAATTATTGTTTTAGAATTTTCAGTTATAACTATTTATAATAATAAAGCATTAATCGTAAACTTGATTGTTATTTGTTAAATCAAATTATTAAATATTATCCATAATTGTAATTACAAATTATTAATCATAATTGATTATTAATAGTAATTATTTGTTATTGAATATAATCATTATTAAGTATTAAATATTAATTACTAGTTGTAAATTACATTTAAAATTATATTTATTAAAACCGCCGAAATAGTTATTACCAAATCAAATATTACTTATTAATAATAGTTATTATTTAACTTTTACTTATTTCTTCTTAGGTATAATCGAGTAATAATTATTAAAAGCTTATATGTTACTAATTATTAATTGATAATCAGTTAACATTAACTATTAAAAATAAGTTACTACTTGTTAATTATTAATTATTTAATAATAATTAATAAATATTATTGATTCCTAAGTTTATTATTGATTATTATTAAATAGTAATATAATTAGTTACTAAATATATATACTATAAGCATGAAGTTTGTAATAGGCATCTATTACAACTAACAAAATGAAAAGTTGTTAAAATATGTTTATTACAACTTTAGGGAAATGACAGCTATAAAAATCATTTATTACAACTGTGTTTTTTGATCGTTGTAAAATTAAAGTTTTAATATGATATTTTTGTGGTAGTGACACATGGATGCTATCGATATACGTGGAGGCTTAATTACAACATGGAATGATCATGTTTTGTCGTTTTGTCATTCTCTTGGTCATTCATCAGTCTTACACGTGTCCCTTCGCCACATTCATTCAAACATCATTTTTCACTTCACTAATATTTATGCACCTATAACACCCCGTATTTTCTGTGAACATTAAAGTAACGAATTAAAGAATACTTAATTTTAAAAAATTGAAATTAGGGGAAACGGGTTTCACCATTGCGTTTGTCTCGGAATTCTGCTTGAGATAGAGTCCGAGTTTACGTGAATCAGACTCCGTATGACGAAGTTATGGAGTTCATAAGATTTCAAGTATAAACAGAAACTAAATATAAATAATAATTAAATCAAAAAGCAGTTTGAAATTCAAAAAATTCCGAGAATCAGCTGGGCGGGAAAATTCCCGCCCATATGGGTCGACTCCCCACATGAGGGGTCGACATAGGTGTCGACCCCCCAAGAGGGGTGTAGACTGGGGTGTCGACCCCCTCGGCCAGATCTGGGTTGTTTTGTCCAGTGACGTTTATCTGAGTCATTAGGGCATATTTGGCTTGTTCTGATTGGCCTGGTGAGGTGTCTTTGTGACTTGGATGGTTTAGATTGATCCTAGATTGATCTAAAGGCTAGAATCAATCCTACACATCTATATATACATCTCTAAACCTAAACCCCAATTCATAACAATTCCTTATGACGACTCTATGCTGCTGAACTCTCAATTCTCTTAGCCGCCGCCTCAAAAACCTAAATCATATTAGAAGTTCTTCATCAACAATCAACTTTGAAGCCTAATCAACATCAAATTAGAGTTTCTGCAACAACAATGATTTAATTCTCTTTTCTAATCCTAGCAATGTAAGTTCACGTTATTTTCAGATTTAAATACCTAATTGTAATCTTGGCATGTAATAAAATGAATCTAAGTCCATGTTTGATGATAAGACAATCTTTTCAGATTTATCCCTATCTTTCTATAGAATCCATGATTTTACATGCCTAAGAAGTTATTATATCGATACAATCAGGCCTATCTTTGTTGTACATCAGGCATATAATCCTTTTTGGTTCATAATGTTATTCTTATGCCTGTGATAATGATTGTATCAATTTATTCAGGAATCTATCTTTATTGGATCTAAATTTTCCTATACTAGATCTGATGTTACATGCCTATTCTTATTTTATGCTCCTTCTCTCTCTTCCCTTATTTCCTTTTCCTTTTATGAACCTAGGTTACCTTCGAACCTAGGCTGAAATCGCGAAATACGAACGATTGGAATACGGGGAATATTTGGGTATAACCTATTTTGGGTAAATATTGGGCATAATGTATTTCGTGAAATAATTGGGCATAATATATACGGTGAAATTGTTGGGCATAATTTGTAATTGATATCGGGACATTATTATCATTATAACTGCAAGTTTGGGTTAATTGGCATGTAAATCAAGTTTTGGGCGTAAACCGTAAACTGGAATATTAAATCCAGATTGGGCATAACTATTGGTTGGGATGCCAGGCATAATGTATATTGTGATTTTGGAGCATGACTATTATTGTAAATATGTGAAGATTGGGGGTAGCCTATTTTGATTAATAACTTGTAATTGAATTTGTTGGGCATAACCTGAAAATAGAAACATGACTAGTTTTGTGAAATTGGGATAATTAGCATGTAAAATCTAGACTCGGACATGTATGGTAAATATGTAAATTGGCTAAAGATGAACATGCCTAACCCGAGGTTAGATTGAGTTGCGGTGTAAAACTGCCTGCAACTGCCCAGCACATCCAGTAGCCGCAACAACACAGATCTAATGTGAGAGGTTAGCGCATTTAGCCCAAAACCCGAGGTTAGAATGAATTTGCGGTAGAAGTCTGCCCGGTGCCGCCCGGCACATCCAGTAACCGCAAACAACAGTTCTAATGTGAGAGGTTAAGGCATTAATGAATGAATTAATGCTAATAAACAAGACATGCTAAGAATGGTAAGGTTAAGTAACATATGAATAAGCAACACTTAACCAATATAACATGATGTGTGGTAGGGTTAAGTAACACAAGAGAGCAACACTTAACCAATGTAACATGACAAGTGGTAGGGTTATGTAACACAAGAGGGCAACACTTAACCGATGTAACATGACAAGTGGTAGGGTTAAGTAACACAAGAGAGCAACACTTAACCAATATAACATGATGTGTGATAAGGTCACAAGAGGGCAACACTTAACCAGTGTAACATGACAAGTGGTAGGGTTAAGTAACACAAGAGGGAAACACTTAACCATTGTAACATGATAAGTGGTTGGGTTAAGTAACACAAGATGGAAACACTTAACAAATGTAACATGACAAGTGGTAGGGTTAAGTAACACAAGAGGGCAACACTTAACCAATGTAACATGACCAGTGGTAGGGTTAAGTTAAGACTTAACCAATGAACGAGTGGGGTTAAGTTAATGGGAAACACTTAACCAATATAATATGATTAATGAACAGGGTTAAGTTAATAGAAAACACTTAAACAATTACAACATGATGAATGAGAAGGGTTAAGTTAATAAGAAACACTTAACCAACATGACATGGCGTGTAGATGGGTTATGTTAACTTGAATGGATGGATAACACTTAGCCAATTTGGGGGGTATACGAATAGACCCTAGAAAACCCTAGTAACGGGGACCCATTTCAGCAGTAACCCACATAGATGTATCACGGTACCCTGAAACTAGGTAGGGTGGGGCACGATTACTGGGCTGACTATAAGCGATCAAAGTAGCGGCAGGGGGTGCAGCAGTGTAGTTCCGACGGATTATGGACATGCACGTGCTCCGGAGTGGAAAAACAGGCAATGTGCGTCAGTAGTATACACTGTGCATCTAGAATTTGTGTCGGGTTGCTATCATAGGGATTGATACACCTTATGGTGGGACCAGCACAGGGTATCTACATGCAAGAGAGGGCCGATTGACATAGACAAAAGGAAAGTTAATACAAGTAGGGAGTTGATCGATAGCGTAGTAAGGGTACATCTAACATCTTCATGGCAATTAGGTCGATTGAGGTAAGATCCTCATACTAGATGTACACCTGAAGACTACCACAATTGCGGGGTTGGGATGACCTTATTATATAACACAGGATACTAGTTGGGACATAAATAGGGAATACGAACCATTCTATAAAAGAAACTAGTTAGGATGCTAGTTAGTTGGTGCAGAGATATAAAAATCAGAATAACAGGGTAGTAGCGAAGCAGAGAAAGAGTAGAAGTGCATTCGGTTTATCTTGCCTTATCATATCTTATGCTAATCTTATGTTATCTTGTTATCCTTGTTATCACGGTATTGTCTTATATTCAGTTTATTTATGTTGTGTTACTTTTACCTGTTTACATACTGAAAGTCACTGGACTTACCAGGCTTTATGTTTGACCCGTTTTCTTTCGTCTTCTTTTCTTCCGTTCCCCCCTCCCCAGGTAGTCGGGGAGGGAATAGCTCAGCTTAGTCTGGACCGTTTCTCTTTCCAAGCTTAGAGATTCTATGATGTATGGCTTGGAACCTCTTATCTTTGGCTATGGCTATGGTTGCACTTTAATTTGGGGATTTATGCTACTTTGCTATGTTTTATGCTTTTATATACTTGGAAGTTTTTGAATCAAGACAGAAGTTTTTTGTAATACTTCTAAGTATGATTGAGTCAATTGTTGTTAAAGATTGACTGAACTATATTGCTTATAAAATGACTTTGTTTTCTGCTGCTTTATTTGTCTGTCTTGTAATTTATATGCACCTTTTACCTATAATGCTTCACTGAAGTTAATGCATTCCCTTTGTGAGTGACATTAATGAACGTGGGGTGTTACATTTGGTATCAGAGCTAAAGGTTACCGGATCAGATAAAGGATTTGAAAAATTATTTTCAAGACGGTTTTAAAAGAAGCATTTTCTAAAGGAATTTTTTGTTTTAAAGGCATATTCCCTAAAGCCATATGCACTATCTTTTGATCCTCTGTTTTAATCCTTGTTTTCCTTCTTTACTGAGTCTCCGGGGCTCCTGGGTTTCTGGGAGGTAACCTCATCGCAGCATGGTTCTGTAGGCTTGATGAGACTACGACACCGGTCAAAGGGTGAATAAGTGCCTAACTTCCATGTAGCCGCAGTATTTTCACCTGCGGCTAATTTTCTTTCAAGCTCTATAGGGTTTTCCGTGCGATGGAGGCAGCTTTCAAGCGACTTGTCAACAAGCCACACAAGGATGGCAAAGATGAGAATGAGGGAGTTTGGCTAAGGAGAACAACCCAAGGATGAGAAACTCATGGATATGGACTTGGTTCACAAAGGACGAAAGAACAGAAAAATCTAAGACAAAAGGAAGTGTCGTTATTATGGTATAACGGGTCATATAATTAAGGACAAGGGCAAGAACAAAGAACATAATTTTTAGGAGGGCAAGTGCATGCTCTCACCGCCAGCGTACCTGAGAGAGAGGTAGTAAAGTTTCTGTTGAAAAAGTCTAGTTTTTCTTTTTGATCATCTTGTTAGTACTCTTTTTGATTTTAGCGCTTCACATTCATTTATATCTGCTTCCATAGTTGAGTCTCTGCACCTTAGTGCTTGTATAGTAGAAGATCCCATCATTGTCTCAAATCCAATTGGTGGTTTGGCTCATTTATCTTTGGTTTGTGAGGATTTGAGAATAGCCATATTAAGTATTGAGTTTAAGTGTAATGCTTATGTTTTTTTGGTTTCATGGGCTATGGGTTGATTCTAGGCATGGATTGGTTAGCTAGTAATTGTGAAAGGAGGGTAGTTAGACTTTTGACTTGCCTCGGGAATACCTTCGAGATTTCGTGTGATCCTAAGGGATCAGTTTGGCTTAGCTCCCTAGAATCACTTGATGCATCTATCGACGATTTGCGATCCGTTAGAATAGTCCATGAGTATGCAGATGTTTTTAATAAAGTTAGGGTTTGTCCCCTAAAACGTGAGATAGATTTCCGCATATGTCTAGTTGACAATGCAAAGCTAGTTGCATTACCTGTACGACACATGGCTCCAAGGAAAAGGAAGGGCTCGGTAAACAAGTAAAAGATTACTTAGGAAAGGGTTCATAAGGCGAAGTATTTCTGAATAGGGGTGCTCCAGTTGTTTTCGCTACAAAGGCGGATGGTTCACTTCACTTGTGCATAGATGATATTTTGGTTTTCTCTAAGAGTGAGGAAGAACATGCTTTACATCTAAGGGAAGTCTCGGATACCCTCCGAGCACATCATGTGACGATCCCAAAATCCGAGGGGGGGGGGGGCGGTATTAAGGATAATCATTGGAATATAACACATTAGTCATCATAGCAGAGTACAGATAATGGCAGGAACAATAAATAGAATAATTTTACATGGATATGACAGCAGAATCACAACATGTAACAACATCAGAATAGCACAGCGTAGGATATAACTTAGTAAATAAAGGGAAGTGATCAGTCATCATCGCCAGAGGCGGAATACATACATGCAGTGAGACATAATAAGGGTATCAGTCTACATCGCCGAAGGCGGTACATATACATACGAGAAATAAATACTGAAAGTAAAGCAGTCTGCATCGCCAGTGGCAGAATCATAATACAAGTACAATAATGGCGGAAAATGTCAAAGTCATCTCTGTGGAGTCAGCCTCGCCATGAGCCAAAATGCACTCTATGCAACAGTGCAGAGCCAAAAACAACCTGTCACCTGTGAACTAGGCTGCCTGTGTGAAAATAAGGGCACCCGCGTTTGCAAAGTGAAACAAATAACGAGTCAGTCATGGGGACTGGTATGAGGAATCTATTTAACAGTTTAAACAACAGTAATAAGCAAATCATAGGACCACGCCACTTTCGCGGAACGGGTTTACTCCAGTGATTGCTAGTGCATTTAAAACAAAGTAAATTCCTTTAAAACAACGCAATGTTTTTTTTAAAAGAATGAGCCATTATAAGACTCAGGTCCTATCACACAATGCAACGCAAGCCGGAGGATAGAGTTTTACCTTATAATGGCCAAATATGCTTGATACGTATAAAGCAAAGTCAATTGATATTATTACTAGTGCATATATGTTTCAAAAGCGAATAGCATCATAAATATAGCTATCATATACTATGTCGCCATACTAGTTCTACAATCGAGTCCGTTATTTCGTATTGGAAATTGGATTTCCGTCATGAGTCGAAGAAAGGGGCAAGCTCCTCTCCGCTTCGAGACATTCTAGCAAATGCCTCAGGACTACACACTCTGGGCAACCCTTGGACCTTCAGGGCTGGTCCTCTCTTACGTTTGAGGATTATTTATTCCTGAACACACGTTTCCGGGTCCTTACAGACCTATAATCGAGGCGCCTCGCATTCCAACAAACACATAGGTGAAAAATAGATATATATATATGTCAGGGCTGGTAAGTCACTGACACCACCATAGCTAGAAAGAAACGTCGTGCTCTCCCTGCAGTCCGTATCCCGTTTTTAACTCATACCGAGGTGTGACGCTCGCGAATCCACGCTATACACAACGCCAGGCCACGTAGACCGTGCTTTGATCATCATCCACAAGACTTTGCTTTGCAACAGAAGCCTTGATCACAGCATCTTGGCATGCCACATAGGCAGTCCACTCCATACGATTGATTTCCATCGATATATAACCTCTGAGCTCGTATGTCTTAGAGAAGGGCGTTAAGCAAAAGAATAAATTCTCCGCCGCCAAACAGATATATATTTTACAGAGATCAATCAGTATAGAACAAAAATCCAATGTCAGACACACAGTCCATTTACAAGTCCGTTCTGGGTCTGAACGAAACCGGAGGCATCAAATTCCTCGTATATCCGTCCAATCAACACATACGTTCAGACGGCTACTACTTCCGTCCCTTTCCGGTAGCTACTCCGGTCAGGAACCTCAGCAGCGCCCATCCAACCGATACGAAGATCGTCGGTCTTGAATCGTCCTTGTATTTTCAAATTCGAATCGCTCGATAAATTATTTGAAATGAGGGTTAGCTTGGCCTTTTCAAACAATTCACGTAATTAGAATTTAAATCAATTCTTTCCGTGGTTATATTATTCGACATCCATATTTCAGTTCTTTTAGTGTTATTTTCGTGTCAAACACATACAACCATCAAATATCAAACAATTCAAGCCCAAATGGTTTATTTGCAATCTATGTTGCTTATAATATTTTATAACGATTTTTCGCCATTTTTATTTATTTAAAAATGGCCATATTTAATTAAACGACGTTCCAGGTCGTGCCGTGGCACTGGCGTTGTTTTTCCCCTAATTTGTTTTACACATATTGGAAAATCTAACCGTTGGATTTCTACAAAGTCTATATTAGTGGGAAGATATTCCCAAAGCGAACCCAACGGTTCCATTTTCGTGAAAATCCGACGGTCGGATCTTCCACACTAGTCGTTTGAAGTTACGGTTTCAAAATTCGAACTGCAGCGTCGTTATTCGATTTAATTAAATTATATTTATATTTATATATATATATATATAAACGATTCTGGCGCTATTTTTCTTCAAATTTGAATTAAACATTCCGGACAATCCAACCGTTGGATTTTTACAAGGTTGGTGCCGTTGGGAAGATATTTCCAAGGCGAACCCAGCGGTTGCGGTTTCGGGAAAATCCGATGGTCGGATTTCTCGTACTAATCGTTTCAAATTACGATTCCGAAACACGAACTGCATGGCTTCGATTCCTTTTAATTATATTTATATTTATATGTATAAATATAGTTCATTCTATAATTCCAACTATAGTTCATTCTATATTTTCAACTTCGTTTTTCACTTCAAATATTTCACTAACGCCTTAATATTTCGAAAAATTTCCCCATAACCTCCTTTGTACGGGGAGGGGTTTGGAAATTTATTGGGTCGTGTTAGGTACCCAATAAATCCTAAAAAGCATCCACATATTTATAGTGATATATTCTGGTGTTTACGGGAGAGCATGTATAGATAATCACTCCAGAGAATAAATTCTCGTCACCCCGTTTCCGTGTGGAAATAAATAGTCCATGTGCCGTATCTAATAACTAGAGAGACGTGATTATTGTCAACTCCAGAACCGTGTGGGGTTTTTTATTAATCTGGCAATTTATCGTTATATTTTATATAATCCATATCAGTCATCAGTTCAACCTGTAGTATATAGTCATCGCCATACAAGCCTCTTGCTCGTATGGTAAATCTTCCACCTCGTCACACAAGCTCCAATTGCTTATGTGGAATATGATGCAGTATGCCTGTCGTCAAGAAGTATGCCATGTAGTGTAGTTCAAAATTAATTGTTACTATCCTATGGCGATGTTTATTATTTCACACAGAATAAGCAGCACTCTGCATCCAATGGCATTCACAGGAGTTGATATAAAAATAAAATTGCGCAGCCAACTCATCAAGGTTTACCTATTTGTCGGGCACACATATAATTTCTTTACTCTACAGCTAATCCATTTTTCCTGTTCAACACATGTATATATATGCAGAACAAAGCTAATAATAATATTTCTAGCAAACTATTATTTATTTCAACACGTGTGTATTTTTATCAAAGCGTATACATGATAAAAGGAATATTTTTATCATCAAAAATATTTATTCAACACGTGAATGTTTTTAACACTTCATATTCACAATAAAAATGTAGATTTTATTGTCGATTCATTTTATTTTAAAATACGATAACATTCAACACATGAATTTCAACTCAACGAACGAATTTCAATTCAACACATGAATATTCTCTATAGTTTGTATATATATAAAAAATGTGATTTTTTTCGCTAAAACTATTTGTTTAAATTCAAATAATATTCAACACATGAATTTCAACTCAACGAATGAATTGCAACTCAACACATGAATATTCGCTATAGTTTGTATATATATATATAAAAATGTGATTTTTATCGCTAAAGCTATTTGTTTAAATTCAAATAATATTCAACACATGAATTTCAACTCGACGAATGAATTGCAACTCAACACATGAATATTCGCTATAGTTTGTATATATATAAAAAATGTGATTTTTATCGCTAAAGCCATTTGTTTAAATTCAAATAATATTCAACACATGAATTTCGATTCAACGAATGAATTTCAACTCAACACATGAATATTCGTTTCAATATATGTAATTTATTTCAACGAATGAAAATTATTCTAACACATGTATATTTCAGAAAATTTCGGCAGCATAACGGCAGGGTAGTTAAAACCAGGACCGTCCCTAGTACGGCTCCTCGCTCTACCTTAAAACCTCGCGGTTTTTGACAATGGGGATCATGCATCTAGTTCGCACGCAGGCGGCATGTTTTATTTTCAATTCCACAATCCTATTCTAATTTGTTTCAACCACAAGAGGGTATTTTTCAACCACAATATCAGCCACAAACAATTATTTCCAACCAATCGTCATACCATATAATATCACGTCAATCACAAGCAATAAGTATCGTCCATGGTCTGTGGACGAGGGGAGTATATATATATATTATTATAATTCACTTGCATTTCATCACAATTCAAAGCATATATGTTTCATTCAACGCTTGTATAATTTATACATTGCTAATATAACTTATACAACACATGTACATGAGGTATACAATGCGTATATAATTTACACTTCGCTTATATAATTTATACAACACGATTCCATTCACACAATTTAGTTTAGATTCCTCACATTGGTTATTGCAGTGCTAAAAATCCTAACGAGCTCAGAAAAATCCGCGGCTTCTTCAAGATGGTAGAGAGCCTCCTTGCGGTCACGGTGTCTCCTGTTTCATCAAATTTCGTTAACGAACGAAAAAGATATTATTTTTCAAAGTTTTGCAATGCTTTATAGTGTTATTTTCATTTCAGAATAATAAAGGTCGTACCTTTATTTTTGATTCAAAACTAGGTTAGCAAAATTCGTGAAATCCGTCGATCGTTGCTTCGATCAGGTAGTGCCACGTGGAAGAGCTACGAACGAGCTCTCTATCGGTGGTGGTGCGGTCCCCTTCGGTGGTCGGAGGATGTGACGGCAAGGAATTTCGCTCGGTCCGAACCAGTCGCTAAACCGACCCAGACCGTTCGAAACGCCCTATCGTTTGAGAACAAGACAAAACAGAACGCATACACCAGAACATTTCATTGTATATAACAACAATGCATCAGATTACAAGAATATACAGAGTATAAAAGAATATTACACAGAAATATCAGAGATTTAAATTACATTTAAATACATAGCAGCGGAAAATATTACAATACAACTAGAAGTAGATATACGGATACAAAGCTTTCCGGATATCGTTCCAGCTGTAAACCAGGATCCTGTGAATATAAATCTGCAAAACCAAAACTACTAGCTGCCCGTGTCAAAATAAGGGCACCCAGAGTTTAGGTTAAAACAATAAACTCCAGGTCAGTCATGGGACTGGTGTGAGAACTAAAACAGTTATAATCCTTTATTTTAAAGTTAGGTAAATCAAGGGACCACGCCGTATAACACGGAACGGGTTTCCTCCCAAGAATACCAGTGCATAAAACAAACAGCGCAATGCTAAATAAAGAAAAATGAAGCTGTTATAAGACCCAGGTCCTATCACACAATGCAACGCAAGCCGGGGGATAGGGTTTTTCCTTATAACAGCCAAAGAATGCTTGATACGTTTAAAACAAATCATTTGATACTATTATAAGTGCATAGTGTATAAACAACTTCAAATCATAAGTATCAATCATAGGCGGCATGAGCGTCCCATGCCACTATGTCGCCATATATAGGTTTACAAATAAAACCGCAAAGTCACGTATTTGGAAATTGGATTTCCGTCTATGAACCGAGGCAAAAGATAGTCCTCAACCGATTCGAGACGCTCTAGCCCGTGTCTCAGGAACAGCCGCAACTGCCCCTTGGATCGTCAGGGCCGGTCCACACGGAGTGGATTATTATGCCTGAACAATACGTCTCCCCACCCTATGGGGTGTAAGTCTGGTCCGTCAGCCGACCAGAATGCATTCGGCCGAAACCGATATAACTGAGGCGCCTCGCAACCGCAACAACCACATAAGTCAAACTCGTCAGGGCGTGTAAAACCACTGACGCCACTTCTAGCTAGAAAGAAACGCAAGTCCTCCCTGATGTCCTCTCCCGTTTTTGGTTCATACCGGGTGTGAAACTCGCGATGCAAACGTTACACAAAGCTACGCCACAAAGGCCGTGCTTTGATCATCACCACAAGACTTTGCTTTTCAACAGAAGCCTCGATCAATTGCCACTTAGGCATGCCACACAGGCAATTCACTCCATGCGTTTGATATCCATCAATATATATTTAATAGAGGTCAATCACACAGACTAAAATCCAATGTCAGACACACAGTCCATTTACAAGTCCGTTCTGGGTCTGAACGAAACCGGAGGCACCTAGTACCCCGCATATCCATCGATCTCCAAGTACGTCTGGACGATCACTAACTGTTTCCATCTTCTTGGGTGTACAGCCCAATCAAGATCATCAGTAATTACCCAAACGACGTGAAGACCTCCGGTCTTTGACCATCGTCTTCATCTTCGACTTATCGTCGTATCAGTTATTCAGAATGGGATAAACCCGGTCTTCCCGAATAACTCGCGTATATTTTAAATAAGTGTTACACAAACACAACATACGCCTCATTCCAATCCATCAGTCACTAACCGTAAATTAATCAAGAGAATAATTCCCCAAATATTAACCCCGAAGGCCGAAACCAACATCAGATCAATGTCCAGAAAACCATTCTACTTAGCTAACCGACAGTTAGTTTCTAATTTCACATTCATAGGGAAAGGTTCCCATTAATTTTATCAAAGATAAATTCTTGAATTTATTCTTTAATCAACTTTTGAATATCAATTCAAACTAGTCGGGATTAGCGAACCTTACCGAAGTAATCATTTGTTATAATTTCCCAATCCCAACCTATTCATCCCATGAAGTAAAACTGTGAATACTTCATATCTAACACCACAGTGTTATCGGTAAATTCAATTACCATTTCACGTTCAAATCTAATTAAAGATTTAACTATCGCCTGGAGCAAAACTGGTGATACTCCATTTTCGATCATTTCAATCTAATTAAAGATTCATTAAAACTCCACTTAGTTTTAATCTTCGACTGGGTTAAAGAATCCGTGTCATTTAAAAACACAGTTCACGATAAACCCAAAATCACATTCATTAATTATCAGGTTAAAGAACGAGTGTTGTTTAAAACACCGTTCACGATAAACCCAAAAATCAATATCGATTCAATTCCAATTAAATATTATTTAATTGGTACACTTCATTAAATCTAAATAAAAAGATTTAATCTTTTCTCAACTGGGTTCAAGAACAGTGTTAGTGAAGACACCATTCACGAAAAACCCAAATCACATTCGATATTCCATACAAGGCTCTGAATAGAAAATATATCGGCTTATATTCAATATCGAATTCTACGACTAACAAATGCCGTATTGGAAATAACGATATAAATATATATCTTTCAAATTTCCATAACAACACCTGTATAATCACGAATTCCAACATCGAAATATTCCGAAGACAATTTCGATTCAAATCCACTCCAATGCAATCATTGGAAATTCTGGTTATTTTCAAAACCCTTTTCAAATTCAATTTATTTATTTAAAAATAAATAGAATTATAATTCTAGTTCAAAACTAGTTCAATTCGATAAAAATCTATTTTTATCCTTTCAAATATGGAGTTTTTCATCCCAATTCTTTCTAAATCATTTCTTATGATTTTACACAAATTATTACTATTTTTAATAATTTTATCAAGGCCCGTACAGTCGATTTCCATCTACGGCCATCGAACTGCACTTACAGCGACCTTTTTCGAATTTGATTTGGACGTATCTCCAAATCCAACCGTTAGATTTCAAATTTATAACATTCATTAGAAAGCTCTTTTCGATACGAACCCAACGGTTCCGGTTTTAGGAGAATCCGACGGTCGGATCTCCCGCAATGTCCGTTTGAAATAAATGGTCGAAATTCACGAACTGCCGCGGCGCGGCGCGTTCTATTCAGGCCATTATATTATATATATAATATATACTTCGTCGATTTCTATTTAAAACGAATTATATAAATAGTTTTAAATTCGTTTCAAAAGCAATTTCAACTTCCTTTTCAATTCAAATCAAAATTGAATTCTTCTTTATAAATTCGTTTCAAAATTCATTTCTATTCAATTCAAATTTCAATTCAATTTGAATTCATTTCAATTCGTTTTCAATTCAATTCATTTCGAAATCGTTTTCAATTCAATTCATTTCGAAATCGTTTTCAATTCAATTCATTTCGAAATCGTTTTCAATTCAATTCAAAATATTCGATTTCGAAATCACTTTTCAATATTCATTTTCAAGATGAATAAAATCGATATAAATATCGTTCACGTCAAAATGGCGTCAATCTAATCAACACGGCTTCATAAATTTCTATTTTCAAATATTCTATTTCAAATATTCCTTTTTCAAAATAGTTGTTATTATCAAAATATTTCGTTCAACACATGACCAATCTCAATGAATGAGTACTGTCAACACATGAACTTTTATTTTATATCGATAAAGATGTAAATTTTATTACTAAAATATTTCGTTCAACACATGACCAATCTCAATGAATGAGTACTGTCAACACATGAACTTTTATTTTATAATATTCTTTATTTTTCAAATTGGAATGAGGCCCAATCAATCACCATATAAAGTTAATTATATGGATTTTCATACAACATATGTATATAATAACATTGAAAATAATCAACCATCAACCAAAGTGCACTACACTGTAAAAGCATCAAATATAGATATTCAACGCTTATAACAACCTGTCAATCAATCGATCGACATATTTAATCAATCAGGATGAGTGAACTGCAAATTTCATCCCAACACCCGTGTGGGGTTTCAAACAATCAAACAAATATTTTATTCGTGCAGTTGGGCGATGTGTAAAATTTATCGTCCCAATCAATGCCATTCAAATAGGTGTACATAAACAAACCGTCTGGTTTGTAAATGAATATTCTATTTTATTCACTTCACGTTAAAAAATATATTTTTAACGATAAAACATTTTATTCCAACATATGAATTTCTATTCAGTTCATTCTTTAAATAAAATGATATTTTTATTTTTCTAACACATTTTAGAAAATTTCGGCGGCATAACGGCACGATGCTAGAAACGGGACGAGGCCTAGCCTTATCCCCGGTCTAGTGAAGGCCCATGCCATTCACAAATCAATTTCAATCAATTTCCAATTCAACCATACGAATAAATCAATCACCCAACATTCAACTAAACAAACAAGTCCATGGTCTGTGGACGGGTGTCGGGTGCTTCTAATAAGCACCGTCTGCATCCTAGTATATATATATATATAACTAGAAAAATTAAATTGAAAGGTGAGAAATTCTCACCTATAGCTATCCTAGCTCCACGGCACTTCATTTGCAGAAGTCTTCGTCGTTTCGCCTTTTTGTCACCTTCGCCCGTATTCTCTACATATGTAAAAATCGAATTTTTACTATGTTATTCAATATATAAAAATTGAATTTTTACTTCAAAGCTCAATATATAAAAATCGCATTTTTACTTCGAAGTTCAATATATAAAAATCGAATTTTTACTTCGAAGTTCAATATATAAAAATCGCCTTTTTACTTTGTTATTCAATATATAAAAATCGAATTTTTTCTTCAAAGTTCAACATATAAAAATCGAATTTTTACTTCGAAGTTCAATATATAAAAATCGAATTTTTACTTCGAAGTTCAATATATAAAAATCGAATTTTTACTTCGAAGTTCAATATATAAAAATCGAATTTTTACTTCTAAGTTCAATACATAAAAATCATATTTTTGATTCTTTAAAAATATAAAAACCGTATTTTTATACTCGATGCTTACATTTTAAAAATTCCATTTTTACAATTTCACTTTCATCATAAAAATCACATTCTTTATATAAGGATGTTTATATCATAAAAACCCAAATCATTTTTATATTTAAAAGTCCTAACTTCCTTTTAAATAAGAATCTCTAATTCTTTAAATAAAAATCTCTTCCTTCTTCTATGTTAAAAATCGTATATTTTTTTTTTACTTGTTTTATTGATTATTTTAAAGATCAGAATTTATACAATGCTTGAAGATAAAAATAAAAGAAAAATACATAAATAATAAAAAAAAATATAAATACTTACTGTATATTTCGATGTGAGCTGGAGGGCGGGGGGGGGGGGGGGTTACCGTCGTCGCTGGAGTCTGGTGGGAGGGGGGAGTCGTCGGCCAGGCACGGTGGGCTAGGGTGGACTGGCGGCGCGGATTCTAGCCTAGGGCATGGGTTTCGGGAGTGGTTTCTCGAAATGGAGAAGGGGGAAGAGAAGGGGGAGAGAGGAAGGGGAGCGACGGCAGGCCAAGGGGGGGTGCGGCGCCAGGAACGGTGGCGGTGAGGCTGATGGCGTGCGGCGGGATCGAGGATTCATTTTTTTTTTCTTTTTTTTTTCTATCTGATATCGATTATAAGAAGAGGGGGGGGGGGCCAGATAGATAAAAGGGAGGAGAGAGAATTGAAATTTTTATTTATTTATTTATTTTATTTTATTCCTTAAAAGTTGACTTTTACATATGACCTCGAAACGAGGCCCACCGCCTGTCGTCCATAGCGTATTACCCTCATTCCGAACACAATGGGATATGTATCGCAAGCTGATTCGATTGTTACAATCAGTTTCCTTTTGAATTTTCATTTAAATCACTATATTGAATTTTAAACGTACATTTCAAATTACCGGGGCCACATACTAACTAGAAAAATTCCAGAAAAATATTTTCTAGCTTCGTATTGACGATACGGTCCTAACAAAACTAGTTTCGTCGAATTCTGAGATCGTTAGAAAAATGGCCAATTTCCAGTCGATTAAAATCAACTGAAACTGGTCAAACGCGTTTTCCTTTGCCACGCTCACATATTGATTCGAAAAATTATGAAATTTGGAATCTAGCAATAACTTGACACTGCGGATCCAACAAAAGTGGTTTCGTCGAAATCCGAGGTCGTTTGCAAAATTGCTATTTTTAAGGGCCTGAATTCCATAGCGACTATTCAGAATTTTCAACTGGACATATCTTTTGATTCCCGCCACGAAATTTTGATTTTTCGGATTCGCTGGAAAGATATTATCCAATAGATCCCATTATTTTTGGTTTCACTAAAATCCGGATTGTTTTGCACCCGGTACTTTCAATTGAAGTTTGAAATCGAATTATCGAACTACCGCGCCATTTTCAATTCTATTTATAATTATATATAAATATTTATATTCTAACGACGACGTATATAATATAAACGTTCGAATTACATTCAAAACAAATTTCTCGTCAATATTATTTAAAATAATTCATTTTAAATAATCAAAATTCGCTAAAATTGCCAAAATAAAAATTTTAAACTGGCCCAGATTTTCGGGTTATTACAATCTCCCCCACTTAAAACTTTTCGTCCCCGAAAAGGAACAAAGTTGAAAGTGGTTTGATTAATCAACTCTACGTTCGATCTGGCTTCCATTCTCCAACTTTTCAGTTTCTGAGAATTTTCAAAAATTTCAAAAATTTGGCTAACACCCTAAATTTTCGAAAAATTTCGCCATAACCTCCCCTGCAATGGGAGCATCGGGGAATTTCAAATAGCTTCCCCGGTCCTTCAGATCTCAAAAAGAAAAAGAAAAAGCCAAGCGGCTAGCTAATAGGCTCACAAAATCATCATCACCCAAACAAAACAGGAAATTATGTAGTAAACATGTACCTATTTGTCGGGCAAACAAATTTTATTCTTCGGCTCTAGCCTCCTTGCTATGACCTGTTCAATGTAAGTATATGTATATGCAAGCAAATGCGACCAATTTCAATAAAATTCAATATTTGACTCAAATGAACTAAATGGTTCAAATTTTAATTATTCAAACAGTAATCAAACAATACAACCATCAATCAATTAGTTGATTAGCTTTTCAAATGCATAATTTTGATACATAGTCAAAAATCAGATTTTTGATGCCAAATCACAACAATAAGACCTATCTAATTTTTGGTTCTCACACCAGTCTAATGGAAATATATAGATATCACACCTTCGTCACACGAATATAAATTCTAACGATGAGTACTCAACCATCAGAATCATCTTCGGGCCACTAGAGTATGATTCTATATCTATCCAGTATATTAAAACTTTAAATACACGTTTGCAAGGCGTATATGCAAAATCTTTATATACTGGACTGTCCAAAGTCAATATAAATAAATAATCATATACGAATAATTGATTTAAATTTTCAAAACAAAATTTGTTTTCATTTTAAAAATATACTCTTTACACCCGTTCTAGGATACTACTGATCCTATCTCTAACGAGTCATTCTAATTGGATATTACTAATCCAATATCTGATGAATCCTTTCATATGGTTCTAATGTGTCTTGTTCTCGAGCTCTGTAAACCAAAGCTCTGATACCAACTGTGACGGCAAGGAATTTCGCTCGGTCCGAACCAGTCGCTAAACCGACCCAGACCGTTCGAAACGCCCTATCGTTTGAGAACAAGACAAAACAGAACGCATACACCAGAACATTTCATTGTATATAACAACAATGCATCAGATTACAAGAATATACAGAGTATAAAAGAATATTACACAGAAATATCAGAGATTTAAATTACATTTAAATACATAGCAGCGGAAAATATTACAATACACAACTAGAAGTAGATATACGGATACAAAGCTTTCCAGATATCGTTCCAACTGTAAACCAGGATCCTGTGAATATAAATCTGCAAAACCAAAACTACTAGCTGCCCGTGTCAAAATAAGGGCACCCAGAGTTTAGGTTAAAACAATAAACTCCAGGTCAGTCATGGGACTGGTGTGAGAACTAAAACAGTTATAATCCTTTATTTTAAAGTTAGGTAAATCAAGGGACCACGCCGTATAACACGGAACGGGTTTCCTCCCAAGAATACCAGTGCATAAAACAAACAGCGCAATGCTAAATAAAGAAAAATGAAGCTGTTATAAGACCCAGGTCCTATCACACAATGCAACGCAAGCCGGGGGATAGGGTTTTTCCTTATAACAGCCAAAGAATGCTTGATACGTTTAAAACAAATCATTTGATACTATTATAAGTGCATAGTGTATAAACAACTTCAAATCATAAGTATCAATCATAGGCGGCATGAGCGTCCCATGCCACTATGTCGCCATATATAGGTTTACAAATAAAACCGCAAAGTCACGTATTTGGAAATTGGATTTCCGTCTATGAACCGAGGCAAAAGATAGTCCTCAACCGATTCGAGACGCTCTAGCCCGTGTCTCAGGAACAGCCGCAACTGCCCCTTGGATCGTCAGGGCCGGTCCACACGGAGTGGATTATTATGCCTGAACAATACGTCTCCCCACCCTATGGGGTGTAAGTCTGGTCCGTCAGCCGACCAGAATGCATTCGGCCGAAACCGATATAACCGAGGCGCCTCGCAACCGCAACAACCACATAAGTCAAACTCGTCAGGGCGTGTAAAACCACTGTCGCCACTTCTAGCTAGAAAGAAACGCAAGTCCTCCCTGATGTCCTCTCCCGTTTTTGGTTCATACCGGGTGTGAAACTCGCGATGCAAACGTTACACAAAGCTACGCCACAAAGGCCGTGCTTTGATCATCACCACAAGACTTTGCTTTTCAACAGAAGCCTCGATCAATTGCCACTTAGGCATGCCACACAGGCAATTCACTCCATGCGTTTGATATCCATCAATATATATTTAATAGAGGTCAATCACACAGACTAAAATCCAATGTCAGACACACAGTCCATTTACAAGTCCGTTCTGGGTCTGAACGAAACCGGAGGCACCTAGTATCCCGCATATCCATCGATCTCCAAGTACGTCTGGACGATCACTAACTGTTTCCATCTTCTTGGGTGTACAGCCCAATCAAGATCATCAGTAATTACCCAAACGACGTGAAGACCTCCGGTCTTCGACCATCGTCTTCATCTTCGACTTATCGTCGTATCAGTTATTCAGAATGGGATAAACCCGGTCTTCCCGAATAACTCGCGTATATTTTAAATAAGTGTTACACAAACACAACATACGCCTCATTCCAATCCATCAGTCACTAACCGTAAATTAATCAAGAGAATAATTCCCTAAATATTAACCCCGAAGGCCGAAACCAACATCAGATCAATATCCAGAAACCCATTCTACTTAGCTAACCGACAGTTAGTTTCTAATTTCACATTCATAGGGAAAGGTTCCCATTAATTTTATCAAAGATAAATTCTTGAATTTATTCTTTAATCAACTTTTGAATATCAATTCAAACTAGTCGGGATTAGCGAACCTTACCGAAGTAATCATTTGTTATAATTTCCCAATCCCAACCTATTCATCCCATGAAGTAAAACTGTGAATACTTCATATCTAACACCACAGTGTTATCGGTAAATTCAATTACCATTTCACGTTCAAATCTAATTAAAGATTTAACTATCGCCTGGAGCAAAACTGGTGATACTCCATTTTCGATCATTTCAATCTAATTAAAGATTCATTAAAACTCCACTTAGTTTTAATCTTCGACTGGGTTAAAGAATCCGTGTCATTTAAAAACACAGTTCACGATAAACCCAAAATCACATTCATTAATTATCAGGTTAAAGAACGAGTGTTGTTTAAAACACCGTTCACGATAAACCCAAAAATCAATATCGATTCAATTCCAATTAAATATTATTTAATTGGTACACTTCATTAAATCTAAATAAAAAGATTTAATCTTTTCTCAACTGGGTTCAAGAACAGTGTTAGTGAAGACACCATTCACGAAAAACCCAAATCACATTTGATATTCCATACAAGGCTCTGAATAGAAAATATATCGGCTTATATTCAATATCGAATTCTACGACTAACAAATGCCGTATTGGAAATAACGATATAAATATATATCTTTCAAATTTCCATAACAACACCTGTATAATCACGAATTCCAACATCGAAATATTCCGAAGACAATTTCGATTCAAATCCACTCCAATGCAATCATTGGAAATTCTAGTTATTTTCAAAACCCTTTTCAAATTCAATTTATTTATTTAAAAATAAATAGAATTATAATTCTAGTTCAAAACTAGTTCAATTCGATAAAAATCTATTTTTATCCTTTCAAATATGGAGTTTTTCATCCCAGTTCTTTCTAAATCATTTCTTATGATTTTACACAAATTATTACTATTTTTAATAATTTTATCAAGGCCCGTACAGTCGATTTCCATCTACGGCCATCGAACTGCACTTACAGCGACCTTTTTCGAATTTGATTTGGACGTATCTCCAAATCCAACCGTTAGATTTCAAATTTCTAACATTCATTAGAAAGCTCTTTTCGATACGAACCCAACGGTTCCGGTTTTAGGAGAATCCGACGGTCGGATCTCCCGCAATGTCCGTTTGAAATAAATGGTCGAAATTCACGAACTGCCGCGGCGCGGCGCGTTCTATTCAGGCCATTATATTATATATATAATATATATAATATATACTTCGTCGATTTCTATTTAAAACGAATTATATAAATAGTTTTAAATTCGTTTCAAAAGCAATTTCAACTTCCTTTTCAATTCAAATCAAAATTGAATTCTTCTTTATAAATTCGTTTCAAAATTCATTTCTATTCAATTCAAATTTCAATTCAATTTGAATTCATTTCAATTCGTTTTCAATTCAATTCATTTCGAAATCGTTTTCAATTCAATTCATTTCGAAATCGTTTTCAATTCAATTCATTTCGAAATCGTTTTCAATTCAATTCAAAATATTCGATTTCGAAATCACTTTTCAATATTCATTTTCAAGATGAATAAAATCGATATAAATATCGTTCACGTCAAAATGGCGTCAATCTAATCAACACGGCTTCATAAATTTCTATTTTCAAATATTCTATTTCAAATATTCCTTTTTCAAAATAGTTGTTATTATCAAAATATTTCGTTCAACACATGACCAATCTCAATGAATGAGTACTGTCAACACATGAACTTTTATTTTATATCGATAAAGATGTAAATTTTATTACTAAAATATTTCGTTCAACACATGACCAATCTCAATGAATGAGTACTGTCAACACATGAACTTTTATTTTATAATATTCTTTATTTTTCAAATTGGAATGAGGCCCAATCAATCACCATATAAAGTTAATTATATGGATTTTCATACAACACATGTATATAATAACATTGAAAATAATCAACCATCAACCAAAGTGCACTACACTGTAAAAGCATCAAATATAGATATTCAACGCTTATAACAACCTGTCAATCAATCGATCGACATATTTAATCAATCAGGATGAGTGAACTGCAAATTTCATCCCAACACCCGTGTGGGGTTTCAAACAATCAAACAAATATTTTATTCGTGCAGTTGGGCGATGTGTAAAATTTATCGTCCCAATCAATGTCATTCAAATAGGTGTACATAAACAAACCGTCTGGTTTGTAAATGAATATTCTATTTTATTCACTTCACGTTAAAAATTATATTTTTAACGATAAAACATTTTATTCCAACATATGAATTTCTATTCAGTTCATTCTTTAAATAAAATGATATTTTTATTTTTCTAACACATTTTAGAAAATTTCGGCGGCATAACGGCACGATGCTAGAAACGGGACGAGGCCTAGCCTTATCCCCGGTCTAGTGAAGGCCCATGCCATTCACAAATCAATTTCAATCAATTTCCAATTCAACCATACGAATAAATCAATCACCCAACATTCAACTAAACAAACAAGTCCATGGTCTGTGGACGGGTGTCGGGTGCTTCTAATAAGCACCGTCTGCATCCTAGTATATATATATATATAACTAGAAAAATTAAATTGAAAGGTGAGAAATTCTCACCTATAGCTATCCTAGCTCCACGGCACTTCATTTGCAGAAGTCTTCGTCGTTTCGCCTTTTTGTCACCTTCGCCCGTATTCTCTACATATGTAAAAATCGAATTTTTACTATGTTATTCAATATATAAAAATTGAATTTTTACTTCAAAGCTCAATATATAAAAATCGCATTTTTACTTCGAAGTTCAATATATAAAAATCGAATTTTTACTTCGAAGTTCAATATATAAAAATCGCCTTTTTACTTTGTTATTCAATATATAAAAATCGAATTTTTTCTTCAAAGTTCAACATATAAAAATCGAATTTTTACTTCGAAGTTCAATATATAAAAATCGAATTTTTACTTCGAAGTTCAATATATAAAAATCGAATTTTTACTTCGAAGTTCAATATATAAAAATCGAATTTTTACTTCTAAGTTCAATACATAAAAATCATATTTTTGATTCTTTAAAAATATAAAAACCATATTTTTATACTCGATGCTTACATTTTAAAAATTCCATTTTTACAATTTCACTTTCATCATAAAAATCACATTCTTTATATAAGGATGTTTATATCATAAAAACCCAAATCATTTTTATATTTAAAAGTCCTAACTTCCTTTTAAATAAGAATCTCTAATTCTTTAAATAAAAATCTCTTCCTTCTTCTATGTTAAAAATCGTATATTTTTTTTTTACTTGTTTTATTGATTATTTTAAAGATCAGAATTTATACAATGCTTGAAGATAAAAATAAAAGAAAAATACATAAATAATAAAAAAAATATAAATACTTACTGTATATTTCGATGTGAGCTGGAGGGGGGGGTTACCGTCGTCGCTGGAGTCTGGTGGGAGGGGGGAGTCGTCGGCCAGGCACGGTGGGCTGGGGTGGACTGGCGGCGCGGATTCTAGCCTAGGGCATGGGTTTCGGGAGTGGTTTCTCGAAATGGAGAAGGGGGAAGAGAAGGGGGAGAGAGGAAGGGGAGCGACGGCAGGCCAAGGGGGGGTGCGGCGCCAGGAACGGTGGCGGTGAGGCTGGTGGCGTGCGGCGGGATCGAGGATTCATTTTTTTTTTCTTTTTTTTTTTTCTATCTGATATCGATTATAAGAAGAGGGGGGGGGCCAGATAGATAAAAGGGAGGAGAGAGAATTGAAATTTTTATTTATTTATTTATTTTATTTTATTCCTTAAAAGTTGACTTTTACATATGACCTCGAAACGAGGCCCACCGCCTGTCGTCCATAGCGTATTACCCTCATTCCGAACAAAATGGGATATGTATCGCAAGCTGATTCGATTGTTACAATCAGTTTCCTTTTGAATTTTCATTTAAATCACTATATTGAATTTTAAACGTACATTTCAAATTACCGGGGCCACATACTAACTAGAAAAATTCCAGAAAAATATTTTCTAGCTTCGTATTGACGATACGGTCCTAACAAAACTAGTTTCGTCGAATTCTGAGATCGTTAGAAAAATGGCCAATTTCCAGTCGATTAAAATCAACTGAAACTGGTCAAACGCGTTTTCCTTTGCCACGCTCACATATTGATTCGAAAAATTATGAAATTTGGAATCTAGCAATAACTTGACACTGCGGATCCAACAAAAGTGGTTTCGTCGAAATCCGAGGTCGTTTGCAAAATTGCTATTTTTAAGGGCCTGAATTCCATAGCGACTATTCAGAATTTTCAACTGGACATATCTTTTGATTCCCGCCACGAAATTTTGATTTTTCGGATTCGCTGGAAAGATATTATCCAATAGATCCCACTATTTTTGGTTTCACTAAAATCCGGATTGTTTTGCACCCGGTACTTTCAATTGAAGTTTGAAATCGAATTATCGAACTACCGCGCCATTTTCAATTCTATTTATAATTATATATAAATATTTATATTCTAATGACGACGTATATAATATAAACGTTCGAATTACATTCAAAACAAATTTCTCGTCAATATTATTTAAAATAATTCATTTTAAATAATCAAAATTCGCTAAAATTGCCAAAATAAAAATTTTAAACTGGCCCAGATTTTCGGGTTATTACAGAGGAAGGCGGTGCGGCATCGGAAAGGCGGCGACTTCGTGGAGGTGGTTCGGGCGATACACGCGATGGTGGCGGGTGAGGTTTGGTCGGATGTGAAGAGGGGACGAAGGGCTGTCGAACGGCGGTGGTGGCACGGCCTATAGGTGGCGGTGGCGGCGGGAAAGTCGAGAGGAAGTTTCAAGCTTCCTGGATCGTCGATATCGCCTGTGGAGGCTAGGGTTTCGTAGGTTTTTTTTTTAAAGAAAAAATCCTATTGGTCGAGACTTTATAGGAAATTTTAAATAGTGTTTTTGCAAACGAACTCGAAATCAAACCCAACGACTGTCGCCCCTAGCTAAATACCCTCATTCCGGACACAATGGGATATGTTTCGTTGGCCAATTCGACTGTTACAGTCAGTTATTTTTCAAATTAAAGTATAAAACATTCAATAGTTAATTTGAACGGACATTTCAATTTGCCAGGGCCACAAACTGAATCGAAAAATTCCAGAAAAATAAATCTAGCTTTGTTTTGACGATACGGTCCTAACAAAACCGGTTTCGTCGAATTCTGAGCTTGTTTGAAAAACGACCATTTTTAGGTCAACCCATTTTAACAGAAATTGACCAATCACATTTTCTTTTGCCCCGCTCACATACTAGCTTCAAAAATTATGAAATTTGAAACCTAGCAATAGTTTGACATCCCGGACCCAACAAAAGTGGTTTCGTCGAATTCCGAGGTCGTATGCAAAATATCAATTTTCAGTGGCTATATATGCTATATAGCGACCTTTCTGAAAATTCATTTGGCCATAACTTTTGATTCCCGCTATGAAACTTCGATTTTTCAGATTCGTTAGAAAGGTATTCATAGACAGATTTAAATATTTTCAGTTTCGCTAAAATCCGTTATATTTTCCACTTGGTACAGTCAGACAAAGTTTGTATTCAAAATTTCAAACTACCTTACTATACCCAATTCTTTATTTTATTGAAATATGCTATTTCAATTATTCAAATTCTTTGGTCATAACCAATTTTAAAAATTTTAAATTGGTTCACATTTTCCGGGTTATTACAATCTCCCCCACTTAAAACTTTTCGTCCTCGAAAAGGAAATAACAGCTAAGTAGGAAACAAAATGTAAATGCAAAGTATTGTAAAGGTACCTTGCACCGGAGTTAGTCAGAGATGTCCACTCTGAATTTGGGGTAGGCTTGCTTAATGCTTTCCTCAGTCTCCCAAGTGCAGTCTCTAGGATCACTACTCCACTGCACTTTGACTAAATGAATCTTTTTGCTCCTTAGCTCTCTAGTTTCTTTGTCAACTATCTTTAATGGCTCTCTTCTGAGTGCTAATTCTGGAGTTATGTCTATATCCTGTTGCGCTGCTTCTTCTACAACAAGATCTGGATCATGAACATGTTTTCTGAGTTGAGACACGTGGAACACATCATACACACCAGGCAACCAATCAGGTAATGAAACCCTATAAGCCAGAGTTCCAATCCGTTCAAGTATAGGAAAGGGACCAATAAATCTCGGTGCCAACTTCCCAGTCTTGCCAAATCTAATTACTCCCCGCATTGGAGAAACTCTTAAATAAACGTAATCACCAATGGCAAATGATAAGTCTCTTCTTCTCGCATCAGCATAACTTTTCTATCGGCTCTGTGCGGTTTTCAATCGCTTCTTAATGAAATCGACTTTATCTGATGCTTCTCGAATCATATCGGGCCCTAACACAAGTCTGTTGCCAGGTTCTACCCAACATGCGGGAGATCTGCACGGTCTACCGTATAATGCTTCAAATGGAGACATTTCCAGACTTGCTTGATAGCTATTGTTATAAGAGAATTCGGCTAAATGTAAGTGATCTTCCCATGAGCCTCCAAAATCAATAACGCATGCCCGCAGTAAATCTCCTAGAATTCTATTTACCCGCTCAGTTTGGCCGTCTGTCTGTGGGTGATAAGCGGTGCTTAAATTTAATTTGGTTCCCAATTCTGTCTGGAATGCTTCCCAGAATTTGCTAGTAAATAGGGGATCTCTATCACTGACTATATTGAGCGGCACTCCATGTAGTTTAACTATTTCTTTGAAGTAAATCTGTGCTAAACTTTGAGCCGTTCTGTTGGATCGGACAGGTATGAAGTGGGCAGTCTTCGTGAAGCGATCTACGTTTACCCACATACTGTCGTTTCCTTTCCTAGTTCGAGGCAAACCATCAATGAAGTCCATCGAAACTTGTTCCCACTTCCATCCTGGAATTTCTAATGGTTGTAATAGTCCAGCTAATTTTTGCTGATCGCTCTTAACTAGCTGACAGGTGGGGCATCTACTAACATATAATGAAATATCTCTTTTCATTGACCTCCACCAGAATGTGCGCTTGATATCGTTATACATTTTGCTCACACCAGGATGGATACTTAATTTGGACTTGTGGCATTCATCAAGTATTTCTCTTCTGAGCTCAGGAAGGTTTGGGATGCAAATTCTGCCCTTTAATCTAAGAACTCCTTTGTCATCGAGTCGGAAGCTTGTGGATTCACCTCCCTTGACTCTCTGACTGACTCTTTGAATAAACTCATCGTCTTTCTGTAGGGTCGAGATCCTGTCAATTAATGAAGACGTGATGACAAAACTGGCGATGATTTCATTCTTTCTGTTGAGCGCATCTGCTACAACATTGGCTTTCCCCGGAGTGTATAGAATTTCAAAATCGTATGCTGCAGGAAATTCTAACCAACGCTGTTGTCTCAAATTTAGATCCTTCTGAGTGAATAGATATTTCAAGGATTGATGATCCGTGAATAGTTCGAACTTCTCGCCCAGTAAATAATGCCTCCAGATTCTTAAAGCAAACACGATAGCTAATAACTCAAGATCATGAGTTGCATAGTTTCTTTCATGCGGCTTCAGCTGACGGCTGGCATAAGCGACCACTTGGCCTTTTTGCATTAATACTGCGCCTAGCCCTCTAATAGAAGCGTCTGTCCATACAGTCAAGTCTTGGTTGCCTTCTATAATTGTCAATACTGGAGCGGTTGTCAACTTCAGTTTCAGCTCCTGGAAAGCTTCTTCACATTCGGGAGTCCATTTGAATTTCTCATGCTTCTTTGTAAGCTTTGTCAAAACACCCGATATCTTGGAAAAATCCTGAACGAATTTCCGATAGTAACTAGCCAATCCAAGGAAACTTCGAACTTCTGTGGGGGTAGTAGGTTGTTTCCAGTTTTGAATCGCTGTAATTTTGCTTGGGTCTATAGCAATCCCTTCTTTTGATACGACATGGCCTAGGAACTTAACTTCATCCTGCCAGAAGACACACTTAGAAAATTTAGCTTTCAAGACATTTCTCCTTAGGATTTTCAACACTTGTTCTAAATGTTTTGCATGTTCGCCTTCTGACTTAGAGTAGATTAAAATGTCATCGATGAAGACTAGAAAAAATTTATTCAATACACCATGGAACACTCTGTTCATAAGATCGACGAAGTATGCCGGAGCGTTACACAAGCCGAATGGCATTACTAACCATTCGTAGAATAAATCGGGACCCCTGAAGGCTGTCAAAGGAACACAGTCTTCGGCTATACGTAATTGGTGGAAACCTGTAGCTAGGTCCATTCTGGAGAATACTGTTGCTCCATTTAATTGATCTAACAGATCGTCTATTCATGGCAAGGGATATTTGTTCTTCAGTGTCTGCTTATTGAGATCCCGGTAATCAACACAAAGTCTTAGAGTACCGTCTGATTTTGGGACAAATACCACTGCTGCTTCCCAAGCTGAAAAGCTCGGTCTGATCAGACCTTTCCAAATCAATTCTCGGGTTTGACTACCTAACTCTTCTTTTTCTTTCGGGGCCATTCTTCTAATTGGATGTACTACTGGTCGGGCATTCGGAATTAGATCTATTCTAAATTCAATTTCTCTTTGCGGCGGAAAGTTTTCTACTTCTTCAAACACACCCGCATAGTTTTTAACGACCAGTATCTTTTCTAGTGAAGGGGGAGTAACTTCTAAAGAAGACCAAAATTCTGTTCTATTAATTTCGGAGCCATGGCATGGTATAGTGATATGCCCAAATTTTGTTTTAACTTTCACGATTCTTTCGGCACATCTAACTTCGGCCTCATATTTTGTCAACCAGTCCAGCCCCAGTATAATATCAAATTCGGAAAGGTCCATGACAATCACTTTAAAAGAGAACTTGTAGCAAGAATAAGAGACAGGCACTCTACAGTATGAACTGAGACTAACAGAACCACCTATCAGGTTTTGAACTTTAATTGGTTCTTTAAGTTTTCCTTGTTTCAATTTTAACTTGTGAACAATGTTACCAGAAATGAAGCTACATGATGCACCAGTATCAAAAAGTACAAAAACAGGAATATTTTTAATGGTAAGGGTTTTTCCCAAGACGTCGGGTTTACCTGATCCATCGGTGATAGCTGGCGGTGTCTCCCCGTCATACACATGAGCCACTTGTGCATTCTGCTTCAGAGGACAGTTCCGGCTATAGTGCCCTTTCTTATGGCAGTTGTAGCATTCGGCTGAGTCTGGATTTGCCTTTGGCTTCCTCGGGGCTTTGCATACATTAGAAAAATGACCTGGCTTCCCGCAGTTGTAGCAATTTCCTTTCAGTATCTTTCCAGGTTTCTGAGTAGCGGTCGCTGTAATGCTAGACTCTGGCTGATCTGCTGAAGCCTTGCGCTTATTTCCAGCTTGGCTTTTGGCGCGGTCTTGGCTGGCGTTCCTTTCATCCATATCTTCATAATTGCAAGCCATTTCTACCAATTCTGAAAAGGAGAGTTTGATGTTACTCATGGCTCTGTCATGGTACTTGCGCTTTAGCCCAAATATAAATCTCTTGTTCTTTGCTTTGTTGGTCATAATAAGCTCTGGAGCATAGCGCGACAACTGGGTGAATTTATTGAGGTAATCCTGGATGGAGAGATCTCCTTGCTGGAGATTAGCAAACTGCTCTCGCATCCTCTCTAAGGCCTGTTCAGGTACAAACTTCTCGTTAAACATGGTTTTGAATTGCTCCCAGGTCCTGACAGTACCTGCTGCATCCTCTGAGGTGATGGCGTCCCACCACAGCTCTGCTTCCTCCTGTAGGAGCCAAATACCTAGTCGTGCTTTGTTGTTGGTTCCCAAACCCATGCCTTCAAAGATCTTTTCATAGTTCTTCAACCAAGCAATAGCCTCTGTCACTGTACCCATGCCAGAAAAGGGTTTTCCCCCAAGGTTCCTATACCTCTTCGCTACTCTGTCTAGCTCGAAGTCCTCAGGTGCTGGCGGCTGAACAATAGGGTCTCCCACAACTACGGGGATATTCCCCCGTCCTCCTGCTACTCCTGCTCGGCCTCCACGGCCTCCTCTAGCTGCTGCTGCTCGTGTAGCCATCAGAAAGAGTACTGTATAAGCAAGAAAAGAGTCAAGCTCATAGATTTGATAATTTTCATATATGATAAAGCAGGGGAACATAAGGAAAGGTAATGATGTACTGATCAATTTGTATTGCTAATCAGCTTAGCTCATTCTAGGACATTGCTAATCCTATCTCTAATGAGCTACTCGCCTTAGAACACTACTGATTCTATTCTGACGAGGGGTTTAATGTGTTAGATCCCGGAGCTAAGATTAACCAAAGCTCTGATACCAACTGTGACGATCCCAAAATCCGGGGGGCGGTATTAAGGATAATCATTGGAATATAACACATTAGTCATCATAGCAGAGTACAGATAATAGCAGGAACAATAATATGGATATGACAGCGGAATCCCAACATGTAACAACATCAGAATAGCACAGCGTAGGATATAACTTAGTAAATAAAGGGAAGTGATCAGTCATCATCGCCAGAGGCGGAATACATACATGCAGTGAGACATAATAAGGGTATCAGTCTACATCGCCGAAGGCGGTACATATACATACGAGAAATAAATACTGAAAGTAAAGCAGTCTGCATCGCCAGTGGCGGAATCATAATACAAGTACAATAATGGCGGAAAATGTCAAAGTCATCTCTGTGGAGTCAGCCTCGCCATGAGCCAAAATGCACTCTATGCAACAGTGCAGAGCCAAAAACAACCTGTCACCTGTGAACTAGGCTGCCTATGTGAAAATAAGGGCACCCGCATTTGCAAAGTGAAACAAACAACGAGTCAGTCATAGGGACTGGTATGAGGAATCTATTTAACAGTTTAAACAACAATAATAAGCAAATCATAGGACCACGCCACTTTCGCGGAATGGGTTTACTCCAGTGATTGCTAGTGCATTTAAAACAAAGTAAATTCCTTTAAAACAACGCAATGTTTTTTTTTTAAAGAATGAAGCCATTATAAGACTCAGGTCCCATCACACAATGCAACGCAAGCCGGAGGATAGAGTTTTACCTTATAATGGCCAAATATGCTTGATACGTACAAAGCAAAGTCAATTGATATTATTACTAGTGCATATATGTTTCAAAAGCGAATAGCATCATAAATATCAATCATAGACGGCATAGCTACCATATACTATGTCGCCATACTAGTTCTATAATCAAGTCCGTTATTTCGTATTGGAAATTGGATTTCCGTCATGAGTCGAGGCAAGGGGCAAGCTCCTCTCCGCTTCGAGACATTCTAGCAAATGCCTCAGGACTACACACTCTGGGCAACCCTTGGATCTTCAGGGCCGGTCCTCTCTTACGTTTGAGGATTATTTATTCCTGAACACACGTTTCCCGGTCCTTACAGACCTATAATCGAGGCGCCTCGCATTCCAACAACCACATAGGTGAAAAATAGATATATATATATGTCAGGGCTGGTAAGTCACTGACACCACCATAGCTAGAAAGAAACGTCGTGCTCTCCCTGCAGTCCGTATCCCGTTTTTAACTCATACCGAGGTGTGAGGCTCGTGAATCCACGCTATACACAAAGCCAGGCCACGTAGACCGTGCTTTGATCATCATCCACAAGACTTTGCTTTGCAACAGAAGCCTTGATCACATCATCTTGGCATGCCACATAGGCAGTCCACTCCATACGATTGATTTCCATCGATATATAACCTCTGAGCTCGTATGTCTCAGAGAAGGGCGTTAAGCAAAAGAATAAATTCTCCGCTGCCAAACAGATATATATTTTACAGAGATCAATCAGTATAGAACAAAAATCCAATGTCAGACACACAGTCCATTTACAAGTCCGTTCTGGGTCTGAACGAAACCGGAGGCATCAAATTCCTCGTATATTCGTCCAATCAACACATACGTTTAGACGGCTACTACTTCCGTCCCTTTCCGGTAGCTACTCCGATTACGAACCTCAGCAGCACCCATCCAACCGATACGAAGATCGTCGGTCTTGAATCGTCCTTGTATTTTCAAATTCGAATCGCTCAATAAATTATTTGAAATGAGGGTTAGCTTGGCCTTTTCAAACAATTCACGTAATTAGAATTTAAATCAATTCTTTCCATGGTTATATTATTCGACATCCATATTTCAGTTCTTTTAGTGTTATTTTCGTGTCAAACACATACAACCATCAAATATCAAACAATTCAAGCCCAATTGGTTTATTTGCAATCTATGTTGCTTATAATATTTTATAACGATTTTTCACCATTTTTATTTATTTAAAAATGGCCATATTTAATTAAACGACGTTCCAGGTCGTGCCGTGGCACTGTTTTTCCCCTAATTTGTTTTACACATATCGGAAAATCTAACCGTTGGATTTCTACAAAGTCTATATTAGTGGGAAGATATTCCCAAAGCGAACCCAACGGTTCAAGTTTCGTGAAAATTCGACGGTCGGATTTCCCACACTAGTCGGTTGAAGTTACGGTTTCAAAATTCGAACTGCAGCGTCGCTATTCGATTTAATTTAATTATATTTATATTTATATATAAATATAAACGATTCTGGCGCTGTTTTTCTTTAGATTTTAATTAAACATTCCGGACAATCCAACCGTTGGATTTTTACAAGGTTGGTGCCGTTCGGAAGATATTTCCAAGGCGAACCCAGCGGTTGCGGTTTCGGGAAAATCCGATGGTCGGATTTCTCGTACTAATCGTTTCAAATTACGATTCCGAAACACGAACTGCACGGCTTCGATTCCTTTTAATTATATTTATATTTATATGTATAAATATAGTTCATCCTATAATTCCAACTATAGTTCATTCTATATTTTCAACTTCGTTTTTCACTTCAAATATTTCACTAACGCCTTAATATTTCGAAAAATTTCGCCATAACCTCCTTTGTACGGGGAGGGGTTTGGAAATTTATTGGGCCGTGTTAGGTACCCAATAAATCCTAAAAAGCATCCACATATTTATAGTGATATATTCTGGTGTTTACGGGGGAGCATGTATATATAATCACTCCAGAGAATAAATTCTCATCACCCCGTTTCCGTGTGGAAATAAATAGTCCATGTGCCGTATCTAATAACTAGAGAGACGTGATTATTGTCAACTCCAGACCCGTGTGGGGTTTTTTATTAATCTGGCAATTTATCGTTATATTTTATATAATCCATATCAGTCATCAGTTCAACCTGTAGTATATAGTCATCGCCATACAAGCCTCTTGCTCGTATGGTAAATCTTCCACCTCGTCACACAAGCTCCAATTGCTTATGTGGAATATGATGCAGTATGCTTGTAGTCAAGAAGTATGCCATGTAGTGTAGTTCAAAATTAATTGTTACTATCCTATGGCGATGTTTATTATTTCACACAGAATAACCAGCACTCCGCATCCAATGGCATTCACAGGAGTTGATATAAAAATAAAATTGCACAACCAACTCATCAAGGTTTACCTATTTGTCGGGCACGCAAATAGTTTCTTTACTCTACAGCTAATCCATTTTTCCTATTCAACACATGTATATATATGCAGAACAAAGCTAATAATAATATTTCTAGCAAACTATTATTTATTTCAACACGTGTATATTTTTATCAAAGCGTATACATGATAAAAGGAATATTTTTATCATCAAAAATATTTATTCAACACGTGAATGTTTTTAACACTTCATATTCTCAATAAAAATGTAGATTTTATTGTCGATTCATTTTATTTTAAAATACGATAACATTCAACACATGAATTTCAACTCGACGAACGAATTTCAATTCAACACATGAGTATTCTCTATAGTTTGTATATATAAAAAAAATGTGATTTTTATCGCTAAAACTATTTGTTTAAATTCAAATAATATTCAACACATGAATTTCAACTCAACGAATGAATTGCAACTCAACACATGAATATTCGCTATAGTTTGTATATATATAAAAATGTGATTTTTATCGCTAAAGCTATTTGTTTAAATTCAAATAATATTCAACACATGAATTTCAACTCGACGAATGAATTGCAACTCAACACATGAATATTCGCTATAGTTTGTATATATATAAAAAATGTGATTTTTATCGCTAAAGCCATTTGTTTAAATTCAAATAATATTCAACACATGAATTTCGATTCAACGAATGAATTTCAACTCAACACATGAATATTCGTTTCAATATATGTAATTTATTTCAACGAATGAAAATTATTCTAACACATGTATATTTCAGAAAATTTCGGTAGCATAACGGCAGGGTAGTTAAAGCCGGGACCGTCCCTAGTACGGCTCCTCGCTCTACCTTAAAACCTCGCGGTTTTTGACAATGGGGATCATGCATCTAGTTCGCACACAGGCGGCATGTTTTATTTTCAATTCCACAATCCTATTCTAATTTGTTTCAACAACAAGTGGGTATTTTTCAACCACAATATCAGCCACAAACAATTATTTCCAACCAATCGTCATACCATATAATATCACGTCAATCACAAGCAATAAGTATCGTCCATGGTCTGTGGACGAGGGAAGTATATATATATATATTATTATAATTCACTTGCATTTCATCACAATTCAAAGCATATGTGTTTCATTCAACGCTTGTATAATTTATACATCGCTAATATAACTTATACAACACATGTACATGAGGTATACAATGCGTATATAATTTACACTTCGCTTATATAATTTATACAATGCGATTCCATTCACACAATTTAGTTTAAATTCCTCACATTGGTTATTGCAGTGCTAAAAATCCTAACGAGCTCAGAAAAATCCGCGGCTTCTTCTAGATGGTAGAGAGCCTCCTTGCGGTCACGGTGTCTCCTGTTTCATCAAATTTCGTTAACGAACGAAAAAGATATTATTTTTCAAAGTTTTGCAACGCTTTATAGTGTTATTTTCATTTCAGAATAATAAAGGTCGTACCTTTATTTTTGATTCAAAACTAGGTTAGCAAAATTCGTGAAATCCGTCGATCGTTGCTTCGATCAGGTAGTGCCACGTGGAAGAGCTACGAACCAGCTCTCTATCGATGGTGGTGCGGTCCCCTTCGGTGGTCGGAGGAAGGCGGTGCGGCATCGGAAAGGCGACGACTTCGTGGAGGTGGTTCGAGCGATACAGGCGATGGTGGCGGGTGAGGTTTGGTCGGATGTGAAGAGGGGACGAAGGGTTGTCGAACGGCGGTGGTGGCGCAGCCTATAGGTGGCGGTGGCGGCGGGAAAGTCGAGAGGAAGCTTCGAGCTTCCTGGATCGTCGATATCGCCTGTGGCGGCTAGGGTTTCGTAGGATTTTTTTTAAAAAAAAGAAAAAATCCTATTGGTCGAGACTTTATAGGAAATTTTAAATAGTGTTTTTGCAAACGAACTCGAAATCAAACCCAACAACTATCGCCCCTAGCTAAATACCCCCATTCCGGACACAATGGGATATGTTTCGTTGGCCAATTCGACCGTTACAGTCAGTTATTTTTCAAATTAAAGTATAAAACATTCAATATTTAATTGGAACATACATTTCAATTTGCCAGGGCCACAAACTGAATCGAAAAATTCCAGAAAAATAAATCTAGCTTTGTTTTGACGATACGGTCCTAACAAAACCAGTTTTGTCGAATTCTGAGCTTGTTTGAAAAACGGCCATTTTTAGGTCGACCCATTTTAATAGAAACTGACCAATCACATTTTCTTTTGCCCCGCTCACATACTAGCTTCAAAAATTATGAAATTTGAAACCTAGCAATAGTTTGACATCCCGGACCCAACAAAATTGGTTTCGTCGAATTCCGAGGTCGTATGCAAAATATCAATTTTCAGGGGCTATATATGCTATATAGCGACCTTTCTGAAAATTCATTTGGCCATAACTTTTGATTCCCACAATGAAACTTCGATTTTTCAGATTCGTTAGAAAGGTATTCATAAACAGATTTAAATATTTTCAGTTTCGCTAAAATCCGTTATATTTTCCACCCGGTACAGTCAGACAAAGTTTGTATTCAAAATTTCAAACTGCCTTACTATACCCAATTCTTTATTTTATTGAAATACGCTAATTCAATTATTCAAATTCTTTGGTAATAACCAATTTTAAAAATTTTAAATTGGTTCACATTTTCCGGGTTATTACACATCAACTCAAAGCTAAGTTCTCCAAATGTCATTTTTGGAGGAAAGAGGTGAGGTTCTTAAGACACGTGGTTTCTAAGGAAGGGATAGCAGTGGATCTTGAAAAGGTGGTGGCAATCCAAGATTGGAAGATTCTTAAGAATGCAACGGAAGTAAGAAGTTTTCTAGGACTAGCGGGCTAATATAGGAAGTTCATTAAGGACTTTGGGAAGGTATTAGCCCCACTTACAAGATTGACGAAGAAGAATCTAACCTTTGCTCAGGATATTGGTTGTGATGTCGCTTTCTAACAATCGAGAGGGCCCTTACAACGGCCCCAGTTTTGACTTTTACCATACAGTAGTAAAAGGTTTACATTATACACGGATACATGCGGTATGGGGCTAGGCGTCATTTTGATGTAAGAAGGAAGGGTAGGGTCGTAGCGGATGCCTTAAGAAGAAAAAGATTGACTTCAGGTCCTCTTTGTCAGGATAGGAAAAGTTCAGAATACATATCAACCCTTGATTTTAAAACCTTCGGTTAAGTAAGTTGACATCGCTAGAAGAGCGGCCTAAGCTTTTGGATTGGATAGGAGCGGCGTGACATGAACGCCCTCATATTTGTGACACGATGGGTAAGATAAGTAGAGGTGAGACCTCAAATCATCTTAGTATATACACTTAGTAACATGGTTAGCATATATTTATTTTCAAGAGATAGTTCTTCTACATGGAATACCCTCTTGTGAATTTTGGAAGAAGCCATGAGTACGCAGTTATGTTCGAGCACCGCTGATCGTCCTCTGACAGAAAGGGTGAATTGGATTTTGGAAGATCTTTTTAGGAAATGTTAGCATGACAAGCAGGAGTTGTAGTGCCGAGTATACTAGAAGAAGAAGAGGTGGAACGAGAGGCGACAGTGAAATGAGTTCCAACTCATATTTTGGAAACAGAAATTAAGAAGCTACGCAATCGTGAAGTTAAGACAGTCAGAGCACTATGGAGTGAAGCTCAAGAAGATGCGACTTAGAAGACTGAAACCTAGATACACGCATCATACCCTTTTTAAGGGTATATCCTTGATCTCTCTTTTTCTTTAAAGTTTATTTGCATGCTAGTCTTTATCTTTTAAGTATATCCTCTCTGTCCTATCCTCAATCCTTAGGTAGAAACCAATGGATGTAAACATGTATTTGAAACATGTTATGATTGATGGTTGCAAGTGGTTGCAAGTGGTTGCTAGTGGTTGCTCGTGGATGCATATACACACACATTAGGTACTAGATCGGCTCAGTCACTTTCATATTGCGTATGCATATATGTATTTGTATATGGATTGAAACTTGATGTGTTTCCATATGGATGTTGCACTTGTATGAATGATTGTGCACTCATGTAGAAGTTATAAAGTACGATTAGGAATAATTGCATACATAATGGACTCATGGCACTATCATGATTTGCATTAAGGAGGTCAACTAAATCAGTAGACCGCCTGATTTTGCATTAGATAAGGACATATACACACACTATGCATATAGTCATGAAAGCATTAGAAATTTGTTTAAGGACAATGGATGCTTGTGTTTGATGATTGAGTAGATGGACGATTGAATGGTAGGATATACATTCTTCTTGACTTGAAGATTTCGGGGACGAAATCCTTTAAGGAGGGGAGAATATAACACCCCGTATTTTCTGTGAACATTAAAGTGACGAATTAAAGAATACTTAATTTTAAAAAGTGGAAATTAGGGGAAATGGTTTTCACCATTGCGTTTGTCTCGGAATTCTTCTTGAGATAGAGTCTGAGTTTGCATGAATCGGACTCCGTATGAAGAAGTTATGGAGTTCAGAAGATTTCAAGTTTAAACAGAAACTAAATACACTACACTAAAACCTTAATATACCAACACTTTTATTTTTTGATTGCCAACACGTTCTCGTGTTGGCATACGGTAACACTTATAACCACCACTAAGCATAAAAGAGTTACTAAAAATAAATAAAAAGTCTTTTTAGCCTTTCCATTTGGATGCCAATGCATGCAAGTGTTAGGACACTTGTACTATTGGCAATAGCGGGGACATAATGGTAAATAGGTGTTTTTCTTCTTTGTTTACTTAGACCTAACGCTTATTTTTACTTTGGGCCGCAAAAATTGAAACTTAGAATGATGGATGAAGCTGGAAATCTAATCTCTTTCATGTGTTTTCTTCTCGTCCAAATCACGGAAGGGTTAAGGACTATGGATGAAGCTGGAAATCTAATCTCTAATCAGGCAGCTGAAGCGCTCGATGTTGGCCATTTCTTTCAACACCAAGAGGAGAGGCAACATAACGCGCAAGGTTAGGAGCATAAATGCAATTAGCGGCAAATTAAGAGAAGGCAGCAGTTGTATCTTGCTCGTCTTTCAGTTGATAAGGTGCTGATTTCTTTTCATTTTTGATTTCTCTAAACCCTAATTTTGCCAATTTAATTTGGGATTTTTAATTCGATAGTTAAGAGTAATTTGATTATTAAAATTTAATCCGGCTATTAGATTCAAACAAAATGAAATAAAAATAAAAAATATTTCTAATTTTTATATAATTGGAAGTTTTCAAGAACGTCTAGTCATAGACTTACAAAAGTACACATTATAAGATAGCTAGATCGGTGTACATAACCGTAAATTCCATTGAAAAACTTTTGTTTTCAGGTAACTTGAGATGCACCAATACAACGTCAGTGTTGATCTGCGGATGGATCTTTGATTTTAGTAACTATTAAAATGTATGAACATCGGCTCAGTATTTGTGGAATATGCATAAATTACTTAATATCGACATCCATTGTCCACCTATGTTTTCAATCTGTTTTATTTTAGAGTACAACCTTGTTTTGAAAACACGAGGTACTCAATTGTTTTTCCTATTCACCATGATACAGACGTGTGCGTCTTTTACTGCAGTATTTGATTTGTTTGGAGCATCCTTTAATGAAAAAGGAAAGAATTAATGTTGTGCAATGAAGTTTGTGAACTTGTTAAATATTTTAAGAATTTTATTGTGATTGACAGTTTATAAAACAATCTTCTAATATTTAATTCATTTATTTTGAACATACTTGACTCTTTGTTTTGGTGTAGTGTTAAGGCGCCTTATCAAACACTATGGGTTAACATATCTTATCCTTAAAATATGTCCTTTAACAATTTATATATTCTTTTTAAATGACAACAGGTTCTTTGTTCTAGTTTGTTATCATTGTTGCAATCAATGGTAAATTTTCTATCAAAAGGCAACTTTTATTTCTAATAATTGGAGTCCAAATTTGTATTTAAGTTAGATTTAATGTATGTTTTAACTTACTTTTAGTAGAGTGTATATGAAGCATCATGCATGTGGTCTGCATAATATGTGCAAAGTAAATATTATTGTACAAGATTCATGTAACGAAAAGCAACTACATTCAACAAACATATATAAGATTATTCATAGCTATAATATTATGTGTAACAAATTTCAGATTTCAAAAAAAAAAATGATAGCTATAATACTGTGTGTTTAACAAATTAATTTTATAGTAATGTGCTTTATAATAATTATACAAAGGTTGTCTCTGTATATACTACTGAATCTAAGTAGGCTAGATTAACACACAATAAAACAAGGCTGATATTGTGCACAAAAATTGGTAGCATGCATGGAAATGCAAGCGAGGGCTAAACTTTGAATTAAAGCTGTATAGAAGTTGCTGATGTTGGTTGAACTAAAATCAGGGCTGATTTGATAAAATTAGGCTAATATGAGAAGGTATATAGTGTTTATAATTTAAATCATGAATGCAGTAACAATATTAAATTTACTGCTTATTATATGCAATTGTGTATAATGAACAACTGCATTTTCATTACAAATAGCAGGATTAATAAAGTATACAGTTTAATATTAGAATATCTGCATCACGATGGTTTACTATTGTGTGCATAATATGTATATATGTTCTACTATTGTGTTCATAATATGTATTTACTATTGTGTGCATGGTGATTGGATTTCTACAGAATTACAAATATGCATATTACATACTCCAATCACCTATACATCAATTACAAATATTACATACAGACCACAAGGCTGTAAGAAAAAGGAAATAGGTAAAGAGAGAGAAAAGGAAAACATAGGTGTGCATGGTGATTGGAGTTATTATTGCATAACATGCATATTGGGAAAAAAAATCATGCAGTCACCTATACATTAATTTTCTCATAATTAAATAACAAATCTGGTATCAATTTTTTGTTATTAGGAACATTTTGTGGTATCGATTTAACTTGCAATTAATGCAAGATCAAACTGTAAGAGTAAATCAGACGGTTGAACATAATATACATATTATGCACACAATAGTAAACCATCATGATGCAGATATTCTAATATTAAACTGTATGTAATATGCATGTACGATAATAGTAAAACATGAGTTATGCAATAATAACTCATTATCATGATAGTAAACCATCATCGATTTACTGTATGTAATTTAATTAATAATAACTCCTTCTCTCTCTTTACCTATTTCCTTTTTCTTTTATGAACCTAGGTTACCTTCGAACCTAGGCTGAAATCACGAAATACGAACGATTGGAATACTGGTAATATTTGGGTATAACCTATTTTGGGTAAATATTGGGCATAATGTATTTCGTGAAATGATTGGGCATAATATATTTGGTGAAATTGTTGGGCATAATTTGTAATTGATATTGAGGCATTATTATCATTATAACTGCAAGTTTGGGTTAATTGGCACGTAAACCAAGTTTTGGGCGTAAACTGTAAACTGGAATATTAAATCCAGATTGGGCATAACTATTAGTTAGGACGCCAGGCATAATGTATATTGGGATTTTGGAGCATGACTATTATTGCAAATATGTGAAGATTAGGTGTAGCCTATTTTGATCAATAACTTGTAATTGAATTTGTTGGGCATAAACTGAGAATTGAAACATGACTAGTTTTGTGAAATTGGGATAATTAGCATATAAAATCTAGACTCGGACATGTATGGTAAATATGTAAATTGGCTAAAAGATGAACATGCCTTACCCGACATTAGATTGATTTGCATTGTAAAACTGCCCGGAACCGCTCGGCACATCCAGTAACCGCAACAACATAGATCTAATGTGAGAGGTTAGCACATTTAGCCCAAAACCCGAGGTTAGAATGAGTTTGCGGTAGAAGTCTGCCCGGAACCGCCCGACACATCCAACAACCGCTAACAACAGTTGTAATGTGAGAGGTTAAGGCATTGATGAATGAATTAATGCTAATAAACAAGACATGCTACGAATGGTAAGGTTAAGTAACATATGAATAAGCAACACTTAACCAATAAAACATGATGTGTGATAGGGTTAAGTAACACGAGAGGGCATCACTTAACCAATGTAATATGACAAGTGGTAGGGTTAATTAACACAAGTGGGCAACACTTAACCAATGTAACATGACAAGTGGTAGGGTTAAGTAACACAAGAGAGAAATACTTAACCAATATAACATGATGTGTGATAGGGTTAAGTAACACAAGAGGGCAACACTTAACCAATGTAACATGACAAGTGGTAGGGTTAAGTAACACAAGAGGGAAACACTTAACCAATGTAACATGACAAGTGGTAGGATTAAGTAACACAAGATGGAAACACTTAACAAATGTAACATGACAAGTGGTAGGGTTAAGTAACACAAGAGGGCAACACTTAACCAATGTAGCATGACCAGTGGTAGGGTTAAGTTAACACTTAACCAATGAATGAGTAGGGTTAAGTTAATAGGAAATACTTAACCAATATAATATGATGAATGAACAGGGTTAAGTTAATACAAAACACTTAACCAATTACAACATGATGAATGAGAAGGGTTAAGTTAATAAGAAACACTTAACCAACATGACATGGCATGTGGATGGGTTAAGTTAACTTGAATGGATGGATAACACTTAGCCAATTTGGGGGGTATACGAATAGACCCTAGAAAACCCTAGTAACGGGGACCCATTTCAGCAGTAACCCACATATATGTATCACGGTACCCTAAAACTAGGCAGGGTGGGGCACGATTACTGGGCTGACTCTAAGCGGTCAAAGTAGTGGCAGGGGGTGCAATAGTGTAGTTCCGACGAAGTATGGGCGTGCACGTGCTCCGGAGTGGAAAAGCAGGCACTGGGCAGCAGTAGTATACACTGTGCATCTAAAATTTGTGTCGGGTTGCTATCATAGAGATTGATACACCTTATGGTGGGACCAGCACAGAGTATCTACACGCAAGAGAGGGCTGATTGACACAGACACAAGGAAAGTTAATACAAGTAGGGAGCTGATCGATAGTGTAGTAAGGGTACATCTAACATCTTCATGGCAATTAGGCTAATTGAGGTAAGATCCTCATACTAGATGTACACCTGAAGGCTACCACAATTGCGGGGTTGGGATCACCTTATTATATAACACAGGGTACTAGTTGGGACACTAGTAGGGAATACGAACCATTCTATAAAAGATACTAGTTAGGATACTAGTTAGTTGGTGCAGAGATATAAAAATCAGAATAACAGGGTAGTAGTGAAGCAGAGAAAGAGTAGAAGTGCATTCGGTTTATCTTGCCTTATCATATCTTATGCTAATCTTATGTTTTCTTGTTATCTTTGTTATCATGGTATTGTCTTATATTCAGTTTATTCACGTCGTGTTACTTTTACCAGTTTACATACTGAAAGTCACTGGACTTACCGAGCTTTATGTCTGACCCATTTTTTTTTTCGTCTTGTTTTCTTCTGTTCCCCCCTCCCCAGGTAGTCCGGGAGGGAATAGCTCATCTTAGTTTGGACCGTTTCTCTTTCCAAGCTTGGAGATTCAATGATGTATGGCTTGGAACTTCTTATCTTTGGCTATGGCTGTGGTTGCATTTTAATTTAGGGACTTATGCTACTTTGCTATGTTTTATGCTTCTTATATACTTGGAAGTTTTTGAATCAAGACAGAAGTTTTATGTAATACTTCTAAGTATGATTGAGTCAATTGTTGTAAAAGCTTTACTGAACTATATTGCTCATAAAATGCCTTTATTTTCCGCTGCTTTATTTGTCTGTCTTGTAATTTATCTGCACCTTTTACCTATAATGATTCACTGAAGTTAATGCATTCCGTTTGTGAGTGACATTAATGAATGTGGGGTGTTACAGCACCAAATGACTTACAAGGAAGATCTGAAGTATGGCACTATTGCTATAATCTATCTCTACAAATAAATGGCCCTTGGATTATAGGAGGAAACTTCAACACTACTCGCTTTTCCGTTGAACATAACATAGGCAATGCCTCCCATGATTCTATCTCTTTTAACTCTTTTATCCAATCTTGTTCGCTTATTGAACCTCCTATCAACAATCGTCACTTTACTTGGTCAAGTAGAAGGGAAGAACCTTCGTTGGCTAAACTACACTGTTTCTTCTTTAACCTAATCTGGGGCGATCTCTTCCCTCTTTCACTGGTCAACGGTCTAGCCACAACCATTTCAGATCATTGCCCAATTCTATTAGACACTAAGTCAGGCACCCCTATCAAACGTCCATTCATATTTTAGAGACTCTGGTTCTTAGAATCCTCTTTTGACAATTTTGTCAAACACATTTGGTTGCAACCATTTGAGTACCATTCTGCTATGGCTAGGTGGTTTGCAAGCTTCGTACATTGCGTAAACTAATTCATCCATGGGATAAAAACATCTGGAACTCACTCAAAACCCGAATTTCCTCCACTCAAGATGCCATCCTTAACCTAAACATTCTTGAGGAATCTCGACCACTCTCAAAAATTGAACGCCAAAACCTGAAAGAATATGAGGAAGAATTAGATATACTTATCAAATAAGAAGAAACTGGAAGGAAGCAGCGATCAAAGATTAAATGGATAAATGGGGGGGGGGGACAAATACACTGCATATTTTCATCGAATGGCTAATGGCCATCGTTGAGCTACATTTAAATCAGAGATTATTCACAACAACTCCACCTTAAATGATCCAAATGAAATCTGTCATCAATTCAATATTTTCTACCGAGACCTTCTTGGCTCATCTCCACCTCCTTCCCCAATGATTGATTGGCATATATTATATCCTAATCCATCACCATTACCATTGATCACCTTTCTCAGAAGAAGAAATTTGGAAAGCCTTAAAAGACATGGCAAACGATAAGGCTCCTGGGCCGGATGGCTTTGGCATAGCCTTTTACAAACATTTTTGGCCCACAATAAAAACAGATATAATAGAGATGCGCTCAGAATTTTACTCTAACCCATCAGTGATTGCCAAATTATATTATGCTAACATCATCCTCATACCGAAGTTTCCTGGAGAAAACACCCTCCCTTCTTTTAGACCCATTAACTTCCTCAACACCATATTCAAGATCATTGCCAAAATTTTAGCTAATAGACTTCAATCTTACATTGCTTCATTGGTTAAGAACGAACAATCTGCATTCATTTTAGGGAGAAATATAATAGACTGTGTAGTTGCCACTCAAGAAGTCATCTACTTCTGTCCTGTTTACAATACCCTTGGAGTCCTTAAACTTGACTTTTCAAAAGCATTTGACTCAGTTAATTGGAATTTCATACTTTCTCTCATGACCCATAGAGGTTTCCCTTTAAAGTGGTGCAATTGGATCAGACAAATTCTGAACACTAGTTTCTCCATAGTTTGTATAAATGGTGAAACTAGGGGCAAAATCAAATCAAAAAGAGGTTTAAGACAAGGAGACCCCCTCTTACGCCTCATATTTGTTCTTATAGCGGATATCTTTAACCAGATGGTGAAATTATCACTCTCTCATAACTTTTTTCTGTCATTTCACTCCCAGTTCAGATTTATGTACATCCAGTTTACAATTTGCAGATGACACTATACTGTTTTCCTCTCCTACCCCTTCGAATATTCACTGCCTTAAAGTACTCCTCTACACGTTTGAAATTGTGTCGGGTCTATCCATCAATTTTAATAAAAGCTCCATTATCATGCTGGGAAATTCTAACAATCTTGGCCCTATTATCGCTGAATGCTTGAACTGCAAGCTGGATTCATTCCCAATAACTTAACTCGGCATCCCTCTTCATCCTACCAAACTCCTCAAATCTGATTGGCTCCCCCTCATATCTAAAATTGAATCCAAACTTGCAGGCTGGAAAGTAAACTCTTTATCTTCAGCTGGTCGCCTCATCCTTGTCAAACATGTCCTCTCTACTATGCCCACTTATTGGATGTCCTTCCACAAACTACCTAGGTAGCCAATAAAATTGATTCAATTCGCAGCTCTTTTCTATGGAATGAGGGAAAACTGAAAAAACTAGTCAATTGGCAAACAGTATGTCTTCCTTCAGATCATGGTGGTCTTGGAATCCTTTAACTCGCCTCTTTCGACCTTGAACTGCTTGCAAAATGGATATGGTGCACCCTATCACCAAGGCATTTTATTTGGAAAGATTGGATCTTGTTGCATCTCTATAACTCAAACCTATTTCTTATACTTCACTTCCGAAAAACAGCTAGACCATCACCGTTCTGGAAGGGGGTACTATCCTCCTTCAATAGAGTCAAAACCCTTTTCCATGTGAAGGTGAACAATGGAGAATCCTGTTTATTTTGGATGGATATTTGGAAAGAGAAAATCCCCATTTCCAATTTATTACCTAATCTTGCCCCTCTGAATCAATCCAGCCCTTTAACCGTTGCAGAGGCTCTCGAGCTTGGTCCAATGGGCATTTTCCCTCCATCTCTTTTTGGGCTTAATACACTTAATGAAATAATTTCGATTGGGTAGTCAATTAATTTTTTTCATTTATCCAGTAGGCCTGATTCTTTCATTTGGGCTTTGGGCCATCGAATAAATTCTCAGTTGCGATCTGCTACAAATTCTTAATCCATCCAGGGCACTGTTTTTCCTTCTCCCGCATCTGGAAATGTCACCTTCCTCTTTGTGTCATACTCTTCCAATGGCTCCTCATTCATAATCGCATTAACACCAAAGATAGATTATGCCGTTTCAATATCAATGTCGATCCCATCTGTATGCTTTGTAACCATCAAAATGAATCCCTCTCCCATCTTTTTTTGAATGCGACTTCTCCTTTGGGGTATGGGTTGCAATCAGTTCATTTCTGCTTGGTTTTATCCCTTATGTTCGATCCTTCTTTGAATATTGGTAGCACAACTCCCCTGATCCCAAACTTGACTCCTTGGTGGCTCTCTTCTCCTGGAGTATTTGGTTAGAACGGAATGCCCACGTCTTCGGCAGACCCAAGAGACTCTTGATGGGAACATGTTATCACATCCTGCATCTTTTCAAAATATGGACAGGCACAGTTAGGCATGCACGCTTCAGGCTCTCTCTTCCTAAGCCACAGTCCACTAGAATGAAAGGTAGTAGCTCTCTCTTCCCTTACTAATGATGGGCTTGGGTTATATCTCACCGCTATGCTTTATTTTAGTTGAGTACCTATATTCTATGTTCGCAGTTGTTTTATGTATATGTTATGTGATATGCTAGGACTTTCCATATTGACCTATATGGTCTAGACTTTATTTGTCATTGGTTGGCCTGCCAACCAGACTATATTTCTAGCTAAATATATCTATGCATAACCGACTGTGTCGCACCATGGTATGCACCCGTCTTCCTGAGACGACCCGAACTTCCCCGTTAAGGAAGGCACGGATTAAATTGAGGACAAGACAAATCAGAACGCAAACAGAAGAACATTTCTCTGTTAATTACAACAATTCCATCAGATACAAGAATATACAGAGTATAAATGAATAAAATACATTCGATAAATATCAGAGATTACAATATATTACATAGCAGCGGAAAATAATGCAAAATACAACTGAAGAAGATACATGGATACAAAGCTTTCCGGATATCGTTCCAACATTAAACCAGGTTCCTGTGAAAATAAATCTGCAAAACCAAAACTACTAGCTGCCCGTGTCCAAATAAGGGCACCCAGAGTTTAGGTTAAAACAATAAACTCCAGGTCAGTCATGGGACTGGTGTGAGAACTAAAACATTTATTTAAAACCTTACTTTAAATCAGATATATCAAGGGACCACGCCGTATAACACGGAACGGGTTTCCTCCCAAGAATACCAGTGCATATAACAAAATAGCGCAATGCTTTTTGAAAAAAAATGAAGCTATTATAAGACCCAGGTCCTATCACACAATGCAATGCAACGCAAGCCGGGGGATAAGGTTTTCCCTTATAATGGCCAAACATGCTTATTACGTTTAAAACAAATCATTTGATACTACTATAAGTGCATAGTGTATAAAACAACTTCAAATCATAAGTATCAATCATAGACGGCATGGGTACCATATATCATGTCGCCATACTAGTTCTACAATTAAAACCGCAAAATCACGTATTTGGAAGTTGGATTTCCATCTGTGAACCGAGGCAAGGGATCGTCCTCACTGACTTCGAGACAATCTAGCCCATGTCTCAGGGTCAGAGCGCATCGACCCTTGGAGCGACAGGGCCGGTCCAACGATGTGGATTAAAATTCCTGAACACTACGTTTCCTCGCCCTATGGGGGCGTAAATGAGCCAACGAATGACTCCATCGGACCCAGATCGTCCGATCTAACCAAGGCGCCTCGCAACAGCAACAACCACATAAGTCAAACTCGTTAGGGCGTGTAAAACCACTGACGCCACTTCTAGCTAGAAGGAAACGCATGCCCTCTCTGAGGTCCTCTCCCGTTTCTAGTTCACAACCGGGGTGTGAGGCTCGCGAATTCACGTTACACAAAGCTATGCCACACAGGCTATGCTTTGATCATCACCACAAGACCTTGCTTTTCAACAGAAGCCTTGATCAATTGCCACTTAGGCATGCCACATAGGCAATTCACTCCATGCGTTTGATATCCATCAATATATAACCTCTGAGCTCGTACGTCTCAGAGAAGGGCGTTAAGCAAGAGAATAAATTCTCCGCCGCCAAACAGATATATATTTAATAGAAATCAACCACACAGACTAAAATCCAATGTCAGACACACAGTCCATTTACAAGTTCGTTCTGGGTCTGAACGAAACCGAAGGCACCTAGTACCCCGCACATCCATCGATCTCTAAGTACTTCTGGACGTCCACTAACTGATTCCCTCTTCTTGGGTGTACGGCCCAATCAAGATCATTAGTAATTATCCAAACGACGTGAAGACCTCCGGTCTTCAACCACCGTCTTCATCCTCGACACCACGTCGAATCAGTTATTCAGAATGGGATAAACCCGGTCTTTCTGAAAAACTCGCGTATATAATAAACGAGTGTTACACAAACACAACATACGCCTCATTCCAATTCAGAATATTCTTTTATTCCAACATCCTTATACTTTGGGAAAGGTTCCCATTAATTTTATCAAAGATGAATTCTTTAAATTTATTCTTTAATCTTCTTTGAATATCAATTCAAACTAGTCGGGATTAGCGAACCACACCGAAGTAATCATTTATTTTTTTTCCCAATCCCAACCTATTCATCCCATGAAGTAAAACTGGTCATACTTCATATCTAACACCACGGTGTTATCGGTAAATTCTATTATCATTTCACGTTCAAATCTAATTAAAGATTTAACTATCGCCTAGAGCAAAACTGGTGATTCTCCCTTCTCGATCTTTTCAATCCAATTAAAGATTCATTAAAACTCCACTTAGTTTTAACCTTTAACTGGGTTAAAGAATCAGTGTCATTTAAAACACGGTTCACGATAAACTCAAAATCACATTCCATTAATTATCGGGTTAAAGAACAAGTGTTATTTAAAACACTGTTCACGACAAACCCAAATCACATTTGATATTAAATACAAGGCTCTCAATAGAAAATATATCGGCTTATATTCAATATCAAATTCTACGACCAACAAATATCGTATTGGAAATAACGATATTAATATATCTTTCAAATTCTAATAACAATATCTGTATCATCACGAAATCCAACATCGAAATATTCCGAAGACAATTTCGATTCAAATCTATTCCAATTCAATTATTGGAAATTCTGGTTATTTTCAAAACCATTTCAAATTCACTTTATTTATTTCAAAAATAAATGAATTATAATTCTAGTTCAAAACTAGTTCATTTCGATAAAAATCTATTTTATCTTTTCAAATATGGAGTTTTTCATCCCAATTCTTCACAAATCATTTCTTATGATTTTACACAAATTATTGATATTTTTAATAATTTTATCAAGGCCCGTACAGTCGATTTCCATCAACGGCCATCGAACTGCATTTATAGCGACCTTTTCCAAATTTGATTTGGACATAATTCCAAATCCAACCGTTAGATTTCAAATTTCTAATATTCGTTAGAAAGCTCTTTTTGATACGAACCCAACAGTTCCAGTTTGAGGAGAATCCGACGGTAGGATCTCCCGCAATGTCCATTCGAAGTCAACAGTCGAAATTCGCGAACTACCGCGACGCGGCGCTTTCTATTCAGGCCATTATATTATATATATAATATATATAATATATACTTCGTCGATTTCCTTTTAAAACGTATTGTATAAATCGTTTTAAATTTGTTTTCAAAACGATTTCAACTTCTTTTCAAATTCAAATCAAAATTGAATTTTTCCTTATAAATTTGATTTAAATTCATTTCAAATTGATTTCAATTCAAATCGATTTTCAGTTCAATTTCAATACGTTTTAAATTCAATTCAAAACGATTTCAATTCTATTTCAATCTAATTCGAATTTCAATTCTTTTCAATTTAATTCGAATTTCAATTCAATTCAGTTTAATTCGAATTTCAATTCAATTCAGTTTAATTTGAATTTCAATTCTTTTCAAAATATCAGATTTTGAAATCACTTTCGATGTTCATTATAAAATGAATAAAATCGATATAAATATCGTTCAGGTCAAGATAGCGTAAATCTAATCAACACGACTTCATATATTTCTATTTTCAAATATTCTATTTCAAATATTTCTTTTTCAAATATTTCTATTTAAAAAATTTCTATTCAAATATTCTATTTCATATATTCTATTTCAAATATTATATTTCAAAAATTCTATTTCAAAACTGCAATGAGGCCTAATCAATTACCATATAATGTTAATTATACGGATTTTCTACAACACATGTATATATCAACCATGGCAAATAATCAACCATCATCTAAAGTGCATTCTACACTGTATAAGCATCAAATATAAATATTCAACGCTTATAACAGTCTGTCAATCAATCGATCGACATACAACTAATTATTGGGATTAGTGTATGTCATATATAATCCCAATACCCGTGTGGGGTTTCAAACAATCAAACACAGATTTTATTTGTGCAGTTGGGCGATGTGTAAAAATTATCATCCCAATCAATATCAGTCAAATGTGTGTATATAAACAAATCGTCCGATTTGTTTATATTTATTTCATTTTAAATACACGTTACAATTCTATTTTCAACTATAAAATATTTTTAACTATATAAATATTTTATTTCATTTCACAACACATCACACAATCAACTACACATCAAAATCAAACAAAAAACCATACAAGCCGTCCATGGTCCGTGGACGACGGGTGTCGGTGCTACTAAACACCGTCTGCATCCTAGTATATATTTTAATTAGAAAATTAAATTTAAAAGTGAGAAGTTCTCACCGGCTAGCTAATCCAAACGCCTCGACTCTTCTTATGTAGAAGTCATCGCTGTTCTTGCCTTTTGTCACTTTCGCTGCCCGTAGCCACTACATATATAAAAATCACATTTTAATATTATTGCTAAGTATATAAAAATCATATTTTTATAATCACTCCATATGGATAAAAATCACATTTTTATGCCGCTAATCTATAGATAAAAATTCTATTTTTACAACGATGTTCATATAATAAAGATTATATTTTTAACCTTTTTATATTATAAAAATTATATTTTTATATGCCAAAAGTCACATCTTACTTCTTTTAAAAATCTCATCTTTCTATGATTAAAAATATAATCTTTACTTCTTTATAAAAACCGAATTTTTACTTTGCTATTCAATATAAAAAGATCGAATTTTTTACTTTGTTAACTCTCCAATAAAAATCGTATTTCTATCTAAGGCAAAAACCATATTTTTATCTATTTAAAATCATGCTCTTATCTATTTTATATATGATTAAAAACAGAAAATAAAATAAAAATCCAATCTTTTACTTAATAAAAATCATATCTTTTAGTCATTAAAGATTATGTATCAAAATCAGATTTTCAACTATATAAATAACTAAAACAAAATTGAAAACTCACATTATCCGTCGAATTCGAGTTGGAGGGGGAAGAGGTGCTGCTTGGGGGGGGGGGGGGTGTAGACGGCGTCGGTTAGGGTTTAGGGTAGGGGGTTCAACTGGAGAAAGGGGGAGCTAGGCTTTGGCCGGAGGAGGGTCGGAGATGGATGGCGACTACGGGGAGGGGAGGAGGTGTTGAATGGCGGAAGGGGAGCCCACGTCGCGGTGGTCTGACGTCGCGATGGGAAAGGAGGGGAGAGAGAAGAGGGTGTGTTGCTAGAGGGGGGGGGGGAAAGAAGTAGGTGGCGGCGTGGTTACTGGGGGGCGTGGCATCAGTGAACGACGGCGGTTCCCCCCCCCCCCCCCCCCCGTCGTGCTCCTCCCCTTTTTTTTTCTTATTCGATCTGAGGAGGTGAGAGAGAGGGGGATTGAGAGGTATATAATAATATATATTATTTTAATTTTTAAAAAGTAAACTTTTTATTTCAAACTCGAAATGGGACCCACCGCCTGTCGTCCATAGCTAATTACCCCCATTCCGAATACAATGGGATATGTTTCGTAAGCTGATTCGATCGTTTCGATCAGTTTTCGTCAAAATCAACATATAACTCTATATATTGAATTTGAACGCGCATTTCAATTTACTGGGGTCACGTACTAACTCGAAAAATTCCAGAAAAATATTTTCTAGCTTCGAATTAACGATACGGTCCTAACAAAACTAATTTCGTCAAATTCTGAGACCGTTTGAAAAATGGTCATTTTCTAGTCGATTAAAATCAACTAAAACTGGTCAAACGCGTTTTCCTTCGCCACGCTCACATATTGAATCGAAAAATTATGAAATTTGAAACCTGGCAATAATTGTACATCACGGATCCAACAAAAGTGGTTTCGTCGAAATCCGAGCTCGTTTGCAAAATTTCCATTTTTAAGGGCCAGAAATTCCATAGCGACTATTCTGAATTTTCAACTGGACATATCTTTTTATCCCTGCTATGAAATTTTGATTTTTCTGATTCGTTGGAAAGATATTCTCAATTAGATTCCATTATTTTTGGTTTCACTAAAATCCGGTTTATTTTTCATCCGGTACATTCATTTGAAGTTTGAAATCGAATTATCGAACTACCGTGTCATTTTCAATTCCTTTTATAATTATTTATATTCTAACGACGATCTATATAAATATATACGTTCGAATCCATTCAAAATAAATTTCTCGTCGATATTACTTATAATAATTCATTTTAAATATTCAAAATTCATGAAAATTACCAAATAAAATTTTTAAATTGGCCCGCATTTCCCGGGTTGTTACACTTCCTCTAAAAAATATCGAGCCTGCAAAATTCATTGTGCTTGAGTTATGCAAAATTTTGGAAATGAAAATCATGCATGAAGTTTCATATTAAGTTAGTGAATTTGATACAAGATACTTTACATATGAGGTAAATACAAAAGTTTTGTTAACCAAAATATTTAATGTTCAAATGCCTATAGTAGGCGTATATATAATAATGTAAACTCAATGTATAACATAGGAATATTGAGTTGCCACTTCAAGTTTAAGATCCTTCGAACCAATTACTTATATTAAGTCATAATGACGTCTTCCAATAAATACACTCATCAATGCCAAAATTAATCGATGTAGGTAATGGCAAAGCATTAGTGCATTATTTATTTTGGTTATATGCAATAGAGTAAATCTGATAGTCAAACTATATAAATGGTTCTGAGTTAACTAAGAAGCCATAATAAGACTATGGGCTTAGAGATAAAGGGCATGAAATATTTAATATTTAAAAATGAACAAAATTGTTCATTATGCTGTCCAAGAATTATATATGTGATATAATTAACATAAGATGACTACCTAAAAGATTGTGTTTTGGCGAAAAAAAACTAGCTTAATGCTTGATTAGATATGGATCATGGATCACTAAGATATATATATACTAATATATATATATATATATATATATGTATATGTAATAAAATAGAGGGATGTTGATTTGAGTGGGATCATATTATAGTTTAAATTATACATTTATAGTATTATGCAATGTTCTCTATAATTTTGATTGTCAAAATTTGTATATAGATATTGCAAAATCATTTATCATTATTTTATTACTTATTATCTACTGTAGGTATAAAATAGTTAACAACTTTGATAATTTATTATTAAATTGATCCTTAAGAAGAATAAACTGAAATAAATCAACTTTCTTGACTAACATCGAAATTTGTGGATTGTCCTCAATAAAATTGAAACATAATTGCTTTATAAATATAGAAGATTTAAAAGGGAAAACTGAAGTATGAATTCAATTAAATAAGGTATAAATGTTACAACAATCTACTTATACATTCCTGGTATTGGATATTAGATATGGATCACATATATGTATGTGAATTTGTAGGAATTGGAAAAGAGTAGACATCTGACAAAAGAAAAGTGACTTACGAGTGGAAATGAAGCAAATCTTGTTGTATTATCCATAGGAAGTTGCCTCTTGTTCAAACAACTGGCTTAATTGAAGAATTAAAATATTGTTGTAATGACGTTTCCATTTATAATAAATGTTATTCTGCTTATTTAAACAAGTTTGAATTTCATTTGTAATAAAAGGAAAATTGTTGTTTGTTTTATTTAAATGAAATATCTTATGTAAATGCACAATTAGTTAACAACTTTCTATAAATTCTTAACTTTAATGTGCTTTATTATAACATAAATACTGGGTGAATTAAATCTAATGATCCAACATACCTTGGCTTTATTGGTTAGGCCGTATAAACAAGAAACACATATCAAAACTCCTTAATGATGGAATATTGAGGTCATTTGATTTCGAATCATGTGAAGAATGCAAATCTGGTTTATTAGGAAAAAAATGATAAAAATACCTTTCATTGGACACAACAAACAATATATTGACTATCTAAAATAGTGTGAAATTGTCTCATAACTCACTTTACCTAGAACACCACATTGGTATGGTGTGTCCAAAAGGAGAAGTCGCACCTTATAAGATATGGTATGATCAATGATGAGTCATACCGATCTTCCAATAAATATTAGGGTTATCCCCTTGAAACAATTGTATTCATACTTAATAATAATACTACTATTCCGGTTATGAAGACGCCATATACAATATGAACTAGGAAACGTCCTAATGTGTCTTTTATAAAGATTTGGGATGTGAAGCGTTTGTTGAACGTCTTACCTCTAACAAGCTTGGACACAAATCTGATAAGTATTATTTTATGGAATATCTGAAAGAAGTAAAAGGATATTATTTCTACAAACACTCTGAGAATAAAATATTTATTGCTCGAATTCGTACTTTTAAAGAGAGCTAGTCTCTGAAATACCGATGGTAATAAAGTAGAACTCGAAATTTCTCGGGAACCACAAAATACCTTTGTACCTTGTGTTGATAAGGAATTTAGTGGGAGTAGCACGATAATCCTAATATTGTATATTGGTTGTTGGAAATGATGTCTGTTTTAAACAAGAAATAGACACTGATTCTACTAACGAGAATGCCTAAATTAAGAAGTTCATCATTAAACTTAATCCATTATTGATCCAATGATTTTACATTGTGAAAACAATTGAGCTATTGATCAGGCCTAGAAACCTTGATCTCATTATTGATCCAAACACATATTTAAGAAGTATAATTTCATCTGTAAAATTATCCACATAGGAAATATACATATTTGCAAAGCACCGTATGTTGCAGGCCCAGTGATTAAAACTCCATCGCAGCAAAAGAATGATAGTCACACTAGTTTCATTGGTATATGATTGACTGACTCTAGTCACACTAGTTTCATGGGTCAATGATTGATTGACTCTAGTGCAAGTGGGAGATTGTTAGAGTTTACGCCCTAGGGGAAATCCATTTGATGTGATAAATAACACTTTTGATGTTATATTTTATTTTGAATAAAAATTCTGTTACGTTATATTTACTGTGCAATATAAATATTAACATAATAGAAGTCCTTAGAATAATAATATAGAATATATAGTTTCAAGTAAGTGACTTAAACATGAGATTATATAATATAATAATAAGTATTATAATTCTTAAATGTCCCTAGTCAAGTTTTATTGAATATAGGACAACAATAAAACATTAAGACTAGTATGTTGATTGACCGATGATCATATCTCATTGATCATTAATATATGTGATATTAATATCAATACATAAATACATATTAGAGAATAGTGCATCAGGCTGACCCAACATAAGAAAATCTTCATGTAATATAATTAATAATGTCATATGTTATTCTCATAGTGATAGGGATGTAATGGTCCTCAGACTTGAAATCATTATAATTTTATTCGAGGATATTTGTGTTTTGATATCATCAAAAGTTACTTTTAACTGAATAGACAATAAAGGTGATTATCAAATACATCTCGAATTGATTGAAAATCATGAATGATCTAGATGGAATTTAAACCTATGATATAAGTAGTGATATCCATGGGCCTCTTAATTGAGTGAGACTATGAAATGCATGGCCGTGCTCAAATATTGATTTGTTTTTTATAGTCTAATCATTGATCAAGATAAAAAGATTAAATTATAAAGAGGATGATACGTTCTATGCTTCGAGTTTAATCTTGGATATATTGGTTAAAAGGATTAAATTACATTGTAACACTGGTTACAGAACTGAATCGTTGATTTTATTATAACTTGGGTAACAACGATGTATTACTAGATGCCACTCGCTGGTTATAATTTTAAATACGATTTAAAATTATTGCCAACATTATAGTAACCTATAGGGTCACACACTTAGAACAGTATAAGGGGAAGGCAATTCTTTGGATAAATAAAATATCAATCTATTGATATTTTATTTGACGTTGGAATGGGTATATAGATGGTTCCTTGATTTGGGGTTCATGTTTATTTTATGAAAGAGGGTACTCCCTTATTTTATTTAAATAGAACGAATACTACTATATAAAAATCAACCAAATACCCTTTCAATAAAACCCTAATTGTAATGGCGGCTAGTACCACATATTCTCCTCTTTCTCTTCAATCTGTATGACGACCAAAGAGAGATTGTTTGTGTGGACACCAATAGAGGCGCCTCCTTCAAGCGCTAGAACCGATTCAACCAAATTGATCACTCGCATATGTTCGTGGAGTAAAATAAGGGAAAAGGTATACGATTTATCCAATATTCAAAATGACAAAATATGTCAACTTTTGTCAAATCCAGGTTTTGTCAAATATTAAAATACTATCAAAAGCGAGATTTTATAACTTGACAAATTTAAGTTGATTTAAACATTTGAAAATATTAATTTATAGATATTAAGTTGAATTTTGAATTCGGTTTAATAGTTGCTCAAAACTATAAAATATATTAATAAAAATTTATCGACTTTTGTCAAAATGAAGCTTTTAGATACGTATGTGTAAAGCTATTTTACCATAACTTAGATTGATTAAAAATTATTATTCAATGTGGGTTATTAAATAAAATAACTTCTTTAAAACAAACAAAATGTTTACAAACATCGTTGTGTTTAATCGACAGAAGTTGTAGTTGTTTTGTTAACGAAAGTGCAAATTGAATTGTAATTTTGGTAAGTTGAAACACTTAAAAAGTGTGACAAAAGTGTCAAAAAAGCTTAGGAATAAGCCAAAATTCCTAAGCACGTATCTTTTGTCTTATATGTATCCATAGTTTTGTAAAACCATGTTCCATGCACATGGTTTCAAAAGAGGTTTCCTTCCATGTTAAGGGATCTTTTAGGATGAAGACACATGTCCATGTATGTGTCATTACCTCCTTAATCCCCTTTTCCTATAAAAGAAGTCCCTTCCTCTTTGTTTCATTCATTCCACTTCATTTCTTTCTTTCTACTTCTTCCTAAAGCTCTCTTCCTTCTCTAATCGCTTCCAAGCCTCCTACTCCTTCCTCTCTCATCCTCCCCTCCCCTAGGCTATGCACCACCACCCTCCTCCTTCTCCTTGTGCCTCCTTATAAAATAAGGAAAGAAGTTATATATATGTATGTATATTATATACATATATAAGTTTAGAGAGAGAAAATGTTTTACAATGCAGTTACGCTGTCCGACAGTCCAATAAAGTATGCTGGAGTGGAACCCAAATGTGAGAAATACTATTTATATATATTAATTCAATAATATATGTATAGTGATGTATGCTTGTGATTGGTTAACGGTTGTTAACGTTTGGGTTAATTAGAAATTGATTATAGTATAAGCATTATTGAAAAAACGCTTATATGCATGTATATTTGTGAAATATATATTGAAATGTATGAAATGATGTTATGAATATGGTTATGGATGTTGAAATGGTGATTAGTGGTAATGTATTTAATAAGTCTCGGGCAATTTAAATGAATATTTTATTCATTTAAATGATGGCTGAAAATAAAAAGTGGGATTTTAAATCCGAAATGATTTGGAAATAAAATTAAGATATATGTGAAAAACTTTTTGTAAAACTGGAAAATTATTTGAAATTTATTTCAAGTATAAATGACTTGCTTAATTTTTTTTGGCAAGGCCGACTGATTTTTATAGTGATCCATAACACTCTTTTATTTATTAAAATAAAATAAAAGATACAACTTAGTACATGAGATATGCGATATACATATCGACTAGTACGGTTTTTAATGTGGCCTGACCACGACGGCTCTTCCACGCAGGGAAGCAAAATACATTTCATGATTAACTTACACTAGGACATTACATAAACAAATTACATAGTAAATCACTTATTAGATATCATGAACTCCCTGAGAGCTTATTCAAACTGATCATCAGTTAACCTTTATTTTTGATTAATTTCTTTAAGCAACTCCATCTGTATAAATGGCATGCTTAAATTTGAATTTGAAAATGAGTAGTAACATTAAAAAGTGAAGTCTAGTTTGAATATTTAGAAAGTGTTTTAACTGAGTTTTATTATTCAAACAATCCTACTTTATTTTTTAATAGGTTTCAAGAAAGTTTGGGTTCAAAAGGATAAGTTTTGAAAAATAGTATTATTTTAATAATAAAATAATATTATAATATTCATTAAATATGAATATTGAATTTTAAAGGTAAAATTTGAAATATTGTTTTCAAATAAGTATATATGCATTTTAAAATGATTTATAAACTATTTCAAAGTAAATTAGATTTATTTTAATATAAAATTATGATATAGTCTGAATTGGACTAGTCGCGTAGAGATTGTTTGCGAATTTCGACTATAAACTTCAAACGCTCATAACATGAGCAAATTTAATCGAATTCCTTCGAAACGAAAAATGTTTGCTTTCCAACGATAATAGTTTTCAAATGGAAAAGTAATTTTAAAAATATAATATGTAGATTTCAAGTTATGTGTAGAACCATTTTTGAAAAGGTCGCCATAAGTGCAGTTCGTTGACCGTAATGGGAAACGACTAATTCTAAATAAATAAAAATATGGATTTTTTGTAAAATCATTTTAAACCATTGAAAAGTGATTTAAGTTGATAAAGTAAATTTTTGGACAATATAAAAATCATTTGACTAAATAAGCTAATATAAGCCTATTTGCAGCACTTTTTGTGACGTTATTACAACATTTTCTGAAAAAGGTTTATTTAAAGGGTTTAAACTCATTTGTTTTCATCTATGACTTAAGTAATCAATTTTGAATGGAAAATAAAATATTTTTGGAAGTTTTAAACATTTAAACAAAATTTGTTTTAAAATGATTATGATTACTTAAAGGATGTAAAGAGTTTTCAAATAAAATGGTTCATTTGAAATTGAATAGAAATAATTTCCATATAATTGGCATTAAGATCCATAGATGAAACTTATACTATTCGGGGAATTTCAAAGGTATTTATACCTTTATTCCACCTATAGTATGTGTTGAATATGAGAATTTATACTGAGTATAGGTTGATACAATTTCTGCTTAATTCTTATACCTAATATAAATTGGTTGGGATTTTGGGAAGTAAAATGGAATCAAACCTTTAGATATTCGATATTTGAACTCGTAGTTCAAATTTTACTATTTGGGGAATTTGGAAGGTATTTCGTACCATTATTCCAGTTATAGTATCAGTTGATTTGAGGATGAGTATTGAATATAAGCTAATATAAATTATATTCAATTGGTGTTGGGTTTATTGTGAATGGTGTTTTAAATGACCTCATTCTTTAACTTAAGATCGAGTATGATTTGAAATTTAAGAAAAGATATGTTGGATAAATCTTTTTTATTAAGGTAAAGTTTTCCCAATTTAAATAAATTGGATTTACATGGAAAGAGTCCTTGAATATTGGATACTGAATTCCGTTATTTAGATGGGTACTATTTGGGGAATTTGGAAGATATTTATATTGTTATTCCACTTATAGTATTTTTTGGTTACAAGAATTTGTATTGAATATAAGTTGATATAATTTCTATCTAAATCTTATATTTAATATGGATTGGTTTTGGGTATGTTGTGAACGATGCCTTAAATAACATTATTCTTTAACCCGCTAAGATTAAGTTATGAATTGGTTTTGGGTTTGTTGTGAATGATGTCATAAATAATAATAACCCGCCGGATTTAGTTATGACTTAGGAATATTTGAAAGGATTAGGATCTTCTAAAGAGATAAATGAAGATGATCTTTAACGATTTTGATTTAAAGATGGGTTTAAAAGGAAAGTAAAGAAAAAAAGAAATAATGAATCTTGATAAAAAAATTAATGGATGATTATTAAGATTTTTGAAGCTTAATTATCTTTGATTTAAAAATATTTTTTTTGAAAAGGATTTATGAAATGAATGATTTAAATGATAAGGTTTTAATTAACTAATAAAAATGGATAAGAGACTTAGAAAATCATGCATTTCCATATTATTTAACAGAGCAATTGTTATTGGGAAAGTTCGGGATCGGACTTCTGTCCGAAGACCATTCCAAATAAGAATAAGACGTAATGGAAGATATTAAAGATGGTGCTAAAGGCCAAAAATCTTCACATTGAAAGGATTGGTCTATTGATTTTTTCTTTATTGGGTTGCTCCAATATCAAGATGCATATTGTGGTGGCATGCCCAAACGTATTTGGAGATTTTCCGGATTGCAAGGACCTCTCTCCTTTATTGGACAAGGAATAAGGTGCCTTCGATTTTGTTTAGATCTAGAACGGACTTGTATAGATGTGTGTCTGACATCATGTTTTGTAATGTATGGTTGATTTTTACTGAACATATTTCTGTTGGTGGCGGAGAATTATTCTCTTAGCTAAACACTCTTCTTTGAGACGTACGAGCTCAAAGGTGATGTGGTTGGTGTTTAGCAATTATGTATTATGGAACGACAGTGTGGCATACTAAGTGATATGCTATTGATGATCAAAGCATGGCTTAGAGAGCGTACCTTTGTGTAGACTTCGACAAGCCTCACACCCTGGTAAATGGCCAAAACAGGAAATTGCGACAAGGATATGAGTGTGTCATCTCCTTCCAGATAAATAGTTTACCATGGTATTGTAACACCCCGCATTTATAACAATTAAATATTTAAGTAGTGCATATGTGTGTATATATGCATAGACATAAATATATAAAAGAAGAAAAATTAATGTAAATAACAATGCAACACATGCGTTAAAAGAAAGAAGAAATTAGTTACATGTAGTGTAATTATGTTGCATGTAATGATTTACAAGTATTATGCATTAATAATAAAAGAAAAAAAATGAAAGAATAAGATGTATTCAAACTGATAAGGTTACATGCAATAGTTTAAACGGAAAAGAGGGATAAGAAAAGAACAATGAGCATCATTGTTCTAAGCCTTGTTAATAAATGCCTAAGTAGTGCAGTTGGTTAGAGCATGCGGCTTTCATGTAAGAGGTACACAGTTCGATCCTCGTCGACGCCATATTTTTGTTTTAAGGCAAACAGCTAAAATGACACATGTGAAAATATGAATAAATACACATATAAGGAAAATTATTTATGGAAAAATACATGTATATGAAAATATATGCGTGTATATGTGCAGAAATATATATAAACAAGAGAAAAGTTTAAAATAAGGTTGCAATCAAAGAAATATGGTAAGAATTAAGTAACGACATAACACCATTTAAATTTTGAAATCAAAATAGAAGTTGTGCGTATATATATACGTACAAAATGGACAATTGAAGTTTTGTATACATATAAGATGATTATATGTAAATATAATATTTAAATAAGTTCCAAAAATCAAAAAGTCAAAACAAAGTTAACAAATAAACTTCTGTACCAAAACAGCTCGCGGGACCTACAGGGCGGTCGACCCACCCCAGATCCAGGCAGATTTATTAATGAATCTGGACTGTTTTCTTAACCATGTTCATTGCTGACTCAGCGCTACGTATATGATAAGATCCTGAACACCTATAAATAGGCTAGCAGAGCCTAGCTTAAATCTCATATTTTCTAAGACGATGTCTACACTCTTCCATTCTACTTCCTCCTCAAATCTCTTCAGAAAAAATAGAATAAATAGTTTAGGAAAATTCTGATTTAAGGTCTGGAGGAAAAGAATGATTATTAATAAAGAAGGTGTTTATAATTCTATTCGAAGTAAGGTAAATTCTTGGATCTGGTCAATTTAATTTTCTTCTCTTTCTTCCCTTTTTCTTTTAATTGAAAATTGTGGATCCATGGTTGTTTAGGTTCTAAATTCAGTTAGGAGAACCATGCAATTCTAGATCTGGACAAGATTCATGATTTGGAAAGCAATTAAGTGAGTAGATTTAAAATATACCCTTTTGATAATGGTATATTTATCGTTTGACATTCCCCATTAATATGCAATGTAAATCTGCTAGAATGATTAAAGTGTTGAAATACTAATATGACATATTGAAATATTAATGTGTTAAAATATTGATATGTTGAAATATTCATATGTTGAAACATTAATATGTTGAAATGTAAACCTGTTAAAATATGTGTAATGATTACTGTTGTATACATACATGTTCTAATTACATGTTAACTTGTGACATATTATGTACTTGAACCCTTAACTGTAGCTTTTGGGATAATTACATGTTAAATTATTAGAATTAGAATAATTACATGATTAATAGTTACATGTTATTATTTTAGAATAGAGTTAAATACATGTCAGAAAGAACATGCAACATGATTATAAGTTAAAATGGAATTAGCATGATATTGAATGTGAGATGTAAAAATAGAATTATAGTAAAAGTTGGGAAGAATGGCCACGCCTAAATTATATGTAAAATTTAAAGTAAAGATAGAAAATTGTAACTGTGCCTAGACACGGGGTTAAATTCAACTTGTGGTTGAAGTCTGCCTGGAACCACCCGACAAATCCAGCATCCACAAGTTGTTAATTTAATGTGAGGGGTCTAGTGCACAATTATACATGTAACAGTGCTAAGACACGAGGTTAAGCCTAACTTGTGGTAGAAGTCTGCCCGGAACCGCCCGACAAATCCAGCATCCACAAGTGGTCGGCTTAATGTGAGAGGTCTAGTGCATAAACATATACCTAAACATATGTATATAAAAGGATAGAAATTAATGGCATTAATTGTAATTAATGGAAATTAATGGAATTGAATGAAAGTTACAACAGTAAAAGGATTGGAATGAAAGAGGAATGATAATGACATATTAAAATTAATTACATTAATGAGAATGTTATATAATAGGTAGGCTTGTCCTAAGGACACGTGGAAATTATAACTTAGTTTATAATAAATGATAGAGGGAATGTGATAACTTATAAGTTGTACTTAATTATAAATTAAGTAATCTGTAAACTTGAGAATCTGAAATCTGCTGATAAGAATAACGTGTTAAAGGCTTGTCCTAGGGACAAGTGGAAATTATAACATGAGTTATGATAAATGGAAAGGGAACTTATTAGTAAACCTTATGGAAAGAATAGAGTAAATGTTTGCACCTTGTAGGAAGTAACTGAACTGACCTTATATGCAGGAACAAATTGTTAGCCTGATTGAGAAATAGTTGCCCTTATCTAATCCAGTTTTTTTTTTTTTTTTTTTTTTTGTGATTTGAATTTTTTTTTGATGATTTGCATTTTTATGAGATGACATGTTTTTATGGTTTGGAAAAAGTAAGTTTTGATAAGGAAAATAAAGTTTTGATACTTTTAACTTTCGAAAGAAAGGTCCAAACCATGTTGGTAAGGATTAGTGCCTAGGAAAGACGGAAAAAAGTTTTGAGGCTATGAAGTAGATAACAAGAATTATCTTGTCTTCGAATAATGGCAAGTTCCAGTTGAATGCGTAAGCATTAAAAAGCCTAGGGTGTTGCTTAAAAACTTATGCTAGTACACAGCAAGGACTAGTGGTGACTACTAGACAGTAGAGGGCAAGTAAGTGCTTACATCCTGTTGTTTAATTTTCTATCTAAGGGAGACATAATCCTGAGATTCTTGGCCCTTAACAATAGCTGTGTAGATTGTCTGTTTTCCTTTTTTAGTTGAAGGACTAGAAGGCTTATTTGAAAATTAAACTTAGATAAGAGGATTAAGTTAAATAAGCTAGGAAAAGAGTAATGGCACAACTAAAAAGGGAACAACAAATTCAGTAAAGCAACAAACATGATAGTTGAAGAAATGGAAAATTATGAGAAAAGATGAATAAGAGTACATTTTTCCAAGATAAGATGAAAAAGAAATTCTGTAATAAAGAAAATTTTCTTATGTGGGCTGTGTTGGATAGGAAAATAAGGAATCTTTATAAATATTTTCATGAAATCTAAGTACGATTGGAAAAAAGTACATAAAAGAAAAACGAAAGATGTGAAATTTTCTATTTTCCATCTTTTTGTAACATAAGAAATCGACTTTATAAAATTAGATTTTTCTGAAACTCAAAAAATAAAGTTCTTTGGTGGGGTTTTGTATGCAAAAATTGGATGAACTACGCTCTTGCTCAATAAGAGTGTGGGGAAATTTGGATGAAAAAACATATTTGATTTTCAAAGTATTGCACTCATTTAGAATTGCTAGTATATTTAGGATGTGAGCATCATGTTTTTAAAGAATTTTTGAAAAATTTGCATACATATAGGAGGTACCGGCATACATGTATTACTATGTTGTATTACACTTTGCACAAATGCACAGTGTTTACAAAAATTGGATGCACACATGATGGATGGATATTATGCGAGGGATTATCTATTTCAACGCTTATCAAATTTCATGGATGAAATTTCCTAAGGGCAGGAGAATGTAACACCCCGCAATTTATAACAATTAAATATTTAAATAGTGCAGATGTGTGTGTGTGTGTGTGTGTATATATATATATATATGCATAGACATAAATATATAAAAGAAGAAAAGATTAATGTAAATAATAATGCAACACATGTGTTAAAAGAAAGAAGAAATTGGTTGCATGCACTGTAATTATGTTGCATGTAATTATTTACAAATATTATGCATTAATAATAAAAGAAAATTGAAAGAATAAAATGCATGCAAAATGATAAAATTACATGTAATAGTTTAAATAAAAAAGTGGGATAAGAAAAGAACAATGACCATCATTGTTCTAAGCCTTGTTAACAAAAGCCGAAATAGTTCAACTAGTTAGAGCATGTGGATTTCATGCAACAAGTAAGAGTTTGATCCTCGTCGGCGCCATATTTTTGTTTTAAGGCAAACGACTAAAATGACACATGTTCTAAAGAGAAAATATGTATAAACGCACATATAAGGAAAAATATACATGGAAAATTATATGTATATATGTATAGAAAATATATGTGTATATATGTGCAGAAATATATATATATATATATACAAAAGAAAATTTTAAAATAAAGCTGCACTCAAAGAAATATGGTAAGAATTAAATAACGGCATAACACCGTTTGAATTTTGAAATCAAAATAAAGTTTGTGCGTTTATATATGTATAAAATGGACATTTGAAGTTTTGTATACATATAAGAATATTATATGTAAATATAATATTTAAATAAATTCCCGAAATCAAAAACGTCAAAACAAAGTTAACAAATAAATTTCGGTACCAAAACAACTCGCGGGACCTATAGGGGGGTCGACCTAGAGGTTGACCCACCCATAGGGGAGTCGACCGACCCCAGATCCGGGTAGATTCATTAATGAATCTGGACTGTTTTCTTAACCATGTTCGTTGCTGACTCAGCGTTGCGTGTACGATAAGATCCTGAACACCTATAAATAGGCTAGCAGAGCCTAGCCTAAATCTCATATTTTCTGAGATGACGTCTATACTCTGCCATTCTTCCTCTACCTCAAATCTCTTCAGAAAAGTAGAATAACTAATTTAGGAAAATTATGATTCAAGATCTAGAGGAAAAGAATGAATACTAATAAAGAAGGTTTTCATAATTTTGTTCAAGTAAGGTAAATTTTTAGATCTGGTCAATTTAATTTTCTTCTCTTTCTTCCCTTTTTCTTTTAGTTGAAAATTGTAGATCCATGGTTGTTTAAGTTCTAAATTCAGTTAGGAGAACCATGGAATGCTAGATCTGGACCAGATTCATGATTTGGAAAGCAATTAGGTGGGTGGATTTAAAATATACCTTTTTGATAATGGTATATTTATCGTTTGACATTCCCCATTAATATGCAATGTAAATCTGCTTGAATGATTAAAGTGTTGAATTATAAATATGACATATTGAAATATTAATGTGTTAAAATGTTGATATGTTGGAATGTTCATATGTTGAAACGTTAATATGTTGAAATATAAACCTGCTGAAATGTAAACCTGTTAAAATACGTGTAATGATTACTGTTGCATGCATACATGTTCTAAATACATGTTAACTTGTGACATATTATGTACTTGAACCCTTAAATGTAGAAGTTGGGATAGTTACATGTTAAATTGTTATAATTAGAATAATTACATGTTACTATTTTAGAATAGAGTTAATAACATGTCAGAAAGAACATGCAACATGATTATAAGTTAAAATGAAATTAACATGATATTGAGTGTGACAAGTAAAAATAGAATTATAGTAAAAGTTGCGAAGAATGGCCCCGCCTAAATTATATGGAAAATTTACAGTAAATATAGAAAATTGTAACCGCACCTAGACATGTGGTTAAATTCAACTTGTGGTAGAAGTCTGCCCGGAACCGCCCGACAAATCCAGCATCCACAAGTGGTTAATTTAATGTGAGAGATCAAATGCGTAGCTATACATGTAACGGTGCTAAGACACGTGGTTAAGCCCAACTTGTGGTAGAAGTCTGGCCGGAACCGTCCGGCAAATCCAGCATCCACAAGTGGTCGGCTTAATGTGAGGGGTCTAGTGCATAAACATATGTATAAACATATGTATACAAAAGGATAGATATAAATGGCATTAATTGTAATTAATGGAAATAAATGGACTTGAATGAAAGTTACAACAGTAAAAGGATTGGAATGAACGAGGAATGATAATAACCTATTATAATTAATTATATTAATGAGAATGTTATATAATAGGTAGGCTTGTCCTAGGTGTAACACCCCGTAATTTTATAACATTAAAATTCACAAATTAAAGTATACTTAATTTTTAGAAAAGAACTAAGTGAAATGGGTTGCGCAGAGAAATATATATATATTGATATATATATAAAAAAAATTAAATAAATAAATATGCGAAAAAGTTCAAAATAACGAATTGGGAGGGGGAATAACCGAACCGGCCCATTTTTTAGGTTGACCCAAGCCCTGCTGGGCCAATTAGGGGTTAATCCAGGGTGTTTGGCTGTCAACCCGTGGGCCGATTCGCTCAAATGCAGATTTTGCATTTGATTGGTTCTCATGGTTCAGGGTTAATCTAATGGTCCTAAATAACTTACTACACCTATAAATACATCCTAATGCTAACCCTAAACCTAATTAAAATAGAATAGTTACCATCGCCATGGAAATCAATGGAGCTGCCGCCAACTAAGAAAGAAGAAAAGCAAATTCAATTCTAATTCTCTCAACCCTAAAGCAAAGCAAAACTCTCTCGTTTCTTCTCTAAATTGTGAGTATGATGATCTTAACAAGATTATTATCATTTTAATTAGGTTGAGTTATGAATGGATTATGAGTAGATGATGTGAATTATCATATATGTTGTTGTAAACCCCTTTTGCTATCATGTATATTGTAAATCCAATGTTATGTGATGATGATATCTTATATGTTGTAAATCATGCTATGATGATGTTATGTATGTTGAAAGTTTCTATGCTAAGTTGTGATGAATCATACATGTTAAAAAGGCCATGATGTTACCATCTATGCTAGTTAGTTCATATTAATTAAATCATCATGTTTGGGTTATGTAGATCTATATGACAAGTCACATATGCAAGTCAGATTGATTAGAAAAGTTATGAACATATACCAAGACATCTATTATGACATCTAGAATTATGCTATGACATATGTGATATCCTATGCTAGTTCACACCAACATTATGTTGCATAAAAACCCCATATGCAAGTTTATGTATAGATTTGGGCTATGATCATATCATATAAATTGAGACATTTAACAAGTTGACACCTTTTGATCCTTAACATGTGTAGTTTATGCAAGTTTCACCCTATTATGATTAGATTTATTTTAATTGTCTATATGTTGTGATAATTTATCTTTGTGCTAGGTGTTAGACTATACAAGTCTAGCCTATATTATGCGTTGAATAAGCGAACGTATAAACGTGGGGTAGGGGTAATATTAAGGATTTAATATTAAAAAGTTGGGGTGCAATTGATATGATTTTGCATGCCATAAGTGGATGGCCATAATGGAGTCAATTATGGACATCATTAAAAGTTGACTTAATTAATAATTTGAATAGGGAATTATTAAAACTGGGGTAAAAGATTTTAAGTGTTAATCAATGCTTAGGACACGAGGTTGGACTCGTTTGTGACGTAAACCTGCCCGGACCCGCCCGGAAAATCTAGTGGTCACAAATGTCAGCCCAATGTGAGAGGTCCTAGGCCTAAACTAAAGCATAACGGTTGTAAAGACACGAGGTTAGACTCTTTTATGCCGTAAGACTGCCCGGACCCGCCCGATAAATCCAGCTGCCATAAATGCCAGTCTAATGTGAGAGGTCTTTATGAGGTTATGGCCTGAATGAATTAAGAAATACTTAACCAGATAAACATGTAAGGTGGGACATGGGGGTTAAGTAGGTGCCTTGGGTGGCATGAGGAATCTAGGGGGTGCCCTTAGTGGCATATGAAATACGATTAGTAAGACTTAACCAAACACACATGTAAATGAACATGACTAAGAGGGTTAAGTGGGATACACTAGTGACAAGCTTAGGTGGGTAGCTTATGGGGGCCCATTTCGACCAGTATCCCAAACGTATCTTTGTGGGCTCGACCCAAGTCGAGGACGGGATACGCATGCTGGGTTCGACTATAAGAGGCCAAAACAGAGAGCGGTGGCAACGCAAATCCAACGGGTTCCGTATGCGTGTGTGGACCCAGGCTGGTAGGTAAGACGTTGTTGCATCGTGTAGGTATAAGCCGTGCATTCTCAAGTTGTATCGGGTTGCCACTTTAGGGGAGTGATACACCCCACTGTGGGGCCAGCATGGGTATTTAAGAGTAGGGAGCCGATCGAAAGTGGGTAGTGGGGTACACCTAGTGGAGATAGGGGCAAATGGCACCTATGTAGTCAGCTAGGGGTACGTAAGGCTATTTATAAAGTTTCTGTGTGAAGCAAGTGGGATCAAACAATAGGATGACTGGTGTGGTGCAGTGTAGTAATGTGCGGTGCAGTGTAGTAATCATTCGTTAGTAATTAGGTGTGCCTTTACCGTTATCTTTAACGTTGTCTTAAACGCTATCTTTATCTTCCTAAGAGTTCATAGACATTTACTTGTCTTCCAGCTTATGCCTTAGTCTAGTTATTTTGATGATAGTATTGTTAGAATTATCATACTCGCCAGACTTTATGTCTGACCCCCTCTATTTCTATCCTTTTTCCCCCTCCAGGTCCTCAGGTTGGACCCGGCTCTAGTGGAGTTTGATTGAATTGCTTCATCTCTCTTTGGAAAGCTTGGACCGTTGAAGTAAAGTCCAGCTTGTTATCTTTTTAATGGCTATTTAAGTAATGGTATTATGTATTTTGTTTTTATGAAGATGGATATTGTACTTGGTTATGATCTATGGTTTTATGATGTAACAAACATGTTTAATTTCTGCTGCAATAAAATGAAGTTTTAGATTTCCAAGTACTATTTATTATCTGTCTTGTTGTAATTTTTCTATTTTATATTCACTTATAACCTCCATGGAAGTTAATGCATTCCCTTTGTGAGTGACATTAATGGACGTGGGGTGTTACACGTGGTATCAGAGCTTAAGGTTACCAGAACAGATAAAAATACTTTAGAAAAATAGTTATTTTTGGAAGAAGTGTTTTCAAAAACATGTTTTAATGAGAAATTTAAAGAGAAAAGTTTTTAAGAAAAACATAATCCCCAAATAGCCATATATCTTTATCTTTCGAATTCTCCGTTTTGAATCTTTCCTTTTTCGTTTCAGCATGGCTGAAGATCTTAACCTACCTGACGATGTAACGATACCAGGATGGTATAGGAGGTTATTAGAGGCTAGGGCCGCTGCAGGTCCAGCCAATGTTCCTCCACCACCAGTTGCACCCGTTCCTCCTCTTCCTCCTCGCGTAGATACTTTTGCAAAGATGTGCAAGGAATTCAAGGCTATGGGTGGAAAACCATTTCAAGGGTCAGAAACGTTTGTGGAAGCTAGAGATTGGCTTAAGGAGGTGGAAGAATTGCTAGAAATCTTTGAAGTAGAAGAAGGGAGGAGAGTACGTTTAGCAGCTTGGTTGATGAAGGGAGAGGCCTCGTTTTGGTGGGAGGTCACTAATGGGGAGCGTCCTGTTGACTCTTGGGCGGATTTCAGACGTTGGTTCGAGGCGAAGTTTCTCTCAAGGGCGGAAGAAAATCTATATATGGAAAGGTTCTTGACATTGAAGCAAGGAAGCTCATCAGTGAAATAATATGTCAATAAATTTAATCAGTTAGCAAGGTTTGGCTTGGACTTAGTAAACACGCCGGAGAAGAAGGCTCTAAGGTTCGTGAATGGCTTGAATGAACCATTGCAACGGTTGGCTATGACCCACATCCCGATGGGGACCACCTTTGAGAAGTTAGTAGAAATGGCGCTCATGCATGAGGAGAAAAGCGCTAAAGCTGATAAGGCACCCGAGAAGAAGGGGGATCAGAAGAAACCACAACAGCAAAACAAGAAGGGTGGAAAAGACAATAATGGCAAGGGAAAGAAGAAGTGATTTAACTATGGAACCCCAGGCCATCTCAGCAAGGATTGCCGAAAGAAAAAGAAGACGGGCTGTTTTCATTGTGGCAATGCGGGACATTTAGTGAAGGACTGTCCAAAGAAGGGGCAGAGGGCAGGAGCTACCTCGGGAGGACAGGTGCAGGCTCTTATGGCACCAGGGCAGGCTAGGGGACAAGTTCAGGCTCTCGCGGTCCCACCGCTGCAAGAACGAGGTAGAACCATTTCTGTTGAAAGATTAGTTTTTTTGTTTGATCATCCTGTCCGTACCTTATTCGATTCGGGCGCATCACATTCGTTTATCTCTACATCATAAGTTGAATCACTGTACTTAAACACCAGTTTAGTAGAGGATCCCTTAGTTGTTTTGAATCCAATAGGGGGCTCAGCTTATTTGTCCATGATGTGTTTGGATATGAAAATTTCCATACTTAGCGTTGAATTTAGATGTAATGCTTATGTGTTGGGCTTCACGGGCTATGGGCTAATTTTAGGAATGGATTGGTTATCCAAAAGTGGGGTCGTTCTTGATTATGAAAGGAGAGTAGTTAGGCTTGTGACTCGCCTTGGCAACACTCTCGAAATCTTCTGTAATCCCATAAATTCGGTTATGCTAAGTTATCTAGAATCGCTTGACGCGTCTGAGGAAAATCTACGATCTGTTAGAGTGGTCCGAGAATATTCGGATGTGTTTGAGGAGGTGAAGGGCTTGCCTCCGAAGAGGGAGATAGATTTTCGAATATATCTTGTGGATAATGCGAAACCAGTATCTTTGCCAGTACGCCACATGGCTCCACGTGAAAGGAGGGAACTCGGTAAGCAAGTGAAGGAGTTGCTTGAGAAGGGGTTCATAAGATGAAGTATATCGGAGTGGGGTGCTCCAGCAGTATTTGCCACGAAGGCGGATGGGTCCCTTAGACTTTGTGTGGACTATAGAGAACTTAATAAGCTTACTAAGAAGAACAGACACCCACTGCCGGGGATTGACGATCTCTTCGATCATTTAGTTGGCGCCTCGGTGTTTTCACAGTTGGACTTAGCCACTGGTTTCCATCAGTTGAGAGTGGCTGAGGATAGCATTGACAAGACTGCCTTTAGGACTCTGGACGGTTTCTATGAATGGCTAGTGATGCCCTTCGGTTTGACAAACGCCCCCGCATACTTTGTTGATTTGATGAGTAGGGTGTTTAGGGAGTACCTTAACAAATTTGTGGTAGTCTTTGTAGATGACATCTTGATCTTTTCTAAGGATGAAAAAGAGCATGCCCTACATCTTAGGGAAGTGTTGGAGACTTTTCGAGCGCATAAGCTTAAAGCTAAATTTTCTAAGTGTAACTTTTGGAGGAAGGAAGTACGGTTCTTAGGACACGTGGTTTCCAAAGAAAGGATAGCCGTGGATCCCGCGAAGGTGGTGGCCATCCAAGATTGGAAGGTCCCTAAAAATGCCACTAAAGTAAGAAGTTTCTTGGGGTTAGCTGGCTACTATAGGAAGTTTATCAAAGACTTCGCAAAGATATCACCACCATTGACACACTTGACGAAGAAGAACCTAGTTTTCACATGGGACGTAGATTGTGATGATGCGTTCCAACGTTTGAAGAGAGCTTTGACTTCAGCCCCAGTCTTAGTATTGCCAGACGGGAGTAACCCGTTTACCGTTTATACTGACGCTTGTGGGACAGGACTAGGCGCAGTCTTAATGCAAGAGGGCAGGGTAATAGCCTATGGTGGAAGGCAGTTGAGAGCGCATGAGAAAAATTATCCTACAGATGGCCTAGAATTGGCCGCTATTGTTTTTGCGCTTAAGTCTTGGCATCATTATCTTCTTGGCGAGAAATTCGAATTATTCACTGACCACAAGTCTTTAAAATACCTATTCTCTCAAAAGGACTTGAACTTAAGGCAGTAAAGGTGGATGGAGTTCTTAGCGTCCTACGACTTCGAAATAGCCTATACCCCTGGCAAGGGTAACGTGGTGGCAGACGCCTTAAGTAGAAAAAGTTTATCCTTAAGTCCTTTGTTTGCTGAGCGACGAAATTTAGAATTCATTTCGATGTTTGACTTTAGACCTTCCGTTGACTTCGTACCCGGTTTTCTAACATCCTTGGAGGTCAGACCTACGCTTTTGGGATGGATTGGCGAGGCACAGCGAGACGACCCACAGTTAGTTGAGTTAGTAGAAAAGCTCAAAGGAGGGGAGTCATCAAGCCATCTCCGTAGGTATACCCTAGACGATAAGGGGTGGTTACGTAGGGACGATAGACTTTGTGTACCAAAAGACGATGACCTAAGGAAGACTATTCTTGACGAAGCACATCATTCGAAGATGACCATTCATCCTGGCGGGGACAAGATGTACAAAGACATGAAGAGAGTTTAGTTTTGGGCCGGCATGAAGAAAGATGTGGCCGAGTATGTCGCTAGATGCTTGGTGTGCCAACAAGTAAAAGCGGAGCAAAAGAAACCCGGTGGGTTGCTTCACCCATTGGAGATTCCACTATGGAAGTGGGAAAGTGTCTCGATGGATTTTGTGGATAGGTTACCGCGATCAAGGAAGGGTAATACGGGAATTTGGGTTATAGTAGATAGACTTACTAAGAGCGCCCATTTCATTCCCGTGAAGAGTAAGAGGACTGCTCCATGGTTAGCTTCTGTATATGTCCGAGAAATAGTTCGTTTGCACGGTGTTCCTTCTAGCATAGTGAGCGACCGCGATCCTATTTTCACTAGCGAATTTTGGAGAAGCTTACAAAAGGCAGTAGGGACTCAGTTATGTTTGGGCACCGCATATCATCCTCATACGGACGGCCAGACCGAGAGGGTGAATCGCATTCTAGAGGATCTGTTGAGGCTATGTATCCTAGACTTTGGGGGTACGTGGGAAGAGCATCTTCCATTGGTGGAGTTTGCATATAATAACATCTTTTAGTCCAGCATTGGTATGGCACCATTCGAAGCTCTTTATGGACGGCCTTGTCGTTCACCTACATGTTGGTGGGAATCTACGGATAAGATCTTACTTGGGCCCGATATAATTAGGGAGACTTCGGAGAAGATCGACTTGATTCGAAGGAAGATGAAAGCAGCACAGGATAGGCAGAAATCTTACGCGGATAAGAGGAGGACAGATCTCGAGTTTGAAGTTGGGGACATGGTCTTTGTCAAAGTGTCTCCATTACGGAACGTTTTTTGCTTTGGGTCCGTTGGGAAATTAGCACCAAGGTTTGTAGGGCCGTTTCCTATTAAGGAGAAAATTGGACAGATGGCGTATAGAGTGGAGTTGCCCGAGAGACTTAGTGGTGTACACGACGTATTCCATGTGTCACATTTGAGGAAGTGCTTGCACGAGACCGCGGAAGTGGTAGAGCCGAGCTTGCTTAGAGAGGTGGAGATAGAGCGTGATGCGACAATTCGACGAGCTCCTACGCGCATTCTTGGGTCGAAGATCAAGAGGTTGAGGAATCGAGAGGTCAGACTAGTCAAAGTGCAATGGGGAGATGATGAGAGCAACGCTACTTGGGAGATGGAAGAGAAGATGCGTTCACGATACCCTTTTTCTTTTTGAGGGTATGTCCTTTAATTTCTCCTTTATCGCTTAGCTTGTACTTATCTTATCTTTAGTATATCCTCTCGCTAGTATCTTTGACCTTTAGTTAGGATAATCCTATGGTTGAAACATGTGTTTGAGACATGTTATGTATGGTGGATGCAAAGTGGATGCAAGTGTTTGCTAGTGGTTGCTCGTGGATGCATATACACACACTATTAGGAACCAGATCGGCTCAGTCACTTCATATTGCATATTGCATATATATGGATGTATTTAGTAAAATGGATGTATAATGGTTGTATTATCATATAGTTGCTGCATTCGGGTGGATGGTTGTGCACGCATATAGAATTAATATGTATCATTAGGAATCTTTTGCATACATATTGGACGCATGACACTATCATGAATGGCACTAAGGAGGTCGACTGAATCAGTAGACCGCCTAATTTTGCATTAGATATGGACATATACACACACTGTGCATATAAACATTAAAGCATTAGAAGTCTTTTAAGGACAATGGATGCTGGTGTTTGATGGTTGAGTAGATGGACGATTAGATGGTAGGATATACATTCTTCTTGACTTGGAGATTTCGGGGACGAAATCCTTTAAGGAAGGGAGAATGTAACACCCCGTAATTTTATAACATTAAAATTCACAAATTAAAGTATACTTAATTTTTAGAAAAGAATTAAGTGAAACGGGTTGTGCAGAGAAATATATATATATTGAAATATATATATATATAAAAATTAAAAATTAAATAAATAAATATGCGAAAAAGTTCAAAACAGCGAATTGGGAGGGGGAATAACCGAACCGGCCCATTTTTAAGGTCGACCCGAGCCTTGCTGGGTCGACTAGGGGTTAATCCAGGGTGTTTGGCTGTCAACTCGTGGGCCGATTCGCTCAAATGCAGATTTTGCATTTGATTGGTTCTCATGGTTCAGGGTTAATCTAATGGTCCTAAATAACTTCCTACACCTATAAATACATCCTAATGCTAACCCTAAACCTAATTAAAATAGAATAGTTACCGTCGCCATGGAAATCAATGGAGCCGCCGCCAACTAAGAAAGAAGAAAAGCAAATTCAATTCTAATTCTCTCAACCCTAAAGCAAAGCAAAACTCTCTTTTTTCTTCTCTAAATTGTGAGTATGATGATCTTAACAAGATTATTATCATTTTAATTAGGTTGAGTTATGAATGGATTATGAGTAGATGATGTGAATTATCATATATGTTGTTGTAAACCCCTTTTGCTATCATGTATATTGTAAATCAAATGTTATGTGATGATGATATCTTATATATTGTAAATCATGCTATGATGATGTTATGTATGTTGAAAGTTTGTATGCTAAGTTGTGATGAATCATACATGTTAAAAAGGCCATGATGTTACCATCTATGCTAGTTAGTTCATATTAATTAAATCATCATGTTTGGGTTATGTTGATCTATATGACAAGTCACATATGCAAGTTAGATTGATTAGAAAAGTTATGAACATATACCAAGACATCTATTATGACATCTAGAATTATGCTATGACATATGTGATATCCTATGCTAGTTCACACCATCATTATGTTGCCTAAAAACCCCATATGCAAGTTTATGTATAGATTTGGGCTATGATCATATCATATTAATTGAGACATTTAACAAGTTGACACCTTTTGATCCTTAACATGTGTAGTTTTTGCAAGTTTCACCCCTATTATTATTAGATTTATTTTAATTGTCTATATGTTGTGATAATTTATCTTTGTGCTAGGTGTTAGACTATACAAGTCTAGCCTATATTATGCGTTGAATAAGCGAACGTATAAACGTGGGGTAGGGGTAATATTAAGGATTTAATATTAAGAAGTTGGGGTGCAATTGATATGATTTTGCACGCCATAAGTGGATGGCCATAATTGAGTCAATTATGGACATCATTAAAAGTTGACTTAATTAATAATTTGAATAGGGAATTATTAAAACTGGGGTAAAAGATTTTAAGTGTTAATCAATGCTTAGGACACGAGGTTGGACTCGTTTGTGACGTAAACCTGCCCGGACCCGCCCGGCAAATCCAGTGGTCACAAATGTCAGCCTAATGTGAGTGGTCCTAGGCCTAAACTAAAGCATAACGGTTGTAAAGACACGAGGTTAGACTCTTTTATGGTGTAAGACTGCCCGGACCCGCCCGACAAATCCAGCTGCCATAAATGCTAGTCTATTGTGAGAGGTCTTTATGAGGTTATGGCCTGAATGAATTAAGAAATACTTAACCAGATAAACATGTAAGGTGGGACATGGGGGTTAAGTAGGTGCCTTGGGTGGCATGAGGAATCTAGGGGGTGCCCTTAGTGGCATGTGAAATATGATTAGTAAGACTTAACCAAACACACATGTAAATGAACATGACTAAGAGGGTTAAGTGGGATACACTAGTGACAAGCTTAGGTGGGTAGCTTGTGGGGGCCCATTTCGACCAGTATCCCAAACGTATCTTTGTGGGCTCGACCCAAGTCGAGGACGGGACACACATGCTGGGTTCAACTGCAAGAGGCCAAAACGGGGAGCGGTGGCAACGCAAGTCCAACGGGTTCCGTATGCGTGTGTGGACCCGGGCTGGTAGGTAAGACGTTGTTGCATCGTGTAGGTATAAGTCGTGCATTCTCAAGTTGTATCGGGTTGCCACTTTAGGGGAGTGATACACCCCACTGTGGGGTCAGCATGGGTATCTACGAGTAGGGAGCCGGTCGAAAGTGGGTAGTGGGGTACACCTAGTGGAGATAGGGGCAGACGGCACCTATGTAGTCAGCTAGGGGTACGTAAGGCTATTTATAAAGTTTTTGTGTGAAGCAAGTGGGATCAAACAATAGGGTGACTGGTGTGGTGCAGTGTAGTAATGTGCGGTGCAGTGTAGTAATCATTCGTTAGTAATTAGGTGTGCCTTTACCGTTATCTTTAACGTTATCTTAAACGCTATCTTTATCTTCCTAAGAGTTCAAAGACATTTACTTGTCTTCCAGCTTATGCCTTAGTCTAGTTATTTTGATAATAGTATTGTTAGAATTATCATACTCGCCAGACTTTATGTCTGACCCCCTCTATTTCTATCCTTTTTCCCCCTCCAGGTCCTCAGGTTGGACCCAGCTCTAGTGGAGTTTGATTGAATTGCTTCATCTCTCTTTGGAAAGCTTGGACCGTTGAAGTAAAGTCCAGCTTGTTATCTTTTAATGGCTATTTATGTAATGGGATTATGTATTTTGTTTTTATGAATATGGATATTGTACATGGTTATGATCTATGGTTTTATGATGTAACAAACATGTTTAATTTCCGCTGCAATAAAATGAAGTTTTAGATTTCCAAGTACTATTTATTATTTGTCTTGTTGTAATTTTTTTGTTCTATATTCACTTATAACCTCCATGGAAGTTAATGCATTCCCTTTGTGAGTGACATTAATGGACGTGGGGTGTTACACTAGGGACAAGTGGAAATTATAACTTACATTATAAAATGATAAAGGGAAGGTGATAACTTATAAGTTGTACTTAATTATAAATTAACTAATCTATAAACTTGAGAATCTGCTAATAAGAATAACATGTTAAATGCGTTTCCTGGGGACAAGTGGAAATTATAACATAAGTTATGATAAATGGAAAGGGAACTTATCAGTAAACATTAGTTAAGAGAACTAAGTTAATAAATAAACAACACCAAGTTGTAGTGATAGTATAAGATGGAATTATGATTAAATGAGAAAGGATATGGTCAACTTATGAAATAAAATAAGTTATGTTTAATCATAAATAATAAGTGACATGTTAAAAAGAAAACATATGAATTGAGATATGCTTAATTACAAATTAAATAGAACATGTTATTGTAACTATGGAATCGGACAATAAATAATATAAAGAGATTATAGATTACAGACCTTGGATTACAATCTTGAGAATAACATGTTATGGGCTTATTAATAAACTTAAATGGATTAAGTTATAACTGAAATTAATAAGCAAGAGGAACTTGGTAATTTGAATAAGAACTCAATATGACTGGGAATAACCAAGTTGAATGGTAATCTGAAAGGGAAGAGCAAGCACGTAATTTAATGTTAGACATAGGGTCTAATAACACTTAACATGAAGCGCTTGGACCAAACCGTACGTCTAAAGGTGAATAACCCAACGGGGTAGATCATCTGGTGTCATGAGGAAATAGAGGAGCGCACGTTCTTCTGATTATCCTACTTGTTCTACCTGTTGTTCTGCTGGCTTCGAAGGACTGAAAGGGGAAGCACACAGCTTCCTGGGACATGGACGGTACTCCTAGTAGCCCTCTGTACTATGAAAACATCCTCCTGTGCTCACAGAGGGTCGGTATGCATGTTTTTACCGGTGAGTATGCCTTGATTTCCACGATAGTAGGTATTCAAAAGACTGTAGGGTGGCATAGGTGATTTTACAATCCAAGGAGCCTTGTGACTAGGCTAGGTTACGACCACTCTTGAATAACCGACATGTCTAACTTTGGTGATAGAAAGTCATCAGGTACCTACCATTTATAGTCAGTTTTTTACGTGATGCGCAATGTGGAAAGGCGGAGAGCTAAAGTAAGAGACTGTAGACCTTTTGCTATCAAGGCTACTGGTGAGGGACATGCCTATTAGGATTTGTTGGTTGTTGTTTGCTAGAGGGCAAGGACATTAGTTCTCAATTTTTTTCGTCTTTCAATAGTTAAGGGAGGGGTCAGGTGGGACCATAGCCACTGAAAATGTAGACCTTAGCATTTGTTTATACAAATATCTGGAAAGCTCCCGACCGAGTTTCGTGTTTCTTGTATAGCCCTGCCACGGGACTCGGTGCACAGTAGAGGTTATGTGCGGTTAAGGCATCGAGTACGATTGACATACGTACGTGCGAAAGTCAAGATACATGCATGTCTGTTCTAGGTGGTGTATCGTACACTCGAGGGTATTACTCTGTGATGGAATCTGATTCGATCGAAGGTGGCAATCTGCATGCTTACGTAGCATAGTAATGGCAGATATATGCGGAACGTAACGTTGTTATATAGATATCCATACGTCACTCCGATGTAGGATGAGGGACTGCGTACATTTCTGTGGCATTACGGTGGAGACCGTGCGAGCGGGGTACCGTGGGGTGTACCACAATATTGAGGATACCTACATATATACTGTATTAGGTTAATCCACTGGAAAGTAGATGGGTACTACGTGTGTGCAATCCTTGAGTGTTGTTAACCCAAGTAACCTAATAAATAAGAAAATGTAACCGAATGGTATATGTAAGATTATCCAAAATGTGTAGTTTAAATCCAGTCACCAGAACCTGTGTTCTGACCCACTCCTCATAACATACTCGCAGGTTAGATTTGTGGCAGAGATTTGATAGCTATGGATACTGGTTAGGCAGTATTATTACTACGGTAAGGCTATATTTTGATTACATTATATTTTATCCATTCCGCTATGAGATATTTTTCTGAGCTCAGATATATTTCATATCTCTGTCTTTTCTGCAGGATACCAAAGCAAACCAACACGGGTTTCGATAGATTAGAATTTTGAAAGAAAAAAATTCGGTTTGTTGGAATTCGGGTTGTTACAGGTATGGAGGCAAGATATTACATATGTGGAAACTTCTAAATTTTGTGGTTGTTGATGTTGCGGACGTCTGGTTCAAGGTTGGTAACAACCGGGAGATGATATGTTTAGGTGTGATCCAGTAAAGGGGGATCTCGGCTTTGTGTTGGCAGAGAACTAATTGTATGACTATTCTCGGGGCATCCCTCTAGAGATGTTCCCATCGATAAGGAAGTTTCTTATCCTGGTCATTTGTTGGAAATCCATTCTCCACTACAAGTTTGTACGGTTTTAGTTGTAAACCTATGTTTCGACATAATATATGTTACATATGCCGGCTAGGATTGATACATTTATTTTCAAAAGTGATTTCCACATTTATACACTAATAATAATATCAAATGAATTTCGCATATCAAGCATGTTTGACTATCATAAAGAGAAACCTTTCCCATGTCTGTATTTGCATAGTGTGTGCCATGAGACCATATAGTAGCTTCATTTTCATAAAACATTACGAGTTTTTATGACCGGTATTCATAAGGGGAAACTCATTCCATGTTATACGGTGTTGTCTTATGATTCACCTAACTTTAAAATAAAGGTATAATTGTTTTAGTTCTCATACCAGTCCCATGGCAGACCTGGAGCTTATTGTTCTTCCACATAAACTCTAGGTGCCTGTATTTTTCCATAAGGGAAGCCTGGTAGTAAAGATTCTTGCAGATTTAGTCTTGGAGTCTTTTTAGAGCAGGATTATGGATTATGGTTGCAGTTATACTCTGGATCATTTCATAGTCTTTCGCTGAGCTTAGTTGTTTTTGCTGTATATTTTTCTATTGTGTATGTACATACTGCTGTAATCTGATATATCTATTGTACTCTGATGTAAAAATTATTTTGATGATAATGAAAAGTTCATTTGTTTATTTCTTATGTGTTGTAACCCTAAAACGATATGGGATCCAGCATCTGAATCTCCGACGTTTGATGCTTCAGCTGTGTCAAACTCCGACCTTCGAAGTCTGAAATTCTGGGTCATTATATCTTTAGTATTCCTTACAATTGAATGTATGCGTGTATCTTAGCCTTGCGTTAATCTGATCTTATCTTGCTTGTTCATTTAATGGCTGGTTGGGGGAAAGAGCGACCTTCGGGTTCCAAACCAACCAGTGGTTCAGGACCCAAAGATAGGGTTGAGCCATCCAGTGGCACACAACCCACAGTAAGTACCAAACCAGCTAGTGATTCCCATCCAAAATAGGTTTATATGTCCTCCAAACAAATATTGGAACTTATTACGAATACCCAGGTTCCACTCCATCTTGTTCTTCTCCGTCGTGCAAATCGCCATTTGCTCTCATATGCCGTGATTTTATCCACCTCGCTAGGAAGTCATTCAAAGGCACCATGACTGTTCTTGAGATCCAGGCTTGGCTTCAGACTTATGAGTGTATTTTCACTCGTATGGAAACTTGTGAGTTGTTAATGACATTTTTCGTCAACAACCAGATTACAGGATGTAATGTATGCGTTCATGAGATCTGATGTCGTCATGACTCAAAGTCTCTAGGATATAATCCTAGGCATGTGATTATAAGATGAATCACCTTCCTCGAGGCATCATAATTTTTAAACCTAACGACCATTAACCTTGACCCCGGACGGTGAAGACCACACGTACTGCACGATGGTATTTCGACTTGACCCTGGGAAAGTTATTTAACTTGATGTCATTAGGCTTCATGAAATCGATGAGCTTCTAAGCCATGACGACGATATTATTTACTCAAAATAAGAGGAAAACAGGCTAACGTTTCCTTTGAGTTCAAGGATGAAGGCATTGCAATATTCATTAACACCGATGATTCCTCCGTGTCAGACCTGCCTAAGAGGTGAGCCTGAATCACGACAAGGATCGGGTTAAGAATTCATGGACGACCTCCTTACATTAATGTATGGGAAGCGTTGGGCTCAGCATGAGAATATGGACCAATCATGGCAGATCCTTAGGGCGAGGAGAAGGGGACTTCGTGTTTCCACAAAGCCCTCTTCCTCCACCGCCGGGGCACCTAGGTTGAACTTCTCATCAGAAAGGTAAGTGTTAACTCCCTGTTTTATCATTATGACACAACAAGACTATCAAATCATAAGATGTGTGAGACTCGGAATTCTCCATTCATAGTTTGCATATATATTACAAGAATTGATGACTTGCTCCTCTTGAGAAGAAAGGAACTAAACTGAGAAATAAAAAGTACGTCCCCCTTTATGGAGTTCCTGTGGTCCTATTTATATAGAATCCAGGGTCCTTCTATCAGTAGGTTGTTGGGCCTGAATGATTCCTGTCGACCACTTTTTTCCTTGGTCTCGGGCATCTAGCTATCGGCTATCCTCGTTGTGCCGATTACGATGTAACAACCCGTATTTTACGATCAAAAAATTAATTTATTTATATAAATAATGATTTAGAGATTTAAATGGTCGTTGAATTAAATAATAGTGATTATTTAATTAGTATAATAATTAAATAATATATTTAATTTTGAAATAGTCGAAAATAGTGAATTGACAATATAATGTGAACTGGACAATTTATAATATATATAATCCAGTATGGAGATGAATTATATTAACGAATATATTATTTAAATGAAGTTTGAACATATAATTATATTATAATTAAAATCGAGCTCGAAATGGCGCTGCAGTTCACTATTTGGCGATTCGAACTTCAACTGAATGTACTTGGTCCGTTTTAAATCGGATTTCTGTGAAACAAGAAACGTTTAGAGCTGGTGAAGTATATTTTTCTAGTGGAAGAGAAAAATCGGGATTCCATTGTGTAGATTTTGATTTATGTCCAAATCAAATTTTATAAAAGTCGCTATGGAATTCCGTTGAAATTTATAAATATATATTTATATTATAAAAGGATTTTTAATATAAATCGAATATCGATATAACTGAGAACTTTGAAATATCGAGTTATAAATCCCAGTGGAGCCGTATGATATTCTATTATGAATATATACAATAATATTTATTTTTAAATATTTAATTTAATTATTTTTAAATATATTTATATATTTAAAAGGGTTATTTAGAGCTTTAAAAATAGCCAGTTTTGCAAGTGACCTTCGTTTTCGACGAAACTAATTTTGTTGGATCCACAATATTAAATTATTATTAGATTTCAATTTCCATGATTTTTAAAGTCAGTATGTGGATGTACGCATTTGTTTTGTGAAAAACATTCAGTATTTTTATGGTTAAAAATACGCTGTGTGAGCGAACGGAGTCGAAATTCGATGAAACTAGTTTCGTTGGGACCGTAATGTCGAACTCTAGTTGCGTGTCAATTTTCGTGATTTTTGGGTATTATATGTGATCACAGGAATTTTATAAGACAAATACAACTAGCAGTTGATTAAAAATAAATATAAAATTCAAATAAAAAAATATATACTTACCCTATAAATAGACCACATAACTTTCTAACCTAATTTCATTTCAGTGGTCAAACAAAATGCGCCGCATGTTTTATGTCTCCAGTAAAAGTTTCGATCAAAAAAAATTAGAAGAAAATGAAATAAAATTCTAGAAAATTTAAAACATATATATTTGCGTTCCTGAATTGATTCTCTTCGATATGGTATAGTCTTTGTGGGTTGCGACGAGGTTCTTCTGAAGCTCGAAAACATACGGTGGAGCTAGGGTTCAATTTGGTGGCTTCTGTGGTGGTTATTGGTGGGATTGGAGATGTCGGGTGAGTTGGTGATGGCGAGGCGTGTTTGTCCGACGCTGTGGGAGGTCGCGCGATGTCAGTACCCAACTGGAAGAGGCTGTCGACGGAAATGAAGGTTTTCCGGAAGTGAGGGCGAGTTGGAAGTTCTTTTGTGGAGGTGGGAGAGCTCAGGAAGGAGGTGCTAATGGTAGGGTTGTTGCAGATTTTATTGGAGCAGGGAGTGAAAACGTGGAAGGTGAAATAGCAGTAAAGGCCATTTGTTTTCCACGATATGTATAGGAGGAATGGATTTAGAAGAAGAAGGGAGCGGGTCTGTGGTAGGGCATTAGGTCGGATTTGAGTAGTAAAGCCCAAATAGCTAATTAATATAAATCTAAATTCTTTTCTTAACAAGTTAGCTTAGAAAGTTCATATGTTTCTCATGCGTGATAAGAATTGCAAACGGTTCGATCCGTTGGGATCGTAGGGACGGCGCCTACATGATGGAACTGACTGGAAGCCCATCGGAGCTCGTTACAATTTATAGCGAAATAAATTGTCTGTCTAAATCAACAGACGCAAATTGTTATTTAACGATTAACGCGAAATGTGAGTAAAACTCACCAACTCTGAACAGTTATATTTTTACAACATATTTTTAGAACTGATAATTTTCTGTTAATTGCTGTAAGTTAACTGTTTGGTTGAATTGCTTATGTATTGGTTGAAATTATAGATAACGATATATATATAAATCATTAATCAAATATTGATTCTGTTTAGCAGAATATTTCATAGTGAAATGAAATTGATGTTAATTATATTATTTAACATCTGTGATGCAGGGAAACAGGTTGGAGGGACCCAACTTGGTTCCTCAATATATAAAATTCTGTTGTTTTCATATATTGTGATATATGATGTGATATATAATCTGCGGTTGGTTATGTGTGTTTGAATGATATCGATCACTGTTGTTTGGTATTTTAAATACCGTAAGAAAACCCTGGGATGAAAAAGGAAAATTTCAATAACTATATTGAAATAAAATATTATATAAAATCGAAAGATTTTATATAGAAGGAAGATTTCAAATTGTATATTGGAATAGAATATTTATAAAATCAAAGGATTTTATATAAAGGAATATTTATAAAATCAAGGGATTTTATAAAGGAAATTATTTGTAAAACAAATATAAAGGAAATTATTTGTAAAACAAATATAAAGGAAATTATTTGAAAAATATAATCGAAAGAGAAATATTTGAAAAACATTTACAAATAAAACAGAAAGAGAAATATTTGTAAAACATTTACAAATAAAACAGAAAGAGAAATATTTGTAAAACATTTACAAATAGAACAGAAAAATAAATACTGGTAAAACATTTACAAATAGAGTTATAAAAAAGGAAATGTTTATTTAGAAAAAAAATAGAGTTATAAAAAGGAAATGTTTATTTAGAAAATAAATAGGGTTATAAAAGGGATTCATTGGGAAATGAAAAGAATGTCATATAAGGAAATATTTGGCAAATGAATAGAATTTTACATCAAGAAAGTTTAGACTCGTGCTTCACTCACGGGTATAACATGATATGGATTTAAAGCAAAGATTTTAAATAGAATCTGTTGTAACCAATAGATTGAGAAGATTAATTTATAAATAATATTTTATAAATTAAATAAAATATTTATCATTGGAAAAATAGAATATATAATTCAGGGCTTATATAGAGAAGTAAGAATCGATTTCAACATCGATATTTGAAATTGAATATGGACGTAGAGTTAATCAAAGGAGTTAATCAAAATGTGTTAATCAAAATGAGTTAGAGTTTTTAATCGATTAGAGTTAGAGTTAATCGATTAGAGTTAGAGTTAACCAGTTAGAGTTAGTCAGTTAGAGTTAATCGATTAGAGTTAAATCGAACTAGAGTTATTCGAATAGAGTTAATCAAATAAGAGTTAGTTGAATATTTGTTATTCGAATAGAGTTAATTGAATTTGAGTTAGTCGGATTAGAGTTATTCGAATGTAGTTTATTCGAAGAAAGAGTTATCGAATAAGGTTATTCGAATTAGAGAGTTAATCGAATATAGTTTATTCGAATAGAGAAAGAAATTATCGAATATTAGTTATTCGAAAGCAATTATCGAATATTATTTATTATAAAGGAATAATCGAATGTTAGTTATTCGAAAGGAGTTATCGAATATTAGTTATTCGAAAGTAGTTATCGAATATTAGTTCGAAATGAGTTATCGACTATTAGTTATTCGAAAGGAGTTAATCGAATATTAGTTATTTGAAAGGAGTTAATCGAATATAGTTTATTCGAAAGTAGTTAATTGATAAGAGTAAATTAGTTAGAGTTAATTGAATAAAGTTAATCCAGTAGAGTAAATCAAATAGAGTTAATCCAATAGAGTTAATCAAATAGAATTAATAGAATTGAGTTAATCAAATAGAGCTAATTGATAAGAGTAAATCGATTAGAGTTAATCGAATAGTGTTAATTGAATAGAGTTATTCGAATAAAGGTTATTCGAAGAAGAGAGATTATCGAATATAGTTTATTCGAAGGAAAGAGTTATCGAATAGAGATTTATTGGAAAGAGAGTTACGTAAGGAAGTTTGTTAAAGATTTAAAAGATAAACTTTGACTATTTCGAAGTTAAAACGTTGTTCAATTAAGGTCTGAGAGGTAATTATACCCCAACTTGATTGACTTCCTTCTAAACTATGGAATGGTAAGGTTTGATAATAAATGATGGTTAAGTGAATTTAGTTAATGAGTGAAATGGTTTGAGTTGGCATGGCGATGTTTGATTTAAACATCAGTTTAAATCCAATGAAGGAGTTTTGGAAATGTTTTCCAAATAATAATCGGAAATTTTTTCTGATAATAGAAAATAAGAATATAGAATATATGGAAACAGGAGATAAGTAAATTAATGAACTAAAGAGATAAATGTTAAATGATAATTGATCGATAAAATTTCCATCTGGAAATAATATCGTTGTTTGCACACGTGTTTTTCTTTGATAGTTAAATCATAGACTATCATAGTTTTGACCATTTTTCCATCGTCAATACGGAGAGACCGGTTGGATTCTTATCCAAAGAACCACTCTGTATGGGCGTTAGCGTTTTGAATCAAATAGATCGAAGACAAATTGAAGACGGAGTAAAGTGCAAGGGCTATTGTATAAGTCCTAGACAGAGATTGCCTAGGATGGATGCACGGAATAGTGCCTTCGGTTTGTCCAGTCCCAGGACAACTTGAATGGACGAATGTCTGACAGAGTATATCTGGTAGATCGCGTAAGTTGATCATTTCAAATATATTTACGTTAGTGGCAGAGGAATTTGTTTCTCTTAGCTTATACCCGTGGTATTTTTGGGGAAATCAATTTATGATTTGACGGGTATGATGATGTGGCATTCGAAGTAAATGGAGGAGTGATCTGTTAAAAGATACGTTTGACCTCGAGCCTCACCAACTGGGAAATGACAGAAATCGGGCAGGCAACATGGCTAAGTGGTTCGCAACCAAGTAGGGTATACTGTCACCATCTAGAGAATATTCATATTTGTTACTTCTTTCAATTCTGTATCTCTCGGGAATGGTTATGTTGGTTTACCAACTGTAAGGTGATAATATATTCGATACAATCAAGCGAAATGGGTGGTCGGTCATGTATGGCCGAGTTGTAAGATGTTCTTGTTGAACTCCAGTGTATCGCTTCTAGAGTTCACTGAGAGGATGGTGGATCCATACCTTTTCATAGTTGGAATCCATTCCCCAAATAAGAGCCTGCGGTTTTTATTGTATATTTTACATGTAGAACGTTAGATGCAAGCATTCTACTAGATTAATATTACTTGTGTTAGACATTATTATAATATCAGAATAATATTGTTTACAAATGATTTGGGTTATCGCAAGGGAAAAACCATCTGTGTTTATGTGTGGATTGATCTTACGATTATTCTTTCTTTGAAAGGATCTTTAATGTTAAACAAATGATTTGAGTTTACTCACACCAGTCACATGACTGAACCAGAGTTTTTTGTTTTGTTTTCCCTAAACTCTTGGGTGCCCAAATTTTGTGCGGGCAGTCAGGTAGTCGGGATTTACAGATACTTGAAGAGCTGGAGCAGGAGGCTTCAGGATTATATAGCTATTGTTATTTTCGCTGTGCTGTAAGTGTTATACTCTTATAATGGTATTGTATACAGATACTATTTTATTTCAAAGTTATGTTATGAATTATATTTATTCGTTCCACTGTGAGATTCGTGTTTACTCTGATGTTGTATTGTTCTTCTTCTTCTATTTTAAGTTTCTATCTTATCTATTCTCACCCTCTAATTTCTTTCTATTAATGATCAGGAATTTCCGATGTCTGAATAGTCAACATGGTAGTTTTGTGTTGATTTTTGGAGTCGAAAATCCCAGTTCGTTACAGTTGGTATCCGAGCTGAAGGTTAAGTGATTTACCTTGGCTCCGTGGCATGACTCAATACAGATGGGGTTAGTAATGCCCTAGATTGAGTTGAGTGTATATATACGAGTGAACGTATTTGTTATTTGATATAAAAATGGTTTTATATTATGTTGATTTATTGATTGATTTGTTTATGGGTTCTGGTCGATCAGTTTGATCCACTGTATCGGTAGGGATTTATAAACACTCAAATACGATGGGTTGACACGATATGTTTTGAAAAGAGGGTAAACGGAAATAATTTCACCCAAAGTATATTTTGATATAGAGAAAATATATATATCGAAATTATAATATATTGGTTGTTATTATAATCAAGTAAGATTATAAATTAAATGGTTATGTAAGTAGCCAATCAGAATTTACTTAAGTGCGATATAGGGAATCAGACGAATTGAATATGAATTTAAATCAGAATTGAAATTGAAATTCCCAAAATGTGGAAAAGTGATTATAAACGGATTTGGATTAAATATATGAGAATTTTAAAATCCTGTGAGATTTTAAATTGTTTAAAGCATTTCAAATGATATTTTGAATTGATTTTAAATTGGAAGGGTTTAGAAATGGTTTTGAAAGTGATATAGTATTGAACCCGCTTCAGTCGTTGGAAAATAAATTCTGATGTTGATCCGGACATCATTGGTGTTCATTTTCGAGTTGTAAGTGACGGATTACTACCAAAGAGTTTGTTTTTAAATTGTTTTGCAAAAACAAGTTATTTAGAAATTCAAATGTTTTGAATTGTTATTATGATTTCAAATTGATTTGAAATAGATCCCATCGATTTAAATTCTAGAAGTTAAATTTAACTTGTTAAGTTAAATGAAATGAAATGGTAAAAGTAAATAAATAAATTAAAATTTAACTTGAACTAAGTTAAATAGAACTAGATTTGATTAGAGGATAATCTGGAATGGAATTGAGTTGATAGGTTAAGTATATTGGGTTAAGGAGTTAAGAATTTGGAATCAAGAATTGGACTTTGATTTGAAATTGAATTCGACTTAGGTATAAGCGAATGGTTGGATTTGTGGATAAAAACGGATTGGAATTTGATTGGGATGACATGGGTATATGCTGAATTAACAGCATATGGAAAGGATATAATGATATGCCTGACAAAAAGGTACAAGTTTATATTTCATATGGAATGAGATTTTTGTGAGCCGAATTGGTTAGTCGCTTGGTTGTTTGATTTTCTTTTGGGTTGGAGATGGCCCAGAATGACAAGATGTAGTTGTACCGATTGACCAGTGCAAAGGAGGCGCTGGAGAAATATTTCAGAAATTTCGGGTGTTAGAAATTTTTTAGAGTTAATGGAAATTTTCGTTAGTAGGGATAAATTAATAATTTAGTTGAAATTAAATTGGCTCAGTTGAAACTGAAGATAAGAACTAAACAAATAATTTTAACCCAGCAATAGGGTGTATTTCTACCATAGCAATTTCGAGGACGAAATTATTTTAAGCGGGAAAGAATGTAACGACCCGTATTTTACAGTCAAATAATTAATTTATTTAATTATATAAATAATGATTTAGAGATTCAAATGGTCGTTGAATTAAATAATAGTGAATATTTAATTAATATAATAATTAAATAATATATTTAATTCTGAAATAGTCGAAAATTGTGAATTGACAATATAATGTGAACTGGACAATTTATAATATATATAATCGAGTATGGAGTTGAATTATATTAGCGAATATATTATTTGAAAGAAGTATGAACGTATAATTATATTATAATTAAAATCGAGCTAGAAATGGCGTTGTAGTTCGCTATTTGGCGATACGAACTTCAATTGAATGTATCGGGTCCGTTTTAAATCGGATTTCTGTGAAACAAGAAACGTTCGGAGCTGGTGAAGTATATTTTTCTAGTGGACGAGAAAAATCAGGATTTCATTGTGTAGATTTTGATTTATGTCCAAATCAAATTTTAGAAAAGTCGCTATGGAATTCCTTTGAATTTATAAATATATATTTATATTATAAAAGGATTTTTAATATAAATCGAATATGATATAACTGTGGACTTTGAAATATCGAGTTATAAATCCCATTGGAGCCGTATGATATTCTTTTGTGAATATATACGATAATATTTACTTTTAAATTTAGAGCTTTAAAAATAGCCAGTTTTGCAAACGACCTTTGTTTTCGACGAAACTAATTTTGTTGGATCCGCAATATTAAATTATTGTTAGATTTCAATTTCCATGATTTGTGAAGTCAGTATGTGGCCTTACGGATTTTTTTTGTGAAAAACAATCAGTATTTTGACGGTTAAAAATACGCTGTGTGAGCAAATGGAGTCGAAATTCGACGAAACCTGTTTCATTGGGACCGTAATGTCGAACTCTACTTGCGTGTCAATTTTCGTGATTTTGGGTATTATATGTGATCACAGGAATTTTATAAGAGAAATACAACTAGTAGTTGATTAAAAATAAATATAAAATTCGAATAAAAAAATATATACTTACCCTATAAATAGACCACATACCTTTCTAACCTAATTTCATTTCAGTGGTCAAACAAAATGCGCCGCATGTTTTATGTCTCCAGTAAAAGTTTCGATCAAAAGAAAAAACAGAAGAAAATGAAATAAAATTCTAGTAATTTCAAAACATATATATTTGCGTTCCTGAATGGATTCTCTTCGATATTGTATAGTGTTTGTGGGTTGCGACGCGGTTCTGCTGAAGCTCGAAAACATACGGTGGAGCTAGGGTTTGATTTGGTGGCTTCTATGGTGGTTGTTGGTGGGATTGGAGATGTCGGGTGAGTTGGTGATGGCGAGGCGTGTTTGTCGCCGGAGTTTGGTGCTCTCCGATGCTGTGGGAGGTCGCGCGATGTCAATACCCAACTGGAAGAGGCTGTCGACAGAAATGAAGAGGTTGCGGAAGTGAGTGCAAGTTGGAAGTTCTTTTGTGGAGGTAGGAGAGCTCGGGAAGGAGGTGTTAATGGTAGGGTTGTTGCATATTTTAGTGGAGCAGGGAGTGAAAACGTGGAAGGTGAAATAGCAGTAAAGACCATTTGTTTTCCACGATATGTATTGGAGGAATGGATTTAGAAGAAGAAGGGAGTGGGTCTGTAGTAGGGCATTGGGCCGGATTTGAGTGTTAAAGCCCAAATAGCTAATTTATATAAATCTAAATTCTTTTCTTAACATGTTAGCTTAGAAAATTCATATCTTTCTCATGCATGATCAGAATTGCAAACAGTTTGATTCGTTGGGATCGTAGGGACGACGCCTACACGATGGAACTGACTGGTAGTCCATCGGAGCTCGTTACAATTTATAGCGAAATAAATTGTCCGTCTGAATCAACAGACGCAAATCATTATTTAATGGTTAACGTGAAATGTGAGTAAAACTCACTAACTCTGAACAGTTATATTTTTACAACATATTTTTAGAACTGATAATTTACTATTAATTGCTGTGTGTTAACTTTTTGGTTGAATTGCTTATGTATCGATTGAAATTATAGATAACGATATATATATGTATATAAATATATATAAATCGTTAATCAAATATTGATTCTGTTTAGCAGAATATTTCAAAGTGAAATGAAATCAATGTTAATTATATTGTTTAACATCTGTGATGTAGGGAAATGGGTTGGGGGGACCCAACTGGGTTCCTCAATATATAAAATACTATTTTGTTTCATATATTGTGACATATGATGTGATATATAATCTGCTGTTGATTATGTGTATTTCAATGACATCGATCACTGCTGTTTGGTATTTTAAATACCGTAAGAAAACCCTGGGATGAAAAAGGAAAATTTCAGTAACTATATTGAAATAAAATATTATATAAAATCGAAAGATTTTATATAGAAGGAAGATTTCAAACTGTATATTGGAATAGAATATTTATAAAATCAAAGGATTTTATATAAAGGAATATTTATTAAATCAAGGGATTTTATAAAGGAAATTTTTGTAAAACAAATATAAAGGAAATTATTTGTAAAACAAATATAAAGGAAATTATTTGTAAAATATAATAGAAAGAGAAATATTTGTAAAACATTTACAAGTAAAACAGAAAGAGAAATATTTGTAAAACATTTACAAATAAAACAGAAAGAGAATATTGGTAAAAAAAATTATAAACAGAGTTATAAAAAAAGGAAATGTTTATTTAGAAAATAAATAGAGTTATAAAAAGGAAATGTTAATTTAGAAAATAAATAGAGTTATGAAAGGTATTTATTGGGAAATGAAATGAATGTCATATGAGGAAATATTTGGCAAATGAATAGAATTTTACATCAGGAAAGTTTAGACCCGTGCTTCACACACGGGTATAACATGATACGGATTTAAAGCAAAGATTTTAAATAGAATCTGTTGTAACCAATAGATTGAGAAGATTAATTTATAAATAATATTTTATAAATAAAATAAAATATTTATCATTGGATAAATAGAATATATAAGTCAGGGCTTATATAGAGAAGTAAGAATCGATTTCAACATCGATATTTGAAAATGAATATGGACGTAGAGTTAATCAAAGGAGTTAATCAAAATGTGTTAATCAAAATGAGTTAGAGTTGTTAATCGATTTGAGCTAGAGTTAATCGGTTAGAGTTAGAGTTAACCAGTTAGAGTTAATTAGCTAGAGTTGACCGATTAGAGTTAAATCGAACCAGAGTTATTCGAATAGAGTTAATCGAACAAGAGTTAGTTGAATATTTGTTATTCGAACAGAGTTAATTGAATTAGAGTTAGTCGGATTAGAGTCATTCGAATATAGTTTATTCGAAGAAAGAGTTATCGAATAAGGTTATTTGAATAAGAGAATTAATCGAATATAGTTTATTCGAATAGAGAAAGAAATTATCGAATATTAGTTATTCGAAAGGAATTATCGAATATTAGTTATTCGAAAGGAGTTATCGAATATTAGTTATTCGAAAGTAGTTATCGAATATTAGTTATTCGAAAGAAGTTATTGAATATTACTTATTCGAAAGGATTTATCGAATATTAGCTATTCGAAAGGAGTTAATCGAATATTAGTTATTTGAAAGGAGTTAATCGAATATAGTTTATTCGAAAGGAGTTAATTGATAAGAGTAAATTAGTTAGAGTTAATTTAGTAGAGTTAATCCAGTAGGGTAAATCAAATAGAGTTAATCCAATAGAGTTAATCAAATAGAGTTAATAGAATTAAGTTAATCAAGTCGAGCTAACTAATAAGAGTAAATCGATTAGAGTTAATCGAATAGTGTTAATTTAATAGAGTTATTCGAATATAGGTTATTCGAAGATGAGAGATTATCAAATATAGTTTATTCGAAGGAAAGAGTTATCGAATAGAGATTTATTCGAAAGAAAGTTACGTAAGGAAGTTTGTTAAAGATTTAAAAGATAAACTTTGACTATTTCGAAGTTAAAACGTTGTTCAGTTAAGGTCTGAGAGGTAATTATACCCCAACTTGATTGACTTCCTTCGTAAATGAGGAATGGTAAGGTTTGATAATGAATGATGGTTAAGTGAATTTAGTTAATGAGTGAAATGGTTTGAGTTAGCATGGCTATGTTTGATTTAAACATCAGTTTAAATCCAGTGAAGGAGTTTTGGAAATGTTTTCCAAATAAGAATCGGAAATGTTTTCTGATAATAGAAAATTAGAATTTAGAATATATGGAAAAAGGAGATAAGTAAATTAATGAACTAAAGAGATAAATGTTAAATGATGATTGATCGATAAAATTTCCATCTGGAAATAATATCGTTGTTTGCATACGTGTTTTTCTTTGATAGTTGAATCACAAACTATCAAAATTTTGACTATTATTCCGTTGTCAATATGAAGAGACAGGTTGAATTCTTATCCAAAGAACCACTCCGTATGGGCGTTAGTGTTTCAAATCAAATAGATCAAAGACAAATTGAAGACGGAGTAAAGTGCAAGGGCTGTTGTATAAGTCCTAGGTAGAGATTGCCAAGGATGGATATACGGAATAGTGCCTTCAGTTTGTCCAGTCCCAGGACAACTTGAATGGATGAATATCTGACAGAGTATGTCTGGTAGATCGCATAAGTTGATTGTTTCAAATGTATTTACGTTGGTGGCGGAGGAATTCGTTTCTCTTAGCTTATACCCGTGGTATTTTTAGGGAAATCAATTTGTGATTTGACGGGTATGACGATGTGGCATTCGAAGTAAATGTAGGAGTGGTCTGTTAAAAGATACATTTGACCTCGAGCCTCATCAGCTAGGAAATGACATAAATCGGGCAGGCAGTATGGCTAAGTGGTTCGCAACCAAGTAGGGTATATTGTCACCATCTAAAGAATATTCATATTTGTTACTTCTTTCAATTCTGTATCTCCCGGGAATGGTTATGGTAGTTTACCAACTGTAAGGTGATAATATATTCGATACACTCAAGCGAAATGAGTGGTCGGTAATGTGTGGCCGAGTTGCAAGATGTTCTTGTTGAACTCCATTGTATCTCTTTTAGAGTACACTGAGCGGAAGGTGGATCTATACCTTATCATAGTTGGAATCCATTCCCCAAATAAGAGCCCGCTGTTTTGATTGTATATTATATATGTAGAACGTTAGATGCAAGCGTACTACTAGATTAATATTACTTGTGTTAGACATTATTATAATATCAGAATAATATTGTTTACAAATGATTTGGGTTATCGTAAGGTAAAAACCATCTGTGTTTATGTGTGGATCGGTCTTACGATTATTCTTTCTTTGAAAGGATCTTTAAAGTTAAACAAATGATTTGAGTTTACTTACACCAGTCACATGACTGACCCAGAGTTTTTTTTATTTTTTTTTCCCTAAACTCTTGGTTGCCCAAATTTTATACGGGCAGTCAAGTAGTCGGAATTTACAGATACTTGAAGAGTTAGAGAAGGAGGCTTCATGATTATATAGCTATTGTTATTTCCGCTGTGTTGTAAGTGTTATACTCTATTAATGGTATTGTATACAGATACTGTTTTATTTCAAAGTTATGTTATGAAATATATTTATTCGTTCCGCTGTGAGATTCATGTTTACTCTGATGTTGTGTTATTCTTCTTCTTCTATTCTAAGTTTCTATCTTATCTATTCTCATCCTCTAATTTTTTTTCTATTAATGATCAGGAATTTCCGATGTCTGAATAGTCAACATGGTAGTTTTGTGTTGATTTTCGGAGTCGAAAATCCCAGTTCGTTACAGTTGGTATCAGAGATGAAGGTTAAGTGATTTACCTTGGCTCTATGGCGTGACTTAGTAGAGATGGGGTTATTAATGCCCTAGATTGAGTTGAGTGTATATATACGAGTGAACGTATTTGTTATTTGATATAAAAATGGTTTTATACTATGTAGATTTATTTATTGAGTTGTTTATGGGTTCTGGTCGATCAGTTTGATCCACTGTATCGGTAGGGATTTATAAACACTCGAATACGATGGGTCGACACGATATGTTTTGAAAAGAGGGTAAATGGAAATAATTTTACCCAAAGTATATTTCGATATAGAGAAAATATATATATCGAAATTATAATATATTGGATATATTGGTTGTTATTATAATCGAGTAAGATTATAAATTAAATGGTTATGTAGTAGCCAATCAGAATTTACATAAGTGTGATACTGGGAATCAGATGAATTAAATCTGAATTTAAATCAGAATTGAAATTGAAATTCCCAAAATGTGGAAAAGTGATTGTAAACGCATTTGGATTAAATATACGAGAATTTAAAAATCCTGGGAGATTTTAAATTGTTTAAAGAATTTCAAATGATATTTTGAATTGATTTCAAATTGGAAGGGTTTAGAAATGGTTTTGAAAGTGATATAGTATTGAACTCACTTCGGTCGCTGGAAAATAAATTCCGATGTTGATCCGGACATCATCGGTGTTCATTTTCGAGTTGTAAGTGACGGATTACTACCAAAGAGTTTGTTTTTAAATTGTTTTGCAAAAACAAGTTATTTAGAAATTCAAAGGTTTTGAATTGTTATTATGATTTCAAATTGATTTGAAATAGAACCCATGGATTTAAATTCTAGAAGTTAAATTTAAAGTTAAATTGAATGAAATGGTAAAAGTAAATAAATAAATTAAAATTTAACTTAAACTAACTTAAATAGAACTAGATTTTATTAGAGGATAATCTGGAATGGAATTGTGTTGATTGGTTAAGTATATTGGGTTAAGGAGTTAAGAATTTGGAATCAAGAATTGGACTTTGATTTGAAATTGAATTCGACTTAGGTTTAACCGAATGGTTGGATTTGTGGATAAAAACAGATTGGAATTTGATTGGGATGACATGGGTATATGCTGAATTAATAGCATATGGAAAGGATATAATGATATGCCTGACAAAAAGGTACAAGTTTATATTTCATATGGTATGAGATTTTTGTGAGCCGAATTGGCAAGCCGCTTGGCTGTTTGATTTTCTTTTGGGTTGGAGATGGCCCAGAGAGGCGAGTTATAGTTGTACCGATTGACCAGTATAAAGGAGGCAGTGACGAAAATTTTCATAAATTTCGGGTGTTAGAAAATTTTCAGAGTGTAGGGAAATTTTGGTTAATAAGAATAAATTAAAAATTTAGTTGAAATTAAATTGGCTCAATTGAAACTGAAGATAAGAAGTAAACAAATAATTTTAACCCAGCAATAGGGTGTGTTTCTACCATAGCAATTTCGAGGACGAAATTATTTTAAGGGGGGAAGAATGTAACGACCCATATTTTACGGTCAAATAATTAATTTATTAAAGTATATAAATAATGATTTAGAGATTTAAATGGTCGTTGAATTAAATAATAGTGAATATTTAATTAATATAATAATTAAATAATATATTTAATTCTGAAATAGTCGAAAATTGTGAATTGACAATATAATGTGAACTGGACAATTTATAATATATATAATCCAGTATGGAGTTGAATTATATTAACGAATATATTATTTAAACAAAGTTTGAACGCATAATTATATTATAATTAAAATCGAGCTCGAAATGGCGCTGCAGTTCGCTATTTGGCGATTGGAACTTCAACTGAATGTATAGTGTCCGTTTTAAATCGGATTTTTGTTAAATAAGAAACGTTCAGAGCTGGTGAAGTATATTTTCTAGTGGAAGAGAAAAATCGGGATTTCATTGTGTAGATTTTGATTTATGTCCAAATCAAATTTTCGAAAAGTCGCTATGGAATTCCTTTGAATTTATAAATATATATTTATATTATAAAAGGATTTTTAATATAAATCGAATATCGATATAACTGAGAACTTTGATATATCGAGTTATAAATCCCAGTGGAGCGGTATGATATTCTATTGTGAATATATATAATAATATTTACTTTTAAATATTTAATTTAATTATTTTTAAATATATTTATATATTTAAAAGGGTTATTTAGAGCTTTAAAGATAGCCAGTTTTGCAAACGACCTTCATTTTCGACGAAACTAATTTTGTTGGATCTGCAATATTAAATTATTGTTAGATTTCAATTTTCGTGATTTTTGAAGTCAGTATGTGGCTGTACGGATTTTTTTTGTGAAAAACAGTCAGTATTTTGATGGTTAAAAATACGCTGTGTGAGCAAACGGAGTCGAAATTCGACGAAACCCGTTTCGTTGGGACCGTAATGTCGAACTCTAGTTGCATGTCAATTTTCGTGATTTTTGGGTATTATATGTGATCACAGAAATTTTATAAGACAAATACAACTAGAAGTTGATTAAAAATAAATAAAAAATTCGAATAAAAAAATATATACTTACCCTATAAATAGACCGCATACCTTTCTAACCTAATTTCATTTCAGTGGTCAAACAAAATGCGACACATGTTTTATGTCTCTAGTAAAAGTTTCGATCAAAAGAAAAATCAGAAGAAAATGAAATAAAATTCTAGTAATTTTAAAACATATATATTTGTGTTCCTGAATGGATTCTCTTCGATATGGTATAGTCTTTGTGGGTTGCGACGCAGTTCTACTGAAGCTCGAAAACATACGGTGGAGCTAGGGTTCGATTTGGTGGCTTCTGTGGTGGTTGTTGGTGGGATTGGAGATGTCGGGTGAGTTGGTGATGGCGAGGCATGTCTGTCGCCGGAGTTTGGTGCTCTCCGACGCTATGGGAGGTCGCTCGATGTCAGTACCCAACTAGAAGAGGCTGTCGACGAAAATGAAGGGGTTTTGGAAGTGAGTGCGAGTTGGAAGTTCTTTTGTGGAGGTGGGAGAGCTCGGGAAGGAGGTGTTAATGGTAGGATTGTTGCAGATTTTAGTGGAGCAGGGAGTGAAAACGTCGAAGTTGAAATAGCAGTAAAGGCCATTTGTTTTCCATGATAAGTATTGGAGGAACGGATTTAGAAGAAGAAGGAAGCGGGTCTGTAGTAGGGCATTGGGCCGGATTTGAGTGGTAAAGCCCAAATAGCTAATTTATATAAATCTAAATTCTTTTCTTAACATGTTAGCTTGGAAAATTCATATCTTTCTCATCGTGATCGGAATTGCAAACGGTTCGATCCGTTGGGATCGTAGGGATGGCGCCTACACGATGGAACTGACTGGAAGTCCATCGGAGCTCGTTACAATTTATAGAAAATTAAATTTCCCGTCTGAATCAATAGACGCAAATTGTTATTTAACGGTTAACGCGAAATGTGAGTAAAACTCACCAACTCTGAACAGTTATATTTTTACAACATATTTTTAGAATTGATAATTTTCTGTTAATTGTTGTGTGTTAACTGTTTGGTTGAATTGCTTATGTATTGGTTGAAATTATAGATAACGATATATATATATATAAATCGTTAATCAAATATTGATTCTGTTTAGCAGAATATTTCATAGTGAAATGAAATCGATGTTAATTATATTGTTTAACATTTGTGATGTAGGGAAACAAGTTGGAGGGACCCAACTGGGTTCCTCAATATATAAAATACTGTTTTGTTTCATATATTGTGATATATGATGTGATATATAATCTGCTGTTGATTATGTGTGTTCGAATGATATCGATCACTGTTGTTTGGTATTTTAAATACCGTAAGAAAACCCTGGGATGAAAAAGGAAAATTTCAATAACAATTTTGAAATAAAATATTATATAAAATCGAAAAAATTTATATAGAAGGAAGATTTCAAACTGTATATTGGAATAGAATATTTATAAAATCAAAGGATTTTATATGAAGGAATATTTATAAAATCAAGGGATTTTATAAAGGAAATTATTTGTAAAACAAATATAAAGGAATTATTTGTAAAACAAATATAAAGGAAATTATTTGTAAAACAAATATAAAGGAAATTATTTGTAAAATAAAATAGAAAGAGAAATATTTGTAAAACATTTACAAATAAAACAGAAAGTGACATATTTGTAAAACATTTACAAATAAAACAGAAAGAGAAATATTTGTAAAACAATTACAAATAAAACAGAAAGAGAAATAGTGGTAAAACATTTATAAATAGAGTTATAAAAAAAGGAAATGTTTATTTAGAAAATAAATAGAGTTATAAAAAGGAAATGTTTATTTAGAAAATAAATAGAGTTATAAAAGGGATTTATTGGGAAATGAAAAGAATGTCATATAAGGAAATATTTGGCAAATGAATAGAATTTTACATCAGGAAAGTTTAGACCTGTGCTTCACACACGGGTATAACATGATATGGATTTAAAGCAAAGATTTTAAATAGAATCTATTGTAACCATTAGATTGAGAAGATTAATTTATAAATAATATTTTATAAATTAGATAAAATATTTATCATTGGATAAATAGAATATATAAGTCAGGGCTTATATAGAGAAGTAAGAATCGATTTCAACATCGATATTTGAAACTGAATATGGATGTAGAGTTAATCAAAGGATTTAATCAAAATGTGTTAATCAAAATGAGTTAGAGTTGTTAATCGATTAGAGTTTGAGTTAATCGATTAGAGTTAGAGTTAATCAGTTAGAGTCAATCAGTTAGAGTCAATCGATTAGAGTTAAATCGAACTAGAGTTATTCGAATAGAGTTAATTGAACAAGAATTAGTCAAATATTTGTTATTCGAATAGAATTAATTGAATTAGAGTTAGTCGGATTAGAGTTATTCGAATATAGTTTATTCGAAGAAAGAGTTATCGAATAAGATTATTCGAATAAGAGAATTAATCGAATATAGTTTATTCGAATAGAGAAAGAAATTATCGAATATTAGTTATTCGAAAGGAATTATCGAATATTAGTTATTCGAAAGGAGTTATCGAATATTAGTTATTCGAAAGGAGTTATCGAATATTAGTTATTCGAAAGGAGTTATCGAATATTAGTTATTCGAAAGGAGTTATTGAATATTAGTTATTCAAAAGGAGTTAATCGAATAAGTTATTCGAAAGGAGTTATTCGAATATAGTTTATTCGAAAGGAGTTAATTGATAAGAGTAAATTAGTTAGAGTTAATTGAATGGAGTTAATCCAGTTCGGTAAATCAAATAGAGTTAATCCAATAGAGTTAATCAAATAGAGTTAATAGAATTGAGTTAATCAAATAGAGCTAACTGATAAGAGTAAATCGATTAGAGTTAATCGACTAGTGTTAATTGAATAGAGTTATTCGAATATAGGTTATTCGAAGAAGAGAGATTATCGAATATAGTTTATTCGAAGGAAAGAGTTATAGAATAGAGGTTTATTCGAAAGAGAGTTACGTAAGGAAGTTTGTTAAAGATTTAAAAGATAAACTTTTACTATTTCGAAGTTAAAATGTTGTTCAGTTAAGGTCTGAGAGGTAATTATACCCCAACTTGATTGACTTCCTTCTTAACTAAGGAATGGTAAGGTTTGATAATGAATGATGGTTAAGTGAATTTAGTTAATGAGTGAAATGGTTTCAGTTGGCATGGCGATGTTTTATTTAAACATCAGTTTAAATCCAGTGAAGGAGTTTTTAAAATGTTTTCCAAATAAGAATCAGAAATGTTTTCTGATAATAGAAAATAAGAATTTAGAATATATGGAAACAGAAGATAAGTAAATTAATGAACTAAAGAGATAAATGATAAATGATGATTGATCGATAAAATTTCCATCTGGAAATAATATCGTTGTTTGCACACGTGTTTTCTTTGATAGTTAAATCACAGACTATCAAAGTTTAGACCATTTTTCCATCGTCAATACGGAGAGACCGGTTGGATTCTTATCCAAACAACCACTCCGTATGGGCGTTAGCGTTTCGAATCAAATAGATCGAAGACAAATTGAAGACGGAGTAAAGTGCAAGGGCTGTTGTATAAGTCCTAGGTAGAGATTGCCTAGGATAGATGTACGGAATAGTGCCTTCGGTTTGTCCAGTCCCAGGACAACTTGAATGGATGAATGTCTGACAGAGTATATCTGGTAGATCGCGTAAGTTGATTGTTTCAAACGTATTTACATTGGTGGCGGAGGAATTAGTTTCTCTTAGCTTATACCCGTGGTATTTTTGGGGAAATCGATTTGTGATTTGACGGGTAAGATGATGTGGCATTCGAAGTAAATGGAGGAGTGATCTGTTAAAAGATACGTTTGACCTCGAGCATCATCAACTAGGAAATGACAGAAATTGGGTAGGCAGCATGGCTAAGTGGTTCGCAACCAAGTAGGGTATATTGTCACCATCTAGGGAATATTCATATTTGTTACTACTTTCAATTCTGTATCTCCCGGGAATGGTTATGTTGGTTAACCAAGTGTAAGGTGACAATATATTCGATACACTCAAGTGAAATGAGTGGTCGGTCATGTGTGGCCGAGTTGAAAGATGTTCTTGTTGAACTCCAGTGTATCGCTTCTAGAGTACACTGAGCGGAAGGTGGATCCATACCTTGCCATAGTTGGAATCCATTCCCCAAATAAGAGCCCGCGGTTTTGATTGTATATTATATATGTAGAATGTTAAATGCAAGCGTTCTACTAGATTAATATTACTTATGTTAGACATTATTATAATATCAGAATAATATTGTTTACAAATGATTTGGGTTATCGTAAGGTAAAAACCATCTGTGTTTATGTGTGGATCGGTCTTACGATTATTCTTTCTTTTAAAGGATCTTTAAAGTTAAACAGATGATTTGAGTTTACTCACACAAGTCACATGACTGACCCAGAGTTTATTTTGTTTTGTTTTCCCTAAGTCTTGGGTGCCCAAATTTTGTACGGGTAGTCAAGTAGTCGGGATTTACAGATACTTGAAGAGATGGAGCAGTGGGCTTCATGATTATATAGCTATTGTTATTTCCGCTGTGTTGTAAGTGTTATACTCTAATAATGGTATTGTATACAGATACTGTTTTATTTCAAAGTTATGATATGAAATATATTTATTCGTTCCACTGTGAGATTCGTGTTTACTCTGATGTTGTGTTGTTCTTCTTCTTCTATTCTAAGTTTCTATCTTATCTATTCTCACCCTCTAATTTCTTTCTATTAATGATCAGGAATTTCCGATGTCTTAATAGTCAATATGGTAGTTTTGTGTTGATTTTCGGAGTCAAAAATCCCATTTCGTTACATACGGTCTTTGAAGCGAAGGTCCCGGGTGAATTGGGCCTCCCTAAGGTGGAAAGGATTTTGTATCCGGGACGGATTGCGGAGGCGTTTCGAATTTCTCGGTGGTGCTTCCAAGTGTTAGTCCTTTGGCGTAAGTTTTCAGATATAGGCTTTTGGCTCTATCATGGGTACGTAGAGGGGCCCGCCCTCATGATGTACGTGTACTCCCGCCGATTTAGAACCGTTAATGGTTCAGGTACTAAGTGGATTAGTATGAGTAGCCTGTATCCTTGCTTGAGTCTTGGTTTAGCCTTCCAGTTTGACTCCCTGGAAGGTAGCTTCCGGTGATACCCATGTTACTTATGAAGGTAACCCCTTCGTCATTTATGGAGCCGTTGTCCAGGAGTCGGTCACGGACCATATTTATGCTTTGCCCCAATACTCTTCCTCCTTTGATGTGTTGGCGTTACGTCGGTTAATTCCTGGTGGGTAGACAATGTCGGATAAACCTTTGTTGACACCCTGTAGGTTTCGGGCCCCTTCTTTTCCAAGGGGGTATCGGCCTTAGTTGATCTCGAATTCTTCATCCTTCCTTATATTCATTTGACATCCCTTCACTGTCAATCCTGTGCTAAGATCATTTTGGTAGTAACATTTGTCCCCCTACCCACTAGTGAAGGGGTGTCTTCGACTTTTTAAGTCAAGCTTCTTTTTTCGGGCTTTCTCCTACTTGTTTGCCAGTTATTTTTCAATGCTAGGTTATGTCATAGGTCATGCCGAAGAGATTCACTTTCGGCGCCTCGTGGAGGAATGAATTGACCTAGATTCAGGCCTTGATGGAAGATAGAAAATTCTTTCCAATAATGATGTTGAGTTGAATACTACCCAGAATCGGACGTGTTAAGATTAAGGAGCCAAATTCACCCAGATTCAGGTACCTAAAGATTGGAGACCGGAAACCCTTCCGGTGAAAATGAAGAGTCGAATCTGCCCAGATTCGGGTATTTAAAGATTGTAGATCGGGAACGCTTCCGGTATTAATGAAGAGCCGAATCCACCCAGATTCGGGTATTTTAAGATTAAGGACCGGGAACCCTTCCGGCATTAATGAAGAGCCGAATCTACCTAGATTCTGGTGTTTTAAAGATTAAGGACTGGGAACCCTTCTAGCATTAATGAAGAGCCAAATCTACCCAGATTCGGGTATTTTAAAGATTGAAGACCGGGAACCCTTCCGGTATTAATGAAGAGCCGAATCCACCCAGATTCAGGTACTTTAAGATTAAGGATCGGGAACCTTTCAGGCATTAATGAAGAGCCAAATCCACCCAAATTCGGGTATTTTAAGATTAAGGACCGGGAACCCTTCCGGCATTAATGAAGAGCCGAGTCTACCCAGATTCGGGTATTTTAAAGATTAAGGACCGGGGATCCTTCTGGTATTGATGAAGAGCCGAATCCACCCAGATTCGGGTATTTTAAAGATTGAAGACCAGTAACCCTTCCGGCATTTGAATTAAGTATCCCCTTCGGATTTGATTTGGGAAGCAAAGGTTGTACATGCCTCTTGAGCCTCCTCTTGGGCTTTTGATGTTAAAGCAAAGGATGTACATTCTTTGTTGGCCACTCTCTAGGCCTGTACCTTCGAAGCGTTTGGCTAGCTTATCCACAAGCAGGGCCCAAGGACTTACCCGACCTCCCTCCAGGAGGGGCCTTATCCTGACCATCGTAGGAAATGATAAGGTCTTAGAAACTCAGATGGGGCCATCATAGACACAGAATTAAGTTTTACTCCTTTGATGCTCTATACGGACCATCGCGGGCTCTGATAGAGGGTTATACGCGACCCCCCCTGAGGGGTGCCCTATCCTGACCATCATAGGCGATTATAGGGGGTTGCATTCCCTTCTGCGGGTTGCGCGGAACATAAGAAGAGGTAGGACGTGCTCTTCTACGAGAAGAGATAGGTCGTGCTTAGTTCTAGCAGAGGCAGGGAGTACTCTTCTATGAGCAGAGGCAGGGCGTGCTAATTTTTAGATGCACCGCCACGACCATCTCTGGTGTGAAACGGCGGCTTAGAATTTTGTTGCTTTTACCCTACCCCCTCTGGTTTGAGCATGGATAAATACTAACACAATCATCCCCCTCCGGGGAATGCCTCACCCCGGCCAATTTGGTGATGACGAGGGATTCAATCCTTTTTTCAGCTCGACCCCTTTTGGGTTTCTCTTGAGCTACTGGGAGGGTTTCCATGCCTTTGGTTGTATGATGATTTCTTGGGAGGAAAATCTTGTCCTTTAATCTTTTATTGTTGGGAAATATGGCCTCAAATGTTCCAAGTTACATGTTCTTGGAACAAGATCACCGTTGGGCTTGCATAGCCGATATGTACCGGGTATGACTTCTTGATGGACAATTAGGGTCCTTCCCAATTTGGATCGAGAAGATCGTCTATTGGGTTCTTGGTGTTAGTCATTACTCTTCGCAGTACTAATTCGCCTTTAGTGAAGATTCTAGCTTTGACCTTTGAATTGTAATATTTTGTGATCCTTCTTTGGTATTCAGTGGTTCTAATTGCGGTCTCAACCCTTAGTCCCTGTATCAAGTCTAGTGATTCCTTCCTTAACTCCTGGTTGGGGTCAAATGCGTATCCTACCCTTCTATGTAATGGAATTTCGACCTCAACCGGAAGCATAGCTTCACATCCATATGTCAGGGAAAAGAGGGCGTGTCCCATAGCTGTTTTGGTAGAAGTCCTATGTGCCCATGGCACTAGAGGCAACTCCTCTTCCCAATTTCCTTTATCCTGATTTAGGTGTTTCTTAAGGATTATCTTAATGGTCTTATTTGCGGCTTCCACAACTCTGTTAGCTTTCGGGTGGGCTACCGAGGAGAAACTTTTAATGATTCCATTTTTCTCATAGAATCGGGTGAACTCTTCGCTCTCGAATTGTGTTCCGTTGTCCGATATGATCTTATGAGGGATTCTGAAGCGGGTAACGATATTTTTTATTACGAATCTTAATACCTTTTTGGATGTGACAGTCGAAAGGGTTTCCGCCTCCACCCACTTGGTGAAGTAGTCGATAGCTACTATGGCATATTTAGCTCCGCCCTTGGCGAGTGGTAAGGGCCCAATTAAATCTATCCCCTATATATCGAAAGGCCAGGAGTTCAACATAGTGGTTAGGTTGCTGGGAGGAAGTCATGGCACCTTAGAGTACTTCTGATATTTATCGCGTCTCTTGACGTACTCAACCGCTTGACTAAACATTCGCTCCAATAATAACCTTGTCGCATGACCCTTTTGGCCAGCTTAACCCTACTGGAATGGTCCCCGCACCATTCTTCATGAGCTTCTTTTAATAGGCTGAGTCCATCTTCAAAACACACCTAAAATAAGGAAGTGAATGTCCCTTTTTATAAAGTACGTCATCTATGATCATGAATGTGGGAGCTTGGTGTTTTATCTTTCTGGAGTCTTGCTTACTAAGGGGTAATGTCCCTCTTAGGAGGTAGTCCACTATGGGAGTCATCCACATAGTTTCTTGTTGGTGGCGTGTTTCCCTTATGGGGGATTCCCTCTCGGAGTTTCTATCTTGGTCTTCTCCGTCTCCCCTCCTTAAGGCTTGGGATCTGGTCAAAACTAATAACTCTTTTCCCATTTCTGATTCTTCCTGTTCGATGTTGGGCATTTCCTGATATCCCACCAGCACTATTTGGGTTTCATGGGCTCCTCGGGAGCTGGCTAATTTGGCTAGCGAATCCGCCTGGGTATTCTCCCCGCGGGGTATGATGAACTGAGAAGTCCTCAAATAGGGAAAACATCTTTAATACCCTCTTCATGTATAGGATGAGCCGCTTGTCCTTGGTTTGATATGTTTGTTTTATTATTATCTTAGCTTCGAATGAGGGACGTGAGAATCCCTTATCTGAAGGCACAAAAATAGTAGAAGGATCAAAATACGAAGAATACTCCCTTTTGTATTTTTCAACTGTCGCGAAGTACAACCCGCGGGAGCTAAACTATTCTCCCCTGATGGTACCCCATCCCTGTTTGGTTAGAAATTTTAACATGAGATATTTCGAAGAAACGAAGGCATCCATTGAAAGTGTGCGTGTGTACTTGCCAAGTATAATACACTCACAAGGATCGTGTAATATGACGAACAATATTCAAGAATGAAATGATTGCTCATCACAGATATAAGATAGTAAATGCAGTAAAAATAGAAAAATCACACCAGGGATTTTTATACTGGTTCGGAGCACCGTCCAGTCCCAGACTTCCTTCTAGAATTTCACTAACAATCTCCTCACTTCAATCGGAGGAACAGGTATACAACACCCAAGCAGCCGAACGGGATTTCACGCCTCTAACAACACGAGGACTTCAATACTTGCCTCTTACAACATTGAGGACTTCAACACTTGCCTGATCACACACAGGACTTCAACTAAAACAATGGTTTTGACTTCTACTTTGTGTTCTTGATTCAACACGGATAGTCAATAGTTTGAGTACAATCTTCCCATAATCTGATCCTCGAGTATATACTTTGAATGTGTAGATTTTAAGGAAGTAGAATGCTTGTTGAATCAAATGATATTAAATTGATTCAAGGATTCAACAAGTACTTAAATTTGGAGAGCTTTTGTTTTGCAAAGAGTATGAAAATGCAATTCAGAAATTAGAGAGAATATAGAATGATTCGGTGATTGTAAAACAAGTTTGAAGTTGTTTATATAATAGTAGAAAGATAGTAATTCTTCATGAAGAGTTTCTATAAAAAGTTATGTCTATTTCCTTTGATTATTGAATAGAAATCTCTTCACAAGTAGAAGCAACCTTTCAGAAAAAGCTTGCTGTTTGAAAACGGTCGACAGGTCAAAAATCACCGGTCGACTGGTTGAATTTAATTAAAATTAAAATTTCCAGAAAAATAGCCGTTATGTGCAAAAACACATTGACCGGTCGACTGGTGAGTTTCGACCAGTCGACTGGTTGAACTGAGAAATGTTTATTTCGAAACAGAAACATGAACGGTTGACTGGTGGTATTTTACTGGTCGACTGGTTCTTTTTGGGCGGTCGATCATTTTATTGCTGTGGACCAGAGGGCCTCGGTCCACAGTCTAAATCACTCTGCACTTTTTCCCGGTCGGAGCCTGGACCGTTTGGGCTTTTTCTATGACTTTTCAAATCCTCAAATATACAGATTTCAGCAAAGAAGATATGAACATTCGTTTTATACTTTGAGGATAGATTTTAACATATTTCTAACACGACTCAATGTATATATATAACCTTATCTCTATGAAATGATCTTCATTGCAACTTTATATGTTGGCATCGATCAAAATCTTGTTCTCAACATTCTCCCACTTTTTGATTGATGACAACACCTTGGATTTTCTCCCTCTGAATATAAAGCTCCCCCTGAATTTCTGCAACATTTGTTAGCTCATAATATAAATAATCTTACCTTTTGATTCCTGCATTAACAAATGTTAGCATACATATACTATTACCATGTTAAGCACATAATTTTAAATGATAATAGTATATGTAACATGAATGATATGTATCACATGAGAGAAAATATTTCTCCCCCTTTGTCATTGATTAAAAAGAATAAATACCATAATAAACACGGTAATCAAGAGTAGTAGAGAATACAAATAATTATAGCACCTTTAGGAGATATTGTGCTTTTTGGTAAGCTAAGTTTTCAAAGATATTTAGAGATACTGAATAGCCTTCTTTTTATTGTGATGTACCTGCGAAAAATATGACATATATACTTTTGGTACCCACTTGCTTTGTTTGGGCCAATGGGTTAGATGGAAGGTAACCGTACCCAAGAGGGTTTAATGGAACCTTTAAAGATAAAATTTTCATTATTAACTACAGAATCAAAATAATCATCGATATATTTTTCTCTGTTTTTTCAACTTACAGGAACCCAAATACTTAAGTAAACTCTATTGATATTCCTTTTCATACCTCTAGATTTATTATAAATATCGCTAGTCATAGAAGTATTCAAATTTCTATAATAATTGGGTCTTGGATGTGTATTAGTACTGGTAGTGATATTCTTATTGTACATAAAAGAATATCTAGTATTATTTCTACGATTGGTTCTATTATATCCTAAACCACTTTTGTTATGTAAAGGTCGAGATCTAGATAAAATCATGTTTAAATCATTTTGACCTTTATTAATTATCGTGAACTCATTTGTACATTTATCGAATCTAATTCCGAAATCGCGAGTGACAAAAAAAATTTTGTTATTTTGAAAATTATCAATTTCCTTATTTAATTCAGAGTTCTTCCTTTTTAAAGCATTCTCAGTTTTGAGACCACAAATTTGAGATCCTGAATTAATTAAAGGAGACTGTAATTTTTCAAAAAAAAAAAAAATTGTGTCAGAAAATTTATTTTGCAAAATATTATTATTCACCTTTAAAAACTCACATTCTTTAAATAATTCTAGATTCTTTTCAATTAAAGCTCCATTCTCTTTTTCAAGAGACGAAATTAAATAACTAGAATTATTTAAAGCATCTTCTAATGATTTATTTCAATTTTGCAAAAGATCGATTTCCTTTAAAAGAACATTGTTTTTATCTTCTAGTTGCTCATTTCCTTTTCGAAGGAAATCTTTTTGAGAAACAAGCTCTTCTAAGGTATTTTCAAAACATTTGGCTTCTTTTACCAAAAAATTGTTTTCTTCTTTTAATTTGTAATTTTCTTGCTCGCAATTTTTTGACTTAGCTATAATGATTGTATTGAGTTTACTCAAAGTTTTAAAATCTTTCAATAATTTTTCATGGTTTAACAAAAGATCTTTATATAAAGAATCTATACACACCGATTGTGATCTGACTTTAGCCATGAGACATTTGTTTCCTTGCTCTCCTGATTCGGTTTTATTGCTCTTCCATTTTCTAATTCCCTGGCTAGATTTCTTTATTGCCATTTGTTCTAGGATGTTGTTACGATCTCTAGAACGCCGGGCTCCGATACCAAATGAAAGTGTAGTGTGCGCGTGTACGTGCTAATACAATACACAAGGATCGTGTAATATGGTGTATAACACTCAAGTATGAAATGATAGCTAATCACAGATATAAGATAGTAAATGCAGTAAAAATAGAAAAATCACACCAGTGATTTTTATACTGGTTCGGAGCACCGTCCTACGTCCAGTCCCAGACTTCCTTCTGGAATTTCACTAACAATCTCTCACTTCACCCGGAGGAACATGTATACAACACCCGAGCAGCCGAACGGGATTTCACGCCTCTAACAACACGAGGACTTCAATACTTGCCTCTTACAACACTGAAGACTTCAACACTTGTCTGATCACACATAGGACTTCAACTAAAACAATGGTTTTGACTTCTGCTTTGTGTTCTTGATTCAACACGGATAGTCAATAGTTTGAGTACAATCTTCCTATAATCTGATCCTCTAGTATACTTTGAATGCGTAGATTTTAAGGAAGTAGAATGCTTGTTGAATCAAATGATATTAAATTGATTCAAGGATTCAACAAGTATTTAAATTTGGAGAGCTTTTGTTTTGCAAAGAGTATGAAAATGCAATTCAGAAATTAGAGAGAATATAGAATGATTCGGTGATTGTAAAACAAGTTTGAAGTTGTTTATATAATAGTAGAAAGGTAGTAATTCTTCATGAAGAGTTTCTATAAAAAGTTATGTCCATTTCCTTTGATTATTGAACAGAAATCTCTTCACAAATAGAAGCAACCTTTCAGAAAAAGCTTGCTGTTTGAAAACGGTCGACAGGTCAAAAATCACTGGTCGACTGGTTGAGTTTAATTAAAATTAAAATTTCCAGAAAAATAGCCGTTATGTGCAAAAACACATTGACCGGTCGACTGGTGAGTTTCGACCGGTCGACTGGTTGAACTGAGAAATGTTTATTTCGAAACAGAAACATGAACGGTCGACTGGTGGTATTTTACCGGTCGACTGTTATTTTTGGGCGGTCGACCGTTTTATTGCTGTGGACCAGAGGACCTCGGTCCACAGTCTAAATCACTCTGCACTCTTTCCCGGTCGGAGCCTGGACTGTTTGAGCTTTTTCTATGACTTTTCAAATCCTCAAATATACAGATTTCAGCAACGAAGATATGAACATTCGTTTTATACTTTGAGGATAGATTTTAACATATTTCTAACACGACTCAATGTATATATATATAACCTTATCTCTATGAAATGATCTTCATTGCAACTTTATATGTTGGCATCGATCAAAATTTTGTTCTCAACATCCATCTCCTCTAAGGTCGGTTGTCCGAAGAAGGTGTTGTAATAGGACGGTTGATCAATCACGATGAAGAGAGTTTCGAAAGTCCTGAGAGGGGACAACCCCACTTGAACCAAAAGGTTGATTTGACCCACCGGAGTTAACCCCTTGTTCTTGAATCCAAAAATTGGTTCGCTGCTAGGCTCTAGTTTTTTTAGGAAATTCCCATCTGATCAAAGGCATGCTTGAAGATGACATTGACAGTGCTTCTGGTATCCACCAATATTTTAGAAACGACCGAAAGCCCTATCTCCGCCGTTATCATAAGGGGGTCGTTATGTGGGTGACAAACCCCTTTCTTCATTTCTTCCAAAGAGACCATGAGGTTATGCATTTTGAGGGCATAACGCGCACTCTTCAATGATGGTTCTTCTTGGATTGAGAACATTCCCTCCAAGGCTTCCTTCACATATTGGTTTTTGGCCTTCGGACAGCTCCCGGTAGGGTGTGGCCCTCCATTGATCACATTTATTTGGTTTACGTGTGGCCCCAAATCCAGGTTGTTATCCCCCATAATGACTCCTATCGTGTTTACCGAGACCTTCTGATGTCCTCTTGCACGTTGAGCTGGTACTACTTTATTTGAAACAAATTCCTTCAGGTGTCCCTCTCGGACTAGTTTCTGGATAATCCCATCCAATACATTGCACTCGTCTGTCTTGTGCCCGTTGGTTTTATGGAACTCATGGTATTTACCACCGGCATGAGGTTCGGGGCAATTTTTGGTTTTGAACGAGACGGGGAAGTTATTGACCCTTTCTTTTGCAACAGCATATAAATAAGAGATGGGCTTGTTCGAGGCAACCGAGTTGGTGTTAGAGTCTTCCAACCTCGACCTCTTCTGATTCCCTTCTGGGTGCTTTCGTCCGAAGTTCGGCCTTCCTTCTTCCCCTCGAGTCCCATACTTCCTCTTCATGAAGTATACTTCATCCATGAGAATAAACTTGTCAGCTTGGAAATGGAAATTTTGCAAGTCTTTGCAGCCGTGGATATATAACTCCTTCCAGAAAGGGGTGTTCTCAATCAATCCTGAGTGTACGGCAATCATCTTGTCGCGGTCATTCATATCCTTGGCCTTTAAGGCTTCGATGTTGAACCTTTTCTGTAAAGACCCGCAACTTCCCCGTAAAGGAAAGCGTCGGATAGTTCGAGAACAAACCACAACAGAACGCATATAAAAGAACGTTTCAATGTATATTACAACAATGCACCAGATACAAGAATATACAGAGTATAAATGAATAAATATTACACAGAAATATCAGAGATTTAAATTACATTTAAATACATCGCAGCGGAAAATCATACAATACACAACTAGAAGAAGATATACGGATACAAAGCTTTCCGGATATCGTTCCAGCTGTAAACCAGGATCCTGTGAATATAAATCTGCAAAACCAAAACTACTAGCTGCCCGTGTCAAAAATAAGGGCACCCAGAGTTTAGGTTAAAACAATAAACTCCAGGTCAGTCATGTGACTGGTGTGAGAACTAAAACAGTTATTAATCTTTATTTTCAATCATTGGGTAAATCAAGGGACCACGCCGTATAACACGGAACGGGTTTCCTCCCAAGAATACCAGTGCATAAAACAACAGCGCAATGCTAAATAAAGAAAAATGAAGCTGTTATAAGACCCAGGTCCTATCACACAATGCAACGCAAGCCGGGGGATAGGGTTTTTACCTTATAACAGCCAAGAATGCTTGATACGTTTAAAACAAATCATTTGATACTATTATAAGTGCATAGTGTATAAAACAACTTCAAATCATAAGTATCAATCATAGGCGGCATGAGTGCCCCATCCCACTATGTCGCCATATATAGGATTACAACTAAAACCGCAAATGTCACGTATTTGGAAATTGGATTTCCATCTATGAACCGAGGCAAAAGATAGTCCTCAACCGATTCGAGACTGTCTAGCCCGAGCCTCAGGCAAGTACTCTGTCAAGCCTTTGGATCCTCAGGGCCGGTCCACACGGAGTGGATTAAAATGCATGAACATGCGTTTCCCCGCCCTATGGGGCGTAAACGAGCCAACTAAATGACTCCATCGGTTCGAGAACGACCGATCAATCCGAGGCGCCTCGCAACAGCAACAACCACATAAGTCAAACTCGTCAGGGCGTGTAAAACCACTGACGCCACTTCTAGCTAGAAAGAAACGCATGCCCTCCCTGACGTCCTCTCCCGTTTTTGGTTCATACCGGGTGTGAAACTCGCGAGGCAAACGTTACACAAAGCTACGCCACAAAGGCCGTGCTTTGATCATCACCACAAGACTTTGCTTTTCAACAGAAGCCTTGATCATTTGCATCTTAGCATGCCACACAGGCAAACCATCCTATGCAACCGATATCAGTCACACAGAATGAAATCCGATGTCAGACACACAGTCCATTTACAAGTCCGTTCTGGGTCTGAACGAAACCGGGAGCACCTAGTACCCCGCATATCCATCGATCTCCAAGTACGTCTGGACGATCACCAACTGTTTCCATCTTCTTGGGTGTACAGCCCAATCAAGATCATCAGTTATCACCCAAACGACGTGAAGACCTCCGGTCTTCGACCATCGTCTTCATCTTCGACTTATCGTCGTATCAGTTATTCAGAATGGGATAAACCCGGTCTTCCCGAATAACTCGCGTATATTTTAAATAAGTGTTACACAAACACAACATACGCCTCATTCCAATCCATCAGTCACTAACCGTAAATTAATCAAGAGAATAATTCCCCAAATATTAACCCCGAAGGCCGAAACCAACATCAGATCAATATCCAGAAAACCATTCTACTTAGCTAACCGACAGTTAGTTTCTAATTTCACATTCATAGGGAAAGGTTCCCATTAATTTTATCAAAGATAAATTCTTGAATTTATTCTTTAATCAACTTTTGAATATCAATTCAAACTAGTCGGGATTAGCGAACCTTACCGAAGTAATCATTTGTTATAATTTCCCAATCCCAACCTATTCATCCCATGAAGTAAAACTGTGAATACTTCATATCTAACACCACAGCGTTATCGGTAAATTCAATTATCATTTCACGTTCAAATCTAATTAAAGATTTAACTATCGCCTGGAGCAAAACTGGTGATACTCCATTTTCGATCATTTCAATCTAATTAAAGATTCATTAAAACTCCACTTAGTTTTAATCTTCGACTGGGTTAAAGAATCCGTGTCATTTAAAAACACAGTTCACGATAAACCCAAAATCGCATTCATTAATTATCAGGTTAAAGAACGAGTGTTGTTTAAAACACTGTTCACGATAAACCCAAAAATCAATATCAATTTAGTTCCAATTAAATATTATTTAATTGGTACCCTTCATTAAATCTAAATAAAAAGATTTAATCTTTTCTCAACTGGGTTCAAGAACAGTGTTAGTGAAGACACCATTCAAGACAAACCCAAATCACATTCGATATTCAATACAAGGCTCTGAATAGAAAATATATCGGCTTATATTCAATATCGAATTCTACGACTAACAAATGTCGTATTGGAAATAACGATATAAATATATATCTTTCAAATTTCCATAACAACACCTGTATAATCACGAATTCCAACATCGAAATATTCCGAAGACAATTTCGATTCAAATCCACTCCAATGCAATCATTGGAAATTTTGGTTATTTTTAAAACCCTTTTCGAATTCAATTTATTTATTTAAAAATAAATAGAATTATAATTCTAGTTCAAAACTAGTTCATCTCGATAAAAATCTATTTTTATCTTTTCAAATATGGAGTTTTTCATCCCAATTCTTCCCAAACCATTTCTTATGATTTTACACAAATTATTACTATTTTTAATAATTTTATCAAGGCCCGTACAGTCGATTTCCATCAATGGCCATCGAACTGCACTTACAGCGACCTTTTTCGAATTTGATTTGGACGTATCTCCAAATCCAACCGTTAGATTTCAAATTTCTAATATTCGTTAGAAAGCTCTTTTCGATACGAACCCAACGGTTCCGGTTTTAGGAGAATCCGACGGTCGGATCTCCCGTAATGCCCGTTTGAAATAAATGGTCGAAATTCGCGAACTGCCGCGGCGCGGCGCGTTCTATTCAGGCCATTATATTATATATATAATATATATAATATATATTTCGTCGATTTCTATTTAAAAACGAATTATATAAATAGTTTTAAAATTCGTTTCAAAATCTATTTCAACTTCCATTTCAATTCAAAGCAAAATTGAATTCTTCTCTATAAATTCGTTTTAAAATTCATTTCTATTCAATTCAAATTTCAATTCAATTTGAATTCGTTTCAATTTGCTTTCAATTCAATTTGAATTCGTTTTCAATTCATTTCGAAATCGTTTTCAATTCAATTTGAAATCGTTTTCAATTCACTTTGAATTCGTTTTCAATTCACTTTGAATTCGTTTTCAATTCAATTCATTTCGAAATCGTTTTCAATTCAATTCATTTCGAAATCCTTTTCAATTCAATTCATTTCGAAATCATTTTTCAATTCAATTCATTTCGAAATCGTTTTCAATTCAATTCATTTCGAAATCGTTTTCAATTCAATTCATTTCGAAATCGTTTTCAATTCAATTCATTTCGAAATCGTTTTCAATTCAATTAAAAATATTCGATTTCGAAATCACTTTTCAATATTCATTTTTAAGATGAATAAAATCGATATAAATATCGTTCACGTCAAAATGGCGTCAATCTAATCAACACGGCTTCATAAATTTCTATTTTCAAATATTCTATTTCAAATATTTCTTTGTCAAAAATAGCTGTTATTATCAAAATATTTCGTTCAACACATGACCAATCTCAAAGGATGAGTACTGTCAACACATGAACTTTTATTTTATAATATTCTTTATTTTTCAAATTGGAATGAGGCCCAATCAATTACCATATAAAGTTAATTATATGGATTTTCATGCAACACATGTATATAATAACATGGAAAAATAATCAACCATCACCCAAAGTGCACTACACTGTATAAGCATCAAATATAGATATCCAACGCTTAAAACAGCCTGTCAATCAACCGATCGACATATTCAATCAATCAGGATGAGTGAACTGCATATTTCATCCTAACACCCGTGTGGGGTTTCAAACAATCAAACACAGATTTTAGTTGTGCAGTTGGGCGATGTGTAAAATTTATCGACCCAATCAATGTCCTTCAAATAGGTGTACATAAACAAACCGTTCGGTTTGTAAATGAATATTTTATTTATTCACATTCACGTTAAAAATTATATTTTTAACGACAAAACATTTTATTCCAACATATGAATTTCTATTCAGTTCATTCTTTAAATAAAATGATATTTTTATTTTTCTAACTTATTTTAGAAAATTTCGGCGGCATAACGGCACGATACTAGAAACGGGACAAGGCCTAGCCTAATCCCCGGTCTAGTGAAGGCCCACGCCATTCACACATCAATTTCAATCAATTTCCAATTCAACCAAACGAATTAATCAATCACCCAACATTCAACTAAACAAACAAGTCCATGGTCTGTGGACGGGTGTCGGGTGCTACTAAACACCGTCTGCATCCTAGTATATATATATATAACTAGAAAAGAAATTTAGAGTGAGAAATTCTCACCGATTGCTATCCTAGCTCCACGGCACTTCATTGATAGAAATCTTCATTGTTTTCGCATCTTCGTCAGCTTCGTCGCCCGTAGCCACTACATACATAAAAATCGAATTTTTACTTCGCTATTCAATATTCAAAAATCATATTTTTATTTCGAAGGTCAATATATAAAAATCAAATTTTTAGTTCAAAGTACAATATATAAAAGTCGAATTTTTATTTCAAAGTTCAATATATAAAAATCGAATTTTTATTTCAAAGTTCAATATATAAAAATCGAATTTTTATTTCAAAGTTCAATATATAAAAATCGAATTTTTATTTCAAAGTTCAATATATAAAAATCGAATTTTTATTTCAAAGTTCAATATATAAAAATCGAATTTTTATTTCGCTATTCCATATATAAAAATCATATTTTTCTTTCGATGTTCTATATATAAAAATCATATTTTTATATCGAAGTTCAATATATAAAAATTCTATTTTTCTATCGAAGTTCAATATATAAAAATTCTATTTTTCTATCGAAGTTCAATATATAAAAATTCTATTTTTCTATCGAAGTTCAATATATAAAAATTCTATTTTTCTATCGAAGTTCAATATATAAAAATTATATTTTTATTTCAATTTATAAAAATCACTATTTTTAACTAGTTGTTTATATAAAAATTATATTTTTATATAATTAAAAATTACTTCATTGCTGGATTAAAAATCAAATATTTTTCTTATTAAAAATCCAATCTTTCTACTTAATAAAAATTTGACCTTCTCTAGTTACAAAATTTCTAACTTCATCATAAAAATAAAAATCAGAAAAATAAAACAAAATAAAATGAAATTAAAATGAATATAAACTTACAATGTTCAGATCGGAGGGGGGGGGGGGTGTTGCGCTGCAGCAAAGAAGACCAAAAAGGGGGGGGACGGGTTCGGATCTATGAAGGAGAGGTGGCTAGGGCTTGCGGGGTGGTGCGTAGGGGGGGTCAGGGGGCGCGTCGGGTAGGTGGAAGGTCAGGGAGGTGAGGGTGGTCGGACGGCCTTCTGGCGATGATGGGGCCCGCTCATGGCTGGGCGCGTCGATCGTTACTGAGGGGGGGGAAGAGAGTGGAGCGGAGGAGAGAGGGCGGCGCAGTGGCCAGCCCTGGGCGGCGCGTCGCCAGGCCGCGATGGCCTTCGGTGGAGGAGCGATAGCTCCTCACCTTTTTTTTTTTTTTTTATTTTCTGTTGAATGAATTTAATCGGGGGGGGGGGGCAGAACTAAAAGGAGGGAGAGAAGAGAATTTTTAATTAATTAATTAATTTTTTTTTATATTTTATTTACTAAAAGTTGACTTTTACATACGACCTCGAAACGAGGTCCACCGCCTGTCGTCCATAGCGTTTTACCCCCATTCCGAACACAATGGGATATGTATCCTAAGATGATTTGATCGTTACAATCAGTTTCCTTTTTAATTTTCATTTAAATCACTATATTGAATTTTAAACGCACATTTCAAATTACCGGGGTCACATACTAACTCTAAAAATTCTCGAAAAATATTTTCTAGCTTCGTATTGACGATACGGTCCTAACAAAACTAGTTTCGTCGAATTCTGAGACCGTTGGAAAAATGGCCAATTTCCAGTCGATTAAAATCAACTGAAACCGGTCAAACGCGTTTTCTTTTGCCACGCTCACATATTGATTCGAAAAATTATGAAATTTGAAACCTAGCAATAACTTTACATCCCGGACCCAACAAAACTGGTTTCGTCGAAATCCGAGGTCGTTTGCAAAAATGGCTATTTTTAAGGGCTATATATTATATTAAAATATATATAAATTCCACAGCGACTATTTCTAATTTTCAACTGGACATATCTCATCATTTATAAAGTGAAATCTCAGTTTCTCAACTTCGTTGGAAAGATATCATCAATTAGATCCTAATGTTTTTGGTTTCACAAAAATCCGGATTGTTTTGCACCCGGTACATTCAATTGAAGTTTGAAATCGAATTATCGAACTACCGCGCCATTTTTAATTCTATTTATAATTATATATAAATATTTATATTCTAACGACGACGCGTATAATATATACGTTCGAATTCTATTCAAAATAAATTTCCGTCGATATTATTTAAAATAATCTATTTTAAATATTCAAAATTTGCTAAAATTGCCAAAATAAAAATTTTAAACTGGCCCAGATTTTCCGGGTTGTTACAATCTCCCCCACTTAAAACTTTTCGTCCCCGAAAAGGAACAAAGTCGAAAGTGGTTTGATTAATCAACTCTACGCTTGATCTGGCTTCCATTCTCCAACTTTTCAGTTTATGAGAATTTTCAAAATTTCAAAAATTTGGCTAACACCCTAAATTTTTGAAAAATTTCGCCATAACCTCCCCTGCAATGGGAGCATCGGGGAATTTCAAATAGCTTCCCCGGTCCTTCAGATCTCAAAAAGAAAAAGAAAAAGCCAAGCGGCTAGCCAATAGGCTCATAAAATCATCGTCACCCAAACAAAACAGTAAATTATGTAGTAAACATGTACCTATTTGTCGGGCAAACAAATTTTATTCTCGGCTCTAGCCTCCTTGCTATGACCTGTTCAATGATATACATGTATATGCAAGCAAATGCGATCAAATTTCAATACAAGTCAATATTTGATTCAATTAGGCTAAATGGTTCAAAATTATCAAACAAATAAACAAACAACACAAACATCAATCAATTAGTGAATTAACGTCTCAAATTCATAATTTTGATATATATGAAGAAAATCATGGTTTGATGCCAAATCACAACAATGTATTCTAGCTATATTAGTTTTGGTTCTCACACCAGTCTAATGGAAATATATAGAAATCACACCTTCGTCACTCGAAAATAAATGCTGATGATGTTTCGAACCACCATCAGAACATTGTCGGGCTACTAGAGTGCGGTTCTATATCTACCCGGTATATTAAAACTTCGAATATACGCGGATCAGACGTATACGCAAAATCTATATATACTGGATTGTCCAAATCAATATAAATAAATAATCAACTACGAATAATTGATTTAAATTTTCAGAACAAAATTTTGTTTTCATTTTAAAAATATACTCTTCACACTCGTTCTAGGATACTACTGATCCTATCTCTAACGAGTCATTCCCATTGGATATTGCTAATCCAATATCTGATGAATTCTTTCGTATGTTTCTAATGTGTCTTGTTCTCTGGCTTTGTAAACCAAAGCTCTGATACCACGTGTAAAGACCCGCAACTTCCCCGTAAAGGAAAGCGTCGGATAGTTCGAGAACAAACCACAACAGAACGCATATAAAAGAACGTTTCAATGTATATTACAACAATGCACCAGATACAAGAATATACAGAGTATAAATGAATAAATATTACACAGAAATATCAGAGATTTAAATTACATTTAAATACATCGCAGCGGAAAATCATACAATACACAACTAGAAGAAGATATACGGATACAAAGCTTTCCGGATATCGTTCCAGCTGTAAACCAGGATCCTGTGAATATAAATCTGCAAAACCAAAACTACTAGCTGCCCGTGTCAAAAATAAGGGCACCCAGAGTTTAGGTTAAAACAATAAACTCCAGGTCAGTCATGTGACTGGTGTGAGAACTAAAACAGTTATTAATCTTTATTTTCAATCATTGGGTAAATCAAGGGACCACGCCGTATAACACGGAACGGGTTTCCTCCCAAGAATACCAGTGCATAAAACAACAGCGCAATGCTAAATAAAGAAAAATGAAGCTGTTATAAGACCCAGGTCCTATCACACAATGCAACGCAAGCCGGGGGATAGGGTTTTTACCTTATAACAGCCAAGAATGCTTGATACGTTTAAAACAAATCATTTGATACTATTATAAGTGCATGGTGTATAAAACAACTTCAAATCATAAGTATCAATCATAGGCGGCATGAGTGCCCCATCCCACTATGTCGCCATATATAGGATTACAACTAAAACCGCAAATGTCACGTATTTGGAAATTGGATTTCCATCTATGAACCGAGGCAAAAGATAGTCCTCAACCGATTCGAGACTGTCTAGCCCGAGCCTCAGGCAAGTACTCTGTCAAGCCTTTGGATCCTCAGGGCCGGTCCACACGGAGTGGATTAAAATGCCTGAACATGCGTTTCCCCGCCCTATGGGGCGTAAACGAGCCAACTAAATGACTCCATCGGTTCGAGAACGACCGATCAATCCGAGGCGCCTCGCAACAGCAACAACCACATAAGTCAAACTCGTCAGGGCGTGTAAAACCACTGATGCCACTTCTAGCTAGAAAGAAACGCATGCCCTCCCTGACGTCCTCTCCCGTTTTTGGTTCATACCGGGTGTGAAACTCGCGAGGCAAACGTTACACAAAGCTACGCCACAAAGGCCGTGCTTTGATCATCACCACAAGACTTTGCTTTTCAACAGAAGCCTTGATCATTTGCATCTTAGCATGCCACACAGGCAAACCATCCTATGCAACCGATATCAGTCACACAGAATGAAATCCGATGTCAGACACACAGTCCATTTACAAGTCCGTTCTGGGTCTGAACGAAACCGGGAGCACCTAGTACCCCGCATATCCATCGATCTCCAAGTACGTCTGGACGATCACCAACTGTTTCCATCTTCTTGGGTGTACAGCCCAATCAAGATCATCAGTTATCACCCAAACGACGTGAAGACCTCCGGTCTTCGACCATCGTCTTCATCTTCGACTTATCGTCGTATCAGTTATTCAGAATGGGATAAACCCGGTCTTCCCGAATAACTCGCGTATATTTTAAATAAGTGTTACACAAACACAACATACGCCTCATTCCAATCCATCAGTCACTAACCGTAAATTAATCAAGAGAATAATTCCCCAAATATTAACCCCGAAGGCCGAAACCAACATCAGATCAATATCCAGAAAACCATTCTACTTAGCTAACCGACAGTTAGTTTCTAATTTCACATTCATAGGGAAAGGTTCCCATTAATTTTATCAAAGATAAATTCTTGAATTTATTCTTTAATCAACTTTTGAATATCAATTCAAACTAGTCGGGATTAGCGAACCTTACCGAAGTAATCATTTGTTATAATTTCCCAATCCCAACCTATTCATCCCATGAAGTAAAACCGTGAATACTTCATATCTAACACCACAGCGTTATCGGTAAATTCAATTACCATTTCACGTTCAAATCTAATTAAATATTTAACTATCGCCTGGAGCAAAACTGGTGATACTCCATTTTCGATCATTTCAATCTAATTAAAGATTCATTAAAACTCCACTTAGTTTTAATCTTCGACTGGGTTAAAGAATCCGTGTCATTTAAAAACACAGTTCACGATAAACCCAAAATCGCATTCATTAATTATCAGGTTAAAGAACGAGTGTTGTTTAAAACACTGTTCACGATAAACCCAAAAATCAATATCAATTTAATTCCAATTAAATATTATTTAATTGGTACCCTTCATTAAATCTAAATAAAAAGATTTAATCTTTTCTCAACTGGGTTCAAGAACAGTGTTAGTGAAGACACCATTCACGACAAACCCAAATCACATTCGATATTCAATACAAGGCTCTGAATAGAAAATATATCGGCTTATATTCAATATTGAATTCTACGACTAACAAATGTCGTATTGGAAATAACGATATAAATATATATCTTTCAAATTTCCATAACAACACCTGTATAATCACGAATTCCAACATCGAAATATTCCGAAGACAATTTCGATTCAAATCCACTCCAATGCAATCATTGGAAATTTTGGTTATTTTTAAAACCCTTTTCGAATTCAATTTATTTATTTAAAAATAAATAGAATTATAATTCTAGTTCAAAACTAGTTCATCTCGATAAAAATCTATTTTTATCTTTTCAAATATGGAGTTTTTCATCCCAATTCTTCCCAAACCATTTCTTATGATTTTACACAAATTATTACTATTTTTAATAATTTTATCAAGGCCCGTACAGTCGATTTCCATCAATGGCCATCGAACTGCACTTACAGCGACCTTTTTCGAATTTGATTTGGACGTATCTCCAAATCCAACCGTTAGATTTCAAATTTCTAATATTCGTTAGAAAGCTCTTTTCGATACGAACCCAACGGTTCCGGTTTTAGGAGAATCCGACGGTCGGATCTCCCGTAATGCCCGTTTGAAATAAATGGTCGAAATTCGCGAACTGCCGCGGCGCGGCGCGTTCTATTCAGGCCATTATATTATATATATAATATATATAATATATATTTCGTCGATTTCTATTTAAAAACGAATTATATAAATAGTTTTAAAATTCGTTTCAAAATCTATTTCAACTTCCATTTCAATTCAAAGCAAAATTGAATTCTTCTCTATAAATTCGTTTTAAAATTCATTTCTATTCAATTCAAATTTCAATTCAATTTGAATTCGTTTCAATTTGCTTTCAATTCAATTTGAATTCGTTTTCAATTCATTTCGAAATCGTTTTCAATTCACTTTGAAATCGTTTTCAATTCACTTTGAATTCGTTTTCAATTCACTTTGAATTCGTTTTCAATTCAATTCATTTCGAAATCGTTTTCAATTCAATTCATTTCGAAATCGTTTTCAATTCAATTCATTTCGAAATCGTTTTCAATTCAATTCATTTCGAAATCGTTTTCAATTCAATTCATTTCGAAATCGTTTTCAATTCAATTCATTTCGAAATCGTTTTCAATTCAATTAAAAATATTCGATTTCGAAATCACTTTTCAATATTCATTTTTAAGATGAATAAAATCGATATAAATATCGTTCACGTCAAAATGGCGTCAATCTAATCAACACGGCTTCATAAATTTCTATTTTCAAATATTCTATTTCAAATATTTCTTTTTCAAAAATAGCTGTTATTATCAAAATATTTCGTTCAACACATGACCAATCTCAAAGGATGAGTACTGTCAACACATGAACTTTTATTTTATAATATTCTTTATTTTTCAAATTGGAATGAGGCCCAATCAATTACCTTATAAAGTTAATTATATGGATTTTCATACAACACATGTATATAATAACATGGAAAAATAATCAACCATCACCCAAAGTGCACTACACTGTATAAGCATCAAATATAGATATCCAACGCTTAAAACAGCCTGTCAATCAACCGATCGACATATTCAATCAATCAGGATGAGTGAACTGCATATTTCATCCTAACACCCGTGTGGGGTTTCAAACAATCAAACACAGATTTTAGTTGTGCAGTTGGGCGATGTGTAAAATTTATCGACCCAATCAATGTCCTTCAAATAGGTGTACATAAACAAACCGTTCGGTTTGTAAATGAATATTTTATTTATTCACATTCACGTTAAAAATTATATTTTTAACGACAAAACATTTTATTCCAACATATGAATTTCTATTCAGTTCATTCTTTAAATAAAATGATATTTTTATTTTTCTAACTTATTTTAGAAAATTTCGGCGGCATAACGGCACGATACTAGAAACGGGACAAGGCCTAGCCTAATCCCCGGTCTAGTGAAGGCCCACGCCATTCACACATCAATTTCAATCAATTTCCAATTCAACCAAACGAATTAATCAATCACCCAACATTCAACTAAACAAACAAGTCCATGGTCTGTGGACGGGTGTCGGGTGCTACTAAACACCGTCTGCATCCTAGTATATATATATATAACTAGAAAAGAAATTTAGAGTGAGAAATTCTCACCGATTGCTATCCTAGCTCCACGGCACTTCATTGATAGAAATCTTCATTGTTTTCGCATCTTCGTCAGCTTCGTCGCCCGTAGCCACTACATACATAAAAATCGAATTTTTACTTCGCTATTCAACATTTAAAAATCATATTTTTATTTCGAAGGTCAATATATAAAAATCAAATTTTTAGTTCAAAGTACAATATATAAAAATCGAATTTTTATTTCAAAGTTCAATATATAAAAATCGAATTTTTATTTCAAAGTTCAATATATAAAAATCGAATTTTTATTTCAAAGTTCAATATATAAAAATCGAATTTTTATTTCAAAGTTCAATATATAAAAATCGAATTTTTATTTCAAAGTTCAATATATAAAAATCGAATTTTTATTTCGCTATTCCATATATAAAAATCATATTTTTCTTTCGATGTTCTATATATAAAAATCATATTTTTATATCGAAGTTCAATATATAAAAATTCTATTTTTTTATCGAAGTTCAATATATAAAAATTCTATTTTTCTATCGAAGTTCAATATATAAAAATTCTATTTTTCTATCGAAGTTCAATATATAAAAATTCTACTTTTCTATCGAAGTTCAATATACAAAAATTATATTTTTATTTCAATTTATAAAAATCACTATTTTTAACCGGTTGTTTATATAAAAATTATATTTTTATATAATTAAAAATTACTTCATTGCTGGATTAAAAATCAAATATTTTTCTTATTAAAAATCCAATCTTTCTACTTAATAAAAATTTGACCTTCTCTAGTTACAAAATTTCTAACTTCATCATAAAAATAAAAAATCAGAAAAATAAAACAAAATAAAATGAAATTAAAATGAATATAAACTTACAATGTTCAGATCGGAGGGGGGTGTGTTGCGCTGCAGCAAAGAAGACCAAAAAGGGGGGGGGGACGGGTTCGGATCTATGAAGGAGAGGTGGCTAGGGCTTGCGGGGTGGTGCGTAGGGGGGGTCAGGGGGCGCGTCGGGTAGGTGGAAGGTCAGGGAGGTGAGGGTGGTCGGACGGCCTTCTGGCGATGATGGGGCCCGCTCATGGCTGGGCGCGTCGATCGTTACTGGGGGGGGAAGAGAGTGGAGCGGAGGAGAGAGGGCGGCGCAGTGGCCAGCCCTGGGCGGCGCGTCGCCAGGCCGCGATGGCCTTCGGTGGAGGAGCGACAGCTCCTCCCCTTTCTTCTTCTTTTTTTTTTTTTTTTATTTTCTGTTGAATGAATTTAATCGGGGGGGGGGGGGGCAGAACTAAAAGGAGGGAGAGAAGAGAATTTTTAATTAATTAATTAATTTTTTTTTATATTTTATTTACTAAAAGTTGACTTTTACATACGACCTCGAAACGAGGTCCACCGCCTGTCGTCCATAGCGTTTTACCCCCATTCCGAACACAATGGGATATGTATCCTAAGCTGATTTGATCGTTACAATCAGTTTCCTTTTTAATTTTCATTTAAATCACTATATTGGATTTTAAACGCACATTTCAAATTACCGGGGTCACATACTAACTCTAAAAATTCTCGAAAAATATTTTCTAGCTTCGTATTGACGATACAGTCCTAACAAAACTAGTTTCGTCGAATTCTGAGACCGTTGGAAAAATGGCCAATTTCCAGTCGATTAAAATCAACTGAAACCGGTCAAACGCGTTTTCTTTTGCCACGCTCACATATTGATTCGAAAAATTATGAAATTTGAAACCTAGCAATAACTTTACATCCCGGACCCAACAAAACTGGTTTCGTCGAAATCCGAGGTCGTTTGCAAAATGGCTATTTTTAAGGGCTATATATTATATTAAAATATATATAAATTCCACAGCGACTATTTCTAATTTTCAACTGGACGTATCTCATCATTTATAAAGTGAAATCTCAGTTTCTCAACTTCGTTGGAAAGATATCATCAATTAGATCCTAATGTTTTTGGTTTCACAAAAATCCGGATTGTTTTGCACCCGGTACATTCAATTGAAGTTTGAAATCGAATTATCGAACTACCGCGCCATTTTTAATTCTATTTATAATTATATATAAATATTTATATTCTAACGACGACGCGTATAATATATACATTCGAATTCTATTCAAAATAAATTTCCGTCGATATTATTTAAAATAATCTATTTTAAATATTCAAAATTTGCTAAAATTGCCAAAATAAAAATTTTAAACTGGCCCAGATTTTCCGGGTTGTTACATTTTCAGATAGTCCCGAGAGATTCCCCTTGCCTCTATTTGATGTTGGCGATGACTGTATAGTCTGCGGTTGGATCTTTGCACATGCAGAACTATGCGGAGAATTTGTAGGAGAATTGTTTCCACGAGTAAATGGTGTTTTCCCTATACTGGCGATACCACTTCGCCGCTGCCCCTTGGAAGATCACTGGGAAGAGGCGGCACCTGACGGCTCCGGAAGCATTGTAAAGATCCATCTAGCTGTAGAAATCCATTAGATGATCATCGGGGTTAGTCGTTCCCGGAATGGTGTTGCTCTTTCATTATCATTAACCTTGTCATCCTGGGTTCTCTTCCCCTTGCTTCCCAGCAAGTCCTTGATGGTCTTCTGAGTGACATCTCTGATGTAAGCCTCCTTGTTGTCATAGTATTCTCTTTTGGGATCATAGCCTTTGGAGGTGGAGCTCCAAGACTGTTCCTGCTAGCTTTGATTCCCTTGATGATCTACTCCCATCAGATGAGACTTCTTTTTCTTGGAAGAAGCTGCCTTTCGCTTCCCTTTTGCTTCTGACTGTTGAAAGGGAGCCCTCCTTCTTGGAGATTCATTCATCTCTCTCTGACTAGATCTAGTGAGTGTTGAGGACTTTTGTGCTTGGACAGCATTGACTTGAGCCTGCATTTCTTGAAGTCGCCTTTCCAAGATCGAGATTCTTGCAACATTATCTTCCATGGCGTTTGAGTTTGTTGGTTGTTGTGGATTGGGCGCGGCTTCTTTATCGTTATTATTTGGGTTAAGTGTTAGGCCCTTATTTCCTTCAAGGGTGGCGTTGGGATCCAGCTCTTTGTTTCGTTCCTCCAATCTCTTCGACTTCATTGTTTCCTACCATGGAACAATAAATTCACCTAATTAATTTAAACAAATTAATCATAAAGGCGGAGGTTCAAGCCCTCCTTCTAGCGCCAAAATGTTAACGACATTTTTCGTCAACACCCGGATTACAATATGTAATGTACGCGTTCATGAGATTTGACGTCGTCATGACTCAGAGTCTCCAGGATATAATCCTAGGCCGGTGACTATAAGCTGAAACACCTACCTCAGGGCATCTGAATTTTTAAACCTAATGGCCATTAACCTTGCCCCTGGTGGGTGAAGACCACACGTATTGCACGATGGTATTTCGACTTGACCCTGGGAAAGTTATTTAACTTGATGTCGTTAGGTTTCATGAAATTGATGAGCTTCTATGTCATGACGACGATATTATTTACTATAAATAAGAAGAAAACGGGCTAACGTTTCCCTTGAGTTCAAGGATGAAGGCATCGTAATATTCGTTAACTCCGATGATTCCTCCGTGTCAGATCTACCTAAGAAAGGAGCCTTAATCATGACAGGGGTCGGGTTAGGAATTCCTAGAAGATCTCCTTACATCAATGTATGGGAAGCATTAGGCTCAGCATGAGCATATAGACTAATCATAGCAGACCCTTAGGGCAAGGTGAAGAGGACTTCGTTTTTCCAGAAAGCCCTCTTCCTCCACTGCCGAGGCGCCTTGGTTGATCTTCTCATCAGAAAGGTTAGTGTTAACTCCCTGTTTCATCATTATGACACAACAAGACTATCGAATCATAAGATGTGTGAGACTCTGAATTCTCCATTCATAGTTTGTAGATATATTACAAGAATTGATGATTTGCTCCTCTTGAGAAGAAAGGAACTAAATTGAGAAATAAAAAGTACGTCCCCCTTTATGGAGTTCCTGGGGTCCTATTTATAGAGAATCCGGGGTCCTTCTATCAGCAGGTTGTTGGGCCTAAATGATTCCAGTCGGACGCTTTTTTCCTTGGTCTCGGGCATCTGGCTATCGGCTATCCTCGTGGTGCCGGTTACGGTCTTCGAAGCGAGGGTCCCGGGTGAATTGAGCCTCCCCAAGGTGGAAAGGAGTTTGTCGCTGGGACGGATTGCGGAGGCGTTTAGAATTTCTCGGTGAATGCTTCCAAGTGTCAGTCCTTTGGCGTAAGATTTCGGATTTAGGCTTTATCATGGGTACTTAATGGGGATAGCCCTCACGATGTATGTATACATCCGCCGATTTAGGACCATTGATGGTTCAGGTACTAGGTGGGTTAGTACGAGTAGCCTGCATCCTCGCTTGAGTCTTGGTTTAGCCTTCCGGTTTGACTCACTGGAAGGTAGCTTCCGGTGATACCCATGTTACTTACGAAGGCAATCCCTTCGTCATTTATGGAGCCGTTTTTTATGAGTCAGTCATGGACCGTCTTTATGCTCTGACCCGATACGCTTCCTCCTCTGATGTGTTGGCGTTACATCGGTTAATTCCTGGTGGGTAGATCATGTCGTATGAACCTTTGCTGACGCCCTGTAGGTTTCGGGCCCCTTCTTTTCAGAGGGGGTATCAGCCTGAGTTGCTCTCGAATTCTTCATCCCTTCCTTATATTCATTCGACATCCCTTCACTATCAATCCCGTGCTAAGACCATTTTTGTAGTAACATGAGCATAATCGCGTTCTTATGGTATCAAGCATGCTTCAAGAGCATGGTCTTTATTGGTATTATTTGCTTGTGGCCGAGGTTGATGAGTCCACTTTAGAGTGGAAATAGTTTGGAGAGAGATTTGAGTCTAATTTCATCGCAGAGTCTAAAAAGGATATTCTTTCCCGTTTCTTTCTTGATCATCTATAGTGGAAGTCGATTGTTTTGGAATATTCACATCTTTTGTGGCCTCGTCAAAGTATGGCCTAGAACATATTTCTCCCCCTTATGAAAAGAATCTTAACTTCATGAGTGGACTATAGAAAAATCTCAAAAGACCTCTTTTGCTACAACTTAAATGCACCTTTAATGAATTAGTGGATGCATCTCTCCATCTCGAGGAAGTCGAGAAGGAGAGAGACAGTGATGATGAGGTTAGGGGTAACCCGAATAAGAGGCGTTCTCCATTCCCTAAATCTAAGCCTTTTTGCCTGAAAATAAGTAGAAACATAATGATTCTAGTTTCCAACCTCTTACAATACCTTCCTCAACTTCAATAAAGGGATGTTTCAACTATGGATCAAATGATCATTTTGCCCGTGCCTGTCCTAGACCTTGCGTCTATAGATATTGCAAGGAAGAGGTTTGTGAAAAATCTTTGTGTCCTAAGAGGCCCAAGGGGCTGAATTTGGGAAATCTTAACATGGCCATAGCTTCTAGTGGACCATCATATTCTTGAGGTACACCTATTATTTTGAGAATCATTACTACTCGAGTCTTCTGAGTTCGAGTGTGTTGTATTCTCCCACACAAAAAGAAAATTTTATTGTTTTCTTCCTATTGTAAAGCAATTCTTACTGTTGTCATTCTTGTCTGCAGATTTACACCTTCTTATCTACTTATATGTTATGCTCCATCATGTTTATAGAAATTATTAGGGAAAAGTGTTTTAATTGTCCCAAAATCTAGAGTCTTTATATTAAACAAAATTCCATATTTGGGGTTGGTAACAGTATATTCCCTTATAGAAATTGTTAGGTCAAATTGTGATTCACTCCCCACACTATATTCCCTTATTGATGGAAAGTCGAACACACGACATATTTTAAGAATGGTCATGTTTGATTTTTTTTCTTTAGTAGCTACTTGTGGAGTTAAAATCATTTTGAAGTTTGTAAATTTAAGTAGCATGTTTAATCAGAGTGCAGAGCGGAAACTGGTTGACCATTTCTACTAAGCACGGAGGTAGGTAGTTATATATCATCGGAATCTATTCAAAGGATGTTCTTATAACCAGTGAAATATTATATTAAAGTGTTAAGTTGGAAAGATTTTTAATGAACTAGAGTTTAATAACCTTATACCTTTTTATAAACAATAAATACCAGATGGTTATGATTAAAGAGAAAGTTGTGATTATTGATTATGTTGACAAGTCTAGACATGGTTTAAGAACTCAGGTCGAGGCAGAGGATGCTCTGGGTCGATAGGGGTTCCAAAACAATGCATGAGGCATTGTTGACATGAAAAATAATCTAACTAAAATTTATTTATAAATAAAGAACTAGTTTTGTATTATTTTAGATTCTAAAGTATGTATTTGAATCAATGTGAAAGGAATATAATTGCGAAGTATAACAAGATTTTTAGAATTAGCTTATAATAACTAAATTTTGAGGAGAATGAATTTTATAAGAGTTAAGTAAGAATTTAAAATCCAATAATAGTAATAAAAAGATTTTAAATGGACCTTTCTATGTATAGTAAAAGGTTATTGGTTTTGAAAGTAATCTTATTATCTTTAGTGACTTGAGAATTTAAGGTAGACTTTAAAAGAAATTTTTGAGTCAAATCAAGTAAATCCTTATGAGAATAAATTATGGATTTGTTATCTATTCTTAAGACAATCTTCCTAATTTATTAAGCCATTTGTATCTCATCTTTTCCTACCATTTATTGATTTCAATAGTTGCTTATGGGAATCAATGTTATCTTGTTGAGTTGGATCGGATGAAATGAATATTATTGTAATAACCCACCCGCAATGGGCATAAATTCTAACCTAGAAAGTCCTATCGGAACATAGAGCCACTCTAAGCGGATCATTGGTTCCTATAAGGATTAACCTAAACAGATATATAGAGCAGTCCTAAACAAAAATCAGAATCTCATACAGCAGAAAGGACAAAATATAATAGTATAAATATAAGACGCACCATTATCAAAAACCATAATTGTCAATTACAACATGACTCATAAAATAAAAAGGTACATCATTATTCATCCCAATTACTAAGAAATAATAGTAATAAAGTATTAGCCATAATAACTAGATCTTCAAGGGGCTCCTCCTCCAAGAGATCGTTCTCCATCCTTGGTCAGCCATCTCACCTACCATCCTGTTAATGTTAAGAGGAGGGAGGTTAGAACATAAAGTTATGGTGAATGAAATGCATGTCAATTAATAAGGCTATTTCCAATGTTTTGCAGTTGTAAACTTTTCAAGCTATATTTCCTACATCCATTTTGAAAGATATCTATATATCTCTTATAGAACATTTTTTCAAAAGATAAACATCTTCTATTATAAATACCAAGAAACTCCTTTGTGATTAAAATAAATCTTAACTCCAAACTAATCGTCAAGAAAAGGAATACTTGAAAAAAGTGTTTTACATAAAACATTTTTCAAAACAATGTAATGCGATTATGACTATCAAACCGTAGGTATTCATTGTATGTCCCAGTCCCCTACAAATCCTTATGTTCTTGTTTTAAAGACTTTATGCAAGTGATACTAAGTCATCAATGTCCTCAATCATCAGTCGTATTGTCGTTTGCTTACCGAAGTAAAGATTGCAGTCAATATAGTGTGTTGAAGTCATGTGCAACATTAAATTAGAACACAAGTTTAAGAAAAAAGTAATTGTTTAGGTGATGAGTATACTCATAGTACTCCTTGCTATCTTCATGCAAAAGCTTTGTAGAACATAATAAAGTACTTATCATCACCCCAGAGCAATCAAATGTCTTCCTCAAGTCATCAAAATTCATAAAACTCACGCCAACATGCTTTGTTCTCGGTTTTGACACGTTTTGACTCTTTTTTTTTTTACTTTGATTTAACATCCCTAATTTTGACAATTTGTTTATAATCCTATGAGGAAACTCAAGTCCAAATTTGAGAGGATTTATAGTAGTTTACCATGGATTTATACTCAAAATAGTTATTACAGCATTTTTGTTGCGTTGTGAAGAGTTCTGGGTAGTTTATAATGAATTTGGATGAAAAACAGCTACTATAGCGCTTCTAGGGCGCTATGAAAAGTTCTGGCCTGACACAGTGTCATAATAAATAATTCAGAGAAAAGATTGCGTTTTTCTGAAATGATATGAAAAGATCTGGCCTTGGTATAGTGCTTCATAAATAATTCAGAGAAAAGATAGCGTTTTAAAACGCTACAAAAAGTTCTGAAATTCAGATTTTCAGCCAATTTTTCTAAAAACATTTTGATGAAATTTCTCTATGATAAAAATAGTTTTTGACTCCAAATTTTCTACAGTAAGAACCTCTCTTAGTCTAATTAGTTACCATGAAAAGAAAACCTTAAAATTATTTATCAATTAAATATATATAATTCAGCAATACAAGGCATTTTTAACATGTCCATTTTAGGCAGACTTTTACCTGACTTTGCATCCAGTTTTCGGGTTCACAAACGATCTAATTAGAAAAATGATACAAGTAAAAGTTGTAGGCCTTTGAATTAGCTTTCCTCATTAATAAAGAAATTGAAATTTCATAAATAATTGAAAAAGTTATGCCCAAAATACTGAATGTCATTTTCGGTGACTCGGGTTCTATCGTTTATTCTTAATTTTCACAATTTTTCTTCAAAATATGAAATGAATGCATGAACTTAAATAGTTTATCTCACTTTAGAATTGAATATTTAACTTATATTTATTTTCTTAGCTTCTCCTAAACTTATCATCTTTATCTTATCTTGTTTTTGTTTTTTGAATGTATGAAAGAAGTGAACATTTCTGCCCTTTATATAGTATTTTTCAAGGCTATTTTGTTAATTTAGTTTAGGACACTTGTCCACCTTATCTTTATGCAAGCTTTAGGATGTAGACACATGTCTCCTAAGGTGTCTTTAGATGTTTCTACACATGGACACCTAATGAGCTTATGTGTCTTTACCTTATTTACTTATAAGACATGTGTACCGTTCATTTGATGACACGTGTCCCTTTCATTTTAAACCATTTTTCATATTCTAGAATATGTACCCATATACCATTTGTATTTTATTTATGAATTATGTACATACATATATGTGTTATTATATTGTCACCACATGCACATGATGTTCTATCAACTTTTAACAAGTAAAACTTCGTTTATCTTTAAAACTGTTTTCGGTCACATTATTGATATTTCTTCGAACTACTTATCTTTGTAAACAAAAATTCAACAATATGTTTTCTCATCATTAATTATTATTTAAATTGATTTAATCAAGGTTATAAAACTATTTTTATAATATTAAATCCAAGATTTAAATACTTAAATAACCTCGATATTTAAATATATAATGCCTGAAGTTTAAGGCTGTTACAACTGGTGTGAGTAAACAATTTTTAAAATAGCCTGGAAAAAGGGTAAAATCGCATATATCCATGTCGTAAAAGCAGGATGGGTTTTCCTCTTATGAGAACAGATTGATTTAACTTTATAAAACCTTTCGAAAGAAAAGATAATTGTAAGACCGACCCACACATAAACATGGATGGTTTTTACCTTACGATAACCTAAAACATTTTTGGTATCAAAATCATCGGATATTATAATATTTTATATCAAATAAATAACCATCTAACGGAACTCTTGCATCTCAAGCTCCACATACTTAGTATAAAATCAAAAATCGTGAGCGCTTATTGGGGATTGAATTCCGACTATGACAAAGTATGGAACTACCTGTCGATCGGTATACTCTAGTGGGGATACACTGGGGTTCAACAAGAACATCTTGCAACCCAGCCAAACATGACCAGTCACTTATTCAACTTAAGTAGACCGAATGTATTATCACCCACGGTAGTAGCTAGCCAACTGTTTTGAAAGCTTCAGCAGCGAAAGAATAAGAAGACAAAAAGGAATTTATCTAGATGGTGATAATATATCCTGCTTGGGTTCAACCCAACTAGCCATGTTGCCCTCCTGAAAAAAAGTATTACGGGCATAAAGCTAAGAAAAACGAATCCCTCCACCACTAACATAATATATTTAAGAAAAGTCAATGGGTAAGATCTGATAGATATAATCTGTTAGACATCTGACCATACAAGTTGCCCTGGGACTGGACAAACCGAAGGCACTATTCTGTAAATCTATCTTAGGAAATTTCTACCTAGGACAAACAAAAGAGTCCCTGCATAACTCCATCTTCAATAATCTTCAACAATCTCCGACACGTACGTATAAATCGAATCGAAGTGGAATATAAATTCTGGACTCTTCGAAATGATCAGCGTAATGCCTTTTAAGGTCAGACTGTACTTAAGGAGTCTGATTTAAATAAAACTTTTATTTTATTTTGAAATCATTACTTGTTGGTAAAATGATTATCGACTGAAATCAACTAAATTAACAAGTTCATCACAATATTATATATTATTGATTAACTATTTTCCCTAAATCATGACATTCTATTTAATATAGTTCAATAAGTCAGATAATATCTATAATCTGGTTACGGGAATAATGAAATATGTATGCTTTCCTTGTTATTTAAATTTATTCAAAAAGAAAATTTTAATTATACAACTTGATTTATATATATGATTATATATATGTATATGTTAGACCAAAAAATGGCACTAACACCCAATTGAATAGGATTTGTGAAGAATAATAAGAAATCATATACAAAAAAGAAAGAGAAATCAATCAACACACAAGATTTATAGTGGTTCGGCATTAATGAGCCTACATCCACTTTATAGTTCCTCATTTCATTCCGGAATTACAATTACACTGAATATTTACAATCAAACACTCAAATACAATGAATCATTCTCTCCGAATTCATTGTTTTCATTGGAGAATAAGGAGGTTATTTATGGAGGAATTCGGCCATGCTGCCATGAATAAATGAAGTGCCAAAATGTCCCCTAAAATGATGCGTTGTATGTGTATTTATAGGTAGAAATTCGGTTAGGGTTGAGTGGCCACGTGGCAGCTTCAGAGTAAATCTCGAAAGTAGTGGAGAAAATGATGAAATGATCTTTAACTGCCCAGAATTCGGTTAGGGTGGGTGACCCGATCCGGATGGCCCGATCCAAATAGCCCGATCCGGATGACCCGATTCGGATGACCCGATTCGGTTGAACCAATCCGGATGACCCGATCCGGTTTACCCGATCCGGTTTGGTCGGTCAGAAATATTCGCTTTAGCTTGATCCAAAATGGTGGAATCCAACCCAAGGCTTATGTGCGTAGAAATACGAGTTTTCCATCCTTTTTTACTTCGTCCAAACAGATGCCGATCTCTGCCAGTTCATACTCAATCCCTGAGTGGCCTTCCTGATAGAGTTCTTGGGCTTTGGATAGTCTGGTCACAAAGCAGGCTAACATTTTGCCCCCTAAAGTACATCTTATTACAAATGAGATGTACTTTGAATAAGTCGAGCTGAATCTTTTTGGAACGTCATCCACCCTTGAGGAGGCTTTATCAGACTGTTGTGTCCTATTGAGTATTGAGTAGTTCCGTCGTATGGATCTTTTCCTGTATAAATGGCTTGTCATATACCACACTGCTTCCATTGATGTTTATCAGGCCAAATTCCATCGCTAGAGTGGTTAAGATGATCAAGTAATCATTTAGACCTCGTCGAATCAAGAGGTTGAATTTCTTCATCATAGGTCATGCAATATCATTGGCTCCCGTGTGAGAATGTACATGCACTAGTTAATGCCAAACGACACTGTCTTCCTAAACAAGTCAAGTGCATTACTAAGCTAGTATTTCTTTTATGTATAAGTCAATGTATAAAATAGCCATCCAAGTCATAGGGTGGTGTCTGAATCTTCGTGTTTTGAGCTAGCATCTGGACCGTTGGGACAAAGCGCATCAGAGTTGGCATATGAATCTATCATTTTTTTCTTGGATTTGGATTATCTCGATATCATGATATTGGTCTAGTACTCCATGATTGCGTCTAATCGTAACAATAGGGTATCTGAAAGCCATGATCACTCCAGATCGTTTTATAATCTCGTGATCACATACGAGTCAATACGAGATGTTGTTGAAAACATGCAAGCCAATAGCTGGTAGGATTATCACAATCGTAAGGCAGCAGAGGAGTTCATCATACTCTCCATTTGATGCAGTTACGGATCAAGTCTTTGGATTTATGCTTGATTCGTTAGTTGGCTCACTTAGATGGTTGAGATGAATCACGTCATATTCTAAAGATATAATGTATACGTTCTGAATCATGCATTAAGTCAGGGTCATGTTCAAAGTCAATCTGTCAGTTGAAGGTGATGCTCCCAGCATCAGTGGAGGACGAGCGATGTTAGTGCTTATGCCCTCAGCATCGGTGGGGGTTATGCAAAGTCAATCGGGCATCCAGTCTTTTAGCCTTTATAATTTTTTCCGCCGCATCGGGTTAGAGATGCAGGTTCAGCAATCTCAGTCACCCTGTGTCGTTTTGTGCACTTTCCCAAGTCATCAAGGGTTGGAGTTATATATGCGAATGGTCAAATTATATTCATATCGGGGTCATCCCATCTGTTTAGTCAGAAAGCAGTGATCGCCTTATTGAGTATCAGCGAACTTAGATACTCTCCTTGCATCAGCCACAAAGTTGAGTAAGCTCGTCAATCTCGCAAGCGAGAGAATGTCGTTAGTGAGTTATTCAAGCTCTTTCGTTCATACTTTGGCATGATCCGAAATAGCCATCATAGTCTTGTTGAGTCTATCTCCCATGCTTGGTTCCATTAAGCTCGACAATCAAAATCATGGGCCCGATTAATTAAATTGGTCTTTTCTGGAATTGTAAATTCCTGTCAGTCATTCCTGGGGCTTTTCTTTTTTCCTTTATCATTTCAACAGTCAGATGGTGCTCCATTTTGTCATGAAGACATTGAGATCATCCATTTCAACATTAGCACCCTCTTGTTGCATGAATCTGTCTGTCTCAGGATAGTATTTTCCAATGTTTCTAGGAAAATCTCATGGTAGAGAGATACCGAGGTTTGTTTCAGAGGTGAATCTGCCAAGTCCTCTTGGTGGGTCTCATTGCGGAGAGATTTTGAAGTTTGAGATATCCAGAATGTCGGATACTGCTGCGATCAACGCCATATATGGTCCAGGTCGATTTACCGATGCCACTGCGGCGTTGAATCTTTCAAGGAATGCATGTAGGGTCTCGCCAGAGCTCTATTGAAGCATCAATTAATGTTGGCAATCTAGCCCTCGCCTTTGAAAAGTTGTCGCCAATTGTCCAATTTAGCGCTGGTGCCCCCGGTTTGAAGTCTTGAAGTGGGTGGAAGCCAGTCTCTGGCTTCTTGGTTGCGCATATATAATAACCGTCAATCAGGCTTCTGTCTTTTAATTATGGATGGTGATCCACTACTCATGTGTATGCAGGTTGTCCTTAAGGAGCCATTCTTTTGGTTATAGTCTGGAATCTTGCGGAACTCCGATAATAGAAAATGTGCCTAAAGTTGGCGGATAGTCAAATTATGTGCTCGAAGCTAGTATCCCGCACTCCCCATCCACGAGGATTTTACTAAACGGTAATCATCAAATCCACGTATTCTCTAAATTCATACTCTCTCATCAAGATGTGAGTTAGAGTTTGATACAAAATGATTTGTTCGTGTCCATTCCATGTTAGTCTTCAATCTCCTATCCAATCTCTGAGGTTCGGAGTCGGGTAGCGATAAAGTCAGATTATAGTTGTATCAAATGCGCTCGTTTGCCCCATACATGGGGAGCCTCATGTTGAGGTTGAGCTGGATTTTGAACATTCATCTGAACTGGAGCAAAAGTTGGTCGGGCTCCGTTTAAGTTCTCAGTGACTCTTGCATATCCATCGTTTTCATCCAAAATGTTATGGCCAGAAGTTGCATGCTACAAATGCCTGGGAGGAGGTTGGTTGCATCTTGTTTCATTAAAGACGACTATGCCAACTTGCCCTAGGGCCTCATATGATCTGGACCACGGAGAAGGGAGTGTTTGAGCCAAGTTCATTGTCGCTTGAATTTCCACGGTGCTCGCTCCAGCAAGTAAGTCGTATTTACTCGGCCTTCCATCTATCCAAGTAAAGAAGTTATCCATCATTTTCTGTCATTTCCGGAGAAGTTCATCTCGCTGAACCATCTGAGTTCTCAAATCAGCAAGGGTACCATCCATTTCATATCTAGCTTGACATGCTGAGGGATCATCGTAAGAAGAAATCAGCTGACTTCGTTTGTTCCTAGCGCCTTCTGCGCCAATATCCTCAGCACGAAAGAAAGTTAGATCTTCCTTCTTCTTATCCTTTGAGTCAGAGTATCAAGTAGATCGCTTCCTTGCAAGCTAGAAGTCAAAGTAATGGCGTGCCCCCCTTATCCAGGGTCTTTCAATCGGGAAGTTGGTTAGGACTAGCAAATGGACGTTCAGTCTGCATCCATTCCATGGTCCTCGAGTGGCCTGTCAAGAACGAGGTACAAATTAGACACAGACATATAAATTATTCCATTTGTAAACATTTTCAACAGTATAACCCCAGTTCAGGGGTAATGGTGAAGGATCGGCAGTTGTATCACATCCCTTTTAAATATAAACTTGGATGCATGGAAGAGAGACATTGCTTTCAAAGATCAAGTGATTGAGTTATCCAAGTGCTCGAGTCGACGCGTTTTTCATTCAGTGTATTTGCGAGGTGGCACTCGTCATTGCACTTGTGCTATGGTCAGTCACACGTAGGCGTGTATGTTGATTTGATACATTACTCTTAGGGCCTCATTTCGGTTGTTGCCTTAAGTCATGTGATACGTCATTAAACAATTCACTCTCAAGGCCTCCTTTCGGTCGTCGTCTTGATTCGCAAGGGAAGTTTAGTATTGGGCATCAGTGTCAGCTTTCTGGGCGTTGCCCTTTGTTTGTTTTTAACTAGTTTGTTGTGGTTGTCGCGAGTGCAGCCCTCGCATTCATGTCTCGTTATTTGGTACAAGCCTGCACTTTGTAAACAAAGCGAATCTATAAGTAATAGGTAATAAAGCACATCACAATCAAGTAATGGTTCTAATTCAGAATCCATGCGATCAAATAATATCTAGTAAATCATATAGAATTTATCTAAAGGGGGTGATGTGTGTGCCCCCAATCAATCGTGGATAAAGTGCCCAGTCAGGGCTTGTTCGACATTGTGTTGCCCCCAATCCTTCCGCAGGGGACATCGGCTCAGCTTTCAATCTTATCCCCAATCTTTCAGTGGGGTAGGAGCCTGTTGTCTTCGGTACTTAATTTTAGCACCTTTATACTCACCTGACGTATGCCCAGGTTAGAGTGTAATCAAGACGGTCTTTAATCGTGATCACGCCTAAAGGACGTCGTCTTCCTGTTCTTTATACTCTCTCTCGAATCATGAGAGTTAGAGTTAATTAGGTGAACAGTCGCATCATTCACCCTGGCGCTCCTTCTACACTCTATTTCCAAGAGTGGGAGTCCACCGTGTCGAGTGTCGTTCTCAAACTCGGTTTTAGTTCTTACTCCATGCTTCACTCTGGCGAATGGAGTTTTTTCGGGCAAGCGGTCGGACCACACTCGCCGAGGCGCTACCTCATAATCCCTGATTCATGGGTAAAGGTGGCCATTTGCAATGATCAAGTCTCTCTTGCCCCGTCGACTCGTGGGATGGAGTTTGGTCGGACATTGCAGTATCGTCCTTTAAACGCTCTCTCAAATCATGAGAGTTAGTGTCATGGATCGATTAGTCTTTAATCCTGGGGTGCCCCTCACACCCGTCCTAGGTTCATACATCTATCCAAGCTCTGCGGATTAGAGATAGTTGGGAAAACAGTCAGAAAATGTTTACCAAGACTCTGCGTTCCTTCGATCAATCCATGTGAGGAGTGAATTGGCACCGAATTTTGGGTACCTGCATCATTTATATTGCATGAGTTAGTTATGTCAATAACTTGGGAAGCATGTAAGAGTAAATTGCATGATTGAAAAGTAACCATATCAAGGGGTGGTGCTGCCTCCTTTATTTGGATTCATGTAATTTGGTGGCGTCAAATATAGGATCGAGCCATATAGACGGTCGAACGGCATCCATCTGAAATCGGATTCCAACTTTGAAATGCAAAAGTCGATGCATAATTATCTTTAGCTCTGCCACGTATGAGCCTAGGAGTGAATGGTCATCTCAGATCCACCTTGAGCTATACAACCTCTTTCAGGCGGAGGGCGTGGCTTTGTATACGAGAAGTTCAGTCGAGCCCATTATGGGTTTATTCCATAACTCCATATGCGGGTGCTAGAAGTTTGATCGATGTCAAAACCGAGGTACCTATACCATCCACATGTTAATTCATCTGAGTCAATTACATCAATAACTTAAAAAGCATGAAAATATAAGAGTCATGGTTAAAGAGTAATACTCTTAAAGGAATGAATGTCATTCGAAGCGAAAATGGCACTGTAGGTTCGTTGTAGTTCCATTTTGCCTTGCCTAATCTCTGCCAGGGGATGGCTTGATTGGGGTCTTGGAGCGACAAAGGCAGCTAGGTAAACACTGTAAGCGAATGACAAGGTTGCATCTCCTTTGAATCACCTTCTTGCCCTCATGCCAAAGGCAAGGATTGAGTGTCAGGGAGTCACGTCTGTACTGCTAATAGTAGCACATCATCATATTGGTTCTAGGATGGTGGTTGGCATGAGAACAATAGATCTATGGTTAGAGGAACTTTGCACTCTCCATGCTATGAGGTGGGACATGGATGAAAATGGGTCCATGCTTAAAGGATTTTTTCCCCTGCCATGTAGGAAAGTTGGTTCAGGAGCCATAAGGATAAATATGCCTCATCCATCTGTAGATATTCTTTCGATCCCATGCCGAAGATAAAAGCTTATACACAAACAATCAATCAACATCTAGGTTTAAGTGTTCCAAACCCTCAACTTGCCACTCTTCCGGAAAGACTAAGGCAATTGGTCATGCAAGCTTATGATGTATCAGCATTGAATTAGATGATGTAATCATGAGCAATCCACACTTGAGTCTCCGATTGCTCCCCCCCCCCCGGCATTTGGAGCATGAGTTACTTAGCAGATAATCAATCAATGGGGTGGAATTGTGAATCTTTATTTTCTAACTCCAAGATGTCTTTCGCCAGAAGCTTCATTCGTGTACATCTCCCATCTAGTGGGAAGTTGATGAGTGCTTTTGTCTAATCATTCAGGTTGGTTTATTTAGCAATAGGACTCATTGCTATCAATATTAGGACAACCTTCCAAGGGAAATAAGGAATGTCGCCTTGCTGGATGCAGTCCATGCAGCGCGAAATTCTTTATGGGGGTTGTCCATGAATCTCTTTCGGGTTTGGTCTCTAACACTGGATCAACTTCCATCTGATCAATGGTCGGAGTTTGTAATGTCTTGATTGGGATTATCTTCATCTCTTTTGTATTGTCGGAACTTTCTAACTTGGCCAGGTAATTTGCTTTCTACTTTTCTGTGTGCAGAATTCGAGACATGTTGTAATGTTCCCATCCATCTAACAGCTCTTCTACCTACTCTATGTAAGCTGCGAGTCGTAGTCCCTTCATTTGGAACGTCCTTCGAATCAATACAACTCCAATGCTGGACTGTCAATTATTCTTTGCACCGTCTGTATACAACATCCATGTGCTTGGTTTTCATCTTTCATTTTGAGGGGCCATCTTCTTCATCTATTACGCCCTCTTCGGGAATGGTAAACTTAATGATGAAGTCGGTTAATACTTTCCCCCATATGGACTTCTATAGGAGGGAATTATGATCACACTGGCTCGGTTTGACGTTTCGTTCGAGCAATCATCCAGATGCCTTGGGTCGTTGTAGGACCTGTCGTATTGGCCAATCAGTGTGTATCACAATTAGACGAACTTGGAAATAGTGGTGGAGTTTTCTCGAAGAAATCATCAAACTGTAAGAAAGCTTTTCAATCTTTGGGCAGTTGCTTCATTAGACGTTGCCCTCCTACATCCCAAATCTTCATCCTCTCTGGGATCTATGTCTTCGGGAAGATCATCGGGCAACTCTTTCTGTGATGTCTCCTTTGCTTGCTAAGTCCATGCCTTCTTCACACTCCACCTCACCGGGAGGGAAGCGTTTTTTGAGTTCCATGCCATTTCTATTGCGTAGCATATTTTATTCAGCCAAATAGCAGGTTCTACAAGTAACTTAGTCACCACGGACCATTCCCGCTCCAGCTTCAGCTGTGATTTCTAGCAATAGACGCTAGAGTGCAATGCAAACCTTGAATTCTGTTATGGTTGGTCATATGTGGCTTATGAGTAGTCAAGTCACTATTTTTTGGGTAATGATCCATAGGTCCAATCATGTCCTGTGGTGGTTCAACTGGTACCTGACTCCGGGCACCAAAATGTGTTGATTTAACCCTTATATGGTGGAAATTGATCGTCATCAGTGCGGTTGATAGCAAATGGTCATTGCAAGTGTTTGCTAAGTTCTTCAGGGAATGAATCGCAAGACATATGTCCTTCACCACATCATACAAGTGAATCTTAGCTTTGTAGTGTTAGGATCCATAGTCGCTTCCTAGCTGATCATTATTGACAATCATGGTTACTAAGATCATAAGAATCATCTTCGGAGTAGTGCTCGGACTATTCCATATAACCGTCATTCGATACTCCGCCGATTGGATAAGTTTATGTCACATAAATAAGATAATCACTGCTCGTTAGGGAACAACAGCAGTTGCATCAGTGAAATCTATACACCATTGGAGATATGGTAGAGGAAGCTGCTATGAGACAATCGTTGTCTCGTATACTGTCGATGATAACAAGCTGAATCTGATCAATACCTCCTCACACTGACTTACTGATGTAAGTAGGTGTCATGTCTCTGGGAAAAATCCCAGTCGTTGCTGTCTACCGAGATATTCACAAACTATCCATTTAATCTTCATTGACAAGCCTTTGATAACTGCTATTGGCTAAAATGTACGCCGAGCCGAAGGCGAGGCCGTCAGCGGGTCCGGGCGCAGCGCCGGTAGGGGTCCGGGGCCCCACAATCCCGGCGGCGATTTTTTTGATTTTGGAAGATGGAGCCTTTTCTGAAATGATCAGAAAAATGTGTTTTTCCAAAAAATAGCTGTTTCGGGTCGGATCGGATCATGCCTTCAAATTTGCGGTTCGGAGATTGTCTTCAGGTTGGGTCGGATCGGACTAGTTCCTCCGAGCTGGATCGGGGACGTCATTAGCTAGTCGGTTCGGTATATATGAAAGAGCCGGTTCGGATCTCCTCCTCCTGTTCGGATCGGTCTTCCCTACCCTGCATCTCCACTTTTCTGCGGTTCGAGTCGTGGTCTCTCTTCTGGGTCGGATCGAGGGAGCCTCTTCGGATCTCGGTTGCTACTCAGAGGGGTCAGGTTCCATTCGACCCAAGCCATGGTGATGCGATCCGATGACAAAGAGATGAAGGAATTCTATCTTCGTTCAAGCCAAGGATGCGATCCGACCCCAAGCTTCATTTGTGGCGAGTATACTTTGTTCGAACCGATCCCATTCGACCCATGCAGATCTTCCAATTAAGACGCCCTCAGTTTGACTTTCTACCGACTTCTTCACTCCAAGGAACTTCGGACCAGTTAGAGGCAGTACAGAACTGAGCCATTCGGGTCTGTTCATATGAGTAGCAAGCGAATCATTCAAGCACGATACGGATCTTCCCTCAATGAACTACAATATCCATTAGTAGATGAGAGGATCGATGGTCGAAAAATCAATCCATTCTCAGTGAAAGCACTAAAATGTTAGACCAAAAAATGGCACTAACACCCAATTGAATAGGATTTGTGAAGAATAATAAGAAATCATATACGAAAAAGAAAGAGAAATCAATCAACACACAAGATTTATAGTGGTTCGGCGTTAATGAGCCTACATCCACTTTATAGTTCCTCATTTCATTCCGGAATTACAATTACACTGAATATTTACAATCAAACACTCAAATACAATGAATCATTCTCTCCGAATTCATTGTTTTCATTAGAGAATAAGGAGGTTATTTATGGAGGAATTCGGCCATGCTGCCATGAATAAATGAAGTGCCAAAAAGTCCCCCAAAATGATGCGTTGTATGTGTATTTATAGGTAGAAATTCGGTTAGGGTTGAATGGCCACGTGGCAGCTTCAGAGTAAATCTTGAAAGTAGTGGAGAAAATGGTGAAAAGGTCTTTAACTGCCTAGAATTCGGTTAGGGTGGGTGACCCGATCCGGATGGCCCGATCCGAATGGCCCGATCCGGATGACCCGATCCGGATGACCCGATCCAGATGACCCGATCCGGTTTACCCAATCCGGTTTGGTCGGTCAGAGATATTCGCTTTAGCTTGATCCAAAATGGTGGAATCTAACCCAAGGCTTATTTACACAGAAATACGAGTTTTACATCCTTTGTTACTTCGTCCAAGCAGATGCCGATCTCTGCCAGTTCATACTCAATCCCTGGGTGGCCTTCCTGATAGAGTTCTTGGGCTTTGGATAGTCTGGTCATAAAGCAGGCTAACAGTATATGTATATGTATATATAATTTCTCGTTTTAGAAAGATAACAGTTATCGACTTATATCGATTGAAATGACAATTCAATATTTAAAATCACTTTGGCTTAATACAAATGATTTTCACAGGTAGTCGATCACCTATCCAAAATGTCAACTATAATTTAATACCTTTGAATTATTATTTCATTCATGTATATAAATAGACAAAACATATATTCTTTAGATTAGAAAATTATTTTTAAATCAACTTCGATCAAACGGAATCGAATCTTTCTGTATTAAGGCATAACTATAACTCATTTACATATACTAATATTATATATGTATTTTTATTTTATTTAAATACTTTATGAATTTAAATAATTCCTTTTTGGACTTATTATCCCTTTTTGTTTTCAAATTTCCTTTCTATTCTATTTAATTCCACCGACCGAATAACTTCAGCCCATTTCCCTTTTTTCTAATTTATTTACAACTTGCTAAAGCCCTTTGAAAGCCAAACACTTCATCCCATTTTCTCTTTCTCTTTTTTCTTTTATATAATTTCTCTGGCCCAAATACCCTTTAGTCCAATCACCTAGCACACGCGCTCCCACTTGCCTTCCTCCAAAATTTCCTACTACTTGCTTTTAATTCCTTCTTCTATCTTTTTATTCTTGCATTGCCACTGTCTTCCCTTTCTTTCCTTTTTTTTCTTTCCATTTCTTCGCTCCACTTATTTCTGCATGGCTACACTAGCCAACCTGATCAGACCATCAACACATAGTCCCCACCCTGCCTTCTTCTCCTTCACATGTCCACTAAAACAGTTCAGTGCATACACAGTGAGCATGCACGAACTCTACACCCAACATCACACTGCACTAATCACTTGTACACAACACAAAACACCTATTAATTCTATCTCCAAACTCTGGTTTTCCCTTGAATATATCTACAATAATTTCACCATCTAACCGAACTTGCCATTAAAACTATAATCCAAGAATTTGCCCCTAGCTATCACTTCTGACCACCGAAGTTCGTCCCACTCAAGCCACACCTCTGTGATGACCTATGTCACAGATTCCCCCCCCTCCCCCCGGGTGCATAACCTCCCAGTGCCACCTTGGCGGTGCAATTCCACCAAGACTCAACGGTTACAAAAAGTACCCAAAAAACCCTATTTTCTCTTCATTCCCACTAATCATGCTATAGAAAATTTATATAACATTTTTCCTATGCTCATCGACCTTGCACGCCTCTCTAGGCTCCACGCTGTTGATCTTGATCGCCGAAGTTTGCCCCAAATCCGATTTCCATTCATCACGTCATACCCCAACCATACTTAAAAATCATGAAATAGGTATTAAAATTCAAGATTTTCTTCTACAATTTCGTTCATATGCCTGAAACATGTTTTTATGTTGGTCGAAAATTCATGTTTTAAGGTTTGTTTACACTAAAGTGGGTATGTATAAAGATATACACAACTATATTATTTGAATCTACTTTTACTATAAACTAGGGGCTTGTATGAATAACTTTCATGTAGAAACTAGACGCTAAAACTTGGTTGAATTTAAGCTATGACTTTTATAAAATAAAGAGGGTAATCGGGCTTCTGTTTATATATAAATACAAAGACTGTTACATGTTCATCTACAGGTGTTTATGCTATCATAATCAATGTACCAGTGTTTATAGATAATATACTACATACCAAAACATATATACAAACTAAACATCTTGTATACATTTAATATTGAGTATTTTATTTTAAAGGACAAACTTTGCAAAAAAATTGGTGAAAGGCATGGAAAGTTTCAAAATTAGGGAGAAGGACACATTTACACTAAAAGTGGAATTCAGGGGGCCACTATCCTTTTCCTATTTACACTAACATTTTTCCTTCTCACTAAATTTAAAACTTTCCATTCTTTTCACCAAATTTTTTGTTAAGTTTGTCCTTCTCCTTGTTTTCCACTTTAATATTAGTAAAAATAAAGATTTAACAGAGGATAAAAATTGAGTTTACTCACTGTTGTAGCTCTCCTCTGTTCTTAAAATCTGCTGCTTGGTTTTATCACCCAGGTTCAATTGTTTTGCGTGAGAAGTGTAGGGGTTAATGGGTGTATTTATTGGCATATCTTAATATTAAACAATTAGCTTTATTAAATGGTTGTAGGAGCTTTTCCCTTACATACAAAACATTTGATGTAAAGACACATTTAAGCTTCAGGCCTTCAGTTTTTTCAAATTCGATTTGTTTTCAGAGATCACATACTAATTTGAATATAAATATACCATATTTGAGTACAATCATGTACTTTTGCATAGCTTCTAGAAGTATGGCATCTTCTCTATGTCCAAATCAAATTAATGTATGCAGCCGAATTATTCTCAAAGAGGGATGTTAAATCTTTTCATTGCTTTGAAAATATAGAATAGGTTATGGTTTGTTTATATTTTTAGCTGCAGACTTAGGAGTTAGACTAAGTTAGCATGATTTTGAAACGAGATTACACCTCATTAATATTTTTACTTTCCTGCTTAGAGAATGGCACACATATGTGTAGCCACATCATTTCCTTTGATTTTCACCCTTTCAAAAGTTTAATCACATAAATGTTTAACTTCTTTTGTTTAGAAAATGGCATGCATATTTTGCAGCCATGTCTTCTTCTTCAATTTCAGCCCCTTTCATAAGTTAAATCATATAAATGTTTAAATCCTTTTTGTTTGTTGTTTATATATACAGCAGACATCTGTCCCTGGGAACATTTCGAAACAATTTTTTTAAAATAAGGTTTAGTTTCAGATCAGATATATATACCTGTTGTATTATTACAGCATATGCCTATATGTATACACTTAACATGTTTAAAGGCATGCATAGGATTTTATTTTTAAAAGATTACATTAATGTTCTGGATTTTTTTGTTTGTTTTACATTTAGCAAAGATCTAACCTGTAGTGGCATTTGGATTGGAAAAGAATCATTTATAAAATATGGCTTAGCTACAGCCATATATATATATATATATATATATATATATATATAAACATATGTCCATATGTATACGCTCAGCAGCATGTATAGGATTTTTAAAGGCTATTTTAATTTTCTTAAGTAATAAAATATCAAGTTCTAACTACAAAAAAATATCTACTTATATCATATACTATGTTCACATAAATTAAGTTTATTTATTATTTTGATTTAATTCCATTTTATTCTAATTAAATCATTTATAATCACTGTTTATTATTAAACAAAGTTGGTTAAAAATTGGGACATTACAATCCACACCCCTTAAAAGAATTTTGTCCCCAAAATTAAAGAGTAACGAGTAGATTTCAATTTTAACTAAAGTCAAGTACACATCAGTAACTACCTATCACACCTTCTGAATAGACTCCTTATTTATTTAAAAATTTGTTATCTTTATTTCTAAAATTCAAATATATAATTTTATTACAAAATCAGATTTTTTAATTCACATGAGCTCATATCTAATTAATAACTCAAGTCTGGATTTATTTCTAGGAAAAATCAATTTTATTCACTTAAAATTTCACTGGATATTATTCTAAATCTAATTCATCTCTATTTAACTTATCCTGGGTCTGTCCGTAATTCATTTGACTCCTTCCATTAAAAATTTAAGATACCTTCTAGGATTCCTTTTCCTTTCACATCCTAAGAAGTCGATGGCTTATTCATGATGGCATAGACTTTAGGTTATGGTGTCTTTTTCACAAGTGGACAATCTTTAATCATGTATCCAAGTTGATGACACTTATAGCATAGAGTATTCAAGACTATAGCATTACCGTGTTCCTGTTGTCATTGAGGTTGCTCTGGCTTCTTGTCCTCCAACTTCTTACAAAATCTAGCGATATGTCCCTTTTGTTTGTAGTTGTGGCATACTTTATTCTTGAAACGATCTTCATACTTCTCTTCCCATATATTTCCCTTTTCCTTGTTTTTCCAATTTGGACTGAATTTCCTCTTCAGGGGATTCTCTCCACTGATTTCTCTAGTCTAAGTCTAAAGCTTAATATCTGAGTGCTAAGTCCACAAATTCAACAAACGAGTCCTTCAAGTGTCCCATCGTTTTGGCTTGAAAACTATCCTTCAGGCCTTCAACAAACATTTCATTTTTCTTCAGCAAAGTGTTGATCAACTCTGGTCCAAATCTTGAGAGTGCATTAAACTTGTTCTTATATTCAGTTACTGACATGTTTCCTTCCTTTAAATCAATGAAATCTGTAATGACCCGGATTTTCAGATGTTGAATTCTGAATATTTAAATTTATTTTAAATATTTTATTTGAATTATATATAGGAATTTATTTAATAAAACGATATTTAAATGTATAATTTATAATATAATTTAAAACGAGCTTGAAACAGTCGTGGTAGTTCATAATTTACGATTTGAACTTAACTGAATATACAGGATTCAAAATAAGTCGGATTTCTTTGAAACAAGAAACGTTTGGTTCTGTTTAACTACAATTTTCTAACGGAAGTGAAAAATCGAGATTTCGTTTAATATATTGTGAATTATGTCCAAATTAAATTTTCAGAAAGTCGCTATGAAATTGTATATAGGCCATAACAGTTATTTAAATATATCTGAGTATCGGTCTTGAATTTGGATAAGATTCTTTTGAGGCGTAGTTATAATTTAATTTTTAGAATTTTACTGTAATTTTTATTTCGTAAAATAAGCAACTTTTTATTTGGAGTATTTTGCACCCTTTTATCAATATTTTGGGGTTTCACAATATGAGTTAAACTACCGATATTATTATATTTTTAGGATCGTGGTACCTCGCTGGACACGTTCGTACTCTTATTTCTGTCCGTAGCAGTTTGAACATGGAAATAAACCTATATAAACATATATTTGAAGGGCATGTTACTCAAGTACTGGGTTCATTGATTTTGTTAAAGTGTTTTACAACATTATAAAAATGAAGAAGATACGTATAATTATCAAACCTCTATCTAAAAGAAAATACAGGGGAAAATGGTCTAGAAAAATCAACTGTTATCAACTGAGAAGTTTATTTTCAAATTGCTATATTGTATTCGATAGTGAGAAATATGGACACGATTCATAACTTAGGGGTCATCCAATTTTATATTAAATAAAACTACAACCTATATGACCGCAATATCACATGCCTACCAATTGATAAAGTCGTGTTGTTTATTCAACTATGTACTACATGCTGGACGAACATAGTTAGCAACAGATCAGGACATTTTCCCTTGTAGTGGTAGCACAAATGTGATAGATTAAGGTCCATCGTATAAAGAAATCCTGTAAAGCCTTCGTATCAATTATATATACAAACTAGGCAAACTATTAAGAACGATTAGCTCGAGGTATTATAGTGTAGGCTGATGTTCAAAACTTCCATTCGCAGACTATATTATCAAACTAGGCATAGACCCATAGATGAAATGAAGTACAGGCAAAGCCCTGTATAAAATTAAATAATGCACATGCTTCTGAAAAATTTCATTAATGCGCACTCTCTCACCCACATCACACTACTGTTACGATGTACGAAAATCAATAGTTGCGGATGATAAATTAGATTAGACCAACCATTTGCGGAACCGTGCAAGGCAAGATATTTGAAACCGTGACCCTCAAGCTGTTATATTCCGTGTCCCTCACGCCATTAGATGTCGTGCTTCCCAAACTCTTGCTCCTTTAAATACCGATCATTTCCATTCGTACCCTGTTTGGCATTAGCTGAAGCTACTCTTCCAGTAAAGTAAAACGAGACGAGAGATTTCCCACTTCATTCTTTTATATTCTTCAAAGCGGATCAGCGCAGTCATGCGGGAAGGACCGATCATCTAGTTAATCGGCAGCGTCTCCATAAAGTGTGTGCGGTCTTTGGGAAGATCCGAAATCTATAGAGGTCGAGGCAAGGTCAGACCTTGGGAGATTGGTGCGAGGTGGGTAGGGCGTTGAAGAGAAGGTGCATAGTATAGTGAGTTACTGAAAGTGATAGTAGTGGTTGAGGCATTGTTTGTTGAGTATAAGGGTTACTTTCTGAGAACAAGAATTTTGATCGAAGCACCGTACTGTTTATGCGTGAGTTAAGTTATGGTTTAAGGAGGAGAAGTGGTTCGTTTTTATTGGAAGGAGCATGAAGTATGAAGTGGTAAGGCAAAGGGTGTTTGTTTGGGAAGTTGTACGTGGGAGGCACAAAGACGTGAAGGAGAACGGATCACTGATATATGCGGCCATGTACTGGAAGTGTTCGAACCCATTCTCTAGAGGATTAAATGAAGGGGGAATGGCTACACGTGAGGGAGGGTTGGGTTAGCATCAAATGATGAAGGGGAACACACGGAAATGAAAAAAAGCAAGGCAGTGAAATTTGTTTGATTGGGGTACCAGAGATGTGTGTGTTGATAAGAAGTTTTGGGGAGTGATGATTGGAAGGGGTAAGCATGTGATAGGCACAAGTTATTTGATAACAGGCTTGGATGAAATGTGGGAACCGAATGTTGGAGGGGAGTATACCATTGATTTAAAGCTTAAACGGTGATTAGCTTATAAGTTCATTATTATATATGTGTTAAGGGAAGTGAAGAGAAGCTGGTAGTTGCAGAAGGCTTGGATAATTGATAAAATTGGTTGAATGACTGCATCGTTGGTCGATTATTAGTTCTGATATTTCATATTGATGTGAAATAATATTGTTGATGTTGATTAACGTCTGTGGATGCAGGGAAACAGGTTGGAGGGATCCAACTGGATTCCTCAACAATTTATTTACTATTTTATTTATTGTGATATATGATTGGTAATTGATAATGTTGTGGATGAATTACACTGGACCCATAATTTGGTATTTAATTACCGTAAAAATATTTTAGAATGGAGAAAGGAAATTTGAGATTTTAAAAAGGAAATTATTTCCAAAAACAGAAAGTAGATTTCAAACGGATTTAAAATAGAAACTGGTTTAATATATATATATATATATATATATATATATATATATATATATTTATATTTATATAAAGCAGTTAGATTTGTAAATGATGTTTTTAAATAAAGTAAAATATCCATCGTTGGATAATGTAAAGATATAAATTCAAGTTGAATTTATATAAGCAAAGTGGAATTCGGTGTTGACACCGATATTTGAAGTGGGATTTAAACGCAGTAGTTGTAAAAAAGATTTGAGTTGAGGGAAGATGATTCAAATGGAAGTTTGAACAAGAAATTTGTTTCAAAAGAAAACGAAGGTTTTTATTCCAAATTTGGAATATAAAATAAATTGAGACAAGTCCAATGGATTAACAAACAGGAAGTGTTAATCGAGTAACAGTTTTATAAGCAGGGTTTAAAAGTGAAAACAGAATATAATGTGGTTTTAGAAAGGTATTCGATAATTGGAAGTAGAGCAGTAACGATACTTATAAAAAAAATAAAAATCAAGTTGATTTGAATAAGCGAGTTTAGATTCCTATTTAAGGAATGAAATTCATATTTGAAAATGAATAGCAGTTTGAAAGCGAATGTTTACGAATGGAATGATTTTAAAGGTTTTATAAATCTAAACAGTGATTTTAACGTTGTTGTTATAATATATGTTTTATAAATCTAAACAGCGATTTTAACGTTGTTGTTATAATATATGTTTTGTAAATCTAAACAGCGATTTTAACGCTGTTTTTATAATATATGTTTTGTAAATCTAAACAGCGATTTTAACGCTGCCATTATAATAACTGTTTTAACAGCGATCTTAATGCTATTGTTATAATAAGTGTTCTATATTTCTAGACAGCGATTGTAACGTTGTTGTTAAAAGTAATGTTTTATAAATCAAATATGTGGAAACAGCAATTGTGATGTTGTTGTTAAAATGAAATGAATTGGTCAACCAGGAGTTTAGAAATGGAATATGGAAATATTTTCCAATATATAAAAACTATATTTTCTGAATATGGAAAATAAGGATTCGTTAATATATATATATATATATATATATATATATATATATATATATATAGAAACATTTTTACTGGAATAAGAGATATTTTCACGAATAAAGAAATTATAATATTGGAAAGGTTTTTAAAGAATCGAGAGGGGAAATCGAGCTTCAAAAGAATACGAAAGATGGGAAGTGGGAATTGTTAATGATAATATAATAAGGAATTGATTTAAAGGGGTCCAATGTTGATTGATGATTGATCGATCGAATTCCTGCCTGGAAATAAGATCGTTGGTTGCACACTTATTTTTCTTTGATAGTTAAATCACCGACTATCGAAGTTTTTGACCATTTTTCCATTGTCAATGCGGAGAGACCGGGATCAGATTTATCATCTGGAAACCACTCTGTATGGACGTTAGCGTTGCAGTCAAAAAGGATGAAAATATGATTGAAGACGGAGTTATGCAAGGGCTATCCTGTTTACGGGATAGTGCCTTCGGTTTGTCCAGTCCCAGGACAACGTGAATGGATGAATGTCTGACAGAGTATATCTAACGAATCGCGTAGATTGATCTCTTCAAACGTACTTACGTTTGGTAGCGGAGGAATTCGTTTCTCTTAGCTTTATACCCGTGGTATTTTTGAGGAAATCAATTTGTGATTTGGCGGGTATGACGATGTGGCAGTCAAAGTGATTGGTGGCCAGAAGTTCTGGAAGATAATTCAAACCTCAAGCCTCACAAACCGGAATTTGACAAAAATCGGGCAGGCAACATGACTATGTGGGTCGCTCCCATTAGGACGTATAATCACCTTTCTAGAGAAATTCCAATTGCTTCTTTAATCTATCGATGTTGTCCCTTTCGGGAACGGTTGCTGATCCCAACCGTTGGTGACATACATTCGATACACTCAAGCGAAATGAGTGATCGGTCATGTGAGGGCCGGGTTGCAAGACGTTCTTGTTGAACCCTATGTATTCGTCTCTAGAGATACACTATCGGAAGGTGGTCCTATACCTTGTCATGTTGGAAATCCAATAAGCGCCCTGCCGTTTTTGATTTAATATTATATATGGAGCGTGAGATGCAAGCGTTCCGCTAGATTCTATTTATTGGATTTAGACACTATTATAATATCACCAGATTTTGATATCAAAATGTTTTGGGTTATCGTAAGGTAAAAACCATCCGTGTTTATGTGTGCATTGGTCTTACGATTATCATTTCTTTCGAAAGGATTTTTGAAAGTTAAACCAATGGTTGGAGTTTACTCACACCAGTCCCATGACTGACCCAGAGTTTATTTTGTTGTTTTAGTTAAACTCTTGGGTGCCCAAATTTGTACGGGCAGTCAAGTAGTCGGGATTTTACAGTTCCACTTGGAGGAATTTGAAGCAGGAGGCTTCACCAGTTAGCTATAGACTATCATACTTTCCGCTGTGTTCTATGTTGTATCAGGAAACAGGTGTTTATAACTGTTCCAGGGATAACTGTTGTGCTCTGATAATGATATGTATATACAATTACTGATTTGTGTTTCAAAGTTTATGTTATCTAATATATTTTATTCGTTCTGCTACGAGTTTGTGATCTTCGTTTTCTTCTATTCTAATATTTCTTTCTTTCTATTTCTCATCCTCTAACTACTTTCTAATAATGATTCGTATTTCTGTGTAATTTGGGTTGGACGTGTGTTGTTATGAGTCGACCCAAAGGGTACGGAAATTCGGGTCGTTACAAAATCTCGGTACATCCTTGTCTTTCCAGTGGTTGACAGAAGCCGCGCTTCAAATGCTTCCTTGAACTTCTCCCAGGTAAATTCTTCCTTGGGAGTATTAAAAGTTTGGGTGTCCCACCAAATTGTTGCAGCTTCTTCAAGTTGCCATTAAGCCAAAAGATGCTTCTGCTCATCATCCAACTTCAATCCCTTAAATATTTTCTCACACGACCTTATCCAGGCTTGAACTTCTATAAATGATTCGGTCCTTTTAAAAACTTTAACTCCTAGAGTGGTGTAATTCTTACGTATTATTGCAAAATTTGGTTGAGATTGAGCTGGGACTACTTCTGACGTTTCTACTATATTTGGTGTAATGGTATATCCATTTGTTGTTGTGGTTGTCCCATTTTCTCCTCGGCCTCTTCTTTCACGAGAATTCATTTTCAACTTTATGAGTACAACAAGTTGATAATCAATAGATATTTTAAAAGTAACTCAAGTCGATAACTTGAGTTGATCAATACTAAGTATATATATAATAGTTTCAAATTATAAATACACTCTCTCAATATGTACTAAGAACCGAGATATTCAGTAAACCTGGCTTTGATACCAATAGTAACTGCGTGACTTTCGATGACCTCTGAAGTCGTGTCATTATTAAAGAAACTGAAATAAGTAGAGAATAAAACTAAGAAAAAACATCAAAATTTCACAGCGGAATTTAACAAAACATAATATCACATAATATATTACATATCAGAGTCTAATACAATATAGTACACTCCATCAGAATACATCATCATATTTGATTACAGGCCCAATACAACATACAAAATTGATATATATATATATATATATATATATATAACTACTAAGCTAATTCCTGGGTTCCTAGTCCAAAATACACCAAATGATTTCCATTCATTACCTAGATCCTTTGTCTACCCATAACAATTGTTATGAGTACCCAAGAGTTTTAGGAAAACCCAGAAAAATAAGCGCTAGGTCAGTCAGGGGACTGGTGTGAGTAAACAATTTTTAAAATAGTTTGAAAGCAAGTAAAATCTCATATGTCCATGTCGTAAAAACGGGATGGGTTTTTCACTTATGGGAGCAGATTGTTTTAATTTTAGCAAACCTTTTGAAAGAAAAGATAACTGTAAGACCGACGCATATATAAACATTGATGGTTTTTATCTTATGGTAACCCAAAACATTTTTGATATGAAAATCATCTAATATTATAATAGTTTTTATCAAATAAATAACCATCTAGCGGAACGCTAGCATCTCACGCTCTATATACATTGTATAAAATAAAAAACTATGGGTGCTTATTGGAGATTGGATTCCGACTATGACAAGGTATGGAACCACCTGCTAATCAGAGTACTCTAAAAGGGATAAACTAGGGTTCAACAAGAACATCTTGCAATCCGGCCACACATGACCGGTCACTCATTCAACTTGAATGGACCAAATGTATTATCACCCACGGTGGTAGCCAGCCAACCGTTCCGAAAGATGCAGCAGCAAAAGAATAAGAAGACAAAATGGAATTCCTCTAGATGGTGATAATACACTGTGCTTGGGTGCAACCCAACTAGCCATGCTTCCTGCTCGATTTTTGTCATTTCCCGATTGTGAGGCTTGGGGCCACGCTTACCTTTTTGACATATCACTTCTTTAATTACTTTGAATTTATATCTGTCAGAACCTCATTTATTTTCCCAAAAAAATATTACAGGCATAAAGCTAAGAGAAACGAATTCCTCCTCTACCAACGTAATATATTTAAGAAAAATTAATGTGTAATTTGATATATATACTCTGTCAGACATCTGACCATACAAGTTGCCCTGTGACTGGACAAACCAAAGGCATTATTCTGTAAATCGATCTTAGGTAATTTCTACCTAGGATAAACAAAACAGCCCTTGCATAACTCAACAATCTCTGACACATACGTAAAAATCGAATCGAAGTGGAATATAAATTCGGACTCTTCGAAATGATCATCTTAATGTCTTTTGAGGTCAGACAATACTTAAGGAATCCGATTTAAATAAAATCTTTATTTTATTTTGAAATCATTTCTTGTTTGTAAAATGATTATCAACTGAAATCAACTAAATTAACAAGTTCATCACAATACTATATATTAATGATCAACTATTACCCATAAATCATGACATTCTATTTACTATAGTTCAACAAGTCAGATATTCTCTATAATATGGCTACGGGAAAAATTAAATATGTATGGCTCCCTTATTATTTAAATTCATTAAAAAAGAATAATTTAATTATACAACTTGATTCATATATATATATATATATATATATATATATATATATTATAAAGAAAACAATTATCAACTTACATCGATTGAAATAACAATTCGGTATTTAAAAATCACTTTGGCTTAATACAAATGATTTTCACGTGTAGTCGATCATCTATCCAAAATGTCAACTATAATTCAATACCTTTGAATTATTATTTCATTCATGTATACAAAAAGACAAAACACATATTCTTTAGATTAGAAAATTAGTTTTAAATAAACTTCGATCAAACGGAATCGAATCATTCTGTATTAATGCAATGAATATAACTCCTTTACATATATTAATATTATATATGTAATTTTATTTTATTTAAATACTTTATGAATTTTAAAAATTCATTTTTCGATCTATTTTCCCTCTTTTTTTTCAAATTTCCTTTTCTATTCTATCTAATTCCACCAGCCTAATATCTTCAGCCCATTTCCCATTTTTCTAATTTATTTAAAACTTGTTGAAGCCATTTGAAAGCCAAACACTTCAGCCCATTTTCTCTTCCTCTTTTTTTTCTTTTACTTAATTTCTCCAGCCCAAATACCCTTCATCCCACGCGCTCCCACTCTTCTTCCTCCTAAATTTCCTGCTACTTGCTTTTAATTCCTGCTTCTCTTTTTTTTTTGCATTGCTACTGTCTTCGCTTTCTTTCCTTTTCACTTTCCATTTCTTCACTCCACTTATTTCTACATGGCTACACTAGCCAACCTGATCGAACCATCAACACACAGTCCCCCACCCTGCCTTCTTCTCCTCCACATATCCACTAAAACAGTTCAGTGCGTACATAGTGCACCTGTGCACATGCACGAACACCACAACCGACATCACACTACACTAATCACGTGTACACACCATAGAACACCTATTGATTCTATCCCCAAACTTTGATTTGTCCTCAAACATTTCCACAGTAATTTCACGATCTAACCGAACTTGCCATTAAAACTCCGATCCAAGAATTTGCCTCCAACTATCACTTCTGACAACCGGAGTTCGTCACACTCAAGCCACACCTCGGTGATGACCTTCGTCACTGATCCCCCTCCCTTGATGTGCAACCTCCCAATGCCACCAAGGCGGTGCAGTACCGCCAAGACTCAACGGTTACAAAAGGTACCCCCAAAAACCCTATTTCCTCTTCGTTCTCACTAATCATACAATAGAAAATTTATATAACATTTTTCTTATGCTCATCGACCTCGCGTGCCTCTCCAGTTTCCATGCCGTTGATCTCGATCATATGGATCGCCGGAGTTTGCCCCCAAATGCAATTTTCGTTCGTCACGTCATACCCCAACAATCCCATACTTAAAAATCATGAAATAGGTACTAAAGTTCGTGATTTTCTTCTACGATTTCGTTCGTATGCCTGAAACTTTTTTTTTTTACGCTGGTTGAAAATTCATGTTTTAAGGTTTGTTATAGTAAAGTGGGTATATATAGAGATATACACAACAATATTATCTGAAGCTATTATTACTATAAATTAGGGGCATGTACGTATAACTTTCTTGTAGAAACTAAATGCTAAAACTTGTTTGAATTTAAGCTATGGCTTTTATAAAATAAAGAGGGTAACTATGCTTCTGTTTATATACAAATATAAAGACGATTACATGTTCATCTATAGGTTTTTATTTTATGTAATCAACATACCAATGTTTATAGATAATATTCTACCGACCAAAACATATATGCAAACTAAAAATCTTGTATGCATTCAATACCAGTAAAAATAAAGACTAAACAGAGAATAAAAAGTGAGTTTACTCACTATTGTAGCTCTCCTCTGTTCTTAGAATCTACTGCTTGGTTTTATCACCCAGGTTCAATTGTTTTGCGTGAGAAGTGTAGGGGAATATGGGTGTATTTATAGGCATATCTTAACATTAAACAATTGGCATTAAATTGCTTTGGAGCTTTTCCCTACCGACAAGACATTTGATGTAAAGACACATTTAAGTTTCAGGCATTTAGGTTTTTCCAATTCGATTTGTTTTCAGATATCACATGCTAACTTGAATATTAATATACCATATTTTAGTACAATCATGTAATTTTGCTTAGCTTCTTGAAGTATGGCATTTTCTCTATGGCCAAATCAAATTAATGTATGCAGCTGAATTGTTCTCAAAGAGGGATGTTAAATCTTTTCATTGCTTTGAAAATATAGAATAGGTTATGGTTTATTTATATTTTTAGCCGCAGACTTAGGAGTTAGACTAGTTTATCATGATCTTTAAAGGAGATTATAGCTCATTAATATTTATACTTTCCTGCATAGAAAATGGCATACATATGTGTAGCCACATCATTTCCTTTTATCTGCACCTTTTCAAAAGTTAATCACATAAATGTTTAACTTCTTTTGTTTAGAAAATGACATGCATATTTTGTAGCCGTGTCTTCTTCTTAGATTTGCAGCCCCTTTCACAAGTTAAATCACATAAATGTTAAATCCTTTTTGTTTGTTGTTTATATACGCAGCAGAGATCTGTCCTTGGTAACATTTCGAAACAATTTTATTAAAATAAGGTTTAGTTTCAGATTTGATATATATATATAACTGTTGTATTATTACAACATATGCCTATATGTATGCACTTAACATGTTTAGAGACGTGCATAGGATTTTAATTTTAAAAGATTACATTAATATTTTTGAATCCTTTTTGTTTGTTTACATTTAGCAAAGATCTAACCTTTAGTGGCATTTGGATTAGAAAAGAATCAATTATAAAATGTGGCTTAGCTACAGCCATATATATATATATACATACATATACATACATACATACAAGTTTTATTGTTATAAACATATGTCCATATGTATACACTCAGCAACATGTATAGGATTTTAAATGCTATCTTAATTTTCTTAAGTAATAAAATATCAAGTTCTAACTACAACAGAAAAATAATATCTACTTATATACTATAATTTGTTTACATATATTAAATTTATTTATTATTTTTATTTAATTCCATTTTATTCTAATTAACTCATTTATAATCAATGTTTATTATTAAGAAAATTCGGTTAAAAATCGGGACATTACAATATTGCCCATTATACTATCTGTTTGCTCCAAATTTGGGATCAAACACCAAGGGTGTAAAAGTTACACTTCACCTATTCGGTAAGAATATGGAACTGCGAAATCTTAAAATAAACGGATAAAAGCAAGTAAGAACACAAAGGAATTTTTATAGTGGTTCGATTCTCTATGAATCTACATCCACTTTCAATCAATTCTCATTATGATATTCAAGCTTACAACATATGAATTTTCCCTTATTACAATCATTTCCCTCTTTTAACCCTCTTTAAGATCTAACTTCTCTTAAATTTGGTGAGGAGTTGACGGAGTTTCTAGCTTAATAGCGATAGAAGTATGAATCTTCAATCCTTTAAGTGCTTTGACTCTTCTCCATGATTTTTGTAGGAGTTTTGCATTAGATCCGGATTTAGAGTGGATTAGAGAAGATATGAGATTCCTTGAATGATGTTGGGGTGATTCATCTTGTAGTTTGAATGAGATTGATGATGCTCAGATTCAATTGTAGAGAGCTCTCATGAACATTCACTTGGATTTGATCTTCATAAAGTTTGAAAAGTGTTGTTGAATTCATGGAAGCCATTAGAGAAGTTGTAGATGAGCTTTGAATTTGACGGAGTCTCCTTGAAGAAATGAATTTTTCGGTCCCCCCCCCCAATGAATTAGGAGGGGTATTTATAGATGATGTTCAAAGGGTGATGATAAAGTGGTAAATAGGGTGCATGGCTGTCATATCGCCTTTACAGCTGGCACTAGTCACACGGGATGCTTTTCACGCCATGAACCAATTTGTGGAATGCGACATGGATCATCAAGCTTCACGCCATCATTTCATTCAAAATGCGGCATGACTTGGCATTATTTATATTTGCAAAATAGGAAGACCGCATAGTCCTTTCCTTTGAGTTGGAGCCTGCTCGACATGGTACTTGTGAGATGGTCTTCCCAACGTTATGAAATAAAATACCTGTAACGCTTTTTCTTTTTTATATTTGCGCCATGCATTACCACGTCATGACAGCTGGTAGTTCAACGACATGAAGTTTGCGACCTGCGAAATGAACCTTCTGTAAAATGGGTTAAACGATTTGCGTGCTTTCTAGCAATGACATATCGCTCTGCTTGTGAGACACGACCTGATTGTGAGCAATGGCCTGACTAAAATGTGCCCAAACTATACTGATGTGTAACCGACCTGATCCACTAGCATATGAACGATCCACTCCTTATTCGTCGCTCGCCTTGTAACTGTCATCTGTATGACTTGCTTTGTGAAGGAGGCAGCGATATGCTATGTGAAACCATATCTCATAGCAACCAACGACATGAAAACATGTCGCACTGGGATCAATGTTATGTCGCAAGGTCTGAATACATATACGGCATGGGATGAGCCAACGACTTGAGGACTTGGAACACGGTTCTTCACAACTTACGACATGATTTTATTACACTTGCATGCATGGTCTACATGGCACGTGATATCAGCTACTGGGGTTAACGACATGATTATGAAATGTTGAGCCATGTCGTGAGTTTCGCATCATGGAGCCTCGCATCTGGCAGTATGGATATGTTCAATGTCATGGGTTCACATCAATGCATTCGACACGAACATTACGGCACGGATGGAGCGACATGCGCCATAAGAACTTGCTTCATTTGAATTGCCTTGAAAAATGTCATGATAACGTCAGGCCGTGTGCAACATTACATCATGTCACGTTTGAACCTCTCCAGATTATGGCGCATGGAACGCCTTAAGACCATGTCATGCTAACGACTTGGACTATGTCGCGTTAACAACTTGAGTGTAACAGTCACCATGGCGCGCTGAACGCCTTAATTCATCCAATATGGTTTAGCATACACCCCATGTCGCGTTTACCGACTTAGAGTCATGTCATGCAAATGACTTAGTCCGATTTCGATGACTTGAATGGGTACGGTACAGACCATGTCGCTTTGACGGCTTACCGATTAGGTCGTAATCAGTCTAAAGCCCTTTGGCCTTTACTTTTTGAACTGTGTTACAATAACGGTGTTAACATTTGCCCCTCGAAGCTTGTATTTTTTGCTTGTGGGAAATGCGGGCTTCGAAAGGAACACAATTTGCGTTGAGATTCTGTCGTAGCTTTTTGTCTACTGTGGCAAGTCATACTTCGAAATTGTAAACTTCATGCCACCTATTCTGTAATCAAAACAGGTACTTGGCGATTTTGGACTTATACTTCACTATCGGTCGTCCATATCAATAGCGGATTAGTTTAATCATTAGGAAATGAATTATAGCGAATTTTTACTTTGAATTGAATAACGCTTCTACACAGAATTGTTCTACTTAGCAGTTTATAACTCACTGAATATTGTCTGTACAAATGCGATATTCGAATTCGCATTAAATGCTTAAAATCATCAAATCGACTAGAGCCGACTGTGGATTTTAAACATTATCGTTTTATGATGGTGTATGGTATCTCACATTTGAGAAATACGTATCTATGATTATTTTCTGTTTTTCTTTGGAAAATCTTTGACTATATGTGCCCCGGCTCTGGAGGTCATCATTAGTCTTCACTATGAGAAGATTTTCACTGCTCAATGTTTGTTTGTCATGCTGATCAGTTTTGGCATTGAAGATTCCGCTAGATGCCCCGTGTTTTAGTGAGGTCCTTTTAATCCAACGTCTTTTTCGTGCGATTGAATCAACATGATGGATTTCATTGAATGTTGTTGATATCTCCTATGGAGAAGTTGTTTTCTTTATGGAAAGGGATTTTTGGTTGTTGCATCGTTTCGTAGTGTGAACTCCCGCGAGGTTTGGGTTAAGGCTGCATCTCTCCGCACTTACGAACTCCCACGCTACGTCTTGCTTTAGCAAGCTCCCGCGCTTCGTTTCGCGCCTACGGATTCCCGAACCATTGGGTTAAGGTTGCATCACTCCACGCTTACGAACTCCCACGCTTCGTCTTGCTTTAGCAAGCTCCCGCGCTTTGTTTCGCGTCTACGGATTCCTGTGAACCATTGGGTTAAGGTTGCATCGCTCCACGCTTAAGAACTCCCACGCTTCGTCTTGCTTTAGCATGCTCCCGCGCTTCGTTTCGCGCCTACGGATGCTACCGCGCTTCGTTTCACGCCTACGGATTCCCGCGAACCATTGGGTTAAGGTTGCATCGCTCCGCGCTTACGAACTCCCACGCTTCATATTGCTTTAGCAAGCTCCTGCGCTTCGTTTCGCGCCTACGGATTCCCGCGAACCATTGGGTTAAGGCTGCATCGCTCCGCGCTTACGAACTCCCACGCTTCGTCTTGCTTTAGCAAGCTCCTACGCTTCGTTTTGCGCCTACGAATTCCGGCAAACCATTGGGTTAAGGTTGCATCGCTCCATGCTTACGAGCTCCCATGCTTCGTCTTGTTTTAGCAAGCTCCCGCGCTTCGTTTCACGCCTACGGATTCCCGCAACCTTTGGGGGATGAGGTTTTGGATCCGTGACAGCTTGTTGGTCTATTCGTCGTTGGATTCATTGGGACTTCCTTGATCAACCGTTGAATTGATATTATCGGAGTTGCCTCATTTCGTCGGATCTTGAGGAAGCAAACGCCTACGGAATAGCCTGCAATGAGAAAATCATCTTTTAGCAAATTTTCATGTATATTTTGCAAGTCAGAGATTTATACAAGCAGGCAACATTTCATCCGTAGTACTTTTGTTCTGTACAATGCACGTAAACCATTACAGACTTTTTACAAGAAAGTAAAACATAATAAAGAGTAAAGTAATGCAGAGAGGCGATAGTGATCGCTTATTCAGAGTCGTAGATATTAGATCATCATCAACGGTTGTTAGTTTATTATCAGCCTTGGAGTGATCTGAGCAGAAGCTACGTTGTTTGGACTAGACTGGTCATTTGATGCCCCTTGCCCCAGGGGAGCTGCAAAAGGATTTGCATCTTGGGAGTTCTTCACAAATTGTTGCAGACGGTTCTTCCTAATCAACTCTACAATTAATGATTTCAGATGCCTGCATTCGTTGGTGTTGTGGCCTGGTTGATTATGATACCGACAGAACTTCCCGGATTTAGTCAGATGGTCATTCATTTTTATTGGCCGAGGCTCTGGGTAATCTTCTGCGTCCTTTGTGGCAAGGTAGATGTTCTCGAAAGTGTTATTCAGAGGAGTTAACTCAGACGAGTCAAGAAGGCGAATTTTTTTATTGGATTTGTTGTTGTTTCCGCTGTTGGCTCGCTTCTGCCCTGAGTATTCTTTTGCTCGCCCTGAGGAGCAGTACTTTGGGGAGCTTCAAGAAGTTGGTTACCACCGATGATCTGAAGAGGTATAGGATCATTGTCCACTCTCATGTACTCCTCCGCCTTCTTATAGAACTTGTCAAGCGTAGTTGGTTCCTTCATCTTTATCCATTTTCCGAATTCGCTTGTTTTGTCTATAGCGTCGAGTAAATCCATGAGAATTATGCGTGGCTCTGGATTCCTCACTTCAGATAAGGCAACATTGAATCGACTGAGGAAGGCTTTGGCAGTTTCCCCTGGATTCTATTTCATTGCTGAAAGTGTTATAGCATCCTTGGCTTTGGTTGCATACAAGCAGAATTGCTCCTTAAACTATTTGGTCAGGTCAGAGAACCGATCGATGGATTTGGGTGGCAGTTTTGTGAACCATAGTGATGCGGCACCTTCTAAGTAGAGAGGAAAGTACGTGCATCTCATTTCATCAGTCGCCTTAGCTGCACTCATATGCCATTCATATTTGAATAGGAAGTAGTTCGGATCAACGAGACCTTTGTATGGAGGCAAAGTCGGAGGATTGAACTTCTTCGGACATTCTGCTTCAAGGAATCTTTCGGTGAATGGAGTCCTACCGGGAGAGAAGACCCATTCTCTTTCGTCGTCCTTGCTAGCTTGATTCTTTTTCATGGCTCATTCTATCATGTCCAAAATGTATTCTTCGGTGCTATGGCGCTCTGTGAAGCTGATCCCTTTACCAAACGTTCGTCTAGGCATATGATCTTGATTAGAAAGCTTAGGTCATTTGCCTTCTCGACAAAGAGGTGCCCCCGTGATAGGATTAGCGGCTTTTCGAGCATTCGCTTCGGAATGGTCCTTAGCTTTTGATCTCAAATTCTCGATGTTAGCTTCGTCCCTACCACTCGTCCAATCATAATCATCTTCCATGTTGTCGTTGCGGTTATGATCGGAAGCGGGCGATTTATCGTTCTCCTAGAGATTCACATGCACTTTTGGAAGGGCTTGAATTATTTGAGAATTTAGAAGAGCGTTCATTTTTTCCATTAGAGCATCATTAGCATCCATCAAAGTTTTATTTGAAGTTTCAATTTGGCGGTTCACGTTGGCAATAGCGGCATTTAGTTCATTTCTAGTTAAGCCAGCTCCACTTATCGAATTTTCACCAACATCGAAACGGTTAGTAAGTGGTGTCTCTTCATTAGCAACATCATCGGCTTCTATCATGGTTTTGCTAGCGGTCTTCTTAGACTTTGCCATGATTTTGGAGAAGGATGCAACTTAGAACTTTAATGCAAGGATCTCAACTTTGGGAGAGTGCGAGAAGAGGTAGGAGATGCGAGCGCGGCCCCACGGTGGGTGCCAAATGTTTGCTCCAAATTTGGGATCAAACACTAAGGGTGTAAAAGTTACACTTCACCTATTCGGTAAGAATATGGAACCGCGAAATCACAAAATAAACGGATAAAAGCAAGTAAGAACACAAAGGAATTTTTATAGTGGTTCGATTCTCTATGAATCTACATCCACTTTCAATCAATTCTCATTATCATATTCAAGCTTACAACATCTGAATTTTCCCTTATTACAATCATTTCCCTCTTTTAACCCTCTTTAAGATCTAACTTCTCTTAAATTTGGTGAGGAGTTGACGGAGTTTCTAGCTTAATAGCGATAGAAGTATGAATCTTCAATCCTTTAAGTGCTTTGACTCTTCTCCATGATTTTTGTAGGAGTTTTGCATTAGATCCGAATTTAGAGTGGATTAGAGAAGATATGAGATTCATTGAATGATGTTGGTGTAACACCTCGCCTCCGCCAGGGTGTCTCTTGCAAGCACTCTGACTTTGGAGGGGCGTTTGAATCAGGTAATCATGCATAATGATATATCAAGGCAGAACAAGAACATATGTATATATGTAAACAGGGTAAATAACATAGATAAAACAGCGGAAGATTTCAAACCATTTCAAAACCAGTCTGGTACAACATAATGTCAACTTTCCAAATAAACAAGTCTAGATAAAACAACATCAACTGAAATACATAAGTACTAATCCCCAAAAGAAGTGATAGCCATAGCTAGCTTCATGTCAAACCGTACATGAGCTAAATCCCACAAGCAAGCAATCCGAAATCCAAGCTAAGCTCCAGTATTCCCTCCCTGAGAACCTAGGGGGGGACGGAAGAAAAGAGGCGAAAGAAAACAGGTCAGTCAAAAAGACTGAGTAAGCCCTACTCCAATCAATGTAAACTGATAAAGTTAACAGGCATGAGCAGCAGGGATGAACATAAGGATAACAACATACTAGCATGATGATTAACTAACAAGGTAGATAAAGGTGTCATCGCATAATCAGGATTAAGGTTTTGCACCACAGGTGTACTAGCAAACTAACATGACTTGAAAAAACAAGTATTGATCCCTTGGCCCAAGCTTTGGCCCAATAACATGAAGTGACCCTAACCCGCGGTCCAATAACATGAAATGACCCTAATACAAGGTCCAACCAAACGGTCTAGTCGATCGGCTCCCTAAGCCTAACTCGTCACGTGTTGGTGTCAATACGGCCCAAACATAATTGTAGTCGAACTGTGCCGGGTCCACCCTTCGGGTGTATCAAGCCCTTAGGGTGCCAACCCCTGGACACCATAAACATGATTGCACAGTCTCGATCTACTGGTACCCATGGGTGACTTCTCCAAATACGGACTACGTGCACGACCATAGTCCGTCCGGAACTACATCGGCGTACCACACGGCCGTCGTTTATTGGGTCGCTTACCTCCAGCCCAGTAATCGTGCCCCCTCCCTAGCCTAGTCCCTAGGGCCTTAATGATACCGATTTTTGGGGATTTACTGCGGAGTGGGCCCCCATTGCTAGGGTTTTCTAGTGGGTTAAGTACGGATTAACCCTCTTGCTAATCATGGATTAACTTGGTTAAGTGTAACGATGAGTTCACGACTTAACCCCGATTAATATACCAAGCCCAAGTTGGTTAAGTATTAAGTGGACCATGACTTAACCCTAATCACGAGGCATTAATTAATTTAATGCGCCTTAACCTCTCACATTAGACCTTGTTGTGGTTACTAGTTAAGTCGGGCGGGTCCGGGTAGCTTTACACCACGACTTGGTCTAACCTCGGGTTCAAGGTACAACATGGCCAACTTCTCACATTGGGTCCTATTATTTGTAGCAACTAGTTAAGCCGGTCGGTTTCGGGTAGGTTTACGCTACAAACTCAACCCAACCTCGAGTTGGCCACACTTATCTTTTCTAAGTGTCATGTCCATCATGTTTCCAAAACATGTTACAAGTTTTCAAGCAATTGGGTAGACCTAACTTAATAGGTAAATTCCCAATGGGTAGACCTAACATAATAGGTAAATTCCCAAGCTTATGTTTTTATGTCTTTTAAGTTTACCCAACCCCAAACGCAATCCCATCGCTTACATATCGCAATAGCGCTTAAAGGATAGACAGAGGGAACTTGGCATAATCGTGACATAAAGGTGTTGAAGCCACAAGTTCAACATGGTGGCATAAGAAATGTACATATGTTCATATACTTGCATATTACATTTTTAGGCCCCAAAAGCATGCATAAAATCAAACTTGGCATATTGATGATACATGGTGCTAAATGACATGTAGACATGGCCATAAGTTCGCATTTAGCCTCACATGCAAGTTATCATAAGAGATATGATAACTTACATGTTGCCAAAATGCAACCTTTGGCATAAAGCTTGAAGCTTTATGTTCATAAACCCAAAATAAGCTTGCATAACATGATAGTATGAACAAAGTGTTCAACCCAAACTTGCATAACATAACTTGGCATACTTGCATATAAACTTGCATATCACAACATGATAAACTTGCATATCACAACATGATAAACTTGCATTTCATAGCATAGTAAACTTGCATATAAACTTGCATAAACTTGCATATCATAGCATAGTAAACTTGCATATAAACTTGCATATCATACATTTAACTTTAGAGTTTAAGTATGAAAGTAGAATAGGGCTTACAATGCTTAAGAAGTCACAAAAATATGACAAAGCCCTTATGAAATCAATAAAACCCAAAATGCAAGCAAAACCCTTGGGCCAAAATGATCAAAAACTCTTCCTTTAAGATGCAAATATAGAAACTTGACTTGAATGCAAGCTAATGATGCTCATACAAGTCTAAAAACACTTGTATGCATGGAAAATCACTTAGAAATTTATTTAGGAATTTTATGAAGAGAGTGGAGGCCATGAGAGGATTGAATTTGCCATAGTTTAGTTGTAGGATAGATTAATGATGATTTAGGGTAGATTAGGGTCTTATTTATAGATTAGGCAAGTGTTTTAGGCCATAGGATTAAACCCTAGTTCCAATCTCAGCCCTCAAAACCGAATCTGGCCCCCAAGCTCAACACAATCTCAAAATGGTGCACCAGGCAGGACTGCTCGTCTGAGCCAATTCGACAGCCAAGTCGACAGGGCTGTCGACTTGGTCAAACCAAGTCGACTCCCAAGTCGACAGGGCTGTCGACTTGGGTACTGTGGCGGGAATTTTCCCGCCTGGCCCAATCTTACCCTAATCTCAAATTCCAAACTTGAATTTGAAATCTGTTTTTACTCAGAAATTTTCTGAGAACTTCGTTGGGCCTTAATCGGGTCATACGGACTCCGATTTTCGAAAAATCGGACTCTATTTCGCGTATTTTTCCGAGATGAACGCAATGGCATAGCCAGTTTCCCTTGATTCAGATTTATAAATTAAATTCTGCCTTGATTTATGTTATAACAGGTTATGGAAAATACGGGTTGTTACATTCTCCCCTCCTTAAAGGATTTCGTCCCCGAAATCTTCAAGTTAGGAAGAACGTATCCTAACATCCAATCATCCATCTACTCAAAACATCATCCACGAGCAATCATTGTCCTTACAAGATTCTAAATGTTGTATGAACATATGCAAAGGTGTGTGTATATGTCCTTATCAAATGCAAATATCATCAATGCAAATTATGTTAGTGAAATGAATCCATATGTATGCAATTCCTAACATAATGTATAACATCTATATGTGTGCACATAACATACATCCATATGCAGCATCCATGTGATAACACAAAAATTTTCATCCATGAATAAGCATAAACACTCATGCATATGCAATATGAGGAGTGTGTGAGCCGATCTAGTGCCTAACGTGTATAATGCATCCACGAGTAACCACTTGCAAACACTTGCAACCACTTGCAACCATCAAGCATAACATGTCTCAAACACATGTTTCATCCAAAGGGTTTCTACCTAAGGTTCTCATGACAAGATTAACACGATAAACTCGATAAATATGGATAGCAAAGAGAAAGATATGCTAACAAAGAAAAGAGATCGAGAGTGTACCCTCAAAAAGGAATGGATAAAGCCCACGCATCTTCTCCTCGGTTTCCCAAGTTGCGTCTTCTTCGGCTTCACCCCATTGAACCTTCACCAACTTGACCTCTCGATTCCTTGGCTTCTTGGTCTCCGTCCCCAAGATACGAATCGGAGCTCTCCTCAAAGTAGCCTCTTTCTCCACTTCCACATCTTTCAGAACACTTGGCTCAACAACCTCTGCTGATTCATGTAAACACTTCCGGAGATGCGAGACATGAAAAACATCGTGTACTCCGGCAAGCTTCTCGGGCAACTTCACTCTATAAGCCATCTGCCCGATCCTCTCTACAATAGGGAATGGTCCAACAAACCTCGGTGCTAACTTCCCAACGGCTCCAAATCGGACCACATTCCACAAAGGAGAAACCTTCACGAAAACCATATCCCCTATATCAAACTCCAAATCAGTTCTTCGCTTATCAGCATAGGATTTCTGTCGGTCTTGAGCCGCTTTCATCCGTCTCCGAATCAACTCGATCTTCTCGGATGTATCTCTGATCATATCAGGCCCAAGTATAAGCTCATCTGTAGTCTCCCACCAACATGTAGGCGACTTGCACGGCCTCCCATATAAAGCTTCAAATGGTGCCATCCCTATGCTTGCCTGATAACTGTTATTATATGCAAACTCAACAAGAGGAAGATGGTCTTCCCAAGTACCACCAAAATCCAGAATACAAAGCCTCAACAGATCCTCGAGTACCCTATTCACCCTTTCGGTTTGACCGTCCGTTTGTGGGTGATAAGCAGTACTTAGATTCAACCTCGTGCCCATAGCTTCTTGCAAGCTATTCCAGAACTGACTTGTAAAGATTAGGTCACGGTCACTGACTATACTAGAAGGGACTCCATGTAGCCTCACAATCTCACGAAGATATACAGACGCTAGCCAAGATGCGGTCCTCTTGCTCTTCACCGGAATGAAATGAGCACTCTTCGTAAGTCTGTCCACAATAACCCAAATGCTCGTATTCCCTTTCCTTGACCTTGGTAGCCCATCGATAAAATCCATGGAAATACTCTCCCACTTCCAAAGTGGAACGTCTAGAGGATGCAATAGCCCACCGGGCTTCTTTGACTCGGCCTTAACTTGCTGGCAAATGATACATCGAGAGACAAACTCTGCCACATCCTTCTTCATCCCAGGCCAAAAGAAAATGCGCTTCATATCTTTATACATCTTATTTCCGCCTGGATGTATAGTCAACTTAGAGCAATGCGCTTCCTCAAGAACTTTTCTTACTAAATCTTCTACCATGGGAACACATAGCCTTCCGTCTCTTCTCAGCCAACCCTTGTCATCAATAGAATATCGAGCGAGATGACTAGACGTCTCTCCTCAAATCAGCTTATCCATAATCTCAACTATCTGAGGGTCTTCTCTCTGCGAAGCCCCAACTTGATCAAGAAGGGTAGGTCTGAGTTCAGAGATGCTAAAGAACCGGTCATCGACTCAATCGCCAAAGAGAAATCAAAGGTTGCCACATACTCTAAATTCTTCATCTCAATGAATAGAGGACTTAGGGTCAACCTTCTTCTACTCAATGCATCAGCTACCACATTCCCCTTGCCTGGGGTATAAGCTATCTCAAAATCATAGGATGCCAAGAATTCCATCCATGTTTGTTGTCTCAGATTCAGATCCTTCTGAGAAAAGAGATACTTCAATGACTTGTGATCGGTATAAAGCTCAAATTTTTCTCCCAGAAGATATTGGCGCCAAGCCTTGAGTGCATATACTATTGCTGCCAACTCTAAGTCATGAGTGGGATAATTCTTCTCATGCACTTTGAGTTGTCTACCGCCAAAGCATATCACCCTTCCTTCTTGCATCAAAACAGCTCCTAACCCCGTGCCACATGCATTGGTGTATACTGTAAATAACTTCCCTCCATCGGGCAAAGCTAGAACAGGTGCTGATGTGAGAGCTCTCTTGAGCTTCTGAAAAGCAAGCTCGCATTCTATGCTCCAAGCAAAAGCTAAATTCTTCTTCATCAATTTAGTGAGAGGAGCGGAAATCTTCGCAAAGTCCTTGATGAAATTCCGGTAAAAACCCGCAAGACCTAGAAAACTTCTCACTTCGGTTGCATTCCTTGGAGTCTTCCAATCCTGAACTGCAACTACTTTAGCGGGATCCACCGCTAAGCCTTGCTTAGATACTATATGCCCAAGGAATCTAACTTCCCTTCTCCAAAAGTGACACTTGGAGAACTTGGCCTTCAACTGATGCGCTCTAAGCGTATCCATCACCTCCACGAGATGCCTTGCGTGCTCTTCCTCATCCTTGGAGAAGATCAGAATATCATCTACGAAGACCACAACAAACTTGTTCCAGAACTCCCTGAACACCCTACTCATCAAGTCCACGAAATATGCGGGTGCATTAGTCAAGCCAAACGGCATGAAAAGCCATTCGAAGAATCCATCTGGAGTCCTGAACGCAGTCTTGTCTATACTATCTTCAGCTACCCTAAGCTGATGGAATCCAGTAGCAAGATCAAGCTGAGAGAAAACAGAAGCACCGACAAGCTGGTCAAAGAGATCATCTATCCTTGGTAACGGGTGTCTGTTCTTCTTAGTCAGCTTATTCAACTCTCGATAGTCAACACAAAGTCGGAGAGAACCATCTGCCTTGGTAGCAAATACCACAGGCGCTCCCCATTCAGATATACTTCGCCTAATGAAGTTCTTCTCAAGCAACTCTTTCACTTGCTTACTTAGCTCCCGCCTTTCACGCGGAGCCATGTGCCGAACGGGCAAAGAAACCGGCTTTGCATTATCCACCAGATAAATGCGGAAATCAATCTCTCGCTTAGGGGGAAACCCCCTAACTTCATCAAAAACATCCGGATACTCTCGAACCACTCTCACAGACTGAAGAGTTTCCATTGACGAGTCGAGTGATTCAAGATAGCACAACATGACGGGACCTCTCGGATCACAAGAAATCTCCAGGGGGTTCCCGAGGCGAGTCACGAGCCTCACAACCCTATGCTCACAATCAAGGATGGCTCCATATCTGGACATCCAATCCATGCCCAATATCAATCCGTATCTCCTGAAACCAAGAACATAAGCACTACACAAGAACTCTACACTCAATATAGAGATCCTCAAATCCCCACGTATCATAGACAGATGGACGGAACCCCCAATAGGATTTGAAACACAAACGGGATCATCCACCAAGCTAGTACTAAGGTGCAAACTATCAACAAGATCAGATGAGATAAAGCTATGCGATGCACCAGAATCAAACAAGGTACGAACTGGAAAATCAGAAATATGTACAAGGCTCTCAACAGAAATACTACCTCAATCGGGAACTGGAGCAGTATTGAGAGCATGAACTTGCCCTCCTAAAGGTCCAGCACGCTGAGTCTGACCCTGGCCTTGCCCTTGCTTCTTCGGGCAATCCCTACTGAAATGTCCAGTCTTACCGCAGAAAAAGCATTCACCATTCTTCCTTTTCCTCTTCTTACAATCCTTAACAAGATGCCCAACTGAGCCGCAATAATGGCACTTCTCCTTGTTGTTCTTGCCCTTGTTGTTGTTCCCCTTGTTGCCTTGACTCTTGTTCTTGTTCTGATTGCCTTGACTGCTTTGACCACTTGGATTTCCCTGATTTCCTTTTCCCTGGGAATCAGTCTTCTTGGCTTGGGTATCATTCCCCTTGATCTCTTTCTTGACATCTCCCTGAAGTAACGCCATATCAACCAAGCTCTCAAACGTGGCCCCATGGGGAATATGTGACATAGCCAATCCCTGCAACGGCTCATTCAATCCTCTAGCAAAACGAAGAGCCTTCTTCTGAGGAGTATTAACCATATCCAAGCCAAAGCGAGCTAACTGATTGAACTTGTTCACATATTCTTTGACAGACATATCTCCTTGCTTCAAAGTTATGAACCTCTCTATTTGCAGATTCTCCTCAGCAGAAGATAGAAACTTAAGCACGAACCTTGCCCTGAAATCGGCCCAAGTCTCAACAGGCCTAGTACCATTGGTGACTTCCCACCAATAAGCGGCTTCATCCTTCATAAGCCAAACCGCCAACAAGATCTTCCTCTGATCGTCTAACCCAAAGATGGCAAATAAATCCTCGGTCTCTTTCAACCAATTTCTGGCCTCTACAAAAGTCGCAGTGCCTTGAAAGTTCTTGCCACCCATTGCTTTGAAATCTTTGCGAAGTCCGGTTGAGGATGCTGAGGGGGAGGAGGAAGAGGAACCTCAGCGACAGGAGGAGGAGGAGGAACATTAACTACCGGAGGAGGAGGAGCATTAACTACTGGAGGAGGAGGAGGAACGTCCGTGGGGCCGGCTTCGTTCGCCCTAGCCTCCAAAAGTCTCCTATACCAAATAGGTACATGCACTCCCTCCGGAATAGCAAAGTTATCGGCCATACTGAAAACGAAGAAAAAGACAGATTCAGAATGGAGAAAAACGAAGGAATTTTGCTAATGGCTTTTTGGGGAATAGCCTTTAAAATAAACTAGACTTTTCTTTGGAAAATACTTTATACTTTGTGTTGAAAATAGTTTTCCAAAAGTTTTCTAAAAACCTTTTTGTTCCTTCTCGTAAACCATATGCTCTGATACCAAATTGTAACACCCCGCCTCCGCCAGGGTGTCTCTTGCAAGCACTCTGACTTTGGAGGGGCGTTTGAATCAGGTAATCATGCATAATGATATATCAAGGCAGAACAAGAACATATGTATATATGTAAACAGGGTAAATAACATAGATAAAACAGCGGAAGATTTCAAACCATTTCAAAACCAGTCTGGTACAACATAATGTCAACTTTCCAAATAAACAAGTCTAGATAAAACAACATCAACTGAAATACATAAGTACTAATCCCCAAAAGAAGTGATAGCCATAGCTAGCTTCATGTCAAACCGTACATGAGCTAAATCCCACAAGCAAGCAATCCGAAATCCAAGCTAAGCTCCAGTATTCCCTCCCTGAGAACCTGGGGGGGGGAATGGAAGAAAAGAGGCGAAAGAAAACAGGTCAGTCAAAAAGACTGAGTAAGCCCTACTACAATCAATGTAAACTGATAAAGTTAACTGGCATGAGCAGCAGGGATGAACATAAGGGTAACAACATACTAGCATGATGGTTAACTAACAAGGTAGATAAAGGTGTCATCGCATAATCTGGATTAAGGTTTTGCACCACAGGTGTACTAGCAAACTAACATGACTTGAAAAAACAAGTATTGATCCCTTGGCCCAAGCTTTGGCCCAATAACATGAAGTGACCCTAACCCGCGGTCCAATAACATGAAATGACCCTAATACAAGGTCCAACCAAACGGTCTAGTCGATCGGCTCCCTAAGCCTAACTCGTCACGTGTTGGTGTCAATACGGCCCAAACATAATTGTAGTCGAACAGTGCCGGGTCCACCCTTCGGGTGTATCAAGCCCTAGGGTGCCAACCCCTGGACACCATAAACATGAGTGCACAGTCTCGATCTACTGGTACCCATGGGTGACTTCTCCAAATACGGACTACGTGCACGACCATAGTCCGTCCGGAACTACATCGACGTACCACACGGCCGTCGTTTATTGGGTCGCTTACCTCCAGCCCAGTAATCGTGCCCCCTCCCTAGCCTAGTCCCTAGGGCCTTAATGATACCGATTTTTGGGGATTTACTACGGAGTGGGCCCCCATTGCTAGGGTTTTCTAGTGGGTTAAGTACGGATTAACCCTCTTGCTAATCATGGATTAACTTGGTTAAGTGTAACGATGAGTTCACGACTTAACCCCGATTAATCTACCAAGCCCAAGTTGGTTAAGTATTAAGTGGACCATGAGTTAACCCTAATCACGAGGCATTAATTAATTTAATGCGCCTTAACCTCTCACATTAGACCTTGTTGTGGTTACTAGTTAAGCCGGGCGGGTCCGGGTAGCTTTACACCACGACTTGGTCTAACCTCGGGTTCAAGGTACAACATGGCCAACTTCTCACATTGGGTCCTATTGTTTGTAGCAACTAGTTAAGCCGGTCGGTTCCGGGTAGGTTTACGCTACAAACTCAACCCAACCTCGAGTTGGCCACACTTATCTTTTCTAAGTGTCATGTCCATCATGTTTCCAAAACATGTTACAAATTTTCAAGCAATTGGGTAGACCTAACTTAATAGGTAAATTCCCAATGGGTAGACCTAACTTAATAGGTAAATTCCCAAGCTTATGTTTTTATGTCTTTTAAGTTTACCCAAACCCAAACGCAATCCCATCGCTTACATATCGCAATAGCGCATAAAGGATAGAAAGAGGGAACTTGGCATAATGGTGACATAAAGGTGTTGAAGCCACAAGTTCAACATGGTGGCATAAGAAATGTACATATGTTCATATACTTGCATATTACATTTTTAGGCCCCAAAAGCATGCATAAAATCAAACTTGGCGTATTGATGATACATGGTGCTAAATGACATGTAGACATGGCCATAAGTTCGCATTTAGCCTCACATGCAAGTTATCATAAGAGATATGATAACTTACATGTTGCCAAAATGCAACCTTTGGCATAAAGCTTGAAGCTTTATGTTCATAAACCCAAAATAAGCTTGCATAACATGATAGTATGAACAAAGTGTTCAACCCAAACTTGCATAACATAACTTGGCATACTTGCATATAAACTTGCATATCACAACATGATAAACTTGCATATCACAACATGATAAACTTGCATTTCATAGCATAGTAAACTTGCATATAAACTTGCATAAACTTGCATATCATAGCATAGTAAACTTGCATATAAACTTGCATATCATACATTTAACTTTAGAGTTTAAGTATGAAAGTAGAATAGGGCTTACAATGCTTAAGAAGTCACAAAAATATGACAAAGCCCTTATGAAATCAATAAAACCCAAAATGCAAGCAAAACCCTTGGGCCAAAATGATCAAAAACTCTTCCTTTAAGATGCAAATATAGAAACTTGACTTGAATGCAAGCTGATGATGCTCATACAAGTCTAAAAACACTTGTATGCATGGAAAATCACTTAGAAATTTATTTAGGAATTTTATGAAGAGAGTGGAGGCCATGAGAGGATTGAATTTGCCATAGTTTAGTTGTAGGATAGATTAATGATGATTTAGGGTAGGTTAGGGTCTTATTTATAGATTAGGCAAGTGTTTTAGGCCTTAGGATTAAACCCTAGTTCCAATCTCAGCCCTCAAAACCGAATCTGGCCCCCAAGCTCAACACAATCTCTAAATGGTGCACCAGGCTAAACAGCCCGGCTGGACCAAGTCGACAGCCAAGTTGACAGGGCTGTCGACTTGGGTCCAACCAAGTCGACTCCCAAGTCGACAGGGCTGTCGACTTGGGTGCTCTGGCGGGAATTTTCCCGCCTGGCCCAAACTGGCCCAAATTTCCAATTTCAAACTTGAATTTGAAATCTGTTTTTACTTAGAAATTTTCTGAAAACTTCGTTGGGCCTTAATCGGGTCATACGGACTCCGATTTTCGAAAACTCGGACTCTATTTCGCGTATTTTTCCGAGACGAACGCAATGGCATAGCCCGTTTCCCTTGATTCAGATTTTAGAATTAAATTCTGCCTCAATTTATGTTATAACAGGTTATTGAAAATACGGGTTGTTACAGTTGGGGTGATTCATCTTGTAGTTTGAATGAGATTGATGATGCTTAGATTCAATTGTAGAGAGCTCTCATGAACATTCACTTGGATTTGATCTTCATGAAGTTAGAAAAGTGTTGTTGAATTCATGGAAGCCATTAGAGAAGTTGTAGATGAGCTTTGAATTTGACGGAGTCTCCTTGTAGAAATGAGTTTTTCGGTCCCCCCCCCCCCAAAGAATTAGGAGGGGTATTTGTAGATGATGTTCAAAGGGTGATGAAAAATTGGTAAATAGGGTGCGTGGTTGTCATATCACCTTTACAGCTGGCAGTAGTCACACGGGATGCTTTTCACGCCATGAACCAATTTGTGGAATGCGACATGGATCATCAAGCTTCACGCCATCATTTCATCCAAAATGTGGCATGACTTGGCATTACTTATATTTGCAGAATAGGAAGACCACGTGGTCCTTTCCTTTGAATTGGAGCCTGCCACGACATGGTGCTTATGAGATGGTCTTCCCAACGTTATGAAATAAAATACCTGTAACGCTTTTTCTTTTTTATATTTGCGCCATGCTTTACCACGTCATGACAGCTGGTAGTTCAATGACATGAAGTTTGCGACCTGCGACATGAACTTTCTGTAAAATGGGTTGAACGATTTACGCGCTTTCCAGCAATGACATATCGCTCTGCTTGTGAGACACGACCTAATTGTGAGTAATGGCCTGACTAAAATGTGCCCAAACTATACTGATGTGTAATCGACCTGGTCCACTAGCATATGAACAATCCACTCCTTATTCGCTGCTCGCCTTGTAGCTGTCATCTGTATGACTTGCTTTGTGAAGGAGGTAGCGATATGCTACGTGAAACCATATCGCATAGCAACCAACGACATGAAAACATGTCGCACTGGGATCAATGTTATGTCGCAAGGTCTGAATACATATACGGCATGGGATGAGCCAACGACTTGAGGACTTGCAACATGGTTCTTCACAACTTATGACATGATTTTATTACACTTGCATGCATGGTCTACATGGCACGTGATATCAGCTACTGGGGTTAACGACATGATTATGAAATGTTGAGCCATGTCGTGAGTTTCGCATCATGGAGTCTTGCATCTGGCAGTATGGATATGTTCAATGTCATGGCTTCACATCAATGCATTCAACACGAACATTACGGAATGGATGGAGCGACATGCGCCATAAGAACTTGCTTCATTTGAATTGCCTTGAACAATGTCATGAGAACGTCAGGCCGTGTGCAACATTACATCATGTCACGTTTGAACCTCTCCACATTATGGCGCATGGAACGCCTTAAGACCATGTCATGCTAACGACTTGGACTATGTCGCGTTAACGACTTGAGTGTAACAGTCACCATGGCGCGTTGAACACCTTAATTCGTCCGATATGGTTTGGCATACACCCCATGTCGTGTTTAACGACTTAGAGTCATATCATGCAAATGACTTAGTCCGATTTCGATGACTTGAATGGGTACGGTACAGACTATGTCGCTTTGACGACTTACCGCTTAGGTCGCAATCTGCCCAAAGCCCTTTGGCATTTACTTTTTGAAATGTGTTACAATAACAGTGTTAACACTATCTAAGTATACAGTATGTGCACATGTGTTGTTATGATTCTGCTATTTGTAATAATATATGATATGCTCTATGATATGTTGTATGTGTTTTATTTAATATTCTGTACTATTCTGAATACGATCATTAGTCATTGTTGTTTATATTAGACATGAATCGAGTATGTCGATCTACTTTAGGTAAGAAAGAAAAATTTATACACCTAATCGACGTATTTGATACTCATCTAATATGAAATTACAAATTTTCACCCTTAATCATCTCTATTCTCTACACTAATCAACAGTGTTACTCGGTAATGCTCATTATTAGAGTGGGTCTCGGGGTAGGGCATTACAAATTGGTATCAGAGAAAAATTCCGAACGAAGTATAATAGAAATAAAATAGAACTGGAATAGTACATTTGTTAAAAACGAGAAAGAATGACACTTGTTTTAGTTATATCACTTCATATTGTTATCTTTAATCAGTGTTATTGGGTATCTGAACCTCAAATGAATCTTAGTTGAGAATATGTCTAGGAATGCTTTTAATTCTACATTATTCCATAAGTCAAATTTGATTATCTGTAGTATCCTTGTAGGCATTTCTATCCTTTTAATCCTTTGGTACTTAAATCTTGGGTTAAAAATTGATGAAAATTGAAACCTTATCCTCTTGAGTATTGTTAAAGATTAAGTTAATAAAATAAAAGTGAGATGGGAAATTGAATTAAATCTAGGATAATGGATATGAATTTTATCTTGAGAAATAGTATTGATATGAGATTAATCAGAGTTGCATAGCAGAAACAAGTGAACTGTATGGGTTGTGGTAAATTTAGTTAATTAATAATGTGGAATTAAAAGGATGGATTAAAGGGTATGAACTACCATTAAGAATTAACCAAGAAATGAAAATTAAAAAGAGTAATTAATATGGGAAATTTAGAGTTGGGTTGTACTTTAAAAAAAAATGAAACACTTCTGATTTCGTTGCACTAATTTGTCATCTTTGGGATGATTACTTGTGCTCCTCTTGTTGAGCTCTCCGTGCACTTCTCCTTTGATCTTATTTTAACTTGCACTTTCTTTGCACTGCCAAGCTACTGTCTTGACCCTTGTGTCAACATGTAGTTGTTTTTGATCTATCCGTGCTTATGTTGGTTGTACCAATTCTGCACATGATGATCTCTTGTTGGTTTATGTGCACCACCTATGCATGTTCGAACCTATCTTATGCATTGCTACCATTTCTGAAGCTCTCATGTGTAAGGTTTCTCAAACCTTACTTGGGTCATTTCAAACTTCTACTTCGATGGTTGACTTTGTGAAATTGCTATAAATAAATGCTTCCGTATATTTGCTTCTTTTTTGAAAGTTGACTTGATCTTCTTTCTTATAATTACAAATCATGTGTCTATTTTGTATTTGTGATATATTCAACTTTTGACCAATTCAATTCTACTGTATCTTTGAATGATTCAAAAGATATTCCACTATGCATTTCTTTTTTCACTTATTTTATTACTGATAAGACCAAATTTTAATTTGATGCTTTACTTCATCGACCACAGAATATATAGATGCTTCACTTCCTTTTAGACATAGATACTATACCTGATTTAGTCACTGTTGTTCCTTCATTTGTTAAATTGGAAAAATCACTTTGTTTGCTGTTATGGCTTTTTGCTTTGGGATGCTACACTTGATTTTGTCATGACTGTACCATTGCGCATGTCACATGTTCACTTTTTTGTTGTGCATTACTTCCTTTGTTCATCCTGTCTTGATCTTGTATAATTATGTTGTGCATGTCACCTGTTTATTGCAGTATTTGCATATTTGTTGTTGTGCACATTTCACTTGCTTGTTAATTTTGGCGCTTACCTGCTTGTTTGACCCTTATTACTTGATTTAGCCATAAAGAAGAATTTCTTTGTTAACTGATGCATTAGTTTGTCTTCTCTTGACCATTTCTGTTTTGTTTTGTGTTGCACTGTGCTATGTTACGAATTATGCTACAATGTTATGCCATATGTGCTTCATTACAATGTAGTTTTGTGCTTACGTGCCACTGCCTGCCTTGACGTGCTTGTGTCTCCTGCATTTGCACTGCTTCTTTTTTGACTTGCTACATGTAATGCTTGGATTTACTATATATACTCCTATAGTGGCTTGTTGGCCATGTATTCACTAATATACTTGATGTATTTGACTTGTGCGCTATGTTATGTTCATGTGCATTGTTTGATTCCCATGTCCATTTGCCATTGCACCATTGTTACTAAGACTTATATCTTTCTCTTTTTGAACTTGGCTTGTGCATGCCTTGACTTGTTTTGCTGACCTGAATTTGTTTAAGTTGGACACGAGCTTATGTAACTGACTTGGCTTGTAATGCCAGATCCTGTTTTGGTGCACCTAATTTCACCTGTGTTGATTTTGGACTTTTGTGCATTTGACATATATGCTTCACTAAATTTCATCTGTGTTGATTCTGATCTTTTGTGCATTTGACATATATGCTGCACCTAATATTTCTTGATGTTATTGCTCTTATATATATTGCACTTGTTAATGTTTTTCTAGTTTCCTTTAGCCATGCTACGTGAATTCGAAATGTCATGTGGTCATTATGCATTTCCTTGACCTGGTTTACACTTTGTGCAGTTTGGTTTTGTCTATGGATTTGTCTTCACGACATTACCATATTTCCATGATCACACTATTTTTTTCCACTGGCCTTGCTACCTAGAGATTTGCACCTATACTTGATAATTTTAATTTCCATTGCGCATTTGCCTTGATAAGCACTTATGTCACTTGGTTTTTATTTCTCCACTCTTGAGTATGTATGCTAGTACAGGTCATTTGGCATATGCACGTCATTGTATCTACTTTATGTGTAAACTCGTTTTGGTCTTATTCTTGGCCAAAATTTTCTGCTCTTGTATTATGACATTATTTGTTTGTTGTTGCATGATTATGCTATTGTATTTTACCATGTATTTGCTTGAACTTGATATATTTGGTGTTGACACACTTTATCACATGTGTGCTTGCAACATGTATTTGTGCTTGTTGCCTTCTTGCTTGATGGCTTGGCCATTTTGTGGTACTGCTGCACTTGTTAGCTGAGTTGTTTGAATTGTTGGCATGTCTAATAATACTTGAACCTTGGTCTTAAAATTTTTTGCACTTAAACTTGTTAGCCTTGCATCTGAGTTGATTATCTTGCACCTGAAATGATGCATTCATGATCTGTTTATGCATGTTGCATTTTTGTATCTTTATGCATTTGATTATGAGAACCTGAAACATTTGGTATTTTGAATACTTTGGGTTTTGTTTCATCATAATTGTGCTTGACCTATGCATGCGTGTTTGCTATGTACCTGTTTATAATTGCACCTATTTTGCTGCCTAATCTGTTTAGCTGTACATGCACTTATCGATTTTGAAAATGTATGTGTTTGTGATAAATAAATATTATCTATCTTTTATTCATAAGTAACTAATATTCGAATATGAGTAGTACAGGTAATCATGAAGCTTATGTAGATGGCCTTGCAAGAATAGCTATTATTACTCGCGTAATTATAAGCTAAATCACTTGAAGATTTCCTGAGATCCTGGTGGTCTGGCATCTCAGGTAAATCTTTCCGATCGATCCTACTTCGTCTAATTCCTTGTCCTGTCTGCTGGCACATATGGTGCGCGCGGAATAAGGCAATATTCGATGAAGTGGCTATGGATCCTCCTACCATTATTCGGAGAGTAAGGAACAATGTTTTCCTTGCATTTCAAGGTAGGTTGTTCAGGGGTGTTTTAGGCTCTAGATCTAGGAGTTTGGTTGTTACCTTTGATGTTTCCTTGATCGAGGACTCTTCCAGGGTGGGTATTGGTTGATTTTTTTTACCCCCTCCCCACGATCTTATGTCGGTTTCTAGTTATGCAGGTCTTGGATTATAGGTTGTTGGTTTTGGTCTATCTGGAGCTGGCATATACTTTAGAAGATCTTTAGATGGTTTTTTTGGACCATGTGGAGATGGTGCTTTATGTTGTCTTTTGACACCTTGGATTTGATGGGGCATATGGAGGTGGTTTTTGATCGGGTTCTGGACCGATGATTTCTACTTACCTACCCTTACCGGTTATCTACCTAGGCGGGCATGTCTTTTGATTTGGCTCTTCTCGCATCTGCTGAGGTTTCGTCTGCAGAGCCTGCTTTCTAGCTATCGTGTTGGCTGTTGTAACGACCCAAGGATTTTTTGCCCCGAAAATCAACATAAATACAATTTCATATCCCATGTCGATCTTCCAAGCACTGAAAACACTGGATAGTTATTAGAAAGAAATTAGAGGGTGAGATAAGAAAGAAATATTAGAATAGAAGAAGAAGAAGAACCAACACAACACAGAGTTTCACATCCAGCAATAATTCTTTATTGAGAGCTTTTAAAAATACTCACAATATCATAGTACATCAACACCACTGGACAGTTATAACAATCTGCCCTCATATACAACACACAGCGGAATAGTAGCTATATAATATCATACGTCTGAACACTCCCAGCTTGTCTTTGAACTTCACAGTATCCGATAACCTAGACCTGTACAACCCGATCTAAAATGAGCATTACAAACACTGGGTCAGTCTGGTGAACCAGAGTGAGAAAAACTCGCACAGTATTAAGGATATCACACAACTTGATTTTAAAGTCAAAATTTTTCGAAAGAAAAGGATAATCGTAAGACCAAATCCACACATAAATACGGACGGTTTTTACCTTACGATAACCCAAAACATTTTTGAAATCAATATCTTTTCTGATATTATAATAGTGTCTAAATACAAGTAGATATCAATCTAGCGGAACACTTGCATCTCACGCTCCACATATATAGTATACAATCAAAACCGCGAGCGCTTATTGGAGACTGGATTCCGACAATGACAGAACCACCTGCTGATAGTGTATCTCTAGAGGGGAATACACTGGGTTCACCAAGAACGTCTTGCAACCCGGCCCACACATGATCAACCACTCATTTCGCTTGAGTGTATCGAATGTATATCACCAACGGTTGGGATCAAACCACCATTTCCCGAAAGGGACAGCATCGAAATAGATTAAAGAAACAAAAGGAATTTCTCTAGATAGGTGATTATACACCCTAATGGGAGCAACCTACATAGCCATGCTGCCTGCTCGATTTTTTGTCATTTCCCAGTTGTGAGGCTTGAGGCTAGAATTTTCCTATTGAAATATCAGGTCACCATTCACTTTGAATGTCACATCGTCAGATCCGTCAAATATCACTAATTGACGTCCACAAAAATACTCTAGTTATCTGGCTAAAGAAAAACCATTTCTCCGCCATCAACTATGGTACGTTTGAAGAAATCAACGTACCTAATTCCTTTGGAAATACTCTGTCATACATCCATCCGTACAAGTCATCCAGGAACAGAATGAACTGAAGGTACCCTCCTACTACATCCAAGGAATCACCCTATAGATCAGTACTGAGTAGTCCTTGCAATCCGTAGATTCCAACCACGACAGAATCACAGTACATCTTTGGCTACAGACCGAAGATTATTAGCTGTTCTTCCGTTTTTGAAATTCTACGGTCTTCAACGCTCCATCTCGATCATCTTCTGGTATCTTCACGTATTTAATGGTCGGAGTGGTTTTCGAATATAAATTTGATCCTGGTCTTTCCATACCAACAATCATATTGGACAGATTTGATAGTCAGTGATTTAACTATCAAAATAAACAGTGATTCAATCATGAAAGTCCAATGAGTTCACTGGTTCAGTATTCAGTATCACTTGGCCTTTGTTAATTAAAACAAATGTAAATTTAAAACTCTTAAATACTTCAATATTATAAATATGGCTTTTCGCTTCTTATTTAACATAAGATTTTTATTTGAACACATTCATTTTAACTTTAGGAAAATCCTATATCATATCCAGTTTCTATTTTCCCTTTCAAAACATTAGCCACATTATTATCTAATATTGGACAATCAATTCAACTTTTTACTTGTAAAACAACATTACGAAATATCTTTTATTCATTACTTGAAAACAATTATCCATGCTTATCTTATAGAATAAAACTCATCTTTTACATTCCTTTTTAAATCTCGACAATATCGTTATAATTCACGCAACCCCTTTTTGTTTCCCCTTTCCACTTTGGAATCCTCATTATATATATATATATATATATATATATATATTCCAAATCTTCATTACACGTTGCATTATTATTTCTTTAATGGAAATAATAAATTATTACCAACTCCTTTTACCATTACCAACTCATATCCTCCTCAGATAATTCCGATGTCGCTCAAGTTGGGGTATTTTAATTACTTCTCAGACCCTGATCAACAATGTTAATATCTTAAGATAATATAAGCTGCAATCCAAAAACACATATTTCATTCTAATATCAATACAAATTACATTTAACTATTCTATTCAAAATATGGTTTCATAAAACCTATACTTATCCTTTTTGAAATCTCTTTCTCGGACATAATCATTATTTCTTAGTTCAATAATTAAGCAACTTCTCATAAACACCACTTTTTAACTCCTACCTCTTTTTAAACAAATTTATTCCACAATTAGAATTTGTTTACAAAATCCGATGACCCATTTCTTTTACCAAATTCACTTCCACCAATACCCTTTTCAAATCCATTCAATTATTTCTCGCTTTGGAAATCTTATTTCTATTCCCCCATTTTACTTAATCCATTATTAAGTATCGTTAATTTAAAATTAACGATATAGCACCTCAAACCTCTTTTATATGATCCTAGTTTATCTTAAACCCTTTTCTTAATTTCCATTCACTTAATTCAAATATTTATGTCACATTTATATAAGTTATCATGTTTCGCTTAAATTCCTTTATAGCTTTGTTATACAAATTCGGGTTTAAATATAAAACCCGTTCGTAAACTCCTTTCGCTATTCAATTGGATTTCATTTAAAAATCGATTACTGTTTACATGAAATTTCAATTAAAAAGTAATTTTGTAAATTATTATTAATTGAAATAATATTTACTTCGATCATTAACTACTTCAGTAGTTAATTTCCTTATTTACAAAAATAAATAATAAATTCCTTTTTAAAAACTCTTATTAAAATTAAAACAATATTCTTTAAACTATTTTATTGGGTTAATCTAAACAAACTAATATAATTACTAATTCCAGTTAAAAATGGTCAATTTAGTCAACTCTAAACATGGTTATCTCGTTAACCGATTCCAATTAATTCTCACTTTAAATTTTTTTAATAATATAATTAATTTAAATAATTCCATTTACTTGCTTCATAAATAACCAATTATCCAAATTTAACCGTAGGGTTAATTTCTACTCACGGGTCTACAAATCTGATTAACATCAGAAATTTCCTTATAAAATCAATTAATAATTAATTATAAATTTGAATAATAAATAATAAATATTTATTTTTTATTTTTTATAAACTTTTATTCAAAATATTATAATTCAAAATCCATATCCAGTTATAAAATAAATTTTATAACTTTAGTTCTATCGGTTCACCTTACGGTAAATCAATGTAAATAAAACAATTGATTTTGTAGGCCATTTACTGCCAATTACTTAACCAATATTGCCCATTGGTTTAGACAAAATAATTTGTTGAAATTTCAGTTCAACGGTTAATAATCAATTCAATCACCCAATCGGGACAGTTCATATATGATAATATGAAAAATAAATAATATATTTGAGGAATCCCCTTGGATCCCTCCAACCTGTTCGTCCCTGTATTCAACTCGTTATCTCAATTAGGTCAATCAATTCCATTTAACTGCTAGTTTCAATAACCGTAAATAACCACGATTTAACATCAACCAATTCACAAAACAATTCAAACAATTAAACACGTTTATATTATAAACGTGACCAACAAGGTAAGTTACCTCTATTGGATCCAATCGTAAAAATAACGATTTGGTATTCCACTGAAATTAAAAAATGGTTTAATTTCATCAGTTAAATCAACAAATAAATATATAACTAGCAAACAGTCAACCATTAGCAAACAGAGAACACAAAATAAAAACCCAATTTATATAAAATATAAACGGGAAAAACTGAGTGAGTTTAACTCACCTTGATTTGATTCTGTTCTTTGAACGGTTGGTTTTAATTAAATTAAACATATGTTTAATTTTATTAAAAATATCAGCTGATTCCCGTCCTGACTATTCCAGATCCAGATTGTGGCGTTCGTTATCACGCTACTAACAGAGTTGGGTTCGTTCCATTCTGTAATCATATATGAGAGTTGTTAACATTTTAAAACTATACGATTTTATTAAATAAATTTCAAAATTATTAATTTAACAAATTTTAATTACTTTGTTTAGACAAAAATACGGCCTTGGTTATTTCCCTTGTTCTGTTCAATTCCTGTTTTACATGTTCCCAGCATTCTTCCTTCTTCTTGCACCTTGCGATTTTCCTCCCACTGTTCAATTGCATAAGTTAAATAATTATATACTTACAGTTTTAAATTAATTAACTTTACTATATACATGTTAATAAATAATAAATTGTTTAATTACTCCTTAAATTAAAGGTTGTAGGCTGGTTAACTCTTTACTAATTCCTTCTTCCATTCCCTGGCTTTACTTCTGTTTAATTCCCCCAACTGACGGCTGCAAACAAACACGTTTTAGTTAATAAGATATAAGTTTTAATATGATTTAACCATTACTTAATCATAGTCTAATGATTAACTAATTACATTGTTTTATAATATCGGCTGACCCTTCCTCATGAAATTTGTCTGATCCCCTTCTTCTCCTTGTATATGTTTCTCGGCACAACTCCTGTAAACAAATTAACGTATAAGCTATAAGAGTTTAATTTAATTAACTAATTTAATTAGCCTATATTTAATTACGTTTTAACAAACCAATCATGTTCAGTTTAACTACATAGGTCGCCTCTTTTCTAGTTCGATTTACTTTTGCTCTTCACGTAATATCTTACTACGCAAGAAACCCACATCGAAACATCTGACCAACGCCGCGCTTTTGTAATGACCCGAAAATCCGGTCCAATTTGAGCTGACTAAATAACACAAGTCCAACCCCAAATTGCACTGAAAATTCAAGAAATTAATAGAAAGAAGATAGAGGGTGAGGATAGATAAGATAGAACTAGTAGAATAGAAGAAGGAGAAGAACATCATCATCAGAGTAACACGAATCTCACAGCGGAACGAATAAAATATAACATAAATTTTGAAATACAAACAGTATATGTATACAATAATATTGCAGAGTACAACACTTACAACACAGGGGAAATAACTATAGCTATATGATCCTGAAGCCTCCTGCTCCAAGCTCTTCCAGTATATCTGTAAATCCCGACTACTTGACTGCCCGTACAAATTTAGGCACCCAAGAGTTTAGGGAAACAAAACAAATAAACTCCGGGTCAGTCATGGACTGGTGTGAGTAAACTCAAATCATTTTAACAGGTATATGATATCTCATAAGACCACGCCGTGAATACGGAACGGGTTTTTCCCTTATGAGAATCCAACATCTTTGAAAAGCAGTATCACTGATATTATAATAATGTCTAAATACAATTAGATATCAATCTAGCAGAAACGCTTTCATCTCACGTTCTACATATATAGTATACAATCAAAACCGCGGGTGCGTATTGGATGATTGGATTTCCAACTATGACAAGGTATGGAACCACCTTCCGATCAGTGTACTCTAGTAACGATACACTGGAGTTCAACAAGAACATCTTGCAACTCAGCCACACATGACCGACCACTCATTTCGCTTGAGTGTATCGAATGTACATCACCAACGGTTGGGATCAGCAACCGTTACCCGTATATATATGGGACAGCATTGATAGATTAAAGAAGCAAATGAATATTCTCTAGATAGGTGATTATACACCCTACTTCGGTGCGACCGACTTAGCCATGCTGCCTGCCCGATTTTTGTCATTTCCTGGTTGTTGAGGCCAAAGGCTACGATTACTTTCCATTCATTGATAACACGATCACTTTGAATGTCACATTGTCAGATCCGTTAATCACTAATTGATTTGCACAAATATTCTGGATGTTATGCTAAGGGAATAAATCTGTTTCCACCATATATATTTATACAGACCAACCCAATCGATCATTGGAAATATTCTGTCAGACACTCGTCCATATACGTTCGTTCTGGGACTGAACGAAACCGAAGGCACTATTCAGTACATCCATTTTAGTCACTGTTATCTAAGACTTATACAACAGTCCTTGCACTTTACTCCTTCTTCAATTATCTTTGGCATATTCACAACGCTTTTTCCAATACAGAGTGGTTCTTTGGATAAGAATCCAACCGGTCTCTCCATATTAACAACGTTAAAATGGTCAAAAACTTCGATAGTCGGTGAGTTAACTATCAAAGAAAAACATGTCGGTGTTCACACAACGATCTTAATTCCAAATGGAATTATCGATCAAATCATCCAACATATAAATATATATGTATATGTATATTCATATTTCCTTATTTTCTATGATTAGAAAATATACGTTTATTTACATTGGAAAACATTTCCAATCCTCATTCACGCATTACTACCATTCCACAACTATTAGTCCCTAACTGTAAACTAGTAAGAGAACAATTCTCTAAGTATAAACCCCGAAGGCAGAAACCAACATCAGATCAACACTCAGAAAACTATTCAACTTACAATCTCTAGTCAGTTTCTAATTTTTGTTTAACTTCACTTCTTAATTTCTATATTCGATTAACCCCTTTTTATAAACTACGTTTGATTAACTCCTTTTGATAAACTACGTTTTCCGTTACAACTATTTCCCTTTTTTTATAACGTTTACTTACCGTTACAAATATTTCCTATTTACAACTTCTATTTACCGTTACAAATATTTCCTATTTACGACTTCTATTTACCGTTATAAATATTTCCTATTTACAACTTCTATTTACCGTTACAAATATTTCCTATTTATAACTTCTATTTACCGTTACAAATATTTCCTTATTTACAACTTCTATTTACCGTTACAAATATTTCCTATTTATAACTTCTATTTACCGTTACAAATATTTCCTATTTATAACTTCTATTTACCGTTACAAATATTTCCTTATTTACAACTTCTATTTACCATTACAAATATTTCCAATTTATAACGGTTTATTTATCTTCTATTTATTTTATAAATAAATATTCCTTTTCTATTTCTATTTATTTTCTAAATAAATATCCCTTTTATAAAACTCTAATCGTTTTATAAATAATTTCCTTTTATAAAACCGTGTTCGTTTTATAAATACTCTATTTTCAAATTTGTTTCCTTTTATAAAATCGGTTGATTTTATAAAACTCCTTTATTTCGATATACATTGAAATATTCCTTTTCACAACTCAGGGTTTCTTATGATATGTAAAATATCGAATAACAAATGATTAATATCATTCTAACACACATAATCCAGAACAGATTATATAACACATCATATAACACAATATATGAAAACAGTAAAATAATTGTTGAGGAATCCAGTCGGATTCCTCCAACCTGTCTCCCTGCATCCACAGATGTTACAGAGTATAATATATATCATATTTCATTTTGAAATGAAATATCCTGTTGTACAGAACCATATTTGATTAACAGTACATAGATTAACTATAACTACGTTTTCAATCAAATCTATTTAACAGTCCAGTTTAACAATCAATATACAACAGTCAATAAATAAAGTACAATTTATATTAAAATATAAATTGAGGAGAGTTAGTGAGTTTTACTCACTTTGGACGATCATCGTTAATAACGATAACCATCGCTTGATTCAGACGGACAATTTATTTTGCTAGAAATTGTAACGAGCTCGGATTCACTCCCAGTCAGTCTCATTGTGTTGCACCCGTCCATACGATCCCAACGCAACTTACGGTTCGAAATTCTGATTTCGTACGGATAAGTTATAGTGTTAACAAATTTTAGATACAATAAAATTTAAACAAACTTAATTAATTTATAATAAATGGGCTTTACCCATTTCAATACGGCCTATTCATTTCTTCTGGCCCGCTTCCCTTCTAATTACCCAAGCCCACCGTGACACTACCTTCTTCCCCAAACAAAATTTCGATCCCCAGTATTTGCTCCACAAGTCTATGACCGATTTCACTCCACATCGCAACTATCCATCGAATCATAAATTCAATTAAAAATCACCAAAATTTACTCCACCAAAACCTCTTCCAACTCGTATCACCATTGTATAGTTCGAGCTCCTCACGCTGGTTGCGGTTCCGAGACTTCGACGCGCCGCTACAGTATTCGAACGACATTTTTCTTCCATCCGTTTCACCCAATCAAAAGTAACGTTCACCTTCCTCCACTGTTCGACTGAATACAACCGCTGTTTCACTTTGTTGTACACCCAACTCCTCTTGTATTTCCTATTTAACCTCGCAATACTATCCCACAGTCACAGCTGAATGTTTTGCATCGATTTGCCCCATTTTGGAACCCCAGATCTACTGTTACAAACGAGTAACCCCTAAACTATATGCCACGACTTTAAACACTCGGTTAAACAACAATCTAGTGAAGGCGAGGAACTTAGGTGGAGAAAATATATTATTTTGTTTTTCCTATATGTCAGCCATGAGAGGTTTTAAACAAAACAAGAATAAAAGAGACAGACTATTTTCATTTTAGAAGAAAAGATAAAGGTGCGAGGTGTTATACTGGCAATTTATACCAAATCTCTTCTTCAGGCTTAAGTAAAGTATATGTGGACTTTGGTAGGCTACGTGAATTGATTTTCTGTACACGGTCCATAAATGAAAAACGTGGAGTATTTGTTTTTATATGACAGGATGAGACTTTGTGTGGCTGAGAAAAGTAGTGTGTGGCCTTGCTAGGTTCACATAAAGGTTAAGATATTTCATTTTTCTTTTATTTAGTAAAGCTATGAACTTCGATTTACTCCACTCCGCATACGTACGGGCAGCTACGGACAGAAATAAATATACCGTTGTAATCAGCGAGGTGTTAGGATTCCAAAAATATAATAATATCGGTAGGTGGCCTTATATTTTGAAACTTCAAAAATGTTGATTTCAGGGTGCGAAATACTTCAAATAAAAAGTCGCTTATTAAATTAATTAAAAATTACAGTAAAAATCTAAAAATTAAATTATCGTTATGTCCCAAAAGAACCTTGTCTAAATTCAAACCCGATCTCTAGTTATATCGAATAAACTGTTACGGTCGATAAACGATTCTATAGCGACTATTTTGAAATTTGATTTGGACATATCTCAAAATCTACACGACGAAATCCTGATTTTTCTCTTCCACTAGAAAGATATACTCCACCAGCTCCACACGTTTCTTGTTTCATAGAAATCCGATTTAAAACGAACTCTGTACATTCAGTTGAAGTTCGAATTGCCAATTAGCGAACTACCGCGCCATTTCGAGCTCTATTTCAATTATAATATGATTCCACGTTCAAACTGCTGTTTATAAAATATATTCGTTATTCAAATTCAATTCCAAACTGAATTATTCCTTATATAAAATCCAATTCACACTGTATCGTGAATTCAGCTATTTTGACTAATTCGACATTATAATATATTATTATATTATAATTATCAATTAAATATTCAACATTATTTTAATTCCAGTTAACGATATCGCCAAACGATATTTAAATAATTAAATTAGTTAATTATTCAACGGTCAGAAATGCGGGTCATTACAATCTTCCCCACTTAAAATAATTTCGTCCTCGAAATTGCTAAGGTAGTGGACGACCCTATCTACTGGGTAAAAATATACCCGTTTACCTCTTATCTTCGGTTTCAATTGAACCAATTAATATCGACTAAAATATTAATTCATTCCGACTAGCTAAATTTTCAAAAATTCTGAAAATTTCCTAACATCTTAACTTTTCGGAAAATTTCGCCATAACCTCCTTTGTACAACCCTATCGGTAAAACCACAACTCGCCTCTCTAGGCCTTCTCCTACCCAAAAGAAAATCAAACAGCCAAACGGCTTGCCAAATCGGCTCATAAATCACCAAACTCATATGAAATATAAACTTGTACCTTTTTGTCAGGCATAACACTATATCCCTTTCATTTGTGAACAACTTAGTATATACCATTGTCATCTCAATCAAACTCCAATCGATTCTTGATTCCAAACTTTGAATTTATCAATTCAATTCTATTCCAGATCATCACTAATCCAATCCAAGTTTAATTTAACTTAGTTCAAGTTAAAATTTTAATTTGTTTATTTACCTTTTCCATCTCAACTCATTTAACTTCATTAGTTAATTTTAAATTCTAGAATTTTAAATCCCTGGGTTCATTTCAAATCAAATTTTGAAATAATAATACCAATTCAAAACCTTTGAATTTCAAAACACTTGTTTTATCAAAACAATTCAAAACAAAATCTTTGGTAGTAATCCGTCACTTAGCGACTCGAAAATGACACTGATGATGTGGCCACACTCATCAGGGTTATTTCCGTGTTTATCGAAGTGAGTTCGATACTATAACACTTTCAAATTTGAAAACATTTTCAAAATCTCCCAGGAACTTAAAATTTCCTTATTTTAATTCCTAATCCTGATTTAATTTCAGATTTAATTCATCTTATTTCATATACTTTACTTATATGAATTCAGATTAGTTATCTATAACCATTTCGCCTTTTTATAATCTCGTCTGATTATAATAACAACCAACACAACCAATTTTACTATGTTAATTTCAAAACATATCATGTTGGTTCATCGTATTCGAGTGTTTAGAAACCCCTATCGATATTGTGGTGCCCCACTATCGACCAGAATTCATAAGCCACTCAACCAATAAATCTCCACAATATAAAACAAATTTTTATATCAAATAACAAATACGTTCACTCGTATATATACACTCAATCTCAGTCTAGGGTATTACTAACCCCATCTCTACTGAGTAACGCCACAGAGCCAAGGTAATTCGCTTAACTTAAGCTCTGATACCAACTGTAATGACCCGAAAATCTGGTCCAATTTGAGCTGACTAAATAACACAAGTCCAACCCCAAATTGCACTGAAAATTCAAGAAATTAATAAAAAGAAGATAGAGGGTGAGGATAGATAAGATAGAACTAGTAGAATAGAAGAAGGAGAAGAACATCATCATCAGAGTAACACGAATCTCACAGCGGAACGAATAAAATATAACATAAATTTTGAAATACAAACAGTATATGTATACAATAATATTGCAGAGTACAACACTTACAACACAGCGGAAATAACTATAGCTATATGATCCTGAAGCCTCCTGCTCCAAGCTCTTCCAGTATATCTGTAAATCCCGACTACTTGACTGCCCGTACAAATTTAGGCACCCAAGAGTTTAGGGAAACAAAACAAATAAACTCCGGGTCAGTCATGGACTGGTGTGAGTAAACTCAAATCATTTTAACAGGTATATGATATCTCATAAGACCACGCCGTGAATACGGAACGGGTTTTTCCCTTATGAGAATCCAACATCTTTGAAAAGCAGTATCACTGATATTATAATAATGTCTAAATACAATTAGATATCAATCTAGCAGAAACGCTTTCATCTCATGTTCTACATATATAGTATACAATCAAAACCGCGGGTGCGTATTGGATGATTGGATTTCCAACTATGACAAGGTATGGAACCACCTTCCGATCAGTGTACTCTAGTAATGATACACTGGAGTTCAACAAGAACATCTTGCAACTCAGCCACACATGACCGACCACTCATTTCGCTTGAGTGTATCGAATGTACATCACCAACGGTTGGGATCAGCAACCGTTACCCGTATATATATGGGACAGCATTGATAGATTAAAGAAGCAAATGAATATTCTCTAGATAGGTGATTATACACCCTACTTCGGTGCGACCGACTTAGCCATGCTGCCTGCCCGATTTTTGTCATTTCCTGGTTGTTGAGGCCAAAGGCTACGATTATTTTCCATTCATTGATAACACGATCACTTTGAATGTCACATTGTCAGATCCGTTAATCACTAATTGATTTGCACAAATATTCTGGATGTTATGCTAAGGGAATAAATCAGTTTCCACCATATATATTTATACAGACCAACCCAATCGATCATTGGAAATATTCTGTCAGACACTCGTCCATATACGTTCGTTCTGGGACTGAACGAAACCGAAGGCACTATTCAGTACATCCATCTTAGTCACTGTTATCTAAGACTTATACAACAGTCCTTGCACTTTACTCCTTCTTCAATTATCTTTGGCATATTCACAACGCTTTTTCCAATACAGAGTGGTTCTTTGGATAAGAATCCAACCGGTCTCTCCATATTAACAACGTTAAAATGGTCAAAAACTTCGATAGTCGGTGAGTTAACTATCAAAGAAAAACATGTCGGTGTTCACACAACGATCTTAATTCCAAATGGAATTATCAATCAAATCATCCAACATATAAATATATATGTATATGTATATTCATATTTCCTTATTTTCTATGATTAGAAAATATACGTTTATTTACATTGGAAAACATTTCCAATCCTCATTCACGCATTACTACCATTCCACAACTATTAGTCCCTAACTGTAAACTAGTAAGAGAACAATTCTCTAAGTATAAACCCCGAAGGCCGAAACCAACATCAGATCAACACTCAGAAAACTATTCAACTTACAATCTCTAGTCAGTTTCTAATTTTTGTTAAACTTCACTTCTTAATTTCTATATTCGATTAACCCCTTTTTATAAACTACGTTTGATTAACTCCTTTTGATAAACTACGTTTTCCGTTACAACTATTTCCCTTTTTTTATAACGTTTACTTACCGTTACAAATATTTCCTATTTACAACTTCTATTTACCGTTACAAATATTTCCTATTTACGACTTCTATTTACCGTTACAAATATTTCCTATTTACAGCTTCTATTTACCATTACAAATATTTCCTATTTATAACTTCTATTTACCGTTACAAATATTTCCTTATTTACAACTTCTATTTACCGTTACAAATATTTCCTATTTATAACTTCTATTTACCGTTACAAATATTTCCTATTTATAACTTATATTTACCGTTACAAATATTTCCTTATTTACAACTTCTATTTACCATTACAAATATTTCCTATTTATATCGGTTTATTTATCTTCTATTTATTTTATAAATAAATATTCCTTTTCTATTTCTATTTATTTTCTAAATAAATATCCCTTTTATAAAACTCTAATCGTTTTATAAATAATTTCCTTTTATAAAACCGTGTTCGTTTTATAAATACTCTATTTTCAAATTTGTTTCCTTTTATAAAATCGGTTGATTTTATAAAACTCCTTTATTTCGATATACATTGAAATATTCCTTTTCACAACTCAGGGTTTCTTATGATATGTAAAATATCGAATAACAAATGATTAATATCATTCTAACACACATAATCCAGAACAGATTATATAACACATCATATAACACAATATATGAAAACAGTAAAATAATTGTTGAGGAATCCAGTCGGATTCCTCCAACCTGTCTCCCTGCATCCACAGATGTTACAGAGTATAATATATATCATATTTCATTTTGAAATGAAATATCCTGTTGTACAGAACCATATTTGATTAACAGTACATAGATTAACTATAACTACGTTTTCAATCAAATCTATTTAACAGTCCAGTTTAACAATCAATATACAACAGTCAATAAATAAAGTACAATTTATATTAAAATATAAATTGAGGAGAGTTAGTGAGTTTTACTCACTTTGGACGATCATCGTTAATAACGATAACCATCGCTTGATTCAGACGGACAATTTATTTTGCTAGAAATTGTAACGAGCTCGGATTCACTCCCAGTCAGTCTCATTGTGTTGCACCCGTCCATACGATCCCAACGCAACTTACGGTTCGAAATTCTGATTTCGTACGGATAAGTTATAGTGTTAACAAATTTTAGATACAATAAAATTTAAACAAACTTAATTAATTTATAATAAATGGGCTTTACCCATTTCAATACGGCCTATTCATTTCTTCTGGCCCGCTTCCCTTCTAATTACCCAAGCCCACCGTGACACTACCTTCTTCCCCAAACAAAATTTCGATCCCCAGTATTTGCTCCACAAGTCTATGACCGATTTCACTCCACATCGCAACTATCCATCGAATCATAAATTCAATTAAAAATCACCAAAATTTACTCCACCAAAACCTCTTCCAACTCGTATCACCATTGTATAGTTCGAGCTCCTCACGCTGGTTGCGGTTCCGAGACTTCGACGCGCCGCTACAGTATTCGAACGACATTTTTCTTCCATCCGTTTCACCCAATCAAAAGTAACGTTCACCTTCCTCCACTGTTCGACTGAATACAACCGCTGTTTCACTTTGTTGTACACCCAACTCCTCTTGTATTTCCTATTTAACCTCGCAATACTATCCCACAGTCACAGCTGAATGTTTTGCATCGATTTGCCCCATTTTGGAACCCCAGATCTACTGTTACAAACGAGTAACCCCTAAACTATATGCCACGACTTTAAACACTCGGTTAAACAACAATCTGGTGAAGGCGAGGAACTTAGGTGGAGAAAATATATTATTTTGTTTTTCCTATATGTCAGCCATGAGAGGTTTTAAACAAAACAAGAATAAAAAGACAGACTATTTTCATTTTAGAAGAAAAGATAAAGGTGCGAGGTGTTATACTGGCAATTTATACCAAATCTCTTCTTCAGGCTTAAGTAAAGTATATGTGGACTTTGGTAGGCTACGTGAATTGATTTTCTGTACACGGTCCTTAAATGAAAAACGTGGAGTATTTGTTTTTATATGACAGGATGAGACTTTGTGTGGCTGAGAAAAGTAGTGTGTGGCCTTGCTAGGTTCACATAAAGGTTAAGATATTTCATTTTTCTTTTATTTAGTAAAGCTATGAACTTCGATTTACTCCACTCCGCATACGTACAGGTAGCTACGGACAGAAATAAATATACCGTTGTAATCAGCGAGGTGTTAGGATTCCAAAAATATAATAATATCGGTAGGTGGCCTTATATTTTGAAACTTCAAAAATGTTGATTTCAGGGTGCGAAATACTTCAAATAAAAAGTCGCTTATTAAATTAATTAAAAATTATAGTAAAAATCTAAAAATTAAATTATAGTTATGTCCCAAAAGAACCTTGTCTAAATTCAAACCCGATCTCTAGTTATATCGAATAAACTGTTACGGTCGATAAACGATTCTATAGCGACTATTTTGAAATTTGATTTGGACATATCTCAAAATCTACACGACGAAATCCTGATTTTTCTCTTCCACTAGAAAGATATACTCCACCAGCTCCACACGTTTCTTGTTTCATAGAAATCTGATTTAAAACGAACTCTGTACATTCAGTTGAAGTTCGAATTGCCAATTAGCGAACTGTCGCGCCATTTCGAGCTCTATTTCAATTATAATATGATTCCACGTTCAAACTGCTGTTTATAAAATATATTCGTTATTCAAATTCAATTCCAAACTGAATTATTCCTTATATAAAATCCAATTCACACTGTATTGTGAATTCAGCTATTTTGACTAATTCGACATTATAATATATTATTATATTATAATTATCAATTAAATATTCAACATTATTTTAATTCCAGTTAACGATATCGCCAAACGATATTTAAATAATTAAATTAGTTAATTATTCAACGGTCAGAAATGCGGGTCATTACAGCTTTGCTCCTGATGGTCGGAGCCTGATCTAACCCCACCACCAGACGCGTGACAGCCCTGCCATCGATCGCCAGAAGTTCCACTGCCTGTTGCTCCTCCGCTTGTTCTCAATTCCTCCTTGAATGGTGCTGCTTCCAGGCACAATTCAGAGCTCCACGGTCACTAGAAATGGATCACCACCGGTCAGAAGATTCAACTCGCCAAGCCGATGGGTTTTGCTTTTGAAGATATGTTGGATAAACGCACAGATTTAGAGTTTTAGGGTGAGATTTGTTCGAAAGAAATTGATCGTTGATTTTGAAGAGTAGAGGCGTAGAATTCATGTGTGTTGTCCAGGCGATATGCTTCTGACCGAAATTAGGTTTTAATGTTGAACTTGTATATATAGAGAATGGATTAAAATAAAATATTATTAGCGAAACTTCGTCGTGAAGTATCATCTTAAAACGCCCACATATGATCCCCATTTTTGACAAAAAATGTAACCTTAGTATAAAAAAATATTCCGGACCCAATGGGACAGGTTTCGTCGAATTCCGACATCGTTTGTGAAAAGTCCTTTGTAATTATCGATGAAAAATAAAGCATTTAAAATCTCTACAATTACAGAAAAAAATAAATAAATTTGAGGTCTTGACATTTCACTAGTCCTCTTCCTTACGAATCCAATGAAACTTGTTTCGTCAAATTTGGAGTTTGTTTGGCCAGTCGTTAATTCGTTTAAAGCTACCCCTGTCTGAATTGACCAAATAATATAATTGATTTGGGCTTTTATCGATGCCACGATCAAACAATAAGTCCAATTGACACGAAAATTGAAAATTCAACAATAATTAATCAATACGAATCCAATGGCACCAGTTTCGTCGCATTTCGAGACTGTTTACCGGTGCGCTATTTTTACACGCACCGCAATGCCATTTTGGACACCAAATCACCCGGTCTCCAAGAATAACAAACTATATACCTATCCTGACTCTTATCGATGATACGAACTCAACGGAACTGGTTTTGTGGCTTAATTCGATCATCTGCTCCAGTTACACTCAAATATCTCTCTATTAAATTAAATTAATTAAATTATGCGCTATAGAAATTATATAGGCGTTTTCAGCTGCCATGGTCACATACGACATCGGTTTGCCACGAAATTCGATTTTCTTAAATTAATTTAATGATACGGTTCCAGTGAAACTAATTTCATTGAAAACGGAGTCCGTTTGAAAAATCGCTATTTTAAAGGCCTATATTTTAATAACGATTTCCACAGCGATTATTTCAAAATTTGATTTGGCCATAACTAAAAATCTATAACACGAAATCTAGATTTTTCTCTTCCATATGAAAATTATAGTCAACACAATCCCAATGTTTCTTGTTTCACAGAAATCCAACTTATATTGAACTCTGTATATTCAGTTGAAGTTCAAAACTCCATTTTACGAACTACCGCGCCATTTCGAGCTTGATTTATTATTATATAAATATATAACATTCGAACTTCATTTTAAATAACAAATTAAATATTTAAAATCCATTAATATTCAAAATATAATATTTAAAATAATAAATTAAATTAAATTTTTGACTGCCAAAAATATGGGTCGTCACATTCTTCCCCCCTTAAAATAATTTCGTCCCCGAAATTTCAATTAAAAATTAATTTTCTAAATTATTATTAATTGAAATAATAATTTACTTCGATCATTAACTACTTCAGTAGTTAATTTTCTTATTTACAAAAATAAATAATAAATTCCTTTTTAAAAACTCTTCTTAAAATTAAAACAATATTCTTTAAACCATTTTATTGGGTTAATCTAAAAAAACTAATTTAATTACTAATTCCAGTTAAAAATGGACAATTTAGTCAACTCTAAACATGTTTATCTCATTAAACGATTCCAATTAATTCTCACTTCAAATTAATTAATAATATAATTAATTTAAAAAATTCCATTTACTTGCTTCTTAAATAACCAATTATCCAAATTTAACCGTTGGGTTAATTTCTACTCACGGGTCTACAAATTTGATTAACATCAGAAATTTCCTTATAAATCAATTAATAATTAATTATAAATCTGAATAATAAGTAACAAATATTTATTTATTTTTATTTTTTTATTAACTTTTATTCAAAATATTATAATTCAAAATCCATATCCAGTTATAAAATAAATTTTATGACTTCAGTTCTATCGATTCACCTTATGGTAAATCAATATAACCAAAACAATTGATTTTATAGGCCATTTACTGCCAATTACTCAACCAATATATCCCATTGGTTTAGACAAAACAATTTGTTGAATTTTCAGTTCAGCGGTCAGTAATCAATTCAATCACCCAATCAGGATAGTTCATATATGGTAATATGAAAAATAAATAATATATTTGAGGAATCCCGTTGGATCCCTCCAACTTGTTCATCCCTGTATTCAAATCGTTATCTCAATCAGGTCAATCAATTCCATTTAACTGATAATTTCAATAACCGTAAATAACCACGATTTAACCTCAACCAATCCACAAAACAATTCAAACAATTTAACACATTTATTTTATAAACGTGACCGATAAGGTAAGTTACCTCTATTGGATCCAATCGTAAAAATAACAATTTGGTATTCCACTAAAATTAAACAATGGTTTATTTCATCAGTTAAATCAACAAATAAATATACAACTAGCAAACAGTCAACCATTAGCAAACAGAGAACACAAAATAAAAACCCAATTTATATAAAATATAAACGGGAAAAACTGAGCGAGTTTAACTCACCTTGATTTGATTCTATTGTTTGAACGGTTGGTTTAAATTAAATTAAACGTACGTTTAATTTAATTAAAAATATCAGCTTCTTCCCGTCCTGACTATTCCAGATCCAGATTGTAGCGTTCGTTATCACGCTACTAACAGAGTTGGGTTCGTCCCATTCTGTAATCATATATGAGAGTTGTTAACATTTTAAAACTATACGATTTTATTAAATAAATTTCTTAATTATTAATTTAACAAATTTTAATTACTTTGTTTAGACAAAAATACGGCCTTGGTTATTTCCTTTGTTCTGTTCAATTCTTGTTTTACATGTTCCCAGCATCCTGCCTTCTTCTTGCACCTTGCGATTTTTCCTTCCACTGTTAAATTGCACAAGTTAAATAATTATATACTTACGGTTTAAAATTAATTAACTTTACTATATATATGTTAATAAATAATAAAGTGTTTAATTACTTCTCAAATTAAAGGTTGTAGGCCGATTGACTCTTTACTAATTCTTTCTTCCATTCCCTGGTGTTACTTCTATTTAATTCCCCCAACTGACAGCTGCAAACAAACACGTTTTAGTTAATAAGATATAAGTTTTAATATGATTTAACCATAACTTAATGATTACTTAATCAAAGTCTAATGATTAGCTAATTACATGGTTTTATAATATCGGCTGACCCTTCCTCACGAAATTTGTCTGATCCCCTTCTTCTCCTTCTATATATTTCTCTGCACAACTCCTGTAAACAAATTAACGTATAAGCTATAAGAGTTTAATTTAATTAACTAATTTTATTAAACTATATTTAATTATGTTTTAACAAACTAATCACGTTTAGTTTAATTACACAGGTCGCCTCTTTTTTGGTTCGATTTACATCTGCTCTTCACATAATATCTTACTACGCACGAAACCCACATCTAAACTTCTGACCGACGCCTCACCATGCTCCTGATGGTCGGAGCCTAATCTAACCCCACCACCAGACGCGCCTCATCCCTGCCACCGATCGCCAGAAGTCCTACCGCCAGTAGCTCCTCCGCCTGTCCTCAATTCCGCCTTGAATGGTGCTGCTTCCAGCCATAATTCATAGCTTCACGGTCGCCAGAAATGGATCACAACCGATCAGAAGATTCAATTTGCCAAGCCGATGGGTTTTGCTTTTGAAGGTATGTTTGATAAACGCATGGATTTCGAGTTTTAGGATGAGATTTGTTCAAATGAAATTGATCGTTGATTTTGAAGAGTGGAGGCAAAGAATACATGTGTGTTGACCAGACGATATGCTTCTGACCGAAATTAGGTTTTAATGTCGAACTGGTATATATAGAGAATGGATTTAAATAAAATATTATTAGCGAAACTTCGTCATGAAGTATCGTCTTAAAACACCCACATATGATCCCCATTTTTGACAGAAAAAGTAACCTTAGCATAAAAAAAAAATTCCGGACCTAATGGGACAGGTTTCGTCGAATTCCGACATCGTTTGTGAAAAGTCCTTTGTAATTATCGATGAAAAATAAAGCATTTAAAATCTCTATAATTACAGAAAAAATTAAATAAATTTGAGGTCTTGACATTTTACTAGACCTCTTCTTTACGGATCAAATGAAACTTGTTTCGTCAAATTTGGAGTTTGTTTGGCCAGTCGTTAATTCGTTTAAAGTTACCCCTCTCTGAATTGATCAAATAATATAATTGATTTGGGCGTTTATCAATGCCACAATCAAATGGTAAGTCCGATTGACACGAAAATTGAAAATTCTACAATAATTAATCAATACGAGTCCAATGGCACCAGTTTCGTCGCATTCCGAGACTATTTACCGGTGCACTATTTTTACACGCACCGCAATGCCATTTTGGACACCAAATTACCCAGTCTCCAAAAATAACAAATTATTTACCTGTCCTGACTCTAATCGACCGTACGAACTCAATGGAACTGTTTTCGTGGCTTAATTCGATCGTCTACTCCAGTTACACTCAAATATCTCTCTATTAAATTAAATTAAATTAATTACGATCTATAGAAATTATATGGGCATTTTTGGCTGTTGTGGTCACATACGACATCTGTTTGCCACGAAATTTGATTTTCTTATAATAATTTAACGATACGGTTCCAATGAAACTAATTTCATTGAAAACGGAGTCCGTTTGAAAAATCGCTACTTTAAAGGCCTATATTTCAATAACGATTTCCATAGCGACTATTTCAAAATTTGATTTGGCCATAACTATCAATCTATAACACGAAATCTAGATTTTTCTCCTCCATATGAAAATTATAGTCAACAAGATCCCAATATTTCTTGTTTCACAGAAATCCGACTTATATCGGACTCTGTATATTGAGTTGAAGTTCAAAACTCCATTTTACGAACTGCTACGCCATTTCGAGCTTGATTTATAATTATATAAATATATAACATTTGAACTTCGTTTTTAATAATGAGTTAAATATTTGAAATCCATTAATATTACAAATATAATACTTAAAATAATAAATTAAATTAAATACTTGACTGCCAAAAATACGGTCGTCACAGTTGTTGGCCGCTTTTTGTTTCCTGTCATGTTTTTTTAGTTTCATTTGTTTGTGTGTGTGTGTGTGCGCAGTTTCTGCTTTCTATAGAAACTGTTTTATTGAGCCGTTGGAGAATGGCTAGATTCTCCCCTTTAATTATATTATATTTCATTTTGAAAAAAAGTAGCTAAATCACTTATAAACACAAATAAAAGGTACGTTTTCGGATTAAACACAGCGATATTATAAATATATATGTATATATATATATGGGTCCGTTTGGCATAGGTCCCTATTAAGTTTCAAAATTAGGCTTAGGTCCAGTCATAAACTTACTATAAAATATATCCTTATTTTCCAAAATTTCAGTAAATAAAAAAAATCACGTAAATTCATATTTAAGTAAAACACATAAACGTTAGAAAAATCGGATCAAAAAGCACATCAAAAACAAAAAAAACAAAAAACAACGAAATTGCAGTTAAATGCGTAATAGCATGCACGTATTTTATTTTCTTGCACACATCCGTGCATGTTTTTCAGCCATGCATCTGTGTTGATTTACTTGCATAAATCTGTGCAAGTATTGCATAATTCTTGCATACAAGTGCGCAAAAATTCACTTGCATGCAAATCAGCTCACATTTATTTGCATTCAGGCGTGCAGTAAAAAAGAAAAGTTGCACACATGCGTGCAATAACTAGCAGGCAAAATATCAGTTAAGTTTTCTTCATGCAATATTTGCATACATGTGTGCAAGTATTTCAAATAGTTGCACGCATGTATGCAAGTTGCGGTCCAGATTTTCAATGGAAATAGCTTATGCAATAGTCACACACATGTATGCAACTATTGGTAATAGTTGCATACATATATACAACTTTTTTTATTTCCGTGGACTTCTCGGAACGTTTCCAAATTTTAGAAATTTATTTATTTTTTTACTGAGTGGCGCATTTTTTTGGGCAAAAAAAGGTAAAAAACGGAAGTAGGAAAATTTGGATCGGGTTTGCATGGAAAACTTGAGAGGGAAGTGGATTATATTTAAAACTATAATAGGGGGCGCAACATAATTTCCACTATATATATATATATATGTATGTATGTATGTATGTATGTATGTATGTATGTATGTATGTATGTTGTGTTTCCTAACATGTGGTCAATGTATATTGACCATACTATAATTGTCAAATTGTAAAGGTCCCTCCATATAAAGGCGACTCTACCGAAAATTTTCAAAACTTCGGAAGTTAGAATTTTTTTTCATAAAATTATAGTATGTGGGAAAGAAATATAATTATACATTAAAATTAATATGTTAAATTTATTTGCATACGATAACAATAAGAGTAGTGTGTAAGTCCCAGAGAGGTGTAGTAAATTTAATATATTGTATCCATATAATCAAGGTATAAACTATTTTACTTTTCCCTATAAGAAATTACAAGAACGCAATTTTGTTAAGGGAGAAGTCTGTAACAACATGTTTTCTGTGCTATAATTATGTGCGTAATAAATAAAATTAGGGAGATTAACTTAGACTATTGATGAGTTACTATTTGAACATGTATTTATTTTATTGTAAGTTGAATGAAAGAATAAAATAAAAGAATGATGAATGGAGTATACCTTACCATTATTAAACTGAAGAGTGTTCCATGAGGGATGAACTGAAGTGTATTTATAACTGGGAACCAATTTTCGGAATTTTTCATATTTTTAATTTGAACGTAGTGGTAATTAGATAAGTGCTTAACTGTGTTTACAATAACTCAAGGCGCAAAAAAGTAAGGCAAATGAAATAGTCATCCCTCTTTTATTTCTTTTATATATACTTGATCTCTTTTATATTTGGTCAGTGTGTCTTTAATCTCTCTCTGGCTTATTTCCTGATTAAAAACCAACTAGAGTTTTAAATCCCTAATCGAATCCACCGCTCTATGTTCCACTAATCGACTTGAAATTTGATTATCTCTGGTTACTTCGATGATCAATTGCTTTGATTTCTCTTGTGGTTTGATCTGTCGAGATGAAATTTCTATGGATAAATATGTAAGTGATTCCTGCCCCTTTTACGATTAATACTTGCTCGACCTTCGTTGATTCGACATCTCATTATCGATGATGTATTAGGTATTATATAGGGTCTGAGACCCGTTTATATCTCTGATTCATTTATGATTTGGTCCTGATACTATATGATCTTATATGTCCTACCTTCATCGTTTGACTTGGCTTTTGCTTGATATTCTCGGCTTGTAATTATTAATTTCTTCAAACTTATTTTTGAAGTTGATTATTTTTATGTTCCCCTATATATTCTTTAGTTTGAATGAAAGCAATCCCTTTCTTTTGGTCATTCAGATTTATTAATGGATTAGAACAGTGATTTTTCAACTTCAAAAGTAGATATTTTATTTTTGTTATATTCCTTTCTTTGGCTTTGATAAAGGGAACGGATGTTTGACCTGATTTTTTCGTTGCTTGTTCTTTTATCTTATAAACTTGAAACTGATATTGTATCTGTTTTTTTTTCATGTGTGTTTCTTATGTTCATAAATTTTCCGAGCCTGCATGCACACTTGTGATGGTACTTGGTGCTTTGCCTTGCTAGACCTATTTCTTTGAGTCTCGTGTCACGGCCTGACATCCTGCAAGTGACTAAAATTTGATTTTCTCCAAAATCTCTCTTGTGCATTCTACTCAAGCTTAGAATCATCACAATCCGGTTATGATGAGTTGTACAATTCACACCTTCTAGTTTAGGCATAATGATATGTTTGAATTTTTGTATTTGAGTAATAATCGGAGTTAGGAGTGGATGGTTGGTGTAAATTTAGGTTATAATAAAATACTTGTCTATGTTTATCTTTGTGTGTATCAAAATATTTGACATTGCACCGAAATCATATGAATTTGGTTTTGGATTATCGTCTGAGTGCGTTGACATAGGCTGTAGAAATTGCTAGGCAATTCTTGTTTTTACCTTGTGTCCTAAACACATCTTTATTGATTCCTTTGTTTGTTTTGATGATTTTTGAGGTGATTTTGGAAATGTTTTGATGAGCCTTTTGTAACAACCCGTATTTTCAATAACCTGTTATAACGTAAATCGAGGCAGAATTTAATTTACAAATCTGAATCAAGGGAAACGGGCTATGCCATTGCATTCGTCTCGGAAAAATACGCGAAATAGAGTCCGAGTTTTGGAAAATCGGAGTCCGTATGACCCGATTAAGGCCCAACAAAGTTTTTAGAAAATTTTAAAGTAAAAACAGATTTCAAATTCAAGTTTGAATTTGGAAAATTAGGTCAGATTGGGGCAGGCGGGAAAATTCCCACCAGAGCACCCAAGTCGACAGCCCTGTCGACTTGGGAGTCGACTTGGTTGACCCAAGTCGACAGCCCTGTCGACTTGGCTGTCGACTTGGTTCAGCCGGGCAGTTTGCCTGGTGCACCATTTTGGGAGTTGTGTTGAGTTTGGGGGCCAGATTCGGTTTTAAGGGCTGAGATTGGAATTAGGGTTTAATCCTAAGGTTGAAACTAATCCTAATCTCTATAAATAAGCCCCTAACCTAACCCTAAATCATCATTAATCAACCCTACAACTAAACTATGGCAAAATCATTCCTCTCATGGCCTCCACTCTCTTCATAAAATTTTAAGTTACTTCTATGAGAGATTTTCCATGCATACAAGTGTTTTCAAGCTTGTATGAGCATCATTAGCTTGCATTCAAGTCAAGTTTCCATATTTACATCATAAAGCAAGAGTTTTGATCATTTTTGCACAAGGGTTTTTCTATTGGAGCTTGCATTTTGGGTTTATTTGATTGCATAAGGGCTTTGTCTCAATCTTATATTTGCTTATACTCATTTGAGTCTTCATAAGCATTGTAAGCCCTTTTCTACTTTCATACTTAAACTCTAAAGTTAATGAATGATGCAAGTTGTGTTTGATCATTATGATATGCAAGTTTACTATGATGTGTTATGCAAGTCTATCATGTTATGTATGCAAGTTTGCTATGTTATGATATGCAAGTTGTCATGTTATGTTATGCAAGTTTGCTACGTTATGATATGCAAGTTGCCATGTTATGTATGCAAGTTTGGGTTGATCATCTTACTCATGTTATCATGTTATGCAAGCTTATCTTGGGTTTATGAGCCTAAAGCTTCAAGCTTTATGCTAAAGGTTGCATTTTGGCAACATGTAAGTTATCATATCTCTTATGATAACTTGCATGTGAGGCTAAATGCAAACTTATGGCCATTTCTACATGTCATTTATCACCATGTATCACCAATATGCTAAGTTTAGTTTTATGCATGCTTTTGAGGCCTAAAAATGTAATATGCAAGTATATGAACATATGTACATTTCATATGCCACCATGTTAAACTTGTGGCTTCAACACTTTTATGTCATGATTATGCCAAGTTCCCTCTTTCTATCCTTTATGCGCTATTGCGATATGTAAGCGATGGGATTGCGTTTGGGGTTGGGTAAACTTAAAAGACATAAAAACATAAGATTGGGAATTTACCTATTAAGTTAGGTCTACCCAAATTCTTGAAAACTTGTAACATGTTTTGGAAACATGATGGACATGACACTTAGAAAATATAAGTGTGACCAACTCGAGGTTGGGTTGAGTTTGTAGCGTAAACCTACCCGGAACCGACCGGCTTAACTAGTTGCTACAAACAATAGGACCCAATGTGAGAAGTTGGTCATGTTGTACCTTGAACCCGAGGTTAGACCAAGTTGTGGTGTAAAGCTACCCGGAACCGACCGGCTTAACTAGTAACCGCAACGAAGTCTAATGTGAGAGGTTAAGGCACATTAATTAATTAATGCCTCATGATTAGGGTTTAAGTCATGGTCCACTTAATACTTAATCAATGCGGGCTTGGTAGATTAATCAGGGTTAAGTCGTGAACTCATCGTTACACTTAACCAAGTTAATCCATGATTAGCAAGAGGGTTAAACCGTACTTAACCCACTAGAAAATCCTAGCAATGGGGGTCCACTCTGGCAGTAATCCCAAGTTTGTATCATTAAGACCCTAGGGACTAGGCTAGGGAGGGAGCACGATTACTGGACTTGAGGTAAGCGACCAGAAACGAAGGCAGGGTGGTACGCCGGTGTAGTTCCGGACGGACTATGGTCGTGCACATAGTCCGTAGCCGGAGAAAACATGCACGGGTACCAGTAGATCGAGACTGTGCACTTATGTTTATGGTGTCCAGGGGTTTACACCCTAGGGCTTGATAACTCCGAAGGGTGGACCCGGCACGGTCTGATTACAATTATGTTTGGGCCGTATTGACACCAACACGTGACAAGTTAGGCTTAGGGAGCCGATCGACTAGACCGTTTGGTTGGACCTTGTATTAGGGTCACTTCATGTTATTGGACCTCGTATTAGGGTCACTTCATGTTATTGGGCCTCGTATTAGGGTCACTTCATGTTATTGGACCTCGTATTAGGGTCATTTCATGTTATTGGGCCAAAGCTTGGGCCAAGGGATCAATACTTGTTTATTCAAGTCATGTGAGTTTGCTAGTACACCTGTGGTGCAAAAACCTTAAACCTGATTATGCGATGACACCTTTATCTACCTTGTTAGTTAATAATCATGCTAGTATGTAGTTATCCTTATGATTATCCCTGCTTCTCATGCCAGTTAACTTTATCAGTTTACATTGATTGTAGTAGGGCTTACTCAGTCTTTTTGACTGACCTGTTTTCTTTTGCCTCTTTTCTTCCGTTCCCCCCCCCCTAGGTTCTCAGGGTGGGAATATTGGAGCTTAGCTTGGATTTCTGATCGCTTGCTTGTGGGATTTTAGCTCATGTACGGTCTTGACATGAAGCTAGCTATGGTTATCACTTATTTTGGGGATAGTACTTATGTATTTCAGTTTTTCAGTAATGTTGTTTTTATCTAGACTTGTGTATTTGGAAAGTTGACATTATGTTGTACCAGACTTGTTTTGAAATGGTTTGAAATCTTCCGCTGTTTTATCTATGTTATTTACTCTGCTTACATATATACATATGCTCTTGTTCTGCCTTGATATATCATTATGCATGTTTACCTGATTCAAACGCCCCTCCAAAGTCAGAGTGCTTGCAAGAGCCACCCTGGCGGAGGTGGGGTGTTACATTTGGTATCAGAGCCTATGGTTTACGAGAAGGAACAAAAAAAAAGGTTTTTAGAAAACTTTTGGAAAACTATTTTCAAAACCAAGTATAAAGTATTTTCCAAAGAAAAGTCTAGTTTATTTTAAAGGTTATTCCCCAAAAAGCCATTAGCAAAATTCCTTCGTTTTTCTCCATTCTGAATCTGTCTTTTTCTTCGTTTTCAGTATGGCCGATAACTTTGCTATTCCGGAGGGAGTACACGTACCTGTTTGGTATAGGAGACTTTTGGAGGCTAGGGCGACCGAAGCCGGCCTCGCAGATGTCCCTCCTTCTCCTCCTCTAGTAGTTAATGTTCCTCCTCCTCCTGTCGCTGAGGTTCCTCTTCCTCCTCCCCCTCAGCATCCTTAAGCTGACTTCGCAAAGACTTGCAAAGATTTCAAAGCAATGGATGGCAAGAACTTTCAAGGCACTGAGACTTTTGTACAGGCCAGAAATTAGTTGAAAGAGACCGAGGATTTATTTGCTATCTTTGGGTTAGATGATCAGAGGAAGATCTTGTTGGCGGTTTGGCTTATGAAGGATGAAGCCGCTTATTGGTGGGAAGTCACCAATGGTACTAGGCCTGTTGAGACTTGGGCCGATTTCAGGGCAAGGTTCGTGCTTAAGTTTCTATCTTCTGCTGAGGAGAATCTGCAAATGGAGAGGTTCATAACTTTGAAACAAGGAGATATGTCTGTCAAAGAATATGTGAACAAGTTAAATCAGTTAGCTCGTTTTGGCTTGGATATGGTGAGTACTCCGCAGAAGAAGGCTCTTCGTTTTGCTAGAGGATTGAATGAGCTGTTGCAGGGATTGGCTATGTCACATATTCCCCATGGGGCCACGTTTGAGAGCTTGGTTGATATGGCGTTACTTCAGGGAGATGTCAAGAAAGAGATCAAGATGAATGATACTCAAGCCAAGAAGACTGATTCCCAGTGGAAAGGAAATCAGGGTAATCCAAGTGGTCAGAGCAGTCAAGGCAATCAGAACAAGAACAAGAACAAGAACAAGAGTCAAGGCAACAAGGGGAACAACAACAAGGGCAAGAACAACAAGGGGAAGTGCCATTATTGCGGTTCAGTTGGGAATCTTATTAAGGATTGTAAGAAGAGGAAAAGGAAGAATGGTGAATGCTTTTTCTGCGGTGAGACTGAACATTTCAGTAAGGATTGCCCAAAGAAGCAAGGGCAAGGCCAGGGTCAGACTCAGCGTGTTGGACCTTCAGGAGGGCAAGTTCATGCTCTCAATGTCGCTCCAGTTCCCGATCGAGGTAGTATTTCTGTTGAGAGCCTTGTATATATTTCTGATTTTCTAGTTCGTACCTTGTTTGATTCTGGTGCATCGCATAGCTTTATCTCATCTGATCTTGTTGATAGTTTGCACCTTAGTACTAGCTTGGTAGATGATCCCGTCTGTGTCTCAAATCCTATTGGGGGTTCCGCCCATCTGTCTATGATATGTGGGGATTTGAGGATCTCTATACCGAGTGTAGTTCTTGTGTAGTGCTTATGTTCTTGGTTTCAGGGGATACAGATTGATATTGGGCATGGATTGGTTGTCCAGATATGGAGCCATCCTTGATTGTGAGCATAGGGTTGTGAGGCTCGTGACTCGCCTCGGAAACACCCTAGAAATTTCTTGTAATCCGAGAGGTCCCGTCATGTTGTGCTATCTTGAATCACTCGACTCGTCAATGGAAACTCTTCAGTCTGTGAGAGTGGTTCGAGAGTATCCGGATGTTTTCGATGAAGTTAGGGGGTTGCCCCCTAAGCGAGAGATTGATTTCCGCATTTATTTGGTGGGGAATGTAAAGCCGGTTTCTTTGCCCGTTCGGCACATGGCTCCGCGTGAAAGGCGGGAGCTAAGTAAGCAAGTGAAGGAGTTGCTTGAGAAGAACTTCATTAGACGAAGTATATCTGAATGGGGAGCGCCTGTGGTATTTGCTACCAAGGCAGATGGTTCTCTCCGACTTTGTGTTGACTATCGAGAGTTGAATAAGCTGACTAAGAAGAACAGACACCCGTTACCGAGGATTGATGATCTTTTTGACCAGCTTATCGGTGCTTCTGTTTTCTCTCAGCTTGATCTTGCTACTGGATTCCATCAGCTTAGGGTAGCTGAAGATAGTATAGACAAGACTGCGTTCAGAACTCCAGATGGATTCTTCGAATGGCTTGTCATGCCGTTCGGCTTGACTAATGCACCCGCATATTTCGTGGACTTGATGAGTAGGGTGTTCAGGGAGTTCTTGAATAAGTTTGTCGTGGTCTTCGTAGATGATATTCTGATCTTCTCTAAGGATGAGGAAGAGCACGCAAGGCATCTCGTGGAGGTGATGGATACGCTTAGAGCGCATCAGTTGAAGGCCAAGTTCTCCAAGTGTCACTTTTGGAGAAGGGAAGTTAGATTCCTTGGGCATATAGTATCTAAGCAAGGCTTAGCGGTGGATCCCGCTAAGGTAGTTGCAGTTCAGGATTGGAAGACTCCAAGGAATGCAACCGAAGTGAGAAGTTTTCTAGGTCTTGCAGGCTTTTACCGGAAGTTCATCAAGGACTTCGCGAAGATTTCCTCTCCTCTCACTAAATTGACGAAGAAGAATTTAGTTTTTGCTTGGAGCATAGAATGCGAGCTTGCTTTTCAGAGGCTCAAGAGAGCTCTCACATCAGCACCTGTTCTAGCTTTGCCCGATGGAGGGAAGTTATTTACAGTATACACCGATGCATGTGGCACGGGGTTAGGAGCTATTCTGATGCAAGAAGGAAGAGTGATATGCTTTGGCGGTAGACAACTCAAAGTGCATGAGAAGAATTATCCCACTCATGACTTAGAGTTGGCAGCAATAGTATATGCACTCAAGGCTTGGCGCCATTATCTTCTGGGAGAAAGATTTGAGCTTTATACCGATCACAAGTCATTGAAGTATCTCTTTTCTCAGAAGGATCTGAATCTGAGGCAACAAAGATGGATGGAATTCTTGGCGTCCTACGATTTTGAGATAGCTTATACCCCTGGCAAGGGGAATGTGGTAGCAGATGCATTGAGTAGAAAAAGGTTGACTCTGAGTCCTCTATTCGTTGAGATGAAGAATTTAGAGTATGTGGCAACCTTTGATTTCTCTTTGGCGATTGAGTCGATGACCGGTTCTTTAGCATCTCTGGAACTCAGACCTACCCTTCTTGATCAAGTTGGGGCTTCACAGAGAGAAGACCCTCAGATAGTTGAGATTATGGATAAGCTGATTCGAGGAGAGGCGTCTAGTCATCTCGCTCGATATTCTATTGATGACAAGGGTTGGCTGAGGAGAGACGGAAGGTTATGTGTTCCAATGGTAGAAGATTTAGTAAGAAAAGTTCTTGAGGAAGCGCATCGCTCTAAGTTGACTATACATCCGGGCGGAGATAAGATGTATAAAGATATGAAGCGCATTTTCTTTTGGTCTGGGATGAAGAAGGATGTGGCAGAGTTTGTCTCTAGATGTATCATTTGCCAGCAAGTTAAGGCCGAGTCGAAGAAGCCCGGTGGGCTATTGCATCCTCTATACGTTCCACTATGGAAGTGGGAGAGTATTTCCATGGATTTTATCGATGGGCAACCAAGGTCAAGGAAAGGGAATACGAGCATTTGGGTTATCGTGGATAGACTTACGAAGAGTGCTCATTTCATTCCGGTGAAGAGCAAGAGGACCGCATCTTGGCTAGCGTCTGTATATCTTCGTGAGATTGTGAGACTACATGGAGTCCCTTCTAGTATAGTCAGTGACCGTGACCCAATCTTTACAAGTCAATTCTGGAATAGCTTGCAAGAAGCTATGGGCACGAGGTTGAATCTAAGTACGGCTTATCACCCACAGACGGACGGTCAAACCGAAAGGGTGAATAGGGTACTCGAGGATCTGTTGAGGCTTTGTATTCTGGATTTTGGTGGTACTTGGGAAGACCATCTTCCTCTTGTTGAGTTTGCATATAATAACAGTTATCAGGCAAGCATAGGGATGGCACCATTTGAAACTTTATATGGGAGGTCGTGCAAGTCGCCTACATGTTGGTGGGAGACTACAGATGAGCTTATACTTGGGCCTGATATGATCAGAGATACATCCAAGAAGGTCGAGTTGATTCGGAGACGGATGAAAGCGGCCCAAGACCGACAGAAATCCTATGCTGATAAGCGAAGAACTGATTTGGAGTTTGATGTTGGGGATATGGTTTTCATGAAGGTTTCTCCTTTGCGGAATGTGGTCCGATTTGGAGCCGTTGGAAAGTTAGCACCGAAGTTTGTTGGACCATTCCCTATTATAGAGAGGATCGGGCAGATGGCTTATAGAGTGGAGTTGCCCGAGAAGCTTGCCAGAGTACACGATGTTTTTCATGTCTCGCATCTCCGGAAGTGTTTCCATGAATCAGCAGAGGTTGTTGAGCCAAGTGTTCTGAAAGATGTGGAAGTGGAGAAAGAGGCTACCTTGAGGAGAGCTCCGATTCGTATCTTGGGGATGGAGACCAAGAAGCTAAGGAATCGAGAGGTCAAGTTGGTGAAGGTTCAATGGGGTGAAGCCGAAGAAGACGCAACTTGGGAAACCGAGGAGAAGATGCGTGGGCTTTATCCATTCCTTTTTGAGGGTACACTCTCAATCTCTTTTCTTTGTTAGCATATCTTTCTCTTTGCTATCCATGTTTATCGTGTTAATCTCGTCATGAGAACCTTAGGTAGAAACCCTTTGGATGGAACATGTGTTTGAAACATGTTACGCTTGATGTTTGCAAGTAGTTGCAAGTGTTTGCAAGTGGTTACTCGTGGATGCATTATACACGTTAAGCACTAGATCGGCTCACACACTCCTCATATTGCATATGCATGCGTGTTTATGCTTATTCATGGATGAAAATTTTTGTGTTATCACATGGATGTTGCATATGGATGTATGTTATGTGCACACATATAGATGTTATACATTATGTTAGGAATTGCATACATATGGATTCATTTCACTAATATAATTTGCATTGATGATATTTGCATTAGATAAGTACATATACACACACCTTTGCATATGTTCATACAACATTTAGAATCTTGTAAGGACAATGATTGCTCGTGGATGATGTTTTGAGTAGATGGATGTTGGATGGTTGGATACGTTCTTCCTAACTTGAAGATTTCGAGGACGAAATCCTTTAAGGAGGGGAGAATGTAACAACCCGTATTTTCAATAACCTATTATAACGTAAATCGAGGCAGAATTTAACTTATAAATCTGAATCAAGGGAAACGGGCTATGCCATTGCGTTCGACTCGGAAAAATACGCGAAATAGAGTCCGAGTTTTCGAAAATCGGAGTCCGTATGACCCGATTAAGGCCCAACAAAGTTTTCAGAAAATTTCAAAGTAAAAACAGATTTCAAATTCAAGTTTGAATTTGGAAAATTAGGTCAGATTAGGGCAGGCGGGAAAATTCCCTCCAGAGCACCCAAGTCGACAGCCCTGTCGACTTGGGAGTCGACTTGGTTGACCCAAGTCGAAAGCCCTGTCGACTTGGTTCAGCCGGGCAGTTTGCCTGGTGCACCATTTTGGGAGTTGTGTTGAGTTTGGGGGCCAGATTCGGTTTTAAGGGCTGAGATTGGAATTAGGGTTTAATCCTAAGGTTGAAACTAATTCTAATCTCTATAAATAAGCCCCTAACCTAACCCTAAATCATCATTAATCAACCCTACAACTAAACTATGGCAAAATCATTCCTCTCATGGCCTCCACTCTCTTCATAAAATTCTAAGTTACTTCTATGAGAGATTTTCCATGCATACAAGTGTTTTCAAGCTTGTATGAGCATCATTAGCTTGCATTCAAGTCAAGTTTCCATATTTACATCATAAAGCAAGAGTTTTGATCATTTTTGCACAAGGGTTTTTCTATTGGAGCTTGCATTTTGGGTTTATTTGATTGCATAAGGGCTTTGTCTCAATCTTATATTTGCTTATACTCATTTGAGTCTTCATAAGCATTGTAAGCCCTTTTCTACTTTCATATTTAAACTCTAAAGTTAATGAATGATGCAAGTTGTGTTTTATCATTATGATATGCAAGTTTACTATGATGTGTTATGCAAGTCTATCATGTTATGTATGCAAGTTTGCTATGTTATGATATGCAAGTTGCCATGTTATGTTATGCAAGTTTGCTATGTTATGATATGCAAGTTGCCATGTTATGTATGCAAGTTTGGGTTGATCATCTTACTCATGTTATCATGTTATGCAAGCTTATCTTGGGTTTATGAGCCTAAAGCTTCAAGATTTATGCTAAAGGTTGCATTTTGGCAACATGTAAGTTATCATATCTCTTATGATAACTTGCATGTGAGGCTAAATGCGAACTTATGGCCATTTCTACATGTCATTTATCACCATGTATCACCAATATGCTAAGTTTGGTTTTATGCATGCTTTTGAGGCCTAAAAATGTAATATGCAAGTATATGAACATATGTACATTTCATATGCCACCATGTTAAACTTGTGGCTTCAACACTTTTATGTCATGATTATGCCAAGTTCCCTCTTTCTATCCTTTATGCGCTATTGCGATATGTAAGCGATGGGATTGCGTTTGGGGTTGGGTAAACTTAAAAGACATAAAAACATAAGATTGGGAATTTACCTATTAAGTTAGGTCTACCCATTGGGAATTTACCTATTAAGTTAGGTCTACCCAAATTCTTGAAAACTTGTAACATGTTTTGGAAACATGATGGACATGACACTTAGAAAATATAAGTGTGACCAACTCGAGGTTGGGTTGAGTTTGTAGCGTAAACCTACCCGGAACCGACCGGCTTAACTAGTTGCTACAAACAATAGGACCCAATGTGAGAAGTTGGTCATGTTGTACCTTGAACCCGAGGTTAGACCAAGTTGTGGTGTAAAGCTACCCGGAACCGACCGGCTTAACTAGTAACCGCAACGAAGTCTAATGTGAGAGGTTAAGGCACATTAATTAATTAATGCCTCATGATTAGGGTTTAAGTCATGGTCCACTTAATACTTAATCAATGCGGGCTTGGTAGATTAATCAGGGTTAAGTCGTGAACTCATCATTACACTTAACCAAGTTAATCCATGATTAGCAAGAGGGTTAAACCGTACTTAACCCACTAGAAAATCCTAGCAATGGGGATCCACTCCGGCAGTAATCCCAAGTTTGTATCATTAAGACCCTAGGGACTAGGCTAGGGAGGGAGCACGATTACTGGACTTGAGGTAAGCGACCAAAAACGACGGCAGGGTGGTACGCTGGTGTAGTTCCGGACGGACTATGGTCGTGCACATAGTCCGTAGCCGGAGAAAACATGCACGGGTACCAGTAGATCGAGACTGTGCACTTATGTTTATGGTGTCCAGGGGTTTACACCCTAGGGCTTGATACACCCGAAGGGTGGACCCGGCACAGTCTGACTACAATTATGTTTGGGCCGTATTGACACCAACACGTGACGAGTTAGGCTTAGGGAGCCGATCGACTAGACCGTTTGGTTGGACCTCGTATTAGGGTCACTTCATGTTATTGGACCTCGTATTAGGGTCACTTCATGTTATTGGACCTCGTATTAGGGTCACTTCATGTTATTGGACCTCGTATTATGGTCATTTCATGTTATTGGGCCAAATCTTGGGCCAAGGGATCAATACTTGTTTATTCAAGTCATGTGAGTTTGCTAGTACACCTGTGGTGCAAAAACCTTAAACCTGATTATGCGATGACACATTTATCTACCTTGTTAGTTAATCATCATGCTAGTATGTAGTTATCCTTATGATCATCCCTGCTTCTCATGCCAATTAACTTTATCAGTTTACATTGATTGTAGTAGGGCTTACTCAGTCTTTTTGACTGACCTGTTTTCTTTTGCCTCTTTTCTTCCGTTCCCCCCCCCCCCCCCAAGGTTCTTAGGGTGGGAATATTGGAGCTTAGCTTGGATTTCTGATCGCTTGCTTGTGGGATTTTAGCTCATGTACGGTCTTGACATGAAGCTAGCTATGGTTATCACTTATTTTGGGGATAGTACTTATGTATTTCAGTTTTTCAGTAATGTTGTTTTTATCTAGACTTGTGTATTTGGAAAGTTGACATTATGTTGTACCAGACTTGTTTTGAAATGGTTTGAAATCTTCCACTGTTTTATCTATGTTATTTACTCTGCTTACATATATACATATGTTCTTGTTCTGCCTTGATATATCATTATGCATGTTTACCTGATTCAAACGCCCCTCCAAAGTCAGAGTGCTTGCAAGAGCCACCCTGGCGGAGGTGGGGTGTTACACCTTTGATCTTATTATAAGACAATTCAAAAGTATATAAAATATGTAGTTCGGATCATGAATTTAAAGTGTTAATTGCTTATGAATTTCGTATGTTTCCTTGTGACACCGTACACGTTTATTTAATGGTTTCGAAAAGGAATTTTGTAATATATTATACCATTACTTTGAGACAAATAAGATTTTCTACGTTTTGAGTTTATAAAAATTAAACAACAAGGCAATAGGAAAAAAACTATACTTTCTAAATATTAGTATTTTAAGGAAATAATCCAATTGTTTTCTAAATCGATTTATAAAATTTGTTCTGATTATTTTCCATGTATAAAATCATACATTTTTGCACCTTTTGAGAAATCCAGGTAGGGATTTGAACGAGTTAGTTAATCGTGTGGTATATAGGACATGTAGATTAATTATATTGGTTAATTCCTATCTCGGCGATTGAAGATATTTGGTGTTTTCCGAGTGGGAATTGGGCTAGCTTATAGTAAATCAAGTAGTAAAACTCTACGGCATGGGACATATTGTTTACATTATTCAAATTACTATTTGGGAGTTTGTAAAACATTCTCTGGTGTTATTATTTCTGATACTTGGACTGGTGGATCCAAAATACACGTATATAGCCGGTGGGCAAATCTTATCTTGGTGTCTTATATCTTTACAGAATGTCCTATAAGAAACTGGTGGGTCTTTAGAGTATTGCCTAACAGGCTGATGGGATATATATTGAACTAGTGGGTCCTAATTTATAGCTGGTAGGCAACTTGGACTGATAGGTCCAAGGTCTTGTGTTATGCTTTCAAGATTTATTTGCATGATTTCTATAATTTTGGTTATTTTGAATGTTTTCTCCTCATTGATGGTGTTTATCTTTTATATAGCTGGTGGAATGTTAGTGCTGAATTGTTTAGGTGATTTCATTCATATGATTTAGAACCCTCTAATGGGATCTCATAGTGTGTGATGGTGACTTCCTTCGTGTGGTGTGGTATGGTCATTATATTAATTTCGCTTAGCTTGTGAGATTAGCAAAATGTGTCAAGTATAAACCCATAGCCTTGAGTTGTGATATAATTCCTTGTTTTATTTTTATCTATGACATCAATTATTCGTGTCGTAGCTTTCCTCTTCAAGAGAATGGGAAACTCATTCTTGTGTCATTATTTAATTCATAAGACCTTTTATATGTCGATCTAGATTAGCATCAACGAATAGTGGTGAGTTATTTTGAGATGATATAATTCCTTTTGTGCAAAAAGGTACTCCTATATTTATGTTATATAATTCACTTATCATTTGATAACTAATGTGTTTAGGCTGGGTTGATCTGTGTATTTGATACTTGGGTCAAACCAAGTTGTTTCAGGTAAATCTGTAGATTCGAGCTTGCTTTATTGTATCCGAGTATATCTTTCCGGAGCTATTTCATGGGTCTTGGGCTAGTACATTAGATTCACTGTAATAACCCGCAAATTCTGAGCCAGTTTAAAATTTTTATTTTGGCAATTTCAGCGAATTTTGAACATTTAAAATAGATTATTTTAAATAAAATCGACGAGAAATTTGTTTTGAATATAATTCGAACGTATTTATTATATACGTCGTCGTTAGAATATAAATATTTATATATAACTATAAAAGGAATTGAAAATGGCGTGGTAGTTCGATAATTCGATTTCAAACTTCAATTGAATGTACCGGGTGCAAAACAATCCGGATTTTAGTGAAACCAAAAACAATAGGATCTAATTGATGATATCTTTCCAACGAATCCGAAAAATCGAAATTTCATAGCGGGTATCAAAAGATATGTCTAGTTGAAAATTCTGAATAGTCGCTATGGAATTCAGGCCCTTAAAAATGGGAATTTTGCAAACGACCTCGGATTTCGACGAAACCACTTTTGTTGGATCCGTGATGTCAAATTATTGCTAGGTTTCAAATTTCATAATTTTTCGAATCAATATGTGAGCGTGGCAAAGGAAAACGCGTTTGAGCAGTTTCAGTTGATTTTAATCGACTGGAAAATGACCATTTTTCCAACGGTCTCAAAATTCGACGAAACTAGTTTTGTTAGGACCGTATCGTCAATACGAAGCTAGAAAATATTTTTCGAGAATTTTTAGAGTTAGTATGTGACCCCAGTAATTTGAAATGTACGTTTACAATTCAATATAGTGATTTAAATCTAAATTTAACGGAAACTGATTGTAACAACCAAATCAGCCTACGATACATATCCCATTGTGTTCGGAATGAGGGTATTACGCTATGGGCAACAGTCGTTGGGTCTCGTTTGGTGTTCGAATTAAAAGTCTACTTTATCGGAGAATAAAATAAAATAATAATTAAAACTTATATAAATAATCCCCTCCAAAGTCAAAGCCCTTATTTTCTTTTTCCCAGTCAAAACGAGAATTCGATCCCCCTCTTTTCTTCTGAAATCCTGTCGCGTCCCACCCCTTCTGACGTGCGCCGCCACGACGCAAGTCGCCCCTAACCCCCTGGCAACGGCGCCTCCCACCTCCGACCGCCCTCTCTCCTCCCCTTCTTCCATTCGACTCTCAATACCCCCAAATCGATATGGGAAAATTCGCGACCCCTGAATCTTGTGACCACTTCGAGGGACCGATGCTCTAGCCTGAGCGCGCCTCCGCCAGTGTTCGCCTCCGACGAGCCACCTCAACATCGACTCCCCCTCCTCTCGAATCCAGAAACCGAGGCCACCATCGATCGAAGACCACCTGAACTGCCTCGTGAAGGCCACCTCCAGCGTCGCCTTCAACATCACCGCCTTCACCGCCCGCAGCGAACCCATCCCCTCCTCCGATCAAACGTAGTGAGTTTTTTTATTTTTGTTTCATTTTGTTTTATATAAAAATCCGATTTTTTTTTTAATGGTAGAAAGCTAGGATATTCATTATAGAAAAGCTTTGATCTTTATATAGTAGATGATATAAAAATATTATTTTTATATAGGTAGAGTATTAAAAATAGGATTTTTATATTATAGGAGGATTAAAAATATAATTTTTACATGATAGGAATATTAGAAATATCATCTTTATATGTGTAGAAATATAAAAATGTGACTTTTAAAATGTTATATTTTTGAAAAGGCGAAATCTATATTTTTGAAAAGGAGAAATCTATATTTTTGAAAAGGCGAAATCTATATTTTTGAAAAGGCGAAATCTTTATATGAAGAATAGCGGGATAGAAATGGGATTTTTTATATATTGAATAGCAAAGTAAAATTTCGATTTTTATATATTGAATAGCGAAGTAAAAAAATTCAATTTTTATATATTGAATAGCAAAAATAAAAATATGATTTTTATATATGTAGTGAATACGGGCAACGAAAGTGACGAAAGGCGAGAACGACGAAGACTTCTACAAAAGAAGAATCAAGATGATTGGATAGCTATCGGTGAGAATTTCTCACCTTTCAATTTATTTTTCTAGTTATATATATGTACTAGGATGCAGACGGTGCTTAGTAGCACCCGACACAATCGTCCACAGACCATGGACTTGTTTGTTTGATTGCAAAAATTAGTTAGATTATTTGGTTTGAATTGAATTGTTTGGTGAAATAAATTGATTTGATTGATGTGTGAATGGCGTGGGCCTTCACTAGACCGGGGATAAGGCTAGGCCTCGTCCCGTTTCTAGTATCGTGCCGTTATGCCGCCGAAATTTTCTAAAATAAGTTAGAAAAATAGAAAATATCATTTTATTTAAATAATGAACCGAATAGAAATTCATAAGTTAAAATAAAATGTTTTGTCGTTAAAAATATAATTTTTAACGTGAAGTGAATAAAATAAAATATTCATTTACAAACCCGACGGTTTGTTTATGTACACCTATTTGAAGGACATTGATTGGGTCAATAAATTTTACACATCACCCAACTGCACAAATAAAATGTTTGTTTGATTGTTTGAAACCCCACATGGGTGTTGGGATGAAATATGAAGTTCACTCATCCTGATTGATTAAATATGTCGATCGATTGATTGACAGGCTGTTATAAGCGTTAGATATCTATATTTGATGCTTATACAGTGTAGTGCACTTTGGTTGATGGTTGATTATTTTTCAATGCTATTATATACATGTGTTGTATGAAAATCCATATAATTAACTTTATATGGTAATTGATTGGGCCTCATTCCAATTTAGAAAATAAAGAATTTTATAAAATAAAAGTTCATGTGTTGACCGTACTCATCCGTTGAGATTAGTCATGTGTTGAACGAAATATTTTAACAATAAAATTTATACCTTTGTCACTATAAAATAAAAGTTCATGTGTTGACCGTACTCATCCGTTGAGATTAGTCATGTGTTGAACGAAATATTTTAACAATAAAATTTATACCTTTGTCACTATAAAATAAAAGTTCATGTGTTGACCGTACTCATCCGTTGAGATTAGTCATGTGTTGAACGAAATATTTTAACAATAAAATTTATACCTTTGTCACTATAAAATAAAAGTTCATGTGTTGACCGTACTCATCCGTTGAGATTAGTCATGTGTTGAACGAAATAATTTAACAAAAATAGTCACACGTGGACAGTACTCATTCGTTGAGATTAGTCGTGTGTTGACAAAAATAAATATTCATTTGTTGAATAGAATATTTGAAAATAGAAATGTATGAAGCCGTGTTGGTTAGATTGACGCCATTTTGACGTGAACGATATTTATACCGATTTATCGATTTCGAAATGAATTGAATTGAAAACGATTTCGAAATGAATTGAATTGAAAACGATTTCGAAATGAATTTAATTGAAAACGATTTCGAAATGAATTGAATTGAAAACGATTTCGAAATGAATTGAATTGAAAACGATTTCGAAATGAATTGAATTGAAAACGATTTCGAAATGAATTGAATTGAAAACGATTTCGAAATGAATTGAATTGAAAACGATTTCGAAATGAGTTGAATTGAAAACGATTTCGAAATGAATTGAATTGAAAACGATTTCGAAATGAATTGAATTGAAAACGATTTCGAAATGAATTGAATTGAAAACGATTTCGAAATGAATTGAATTGAAAACGATTTCGAAATGAATTGAATTGAAAACGATTTCGAAATGAATTGAATTGAAAACGATTTCGAAATGAATTGAATTGAAAACGATTTCGAAATGAATTGAATTGAAAACGATTTCGAAATGAATTGAATTGAAAACGATTTCGAAATGAATTGAATTGAAAACGATTTCGAAATGAATTGAATTGAAAACGATTTCGAAATGAATTGAATTGAAAACGATTTCGAAATGAATTGAATTGAAAGCGATTTCGAAATGAATTGAATTGAAAACGATTTCGAAATGAACTGAATTGAAAACGATTTCGAAATGAACTGAATTGAAAACGATTTCGAAATGAATTGAATTGAAAACGATTTCGAAATGAATTGAATGTATAACGAATTTGAATCGAATAGAAAACCACTTTGAATTGAATCGAATTGAAAACGAATTTGAATTGATTTGAAAACGAATTGAAATGAATTCAAATTGAACTGAAATTTGAATTGAATAGAAATGAATTTTAAAACGAATTTATAAAGAAGAATTCAATTTTGATTTGAATTGAAATGGAAGTTGAAATTGCTTTTGAAACGAATTTAAAACTAGATATAAAATTCGTTTTAAATCGAAATCGACGAAATATATATTATATATATTATATATATAATATAATGGCCTGAATAGAACGCGCCGCGCCGCGGCAGTTCGTGAATTTCGACCATTTATTTCAAACGGACATTACGGGAGATCCGACCGTCGGATTCTCCTAAAACCGGAACCGTTGGGTTCGTATCGAAAAGAGCTTTCTAACGAATATTTAAAATTTGAAATTTAACGGTTGGATTTGGAGATACGTCCAAATCAAATTCGAAAAAGGTCGCTGTAAGTGCAGTTCGATGGCCGTTGTTGGAAATCGACTGTACGGGCCTTGATAAAATTATTAAAAATATCAATAATTTGTGTAAAATCATAAGAAATGATTTGGGAGAAATTGGGATGTAAAACTCCATATTTGAAAAGATAAAAATGGATTTTTATCGAAATGAACTAGTTTTGAACTAAATTTAAAAAAACCCAATTATATTTAAATAAATAAATTAGATTTAAAAAGGGTTTTTAAATAATCGGAATTTCTAACATATAACGATTGGATTTGAAATGGGTTTATCGTGAACGGTGTTTTAAATAACACTAGTTCTTTAACCCGATAATAAATAGAATGTGATTTGGGTTTGTCGTGAACTGTGTTTTAAATAACACCTAGTTCTTTAACCCCGGAAAAAGAGTTTTAATGAATCTGTAATTAGATTGAAATGTGAATCTATAATCTAAATTATCAAATTTAGAAATGAGCGAGAATGGAGTATCTCCAGTTTTACTCCAAAGCGATAGTCAAATCTTTAATTAGATTTGAACGTGAAATGGTAATTAATTTTACCGATAACACCGTGGTGTTATATATGGAGTATTACCAGTTTTGCTTCATGGGATGAATAGGTTGGGATTGGGAAATAAAATAAATAATTACTTCGGTGTGGTTCGCTAATCTCGACTAGTTTAGAAAAAACATAATTTGGTTTGAAGCGGCATCCAAAGGAAGATTACAGGATAAATTTTAAAGAATTTATCTTGGATAAAATTAATGGGAACCTTTCCCTAAGAATGTGGAATTTAGAAACTAGCTGTAGGTTGGCTAAGAAGAATGGTTTCCTGGGTATTGATCTGATGTTGGTTTCGGCCTTCGGGGTTAATGTTTGGGAAATTGTTCTCTTGCTAATTTGCGGTTAGTGACTAATGAATTGGAACATTTGTTTTTAATATACGCGGGTTGTTCGGAAAGTCCAGGTTTACACCCATTCTGAATAACCGATTCGACGATATGTCGAAGATGAAGACGGTGGTCGAAGACCGGAAGTCTTCACATCGTTTGGATTATTACTGACGATCCTGATTGGGCTGTACACCCAAGAGGATGGAAATAGTTGGTGGTCGCCCAGACGTACCTAGAGATGGATGGATGTGCGAGGAAAGTGCCTCCGGTTTCGTTCAGACCCAGAACGGACTTGTAAATGGATTGTGTGTCTGACATTGGATTTTATTCTGTGTCGATTGATTTCTATTAAATATACATATGTTTGGCGGCGGAGAATTTATTCTTTTGCTTAACGCCCTTCTCTGAGACGTACGAGCTCAGAGGTTGTATATCGATGGACATCAGTCGCACGGCATGAACTGCCTGTGTGGCACGCTGATATGCAATGATCAAGGCTTCTGTTGAAAAGCAAAGTCTTGTGGTTGATGATCAAAGCACAGCCTACGTGGCAGCTTTGTGTATAAAGTAAATTCGCGAGCCTCACACCTCGGTATGAGTCAAAAACGGGATACGGACTGCAGGGAGAGCACGACGTTTCTTTCTAGCTTTGGTGGTGTCAGTGACTTACCAGCCCTGACATTGATATACTTTTCACCTTTGTGGTTGTTGGATGAGGCGCCTCGATTATAGGTCTGTAAGGACCGGGAAACGTGTGTTCAGGAATAAATAATCCTCTAACGTAAGTGAGGACCGGCCCTGAAGCATCCAGGGGTTGCCCAGAGTGCGTAGCCCTGGGACATTTGCTAGAGTGTCTCGAACGCGGAGAGGAGCTTGCCCCTTGCCTCGACTCATGACGGAAATCCAATTTCCAATACGTGTATTTCGGCTTTATTTGTAGAGTATAGTATGGCGACATAGTGGGATGGGGCACTCATGCCGTCTATGATTTATATTTATGATTGAAATGTTTTGACACTATACACTTATTATAGTATCAAATGATTTGTTTTAAACGTATCAAGCATGTTTGGCTGTTATAAGGTAAAACCCTATCCTCCGGCTTGCGTTGCATTGTGTGATGGGACCTGGGTCTTATAACAGCTTCATTTTTTCGAAAAAGCATTGCGCTGTTTATTCTATGCACTGGTATTCTTGGGAGGAAACCCGTTCCGTGATATACGACGTGGTCCCTTGAATTGCTCTCTTTTAAACCAATATTAATAACTGTTTTAGTTCTCACACCAGTCACATGACTGACCTGGAGTTTATTGTTTTAACCTAAACTCTGGGTGCCCCTATTTTCCGCACGGGCAGCTAGTAGTTTTGGTTTTGCAGATTTATATTCACAGGATCCTGATTTGCAGCTAGAATGATATCCGGAAAGCTCTGTATCCGTATATCACCTTCAGTTGTGCTTTGTATTATTTTCCGCTGCTATGTAATTTATTGTAATCTCTGATTTATATCGAATGTAATTTATTCATTCATACTCTGTATATTCTTGTATCTGATGGAATTGTTGTAAAATAACAATGAAATGTTCTTCCGTCTGCGTTCAGATTTGTCCTATTCTCAAACGATCAGGGGTTTCGAACGGTATAAATCGGTTTAACGACTGATTCGGATCGAGCGAAATTTCCGGGTTGTCACATTTGGTATCAGAGCTTTGGTTTACAGAGCTTGAGAACAAGACACATTAGAACCATACGAAAGAATTCATCAGATATTGGATTAGTAATATCCAATTAGAATGACTCGTTAGAGATAGGATCAGTAGTATCCTAGAACGAGTGTGAAGATATATTTTTCAAATGAAAACAATTATGTTTTGAAAATTTAAACCATTTTATACGTATTTGATTATTTATTTATTTTGAATATGGACAATCGAGTATATAAAGATTTTGCATATACGCGTCATGAACGTATATTCGAAGTTTTAATATACTGGATAGATATAGAATCATACTCTAGTGGCCCGAAGATGATTCTGATGATTGACTAGTCGTCATTAGTATTCATGTTAGAGTAACGAAGGTGTGATATCTATATATTTCCATTAGACTGGTGTGAGAACCAAAACTTATATAGTTAGAACACATTGTTGTGAATTGGCATCAAAAACAAGATTTTCAGTATATGAATCAGTATTATGAATTTGAAACTCTAATCCACTAATTGATTGATGTTGTGTTGTTTGTCTGTTTGTTTGCTAATTTTGAACAATTATGCCTAATTGTACCAAATATTGAACTGTATTGAAAATTGGTTGCTTTTGCTTGCATATACATATACTTACCTTGAACAGGTCATAGCAAGGAGGCTAGAGCAGAGAATAAAATTTGTTTGCCCGACAAATGGGTACATGTTTACTACATAATTTACTGTTTTGTTTGGGTGATGATGATTTTATGAGCCTATTGGCTTTTTCTTTTTCTTTTTGAGATTAGAAGGACCGGGGAAGCTATTTGAAATTCCCCGATGCTCCCGGTGCAGGGGAGGTTATGGCGAAATTTTTCGAAAATTTAGGGTGTTAGCCAAATTTTTGAAAATTTGACAATTCTCAGAAACTGAAAAGTTGGAGAATGGAAGCCAAATCGAACGTAGGGCTGAATAATCAAACCACTTTCGACTTTGTTCCTTTTCGGGGACGAAAAGTTTTAAGTGGGGGAGATTGTAATAACCCGCAAATTCTGAGCCAGTTTAAAATTTTTATTTTGGCAATTTCAGCGAATTTTGAACATTTAAAATAGATTATTTTAAATAAAATCGACGAGAATTTTTTTTTGAATATAATTCGAACGTATATATTATATACGTCGTCGTTAGAATATAAATATTTATATATAATTATAAAAGGAATTGAAAATGGCGTGGTAGTTCGATAATTCGATTTCAAACTTCAATTGAATGTACCGGGTGCAAAACAATTCGGATTTTAGTGAAACCAAAAACAATAGGATCTAATTGATGATATCTTTCCAACGAATCCGAAAAATCGAAATTTCATAGCGGGAATCAAAAGATATGTCTAGTTGAAAATTCTGAATAGTCGCTATGGAATTCAGGCCCTTAAAAATGGGAATTTTGCAAACGACCTCGGATTTCGACGAAACCACTTTTGTTGGATCCGTGATGTCAAATTATTGCTAGGTTTCAAATTTCATAATTTTTCGAATCAATATGTGAGCGTGGCAAAGGAAAACGCGTTTGAGCAGTTTAAGTTGATTTTAATCGACTGGAAAATGACCATTTTTCCAACGGTCTCAGAATTCGACGAAACTAGTTTTGTTAGGACCGTATCGTCAATACGAAGCTAGAAAATATTTTTCGAAAATTTTTAGAGTTAGTATGTGACCCCAGTAATTTGAAATGTACGTTTACAATTCAATATAGTGATTTAAATGTAAATTTAACGGAAACTGATTGTAACAACCGAATCAGCCTACGATACATATCCTATTGTGTTCGGAATGAGGGTATTACGCTATGGGCAACAGTCGTTGGGTCTCGTTTGGTGTTCGAATTAAAAGTCTACTTTATCGGAGAATAAAATAAAATAATAATTAAAACTTATATAAATAATCCCCTCCAAAATCAAAGCCCTTATTTTCTTTTTCCCAGTCAAAACGAGAATTCGATCCCCCTCTTTTCTTCTGAAATCCTGCCGCGTCCCACCCCTTCTGACGTGCGCCGCCACGACGCAAGCCGCCCCTAACCCCCTGGCAACGGCGCCTCCCACCTCCGACCGCCCTCTCTCCTCCCCTTCTTCCATTCGACTCTCAATACCCCCAAATCGATATGGGAAAATTCGCGACCCCTGAATCCTGTGACCACTTCGAGGGACCGATGCTCTAGCCTGAGCGCGCCTCCGCCAGTGTTCGCCTCCGACGAGCCACCTCAACATCGACTCCCCCTCCTCTCGAATCCAGAAACCGAGGCCACCATCGATCGAAGACCACCTGAACCGCCTCGTGAAGGCCACCTCCAGCGTCGCCTTCAGCATCACCGCCTTCACCGCCCGCAGCGAACCCATCCCCTCCTCCGATCAAACGTAGTGAGTTTTCTGATTTTTGTTTCATTTTGTTTTATATAAAAATCCGATTTTTTTTTAATGGTAGAAAGCTAGGATATTCATTATAGAAAAGCTTTGATCTTTATATAGTAGATGATATAAAAATATTATTTTTATATAGGTAGAGTATTAAAAATAGGATTTTTATATTATAGGAGGATTAAAAATATAATTTTTACATGATAGGAATATTAGAAATATCATCTTTATATGTGTAGAAATATAAAAATGTGACTTTTAAAATGTTATATTTTTGAAAAGGCGAAATCTATATTTTTGAAAAGGCGAAATCTATATTTTTGAAAAGGCGAAATCTATATTTTTGAAAAGGAAAAATCTTTATATGAAGAATAGCGGGATAGAAATGGGATTTTTTATATATTGAATAGCAAAGTAAAAATTCGATTTTTATATATTGAATAGCGAAGTAAAAAAATTCATTTTTTATATATTGAATAGCAAAAATAAAAATATGATTTTTATATATGTAGTGAATACGGGCAACGAAAGGCGAGAACGACGAAGCCTTCTACAAAAGAAGAGTCAAGATGATTGGATAGTTATCGGTGAGAATTTCTCACCTTTCAATTTATTTTTCTAGTTATATATATGTACTAGGATGCAGACGGTGCTTAGTAGCACCCGACACAATCGTCCACAGACCATGGACTTGTTTGTTTGATTGCAAAAATTAGTTAGATTATTTGGTTTGAATTGAATTGTTTGGTGAAATAAATTGATTTGATTGATGTGTGAATGGCGTGGGCCTTCACTAGACCGGGGATAAGGCTAGGCCTCGTCCCGTTTCTAGTATCGTGCCGTTATGCCGCTGAAATTTTCTAAAATAAGTTAGAAAAATAGAAAATATCATTTTATTTAAAGAATGAACTGAATAGAAATTCATAAGTTAAAATAAATGTTTTGCCGTTAAAAATATAATTTTTAACGTGAAGTGAATAAAATAAAATATTCATTTACAAACCCGACGGTTTGTTTATGTACACCTATTTGAAGGACATTGATTGGGTCGATAAATTTTATGTAACAACCCGAATTTTTAGCAACGTGTTAAGACAAGAATCAAGGCAGAATTAAATTATAAAATCTGAATCAGGATAAACGGGTTGCACCATTGCGTTCGTCTCGGAAAAATACGTGAAATAGAGTCCGAAATTTCGTAAATCGGAGTCCGTATGAAGAAGATATGGATGAACGAAGTTAGGCAGAAAAACCGAAAACAAGCCAGAATGCACTGGCGCACTTGTGAAGTGCGCCAGCACAAAAATACACTGGCGCACTTGGGAAGTGCGCCCGTGTCGAGCCAGAAACCTGCACAGCCTTCTGGCTTGACCCTGGCTGGCCTAGTGCACCTGTTTTGGCCCTTGGTCTTGTTTTGGAGGCTTGTGACGATTTTTGAGGGCTGGGATCTATCCTAGGGTTAATCTAACGGCCTAAACTACCCCTAATCTCTATAAAAAGACCCCTAACCTAGCCTAAACCCTCATTATTCATTCATGCAACTAAACTATGGCCAAATTTCTAATCTCATGGCCTCCACTCAACTATCCTAGCCTCCACTTCATTTCTATGAAAGGTTTCATGATCTTGAGAGTGTTAGAGAGTCCCTATGTTAGTATGAGAGCTTCTCAAGTTGATTCCAAGGCAAAAGCTTTGATCTTTGTTCATAAAGATGGTGTTTTTGTTGATTTGGAGCATCCATCTTTGGGTTTTTTGGGTGATGGCATGCATAGGCTTCATCACAAGCTTTAGTTTAATCGATTTAGGCCTTCATAGCAATGTAAGCCCTTCCCTACTCTTAGATATTAACTATGAGGTTAAATGTTCATGTTGAAAGTTTGGGTTTGTCATTGAGAATGATGCATGCTATCATGTTATGCAAGTTTATGAAGTCATTATCTTGATCCTATGAGCTAAAAGCTACAATCTTTATGTTGAAATGTTGCATTATGCAACATGAGAATCTTCATAATCATTATGTCAACTTGCATATGAAGTCATAACCCTTATATGATGATGTATGCGAGTTTCTAGTCATCATTCTATGTCTTTTGTCACCATGATTCGCTTATGTACCAAGTTTGGGTTGATGCGTGTTTTTGAGGCTTAAGAATGTAACATGCAAGCTAATGAACACATTTGTGCCTCATTTGCCACCATGATTAACTTGTGGCTTAATACCCATTTTTGTCATTCCTTTGCCAAGTCTCTTCTTTTAATCCATCACGTTGTTGCGAACGTATATGCTAGTTTAAAAAGCGTTGGGGTCACATTATGGGGAAACATAATGACATGAATATGACTTGGGTAAATGGGTATAAACATGACAACATGTAACGTTAAATATGACATGTGTTTATACTTGAAAACATGACTTGAAGTATAACATGGAAGTTGACATGTAAGTATGCATAAAAACATAAGCTTGGGAATTTACCTATTAAGTTAGGTCTACCCATTGGGAATTTACCTATTAAGTTAGGTCTACCCAATTGCTTGAAAACTTGACTATGAACATGACACTAGACTAAACATGAAAGTGGCCAACTCGAGGTTGGGTTGAGTTTGCAACGTAAAACTACCCGGAACCGACTGGCCTAACTAGTAGTTGCAAACAATAGGACCCAATGTGAGAAGTTGGTCATGTTGTGCTTGAACCCGAGGTTAGACCAAGTTGTGGTGTAAAGCTACCCGGAACCGACCGGCTTAACTAGTAACCACAACAAAGTCTAATGTGAGAGGTTGGGGTGCATTAAGTAATTAATGCCACATGATAGGGTTAAGTTAATTTGATTAATGACTCTTAACCAAATATGACATGGGTAAATGGGTTAAGTAAATTGGTTAGGCTAATGATACTTAACAAAACATGACAAGGTTGGGTAGGTTAAGTGATTTGATTTGCCTAATGACGCTTAACCATTTTTATACGACTAGTGGACGGGGATTAAGTTAACCAACACTTAATCAATCCAACATGATAATTTGGCAAGGTTAAGTAAGTTTTCTTAATGACACTTAACCATACAAGATGATTAGGGGATGGGGTTAAGTAATTTGCACCTAACTAATCCGACACGGTAATTAGATGGGGTTAAGTAATCCACACTTAACTAATCTAAACACGGTAATTCGATGGGGTTAAGTTAAACACTTAACCAATTTAAACTTAGTAATTCAATGAGGTTAAGTAACCAATACTTAACCAACTTAACGTGATAATTTAATGGGGTTAAGCAACTTATACTTAACCAATTATACATGATGATTTGATGGGGTTAAGTAACTTACACTTAACCAATCTAATACGCGGACCTGATAAGGTTAAGTCACAAGACCTTTTTAGAATATACTTAACCATTGTAGTACGATTAGAGGATGGGGTTAAGCCAACCTATACTTAACCAATCCGACTCGATAATTTGATGGGATTAAGATAATCTATGCTTAATCGATCTAGGAAGATAATCCGATAGGATTAAGGTAAGCTAGTACTTGACCAATTTGACTTGATAGGGTTAAGTCATGAGCCTCTGGGTACACTTAACCAACTTATGGGACTAAGTCTTGAACTTAAATACTTAGCCAATCTTTGACGTGATTCGTGGGCGGGTTAAGTCATGGACTTGAATGATAACACTTAACCCAATAGACAAACCCTAGCTAGAAGAACTAGGTAGAAAACCGTGGTTAATCAAGGATAATGGGAAAGGAAGCTAAGTGGTAAACCTTAGTTAAGGGTAACTAAGTAATAATTCTTAGCTAAGGACATAGGACTAATTCTCAAAACGATGAGTAACCTGATACGGTAGGTCATCGCTTAGTATACGAGGGGGAGCAAGTTATCTGACTTGGATAAAATCTCCAGCGCACTGGGTGCCGAAGTGGAAGCTTCGGGGGACGTGAGGATATTCTTGGGATCCCTCTGTGGGCTGCCAGGTAATTATACTAGGCCCGTGAGAGGTTAAGGTCTGCGTTAGAAGGACCAAGAGTATGCCTTGGTTGCTATGCGAGCAACCTAAAGACTGGGATGGATTAGCGTGGAGTCGACGATTCTTGTTTTTGCCCTGGATAGCACATCGCCGACTACCTACCATCTTTAGTCAATCGTGTACGTACGGAAAGGCAGGGAACCCCCAACAGACCATGTGCTTGCTATCGAGTCATGGGTGAGGTTGGCCCGTAGGAAAGTGGGCTATAGTGGGGCCGTGGAGTGGTTCTTATACATGATTTTTCTTGGATTGCCTTTCAGTAGTTGAGGGAGGGGTCACGTGGGACCATAGCCACGGGTACAAAAACAGACCTTGATATCTGCATCGGCAGATGATTTAAAGCTCCCGACCGAGTTCCGTATTTCTTGATTTGCCCTGGCACGGAACTCGGATGGCACATTGGGGAACATGTGCATCTAGACATGGAAAACGATTCACGATACATACGTGGGATCAAGGGCGCGGTTGACGGGTGGCGTAATCCCTAGTGGTCCTAGGTGGCCAAGACCCAAACCGAGACACAGAAACGTTCATTAGGTAGCATAATCCCTAGCGGCCCTAGGTGGCATAAATCCTAAGTGGACGCACGATAGTTCATGGTAGGGAAACACAACTAGATCAAGGGTTGTAGTCCAAAACAACTTCAAGGATAAAACGTTTACATGGGAAAGTCCGTACGGCCTACGGCAAAGGACTGAACTTATTCATGGAAAGAAACATGCGAGTTGGGAAAACCTACATATGCTATATGTTAGGTTGACATGGACCATTCCATGACATTGGGCAAGGGACATTCATTGTTAACACATGGCGCGGGTTGGGATACTAGTACGAGAGGTGCAGAGCAAATATACATATTAGAACCAGAGCGGATATACAGGATAGATGCCATGGGACGTTATACGCGATAGATATCTTGGGATATTATACTTGATAGAAACCTGACAATGTGATACCTTGTTTTATCTTGACATGGTAATTTATCACGACACCCTAGTTCATCTGAGTTCAGTAGTTCATCCTGTTATTTTGATTTAATTGACCTATCTTGTATCATGCTTATGTTCATCTCAGTTTCTCATGACAGTTAACTTTACTAGTTTTTATACTAATAGTAGATAGGGCTTACTCAGTCTTTTTGACTGACCCGTTTTGTTTCGCCTCTTTTCTTCCGTTTCCCCCCCCCCCCTCCCAGGTTACAGGGAGGAAACACTGCTGTTTAGTTCGGACTTCTTCTGCTTGAAGGTCATCATGGATGGCTTGGACTTTTCCTGGCTATGGCTACTTTACTGTTTTTACTTGGGGAATAATTTACGAATAAAAAGTCTTTATGCTTCTTTACTATTGCAAGACAGGTTTTGATGTACTCTGATGTAAAAGGCTTTAGACCTTATGTATTCATGTTATGAAAGATTGATTTTACTTCCGCTATTTTATGTGTTCTGTCTTGTGATGTTTCTGTGCATGTTTACTAATAATGCCCCTCTAAAGCTAGTGCATTCCTTTGCGAGTGACCCTAGCGGAGGCGGGGTGTTACATTTGGTATCAGAGCAGAAGGTTACCAGATTGGGCAAAAGTTTTTAAAGACCTTCTGAAAACTATTTGAAAATCGATTATAAAGAAGCATTTTTCAAGAAAGTTTTCTTTTAAAAAGAAAAGGCTATTCCCCAAAGGCCATTAGCATTATCCTTGTTTCCTTAATTAAATCTCTTTTCCTTTCTTTCCTCCATCTGTAGTCACAGTGGTTTTAACTGCGACTAGTCTTTTCTATCTACGAAAGTACTTTCCATGCGATGGAGGTGGTTCTCGAGAGACCAATGGCCGCGTTATAAGAAAGGATAGTGAGAAAGAGGATGAAGGATGCGAGTTTAAGGATGAACAACTTGTTGGTATGGCTCCACCCAGAATGAGAGAGAAAGATGAACAATGAAACCCATGACGAGAGAGTACCTTTGGCATGGTGGAACGGGACGGATAGTTAAGTATCATGGGACAAGGACAAGATCATCAGGAGGGCAGTAGTATGCTCTCATTTCTAGAGTACCTCGGAAGGAGGGTAACGATCTCGTTAAAGGTTTAGCTTTTCTTCTCTACCATCCCGTTAGGACTTCGTTGTTCGTATCATTTAAGTCTGCTTCGATAGTTGAGTCTCTGCACCTTAAGTACTAGCGTAATGGAGAATCCCATTTTTGTCTCAAAGTCCTATTGGAGAATCAGTCCATTTATACATGACTTGTTTGGATTTGAGAATGTCTATGCCAAGTGTTGAGTTTGGAAATAATGCTTATGTTTATAAGCTATGGATGGATTCTAGGGATGAAGTGGTTATCCAGTAGGGGGTGCCACTCTCGGTTTTGATAGGAGGGTAGTTAGACCTTTTGACTAGCCTTGGTAATACCCTCGAAGTATCGTGTAACCTTTTTGAGGTTCTGACATGACTAGTTACTTAGAATCCCTTGATGCCTTTATTGGAAATTTGAAGCCCGATCGAGTGGTGTTCGCCGATAAGACGGATGGTTTATTTCACTTATGCATGGGTTATAGAAATCACCCTAGTAAGTGCGCTTGGTAACCTGGTTGACATCTGTTTACCTTCAAGAGAAAGTTCTTCTACAGGGAATACCTTATAGTATATAAACGAGATCCAAGATTCACTAGTGAATTTTGGAAAGCTTGCATGAGATCATGAGTACGCAGTCATGTTTGCGCCAAGTGTGCAAGTGGAACGAGAGGCGACGAAGAAATGAGTTCCAGCTCATGTTATGGAAACAGGAAATAGGAAGCTACGAAATCGCGAAGTTAAAAGACGGTCAAGGCACAATGGAATTAAGCTCAAGGAAATACGACTTTGATGGTCAAAGTCTAGATGCGCGCATGATATCTCTTTTTGGGAGTATATCCTTGATTCATGTTTTCTGTAGAGCTTACTTGTAGGCTATCTTCTGTGGACATCCTCTCGGTCCTATTTTCTATTACAAACCCCGTAAGGAGTTTGTCTTGTTTATCTTCTCGACCCTGTTTCAGGGAATCCTAGGTAGAACCCTATGGATGTAAACATGTATTTGAAACATGTTATGATTGATATGGTTGCATGTGGTTGCAAGTGGTTGCTCGTGGATGCGCGAATACACATTAGATACTAGCTCGATTCGGTCACATTTCATATTGCATATGCACGAGTATTTATACTTGTTTATGGATGAAATCGAATGTATTATCATGCGGTTGTTGCATATGAATGAATGATTGTGCACGCATGTAGTACCTATATGGCTAGGACTATTTGCATACATATTGGATTCATGGCACTATACATATTTTGCATTAGAAAGATTATTCAGGCCTGATCATTAGCATTAGCTAAGGAACATGTACACATACGTTTTGCATATATTCATACAGCACTAGAAATCATCTAAGGACAATGGTTGCTTGTGGATGATGTTTTGAGTAGATGGATGACGGATGGTAGGATACGTTCTTCCTAACTTGGAGATTTCGGGGACGAAATCCTTTAAGTTGGGGAGGATGTAACAACCCGAATTTTTAGCAACGTGTTAAGACAAGAATCAAGGCAGAATTAAATTATAAAATCTGAATCAGGATAAACGGGTTGTGCCATTGCGTTCGTCTTGGAAAAATACGCGAAATAGAGTCCGAAATTTTGTAAATCGGAGTCCGTATGAAGAAGATATGGACGAACGAAGTTAGGTAGAAAAACCGAAAACAAGCCAGAATGCACTGGCGCACTTGTGAAGTGCGCCAGCACAAAAATACACTGGCGCACTTGGGAAGTGCGCCCGTGTCGAGCCAGAAACCTGCACAGCCTTCTGGCTTGACCCTGGCTGTCCTGGTGCACCTGTTTTGGCCCTTGGTCTTGTTTTGGAGGCTTGTGACGATTTTTGAGGGCTGGGATCTATCCTAGGGTTAATCTAACGGCCTAAACTACCCCTAATCTCTATAAAAAGACCCCTAACCTAGCCTAAACCCTCATTATTCATTCATGCAACTAAACTATGGCCAAATTTCTACTCTCATGGCCTCCACTCGACTATCCTAGCCTCCACTTCATTTCTATGAAAGGTTTCATGATCTTGAGAGTGTTAGAGAGTCCCTATGTTAGTATGAGAGCTTCTCAAGTTGATTCCAAGGCAAAAGCTTTGATCTTTGTTCATAAAGATGGTGTTTTTGTTGATTTGGAGCATCCATCTTTGGGTTTTTTGGGTGATGGCATGCATAGGCTTCATCACAAGCTTTAGTTTAATCGATTTAGGCCTTCATAGCAATGTAAGCCCTTCCCTACTCTTAGATATTAACTATGAGGTTAAATGTTCATGTTGAAAGTTTGGGTTTGGTCATCGAGAATGATGCATGCTATCATGTTATGCAAGTTTATGAAGTCATTATCTTGATCCTATGAGCTAAAAGCTACAACCTTTATGTTGAAATGTTGCATTATGCAACATGAGAATCTTCATAATCATTATGTCAACTTGCATATGAAGTCATAACCCTTATATGATGATGTATGCGAGTTTCTAGTCATCATTCTATGTCTTTTGTCACCATGATTCGCTTATGTACCAAGTTTGGGTTGATGCATGTTTTTGAGGCTTAAGAATGTAACATGCAAGCTAATGAACACATTTGTGCCTCATTTGCCACCATGATTAACTTGTGGCTTAATACCCATTTTTGTCATTCCTTTGCCAAGTCTCTTCTTTTAATCCATCACGTTGTTGCGAACGTATATGCTAGTTTAAAAAGCGTTGGGGTCACATTATGGGGAAACATAATGACATGAATATGACTTGGGTAAATGGGTATAAACATGACAACATGTAACGTTAAATATGACATGTGTTTATACTTGAAAACATGACTTGAAGTATAACATGGAAGTTGACATGTAAGTATGCATAAAAACATAAGCTTGGGAATTTACCTATTAAGTTAGGTCTACCCATTGGGAATTTACCTATTAAGTTAGGTCTACCCAATTGCTTGAAAACTTGACTATGAACATGACACTAGACTAAACATGAAAGTGGCCAACTCGAGGTTGGGTTGAGTTTGCAACGTAAAACTACCCGGAACCGACCGGCCTAACTAGTAGTTGCAAACAATAGGACCCAATGTGAGAAGTTGGTCATGTTGTGCTTGAACCCGAGGTTAGACCAAGTTGTGGTGTAAAGCTACCCGGAACCGACCGGCTTAACTAGTAACCACAACAAAGTCTAATGTGAGAGGTTGGGGTGCATTAAGTAATTAATGCCACATGATAGGGTTAAGTTAATTTGATTAATGACTCTTAACCAAATATGACATGGGTAAATGGGTTAAGTAAATTGGTTAGGCTAATGATACTTAACAAAACATGACAAGGTTGGGTAGGTTAAGTGATTTGATTTGCCTAATGACGCTTAACCATTTTTATACGACTAGTGGACGGGGATTAAGTTAACCAACACTTAATCAATCCAACATGATAATTTGGCAAGGTTAAGTAAGTTTTCTTAATGACACTTAACCATACAAGATGATTAGGGGATGGGGTTAAGTAATTTGCACCTAACTAATCCGACACGGTAATTAGATGGGGTTAAGTAATCCACACTTAACTAATCTAAACACGGTAATTCGATGGGGTTAAGTTAAACACTTAACCAATTTAAACTCGGTAATTCAATGAGGTTAAGTAACCAATACTTAACCAACTTAACGTGATAATTTAATGGGGTTAAGCAACTTATACTTAACCAATTATACATGATGATTTGATGGGGTTAAGTAACTTACACTTAACCAATCTAATACGCGGACCTGATAAGGTTAAGTCACAAGACCTTTTTAGAATATACTTAACCATTGTAGTACGATTAGAGGATGGGGTTAAGCCAACCTATACTTAACCAATCCGACTCGATAATTTGATGGGATTAAGATAATCTATGCTTAATCGATCTAGCAAGATAATCCGATAGGATTAAGGTAAGCTAGTACTTGACCAATTTGACTTGATAGGGTTAAGTCATGAGCCTCTGGGTACACTTAACCAACTTGTGGGACTAAGTCTTGAACTTAAATACTTAGCCAATCTTTGACGTGATTCGTGGGCGGGTTAAGTCATGGACTTGAATGATAACACTTAACCCAATAGACAAACCCTAGCTAGAAGAACTAGGTAGAAAACCGTGGTTAATCAAGGATAACGGGAAAGGAAGCTAAGTGGTAAACCTTAGTTAAGGGTAACTAAGTAATAATTCTTAGCTAAGGACATAGGACTAATTCTCAAAACGATGAGTAACCTGATACGGTAGGTCATCGCTTAGTGTACGAGGGGGAGCAAGTTATCTGACTTGGATAAAAGCTCCAGCGCACTGGGTGCCGAAGTGGAAGCTTCAGGGGACGTGAGGATATTCTTGGGATCCCTCTGTGGGCTGCCAGGTAATTATACTAGGCCCATGAGAGGTTAAGGTATGCGTTAGAAGGACCAAGAGTATGCCTTGGTTGCTATGCGAGCAACCTAAAGACTGGGATGGATTAGCGTGGAGTCGACGATTCTTGTTTTTGCCCTGGATAGCACATCGCCGACTACCTACCATCTTTAGTCAATCGTGTACGTACGGAAAGGCAGGGAACCCCCAACAGACCATGTGCTTGCTATCGAGTCATGGGTGAGGTTGGCCCGTAGGAAAGTGGGCTATAGTGGGGCCGTGGAGTGGTTCTTATACATGATTTTTCTTGGATTGCCTTTCAGTAGTTGAGGGAGGGGTCACGTGGGACCATAGCCATGGGTACAAAAACAGACCTTGATATCTGCATCGGCAGACGATTTAAAGCTCCCGACCGAGTTCCGTATTTCTTGATTTGCCCTGGCACGGAACTCGGATGGCACATTGGGGAACATGTGCATCTAGACATGGAAAACGATTCACGATACATACGTGGGATCAAGGGCGCGGTTGACGGGTGGCGTAATCCCTAGTGGTCCAAGGTGGCCAAGACCCAAACCGAGACACGGAAACGTTCATTAGGTAGCATAATCCCTAGCGGCCCTAGGTGGCATAAATCCTAAGTGGACGCGCGATAGTTCATGGTAGGGAAACACAACTAGATCAAGGGTTGCAGTCCAAAACAACTTCAAGGATAAAACGTTTACATGGGAAAGTCCGTACGGCCTACGGCAAAGGACTGAACTTATTCATGGAAAGAAACATGCGAGTTGGGAAAACCTACATATGCTATATGTTAGGTTGACATGGACCATTCCATGACATTGGGCAAGGGACATTCATTGTTAACACATGGCGCGGGTTGGGATACTAGTACGAGAGGTGCAGAGCAAATATACATATTAGAACCAGAGCGGATATACAGGATAGATGCCATGGGACGTTATACGCGATAGATATCTTGGGATATTATACTTGATAGAAACCTGACAATGTGATACCTTGTTTTATCTTTACATGGTAATTTATCATGACACCCTTGTTCATCTGAGTTCAGTAGTTCATCCTGTTATTTTGATTTAATTGACCTATCTTGTATCATGCTTATGTTCATCTCAGTTTCTCATGACAGTTAACTTTACTAGTTTTTATACTAATAGTAGATAGGGCTTACTCAGTCTTTTTGACTGACCCGTTTTGTTTCGCCTCTTTTCTTCCGTTTCCCCCCCCCCCCAGGTTACAGGGAGGAAACACTGTTGTTTAGTTCGGACTTCTTCTGCTTGAAGGTCATCATGGATGGCTTGGACTTTTCCTGGCTATGGCTACTTTACTGTTTTTACTTGGGGAATAATTTACGAATAAAAAGTCTTTATGCTTCTTTACTATTGCAAGACAGGTTTTGATGTACTCTGATGTAAAAGGCTTTAGACCTTATGTATTCATTGTAACACCCCGTAATTCTGCGACATTAAGATTCTCAAATTAAAGTATAATTAATTTTTAAAAGAAAAATTAAAAGAAAAAGATCCATGCAGTTGTTTAATTTAAGTATTGTAACTAACATGAAAAAGAGAAGTAAGGAGAGAACAATAATTATTATTGTTCTAAGACTTATTAACAAAAGCCTCTGTAGCTCAGTTGGTTAAGGCATTGGATTTGTAGCATGGAGGTCGGGGGTTCGAACCCCGGCGGCGGCGTAATTTTTTATCTTTGTTTTAGAGAGGGCCAACTGAACATGCAAATATATGTACGTATACAAATTCAAAATTTGAAAGGATAAGAACGTACATATAAGGAAATAAAGAATATATATATACACATATGAGAATATAAATATATATATATATATATATGCAAAAGTATATATATACGCGTAAAATGGTCGTTAGAGGAATTGTATACATATAAGAATATTTCATGTGAATAAAACAGTTAAATAAATTCCAGAAATTCAAAAGTTTGAAAATCAAACTTTTACGCCAAAATAGCTTGTGGGACCCAATGCTGACTCAGCACTGCGTGTATGATAAGGTTTGGCTAGATTCATCTACGTACCTGGACTATTTTCTTAACTAGGTTCAATGCTGACTCAGCGCTGCGTGTACGATAAGGTCTTGAGCAGTTATATAAACAGCCCTAGTCTTCATTCTCTTTGCACCAATTCTCTTCTATCCTTATGCTGCTAAGATTCATGGCTTCTTCCCCTTTTCTAAATTTTCTTAAATAAATAAAATAAAATATGATTCAAGACGAGGAGATGCTGCTAAAAGACTTTTAAGGAGGGATTCAAATCAAAGTTTCAAGTGAAGAATTCAAAGGCTAGCTCAAACAAGTTTCAAGCAACGACGCACGAATCATAGCCACGCTTTCCTTCTTTTCTAGATCTATTTTCTGTAAGTTGGTTATTTCTAGATCTGAATATTTTGTTTTATTTGTGACATGAAATTAAAGGAATAAAGGAATATGCCAAGTCTCTCTCTCTCTCTCTTCGAATCTGTGTTTATACTCTTGGACTGAATTAAGAACTGTTATGATTCGAGGACAAATAAGACTGTAACCGTGACTATAACTATAGAACTGTGGCCTTTGAAAGCATATGCCTTTGGACTATGACATAAGCCTTTGATTTTGGGACATATAAACATTTCCTATGACAATGACTTAGGACTATGGGAATTATTTTCCCTTTTGGACTATGAACATTGCCTATATTGCCTATGACCATGGACATTACTTATGACTAAGAACATAAGCCTTTGAATTGGACATAAACTATTGCTTATGACATAATGAGGACAATTGTGATTTTGACACCCATGATTCATGATTAGGAAAATATTGCTTTAGTTTGGTGATTGTGAAATTGGGTCTAAACCCAATTATTTATTCTACCCGTTCCTTGGTTTTTTCTTTGGTTTTAAGACAGTGGGAATTTACCTATTAAGTTAGGTCTACCCACGTTCTTGAACCTATTTTGCCCATTCTTTGGTTTTAAGACAGTGGGAATTTACCTATTTAGTTAGGTCTACCCATCTTCTTGAACCTGCATTGTTATCCAAAACCTTTTTATGCCAATTATTCCTTCTTGTCATTTTGATTCATTCCCTTTTTATCTACGAATCTAGATTTATTTATAATCTAGGTTGAATCACGATTATTCGAACGGTGGGAATGCGATTTGGGGAAAAACATGGAAATGAATATGAACGTAATTGTAAACTGGGAAATTGGCATAATTTGGAATATGTATTATGACATGCATATTAAAATGAAAACGGGGAAATTTGACATGGATTAGGGAATATGTGATTTTGACATATTAAATTTAGCGTTAGTAAGTAAGCTAAATTTTAGGCATAAAATGTAAACTAGAAAAATAATTCTAGTTTTGCCATAAATTGTGAATTAGGATGTTAAACCAAGATTGGGTTAATTAAGGTTGATTTGGAATAAGTATATTAGCACAATTTTGAATTTATTCATAATTGTGAGCAATTGTCATGTTTAGAATAAATTATGGTTAGTGACACTAAATTTGGTATAATACATACCAAAAAGTATAAATATGATAAATAAGAGAGAATGGGCCATAATAATAAATGTGACAATGTACATTAAAAGAGTAGTAATGAAATAAGTAAATTAGGAGTAATTTACTTATAGAATTCGTCATAAATGTTAAATTGTTCATTTACCACAAAATATGTAACTTGGTTAAATTTTGGCCATAAATTATAAACTAGGATATTTGATCTAGTTTCGGCAATGAAATAGGAAATGGCCTAAACTGCATGTTGGGTTAGGACTTGGGCCTAGAATATAAGTATACTAGTAGGCTTGACAAATAAATATAGGCCAAATTTGTCTAAAAAAGGGGAAATGGGCTTTTGAAATAAATTGTTAACAATTTATAAACAAAAGAAAAGTATTTTGATAACACCCCTTTTTATAACACATAGACCAGAAGGTTCTAGGGTGACAGAGAGGATAGTGTCTAGGCTTGGGTTTGGAAAATACAAGTTTCCTGCCCTCCCTGGCTATCCCTAACTGATCCGAAGGACGGGATGGTTGTTTTCATAACCAGATTTGGAAATTAATCAAAAACCCTTTGAACTTAGAAAACATGAATATGCCTAACCCGAGGTTAGCCTGAGTTGCGGTGTAAACCTGCCCAGAACCGACCGGCACATCCAGTAACCGCAGCAATATCTGTCTAATGTGAGAGGTTGCGGCTTTATTTTATTAATTAAAGCTAGAATGGGAAGGTTAAGGAACACTTAACCAACTTAGCACAGTTAAAGCTAGAATGGGAGGGTTAAGTCCATGGGAATACTTAGCCAAATTAACATGTTGACTAGACTAGAAGGTGGGGTTAAGTAAAGTTAATACACTTAGCCAATTTAACATGTTAATTAGACTAGAGGTTGGGGTTAAGTAATAAACTTAGCCAAATTAATATGTTAGCTGGACTAGACCATAAGGTTAAGTAAACTTGAATGCTTAACCATCAGAATATGATAAATGAATAGGGTTAAGTAAAAAGCATAAAGGGGTAACACTTAACCAGTGTAATAGGATAAGGGAAGAGGGTTAAGATAGCTTCAATCGACTAAAGACACTTAACCAACCCAACCTGGCGAGAAAGAAAACTAAATAGTAAACCTCAGTTGAAAAAGGGACTAAGTAGTAAAACTTAGTTAAGAAAACAAGGAATTTGGAAACTAAGTGGTAAATCTTAGTTAGTAGAACTAAGTAGTAATTCTTAGTATAACACGAAGGAGCAGACATCCATCTGGTTTTAAGAAGGCTCCAACGAATTGGGTTACGAAGCCCGAGGCTTCGAGGGGACGTGAGGGTACTCTTGGTATCCCTCTGTGAGGCTGCAGATGATCATCCTGGGCTCACAGAGGTTAAGGTCTGCGTTAGAAGAACCGAGGGTATGCCTTGGTTGCAATATATATATGTGGCAACCTAAAGACTAGGATGGACCAGCGTGATTCGGCGAGAAGACGGTAGCCCTGTGATAGCAACTCGTCGTCTACCATCCATCTTGAGTCAATCGAGATACGTGAAGCGGAAAGGCGGAGAACTCCAAAAGACCATATACTTGCTATCTAGTTATGGTTGCGGATGGCCATAGGATAGTGGGGCACCGGGGGCCGGCGTATAGTTCTCATTTTACAAGGTGTGCCTTTCATTAGTTGAGGGAGGGGTCAAGTGGGACCATAGCCACTGGAATAAAAACAGACCTTAGCATCTGCATCGGCAGATATCTGAAAGCTCCCGACCGAGTTCTGTATTCCTTGATTTGCCCTGTCACAGGACTCGGATCGCACATTACAGGACATGTGCATCTAGACAAGCGATAATGATTCGCGATACATACGTGGGGAAGCCTAGGAACATATACCACTCTAGGTAGTGTGTCCTAGACTTGGGGGCATTGTTCGACAGGTAGCGTAATCCCTAGTTGGACTAGGTGGCATAAACCCTGAACTCGAAAAGCGTTCAGCAGATAGCGTAAAACTATAGTTAAATCTAGAAAGTAGTGGATAGAAAACCCTAGATTAGATCTAGGTAACAACTAATAAATGGATGCCTGAAGGCGATGGAAAATACAGGGATTGGGATCACGTTATCGTTACTAGTTGAACACTATCTAGGTGGTGCAGAGATATAGAAACCAGTATAACAAGGAAATAGCGAAGCTGCGAAAGTATTAGAGCATATCCAGTCATCTTAGCATATCTTGTGACTACCTTGTCTAATCTTGTTGACCTTATCGTCATGGTGTAATCTTGTATTCAGTTAATTCATGTCGTTTTGTTTTTCTATATTCACATGCTAGAAGTTACTGAACTTACTCAGGCTTTATGTATGACTCTGTTTTTCTTTCCTCTTCTTTTCTTCCGTTTCCCCCCCAGGTAATTGAGGAGGGAATTGTATAACTCAGGATTAGACTGGACCGTTGCTCTTTCCCAGCTTGAAGATTTGACGAAGTTGTCTTTGGATTCTCTTCCAAATGCTATGGCTGGCTCTTGCTACATTGGGGAATATATAAATGTATTTTCATGCTTCTTTATTTTATAAAGACAGATGATACTCTGATATTGTAAAAGAATCTTGTATAGACTAAATTATCAATAAAGCAAAGTTCTATTTTCCACTGTTTAATAATTTGTCTGTCTTGTAATTTATCTGCATCTTTTACCCAAAATGCTCCACGGAACTTAGTGCATTCCCTTTGTGAGTGACACTAACGGACGTGGGGTGTTACACGTGGTATCAGAGCTGAAGGTTACCAGATCAGATAAAGGATTTGAAAAATTATTTTCAAACGGTTTTAAAAGAAGTATTTTCAAAAGAAGAGATTTGTTTTAAAGGCATATTCCCCAAAGCCATACGCATTGTCTTCTCTTCCTCTATTTAAATTCTTGTCTCCTTCTTTCTTGAGTCTCTGGGGCTCCTGGCTTTCTGGGAGGTAACCTCATCGAAGGGCAAAGTAGTGCCCGGCTTCCATCTATAGCCGTAGTTGTTTTACTTACGGCCAGTCTTCTTTCAAGTTTATAGGGTTTTTCCGTGCGATAGAGGCAACTTTCGAGAGATTTGCCAACATGGTTACACGCGGAAGTTTGGCAAAGGAGCACGACCCAAGGATGAGGAAATTATGGATGTAGACTTGGCTCACGAAGGAGGAAGGGATTATAAAACCTAAGACAGGAGCAAGTATCTTTACTATGGTATGATAGGACATATACTTAAGGACAAGGGCAAGAACGAGGACGAGATTTTCAGAAGGACAAGTACATGCTTTCGCCACCAAGCGCACCTAGGAGAAAGGTGGTCCGGTTGGAAGAGTCTAGTTTTCTGTTCGTACTATTTCCTTAGGTTCCAGCGCTTCTTAATTGTTCATACCCACTTCCATAGTTGAGTCTCTGCACCATAGTACGTGTATAGTAGAAAGATCCCACTAGAGTCTCAAATCCAATTGGTGGTCCGACCAGTTTTTGGTTAGTAGGGATTTGAGGATAGCTATCGAGTTTGCTTATATCATCTCACGTAGATCGTCTAAATTCGGAGAAGATATTCCTTGGATGCTTGTCTGATATTGGTTTAGGCCTTTGGGGCTTGTACTTGGGGAATGTCGAGTTCGGTTTGGATGGTTTGCGTGAAAGATGAATAGTTGTGGTAGGTACTCTAAAAAGTACGGAGTAATCTTTTGACTCTCATAGTTATGGCGTGATGGATAAGCTAAGAGGGAGGCCTCTAATCATCTTAGTACATATACTTGGCGCCGTGATTGACATCTGTTTATTTTGGAAATGGAGATTAGGAACTTCACAATCGTGAAGATAAATTGGTTAAGATACGGTGGAGTAAAGCTCAAGAAGGCTAGATACTAGCAACATGCCCTTTTTCCTTAAGGGTGCATCCTTGATTTCTCTGTTTAGGAGCTTTACGCGTAGTTGTTTCTCTCTTTCCAAAGTATATCCTCTAGGTCGTATCTGCGATCCTTAGGTAGAAGCCAATGGATGTAAACATGTATTTGAAACATGTTATGGTTGAATGGTTGCAAGTGGTTGCAAATGGTTGCTCGTGGATGCATATGCATACGTATTAGGCACTAGATCAAGTTTGGATGCTCTCATATTGCATTTACATATATGCATTTGTTTATAAGTTGAACTTGATATGATATCATATGGACGTTGCATATGGATGAATGGTTGTGCACGCATGTAGTATTTACATGACTAGGGATGTTTGCATGCATGATTGGACGCATGGCACTAACATGATTTGCATTAAGGAGGTCAACTGAATCAGTAGACCGCCTGATTTTGCATTAGATAGAGACATATACACACACTATGCATATGAACATGAAAGCATTAGAAATCTTTTAAGGACAATGAATGCTTGTGATTGAATGGTTGAGTAGATGGGTGATTGGATGGTAGGACACATTCTTCCTAACTTGAAGATTTCGGGGACGAAATCCTTTTAAGTGGGGGAGAATGTAACACCCCGTAATTCTGCGACATTAAGATTCTCAAATTAAAGTATAATTAATTTTTAAAAGAAAAATTAAAAGAAAAAGATCCATGCAGTTGTTTAATTTAAGTATTGTAACTAACATGAAAAAGAGAAGTAAGGAGAGAACAATAATTATTATTGTTCTAAGACTTATTAACAAAAGCCTCTGTAGCTCAGTTGGTTAAGGCATTGGATTTGTAGCATGGAGGTCGGGGGTTCGAACCCCGGCGGCGGCATACTTTTTTATCTTTGTTTTAGAGAGGGCCAACTGAACATGCAAATATATGTACGTATACAAATTCAAAATTTGAAAGGATAAGAACGTACATATAAGGAAATAAAGAATATATAGATATACACATATGAGAATATAAATATATATATATATATATATATGCAAAAGTATATATATACGCGTAAAATGGTCGTTAGAGGAATTGTATACATATAAGAATATTTCATGTGAATAAAACAGTTAAATAAATTCCAGAAATTCAAAAGTTTGAAAATCAAACTTTTACGCCAAAATAGCTTGTGGGACCCAATGCTGACTCAGCACTGCGTGTATGATAAGGTTTGGCTAGATTCATCTACGTACCTGGACTATTTTCTTAACTAGGTTCAATGCTGACTCAGCGCTGCGTGTACGATAAGGTCTTGAGCAGCTATATAAACAGCCCTAGTCTTCATTCTCTTTGCACCAATTCTCTTCTATCCTTATGCTGCTAAGATTCATGGCTTCTTCCCCTCTTCTAAATTTTCTTAAATAAATAAAATAAAATATGATTCAAGACGAGGAGATGCTGCTAAAAGACTTTTAAGGAGGGATTCAAATCAAAGTTTCAAGTGAAGAATTCAAAGGCTAGCTCAAACAAGTTTCAAGCAACGACGCACGAATCATAGCCACGCTTTCCTTCTTTTCTAGATCTATTTTCTGTAAGTTGGTTATTTCTAGATCTGAATATTTTGTTTTATTTGTGACATGAAATTAAAGGAATAAAGGAATATGCCAAGTCTCTCTCTCTCTCTTCGAATCTGTGTTTATACTCTTGGACTGAATTAAGAACTGTTATGATTCGAGGACAAATAAGACTGTAACCGTGACTATGACTATAGAACTGTGGCCTTTGAAAGCATATGCCTTTGGACTATGACATAAGCCTTTGATTTTGGGACATATAAACATTGCCTATGACAATGACTTAGGACTATGGGAATTATTTTCCCTTTTGGACTATGAACATCGCCTATATTGCCTATGACCATGGACATTACTTATGACTAAGAACATAAGCCTTTGAATTGGACATAAACTATTGCTTATGACATAATGAGGACAATTGTGATTTTGACACCCATGATTCATGATTAGGAAAATATTGCTTTAGTTTGGTGATTGTGAAATTGGGTCTAAACCCAATTATTTATTCTACCTGTTCCTTGGTTTTTTCTTTGGTTTTAAGACAGTGGGAATTTACCTATTAAGTTAGGTCTACCCACGTTCTTGAACCTATTTTGCCCATTCTTTGGTTTTAAGACAGTGGGAATTTACCTATTTAGTTAGGTCTACCCATATTCTTGAACCTACATTGTTATCCAAACCTTTTTATGCCAATTATTCCTTCTTGTCATTTTGATTCATTCCCTTTTTATCTATGAATCTAGATTTATTTATAATCTAGGTTGAATCACGATTATTCGAACGGTGGGAATGCGATTTGGGGAAAAACATGGAAATGAATATGAACGTAATTGTAAACTGGGAAATTGGCATAATTTGGAATATGTATTATGACATGCATATTAAAATGAAAACGGGGAAATTTGACATGGATTAGGGAATATGTGATTTTGACATATTAAATTTAGCGTTAGTAAGTAAGCTAAATTTTAGGCATAAAATGTAAACTAGAAAAATAATTCTAGTTTTGCCATAAATTGTGAATTAGGATGTTAAACCAAGATTGGGTTAATTAAGGTTGATTTGGAATAAGTATATTAGCACAATTTTGAATTTATTCATAATTGTGAGCAATTGTCATGTTTAGAATAAATTATGGTTAGCGACACTAAATTTGGTATAATACATACCAAAAAGTATAAATATGATAAATAAGAGAGAATGGGCCATAATAATAAATGTGACAATGTACATTAAAAGAGTAGTAATGAAATAAGTAAATTAGGAGTAATTTACTTATAGAATTCGTCATAAATGTTAAATTGTTCATTTACCACAAAATATGTAACTTGGTTAAATTTTGGCCATAAATTATAAACTAGGATATTTAATCTAGTTTCGGCAATGAAATAGGAAATGGCCTAAACTGCATGTTGGGTTAGGACTTGGGCCTAGAATATAAGTATACTAGTAGGCTTGACAAATAAATATAGGCCAAATTTGTCTAAAAAAGGGGAAATGGGCTTTTGAAATAAATTGTTAACAATTTATAAACAAAAGAAAAGTATTTTGATAACACCCTTTTTTATAACACATAGACCAGAAGGTTCTAGGGTGACAGAGAGGATAGTGTCTAGGCTTGGGTTTGGAAAATACAAGTTTCCTGCCCTCCCTGGCTATCCCTAACTGATCCGAAGGACGGGATGGTTGTTTTCAAAACCAGATTTGGAAATTAATCAAAAACCCTTTGAACTTAGAAAACATGAATATGCCTAACCCGAGGTTAGACTGAGTTGCGGTGTAAACCTGCCCGGAACCGACCGGCACATCCAGTAACCGCAGCAATATCTGTCTAATGTGAGAGGTTGCGGCTTTAATTTATTAATTAAAGCTAGAATGGGAAGGTTAAGGAACACTTAACCAACTTAGCACAGTTAAAGCTAGAATGGGAGGGTTAAGTCCATGGGAATACTTAGCCAAATTAACATGTTGACTAGACTAGAAGGTGGGGTTAAGTAAAGTTAATACACTTAGCCAATTTAACATGTTAATTAGACTAGAGGTTGGGGTTAAGTAATAAACTTAGCCAAATTAATATGTTAGCTGGACTAGACCATAGGATTAAGTAAACTTGAATGCTTAACCATCAGAATATGATAAATGAATAGGGTTAAGTAAAAAGCATAAAGGGATAACACTTAACCAGTGTAATAGGATAAGGGAAGAGGGTTAAGATAGCTTCAATCGACTAAAGACACTTAACCAACCCAACCTGGCGAGAAAGAAAACTAAATAGTAAACCTCAGTTGAAAAAGGGACTAAGTAGTAAAACTTAGTTAAGAAAACAAGGAATTTGGAAACTAAGTGGTAAACCTTAGTTAGTAGAACTAAGTAGTAATTCTTAGTATAACACGAAGGAGCAGACATCCATCTGGTTTTAAGAAGGCTCCAACGAATTGGGTTACGAAGCCCGAGGCTTCGAGGGGACGTGAGGGTACTCTTGGTATCCCTCTGTGAGGCTGCAGATGATCATCCTGGGCTCACAGAGGTTAAGGTCTGCGTTAGAAGAACCGAGGGTATGCCTTGGTTGCAATATATATATGTGGCAACCTAAAGACTAGGATGGACCAGCGTGATTCGGCGAGAAGACGGTAGCCCTGTGATAGCAACTCGTCGTCTACCATCCATCTTGAGTCAATCGAGATACGTGAAGCGGAAAGGCGGAGAACTCCAAAAGACCATATACTTGCTATCTAGTTATGGTTGCGGATGGCCATAGGACAGTGGGGCACCGGGGGCCGGCGTATAGTTCTCATTTTACAAGGTGTGCCTTTCATTAGTTGAGGGAGGGGTCAAGTGGGACCATAGCCACTGGAATAAAAACAGACCTTAGCATCTGCATCGGCAGATATCTGAAAGCTCCCGACCGAGTTCTGTATTCCTTGATTTGCCCTGTCACAGGACTCGGATCGCACATTACAGGACATGTGCATCTAGACAAGCGATAACGATTCGCGATACATACGTGGGGAAGCCTAGGAACATATGCCACTCTAGGTAGTGTGTCCTAGACTTGGGGGCATTGTTCGACAGGTAGCGTAATCCCTAGTTGGACTAGGTGGCATAAACCTTGAACTCGAAAAGCGTTCAGCAGATAGCGTAAAACTATAGTTAAATCTAGAAAGTAGTGGATAGAAAACCCTAGATTAGATCTAGGTAACAACTAATAAATGGATGCCTGAAGGCGATGGAAAATACAGGGATTGGGATCACGTTATCGTTACTAGTTGAACACTAGTTAGGTGGTGCAGAGATATAGAAACCAGTATAACAAGGAAATAGCGAAGCTGCGAAAGTATTAGAGCGTATCCAGTCATCTTAGCATATCTTGTGACTACCTTGTCTAATCTTGTTGACCTTATCGTCATGGTGTAATCTTGTATTCAGTTAATTCATGTCGTTTTGTTTTTCCATATTCACATGCTAGAAGTTACTGAACTTACTCAGGCTTTATGTCTGACTCTGTTTTTCTTTCGTCTTCTTTTCTTCCGTTCCCCCCCCCCCCCAAGGTAATTGAGGAGGGAATTGTATAACTCAGGATTAGACTGGACCGTTGCTCTTTCCCAGCTTGAAGATTTGACGAAGTTGTCTTTGGATTCTCTTCCAGATGCTATGGCTGGCTCTTGCTACATTGGGGAATATATAAATGTATTTTCATGCTTCTTTATTTTATAAAGACAGATGATACTCTGATATTGTAAAAGAATCTTGTATAGACTAAATTATCAATAAAGCAAAGTTCTATTTTCCACTGTTTAATAATTTGTCTGTCTTGTAATTTATCTGCATCTTTTACCCAAAATGCTCCACAGAACTTAGTGCATTCCCTTTGTGAGTGACACTAACGGACGTGGGGTGTTACATTCATGTTATGAAAGATTGATTTTACTTCCGCTATTTTATGTGTTCTGTCTTGTGATGTTTCTGTGCATGTTTACCAATAATGCCCCCTCTAAAGCTAGTGCATTCCTTTGCGAGTGACCCTAGCGGAGGCGGGGTGTTACATTTTACACATCGCCCAACTACACAAATAAAATATTTGTTTGATTGTTTGAAACCCCACACGGGTGTTGGGATGAAATATGAAGTTCACTCATCCTGATTGATTAAATATGTCGATCGATTGATTGACAGGCTGTTATAAGCGTTAGATATCTATATTTGATGCTTATACAGTGTAGTGCACTTTGGTTGATGGTTAATTATTTTTCAATGCTATTATATACATGTGTTGTATGAAAATCCATATAATTAACTTTATAAGGTAATTGATTGGGCCTCATTCCAATTTAGAAAATAAAGAATTTTATAAAATAAAAGTTCATGTGTTGACCGTACTCATCCGTTGAGATTAGTCATGTGTTGAACGAAATATTTTAACAATAAAATTTATACCTTTGTCACTATAAAATAAAAGTTCATGTGTTGACCGTACTTGTGACGGCCCGCCCTGCACCAGCCTGCATTTCCTCCGAAAGTGCGCTGTACACATGCCCAACTAGCACGGGACGATCGTCAGGAGAAAGGAAAGAAGAGAATGAACTAATCAAGGAACCTGTAGAATGTCTCACAGCGCATGGGATAAAATATAATAATAACATACTTGACATAAAACAGGCGAGACAGTGCATAAGCTGATAACTAATAATCAATGTCAACATCAGAGCAGCGGAAATCCAAATACAGCTTATTACAACTTTCCAAATTTACTGTCTCTAATCAAAAGAAAACTAAAGTAGAAGATGCACCACCAATGCCCAAGCAGTGATCTTCAACAACACAGGGAGAATACTATATATATATTACGTGGAAGCCTCCTGCTCGTCTCCGGATCATCTACCCGTGCATCACCAGCTAACCTGTCTCTAGTCTGCTCGTGTGAGCACCCAGAGTAATAAGAGGAGACATAAAACTCTGGGTCAGACATAAAGCCTGGTATGAGCGATAAGCATCTAAACAGAATAATAACAGGTATACTAAACCATACCTGAACCTGCAACCAAAGAGTTAGTACCACATACCGTACAATGCTCTAAGGTGCCATAATAAATAGTGTAAGAATACGGGGGTGGGGTGTGTATGTCAAACAATCAAGCATAGCAACCATCCTCACGTCTCTCACTCAGTGCGTAAAGTATACGATATCTACCACTTTGGAACACTAGACAAAATGAGGTAACGACGAATCCCGACTTGTAGAAACCCCGCTGTGACCAAGCCAAACACTTGGAGTCATGACCAAACATTTCATTGACCCACTTCATTGGTCGTAGCCTTTGGTTCTACCGATGCCATAATGGCCCTGAATCCGCCTTCGTACCTCCTACCATATTGGTCCAAAGCTATAGACGTCGATAACTCCTTGGCACGCGTCCCGCAGCAAAGCCCAACCATGAGGCGAACTCGTTGATTCCCATCTGAATCTTGAGCTCTAACTTCTCATTTGGACTTCCTTTGCATCTCGGGTTATAGTCTTCACTTCCTGATCAGTCTTCATTCAGTTCGTAGTCATCACCGTCGGATCGTGAGTAACCTCCTCCTCCTGTTCGGATCGTGACATACTCTCCAGGTCGGGTCGCCATCATATGATCGTGCTCCACCTCGGATCGGTTCGCGGATCGCATCGCCTTCACCAGGTTGGATCGGGTCGAGGCACTCCCACTGGTTCGGGTCGTGCTTCTGAAGTGGATCGGGTCGGAAAGCCAGTTCAGTTCGTGCCTTCTATTTGGATCGTGGTCTCCAGTTTCCATCGGATCGGATCGTGTACTTCAGAAGTGGATCGGTTCGTGGTCACCATCCATAGGCGGATCGGTTCGTGGTTCATCAGTATGTGGCGATCGGAGCTGTGATCGGGTCGGATCGTATCGCGCCGTCGGATCGGAGCGCATCGACGGATCGGATCGCCCCATCGGATCGGATCGCACCATCGGTCCGGTTCGGATGATTTCCTGCAACTTCCAGCGAGCAGTTTACGCCATTCGACGGCGTTTTTGACAAATCTAACACTTCTAATCAATCATAAAACACACCATGGAGTCATAGCAACATGTAATAGCAACCACAACAGCAAACAACCATTCAAATGAATCAAAATGGATCAAAAGTGGCCAAAACTCCTTATTTTCCCTTAAGCATGTTTAAGTGAAACTGATCATAGGGTTAACAAAACTTAATCAAATCGAACCAAATTTCAACCAGAGGCATAAAACATTATTTAAGAATTTCTAAACATTTTTCCAGAATTTATTAGTGTATAAATTCGCTAATCTTCACTAATTACCCTTAATTACCGTAATTAGTGCAAAAACTATGCAAATCACTCACCTTTGCCACAATAAAACTTCCAAATCTGAAGTGAACCTCTGATTTGCACGAATTCCAATATATAACAGCAGCTCTACCTCGGTCCTTGTGCTAATCCTCCTTGATTTGATGCCTCTAAGCCTTAATCCTTGATTAGGAAGTGATTTTGGGTGTTTTTAGAGAGATTTAAAGAGTGGAGGCCATGGCTAGGTTAAGAGGAATGAAAGTGGCGGCTGGAAAATGTCTAAAGAAATGTTTTCTAACCCTAATCAGCCCCTATATACTCCTAAACCCGAAATTCCCCTCTGGGCCTAGCTGCTAATCACCCGGTTAAGCCCAATTAAGCTGTTTTTCACCATCTGAAACTTGTTTCAGCCATATCTCCCAAACGGTAAGTCCGTTTGGCTAATGTGACCACTCTACGGAAAGAGAAACCATCATCCGGAGCCAATGGAAGTGGTTTCAGGTCAAAATTCCTTTCCAGTCAAAAGTTATGGCCAAAACAGTGATAACTAGGGGTAAAATGGTCATTTAAAAATCGGGAAAAATCATGAACATGGGAAATGACCCCAATAGTCGTCCCCCAAAGTTACATGACCATACGACTTCGTATGTGAAAGAAATAAATATTCTACGATCCTATGATGCGTAGAATGCGGGTTGTTACACTCTCCCCCCCCCCCCCCCCTTAAGAAATTTCGCCCCCGAAATTCCTTAACCCAAAACATACAAAGGATCCCGCATGCCTAACAACCACATACAACAATCAAACATGCAAAACAAGCAAACAAGCCTATCCTAGCATGCGGAAAGCTAAATCGAAATCAAAATCTTACCAGGCAAAGAGTTCTGGGTGTGACTTCCTAATGTTCTCCTCTGTCTCCCAAGTACAATCATTCTCGTCCTCGCCCCACTGAACCTTGACTAGCTTCACCGCCTTCCTTCGAAGTTGCTTCATGTCGTGCTCGACAATACGGGCCGGCTTGCGGTTCCCAATCGCCTCGGGTTCTATTTCGAAGTCCTCTAACTGATCAGGTGAAATAGTCATATCTGAGTCGTGAACGAACTTCCTTAGTTGGGAAACATGAAATACGTCGTGAACTCCCGCCATCTTCTCCGGTAAGTCAATTCTGTATGCCAAATTCCCGACTAGGTCAAGAACAGGGAATGGGCCAACGAATCTTGGTGCCAACTTGCCTCTCCTGCCAAATCGTATTACGCTCTTCAACGGAGAGATCTTGACAAACACCAAGTCACCAACGGAGAATTTTAAGTCTCTTCTCCTCTTATCAGCATAACTCTTCTGCCTATCTTGGGCAGCTTTCATTCGTTGTTGAATGATCTTAATCTTATCTGAAGTTTCCCTCACCACATCTGGTCCAAGCATAAACTTCTCGCCAGTCTCTATCCAACATGATGGTGAGTTGCACGGTCTTCCGTACAAAGCTTCAAACGGAGCCATACCGATACTGGATTGGTAGCTATTATTATATGCAAACTCTACTAGATGCAAATGGTCATCCCATGATCCACCAAAATCCAATATACATGCTCTCAAGAGGTCTTCCAAGATACGGTTCACCCTCTCCGTCTGACCGTCGGTCTGAGGATGATATGCGGTACTGAGATGTAACTCTGACCCTAGAGCCTCTTGTAAGCTCTTCCAAAACCCACTAGTGAACAACGGGTCTCGGTCGCTCACAATGCTTTTAGGTACTCCATGAAATCTCACTACCCACTTCATATACAATTCTGCTAACTTAGCTGCCGTTCTGGTCGATTTGACTGGTATAAACCTTGCACTTTTAGTTAGTCGATCTACAATTACCCAAATGCTGTCATGTCACGATCTAGTCCTTGGTAAACCATCAATGAAATCCATCGAGACTTGCTCCCATTTCCATTCGGGAATTTCTAATGGCTGTAACAACCCACTAGGCTTCTTTTGCTCGGCTTTAACTAGCTGGCAATTCATGCACTTGGATATAAACTTCCCAACGTCTCTTTTCATCCCCTTCCAATAGTAAGTCTGTCTCATGTCTCGATACATCTTATTACCACCGAGATGTATAGTCAGTTTTGAGTGATGACATTCTCTAAGCACTTCATCTCTCAATCCATTGACATTGGGTACAACGAGCTTTCCATTCTTTCTAAGCCATCCATCTCGATCAAGCCCATACTTGTTCATCTCCTCATCGATACCCATCTCTAACTTGGAGATGATTTCCAATAGGTTAGGATCGTCCCTCTGACTAGAGCCGATCCGCTCAATCAAAGTGGGTCTGATCGTCAAACTTGCCAACATTTCTGGATCCAATTCGCACTTTGGTCTGAAATCAAACCCCGCGATAAACTCCAGTTGCTTCCATTCAAGGAACATAGCCCCTAAGCTGGCATGTTTTCTACTCAATGCATCAGCCACCGCATTGCCCTTTCCTGGTGTGTATGCGATGTCAAAATCATAGGAAGCTAAGAACTCTAACCATCTCTGCTGACGGAGATTCAGATCTTTCTGAGAGAAGAGATACTTTAACGACTTATGATCTGTAAAAAGCTCAAATCTTTCCCCCAAGAGATAGTGTCTCCACATCTTTAACGCGAACACATCGCTGCCAATTCTAAATCATGGGTAGGGTATCTTCTCTCGTGCGGTTTCAATTGCCGACTTGCGTAAGCTACAACCCTACCGCCTTGCATCAATACAGCACCCAGTCTGGTACCACAGGCATCCGTGTATACCGTCATCTCTTCATTCCCCTTAGGGATGACTAATACTGGTGCGCTTGTCAACTTGTCCTTTAGACTTTTAAATGCATTCTCGCACCTTTCATCCCAGACAAAAGCTTGATTCTTCTTGGTCAACTGGGTCAATGGTGCTGCTATCTTGGAGAAACCTTGGATAAACTTACGATAATATCCAGCTAATCCCAAGAAACTTCTTACATCTGTTACGTTCTTGGGCGTAGGCCAATCTTGTACCGTGGCCACCTTTGCTGGGTCCACGGCAATACCATTCTCTGATACAACATGGCCCAAGAACCTCACTTCCCTCTTCCAGAAGTGACACTTAGAAAACTTTGCTTTCAATTGGTGTTTTCTCAACACCTCCATCGCTACTCTTAAATGTTCCTTGTGTTCTTCCTCTGTCCTCGAATAGACCAAAATATCATCAACGAACACAAGGACAGACTTATTCAACTGATCTCTGAATACCCTATTCATAAGATCCACAAAATATGCTGGGGCATTGGTCATCCCGAATGGCATGACCAACCACTCATAAAACCCAGACGGCGTCCGAAATGCCGTTTTAGCTATACTCTCAGCTTCCACTCTAAGCTGATGAAAACCTGTCGCGAGATCCAACTGAGAAAATACTCTTGCGCCACTCAACTGATCAAACAAATCATCTATCCGCGGTAGAGGATACTTGTTCTTCCTCGTCACTTTATTCAACTCGCGGTAGTCTACACACAAACGAAGGGAACCATCCACCTTGGTAGCAAACACAACTGATGCTCCCCATTCAGAAACACTCCTTCTGATAAATCCCTTCTTCAAAAGATCGCTGACTTGCACCTCGAGCTCTCGCTGCTCTCTTGGTGCCATACGACGAAGTGGCATCACTATAGGCCTGGCATCCTTTACCAAATCAATACGAAACTCAATCTCTCGGTGTGGTGGAAGTCCGGTCACTTCTTCGAAAACATCCGGATACTGGCCAACCACGGGCAAACCTGACAACTCACTATGCGGAATGTCGAGGGAGTTTAGAAAACTAGCCAATACCCCCTTACTGGGTAGACCACCAAACACTATCCTCCGCCCATCATCCGCTCTAGCTGTCACCAACAAGCCCTCACAGTCTACCACCACCCCGTATCTTTGGAGCCAATCTACTCCCAAAATAATGCCAAACCCAGTAAAGCCCAAAACAAAGCAATCACAAACAAACATGCATCCATGACTCGATAAGACCACATTACGACAAATCATGCTAAGGCTAGTCGAACCACCAATCGGGTTCGTCACTACTAAAGGTCTATCGACAATCTCGGGCTCCAATCCCAACCTATCTACCAGGTCACTAGATATGAAAGAACTGGAAGCTCCGGTATCAAACAAAACTCTAACAGGAACATCATAAACAGAAAGCATACCTTGAATGACGACATTCTTTCCCTTCTCCGCCGCTGTTGGGGCATTCGACGAAGAAGGAATAGCATTAAGAGCGTAGGCTTTTACCATTTGCTTTTCCTTAGGGGGCTGTGGACACTTGTCCTTGTGATGTCCCATTTGGCCACAGTTGAAGCACTTCCTATCCGCTGGCTTGGCCCGACAATTGCTAGCATAATGGCCCTTCTTACCACAGCTGAAGCACTCAACATCTTGCTTATTCTTTTTCTTCTGGCCATCCTTAGCTTGGTTCTGCTTTCTCTTATTCTGGGAACCACCCTTGCCTCCACCACTTGCTTGTGGCTTTGGCTCATCTGCAGATGCAACCTCAGTCTTCGACTTAGGGTAGAGACTTTCTGATCTTAATGCTTTCCCCACAATCGATTCAAACGTCTCATCGATGTGGTTAATAAGTTTTTCCCCTAAGTACTGATCCAAACCAGTTATGAATTTCTCATTCTTTTTCTCGGCAGTATCAATAAGAGATAACCCATATTTTGACAAAGTGTCAAATTCAGCAATATACTCCGAGACAGCTCTGCCATTCTGCTTGAGCTCCAAGAATTTCTTAAACAGCACTGACTTTTGAGCAGCTGGAATGAACTTCTCGCTAAAGCGAGCCTTAAACTGCTCCCAAGTGATCTGATCTTCGGGAGTAGCTGCCTTTATAGCATTCCACCAATTCATTGCCCGCCCTTGCAGCTGACGGGACGCTAGCTTTCTCTTCATTGCATCCTCGATACCCAAATCCTCGAAGATACGTTCGCAACTATCTAACCAATCCTGAACATCCGTGGCCGACTCCGTTCCGTGGAACGGCTTCCCACCAAGGCTAGTATAATCCTTATTCAGCTTGGCGAAGTCGACTCTTGGCGCCTGCACTATTGGACCACCACCATTTCCACCATTGGGAGCTGCCCTCTGTACATCTCTAAGCATCTCTCTCATGAGGTCAGTAAACATCGCCCTCATGTCAGCAGCATTCCCATTATTGGCTCCCCTACCGGCACCTCTAGTATATCGGCTCATCGTCAATCTGAAAAAGGAAACGATTAACGACTCCATAGTGGTGCTAGTGCAGTACGACTTCATCCTTATAATAGTAATAGTATATATATATAGCTTTTAAAAACCAAAGTAATCACAAATATGCTCTCTCGTATACGTATTTTATCTCTCCCTGATAACTTCCCTAGGTTAACTACGCAACCTAGAGCTCTGATACCAAGTGTGACGGCCCGCCCTGCACCAGCCTGCATTTCCTCCGAAAGTGCGCTGTACACATGCCCAACTAGCACGGGACGGTCGTCAGGAGAAAGGAAAGAAGAGAATGAACTAATCAAGAAACCTGTAGAATGTCTCACAGCGCATGGGATAAAATATAATAATAACATACTTGACATAAAACAGGCGAGACAGTGCATAAGCTGATAACTAATAATCAATGTCAACATCAGAGCAGCGGAAATCCAAATACAGCTTATTACAACTTTCCAAATTTACTGTCTCTAATCAAAAGAAAACTAAAGTAGAAGATGCACCACCAATGCCCAAGCAGTGATCTTCAACAACACAGGGAGAATACTATATATATATTACGTGGAAGCCTCCTGCTCGTCTCCGGATCATCTACCCGTGCATCACCAGCTAACCTGTCTCTAGTCTGCTCATGTGAGCACCCAGAGTAATAAGAGGAGACATAAAACTCTGGGTCAGACATAAAGCCTGGTATGAGCGATAAGCATCTAAACAGAATAATAACAGGTATACTAAACCATACCTGAACCTGGACCTGCAACCAAAGAGTTAGTACCACATACCGTACAATGCTCTAAGGTGCCATAATAAATAGTGTAAGAATACGGGGGTGGGGTGTGTATGTCAAACAATCAAGCATAGCAACCATCCTCACGTCTCTCACTCAGTGCGTAAAGTATACGATATCTACTACTTTGGAACACTAGACAAAATGAGGTAACGACGAATCCCGACTTGTAGAAACCCCGCTGTGACCAAGCCAAACACTTGGAGTCATGACCAAACATTTCAATGACCCACTTCATTGGTCGTAGCCTTTGGTTCTACCGATGCCATAATGGCCCTGAATCCGCCTTCGTACCTCCTACCATATTGGTCCAAAGCTATAGACGTCGATAACTCCTTGGCACGCGTCCCGCAGCAAAGCCCAACCATGAAGCGAACTCGTTGATTCCCATCTGAATCTTGAGCTCTAACTTCTCATTTGGACTTCCTTTGCATCTCGGGTTATAGTCTTCACTTCCTGATCAGTCTTCATTCAGTTCGTAGTCATCACCGTCGGATCGTGAGTAACCTCCTCCTCCTGTTCAGATCGTGACATACTCTCCAGGTCGGGTCGCCATCGTCTGATCGTGCTCCACCTCGGATCGGTTCGCGGATCGCATCGCCTTCACCAGGTTGGATCGGGTCGAGGCACTCCCACTGGTTCGGCTCGTGCTTCTGAAGTGGATTGGGTCGGAAAGCCAGTTCAGTTCATGCCTTCTATTTGGATCGTGGTCTCCAGTTTCCATCGGATCGGATCGTGAACTTCAGAAGTGGATCGGTTCGTGGTCACCATCCATAGGCAGATCGGTTCGTGGTTAATCAGTACGTGGCGATCGGAGCTGTGATCGGGTCGGATCGTATCGCGCCGTCGGATCGGAGCGCATCGACGGATCGGATCGCCCCATCGGATCGGATCGCACCATCGGTCCGGTTTGGATGATTTCCTGCAACTTCCAGCGAGCAGTTTACGCCATTCGACGGCGTTTTTGACAAATCTAACACTTCTAATCAATCATAAAACACACCATGGAGTCATAGCAACATGTAATAGCAACCACAACAGCAAACAACCATTCAAATGAATCAAAATGGATCAAAAGTGGCCAAAACTCCTTATTTTCCCTTAAGCATGTTTAAGTGAAACTGATCATAGGGTTAACAAAACTTAATCAAATCGAACCAAATTTCAACCAGAGGCATAAAACATTATTTAAGAATTTCTAAACATTTTTCCAGAATTTATTAGTGTATAAATTCGCTAATCTTCACTAATTACCCTTAATTACCGTAATTAGTGCAAAAACTATGCAAATCACTCACCTTTGCCACAATAAAACTTCCAAATCTGAAGTGAACCCCTGATTTGCACGAATTCCAATATATAACAGCAGCTCTACCTCGGTCCTTGTGCTAATCCTCCTTGATATGATGCCTCTAAGCCTTAATCCTTGATTAGGAAGTGATTTTGGGTGTTTTTAGAGAGATTTAAAGAGTGGAGGCCATGGCTAGGTTAAGAGGAATGAAAGTGGCGGCTGGAAAATGTCTAAAGAAATGTTTTCTAACCCTAATCAGCCCCTATATACTCCTAAACCCGAAATTCCCCTCTGGGCCTAGCTGCTAATCACCCGGTTAAGCCCAATTAAGCTGTTTTTCACCATCTGAAACTTGTTTCAGCCATATCTCCCAAATGGTAAGTCCGTTTGGCTAATGTGACCACTCTACGGAAAGAGAAACCATCATCCGAAGCCAATGGAAGTGGTTTCAGGTCAAAATTCCTTTCCAGTCAAAAGTTATGGCCAAAACAGTGATAACTAGGGGTAAAATGGTCATTTAAAAATCGGGAAAAATCATGAACATGGGAAATGACCCCAATAGTCGTCCCCCAAAGTTACATGACCATACGACTTCGTATGCGAAAGAAATAAATATTCTACGATCCTATGATGCGTAGAATGCGGGTCGTTACAGTACTCATCCGTTGAGATTAGTCATGTGTTGAACGAAATATTTTAACAATAAAATTTATACCTTTGTCACTATAAAATAAAAGTTCATGTGTTGACCGTACTCATCCGTTGAGATTAGTCATGTGTTGAACGAAATATTTTAACAATAAAAATTATACCTTTGTCACTATAAAATAAAAGTTCATGTGTTGACCGTACTCATCCGTTGAGATTAGTCATGTGTTGAACGAAATAATTTAACAAAAATAGTCACACGTGGACAGTACTCATTCGTTGAGATTAGTCGTGTGTTGACAAAAATAAATATTCATTTGTTGAATAGAATATTTGAAAATAGAAATGTATGAAGCCGTGTTGGTTAGATTGACGCCATTTTGACGTGAACGATATTTATACCGATTTATCGATTTCGAAATGAATTGAATTGAAAACGATTTCGAAATGAATTGAATTGAAAACGATTTCGAAATGAATTGAATTGAAAACGATTTCGAAATGAATTGAATTGAAAACGATTTCGAAATGAATTGAATTGAAAACGATTTCGAAATGAATTGAATTGAAAACGATTTCGAAATGAATTGAATTGAAAACGATTTCGAAATGAATTGAATTGAAAACGATTTCGAAATGAATTGAATTGAAAACGATTTCGAAATGAATTGAATTGAAAACGGTTTCGAAATGAATTGAATTGAAAACGGTTTCGAAATGAATTGAATTGAAAACGGTTTCGAAATGAATTGAATTGAAAACGGTTTCGAAATGAATTGAATTGAAAACGGTTTCGAAATGAATTGAATTGAAAACGGTTTCGAAATGAATTGAATTGAAAACGATTTCGAAATGAATTGAATTGAAAACGATTTCGAAATGAACTGAATTGAAAACGATTTCGAAATGAACTGAATTGAAAACGATTTCGAAATGAATTGAATCGAAAACGATTTCGAAATGAATTGAATTGAAAACGATTTCGAAATGAATTGAATGTATAACGAATTTGAATCGAATAGAAAACCACTTTGAATTGAATCGAATTGAAAACGAATTCGAATTGATTTGAAAATGAATTGAAATGAATTCAAATTGAACTGAAATTTGAATTGAATAGAAATGAATTTTAAAACGAATTTATAAAGAAGAATTCATTTTTGATTTGAATTGAAATGGAAGTTGAAATTGCTTTTGAAACGAATTTAAAACTAGATATAAAATTCGTTTTAAATCGAAATCGACGAAATATATATTATATATATTATATATATAATATAATGGCCTGAATAGAACGCGCCGCGCCGCGGCAGTTCGTGAATTTCGACCATTTATTTCAAATGGACATTACGGGAGATCCGACCGTCGGATTCTCCTAAAACCGGAACCGTTGGGTTCGTATCGAAAAGAGCTTTCTAACGAATATTTAAAATTTGAAATCTAACGGTTGGATTTGGAGTTACGTCCAAATCAAATTCGAAAAAGGTCGTTGTAAGTGCAGTTCGATGGCCGTTGTTGGAAATCGACTGTACGGGCCTTGATAAAATTATTAAAAATATCAATAATTTGTGTAAAATCATAAGAAATGATTTGGGAGAAATTGGGATGGAAAACTCCATATTTGAAAAGATAAAAATGGATTTTTATCGAAATGAACTAGTTTTGAACTAAATTTAAAAAACCCCAATTATTTTTAAATAAGTAAATTAGATTTAAAAAGGGATTTTAAATAATCGGAATTTCTAACATATAACGATTGGATTTGAAATGGGTTTATCGTGAACGGTGTTTTAAATAACACTAGTTCTTTAACCCGATAATAAATAGAATGTGATTTGGGTTTGTCGTGAACTGTGTTTTAAATAACACCTAGTTCTTTAACCCCGGAAAAAGAGTTTTAATGAATCTGTAATTAGATTGAAATGTGAATCTATAATCTAAATTATCAAATTTAGAAATGAGCGAGAATGGAGTATCGCCAGTTTTACTCCAAAGCGATAGTCAAATCTTTAATTAGATTTGAACGTGAAATGGTAATTAATTTTACCGATAACACCGTGGTGTTAGATATGGAATATTACCAGTTTTGCTTCATGGGATGAATAGGTTGGGATTGGGAAATAAAATAAATAATTACTTCGGTGTGGTTCGCTAATCTCGACTAGTTTAGAAAAACCATAATTTGGTTTGAAACGGCATCCAAAGGAAGATTACAGGATAAATTTTAAAGAATTTATCTTGGATAAAATTAATGGGAACTTTTCCCTAAGAATGTGGAATTTAGAAACTAGCTGTAGGTTGGCTAAGAAGAATGGTTTCCTGGGTATTGATCTGATGTTGGTTTCGGCCTTCGGGGTTAATGTTTGGGAAATTATTCTCTTGCTAATTTGCGGTTAGTGACTAATGAATTGGAATGAGGCGTATGTTGTGTTTGTGTAACATTTGTTTTTAATATACGCGGGTTGTTCAGAAAGTCCGGGTTTACACCCATTCTGAATAACCGATTCGACGATATGTCGAAGATGAAGACGGTGGTCAAAGACCGGAAGTCTTCACATCGTTTGGATTATTACTGACGATCCTGATTGGGCTGTACACCCAAGAGGATGGAAAAAGTTGGTGGTCGTCCAGACGTACCTGGAGATGGATGGATATGCGAGGAAAGTGCCTCCGGTTTCGTTCAGACCCAGAACGGACTTGTAAATGGATTGTGTGTCTGACATTGGATTTTATTCTATGTCGATTGATTTCTATTAAATATACATCTGTTTGGCGGCGGAGAATTTTTTCTTTTGCTTAACGCCCTTCTCTGAGACGTACGAGCTCAGAGGTTGTATATCGATGGACATCAGTCGCACGGCATGAACTGCCTGTGTGGCACGCTGAGATGCAATGATCAAGGCTTCTGTTGAAAAGCAAAGTCTTGTGGTTGATGGTCAAAGCACAGCCTACGTGGCAGCTTTGTGTATAACGTAAATTCGCGAGCCTCACACCTCGGTATGAGTCAAAAACGGGATACGGACTGCAGGGAGAGCACGACGTTTCTTTCTAGCTTTGGTGGTGTCAGTGACTTACCAGCCCTGACATTGATATACTTTTCACCTTTGTGGTTGTTGGATGAGGCGCCTCGATTATAGGTCTGTAAGGACCGTGAAACGTGTGTTCAGGAATAAATAATCCTCTAACGTAAGTGAGGACCGGCCCTGAAGCATCCAGGGGTTGCCCAGAGTGCGTAGCCCTGGGACATTTGCTAGAGTGTCTCGAACGCGGAGAGGAGCTTGCCCCTTGCCTCGACTCATGACGGAAATCCAATTTCCAATACGTGTATTTCGGCTTTATTTGTAGAGCATAGTATGGCGACATAGTGGGATGGGGCACTCATGCCGTCTATGATTTATATTTATGATTGAAATGTTTTGACACTATACACTTATTATAGTATCAAATGATTTGTTTTAAACGTATCAAGCATGTTTGGCTGTTATAAGGTAAAACCCTATCCTCCGGCTTGCGTTGCATTGTGTGATGGGACCTGGGTCTTATAACAGCTTCATTTTTTCGAAAAAGCATTGCGCTGTTTATTCTATGCACTGGTATTCTTGGGAGGAAACCCGTTCCGTGATATACGGCGTGGTCCCTTGAATTACTCTCTTTTAAACCAATATTAATAACTGTTTTAGTTCTCACACCAGTCACATGACTGACCTGGAGTTTATTGTTTTAACATAAACTCTGGGTGCCCCTATTTTCCGCACGGGCAGCTAGTAGTTTTGGTTTTGCAGATTTATATTCACAGGATCCTGATTTGCAGCTGGAATGATATCCGGAAAGCTCTGTATCCGTATATCACCTTCAGTTGTGCTTTGTATTATTTTCCGCTGCTATGTAATTTATTGTAATCTCTGATTTATATCGAATGTAATTTATTCATTCATTCTCTGTATATTCTTGTATCCGATGGAATTGTTGTAAAATAACAATGAAATGTTCTTCCGTCTGCGTTCAGATTTGTCCTGTTCTCAAACGATCAGGGGTTTCGAACTGTATAAATCGGTTTAACGACTGATTCGGATCGAGCGAAATTTCCGGGTTGTCACATTCACCCTGATGTATATTTATTAAAACTGGTTGAAGTATATGTTGCCAATTGAACTGTTTGAGTATGTACGCATGTGTTGTTATAATTCTGCTATTTATAATAATATGTGATATGTTCTACGATCTATTGTATTTATTGTATTATGTACTCTATTTTGAATATGGCTCTTAGTCATCGTAGTTTATAATAGACATGAATTATGTACGTCGATGCATTTCAGGTAAGAGAAAAAAATTATACACCTAATCGACGTATTGGATACTCGTTTAATACGAAATTACGGATGGTCGCCCTTGACCAGCCTTATTCTCCACTCTAATAGACAAAGTTACTCAATGCTCTCTATTAGAGTAGGCCTCGGGGTGGGGCGTTACATATCTAAACTGCGATTTAGATATATTTAAATACATTGATCTAAGTAAGTTGACAAATATGCATAACTTGATTTTAAAATATATTAAATTACTTGATTAATTTTTCCCTTCATCGTTCCTTTTCCGGGGCGAAAATGTTTGAGTGTGAGAGATTGTAACAACCTAAAATTTTGAATTTTTTAAATAGATGAATCAATTGAAACTTAAGATATAAAAAATGCATTTAATTTATCATTGAATTTCATGAAATAAATGAATTAGATTTCTCTACACAAACACCAGTTGGGACAATTTGATAATGAGTATTAAATGGTTGTAAACGCAGACCTTAATTGTTCAGTTAACTTGATTTATATATTATTTGAATTTAAGTTTATTCTTTAAATTAAATTTAAATAATAAATTTGTAATATTGAATAATATGTTTGGAAAAAAAATTGAAATGAAACTTTTACAAAAGAAAGTCAGTTTTGGTCAAACTTGGTCAAAATTTGAATTTGATTTGAAAATATAGACGTTAAATTTTGAAAATTTAGTTTTTATGATTCTGCTCTAATTTTTAAGTTGTCCAGCATTTTTCGTTTTTCCAAAATCTACATCAGTTTGCTCCATATATGAGTTTTTTATTAAAAAATACTCAAAACGAACAGTGTTTTTGTGATTTTTACTATCACTCTTTTTCTAATGTATTTATTGTATTTCTTCATTAGCTTCTTTGAAAAGCTTTGCCACCTCAAAGCTCATTATCATTCTTGGTTTGACTTTGTAGAGATTCTGGTAAGTTATAATAAATGTTTTCTTTCTAATGACTTCTCATTTCATTCACCGAAAGATTTCTCCTTCTACTTCTTCCTCTCTTTTTTCCTCTCTTCTTCCCTACAACGACCCGCGTTCTACGTATCGGAGGATCATAGAATATTTATTTTATTTTCATACGTAGTCGTATGGTCGTGTAACTTTGGGGAATGACTATTGGGGTCATTTCCCATGTTCATGATTTTTGCCGAATTTTGAATGACCGTTTTGCCCCTAGCGAACCTTGTTTTGCTTATAACTTTTGATTGGTAAGGAGTTTTGACCTGAAACCACTTTCATTGGATTCGGATGATGGTTTACCTTTCCATAGAGAGGTCATATTAATCAAACGAACTTATGTTTGGGAGATATGGATGAAATAAGGTTTCGAAGATGAAAAACAGCATAATTGGGCTTAACAAGGTGATTAGCAGCTAGGCCCATAACCCATTTCGGGATTAGGGTTATGGGAGGGCTGAAAGGACTTGGATAATCATCTCCTTTCATTTTCCTAGCCGCCACAAACCTTCCTCTAACCCTAGTAATGGCCTTCATCTTCTAAATCACTCCCTAATCACCATTTAATCACAAATTAAGCAAAACTACATCAAATCAAGTGAAACTAGCATTAAATCAAAGTTGGAGCTGTTGCACTACATAGGAATTTGTTCCAAATCAGTATACCTTTCAAATCTAGCATTCATTTGCAGTTAAGGTGGTTGATTTACATATTTATACACAGATTATGACTAACTAGGGGTGATTAGTGATAATTAGCGAAATTATACATCTAAAAATTCTGGAAGAGTATGTGAAAATTCTAAAATCATATTTATGTCACTGGTATGAATTTGGGTTAATTTGGTTTAAGTTTGCTAATCCTATAGTTAGATATGGTTATGGGGAAAATCACATGGTTAAGGGGAAAATCATGGTTTTGCATGTTTGATCTAAATTAAAATATGAAATTATTATTTCGGTTGATTCTACATGTTACTACTGTTGTTTGGTATGTTTTGTGATTGCACAGAAAAGTTAGAATGGTTAAAATCGTCGTCGTTTGGCGAAATTAGTTTGCTGGAAAAACTACACGATTTTGGTTCCTAAAGGGGGTATGCTTCACGAACCGCCCAGGAGGACTTCGGTTCCTGAAGGGGGTATGTCTCACGAAGTGCCCCAAGATCATGGTCACAAACTTCTCTAAGATCATGGTCATGAACCGCTTCAAGATCATAGTCATGAACCATTCCAATATGAGGACTCACGAACCAGGGGGACTCATGAACCAGGGGGGACTCATGAACCGGGGGGGATTCACGAGCCGGGGGGGTCACGAGCCGGGGAAGGGGGTCATGAGCCGGGGGGTCACGAGTCAGGGAAGGAGGTCACAAGCCGGGGGGCTCACAAACCGACCTGGTGGAGGATCACGACCCAAACTGAGATGATGACTCCGAATTGAACCAGATTCAAACTTCTACCATGCGGCGACAATTGTGAACTCTTCTAAAGATCAACTACAATCTAACCAAAACCCGAGATGCAAAGGAAGTCCAAATCCGAAGTTATTACCCAGGATCCAGACAGGAACCAACGAGTTAACTTCTAGAGTTGGGCTTTGCTACGGGACATGTGCAAATGGTTTATCGATATCTATAACTTCGGTTCACCATTGAGAGAGGGGGCATGTAGACAAACCAGAGCTAGGGAAGTGTGGAATGGTTTACCCTTAACCTAGAGCCAGGGATATGTGGACTGGGTAGGTTATTGACTATAGACTAGGGAAGTATGGTCATAGCAATAGTTGTATGGAGTGGGACCGTCATGGCCCCAATAGATTTGGTAATCAAAGCGGTGCATAATCGTATGCTTTACGCACTGAGTGAGAGATGTGAGGATGATTGCTATGTTTGATGTTTGCTACCACTATGACATGCACACTTCCACTTTACACTTTATGTTAGTGTTACCTTAGAGTATTGTACATCTTGTTGTGCTAACTATTTGGTTGTAGGTCCAGGTCAGGTATGATTATTTATACCTGTTATTTCTTTATCCAGTTATAGACTTGCTATTGCTCACACCAGAATTTCGTCTGACCTAGATTTTTACGTCTCTTCTTATTACTCTGGGTGCTCCTAAACGAGCAAACTAGAGGTAGGTTAGGTGGTTATGCACGAGTAGCCGTCCGGAGATGAGCAGGAGGCTTCCACGTACTATACATATATTCTCCCTTTGTTGTTGATGGTTGCTGCTTTGGGCATTAGCAGTGTACCTCTTTTATTTCCTTCTAGAGACAGTATTTTTAAAGTTGTAATAATTGGATATGAAGCTATGTTTTGTATTCCGCTACTCTGATGGATATGGTTTAGTTTTCAGCTTATGTGTTGTCTCGCCTGTTTTATGTCAAGTTATGTTACTATTATATTATATTATATTATGTGCATTGTGAGATATACTACAGGTTCTTCAGCAAGTTTCAAACCCCTTTGGCGATCGTCTCGTGTAGGGGTGTAAACGGGTCGGACCGGACCGGACGGAGGTGTGTCCAAGCTCTGTCCTATAATAATTCGGACGGACACGGACCGGACATCATATAGCCTCGGACCGAGCCGGACAACGGATTGTCCTGTCCGATATAATAGAAAAACATCATCGGACAGAAAACTAGTGTGTCCAAGCTCTGTCCTATAAGAGAATCGGACGGACACGGACCGGACACCTTATAGCTTCGGACCGAGCCGGACAACGGACTGTCCTGTCCGATATACAGCCCTAGTCCCGTGCTAGTCAGGCATGTGTAACGTCCCGTATTTTTGGTAGCCAAATATTTAATTTAATTAATTAATTTTAAATATTATATTTGGGATATTAATGGATTTAATATTTAATTCGTTTATTAAAACGACGTTTAACGTTAATTTTATTCATAATATAAAACAAGCTCGAAATCGCACGGCAGTTCGTACTATTTGGTTTTGAACTTCAATTGAGAATACAGAATTCGATTTAAGTCGGATTTCTGTGAAACAAGAAACGTTCGAAGCGTATTGATTATAGTTTTCATATGAAGGAGAAAAATTTAGATTTCGTGTTATAGTTTGTTAGTTATAGCCAAATCAATTTTTGAAATAGTCACTATGGAAATCGTTATTAAAATATACATGTTAAAATAACCGTTTTGCAAACGGACACCATTTTCGAAGAAATCAGTTTCATTGGGACCGTAACGTTAAATTATTGTACGGTATTAAAATGTGTGGCAAACCGATGTCGTATGTGACCACGGTAGCCATAAACGCCCAGTTATTTTCTATAGCGCGTATTTAAATTTATTTAATTTAATAAATGGATATTTGAGTGTAACTTGAGTAGACGATCGAATTAGGCCACGAAACCAGTCCCGTTGAGTTCGTAACATCGATTAGAGTCAGGATAGGTATATAGTTTGTTATTTTTAGAGACCGACAAATTTGGTGTCCAGAATGGCATTTCGGTGCGTTAAAAAAATGGCGTACCAGGAAACAGTCTCAGAATGCGACGAAACTAGTGCCATTGGGTTCGTATTAATTAATTACTATAAGATTTCAAAGTTTCAAGTTGATTGGATTTATCTAGTGATCATGGAAAATTTAAACGCATGTTTATTTCTGGTTTTATAAAGGAATTTTTTTCAAACGATGTCGGAATCCGACGAAACTTGTTCCATTGGGTCCGGAATATTTTTTTATACCGAGATTAGCTTTTTTATCAGAAAACAGAAGCCGATGGTGGTTACTTTTATGAATTACTTTACGGTGAAGTTTCGTTTAATTAATTTATTAATATAACTCCTCACTATAAATACACTTCATAACATAATTCTCTGGTCAATGCCCTAAGGTTCGGTCAACACTTCATTCACCCGACACAAACAACGAACGGTGAAAATCATTCATGCCTTCCTCTCCACTAATCACGAAATCGGTTCGTATTTCTGATAATCACCCAAGTACAAACCCCTTCACCTTGGCGAGCTCGAGCAACTGGACGGTTGGGATGGGAAAATTCACATCGGGGTGGTCGGAATTCCTCAAGTAAGCGGTGGCGGTCGGGGTATTCTTGCTGGCGGAGGAAACCATCGGAGTGGATGGGGTTGGGCATGGAAGTGGAGGACATCGAGGGGCTTCCAATGAGCACCCCAGATCTGACGGCGGTGGTCAATCGGAAGTGCGGTGGTGGTTTTGGCCGTGGAGCTGAAGTCGATATATGGCTTTGAAGTGAAAACCTGGTCAACCCGATTCTGGGTAACGAAAAATGAATTGTGATGGTAATTTAATTAAACTAATTAAAGTTTAATGATAGCTTGGTTAACAAATGGAGTATTAACTAAATCATAACAATGTACAGGCATTTTGAGAGGATTTGAAACCAGAACCAACATGAAAAAGGAACAAGGAGCAGTATTACATGAATCAGAAAAGGATTTGTCGGCCTAAATTTACCTAAACGTAATTAGTTAATTAGCTTATTAATTAGGTTTAATTAGTTAGGTGTTAATGATTTTACTAATAAAAACTAAAACAGAAGTTAATTAGTGACGTATTCAAAGGATTAGTTTAGACTGAATGAAACATGTTAACAAAAACTTATTTGGGATTCAACTAGGAAACTAGTTTAATGAAATTAGTTAATTAGAGTGTAGTTAATTAAGTCATTAGTTAGTTTAATAAAACGTTTAGATAAAAAAATTAATTAAGGAATTTAACATGTAATCAGTTAAATGGAATATTGATTAGGGAATAGTGTTTAGTTTAAATACGTTTAGGTAATTAATTAGATTAAGTAAAACTTAGTTAAGTTTTAATTAAGAAATTTGTTAATTATTAATTAATTGTTAATCTTAAATTGTTAATAACTTTTTATTGGATAAACAGAATTGGATAAAACAACTTGTGTTATGATCGTGACGAAGAGCTGAACATTCTAGAAGTAACCTGGACGGGATTCAAAGAAGCAGGATTTTTCAATAAAATTAAATAACTGTTTAATTTTATTGAAATCGATCCGTTCAACAAATCAACTCAAGGTGAGTTAAACTTACTCTGTTTTTCCCATTTATATATTTTATATAAATGGGGTTTTTATTTCTGTGCTCTGTTTGCTAATGGTTGACTGTTTGCTAGTATTAAAATTATTTGTTGATTTAACTGATGAAATTAAACCGTTGTTTAATTTCAGTGAAATACCAAATTGTTATTTTAACGATTGGTTCCAATAAAGGTAACTTATCTTGGTTGGTCACGTTTATAAAATAAACGTATTTAAATTGTTGAATTGTTTGAATGGCGTGTGGTTGATGTTAAATGGCCGTTATTTATTGTTATCAGTTAAGTGAAACTGAATGATCTGGTTTGTGATAACCGTTTTGAATACGGGGAAGAACAGGTTAGAGGGATCCAACCGGATTCCTCAAATATAATATTTATTATCATATATGAGCTATCCTGTTTGGGGTGATTGATGTGATTGTTGATTATTGAATATTCAACATCTGTTAGTTTAAAACTAATGGGCAGTATTGATTGAGTATTTGGCAGCGTATGGCCTATAAAATCAATCATTTTACAAATATTGATTCACCGTCAATTGAGTCGATAGAGATGAAGTTAAAAAATTTAAGTTATAACTAGAGATAGATTTTGAAATGTATTATTTTGAATAGAACTTATTAAAGAGAAATAAATATTTTATTTATTTAAGACTTTGATTTATTATTAATTGATTTTATAAAGAAAATTCTTACGTAAATCAAGATTTATAAGTACAAGATAAGAAATAAAATCACATAGAAAAATTTGGATAATCGTTTTGTTAAGAAACAATAAAATGGAAATTATTTAAAATGAGAATTAATTGGAATTGGTTAATGAGATAATCGAGTTTTGAGTTAATTAAATCGACCGTTTTGAATTGGAATTGATTATCAAATTAATTTGTTTTGATTAAAATAGTTAAATGAATATTATTTAAATTTAAATAAGATTTTATAAAGGGATTTACTATTTAATTTAGTTAATAAAGGAATTAACTACTGAAGTAGTTAATGATTGAAATAAGTTATTATTTTAATTAATGATAATTTAGAAAATTACTTTTTAAATGGGAATGCATTTAAAAAGTGATCGAAGGTGAAATTTAATCCAATTGGATGGTGAAAGGAATTCATGAACGGGTTTTATATTTAAAACCCGAATTTTTATAACGGAGTTACAAAGAGAATTTTAAGTGAATATGACAAATTAAAATAAAGGTTACTTAATTATTTAAATTAAGTGAAAGGCAATTAAAATAAAAAAAAGTTTAAGATAAACCAGAGTTATATAAATAAGGTTTAAAGTGTTAAAGCGTTAATCTTGCATTAACGTTACTTAATAATGGGATTAAGTAAAAGTGAAGGATTGAAATAAGATTTCCAAAGTGGGGAATGGTTGAATAGATTTGATAGGAGATTGGTAAAAGTGAATTTGGGTAAAGAAGTGGGGCATAGGGTTGTATAACCGAATCCAATTTACAATGGAATGTGTTTTTGAGGCTGGAATGGAATATTGGTTTGATTACAACTTATATTTGTCTGAAGATATGAACGTTGTTGATCAAGGTCTGAGAGGTAATTTAAAATACCCCAACTTGAACGACATCAGGATTATCTGAAGATGATATTAGTTGGTAATCGTAAAAGAGGTCAGTGACAGTTCATTATTTCCATTTGTGAAATAATGCAACGTTTGGTGAAAATTTAGAGAATGTATAACGAGAGATCCGAAGTAAAGGAAATTAATTAGAAGGAAATGTAAAGTTGGGTTTTATTTTAGATAAATAAATATTAGTTACTGTTCAAGAATGGAATAAAGGATATTACGTGACACTGTTTTCAAATAAATAGTTTGAATGGATTTCCCAAGAGTAAATAATAAAGAATGATGAAATAAATGGTTTGAAAGGAGAATTAAGTGGAAATTGAATATGGTTATAAGTTATTTTACTAAGTATATTAGTGAAATGGTTCAGAGGATATTAGTATTAAATAAGAATTCAGTTATCATATTTTTAAATATTAAAGAAGTTAGAAGTTTAATTAAACAGAAGTGAACTAGTTTGTTTTAATTAAAAGGCCTAATGATGCTGAATACTGAACCAGTGAACTCATTGGGTTGCCATGATTGAATCACTGTATATTTTGATAGTTAAATCACCGACTATCAAATTTGTCCAATACTATTGTTAGTACGGAAAGACCGGGATCGAATTTATATTCGAAAACCATTCCGACCAACAAATACGTGGAGATATCAGAAGATGATCGAGCAGGAGCGTTGAAGACCGTAGATTTTCATAAATGGAAGAACCACTAATATTCTCGGCCTGGCAAGCAGAGATAAGCTGTGATTCTGTCGTGGTTGGAATCTACAGGTTGCAAGGACTACTCGCTACTGATCCATGGGGTGATTCCTATATTGGATGCAGTAGGAGAGTACCTTCGGTTCATCCTATTCTTGGATGACTTGTATAGACGGATGTCTGACAGAGTATTTCCAAAGGATCACATACGTTAATTTCTTCAAACGTGCAATAGTGGTTGGCGGAGAATAGCCGTTCTCTTGACTTCTAACTAGAGTGTTTTTATGGATGTCAATTAGTGGTATTTGGCGGATCTGACGATGTGGCATTCAAAGTGAATGACGACCAGATGATCAAAAGTTAATCTAAACCTCAAGCCTCATCAACCGGGAAATGACAAAAATCGGGCAGGCAACATGGCTATGTGGGTCGCTCCCATTAGGGTGTATAATCACCTATCTAGAGAAAATCCTATTTGCTTCTTAAATCTATATTTCGATGTTGTCCCTTTTCGGGGAACGGTTGCTGATCCCAACCGTTGGTGATATACATTTGATGCACTCAAGCAAAATGAGTGTCGGTCATGTGAGGGCCGAGTTGCAAGAAGTTCTTGTTGAACCCAGTGTATTCGCCTCTAGGGATACACTATCGGCAGGTGGTCCCATACCTTTCATTGGCGGAATCCAATCTCCAATAAGCACCCGCAGTTTCGATTGTATACTATATATGTAGAGCATGAGATGCAAGCGTTCTGCTATTGATATTTACTTTTATTTAGACATTATTATAATATCAGAAAAGATATTGATTTCAAAACTGTGTTGGGTTATCGTAAGGTAAAAACCGTCCATATTTATGTGTCGATTTGGTCTTACGATTATTCTTTTCTTTCGAAAGGAGTTTTACTTAAAAATCAAGTTGTGTGATACCTTAATATTGTGCGAGTTTATCTCACTCTGGTTCACCAGACTGAACCGGTGTTTTGTAAATGCTCGGGTTAGCCCGGGGTGTACAGGTTCAGGTTATTAAATGCTGTGAAGAGACGAGCTGGAGATGTTCAGACGTATGGTATTATATAGCTACTATTCCGCTGTGTGTTGTATATGGAAACAGGTTATTATAACTGTCCTGTTGTGTGATGTACTCTGATATTGTAAGTATTTTTAAAGCTCTCAGTAAAGATTTATTTCTGTATTATATTTTGTTCCGCTGTGATGTGAGACTCTGATTCTGTATTGTGGTGTTTCTTCTTCTCCTTTTATTCTAATATTTCTTTCTTTCGTATCTCACCCTCTAACTTCTTTCTAATAACTACCCAGTGTTTTGGTGCTTGGAGGGTCGGCATGAGTTACAGTAAAGGTATTTATGTCAATTCCTGGGGCCGAAAATACTTGGGTCGTTACAGTGGTATCAGAGCTATTGGTTTAGTAATAACCTTGGCTCTGTGGTGTAACTCGATAGGGATTGGGTTAATAATACCCTAGATTGAGTTTGAGTGTATATATACGAGTGAACGTATTTGTAGATTTTATAAAAATTGTTTTATATTGTGGAAATTTATTTGTTTGAGTTGTTTTTGAGTTCTGGTCGATCATTTTGATCCACTGTATCGATAGGAGTTTCTAAACACTCAAGTACGATAAACCGACACAGTATGTTTTGAAAGAGGGTAAACGGATTAATTTTACCCAATTTATATTTTTTTAATATAAAAGGATGATTAATATTTGAAGTATTATAGTATATTGGATGTGTTGGTTGATTATAATTGAAATGGTTATATAAATAACCAATTGGAATTCGTATAATATAAAAGCAGTTTTATTAAATCTGAAATTAAAATCAGAATTGGAAATAAAATTCCTAAAAGTGGGAAAGGTGTTTGCAAATGAACTTGGATTTAATATATGAGAATTTTAAAATCCTGGGAGATTTTAATTCGTTTTACGAGCATTGTGTTTGGTATTTTGAAATAGATTTCAAAATGAAAATGTTTAAATATGGTTTTGATAAGTGATATAGTATTGAACTCACTTTGATAGCTGGGGAATAACTCTGATGATGCTGGCCACATCATCAATATTCATTTCTAAGTCCTAAGTGACGGATTACTACCAAAAATCATGTTTTGAATTGCTTTGAGAAAAACAAGTTGTTTTGAATCCTGAAAAGGAATATTTGTTTTTTTTTTTTTTGAAAGAGCTAAACTGTTTAAAAACTCCCAGGGAAATTGTTTGGACAAAGGCAAAATTAAATTGAAATTTGTGAAACCAATTAACTGGAAACTGAATCGGGATATAATATATCAAGTAGAATCAGATTTTGAATTGTGAGACAGGAATCTGAAATGGTGTTGGACTGGTAAGTTAAGAGTTGAAATTGATAATGGATGGAAATTGAGTTAAGAATGGGATTTGGCTTGGACGCGTGAAGGATTTGGTTTTGAGGATAAAATTGGAATTTTGTTTGGGAATGCATTTGTATATGTTGACAGGGTAGCAGACGGAAAGGATATAATGATATGCCCGACAAAAAGGTACACGATTATTTTTATATGGGTTTGGTGATTTATGAGCCTATTTGGCAAGCCGCTTGGCTGTTTTATTTTCTTTTGGATTGGAGAAGGCCTAGAAAGGCGAGTTGTAGTTGTACCGATTGAGCCATACAAAGGAGGTGCTGGCGAAATTTTTTGAAAATTTAAGGTGTTAGAAAATTTTCAATATTTCTGAAAATATTTATTTACAGTATTGAATTGATTTTTGATTTAAACTAAATTGGATTTGGAAATTTATGGGTTTATAACGTTCTTTCTTACCTTAGCAATTTCGAGGAAAAAATTATTTTAAGGGGGGAAGAATGTAACGTCCCGTATTTTTGGTAGCCAAATATTTAATTAAATTTAATTTATTTATTTTAAATATTATATTTGGGATATTAATGGATTTAATATTTAATTCGTTTACTAAAACGAAGTTTAACGTCAATTTTATTTATAATATAAAACGAGCTCGAAATCGCGCGGTAGTTCATACTATTTGGTTTTGAACTTCAACTGAGAATACAGAATTCGATTTAAGTCGGATTTCTGTGAAACAAGAAACATTGGAAGCGTATTGATTATAGTTTTCATATAAAGGAGAAAATTTTAGATTTTGTGCTATAGTTTTTAGTTATGGCCAAATCAATTTTTGAAATAGTCACTATGGAAATCGTTATTAAAATATACATGTTAAAATAACCATTTTGCAAACGGACACCATTTTCAAAGAAATCAGTTTCATTGGGATCGTAACGTTAAATTATTGTACGGTATTAAAATGCATGGCAAACCGATGTCGTATGTGACCACGGTAGCCATAAACGCCCAGTTATTTTCTATAGCGTGTATTTAAATTTATTTAATTTAATAAATGGATATTTGAGTGTAACTTGAGTAGACGATCGAATTAGGCCACGAAACCAGTCCCGTTGAGTTCGTATCGTCGATTAGAGTCAGGATATGTATATAATTTGTTATTTTTAGAGACCGACAAATTTGGTGTTCAGAATGGCATTTCGGTGCGTTAAAAAAATGGCGTACCGGGAAACAGTCTTAGAATGCGACGAAACTAGTGCCATTGGGTTCGTATTAATTAATTATTATAGGATTTCAAAGTTTCAAGTTGATTGGATTTATCTAGTGATCATGGAAAATTTAAACGCGTGTTTATTTCTGGTTTTTAAAGGAATTTTTTTCAAACGATGTCGAAATCCGACGAAACTTGTCTCATTGGGTCTAGAATATTTTTTTGTACTGAGATTAGCTTTTTTATCAGAAAACGAAAGCCGATGGTGGTTACTTTTACGAATTACTTTACGGTGAAGTTTCATTTAAATAATTTATTAATATAACTCCTCACTATAAATACACTTCACAGCATAATTCTCTGGTCAATGCCCTAAGGTTCGGTCAACACTTCATTCAGCCGACACAAACAACGAACGGTGAAAATCATTCATGCCTTCCTCTCCACTAATCATGAACTCGGCTCGTATTTCTGATAATCACCCAAGTACAAACCCCTTCACCTTAGAGAGCTCGAGCAACTAGACGGTTGGGATGGGAAAATTCACATCGGGGTGGTCGGAATTCCTCAAGTAAGCGGTGGCGGTCAGGGTATTCTTGCTGGCGGAGGAAACCATCGGAGTGGATGGGGTTGGGCGTGGAAGTGGAGGACATCGAGGGGCTTCCGATGAGCACCCCAGATCTGACGGCGGTGGACTATTGAGACGACCCGATTTCCCGTTCTCACGGAAACAAGGTTATCTTTGGAATATAACACAGAAACATATAATAGCAGAACAGAATTAAATAAATACACCAGATATGAACAACAAAATATACTGGATAAAAGTAATCATCAGAGTTACACAGTATACAGGATCTTACTTAGTACAAATACAGTTCAGCTATACATAAATGTCTACAGCGGAAATAAACAAAATATGTACAATAGGAGCTGAACAGCATAAAAAGAGATAAATGATAGAATCCATCTTCAGCTCCAGCTATCCAGAAAGAACCAGCTAAACCTGAAAACAAGGCTGCCCGTGTAGAAAAAGAGGCACCCGAGTTTGAAAGTGAAACAAACTACGAGTCAGTCATGGGACTGGTATGAGAAATCCACTCAACACATATATAATTGGCTAATCACAGGACCACGCCACTTTCGTGGAACGGGTTTACTCCATTTGATTGCCAGTGCTTTACGACAAATCTTTCTTTTAAACATCGCTATGCTTTTATAAAAATGAAGCCATTATAAGACTCAGTTCCCATCACATAATGCAACGCAAACCGGAGGATAGAGTTTTACCTTATAATGGCCAAAATATGATTGATACGAATAAAACAAAGGCATTTGATATTATTGCTAGTGTTTATATGTTCTGAAAACAATTTCAAATCATAACTATCAATCATAGACGGCATGGGTACCATATATCATGTCGTCATATATATATACAATCAAAACCGCACGATGTCGTATTTGGAAATTGGATTTCCGTCATGAACCAAGGCAAAAGATAGTCCTTACCGAATTCGAGACGCTCTAGCCCGCCCCTCAGGATCAGAGCTCGAGTGACCCTTGGATCGTCAGGGCCGGTCCACCGATGTGGATTAAAATTCCTGAACACTGCGTTTCCCCACCCTTTGGGGTGTAAATGAGCCAACGAATGACTCCATCGGACCCGGATCGTCCGATCAAACCGAGGCGCCTCGCAACAGCAACAACCACATAGGTGAAAAGTATATAAATGTCAGGGCTGGTAGGTCACTGACACCACCCTAGCTAGAAAGAAACGCAGGCCCTCCCTGATGTCCTCTCCCGTTTTAGGTTCATACCGGGGTGTGAGGCTCGCGAATTCACGTTATACAAAAAGCTACGCCACACAGGCGGTGCTTTAATCATCACCACAAGACTTTGCTTTTCAACAGAAGTCCTGATCACTGCATCTTAGCATGCCACACAGGCAATTCATGCCATGCGACTGATGTCCATCGATATACAACCTCTGAGCTCGTGCGTCTCAGAGAAGGGCGTTAAGCAAAAGAATAAATTCTCCATCGCCAAACAGATGTATATTTAATAGAGATCAATCAACACAGAATAAAATCCAATGTCAGACACACAGTCCATTTACAAGTCCGTTCTGGGTCTGAACGAAACCGGAGGCACTAAATACCCCGCAAACCCTTCGACCACCACGTACGTCTGGACGATCACCACTCATTATCCATATTTCGGGATGCCTCCCAATCAGGACCTCGGTTACCATCCAAACGAGGTGAAGATCTCCGGTCTTCGAACGCCGTCTTCATCTTCGACTTTCAATCGTCGGTCAATTATTTGAAATGAGAATTAACTCGGCCTTTTCAAATAATTCTCGTATATGTAGAATTTCAATTCAATTTATTTCAATGGTTAAATTATTCGACAACACCAATCTTGATCTTTAATGTAATTTTCACACCAAACACATTCAACCATCAAACAAAAAACCACATAAATCGAGCAAATTCAGTTTATTTCTATTCCATATCGCTTATGATATTTTATAACTATTTATCGCTATTTTTATTTATTTTAAAATAGCTATTTTATTCAAAACGACGCTTCGGGCCATAAGGCGGCCGTGGCGCTGTTTTTCTTCAGATTTGATTTACACATATCTGAAAATCTAACCGTTGGATCCTCGCAAAATTTACATCATTAGAAAGGTCTTTTCAAAACGAATCCAACGGTTCCAGTTTCGGGAAATTCCGACGGTCGGATCTCCCGGTACAATCGTTTGAAGTTTCGATTTCAAAATACGAACTGCAGCGTCGTTATTCGATTAAATATATAATTATATTTATATATATATATATATATATATATATATATATATATAATCGCTTCTGGTGCTGTTTTTCTTCAGATTTGAATTAAACATTCCAGACAATCCAACCGTTGGATTTTTACAAGGTTGGTGCCGTTGGAAAGATTATTCCAAGGCGAACCCGACGGTGGAGGTTTCGGGAAAATCCAATGGTCGGATTTCCCGCACTAGTCGTTTGAAATCACGGTTTCAAAATACGAACTGCACGGCCTCGTTTCGTTTTAAATTTATTTATATTTATATATTTATATAAATATAGTTCATTCAATGATTTCCATATCGTTTTCACTTCAAATATTTTTCTAACACCTTAAAATTTTGGAAAATTTCGCCATAACCTCCCCTGCACCGGGAGCATCGGGAAATTGCAAATAGCTTTCCCGGTCCTTCTAATCTCAAAAAGAAAAAGAAAAAGCCAAGCGGCTAGCCAACAGGCTCATAAAATCATCACCCAAACAAAACAGTAAATGTGTACCTATTTGTCGGGCACAAAATTTTATTCCTCTTCTCTAGCCCCTTTGCTATAACCTGTTCAATGAATATGTATGTACATATATACACAGTTCTTATCATTTATCATTTTCTATTCGACTTCTTATTTGATTTCTATTTGGTTTAAAAACACCATTCATTCTAATGTTACATAAATAGGTGCAAATCATTTCATTAGCTAATTAATGAATATTTCAACTCATATATGTTTATTTTGAACAAGTGGCTATTTTTAACACTTCACACTTCAACGATTTATGCATACAATAAAAATGTGATTTTTATTGTAAAACAATTCATTTCAAAACATTATTTTTCTATATTGTTCCTATAGGTGATAAAAATAAGATTTTTATCATAAAACAATTTCTTTTAAAACGAGATTATTTTACACAGTTCATATAGTCGATAAAAGGTGATTTTTATTATCAAACAATTTATTTCAAAATATGAATACCATTCAACACATGAATTTCTAATCAACGAATGAATATCAATTCAACACATGAATGTTTTCTATAATTGAATAAATAGAGTTTAAGCATATGAAAATAATTCAAACACACGAATATTATTCAAAATTTCGGCAGCATAACGGCAGGGTAGTTAAACCGGGACCGTCCCTAGTACGGCTCCTCGCTCTACCTTAAAACCTCGCGGTTTTTGACAATGGGGATCATGCATCTAGTTCGCACGCAGGCGGCATGTATATATTTATTTCATTTCCACAAACTAATCCTATGTGGTTTCAACCAAATATTTTTCAACCACAAGCGGGTATTTTTCAACCACAATCAACCAATATCAATCACAAACAATCCCAAACAATCATTCGCTATCAATCAATTTTCACAACCATTTCAACCAATAAATATCGTCCATGGTTTGTGGACGAGGGGCGTATATATATATATATATATATATATATTATATATAGCAATTCATTTTTATTTCAACACATATATATTTTTAAATCAGAAATCTCACCAATAGCTATCCAACTACTATGACTCTTCCTTAGAGAAACCTTCGCCAATCTCGCCTTTTGTCGCTTTCGTTGCCCGTATCTCTACATATGTAAAAATCGAATTTTGACTATGTTATTCAATATATAAAAATCTGATTTTTACTTCGACTTTCAATATATAAAAATCTGATTTTTACTTCGACTTTCAATATATAAAAATCTGATTTTTACTTCAACTTTAAAAATATGATCTTTTCTATTTTAAAGTTTAGATCTTTTCTATTCTAAAGTTTAAATCTTTTTCTATTCTAAAGTTTAAATCTTTTTCTATACTAAAGTTTAAATCTTTTTCCTTTTAAAATCTAAATCTTTTTCCTTTTAAAATCTAAATCTTTTTCCTTTTAAAATCTAAATCTTTTTCCTTTTTAAAATCTTAAAATAAAAATCAGTTTTTAAAACCTTTTCAAAATCAGTTCTACATCTTTTTAAAATAAATCAGTTTTAAATCAATTTAAAAAATCAGTTTTAATCCTTTTAAAAAAAATCTGTTTTAACCTTTAAAAAAAATACAGTTTTAATAGAATTAAAAATAAAACAACTTACATTGCTGCGAAGAAGAAGGGGGGGTTTGGAGACGTCGGCGGCAGGAGGCGGAGCAGGCGGTGGCTTGTGGAGGAGGGCGGTGGTCGTTGGTCTCGGCGGAAGGTTCTTCGATGAGGGCGCGGGTCTGGGGTTCCACGCGAGAGAGGAGGAGAGGCGGTGGGAAGGAGGATCGGGAGGCTGACGCGGCGGGGCTGGAGGTGGCGATCGCCTGAGCGACGGCGAGGCTGGAGCGCGTTTTTTTTTTATTTATTTATTTTGATTTCTGATTTAATGAAATCGGGGGGGGGGCCAGAAAGATAAAAAGGGAAGGAGTCATTATATTTTTTTTATTTTTATTAATTAATTTAATTGCATAAAGTTGACTTTTACCCGCGACCTCGAAACGAGGCCCACCGCCTGTCGTCCATAGCGTTTTACCCCCATTCCGAACACAATGGGATATGTATCGCAAGCTGATTTGATCGTTACAATCAGTTTCCGTTGAATTTATATTTAAATCACTATATTGAATTTTAAACGTACATTTCAAATTAGTGGGGCCACATACGAACTCGAAAAATTTCAGAAAAATATTTTCTAGCCTCGTATTGACGATACGGTCCTAACAAAACTAGTTTCGTCGAATTCTGAGACCGTTTGAAAAATGGCCAATTTCCAGTTGATTAAAATCAACTGAAACTGGTCAAACGCGTTTTCCTTTGCCACGCTCACATTTTGATTCGAAAAATTATGAAATTTGAAACCTAACAATAACTTGACACTGCGGATCTAAAAAAAGTGGTTTCGTCGAAATCCGAGGTCGTATGCAAAATGTCCATTTTTAAGGGCCTGAATTCCATAGCGACTATTCAGAATTTTCAACTGGACATATCTTTTGATTCCCGCTATCAAATTTCGATTGGTCGGATTCGTTGGAAAGATATTATCAATTAGATTCCATTATTTTTGGTTTCACTAAAATCCGGATTGTTTTGCACCCGGTACAGTCCGACAAAGCTTGAATTCAAATTTTGAAACTGACACGCCCTTTCAGGCCTTGTTTATAATTATAATTAATTATATTCGTTTTCAATTGTCGATTCAAACTCAGTTTTCATCGCCATTATTTAAAATATTTATTTTAAATATTTAAAATCCATTATTTTAGCCAATTTAAAAATTTTAAATTGGTTCAGATTTTCTGGGTCGTTACAATCTCCCCCACTTAAAACTTTTCGTCCCCGAAAAGGAATAAAGTCGAAAGCGGTTTAATAAATCTACAATCACACAACACAATAACCAATTTGTTTTTAACCTTTCTAAAATATTCTGATCAAATCCTATATTCCTTCAAAAATCATTCAGAGTATAGAATAAATAGTGCACATCCATAGGAAGAAAATTGCAATAGAATAGAGAATTAAATGGTAATGCAGAGTGGGGTAAATGTACCTTGCACCAGAGTCAATCAGAGATATCTACTCGGCATCTAGGATAAGCTTTCTGAATGCTCTCCTCAGTTTCCCAAGTACAATCTCGCGGATCTCCACTCCATTGCACTTTGACTAAGTGAACCTTCTTGTTCCTCAGTTCTTTGGTTTCTTTGCCGATAATCTTAAGCGGCTCTCGCCTCACAGCTAATTCTGGGGTTATTTCAATATCCTGCTGAGCTGCTTCTTCCACGATCAAGTCTGGATCATGAACGTGCTTTCGAAGTTGAGATATATGAAATACATCATGCACTCCAGGCAACCAGTCAGGCAGTTTGACCCTATAAGCGAGAGTTCCGATCCGTTCCAGAATAGGAAACGGACCAATGAATTTGGGCGCTAACTTTCCAGTTTTACCGAACCGGATTACTCCTCTCATCGGTGATACTTTCAAATATACATAGTCGCCAACTTCAAATGATATATCTCTTCTTCTTCTATCGGCATAGCTCTTTTGTCGGCTTTGAGCGGCGAGTAATCGCTTCTTAATAAAATCGACTTTGTCAGTAGCTTCGCGAATCATATCAGGACCCAACACAAGTCTATTTCCAGGCTCGACCCAACAAGCAGGAGATCGGCACGGTCTACCATATAATGCTTCGAATGGCGACATTGTCAGACTCGCCTGGTAGCTGTTGTTATAAGAGAATTCAGCCAAATGCAAATGGTCTTCCCATGATCCACCAAAATCTAGAACGCAAGCCCGCAATAGATCCTCTAAAATGCGATTCACCCTCTCAGTCTGACCGTCTGCCTGAGGATGATAAGCGGTGCTCAAGTTTAACTTCGTTCCTAGCTCGACTTGAAATGCTTCCCAGAATTTGCTAGTGAATATTGTATCTCTATCACTTACTATACTGAGCGGCACTCCATGTAGTCTAACTATTTCCCTGACGTAAATCTGCGCCAGACTCTGAGCAGTTCTGTTTGATCTGACAGGTTGAAATGGGCGGTCTTCGTGAAGCGATCTACGATCACCCAAATACTGTCATTTCCCTTTCTGGTTCTGGGCAAACCATCAATGAAATCCATAGAAATATGTTCCCACTTCCAGCCAGGAACTTCTAGCGGTTGCAATAATCCAGCCAATTTCTGTTGGTCGCTCTTGACTAGCTGGCAAGTAGGGCATCGGCTGACATATAAAGAAATGTCCCTTTTCATCGACTTCCACCAGAAAGTGCGTTTGATGTCATTATACATTTTGCTTACTCCCGGATGGATACTGATTTTTGACTTGTGGCATTCATCCAATACTTCCTTTCGAAGTTTAGGAATGTTAGGGACACAGATTCGACCTTTGAGCCTTAAAATCCCATCATTGTCTACTTGAAAACTCGAGGGTTCGCCTTGTTGAATTATCCCTCTGATCTTCTGAATGAAGTGATCATCCTCCTGAAGAGCAGATATCTTATCTAGCAATGAAGTCGTGATAATAAAACTGGCGATCATTTCATTCTTTCGGCTTAATGCATCAGCCACGACATTGGCTTTTCCTGGAGTATATATAATTTCGAAGTCATATGCCGCAAGAAACTCCAGCCAACGTTGCTGTCTCAAATTCAAGTCCTTCTGAGTGAACAGGTACTTTAATGATTGGTGATCTGTAAACAGTTCAAATCTCTCACCCAGAAGATAGTGTCTCCAGATTTTCAAAGAGAATATGATAGCCAATAACTCAAGATCATGAGTTACATAGTTTTTCTCGTGCGGCTTCAGTTGACGGCTAGCATAAGCAATTACTTGGCCTCTTTGCATTAACACTGCGCCAAGGCCCTCTCTAGACGCATCAGTCCAGACTTTTAAATCTTGGTTGCCATCGATGATGGTTAACACTGGAGCTGTCGTTAATCTTAACTTTAGCTCTTCGAAAGCCTCCTCACTTTCTAGAGTCCATTTGAATTTAGAATGCTTCTTTGTAAGCTTTGTTAAATGACCAGATATCTTCGAAAAGTTTTTAACAAACTTCCGGTAATAGCTAGCCAATCCGAGAAAACTGCGGACTTCAGTGGGGGTACTGGGCTGTTTCCAATTCTGAATGGCCGTGATTTTACTTGGATCCACAGCGATTCCTTCTTTCGATACAACATGACCCAGAAATTTCACTTCATCTTGCCAGAAGATACATTTGGAAAATTTGGCTTTTAATACATTCCGTCTGAGAATTTCCAAAACCTGTTCCAGATGCTTTTCATGTTCGGCCTTTGATTTAGAGAAGATTAGAATATCATCAATAAAAACCAAAACAAATTTATTCAATACTCCTCTGAATACTCTGTTCATTAGATCGACGAAATAAGCTGGAGCGTTACATAAGCCGAATGGCATTACTAACCACTCGTAGAATAGGTCGGGGCCTCTGAACGCTGTCATTGGAACACACTCTTCGGCAATTCGAAGTTGATGGAATCCTGTAGCTAGGTCCATTCGTGAGAATACTTGTGCTCCATTTAATCGATCCAACAAATCATCTATTCGCGGCAATGGATATTTGTTCTTTATTGTCTGTTTGTTCAGATCTCGATAATCCACACATAGACGTAGAGTACCGTCAGATTTTGGGACAAACACCACTGCTGCACCCCAATCAGAGAAACTAGGCCTGATCAGACCCTTCCATACTAGCTGTCGTGTTTGATTGTCTAATTCCTCTTTTTCTTTCAAGGACATTCTTCGAATAGCGTGAACTACCGGCCTTGCATTGGGAATCAAAGCAATCTTGAAATCTATTTCTCTCTGCGGAGGTAAGCGAACAACTTCTTCGAATACGTCTGCATAGTTCTTGACGACAGGAATATCTTTGATGAGGTCGGGAATATTCTCTGCGATTTCAGGGACATTTTCTATTTGGTCCGGAGAAACATTTAGAGCTGCCCAGAAGTCTTTTCTATTAGCATTCTGACCTTCACACGGTATGGTTATATAACTCCCGGATTTAATCTTAGCTCTAACAACTCTCTCGGCGCGTCTAACCTCTGCTTCATATTTGGTTAACCAATCTAATCCCAAAATAAGATCGAATTCATCAAAATTCATGACGACAGAGATAATAGGGAATTTGTAGCAAGAAAAGGAGACGGGTACTGCACAAACCCAACTGAGATTGATGGAACCTCCAACTGGATTTCGGACAGTCATTGGCTCTTTGAGTTTCTTCAAATTCAAATTCAACTTCTTGACTGCACTCTTTGCAGTAAAGCTTCTTGACGCGCCTGTGTCAAACAGTACTTTAACTGGAATGTTTTTGACATTGAGCGTGCCTTCTAAAACATCAGACCTTTCCTGATCAGATGAGGGCTCGGAAGTTTCTGCTACTTCATTTACTTGAACTATTTCAGTCTTTCTGAATAGCGGGCAGACCTTTAAAAGATGACCCGCCTGATGACATCCACCACATTTCCTATTCTATTGAAATCCCTTCTTGGGTGGGAACTTATTCTATCTTTGTTGGTTCCAAGATTTACAACTTATCGCCAAATGTCCTTTTCTATTGCAGCTTGAGCACGTGGCGGTCGTTATTCGTTCGCTCCCAGATTCAGCCCTTTTTCTCTTGGCACTGGGCTTCTTATTGACCTCCGACCTTGTATTGGCTTCAGGAATATCAGTTTCTGACTTTGCCATGTCACTAGAACTGACTTCTTCTTCGTCGCATAACATTCCTTTCTTATGGAGATCTTCATACTGATAGGCCATATATATCATTTCAGAAAAAGGAAGCTTCACATGCCCCAATACTTTATTCTGGTATTTCCTTTGAAGTCCGTGAATAAATCTCAGATTTTTCCTCTTCGGATTTTCAATTAGATGAGGGGCAAAGTGAGAAAGTTCATTGATTTTCTTATGATATTCGGGAATTGTCATGTCTCCTTGTATTAGATAAGAAAATTCATCACATAATCGCTCAGTTGCTTCGGGAGGAGTAAATCTTCCTAAGAAAATCACTTTGAATCTGTCCCAGGTGATATCACCTTCTGGATTATTTCTGATGATTGATTCCCACTAGATTAAAGCTTCTTCTTTGAGCGCCCAAGATGCTACTAACCGTTTCTGGTCATCTCTCAGCTGGATATGCTCAAAGATTCTCTCGACAGAACTCATCCAAGCTTGAGTTTGAATAATAGATTCACTGCCCGAGAATTGGGCTCCACCCAGATTTCGGTATCTCTTGAATAGGGCCTCTAGATTGGGTTCTGTATTCCTTCTGTTTCTGGCACTCATTTTCTAGTACGTCTGCAATTAGCAGACAAAGTGTCAGGTCAACAGAAAAGATATTTCAAAATATAGAGACAAATACTTGAATGTAAATGTGTCTATCGATGTGTAATTTCATCCTACTTTACTCATACTAGGATATTACTGACCCTATCTGTATGGAGTTACCCGTCCTAGAACACTACTGGTTCTATTTCTAACGAGTTCGTTCTAATGTTATATTCCAGAACTAAGCTTAACCAAAGCTCTGATACCACGATGAGACGACCCGATTTCCCGTTCTCACGGAAACAAGGTTATCTTTGGAATATAACACAGAAACATATAATAGCAGAACAGAATTAAATAAATACACCAGATATGAACAACAAAATATACTGGATAAAAGTAATCATCAGAGTTACACAGTATACAGGATCTTACTTAGTACAAATACAGTTCAGCTATACATAAATGTCTACAGCGGAAATAAACAAAATATGTACAATAGGAGCTGAACAGCATAAAAAGAGATAAATGATAGAATCCATCTTCAGCTCCAGCTATCCAGAAAGAACCAGCTAAACCTGAAAACAAGGCTGCCCGTGTAGAAAAAGAGGCACCCGAGTTTGAAAGTGAAACAAACTACGAGTCAGTCATGGGACTGGTATGAGAAATCCACTCAACACATATATAATTGGCTAATCACAGGACCACGCCACTTTCGTGGAACGGGTTTACTCCATTGGATTGCCAGTGCTTTACGACAAATCTTTCTTTTAAACATCGCTATGCTTTTATAAAAATGAAGCCATTATAAGACTCAGTTCCCATCACACAATGCAACGCAAACCGGAGGATAGAGTTTTACCTTATAATGGCCAAAATATGATTGATACGAATAAAACAAAGGCATTTGATATTATTGCTAGTGTTTATATGTTCTGAAAACAATTTCAAATCATAACTATCAATCATAGACGGCATGGGTACCATATATCATGTCGTCATATATATATACAATCAAAACCGCACGATGTCGTATTTGGAAATTGGATTTCCGTCATGAACCAAGGCAAAAGATAGTCCTTACCGAATTCGAGACGCTCTAGCCCGCCCCTCAGGATCAGAGCTCGAGTGACCCTTGGATCGTCAGGGCCGGTCCACCGATGTGGATTAAAATTCCTGAACACTGCGTTTCCCCACCCTTTGGGGTGTAAATGAGCCAACGAATGACTCCATCGGACCCGGATCGTCCGATCAAACCGAGGCGCCTCGCAACAGCAACAACCACATAGGTGAAAAGTATATAAATGTCAGGGCTGGTAGCTCACTGACACCACCCTGGCTAGAAAGAAACGCAGGCCCTCCCTGATGTCCTCTCCCGTTTTAGGTTCATACCGGGGTGTGAGGCTCGCGAATTCACGTTATACACAAAGCTACGCCACACAGGCGGTGCTTTGATCATCACCACAAGACTTTGCTTTTCAACAGAAGTCCTGATCACTGCATCTTAGCATGCTACACAGGCAATTCATGCCATGCGACTGATGTCCATCGATATACAACCTCTGAGCTCGTGCGTCTCAGAGAAGGGCGTTAAGCAAAAGAATAAATTCTCCGCCGCCAAACAGATGTATATTTAATAGAGATCAATCAACACAGAATAAAATCCAATGTCAGACACACAGTCCATTTACAAGTCCGTTCTGGGTCTGAACGAAACCGGAGGCACTAAATACCTCGCAAACCCTTCGACCACCACGTACGTCTGGACGATCACCACTCATTATCCATATTTCGGGATGCCTCCCAATCAGGACCTCGGTTACCATCCAAACGAGGTGAAGATCTCCGGTCTTCGACCACCGTCTTCATCTTCGACTTTCAATCGTCGGTCAATTATTTGAAATGAGAATTAACTCGGCCTTTTCAAATAATTCTCGTATATGTAGAATTTCAATTCAATTTATTTCAATGGTTAAATTATTCGACAACACCAATCTTGATCTTTAATGTAATTTTCACACCAAACACATTCAACCATCAAACAAAAAACCACATAAATCGAGCAAATTCAGTTTATTTCTATTCCATATCGCTTATGATATTTTATAACTATTTATCGCTATTTTTATTTATTTTAAAATAGCTATTTTATTCAAAACGACGCTTCGGGCCATAAGGCGACCGTGGCGCTGTTTTTCTTCAAATTTGATTTACACATATCTGAAAATCTAACCGTTGGATCCTCGCAAAATTTACATCATTAGAAAGGTCTTTTCAAAACGAATCCAACGGTTCCAGTTTCGGGAAATTCCGACGGTCGGATCTCCCGGTACAATCGTTTGAAGTTTCGATTTCAAAATACGAACTGCAGCGTCGTTATTCGATTAAATATATAATTATATTTATATAAATATAAATATAATCGCTTCTGGCGTTGTTTTTCTTCAGATTTGAATTAAACATTCCAGACAATCCAACCGTTGGATTTTTACAAGGTTGGTGCCGTTGGAAAGATTATTCCAAGGCGAACCCGACGGTGGAGGTTTCGGGAAAATCCAATGGTCGGATTTCCCGCACTAGTCGTTTGAAATCACGGTTTCAAAATACGAACTGCACGGCCTCGTTTCGTTTTAAATTTATTTATATTTATATATTTATATAAATATAGTTCATTCAATGATTTCCATATCGTTTTCACTTCAAATATTTTTCTAACACCTTAAAATTTTGGAAAATTTCGCCATAACCTCCCCTGCACCGGGAGCATCGGGAAATTGCAAATAGCTTTCCCGGTCCTTCTAATCTCAAAAAGAAAAAGAAAAAGCCAAGCGGCTAGCCAACACGCTCATAAAATCATCACCCAAACAAAACAGTAAATGTGTACCTATTTGTCGGGCATAAAATTTTATTCCTCTTCTCTAGCCCCTTTGCTATAACCTGTTCAATGAATATGTTTGTACATATATACACAGTTCTTATCATTTATCATTTTCTATTCGACTTCATATTTGATTTCTATTTGGTTTAAAAACACCATTCATTCTAATGTTACATAAATAGGTGCAAATCATTTCATTAGCTAATTAATGAATATTTCAACTCATATATGTTTATTTTGAACAAGTGGCTATTTTTAACACTTCACACTTCAACGATTTATGCATACAATAAAAATGTGATTTTTACTGTAAAACAATTCATTTCAAAACACTATTTTTCTATATAGTTCCTATAGGTGATAAAAATAAGATTTTTATCATAAAACAATTTCTTTTAAAATGAGATTATTTTACACAGTTCATATAGTCGATAAAAGGTGATTTTTATTATCAAACAATTTATTTCAAAATATGAATACCATTCAACACATGAATTTCTAATCAACGAATGAATATCAATTCAACACATGAATGTTTTCTATAATTGAATAAATAGAGTTTAAGCATATGAAAATAATTCAAACACACGAATATTATTCAAAATTTCGGCAGCATAACGGCAGGGTAGTTAAACCGGGACCGTCCCTAGTACGGCTCCTCGCTCTACCTTAAAACCTCGCGGTTTTTGACAATGGGGATCATGCATCTAGTTCGCACATAGGCGGCATGTATATATTTATTTCATTTCCACAAACTAATCCTATGTGGTTTCAACCAAATATTTTTCAACCACAAGCGGGTATTTTTCAACCATAATCAACCAATATCAATCACAAACAATCCCAAACAATCATTCGCTATCAATCAATTTTCACAACCATTTCAACCAATAAATATCGTCCATGGATTGTGGACGAGGGGCGTATATATATATATATATATATATATATATATATATATATATATATATATATATATATTATATATAGCAATTCATTTTTATTTCAACACATATATATTTTTAAATCAGAAATCTCACCAATAGCTATCCAACTACTACGACTCCTCCTTACAGAAACCTTCGCCAATCTCGCCTTTTGTCGCTTTCATTGCCCGTATTCTCTACATATGTAAAAACCGAATTTTGACTATGTTATTCAATATATAAAAATCTGATTTTTACTTCGACTTTCAATATATAAAAATCTGATTTTTACTTCGACTTTCAATATATAAAAATCTGATTTTTACTTCGACTTTAAAAATATGATCTTTTCTATTTTAAAGTTTAGATCTTTTCTATTCTAAAGTTTAAATCTTTTTCTATTCTAAAGTTTAAATCTTTTTCTATACTAAAGTTTAAATCTTTTTCCTTTTAAAATCTAAATCTTTATCCTTTTAAAATCTAAATCTTTTTCCTTTTAAAATCTAAATCTTTTTCCTTTTAAAATCTAAATCTTTTTCCTTTTTAAAATCTTAAAATAAAAATCAGTTTTTAAAACCTTTTCAAAATCAGTTCTACATCTTTTTAAAATAAATCAGTTTTAAATCAATTTAAAAAATCAGTTTTAATCCTTTTAAAAAAAATCTGTTTTAACCTTTAAAAAAAATACAGTTTTAATAGAATTAAAATTAAAACAACTTACATTGCTGCGAAGAAGAAGGGGGGTTTGGAGACGTCGGCGGCAGGAGGCGGAGCAGGCGGTGGCTTGTGGAGGAGGGCGGTGGTCGTTGGTCTCGGTGGAAGGTTCTTCGATGAGGGCGCGGGTCTGGGGTTCCACGCGAGAGAGGAGGAGAGGCGGTGGGAAGGAGGATCGGGAGGTTGATGCGGCGGGGCTGGAGGTGGCGATCGCCTGAGCGACGGCGAGGCTGGAGCGCGTTTTTTTCTTTTTTCTTTTGTATTTATTTTGATTTCTGATTTAATGAAATCGGGGGGGCCAGAAAGATAAAAAGGGAAGGAGTCATTATATTTTTTTATTTTTATTAATTAATTTAATTGCATAAAGTTGACTTTTACCCGCGACCTCGAAACGAGGCCCACCGCCTGTCGTCCATAGCGTTTTACCCCCATTCCGAACACAATGGGATATGTATCGCAAGCTGATTTGATCGTTACAATCAGTTTCCATTGAATTTACATTTAAATCACTATATTGAATTTTAAACGTACATTTCAAATTAGTGGGGCCACATACGAACTCGAAAAATTTCAGAAAAATATTTTCTAGCCTCGTATTGACGATACGGTCCTAACAAAACTAGTTTCGTCGAATTCTGAGACCGTTTGAAAAATGGCCAATTTCCAATCGATTAAAATCAACTGAAACTGGTCAAACGCGTTTTCCTTTGCCACGCTCACATTTTGATTCGAAAAATTATGAAATTTGAAACCTAACAATAACTTGACACTGCGGATCTAACAAAAGTGGTTTCGTCGAAATCCGAGGTCGTATGCAAAATGTCCATTTTTAAGGGCCTGAATTCCATAGCGACTATTCAGAATTTTCAACTGGACATATCTTTTGATTCCCGCTATCAAATTTCGATTGGTCGGATTCGTTGGAAAGATATTATCAATTAGATTCCATTATTTTTGGTTTCACTAAAATCCGGATTGTTTTGCACCCGGTACAGTCCGACAAAGCTTGAATTCAATTTTTGAAACTGACACGCCCTTTCAGGCCTTGTTTATAATTATAATTAATTATATTCGTTTTCAATTGTCGATTCAAACTCAGTTTTCATCGCCATTATTTAAAATATTTATTTTAAATATTTAAAATCCATTATTTTAGCCAATTTAAAAATTTTAAATTGGTTCAGATTTTCTGGGTCGTTACAACTATCGGAAGTGCGGTGGTGGTTTTGGCCGTGGAGCTGAAGTCGATATACGACTTTGAAGTGAAAACCTGATCAGCCCGATTCTGGGTAACGAAAATGAATTGTGATGGTAATTTAATTAAACTAATTAAGTTTAATGATAGCTTGGTTAACAAATGGGATACTAACTAAATCATAATCATGTACAGGCAATTTGGGAGGATTTGAAACCAGAGCCAACATGAAGAAGGAACAAGGAGCAGTATTATGTGAATCAGAAAAGGATTTGTCAGCCTGAATTTACCTGAACGTAATTAGTTAATGTGGGATTAATTAGCTTATTAATTAGGTTTAATTATTTAGGTGTTAATGATTTTACTAATAAAAACTAAAATAGAAGTTAATTAATGACGTATTCAAAGGATTAGTTTAGACTGAACGAAACATATTAACAAAAATTTATTTGGGATACAACTAGGAAACTAGTTTAATGAAATTAGTTAATTAGAGTGTAGTTAATTAAGTCATTAGTTAGTTTAATTAAACCGTTTGGATAAAAAAATTAATTAAGGAATTTAACATGTAACTAGTTAAATGGAATATTGATTAGGGAATAGTGTTTAGTTTAAATATGTTTAGGTAATTAATTAGATTAATTAAAACTTAGTTAAGTGTTAATTAAGAAATTTGTTAATTATTAATTAATTGTTAATCTTAAATTGTTAATAACTTTTTATTGGATAAACAGAATTGGATAAAACAACTTGCGTTATGATCGTGACGAAGAGCTGAACATTCTGGAACTAACCTGGACGGGATTCAAAGAAGCAGGATTTTTCAATAAAATTAAATGACTGTTTAATTTTATTGAAATCGGACCGTTCAACAAATCAACTCAAGGTGAGTTAAGCTCACTCAGTTTTTCCAATTTATATATTTTATATAAATGGGATTTTTATTTCGTGTGCTCTGTTTGGTAATGGTTGATTGATTGCTAGTATTATAATTATTTGTTGATTTAACTAATGAAATTAAACCGTTGTTTAATTTCAGTGAAATACCAAATCGTTATTTTAACGATTGGTTCCAATAAAGGTAACTTACCTTGGTTGGTCACGTTTATAAAATAAACGTGTTTAAATTGTTGAATTGTTTGAATGGCGTGTGGTTGATGTTAAATGGCCATTATTTATTGTTTACAATTAAATGAAACTGAATGATCTGGTTTGTAATAACCGTTTGAATACAGGGAAGAACAGGTTGGAGGGATCCAACCGGATTCCTCAAATATAATATTTATTATCATATATGAGCCGTCCTTTTTGTGGTGATTGGTGTGATTGTTGATTATTGAATATTCAACATCTGTTAGTTTAAAACTAATGGGCGGTATTGACTGAGTATTTGGCAGCGTGTGGCCTATAAAATCAATCGTATTATAAATATTAATTCACCGTCAGGAGAGTCGATAGAAATGAAGTTATAAAATTTAAGTTATAACTAGAGATAGATTTTGAAATGTATTATTTTGAATAAAAGTTATTAAAGAGAAATAAATATTTTATTTATTTAAGACTTTGATTTATTATTAATTGATTTTATAAAGAAAATTCTGATGTAAATCAAGATTTATAAGTACAAGATAAGAAATAAAATTGCATAGTAAAATTTGGATAATCGTTTTGTTAAGAAACAATTAAATGGAAATTATTTAAAATGAGAATTAATTGGAATCGGTTAATGAGATAATCGAGTTTTGAGTTAATTAAATCGACTGTTTTGAATTGGAATTGATTATCAAATTAATGTGTTTTGATTAAAATAGTTAAATGAATATTGTTTAAATTTAAATAAGATTTTATAAAGGGGTTTACTATTTAATTTAGTTAATAAAGGAATTAACTACTAAAGTAGTTAATGATTGAAATAAATTATTATTTTAATTAATGATAATTTAGAAAATTACTTTTTAAATGGGAATGCATTTAAAACGTGATTGAAGGTGAAATGTAATCCAATTGGATGGTGAAAGGAATTCATGAACGGGTTTTATATTTAAAACCCGAATTTTTATAACGGAGATATAAAGAGAATTTTAAGTGAATATGACAAATTAAAATAAAGGTTACTTAATTATTTAAATTAAGTGAAAGGCGATTAAGATATAAAAAGTTTAAGATAAACCAGAGTTATATAAATAAGGTTTAAAGTGTTAAAGCCTTAATCTTGCATTAACGTTACTTAATAATGGGATTAAGTAAAAGTGAAGGATTGAAATAAGATTTCCAAAGTAGGGAATGGTTAAATAGATTTGAAAGGAGATTGGTAAAAGTGAATTTGAGTAAAGAAGTGGGGCATAAGGTTGTATAACCGAATCCAATTTACAATGGAATGTGTTTTTGAGACTGGAATGGAATATTGGTTTGATTACAACTTATATTTGTCTGAAGATATGAACGTTGTTGATCAAGGTCTGAGAGGTAATTTAAAATACCCCAACTTGAACGACATCAGGATTATCTGAAGATGATATTAGTTGGTAATTGTAAAAGAGGTTAGTGATAGTTCATTATTTCCATTTGTGATATAATGCAACGTTTGGTGAAATTTTAGAGAATGTATAACGAGAGATCCGAAGTAAAGGAAATTAATTAGAAGGAAATGTAAAGTTGGGTTTTATTTTAGACAAATAAATATTAGTTATTGTTCAAGAATGGAATAAAGGATATTACGTGACACTGTTTTCGAATAAATAGTTTGAATGGATTTCCCAAGAGTAAAAAATAATGAATGACCGGGAATTTCGCTCGATCCGAATCAATCGCTAAACCGATCAAGACCGTTCGAAACGCCTGATTGTTTTGAGAACACGACAAAATAGAACGCAAACGGAAGAACATTTCATTGTTATTACAACAATTCCATCAGAATACAAGAATATACAGAGTATGAATAAATAAAATACATTCGATAAATATCAGATATTACAATTAATTACAAAGCAGCAGAAAATAATACAAAATACAACTGAAGGAGATATACGGATACAAAGCTTTCTGGATATCGTTCCAGCTGTAAACCAGGTTCCTGTGAATATAAATCTGCAAAACCAAAACTACTAGCTGCCCGTGTCAAAATAAAGGCACCCAGAGTTTAGGTTAAAACAATAAACTCCAGGTCAGTTATGGGACTGGTGTGAGAAATAAAACAACTATTAATCTTTATTTTAAAGTTCGGTAAATCAAGGGACCACGCCGTATAACACGGAACGGGTTTCCTCCCAAGAACACCAGTGCATAAAACAACAGCGCAATGCTAAATAAAGAAAAATGAAGCTATTATAAGACCCAGGTCACATCGCACAATGCAACACAAACCAGAGGATATGGTTTTCCCTTATAATAGCCAAAGCATGCTTGATACGTTTAAAACAAATCATTTGATACTATAATAAGTGTATAGTGTCAAAACAACTGCAAATATGTAACACCCCGTAATTCTGTAACACTAAGATTCACAAATCAAGGTTTAATTAATTCAAAATGGAAGAATTAAGGGAAACTGGTGGTGCCATTGCGTTCATCTCGAAATTCTACTTGAAAACGAGTCCGAGTTTGCGAGAATCGGAGTCCGTATGAGGGAGATATGACCCTCCGAAGTTTCAGGAATAATCAGAATAGAAAACAGCTCGAAATTCGAATTCGAAATTCGAATTCAAACCCAGAAGCGGGCTGGGCGGGAAAATTCCCACCCAGGACCCAGTTCGACTGGGTAGTCGACTAGGTAGTCGACCCCCCCAGAACCAGGTCGACTGCCCAGTCGACCTGGGTGTCGACCTGGGTGCAAAACCCACTTTTGGGCCTGGGTGCATTCTGATGTACCTGGTCTCGTTTTCTGCCTAGATTCGTCCGCCTAATCCTATATAAACAGCCCCTAGTCTCCTTCACTATTCACAATTCTTCTCTAACCTTATGCTGCAAAGATTCTTGGTGGACATGGCTTCTTTTACTCCTTTAAATTAAATAATAAATAAAATAATATATAAAATAAATCAAGACGAGGAAATGCTGCTCAAGACTTTCAAGAGGAGATTCAAAACAAGCTAGGATTCAAGTAAAGAATCAAACGACTTCAATGACTATTTTTCTACGAATCTAATATAATCTCTGTAAGCCGGCTACTTTTTAGATTTGAACGTTTTCTCTATTCGTGACATGAAATTAAAGGAATAAAAAATATGCCAAATCTTTCTGTTCGAATCAGTGCTTATGTCCTTGGACCTAATTAAGAACTGTTATGATTCGATGACCAATAAGACTGTGACTATGAAACTATGGACCTTAAAACCATATGCCTCTTTGACTATGAACATTGCCTATGAACATTGCCTGTGACTGTGACTCATGACTGTGAGAATTATTTTCCTTTGACTATGAACATCGCCTATGACTGTGATTCATTAACTGTGAGGATCTATTGCCTATGACTATCGATATAAGATTATTATTTATGCCCATGACACTGTAGTTACAAAACCATGTTGTACCCCAAACTGGCATTATATTGAATCTAGGCTTGACTTTCTATTTCTAGTTATCCTTGGATCTTGATCTTGGGAATTTACCTATTAAGTTAGGTCTACCCATGTTCTTGAACCTATACTATTCAACCCTTTTCATGTCGTAATATTACCAGATCTATATGCCTGTGAATTATCATCTTATGCCAGTTATTATGTCTATTCTTTCATGGCATTTTGGTTCATTCCCTTTTATCCACGAATCTAGATTTATTTATAATCTAGGTTGAATCACGATTTTACGAACGATGGGAATACGTTTTGGGAAAAACATGAAATTGACTAAACTTGGAAATTGGCATAATTTGGAAACATGCATTATAGCATGGCTATTAAGATGAAAATTAGAATAACAAGTCTAGTTTTGACATGAACTGAAATTAGAATATTAAATCAGAATTGGGTGGCTAAATTAAGCATGATAAGTATATTAGCATAATTGTGAATAATCTACATACATTGAGCGTAAATGGTAAATGGTTAAATGGGCCACAAAGTAAGTAGTTGGTATGCAAATTAAGTTTTGGGCATAAACGGTGAACTAGAATATGAAATCTAGTTTGTCATAAACTGTAAACTAGAATATAAAATCTAGTTTTTGGCATGAACTGTAAATGAGGATGTTGGATCTAAATTGCTATAAACTGTAAGATAGGCAAATCAAGATTTGGGCCTAGAATATAAGTCCATTAGTAGGCATGACAAATGTATAGGGTATAGGCCAAATTTATTTATAAAGGGAAAATGGACTTTGAGGATAAATTGTTAACAATTTATATATATACAAAAGAAAGGTTTATTAATGACATCTCTTTTAATAATACATACACCAGAAAGTTCTAGGGTGACAGAGAGGATAGTGTCTAGGCTTGGGTTTGGAAAATACAAGTTTCCTGCTCTCCCTGGCTATCCCTAACTGATCCGACGGACGGGATGGTTACTTTCAAAACCTGACTTGAAAATTAATCAAAACCCTTTGAACTTAGAAAACACAAATATGCCTAACCCGAGGTTAGACTGAGTCGCGATGTAAACCTGCTTGGAGCCAACCGGCACATCCAGTATTCGCAACAATATCTGTCTAATGTGAGTGGTCGCGCTTTAATTTATTTAGTTAAAGCTAGAACAAGAATGGTAGGGTTAAGTTAACTAAGACACTTAACCCATTTCAACATGATAACCAAACCGATGGGTGGGGTTAGGTTCATACTGACACTTAACACAGTTAAGCTAGAATGGGAGGGTTAAGTCCATAGGGACACTTAACCAAACTTAACATCGTAACAAGACAAGATTTGTAGGGGTTAAGTAACTAAGAAAACACTTATCCAAATTAACATGTTAACTAGACTAGAAGGTGGGGTTAAGTAAAGTTAATACACTTAGCCAAATTAACATGTTAACTAGACTAGAGGTTGGGGTTAAGTAAAATTTAATACACTTAGCCAATTTGATATGTTAGCTGGACTAGACCATAGGGTTAAGTAAACTTGAACACTTAACCATCAGATTGTGATAAATGAATAGGGTTAAGTCTAAAACCTGAAGGGATAATACTTAACCATTAATAAAATGTTAGTGAAAACAGATGGGCAAGGTTAAGTTAAAAAAGGAACACTTAACCAATACAGGATGAATGAATAGGGCTAAGTAATAAGAAATACTTAACCAATATAACTTGGTTTGTGGTAGGGTTAAGTCAACATGAATTACTGATAACACTTAACCAGTTTAACAGGATAAATGAAGAGGGTTAAGTTAGCTTGAATTGACTAATGACACTTAACCAATCCAAATTGACGAGAAAGAGAACTAAGTAGTAAACCTTAGTTAAAAGGAGCTAAGTAGTAAACCTTAGTTAAGAAAACAACGATTCTGGAAACTAAGTGGTAAACCTTAGTTAGCAAAACTAAGTAGTAATTCTTAGTATAACACGAGAAGGAGCGAACGTCCATCTAATTTTAATGAAGGCTCCAACGAATTGGGTTATGAAGCCCGAGGCTTCGAGGGGACGTAAGGGTACTCTTGGTATCCCTCTGTGAGGCTGCAGATGATCCTCCTGGGCTCACAGAGGTTAAGGTCTGCATTAGAAGAACCAAGGGTATGCCTTGGTTGCAAAATATGGCAACCTAAAGACTAGGATGGACCAGCGTGATTCGGCGAGAAACCGGTTGTAATGACCCAACTTTCCAGTACCTCGGAAGTTGTATCATTATATAAGAAAAGAAGTAGATAGAAGAAAAGAACTAAGAAAAGACATCAGAATCTCACAGCGGAACTTGGAACATAATATTATAACCCAAAATATTACATAACATAAGTCAAGTACATTGAAATACTTCATACATAGGGATACATGTCATCACAATTACATACTTAACACTTGTGATACTGACTTGCAGATAATTCTACATAACATATGATATATAAGCCAACACTTCAGATCCTGCCATCCAGCTACTCCAAATTTACTTTAGAACCTGGATCACTTGTCTACTCATAATAAATATTATGAGTACCCAAGAGTTTAAGGAAAACACAGAAAATAAACTCCGGGTCGGTCATGGACTGGTATGAGTAAACGATTTATAAACAAGTTTTAATAAATCACAATGATTCATAAGACCACGCCGTGAATACGGAACGGGTTTTTACCTTATGAGATCAAAAAGTTTACATATTTAAACAGATATTATGAAAATGTCTAGTGTTCCACAAATGATTTATAATCTAGTAGAATGCTTTCATCTCACATTCTACTTATAGCATACAAACAAAACCGTTAAGTGCTTATGGATATTGGGTTTCCAACTATGACAAGGTATGGAATCACCTTCTGGAGGTGTATCTCTAGATACAAATACACGGGTTCAACAAGAACATCTTGTAACCCGGCCACACATGACCGACCACTCATTTCTCTTGAGTGTATCGAATGTATATCAGCAACGGTGGTAGCAAGCCAACCGTTCCCCGAAACGGGTCAGAATCGACAATAGATTTTTAGAAGTAAATGAAACTCTAGATCAGATGATGATACATCCTAATAGGAGCTACCCACATAGCCATGTTGCCTGCCCGATTTTTGTCATTTTCGGTTGTGAAGCTCGAAGCTAAACGTTCCCTGACACATGCTTTTTATTTGCTTTGAACGTCACATCGTCAAACCCGCTAATCCACTAATTGACTTCTCCAAAAATAAATTACAAGTATAAAGTAAGAGAAACGAATTTCTCTACCACTTATAACTACGTTTGAAAAGATCAACGTACGTGATCAGTTAGGAATATTCTGTCAGACATTCGTCCATACAAGTTGTCCTGGGACTGGACAAACCGAAGGTACTATTCAGTACATCCATCCTAGGCAAGTCTTTACCTAGGACTTATACAATAGCCCTTGTACTTTACTCCGTCTTTAATTATCTTCAGCGTATTTGATTCGCTACGCTTATGTTAATACGAAGTGGTTCTTCGGATAACAATCCAACTGGTCTCTCCATATTAACAACGTTAAAATGGTCAAAACTTTGATAGTCGATGACTTAACTATCAAATGAAAATACGTGTGCACACAACAAATCTTATTTCCAATTGGAATTTCTATTTGATCATTCATCTATCTATATATATATTCATGTTCCTGTGTTTACGTATCACTACCCTTTCACATCAATCAGTCGCTGACTGTAATTATTAAGAGAACAACTTCCTAAGTATAAACCCCGAATGCCGAAACCAACATCAGATAAATACTCAGAAAATCAATCGATTTATTAATTCTAGTCAGTTCCTAATTTCTGTAATTCCATTTGAATTCTTATTTCAAAAATTCACATTCCTTTAATATTTTTATTTCAAAAAATATTAGCTTAACTCTTTTATTTTATATCATGCTATACCGTGTGCGAAGCACGGGCCTAAAACATTCTTATGTAAAATCTTCCCTTATAAAAATCCGATGTTAGAACATTTGGATCTCATATCGACAGTTAAATCTTTTCTCTTGATCTAATCTTATTTTATTTATCATTACTTGATAAATAAAATAAACATTTGCCTTTTACTCAATTTTTAATTATTATAAATATTTTACACACCGGTTTCCATTTTTGTACATGATCAAAATGTCCGACGATATGATATATAAATCTTCCCTAATTTATAAGATAATTTAATGTGTCATTTATTCAATTATTTAATTTATTTTTAAATAAATCCGTCGACTTCCTACAGTCAAGCTCTGTCCTTGATGTTCTGCTGTTTTCTTCCCCTGCCACCGTCTATGCTACTTTAAATAAAAACTTCTCTTTTTATTTAATTATATAAATTTTCCTTTATTTATATTTTTAAATTAAACTATTTTTAATTTAAAACTAATGTTAAAATCACTTTTTTATAACGTTTTGACCAAAGTACCAGTACCACTTTTCAAACTGCGGTGTGCACCTGGCAAACCAGCTCCAGATCACGTGTTCAACCCACGTTACCAAAGTACCAGGTGGTACTTCCGATTTTCGCCAACTACCAGATTTTGCCAAAATACCACTTTTCAGAACACCGGTGTGCGCATGGTAAATTAGCTTCTTGATCTCGTGTTCGCACCCATCAACCAAAATCTCGCCAAAACCCAAAGTTCTCGCCAAAACAAACTAAATATGAAATGCCGCTATTCTCACACCTCTTTTCTTCCCAATCTCTCATCTCTCCCTTTTCTTTTAAATAACATGTCCCAAAACCAGGGTGGAAATATCATTTTCATTTTTTTCTTTTATTATTTGCGTGACCTTTATTTGTACTCTATTCTCACCGACCTTTTCTTTTACCATTACAGCCATGGACTACTACTTCCTCCATCACGTCTTCCCATTCCGGTGCATAGTCCACACTCCATCCTTACTCATATACTTCTTCCTTGCACCATCTGTTTTCATGTGTCCACCGTGTGATGCCATGAAAATAAACATGCCTAGTTTTGATCATTCATTTCCGAGACCTGCTGTGATGACTTCGAAAGTTTTGCTTCCCATCTCCTTTCAGGAGCTCACGAAAAACCCAAACTGCTTGTTTATTCCCATTTACTAAATTTGTTTGGCCTACCACTTCCATTTGCCACTTTGGTTTCCACTCTCCCTTGTTATTTCGATTTTCATCTACTGTGTAAGCCAAGCTCTTGTTCATGTTGCCAACAGTTCTTGCTAGTGTTTCCTTCTTATTTTGTTTTTCCTTGCTGTCAAGTTGTCTCTCCCCTTTCTGTTGCTACCCATTCCGGTAGCTCTTCCATTTTACGTTTTGCATTTTACTTCCATTTTGTTTTGTTTATATTTACTTTCATTTTTAGTCATGTTACTTGACATTTAATATGCGAACATAGTAGGATAACATAACGGTAAAGGGTATGATTCATCTACAATATGTATTCACTGTCAAATCCCAACTGTGCACATTTTATCGGCACATGCACATGCGAAAAGAACCGTAACCAAGCCTTGTTATTATCCCGACACTTGCACGATCTGGACTGAAGGCGTCTTCCGCTGTCCGACCATTTTCCGATCATCCGGATCGCAAAACAACTAGTTCGGCTGAACCGGAAAAATTATACACTAATCCTAGCGATCAAAACGGTTTATTACTGCTAAAACATATCGTCGAGTAACCCCAAACAGTCGCCATGCGTTGTCGATACTAGGACCGCACTCTACCCGGACTTTTCTCGATACTTGGTTATCAAAACGAAATCATTCAAAAACTGTTTACTGTTTGTATTTGGAAGGGAAAATACATATTATACATAGTAATATTATAAACCAACCTGAATGTTTTTGTTCATTCATAGAACTAGGGCCTAACTTAAAGTAACACACTGATTATGAGAAATTGCATCAAAACAGAGTAAGGTCTTTGCATAGGGTATACACATTTTGGATTAAAGAGGATATCTACGGTGATCTGTGTGATCAGGAAAACATGGTTTCAGCTGTAAGTCCTCTCAATAACAATCAAAATAAGTGCAGCATATATGATTACAAATCTTGCATGGATCATTAAGGAAATATATAGTGAGGTTTACTCACCGTTCCAGCAGGTACGAGGCTCTATATATGATGGTGCTTAAATTTCCAGTTTTGCTCCTCTTTTTGCTTGAGATTCAAGTGACTGTAAAGTGGAGAATGGCAGCCTATTTATAGGCTTATATATATATAGTTTTATATTGGTTTTCTTTTATTCTTTAAATAATAAAATCCTTTAATTCTCTTATCACTAATATCTTGTGCAGGTTTGGCAGGAAGAAATGTTCATATGAAAGCTAAGTTTTGGTTTTGGCATTGTATGGATATGTCATGGTGGATGAAGGAGAGCCACACATCATGGGTTCACTAGTTTCCAAAGCTTTACAATGCTGCGTCCTCTTCTCTAGTTTATAATCATAACCATGGGAAGCTTCTATGGTACAAACACATGTCAAGCTCCCAATGGTCCATAGTTTTCCATCTATTGTTTCCTTAAATCTTAAATTAAAAATGGGATAAAGATCCTAGCACAAGTTGCATGATATGTTGCTGCGCAAATCCCTTGAATCATGGCAAATATATTAAGTATTTTAACTCTAGCTATATGTCACTATCATCCTTGTACTTACATACTTATCCATGAAGTGTTTTATCCACTAATGGGCTTTGGTTTTAACCGAGTATGGATGTATTCTTATGTGCATGAGCTGGGCTTTATTTCAGCTGTACAAGCCTTCTTTTACGCACAGGAAACATGTTGGGTCTTGGGCTTTAAAGGTTGCATTGTGTCATTGGGTTTAGCTAGGCAACTTGTACATGTTTTTAGTGTAGTGTCTAGGTGCATTACACCACACATTTATGCTGTAATATCCTGCGTAAACATGCTTGAGTCCAAACATTAAAATAGTTGTGTCGTTTCTAATTAAATCATCAAGTTTGCCTTTCCTTTGTTTACATGATTTGATCTAGTTTTCTTTCGCAAAGGAATGGGTTCAAGTGCTTGTTTAAAATGGTCGAATGTACTTGTTTTAGTTAGCTTAGGAAAGGCGTAAACTAAAGATCAAGTTTTCTAGTTTATAAGTCTTTCGATTTGTCTTTTAAAAACAATTAATACTTTAGCTAAAGATTTGTAACTCTTTAGCTACGGTTCATTTAGAAATGCTTTAGCTACGGTTCCTTTAGTAATGTTTTGCTATAGTGCTCTAGTAGCGCTGTTGTTACTAAGTTTAGTGATACTTACCTTAACAGTTTTAGCCACGCTTCTAGTTGTAAGGTTTTAGCTATGCTTTTAGTTGTCGTAAAGAACACTTACTCACTTTTTTCTGGCTTCGTAAAAGAATATTCAACATTAATCAGTCTTATTTTTAATGTTTTTGTTCATTTTAAATTCTTTCACATTTTTTTGTTTTCGTCCAGAAATTCCGGGTCATTACACCGGTAGCCCTGTGATAGCAACTCGTCGTCTACCATCCATCTTCAGTCAATCGAGATACGTGAAGCGGGAAGGCAGAGAACTCCTACGGACCATATACTTGCTATCTAGTTATGGTTGTGGTTGTGAATGGCCATAGATTAGTGGGGCATAGGGGGCCTGCGTATAGTTCTCATTTTTCAAGGTGTGCCTTTCATTAGTTGAGGGAGGGGTCAAGTGGGACCATAGCCACTGGAATAAAAACAGACCTTAGCATCTGCATCGGCAGATATCTGAGAACTCCCGACCGAGTTCTGTGTTTCTTGATTTGCTCTGCCACAGGACTCGGGCCGCACATTACAGGACATGTGCATCTAGACAAGTGATAACGATTCGTGATACATGCGTGGGGAAGTCTAGGAACATATACCACTCTAGGTAGTGTGTCCTAGACTAGGGGGCATCGTTCGACAGGTAGCATAATCCCTAGTTGGACTAGGTGGCATAAACCCTGAATCCGAGAAGCGTTCAGCAGATAGCGTAAACTCTAGTTGAATCTAGAAAGCACTTGATAGAAAACCCTAGATTAGATCTAGGTAATAAATAATAAATGTATGCCTGAAGGCAACGGAAACTACAGGGATTGGGATCACGTTATCGTTACTAGTTGGGACACTAGTTAGGTGGCGCAGAGATATAGAAACCAGTATAACAAGGAAATAGCGAAGCGGCGAAAGTATTAGAGCATATCCAGTTTATCTTATCTTAGCATATCTTGTGTTAATCTTGTCTAATCTTGCTGACCCTATCATCATGGTGTTATCTTGTATTCAGTTAATTCATGTCGTTTTGTTTTTCCATGTTCACATGCTAGAAGTAACTGAACTTACTCAGGCTTTATGTCTGACTCTGTTTTTCTTTCATCTTCTTTTCTTCCGTTCCCCCCCCCTCAGGTAGTAAAGGAGGGAATAGTATAGCTCAGGTTAAGTTGGACTGTCACTCTTTCCCAGCTTGGAGATTTGTCGAAGTTTTGCTTGGATTCTCCTTTCAGATGCTATGGCTGGCTCTTGCTACATTGGGGAATATAAATGTTGTTTTATGCTTCTTTATTTTGTAGGACAGGTGATACTCAGATATTGTAAAGAAATCGTTGTACAAACTATTTTATCAATAAAGAAAAGTTTTATTTTCCGTTGTTTTAATTTTTGTCTGTCTTGTAATTCATCTGCATCTTTTACCTTAAAATGCTCCACAGAACTTAGTTCATTCCCTTTGTGAGTGACACTAACGGATGTGGGGTGTTACACGTGGTATCAGAGCTAAAGGTTACCAGATCAGATAAAGGATTTGAAAATTTATTTTCAAAACGGTTTTAAAAGAAGCATTTTCAAGAGAAAAGATTTGTTTTAAAGGCATATTCCCCAAAGCCATACGCACTATCTTCTCTTCCTATGTTTGAATTCTTGTCTCCTTCTTTCTTGAGTCTCTGGGGCTCCTGGCTTTCTGGGAGGTAACCTCATCGATGGGCGAAGTCGTGCCTGGCTTCCATCCATGGTCGTAGTTGTTTCACCTATGGCCAGTTTTCTTTCAAGCTTATAGGGTTTTATGTACGATGGAAGCAGCTTTCGAGAGATTCGTCAACATGACTACACACGGAAGAGGACGAGGAATTCATGGATGTATATTTAGCTCACAAAGGAGGAAGGAATTATAAAACCTAAGACACGAGGAAGTATCTTTACTATGGTGTAATAGGGCATGTAGTTAAGGGCAAAGGACAAGATTTTCAGAAGGGCAAGTACCTAATTTTACCACCAAGCGTACCTAGGAGAAAGGCAGTAAAGTTCTGTTGGAAGAGTCTAGTTTTGTTGTTCGTACTCTTTCCTTTGGTTTTAGCGCTACGCATTTGTTCATATCCACTTCCATAGTTGAGTCTCTGCACCACAGTACTTGTATAGTAGAAAGATCCCACTAGAGTCTCAAATCCAATTGGTGGTCCGACCAGTTTATTTTTGGTTAGTAGGGATTTGAGAATAGCTATCGAGTTTGCTTATATCATCTCACGTAGATCGTCTAAATTCGGAGGAGATATTCCTTGGTTGCTTGTCTGATATTGGTTTAGGCCTTTGGGGCTTGTACTTGAGGAATGTCGAGTTCGACTAGGATGGTTTGCGTGAGAGATGAATAGTTGTGGCAGGCACTCTAAAAAGCACGTAGTGACCTTTCGACCCTTATAGTTATGGCTTGGTGGATAAGAGGGAGACCTCTAATCATCTTAGTACATACACTTGGTACCGTGATTGACATCTGTTTATTTTGGAAATGGAGGTCAGAAACTTCACAATCGTGAAGTTAAATTAGTTAAGGTACAGTGGAGTAAAGCTCAAGAAGGCTAGATACTAGCATCATACCCTTTTCCTTAAGGGTGCATCCATGATTTCTTTTTTTTGTAGGAGCTTTACGCATAATTGTTTCTCTCTTTCCAAAGTATATCCTCTAGGTCGTATCTTCGATCCTTAGGTAGAAACTCTTTTGGATGTAAACATGTATTTGAAACATATTATGGTTGATGGTTGCGAGTGGTTGCTAACGGTTGCTCGGGAATGCATATACATACGTATTAGGCACTAGATCAGTTCAGACGCTTTCATATTGCATTTACAGATATGTATTTGTTTGTAAGTTGAACTTGATATGTTATCATATGGATGTTGCATATGGATGAATGGCTATGCACACATCTAGTATTTACATAACTAGGGGTGCTTGCATACATGATTGGACACATAGCACTGACATGATTCGCATTAAGGAGGTCAGCTGAATCAGTAGACCGCCTGATTTTGCATTAGATAAAGACATATACACACACTATGCATATGAACATGAAAGCATTAGAAATCTTATAAGGACAATGAATGCCTGTGATTGAATGGTTGATTAGATGGATGACGGAATGGTAGGACACATTCTTCCTAACTTGAAGATTTCGGGGACGAAATCCTTTTAAGTGGGGGAGAATGTAACACCCCATAATTCTGTAACACTAAGATTAACAAATCAAGGTTTAATTAATTCAAAATGGAAGAATTAAGGGAAACGGGAGGTGCCATTGTGTTCGTCTTGAAATTCTGCTTGAAAACGAGTCCGAGTTTGCGAGAATCGGAGTCCGTATGAGGGAGATATGACCCTCCGAAGTTTTAGGAATTTTCAGAACATTAAACAGCTCGAAATTCGAATTCAAACCCAGAAGCGGGCTGGGCGGGAAAATTCCCGCCCAGGACCCAGCTCGACTGGGTAGTCGACCCACCCCCCCCCCCCCCCCGACCAGGTTGACTGCCCAGTCGACCTGGGTGCAAAACCCAGTTTTGGGCCTGGGTGCATTCTGATGTACCTTGTCTCGTTTTCTGCCTAGATTCGTCCGCCTAATCCTATATAAACAGCCCCTAGTCTCCTTCACTATTCACAATTCTTCTCTAACCTTATGCTGCAAAGATTCTTGGTGGACATGGCTTCTTCTCCTCCTCTAAATTAAATAATAAATAAAATAATATATAAAATAAATCAAGATGAGGAAATGCTGCTCAAGACTTTCAAGAGGAGATTCAAAACAAGATAGGATTCAAGTAAAGATTCAAACGACTTCAACGACTGTTTTTCTACGAATCTAATATAATCTCTGTAATTCGGTTACTTTTTAGATTTGAACGTTTTCTCTATTCGTGACATGAAATTAAAGGAATAAAAGAATATGCCAAATCTTTCTGTTCGAATTAGTGCTTATATCCTTGGACCTAATTAAGAACTGTTATGATTCGATGACCAATAAGACTGTGACTATGAAACTATGGACCTTCAAACCATATGCCTCTTTGACTATGAACATTGCCTATGACTGTGACTCATGACTGTGAGAATTATTTTACTTTGACTATGAACATCGCCTATGACTGTGATTCATTAACTGTGAGGATTTATTGCCTATGACTATGGATATAAGGTTATTATTTATGCCCATGACACTTAGTTACAAAACCATGTTGTACCCCAAACTGGCATTATATTGAATCTAGGCTTGACTTTCTATTTCTAGTTATCCTTGGATCTTGATCTTGGGAATTTACCTATTAAGTTAGGTCTACCCATGTTCTTGAACCTATACTATTCAACCCTTTTCATGTCGTAATATTACCAGATCTATATGCCTGTGAATTATCATCTTATGCCAGTTATTATGTCTATTCTTTCATGGCATTTTGGTTCATTCCCTTTTATCCACGAATCTAGATTTATTTATAATCTAGGTTGAATCACGATTTTACGAACGATGGGAATACGTTTTGGGAAAAACATGAAATTGACTAAACTTGGAAATTGGCATAATTTGGAAACATGCATTATAGCATGACTATTAAGATGAAAATTAGAATAACAAGTCTAGTTTTGACATGAACTGAAATTAGAATATTAAATCAGAATTGGGTGGCTAAATTAAGCATGATAAGTATATTAGCATAATTATGAATAATCTACATACATTGGGCGTAAATGGTAAATGGTTAAATGGGCCACAAAGTAGGTAGTTGGTATGCAAATTAAGTTTTGGGCATAAACGGTGAACTAGAATATGAAATCTAGTTTGTCATAAACTGTAAACTAGAATATAAAATCTAGTTTTTGGCATGAACTGTAAATGAGGATGTTGGATCTAAATTGCTATAAACTGTAAGATAGGCAAATCAAGATTTGAGCCTAGAATATAAGTCCATTAGTGGGCATGGCAAATGTATATGGTATAGGCCAAATTTATTTATAAAGGGAAAATGGACTTTGAGGATAAATTGTTAACAATTTATATATATACAAAAGAAAGGTTTATTAATGACATCTCTTTAAATAATACATACACCAGAAAGTTCTAGGGTGACAGAGAGGATAGTGTCTAGGCTTGGGTTTGGAAAATACAAGTTTCCTGCTCTCCCTGGCTATCCCTAACTAATAAGACGGACGGGATGGTTACTTTCAAAACCTGATTTGAAAATTAATCAAAACCCTTTGAACTTAGAAAACACGAATATGCCTAACCCGAGGTTAGACTGAGCTGCGATGTAAACCTGCCCGGAGCCAACCGACACATCCAGTATTCGCAACAATATCTGTCTAATGTGAGCGGTCACAACTTTAATTTATTTAGTTAAAGCTAGAACAAGAATGGTAGGGTTAAGTTAACTAAGAAACTTAACCCATTTCAACATGATAACCAAACCGATGGGTGGGGTTAGGTTCATACTGACACTTAACACAGTTAAGCTAGAATGGGAGGGTTAAGTCCATAGGGACACTTAACCAAACTTAACATCGTAACAAGACAAGATTTGTAGGGGTTAAGTAACTAAGAAAACACTTATCCAAATTAACATGTTAACTAGACTAGAAGGTGGGGTTAAGTAAAGTTAATACACTTAGCCAAATTAACAGACTAGAGGTTGGGGTTAAGTAAAATTTAATACACTTAGCCAATTTGATATGTTAGCTGGACTAGACCGTAGGGTTAAGTAAACTTGAACACTTAACCATCAGATTGTGATAAATGAATAGGGTTAAGTCTAAAACCTGAAGGGATAATACTTAACCATTAATAAAATGTTAGTGAAAACAGATGGGCAAGGTTAAGTTAAAAAAGGAACACTTAACCAATACAGGATGAATGAATAGGGCTAAGTAATAAGAAATACTTAACCAATATAACTTGGTTTGTTGTAGGGTTAAGTCAACATGAATTACTGGTAACACTTAACCAGTTTAACAGGATAAATGAAGAGGGTTAAGTTAGCTTGAATTGACAAATGACACTTAACCAATCCAAATTGACGAGAAAGAGAACTAAGTAGTAAACCTTAGTTAAAAGGAGCTAAGTAGTAAACCTTAGTTAAGAAAACAATGATTCTGGAAACTAAGTGGTAAACCTTAGTTAGCAAAACTAAGTAGTAATTCTTAGTATAACACGAGAAGGAGCGAACATCCATCTAATTTTAATGAAGGCTCCAACGAATTGGGTTACGAAGCCCGAGGCTTCGAGGGGACGTAAGGGTACTCTTGGTATCCCTCTGTGAGGCTGTAAATGATCCTCCTGGGTTCACAGAGGTTAAGGTCTGCGTTAGAAGAACCAAGGGTATGCCTTGGTTGCAAAATATGGCAACCTAAAGACTAGGATGGACCAGCGTGATTCGGCGAGAAACCGGTAGCCCTGTGATAGCAACTCGTCGTCTACCATCCATCTTCAGTCAATCGAGATACGTGAAGCGGGAAGGCGGAGAACTCCTACGAACCATATACTTGCTATCTAGTTATGGTTGCGGTTGTGAATGGCCATGGATTAGTGGGGCATAGGGGGCCTGCGTATAGTTCTCATTTTTCAAGGTGTGCCTTTCATTAGTTGAGGGAGGGGTCAAGTGGGACCATAGCCACTGGAATAAAAACAGACCTTAGCATCTGCATCGGCAGATATCTGAAAGCTCCCGACCGAGTTCTGTGTTTCTTGATTTGCCCTGCCACAGGACTCGGGCCGCACATTACAGGACATGTGCATCTAGACAAGCGATAACGATTCGCGATACATGCGTGGGGAAGTCTAAGAACATATACCACTCTAGGTAGTGTGTCCTAGACTAGGGGGCATCGTTCGACAGGTAGCATAATCCCTAGTTGGACTAGGTGGCATAAACCCTGAATTCGAGAAGCGTTCAGCAGATAGGGTAAACTCTAGTTGAATCTAGAAAGCACTTGATAGAAAACCCTAGATTAGATCTAGGTAATAAATAATAAATGTATGCCTGAAGGCAACGGAAACTACAGGGATTGGGATCACGTTATCGTTACTAGTTGGGACACTAGTTAGGTGGTGCAGAGATATAGAAACCAGTATAACAAGGAAATAGCGAAGCGGCGAAAGTATTAGAGCATATCCAGTTTATCTTATCTTAGCATATCTTGTGTTAATCTTGTCTATTCTTGCTGACCCTATCATCATGATGTTATCTTGTATTCAGTTAATTCATGTCGTTTTGTTTTTCCATGTTCACATGCTAGAAGTAACTGAACTTACTCAGGCTTTATGTCTGACTCTGTTTTTCTTTCGTCTTCTTTTCTTCCGTTTCCCCTCCCCCCCCCCCCCCCGGTAGTAAAGGAGGGAATAGTATAGCTCAGGTTAAGTTGGACTGTCACTCTTTTCCAGCTTGGAGATTTGTCGAAGTTTTGCTTGGATTCTCCTTTCAGATGCTATGGCTGGCTCTTGCTACATTGGAGAATATAAATGTTGTTTTATGCTTCTTTATTTTGTAGGATAGGTGATACTCTGATATTGTAAAGAAATCGTTGTACAAACTATTTTATCAATAAAGCAAAGTTTTATTTTCCGCTGTTTTAATTTTTGTCCGTCTTGTAATTCATCTGCATCTTTTACCTTAAAATGCTCCATAGAACTTAGTGCATTCCCTTTGTGAGTGACACTAACGGGTGTGGGGTGTTACAAAATATAAATGTATCAATCCTAGATGGCATGGGTACCATATATCATGTCGCCATACTAGGCTCTTCAATCAAAACCGCAAAGTCACGTATTTGGAAATTGGATTTCCGTCTGTGAACCGAGGCCAGGGATCGTCCTCTGCCGATTCGAGACAATCTAGCCTACCATGTCTCAGGAAAGCGCGCAGGCAAGCCTTAGGAGCCACAGGGCCGGTCCACTCGATGTGGATTAAATAAAACCCTGAACACTACGTCTCCCCGCCCTATGGGGCGTAAATGATCCAAATGACTCCATCGGCTTCACACAATCACCGATATATCCGAGGCGCCTCGCAACAGCAACAACCACGTAAGTCAAACTCGTCAGGGCATGTAAAACCACTAACGCCCCTTCTAGTTAGAAAGAGACGCATGCCCTCCCTGGATCCTTCTCCCGTTTCTGGTTCACAACCGGGGTGTGAGGCTCGCGAATCAATGCTACACAAAGCTATGCCACACAGGCGGTGCTTTGATCATCAACCACAAGACTCTTCTTTTCAACAGAAGCCTTGATCATATTGCCACTTAGGCATGCCACACAGGCAATTCACTCAATGCGTTTGATATCCATCAATGCATAACCTCTGAGCTCGTACGTCTCATAGAAGGGCGTTAAGCAAGAGAATAAATTCTCCGCCGCCAAACAGATATATATATTTAATAGAAATCAACCACACAGAATAAAATCCAATGTCAGACACACAGTCCATTTACAAGTTCGTTCTGGCTCTGAACGAAACCGGAGGCACCTAGTACCCCGCATATCCATCGATCTCCAAGTACGTCTGGACGATCACCAACTGATTCCCTCCTCTTGGGTGTACGGCCCAATCAAGATCATCAGTAATCACCCAAACGACGTGAAGACTTCCGGTCTTCAACCACCGTCTTCATCTTCGACGCCACGTCGAATCAGTTATTCAGAATGGGATAAACCCGGTCTTTCTGAATAACTTGCGTATACATTATAAAAGTGTTACAAAAACACAACATACGCCTCATTCCAATTCAGAATATTCTTTTATTCAAATATTCATACACTTTGGGAAAGATTCCCATTAGTTTTATCAATGATAAATTCTTTAAATTTATTCTTTAATCTTCTTTGAATATCAATTCAAACTAGTCGGGATTAGCGAACCACACCAAAGTAATCATTTATTTTATTTCCCAATCCCAACCTATTCACCCCATGAAGTAAAACTGGTAATACTTCATATCTAACACCAAGGTGTTATCGGTAAATTCAATTACCATTTCACGTTCAAATCTAATTAAAGATTTAACTATCGCCTGGAGTAAAACTGGTGATACTCCATTCTCGATCTTTTCAATCTAATTAAAGATTCATTAAAACTCCACTTAGTTTTAATCTTTAACTGGGTTAAAGAATCAGTGTCATTTAAAACACGGTTCACGATAAACCCAAAATAACATTCCATTAATAATCGGGTTAAAGAACAAGTGTTATTTAAAACACTTTTCACGATAAACCCAAAAATCAATACCAATTCAATTCCAATTAAATATTATTTAATTGGTACACTTCATTAAATCTAAATAGAAAGATTTAACCTTTTTCTCAACTGGGTTTAAAACAGTGTTAATGAAGACACCATTCACGACAAACCCAAATCATATTTGATATTAGATACAAGGCTCTGAATAGAAAATATATCGGCTTATATTCAATATCAAATTCTACGACCAACAAATATCGTATCGGAAATAACGATATAAATATATCTTTCAAATTCCCATAACAATACCTGTATCATCACGGAATCCAACATCGAAATATTCCGAAGACAATTTCGATTCAAATACATTCCAATGCAATTATTGGAAATTCTGGTTATTTTCAAAACCATTTCAAATCCAATTTATTTATTTTTATAAAAATAAATATATTATTACTCTAGTTCAAAACTAGTTCATTTCGATAAAAATCTACTTTTATCTTTTCAAATATGGAGTTTTTCATCCCAATTCTTCATAAATCATCCCTAATGATTTTACACAAATTATTACTATTTTTAATAATTTTATCAAGGCCCGTACAGTCGATTTCCTTCAACGGCCATCGAACTACACTTACAGTGACCTTTTCCCAATTTGATTTGGACATAATTCCAAATCCAACCGTTAGATTTCAAATTTCTAATATTCGTTAGAAAGCTATTTTCGATACGAACCCAACGGTTCCGGTTTTAGGAGAATCCGACGGTCGGATCTTTCGCAATGTCCATTCGAAGTCAATGGTCGAAATTCGCGAACAGCCGCAGCGCGGCGCGTTCTATTCAGCCATTATATTATATATATATAATATATATAATATATACTTCGTCGATTTCCTTTTAAAACGTATTTTATAAATCGTTTTAAATTCGTTTTCAAAATGATTTCAACTTCTTTTTCAAATTCAAATCAAAATTGAATTTTCCCTTTTAAATTAATTCAATTTCAGTTCGTATTCAATTCAATTTGGATTTCAAATTCATTCAATTCCAATTCGAATTCAATTCGAATTCAATTCTATTCAATTTCAATTCAATTCTATTCTATTTCGATTCGAATTCAATTCTATTCAATTTCAATTTGAATTCAATTCTTTTCAATTTCAATTCGAATTCAATTCTATTCTATTTCAATTCTATTCTATTCTATTTCAATTCGAATTCAATTCTATTCTATTTCAATTCGAATTCAATTCTATTCAATTTCAATTTGAATTCAATTCTTTTCAATTTCAATTCGAATTTCGATTATTTTCAATATAATTCAAAATTCGAAATCACTTTCAATATACATTGAAAATTGAATAAAATCGATAAAAATATCGTTCACGTCAAAATGGCGTCAATCTAATCAACACGGCTTCATATATTTCTATTTTCAAATATTCTATTTCAAATATTTCTTTTTCAAATATTTCTATTTCAAAACTGGAATGAGGCCCAATCAATTACCATATAATGTTAATTATATGGATTTTCTACAACACATGTATAAAATAACAACGATAAATAATCAACCATCATCCAAAGTGCGCCACACAACTGCATAAGCATTAAATATAAATATTTAACGCTTATGACAGCCAGTCAATCAATCAATCGACATACAACTAATTATTGGGATTAGTGTATGTCATATCTCATCCCAATACCCATGTGGGGTTTCAATCAATCAAACACAGATTTTATTTGTCGAGTTGGGCGATGTGTAAAATTTATCGTCCCAATCAATATCAGTCAAATGTGTGTATATAAACAAATCGTCGATTTGTTTATTTTTTATTTCATTTTAAATACACGTTAAAAATTCTATTTTCAACTATAAAATATTTCTAACTATATAAATATTTTATTTCATTTCACATCACATCACACAATCAACTACACATCAAAATCAAACAACCAAGCATACAAGCCGTCCAAGGTCTGTGGACGACGGGTGTTGGGTGCTACTAAGCACCGTCTGCATCCTAGTATATATTTCAACTAGAAAATTAAATTAAAAGTGAGAAGTTCTCACATAGGGTTCCACTCCGCCGTGCTTTGCTGTTGAACAGCTGAACCGTCTGAAACTGTTTGAAATTCCACTGCAGTTCTTTTCACGCTGTTCAAATAAAAATTATATTTTTAAACCGCTACTTTCTTTATAAAGATTATATTTTTATCATTTCATTCTAATAAATAAAAATCATATTTTTATTTCTTCTTCATATATATTTTCGACGCTTCATTTTATATAAAAATTATATTTTTATATTTCTACTTCATATATAAAGATCGAATTTTTATATCATTCTCTTCACGATAAAAAACATATTTTTATGTCGTTATATATATTTTATAAATCACTTCTATTTAAAATTTAACATCGAACTTTCACATGATTAAAGATCAAATCTTTATATATAAAAATTCTATTTTTATTACCTTAAAACCTGAAAATAAATTCAATGTTTTATATATGGAAGAAACCTATTTCTACAACGCTATAATATATATAAAAATCTTAATTTTTTATATTATCAAAACCATATATACATTTCAAATTTTTTTTTTAATCACTAAAGGTTATATTTTTATTCCACTATTTCATAAATATGCTTGTATAAATAAATCAAAGTAAAGAAAAACTCACATTGAAAAGGGGGGAATGGTTTGTGTGTTCGCTGGAGGCGAAGGAGGGGCTTCAGGTGCCTCGGCGGCGGAATTGGGTCAGGGGGGAGGTGCCCTAGGCGGCGGCCGGGCGTTGATGGTCGGAGTGGGGCCCGACGTTGTGGGGCAGGGCTAGGGCGTCGGTCTTCTTCGATTTGGGCGCGGGGTGGGTAATCGATTGGAGGAGGGGCGCCTAGAGAAGGGGGGCGAAGGAGGAGGCGGCGAGCTGGCGGAGGGGCGCTTGCGTGGGCGGCGATCCCCCCTTTCCGTTTTTTTTATTTCTCCTTGGTGAAAACCGTCGGGAGTGAGAATGAAAGGGATGGGAGTGGTCAACGCTATATAATAGAATATATATATTTAATTTAATTCTTTATTTAATACCAAAAAGTAATTTTTTATTTCGAACCCCAAACGAGACCCACCGCCTGTTATCCCTAGCTAAATACCCCCATTCCGAACACAATGGGATATGTCACATTGGCCAATTCGATCGTTACGTCCAGTTTTCGTCAAAATCAACATATAACTCTATATATTGAATTTGAACGCGCATTTCAATTTACCGAGGTCACATACTAACTCGAAAAATTCCAGAAAAATATTTTTTGGCTTCGTATTTATGATACGGTCCTAACAAGACTAGTTTCGTCAAATTTGAGACCGTCTGAAAAATGGCCATTTTCCAGTTGATTAAAATCAACTAAAACTGGTCAAACGCGTTTTCCTTTACCACACTCACATATTGATTCGAAAAATTATGAAAACTGGAATCTAGCAATAACTTGATCATCACGGATCCAACAAAAGTTGTTTCGTCGAAATCCGAGGTCGTTTGCAAAATTTCCATTTTTAAGGGCCAGAATTCCATAGCGACTATTCAAAATTTTCATTTGGCCATAACTTTTGATTCCCGCTATGAAATTTTGATTTTTCGGATTCGTTGGAAAGATATTCTCAAATAGATTCTATTATTTTTGGTTTCACTAAAATCCAGTTTATTTTGAATCCTGTACATTCATTTGAAGTTGGAAATCGAATTATCGAACTACCGCGCCATTTTCAATTCCTTTTATATATAAAAATAAATACTTATGTTCTAACGTCGAGCTATATAAATATATACGTTCGAATTCAATTAAAAATAAATTTCTCATCGATATTATTTGAAATAATTCATTTTAAATACTCAAAATTCGCTAAAATTGCCAAATTAAATTTTTTAAATTGGCCCAGATTTCCGGGTTATTACAATCTCCCCCACTTAAAACTTTTCATCCCCGAAAAGGAACGAAGCCGAAAGTTGTTTAACTAATCAACTCAACTTTCACTATTTTCTTTACGGCTTAAGTTCTTCAACTTTTCAGTTTCTAAGAACTTTTCAAAAATTTGGCTAACACCCTAAATTTTCGAAAAATTTCGCCATAACCTCCCCTGCACCGGGGACTTCGGGATATTTCATATAGCCTCCCATGGCTTTATTCAATCCAAAATAAAAAGAAAAAGCCAAGCGGCTAGCCAATCAGCTCACAAAATCACCCAAAACTCAAGAAATACAATAAACATGTACCTATTTGTCGAGCAAACAATTTTATTCCTCTTCTCTAGCCTCCTTGCTATGACCTGTTCAATGTAAGTACATGTATATGCATGCAAATGCGACAAATTTTCAATACAATTTACTATTTGGTTCTTAATTGGCTAAATGGTTCAACATTTAATTAATTCAAACAATAATCAAACAACACAACCAGCAATCAATTAGTTGATTAGCTTTTCAAATTCATAACTTTGATATATAGTCTAAAAATCAGATTTTTGATGCCAAATCACAACAATATATTCTAACTATATTTTGGTTCTCACACCAGTCTAATGGAAATAAATAGATATCACGCTTTCGGCACTCGAATATAAATACTGATGATGCGGCCGCATCATCAGAATTATCCCCGGGCGACTAGATTGTGACTCTATATCTATCCAGTATATTGGAGGCTTCTAATACACGTGGATCAGACGTATATTAAAATCTCTATATACCTGATAGTCCAAATCAATATAAAATAAATAATCAAATATGAATAATTGAATTAAATTTCCAAAACAAAACTTGTTTTCAATTTTTATTTTAAAAACATTACTCTTCACACTCGTTCTAAGATACTACTGATCCCATCTCTAACGAGTCATTCTCATTGGATATTACTAATCCAATATCTGATGAATTCTTTCGTATGGTTCTAATGTGTCTTGTTCTCTGAGCTTTGTAAACCAAAGCTCTGATACCAAATGTAACGACTGGGAATTTCGCTCGATCTGAATCAATCGCTAAACCGATCAAGACCGTTCGAAACGCCTGATTGTTTTGAGAACACGACAAAATAGAACACAAACGGAAGAACATTTCATTGTTATTACAACAATTCCATCATATTACAAGAATATACAGAGTATGAATAAATAAAATACATTCGATAAATATCAGAGATTGCAATTAATTACAAAGCAGCGGAAAATAATACAAAATACAACTGAAGGAGATATACGGATACAAAGCTTTCCGGATATCGTTCCAGCTGTAAACCAGGTTCCTGTGAATATAAATCTGCAAAACCAAAACTACTAGCTGCCCGTGTCAAAATAAGGGCACCCAGAGTTTAGGTTAAAACAATAAACTCCAGGTCAGTCATGGGACTGGTGTGAGAACTAAAACAATTATTAATCTTTATTTTAAAGTTCGGTAAATCAAGGGACCACGCCGTATAACACGGAACGGGTTTCCTCCCAAGAACACTAGTGCATAAAACAACAGCGCGATGCTAAATAAAGAAAAATGAAGCTATTATAAGACCCAGGCCCCATCACACAATGCAACACAAACCAGAGGATAGGGGTTTCCCTTATAATAGCCAAAGCATGCTTGATACGTTTAAAACAAATCATTTGATACTATAATAAGTGTATAGTGTCAAAACAACTTCAAATATAAATGTATCAATCCTAGACAGCATGGATACCATATATCATGTCGCCATACTAGGCTCTACAATCAAAACCGCAAAGTAACGTATTTGGAAATTGGATTTCCGTCTGTGAACCGAGGCCAGGGATCGTCCTCTGCCGATTCTAGACAATCTAGCCTACCATGTCTCAGGCAAGCACGCAAGCAAGCCTTAGGAGCCACACGGTCGGTCCACTCGATGTGGATTAAATAAAACCCTGAATACTATGTCTCCCCGCCCTATGGGGCGTAAATGAGCCAAATGACTCCATCGGTTTCACACAGTCACCGATATATCCGAGGTGCCTCGCAACAGCAACAACCACATAAGTCAAACTCATCAGGGCGTGTAAAACCACTAACGCCACTTCTAGCTAGAAAGAGACGCAAGCCCTCCCTGGATCCTTTTCCCGTTTCTGGTTCACAATCGGGGTGTGAGGCTCGCGAATCAATGCTACACAAAGCTATGCCACACAGGCGGTGCTTTGATCATCAACCACAAGACTCTGCTTTTCAACAGAAGCCTTGATCATATTGCCACTTAGGCATGCCACACAGGCAATTCACTCCATGCGTTTGATATCCATCAATATATAACCTCTGAGCTCATACGTATCAGAGAAGGTCGTTAAGCAAGAGAATAAATTCTCCGCCACCAAACAGATATATATTTAATAGAAATAAACCACACGGAATAAAATCCAATGTCAGACACACAGTCCATTTACAAGTTCGTTCTGGGTCTGAACGAAACCGAAGGCACCTATTACCCCGCATATCCATCGATCTCCAAGTACGTCTGGACGATCACCAACCGATTCCCTCCTCTTGGGTGTACGGCCCAATCAAGATCATCAGTAATCACCCAAACGACGTGAAGACTTCCGGTCTTAAAAACCGTCTTCATCTTCGACACCACGTCGAATCAGTTATTCAGAATGGGATGAACCCGGTCTTTCTGAATAACTCGCGTATATATTATATAAGTGTTACACTAACACAACATACGCCTCATTCCAATTCAGAATATTCTTTTATTCAAATATTCATACACTTTGGGAAAGATTCCCATTAATTTTATTAAAGATAAATTCTTTAAATTTATTCTTTAATCTTCTTTGAATTTCAATTCAAACTAGTCGGGATTAGCGAACCACACCGAAGTAATCATTTATTTTATTTCCCAATCCCAACCTATTCACCCCATGAAGTAAAACTGGTAATACTTCATATCTAACACCACGGTGTTATCGGTAAATTCAATTACCATTTCACGTTCAAATCTAATTAAAGATTTAACTATCGCCTGGAGTAAAATTGGTGATACTCCATTCTCGATCTTTTCAATCTAATTAAAGATTCATTAAAACTCCACTTAGTTTTAATCTTTAACTGGGTTAAAGAATCAGTGTCATTTAAAACACGGTTCATGATAAACCCAAAATCACATTCCATTAATTATCGGGTTAAAGAACAAGTGTTATTTAAAACACTGTTCACAATAAACCCAAAAATCAATACCAATTCAATTCCAATTAAATATTATTTAATTGGTACACTTCATTAAATCTAAATAGAAAGATTTAACCTTTTTCTCAACTGGGTTTAAGAACAGTGTTAATGAAGACACCATTCACGACAAACCCAAATCATATTTGATATTAGATACAAGGCTCTGAATAGAAAATATATCGGCTTATATTCAATATCAAATTCTACGACCAACAAATATCGTATTGGAAATAACGATATAAATATATCTTTCAAATTCCCATAACAATACCTGTATCATCACGGAATCCAACAACGAAATATTCCGAAGACAATTTCGATTCAAATCCATTCCAACGCAATTATTAAAAATAAATAAATTATTACTCTAGTTCAAAACTAGTTCATTTCGATAAAAATATACTTTTATCTTTTCAAATATGGAGTTTTTCATTCCTAATTCTTCACAAATCATTCCTAATGATTTTACACAAATTATTACTATTTTTAATAATTTTATCAAGGCCCGTACAGTCGATTTCCATCAACGGCCATCGAACTACACTTACAGAGACCTTTTCCCAATTTGATTTGGACATAATTCCAAATCCAACTGTTAGATTTCAAATTTCTAATATTCGTTAGAAAGCTCTTTTTGATACGAACCCAACGGTTCCGGTTTTAGGAGAATCTGACGGTCGGATCTCCCGCAATGTCCATTCGAAGTCAATGGTCGAAATTCGCGAACTGCCGTGGCGTGGCACGTTCTATTCAGGGCATTATATTATATATATAACATATACTTCATCGATTTCCTTTTAAAACGTATTTTATAAATCGTTTTAAATTCGTTTTCAAAACGATTTCAACTTCTTTTTCAAATTCAAATCAAAATTGAATTTTCCCTTTTAAATTAATTCAATTTCAGTTCCTCTTCAATTCAATTTGGATTTCAAATTAATTCAATTCCAATTCGAATTCAATCCTATTCGATTTCAATTCTATTCTATTCTATTTCAATTCGAATTCAATTCTATTCAATTTCAATTTGAATTCAATTCTTTTCAATTTCAATTCGAATTCAATTCTATTCAATTTCAATTCAATTCAATTCTATTTCAATTCGAATTCAATTCTATTCTATTTCAATTCGAATTCTATTCAATTTCAATTTGAATTCAATTCTTTTCAATTTCAATTCGAATTTCGATTATTTTCAATATAATTCAAATTTCGAAATCACTTTCAATATACATTGAAAATTGAATAAAATCGATAAAAATATCGTTCACGTCAAAATGGCGTCAATCTAATCAACACGGCTTCATATATTTCTATTTTCAAATATTCTATTTCAAATATTTCTTTTTCAAATATTTCTATTTCAAAACTGGAATGAGGCCCAATCAATTACCATATAATGTTAATTATATGGATTTTCTACAACACATGTATAAAATAACAACGATAAATAATCAACCATCATCTAGAGTGCGCCACACAACTGCATAAGCATTAAATATAAATATTTAACGCTTATGACAGCCTGTCAATCAATCGATCGACATACAACTAATTATTGGGATTAGTGTATGTCATATCTCATCCCAATACCCGTGTGGGGTTTCAATCAATCAAACACAGATTTTATTTGTCCAGTTGGGCGATGTGTAAAATTTATCGTCCCAATCAATATCAGTCAAATGTGTGTATATAAACAAATCGCCGATTTGTTTATTTTTTTTATTTCATTTTAAATACACGTTAAAAATTCTATTTTCAACTATAAAATATTTCTAACTATATAAATATTTTATTTCATTTCACATCACATCACACAATCAACTACACATCAAAATCAAACAACCAAGCATACAAGTCGTCCAAGACCTGTGGACGACGGGTGTCGGGTGCTACTAAGCACCGTCTGCATCCTAGTATATATTTCAACTAGAAAATTAAATTAAAAGTGAGAAGTTCTCACATAGGGTTCCACTCCGCCGTGCTTTGCTGTTGAACTGCTGAACCGTCTGAAACTGTTTGAAATTCCACTGCAGTTCTTTTCACGCTGTTCAAATAAAAATTATATTTTTAAACCGCTACTTTCTGTATAAAGATTATATTTTTATCACTTCATTCTAATAAATAAAAATCATATTTTTATTTCTTCTTCATATATATTTTCGACGCTTCATTTTATATAAAAATTATATTTTTATATTTCTGCTTCATATATAAAGAACGGATTTTTATATCATTCTCTTCATGATAAAAAAACATATTTTTATGTCGTTATATATATTTTATAAATCACTTTTATTTAAAATTTAATATCGAACTTTCACATGATTAAAGATCAAATCTTTATATATAAAAATTCTATTTTTATTACGTTAAAACCTGAAAATAAATTCAATGTTTTATATATGGAAGAAACCTATTTCTACAACGCTATAATATATATAAAAATCTTAATTTTTTATATTATCAAAACCATATATACATTTCAGATTTTTTTTAATCACTAAAGGTTATATTTTTATTCCACTATTTCATAAATATGCTTGTATAAATAAATCAAAGTAAAGAAAAACTCACATTGAAAAAGGGGGGAATGGTTTGTGTGTTCGCTGGAGGCGAAGGAGGGGCTTCAGGTGCCACGGCGGCGGAATTGGGTAAGGGGGGAGGTGACCTAGGCGGCGGCCGGGCGCTGATGGTCGGAGTGGGGCCCGACGTTGTGGGGCAGGGCAAGGGCGTCGGTCTTCTTCGATTTGGGCGCGGGGTAGGTAATCAATTGGAGGAGGGGCGCCTAGAGAAGGGGGGCGAAGGAGGAGGCGGCGAGCTGGCGGAGGGGCGCTTGCGTGGGCGGCGATCCCCCCTTTCCGTCGTTTTTTTTTTATTTCTCCTTAGTGAAAACCGTCGGGAGTGGGAATTAAAGGGATGGGAGTGGTCAACGCTATATAATAGAATATATATATATTTATTTAATTTAATTCTTTATTTAATACCAAAAAGTAACTTTTTATTTCGAACCCCAAACGAGACCCACTGCCTGTCATTCCTAGCTAAATACCCCCATTCCGAACACAATGGGATATGTCATATAGGCCAATTCGATCGTTACGTCCAGTTTTCGTCAAAATCAACATATAACTCTATATATTGAATTTGAACGCGCATTTCAATTTACCGAGGTCACATACTAACTCGAAAAATTCCAGAAAAATATTTTCTGGCTTCGTATTTACGATACAGTCCTAACAAGACTAGTTTCGTCAAATTTGAGACCATCTGAAAAATGGCCATTTTCCAGTCGATTAAAATCAACTGAGACTGGTCAAACGCGTTTTCCTTTACCACGCTCACATATTGATTCGAAAAATTATGAAAATTGGAATCTAGCAATAACTTGACATCACGGATCCAACAAAAGTGGTTTCGTCGAAATCCAAGGTCGTTTGCAAAATTTCCATTTTTAAGGGCCAGAATTCCATAGCGACTATTCAGAATTTTCATTTGGCCATAACTTTTGATTCCCGCTATGAAATTTTGATTTTTCGGATTCGTTGGAAAGATATTCTCAAATAGATTCTATTATTTTTGGTTTCACTAAAATTCAGTTTATTTTGAATTCTGTACATTCATTTGAAGTTGAAAATCGAATTATCGAACTACCGCGCCATTTTCAATTCCTTTTATATATAAAAATAAATATTTATATTCTAACGTCGAGCTATATAAATACATACGTTCGAATTCAATTCAAAATAAATTTCTCATCGATATTATTTGAAATAATTCATTTTAAATACTCAAAATTCGCTAAAATTGCCAAAATAAAATTTTAAATTGGCCCAGATTTCCGGGTTATTACAGAAAATCCTATTTGCTTCTTAAATATTTATTTCGATGTTGTCCCTTTCCGGGGAACGGTTGCTGATTCCAACCGTTGGTGATATACATTCGATGCACTCAAGCGAAATGAGTGGTCGGTCATGTGAGGGCCGGGTTGCAAGAAGTTCTTGTTGAACCCAGTGTATTCGCCTCTAGGGATACACTATCGGTAGGTGGTCCCATACCTTGTCATAGTCGGAATCCAATCTCCAATAACCGCCCGCGGTTTCGATTGTATACTACATATGTGGAGAGTGAGATGCAAGTGTTCCGCTAGATTGATATTTACTTGTAATTAGACATTATTATAATTTCAGAAAAGATATTGATTTCAAAAATGTGTTGGGTTATCATAAGGTAAAAACCGTCCATATTTATGTGTGGATTTGGTCTTACGATTATTCTTTTTTTTCGAAAGGATTTTTACTTAAAAATCAAGTTGTGTGATACCTTAATATTGTGCGAGTTTATCTCACTTTGGTTCACCAGACTAACCCGGTGTTTTGTAAATGCTCGGGTTAGCCCGGGGTGTACAGGTTCAGGTTATCAAATGCTGTGAAGAGACGAGTTGGAGATGTTCAGACGTATGGTATTATATATCTACTATTCCGCTGTGTGTTGTTTATGGGAACAGGTTATTATAACTGTCCCATTGTGTGATGTACTCTGATATTGTAAATATTTTTAAATCTCTCAGTAAAGATTTATTTCTGTATTATATTTTGTTCCGCTGCGATGTGAGACTCTGATTCTGTATTGTGGTGTTTCTTCTTCTCCTTCTATTCTAATATTTCTTTCTTTCTTATCTCACCCTCTAACTTCTTTCTAATAACTACCCAGTGTTTTCGGTGCTTGGAGGGTCGGCATGAGTTACGGTAAAGGTTTTATGCCAATTACCGGGGCCGAAAATACCTGGGTCATTACAGCAAAGATGCAGCACATTTCAGGGAAATGTATGATTCGTACGGGGCGACCGTTACACTTGGTATCAGAGCCTAGGTTGCGTAGTTTAACCTAGGGAAGACATTAGGGAAAGATAGTATACGTATATGAGAGCGCGTATTTGTGATATTTTGGTTTTCAAAAACTATATATATAATATATACTATTAGTATATTTAACGATGAAGTTGCACTGCACTGTCACCACTAAGGAGATGGTTAATCATTTTCTCTTCACAGATTGAATGATGAGCCGAAATACAAGGAGTACAGTAAGGAACACTACACCAGGAGTTGAAGAGGGAGCGGGTTCATGGGCCAATAATGGGAATGTCCCTGATATGAGGATGATGTTTACTGCCTTCATGCGAGAGGTGCTTAGGGATGTTCAGGGAGCAGCTCCTAATGCTGCTAACGGTACTGGTGCAGTAGTGTAGGTGTGTAACAGCCCGCATTTTACGTATCAGAAGATCGTAAAATAATTTTATTTTATTCTCTGAGGGTTGGATCATTCTCATCTTTCAATATGTTGCTTATGGGTATGTGTGACATGTCCATAATTTTTACCGATTTTGTTTGTGACAATTTTGCCCTTGTCAGTCTTGTACAGGGCATAACTTTTGACTCAGGTCGAATCAGAGGGTGAGACCTGTGCCATTGGAAAGGAATTGATGATTCTCTTTCCGTAGAGTGGTTACATGAAAGATTTGGTTCAGCGGTTTGGGAGAAATCGCTGTTTTAAGGTTTTTCAGTTGGCTGTTCGGGTTTTGGAAGGCTAATGGGCTGATTTGGAGAAGGCCCATTAAGGGGTTGGTGGAGGCTGTAAATAGAGGGTAAGGGATATGGGGAAAGATTGGATTTTCCATTCTCTTATGGGGAGGCTTTGATCTCCTTCTTCCTCTAACACATTTCCACCATTAAAATTCCAAATCCAAGGAGGGAAATCGAAGATCTATACCATTCAAGGCTAGATCAGCATCGTTTCAAGGGCGAATTCATCGGATTGAAGGGTTTGATTCGAAGTGTTCGCTGTCCGGATTGCTTTTTCATCACTTTTGCTTTGTTTTGGATAATCGGTGAGTGATTTACATCTCTCATTCGGATTCATGAAAGTATGTGAGTTATAGGATGTTAATTTCATCATTTCCATGTTATTTTCTTTAGACCTACACCATGCTAAGTCCATTTTACATATGAATAACCTTAGGATCTGATCTAGATAATTTAAATGGTTAATTTCATGATTTCTCTCAAGTTTATGCAAATTAGATCTGTTTTTATGTTCATATGTTCACTTATCATGTTTTGGGAAATTTATGTGTTTTGATGGAAATTGTTAGATTGATGATATTGTTGGTTGCATAACATGTTTTTGGTTGCGTTTGAACGAATCGGATAAGCCGATTTCATCGGATTCGTCGTTTGGCGAAGTTTTGGTCGAAATCAAAGTCGAAATGGAGCTGTGCAGGAATCGGGTCGGTCTAGAGGGGTCGGTCCTAGGCCGGTCGGTCAAATCATGGCTTGGGAAGCAAGACAGGGATTGGGTCGGCTAAGAGGGAGCAGGCTAGTCGGATCGGTCGCAAGGAAGTGGTCGGTCGGTCTATACTGGTCAGGTCGAGCAAATCTGGAGTTCTGATTTGGAGCAGGCGGGTCGGTCATGTTCCAAGAAGGGGGTGAGCAGGTTGGGTCGCTCCAGGGTGGTTGGTCGAGCTGGTGGTCGGTCGGTCTCAGGTGATAAAGGCTGGTCAGTCTTGGAGCTGGTCGGTCTGATCGATCCAGAAGGTTGAGTAGGGAGTCTGGTCGGTTCAGAAGGATTCTGGTCGGTCCAGAAGGAGCTGAGGGAGGTCGGGTCGGTTCAGGAGGGGTCTGATCGGTCCAGAAGGACCAGAAGGGCTCTGGTCGGTCCAGAATGGGTCTGGTCGGCATTTCTAGTGGAAATTTCTGATCGGACACTTCAAGTGATGTTATAACTTCGAAGTAGTTCAAGTGAGAAGGTTCGAAGTGTTGAATGTGTTCGTTGATCAAGGTGGAACAACGAATGAGGTGACAACTCAAAGGTCGTGAGTTGATGGATAATGGTGGCTCGAGAAGGTTGCTTGAGCTATGGAATATCGTCAAGGTTGGACGACTAGAGATGCAAAGGGTGAGAGGTCATCGTTATCATAAGTTCTAGCAGGCTCAAACAAGGGGTACGATGGGGCACCCAAAAGATCAAAAGGTTGTTGGTCGAGTACCCTGGGTCTTGGGGAAAGGCCTAGTGTCAAGGTTGGACATTGTCAAGGTTGGGCATATGGAGTTCATGCTAGAACTGGGGTTACCATTAGCCCTTGACATATGGCAAGGTTGGCCGTCATACGATTAACGATGGTTTCAATGCAGGATTGGCGGTGATAGCCAGAGTCCGTCATGTATGCTGGATGTTTTGCTTGTGCCATCTCACGTGGGTTATCCAACATCGAAGTAGATGTTCCTTAAGTGCTTGTCTGATATTGGTTTCGGCCTCTGGGGCTTGTATTCGAGGGATGTTGAATTCAACTAGGATGATTTACGTGAGATATATATAATCTGGATGCCATGATTGCTATTGTTAGTTGTTTCTGTTTGCTATGAACAAATGGTTGTTCTGGTTTCTATGGATTAATGGTTGAAATGCTTGGTGTAAAGGCTATCACTGTCTGATGTGGGGAAGATAAGGTTGAGTTATTCTCTGGTGTTGTGGGTAGATAAGTTGTTCATTACCCATTCTCATATACTTTCTTGTTGAAGTTTGTTAGCTGTTTTATCGCTCACTAAGACTATTGTCTGACTCAAGGTTTTATGTCTCCTCTTATTACCTTGGGTTGTTCATCCGGTTGTGGATGGGTAGACTAAGTAGCAGGTTATAGGTAATGGAGCTTAGTGAGACGAGGAAGCTGAGCGAAGACGAGCAGGAGGCTAGCGTACCAGTTTTATTACTATCTAGTATTTCTGTTTCCGCTGTTTGAGTTGCTTGGGAGTTATAGTGAAGCCTTATGTACAAACTTTGATATCAGTTGGATAATCTTTCTGGATGTTGAGAAAGTTTCAAAAGTTTGTTATATGATACCTCATTGCTATTACCTGTTGTATATGTTCTATTATATTTTATCCTTGCGCTGTGAGCTCTACGACAGGTTACGATGTGTTTACCTACTCTGATGATCGTCCATAGCAGCCTGGCACACCTTTCAGCGCATTTTCCACTTGTTTAGTGCGAGGGTTATGGGCGGTCGTCACATTTGGTATCAGAGCTCTGGTCAACGATTTTGGCCATAGTTCAAAAGACGTAATTGCTTATGAGGGACGTATTTGTAGATTTCAGTTGGATGTTTACTATATGTATATTAACATATATAGTAGTAGCAGTTGTATCTCTTTAGCAGTTTTCTTGGAAGTGGCTAATTATTCAAGATTGCAGATTTAGAATGAGTAGACGACCATCAAGACACGCTGCTAGGAGAGCTAATACTGGAGGGGGAAATGGTGACGAACCAGATTACCCGGCCATGTTTGAAGCCATGGCAGAAGCAATTATGCGAAGGGTACCCGCTCCAGTGGCGGCTACGGTAGATGTAGGTGTGCGAGTTCCTAGAGTAGATTTTGCAAAGATGTGCAAGGACTTTACATCTCTAGGTGGGAAACCATTCAAGGGAACTGAACCAGCTGAAGAGGTTCAGAGGTGGATGGATTCATGTGTTCGAATCTTTGGAGACTTGGGTATTGGGGATGCAATGAAGAGAAAGCCTGCATTAAGGCAGCTGCAGAGCAGGGCTATGGAATGGTGGAATTCTGTCATACTCGAGACTCTGGAAGAGGAGATTTCATGGGAGCAAGTCCAAGCTAAGTTTGAAGCAAAGTTTATCTCCACTGCTCAGAAGTCCGTTCTCTTCAAGAAGTTCGTAGAGTTGAAGCAGAATGGCAGATCAGTTCTTGACTACATTTCTGATTTTGAGGCTTTGTCTAGATATGCTCATTCATACATTGATACTCCCTATCAGAAGAACGAGAAGTTTGTCTTGGGTTTGGATGCTCATATTGGAAAACCGCTTGTGGACCATCTTGATGATTGATTTGAAAAGATTGTGGAAAAAACTATTCGCCATGAGAGCTTGTTTCCCAAGGAAGCAAATGTTGTCGCTGCAACCAAGGAAGTTCAGAAACCACAGCAAGGTGGTATTAAAAAGAGGAAGAAGCAACAACAGAAAGGAAAGGATGGCCAAAAGAAACCCAAGAGTGAGGTGGTTTGCTTTAACTGCCAACAGAAGGGTATTCAAATGAGTGCAAGAATCCCAAAGCTGAGAAGAAGTGCTTCAAGTGTGGAAAGCCTGGGCATGAGAAGAAAGATTGTCCAGAATCAGCTAAGGGCAAACAGATTGTGAAGGCATATGCTTTGGAAGCCGTGCCATCTTCTTCAAGAGCTCCTACTGCAGAGGAGAAGGGAAAGGGTGTCTTGGTGCAAGGTACTTTTTCCGTTAACGGTGTTTCAGTTCGAGTTTTGTTTGATACTGGAGCATCACATTCATTCATCTGCAATGAGCTTGTATGTCGCTTGGGTTTGGAACCCGAGATTTGTGATAGACCATTGACCATAACTAATCCAGTTGGGGGTTCGTCCAGTTTGTGCATGATTTTCCATGGTCTAGTGTTATCGAGTCATGTTGCTCTTTTATGTGTGATTGCTTTGTTCTTAACTTCGTTGGGTATGGGATCATCTTGGGCATGGATTGGCTCAAGAGATATGCGGCAAGGGTGAATTTCAAGAAGCTAGAGGTGAGGGTCGGGGATGTGGAAGGGCGAAAGGTGTTGATTAGATGTAAGCGCGAAGACGGGGTCTTCGTGAGTTATCTATATTCGCTTGGGATTCCACAGAAGACCTATCATCAGTGCTAATCGCTAATGAGTATGTAGATGTCTTTGACGAGGTCAAAGGGTTGCCGCCGCATCGTGAGATCGAGTTTAGGATCGATTTGGTCGAAGGTGCTAGACCAATTGTTATGCCCCTTAGGCGGATGGCGCCTAGGGAACAGCAAGAGTTAGAGGTGCAAATTCATGACCTTTTGGGAAAAGGATTCATTCAGAGGAGTGTTTCCGAGTGGGGTGCACCAGTCGTGTTTGCAACTAAGGCAGATGGCTCGTTAAGATTGTGTGTGGACTATCGTGAGCTGAACAAGGTGACTAAGAAGAACAAGTATCCGTTGCTAAGGATTGATGACTTGTTCGATCAGCTTCACGAAGCCAAAGTGTTTTCTCAGATGGATTTGGCAACGGGATTTCACCAATTGAGAGTGGCTAAGGATAGTGTGCCAGAGACTGCTTTTAGGACACCGTCCGGGTTTTTCGAGTGGTTGGTGATGCCATTCGGGTTGACTAAAGCGCCAGCGTATTTTGTGGATCTTATGAATAGAGTGTTCAGAGATCAGTTGAGTAAGTTCGTGCTTGTGTTCGTGGATGATATACTGGTTTACTCCAGAAATATGGAAGAACATAAGATGCACTTGAGAGTTGTGTTAGAGATCTTGCGAAAGCATCAGTTTAAGGCCAAGTTCTCAAAGTGTCACTTCTGGAAGGATGAAGTAAGGTTCTTAGGTCATGTTGTTTCTAGAAAAGGTATAGCGGTTGACCCCGCTAAAGTTGCAGTAATCCAGGATTGGGATAGACCTAAGAATGTGACGGATGTTCGGAGTTTCCTTGGGTTGGCTGGTTATTACCAAAGGTTTATCAAGGATTTCTCTAAGATAGCTACACCATTAACAGGATTAACGAAGAAGAATCAAGTATTCGCATGGGATGCGAAGTGTGAACAAGCGTTCGGAATTTTGAAAGAGAGATTGACGAGTGCACCGGTGTTGACCATTCCAAGTGGGAATGAAGAGATGGTGGTATATACTGATGCATGTGGTACTGGACTTGGAGTAGTGCTAATGCAGAAGGATAAAGTAGTGGCTTACGCAAGTCGACAGCTAAAGCCACATGAGAGAAAATATCCAACTCATGATTTGGAGTTGGCAGCGATTTTGTTTGCTCTGAAGATATGGAGACATTACCTATTGGGAGTACGATTCGAGTTGTTTACGGATCACAAGTCGTTGAAGTATCTTTTCTCCCAAAAGGATTTGAATCTTCGGCAGCAACGATGGTTAGAGTTTCTGGCATCGTATGATTTTGGGATAGCCTATACTTTTGGCAAAGGCAATGCAGTTTCAGATGCATTGAGTCGAAGACACGCAAGTTTGGGAGCGATGTTTTCGGAATGGAAGGGCCTCAAGTACTTGGCAAGGTTCGATTTCAGGCCAAGGTGTGAGTTGGAACCTGAGATATTGGCAAGCTTGTCGATAAGGCCTACTCTTATCGAAAGGATTGGCAAGGGCCAAAAGAAAGATACGAAGCTTGTCGAGTTTATTCAGAAACTGGAACCAGAGGATAAAGAGTTCGAGGTCGATCGAGAAGGTTGGCTTCGAAAACAAGGACGATTAGTTGTTCATGACATCGACGGATTGAGGGATGAGGTTCTGAGAGAATGTCATCACTCGAAGCTAACGATTCATCCCGGTGGTAATAAAATGTATCAGGACATGAAGCGAGCCTACTACTGGGAAGGGATGAAAAGAGATATTGGAAAGTTCATTTCTAAGTGTATGAACTGTGGGAGCAAATATCGATGGAAGTGGGAGCAAATATCGATGGATTTTATCGATGGACTACCTAAAACCAGGGCAGGGAATGAAGGGATTTGGGTCATTGTGGATCGTTTGACCAAAAGTGTAAGGTTCATTCCTATCAAGACGACTAGGACAACATCAAAATTGGCTGAGCTTTATGTGAAATGGATAGTTCGATTCCATGGTGTTCCAAAGGGTATAGTAAGTGACCGGGATCCATTGTTCACGAGTGGATTTTGGAAAAGTTTGCAAGAAGCTTTGGGAACCGAATTGTGTTTAAGTACGGCATATCATCCCCAAACTGATGGTCAGACCGAGAGAGTCAACCGAGTTTTAGAAGATCTCCTGAGGGCTTGTGTGTTAGACTTCGGAGGATCATGGGAGGACCATCTACATCTAGTTGAGTTTGCATATAATAATAGCTACCAGTCGAGTATTGGGATGGCACCATACGAGGCGTTGTATGGAAGGCCGTGCAATTCTCCAGCTTGTTGGTTAGAAACTAGAGATAAGTTGGTACTTGGGCCTGAAATGATTAGAGAAACCTCGGATTGTATCAAGATTGTTCGACAACGAATGAAGGCGGCCCAAGATCGTCAGAAAAGTTATGCCGATAAGCGTCATAAGAATTTGGAATTCGACGTAGGTGATATGGTTTTCGTGAAGATTTCACCGTTGAAGCATGTGGTTCGATTCGTAAGTAAAGGGAAGTTGGCTCCTAGGTTTGTTGGACCGTTTCCGATAGTCGAGCGAATAGGAAAGCTCGCATATAGGTCGGAGTTACCCGAGAAGATATCGAGTGTGCGTAATGTTTTCCATGAGTCATTTCTACGGAAGTTTGTGCACGACTCGAATGTGGTGGTATCTCCAGAACAGTATGAAGATTTAGAAGTCGAGACAGCAGTTGCGAAACCTCATAGGCCACTTCGTGTTGTGGGGAATGACACGAAACAGCTTAGGAGGAAGACGGTTAAGCTAGTCAAGGTACAATGGAGTGAAGATGGCGACGATTGTACATGGGAGACGGAAGAGAGCATGAGGGAGACTCATCCAGAACTTTTCATCGGTAGAACCCTTTGATTGTATCGTCGTTATATCGTTGTATCTTGTTGTTGTTTGATAGAATTCTGCGTGCTAGGATAAGGCTATGGATGCATGGCTTGATGGTTGCTAGTTTGGATGATAGGATTGGCTTCTCATGGATGATAGGCATGCGGAATTGTTATGGTTGCTTGTGTTTACTTGGAATTTCGAGTGTGAAATTCTTAAGGGGGGGGGGGGAGAATGTAACAGCCCGCATTTTACGTATCGGAAGATCGTAAAATAATTTTATTTTATTCTCTGAGGGTTGGATCATTCTCATCTTTTAATATGTTGCTTATGGGGATGTGTGACATGTCCATAATTTTTACCGATTTTGTTTGTGACCATTTTGCTCTTGTCAGTCTTGTACAGGGCATAACTTTTGACTCAGGTTGAATTAGAGGGTGAGACCTATGCCATTGGAAAGGAATTGATGATTCTCTTTCCGTAGACTGGTTACATGAAAGATTTGGTTCAGCGGTTTGGGAGAAATCGCTGTTTTAAGGTTTTTCAGTTGGCTGTTCAGGTTTTGGAAGGCTAATGGGCTGATTTGGAGAAGGCCCATTAAGGGGTTGGTGGAGGCTATAAATAGAGGGTAAGGGATATGGGGAAAGGTTGGATTTTCCATTCTCTTATGGGGAGGCTTTGATCTCCTTCTTCCTCTAACACCTTTCCACCATTAAAATTCCAAATCCAAGGAGGGAAATCGAAGATCTATACCATTCAAGGCTAGATCAACATCGTTTCAAGGGAGAATTCATCGGATTGAAGGGTTTGATTCGAAGTGTTCGCTGTCCAGATTGCTTTTTCATCGCTTTTGCTTTGTTTTGGATAATCGGTGAGTGATTTACATCTCTCATTCGGATTCATGAAAGTATGTGAGTTATAGGATGTTAATTTCATCATTTCCATGTTATTTTCTTTAGACCTACACCATGCTAAGTCCATTTTACATATGAATCACCTTAGGATCTGATCTAGATAATTTAAATGGTTAATTTCATGATTTCTCTCAAGTTTATGCAAATTAGATCCGTTTTTATGTTCATATGTTCACTTATCATGTTTTGGGAAATTTATGTGTTTTGATGGAAATTGTTAGATTGATGATATTGTTGGTTGCATAACATGTTTTTGGTTGCGTTTGAATGAATCGGATAAGCCGGTTTCGTCGGATTCGTCGTTTGGCGAAGTTTTGGTCGAAATCAAAGTCGAAATGGAGCTGTGTAGGAATCGGGTCGGTCTAGAGGGGTCGGTCCTAGGCTGGTCGGTCAAATCATGGCTTGGGAAGCAAGACAGGGATTGGGTCGGCTAAGAGGGAGCAGGCTAGTCGGATCGGTCGCAAGGAAGTGGTCGGTCGGTCTATACTGGTCAGGTCGAGCAAATCTGGAATTCTGATTTGGAGCAGGCGGGTCGGTCATGTTCCAGGAAGGGGGTGAGCAGGTTGGGTCGCTCCAGGGTGGTTGGTCGAGCTGGTGGTCGGTCGGTCTCAGGTGATAAAGGCTGGTCGGTCTTGGAGCTGGTCAGTCTGATCGGTCCAGAAGGTTGAGTAGGGAGTCTGGTCGGTTCAGAAGGATTCTGGTCGGTCCAGAAGGAGCTGAGGGAGGTCGGGTCGGTTCAGGAGGGGTCTGATCGGTCCAGAAGGACCAGAAGGGGTCTGGTCGGTCCAGAATGGGTCTGGTCGGCATTTCTAATGGAAATTTCTGATCGGACACTTCAAGTGATGTTATAACTTTGAAGTAGTTCAAGTGGGAAGGTTCGAAGTGTTGAATGTGTTCGTTGATCAAGGTGGAACAACGAATGAGGTGACAACTCAAAGGTCGTGAGTTGATGGATAATGGTGGCTCGAGAAGGTTGCTTGAGCTATGGAATATCGTCAAGGTTGGACGACTAGATATGCAAAGGGCGAGAGGTCATCTTTATCGTAAGTTCTAGCAGGCTCAAAGCAGGGGTACGATGGGGGCACCCAAAAGATCAAAAGGTTGCTGGTCGAGTACCCTGGGTCTTGGGGAAAGGCCTAGTGTCAAGGTTGGACATTGTCAAGGTTGGACATATGGAGTTCATGCTAGAACTGGGGTTACCATTAGCCCTTGACATATGGCAAGGTTGGCCGTCATACGATTAACAATGGTTTCAATGCAGGATTGGCGGTGATAGCCAGAGTCTGTCATGTATGCTGGATGTTTTGCTTGTGCCATCTCACGTGGGTTATCCAACATCGAAGTAGATGTTCCTTAAGTGCTTGTCTGATATTGGTTTCGGCCTCTGAGGCTTGTATTCGAGGGATGTTGAATTCGACTAGGATGATTTGCGTGAGATATATATAATCTGGATGCCATGATTGCTATTGTTGGTTGTTTCTGTTTGCTATGAACAAATGGTTGTTCTGGTTTCTATGGATTAATGGTTGAAATGCTTGGTGTAAAGGCTATCACTGTCTGATGTGGGTAAGATAAGGTTGAGCTCTTCTCTGGTGTTGTGGGTAGATAAGTTGTTCATTTACCCATTCTCATATACTTTCTTGTTGAAGTTTGTTAGCTGTTTTATCGCTCACTAAGACTATTGTCTGACTCAAGGTTTTATGTCTCCTCTTATTACCTTGGGTTGTTCATCCGGTTGTGGATGGGCAGACTAAGTAGCATGTTACAGGTAATGGAGCTTAGTGAGACGAGGAAGCTGAGCAAAGACGAGCAGGAGGTTGGCGTACCAGTTTTATTACTATCTAGTATTTCTGTTTCCGCTGTTTGAGTTGCTTGGGAGTTATAGTGAGGCCTTATGTACAAACTTTGATATCAGTTGGATAATCTTTCTGGATGTTGAGAAAGTTTCAAAAGTTTGTTATATGATACCTCATTGCTATTACCTGTTGTATATGTTCTATTATATTTTATCCTTGCGCTGTGAGCTCTACGACAGGTTACGATGTGTTTACCTACTCTGATGATCGTCCATAGCAGCCTGGCACACCTTTCAGCGCATTTTCCACTTGTTTAGTGCGGGGGTTATGGGCGGTCGTCACAAGGTGCCAAGAGCTGATTTCTCCAAGCTCAGCAAGGATTATACTAGTCTTAGTGGGAAGCCGTTCCACAGAATGGAGTCGGCTACGGAGGTTCAAGATTGGCTGGATAGTTATGAGCGCATATTCGAGGATTTGGATATCAATGATGCAATAAAGAGGAAACTAGCATCACATCAGCTTCAAGGACGGGAAATGAATTGGTGGAATGCTATTAAAGCATCTACTCCAGAAGATCAAATTACTTGGGATCAGTTTAAGACCCGCTTCAATGATAAGTTTATTCCAGTTCCTCAAATATCAGAATTGTTCAGGAAGTTTTTAGAGCTTAAGCAGAATGGTAGGGAATTCTCAGAGTATATTGTTGAATTTGATACCTTGTCGAAATATGGATTATCTTTTATCGATACTGTAGAGAAGAAGAACGAGAAGTTCATTATGGGCCTAGATGAGTACTTGGGGGAAAGACTTATAAACCATATCGATGAGACATTCGAATCTGTTGTGGGGAAGGCATTGAGATCGAAGAGCTTTTACCCTAAGACGAAGGCCGAGGCTCCATCACCAATGTAACACCACTGCATGCCTCAACCTATCATAATCCAGACACTGCCACATGTGATAGGCCATTTCCAGTCGCCTTACATCCATTATTCCCAAAAAATAAAGGATCGAACACCCTATTTCCCCACTACTGTACCCCCAAACATCCCAGATCATCACAAGTACATTCGAACTACTCCAGTTCAACATCCGTACATCGCACCATCCCTGAATCATTCGAACTCCACCCCAGATGCAACCAAACGTGACCAGCTTCGACTTCTTCCATCAGTTCATCCAACCACTATAGTTGCATCAAAACCAACGTCGGCCTCTTGAAATCGCAACAACCTTCATCCCATAGCACACCTCCACAATGACCACGACAAAATCCATTCGAATCACCTCGTCGCACCCCATTCCCTAATCGCAAATGCTTCTACTAGTTGTCGATCTTCAGGAGCTTTTGAAATTTATCAATCATGATACACGATTTTGATTTTTTTTTTGATTGATCGGAGGTTCGATTTCTAAATGACTGGGAAAAGATACAAAAAAGGTTTGAATAGTTTTGGTGGATTTGGAATGGGATAATTAACGAAGGCTATCCTTGAATTTAGTTTCAAGATTCAGAAATGAGGAAAGGAATTACGAAGGAGAAGACTTGAATGCTGTCTGGTTTTAGAAAATGGGAAAATACGAAGGGCAATGGTTGTTTATATAGGTGCAAAGAGGAGATAGAAGGTATGAGGCCATTAAATTATCGATTACTTGGGTGGGGAACCAAAGGTACGTGAATTGAAAGGAGATAGTTGTAGCTAAAAATATGTTTGCTCAGTACATACTTCGGTATAAAGGAAATGGATGTAGCTTATGCGTTGGAAAGGAGACAGATATAGGTAGGATCCCTTATTCATTTTAATTTTATTTTGAACCGATGTGGATTTATTTAATTTAAATTATCTCATGATTTTGAACTCTTATTTGAGCGCAACAACAGGCATTCCTAGGGTTATACCGCTATCAATAACACACTGGAACATGTTTCGAAGCTTTATTCGATTGTATAGAGAAGATATTGATTTAAATTGACGATTTAAAACTAAATTTGATTAAATTATTCCTAGGTGTTTTCAAATCGTACGTCCACCCGATAAATCCAAGTGCTATGAATATCAAAATTCGATAATAATACACTATTTCAGATTCGATGGAATTGGTTTCGTCAAATTCTTAGATCACTTGAAAAATGGCTCTTTTGACGTATCAATATTATCTAGTAAATAGTCAACAATTTTAAACACTTATGTTTATCAATAAAAATTCTTATTTCATAAATTAAATAAATAAACTCTGTATTGACCTCCATTTTAAATTCAAATCCAATATAAACTTTTTAAACGTTCACAGTTAAACAGCCAAAAATATGAGATGTTACATTCCTTCCCCTTTAAAAGAATTTCGTCCCCGAATTTACTAAGTAGGAAAAAGTGCTAAACCTTACTAACTTCCCACAATCTACTTATGCAACTCGACACTCACCTCAACTACTCAACCAAGTCATTAATTTCTAATTTCACTCAAAAATTCTTAACTTCAATTTTCATTTGAACATTAACTTTTTATTAACAGTTTTTTTTCAAAACTTTTGAAAAAAATTCGAACTCCCTAAATTTTTTGCCAGAGTCTCCCTTGTACGGAGAGACTTTCGCAATATGGCAAGAGAGATGGAAAAGTGTACATCGGCCCACATGATTGGAAAATAGTTCATATTTTCTATTTTTGTATTTTTGCATAGGTATACCTTATATAAGTGTTTACTAAGCGAGTTCGCTTAATATTTATGCAATCTACACAACTAAATCCAAGCTATACAGCTCTATGTAACTGTACTTACTTAATTTAAACAAATAAGTTTCCAAAACATAAAGTTTAATAATAATTCATTTAAATTTCATAACCAACATTCTATACATTCATTAAACACATAATTTCATAAGCATCCAATTTCAATGATTTATATATAATTCCAACCGACTTTGAATAATTTCAAACCATATCTGCATACATTATATTTACCTCACTAATATATATAATTCGTATTCATCATTCATATATTCATTCGTTAACTTGTATAACCATTCAATATATCCAACATGTTTTACATGTGTACTTCATGTATACTAATAAACCATTTTTTTTACTTTTCAACATTCAATTAATATTTCACTTTCTAACACTTTTTATTCTCTTCAACTTCGATTCATATATCATTTTCTTCAAATCAATTGGATTCTCATGCCATTTAATTTCATTCAATTCATTCAAATTCCTAATGTATCCATAAATGGATTCTAATTTAATTTATTAAACCAAATCTTGTTTTATAAATTCATATATAATTTACAAGTAAATTTCTAGTTATCGAATTTCCTTGAAAATTTTCTAACTCCTTAATTTTTCCGGAAAATTTCACCAGCATCTCCTTTGTACGGCTCACTAGGTATAGCTACAAAATGCCTCTCTAGGCCCTCTCCAATCAGAAAGAAAATCAAAAATCCAAATAGGCTCATAAAATCTCATATTGAATTAAACATGTACCTTTTTGTCGAGCATCCAATTTTATTTCTCACATTTGCTTCCATTCAATAAACCTATTCAATCATACATACATCTATTTCTAATTGTTTATAATCAATTTAACTTCTTACTTCCAATTCACCAATTAATCCATTAATTTTGTTCTCTTGCTCAACTCATGATAGTTTAAAACAACCATGTTCAAACATACATATTTTTGCTTATAAACAAGTCGATTTTTATTTATAACCCAAGTTTTAGGTTAAATTTTCAATTTACTAGTCCATATAAATTTACACTTGAGTTCAAAGTTCAATTTTAATCAAACTTAATTTGATTCATTCTTCATTCATTTTTCTTTCAACTTAAGTTTATATAATCCAAGTTTATTTTCACTGCTAAATATACACAATTCATTTCTATTTCAAAATTCAATTCCATAGCCCAAACTCAATTGAATAATATTCCAAGTCATTTTCAATTATTCTACTCGAATTGGATGTATTTCAATTCACTTCTTATTTCACCCGACACATTCAAACTATACGCATCGAGCTCTATTTAGATTACCAATATTCATTTTATTGGCATTTCAACTTGAATTCAAGAATTTTAATTCCATATTAATTTCCAAGTTTTAATTCACCCATCCACTTTTTTTAACGAATTTATATTTATTCATAACTAATTGATCAGTTATCTTTATTTGATAATTAAAAATCCGATTTTTGTTTATCAAATTCCATTTATTTAATTAACCTGAATTCATGTTTATTTAATAACTCAATTCTGAACTTTATCAATGAAAATCCAAATTTTATTTTATTAAAATCCTTTCATTTTAATTAATAAATCATTTAAATTTATAAACGATTTCAAAACGACTTCCTGAAAATTTGATTTTGACATAACTCAAAATCTATAATATGAAATCTCAAATTTTCTCTTTTACTAGAAAACTATAATCCAATAGATCCGGACGATTCTTGTTTCAAAGAATTCCGACTCATATTGAATCCAATAAACTCAATTCAAGTTCAAATTGTCAAATTACGAACTACCGCGATGTGGCGAGTTCGTTTTAGTTTAATATGGCTTTAATTCCAATTCAAATCTATTTAACTTGCCTCTAAATCAAGTTCCAATTCATTTAATTCATTATACTAGAATTTGTTTCCTTATCTTCCAATTTATGCATTTAACTTCATTCGAGATGGTAAACTTGCATGGCAAAAGAAAACCGTATGGTGTAGGAGTCATTATGAATGAAAATGTTGTGTCAAACTTGGTGGGCGCGAGTCTGCATTCAAGAGATCATAAAAAATGTGGGGGATTGTGGAGAAAATGGTGAATGTTGTAGGGTTGTATAGTAGAAGTGGTAGTATTAGTAGATTCAGAAGTCATGGTCGACATTGTAAGAGGAATATCTTTACCTCATTACCAGGCTTGCAAGGGGATAAAGGGTTTAACACATTTGGTTGGTGGAATAAACCTGGTTGCATTTCTTTGGGTAACACAGTACTAGATAATTGTATGCAGCATCGAAATATATATCAGTCAAGGGGTAGGAAAGGGGTACATCATGGGTTTATGGACACTGGTTTTATCATTTTTGATATTATAATAGACGACTGGTTTATTTCTATGTTAGGGGGTAAGATGTGTTTAGGTTACATATCATTGTTGCCGAGACCTAGTTATTCATTATCTCTGATGCTCAGTAAGGTGATAAGGAGTATAGGAATAACATTGGATGTATTTGGAGATATAGTAAAGACTGATCTAGCGATTGGATAGCTTGGAGACATTGCCTAATATAGCAGAGATATCCTCGCCTATTTCGTCTAGAAGAGGTAGAAGCAAGAGGAAGACTCCAGTTAGTGGTCTTGTTCATCATAGTGCAAGAATTAGATCTATTGCCTCATCCTCTGATGGTAGGTTCCCTGATTCGAGTGCTAATGGAAGCACTTTGAATTCGGGCTCAGGTACGATTTCTATTTATGGTAGTAGTTATACACCTTTTGCTTTAGGTAGTTTATCTACTAACCAGTCGAGCAGATTAGCGGATGATACAACATTTATTTTCACTGATATTGAGTTAGATATTGATTTCATTAGAAGTAGAGACTTAGAGAGGGTTAACACATTCAGATGTTGAAGTTAGTTAGTTGGAACATTAGGGGTTTTAATGACCCAAAAAAGTTTGATAAAGTAAGAACTTTTATTAAGGATTGCCATATATATATATATATATATATATATATATATATATATATATATTGCATTAATGCAAGAGGCTAAAATAGAAAGCCCTAATTTAAGATTTTATACGAGGATAGTGGGATTTCATTTCCGTAACTGGGCTTGCCTACCTTCTATTGGTAGTTATGGAGGATTAATGATTGGTTGGAGGGAAATCAATTTAAGCTTCTTCAGGAAATTCCTAAGAAGCATTCCCTTTATATATTATTATCCTCCCTAGTAGATAATACTATTTTGGGAATTACTAATGTATATGGTCCTCAGAACAAATTAGAGAGGAGAATTTTGTGGGATGAATGTACATAATTCAAAAATCTAGTCCCAGATCAATGGATTATGGGGGGAGATTTTAATGTCACTAGAGAGATCGCCTCGTGAAGGTTATTTCTCTGATATGGAAGGATTCAATGATTTTGTTTTAGGTAATAATTTGATTGAGATACCATTAAATAATCGATCGTTTACTTGGTCTAATGTGAGAGATGAACCATCTTTTGCACTATTAGATAAATTTTTAATAAGTAATGAGGCTGAGGATATATTCTCATGTTGTAGAGTTAAAGGTTTGCCATTTTTACATTAGGACCATTTTCCTGTTACCCTTCCTTGTGAATCAAATCTAACCATTAGCAATAGTATTAAATTTGAAAAAATGTGGCTTTTAGATTCTAGCTTCTCTAATTTAGTTGCTTTTAAGTGGAATTCCTTCTTCTATATTAACCGTTTGTATGTGGGTAACTCAGCTAAGATTTTTATTGCGAAGTTAGGAAAACTTATATTTTTTCCTAAACGTTGGAATAAGTATGTATTTGGTAGTGTTAGAATTAGGAAAGATAAGATTATGCGTGAGATGCTGGATTTAGTTAAGATTAGTGAGAACATGATTCTTAATCCATATGGGAGTGATAAACTTTGCAGCCTCAAGAATGATCTTAAGTTGATATTAGAAAAAGAGGAGGTCATGTGGAAGCAGAGGGCTCGTGTTCAACGGATTAAAGAGGGTGATAATAATACGAAAAAAATTCACAGCGTGGCTAATAATAAAAGACTCAACAACTTCATTCATTCTATTTTTGTTGATGACATAGAATTGGTTGTTCAAAAATATTTAAATGATGTTGTTACAAATTATTATATGAAAACTTTTGGTTCAAAAATTAAGAGGAGGATCAATGTTAGATGAAATGACATTTATCCTTCTTCTTCTAAGATTGATTTAGTTGATTTAGAGAAGCCTTTTTCAGAATAGGGGATTTGGAAGGCTATCAATGATATGCTTAGTGATAAAGCTCCTGGTCCGGATGATTTTTCTATTATTTTTATAAGCAATTTTGGGATATTTTGAAATATGATATAATCAACTTATTTAATAATTTTTTATAATGGGAGTTTGCAGATAGGTAGATTAAACTTCACGAATGTTATCCTTATTCATTAGAAATTAGGGGCTAATAAATTAAAAGATTCAGACCAATTTCCTTAATCAACCGTTCAGTTATGATAATTACTAAAGTTTTAACGAATAGGCTTAGTCAAAAGATGAATGATCTAATTGGTTGTTCCCAAATTGTTTTTATAAAAGGTAGGAACATAGTTGATGGGGGTGGCCGCAGTTCAAAAATATATCAATTTATGTTGTAAGAATAATTTTTCTTGCGCTATTTTGAAAACTGATTTTGAAAAGGCTTTTGATTTAGTGGACTGGTATTTTATTTGTGAATTATTACTAGCTAGGGGTTTTAGTATAAGATGGATTAATTGGATTATGTTATTACTTAAATCTGGGGGTTCCAATATTATAGTTAATAAGGTTGTAGGAAAGAATATACAATCTAAAAGAGGGCTTAGACAAGGCGACCCATTATCACCTATTCTATTTAATCTTGCGGCCGATGTTTTCACCAAAATTATTAAGAGAGCGGAGAGGAAAGGAATTATAGGGTATGTAGGTAATGGGGTTCTTAATAATCAAATAAATATACTTCAATTTGCCGACGATACACTTTTATTTTCCTCTCACTTGCCCAAACATATTACAGCTTTAAATTTTATCCTATATTGTTTTGAGATGCTTTCTGGGCTCAGAATTAATTTTGAAAAAAGCTCGGTTATGGTTCTTAATGATTTTGACATTGATGAGAATCAAGTTGCTAATACCTTAAACTGTTCAACCATGAAATTCCCATTTGATTGTTTAGGTTTTAAGATTAAACCTACTAAACTAAAACACGAGGATTGGATGATTATTATTGACAAAATTAATATTATGTTACCTAGTTGGAATGGAAAATTTTAATCAAGAGCGGGAAGACTAGTTCTTACAAATTCCGTGTTGTCTACTATCCCAATATATTGGATGGCTATTCATCGCTTTCCCCTGTGGGTGATTGAAAATATTGATAGAATTAGACATAATTTTCTCTGGAGTGGAGAAAACATTAGTAGAGGTTACAAATGTTTAGTTAATTGGGAAGTATGTTGTAAATCCAAAATGGATGGGCGTCTTTGGGTTATCAATCTTTATATTTTCAACTCTTCGTTGTTAGCTAAATGGTTGTGGAAGTTTAGAAATCCAGAAGTGACAACAACTTGGAAGCATATTGTATCTAAAGTTTATTATAATAGAGAAAAAAATTATTTTTGATACTAGTTATAATTGGTATAATAGATTATCTTCATTTTGGAATTCTATATTGAAATATTTCGAATTTTTTAACCTAGGTTTTAAGTTGATTGTCCATTCTAGAGATATTACCTTTTTTGGCACGACTCATGGATTACTCATCTGTCCCTTGAAATTGAATTTAAAGAGCTTTTTTAAATTTGTTTTTTTAAGAATGCTTAAGGAAGTATTTAGAGATAGTTTAGATCCCCCTGCGGGAGTTTACTTTTGAAAATATTTTAGATGATGTAGTGTTCAGGCAATTTTCCTTATTACAAGCTAAGCTGTCTATGTATCATTTTGATAATAATGGTAATAACATTTTTTTGGGTCTTGATAAGAGTTTAAAATACACATCTAAATCTATGAACGAGTTTCTTAATTTTACAAGTATTTCGCTTTTAAAATTTAAGTTTATTTGGATAAATAATGCTCCCCTCAAAGCCAAATTTCACATGTGGCCTATTATCCATAAGAAACTAAATAATGTAAAGCAATCAAGTAAGAAAAATATTGTTTTTGATTCAAAGTGTTGTTTCTATAATAATTTTGGTGAAAGTGTGGATCATTTATTCTTTATTTGTTCTAATTCTTTCTGTATATTAAAAATGGTACTAAGTAGTTCTGTTCTTAACTATTCCAATATTTTTAGGAGTTGTGATTATTATTGGAATAGTTTTAGATTTGATTTAGTTTTAGATTTTATTTAGTTTTAAATATATATATATATATGTTCTAGATACTTTAGTGATTATTATTAGTTGGTTTATTTGGTTTGATAGAAACCAGAGAATGTTTCATTCTAACTCTGTTTCTATAGATAGATTAATCAATAAGATCGTTACTTTTAGTCTGGATTGGATGTCTAACCCTCAATATAAGTTAATTAGGAATCCTATATTTGAGAGATTTCTAGTTAAAGGTAGAAATAATTTGAGTTTGTCTATTAGAATTAATAAGTAGTTTAGTTCAAATAGAATTTGCATTTGTTATTGAATTCTGTTTTTAATGAATATTTGTTTCTTTCTTTTCTATAGTATTATTTTATTCATATATATATATATATATATGAATATTATATATATGTGTGTGTTGTTATCTAAATTTTGTTTTAGTCATTTTCAGGTTACAGGTAGTTGTTTTTATGCTGTGAAGTTCATTGGAGAGCAGTTTATGGAGATTTACTTTCTGTCATTATGTTCATGTAACGACCCAGAAAATCTGAACCAAATTTTTTTTTATTGGCTATTTTAGTGGATTTTAAATATTTAAAATAAATATTTTAAATAATAACGATGAAAAGTAAGTTTGAATCGACATTTGAAAATGAATATAATTAATTCTAATTATAAACAAGGCCTGAAATGGCGTAGTAGTTTCAAAATTTGAATTCAAACTTTGACCGATTGTACCGGGTGCAAAACAAAACGTATTTGAGTGAAACCAAAAATATTTAAATTTGTTAGTGAATATCTTTCTAACGAATCTGAAAAATCGAAGTTTCATAGTAGGAAGCAAAAGTTATGGCCAAATGAATTTTCAAAAAGGTCGCTATAGAAATTATATAGCCCGTGAAATTGGCCATTTTGCAAACGACCTCGGAATTCGACGAAACCACTTTGGTTGGATCCGGGATGTGAAGTTATTGCTAGGTTTCAAATTTCATAACTTTTGAAGCTAGTATGTGAGAATTCATGTGGCAAAGGAAAATGTGTTTTGGTCAATTACAGTTAAATTGGATCGACCACAAATGGGCCTTTTTGCAAACGGTCTCAGAATTCGACGAAACTAGTTTTGTTGAGACCGTATCGTCAAAACATAACTAGATTTATTTATTTTGGAATTTTTTGAATCAGTTTGTGGCCCTGGCAAATTGAAATGTACGTTCAAATCGAATATTGGATGTTATATATTTTAATTTGAATGAAAACTGACTGAAACGGTCGAATGGGCCTATGAAACATATCCCATTGTGTTCGGAGTGGGGATAAAACGCTAGGGACGACAGTCGTTGGGTTTGAATTGGTGTTCGTATGTGAAAGAGGGTATTTTAGAAATTTAAAAATATATAAATTAATAAAAAAACCTATTGGCTAATTTCTCTCTCCCCGAAAACCCTCCAGATCGACGCTGATTAGCCCTTCCTCCTTTCCCGTTCATTTTCTGATCAATCCACGCAATAAAACCACATGCTCCTTTGGAAGTTTTTGTAGAGTTTTCTTCCACCTTCAAATCCATATAAGTTGTGAGATTTTTCGTTGAGTGTTGAGAGAGAATCGAGCTTCGAAAGTTCGGGTTTTGAAACCGCCGTCGCCGCTTCCTCCGATCATCGAGCGCCGCCGCACCACCAGCGCCTGGTGCGCCTCTCCTCCCTTTTCCTCGTGGCGAAGGCTGATCGACGTATCGTTGCGCGGATTTCGAGAAAGGTGAAAACCTAGTTTTGAACCATATTGAAAGGTATACGGCTGTTATATATTAAACTGTTTTAATAGCACTTCTAAGCGCTACGGTTTTTAATTCCACTGTAAAAATCATATCTTTTTCGTTTCTTGACGAAATTCAGTGAAACAAGAGACAGTGGACTCGTGTGGACGTCTTCTACATTCTAAAAGAGACCGCATATTTTTCCGAGTCTTCTGCTATTTTTGGTGGAGTGGAACCCAATGTGAGATTTCTAATTTATAAACAATATGGAAAACGACAATGTATAAATTATATAATCGATGTATGACTTGTATAAGCGTTGTACACCTCATGTATAAGCATTGTATAGGTTGTACGTTCTATGTATAAGTTATATATGCGTTGTAAAAATTATATATGTGTTGAAATAGAAGTGAAATGCTTATATATAAATATATATATATATATACGCCCCTCGTCCATAAACCATGGACGATATTTATTGGTTGTGATTGGTGTGAAAATTGGTTGATAGCGAATGGTTGATTATAATTGTTTGTGGTTGAAATTGATTGATTGTGGTTGAAAAATACCCGTTTGTGGTTGAAAATTATTTGGTTGAAACCACATAGGATTAGTTTGTGGAAATGAGAAATATATACATGCCGCCTGCGTGCGAACTAGATGCATGATTCCCCATTGTCAAAAGCTGCGAGGCTTTAAGGTAGAGCGAGGAGCCGTACTAGGGACGGCCCCGGTTTTAACTACCCTGCCGTTATTCTGCCGAAATTTTGAATAATATTCATGTGTTAGAAATATTTTCATGTGTTGAAACTATATTCGTGTGTTGAATTGAAATTCATGTGTTGAATGGTATTCGTGTTTTAAATATAAAAATCACCTTTTTATCTATATATATAAACTATAGAAAACCTTCATGTGTTGAATCGAAATTCATTCGTTGAATTGAAATTCATGTGTTGAGTGGTATTCATATTTTGAAAGAAATTGTTTTATAATAAAAATCCTATTTTTATCATCAATATGAACTATATAAAATAATCTTGTTTTGAAATAAATTGTTTTATAATAAAAATCCTATTTTTATCACTATATTAACTATATAAAATAGTCGGGTTTTGAAATAAATCGTTTTACAATAAAAATCACATTTTCACTATATACATGAATTGTTAAAAATAGTGAAGCGTCGAAGTGAATGTATGTTGGATAAAAATATCATTTTTATCAAAATGTATGAAAATAATATAGCTTTGAAATCGAAGAATCGATATATATATATATATATAAATAGAATTGAAATATATCGAATAACGAAGCTGCATTTCGTGTTTTGAAACTGTGATTTCAAATGATTAGTGCAGGAGATCCGACCATTGGATTTTTCCGAAATTGCAACCGTTGGGTTCGCTTTGGAAATATCTTTCCAACGGCACCAACTTTGTAAAAATCCAACGGTTGGATTGTCTGGAATGTTTAATTCAAATCAGAAGAAAAACAGCGCCATAATCGATTATATTTATATATAAAAATATAATTAAATTAAATCGAATAACGATGCTGCAGTTCGTATTTTGAAATTGAAACTTCAAACGATTGTACCGGGAGATCTGACCGTCGGATTTTCCCAAAACTGGATCCGTTGGATTCGTTTTGAAAAGATATTTCTAATGATGTAAATTTTGTGAAGATCCAACGGTTAGGTTTTCATATATGTGTAAATCAAATCTGAAGAAAAACAGCGCCACGACCGCGTTATGGCCTGAAGCGTCGTTTAAATAAATTGGCTATTTTTAAATAAATAAAAATAGCGATAAATCGTTATAAAATATTATAAACGATATGGAATGTGAAATTTAAAAATTAGCTGTCCTGGGTTTTGATCTGATGTTGGTTTCGGCCTTCGGGGTTAATATTTGGGAAATCGTTCTCTTACTGATTTACGGTTAGTGACTAATGAATTGAAATGATGCGTATGATGTGTTTGTGTAGCACTTGTGTATTATATACGCGATTTGCTTAGAAAGACCGGGTTTATCCCATTCTGAATAACTGAATCGACGATAAGAAATCGAAGATGAAGACGGTGGTTAAAGACCGGAGACCTTCACCTCGTTTGGATGGTAACTGATGTCCTGATTGGGAGGCATCCCGAAATATGGATAATGAGTAGTGATCATCCAGACGTACGTGGAGATCGATGGGTTTGCGAGGTATATAGTGCCTCCGGTTTCGTTCAAACCCAGAACGGACTTGCAAATGGACGATGTGTCTGACATTGGAATTCATTCTGTGTAATTGATAGCCATCAGTTGCACGGTGTGAATTGCCTGTGTGGCATGCTAAGATGCAATGATCAGGGCTTCTGTTGAAAAGCAAAGTCTTGAGGTTGATGATCAAAGCACCGCCTGTGTGGCGTAGCTTTGTGTATAACGTGAATTCGCGAGCCTCACACCCCGGTATGAACCAGAAACGGGAGAAGGACCTCAGGGAGGGCATGCGTTTCTTTCTAGTTAGAGGTGGTGTCGGTGCTTAAACTTGCTGACATTCATATTATTTTCACCTATGTGGTTGTTGCTGTTGCGAGGCGCCTCGGTTGTATCGGTCGATCCGGGACCGATGGGGTCATTCGTTGACTCATTTACGCCCCAAAGGGCGGGGAAACGTAGTGTTCATGAATTTTAATCCACATCGGTGGACCGGTCCTGTCGCTCCAAGGGCCCACTTGAGTCTGGGTCCTGTGGCTCGGGCTAGAGAGTCACGAAGTCGGTAAGGACTATCTTTTGCCTTGGTTCATGATGGAAATCCAATTTCCAAATACGTGACTGTGCGGTTTTGATTGTATATATATATGGCGACATGATATATGGTACCCATGTCGTCTATGATTGATAGTTATGATTCGAAGTTGTTTTTGAAACATATAAACACTAATAGTAATATCAAATGCTTTTGTTTTATTCGTATCAAGCATATTTTGGCCGTTATATGGTAAAACTCTATCCTCCGGTTTGCGTTGCATTATGTGATGGGAACTGAGTCTTATAATGGCTTCATTTTTATAAAAAGCATTGCGATGTTTAAAAGAATGATTTGTTTTAAAGCACTGGCAATCCAATGGAGTAAACCCGTTCCACGAAAGTGGCGTGGTCCTGTGATTAGCCATATTGTATAATGTGTTAAGTAGATTTCTCATACCAGTCCCATGGCTGACTCGTAGTTTGTTTCACTTGCAAACTCGGGTGCCCCTTTTTCTATACGGGCAGCCTTGTATTCAGGTTTATTAGGCTTTTTCTGGATGGCTGGAGCTGAAGACGGATTCTATCATTTATCTCTTTTTATGCTGTTCAGCTCCTATTGTACATTATGTTTGTTTTCCGCTGTAAACATTTATGTATAGCTGAACTGTATTTGTACTAAGTAAGATCCTGTATACTATGTAACTCTGATGATTACTTTTATCTAGTGTATTATTTGTTCATTATATGGTGTATTTATTTATTTCTGTTCTGCTATTATCTGTTTCTGTGTTATATTCCAAAGATTACCCTTAACACCGTCAGTACGGGTTTTGGGGTCGTCACAGTTCATATGCATTTTTTTAGCTGTTATTGTATTTTATTAGAGAGACTATGGTATTTTGTAGAATAGATATACTTCATTATTGGGTGGTGGCCTTGCTAGAACTTGATTTTGAAGTATGATGGGCGGTGGTTTATCCGGAGTTCATCTATCCACCTTCCTACACATATGATTCATAGTCCGAGGCTATTATGTACTAGAGATCATATGTCAAGCATGTTTTGGCAGACATTGTAGACTATATAGTTCTTTATGTATATATGTGCTCTCTTCTTTTTTAGAAGTTCATACATTTTTTGTTTCAAAAAAAAACTTCATTAATTGTTGATGGATTCCTATCCAACCAATTTAACAATCAATTAACAAACAACGCACAACCACTTAACCAAACCAATTGAATTCATATTCAACATTAATATTTCCTTATTTTCATTCAATTTGGCTTAACGTACTTAAATATACACTGATTAGTATCAGATTGACCTATAGTCCATTGTTATTTCTCATTTCCATTAGCTTTCAATTATATTTTCAAGTTTTGATTTTTATTTCAAAAATCGTTTATTTTATCTTTTGGTTATATTAAACCATTCCATTTTCGTAATCTCATTTGAATTTCATTAAAATCAATCAAACGATCAAATACCAACATAATTTGAGTAAACTATTTCTTTTCTAGACAAAAATATAATTTGGGCAAAATTGTTCCATTTACCCATTTTACAAAACAATATTGTGTTAGTTGCCTGTTGAATATAGTCTTCAAACACTTGAACTGATCAAATAACACAATAAAATATTTTTATAAAATTTACAAATATGCTCTCATATATATATATATATATATATACCCAATCTAAGGTATTACTAACCTCATCTCTATTGAGTTACACTACAGAGCCAAGGTTATCACCAAATCTTATGTTCTGATACCAACTGTAGCGTCCCGGAAAATTTCAATGCTTGAATTTTCGACACTAATACCTCTACTGCAATTGCATGTCCAAACTCGGGTACCAAAAATCTAGAAAGCTAAAAGAAAGAAATAATAGGGTGAGGAAAAGAAAGAAAATTAAGAATAGAAGACAAAGAAGAAGAAACAAATTAACCAACACAAAGTCTCACATCGCAGCGGAATAAAATATAATAGAGAAATAAATCTTTATTGAGAGCTTGAAATAAGACCTACAATCATCAGAGTATAGTAGGCATCCAATACAACCGAACAGTTATAACAACAGGTCCTCATTTATAGCACACAACGGAATAATTACATTATACGAATCATACGTCTGAACTCCTCCAGCTCGTCTCCTAAAAATCATAGCTTCCTATCCTAAACCTGCAAAACTCAGTCGGATCCAAGCATTATAAACACCACGATTCAGTCTGGTGAACCAGCGTGAGAAAAACTCACTAAATTATTGGTATCATCCAATTAATTTTAGCTTTGGAAAACTTATTTTGAAAGAAAAAGATAACCGTAAGACCAATCCATACATAAACACAGATGGTTTTTACCTTACGATAACCCAAAACAATTCTTTGTATCAAAACTATTCCGATATTATAATAGTGTCTATCTCAAATAAATAACCATCTAGAAGAACGCTTACATCTCATGCTCCACATACTTAGTATATAATTAAAAACCGTGGGCGCTTATTGAAGATTGAATTTCCAACCATGACAAGGTATGGAACCACCTTTCGATAGTATATCTCTAGAGAGGAATACACTGGATTCAAATAGAACATCTTGCAACCCGACTATACATGACCGGCCACACACTTCCTTTGAGTGTATCGGTATATTATCACCAATGGTTGGCGCCAACATAACTATTTTCTGAGATATACAAAATTAATAGAAGCAATAATTGAATTTTTCTATAGATGATGATGATACACCCTAATTGGAGTGACCCACTTAGCCATATTGTCAACCAGAATTTTGTCATTTCCTAGTTGTGAGGCTTGAGATTACTATTACCTTTTAGAACATCACGTCTCCATTCACTTTGAATGTCATATTATCAAATCTGCCAAATCACAAATTGACGTCCATAATATACTCTGGGTGTTTAATCTAAGAGAAACGAATTTCTCCGCAACCAACAGAAATTAGTTTGTAGAAATCAACGTATGTGGTACTTCTGAAATACTCTATCAAACATTTGACCATACGAGTCATCCAGGAACATGATGAACTGAAGGCACCCTCCTACCACATCCTAGGAATCACCCTATACATCGTAGTGAGTAGTCCTTGCAATCCATAGATTTCAACCACGATAGAATCACAATATATTTCCGGGCTTGAATCCAGAGATTTTAAGTAATCCTTCTGTTTTATGAAGATCTACGGTCTTTAATTTCTCTATGTCGACCAGTGTCAGATATCTTCAACGTTTACGTATTCGTTGGTCTGAATGATTTTCGAATATAAATTTGATCTTGATCTTTCTGTACCAACAACCGTATAGGCCAGATTTGATAGTGGGTTATTAACTATCAAATATACAACCATTCATCCATAAAAGAAAAATGAATTTACTGATTTAATACTCAACATCATTTAGCCTCTTTAATTAATCAAATCGTTAATTTCTCAATTTTTTTCAATATTTGGAAAACTTAATTCTCTTTTTATATTAACATAAGAATATTCAACCATTTTATTTTGAAATATTTAAGGAACGTACTTCTCATCTTGGTTTAACACTTATTGCGTAAAGCAGCGGTATAATACTAGTGACCCGAATGGATTACTATATTTAATATATACTTTAGAATCGAATTCCCATTTATATATTAGTTAACAACGATGCCAAACAAGTTGGGGTATAGTTACCTCTCAGGTCTAGAATGAACAACTATCTTAACTTCAAAACGAATAGAAATTCGAAATATCAATTTCCACTATAAACAAGATATTCATCTCAAACTTATAACCATTTCAAATATTTTACTTACAAATATGATTTACAAAACATTTATTTATTTCTAAACTGGAATAATGTTCTTCTTATAAGGATATAGTTTCATTAACCCACTCAATTTCGTTTTAACCTTCATAAAACCAGTTTCTATACAAAGTCTTGATTTCATAAATTATTTTTATAAACATCTGTATAAGTTTATTACAACCCATCTTAGTTTTATTTTAATAAAACTTCATTCCATAAAATATTTGTATATTAATCGTATCGTTGGAAATAACCTTCATAGCCAAATTTAATCCACTTTATGCTTCCATTCGATCTCAACTCATATTCCCTCACTTCTAAGTTTAACACTATGTAGGTTATAGTCACATTATAACTGGTTTCGATTGTCGAAATCATTTATCACATTAACTTATTTGCAAACTTGGATTTATAACCTTACTCTACTTTGGGTTTATAAATTCCATCAAAATAGAATTCCAAATAAGAATTCAGTTTAAACTTGACTATTAATATAAATCCGTTTAAAGTTTCCTTTAACTAAAAATAGGTTCTTATACTTTATAAACTTCCACTAAAAGAATTCTAATTACTAGATTATCGCTCTGATTATTATTAACTATATAATAATTCATTTTCACATTATTATTAAAAATAGAAATAGTTTACTCATCGTTAACTATTAATATTATAGTTAATTAACCTTTCTTTAAAATAATAATCAACTTCATTATTTAATTAAAAATTCAATAATCTTCTTTAAAATCAATTAACTAAAAGATTTGTTAAATATTTTGAGAAATTGTATTAAGTTCTAATAATTATTGCCAAAAACTATTTCCACTAAATTAATTGATAACAACTAATTTAATAATCAATTCCAGTTAAAGCATTTGACTTAGTCAACTCAAGAGCATGGTTAATTCGTTAGGTGATTCCAATTAGTCCTTCCATTAAATTAATTAATAATATAATTAATTTAAATAATATCACTTAATTGTTTCATAAAAACAATTAATCTTAGCTATTAACCGTTAGGTTATTTTCGAACTTACTTACATAAAGAACTTGTTTAAACACAAGAATTTGCCTTTTAAAATTTATTTATAATTTCTTATAACAATAAAATAATTAGTATTAATTTTTCTTTCAATAAAACTTTTATTCGAAATAACTTATATAAAATAGATTTAGAAACCTTATTTCAGTTATAAAATAAATTTGTAACTTTATTTCAATCAATTCACCTAACAGTAAATCAATGATTTTAAAATCGATGGATTTTTGGGCCATCTACTGCAATTACTCATCCAACACTGCCTATTAATTAATAACAGGACCAAGATCAAATTTTAATTCAATAGTCAACAAACAAAACAATCATCTAATCAGATTTTGTAAACAATTCAAGTAATGATGATATGAAAATAAACAATAAATGTTGAGGAATCCAAGTGGATCCCTCCAATCTGTTTTCCCTGCATCCACAGATGTTAGATAACATGAATAATACCAATCCTGCTTCAAGGTAGGATATCACGGTATAGAAGGTCATCCATTATATATATTGTGGGGTCGCATATGGTCTCATCCGCTAATATATATATATATATATATATATATATATATATATATATATATATGAAGGAATATATCCAATCACCAACTTTATATATACATATAACCATATATATACTATCATCCAATTTTATATCAATCAATTTATCACCCAACAATCAATAAATTAAATTTGAACTATTAAAAATAGTTTCCAATAATTTAACTGAGTGAATTTAACTCACCTCGATTTCATTTGCTGAATATCCATTTATATTCCATGTCCCGCGGCTACGAATCTACTCGAGTTGTATCCAGTACCTACGATTATTTTATTTATCAATTAACCGATTATTGATTTAACTAAACTAAAAATAAATAATTAAATTATTCTACGCATTTAAAATTTGTGAAAAGTTATACTTTACGATCTTGCAAATTACTCGACTAATTGACGAAGCACACTCAAAATCATCGATCCACTTCGTTGAAAACAGCCCCAAAACTGCCTTATCCCACTCTGGCAATTTATTGAACAACTCATAGACAACTTACCATCTCCCTTCTATCATACAAACACTATCGAACTATTACTGATACACCACCAAACTGACTCCATCATCATTGCAACACCACTGCACGCCTCAACCCATCACAAGTCATATACCGCCACAATCGACATGCCATTTCCAATCACCCTACATCCATCATTCCCCAAAAATCAAGGATCGAACACCCTATTTTCTCACAGTTGAACCCCCAAACACCCAAGTTCATCACCAATACATTCGAACTACTCCAGTTCAACATCCATACATCGCTATATCCCAAATCATTTGAACTCCACCTTAGATTCAACCAAACATGACCAGCTTTGACTTCTTCCGTCAGTTCATCCCACCACTGCTGTTGCAAACCACTGCTCTTGCATCAAAACCAACGTCGGCCTCCTGAAATTGAAACACCCTTTATCCCATCGCACACCTCCACAATGACCACGACAAAATCCATTTGAATCACCTCATCACACCCTTTTCCTTAATCGTGAACGCTTCTACTGGTTATCGAGCTTTAGGAGCTTTCGAAATTTACCGATCGCAATACGCGATTTTGATTTCCTTTTTTTTATTTGATCGGAGTTTCGATTTTTAAATGATAGGGAAAAGAAACAAAAGAAAAGGGCTTGAATCGTTCTCATGGGTTCAGAATGGGAGAATTAATGGATGCTATCCTTGAATTTAGTTTCGAGATTCAGAAATGGGAAAAGAAATTACGAAGGCGAAGACTTGAATGCTTTCTAGTTTTAGAAAATACGAAGGGCAATGGTTGTTTATATAAGTGCAAAGAGGAGATAGAAGGTATGAGGCCATTAAATTATCGATTACTTAGTGGTGAAGGTGGGGAACCAAAGGTACGTGAATTGAATGGAGATATTTGTAGCTAAAAATAGGTTCTCTCAGTACATACTTCGCTAGGGAGGAAAAGGATGTAATTTATGCGTTGGAAAGGAGATAGATATAGGTAGGCTCCGTTATTCATTTTGAATCGATGTGGATTTATTTAATTTAAATTATCTCGTGATTTCGAACTCTTATTTGAGCACAACAACCGTCATTCCTAGGGCTATAGCACTATTTTGAACAAACTGGAACAGGTTTTGAAGCCTTATTCGATCGTACGGAGAAGATATCGATTTAAATCGACAATTTAAAATTAAATTCGATTTAATTATTCCTAAGAGTTTTGTGATCGTATGTTCAACCGATAAATCCAAATGCTACGAAAATCAAAATCCGATAATAATACACTATTTCGGATCCGATGGAATTGGTTTCATCGAATCCTGAGATTGTTTGAAAAATGGCCTTTTTCACATATCAATAATATTGTAACACCCCGTAATTTCATAACATTAAAATTCACAAATTAAAGTATACTTAATTTTTAGAAAAGAATTAAGTGAAATGGGTTGCGCAGATATATATATATATATATTGATATATATATATATATAAATTAAAAATTAAATAAATAAATATGCGAAAAAGTTCAAAACAGCGAATTGGGAGGGGGAATAACCGAACCGGTCCATTTTTGAGGTCGACCCAAGCCCCATTGGGTCGACTAGGGGTTAATCCAGGGTGTTTGGCTGTCAACCCGTGGGCCGATTCGCTCAAATGCAGATTTTGCATTTGATTGGTTCTCATGGTTCAGGGTTAATCTAATGGTCCTAAATAACTTCCTACACCTATAAATACATCCTAATGCTAACCCTAAACCTAATTAAAATAGAATAGTTACCGTCGCCATGGAAATCAATGGAGCCGCCGCCAACTAAGAAAGAAGAAAAGCAAATTCAATTCTAATTCTCTCAACCCTAAAGCAAAGCAAAACTCTCTCTTTTCTTCTCTAAATTGTGAGTATGATGATCTTAACAAGATTATTATCATTTTAATTAGGTTGAGTTATGAATGGATTATGAGTAGATGATGTGAATTATCATATATGTTGTTGTAAACCCCTTTTTCTATCATGTATATTGTAAATCCAATGTTATGTGATGATGATATCTTATATGTTGTAAATCATGCTATGATGATGTTATGTATGTTGAAAGTCTCTATGCTAAGTTGTGATAAATCATACATGTTAAAAAGGCCATGATGTTACCATCTATGCTAGTTAGTTCATATTAATTAAATCATCATGTTTGGGTTATGTTGATCTATATGACAAGTGACATATGCAAGTTAGATTGATTAGAAAAGTTATGAATATATGCCATGACATCTATTATGACATCTAGAATTATGCTATGATATATGTGATATCCTATGCTAGTTCACACCATCATTATGTTGCCTAAAAACCCCATATGCAAGTTTATGTATAGATTTGGGCTATGATCATATCATGTAAATTGAGACATTTAACAGGTTGACACCTTTTGATCCTTAACATGTGTAGTTTATGCAAGTTTCACCCCTATTATGATTAGATTTATTTTAATTGACTATATGTTGTGATAATTTATCTTTGTGCTAGGTGTTAGACTATACAAGTCTAGCCTATATTATGCGTTGAATAAGCGAACGTATAAACGTGGGGTAGGGGTAATATTAAGGATTTAATATTAAAAAGTTGGGGTGCAATTGATATGATTTTTCATGCCATAAGTGGATGGCCATATTTGAGTCAATTATGGACATCATTAAAAGTTGACTTAATTAATAATTTGAATAGGGAATTATTAAAACTGGGGTAAAAGATTTTAAGTGTTAATTAATGCTTAGGACACGAGGTTGGACTCGTTTGTGACGTAAACCCGCCGGACCCGCCCGGAAAATCCAGTGGTCACAAATGTCAGCCCAATGTGAGAGGTCCTAGGCCTAAACTAAAGCATAACGGTTGTAAAGACACGAGGTTAGACTCTTTTATGGTGTAAGACTGCCCGGACCCGCCCGGCAAATCCAGCTGCCATAAATGCCAGTCTAATGTGAGAGGTCTTTATGAGGTTATGGCCTGAATGAATTAAGAAATACTTAACCATATAAACATGTAAGGTGGGACATGGGGGTTAAGTAGGTGCCTTGGGTGGCATGAGGAATCTAGGGGGTGCCCTTAGTGGCATGTGAAATACGATTAGTAAGACTTAACCAAACACACATGTAAATGAACATGACTAAGAGGGTTAAGTGGGATATACTAGTGACAAGCTTAGGTGGGTAGCTTGTGGGGGACCATTTCGACCAGTATCCCAAACGTATCTTTGTGGGCTCGACCCAAGTCGAGGACGGGACACGCATGCTGGGTTCGACTGTAAGAGGCCAAAACGGGGAGCGGTGGCAACGCAAGTCCAACGGGTTTCGTATGCGTGTGTGGACCCGGGCTGGTAGGTAAGACGTTGTTGCATCGTGTAGGTATAAGCCGTGCATTCTCAAGTTGTATCGGGTCTCCACTTTAGGGGAGTGATACACCCCACTATGGGGCCAGCGCAGGTATCTACGAGTATGGAGCCGATCGAAAGTGGGTAGTGGGGTACACCTAGTGGAGATAGGGGCAGACGGCACCTATGTAGTCAGCTAGGGGTACGTAAGGCTATTTATAAAGTTTCTGTGTGAAGCAAGTGGGATCAAACAATAGGGTGACTGGTGTGGTGCAGTGTAGTAATGTGCGGTGCAGTGTAGTAATCATTCGTTAGTAATTAGGTGTGCCTTTACCGTTATCTTTAACGTTATCTTAAACGCTATCTTTATCTTCCTAAGAGTTCATAGACATTTACTTGTCTTCCAGCTTATGCCTTAGTCTAGTTATTTTGATAATAGTATTGTTAGAATTATCATACTCGCCAGACTTTATGTCTGACCCCCTTTATTTCTATCCTTTTCCCCCTCTAGGTCCTCATGTTGGGCCCAGCTCTAGTGGAGTTTGATTGAATTGCTTCATCTCTCTTTGGAAAGCTTGGACCGTTGAAGTAAAGTCCAGCTTGTTATCTTTTTAATGGCTATTTATGTAATGGGATTATGTATTTTGTTTTTATGAAGATGGATATTGTACTTGGTTATGATCTATGGTTTTATGATGTAACAAACATGTTTAATTTCCGCTGCAATAAAATGAAGTTTTAGATTTCCAAGTACTATTTACTGTCTTGTTGTAATTTTTCTGTTCTATATTCACTTATAACCTCCATGGAAGTTAATGCATTCCCTTCGTGAGTGACATTAATGGACGTGGGGTGTTACAAATATCGATTAAATAATCAATCAATTTTAAATACTTATGTTTATCGATAAAAAATTCTTATTCATAAATTAAGTAGATAAACTCGTATTGACCTCCATTTTAAATTCAAATCCAATATTTAAACGTTCATAGTTAAGTGACAAAAAATAAGGGACGTTACAAAAACAGTGAGCATCATCTAGTAATACATCAGTGCTACCCATGTTATAATAAAATCATCGATTGGATACAACCTTTTCTATGACCAGTGTTACAATGTGATTTAATCCTTTTAACCAATATATCCAAGATCAAACTCGAGGCATGGAACGTATCATCCTCTTTATAATTTAATCCTTTTATCTTGATCAATGAGTGGACTATATAAAACAAATCAATATTTGAGCGCGAGCATGCATTTCATAGCCTAGCTCAATTAAGAGGCCCATGGATATCACTACTTATATTATAGGGTTAAATTCCATTTAGTTCATTCATAATTTTCAATCAATTCGAGATGTATTTGATAATCACCTTTATCATCTACCTGGTTAAAAGTAACTTTTGATGATATCAAAACACAATTATCCTTAAATAAAATTATAATGATTTCAGGTCTGAGGACCATTACATCACTGTCACTATGAGAATTACTTATGACACTATTAAATATAGGGTGCATTTTTTACAGGTCCCTGTTAAGGTTTTAAATTAGGCTCACATCCGGTCATAGTTTTCAACACACTTCCGCCCCCTATTTTTGAATTGCCGCATCCTATTTTAGGGGATCCGCTTCCTATTTTGTAGTTCCGCCTGCTCCTCCTTTTTACTTCGCTTCCTTCGTTTTTTCTCCAGAAAAAAGTGCGGCTCTTCTTAAAAAAAAAAATCTAAAATCTGGAAATAATCCCAGAAGTCCACGACAAGAAAAAAGAAATGGTTGCATATATGTATGCAAATATTGCCAATACTTGCATACATATATGCCATTATTGCAGAAAGGTAAAAAATGAACTGAGTCGTATTGTTAAGAACTATTGCGTATTTTGATGCAAGAATGGTGTAATAGTTGCACATAAATGTGCAGAAAAATCAAAAGCGAATGCAACAGTGGAAATTATGCACATATATATGAAAGAAATTGGAATTCTTACATACTATTATGCATTTAACTGCATTTTTTCGATGTTTTTACTGTTTTTTATTTTTGGTGCACTTTTTTTAAGCAAATTTTTTGTCGAATGCATAATTTATTTAAATAATAATTTTCTTTTCTTTTTTTCGTTTTTTTTTTTTTTTTTTTTGGCTACTTTTGAAAAATAGGGACCTAATTTATTATAAGTTTATCACTGGATGTGAGCCTAATTAAGTTTGCTTTTAGGGACCTGAGCCTTATTTTCACCTAAATATATTCCGTGAAGTTTTCTCATTTTTTCCAGCCCAATACGCTATTCTCTAATACGTATTTATGTATTGACGTTAATATCACGTATATTAATGATCAATGAGATATGATCATCAGTCAATCAACATACTAGTTTCAATGTTTTAATGTTGTCCTATATTGTAACAACCCGCAAATTCTGAACCAATTTAAAATTTTTATTTTAGAAAATTTTAATGAATTTTGAGGATATAATATAATTTATTATTAATAAAGAATGGCTAGAATTTATTTTAATCGAAGTTAGAACGAATAAATTTAATTTAAATATAAATGGAATTAGAAATAACGCAGTAGTTTGAAAAGTCAAACTTGAACTTTAACTGAATGTACAGGATTCAAAATAAATCGGATTTTAGTGAAACCAAAAATATTAGAATCTATTTAAAAATATCTTTCTAACGAATCCGAAAAATTGAAATTTCATAGCGGGAATCAAAAGTTATGGCCAATTCAATTTTTAGAAAGGTCGTCGTAGAATTTATATAATATATATGGCCCGAAAGCCTACTTTTCACATATGAAGGAATTTCGACTCGAAACCACTTCCATTGAGTTCGGAATGACGTTTCTGCATTGAAAGACAGTAAACACTTATATTTTGAGTTTCGGGAATTATTTGTTTAAAAATGTATTTTTAATATTAAATATATTGGCCTTGAAAATAGTCATTTTTCAAACGACCTCCGTTTTCGATGAAACCACTTTTGTGGGAACTGGAATGTCAAATTATTGCTAGATTTCAATTTTCAGAATTTTTCGAATTAATATGTGAGCGTGGCAAGAGAAAATGTGTTTTGACTATTTACAGTTAAATTTAAACGCCTTAAAAATAGCCATTTTTCAAACAGTCTTAGAATTCGACGAAAATAATTTTGTTGGATTCATATCGTCATAAGAAAGCTAAAAATATTTTTTTTAGAATTTTCTGAGGTCGTATGTGGCCCCGGCATATTTAAATGTACGGTCAGTATTTAATTAATTAATTTTTAATGGAATTTTAAATAAAATATATACAGATTTCGGAATTGGGCCCCGGGACCTATCCCATTGTGTTCAGAAGGTGTCAAAACCTTAAGAACGACAGTAAGCAGGCCCAAATCAGAGAAAGTCCGAAAATCCACCATTTAAGCACATTTTTCGAGATTAATTAATAAAATAATATTAAATCCGAAACCCTAATTCATGGCCAGCCGCCGCCTACTGTTCAATGGCCAGAATTGTCCGATTTTCAAACCTCAATAACTTTTGATCCGCTCAACGAAATTCAACATATGATATACCAAATCGAAGCTCTTCGAGAGACCTTTCCATCCATACGGTTAAGATCGGGTTTTGATTCACGGATTTCGCGAAACTGGGGCTAGAAGGCGGCGGGTTTAGGTTCGATTTCGGGGTGTTTGGTGAGGCCAAGCTGAAAGGGGTTTTGGGTGTGGGTAGAGGTTGGCACGAGCTTCGAGTTAGCGGTGTTCGATCGTGGTCCGGTGTGGTGTAGGGGGGTGCGCACGGAAGGATTGGAGGTGGAGTATGGGTTCGGGTGTGCGTGATCAACGACGTGAAGAAGAAAGGTTTTTGTTATTATTTTATTAATTAAATATTTAATTTATCCAAACTTTAAAAATTAATATCTCTCTCATAAGAGGTCCGATTGACGAACCGTCAGTTGCGTTGGAATCGTCTTTCCGAGAGCTTCGCGATGGCGCGGACCAAAGCTGATTCCGAGACAGTCAAATTTTCAGCAAAATCAATGTGAGATTCTTTTTTTTATATATAATTAATTTAATTTAATTATATTATCATTATATAAAATGAATGTTGTATGGATTGAATTGTTGTATGGTGGAAATTGATGTTTGTGGCCTGTATTGTTATTGACGTGTTGTATGATTGGTGTTGGAATTGATTATGGGAATTGTTATTCGATGTCAAGTAGAAAGATTATAATAAAAGTTTAATCTTTTGTTTTGATTTATAAATAAAGTTTAATCTTTTATCGTGATTTACAAATCAAAGTTTTGATTTTTATTTTGAAATGAATAACATTAATAAAGATTCGATCTTTATTTTTGATTTATTAAAATGAATCTTTGTTTCTGTTTGTATAAAATGAATCTTTGTTTTATTTATAAAACATGAAATCTTTTTGTTTATTTATAAAGATGAAACTTTTTTTTTCGTTTATTCACAAAGACCAATTCTTTGTTTTTAATTATAAAGGATGAAATTTTGTTTTGGTTACAAAAGAACAAATCTTTGATTTTGATTATAAAGAACCAATCTTTGTTTCTGTTTATAAAAGATTAAATCTTTGTTTTTGTTTATAAAGCTTGAAACTTTATTTTTTATATTTTTTATATTTATAAAGATTGAAACTTTATTTTTATTTATAAAAAATTCAACCTTTGGTTTTGTTAACAAAGATTACAACTTTGATTTTGTTTGCAAAGATTACAACTTTGATTTCGGTTACAAAAATTACAACTTTGTTTTTGATTACAAAAGGCTAAATCTTTGTTTTTGTCTATAAAGATTAAAACTTTGTTTTTGTCTATAAGAGGCTAAATCTTTGTTTTGATAATAAAGTTTTGTTCTTTATTTTGAAACGATTAAAACTAATAAAGTTTTGTTCTTTATTTTGAAACGATTAAAACTAATAAAGTTTTGTTCTTTATTTTGAAATGATTAAAATAAGTTTTGATCTTTATTTTTGAATAATTAAAGTTTTGATTTTGATTTTGAAATAAAAGATTTTATTTTTATTTTAAATTAGTTTAAAGAAATGTGTTGCAACATAAGTGTCATGTTATTATCATCTTGTTCAACATGAAAACTTGACATCGAATAGTTGAAACTTGAAATATGTGAACATGCTAAATTGTGTATGTTTCTATTTAAGCACATGTACACACTGCCATTTACAAGTGACCTGACTTGTTTATTTGATTGGACGATCAATTTTCACACATCGTCCAGAAGCACAGTTTATTTTATTCGAACTTGTGTTGGTTGAAAACCCCACACGGGTCAGGGGTTGACATTTGAATACACGTCACCCTTGTGGTTAATTAGAAATGCACTTTGGCTGTTAATGGATGTTTGATAATTGTTATGAGATAAATGAATGAAATCCGTATAATTGAATTATATGGAAATGGTGTGGGTCTCATTCCAATTTTGAATGAAAGAAATAATTTTCATTTATTATCCAATTAATGGAATTAATTGACGCTTGAATTAAGGAAACTAAATTTCTGTTATTTAGAAAGTTTTAATGAAATATAAATTAGTAAAATTACATTCCAAATATAACAAGAAGATTTGAATTGAAAAGCTTTCGTTTTTATGTTAACACTAAATTTAAAAGATGTGATTTCAAAATTTAACATAAATGGATTGATTGGAAAAGATTATGTTTAATGTTGGAATGGTAGGTTTTGATATCGTAATTAAAAACCATTTTTGAAGTAATTATTATTATAATATTATAATAATAGGGAAAGGTCGATATTTATTGAAAAATTGGAAAGGCAATATAAAGAATATTTCAATGTAAAGTTATACTTTGGAACATATGATATTTTAGAAGTTGGTTATTTTTTTTAAAATAATATTTTTAGAAAATAATTATAATTATAATTGTTCTTGGACACGAGGTTAGGTCGCGTTTATGGCGGAAGTCTGGCCGGAACCAACCGGCATATCCAGCAGCCATAAATGTTGGGCCTAATGTGAGAGGTCCAAGTACACGAATACAAATTGGGGTTTGACTCGAGGTTAAGCCCAACTGTGGAATAAGTATGCCCGGACCCAACCGGCATATCCAGCATCCACAAGTTGTAGGCCTAATGTGAGAAGTCTGGCCCATTATAAAACATAAATGGATAATATAACGAATTGGATTATTTAATCCATTTTAAATAGAAACATCATTTTATCCTGAATAAGTTTATTAACTTATATTATCCATTTTATAATGAATATTAAAAGAATTAATTTCTAAATTAATATTTTGAAAATAATATTTTAATATGAGAAATGATATTTTGACCAGAATAAATGGTTTATTTATTTTAAAATAAATAAAAGGAATTAAAATTGGTTTTATTATAACCACGGATTTACAATGAAACTTGAATTTGGGTTTATCGTGAGTTATGTTTTAAATAACACTTATTCTTTAACCCGGATTAATGAGGGGATTAATTTCCAAATTTTTGATTAATTATTTAATAATGACTTTGGAAGGTTAAAACGAAATAAGGTTTTAACTAAAACTTTAATTAGATTGGAGAGGAATTAAGTAAATAAAATTACTGAACTAAGGATCGAAAATGGAGTTCCACCAGTTTAACTCCATGCGTTAATTAAATCTTTAATTAGATTTAAATGGATAATGGAAATTAAGTTTACCTGAACCAATTGGGATAAAAGATCGGGATGGGGATTAATTAATTTATAATTATTACGATAAGGCGTAAATTCCGATTAGATTGGATAAACCATAATTTGGTTTAATATGGATAAATAAAGATTGAAGATTAAATTAAAAAGATTTATCTTTGATAAAATTAATGGGAACTTTTCCCTAAGAATTTGAATATTTTTAAAGAATATTCGGAATTGGAATGAGACGTTGGTTGAATTTTATTAACACATGTTTATAAAATACGCGAGTTATTCAGAAAGACCGGGTTTAACCCATTCTGAATAATCATCACGACGATCAAGAGTCGAAGATGAAGACGGTGATTGAAGACCGAAGGTTTTCACATCGTTGAGATGATGATGACTGGTATCTTGAATTGGGATTGGCCTTACAAGGCAAGGTATTTGGTAATGATCGTCCAAACGCATTTGGAGATCGACGGACACGTTGTTTCGCTCAGACCCAGAGCGGATGTAACAACCCGAAAATCTGGGTCAGTTTAAAAATTTTATTTTGGCAATTTTAGCGAATTTTGAATATTTAAAATAGATTATTTTAAATAATATCGACGAGAAATCTGTTTTGAATATAATTCGAACGTATATATTTATACGCGTCGTCGTTAGAATATAAATAATTATATATAATTATAAAAGGAATTGAAAATGGCGCGGTAGTTCGAAAATTCGATTTCTAATTTCAAATGAATATACAGAATTCAATATAAGTCAGAATTGAACGAAACAAGAAATATTTGAATCTGTATAACTATATCTTTGTAATGAAGTTAACAAACTGGGATTTCATCTTAGAAATGATAAGATATGTCCAGTTAAAAATTAGAAATAGTCGCTGTGGAATTTATATATATTTTTATATATATAAGGCCCTTAAAAATAGCAATTTTGCAAACGACCTTGGATTACGACGAAACCAGTTTTGTTGGGTCCGTGATGTCGAGTTATTGCTAGATTCCAAATTTCATAATTTTTCGAATCAATATGTGAGCGTGGCAAAGGAAAATGCGTTTGACCATTTTCAGTTGATTTTAATCGACTGGAAATTGGCCATTTTTCAAACGGTCTCGGAATTCGACGAAACTAGTTTTGTTAGGACCGCATCGTCAATACGAAGCTAGAAAATATTTTTCTGGAATTTTTCTAGTTAGTATGTGACCCCGGTAATTAGAAATGTACGTTTAAAATTCAATATAATGATTTAAATGTAAATTCAACAGAAACTGATCAAAGCGATCAGATCAGCTTACGTTACATATCCCATTGTGTTCGGAATGGGGGTAATTAGCTAGGGGCGACAGTCGGTGGGCTTGATTTCGAGTTAAAACGAAAAGTCAACTTTAAATTGAATTAAATAACTAAATTAAAATAAAAAAAAATATAAAATATACCCCTTCCCCTTAAAAACCCGCTGGCCCCCCCCTTTTGTTTTTTTCTCAAATCGATTTCAAATAAAAAAAAAAAAAAAGAGAAAGGCGACGGGGTGGGGGGCGAATCGCGCCGCCGCGGCCAGCGAGGCCGCCGCGCCTCAGGCGCCGCCTCCCAGGAGGACCACCGCCCTCCTCCGCTTCAAACCCGACCCTCTGCCCTCTCCTCTCCCTCCTCCCAACTCACGAAGCTCAAAACCCCACCGCGAAGACCACCACGCTCCCCTCGAAGACCGCCACCGATGAACACCGCAACCACCATCTTCGCCTCCGCCCAGTCAACCCCGCATCCCCTCCGAGCCGTCGACGAGTCCCCCCTGTAAGTCGTTTTTCAATTTATTTGTTTTCTTTTTTTTTTATATTAATAGAAGTTTAAAAAAACTGGATTTTTAAAAGTTTAAAAACTGGATTTTTAGAAGTTTAAAAACTGGATTTTTAGAAGTTTAAAAACTGGATTTTTAGAAGTTTAAAAACTGGATTTTTAAAAGTTTAAAAACTGGATTTTTAAAAGTTTAAAAACTGGATTTTTAGAAGTTAAAAAAAACTGGATTTATAGAAGTTTAAAAACTGGTTTTAAAAGTTAAAAAAAACTGGATTTTTAGAAGTTTAAAAAAAACTGGATTTTAAAAGTTTAAAAAAAAACTGAATTTTAAGAGTTTAAAAACTGATTTGAAAAGGATAAAGGAAAAAAAAAAAAAAACTGCATTTTTAAAAAAGGCAAAACTGCATTTTAAAAACAAAAACTGTTTTGAAAAACTGTTTTGAAAAACTGTTTTGAAAAGAAAATAAAAACTGATTTGAAAAGGAAAAGAAAACTGATTTTATTTTAAACTTTGAGATAGAGAAAAAAAGGGGTTTGATCTCTTAATAGAAAAAGATTTGAACTTGAAAATAAAGATCATATTTTTAAAAACAGAAAAGATGGAATTTTTGTTAAGTAGAAATAGTAAGGTATGATTCTTATATTTTTAAAGCAATAAAAATATAATTGTTACATCATAAGAATAGTAAAAATATAATCTTTGCATAGTAGGAACTATAAAAATCAAATCTTTGTTTTTGAAAAAGGTGAAATCTTTAAATTTAAAAAAAGGTGAAATCTTTAAATTTAAAAAGGCGAAATCTTTAAATTTAAAAAGGCGAAATCTTCATATAGAAAATAGCGTGATAAAAATATAATTTTTATCTATATAACATAGTAGAAAAAAACTTCGATTTTTATATATTGAATAGCAAAGTAAAAATTCGATTTTTACATATTGAATAGCGAAGTAAAAATGTGATTTTTACGTATGTAGTGAAAGCAGCAACGAAGGTGACAAAAAGGCGAAACGACGAAGACTTCTGCAAAAGAAGAGTCGAGATGGTTGGATAGCTAAAGGTGAGAATTTCTCACCTTTCTATTTTATTTCTAGTTATATATATATACTAGGATGCAGACGGTGCTTAGTAGCACCCGACACAATCGTCCACAGACCATGGACTTGTTTGTTTGACTGTTTGGTGATTGATTGCGATATTGGTTTGATTGTGGTTTGTTCTCGAACTATCCGACGCTTTCCTTTACGGGGAAGTTGCGGGTCTTTACATTTGGTATCAGAGCTTTGGTTTACAAAGCAGAGAACAAGACACATTAGAACCGTACGAAAGAATTCATCAGAAATTGGATTAGTAATATCCAACGAGAATGACTCATTAGAGATGCGATCAGTAGTATCCTAGAACGAGTGTGAAGAGTATATTTTTGAAAATGAAAACAAATTTTTGTTTTGAAAATTTAATCAATTATTCGTATTTGATTATCTATTTAAATTGATGTGGACAATCCAGTATATATAGATTTTGCGTATACGTCTGATCCGCGTGTATTCGAAGTTTTAATATATTGGATAGATATAGAGTCGCACTCTAGTCGCCCGGACATGGTCCTGATGATGAAGTATACCATCACCAGCATTTATTTTCGAGTAACGAAAGTATGATATCTATATATTTCCATTAGGCTGGTGTGAGAACCAAATCTTATATAGCTAGAACACTTTGTTGTGAATTGGCATCAAAAACAAGATTTTCAGTATATATATCAAAATTATGAATTTGAAACGTTAAATTCACTAATTGATTGATGTTTGTGTTGTTTGTTCATTTGTTTGCTAATTTTAAACCATTTAGCCTAATTGAATCAAATATTGGATTATATTGAAAATTGGTCGCATTTGCTTGCATATACATATACTTATATTGAGCAGGTCATAGCAAGGAGGCTAGAGCCAGAGAATAAAATTTGTTTGCCCGACAAATAGGTACATGTTTACTACATAATTTACTGTTTTGTTTGGGTGATGATGATTTTGTGAGCCTATTGGCTAGCCGCTTGGCTTTTTCTTTTTCTTTTTGAGATCTGAAGGACCGGGGAAGCTATTTGAAATTCCCCGATGCTCCCGGTGCAGGGGAGGTTATGGCGAAATTTTTCGAAAATTTAGGGTGTTAGCCAAATTTTTGAAATTTTGAAAATTCTCAGAAACTAAAGAGTTGGAGAATGGAAGCCTGATCGATCGTAGAGCTGAATAATCAAACCACTTTCGACTTTGTTCCTTTTCGGGGACGAAAAGTTTTAAGTGGGGGAGATTGTAACAACCCGAAAATCTGGGCCAGTTTAAAAATTTTATTTTGGCAATTTTAGCGAATTTTGAATATTTAAAATAGATTATTTTAAATAATATCGACGAGAAATCTGTTTTGAATATAATTCGAACGTATATATTTATACGCGTCGTCGTTAGAATATAAATAATTATATATAATTATAAAAGGAATTGAAAATGGCGCGGTAGTTCGAAAATTCGATTTCTAATTTCAAATGAATATACAGAATTCAATATAAGTCAGAATTGAACGAAACAAGAAATATTTGAATCTGTATAACTATATCTTTGTAATGAAGTTAACAAACTGGGATTTCATCTTAGAAATGATAAGATATGTCCAGTTAAAAATTAGAAATAGTCGCTGTGGAATTTATATATATTTTTATATATATAAGGCCCTTAAAAATAGCAATTTTGCAAACGACCTTGGATTACGACGAAACCAGTTTTGTTGGGTCCGTGATGTCGAGTTATTGCTAGATTCCAAATTTCATAATTTTTCGAATCAATATGTGAGCGTGGCAAAGGAAAATGCGTTTGACCATTTTCAGTTGATTTTAATCGACTGGAAATTGGCCATTTTTCAAACGGTCTCGGAATTCGACGAAACTAGTTTTGTTAGGACCGCATCGTCAATACGAAGCTAGAAAATATTTTTCTGGAATTTTTCTAGTTAGTATGTGACCCCGGTAATTAGAAATGTACGTTTAAAATTCAATATAATGATTTAAATGTAAATTCAACAGAAACTGATCAAAGCGATCAGATCAGCTTACGTTACATATCCCATTGTGTTCGGAATGGGGGTAATTAGCTAGGGGCGACAGTCGGTGGGCTTGATTTCGAGTTAAAACGAAAAGTCAACTTTAAATTGAATTAAATAACTAAATTAAAATAAAAAAAAATATAAAATATACCCCTTCCCCTTAAAAACCCGCTGGCCCCCCCCTTTTGTTTTTTTCTCAAATCGATTTCAAATAAAAAAAAAAAAAAAGAGAAAGGCGACGGGGTGGGGGGCGAATCGCGCCGCCGCGGCCAGCGAGGCCGCCGCGCCTCAGGCGCCGCCTCCCAGGAGGACCACCGCCCTCCTCCGCTTCAAACCCGACCCTCTGCCCTCTCCTCTCCCTCCTCCCAACTCACGAAGCTCAAAACCCCACCGCGAAGACCACCACGCTCCCCTCGAAGACCGCCACCGATGAACACCGCAACCACCATCTTCGCCTCCGCCCAGTCAACCCCGCATCCCCTCCGAGCCGTCGACGAGTCCCCCCTGTAAGTCGTTTTTCAATTTATTTGTTTTCTTTTTTTTTTATATTAATAGAAGTTTAAAAAAACTGGATTTTTAAAAGTTTAAAAACTGGATTTTTAGAAGTTTAAAAACTGGATTTTTAGAAGTTTAAAAACTGGATTTTTAGAAGTTTAAAAACTGGATTTTTAAAAGTTTAAAAACTGGATTTTTAAAAGTTTAAAAACTGGATTTTTAGAAGTTAAAAAAAACTGGATTTATAGAAGTTTAAAAACTGGTTTTAAAAGTTAAAAAAAACTGGATTTTTAGAAGTTTAAAAAAAACTGGATTTTAAAAGTTTAAAAAAAAACTGAATTTTAAGAGTTTAAAAACTGATTTGAAAAGGATAAAGGAAAAAAAAAAAAAAACTGCATTTTTAAAAAAGGCAAAACTGCATTTTAAAAACAAAAACTGTTTTGAAAAACTGTTTTGAAAAACTGTTTTGAAAAGAAAATAAAAACTGATTTGAAAAGGAAAAGAAAACTGATTTTATTTTAAACTTTGAGATAGAGAAAAAAAGGGGTTTGATCTCTTAATAGAAAAAGATTTGAACTTGAAAATAAAGATCATATTTTTAAAAACAGAAAAGATGGAATTTTTGTTAAGTAGAAATAGTAAGGTATGATTCTTATATTTTTAAAGCAATAAAAATATAATTGTTACATCATAAGAATAGTAAAAATATAATCTTTGCATAGTAGGAACTATAAAAATCAAATCTTTGTTTTTGAAAAAGGTGAAATCTTTAAATTTAAAAAAAGGTGAAATCTTTAAATTTAAAAAGGCGAAATCTTTAAATTTAAAAAGGCGAAATCTTCATATAGAAAATAGCGTGATAAAAATATAATTTTTATCTATATAACATAGTAGAAAAAAACTTCGATTTTTATATATTGAATAGCAAAGTAAAAATTCGATTTTTACATATTGAATAGCGAAGTAAAAATGTGATTTTTACGTATGTAGTGAAAGCAGCAACGAAGGTGACAAAAAGGCGAAACGACGAAGACTTCTGCAAAAGAAGAGTCGAGATGGTTGGATAGCTAAAGGTGAGAATTTCTCACCTTTCTATTTTATTTCTAGTTATATATATATACTAGGATGCAGACGGTGCTTAGTAGCACCCGACACAATCGTCCACAGACCATGGACTTGTTTGTTTGACTGTTTGGTGATTGATTGCGATATTGGTTTGATTGTGGTTTGTTCTCGAACTATCCGACGCTTTCCTTTACGGGGAAGTTGCGGGTCTTTACAGCGGACTTGTAAATGGATTGCGTGTCTGACATTGTATTCCTTTCTACTGTAATTGTTGAACGCTACTGATTATATATTTCTGTTTTGGTGGTGAAGAATTTATTCTTTACTTATCACCCTTCTCTAAGACGTATGAGCTTAGAGGTTATATATATATATATATATATATATATTGGTAGATTATCAATAATATGGTAGGGCCTGACAATGTGGCATGCTAAGATGCAAATGATCAAGGCTTTGTTGAAAAGCAGGCCTTGTGGCTGATGATCAAAGCATAACCTGTTTAGGCATAGCTTTGTGTATAACGTGACTTCGCGAGCCTCACACCCCGGTATGAGTCAAAAACGGGATTAGGACTGCAGAGAGTGCACACGTTTCTTTCTAGCTAGAGTGGTGTCAGTGACCTACCAGCCCTGACATTTTACTTATGTGGATGATGGATTTTGAGGCGCCTCGGATTTTTATAGGCCGATAGTGTTCATATTATAGGTTTAAAGGAACCGGGAAGCGTGTGTTCAGGCATAATTAATCCACTGCCGATAGGCGGGGACCGGCCCTGAAGATCCAAGGGTTCACTACAGGGGATCCTGAGGTATTTGCTAGAGTGTCTCGAATCAGAGAGGAGCTTGCCCCTAGCCTCGACTCATGATGGAAACCCAATTCCCAATACGCCCTTGCGGTTTTGATTGTATAACTAATACGGCGACATAGTATATGGTACCTATGCCGTCTAGGATTGATATTATATTTGAATGTTTTAAATAAATATATATATATATATATACACACACACTAATAATAATATCGTTTTTACGTATCAAGCATCTTTTGACGATTATAAGGTAAAACCCTATCCTCTGGTGTGCGTTGCATTGTGTGATGGGACCTGGGTCTTATAATGGTTTCATTTTTCTAAAAAACATTGCGTGGTTTAACGATTTACTTTAATTATGCACTGGCAATCCAATGGAGTAAACCCGTTCCGCGTTAGCGGTGTGGTCCTGTGATTAGCCTACTTATTAGATAAGTTAAGTATAGAATATTCACACCAGTCCCACGATTGACCTGTAGTTTGTTTCACTTTGCAAACTCGGGTGCCCTCTTTCCACACGGGCAGTTGAGTAGCTTTTTGCAGATATAGTTAAGCAGGATCCTGGATTGAAGTCTGAAGCTGGGTCCAGTTACTGATGGCCTTCCACTGAGATTAGTTCCGCTGCAATATATTTAATTTATTGTAAATATATCTTCCGCTGTATTATTTATTGATGTACTCTGATATATTCTGTACTCTGATGTAACATTTATTATTGATGTTATAAAAGTCTGTGTTTTTGTTCTGATGTGTTGTATGCCCAAAGTTAACGTATGCGGGTTTTGAACGGTCTTGATCGATCTTGCGATCGGGAGAAATTCGGGTCGTTACAGCTGGTATCAGAGCTCAGGTTAGCTCAAATCTTTGGGGTACAACTCGTTAGAACTAAATAGAAGACTCATCAGAGGTTGGATTAGTAATATCCAATAAGAATACTCATTAGAGATAGGATCAGCAGTATCCTAGAATGAGAATACTCATTAGAGATGGGGTTAGCAATGCCCTAGAATGAGTCAGAGTGAAGAGGAATTCATAATTAACGTACTTGTTATTATATATAGTTCGATTTTAGAAAATATGATTTTTGAATATACTAAAGTTACATATTTTTGAAATTTTAATCAACTAATTGATTGATGATTGTGTTGTGTGAATATGAGTTCAACTAATAAAATGATTAAACAATTAAAGAATGAAAATTAAATTAGTTAAATAAATAACTTTGGCTTCATTTCCTTTTCGAGGACGAAAAGATCTCAAGTGGGGGACATTGTAACAACCCGCAAATTCTGAACCAATTTAAAAAATTTATTTTAGAAAATTTTGAGGATATAATATAATTTATTATTAATAATAATGGCTAGAATTTATTTTAATCGAAGTTAGAACGAATAAATTTAATTTAAATATAAATGGAATTAGAAATAACGCAGTAGTTTGAAAAGTCAAACTTGAACTTTAACTGAATGTACAGGATTCAAAATAAATCGGATTTTAGTGAAACCAAAAATATTAGAATCTATTTAAAAATATCTTTCTAACGAATCTAAAAAATTGAAATTTCATAGCGGGAATCAAAAGTTATGGCCAATTCAATTTTTAGAAAGGTCGCTGTAGAATTTATATAATATATATGGCCCGAAAGCCTACTTTTCACATATGAAGGAATTTCGACTCGAAACCACTTCCATTGAGTTCGGAATGACGTTTCTACATTAAAAAACAGTAAACACTTATATATTTTGAGTTTCGGGAATTATTTGTTTAAAAATGTATTTTTAATATTAAATATATTGGCCTTGAAAATAGTCATTTTTCAAACGACCTCCGTTTTCGACGAAACCACTTTTGTGGGAACCGGAATGTCAAATTATTGCTAGATTTCAATTTTCAGAATTTTTCGAATTAATATGTGAGCGTGGCAAGAGAAAATGTGTTTTGACTATTTACAGTTAAATTTAAATGCCTTAAAAATAGCCATTTTTCAAACAGTCTCAGAATTCGACGAAAATAATTTTGTTGGATTCGTATCGTCATAAGAAAGCTAAAAATATATTTTTTAGAATTTTCTGAGGTCGTATGTGGCCCCGGCATATTTAAATGTACAGTCGGTATTTAATTAATTAATTTTTAATGGAATTTTAAATAAAATATATACAGATTTCGGAATTGGGCCCCGGGACCTATCCCATTGCGTTCACAAGGTGTCAAAACCTTAAGAACGACAGTAAGCAGGCCCAAATCAGAGAAAGTCCGAAAATCCACCTTTTAAGCACATTTTTCGTGATTAATTAATAAAATAATATTAAATCCGAAACCCTAATTCATGGCCAGCCGCCGCCTACTGTTCAATGGCCAGAATTGTCCGATTTTCAAACCTCAATAACTTTTGATCCGCTCAACGAAATTCAACATATGATATACCAAATCGAAGCTCTTCGAGAGACCTTTCCATCCATACGGTTAAGATCGGGTTTTGATTCACGGATTTCGCAAAACTGGGGCTAGGAGGCGGCGGGTTTAGGTTCGATTTCGTGGTGTTTGGTGAGGCCGAGCTGGAAGGGGTTCTGGGCGTGGGTAGAGGTTGGCACGAGCTTCGAGTTGGCGGTGTTCGATCGTGGTCCGGTGTGGTGTAGGGGGGGTGCGCACGGAAGGATTAGAGGTGGAGTATGGGTTCGACTGTGCGTGATCAACGACGTGAAGAAGAAAGGTTTTTTTTATTATTATTTTATTAATTAAATATTTAATTTATCCAAACTTTAAAAATTAATATCTCTCTCATACGAGGTCCGATTGACGAACTGTCAGTTGCGTTGGAATCGTCTTTCCGAGGGCTTCGCGATGGCGCAGACCAAAGCTGATTCCGAGACAGTCAAATTTTCAGCAAAATCAATGTGAGATTCTTTTTTATATATATAATTAATTTAATTTAATTATATTATCATTATATAAAATGAATGTTGTATGGATTGAATTGTTGTATGGTGGAAATTGATGTTTGTGGCCTGTATTGTTATTGACGTGTTGTATGATTGGTGTTGGAATTGAGTATGGGAATTGTTATTCGATGTCAAGTAGAAAGATTATAATAAAAGTTTAATCTTTTGTTTTGATTTATAAATAAAGTTTAATCTTTTATCGTGATTTACAAATCAAAGTTTTTATTTTTATTTTGAAATGAATAACATTAATAAAGATTCGATCTTTATTTTTGATTTATTAAAATGAATCTTTTTTCTGTTTGTATAAAATGAATCTTTGTTTTATTTATAAAACATGAAATCTTTTTGTTTATTTATAAAGATGAAACTTTTTTTTTCGTTTATTCACAAAGACCAATTCTTTGTTTTTAATTATAAAGGATGAAATTTTGTTTTGGTTACAAAAGAACAAATCTTTGATTTTGTTTATAAAGAACCAATCTTTGTTTCTGTTTATAAAAGATTAAATCTTTGTTTTTGTTTATAAAGCTTGAAACTTTATTTTTTATATTTTTTATATTTATAAAGATTAAAACTTTATTTTTATTTATAAAAAATTGAACCTTTGGTTTTGTTAACAAAGATTACAACTTTGATTTTGTTTGCAAAGATTACAACTTTGATTTCGGTTACAAAAATTACAACTTTGTTTTTGATTATAAAAGGCTAAATCTTTGTTTTTGTCTATAAAGATTAAAACTTTGTTTTGGTCTATAAGAGGCTAAATCTTTGTTTTGATAATAAAGTTTTGTTCTTTATTTTGAAACGATTAAAACTAATAAAGTTTTGTTCTTTATTTTGAAACGATTAAAACTAATAAATTTTTGTTCTTTATTTTGAAACGATTAAAATAAATAAAGTTTTGTTCTTTATTTTGAAATGATTAAAATAAGTTTTGATCTTTATTTTTGAATAATTAAAGTTTTGATTTTGTTTTTGAAATAAAAGATTTTATTTTTATTTTAAATTAGTTAAAAGAAATGTGTTGCAACATAAGTGTCATGTTATTATCATCTTGTTCAACATGAAAACTTGACATCGAATAGTTGAAACTTGAAATATGTGAACATGCCAAATTGTGTATGTTATGTATGTTTCTATTTAAGCACATGTACACACTGCCATTTACAAGTGACCTGACTTGTTTATGTGATTGGACGATCAATTTTCACACATCGTCCAGAAGCACAGTTTATTTTATTCGAACTTGTGTTGGTTGAAAACCCCACACGGGTCAGGGGTTGACATTTGAATACACGTCACCCTTGTGGTTAATTAGAAATGCACTTTGGCTGTTAATGGATGTTTGATAATTGTTATGAGATAAATGAATGAAATCCGTATAATTGAATTATATGGAAATGGTATGGGTCTCATTCCATTTTTGAATGAAAGAAATAATTTTCATTTATTATCCAATTAATGGAATTAATTGACGCTTGAATTAAGGAAACTAAATTTCTGTTATTTAGAAAGTTTTAATGAAATATAAATTAGTAAAATTACATTCCAAATATAACAAGAAGATTTGAATTGAAAAGCTTTCGTTTTTATGTTAACACTAAATTTAAAAGATGTGATTTCAAAATTTAACATAAATGGATTGATTGGAAAAGATTATGTTTAATGTTGGAATGGTAGGTTTTGATATCGTAATTAAAAACCATTTTTGAAGTAATTATTATTATAATATTATAATAATAGGGAAAGGTCGATATTTATTGAAAAATTGGAAAGGCAATATAAAGAATATTTCAATGTAAAGTTATACTTTGGAACATATGATATTTTAGAAGTTGGTTATTTATTTTAAAATAATATTTTTAGAAAATAATTATAATTATAATTATAATTGTTCTTAGACACGAGGTTAGGTCACGTTTATGGCGGAAGTCTGCCCGGAACCAACCGGCATATCCAGCAGCCATAAATGTTGGGCCTAATGCGAGAGGTCCAAGTACACGAATACAAATTGGGTTTTGACTCGAGGTTAAGCCCAACTGTGGAATAAGTATGCCCGGACCCAACCGGCATATCCAGCATCCACAAGTTGTAGGCCTAATGTGAGAAGTCTGGCCCATTATAAAACATAAATGGATAATATAACGAATTGGATTATTTAATCCATTTTAAATAGAAACATCATTTTAACCTGAATAAGTTTATTAACTTATATTATCCATTTTATAATGAATATTAAAAGAGTTAATTTCTAAATTAATATTTTGAAAATAATATTTTAATATGAGAAATGATATTTTGATCAGAATAAATGGTTTATTTATTTTAAAATAAATAAAAGGAATTAAAAATGGTTTTATTATAACCACGGATTTACAATGAAACTTGAATTTGGGTTTATCGTGAGTTATGTTTTAAATAACACTTATTCTTTAACCCGGATTAATGAGGGGATTAATTTCCAAATTTTTGATTAATTATTTAATAATGACTTTGGAAGGTTAAAACGAAATAAGGTTTTAATTAAAACTTTAATTAGATTGGAGAGGAATTAAGTAAATAAAATTACTGAACTAAGGATCGAAAATGGAGTTCCACCAGTTTAACTCCAGGCGTTAATTAAATCTTTAATTAGATTTAAATGGATAATGGAAATTAAGTTTACCTGAACCAATTGGGATAAAAGATCGGGATGGGGATTAATTAATTTATAATTATTTCGATAAGGCGTAAATTCCGATTAGATTGGATAAACCATAATTTGGTTTAATATGGATAAATAAAGATTGAAGATTAAATTAAAAAGATTTATCTTTGATTAAATTAATGGGAACTTTTCCCTAAGAATTTGAATATTTTTAAAGAATATTCGGAATTGGAATGAGACGTTGGTTGAATTTTATTAACACATGTTTATAAAATACGCGAGTTATTCAGAAAGACCGGGTTTAACCCATTCTGAATAATCATCACGACGATCAAGAGTCGAAGATGAAGACGGTGATTGAAGACCGAAGGTTTTCACATCGTTGGGATGATGATGACTGGTATCTTGAATTGGGATTGGCCTTCCAAGGCAAGGTATTTGGTAATGATCGTCTAAACGCATTTGGAGATCGACGGACACGTTGTTTCGCTCAGACCCAGAGCGGACTTGTAAATGGATTGCGTGTCTGACATTGTATTCCTTTCTACTGTATTTGTTGAACGCTACTGATTATATACTTCTGTTTTGGTGGTGAAGAATTTATTCTTTACTTATCACCCTTCTCTAAGACGTATGAGCTTAGAGGGTGTATATATATTGGTAGATGATCAATAATATGGTAGGGCCTGACAACGTGGCATGCTAAGATGCAAATGATCAAGGCTTTGTTGAAAAGCAGGCCTTGTGGCTGATGATCAAAGCATAACCTGTTTAGGCATAACTTTGTGTATAACGTGACTTCGCGAGCCTCACACCCCGGTATGAGTCAAAAACGGGATTAGGACTGCAGGGAGTGCACACGTTTCTTTCTAGCTAGAGTGGTGTCAGTGACCTACCAGCCCTGACATTTTACTTATGTGGATGATGGATTTTGAGGCGCCTCAGATTTTTATAGGCCGATAGTGGTCATATTATAGGTTCAAAGGAACCGAGAAGCGTGTGTTCAGGCATAATTAATCCACTGCCGATAGGCGGGGACCGGCCCTGAAGATCCAAGGGTTCACTGCGGGGGATCCTGAGGCATTTGCTAGAGTGTCTCGAATCGGAGAGGAGCTTGCCCCTAGCCTCGACTCATGATGGAAACCCAATTCCCAATACGCCCTTGCGGTTTTGATTGTATAACTAATACAGCGACATAGTATATGGTACCTATGTCGTCTAGGATTGATATTATATTTGAATGTTTTAAATATATATATATATACACACACTAATAATAATATCGTTTTTACGTATCAAGCATCTTTTGACCATTATAAGGTACAACCCTATCCTCTGGTGTGCGTTGCAATGTGTGATGGGACCTGGGTCTTATAATGGTTTCATTTTTCTAAAAAACATTGCGTGGTTTAACGATTTACTTTAATTATGCACTGGCAATCCAATGGAGTAAACCTGTTCCGCGTTAGCGGCATAGTCCTGTGATTAGCCTACTTATTAGATAAGTTAAGTATAGAATTCTCACACCAGTCCCACGACTGACCTGTAGTTTGTTTCACTTTGCAAACTCGGGTGCCCTCTTTCCACACGGGCAGTTGAGTAGCTTTTTGCAGATATAGTTAAGCAGGATCCTGGATTGAAGTCTGAAGCTGGGTCCAGTTACTGATGGCCTTCCATTGAGATTAGTTCCGCTGCAATGTATTTAATTTATTGTAAATGTATCTTCCGCTGTATTATTTATTGATGTACTCTGATATATTTTGTACTCTGATGTAACATTTATTATTGATGTTATAAAGTCTGTGTTTTTGTTCTGATGTGTTGTATGCCCAAAGTTAACGTACGTGGGTTTTGAACGGTCTTGATCGATCTTGCGATCGATTGGGGTCGGGAGAAATTCGGGTCGTTACATATATTAACAATAAAACTCGACTAGGGACATTTAAGAATTATAATACTTATTATTATATTATATAATCTCATGTTCAAGTCACTTACTTGAAACTATATAATTTTGTATTATTATTTAAGGAATATATTATGTTAATATATATAATACGCAGTAAATATAACATAGCATAATAGTTTATTCAAAATAAAATATAACATCAACAATGTTTTTATTCACATTAAATGGATTGTCTCTAGGGAATAAACTATAATAGTGAAATTTTACTAGCTACGCCCACTTAAACTTTTTTCTCACCCACTTGTTCTCTCCCATTTATCCTTTTCACTCACCGACTTACACCTACCTATTCTCTCATACGCTTATCTTCTTCGCTCATCTACCTGTTTCATGATCGTTTTATTTACTTTTAAACATAACTTGACTTGTCCTTTCAATCTTTTTTCAAACAAAAAAAAAATTAAAATTTCTCCATCCAATTTCTTCATAGGTAATCTTTTTTTGTTTGATGTTTCGCCAGGATATATAAATCTAAATAATTTTGTTACAGTTTTGTTATTTTCAACTTTAATTATAATTAGAGTTTATATTTTTTAAATTGTGTAACTTAACTAGGATTAATATATATAGTAAAAATAATTTGCGGCTCGTTACGGTGCAAAATATTAATTGCTGCTTCGATAAAAATTATTTAATTATTATATTTTGTTGTTGGTTGAATAAACAAGAGAAAAAACGATGAAACCAGTAGTAACAAAAAGCAATATGATGTAGCTAAATATATTTATTCATGATAATCCATTTCTTAAGCAAATTAACAGATTTATAAAAATATTGATTTGCATTCATATTTTAAACAAAATTAAATATCTTAAATAATCAAATTTTATTTTGAAATTCATAAAAATTAGTTATTTACATTTTTAAACTCTTTTTGTCATTAATGAAATATGATTGAAAATAATTACGTTCGAGTTTAAATTTCATTAGTGTGTGTGTATACACAAATATGATTTGTGTGTGTATATATACGAAGTAGCTATTGCGACATAAAATTTAACACAAATTTAGATACACAAATTTTAAACCATTTGATTTGTTTGTTTTTATATAAAAGGTGAAATTCATAGGAAGATCTAATTGTTGAGATTGTTTATGTCTAAATTTGTGCCATCATTTTGTGTCTAAATAGACTTTCCCATATATATATATATATATATATATATATATATATATATATATACATACACATACATACATACATATATGTATATACATACATATATGTGTATATATATACATATATATTCATAAACACACACGCACGACACGCATGCGCCAATTATTATTTTTCAAATCATTTGTTAAATTTTAGCTGGATTTTTGAAGTAGATTTCATGACTTAATTCTGTTAATATTTAAATGGTGTTAAATATTTAGGTTGGTGTAAATTGACCCATTTTTAACTAGTAGCCTAAATTATTTCTAAATAATGGCATTTTTGTCTACAAATTTATAAATATTTGGTTGTCTAGATAAAATTATTCATGGTGCATGAACAAATTTGATCTTTTTTCTTCTTCAAATTAACTATTATAAATAAACTTTTTTGGTCAAATTGTCCATTAATTAGAAGTCTATTGAACTTAGAAGTGAGAAATGATGGTAATGTTCAAAACCAAATAATGCACATGACGTCATGGCTAATAAGCTTTCTTGCCCCTTTTTTCTCTTTTTAAGAAAGAATTACTACTTTTAAAGAACACAAAAACAATATTGAAGACAAAATTTATCAATTTTTTAGTTTCAAAGACCAACATTCAATTTTTAGTGAAAATGACAAGTTTTTAGTTAAATACAACAAAAGGACAAAAATTCAATTAGAATGTCAATGCTACTATATAATTACTTTTTTGTATGTATTATATTAAAAGAAGGATAAACGACTCATGTTCACACACATACACACACACACACACACACACACATATATATATATATATATATGTGTGTGTGTGTGTGTGTGTGTGTGTGTGTGTGTAGGTAGGTTCAATGGCACCTCACAGTGGAGCACCCCTTTGGCCTCCCTCTTTTCCACCACACAATCACTTTCTCTCTCCCTCCACTAACTCTTTGTCCCCCTCCACTACATTCATTAATATAAACGAGAGGTGGACTACAAGGGGCTATCAGGGTGCCATTGAACGCTTGTCATATATATATATATATATATATATATATATATATATATATATTGTGTGTATGATCAAGAACACTCCTATGGCCCCTTTGATTCCAACTACACAGTCGGGTTTCTCTCTTTCCTATAAACTCTCTCTTCCTTCGCTAACTTATTAAATTATAATTAAGTGGCCTAAAACGTGATGCAAAAGGGATAGTACCAAATAAGTGTGCCCTGGAGCGTCTCATATATATATATATATATATATATATATATATATATATATATGTGTGTGTGTGTGTGTGTGTGTGTGCGTGTGTGTGTGTGTGTAGGTCGCCCTTGATATGTGAGTTCTTCATCACTATTTGCAACTCCGAACGCAAGATCTCGTCTCGTCTTCAAGCTGATTTCAGAAGTCGTTCTCACTGAGGATCAAGCCATTAGTGGGCAAGAGAGTATTGATGAAATCGATTTAATCGCGGCACTCAAAACCAATATTCCGCAGTCCTCAAACCGATCCTCTTTGATTTGGAGTAACGATCGACTTAAATCTGGTCTCTAAATGGTAAACATGATATACTGGATTTGGAGTGATTTAATTTGAATACTCATCTCTCGGGTATGCTTCGATTTACTGGGGAATTGATTCTTTCAAAATTTGCGGTTACCAGGAAATTATGTATGAGAAGAACTGTTGTACACTTCAACATGTAAAACGAACCATATTTCTGTTTGCATGATTGTCTCATGCAAATCTTTCTACGGAAAATGTTTTACACTTTTAGATGTAAAACGAGCCACTGTTTTGGTTTATTAAGAGTTTGGTATTGGATTAACTGGCATTTTATTGTTTAGAAAATTTCTGAAGGTAATTTGTTCTTCTTTGTTAAACCAATTGCTGAATTCTGGTTTAGAGATTACACCCAGTTTTCAGAATTATACGTATATCTAATTTTCGATTGAAGTCGGTGAAGCAGTGCAGCTTTCATAAGCAACTTCGTGATTATATAAAGCCTGCAATTTCTGTAATTGATTCCATTACTCTAATGTGCTTTACAGACTCACATCGAATGCTTTGGATTTTTCTATTACTGTTTTTCTACGTAATGTGTACCCTTTTATGATTGTGGGAAGCAAGCGATGGATAAAAGTCCATAGTTGGTTAATAGAGTCTCTTTTGGGTATCAAGCAAATTTTTATTTGGGAATTACAAAGTTTGTGAAGACTCCAGGTTACATTATCAGTTACTAGGAGGATGAATTGAAGGGACTATCAACTATTGAATTGTTGTTTTATCACTCAGTTACTGTACTTAGAATCGAGCATTAAGTTTGGGATTTCATTATCAAGAAGATGTTCATTCTGAATTTAGTTACTATAACTATATTTACATTTGATCATGGGCTGCTACTGTGTGAAAGAAAGGGAGAAGTTAGCTTGAGATGAAGATCATGGGTCCAACAGTGTTTCACTGTCCATTATATATATTTTCCTTTTGGAAAATTCAGTTACATTTACATAACTGAAAGCCATATTACTCAAGACTATTGGAAATTGACTTTAGCACAAAGGAACGGGATTGTAAATGCTAAAACTTGAACCAATTTCCTTGTGAGTTGAAGTGGAACGTGTTATGCAAAAATTGCGCGAATGCGGAAGCACAATAAGCAGGATCTATATTTATCAATTGAACATCAATCTAATCAGATAGCAATTATTCTATTACATCAACAAAATAGTAAATAACTATAACAGAGAAATGAAGAGACACACAATATTTATACTGGTTCCACTATCCTCTACAAGATAGTGTACGTCCAGTCCAAAAGAGAGAGATTTTATTCCATATGAGAGAATTACAAGAGATTACAAAATAAGAGTTTACATATCAAAACCTCAAACAGGCTTAACTAGAAGAGACACCATTGGGGATCACGGGCTCCATGCCAGGACGGGTTTACACTAAAGTCTACCCTTCAATATATAGCCAGTGCAAATCCATGTGAGTCATCAATTACATTACCAACCAACATATAGTAATAATATAATGGAGGAAAATTACCATAGCAACAAATGTGCAAAGATAGAAAGTAAAACAATCTGTTTCTTTTGCATAGATGGAAGAAATTAATCCCTTCATTTATTTCTCTATCATCTCATCAAATACTATCAATGCATTCCTATTATAAAAATATTTACTTTCCATTTTTTGCAAATTTGTTCCAATCAATTTGTGATTTTGTATCACCTAAATTTAACACTCCACCTTGATGCAAAATCACATATCTGCAACCCCATCTCGAATCAAATTCTCTTCACATCATAAAACTCTTCAAAAAAAAAAACTCCACCTTCAATCAAAATCTCACAATGAGAGAGAAACCAAAAATGAATATTTGCCTAATGGGTTCCAGCAAAGCTACCCCCCCATCACACCATGTTAACGAGCTCAGACTACGCCCCCGCCCGCCAACAAAATGTTGCAAATATCCAAAATAAAAAAGAAGGCAGACACCAAAGTAATCTCAACACCGCCAAGGCCAAAAATAATTCTCTTAGTCACCAATTCAAATATAGAGCCAAAATCCAAATCTCTGTACGCACAAAAAATCTCTCTCCTGCCACTTAGTTATTACAAACTTCACACACCGCCTGCAAAAGATGCATCTACCACCATGAGCTGCACCACGCATAAACCAACGGTCTAAAAGTGTTTGCAATAACATCGGCACCCATCTAACACTTGACCTGAGCTCTTTCCTCGATCACCCCGGATCCCTTAAGCATCATCAACGTGAAGACCCCTGTCTAAACCACAATGATCTCTGTCTCGACACCCGTCTATCACTTGACCTGAACTCCTTTTCCGACCATCTTGGATCCCTTGAGCATCATCAACATGAAGACCCCTGTCTAAAACATGACCAAAAGTTCCCAAATCCAATGGTCCCTTCAACGCAGTAAACTCCATATCACGTCAAAGTTCCCAGATTGGAACGCTCTTCACTCTCAACGTAATCTCTTCCACCAGAGTCTTCCGTTTATCCAAAAAAACAATTGCATAATTACCACTGAATCTACCAACCTTTGTAGAAATAATTGATGCACAATTTAAAACAAATCGCCTCGCTCTGATACCAATCTGTTATTAACGACGGTCGGAACAAAGCCCCCCTTCCTTGCACGCATATGAGCTGACACACAACTCCCATATAACAAAAGGAATCCCCCATGTTACGTGCCTACCAACTCATATTTGTACACAACTCCTTCAATTTATTCCATGATGTGGGATTATTTATTCAAACCATCATTCCTCCTTAAAAACATGCGAGACAATCCTAACAGAACGGGATCACACTTGTGAATTTAGAGTAGTTGACCTCATAATGGGTCCCTTTTTATTTTATTTTATGTACTTAGACTAGTGTTCTTTTGTTTTACGCATATTTACTTTTGCATTCGAGTTAATATGCTAACCTTTTTATGTACTTCTTTGTAAGTTAATAAAAGCGTACAAATTTTCAATACACACACACACACACACATATATTCATATACGATGAGGGTTCCGCTACACCTCTTATATTGCACGTGAACTCTCCCCCTTAATCTCCACCATTCATTTTCCCACTCATTCTCTCTCTTTCGATTCCAATATTATTTCTTAGTGGGAAGAGAGAGAATGAGTGGTGGAGATTAAGGGGGAGAGCTCACATGCAATATAAGAGGTGTAGCGGAACCCTCCTCTTCGTGTGTGTGTGTGTGTGTATATATATATATATATACATACATATATATATACATACATACATATATATATATATGATCTTACCTTGTATTAACATTTTATTTTCAAATGATATGACATAGCATTTTATGCTTGATAGTTTTCTTTTTGCGTATAATATATATATATATATATATATATATATATATATATATATATATATGATCCTACCTTGTATTAACATTTTATTTTCAAATCATATGACATAGTAGCATTTTATGCTTGATAATTTTCTTTTTGCCTAATGTTTTCATATAATGATATATCGTACAACATTATTTTTTTGTTTTGCTCCTCACAGCTAAATCTTGCAAATGCTGTCTTAGTGGGACAAGAGCTAAAAACTTGTAAGTATGTCTCACAACATTTTAAATTATGTGTACGTCATGTTTTTTGTCATCGTAGGGGAAAATAATAATAAGAAAAAATTAACACACCTAGATGATAAAAGGCGAGAAATATTCGACTAGAAACGATTTAACTAATCGAATAAGTTCATTTCACTTGGTTTGGTTTTAAAACAAAACTGATTTGAATTCGATTTGTGAAATAAAAAAGCTTGGTAATTGGTTTAATCAAATTTTTATCTTGTTACCTAATTTTACGACATTATCATATTTTTGACAAATGGTTTAGTGGTAAAATATAAAATTTACCAACTAAAATTTGATGAAATTTTATTAGAAACATAAAAAATATTTAGTAAAATATCTTAAAGCATTAATTTATGTTTTTCATTGAGTGAATAAGTCATTTGAATAATAACATATCTTTCTAGTTTACGTAAATCAATTACCGATTGAATTAATCGAAACTATTTTTATTTTGCTTGGTTTGATTTTGAATTTTTTTTTACTTACATCTTTTTTTGGGATGGACACAAACCGCACTACAATACGAAAACCGTCCACACCGAACCGTAAAAACGGTGCGGAAAACCAAATCGACTCCTCTCTCTATAGCAAATACCTCAAACCGAAACGACCGGCAATGATACAGTTCGGTTGCGATTTAAACTGTTGACCCAACCATATTATAAAGAACTAAACCGAATAATTACACCTACAATCTCATGGTAAAAAATATAACTAATTCCTATTTAATTTTAACGATGTGTATTATATTTTCAGCGTATGTAGTTGTTATATTGATAATAATCGTTATCATGAAGGAAAAATTTATCGTTTCAATATAATAGGTTCCATATCATTTTTTTGGGTAATGCTAATTATAATCTTATTTGAGTTATCTTACTTAATGTTATATATTAATTAATGCTAATATTTAGTTAACGTACAAAAACAATTTTCCTTTTCACTAAACGTAAAATTGAAGTATTCATACAGTTAGAAATCAATCTTTCAATTCAGAATAACACTGTGTGTTTTAAGTGACGATGTTACACAATTGTAAGTTGATAGAAATAATTCTTTTATTTAATATTTAATACGGATTCAAACCGAGTCGAACTAAAAGCAGACCGTATTACAATAAAACCGAATCGAAACCAAACTTCTTGAACGATTAGTATTATAATTTATATTTTTTATCAATTGTTTGATGCAGCGTGAAAACGGTTTGAACTGCAAAACGCACCAGACCGAACCGGTTCACTTACCTTTTCTTTTTCCCCTTAAAATGGACGGAACCGGCCCGACGCTCTTATGGCAGCAGCGCTGTGAACCTGAATAAACATGGTTCATAGCGCCGAACTTTCTAGAGACTCTTTTCTGTACATTTTGCTAGAACCCTCTGGTCTTCTTCCCAAAGTTTAAACTGTTTTAAATCGTTTATTCTCCATCCTCCCAACGCTAATCTCGCGTAGATCAACCTGCTATACATCAAACCAATCTTACGTACATGGCTGATGAAGCGAAAGCAAAAGGCAACGCAGCTTTCGCGGCTGGAAAATTCAACGACGCGGTAAAGCATTTTACCGACGCCATAGCACTGTCCCCTACCAACCACGTCCTCTACTCAAACCGGTCCGCAGCCTACGCCTCTCTGAATCGCTTTTCCGATGCTCTCTCTGATGCTAAGAAAACGGTCGAGCTAAACCCTAACTGGGCCAAAGGCTACAGCCGCCTTGGCGCAGCCTATTTGGGTTTAAACAACATAGAAGAAGCCATAGAAGCTTATGATAAAGGTTTGACTATTGATCCGAATAACGAGGCGCTGAAGTCTGGATTATCGGATGCAAAGGCGAAAATGAGATCTAACGGTGGTGGGATGAATCCATTCGGTAAGATATTTGAAGGGCCGGAGTTGTGGGCGAAGCTGACAGCAGATCCGACTACCAGAGCGTACTTGCAACAGCCGGATTTTGTGAAGATGGTGCAGGATGTGCAGAGGAATCCTGGGAGTATCAATATGTACTTAAGTGATCAGAGGATGATGAATGCATTGGGTGTTTTGCTTAATATAAGCATGCGAGGTGCAAATGGCACTAGTGATATGGAAACTGAATCTAAAGAGAAGGAAAAAGAAAACGAGAGTGTGAATGAGAAGGAGCAAGAGAAGAAGAAAGAAGAGGCTGTGCCAGAGCCTATGGAAGAAGAGGCGATGGATGAGACGGAGAAGGAGAAGAAGGAGAGGAAAAAGGAGGCGCAGAAGCAAAAGGAAGCAGGGAATGCTGCTTATAAAAAGAAGGATTTTGATAAGGCAGTTGAGTGTTATAGCAAAGCTTTGGAGCTTGATGATGAGGATATTTCCTTCTTGACTAACCGTGCAGCTGTTTACCTGGAAATGGGAAAGGTGAATTTTTCTTTATGATTTTTGTTCTTTTCATCTTTAGCTGTTTTAGTTGTTTACATTTGTATATTTCAGTATCAACACACTGTATTCATTACATATTTTCTTTGGCCGTCCCAACACAAACACACCAACAAAACACTGTATTTCAGTATCATATGCAGTATATTTAGACTAAGGGTGCGTTCTTAACGAACGTGAGCGTGGCATTTGAGCGTGCCATTTGAGCGTGGTACTGTAGCGAAGGGGAATTGTGTTTTTAGCTACGAACGGGGTATTTGAGCGTGGTATTTTTAAAATAAGATTTAAATAGAGATGGTTTGGCAAATTCGAATACAAATACAAATACAAATACAGTTTCTAATACAGATACAAGTACAGTTACAAATACAAACACAAATTAGTGTAGACCCGCAGCAACCAACCGATCTCTAATGGTATCTCGAACTAATGACATTTCTCGGGATCCTTCTGCTTGAACACGTTCCGTGCCTCTATTCGTCGTATTTCTCATACTATAATATTCCGTCAAGTAATTATCGGGTATTCGTTCAGGATCATCATCAAAAGCCATAAAATCTGGGTCACCACTATTGTATTTGCGTATGAAGTTGAGTAAGGCCATTGTAGACACCACAACTTTCACTTGAGTTTGAAACCGATATGTAGGCATCTTGTTGAGAATGGTAAATTTTTTCTTCCAAATGCCAAATGTTCGTTCTGCGGCCATCCGTAAACTCGAATGATAGTAATTAAACACTTCATTGGCCGACTTTGGTTGATTCATTGTATCACGGAAATGCGGAATATGATATCTCATATTTCGATATGGCGGTAAATATTCAGTCTGTAGTGGATAGCCCGAATCAACTAAATAATACTGTCCAGCTGTAGGGTAAGGAAAGTTATAGTTTCTATCGTTTGTAACAGCATTAAAAATTCTGCTATCATGTGCAGTCCCTTCCCAACCAGCCATAACATACGTAAACTGTAAATCGAAATCACAAACCGCTAATATATTTTGAGTTGCAAACCCTTTTCTTCCAATATAAGGGATAATTTGATCAGCGGGTAAATGTGCAGATACATGGGTATCGTCTACAGCGCCAATACAGTTTTTGAAATACGGGTAATACCGGGTGGAAGTTCTGATGTGATGTGGAACAGTATTAAATTGTTGTTTCGCTGGCTTTATTACATCAGCAGCGAGTAATTGAAAAGCATTTAGGACATCATGAAAACAAACGGAAATTGTGCTACCTGATCGTTGAAATCTTTCTTGTAGTTGTCTATTTAAAAGCCCAGTAGCCATTGTATAAATGAATATTCCAACCATTTCGACGACACAGATTTCTGGTCTGGAAGCGAGACCATGATGTTGCAGTTTCTCACATAATGCGTAGAAACAAAGCCTTTTCATCCGAAAATTATTTTGACAACGGCTTTGATGACCATTCAAAATTTCGTTGATCCAAGATAAGCCAGTGAACTCCGAAGTATTAATCCGCATCATATGATTTCTCCTTTCATTCTGAACCAGATAAACTCCGTAGAGCTCCATCAAATTGTCGTTCTCGGAGGATGAATCGGAGTTTGACATTAGTCGAATAAGTAGCAAGAGTTGAAGAAGTAGTATTGTGTAAGGTGTTAAGATAGAGGGGGTAATATATAGGGAGGAAGAGAAGTTGGAAATCAAGTCGTTGGTGTCCGACGCGTCGGACACCAACGGCTTGATTTCCAACATCCAGCGGTCGTTCCATTTGGAAGTGAAAAAAAGTGTTCGCGTCCGACGCGTAGGACGCGAACACAAAGTTCAGCGCGCCAAAACTTTGCTGCGAACGCACCTTAACCTAAAATATTCAACTCCTACCGCATGCATTTAACTTCTACCAGCAGTATGATTGCAATTCACATTCACTTTCGAGGCTTTAAGAGTGCCAAATAAGCTAGGTGGTTTTATTTTTTTAAAGAAAAAAAGCTGGCTAAGCAGGCAACATGGGATGTTGCATTCGTTGCTTGAAATCATTCAAGCAACTTTCCATTGGGGTGTGAGTTGCCAGGCCACTCACCCCTATTGCAAATGCTCTAACGGATTTTCAGCCATAACAATTCATCCATGTCTAGCTCAGCTTATCATATTTCTCTATCTAGTGAGCCACACATGATAATGCAAAAATATGACAGATATGATGTTTTATTTTTTATTTTTTTTAAATTTTTTTTTTATTTTTTTTTGCTTTGGAATTATTTTTCTGCTTTTAGAAGTGCTTTTGTCATGCAATTTTAGACCAGAGAACATAAATCAAATCTGAAGTTTAATAGAATCAAAACGAGCAATAAAAGTAATCTAATTTATGTTTTTGTTTTTATTACCACTGAGTACAAGAGATTGCTGCAATATTTGATTTGTCAAATATATATGTATATGTGTATATATATATATATGTATATATATATATATACTACTACATATTATTGTGAAGGGAAAAATGAAGAAGTTTTATAAGAGAAACCCTAGTTGTTCCTCTCAAAACCTAGCTTTCTTTATATAATGCGTATGCTAAGTATTCAAAACAGTAGTTTTGTAAAACATCATCGTTTAAGTCTCAAAATACATGGTTGTCCTTTCTCAAAAACTAGTTTTATTTGTTAATTTATTTTAATTCATGTTTTATGTTTCAACGTATCAAGAAGAAAATTTACAATAATATGTTGTATAGAGATAACCACAAATATTTCCAAAAAGGCACGCAAATATGTTGTCAGTGTAGTCAATAGCGAATAGCGCAAAATAGCGCAAGGCTTGCGCTATGCGCTATAGCGCGCGCTATAATGTTTTTTTTTTTAATTTTTTTTTTTGCTTACAGAAAAGAAGATCTTAAAAAAAAAAAAAAAATAACACAGGAAAAAGGCACAAAAGGAAAAAAACTGTATGTTTAAAATCTCCAAAAAGAAAAAAACGAAATTGCATGTTCAAAAAAGAAAAAGCAAAATAGCGCGCTATTCATGGCTGCGCTATGATAAAATAGCGCGCTATAGCGCGCTATTTTTGCGCTACACGGAACACCTGCGCTATGAGAACCAAAATAGCGCAACATGTGCGCTATGCGCTATTTTGCGCTATAGCGCGCTATAGCGCTCGCTATGACAACTATGTATGTTGTGTCTACCAACTTCAAAACTGATTTCCACCAATGATGCTATCATGATAAGTAACCAATGTGAAATCTTTCTCAACTACACAAAAGAAATATGGTGTTGTGAAGTTATTAAAAGTTCCTATAATATCTCAATACGACCACCTTGGCTTTCCAATTTGATTTCTCCAAATGACTCATATATCGATAAATCATTCCGACAGCTTTTACAATATCGAGTTTGTACGCATCATAATATACGTCAAACTATCAGACTCAGTAGCATATGGTATCCTTGGCGTGTAAATCTTGTGCTTTGAAATTAGCGAACTTGCATCAAAGGTTTCAATAGCAAGAGTAATAGTGTAGTTAATCGAAAGTTTCATATTCACGCTAGAACAATCAAGCATCATCTTGAATCTTAATGTATTCAGTTTCAGTTGATCTCAACTCAATACGCTTTATGCTATGCTCATCGATCATTTTCACTGCTAAAAGAATGGTCAGCTTCCCCCCCCCCCCCCCCTTTCAAAACATGATCTAGTCTCAAATACTACAATGTAGTAGCATTCAGTCATAAGTTACACCCTCGAGGAGGTACGTTGCTTGGTCCTTTACAGACTTGTCGGTGCAAGTGCATCTCTAGAAACATTTTTACATCATTTTTCTTGGTTGATCTTATAACATGAATTCTATTGTTCTAAGGAACTTTGAATGCTTTAAGTTGTAACAACATTCAAGGTTTTAAATCTTGAATTTTGGAGAAAATTTTGGGTAAATATCTCAGCCACAATGAAAAAAACTTTAAACACTTACAACTGGAAAAACTATCAAATCTTGGGTTTCTGGGCAAGTTGATCAAGAATTAAAACCTTGACCACAATAGTGAGAGTGTGGTTTGAATTTCACCATCAAACGTAGAAATTTCTCAAAGCCAACGGTTAACTAGGACTGTTAGTGTGTGTGGGGCTTTGAAATATACAACCATTACTTGATGTTTATGATGCTTTTCTCACCTCTAATCTCACCAAATCACCACCGTCAATGATTCACAATTATGTCCCTTTTTAGACTCTTATTCTCTACAGTTTTGCTTCTTGCACTTTGAATAGTACCGAGCTTCTTATAATTTAATCATCCTCTATTGGCCTTGGCTTTCTCACCTTTATCTCTCTCCACAAACAGTCATGCAACACCTCACTAGTAAGATCAGTTTTGACAGCGTTAAATATTGGATATACCCGTTTTGATAGCGTACATAAACATTTCAAGCTTATAGACAAATTATTCAAGAATCATATATACTGTAATGGTTACCAGCGTAATTTTTAGTTCTTTCAGCATGAAGGGGAGATTAAGGGTGAACATGTATTAATTAAACCAAATAAACCAACTAAAACAGCTAAGTTTGGTCATTTTGATATTAACTGGTCGGTGATTTGGTTTTGTTAGTTAATTGTTTGGTTTTGGTTTCTATTTTTATGTTCTTTGGTTTATTGGTCGGGTTTGGTTTTAAATATTTGAAATCTGAACAAGCAAATTAAATCAAATAGATTTGTATTTCTTAAATGATTATTTTGGTTTTAACGTTTTCGAACGATTTTAAATCGAACCAACTATTTGCTGACCCCTAGGGTGATCCATAGTTTCATAGAATGTAATTGCTTTAATCAATGATTTGTCCTTGACAAATGATGTGTTGAAAAACAAAGATAACCGTGGTGTAATCCAAATTTGTATGCTTTTGGTGAGGCTTTTATGGTCCTATAACCGTAAAGATGTGAATGTTATAACAAAGATAAAGCGAAGGTAGCAGAAAATAATTGTGGTATAGGAAGCTCTATTTGAGATAAAACTCGATTCTCAAAATAGGTCTATTATTAGTTTCACATCATTGGTCTGGAAAAAGAAACACAATGCTCAATTCTATATAACAGTACTTAAGAATGTCTTAATAAAGCGCTATATTGAAGATAAATCTAACGCTGCAGAAAATAATTGTGGTATAGGAAGCTATACTTGAGATAAAACTCAAGTCCCAAAATGGATTTATTATTAGTTTCTCATCATTGGTGTGGGAAAAAAAAACAATGTTCAATTATTTATAACAATACTTAAGGTCTTCTTATTGAAGCGTTAATGCGTTATAACAAAGATAAAGCTAACGTAGCAGAAGATAACTGTGGTATAGGAAGCTATACTTGAGATAAAACTCAAGTCTCACAATAATTTTGTTATTATTTCAATGCTATTGTTGTGGAAAGACAAAATAATGTTCAATTCTTTATAACTGTACTTAAGAATGTCTTATTTCATGCAATTTGGATTTGCGAGCTAGAAATAATCTTCAACTTTTGTTGAATATTTAGGCTGTTGAGCTTAGGCTGGGTTTCTAAAATTTTCATTTGGTTCAAAAGAGATGTAATTAAATTAATTCTTGTTAAAACAGTTAAAGTGGGTGCAAAAAATCCCTGAGTGGACATAGCTAGCTTTCAATTGAATCTGCTATTTGATAGTGCTAAACTGTTGAAGTTTAGAGGTTGAAGAGCGCTTAAGTGGGGCTTTTAACTCGTAGGTCCAAGCCTAAATTTATGTGATGCAAAATAAAAATATAGTGGATTTATGCCTGGGCACAAATAAGTATAGTGATCTACATATTAAATTTAATTTGTGATCAGCAAATTAATATTATAGTACTTACATTACATGTGCTGTGTCTGGATCTATTCCATAACTTCCTTTTAACTTAGGATGCTGAAACCAAAGTACTAGTAAAAATCAAAGCAGATTGGCCATACAGATAATTCTGTATAGATAAGCACTCATTTAACCGAGCACAACCTTAGTGCAGCCTTATTCACATTGCTTTTTTGTGCAAAACTGGATAAGTTTAACCACATAATGATAAGTCAGGAGTAGGATGAATGTTTACATCTTAATAAAACCAACTTTTTTGGGACACTATTTCGTTTACACTTGTGCAAATGAGCAACGATGTGCATGTATTTTGGTTTGACAATAATAATATATTGATATTGCACAAGAAAGTTCACATGATTGGTAATAATTTTTGCATATTGGTAATAATTTGAATTGCTATGTTTGTCTTTTCATATGTACTTTATTTATTCTTAATTTTAACTAAGCTGTAATGGTAAGGTCTCGTTGGTTGAAGAAGACATCCCTGCCTTCAATGATCGTAAAATGAAAGATATAATATTGTTCTAATCTATAAATGGTTGAAATAAATTAAAAAATTGCTTGGGATGGTTCTTTTCTTTTTCAAAAAAATAAATAAGAAGAAGAAAGGGGAAACAAAATTTGAAGAGTTATAAGCTTGTGCTGCAAGTAGTAATGTACCAAGATACGTGTAACAACCAATACTTATTTACAATCCCAAGGATCAGTTCGTGCAAGGAGATGAAGTGATTTAACCAATGTTGCTCCTTTCATTCATGCAGCCACTTGAAACCCTCGCCCTTCCCTAGAAAAAGTGTTGACTGAAACATTGATTAGCATGAGAAATGAAAAGTACTGTAAGCAAATGGACAATAACCAAATGTTCTAGCAAGATTCAGTTGAATTATTTGTAAGCACAAAAGTTCCATAAATTTTTGAAAACACAAATTTATCAACTGGATGAATTCATTCAGGACTTTAGCCGGACTTTAGCCCACCCGTCGCGTTGTCATTTTGTGTTTTCCATCATTATTAATGACTCCGATAGATGTGATTATGCTATGGGTTGCTTGCCTTTTCATTACCATTACAAAGTATTAACAGCGTGACTACGCATCTTTTGTTATGAAATAATAACATGGAAAAAGAAAAGAAAAATGTTGCCCCAGCCTCTATTCCTGGATTGGTTGGCTGGTCACCTTTAAATACTTTAGGATACAGGCTAGAGGATTCAGAGATCAGTGGAAGTAGGGTTGCCCAAAGAATGAATTGGCTCGGGTTAGATCAAATACTTCATTTGATCCGTATAGGTCATAGTAGTCAAGGCGCTAAGGCGCAAGCATTGAGCCCGGGACTTTTTTGAGCCTTGGGCTTTTTTGTGTGCCTTTTATAAGAGTTTGATCTGCTATTTTACTAACTACAAATTAATTTTTAAACCATATTTTATAATTCATTCAATTATTTACATATTTTATTAATAAGATTTAAATTTTAAACCATATTTTATAATTTATTGAACAATTAATTTTTTTATTTAACTATTTATAAACAAAAATTTGAATTTAGCAAAAAAAAAAGCTCCCCAAACTGCAAAAAGGCGCAAGCCCTGTGCCTTGGGCTTTTCTGTGCTTAGGCGCGCCTAAGCGCGCGCCTTGATAACTATGGTATATGTATGAGTTTAAGGTAGTTCAAGTCGTATCTGAGCCTATACGAGGTTTGATATTTGTTGGATTGAAGTATGAATCGTGTTTAGTAAGGTTGGGTTGAAAAAAAAAATGTAATGTAAATATTCAATCTAAAATATCAGGTTTTAGCCAGCATAATTGAATATAAATGATTCACAACATATATTTTTTATTAAAATTTCATTATAGAACACATTACATGAAATTAGTTCGTTAGATATTAGAGCAAGAGTTTTATTTCAAGATACATTAAAATGTTCTTGAAAATATCTTAGTTAAATTCTATTTGTTTTGGACTAACATGAGATATGTTAAATATTACATCAACCCGCATGGTTATCACGTTAAATCGAGTCGATTTGATAGAGGTCCAATTAATTGACTAGTGGACTAGTCGTACACTAATCGGACTAGTCGACAAATAAATATATACATATATAATTTGAAATGTCTAACTACTACATATGGATAAAATTCAAATATGTACTGACATACCTCATTGGCCGCAATATGTAGTGATTTTTCCGCTTTTACCTGGTTGCAAAATAGTAAATCATATTTTTGAACTTGGTTGCTCAACTTTTGTTTTTTCCACTTGTACTTGGCTACATATACGTTGATCCAAAAATATTATATGAAAAATATACATAAGGACTTCCAAAACGACTTCTAGTGCAGATCGTTATCATTTTAGGGTTCGAGACTTCCAGTGCAGTTCGAGTTCATCATTTTAGAGTTACAAATTGACATCGAGACTTTGATTTAGGGTTCCGATTTGAGTTCGATATCTAGGGTTTTAGTTTCAGTCGACGTTTGGCAAGTCGACGTTTCATGTCGAGACTTCAATCTTGACTAGCTGACTAGTCGTGATCAGTCGAGCGCCGTAATAACAGTGGCAACCCGTATATAGTTGTTACAAATTGTAACTCATATTTGATCCAAAGTAGGATGAGTTAGGTTGGGTTTACATGGTTGGGTCGAGTTGAGTATGAGTTATGTATTCTCCTAGGTGGTACATGTTCTATTTTTCAATGTTCTACTAGTAGAATCCAAATTTGGATGAGGTTGCCAGTAGTTGTTCCTGGTATTTCTATTTTTTGGCTTCTCTCAAGCTTTGGTTGGAATTTAGTAAATGAAATAGCTTCTTTGGGGGATTTCAATTGCGATGTAGAAATAATAATAATAATAATAATAATAATAATAATAATAATAATAGTGTAATATTGTAATCTGGGGTTTTGAAACCGTGAACTTTTGATGGATGTGATTGACATACAGTACATTGGTATAGTAAATGATTTGTTTATGAGCTTGGTATAATACATTGGTATAGTAAATGATTTGTTTATGAGCTTGGACCGTAACTAGGATATGCTTATTTGATGTTTTTTATGGCTTCTTGTACATGCAAAGGAAGACAAAGCGACTTACGTTCCCTCCATGTGTGTCGTAAAATTATTCAGCTTATATAGTAGATGATGATTAATTACTCTAAACTGAATTAGCTCAACTGGTGCTTACTATCTTGTACTACAGTACGATGAGTGCATCAAAGACTGCGACAAAGCGGTGGAAAGAGGGAGAGAGCTTCGTTCTGACTTCAAGATGATTGCAAGAGCACTGACCAGAAAAGGAAGCGCATTGGTGAAACTTGCAAAGACTTCGAAGGATTTTGATCCAGCCATAGAAACATTTCAGAAAGCATTAACAGAGCATCGTAATCCAGAAACACTGAAAAAATTGAATGATGCAGAGAGAGCAAAGAAGGAGCTAGAACAACAGGAATACTTCGATCCTCAGCTGGCCGACGAGGAGCGTGAGAGAGGTGCTTTTTTTAAAAAAAAAAAAATATATTTTTCATGTTGATCAACTTTCGATGCTCCTGTTTTTAAGGCTATTTAGTGAGAGAGCTAAAATCATAATTACTTGCTTGGTGATATCAGGTAATGAATATTTCAAACAAATGAAATACCCAGAAGCAGTGAAACACTACACGGAGGCGCTGAAGAGAAATCCACGAGATCCAAGGGTAAGAACTTGTCGCAGATCTCAAGCTTGTTAGTTATATCAGCTATGAGAGGTTTTTATCATTTAAAAAACTTATGTGATACGGGCAGGTTTACAGCAACAGAGCAGCCTGCTATACAAAATTGGGAGCTCTCCCTGAAGGTTTGAAGGACGCAGAGAAATGCATAGAGTTAGACCCGACCTTCACGAAGGGTTACACAAGAAAAGGCGCAGTCCAATATTTCATGAAAGAATACGACAAAGCACTGGAAACATATCAGGAGGGTCTCAAATATGATGCCAACAACCAAGAACTTCTTGATGGCGTTCGAAGGTAACTCAATCTCTACATTCATGTAAATTGTTCCTTGCTAGGTAATGGAACATGGCGAAGATGATCAAACTCTTGTATTTAGACGATAGTAGAAAACACATCTCATGCTTAATTGATTGACAGGTGTATAGAACAGATCAATAGGGCCAACAGGGGTGATATCAGCCCAGAAGAGCTGAAAGAAAGACAGGTCATATATCCTCATTGTGTATTATCTTTGTCACTGCAGGCTTTTTTACAATGTTATTTACGTATGTCTCTCAATGAATGTGCAGGCAAAGGCAATGCAGGATCCTGAAATCCAGAATATCTTATCGGACCCTGTGATGCGACAGGTTAACTCTTTGCTTCTGTGTTCTGTTTAGGACTCTGGAGGTTTTGTACGACGTCTGTCCATCTGCATGTTAATGTACTGAAATTTTCTTTTATTTAGGTGTTGGTGGACTTCCAAGAAAACCCAGTGAGTGCCCAGGATCATTTGAAAAACCCGCAAGTGAAGCATAAGATTCAGAAGCTTATCAGTGCAGGCATAGTGCAAATGAGATAAAAATGATAAAACAGAGACTTTGATATCTTCTTTTTTTATAATTAGGTCATGAACTCCTCCTGCATTTTGTGAATGTAATCCATTAAATGCTCCTCTTTTGGCTGTTTCATTTTCAGTAGCGTGCGTGGTTTATGTTTTATATGGTGTTCTGCTTTCTTCTGATTTTAAATGATCTGTGCTTTTTTTTTTCCCCTTCATAGATTTTCTTACGTTTCTTTATGGTCGCTATGCATTTATGTTGCTGTTCGGTATGTAATTGCTTGCTAAAATGTTACTGTTCTACATGTATCAGTTCTACAGATAGCCAATGTTACTGTTATTATACATGCATCAGTTCTTGGTGATTCATAACTGTAGCTATATGATTTATGCAGTTTGGAAAATGTTCCTTTGTTTTATGTTTGTTTCTTTGGAGATGGGTTCCTTCCAAAGGTTCGAAAGTCTGCTTTCCTTCTGTAGACTTGAGCTGCAATACGTAGGACTGGGTTCCATGTAATCCTGCAAATGCTTATTTCATCGGTGGGCAACAAAATTATTGTAGGAATTGCTGTTTCAACCGGTGGATACCTGATGAATAACACCGAAAGTAGAAATAGAGAGCGGTTCTCTTTTATATTTCCATCTGAATTGTAACCCTCATTGGTTAATCTTCACCGTTTATTTTTTTTCTGTCACCTGTGATTTTTCACTTTCGGTTGTTTTAGCATGGTTGAATTATCGTTTTAAAATGCTTCGCTTTTATAAAGATAAAACTTTAATAATATAAATAAATAAATGACAAATAAAGACAGAATCTTTTATTAAGAGTAGCCTATTCCTAGCGATGATAAGAAATTGGGTTTGTAAGCAATGAGCGTCCGAAACTTCCATGTTTAATCCTTTGACGTCACAGTTTAAATTCGTAGCGGATTTCATGTACATTAAGATGAGATCCATTAGTAATGAATCTTTGATATAAAGACGGCGCAAATGGGGAAGTATAGGGGATAAGACTAAATTTCATAGGAAACATGTTGCCAAATTCAAATGTCGATTTTGATGAATTAATTTTACCAATTATCATGTTTAAGAGCATTTAGGTTTTGCTTAGGATTGTTGCATGCAATGACAATAAGATTTGAAAACACTTATTAAAAATGTGATGTTAAAAGCACTTAGATTTTTGCTAATAGCTACCATGAACCGTCTGATCAACCAGTGTTCGGTCAGCGGTTTACAACGAATGTATTGAAAAAGTATAACAAAAAAAGAAAAATTGCAGGGTGGTAGCTTAGGATAGAAATTTGAGTTTTGATAGTACTACACTATCAAAATGGACTCAAATAAATATTTTTTATGTTTTTCTAGGAATAATGTAAGCAATTTCTGAAAGTAATTAGGTATGGCTTCTCTTACAGCAAAAAATGAAGAAGGAAATTATCATTAACAACGCTTATCCAGACAAGGGGGACTCTCCGCCGAAAGACGCTGCTGGCCCCTTGATCTGGTGGTCGTCCATCAATTTGAACAGCTATAAAGGGCTTTGATGATAGGGAATGACATCTTCAGCGCTGTGCAGTTAAAGCGCTTAGCGGTTCTACAGCGGCGGAGATGCAAAAAGGTGTAGCGGAGATAAAACGGGAAAATAATGGAGGTATAGCGGAGACCCAAAAAGATTCATTAGATGTAAAACCAAATATTTGATAATTAATTAATTATCTTTCTCGCATTATATGTGTACAAGAAACTAATATTAATTAATCTTATATAACAAAATCACATGATATAATAATTGTGCATGTTAAATTTAATGAGTGTAATTGATTATTACCATATAGTAGACACATATGCCTTAAATTTAGCCTTTTCCACTAATTTTACTAATTTTTTTGAAATGAGAATTAGTTAAATCAAGCTTTATATATTAGTATTGCTAAAGCAAACACTAAAAAACATTTAGTGGATGCAGCCGAAAACAGCGGGTCTACTGTTCATCGGCGCTAAACTGAAATAGCGTAGCGGTTGAAGAACGCTATGGGCTATAGTGGAGATATTGCGGGCTTTAACTGCGTAGCTTTAGCGGGACATGGACCTTGAATATCAAATGAATCTTGATCGCGGTATTCATGGGCACAGTGCTTAATTCCCCGATGCCGAAGCAAGTCATTAACTATCGAGATGTGTTTGCCCTAGATTGCATACATCTCCTTCAGTTGTTGTCCACTGTAGTAAGGGCCGCCTAAGCATATTGGTTGCCTTAGTCCAATATTAAAAAAAAAAAATTGTTGCCTCACTAGTTAATATATAAAAATAAATTTGTGTGAGCAAAATAAAATACAAACTTCATTTTAAAATTCAACGTCAATTACAAAATATAAATTAACAAAAGCATTTAGATTACATACCAAAAATCTAAATGTGAACTTAGTATAACAATAAATATCAAAGGAAACAACTTCTTCTTGCATTTTATGAGCAAACTCTTCAATTGTCTCGTCATAATTAAGCAAATCCAAGCAATCATTTTCAATTGAAAATATAGCTAGTCCACTTAGCCTTTCTTGTGACATAGCAGTCCGAAGATATATTTTTATCAATTTCAATTTTGAAAAACTCCTTTCTGTTGAAGCAACCATAACGAGGATAGTCATCAAAATTCGATAAGCAAATGTAACGGGGATAGTCATCAAAATTCGATAAGCAACACAAACATTGAGAAATCCACTTGGCTTGCAGTTTCACGTTGCCTACTTTTCGCTTGAAATAAAGTTGATATTGAGCCGACTAATGATTTTGCTTCTCATCTTTTCGTTTCTTTCTATTTTGATATCTAGAGTTTTGTTTTCGATTCCTATCTCAACAAGTTACAAAACAATATTAATATAAAAAAATTAATTGTGTATTATTTACATTTTTTTAATAATATTTACATTTTTTAATAATATATAAAATTTGTTATTAATTCTTCTCATTCATATCTCAAATAATCTCAACAAACTTTCATTGATTTTTTTTCAACAACAATTATTTTAATAATCAAATAACAAATATATTTTCCTAAAGTTTGTTGAGATAATAATTTTTCTAAAAACGAATTACCGATTAATGCATAGCGTAAACCCAAACCAGTGAAGCAAGCACTATTGCAACAAAATAATTGCACAAAACAATCCAGTCAGACCTACACAACAATTGCACAATTACTGATCAATGCATCTACACAGCTCAAGGACTGTTTGTTTAAATTATTTCAACAAAACAGTCCAACCCTAAATGCTAAATCAGTCGATACAAGCACAATTGCACAAATTAATAACAAATCAAAAAAAACCAATGCAAGCACCACAAATCAGTCTAACCCTAAATCAGTATTCAGTAATTCCTAAATCAGTAAGTAACCGAACCCTAAATCAGAATAACTTATATGGTATTGGTCGGGAGTCAAGAATTGGGGATGTCAGGTGGGAGATGCCGGATGCGGTAGGCTGGTCGGCGGAAGAAATAGGAAGGGCGGTGGTGGCGAATCGCGAATGCAGCAGGTGTAACCGGAGAACGTCCTTTTTTCCATCGCTCTCTTCTGTTTTGCCTTTTTTAAGAAAAAAATGTCGCGCCCTTTGGATTACGTTGCCCTAGGTCATCGCCTCTATTGCTTAGTGCATGGGCTGGGCTTGACCGTAGTGACCATCATCTTTCATGTAGCACTGAACACCCTCTGAAAGGTAGTGTTTTTTGTTTTAATTATTTTAAGGGGATTGTTAAAGGGACTCCACATTTGGTTAAGAGGAGGATCAATCTTAATTTGGTCAATAATTATTATGGGGAGTACAAAATAAATCTGCCTCCCCTTAAACATATAAATTAAATTCTGATATTAACCCCCTATAATCCTCATTAATAAAAATCATAAAACCTAAATCTTAATTAATACTTACAATTTAACGCTACATGTAAAAATAAAAAATGAATATAATTAATGTAATGGAGTCACAAAAATGTTTTGTGGAACATCGGAAGGCATCAGATCATGTAATTAAATGTAATTTCATATTGGAATTTGTATGTTCAATTTAAATTAAATGCAAAAACGAAAATTTTGATCTAACATGCTGCGTATTTTATATAATTTTTTTCTTTTTTTACATTTTTTTAAATTTCTAGAAGCACGCGTTTGTAATTTAAGTTGAATTTAGTATGTTAGATTTTAACACAAGTGACGAGCTAGGGGCATTTAGGTCTCGTTTTATTTTTCTTTTAAAATAACCTGGACCCCCCTTAACAAAATAAATTTAAGCTGGAGTCCCCTTAAAATTACCCCCCCCCCCTTAACCAAATTTGGAGTCCCTTTAACAATCCCCTATTTTAAATACAATTAATTCCTCATTAGAATACTTGAAAAAAAGAGGTCCTTCAACTCTTCATGAAGACTCTCTAATGGAATGTGCATTGGTTGGGTAGTTATCATTGCAACAAATCTTACTATTCACTGCATCATTTCTCAGCGTTTTACCCTGACCGCGGTTGATACCTGCTTTGTAAAATGAATTTTTATACAGAAACGCTGACAATTTGTTAGGGTTCCAGATGAAATTTTGTGCGGGCAGGAAAGTTCCTTTTACCGCCTTTTCCTCTTGCTCCCATATTTCATCGTTTCATCTCAAAAAAAATTCAATCCCGCTCTTCTTCTTCATCTATGCCAAAAAAATTGCTTTCCCTCTTCTTCTGTCCACTTAGTTTCATTTCCCTCTTTTTCGTTTTCATCGTGCCTTAAAACAGTATCCCCCCATTTCATCTTCCCCTATTCCCTCGTTTTCCAGTTTAGGTGATGTTCTAATTTGTCTCGTTTAGGTACGTCGACTGATTCAGTTCTATTTTTTTACATTTGTATCCAGCCGTTGTATACTAATTTAGTATTGGCCAGGAGGTTGATTCCAGAAGTCATCAGTTTTGGCCGGGAGGTTGTTTCTGGAAAGTTTTTTCCATATGTGGATTCAGTTTTGGTTCTGATTTTTTTGGTAAGGTAAGTTGACTTACTTCTTCATATGCATTTTTATTAAGTTGTTATACTAATCGCTAAGTGAAACATGGTATTAAAATTTATACTTCAAGAATTGGAGGTTGTTGGGGATGGTGTTGCTATATTCGATTTGTTATGTTGTCATTCATATTTGCTGGGGAAGGGTTTTCTATTCATATTTTGTTATGTTTGATATATATTTCGTTAAGTTTAGTGATTTGTTGAGTGGGTACAAACTGGTTTCATTGTCTGTTTCCGTTTAACGAGGAGCTTTGTTCCCTTCTTTCTTTCCTTTATGGTCGCACACAACTCTATATGTTTCAAGTACTTGATCATTCCACTGATTTCATAGTTGTTAGGATTATAAGGTATAGTTGTAAGTGCACATGATTTAGTGTTACATTCTTCAATGTCCCGCTCATTACAATAGCCATATGCCTCTTGCCCTGGCTATATTTGTATTTACAGTGTTTTTCATGAATTTCTCTAAAATAGATAATGGCACAAAAGTGAGCTGACATTAGTTGATAGATTACCTATTCTTGCATACTTACTTTCTCAAAGAATGAAGTTGAATACAGGAGGTGAATGGAGAACATATGCAACAATGTGTCCAAAACTGCTTTCCACTTTTCTCTTTTCTCGGGAAGCCACTCTGATCCAGCTGTAAGGTTCACGTATATTTAATGTAATTATTTGGCTAAAACTTGAATTTTTGACTAGTTTAGTGAAACAAAAAATGTTTTCTCAAAGAATAACATTGAATCGATAATGGCTCACTAATGCTAAGCAATATCACTATCTGGATTCGAGTTTACTGTTACAAACGATTTTACAACAGCTAAAGTTGGCAAAAGAAGTGTATAATCGAGCAACAGTTGGCATAAAATATTAAGAAAAAACAGTTTTACCTAAACTCATAAGTTCATAATAAAAAGATATAAATATGAGTTTTTAAGGAACTGTTGACATGACTAAAAAAATATCTTCCTAAAACGTAGAAAATGGCCATAAAGAGATGTCAACAAAGTATTCTTATGGGAATATTGAATGGGTACCATATAACTCCTCATTTCGATATTTAATATCAAGAGAACTTGCAAATAGCTAGATAACTGCTTAATGTCAACATACTTTATTTAACTCTTGATTCCACAAACTTTATTTAACTCCTCAATGTCAAACACCCATTATGCACAGGGCCTGTAATACTTAGACTTTGTTTGATTTTGTTAAATTTAAGAAAATAGGGAAATACAAAGGCACATATACAAACTATTTTGAATAAATAATATTGTTAAATGCTTACCGCCTAAAAAAGAAAACATGTAGTTCCCTTTCCAAGTTTTTGGAAAGCAACAGTTCACTTCTTAATTCCAGTCTTGAAAATAAATGTTACTAGAACTATATTTATGGTCATTGTTGACACTGATAATTGAAAAATATGAAGAACAAAAGTCTAGCACCGACAAAAATATGCTAATAATATTCGAGATACTGAGAAAGAAGCTGGTTGTACGACTTGAATTCTTAGTCTTGAACCACTTATCGTTTGCTTAGACAATTGGAATATATTTTCATTGTCGTTTCTTGTGAAAGATTGTAGAGTTGAAATCACATTGGATGAATCTACGCACCATATAGTCTGTAAGAATTTATGCGTGCATTTGTGTAAACTTCACGATCAATTTCTTTCATCATGTAATAGCAGTAAGTATGATTACAGTGACAAGAAATGATCTTTCTGCAAGTGCAATCAGCTCAGGGAAAGCTAATTTCAGCCATTTTATTTTTCAGATTTGATTATAGTGACCGGAAGGTATGTCAAATTAAGTTCTCTTATAGTCATCAATGATGAAAACATCATTATCTATGTACTGCAAATCATACCATAAATATCAACTTTTAAACTTTCTTCTATGTTGATTGGATAAGTAGTATTGTCTGCATGATCATTGCTTGTTTGTCCTCAATGATGTTGTTTACTAACTTGATGTAAACAACCAGAATCCACTTCTAATTATAGTCCATAGGTTGACTTATGTTGGACTGCAATTTTAAGTCCTACATTATTATCCTTCTTAATGACTTTAATTGAGTAGAAATATTCCTATTTCACATGACCTCCCTTTTGGTTTCATAACTATATCATTCAACTTACTTGGTTTGCAATGCCCGCTACAAAACAACTTGACCTGACATTTTTTTAATAACAAAATCATACACTCTTGCTTCATTTATTGGATCCATGAGTTCTACTTTTGAAATATCAACATACAATTTGAAATTTAGTTATGATATAACTTAATATTACCACGTAATGTTGTGAACATTATTAAGTTATGATTTCACATGTAATACACACGGAAATTCCTGGTCAATTAAGTACCAGTTCTCTTGTAGTTTTAAATGTTAACAGATCTGTAGAGCATTGGCTTACATCTATGGAGCCATTGGGGTATGCTATAGGGACATCAAACCACAAAACCTTTTGTTAAGTCTGCATTTTCTGCGATGGTTGTATTTGAAAGTTCATTAAATAATGAAGTCTCATTTTGATAGTTCATTCTATTTCATTAATTGATTGAAATTAATATCACAAGCTTTTTTAACTGTTAGTAAACCTGCATACCAGTTGAAATTGAAATTATGCGATTTTGGAAGTGCGAAAGTTTTGGTATGTTGTCCTTTTGTATTTAGTGGTATGAAATTTCTGCTACTGTCTTTGAAAACATTTTTTTTTCTTTTGTCATTTGTTTCTAAAGGTGAAAAGAGAGCCAAAGATTTCATACATTTGTTCAAGATACTATAGAGCTCCTGAGCTTATATTTGGTGCTATAGAGTATACCACAACAATCGATATCTGGTATGTTGGTTGTGTCCTAACCGAGCCTCTTCTTGGACAGGTTAATGTTGCAATATATTAACTTTGACTTACTGCAAATTATCAACATAATACCTAAATTATAAAAAACTTGACTCATTTGCCTAATACCAGCCTCTGTTTCCTGGTGAGAGTGGAGTAGGTGAGGTCGTTGAAATAATTAAGGTGATTTTTTCTGTTTATATTCGTACAAAGGTAAATGTAAGGTCAAGGCAAGGAAAACCCCCTTTATCAGTTTGTTTCTATGATAAGAAATCCTGATTTATTTTCTCTTGGATGCAATGTTATTGTTCCTTTATGTTGCGTAGGAAATCTACATTTCTGGCTAGCTGATGCTTAGAATCTTCTTATTGCTGGCTTCGTTTGGATTTGCACATTCATGCATTTCTATATTTCTCTAATGACTTTAATTCAACCTTCATGCGCAAACGTTTTCTGGGCGATGCACTAATCTTCATCCATGTATCGTTTAACAGTAGATGTTTATATTTGCATATTTTATTCCAATCGTAGACAATATGTATATGCATTAAATATGTATGTAATGTATATCTTAACTTGGTTAGTGGTAGCTGATTGTTGTTTAACCTTCCTTACTGTCTGTTGTAGGAAGCATTTCTTTCCTTTTGCTTATTTTCCTTCATTTAGCATATTATTTTACTTGTAGTTTATGTTGTATTTTGTTTGATCATTTGCTAATCTACAGATTGGAATCAAAGATTTTCTCGTCTTGTTCATCTTCTGCTTCAGATTATTTAGGTAATGTTGTAGCACTATATTTAGATTCTATTTATTTGATCACCCTTGATATTAGAGCAGGTCAGACGTTTGAAATAAATTCCAAACGTCTGAACCAGGCCTAGGAATTGCCCGAGAACATTTTCAGATGTTTGAAATAAATTTCAGACGTCTAAAATGGTCTCAGGGTATTGGACGAAATCCATAATAAATTTCCCGACCTTTCTTCTTTTATGCTTAATTATTAGGTCACGTTAAAGCTTAACTTTGTTTTACCAATCCCATTAATACTACACGTATAATTATCAGCTGTATTTGCATCACCAAACTAGTTCATTTGCAGTCGTAGTCTGAACTTCCACATTTAGCAGCATGTTACTTGAATGCCATTAATTTTCTCACTTGCACTTCAAAATAATACATGCTCAGCTTGGCGTTACATAAACTAACAAACAAGCGAGTGAACTTTTGGGAAAGCTCCATGCACCTAAATTTTTATAGTTGACAACTTTTTAATGAGCCGTCCATTTCAAATAAGGTATATATACGCATTTTAAGTTGTCAAGTGGAGTTCGTACTCATTGACTTGTTGCTGTGGGTAACCTACACTGTAGCTTCCTCAATGCTCATTTCTAAGAATTTGCGCAAGTGAATGTTAGTATTTAGGTAAAATATGATTAATTAATAAATAAAAACTGTTGCTATTTAGATATAGGGACTATAACTATATTCTTTCTTGTAACTTCGCTTTTATTCACGTACTCAATATAGTTGTTGGGTTAATAAATTTAGGATTACTTCACCATTTGCTTCTGTAAATAGAAATAAAGTTATTTATCCTCTTTATTTTGTGATAACTTACATTGCCACTTTGATATATTAATAAGGAGATTCATAATCATTTTTAAATAGTTCATGTTTAAAATGCAACAATAATTGTTAAAATCTAGCAATCATCATAATACATTGATTCTCGTGACATATGTTGTATGTCTAAACAATTGTTAACTAAGTTAACATTGAATTTTCATATGTTGTGACTATGATATGAATCTGTGCCTTGATATTGACACCAGTGTACCATGTAGAAATGGTATTATTATCATTCTGGCATAGTGGATGTCGTGATCTAGCAGTCTAATCTCCTTTAACATACAGCCACTGTTTATTTGCATCATGCTATTGTTAAGTTTGCAGAAGCGTTGGCCTTAAAAGTGTGGAGGCTTGAAGGTTAATGTTTTGTATTCTTTGTACCCGTTTCTAATCTTTATAATCTATAATGCATAATTAATGAATTTGAAAAGTGAGATCAATGGTTATGTTATAAGCTATTTAGCTTCAAATATTTAAATTGTGCCTAATTATTCTCTTCTTTGTTTGAAATATCGGTTGGAGTATGTAATAGATTAAGTTGGTCAGACATCAACATGTGTTTACTTATGAGAAACAATGGCTTATCTATTTGGTAAGCAGTTTGTTTATTTCATTAATTCTAGTACTGAAGCAAACAAATTAGCAAGTATCTAGCAAGAAGGTAATTTAAGCATGATTTCTTTGAGAAATACGTATCATGGTGGGAGTGTTGGAACTATTGGTTTGACTACCCTATTGGTTGGAAATATCCCATACCTTAGGTCTATATGTTGCGTTTTTCCAATAAAGATCATTTGTACAAGATGAGATGATAGAAATACATATTTTCCTATTTGTTATAGGGTGAAATTCATCATGTAATGAATCTCAATCCATATCGTTGTACATTTGGATCTGATGCTTCCCGTTATGCTAAAAAAGTTGACCTAATTTCGTAGGGAACATCATTATATCAAACTCTCTATTATATCAAGATCAAAGTGCAATTTAGAGTTAACAGTTATAGGATATTGTGTAAATTTCATTTATGGTGTTATTTTTGTTTATGGAAGTTATGTAAACTTGGTTTATTGATGATGTCTTTGGGTATGAATATTGTGTTATATAATTTATGTAAATGGTTAACAGTTATATGTTTATACGATAGCTTTTGTATTTGATTCAAACATGTTTTTTTAGCAAAGCTAAGTCGGTTTTTATATTGGCTGCAACCACTTTCATTATAACCAAATAATGAATACAATGAAGTACAAGAGTCAAACACAATGTGTGACTACTACAAAGACTGGTTGAAGTATCCAGTTCATAATACAATGTAAATAGGAGTGAAGCAAATTGCTCCAACTACCAGAAAAATCCAAATTAATTCCCCAAAGTAGAGGATGAAGAAGAGAAAGATGAAGAGGTGAGGCTGCGAGCAGAAGGACCGGTGTCATTCGAACATGTTATTGATATTAGTTGGTTGATATATATTTACATGCTGGTAATATGTATGTGCATGAATATTTTGATAGTACAATATGTAAACACTATGATAGATGTACAAAAAAAATGTTGTGATATGTGGCAAAACGAGGTAGAATATAGAACATGTAAATTTTTAGAAACGTTGTGATATGTGGCAAAACACTGTAGAATAATGAACATGCAAACTTCTAGAAATGCTGTGATATATGACAAAACGCTGTAGAAAAGGGAAGATGACAACATGACTGAAACAATATAAAACACCGTAAAAACATAAGAACAACACTATTTGAAATGTTGTAGTATGTCAATTTTCTACAACGTTTAGGTATGTATTGTGATATTTCTAAGACCAATAACAACTTGTCGGCAGACAGCGTTCATCAAAACGCTGTGTTAACCCCATTATAATACACGGTTGTAAAATCAGTGTGGGATTGTTCGTATATTATGTGACGGATCGGATTAGCTTCGTGTTCATATATATATATATATATGTATATACACATATGCATACATACATATATGAGGAGGGTTCCGCTACACCTCTTATATTGCACGTGAACTCTCCTCCTTAATCTCCACCACCCATTTCCCTACTCATTCTCTCTATTCCCACTAAGAAATGGGAAGATAGAGAATGAGTGGGGGAATGGGTGGTGGAGATTAAGGGGGAGAGTTCACGTGCAATATAAGAGGTGTAACGAAACTCTCCTCATATACATATATATATATATATATATATATATATATAAAGGATAGGTTGTTCCGCTTTTATCGTACATGGACCGTTCGACAATCCTATAAACAATGGATCGAAAATGCCCGTGTCTACGCTCAGGTCTTTAGCACATCATGTTGGGTCGGCTGCCTCTTCTAAGAAGCATACATTGGAACGTGAAGGACGCGTGGAAATAAACGTAAGTCAGCAAAAAGCTTGGGGGTTGCGTACATGAGTTGCAAAGTATATATATCAACAGCTCAATGTCAACTATAATTGGTTATATATAATGTATAAGGTGATACAACACGTGGCATCCATTGAAGAAGCATGCCCCAATTCATATGAAAGGAAGAAACCGTGTTTGTTTGGTTTTTGGGAAGATTTACAATGCACTTTGCCAGCTGTAAGGCTCTGAGACATGATGCGTAACGAAATGTGAGTTAGATCGTTTCAATACCAAAGAAGGTCGTTCATCCATTATGGGATCATCGTGCTCTGCAGGTCGTCATGCTATGAAAGTCGTGAACTTGCAAGCAGGTCATTTGCATAACCATAGTCAGATCGTTCTGACCGATAGGTTGTGAAGTATGTATGGCACACGTTCACAACATGCAGCAGGTCGTCTATAATTCAGTACGAAGGCATTGGATCGTTGACACCCGTGTATAAAGCAGCTGCATCGATGCTAGTTGTTGCCAGCTATAAAACAATGGGTCATTTGAATTTTGTCTGTGTATGGATCGTTCCCTTTTCATAAGCGTGGAACGCCTTTAAATATATGCATCGCATATTTGAATCTGTTAAACACCATGGGTCGTGTAGTATCCAACTGGTTGAGCATTGTATAGGACATGTGTCTATGTATCAGATGGACCGTATACATATTAGTATGGATCAGCTTCAATTTTGATTAGAACAAATATTGGATATATGGTTGGACACGTGGATCGTGTGTGGAATTGTATGATTCATAGCGCAAGTATACATGGTCGCATATAATTAGGGACGTGAATATAAATAACGCAGTCCATGGCCAGGTCATTGATAATTCTATGCGACCCATTCAAGAGTAGAACATATATGGATTGTGCATGTATTGTATTAAATTCGACTCCATTCCCATCCTCATCTATAAATACTGAACCCCCTCACACATAAAAAGGGACCGATTATTCTCTCCTCGAAGTGCTGTCCAACTCATTTCTAAACTCCTCTAAATCAATCAAACCTCAATTACTCCTCTTTGAAGCTTTGATTCAACATCTCAACCACCATGGATTCGCCAAAGATCATCTAAGTGCTCAAATTGTTGAAGGTCTACTCCAACAATCATCGCAATCCTAGAGATCTAGCCATTTCCATAGCGAAATTGAGAGAATCAAGACATTAGAGAGAAGAATGTAGAGAAAATCATTGTAAAGAGAAAAAATGAGTAAAGTTAGAGAAATCATGTACCTTGTAACATTGAATGTGACAATGATAGCACTCTTCAAAGTGGACGTAGGCCAAATCTAGGTCGAACCACTATAAATTCCTGTCTTTTTATTGCTTTATGTGTTTGTGGCTACCACTTTTCTAGATCTGAATCATTTGTGAATTGTAGAATTACACCTTGGAGTGTTAGTGTCATTTTTAGCAGTAACACGCTGTTAAAGGTTTTCACAGCGTTTTTTCAATGCTGTGAAAGGACAAATTTGTTGTAGTGTATGATAAGATTGGTTAACTTAGAAATTTTGTTAAAGGTTTCCATCTTGGTATTCTCTTTGTTTAAGAGTTAGTGTTAGACGATCTAACCCCATTCAAACTGAGGAGTCTATGGAGTTTATTTTTAATCGGGTTTGGCCTTTATTGAGGATTCTGGCTTTAAGAATGGTATTATTACTTCTTGGATGTGTCTTTGTGGTCTCTGTTGCAAATAGTAAAGAATGTTGGTGCGTTGGTGCTTTCCATATCTGTAACACCCCACCTCCGTTAAGGTCACTCTCAAAGGGAATGCCTTAACTTCGGTGGAGCGTTTTAAGGTACAAGATACTAATAAATTACAAGACAGAAAATTTATGCAGTGGAAAAAGATCAATATTATTTCATAAATACTTGTTCAACACAACAATTCAACAACTGTTTCAACCTTCCAAATTATTACAACTTTTCATCTGTCTTGAAAACATAAAGAAGCAATACTGAAAATAAAATGACATAAATCCCCAATAAGTGCTTGACCATAGCTATAGCTCAAAAAGGAAAGTCCAAGCCTTACATCTATGGTCTTCGAGCTTTGGTTAACCTGGACTAAGCAGAAGTGTTTCCTCCCTGCGGACCTTGGGGGGGGGGGGGGGATGGAAGAAAAGAAGCGAAAGGAAAATGGGTCAGACATAAGTCTGGTAAGCCCAGTTATTTAATAGCATGTAAACAAGTAAAAGACTATGACATGAATAAACTGAACTTAGAATGATACCACAAGGATAGGGTAGTCCTAAAACGAGGTAAAGTAAGATTTAACTAGATTTGGCTATCGCACCCACTTTTACTTCTCTGCACCCACTACGAGCTATTTAACTAGCAATGTATGTTCATGATAAAGTGATCCCATTCATGTGTTGATCGGCTCCTACTCGCATTCATGTATTCCTGGTGTCATGCGGCCCCACGTGCTTTTTAAGTACTTGTGCTGGTTCCAGTATAGGGTGTATCAAGTCCTATAATGGCAACCCTGACACGATTCAAAGATGCACAAGTGTACGCCTGGTGCTCAGTGCCTGCTTTTTCCACTCCGGAGCCCGTGCACGCCCGTACTCCGTCGGAACCTACACTGACGCACCTAACCACCGCCATTTTGACCGCTTATATTCAGCCCAGTAATCGTGCCCCACCCTGCCTAGTTGATACATCCATGTGGGTTACTGCTGAAACGGGTCCCTGTTACTAGGGTTTTCCTAGTCAACATGCTATATTGGTTAAGTGTCCTTGGTTTGACTTAACCCCTATCAATCTTGTCTAGTTAACATGTTAAGTTGGTTAAGTGTTTCCTCAATTACTTAACCCCACCAATCTTGTCTTGTTAACATGTTAAGTTGGTTAAGTGTTCCCTTAATTAATTAACCTCACCATTTCTAGCTCGATTGTTCATGAGCTTTAATTAATTAATTAAAACACCAACCACTCACATTAGACAGATATTGTTGTGGTTACTGGATGTGTCGGTCGGTTCCGGGCAGTTTTACACCACAACTCAGTCTAACCTCGGGTCTTTCTGGGCTTGATGCACTAACCTCTCACATTAGACAGGTATTGTTGTGGTTACTGGATGTGCCGGTCGGTTCCGGGCAGGTTTACACCACAACTCAGTCTAACCTCGGGTTAGGCATATTCATCTTTTACATTTTATATATGTGAATTTTCTACAAGTGTTTCATGTCACATATTTTAATTATGTTCAAGACTAATGGTATAAATTATACCATTCATGGCCTTAACCATTTACATGGTTTTGGGCCCACCTACATTATTAACATGTTTTGATTTAATAACTATCCCAACATTACCCCCGTTTGTTCGTTCGTATTAATCACATAAAGTCATTGGGCCCGCATATTAGCCCAATTTATAAATAAGAGGTAAAGAAGCGAACATGCATAATATAGATTCAACCAAACATGTAAATTTTGCATAAAACTTTATTCATATACTTTAACATGTCACATGAACTTGCATATAATTTAGACTTAGATAATCATAAGCCTAAAACATGTTAATATGTAGATCTAGGCATGTATGAACATAACCTCAATTATAAACTAGCATATGACATAATCATGACATGTCCAATCCCAAGGCATGTATAATTTTAACATTAACATATAGGTGTAAACTAGATCTAACAAGGTGAACTTGCATAAGTCCACTTTACAAACATGCATATAAATATAGATCTAGTTTTGGATCTAACATGTAACTTGCATATGAACATATGTATAATTAGATCGTGACTTGGATCTATCATAAAACATATAACTTGCATTAATCATATGAACCGAGATAGATCTTGACATGGATCCAACATAAAACTTGTAACTTGCATATGAACATATGAACATATATATATATATATATAGGCATATGGATCTAACATAAAGCATATGAATATATATATGTAGATCTTGACTTGGATCTAACATAATACATACAACTTGCATTAATCATATAAACATATACATGTAGATCTTAACATGAAACATATAACATGCATATGATATTGATCGTTTCATTCTCAATCTTTAATAGATCCAACACCAAGTCCAATAAGCCACAAACATTCCAAGACAATTCATGATAAAATCATCACAAGAAACAAACATGAATTAGCATCGTCAATATTATACAACATGGTATAATTCTATTTTTCACTTTATATCAAATCATGTCTTAAATTTATTTACATCTAAAAGATAACTACACTTACAAAAGACAATCTTGATTTCTGGAATCTGCATTCTGAAGTCGAGATGCTCGCCTTTGATGTAGACAATCGTTGTTTTAGTTTAATTTTGATTTGATTTGGTTGTCTCTTTTAATTTGCTTCAAGTTGAACAGCGGCTACTCGAGGTTGTCCAACGACAGCATGATGGCTCTTGGTTTGATTTTTAATATGATTTAGGGTTGAGGTATTAGGTTGCTTATATAAAAGTTTGATTTAATAGGAACCGTCAGATTAACCTAGAGCAAATCAAAGCCATTCAGACAAGATAGAATATCCACATCAGCCCTAATGACTCAACAAGGAGTCCATCAGAACTAATCAGATGCCACATCTGCCTTAGAGCGAATCGGCCCACGGGTTGACAGCCAAACACCCTAAATCAACCCCGAGTCGACCCAGCGAAGCTCGGGTCGACCTCAAAAATGGGCCGGTTCGGTTATTCCCCCTCCCGATTCGCTGTTTTGAACTTTTTTGCATATTTAATTATTTAATTTATATATATATATATATATATTTCTCGTATGCATACAAACTTCAGGCTTAATAACTTCTTCATAAGGTATCCGTTTTATGCAAACCAAATGTCTATCTCGACCAAAATTTTGAGACGAACGTAATAGCGCAACCCGTTTCACTTAATTCTTCTTCTAAAAATTAAGTGTTCTTGAATTTGTTAATTTTAATATTCTCAGAAAATTCGGGGTGTTACATTCTCCCCTCCTTAAAGGATTTCGTCCCCGAAATCATCAAGTTAAGAAGAATGCGTCTTAACATCCAATCATCCATCTACTCATCCATCATCCACAAGCATCCATTGTCCTTAAAAGACTTCTAATGCTATATGAACATATGCAGAGTGTGTGTATATGTCTCTTATCTAGTGCAAAATCAGGTGGTCTACTGATCCAGTTGACCTCCTTAATGCGAATCATGAGAGTGTCATGAGTCCATTATATATGCAATTTTTCCTATTCATAATTCTACACGAGTGCACAATCATTCATACAAATGCAACATCCATATGATAACACATCAAGTTTCAATCCACATACAATTTCATGCGTTCATATGCAAATGCAATATGAAAGTGATTGAGCCGATCTAGAACCTAATGTGTATGTGCATATGCATCTACGAGCAATCACTAGCAACCACTTGCAACCACTTTGCAACCATCAACCATAACATGTTTCAAATACATGTTTACATCCATTGATTTCTACTAAGGATCAAGAAATAGGACCGAGAAGATAACTAAGCATGAATAAACTTATGATAAAGGAGAGATCAAAGATGTACCCTCAAAAAGATAGGGTAGGCTGCGCGTATCTTTCTTTCGGTCTCCCAAGTCGCGTCTTCTTCATTGTCACTCCATTGTACTTTAACAAGCTCGACTTCACAGTTGCGTAGCTTTTTGACTTTCGTTCCCAAGATATGAGTTGGGATTCTTCTCACTGTTGCTTCTCGTTCCACTTCTACCTCTTTTAGTATCTTTGGTTCCACCACTTCCGCAGACTCATGTAAGCACTTCCGTAGGTGAGAAACATGAAAGACATTGTGAACTCCAACCAACTTTTCAGGTAGCTCTAATATATAGGCCATCATCCCAATTCTTTCAATGATAGGAAATGGTCCTATGAATCTAGGTGCCAATTTCCCTTTGGATCCAAAGCGAACAACATTCCTCAAAGGAGATACTTTAAGTAACACTCTGTCTCCAACCTCAAACTCAAGGTCGGTTCTTCTTTTATCTGCATAGGACTTCTGTCTATCTTGAGCAGTCTTCATTCGTCTTCTTATTAGGTCCACCTTTTCTGAGGTTTCCCTAATCATGTCTAGCCCAAGTATAAGCTTATCTGTGGATTCCCACCAACAAGTTGGTGATCGACACGGTCTCCCGTATAAGGCTTCGAAGGGTGCTATGCCTATTATAGCTTGGTAGCTATTGTTGTGGGCGAACTCCACCAGAGGAAGATGATCTTCCCATGTCCCTCCAAAGTCAAGAACACACAATCTCAAGAGATCTTCTAAGACTCTGTTCACCCTTTCCGTCTGTCCATCGGTTTGGGGGTGTAGGCCGTGCTTAAACATAGTTGTGTGTCTACACCTCTTGCAAAATCTTCCAGAACTCGCTTGTAAAGATAGGGTCTCGATCGCTTACTATGCTGGAAGGTATCCCATGAAGTCGAACTATCTCTTTAAGATATAGAGATGCTAGAGATGAGGCGGTCCTTCTATTTTTGACAGGTATAAAGTGAGCGCTTTTTGTGAGCCGGTCCACTATTACCCAAATACTGGTATTGCCCCTTCTTGACCTAGGCAACCCATCAATAAAGTCCATCGAAATGCTATCCCATTTCCACTATGGGACCTCTAGAGGATGAAGCAAACAACCAAGCTTCTTCTGCTCCGCCTTGACCTGCTGGCATATCATGCACTTAGAAACGAATTCAGCTATGTCCCTCTTCATGCCATTCCAAAAGAAAACTCTTTTGATGTCTTTATACATTTTGTCTCCGCCTGGGTGTATGGTCAGCTTCGAATGGTGTGCTTCTTCTAGAACCGTTTTCACTAAATCTCTTACTTGTGGGACGCATAGCCTTCCATCCCGTTTCTACCATCCCTTATCATCGATGGAGTATCTATTGAGGTGACTCAAAGTCTCACCCCTAATCAGCTTATCTATCACATCTACTAGCTGAGGGTCTTCACGTTGTGTGGTTCCTATTGAGTCAAAAAAAGTAGGCCGCACTTCCAGTGTTGCTAACAAGCCAGGTACAAATTCAAAGGAGGGTCTAAAGTCAAAGTTGGCTATGTACTCCAAGCTTTGCCTTTATACAAAGAGAGGGATTAAGGTCAGCTTTTTTCCACTCAGAGCGTCTGCTACCACATTGCCCTTGCCAGGAGTATTGGAAATCTCAAAATCATAGGAGGCAAGAAATTCCATCCATCTATGCTGCCTCAAGTTGAGATCTTTCTACGAGAAAAGGTACTTCAACGATTTATGGTCAGTAAACAATTCAAACTTCTCACCTAGGAGATAATGGCGCCAAGACTTAAGAGCGGAAACGATGACCGCCAATTCTAGGTCGTGCGTTGGGTAGTTTTTCTCATGTACTTTCAACTGCCTTCCACCATAAGCTACTACCTTCCCTTCTTGCATCAAGACAGCGCCTAGTCCTGTACCGCATGCATCCGTGTATATGGTAAACATTTTGCTCCCATCAGGCAATGTCAGAACTGGGGTTGTTGTTAGAGCCCTTTTCAAGCGTTGGAAAGCAATAACGCAATCCAAATCCCAAGCGAAAACTAGGTTCTTCTTCGTTAACCTTGTAAGTGGAGCTGAGATTTTCGCAAAGTCTTTGATGAACTTCCGGTAAAAGCCTGCTAGCCCGAGAAAGCTTCGGACTTCAGTTGCGTTTCGTGGAATCTTCCAACTTTGCACAACAACCACTTTTGTGGGGTCCATGGCTAGCCCCTCTTTGGACACCACATGTCCAAGGAATCTAACTTCTTCTCTCCAGAAATGGCATTTCGAGAATTTTGCTTTCAACTGAAGTGCACAGAGAGTATCCATTACTTCCCTTAAGTGTTGAGCATTGTAACACCCCACCTCCGCTAGGGTCACTCACAAAGGGAATGCACTAGGTTTGGTGAAGCATTATCGAGGTAAACATGCACAGAAATATTACAAGACAGAACATATATAAAACAGCGGAAGTAAAACAAATTTCATTACCTTATAAAATAAGGTCTAAAGCCTTTTACATCAGAATACATCAAAACCTGTCTTGCAATAGTAAAGAAGCATAAAACCATTTCATAAATTATTCCCCAAGTAAAACAGTAAAGTAGCCATAAACAAGAAAAGTCCAAGCCATGCGTGATGACCTTCAAGCAGAAGAAGTCCGAACTAGATAACATTGTTTCCTCCCTGAAACCTAGGGGGGGAACGGAAGACAAAGAGGCGAAACAAAACGGGGTCAGTCATAAAGACTGGTAAGTCCTATCTACTTCCAGTATAAAAACAGGTAAAGGTAACATGACATGCACAAACTGAAAGTAAACATAAGGATGACTACAAGATAGATAAACTAAACCAGGGTAACAGGCTGAACTACTGTGGCAAGGTAAACTAAGATATCATGATAAACTACGGTGTCATGATAAATCAAGGTATCACATCGTCAGGTTTCTATCAAGTATACTATCCCAAGGTATCTATCCTGTATAACATCCCACGGTATCTATCATGTATATTTCTCCTGGTTCTAACGTGTATATTTGCTCTGCACCTCTCGTACTAGTATCCCAACCCGCGTCATGTGTTAACTATGAATGTCCCTTGCCCAATGTCATGTAATGGTCCATGTCAACCTAGTGTATAGCATATGTAGGTTTTCCCAACTCGTATGTTTCTTTCCATGTATAAGTTCAGTCCTTTGCCGTAGGCCATACGGGCTTTCCCATGTAAACGTTTTATCCTTGAGGTTATTTTGGACTGCTACCCTTGATCTAGTTATGTTTCCTTACCATGAACTATCGCGCGTTCACTTAGGATTTATGCCACCTAGGACCACTAGGGATTATGCTACCTAATGAACGTTTCCGTGTCTCGGTTTGGGTTCAGCCACCTAGGGCCACTAGGGATTATGCCACCCGTCAACCGCGCCCTTTATCCCGCGTATGTATCGTGAATCGTTTTCCATGTCTACACGCACATGTTCCTCAATGTGCCATCCGAGTTCCGTGCCAGGGAAAATCAAGAAATACGGAACTCGGTCGGGAGCTTTAAGTCGTCTGCTGATGCAGATATCAAGGTCTGTTTTTGTACCCGTGGCTATGGTCCCACGTGACCCCTCCCTCAACTACTGAAAGGCAATCCAAGAAAAATCATGTATGAGAACTACACTACGGCCCATCGATGCCCACTCCCAGATAGCTAACCTCACCCATAACTCGATAGCAAGTATATGGTCTGTTGGGAGTTCCCTGCCTTTCCGTACATATACGATTGACTAAAGATGGTAGGTAGTCGGCGACGTGCTATCCAGGGCAAAAACAAGTATCGTCGACTCCACGCTAATCCATCCCAGTCTTTAGGTCGCTCGCATAGCAACCAAGGCATACTCTTGGCTCTTCTACCGCAGACCTTAACCCCTGTGAGGCCGGGTTTCATGGACCATCTGCCACCTCACAGAGGGATACCAAGAGTACCCTCACGTCCCCCGAAGCTACCGCTTCGCCACCCAGTTCGTTGGAGCTTTTTATCCAAGTCAAATAAGTTGCTCCTCCTCGTATACTAAGCGATGACCTACCGTATCAGGTTACTCATCATTTATGAACTAGTCCCATGTCCTTGGCTAAGAATTATAACTTTGTTATCCTTAACTAAGGTTTACCACTTAGCTTCTCTTTCCCGCTATCCTTGTTAACCACGATTTTCAACCTAGTCCCCTGAGCTAGGGTTTTGCCAAATGGGTTAAGTGTTGTTATCCAAGTTCATGACTTAACCCACCTACGAATCATGTCAAGATTGGCTAAGTACTCCAGTTCAAGGTTTAGCCCTACAAGTTGGTTAAGTGTACTAAGAAGCTCATGACTTAACCCTATCAAGTCAAATTGGTTAAGTATTTATTTGTCTTAACCCTATCAGATTTTCATGTTAGATTGATTAAGCATAGATTATCTTAATCCCATCAGATTATCGAGTCGGATTGGTTAAGTATAGGTTAACTTAACCCCATCCACTAATCGTATTACAATGGTTAAGCCTAATTTAAAAGGTCTTGCGACTTAACCCTACCAGGTCCACATATTAGATTGGTTAAGTGTAGGTTACTTAACCTCATCAAATCATCACGTATAATTGGTTAAGTATAAGTTACTTAACCCCATTAAATTATCATGTTAAATTGGTTAAGTATTGGTTACTTAACCTCATTGAATTACCAAGTTTAGATTGGTTAAGTGTTTAACTTAACCCCATCGAATTACCGTGTTTAGATTAGTTAAGTATAGGTTACTTAACCCCATCTAATTACCGTGTTTAGATTAGTTAAGTCTTAATTACTTAACCCCATCTAATTACCAAGTCGGATTAGTTAGCGTAAATTGCTTAACCCCATCCCCTAATTGTCTTGTATGGTTAAGTGTCATTAAGAAATCAAGCCCGGTCCCACTTAACCTACCCATTCGTGTCATATCGGTTAAGTGTCATTAGTCAAATTTACTTAACCTTATCATGTGGCATTAATTTAATTAATGCACTCTCAACCTCTCACATTAGACCTTGTTGTGGTTACTAGTTAAGCCGGGCGGGTCTGGGTAGTTTTACACCACAACCTAGTCTAACCTCGGGTCTTAAGTGCGACATGACCAACTTCTCACATTGGATCCTATTGTTTGTAGCCACTAGTTAAGCCGGGTGGGTCCGGGTAGATTTATGCTACAAACTCAACCCAACCTCGAGTTGGCCACTTTCATGTTTGGTCTAGTGTCATATTACACTTACAACCCATACGTGTCTAGCCCCAAGTTCCATGTTTTCGTACATGTCATGTTCATGTTTAAGTGTTTCAAGAGTGTCCCCTTTTTCATGCAACCCCATGTCAAGTTTTCGTGCCACATTCAAGTCAAGTTTCCGTGTCACGTTCACGTTTGTCTAACTACCCCAAAATCGTGTTTTCACTTGAGTGAAAGCGAGTCAACATAGTATAAATACTATGATACACATTGACCCCAAAACATGCACGATGCCACGACGGGGTTGGCTTCAAACATGCATGGTATCATCAAGGGATTGGCCTTGTACATGCATACTATCATATAAGGGTTGGCCACAAGCATGCACAATGTCATAAAGAGGGTAACTTGCATAAGTGTTCATGTCATAAACCTATCATGAAGGGATAAACATACACATGTTACTTATGTCATAAAAATGGGTAAACTTGCATATTATCATAAGGAAATTTGCCCACAAACTTGCATGTTGTCATAACGGGATTTGACCTTACATAAACATGATATCATAAGGGGGTTGGCTTCATTTACATGCATGAGCCCCAAAGTCCAATTTATGCAACTATTTCACAAGTCAAAGTGGCTCTAAGTGTTCATGCTATCATACTAGAAGTAAAGGTCCAATCTTGCATGGCAAACTAAGTCCAGTGCAACATGAATAGCACGGTTTAGTCGCTATAACATAACCCAAAGTCATATGTTCATGATAAAGGAGCAAACTAGGCTCGCATAGGTTATAGCATTCATGTTTGACCACATTTTATTCCATGCCATGATTAAACTACCGTTAACATCTTGAAGTAGCTAGAACTTACATAGCGAGGCTTAGAGGGTGCACATGAATCGTCTTGAGGATGAAAGGTGACTCCTTTGATTTAGAACCGTCATGAAATCGCCGTAGCAACGTTGATCGAGCCTCGATTTGGTGTAGCAAACTTGCACCTTTCGATTTGGATCCGGTTTGCATGCATAGTCTCTTGGAGTTGGAGATGGAGGCCATGATCACTTGGCATTTGGGCAACACTTCGTGGCATGAGTGATTTGTGAGGGTTTAGTGTAGGCTTAGGGGTCTTTTTATAGAGATTAGGAGTAGTTTAGGCCGTTAGATTAACCCTAGGATAGATCCAAGCCCTCAAAAATCGTCACAAGCCTCCAAAACAAGACCCAGGAGCCAAAACAGGTGCACCAGGCCGACCTGGCCGACCAGGGAGGTCGACACCCAGGTCGACCCCCAGGTCGACTCTAGTGTCGACCTAGTTGGGGGGAGGGGGGAGGTCGACCCTAGTGTCGACCCCCCTGTCGACCTGTCTGGGCGGGAATTTTCCCGCCCAGTCTGTTTTTGCTGAATTTGAAATATGAATTCAAATTTGAACGTTTTTGAACTTGAAATTTTCTGAAAACTTTGACGGGCCATAACTTGGTCATACGGACTCCGATTTTCGAAAACTCGGACTCTATTTCGCGTATTTTTCCGAGACGAACGCAATGGCATAGCCCGTTTCCCATGATTCAGATTTTAACATTTAATTCTGCCTTGATTCTTGTCTTAACACGTTGTTAAAAATTCGGTTTGTTACATTCTCCCCTCCTTTAAGGATTTCGTCTCCGAAATCTCCAAGTTAGGAAGAACACATCCTACCATCCATCATCCGTCTACTCAAAACATCATCCACAGGCAAACATTGTCCTTAGACGATTTTTAATGCCATATGAACATATGCAAAACGTGTGTGTATATGCTCCTTAGCTAATGCTAATGATCAGGCCTGAATGATCTTTCTAATGCAAAATATGTTTAGTGCCATGAGTCCAACATGTATGCAAATAGTCCTAGTCATATAAGTACTATATGCGTGCCCAAACATTCATTCATATGCAACATCCGCATGATAGCACATTCAATTTCATCCATAAACAAGTATAAATACTCGTGCATATGCAACATGAAGCGTGACCGCGTCAATCTAGTATCTAATGTGTATTCGCGCATCCACGAGCAACCACTTGCAACCATTTGCAACCATATCAATCATAACATGTTTCAAATACATGTTTACATCCATAGGTTTCTACCTAAGGTTCTCACGATAGGACCGAGGAGATAAACAAGGCAAACTCCCTACGGGGTTTGCAACAGAAACAGGACCGAGAGAATATTCGCCAAAAGATAACATGCGAGCAAGCTCTACAGGAAAAACCAGGGATCAAGGATACACTCTTTAAAAAGAGGTACAATGCGCGTGTCTAGCCTTACGTCTTCTAAGTCGCGTTTCCTTGAGCTTAATTCCTCGGTGCCTTGACCATCTTTTTAACTCCATGATTTCGTAGCTCCTTGATTCCTATTTCCAAGATATGAGTTAGAACTCATTTCATTGTCGCCTCTTATTCCACTTTCACTTATCCTTTCCCTAGCATACTTGTCTCAAACGTATCCACTTACTCATGCAAGCTCTCCAAAATTCACTAGGGAATTCTGGATCTCGTTTGCCGATGCCAATCCATGTTGCCAAGAGTACTCACTAGGGTGATTCCCATAACTCATGCATAAGCGAAACGAACCATCCGCCTTAGCGGCGAATTCTATTCGAACGGATTACCAACAACTGCATCCCGAGATTCTAGGTAACTAACCATGATAGAACCCAAAAGGTTACACGAGACTTCGAAGGTATTACCAAAGCAAGCCAAGAATCTGACTACCCTCTTTTCAAAACCGAGAATGGTATCCCTTACTGGATATCCACTTCATCCCTAGAATCCATCCATAGCTCAACAATAGAAGCATTGCTTCTAATCTCAACACTTGGCATAGACGTTCTCAAATCCAAACAAGTCATGAATAAATGGACCGACTCTCCAACCAGATTTTGGGACTAAAGTGGGATCTTCTACCATGCTAGTACTAAGGTGCAGAGACTCAACTATCCAAGCAGACTTAAATGATATGATGATCAAGACAAAGTCTGGACGGGATGATAGAAAAGAATGACTAAACCTTTACCAGAAACGGTACCATCTCTTTTAGGTACCCTAGAAATGGGAGCGTACAATTGCCCTCTCCGATGATCTTGTCCTTGTCCTCCTTGATGGACTAAGACATACCAACAAGTTGCTTATCCTTAAGCTCGCGTCCTTTATCCTTACTATTATTATTATCCTTCCTTGTACGACGGCAACAGGTCTCTCGAGAACCACCTCCATCGTACGGGAAAACACTTACGTAGCTAGACAAGGATTAGTCGCAGTTAAAACTACTGTGACCACAGATGGAGGAAAGAAAGGAAAAGAGATTCAATCAAGGAATCAAAGGATAGTGCTAATGGCCTTTGGGGAATAGCCTTTTAAAACAAAACTTTTCTTGAAAAATGCTTCTTTGCAAACGGTTTTTCAAATAGTTTTCAGAAGGTTTTAAAAACTTTTTTGCCCAGTCTGGTAACCTTCTGCTCTGATACCAAATGTAACACCCCACCTCCGCTAGGGTCACTCACAAAGGGAATGCACTAGGTTTGGTGAAGCATTATCGAGGTAAACATGCACAGAAATATTACAAGGCAGAACATATATAAAACAGCGGAAGTAAAACAAATTTCATTACCTTATAAAATAAGGTCTAATGCCTTTTACATCAGAATACATCAAAACCTATCTTGCAATAGTAAAGAAGCATAAAACCATTTCATAAATTATTCCCCAAGTAAAACAGTAAAGTATCCATAACCAAGAAAAGTCCAAGCCATGCGTGATGACCTTCAAGCAGAAGAAGTCCGAACTAGATAACATTGTTTCCTCCCTGAAACCTGGGGGGGGGAACGGAAGACAAAGAGGCGAAACAAAACGGGGTCAGTCATAAAGACTGGTAAGTCCTATCTACTTCCAGTATAAAAACAGGTAAAGGTAACATGACATGCATAAACTGAAAGTAAACATAAGGACGACTACAAGATAGATAAAATAAACTAGGGTAACAGGCTGAACTACTGTAGCAAGGTAAACTAAGATATCATGATAAACTACGATGTCATGATAAATCAAGGTAACACATCGTCAGGTTTATATCAAGTATCTATCCTGTATAACATCCCACGGTATCTATCATGTATATTTCTCCTGGTTCTAACATGTATATTTGCTCTGCACCTCTCGTACTAGTATCCCAACCCGCGTCATGTGTTAACTATGAATGTCCCTTGCCCAATGTCATGTAATGGTCCATGTCAACCTAATATTTAGCATATGTAGGTTTTCCCAACTCGTATGTTTCTTTCCATGTATAAGTTCAGTCCTTTGCCGTAGGCCATACGGGCTTTCCCATGTAAACGTTTTATCCTTGAGGTTATTTTGGACTGCTACCCTTGATCTAGTTATGTTTCCTTACCATGAACTATCGCGCGTTCACTTAGGATTTATGCCACCTAGGACCACTAGGGATTATGCTACTTAATGAACGTTTCCGTGTCTCGGTTTGGGTTCAGCCACCTAGGGCCACTAGGGATTATGCCACCCGTCAACCGCGCCCTTTATCCCGCGTATGTATCGTGAATCGTTTTCCATGTCTACACGCACATGTTCCTCAATGTGCCATCCGAGTTCCGTGCCAGGGCAAATCAAGAAATACAGAACTCGGTCGGGAGCTTTAAGTCGTCTGCTGATGCAGATATCAAGGTCTGTTTTTGTACCCGTGGCTATGGTCCCACGTGATCCCTCCCTCAACTACTGAAAGGCAATCCAAGAAAAATCATGTATGAGAACTACACTACGACCCATTGATGCCCACTCCCAGATAGCCAACCTCACCCATAACTCGATAGCAAGTATATGGTCTATTGGGAGTTCCCTGCCTTTCCGTACGTATACGATTCACTAAAGATGGTAGGTAGTCGGCGACGTGCTATCCAGGGCAAAAACAAGTATCGTCGACTCCACGCTAATCCATCCCAGTCTTTAGGTCGCTCGCATAGCAACCAAGGCATACTCTTGGCTCTTCTACCGCAGACCTTAACCCCTGTGAGGCCGGGTTTCATGGACCATCTGCCACCTCACAGAGGGATACCAAGAGTACCCTCACGTCCCCCGAAGCTACCGCTTCGCCACCCAGTTTGTTGGAGCTTTTTATCCAAGTCAGATAAGTTGCTCCTCCTCGTATACTAAGCGATGACCTATCGTATCAGGTTACTCATCATTTATGAACTAGTCCCATGTCCTTGGCTAAGAATTATTACTTAGTTATCCTTAACTAAGGTTTACCACTTAGCTTCTCTTTCTCGCTATCCTTGTTAACCACGATTTTCAACCTAGTCCCCTGAGCTAGGGTTTTGCCAAATGGGTTAAGTGTTGTTATCCAAGTTCATGACTTAACCCGCCTACGAATCATGTCAAGATTGGCTAAGTACTCAAGTTCAAGGTTTAGCCCTACAAGTTGTTTAAGTGTACTAAGAAGCTCATGACTTAACCATATCAACTCAAATTGGTTAAGTATTTATTTGTCTTAACCCTATCAGATTTTCATGTTAGATTGATTAAGCATAGATTATCTTAATCCCATCAGATTATCGAGTCGGATTGGTTAAGTATAGGTTAACTTAACCCCATCCACTAATCGTATTACAATGGTTAAGCCTAATTTAAAAGGTCTTGCGACTTAACCCTACCAGTTCCACATATTAGATTGGTTAAGTGTAGGTTACTTAATCTCATCAAATCATCACGTATAATTGGTTAAGTATAAGTTATTTAACCCCATTAAATTATCATGTTAAATTGGTTAAGTATTGGTTACTTAACCTCATTGAATTACCAAGTTTAGATTGGTTAAGTGTTCAACTTAACCCCATCGAATTACCGTGTTTAGATTAGTTAAGTATAGGTTACTTAACCCCATCTAATTACCTTGTTTAGATTAGTTAAGTCTTAATTACTTAACCCCATCTAATTACCAAGTCGGATTAGTTAGCGTAAATTGCTTAACCCCATCCCCTAATTATCTTGTATGGTTAAGTGTCATTAAGAAATCAAGCCCGGTCCCACTTAACCTACCCATTCGTGTCATATCGGTTAAGTGTCATTAGTTAAATTTACTTAACCTTATCATGTGGCATTAATTTAATTAATGCACTCTCAACCTCTCACATTAGACCTTGTTGTGGTTACTAGTTAAGCCAGGCGGGTCCGGGTAGTTTTACACCACAACCTAGTCTAACCTCGGGTCTTAAGCGCGACATGACCAACTTCTCACATTGGATCCAATTATTTGTAGCCACTAGTTAAGCCGGGCGGGTCCGGGTAGATTTATGCTACAAGCTCAACCCAACCTCGAGTTGGCCACTTTCATGTTTGGTCTAGTGTCATATTACACTTACAACCCATACGTGTCTAGCCCCAAGTTCCATGTTTTCGTATGTGTCATGTTCATGTTTAAGTGTTTCAAGAGTGTACCCTTTTTCATGCAACCCCATGTCAAGTTTTCGTGCCACATTCAAGTCAAGTTTCCGTGTCACGTTCACGTTTGTCTAACTACCCCAAAATCGTGTTTTCACTTGAGTGAAAGCGAGTCAACATAGTATAAATACTATGATACACATTGACCCCAAAACATGCACGATGCCACGACGGGGTTGGCTTCAAACATGCATGGTATCATCAAGGGATTGACCTTGTACATGCATACTATCATATAAGGGTTGGCCACAAGCATGCACAATGTCATAAAGAGGGTAACTTGCATAAGTGTTCATGTCATAAACCTATCATGAAGGGATAAACATACACATGTTACTTATGTCATAAAAAGGGGTAAACTTGCATATTATCATAAGGAAATTCGCCCACAAACTTGCATGTTGTCATAACGGGATTTGACCTTATATAAACATGATATCATAAGGGGGTTGGTTTCATTTACATGCATGAGCCCCAAAGTCCAATTTATGCAACTATTTCACAAGTCAAAGTGGCTCTAAGTGTTCAGGCTATCATACTACAAGTAAAGGTCCAATCTTGCATGGCAAACTAAGTCCAATGCAACATGAGTAGCACGGTTTAGTCGCTAAAACATAACCCAAAATCATATGTTCATGATAAAGGAGCAAACTAGGCTCACATAGGTTATAGCATTCATGTTTAACCACATTTTATTCCATGTCACGATTAAACTACCGTTAACATCTCGAAGTAGCTAGAACTTACATAGCGAGGCTTAGAGGGTGCGCATGAATCGTCTTGAGGATGAAAGGTGACTCCTTTGATGAAGAACCGTCATGAAATCGCCGTAGCAACGTTGATCGAGCCTCGATTTGGTGTAGCAAACTTGCACCTTTCGATTTGGATCCGGTTTGCATGCATAGTCTCTTGGAGTTGGAGATGGAGGCCATGATCACTTGGCATTTGGGCAGCACTTCGTGGCATGAGTGATTTGTGAGGATTTAGGGTAGGCTTAATGGTCTTTTTATAGAGATTAGGAGTATTAGATTAACCCTAGGATAGATCCAAGCCCTCAAAAATCGTCACAAGCCTCCAAAACAAGACCCAGGAGCCAAAACAGGTGCACCAGGCCGACCTGGCCGACCAGGGAGGTCGACACCCAGGTCGACCCCCAAGTCGACTCTAGTGTCGACCTGGTTAGGGGGGGGGGGGGGGAGGTCGACCCTAGTGTCGACCCCCCTGTCGACCTGTCTGGGCGGGAATTTTCCCGCCCAGTCTGTTTTGGCTGAATTTGAAATCTGAATTCAAATTTGAACCGTTTTTGAACTTGAAATTTTCTGAAAACTTTGACGGGCCATAACTTGGTCATACGAACTCCGATTTTCGAAAACTCGGACTCTATTTCGCGTATTTTCCGAGACGAACGCAATGGCATAGCCCGTTTCCCCTGATTCAGATTTTAACATTTAATTCTGCCTTGATTCTTGTCTTAACACGTTGTTAAAAATTCGGGTTGTTACAAGCATGATCTTCCTCACTCTTCGAGAAGATCAAAATATCGTCCACGAAGACTACCACAAACTTATTGAGGAATTACCGGAACACCCTGCTCATCAAGTCCACGAAATAGGCAGGTGCGTTTGTCAAGCCGAAAGGCATGAAAAGCCACTCGAAGAAACCATCCGAGGTCCTAAATGCAGTCTTGTCAATGCTATCCTCAGCCACTCTTAGCTGATGAAACCCGGTAGCCAGATCTAGTTGGGAGAAAACGGATGCACCTACGAACTGATCAAACAGATCGTCAATTCTTGGGAGTGGGTGCCTATTCTTCTTGGTCAGCTTGTTCAGCTCCCTATAATCCATGCGTGGGCGGAGTGAACCATCGGCTTTGGTCGCGAACACTACTGGAGCACCCCATTCAGAAATACTCTGTCTTATGAACCCCTTTTCAAGCAGCTCTTTAACTTGCTTGCTGAGTTCTTTTCTTTTCCTTGGAGCCATGCGTCTAACGGGTAAAGCAACAGGTTTTGCATTGTCAATGAGGTATATGCGGAAGTCTATCTCTCGCTTCGGAGGTAAGCCCTTTACCTCTTCAAACACATTCGAGCATTCACGGACCACTCTAACAGACTGCAAATTCTCAACAGACGCATCAAGAGATTCTAGATAACTTAGCATAACAGAATTCATGGGATTACAAGAGATTTCGAGAGTGTTACCGAGGTGAGCCATGAGTCTAACCATTCTCTTTTCACAATCAAGGACGACACCATTACTGGATAGCCAGTCCATGGCTAGGATCAACCCATAGCCCGTGAAGCCCAAAACATAAGCATTACATTTAAACCTAACGCTTAAAATAGAGATTTCCAAATCCAAACAAATCATTGACAAATAAACTGAACCCCCAATTGGATTTGAAACAACTAAGGGATCCTCTACTATATGGGTGTCTAGATGTAGAGATTAAACTAAAGCAGTAGATATAAAAGAGTGCGATGCGCCAGAATCAAAGAGAGTACGAATAGGATTATCAAACAGATAAAATAAACTCTCAACAAAAATATGTCTACCTCGTTCCTGCAGAGGTGCAATGAGAGCATGAACCTGCCCTTTAGAAGATGATCCAGTCCTATGTCCCTGCCTTGCCTTTTTGGGCAGTCCTTAGACAAGTGTCCAGTATCCTCGCACTGGAAATAAGCGCCCAATTCCCTCTTTTTCTTTCTACATTCCCTAGCCAAGTGTCCAGGTATCCCTCAAAAATTGCACTTCATCTTCTTACGGGATTTATAATCCTTCCCTCCTTTCTTGGGGTCCGTCTTCTTGTTCTGAGATCCATCTCCTTTCTTGTTTTGAGGCTCTTCCTTCTTCACCTCCTTCTTGCCATCTTTGTTCTCCTCTTGCAAAAGAGCCATGTCCACCAGTCTCTCGTAAGTCGCTCCCATAGGTATATGGGACATTGCCAAACCTTGCAGTGGCTCATTTAATCCTTTGGCAAAGCGGAGAGCCTTCTTGTGTGGAGTGCTTACTAACTCCAGCCCAGCCCAAATCGAGCAAGCTGGTTGAATTTATTGACGTATTCTTTGACCGAAAAGCTGCCCTGTTTAAGTGATAGGAACTTCTCCATTTGCAGACTCTGCTCAGCTTGTGAGAGGAACTTCATTTCAAATCTCGCCCTGAAGTCCTCCCAAGTCTCTATCGGTATTTCAGCATTAGTGACTTCCCACCAGAAGGAGGCCTCATCTTTGAGCAACCACACCACCAAATGTAGTTTCTGCCTCTCATCTACTTCAAAGATAACGAATAAGTCCTCATTCTCCTTGAGCCAGTTTCTGGCTTCCACGAATGATTCGCTCCCCTTAAAGTCTTTTCCACCCATGGATCTAAAGTCTCTACAAATCTTTGAGAAAGAATTTCCTCTCTGAGGAGGAGGAGGAGCAACAGCAGGGGGAGGAGGAATGTCTGCTGGGCCCGCATCATTGGACCTAGCTTCTAGGTATCTCCAGAACCAACCAGGTATCGGTACACCCTCTGGAAGGTTAAGATCCCCAGACATGCTGAAACAAAAAGGAAAGATTCAAAATGAAGGAAAGAAAGATAGTGCATATAGCTTTGGGGATTATGCCTTTTTAAATTAACACTTTTTCTTAAAAATGCTTCTTTATGACTTCTTTTTGAAAAATTGTTTCAAAAATTTTATCCGATCTGGTAACCTTTAGCTCTAATACCAAGTGTAACACCACACCTCCGTTAAGGTCACTCTCAAAGGGAATGCCTTTACTTCGGTGGAGCGTTTTAAGGTACAAGATACTAATAAATTACAAGACAGAAAATTTATGTAGCGGAAAAAGATCAATATTATTTCATAGATACTTGTTCAACACAACAATTCAACAACTGTTTCAACCTTACAAATTATTACAACTTTTCATCTGTCTTGAAAACATAAAGAAGCAATACTGAAAATAAAATGACATAAATCCCCAATAAGTACTTGACCAAAGCCATAGCTCAAAAAGGAAAGTCCAAGCCTTACATCTACGGTCTTCAAGCTTTGGCTAACCTGGACTAAGCAGAAGTGTTTCCTCCCTGCGGACCTGGGGGAGGGAGGAACGGAAGAAAAGAAGCGAAGGAAAATGGGTCAGACATAAATCTGGTAAGCCCAGTTATTTAATAGCATGTAAACAAGTAAAAGACTATGACATGAATAAACTGGACATAGAATGATACCACAAGGATAGGGTAGTCCTAAAATGAGGTAAAGTAAGATTTAACTAGATTTGGCTATCGCACCCACTTTTACTTCTCTACACCCACTACGAGCTGTTTAACTAGCAATGTATGTTCATGATAAAGTGATCCCATTCATGTGTTGATCGACTCCTACTCGCATTCATGTATTCCCGGTGTCATGCGGCCCCATGTGATTTTTAAGTACTTGTGCTGGTTCCAGTATAGGGTGTATCAAGTCCTATAATGGCAACCCTGACACGATTCAAAGATGCACAAGTGTACGCCTGGTGCTCAGTGCCTGCTTTTTCCACTCCGGAGCCCGTGCACGCCCGTACTCCGTCGGAACCTACACTGACGCACCTAACCGCCGCCCTTTTGACCGCTTATATTCAGCCCAGTAATCGTGCCCCACCCTGCCTAGTTGATACATCCATGTGGGTTACTGCAGAAACGGGTCCCCGTTACTAGGGTTTTCCTAGTCAACATACTAAATTGGTTAAGTGTACTTGGTTTGACTTAACCCCTATCAATCTTGTCTAGTTAACATGTTAAGTTGGTTAAGTGTTTCCTTAATTACTTACCCCACCAATCTTGTCTTGTCAACATGTTAAGTTGGTAAGTGTTCCCTTAATTACTTAACCACACCAATTCTAGCTTGACTGTTCATGAGCTTTAATTAATTAATTAATTAATTAATTAAAGCACCAACCACTCACATTAGACATGTATTGTTGTGGTTACTGGATGTGCCGGTCGATTCCGGGCAGTTTTACACCACAACTCAGTCTAACCTCGAGTCTTTCTGGGCTTGATGCACTAACCTCTCACATTAGACAGGTATTGTTGTGGTTACTGGATGTGCCGGTCGGTTCCGGGCAGGTTTACACCACAACTCAGTCTAACCTCGGGTTAGGCATATTCATCTTTTACATTTTATATATGTGAATTTTCTACAAGTGTTTCATGTCACATATTTTAATTATGTTCAAGACTAATGGTATAAATTATACCATTCATGGCCTTAACCATTTACATGGTTTTGGGCCCACCTACATTATTAACATATTTTGATTTAATAACTATCCCAACGTTACCCCCGTTTGTTCGTTCGTATTAATCACATAAAGTCATTGGGCCCGCATATTAGCCCAATTTATAAACAAGAGGTAAAGAAGCGAACATGCATAATATAGATTCAACCAAACATGTAAATTTTGCATAAAACTTTATTCATATAATTTAACATGTCACATGAACTTGCATATAATTTAGACTTAGATAATCATAAGCCTAAAATATGTTAATATGTAGATCTAGGCATGTGTGAACATAACCTCAATTATAAACTAGCATATGACATAATCATGACATGTCCAATCCCAAGGCATGTATAATTTTAACATTAACATATAGGTGTGAACTAGATCTAACAAGGTGAACTTGCATAAGTCCACTTTACAAACATGCATATAAATATAGATCTATTTTTGGATCTAACATGTAACTTACATATGAACATATGTATAATTAGATCGTGACTTGGATCTATCATAAAACATATAACTTGCATTAATCATATGAACCTAGATAGATCTTGACATGGATCCAACATAAAACTTGTAACTTGCATATGAACATATGAACATATATATAGGCATATGGATCTAACATAAAGCATATGAATATATATATATATATATATATATATGTAGATCTTGACTTGGATCTAACATAATACATACAACTTGCATTAATCATATAAACATATATATGTAGATCTTAACATGAAACATATAACTTGCATATGATATTGATAGTTTCATTCTCAATCTTTAATAGATCCAACACCAAGTCCAATAAGCCACAAACATTCCAAGACAATTCATGATAAAATCATCACAAGAAACAAACATGAATTAGCATCGTCAATATTATACAACATGGTATAATTCTACTTTTCACTTTGTATCAAATCACGTCTTAAATTTATTTACATCTAAATGATAACAACACTTACAAAAGACAATCTTGATTTCTGGAATCTGTATTCTGAAGTTGAAATTCTCGCCTTTGATGTAGACAATCGTTGTTTTAGTTTAATTTTGATTTGATTTGGTTTGTCTCTTTTAATTTGCTTCAAGTTGAATGGCGGCTACTCGAGGTTGTCCAACGGCAGCATGACGGCTCTTGGTTTGATTTTTAATATGACTTAGGGTTGAGGTATTAGGTTGCTTATATAGAAGTTTGATTTAATAGGAACCGTCAGATTAACCTAGAGCAAATCAAAGCCATTCAGACAAGATAAAATAGCCACATCAGCCCAAATGACTCAGCAAGGAGTCCATCAGAACCAATCAGATGCCACATCTGCCTTAGAGCGAATCGGCTCATGGGTTGACAGCCAAACACCCTGAAACAACCCCGAGTCGACCCAGTAGGGCTCGGGTCGACCTCAAAAATGGGCCGGTTCGGTTATTCCCCCTCCCGATTCGCTGTTTTGAACTTTTTTGCATATTTACTTATTTAATTTTTATATATATCTATATATATATATTTTTCTCATATGCATACAAACTTCAAGGCTTAGTAACTTCTTCATCAGGTATCCGTTTTATGCAAACCAAATGTCTATCTTGACCAAAATTTTGAGACGAACGTAATAGCGCAACCCATTTCACTTAATTCTTCTTCTAAAAATTAAGTGTTCTTGAATTTGTTAATTTTAATATTCTCAGAAAATTCGGGGTGTTACAATATCCTTCCTAATTAATTCATTGTGCATTTTTACGCTTTCTTTGCTCCTTCTGGCCCGCATGATTTCAACGAAAGGTTGGCACTTGGAGTGCTTGCATGCAAGGCCAACTTGACAATATGGATTACCCTACGCAACAAAAATAGCCTCACAGGCTAAAAGGAGTTTTTTCTTTTTTGGTTGCCCTAGGCAACAGAGTTGCAGCGAAAAAAAGAAAAAAGGTTACGTTTCATCTAGGCGAATTCTATTTCAACCCACAAGATTAGTTAATAGCCCCCCATTTTATCAAAAAATACGATGACCAAACTACCCTTTTTCTATTATATTTTTTTCTAGTTTTTTAAACACCTCGTAGTTGCACTACGTGGTTTTTTGGTGTACCTCGTAGTATGTCTACGTGGTCCATAAATGAACCACGAAGATCATCTACGTGGTACTTTGATGAACCACGTAGGGCAACTACGAGGTACAGTGAAAAACCACGTAGTCCCCCTATGTGGAAGGGTTTTTTTTTGTTTTTTTTAAAACGGGGGGCTACTAACTAAATTTGTGGGTTTACCGATTATTTCATGATTTGGGGGGCTGCTAACTAAAATGGTGGGTTGAAATAGAATTTTCCTTTCATCTACACAGGCCCGACCCATGCATTAGGCAACAGAGGCGATGGCCTAGGGCAATGCGATCCAAATGGGGCAACAAAACAAAAAAGAAAACACAAATGCGAAACAGAAGAGAGCGACGGAAAAAAAGGGACCTTCCCTTGTTGCATTCGCGATTTGCCACCGTCGCCCCTTGTAACAACCCGTATTTTCAATAACCTATTATAACGTAAATCGAGGCAGAATTTAATTTATAAATCTGAATCAAGGGAAACGGGCTATGCCATTGCGTTCGTCTCGGAAAAATACGCGAAATAGAGTCCGAGTTTTCGAAAATCGGAGTCCGTATCACCCGACTAAGGCCCAACGAAGTTTTCAGAAAATTCCAAAGCAAAAACAGATTTGAAATTCAAGTTTGAATTTGAAAATTTGGGCCAGTTTGGGCCAAGCGGGAAAGTTCCCGCCAGAGTACCCAAGTCGACAGCCCTGTCGACTTGGGAGTCGACTTGGTTGGACCCAAGTCGACAGCCCTGTCGACTTGGCTGTCGACTTGGTCCAGCCGGGCTGTTTAGCCTGGTGCACCAATTTGAGATTGTGTTGAGCTTGGGGGCCAGATTCGGTTTTAAGGGTTGAGATTGCAACTAGGGTTTAATCCTATGGCCTAAAACACTTGCCTAATCTATAAATAAGACCCTAACCTAACCCTAAATCATCATTAAACAATCCTACAACTAAACTATGGCAAAATTTTACCTCTCATGGCCTCAACTCTCTTCATACAATTCCTAAATAAATTTCTAAGTGATTTTCCATGCATACAAGTATTTTCAAGCTTGTATGAGCATCATTAGCTTGCATTCAAGTCAAGTTTCTATATTTGCATCATAAAGAAAGAGTTTTGATCATTTTGGCTCAAGGGTTTTTATGTTAGAGCTTGCATTTTGGGTCTATTTGATTGCATAAGGGCTTTTTCATATCTTTTGTGCCTTCATAAGTATTGTAAGCCCTATTCTACTTTCATACTTAAACTCTAAAGTTAAAGGTTGTGATATGCAAGTTTATATGCAAGTTTACTATGCTATGATATGCAAGTTTATCATGTTGTGATATGCAAGTTTATATGCAAGTTTACTATGCCATGATGTGCAAGTTTGCCATGTTGTGATATGCAAGTTTATCAAGTTATGATATGCAAGTTTATGTACAAGTTTGAGATGTTATGATATGCAAGTTTATCATGTTATGTTATGCAAGTATGCCATGTTATGATATGCAAGTTTTGTTATGCAAGTATGCCATGTTATGATGTGCAAGAATGTCATGTTATGATATGCAAGTTTATCATGTTATGTTATGCAAGTTTGATATGCAAGTTTGTCATACGATATGCAAGTTATGTTATGCAAGTTTGGGATGATCATTTGGTTCATGTTATCATGTTATGCAAGCTTATCTTGAGTATATGAACGTAAAGCTTCAAGCTTTATGCTAAAGGTTGCATTTTGGCAACATGTAAGTTATCATATCTCTTATGATAACTTGCATGTGAGGCTAAATGCGAACTTATGGCCATTTCTACATGTCATTTATCAACATGTATCACCAATATGCTAAGTTTGGTTTTATGCATGCTTTTGAGGCCTAAAAATGTAATATGCAAGTATATGAACATATGTACATTTCATATGCCACCATGTTGAACTTGTGGCTTCAACACCTTTTATGTCATGATTATACCAAGTTCCCTCTTTCTATCCTTTATGCGCTATTGCGATATGTAAGCGATGGGATTGCATTTGGGGTTGGGTAAAAGTAAAAGACATAAAAACATAAGCTTGGGAATTTACCTATTAAGTTAGGTCTACCCATTGGGAATTTACCTATTAAGTTAGGTCTACCCAATTGCTTGAAAATTTGTAACATGTTTTGGAAACATGATGGACATGACACTTAGAAAAGATAAGTGTGCCAACTCGAGGTTGGGTTGAGTTTGTAGCGTAAACCTACCCGGAACCGACCGGCTTAACTAGTTGCTACAAACAATAGGACCCAATGTGAGAAGTTGGCCATGTTGTACCTTGAACCCGAGGTTAGACCAAGTTGTGGTGTAAAGCTACCCGGACCCGCCCGACTTAACTAGTAACCACAACAAGGTCTAATGTGAGAGGTTAAGGCGCATTAAATTAATTAATGCCTCGTGATTAGGGTTAAGTCATGGTCCACTTAATACTTAACCAATTTGGGCTTGGTAGATTAATCAGGGTTAAGTCGTGAACTCATCGTTACACTTAACCGAGTTAATCCATGATTAGCAAGAGGGTTAAACCGTACTTAACCCACTAGAAAATCCTAGCAATGGGGGCCCACTCCGCAGTAAATCCCCAAAAATTGGTATCATTAAGGCCCTAGGGACTAGGCTAGGGAGGGGGCACGATTACTGGGCTGGAGGTAAGCGACCCAATAAACGACGGCCGTGTGGTACGCCGATGTAGTTCCGGACGGACTATGGTCGTGCACGTAGTCCGTATTTGGAGAAGTCACCCATGGGTACCAGTAGATCGAGACTGTGCACTCATGTTTATGGTGACCAGGGGTTGGCACCCTAGGGCTTGATACACCCGAAGGGTGGACCCGGCACAGTTCGACTACAATTATGTTTGGGCCGTATTGACACCAACACGTGACGAGTTAGGCTTAGGGAGCCGATCGACTAGACCGTTTGGTTGGACCTTGTGTTAGGGTCACTTCATGTTATTGGACCTCGTGTTAGGGTCACTTCATGTTATTGGGCCAAAGGATCAATACTTGTATATTCAAGTCATGTTAGTTTGCTAGTACACCTGTGGTGCAAAACCTTAATCCTGATTATGCGATGACACCTTTATCTACCTTGTTAGTTAATCATCATGCTAGTATATGGTTATCCTTATGTTCATCCCTGCTGCTCATGACAGTTAACTTTATCAGTTTACATTGATTGTAGTAGGGCTTACTCAGTCTTTTTGACTGACCTGTTTTCTTTCGCCTCTTTTCTTCCGTTTCCCCCCCAGGTTCTCAGGGAGGGAATATTGGAGCTTAGCTTGGATTTCTGATCGCTTGCTTGTGGGATTTCAGCTCATGTACGGTTTCGACATGAAGCTAGCTATGGTTATCACTTATTTTGGGGATAGTACTTATGTATTTCAGTTTTTCAGTGGATGTTGTTTTTATCTAGACTTGTTTATTTGGAAAGCTATGTTGTACCAGACTTGTTTTGAAATAGTATGAAATCTTCCGCTGTTTTATCTATGTTATTTACTCTGTTTACATATATATATATATATGTTCTTGTTCTGCCTTGATATATCATTATGCATGTTTACCTGATTCAAACGCCCCTCCAAAGTCAGAGTGCTTGCAAGAGTCACCCTGGCGGAGGTGGGGTGTTACATTTGGTATCAGAGCATATGGTTTACGAGAAGGAACAAAAAGGTTTTTAGAAAACTTTTGGAAAACTATTTTCAAAACCAAGTATAAAGTATTTTCCAAAGAAAAGTCTAGTTTATTTTAAAGGCTATTCCCCAAAAAGCCATTAGCAAAATTCCTTCGTTTTTTCGCCATTCTGAATCTGTCTTTTTCTTCGTTTTCAGTATGGCCAATAACTTTGCCATTCCGGAGGGAGTACACGTACCTTTTTGGTATAGGAGACTTTTGGAGGCTAGGGCGACCGAAGCCGGCCCCGCTAATGTTCCTCCTCCTCCTCCGGTAGTTAATGTTCCTCCTCCTCCTGTCGCTGAGGTTCCTCTTCCTCCTTCCCCTCAGCATCCTCAAACTGACTTCGCAGAGATTTGCCAAGATTTTAAGGCGATGGGTTGCAAGAATTTCTTTGGAACCGAGACTTATGTGGAGGCAAGGAATTGGTTGAAAGAAACCGAAGATCTTTCTGCCTTCTTTGATATAGATGACCGTAGGAAGGTTTTATTGGCAGTATGGTTGCTAAAGGAAGAAGCTGCACGTTGGTGGGTGGTCACCACCGTTACTAGGCCAATTGAGACTTGGGATGACTTTCGAGGAAAGTTTGGACTAAGGTTCCTATCACTAAAGCAAGGGGACATGACTATTAGGGAATACATAGATAAGTTTAATCAACTGGCTCGGGTTGGTTTAGACTTGGTCAACACAGCTCCGAAGAAGGCCCTATCCTTTGCTCTAGGATTAAACGAGCCATTACGTGGTTTAGCCATGACTCATATACCCTTGGGGGCAACTTTCGAGAGCTTGGTGAATATGGCCCTACTCAATGAAGAGAATAGGAGTGACAAGGAAGAGATCAAGAGGAATGATACTCGAGCCAAGAAGACCGATTCCCAGTGGAAAGGAAATCAGGGTAATCCAAGTGGTCAAAGCAGTCAAGGCAATCAGAACAAGAACAAGGGTCAAGGCAACAAGGTGAACAACAACAAGGGCAACAAGAACAAGGCAAAGGAAACAAGAAAGTACAACTTCTGTGGGATTGTTGGGCACATAGTCAAGGACTGTAGGAAGAAGAGAAGGAAATTGGGTGGGTGCTTTCACCGTGGAGAGACGGGACATTTTAACAAGGATTGCCCTAGGAAGCAAGGGCAAGGCCAGGGTCAGCCTCAGCGTGCTGGACCTTCAAGAGGGCAAGTTCATGCTCTCAATGCCGCTCCAGTTCCCGATCAAGGTAGTATTTCTATTGAGAGCCTTGTATATATTTCTTACCTTGTTTGATTCTGGTGCATCGCATAGCTTTATCTCATCTGATCTTGTTGATAGTTTGCACCTAAGTACTAGTCTAGTTAATGATCCCGTGTGTGTTTCAAATCCAATTGGGGGTTCCGCCCATTTGTCTATTATCTAGGTGGATTTGAATTCTCGTGTGATGCTTATATTCTCGGTTTCTTGGGGTATGGGTTGATTTTGGGCTTGGATGGGTTGTCCAGTTTTGGAGCCATCCTTGATTGTGAGCATAGGGCGGTGAGGCTCGTGACTCGCCTCGGAAACACCCTAGAAATTTCTTGTGATCCGAGAGGTCCCGTCATGTTGTGCTATCTTGAATCACTCGACTCGTCAATGGAAACTCTTCAGTCTGTGAGAGTGGTTCGAGAGTATCCGGATGTTTTCGATGAAGTTAGGGGGTTGCCCCTAAGCGAGAGATTGATTTCCGCATTTATCTGGTGGATAATGCAAAGCCGGTTTCTTTGCCCGTTCGGCACATGGCTCCGCGTGAAAGGCGGGAGCTAAGTAAGCAAGTCAAGGAGTTGCTTGAGAAGAACTTCATTAGACGAAGTATATCTAAATGGGGAGCGCCTGTGGTATTTGCTACCAAGGCAGATGGTTCTCTCCGACTTTGTGTTGACTATCGAGAGTTGAATAAGCTGACTAAGAAGAACAGACACCCGTTACCGAGGATTGATGATCTCTTTGACCAGCTTGTCGGTGCTTCTGTTTTCTCTCAGCTTGATCTTGCTACTGGATTCCATCAGCTCAGGGTAGCTGAGGATAGTATAGACAAGACTGCGTTCAGAACTCCGGATGGATTCTTAGAATGGCTGGTCATGCCATTCGGTTTGACTAATGCACCCGCCTACTTCGTGGACTTGATGAGTAGGGTGTTCAGGGAGTTCTTGAACAAGTTTGTCGTGGTCTTCGTAGATGATATTCTGATCTTCTCTATGGATGAGGAAGAGCACGCAAGGCATCTCGTGGAGGTGATGGATATGCTTAGAGCGCATCAGTTGAAGGCCAAGTTCTCCAAGTGTCATTTCGAAGAAAAAGGAGTTAGATTTCTTGGGCACATAGTTTCTAACCAAGGCTTAGCGGTGGATCCCGCTAAGGTAGTTGCAGTTCAGGATTGGAAGACTCCAAGGAATGCAACTGAAGTAAGAAGTTCTCTCAGTTTGATTAGTTAGTTAGCGTCCCTTGAGCTTAGACCTACCCTTCTGGATCAAGTAGGGACTTCACAGAAAGAAGACCCGCAGTTAGTCGAGATCATGGACAAGTTGATTCGAGGCGAGATGGTAAGTCACCTCGCTATAGATGACAAGGGATGGCTAAGACGCAATGAGAGAAAGAAGGTTCTTGAAGATGCACATCACTCGAGGAGGTGGCCGAGATTGTCCCAAGGTGCATGTTGTGCCAACAGATTAAAGGCCGAGTCATAGAAGCCCGGTGGGCTGTTATATCCATTGGAGGTCCCTGTAATGGAAGAGGGAAAAGCGTCACGAAGGATTTCGTGGATGGACTACCAAGGTCAAGGGAAGAGAATACGAGCATGTGGGTCATAGTAGGTAGACTCACGAAGAGCGCTCATTTCACTCCGGTAAAGAGCGAAAGGACTGCATCATAGCTAGCAACAGTTTACTTTCAAGAAATAAAGCAGTTGCACGAGGTTCACTGAAGTATAGTTAGTAACCATGACTTAATCTTCACTACCCAGTTTTGGGATAGTCTACGGGAAGTCATGGGCAAGCAACTGAATCTAAGCACGGCCTATCATTCGCAGGCGGATGGTTCATTGGCAACGTGGATTGGTATTTTCAAGAAAAGTTCTGCTGCGTGGAATACTTTATAGTAAGTAAACGAGATCCAGGATTCACTAGTGAATTTTGGAGAGCTTGCATGAAACCATGAGGTCATAGTTATGTTTAAGCCAAGCATGATAGAAGAGTAAGTGAAAGAGGAAGACGAGAGGCGACAATGGAATGGGTTCCAACTCATATTTGGAAATAAGAGTTAAAGAAGCTAAGAAATCATGAGGTAAAAGACGGTCAAAGCACAGTGGAGTTAAGCTCAAGGAAACGTGACTTAGAAGATTGAAGGCTAGATACGCTCATCATATCTCTTTCTAAGAGTATATCCTTGATCCTTGTTTTCCTGTGGAACTTACTCGCATGTTATCTTTTTATGTATATCCTCTCGGTCCCATTTTCGGTCCTATTTCTATCGGGAGGTATGACTTATTGGCTGGTAATACATGTCAGGGTTTGAAGGGGGTCCGTTAGGTTGACTAAACCTTTTGGGCTTTTATAGAATATGGGTTGGGTTAGGAAGGGATTTCTTGTAATCCGAAAGGAGTATATCCTGCTTATCTTCCCGATCTCTTTGTAGCATATCTTTTGCTATCCATGTTGGTCTTGATCATCTAGTTTATCGTGTTAATCTCGTCATGAGAACCTTAGGTAGAAACCCTTTGGATGAAACATGTGTTTGAAACATGTTATGCTTGATGGTTGCAAGTGGTTGCAAGTGTTTGCAAGTGGTTACTCGTGGATGCATTATACATGTTAGGCACTAGATCGGCTCACACACTCCTCATATTGCATATGCATGAGTGTTTATGCTTATTCATGGATGAAAATTTTTGTGTTATCACATGGATGTTGCATATGGATGTATGTTATGTGCACACATATAGATGTTATACATTATGATAGGAATTGCATACATATGGATTCATTTCACTAACATAATTTGCATTGATGATATTTGTATTAGATAAGTACATATACACATACCTTTGCATATGTTCATACAACATTTAGAATCTTGTAAGGACAATGATTGCTCGTGGATGATGTTTTGAGTAGATGGATGTTGGATGGTAGGATACGTTCTTCCTAACTTGAAGATTTCGGGGACGAAATCCTTTAAGGAGGGGAGAATGTAACAACCCGTATTTTCAATAACCTGTTATAACGTAAATCGAGGCAGAATTTAATTTATAAATCTGAATCAAGGGAAACGGGCTATGCCATTGCGTTCGTCTTGGAAAAATACGTGAAATAGAGTCCGAGTTTTCGAAAATCGGAGTCCGTATGACCCGATTAAGGCCCAACGAAGTTTTCAGAAAATTCCAAAGCAAAAACAGATTTCAAATTCAAGTTTGAATTTGAAAATTTGGGCCAGTTTGGGCCAGGCGGGAAAGTTCCCGCCAGAGTACCCAAGTCGACAGCCCTGTCGACTTGGGAGTCGACTTGGTTGGACCCAAGTCGACAGCCCTGTCGACTTGGCTGTCGACTTGGTCCTACCGGGCTGTTTAGCCTGGTGCACCAATTTGAGATTGTGTTGAGCTTGGGGGCCAGATTCAGTTTTAAGGCTTGAGATTGCAACTAGGGTTTAATCCTATGGCCTAAAACACTTGCCTAATCTATAAATAAGACCCTAACCTAACCCTAAATCATCATTAAACAATCCTGCAACTAAACTATGGCAAAATTTTACCTCTCATGGCCTCCACTCTCTTCATACAATTACTAAATAAATTTCTAAGTGATTTTCCATTCATACAAGTATTTTCAAGCTTGTATGAGCATCATTAGCTTGCATTCAAGTCAAGTTTCTATATTTGCATCATAAAGAAAGAGTTTTGATCATTTTGGCTCAAGGGTTTTTATGTTAGAGCTTGCATTTTGGGTCTATTTGATTGCATAAGGGCTTTGTCATATCTTTTGTGCCTTCATAAGTATTGTAAGCCCTATTCTACTTTCATACTTAAACTCTAAAGTTAAATGTTGTGATATGCGAGTTTATATGCAAGTTTACTATGCTATGATATGCAAGTTTATCATGTTGTGATATGCAAGTTTATATGCAAGTTTACTATGCCATGATATGCAAGTTTGCCATGTTGTGATATGCAAGTTTATCAAGTTATGATATGCAAGTTTATGTACAAGTTTGAGATGTTATGATATGCAAGTTTATCATGTTATGTTATGCAAGTATGCCATGTTATGATATGCAAGTTTTGTTATGCAAGTATGCCATGTTATGATGTGCAAGAATGTCATGTTATGATATGCAAGTTCATCATGTTATGTTATGCAAGTTTGTCATACGATATGCAAGTTATGTTATGCAAGTTTGGGATGATCATTTGGTTCATGTTATCATGTTATGCAAGCTTATCTTGAGTATATGAACGTAAAGCTTCAAGCTTTATGCTAAAGGTTGCATTTTGGCAACATGTAAGTTATCATATCTCTTATGATAACTTGTATGTGAGGCTAAATGCGAACTTATGGCCATTTCTACATGTCATTTATCAACATGTATCACCAATATGCTAAGTTTGGTTTTATGCATGCTTTTGAGGCCTAAAAATGTAATATGCAAGTATATGAACATATGTACATTTCATATGCCACCATGTTGAACTTGTGGCTTCAACACCTTTTATGTCATGATTATACCAAGTTCCCTCTTTCTATCCTTTATGCGCTATTGCGATATGTAAGCGATGGGATTGCGTTTGGGGTTGGGTAAAAGTAAAAGACATAAAAACATAAGCTTGGGAATTTACCTATTAAGTTAGGTCTACCCATTAGGAATTTACCTATTAAGTTAGGTCTACCCAATTGCTTGAAAATTTGTAACATGTTTTGGAAACATGATGGACATGACACTTAGAAAAGATAAGTGTGCCAACTCGAGGTTGGGTTGAGTTTGTAGCGTAAACCTACCCGGAACCGACCGGCTTAACTAGTTGCTACAAACAATAGGACCCAATGTGAGAAGTTGGCCATGTTGTACCTTGAACCCGAGGTTAGACCAAGTTGTGGTGTAAAGCTACCCGGACCCGCCCGGCTTAACTAGTAACCACAACAAGGTCTAATGTGAGAGGTTAAGGCGCATTAAATTAATTAATGCCTCGTGATTAGGGTTAAGTCATGGTCCACTTAATACTTAACCAATTTGGGCTTGGTAGATTAATCAGGGTTAAGTCGTGAACTCATCGTTACACTTAACCGAGTTAATCCATGATTAGCAAGAGGGTTAAACCGTACTTAACCCACTAGAAAATCCTAGCAATGGGGGCCCACTCCGCAGTAAATCCCCAAAAATTGTTATCATTAAGGCCCTAGGGACTAGGCTAGGGAGGGGGCACGATTACTGGGCTGGAGGTAAGCGACCCAATAAACGACGGCCGTGTGGTACGCCGATGTAGTTCCGGACGGACTATGGTCGTGCACGTAGTCTGTATTTGGAGAAGTCACCCATGGGTACCAGTAGATCGAGACTGCGCACTCATGTTTATGGTGTCCAGGGGTTGGCACCCTAGGGCTTGATACACCCGGAGGGTGGACCCGACACAGTTCGACTACAATTATGTTTGGGCCGTATTGACACCAACACGTGACGAGTTAGGCTTAGGGAGCCGATCGACTAGACCGTTTGGTTGGACCTTGTGTTAGGGTCACTTCATGTTATTGGACCTCGTGTTAGGGTCACTTCATGTTATTGGGCCAAAGCTTGGGCCAAGGGATCAATACTTGTATATTCCAGTCATGTTAGTTTGCTAGTACACCTGTGGTGCAAAACCTTAATCCTGATTATGCGATGACACCTTTATCTACCTTGTTAGTTAATCATCATGCTAGTATATGGTTATCCTTATGTTCATCCCTGCTGCTCATGACAGTTAACTTTATCAGTTTACATTGATTGTAGTAGGGCTTACTCAGTCTTTTTGACTGACCTGTTTTCTTTCGCCTCTTTTCTTCCGTCCCCCCCCCCCCAGGTTCTCAGGGAGGGAATATTGGAGCTTAGCTTGGATTTCTGATCGCTTTCTTGTGGGATTTCAGCTCATGTACGGTTTCGACATGAAGCTAGCTATGCTTATCACTTATTTTGGGGATAGTACTTATGTATTTCAGTTTTTCAGTGGATGTTGTTTTTATCTAGACTTGTTTATTTGGAAAGCTATGTTGTACCAGACTTGTTTTGAAATAGTATGAAATCTTCCGCTGTTTTATCTATGTTATTTACTCTGTTTACATATATATATATATATATGTTCTTGTTCTGCCTTGATATATCATTATGCATGTTTACCTGATTCAAACGCCCCTCCAAAGTCAGAGTGCTTGCAAGAGTCACCCTGGCGGAGGTGGGGTGTTACACCCCTCCTATTTGTGCCACCGACCAGCCTGCCGCATTCGGCATCTCATGCCTGACAACCCCAATTCTCGACTCCCAACTATTACCATGTGAGTTATTATGATTTAGGGTTTGGTTACATACTGATTTAGGAATTACTAAGTAATGATTTAGGGTTAGACTGATTTATGGTGATTGCATTGGTTTTTTTTTTGATTTGTGTAATTGTGCTTGCATTGACTGATTTAGCATTTAGGGTTGGATTGTTTTGTTGAAATAATTTAAACAAATAGTCCTTGAGCTGTGTAGATGCATTAATCAATAATTGTGCAATTGTTTTGTAATTTTGACTGGACTGTTTTGTGCAATTGTTTTGTCGCAATAGTGCTTACTTTACTGGTTTGGGCTTGCGCCTTGCATTAATCAATAATTTGTCATTAAATTTTTTATTATCTCTACAAACTTTGGGAAAATATATTTGTTATTTGATTATTAAAATAATTATTGTTGAAAAACAATCAATGAAAGTTTGTTGAGATTATTTGTGACAAGAATGAAAAGAATTAATAATAATTTTTATATAATATTATTAAAAAAAATGTAAATAATACATAATTGAATTTTTTATATTAATATTGTTTTGTAACTTGTTGAGATAGGAATCAAAAAAAAAAAACTCTAGATATAAAAATAGAAAGAAAAAGAAACGAAAAGATGAGGGGGCAAAATCATTAGTCGGCTCAATATCAACTTTATTTCAAGCAACAGGTAGGGAATTTTAAACTTCAAGTCAAGTAGATTTCTCAATGTTTGGGTTGCTTATCGAATTCTGATGACAATCCCCGTTGTTGTTGCTTCAGCAGAAACGAGCTTTTCAAAATTGAAATTGGTAAAAACATACCTTCGTACTACAATGTCACAAGAAAGGCAAAGTGGACTAGCTATGTTTTCAGTCGAAAATGGTTACTTGGATTTGCTCAATCATGACGAGATAAAAGAGGAGTTTGCTCATAAAAATGAAAGAAGAAGTTGCTTCCTTTGATATCTATTACTATACTAGTATAATAAGTTTACATTTGGATTTTTGGTATGTAATCTAAATGATTTTATTAGTGTGTATTTTGTAAATGATGCTAAATTTTAAAATGAAGTTTGCATTTTATTTTGGTCATACAAATTTATTGTTGTGTATTAACTGGTATGGCAACAATTTTTTTTTTTAAATTGGACTAGGGCAACCAATATTCTAGGGCCGAACCTACATCTACACATTCAAATTGGAGCCCTCTGCATCAAGAGGTGCAAGCACACCCATTAAGCCATAAGATAATCACAATCAACTCAATGCAGCAGTCCATTTATTTTCACATATTTAACATTTTCTTTTCTTCCTTGCTACAACCTATCCAGGGGTTGCCCTGGGCTGCCGCCTGAACAGCCTAGCCCTGAAACAGGGTCTGCTTGTGTGACGACTCAAACTCCCGATCCCCGGAAGAAAGAATAATCACTGAAATATAACACATTAACATAACAGCAGAAGATAAACATTATATTACAATGCATAATATACATCAGATTACAATAGCGGAATTAATATCAAAGTTTACAACATCTGGATCATAATTATACATAGCAGTTTCAAATAGTACACCGCGGAATTAAAGATAGTCAACATAAATAAGTCTGGGAGAGTCCAAAATAATATCCTCTCATGCTCTAGTTCCAAGTCCAAAAACCAACTTCCATACACATCCAAAAGATACAAGCTAAAGACCTGAATATTGAGCTACGCGTGTGAAATTATGAGCGCACCCGAGTTTGCAAGGGAAAAATAAACTACTAGTCGGTCATGGGACTATAGTTATTCCTAACTGATTTTAAAATAAAGCATATCACGAGATCACGCCATATAACACGGAACGAGTTCACTCCACACAAATGCCAGTGCATGAAAACAAACAACACAATGATTTTTGAAAAAGTGAAGCCATTGTGAGACTCAAGTCCCACCACACAATGCAACGTAAACCAAAGGATATAGTTTTACCTTATAATAGCCAAACATGCTTGATACGAGAAAATCTAAATCATTTGATATTATAATTAATGTCTAAGTGTTGAAAACAATTTTGAAAATAAATGTAACAATTTTAGACGACATAATACCCCACCCTATTATGTCGCCATATAGGTTTACAACTGAAATCGCAAAGTCTCGTATTGGAAATTGGATTCCATCATGAACCAAGGAAAAGTATCTTCCTTATCCGATTCGGACCATCTCTAGCAATATGACCAGGAATCACACACATGCGTCCCTTGATAGGCATAGCCAGCCCACCAATTCCCACTGAGTTCGGTTACTCCTGAACTATACATTTCCCGGTCTTATCGGACCATCATCATGGTCGCTTGATTGACCATCATCTGAGTCCCCTCGATTCCAACATCCACATAACTATATCTTCCAGGGCTCTATACCATGGCATAACTTTTAGCTAGAAGGAAACGCATGTCCTTACTCTACTGTCCTTCATCCTGTTTTTTGGCTCATTCCAGGGTGTGAGGCCCTAGAGTCAACGTACCACAAAGCTCTGCTTTTCAACAAAAGCTTTGATCTATCTGCAAACAACACTTCGCATGCCACACTGTCATTCCATACCATACAACCGATGTCTATTAATATATAACCTCTAAGCTCATACGTCTCAGAGAAGGGTGTGAAGCTAAGAGAATAAATGCTACGCCACCAAACAGATATATATTTAGTAGAGATCAATTAATACAACACATAATACAATGTCAGACATACATCCATACAAGTTCGTTCTGGATCTAAACAAAACCGAAGACACCTTATTCCTCATCCAATTAAGGAGAGAGGCTCTTGCACATCCAGATAATCAACATGTACGTCCGGACCACTTCCACTTTAACCCTTCAATGGGATCAAACCATTTCAAGGCATCAACAATCAACTCATTCGGTGTGAATATTTCTAGTCTTCCACTGTCTTCAATCTCTCCGAATTTTAATCATCGTATAATTATTTGAAATGTGTTAGACCCGGTCTTTTCGAATAATTTGCATCAAAACGTAATTCCTTATCGCATTATTAATCCACCAATTAAGTCCCCTTTAATTAGTACTCATTTCGTAAGATTTAAAATCTCATTCTTAAACTTGGTTAAGTTCTTGGCTTTCAAAATCATCTTTTAACCTTAAAAAGGTTTACATAAGAATTCAATTCGATTTACAAATAAAAATTCTTATTTTAAAAAAATTCCCAAATCTCGTTATAAAAGGTATTACTCAATTAGCCAATTTCCACTTGACCAGTTTTATCTTTCAAAACCATATAAAATTGGTTTGAACCCTTTCAAAATCATTTATATTAATTTATAAATATTTTTCTCTTTCTTTATTTATATAAAAATAGTTCATATTAACCAGTTTCAATTACAGGCTATAATTGGTTTTAGCATTGTTTTTATTTAAATTTGATTTGGACATTTCTCAAAATCTAACCATTGGATTTGAAAACTCTTATTGTCATTGAAAGCTCTTTTAATTACGAACCCAATGATTCCAACTTCGAAACCAATTATTTCAGTATTTAAGTATTAAGATAATATTTTAAATGATTAAATTAATATTATTTTCCCAACTTCATTATTTTCACTCGTTATAAAAATAATCAAGAAACTTTTGTGAAAGTTGTTTTAAAACTTATCTTAAATATCCTAACCGAACTTCACTTTTATCGGTTACTATTCGTTTTGGAAATAAAACTTAAATACACCATAACTAGATGAAAACTAATTCAAATCTTTTTGTTCCAGTTATGAATATTCATCGATATTTTATAATTTTGGTGTCCATCTAAAATCGGATGATAGATTCAAAATTTTATTTTTAGCCTATTATCATATTAGTAAAATATTCATTAAAATCCATATTAATTGATGGAGGCTTAATCGATGATCCAATAGCCACTTTTATTGTTCATTTTCAATCAGTGTAATATGCAATACTAAATTAGCCATCAAACAACATCCAATCCACATAAAAAGTGGAATTCACGGTATAAGCCTTAAACCAATAACGCTTATATGGGTTTGTCAATCAACAGATCAGCCACAAATGCAAATAATTGGGATTTGTGTTAATTAATTATCATCCTAATTCCCGTGTGGGGTATTCTACAAATCAAACAATTGGGAGATGTGTCCATTAAATATCATCCTAATACACGTGTGGAGTTTTCTACAAATTAAATAATTGGGAGATGTGTCAATTAATTATCATCCCAATATCTGCATGAGGATTTTTACATATCAAACAATTAGGATATGTGTCAATTAATTATCATCCAAATACCAGTGTATGATTTTCATCTCATTCAATAACCAGTAATTGGTGAATTACTTAACCAAGACCATTTAAGGTTCAAGCACTTTCAAATCGACACTGTTAAGTGTCATATACCCAAACAATCACACACACATCAAGTAAAAATGATATTTTTATCATTCTACCCAACATATAACATCATAATAAACTTATATGATAAATCACTAATGATTATTGAACTCAATCAATTAACTACAAACAGTTAATTCTAACTAGTTCTTTTTAGTGAGTTTCGATTTCTCATCGTGATTTCCACTTCGCTAACCTTTTATGCGAGTGGAATGAAAACACTCTCACATGACTATGACACTTCAATACGGGACTTTCAAGCTTACAATGAAACCAAGTTTGCTCCTTTTCAACTCAAATCAACTAGCTACTATACACATACCTGTATACACTTATATAGGCAAAATCAAGAAGAAATGCAAATTTTTTGAAGAGGTCAAGGGCATGGAGGCAAAGGGGAGGGCACAACCAATAGGGGTATGGGTGGCGCACATGTGGGAAGGGATGTGGAGTCATGGCATGAGGAGGTGGGGCCCTAAGGAGGAGATTTGAGGGGTGTATGCTTGGAATTAGGGTAAATGGTAGTTCCTTTTTGCAATCAAGAGAAGAGAAAGGGGTTTTAGGCTAGAGGGGGCCCCATCACCTAAGGGGAAGGAGGAGGGTGGCCGGTGGGAGCTGCACAAGGAGGAGGAGGAGGTAGAGGGGGTTGGCTGGGGTGCATGTGGTGTAGGAAGAGGGAGGAAGCTTAATGGAGTAAAGGAGCTTTAAGGAAGAAGTAAGGAAATGTAAATGAAATAAAAGAAAAAGGAAATGGCATCATCACTTAAGTACAAGGAAAAGAGAGAGTAGGAAGAGTATAACATGTGTACAAGGGGGTACATTTGTTGTCTGATTATTATGGCATATGGAAACTGGTGCATAAGTGGATTAGTCTCACGGAATTAATTATGCCACATTAACTTCCTTCTAGTCGTACGAACACAAACTAATTCCAAAAATTACGAAATTTGAAATCTCTCTATATTTGACAATTACGATTCTAACGAGGCTGGTCTCGTCTAATTTGAAGATCGTTTGAAAAATAGCCTTATTTCAAGCTTTTACTGAAATTTAACTAGTTTTCAACATACATTTAGATTACGCACGCTCACATACGAACTCCGAAAATAATGAAATTTTAAATCCTACCATATTTTGACGTTACGGATCCAATAAAATTGGTTTCGTTGGATTCCAAGACTATTTCAAAAATGGTCCTATTTCATCTAAATAATATTAAAATATTGCTTTTCAAAATTTTCACTTTAAAATTAATTTTAAAAGTTTACTAATCTTGTCTTAACTATTAAACGAGTCTTATTCAAATACTTAACTCAAAATCTCAAAATTTATAATTTTGGTGAATAGTGTTTCTAACCAAATTTTTTTAAAGTGATATGTTGATAAAATTAATTTAAATATCTTGTATGACCGTTATACTTTTTGTAATCATATTTAAAAATGAGTGTACGTATCCAGAGCCATGCACGACTTTTCTGAATTCTTGAAAACTCATATTTTCAAAATTTTACATTGGTTCCAAAATTTCGGATCGTTACAGTTACCCGCACTTAAAGAATTTTGTCCTTGAAATTGGATGAAAGTTGAGCCGAAAAAGAAATGATAAAATAGAAGTAAGCTTACCTCTCAAAAGAGCTACTCAGAGATATCCACTCTTCACCTGGGATATGCCTTTTTAATGCTATCCTTTATTTCCTATGTACAATCTCTAGGATCTCCGCTCCACTACACCTTAACAAGCTTCACATTTTTGTTTCTCGGTTTTTTTTATCTCTTTGCCAATTATCTTTATCGGCTCTCTTTGAACTGCCAAATTTGGGGTGATCTCTAAATCCTCTTGTGCGGCCTCTTCAACAATTAAGTCATGATCATGCACATATTTCCGAAGATAAGAAGCGTGACAAACATTGTGATGACCCCAAACCCCCGTTCCACGGTGGCAAGGGTAATCTTTGGAATATAACACATAAACAGTAATAGCATAACAGAAATATATATTACACCAGATAATGTACATCAAATAATAATCATCAGAGTTACACAGTATACAGGATCAAACTTGGTACAACATACAGTTTTAGTTTTATATAAAATGTCTACAGCGGAATCAAATATAATATACATAACAGGAGTTAAACAACATAAAAGAAGTGATAGAATCCATCTTCAGCTCCATAGTTATCCAGAAAGAGCCTGCTAAAACCTGAATACAAGGCTGCTCGTGTAGAAAATAAGGCACCCAAGTTTGCAAGTGAAACAAACTATGAGTCAGTCATGGGACTGGTATGAGAAATCTACTTAGCTTATTTTACAATACGGCAAATCACAGGACCACGCCGCTAACGCGGAACAGTTTACTCCATTGGGTTGCTAGTGCTTAAAACAAGTAAATCGTTTAAACATCGCAATGCTTTTTACAAAAATGAAGCCATTATAAGACTCAGGTCCCATCACACAATGAAACGCAAGCCGGAGGATATAGTTTTACCTTATAATGGCCAAAGTATGCTTGATACGTATAAAACAAAAGCATTTGATATTATTACTAGTGTTTATATGTTTCAAAAACAATTTCAATCATAAGTATCAATCATAGACGGCATGGGTACCATATATCATGTCGCCATATATAGGTTTACAATCAAAACCACACGATGTTGTATTTGGAAATTTGATTTCCGTCATGAACCAAGGCAAGGGATCGTCCTTACCGCTTCGAGACAATCTAGCCCATGTCTCAGGATCAGAGCTCGAGTGACCCTTGGATCGTCAGGGCCGGTCCACACAGAGTGGATTAAAATGCCTGAACACTGCGTTTCCCCGTCCTATGGGGTGTAAATTTGGTCTGTATAAAGACCATCCATCGGCTTCGCAGAGACCGAAATAACCGAGGTGCCTCGCTATCCATCACCTACATAAGTAAAACGTCAGGGCTTGCAAAACGCTGACACCACTCCTAGCTAGAAGGAAACCCATGTCCTCCCTGATGTCCTCTCCCATTTCTGGCTCATACCGGGGTGTGAGGCCCGCGAATCAACGCTATACAAAAAGCTATGCTATTTAAAGTCGTGCTTTGATCATCAACCACAAGGCTCTGCTTTTCAACGAAAGCCTTGATCACTCCATCTCAGCATGCCACGTTGTCAAGCTACAACGTCAGACACACATCCATTTACAAGTCCATTCTGGGTCTGAACGAAACCGGAGGCACCTTATTCCTCGTCCCATATGTCCAATACAGGAGAGAGGTCCTCGCACATCCGAACGATCAACAAGTACGTCCAGACAACCACCACTATAACCCCTTCAGGGCAGCAACTCCCATCAAAGGCATCAGTAGCCATCCATTCGATGTGAAGATCATCGGTCTTGCACCGTCTTCACATCTTCGACTTCTAATCGTCGACCAATTATTTAAAATGAGAGTTAGCTCGACCTTTTCAAATAATTCATGTATATTTAGAATTTCAAATCAATTCATTTCCATGGTTAAATTATTTGACATCCGTAATTCAATGTAATTTTCATGTCAAACACATTCAACCATCAAATATCCAATAAACCGAGTAAATTCGGTTTATTTCCATTCCATATCGTTTATAATATTTTAAAACCATTTATCGCTGTTTTTATTTATTTAAAAATAGCCCATTTATTCAAACAACGCTTCAGGCCATAACGCGGCCATGGCGCTGTTTTCATTCAGATTTTAATTAAACATTTCACACAATCTAACCATTGGATCTTTACAAATTTTATATCATTGGAAAGATCTTTTCAAAGCGGACCCAACGGTTCCAGTTTTGGGAAAATCCAACGGTCGGATCTCCCGGTACAGTCGTTTAAAGTTACGATTTCAAAATACGAACTACAGCATCGTTATTCGTTTTATTTTAATTATACATACATACATATATATATATACATATATATATATATATATATATATAAAATCCATTCTGGGCTGATTTCATTCATATTTGAATTAAACATTTCACACAATCTAGCCATTGGATCTTTACAAATTTGATATCGTTGGAAAGATATTTTCAAAGCGAACCCAACGGTTTCGGTTTCGGGAAAATCCGACGGTCTGATCTCCCGTAATTATCATTTAAAATCACGATTTCAAAATACGAACTGCAGCATTGTTATTCGTTTTATTTTAATTATATTTATATATATATATATATAAATATAATCCGTTCTTCGATTTCCAAACCATTTTCATTTCATATATTTGATAAAAATAATATTTTTACCCAACAGATATTTATTTCAACACATGACTATTTTTAACACTTCATATATATATAAATGTGATTTTTATTGTTAAAACAATTTATTTCAAATATGAATATTTTTAGCGATTCATATATATAATAAAAATGTGATTTTTATTGTTAAAACAATTTATTTCAAATATGAATATTTTATATACTTCATATACATGATAAAAATGTGATTTTTATCTTTCAAACTATTCATTCGTCATATGAATATTTTTCCAACATATGAATATATTTCAACACAAAAATATAAATCAAACACATGAATATTTCAGAAAATTTTGGCAGCATAACGGCAGGGGTTTAGAACCGGCACTGTCCCGAGTACGGCTCCTCACACTACCTTACGCCTCGCGACGTTCCCTAAGGGGCTTATCCTTATAATCTAAATATTTCGATCATTTTCATATCGCAATGGATTTTTTCACAAACAATTCCAACTTTGTTTCAACCACAAACAATCATTGTCAATCATTCACATCTATCAACCAAATTTCATGTCAACCAAAATCCAAACAATCACAATCAATATATATCGTCCATGGTCCGTGGACGAGGGAAGTGTGTGTATATATATATATATAGAAATATATTTCAGTTTCATTTCAATTTTCATTTCAACTCCATTCAACGTACATAATATTTTTTTACAACATATATATAACTTATACATAGCACATATAATTTATACAACGCTTGTACAACGCTTATATAACTTATACATTGATCATATAATTTATACATCGCCATTCCATATCGTTTTATATTTAGAAATCTCACATTCCTTTTCGCTTTGCGAAAAATTGTAGCAAGCTCTAAAAATTCCCCGGTCTCTTCTAGAATGTAGAAAACATCCTCACGGTCCCGGTGTCTCTTGTTTCACCGGATTTCGACAACATACATCAAAGATATGATTTTTATAGTTTAATCAACCTTTGCAACACTTAAAAGTGTTGTAACCCTTCAAAATACAAAATAGCTGTTACCTTCAAGTGGAATTCAAAACGAAGTTTAGCGAATTCTTCCAATCCGATTCACGAGGGGCGAATCAGGTCCTGCCACGTTGTAAAGCTCGGAGTCGCGCACCAACCGAGGGTGGTGGCGTCAGGTGCGACAGCGCCTGGTGGTGGTGGCGTCGGTCGAAAGCGTCGAACTTTGGGAGCTCGATTCGAGCAGGATACACCACGAGGGAAGGCGAGGGTTACATGGATTTGAAGAGAATGCGAAGCTCTACAAAATCCCCAACATGGTTGTTCGATTTTACCAAGCGGATTTGGAGTTAAGAAGGAGGGAAGGTAAGAGCAGCTTCCGCCATTCAACGAGAGAGGGATCAGATTTTTACTGGTCAACGCGAAATGAATGGGGAAATATGATTGGCCAATTAATTTATATTTAATTTTTAATTTCTTTATTTCGGAAAATACCCTCCAATCCATACGAACTCCAATTCAAACCCAATGACTATCGCCCCTAGCTAAATACTCTTATTTCGAACACAATGGGATATGTTTCGTAGGCCCATTCGACTGTTTCAGTCAGTTATTCTTCAAATTAAAATATAAAACATTCAAATATGGATTTGAACGTACATTTCAATTTGCCGAGGCCACATACTAATTCTAAAAATTCCAGAAAAATAAATCTAGCTATATTTGGATGATACGGTCCGAACAAAACTGATTTCGTCAAATTTGGAGACCGTTTGAAAAATGGCCATTTTTCGGTCGATCCAAATTGACTAAAAGTAACCAAACACGTTTTCTTTTGCCATGCTCACATATTAACTCCAAAAATTATGGAATTTGAAACCTAGCAATAATTTGATATTCCGGATCCAACAAAAGTGGTTTCGTCGAAAACGGAAGTCGATTGCAAAATGTCTATTTTTTTGGGCTATATTAACTCCATAGCGACCTTTTTGAAAATTCATTTGGCTATAACTTTTGATTCCCCCCTTGAAATTTCGATTTTTTAGATTCGTTAGAAATATATTCTTAAACAAATTTAAATATTTTTGGTTTCACTAAAATCCGGTTTATTTTGCATCCTGTACAGTTAGTCAAAGTTCAAATTCAAATTTTCAAGCTACCCGCCATTTTTGGCCTTGTTTTATAATTAAAATAAATATATTCACTATAACTTCACTCCAAAAGAATTTTTAGTCATTATTATTCAAAATAATTTATTTTAAATATTCAAAATCCACTAAAATAACCAAATTAAAAAAATTTAAATTGATTCTGATTTTCTGGGTTGTTACAATCTCCCTCACTTAAAATCTTTTCGTCCCCGAAAAGGAACGAAGCTGAAAGTTATTTAACTAACCAACTCAACTTTCATTCTGGCTTCCATTCTTCAACTTTTCAGTTCTTAAGAATTTTCTATTTCTTCAAAAATTTGGCTAGCACCCTAAATTTTCGAAAAATTTCGCCGTAACCTCCTTTGTATGGGGAGGGGTTTGGAAATTTATTGGACTGTACTAGGACCCAATAAATCCTAAAAAGCATACACATATTTATAGTGATATATTCTGGTGTCCACAGGGGAGTGTGTATAGATCATAACCCCTGAGAATATATTCTCGTCACTCTATAAATGGTCTTTGTTCCTTAATGACTAGAGAGACGTGTTTATTGTCATCTCCAGACCCATATGTTTTTTTTTATTAATCTGGCAATTTTACCGTTACATTTTATATAGTCCATATCAGTCCTTGGTTCAACCTGTAATATAGTCATCGCCATACAAGCCTCTCGCTCGTACGGTAAACCTTCAACCTCGTCACATAAGCTCCAAATGCTTATGTGGTATATGATAAAGTATGCTATCTTCAAGAAGTATGCCATGCAGTGTAGTTCAAAATTAATTGTTACTATCCTATGGCGACGTTTATAATTTCACACAGAACAACCAGCACTCCGCATTCAATGGCATTCACAGGAGTTGATATATAAATAAAATTGCGCATCCAACTCATTAAGGTTTACCTATTTGTCGGGCACACAAATAAATTCTTTACTCGTCAGCAAATCCATTTACCTGTTCAAACATATATAATGTACATGCATGTATTTCAATCAATTTTCAAATCAGTTCAATATTTGATTCAATTTGCATAAATTTACCCTTCATTCTCTTATGGGTTTTATTATTCCAATGTTATTAATTAAACTAACAATCACCCAACATAACTAGCAATCAATTTATTGATTAACTTTTTCAAATATTTAATAATTGATTTATATACTCTTGTAAAATCATCAGACTATATAATTAAAAAAATTACATCCATGAAAAGGAAACAACAGCAAGGTAGAAAACAATACGGAAATGCAAAATATGGTAAATGTGCCTTGCACCAGAGTTAATCAGAGATATCCACTCTGCAATTGGGATAAGCTTGCTTAATGCTCTCCTCAGTTTCCCAAGTACAGTCCCGCGGATCTCCACTCCAGTGCACTTTGACTAAGTGAATCTTCTTGTTCCTCAGCTCTTTAGTTTCTTTGCCTATAATCTTTATCGGCTCCCTTCTTACAGCTAATTCTTGAGTGATTTCCAAATCTTGTTGCGCGGCTTCTTCCAGGACCAAGTCTGGATCATGCACATGCCTTCGAAGTTGAGATACGTGAAACACATCATGTACTCCAGGCAACTAATCAGGCAATTGAACCCTATAAGCGAGAGTTCCAATCCGTTCAAGTATAGGAAATGGACCAATAAATCTAGGCGCCAACTTCCCTGTTTTACCGAATCGGACTACTCCTCTCATCGGAGAAACCCTCAAATACACATAGTCACCAACAACAAATGCTAAATCTCTTCTTCTCGAATCTGCATAGCTCTTCTATCAGCTTTGAGCTACTAATAATCGTTTCTTAATGAAATCGACTTTGTCTGAAGCTTCATGAATCATATCAGGTCCCAATACAAGTATATTGCCAGGTTCTACCCAACATGCGAGAGATCTGCACGGTCTACCATACAATGCTTCGAATGATGAAATTTTCAGGCTCGCTTGGTAGCTGTTGTTGTATGAGAATTCAGCCAAATGCAAGTGGTCTTCCCATGATCCGCCAAAATCAATAACACAAGCCCGTAATAAATCTTCTAAAATACGATTCACCCTCTCAGTTTGACCATCTGTTTGAGGATGATAAGCGGTGCTCAAGTTCAGCTTTGTTCCCAATTCTGCTTGGAATGCTTCCCAGAATTTACTAGCGAAAATCGGGTCCGATCACTAATGGTACTCATGGGAACTCCATGCAGTTTAAAAATTTCTTTAAAATAAATCTGTGCCATATTTTGAGCGGTTCTATTCGATCTGACAGGTATAAAATGGGCGGTCTTTATGAAACAATCTACGATCACCCAAATGCTGTCATTCCCTCTCCGGGTTCTGGGCAAACCATCTATGAAATCCATAGAAATCTGTTCCCACTTCCAACCCTGAATTTCCAACAGTTGCAACAATCCGGCGAGTGTCTGTTGATCGCTTTTAAGTTGTTTACAAGTAGAACACCTGCTGACATATAAAGAAATGTCTCTTTTCATAGATCTCCACCAGAAGGTATGTTTGATGTCATTATACATTTTACTCACTCTTGGATGGATACTAAGTTTGGATTTGTGACACTCATCCAGCACTTCTTTCCAGAGCTCAGAAATGTTTGGAACACAAATTCGGCCTTTTAACCTCAGAATCCCATCGTTATCAACCTGAAAACTCGAGGGCTCGCCTTTCTGAATTCTCTCTCTGATCTTCTGAATGAAGTGATCATCCTTCTAAAGAGCAGATATGTTATCAATCAACGAAGGCGTGATTATAAGATTGGCGATGATCACATTCTTCCTGATGAGGGCATCAGCCACAACGTTGGCTTTCCCCGAAGTATACAAAATATCAAGATCATATGCCGTGAGAAATTCTAGCCAACGCTGCTGCCTCATATTCAGATCTTTCTGGGTGAATAAATATTTCAATGATTGATGATCGGTATATAATTCGAACTTCTCACCCAATAGATAATGTCTCCATATTTTCATAGCAAACACGATGGCTAACAATTCAAGATCGTGAGTTGCATAATTCTTCTCATGCGGCTTCAATTGACGGCTAGCATAAGCGACTACTTGGCCTCTTTGCATTAATACTGCACCAAGACCTTCTTTAGAAGGATCTGTCCAGACTTTCAAGTTTTGTTTCCATCAATAATTGTTTACATTGGAGCAGCTGCCCATCTTAGCTTTAGCTCTTGGAAAGCTGTCTCACATTCCGAAGTCCAATTGAATCTTGCATGCTTCTTTGTAAGCTTTGCTAAAGAATTAGATATCTTCGAAAAATCTTTAACGAATTTCCGATAATAACTAGCCAATCCAAGAAAACTTCGGACTTCTATAGGTGTAGTTGGCTGCTTCCAATCCTGAATAGCTGTGATCTTACTGGGATCCATACAAATTCCTTCTTTTGATACAACATGGCCAAGAAACTTTACTTCTTTTTGCCAGAATATACATTTGGAAAATTTGGCTTTTAAAACATTCTTTCTGAGAATTTCTAACATTTGTTCCAAATGTTTTTCATGCTCATTTTCTGACTTAGAGAAGATCAATATGTCATCAATGAAAACCAATATGAATTTATTCAATACTTCTCTGAATACTCTGTTCATTAGATCGACAAAATAAGTTGGAGCGTTACATAAGCCGATCGACATTACTAACCACCCGTAGAATAAATCTGGACCTCTAAATGCTGTCAAAGGAACACACTCTTCGGCAATACGAAGCTGATGGAAACCTGTAGCTAGGTCCATTCGTGAAAATACTTGTGCGTCATTCAATCGATCCAACAGATCATCAATCCGCGGCAATGGATATTTATTCTTTAACGCCTACTTGTTCAAGTCACGATAATCCACACATAGTCTGAGAGTACCGTCTGACTTTGGGACAAACACCACTACTGCTCCCCAATCAGAGAAACTAGGCCTGATTAGACCCTTCCATACAAGTTGTCGAGTTTGATTGTCTAACTCTTCTTTTTCCTTCAAGGTCATTCTTCGAATAGCGTGAACTACTGGCCTTGCATTCGGAATTAAAGCGATTTTGAAATCAATTTCTCAACGCAGAGGTAAGCTAACAACTTCTTCAAACACATCCGCATAATTATTCACGACAGGGGTATTTTCTATGTCGACCGGAGTATTCTCTGTAACGACAGGAATATTTTCTTTTTGAGCAGGAGAAACATAAAGAGCTGACTAAAAGTCTTTTCTATCAGAATTCGGACCTTCGCATGGAATGGTTATATAATTCCCTGATTTAATCTTCGCCCTAACGACTCTGTCAGCGCATTTAACCTCAGCTTCATATTTGGTTAACCAATCCAATCCCGAAATAAGATCAAATTCGGTAAAATTCATGACGATCGCGATGGTAGGGAACCGATAACAGGAAAAAGAAACAGGCACCCCACAAATCCAACTAAGATTGAGGGAACCCCTAACCGGATTATGGACAGTCATGGGTTCTTTGAACTTTTCAATTTCAAATCCACTTGTAATAAAGCTTCGCGCCTATATCAAACAATACTTTAACTGGAATGTTTTTGACAGTAGGTGTGCCTTCTAAAACATCTGGCCTCGCTTGACTGTGAAAACCCGTAACTTCCCCGTAAAGGAAAGCGACGGATAGTTTGAGAACAAGCCACAACAGAACGCATATAAAAGAACGTTTCATTGTATATTACAACAATGCATCAGATTACAAGAATATACAGAGTATAAATGAATATTACACAGAAATATCAGAGATTTAAATTACATTTAAATACATAGCAGCGGAAAATAATACAATACACAACTAGAATGAGATATACGGATACAAAGCTTTCCGGATATCGTTCCAGCTGTAAACCAGGATCCTGTGAATATAAATCTGCAAAACCAAAACTACTAGCTGCCCGTGTCAAAATAAGGGCACCCAGAGTTTAGGTTAAAACAATAAACTCCAGGTCAGTCATGTGACTGGTGTGAGAACTAAAACAGTTAATCTTTATTTTTAAAGTTAGGTAAATCAAGGGACCACGCCGTATAACACGGAACGAGTTTCCTCCCAAGAATACCAGTGCATAAAACAAACAGCGCAATGCTAAATAAAGAAAAATGAAGCTATTATAAGACCCAGGTCCCATCACACAATGCAACGCAGCCGAGGATAGGGTTTTCCCTTATAACAGCCAAACATGCTTAATACGTTTAAAACAAATCATTTGATACTACTATAAGTGCATAGTGTATAAAACAACTTCAAATCATAAGTATTAATCATAGGCGGCATGAGCGCCCCATCCCACTATGTCGCCATATATAGGATTACAACTAAAACCGCAAAGTCACGTATTTGGAAATTGGGTTTCCATCTATGAACCGAGGCAAAAGATAGTCCTCAACCGATTCGAGACGCTCTAGCCCGTGTCTCAGGAACAAAACGCATCGTCCCTTGGAGCGACAGGGCCGGTCCACCGATGTGGATTAAAATGCCTGAACACTGCGTTTCCCCGCCCTTTGGGGCGTAGGTGAGCCAACTAAATGACTCCATCGGACCCAGATCGTCCGATCAAACCGGGGCGCCTCGCAACAGCAACAACCACATAAGTCAAACTCGTCAGGGCGTGTAAAACCACTGACGCCACTTCTAACTAGAAAGAAACGCATGCCCTCCCTGAGGTCCGTCTCCCGTTTTTGGTTCATACCGGGTGTGAAGTTCGCGAATTCACGTTACACAAAGCTATGCCACACAGGCTGTGCTTTGATCATCACCACAAGACTTTGCTTTTCAACAGAAGCCTTGATCAATTGCCACTTAGGCATGCCACACAGGCAATTCACTCCATGCGTTTGATATCCATCAATATATAACCCCTGAGCTCGTACGTCTCAGAGAAGGGCGTTAAGCAAGAGAATAAATTCTCCGCCGCCAAACAGATATATATTTAATAGAGATCAATCACACGGACTAAAATCCAATGTCAGACACACAGTCCATTTATAAGTCCGTTCTGGGTCTGAACGAAACCGGAGGCACCTAGTACCCCGCATATCCATCGATCTCCAAGCACGTCTGGACGATCACCAACTGTTTCCATCTTCTTGGGTGTACAGCCCAATCAAGATCATCAGAAATCCCCCAAACGACGTGAAGACTTCTGGTCTTCGACCACCGTCTTCATCTTCGACTTATCGTCGTATCAGTTATTCAGAATGGGATAAACCCGGTCTTTCCGAATAACTCGCGTATATCTTAAGTAAGTGTTACACAAACACAACATACGCCTCATTCCAATTCATTAGTCACTAACCGTAAATTAATCAAGAGAATAATTCCCCAAATATTAACCCCGAAGGCCGAAACCAACATCAGATCAATACCCAGAAAACCATTCTGCTTGGCCAACCGACAGTTAGTTTCTAAATTTCACATTCATAGGGAAAGGTTCCCATTAATTTTATCCAAGATAAATTTCTTGAATTTATTCTCTAATCTTCTTTTGAATTTCGATTCAACTAGTCGGGATTAACGAAACTTACCGAAGTAATCATTTGTTTTAATTTCCCAATCCCAACCTATTTATCCCACGAAGTAAAACTGGTAATACTTCATATCTAACACCACAGTGTTATCGGTAAATTCAATTACCATTTCACGTTCAAATCTAATTAAAGATTTAACTATCGCCTGGAGCAAAACTGGTGATACTCCATTTTCGATCATTTCAATCTAATTAAAGATTCATTAAAACTCCACTTAGTTTTAATCGTTAGCTGGGTTAAAGAATCAGTGTTATTTAAAACACGGTTCACGGTAAACCCAAAATATCATTCCATTAATTATCGGGTTAAAGAACAAGTGTTATTTAAAGCACTGTCCACGATAAACCTAAAAATCAATATCAATTCTATTCCAATTAAATATTGTTTAATTGGTACACTTCATTAAATCTAAATAAAAAGATTTAATCTTTTCTCAACTGGGTTCAAGAACAGTGTTAGTGAAGACACCATTCACGACAAACCCAAATCACATTTGATATTCAATATAAGGTTCTGAATAGAAAATATATCGGCTTATATTCAATATCAAATTCTTCGATTAACAAATGTCGTATTGGAAATAACGATATAAATATATATCTTTCAAATTTCCATAACAACATCCGTATAATCACGAATTCCAACATCGAAATATTCCGAAGACAATTTCGATTCAAATCCACTCCAATGCAATCATTGGAAATTCTGGTTATTTTTAGAACTCTTTTCAAATTCAATTTATTTATTTAAAAATAAATAGAATTATGTTTCTAGTTCAAAACTAGTTCATTTCGATAAAAATCTATTTTTATCTTTTCAAATATGGAGTTTTTCATCCCAATTCTTTCTAAATCATTTCTTATGATTTTACATAAATTATTACTATTTTTAATAATTTTATCAAGGCCCGTACAGTCGATTTCCATCAATGGCCATCGAACTGCACTTACAGCGACCTTTTTCGAATTTGATTTGGACATAACTCCAAATCCAACCGTTAGATTTCAAATTTCTAATATTCGTTAGAAAGCTCTTTTCGATACGAACCCAACGGTTCCGGTTTTAGGAGAATCCGACGGTCGGATCTCCCGTAATGTCCGTTTGAAATAAATGGTCGAAATTCACGAACTGCCGCGGCGCGGCGCGTTCTATTCAGGCCATTATATTATATATATAATATATATTTCATCGATTTCTATTTAAAACGAATTATATAAATAGTTTTAAAATTCGTTTCAAAAGCAATTTCAACTTCCTTTTCAATTCAAATCAAAATTGAATTCTTCTTTATAAATTCGTTTTAAAAATTCATTTCTATTCAATTCAAATTTCAATTCAATTTGAATTCATTTCAATTCGTTATATATTCAATTCATTTCGAAATCGTTATATATTCAATTCATTTCGAAATCGTTATATATTCAATTCATTTCGAAATCGTTATATATTCAATTCATTTCGAAATCGTTATATATTCAATTCATTTCGAAATCGAATAAAATCGATATAAATATCGTTCATGTCAAAATGGCGTCAATCTAATCAACACGGCTTCATAAATTTCTATTTTCAAATATTCTATTTCAAATATTTCTTTTTCAAAATAGTTGTTATTATCAAAATATTTCGTTCAACACATGACCAATCTCAATGGATGAGTACTGTCAACACATGAACCTTTATTTTATATTATAAAGATGTAAATTTTATTACTAAAATATTTCGTTCAACACATGACCAATCTCAATGGATGAAACTGTCAACACATGAACCTTTATTTTATATTGATAAAGATGTAAACTTTATTATTAAAATATTTCGTTCAACACATGACTAATCTCAACGGATGAGTACAGTCAACACATGAACTTTTATCTTATATTATTCTTTATTTTCTAAATTGGAATGAGGCCCAATCAATCACCATATAAGGTTAATTATATGGATTTTCATACAACACATGTATAATAGCATTGAAAAATAATCAACCATCAACCAAAGTGCACTACACTGTATAAGCATCAAATATTGGTATCTAACGCTTGTAACAGCCTGTCAATCAATCGATCGACATATTTAATCAATCAGGATGAGTGAAATTCATATTTCATCCTAACACCCGTGTGGGGTTTTCAAACAATCAAACACAGATTTTAGTTGTGCAGTTGGGCGATGTGTAAAATTTATCGACCCAATCATTGTCCTTCAAATAAGTGTACATAAACAAACCGTTTGGTTTGTAAATGAATATTTTATTTATTCACATTCCCGTTAAAAATTATATTTTTAACGATAAAACATTTTATTTCAACCTATGAATTTCTATTCAATTCATTTATTCAATAAAATGATATCTTTATTTTTCTAACTTATTTTAGAAAATTTCGGCGGCATAACGGTACGATACTAGAAACGGGACGAGGCCTAGCCTTATCCCCGGTCTAGTGAAGGCCCACGCCATTCACACATCAATCAAATTCATTCAATTCACCCAAACAACTCAATTTCAATTCAAATATCCAACTAATCTATGCAACCAAACAAACAAGTCCATGGTCTGTGGACGATTGTGTCGGGTGCTACTAAACACCGTCTGCATCCTAGTATATATATATAACTAGAAAAATAAATTGAAAGGTGAGAAATTCTCACATTATAGCTATCCAGCTCCACGACTCTTCCTAGATATAAATCTTCTTCGTTTTCGCCTTTTTGTCACCTTCGTTGTCCGCTTTCACTACCTATGTAAAAATCGAATTTATTACTGGTATTCCATATATAAAAATCATATTTTTATTTCGAAGTTCAATATATAAAAATCATAATTTTATTTCGAAGTTCAATATATAAAAATCATATTTTTAATTCTCTACCTATATAAAGATGATATTTTTATACTTTTAAAAATATAAAAATCATATTTCTACCTCTTCTATATAATAAAGATTATATTTTTAATACTTTAAAAATATAAAAATCATATTTTTATTACTTTAAAAATATAAGAATCATATTTTTATTTCATAAAAATCATATCTTTTTTTTATCTATAAAACAAGTAGATTCTGATTTATATAATAAATAAAATCAGATTTAAACTAATAAAATCTACATTATAAAACTTACAGTGTTTTTCTTTTTGCGCGAAGAAGAGGGGGGGGGGGTTCATGGTTCGCCGGAGGGTGTAGACGGCGTCGGCGCTGGGTGCTGGTGGAGGAGGATGGCTCGACGTCGGCTGTCGTGGGATTGGGGCTCGGCTTAGGGTTTGGGGACATCGGGGAGGAGCGGGGAAAGGCAGGGACGCGAGGGGAGGCGGTTGGTCGTCGGCGGTGAGGAGGGTGAAGCGGCGGTGGGAGGAGCTCCTCCTGGTGGCAGGCGCGACTTCGACTATTTTTTTTTTATTTCTTTGAGAATGATTTCAACGGGGGGGCCTGGGTATATGGAAGGAGAAAGAGGGAATTCCTTTTTTTATTTATTATTATTTAATTATTTAATTTCTAAAAATGGTACTTTTACATACGACCTCGAAACGAGGCCCACCGCCTATCGTCCATAGCATTTTACCCCCATTCCGAACACAATGGGATATGCATCGTAGGTTGATTTGATCGTTTCGATTAGTTTCCTTTGAATTTACATTTAAATCTCTATATTGAATTTTAAACGTACATTTCAAATTACCGGGGTCACATACAAACTTTAAAAATTCCTGAAAAACATTTTCTAGCTTCGTATTGACGATACGGTCCTAATAAAACTAGTTTCGTCGAATTCTGAGGTCGTTGGAAAAATGGCCATTTTTCAGTCGATTAAAATCAACTGAAACTGGTCAAACGCGTTTTCTTTTGCCACGCTCACATACTGATTCGAAAAATTATGAAATTTGAAACCTAGCAATAACTTGACACTGCGGATCCAACAAAAGTGGTTTCGTCGAAATCCGAGGTCGTTTGCAAAATGTCCATTTTTAAGGGCCTGAATTCCATAACGACTATTCAGAATTTTCAACTGGACATATCTTTTGATTCCCGCTATGAAATTTTAATTTGTCGGATTCGTTGGAAAGATATTATCAATTAGATCCTATTATTTTTGGTTTCACTAAAATCCGGATTGTTTTGCACCCGGTACATTCAATTGAAGTTTGAAATCGAATTATCGTACTACCGCGCCATTTTCAATTCTATTTATAATTATATATAAATATTTATATTCTAACGACGACGTGTATAATATATACGTTTGATTTATATTCAAAATAAATTCCTCGACAATATTATTTAAAATAATCTATTTTAAATATTCAAAATTCGCTATAATCGCCAAAATAAAAATTTCAAACTGGCTCGCATTTTACGGGTTGTTACAATCTCCCCCACTTAAAACTTTTCGTCCCCGAAAAGGAACAAAGTCGAAAGTGGTTTGATTAATCAACTCTACGTTCGATCTGGCTTCCATTCTCCAACTTTTCAGTTTCTGAGAATTTTCAAATTTTCAAAAATTTGGCTAACACCCTAAATTTTTGAAAAATTTCGCCATAACCTCCCCTGCACCGGGAGCATCGGGGAATTTCAAATAGCTTCCCTGGTCCTTCTAATCTCAAAAAGAAAAAGCCAAGCGGCTAGCCAATAGGCTCACAAAATCATCATCACCCAAACAAAACAGTAAATTATGTAGTAAACATGTACCTATTTGTCGGGCAAACAAATTTTATTCTTCGCTCTAGCCTCCTTGCTATGACCTGTTCAAGGTAAGTACAAGTATACACAAGCAAATTCGACCAATTTTCAATATAATTCAATATTTGGTTCAATTAGGCATAATGGTTCAAAATTAGCAAACAAATGAACAAACAACACCAACATCAATCAATTAGTGAATTAGAGTTTCAAATTCGTAATTTTGATACATATACAAAAAATCATGTTTTGATGCCAAATCACAACAATGTATTCTAACTATATTAGTTTTGGTTCTCACACCAGTCTAATGGAAATATATAGAAATCACACCTTCGTCACTCGAAAATAAATGCTGATGATGTTTCGAACCACCATCAGAACATTGTCGGGCTACTAGAGTGCGGTTCTATATCTACCCGGTATATTAAAACTTCGAATATACGTTTGCAAGGCGTATATGCAAATTCTTGATATACTGGACTGTCCAAGTCAATATAAATAAATAATCAACTACGAATAATTGATTTAAATTTTCAAAACAAAATTTGTTTTCACTTTAAAAATATACTCTTCACACTCGTTCTAGGATACTACTGATCCCATTTCTAACGAGTCATTCTAATTGGATATTACTAATCCAATTTCTGATGAATTCTTTCGTACGGTTCTAATGTGTCTTGTTCTCTGCTTTGTAAACCAAAGCTCTGATACCAACTGTGAAAACCCGTAACTTCCCCGTAAAGGAAAGCGGCGGATAGTTTGAGAACAAGCCACAACAGAACGCATATAAAAGAACGTTTCATTGTATATTACAACAATGCATCAGATTACAAGAATATACAGAGTATAAATGAATATTACACAGAAATATCAGAGATTTAAATTACATTTAAATACATAGCAGCGGAAAATAATACAATACACAACTAGAATGAGATATACGGATACAAAGCTTTCCGGATATCGTTCCAGCTGTAAACCTGGATCCTGTGAATATAAATCTGCAAAACCAAAACTACTAGCTGCCCGTGTCAAAATAAGGGCACCCAGAGTTTAGGTTAAAACAATAAACTCCAGGTCAGTCATGTGACTGGTGTGAGAACTAAAACAGTTAATCTTTATTTTTAAAGTTAGGTAAATCAAGGGACCACGCCGTATAACACGGAACGAGTTTCCTCCCAAGAATACCAGTGCATAAAACAAACAGCGCAATGCTAAATAAAGAAAAATGAAGCTATTATAAGACCCAGGTCCCATCACACAATGCAACGCAGCCGAGGATAGGGTTTTCCCTTATAACAGCCAAACATGCTTAATACGTTTAAAACAAATCATTTGATACTACTATAAGTGCATAGTGTATAAAACAACTTCAAATCATAAGTATTAATCATAGGCGGCATGAGCGCCCCATCCCACTATGTCGCCATATATAGGATTACAACTAAAACCGCAAAGTCACGTATTTGGAAATTGGGTTTCCATCTATGAACCGAGGCAAAAGATAGTCCTCAACCGATTCGAGAAGCTCTAGCCCGTGTCTCAGGAACAGAACGCATCGTCCCTTGGAGCGACAGGGCCGGTCCACCGATGTGGATTAAAATGCCTGAACACTGCGTTTCCCCACCCTTTGGGGCGTAGGCAAGCCAACTAAATGACTCCATCGGACCCAGATCGTCCGATCAAACCGAGGCGCCTCGCAACAGCAACAACCACATAAGTCAAACTCGTCAGGGCGTGTAAAACCACTGACGCCACTTCTAACTAGAAAGAAACGCATGCCCTCCCTGAGGTCCGTCTCCCGTTTTTGGTTCATACCGGGTGTGAAGTTCGCGAATTCACGTTACACAAAGCTATGCCACACAGGCTGTGCTTTGATCATCACCACAAGAATTTGCTTTTCAATAGAAGCCTTGATCAATTGCCACTTAGGCATGCCACACAGGCAATTCACTCCATGCGTTTGATATCCATCAATATATAACCCCTGAGCTCGTACGTCTCAGAGAAGGGCGTTAAGCAAGAGAATAAATTCTCCGCCGCCAAACAGATATATATTTAATAGAGATCAATCACACGGACTAAAATCCAATGTCAGACACACAGTCCATTTATAAGTCCGTTCTGGGTCTGAACGAAACCGGAGGCACCTAGTACCCCGCATATCCATCGATCTCCAAGCACGTCTGGACGATCACCAACTGTTTCCATCTTCTTGGGTGTACAGCCCAATCAAGATCATCAGTAATCCCCCAAACGACGTGAAGACTTCTGGTCTTCGACCACCGTCTTCATCTTCGACTTATCGTCGTATCAGTTATTCAGAATGGGATAAACCCGGTCTTTCCGAATAACTCGCGTATATCTTAAGTAAGTGTTACACAAACACAACATACGCCTCATTCCAATTCATTAGTCACTAACCGTAAATTAATCAAGAGAATAATTCCCCAAATATTAACCCCGAAGGCCGAAACCAACATCAGATCAATACCCAGAAAACCATTCTGCTTGGCCAACCGACAGTTAGTTTCTAAATTTCACATTCATAGGGAAAGGTTCCCATTAATTTTATCCAAGATAAATTTCTTGAATTTATTCTCTAATCTTCTTTTGAATTTCGATTCAACTAGTCGGGATTAACGAAACTTACCGAAGTAATCATTTGTTTTAATTTCCCAATCCCAACCTATTTATCCCACGAAGTAAAACTGGTAATACTTCATATCTAACACCACAGTGTTATCGGTAAATTCAATTACCATTTCACGTTCAAATCTAATTAAAGATTTAACTATCGCCTGGAGCAAAACTGGTGATACTCCATTTTCGATCATTTCAATCTAATTAAAGATTCATTAAAACTCCAATTAGTTTTAATCGTTAGCTGGGTTAAAGAATCAGTGTCATTTAAAACACGGTTCACGGTAAACCCAAAATATCATTCCATTAATTATCGGGTTAAAGAACAAGTGTTATTTAAAGCACTGTCCACGATAAACCCAAAAATAAATATCAATTCTATTCCAATTAAATATTGTTTAATTGGTACACTTCATTAAATCTAAATAAAAAGATTTAATCTTTTCTCAACTGGGTTCAAGAACAGTGTTAGTGAAGACACCATTCACGACAAACCCAAATCACATTTGATATTCAATATAAGGTTCTGAATAGAAAATATATCGGCTTATATTCAATATCAAATTCTTCGATTAACAAATGTCGTATTGGAAATAACGATATAAATATATATCTTTCAAATTTCCATAACAACATCTGTATAATCACGAATTCCAACATCGAAATATTCCGAAGACAATTTCGATTCAAATCCACTCCAATGCAATCATTGGAAATTCTGGTTATTTTTAGAACTTTTTTCAAATTCAATTTATTTATTTAAAAATAAATAGAATTATGTTTCTAGTTCAAAACTAGTTCATTTCGATAAAAATCTATTTTTATCTTTTCAAATATGGAGTTTTTCATCCCAATTCTTTCTAAATCATTTCTTATGATTTTACATAAATTATTACTATTTTTAATAATTTTATCAAGGCCCGTACAGTCGATTTCCATCAATGGCCATCGAACTGCACTTACAGCGACCTTTTTCGAATTTGATTTGGACATAACTCCAAATCCAACCGTTAGATTTCAAATTTCTAATATTCGTTAGAAAGCTCTTTTCGATACGAACCCAACGGTTCCAGTTTTAGGAGAATCCGACGGTCGGATCTCCCGTAATGTCCGTTTGAAATAAATGGTCGAAATTCACGAACTGCCGCGGCGCGGCGCGTTCTATTCAGGCCATTATATTATATATATAATATATATTTCGTCGATTTCTATTTAAAACGAATTATATAAATAGTTTTAAAATTCGTTTCAAAAGCAATTTCAACTTCATTTTCAATTCAAATCAAAATTGAATTCTTCTTTATAAATTCGTTTTAAAAATTCATTTCTATTCAATTCAAATTTCAATTCAATTTGAATTCATTTCAATTCGTTATATATTCAATTCATTTCGAAATCGTTATATATTCAATTCATTTCGAAATCGTTATATATTCAATTCATTTCGAAATCGTTATATATTCAATTCATTTCGAAATCGTTATATATTCAATTCATTTCGAAATCGAATAAAATCGATATAAATATCGTTCATGTCAAAATGACGTCAATCTAATCAACACGGCTTCATAAATTTCTATTTTCAAATATTCTATTTCAAATATTTCTTTTTCAAAATAGTTGTTATTATCAAAATATTTCGTTCAACACATGACCAATCTCAATGGATGAGTACTGTCAACACATGAACCTTTATTTTATATTATAAAGATGTAAATTTTATTACTAAAATATTTCGTTCAACACATGACCAATCTCAATGGATGAAACTGTCAACACATGAACCTTTATTTTATATTGATAAAGTTGTAAACTTTATTATTAAAATATTTCGTTCAACACATGACTAATCTCAACGGATGAGTACAGTCAACACATGAACTTTTATCTTATATTATTCTTTATTTTCTAAATTGGAATGAGGCCCAATCAATCACCATATAAGGTTAATTATATGGATTTTCATACAACACATGTATAATAGCATTGAAAAATAATCAACCATCAACCAAAGTGCACTACACTGTATAAGCATCAAATATTGGTATCTAACGCTTGTAACAGCCTGTCAATCAATCGATCGACATATTTAATCAATCAGGATGAGTGAAATTCATATTTCATCCTAACACCCGTGTGGGGTTTTCAACCAATCAAACACAGATTTTAGTTGTGCAGTTGGGCGATGTGTAAAATTTATCGACCCAATCAATGTCCTTCAAATAAGTGTACATAAACAAACCGTTCGGTTTGTAAATGAATATTTTATTTATTCACATTCCCGTTAAAAATTATATTTTTAACGATAAAACATTTTATTTCAACCTATGAATTTCTATTCAATTCATTTATTCAATAAAATGATATCTTTATTTTTCTAACTTATTTTAGAAAATTTCGGCGGCATAACGGCACGATACTAGAAACGGGACGAGGCCTAGCCTTATCCCCGGTCTAGTGAAGGCCCACGCCATTCACACATCAATCAAATTCATTCAATTCACCCAAACAACTCAATTTCAATTCAAATATCCAACTAATCTATGCAACCAAACAAACAAGTCCATGGTCTGTGGACGATTGTGTCGGGTGCTACTAAACACCGTCTGCATCCTAGTATATATATATAACTAGAAAAATAAATTGAAAGGTGAGAAATTCTCACATTATAGCTATCCAGCTCCACGACTCTTCCTAGATATAAATCTTCTTCGTTTTCGCCTTTTTGTCACCTTCGTTGTCCGCTTTCACTACCTATGTAAAAATCGAATTTTTTACTGGTATTCCATATATAAAAATCATATTTTTATTTCGAAGTTCAATATATAAAAATCATATTTTTATTTCGAAGTTCAATATATAAAAATCATATTTTTAATTCGCTACCTATATAAAGATGATATTTTTATACTTTTAAAAATATAAAAATCATATTTCTACCTCTTCTATATAATAAAGATTATATTTTTAATACTTTAAAAATATAAAAATCATATTTTTATTACTTTAAAAATATAAGAATCATATTTTTATTTCATAAAAATCATATCTTTTTTTTTATCTATAAAACAAGTAGATTCTGATTTATATAATAAATAAAATCAGATTTAAACTAATAAAATCTACATTATAAAACTTACAGTGTTTTTCTTTTTGCGCGAAGAAGAGGGGGGTTCATGGTTCGCCGGAGGGTGTAGACGGCGTCGGCGCTGGGTGCTGGTGGAGGAGGATGGCTCGACGTCGGCTGTCGTGGGATTGGGGCTCGGCTTAGGGTTTGGGGACATCGGGGAGGAGCGGGGAAAGGCAGGGACGCGAGGGGAGGCGGTTGGTCGTCGGCGGTGAGGAGGGTGAAGCGGCGGTGGGAGGAGCTCCTCCTGGTGGCAAGCGCGACTTCGACTATTTTTTTTTATATATTTCTTTGAGAATGATTTCAACGGGGGGGCCTGGGTATATGGAAGGAGAAAGAGGGAATTCCTTTTTTTATTTATTATTATTTAATTTCTAAAAAAGGTACTTTTACATACGACCTCGAAACGAGGCCCACCGCCTATCGTCCATAACATTTTACCCTCATTCCGAACACAATGGGATATGCATTGTAGGTTGATTTGATCGTTTCGATTAGTTTCCTTTGAATTTACATTTAAATCTCTATATTGAATTTTAAACGTACATTTCAAATTACCGGGGTCACGTACGAACTTTAAAAATTCCTAAAAAATATTTTCTAGCTTCGTATTGACGATACGGTCCTAATAAAACTAGTTTCGTCGAATTCTGAGGTCGTTGGAAAAATGGCCATTTTTCAGTCGATTAAAATCAACTGAAACTGGTCAAACGCGTTTTCTTTTGCCACGCTCACATACTGATTCGAAAAATTATGAAATTTGAAACCTAGCAATAACTTGACACTGCGGATCCAACAAAAGTGGTTTCGTCGAAATCCGAGGTCGTTTGCAAAATGTCCATTTTTAAGGGCCTGAATTCCATAGCGACTATTCAGAATTTTCAACTGGACATATCTTTTGATTCCCGCTATGAAATTTTGATTTGTCGGATTCGTTGGAAAGATATTATCAATTAGATCCTATTATTTTTGGTTTCACTAAAATCCGGATTGTTTTGCACCCGGTACATTCAATTGAAGTTTGAAATCGAATTATCGAACTACCGCGCCATTTTCAATTCTATTTATAATTATATATAAATATTTATATTCTAACGACGACGCGTATAATATATACGTTCAATTTATATTCAAAATAAATTCCTCGACAATATTATTTAAAATAATCTATTTTAAATATTCAAAATTCGCTATAATCGCCAAAATAAAAATTTCAAACTGGCTCGCATTTTACGGGTTGTTACATTGACTGACTAAGGGTGCTGAAGTTTCTGCCACTTCATTTACTTGTACGATTTCCGACTTTTTTAAGAGCTGGCAAACCTTTGAAAGATGACCAACATGATGGCAAAGATTGCATTTTCTATTCTCTTGAAACTTGTTATTGGATTTTGACCCAACATTTCTTTCTTTCTTCAAGGATTTGCAATTCCCTTGAAAATGCCCTTGCTTATTTCAGTTATTGCATATGGCAGTCGTTACTGGTCCTTTCCCAGACTTAACCTTTTTCCTATTGACCCTAAGCTTCTTTCTGGCCCCAGATGTCGTAATTACCTCAGGCGCGTACTTGCCTCTGGGCTATCAGTTTCGAATTTCCTTTTGTTGCTAGAGCTACATTCCTCTTCGTCTTCCAAAAGGCCTTGCTTATCAAGATCTTTATACTGGTAAGCCATACATATCATTTTAGAAAAAGGTAACTTCACATGTGCAGTTACACTACTTTGGTATTTTCTTTGGAGCCCGTTAATAAACCTCAGATTCTTCCTCTTAGGATTTTGAATTAGATGCGGGGCAAAACGAGAAAGTTCATTAAACTTCTTATGATATTCTGGAATGGTCATATCTCCTTGTATCAGTTAACAGAATTCATCATATAGTCGATCAGTTATTTCTGGAGGAATAAATTTTTCATTGAAAATTTCTTTAAATCTATCCCAGGTAATATTACCTTCTGGATTATCCTTAATAACGGTTTCCCACCAGATTAAAGTTTCGTCTTTGAGTGCCCAAGTTGCCAGTAATATTTTCTGATCATCTCTCAGCTCTGATACCACGTGTGACGACCCCAAACCCCCATTCCACGGTGGCAAGGGTATTCTTTGAAATATAACATATAAACAGTAACAACATAATAGAAATATATATTACACCAGATAATGTACATCAAATAATAATCATCAGAGTTACACAGTATACAGGATCAAACTTAGTACAACATACAGTTTCACCTTTATATAAAATGTCTACAGTGGAATCAAACATAATATACATAACAGGAGCTAAACAACATAAAAGAAATCATAGAATCCATCTTCAGCTCCATAGTTATTTAGAAAGAGCCTGCTAAAACCTGAATACAAGGCTGCCCATGTGGAAAATAAGGCACCCTAGTTTGCACGTGAAACAAACTACGAGTCAGTCATGGGACTGGTATGAGAAATCTACTTAGCTTATTTTACAATAAGGTTAATCACAGGACCACGCCGCTAACGTGGAAGGGGTTTACTCCATTGGATTGGCAGTGCTTAAAACAAGTAAATTGTTTAAACATCGCAATGCTTTTTACAAAAATGAAGCCATTATAAGACTCAGGTCCCATCACACAATGCAACGCAAGCCGGAGGATAGAGTTTTACCTTATAATGGCCAAAATATGCTTGATACGTATAAAACAAAATCATTTGATATTATTACTAGTGTTTATATGTTTCAAAAACAATTTCAATCGTAAGTATCAATCATAGATGGCATGGGTACCATATATCATGTCGCCATATATAGGTTTACAATCAAAACCGCACGATGTCGTATTTAGAAATTGGATTTCTGTCATGAACAAAGGCAAGGGATCGTCCTTACCGCTTCGAGACAATCGAGCCCATGTCTTAGGATCAGAGCTCGAGTGACCATTGGATCGTCAGGGCCGGTCCACACGGAGTGGATTAAAATGCCTGAACACTGCGTTTCCCCGCCCTATAGGGCGTAAATTTGGTCTTTATAAAGACCATCCATCGACTCCGCAGAGACCAAAATAACCGAGGCACCTCGCTATCCATCATCCACATAAGTAAAACGTCAGGGCTTGCAAAACGCTGACACCACTCCTAGCCAGAAGGAAACTCATGTCCTCCCTGATGTCCTCTCCCGTTTCTGGCTCATACCGGGGTGTGAGGCCTGCGAATCAACGCTATACACAAAGCTATGCTATTTAAAGCTGTGCTTTGATCGTCAACCACAAGGCTCTGCTTTTCAACAAAAGCCTTGATCACTACATCACAGCATGCCACGTTGTCAAGCTACAACGTAAAACGCACATCCATTTACAAGTCCATCCTGGGTCTGAACGAAACCGGAGGCACCTTATTCCTCGTCCTATATGTCCAATACATGAGAGAGGTCCTCGCACATCTGAACGATCAATAAGTACGTCCGGACAACCACCACTATAACCCCTTCAGGGCAGCAACTCCCATCAAAGGTATCAGTAGCCATCCATTCGATGTGAAGATCCCCGGTCTTGCACCGTCTTTACATCTTCGACTTCTAATCGTCGACCAATTATTTGAAATGAGAATTAGCTTGACCTTTTCAAATAATTCACGTATATTTAGAATTTCAAATCAATTCATTTCCATGGTTAAATTATTTGACATCCATAATTCAGTTCATTAATGTAATTTTCATGTCAAACACATTCAACCATCAAATATCCAATAAACCTAGTAAATTCGGTTTATTTCAATTCCATATCGTTTATAATATTTTATAACGATTTATCGCTATTTTTATTTATTTAAAAATATCCCATTTATTCAAACAGCGCTTCAGGCCATAACGCGGCCATGACACTGTTTTCATTTAGATTTGAATTAAAAATTTCACACAATCTAACTGTTGGATCTTTACAAATTTTATATCATTGGAAAGATCTTTTCAAAGCGGACCCAACTGTTCCAGTTTTGGGAAAATCCGACGGTCAGATCTCCCAGTACAATTGTTTAAAGTTGAACTTTCAAAATATGAACTACAACGTCGTTATTCATTTTATTTTAATTATATATATATATATATGTATAATCCATTCTGGCGTTGTTTTCATTCAGATTTGAATTAAACATTTCACACAATCTAACAGTTGGATCTTTACAAATTTGGTATCGTTGGAAACATAATTTCAAAGCGAACCCAACGGTTTCGGTTTCGGGAAAAATCTTACGGTCGGATCTCCCGTAATTATCTTTTAAAATCACGATTTCAAAATACGAACTGCAGCATCGTTATTCGTTTTATTTTAGTTATATTTATATATATATAAATATAATCTGTTCTTCGATTCCCAAACCATTTTCATTTCATATATTTGGTAAAAATAACATTTCTACCCAACAAATATTTATTTCAACACATGACTATTTTTAACACTTCATATATATATAAAAATGTGACTTTTATTGTTAAAACAATTTATTTCAAACATGAATATTTTTATCGATTCATATATATAATAAAAATGTGATTTTTATTGTTAAATCAATTTATTTCAAATATGAATATTTTATATACTTCATATACATGATAAAAATGTGATTTTTATCTTTCAAACTATTCATTCGTCATATGAATATTTTTCCAACATATGAATATATTTCAACACATGAATATAAATCAAACACATGAATATTTCAGAAAATTTTGACAGCATAACAGTAGGGGTTCAAAACCGGCACCATCCCGAGTACGGCTCCTCGCACTACCTTATGTCTCGCGGCGTTCCCTAAGGGGCTTATCCTTATAATCTAAATATTTCGATCATTTTCATATCACAATGGATTTTTCCACAAACAATTCCAACTTTGTTTCAACCACAAACAATCATTGTCAACCATTCGCATCTATCAACCAAATTTCACGTCAACCAAAATCCAAACAATCACAATCAATATATATCGTCCATGGTTTGTGGACGAGGGGAGTATATATATATATATATATATATATATATATATATATATATGTGTGTGTGTGTGTGTGTGTGTGTGTATGTATGTATGTATTTATAGAAATATATTTCAATTTCATTTCAATTTTCATTTCAACTCCATTCAACGCACATATGATTTTTTTACAACGTATATATAACTTATACATCGCACATATAATTTATACAACGCTTATACATAAGGTGTACAACGCTTATATAACTTATACATCGATCATATAATTTATACATTGCCATTCCATATCGTTTTGAATTTAGAAATCTCACATTGCTTTTCGCTTTGCCAAAAATTGTAGCAAGGTCTAAAAATTCCCAGGTCTCTTCTACAATGTAGAAAACGTCCTCACGGTCCCGGTGTCTCTTGTTTCACCGGATTTCGACAACATACATCAAAGATATGATTTTTATAGTTTAATCAACCTTTGCAACACTTAAAAGTGTTGTAACCAAAACAGCCGTTACCTTCAAGTGGAATTCAAAACTAGGTTTAGTGAATTCTTCCAATCCGATTCACGAGGGGCGAATTAGGTCCTGCCACGTTGTAAAGCTCGGAGTCGCACGCCAACCGACAATGGTGGCGTCAGGTGCAACGGCGCCTGGTGGTGGTGGCTCGGTCGAAAGCGTTGAACTTTGGAAGCTTGATTCAAGCAGGATACACCACGATGGAAGGCGAGGGTATATGGATTTAAAGAGAATGTGAAGCTCTACAATATCCCCAACATGGTCGTTCGATTTTACTGAGCGGATTTGGAGTTAAGGAGGAGGGAAGGTAAGAGCAGCTTCCGCCGTTCAACGAGAGAGGGATCGCGTTTTTACTGGTCAACGCGAAATGAATTGGGAAATATGATTGGCCGGTTAATTTATATTTAATTTTTAATTTATTTATTTCAGAAAATACCCACCAATCCATACAACTCCAATTCAAACCCAACGACTATCGCCCCTGGCTAAATACCCCTATTGCGAACACAATGGAATATGTTTCGTAGGCCCATTCGACTGTTTCAGTCAGTTATTCTTCAAATTAAAATATAAAACATTCAAATATGGATTTGAACATACATTTTAATTTGCCGGGGCCACATAATGATTCTAAAAATTCCAAAAAAATAAATCTGGCTATATTTAGATGATACAGTCCGAACAAAACTGATTTCGTCAAATTTGGAGACCGTTTGAAAAATGGCCATTTTCTGGTCGATCCAAATTGACTAAAATTAACCAAACACGTTTTCTTTTGCCATGCTCACATATTAACTTCAAAAATTATGGAATTTGAAACCTAACAATAATTTGACATTCCGGATCCAACAAAAGTGCTTTCGTCGAAAACGGAGGTCGTTTGCAAAATGTCTATTTTTACGGGCTATATTAACTCCATAGCGACCTTTTTGAAAATTCATTTGGCCATAACTTTTGATTCGCGCTATGAAATTTCGATTTTTCAGATTCTTTAGAAAGACATTCTTAAATAGATTTAAATATTTTTGGTTTCACTAAAATTTGGTTTATTTTGCATCCTGTACAGTCAATCAAATTCAAATTCAAATTTTCAAACTACCGCGCCATTTCAAGCCTTGTTTTATAATTAAAATAAATATAATCACTATAACTTCGATCCAAAAGAATTTTTAGTCGTTATTATTTAAAATAATTTATTTTAAATATTCAAAATCCACTAAAATAGCCAAATTAAAAAAAAAATGTTTCTGATTTTCCGGGTTGTTACAAACATTATGTACTCTGGACAACCATTCTGGTAACCGGATCTTGTAAGCCAGAGGTCCAATCTTTTCCAATATCGGGAATGGATCAACATATTTGGGCGATCATTTTCCTGTCTTCCCAAATTGGTAACTCCTCTCAATAAAGAAACCTTCATGAATATCGGGTCAACAACAATAATTTCCAAATCTCCTCTTCTAGAATCTGCATAACTTTTCTGTTGGATTTGAGCTTCCTTCAACCTTTTCTTGATCAAATCCACCTTATCTTCTGCTTCAAGGATCATATCTGGGCCTAACACAAGTCAATTACCAGAATCTATCCAACATGCAGGAGATCTGCAAGGTCGACCATAGAACGCTTCAAACAGTGACATTTTTAATCTTGCTTGGAAGCTATTGTTATATGAGAACTCTACAAGACGTAAGTGATCTTCCCATGATCCTCCAAAATCAAGGATACATGCTCGCAACAAATCTTCCAAGATTCGATTTACTACTTCAGTCTGTCCATCTGTCTGGGATTGGTAAGCAGTGCTAAGATTCAACTTCGTCCCCAACTCTGACTGAAATGCTTCCCAGAACTTACTAGTGAAGATCGTATCTCGATCACTAACAATACCATTGGGTATTTCATGCAGACAAACAACTTCTTTCACATACAACTAAGTAAGACTTTAAGCTATTCTATTTGCCTCAACTGGAAGAAAATGGGCACTCTTCGTTAGACGTTCAACTATATCCCAGATATCCTCATTACCTTTTTTGGTTCGAGGCAAATCATAAATGAACTCCAATGATATCTAGTCTCACTGTCATTCTGGAATCTCTAGTGGTTGTAATAACCCAATGACCTTCTGCTGACACTCTTAACTTGTTGGCAAGTTGGACACCTGCTAACATATATCGAGATATCTCTCTTCATAGACTTCCACCAAAATGTGAGCTTTAAATCTCGATACATCTTATATACCTCTAGATAGATACTGAGTATGGATTTATGACACTCATCCAGTACTTCTCTCTTGAGCTCCAGAATATCTGGAGCACAAATCCGACCTTTTCATCTCAAAACTCTTTTATTATCGACCTGGAAGTTCGAGACTTCACCCTCCTGAATCCTCTTGTGAATCTTCTGAATAAACTCATAATCTTTTTGAAGGACAGAAATTTTCTCAATCAATGAGGGTGTAACAATTAGATTAGCAATAATATCATTCTTTCTACTGAGCGCATCTGCTACAACATTGGCTTTTCCTGGAGTGTATAAATATCTAGATCATACACCGCCAGAAACTCCAACCAACTGCCTCATATTCAAATCTTTCTGGGTGAAGAGATACTTTAACGATTTATGATTAGTATACAACTCAAACTTCTCACCTAATAGGTAGTGCCTCCAAATTTTCAGTATAAATACCATTGCAAGCAACTCTAAGTCATGAGTGGCGTACCTTTTCTCATGTAGTTTCAATTGACGACTTGCATAAAAAATCACTCGGCCTCTTTGCATTAGCACTACACCCACTCCTTCACTAGAAGCATTTGTATAGACGGTTATATCTTAATTACCATCTATAATCATTAACACAGGTGCAGTGGTTAGTCTTTCCTTTAATTCTTGACATGCTACTTCACATTCTAAAGTCCAAATAAACTTAGTATGCTTCTTCGTCAATTTCGTCAAAGGACAAGACAATTTCGAAAAATCCTATACAAACTTCATATAATAACTAGCCAATCCAAGAAAACTTATGACTTTAGTAGGGGTCTTTGATTGCTTCCAATCTTGGATACATGCAATCTTGTTCGAATCTACCGAGATTCCTTCCTTTGATACTACATGCCCAATAAACTTTTCCCATCTTTCCAGAATTGGCATTTGGAGAATTTAGCCTTCAATATATTTCTTATTAGAATTTCCAATACTTGTTCCAAATGCTTTGCTGCTCTTCCTTTGTCTTAGAGAAGATAAGGATATCATCAATGAAAACTAGCACGAACTTATTAAACATCTCTCAGAATATCCAGTTCATCAAATCTACAAAATAACCGGAAGCATCACATAATTCGAAGGACATTACTAACCATTCATAAAATAAATCTGCCCCTAAAAAGTAGTTAAAAGAATGCATTCTTCTACAATCCTTAATTGATGGAAATCTATAGCTAGGTCCATTTTAGAGAATACGTGAGCTCCAATAAATCATCTATGCAGGGAAGCGAGTACTTATTCTTGAGCGTTTTCATATTGAGGTCCCAGTAATCCACACATAACCTGAGAGTACCATCGGACTTCAAAATAAATACCACTACTACTCCCCAACTCGAGAAACTTTGCCTAGTCAGACCCTTCCATACTAATCATTATTTTGATTGCTAAACTCTTCTTCCTCTTTTAACGACATCCTTTGAAATGCATGCACAACTGGCCTTGCATTCAGAATCAAATCAATCCCGAAGTCAATCTCTCTCTCTCCATGGAGAAAGACTCTTTACTTCTTCAAACACATTCGGATATCTTTTAATAACCGGGATAGATTCTAGAGGAGCGGGGAAAACACCAAGAGTAGACCAAAATTCATTCCTATCTAAATCCGGGACTTCACGGGGTATCTTTACAAAATTTCCAACTTCGGTTTTCACACTAACGATCCTTTCCGCACATCTATCATCAACTTTGAACTAAGTCAACCAATCCAACCCAAGTATAATATCAAATTCAACGGACAACCAATTGGGGGGAAAATAGATAACGAGAATAGGAGATACACAATCTAAAGTACAAACAAAGGTCGATTGAGCCTCCGATTGGGTTTCTAACACAAAAGGGTTCTTTAAGATATTTGAGTTCTAGGCTTAGCATCTTACCCAAATTACTTGAGATAAAGCTACGTGATGCCCATGTATCAAACAATACTTTAACCGGAATATCATTAACAGTAAGTGTACCTTCTAAAACATCTGGCATTCCCCTTCCAGCTTAAGGTGTCGGAGCCTTTGGTACATTATAAATATGAGCCATCTTAGAGTTCTTCAACAGTGGGCAATTCGATTTTATGTGGCCTTTTTTGTAGCAATTGTAACACTCCTTGTTTTCCAGAAACTTCTGGCTAGTTTCAGATTCATTTATCTTTTGCTTTTTTGGAGCTTTGCAGTTCTTTGACAAACATCCTGGCTTATTACAATTGAAGCATGTGATATCCTTTAACCAATCATACTTAGGCTTCTTTACTTTCCTCTGGCTTCTTATTTGCAAACTCTCTCTTCTTGCCAGAATTCCCTCTCTCTTTGTCTTCCAAAGAATTTTGTTTGTCGAAGTTCTCGTACCGGCAAGCCATTTCCACCATTTCAGAGAAAGAAAGCTTCACATGAGCAGTCACGCTGTTCATATATTTCCTTTGGAGTCCGTCTATGAATCTCACGATTTTCTTTAACGAAACTTGAACCAGCTCTGGGCCAAATCGAGAAAGCTCGTTGAATTTGCCCAAGTACTCCAGAACAACCATATCACCTTGCTTTAGATTGGAGAACTCATAATACAGACACTCTACTGCTTCTGGGGGAACAAACTTTTCTTTGAAAATTTCTTTAAATATGTCCCAAGTGATGATTCCTCTAGGATTACCCATTGTAACTATTTCCCACCATATTAGAGCTTCATCCTTTAATAACCAAGATGCCAAGAATTTCTTATGATCTCCGTTCAATCTCAAGCCTTCGAAAATCCTTTTATAGGAACATATCCAAGCCCGTGCTTCAATAACAGGCTCTTTGCCTGAGAATGGCACTCCTCCCAAATTCTTATATTTCTTTGCAAGCACTTCTAGATCGGGTTCTTGCTACGGGGGCACAATTGGCTCATTTAGTTGCTGGGCTGCAGCATTACCTCTACCTCTTCCACCTCTGCCACTCGTTTTCTACTATATTTGCAAAATAGTAAGAAAAGAGTTAGGATAACAGAAAAGATATCGTAAGGAAATGGTATGTGCATAAAGGCCGCAAAACAAGCATATATATTCATAGAAATGGGTTTACCGGGGGTAGGTTACTCTGTTGTACTCATTTTAGGATGTTACTAATCCTATCTATAATGAGCCACTCATCCTAGAATCTTACTGATCCTATCTCTGATGAGTTAGTCAATATGTTATACTCCAAAACTAAGGTTAATCCGAAGCTCTGATACCAGATGTGATGACCCAAACTCCCGACCCCCAGAAGAAAGGATAATCACTAGAATATAACACATTAACATAACAACAGAAGATAAACATTACATTACAATACATAATGTACATCATATAACAATAGCGAATTAATATCTGAGTTTACAACATCCGGACCATAATTATACATAGCAGTTTCAAATAGCACACATAGGAATTAAAGATAGTCAACATAAATAAGTCTGGGAGAGTCCAAAATAATATCAACTCATACTCTACCTCCAAGTCCAAAAACCAGCTTCCATAACTCCGATACACATCCAAAAAGATACAAGCTAAAGACCTGAATACTAGGCGGCCCGTATGAAATTATGGGCACCCGAGTTTGCAAGGGAAAAACAATCTACGAGTCAGTCGTGGGACTGGTATGAGAAACCCCACAGTTATTCTTAACTTGTTTTAAAATAAAGCATATCACGGGACCATGCCATATAACATGGAACGGGTTTACTCCACACGAATGCCAGTGGATAAAACAAAAATTCAATGCTTTTTGAAAAAATGAAGCCATTATAAGACTCAAGTCCCATCACACAATGCAATGCAAACTGGAGGATAGAGTTTCACCTTATAATGTCCAAATATGCTTGATACGAGAAAATCTAAATCATTTGATAATATTATTAGTGTATAAGTGTTGAAAACAATTTCAAAAATAAACGTGTCAATCTTAGACAGCATAATACCTCATCCTATTATGTCGACATATAGGTTTACAACTGAAAATGCAAAGTCTCGTATTGGAAATTGGATTCCATCATGAACCAAGGCAAAGGATCTACCTTATCCGATTTGGACCATCTCTAGTAAGATGTCCAGGAATCACACGCATGCGTCCCTTGATCGGTAGAGCCAGCCTACCAATTCCCGGTGAGTTCGGTTACTCCTGAATAATATGTTCCTCGGTCCTATCGGGCCATCATCCTGGTCGTTTGATTGAACATCATCCAAGGCGCCTTGATTCCAACATCCACATAAGTATATCTGTCCGAGCTCCATACCATGGCATAACTTTTAGCTAGAAGGAAATGCATGTCCTTATTCTATGGCTTTTCATCTTGTTTTTGGCTCATTTTAGGGTGTGATGCCCTAGAGTCAACGTACCATAAAGCTCTGCTTTTCAACAAATGTTTTGATCAATCTATCAGTAGCACTTCGCATGACACACTGTCATTCCATTCCATACCACTGATGTCTATTAATATATAACCTCTAAGCTCATACGTCTCAGAGAAGGGTGTTAAGCTAAGAGAATAAATTCTCCACCACCAAAAAGATATATATTTAGTAGAGATCAATTAATACATCATGGAATACCATGTCAGACATACATCATGGAATACCATGTCAGACATACATCTATACTGTTCGGTTTCAACAGTTAAATCGACATGTTAATTCAACAGTTTAAAACCATAATTCAACTGGATCTATGCATAAATTAGTAAATCGAAGATTTTTCCCTTTCGAAGCTTTATTGTTCTTCACGAAATCGATTTGAGTCTTGGTTGATTCGAACCCGAGCCCCCAAAGTAGCGAGCCACCATAGATATCCACGAACACATGATCTCGAAGGTGTCGAACACAATCGAGAATCAGGATTGTCGATGCTAGCCAAATTAGGATTTTAGGGTTTTGTTTGATTTCGAATTTTCGGGGTTTTTGTTTTCTGAAAACATGAATTATAAAATGAAAACCATTGGCCTTTATTTTATAATATGGTGACCCAAAATTTTTCAATAAATTTAGCCCTTAAAACCCTCTTACCAATTCAAAACAAAAGGAAAGTCAACACTTGATCCCCCTTTTTGTTGTGAACGGTTCTCATCCTTTTCAAGTGTTCTTATGTGTGACCCTATAGGTTATTACAACGTTGGCAATGATTTTAAATCGTATTTAAAATCATAAATAGTGACTGGCATCTAGCAATACGTCATTGCTACCCAAGTTATAATAAGATCAACGATTCGATACAACCATTTCTTTGACCAGTGTATCAATGTAATATAATCCTTTTAACCAATATATCCAGGATTAAACTCGAGGCATGGAAAGTATCACCCTCTTTATACTTTAACCCTTTTATTTTGATCAATGAGTAGACTATATAAAACAAATCAATATTTGAGCATGACAATGCATTTCATAGTCTAATTCAATCATGACGCCCATGGATATCACCACAAATATATTGTAAGGTTAAACTCCATTAGATCATTCCCAATTTTCATTTGATTCGAGATGTATCCAATAATCATCGTTATCGTATACTCTGTTACAAGTAACTTTAGATGATATCAAACACAAATATCCTCGAATAAAATTATAATGATTTCAGGTCTGAGGACCAGTATATCACTGTCACTATGAGAATAACCTATGATACTGTTAATTATATTTCATGTAGTTTTCTCACGTTGGGTCAGCCCAATACGCTATTCTCCAATACGTATTTATGTCTTGACATTAATATCACGTATAATAATGATCAATGAGATGTGATCATCAATCAACATACTAGTCTTAATGTCTTATTGTTGTCCTATATAAACAATAAAACTTGACTAGGGACATTTAAGAATCATAATACTTAATATATTATATAATCTCAAGTTCAAGTCACTTACTTTAACTATATAAATCCATAGTATTATTCTTAGGACTTCTATTATGTTAATATTTATATTATGCAGTAAATATATCATAATAGAATATTTTATTCCAAATAAAATAACATCAACAATGTTATTAATCATATCAAATGGATTGCCTCTAGGGCATAAACTCTAACAATCCCTCACTTGCACTAGAGTCAATCATTCATGTATCGTATACTCATGAAACTAGTGTGACCATTAAACTTTTGCTGCGACACAGTTTAATTCAGTAGGTCTGCAACATTACATCTTTTGCAACTTTGCAGATATGTTTATTTCCTATGTGAACAACTTCACATAAGAATTATATTTCTTAAAAATACGTTTGGATTGATAGTGAGTTTAAGTTTCTAGGCCTGAGCAATAGCCACATTGTTATCTCAATGTAAATCATTGGATCAACAATGAATTAAGTTTAATTATGAACTTCTTAACCCAAATATTTTCTTTCTTAGAATCAGTATTTATTTCTTGTTTAAAAATTAACATTGTTTACAATAATTAATGTGTTATCAATATATAACATTAGAATTATTGTGTCACTCCCACTCAATTTCTTGTATATCCAAGATTCAATGGTATTTTGTGGCTTTCGAGACATTTCGAATTCTATTTCATTCCCTTTGGTATCTAAGAGATTGGATCTCCTTTAAAAGGGATACCAATTCGAGCAGTAAACATTTTATTCTCATAGGATTTATAGAAATAATATCCATTTGTTTCTTGTGGATATTCCATGAATAGTTATCTGATATGGATCCGATCTTATCAGATGAAGGACGCTTAATAAATGCCTTGCATCCCAAATCCTTGCATTAAACACACTATGGCATTTTCTAGTCCATATCTTATATGGCGTCTTCAAACTCGTTTTGGTAGGATTAAATGCAATTGTTCTAAATTTAATTTATTGGAAGATATATATGACTAATCATTAATCGTACTATATTTTATACGGTGCGATTTCTCCTTTCAGACGCACTATTCCAATATGGTGTTTTAGATGGAGTGAGTTGTGAAACAATTTCAAACTCGTTTGGATAGTCATTAAATAATTGTCTTAAATATTCTCTTTTGATATGTTTGAAAAGTATTTAATTTTCTATTAAAATTGGTCTTTAACTTCACTTTGAATTCTTCGGTTTCAAAGGATTCTGATATGTTTTTCATAAGATACACATATCTGTATCTACTGATATCATCAGTAAATATAATGAAGTAAAAAAACCTGCCTCTAGCTTATGTATTCATTGTTCTATATACATCATTATGTACGAGACCCAATACTGATAATTCATTTACGGTGTCAAGTGAAAGGTGATTCAGTTATTTTGCCTAATAAACAAAATTTGCATTCTACATATAATTCAAAATCAAAAGATTTCAAAAATTCCATCATAATGGAGTTTTGGTATACATTATTGTTTATATGGGCTTACTGGCATGCTAAAGGTGTGTTGGATTTAAATCACAAAATTTAATCCACTCAACATTTATGTTAGGTACATTATAGTTAACCATTTATAAATATCATTAACTATTTGTAAAATTCCATATATATTTCGTTTAAATAAAATGAATAACAATTGTTCTTTTATTACAAATGAAATTTAAACTTGTCTAAATAAGATTCATAATAACTTTATTTTATATGGAATTTCATAATAATTATTATTTTTATTTATTTAATTAATCCAGTATATAGAACAAGAATCAACTTCCTATGGATAATCCAACAACATTTGCTTCATTTCCAATCGTAAGTCCAGTTGTCCTTTTATCAGATTTCTACTTATTTTGCAATTTCTGTAAATTTACATAAATTTATGTGATTCGTATCCAGTATTTAATACTAGAAATGTATAAGTAGAATATTATAACATCTATATCTTATTCAGTTGAAGTCACACTTCAATTTTGTTTTAGATCTTCGTATATGTAAAACAATTACGTTTAGTTTGTTTGAGGACAATCCTCAAATTTTAATGTTAGTTAATAAAATTGATTTAATTCAATTTATCCTTCTCAATGATTAATTTAAATTATTGGAGTTATTTATCATTTAACATCTATAGTAGATAATAAATAATAACTGATTCTTTAATATTTATTTAATATAAATTAACATAAATGTATATATTTTAAACTAAAATACACTCCCACTCAAATTAACATCCCTATATATATATATCAATATATATATAATGGTGTTCCAAGATCCATATCTAGTCATGCCTTGACCTTGCTTTGGCTAATCCCAAAACACAACCTTTAAGGTAGACATCTTATGTCAATTATATCGAGTATGTAAATCCTGGATCGCATGATGAACATTTTGTTCAGTATTATTCATTTTCTCAAATATAGAATAATTCATGTTGTTGTCTCTAAGTCATTATCTTATTATGCAGCTTAGTTAAGTCAGACCCAATAATACAATTCAAGTATCACTTTTACTCCGTCGCATATAACCAAAATAAAAGGATGCACAATGCTTTGGCATTACCTACATCCAATGAGATTGGACATTTCATAAAATTACTTTTGCTTCATAAGCAACATAATCTTGCACCGGCTATCCATCCAAGCGTATGCTGTGGATCCATACTAAATGATCCATGTTGTATTTCACTGCCTGAAACAATGTCAGCACTTTTAAACAAGTCAACACCTTGCAATATGATCATATCGCATCATACGTTTAATCGAATATAAACAGTGCATATCATAATGCTTAATACATACACACACATATCATATACATATATATAACACTGTCTTGGGTCAAATCTGTGTATCAGTATACACATGTATGTTTATCTCTCTCTCTCTATATATATATCATATATATACACACATTTATATATATTCAGGAGTTTGCCATATCAGTATCACCATACTGATTTATATGTGCAACTTATTATATAAATGTACGTATATAAAAGGAGGTCAGACTTAAATATATATAAACTATGTGTATATTCAGATAATTCAGCTCTATATGAATTTGTAGCAATCTAATATGGTATTTACTTATACACATTAGTGAACTTTGTTTTGTAAATGGTATATATATTCAAAGTTCTATTGCATGTCAACAAACTTCTTACAAGCCTATGAAACAATAGATATATATGTAATCAGTAATTTATCTATGTCAATCATAGATGTAACTAATTACACATAAGATTCAATATTATTAACTGGTGTTATTTAGCAAGATGCATAGAATCCATACAGTTAAAAAAATGAGTAACATAAGTCATATGGCTTCATAAGCCTAATCTGTAATAGTATACATGTATATGGTTTAAGAGCACAACTCTATAACTTGAGATTATTTTATGCAATTTATGTACTTACTTTGACTGTCTCTCAAACCATATGAAATTTAATCATGTCAAACACGAATTTATATATTAGTATATATGTGCTCGAATGATGCATATATTAAGTCAAATACTAAACTTGCAAGAATGCAAGGACTTCAAAATTGTTTAATAATCCAATCACTAGATTGCATATCGAATATGATAAATCAACATTCATACATATCATTATATATAATCTGTTTATCATAGGAAATATTTCTTTATACATAGAGGATATATATATATATATATATGTGTGTGTGTGTGTGTGTGTGTGTGGACATACAGGCACAAAATTTTGTAGCAAAGAATCATTATAGTATTTAGATTTAATTGTTCATACATGTAGTATAAATCTAAAATAATAAACAACAAATCATATTTCCTATAAAATTTTGGAATTCGGACTATATTGTATACTTATCATTATAAACATACAATCGGTACATACTAATCCATATGCATATTACATAACATTTAAATATCTATTCACTGTGTTGATGCCATTGTTTATACATGTATAAAATCATATAGCAAATCTTATTTGCCGTAGCTTTCAAAAACAAAATGCACAATATATATACAACCAAGATACAAAACATATTCAATATCATACATGTAATTTTGATCAAGAACCAAAAATATAATGCTATGATTCTGTGTTTATTGACCAGGTTGATTCGATCAAAACATTTAACAACATTGTAAATGTTGAGAAAACTATCCATTGCTACAAATGGTAAAATGACTTTAAAACAATATTATATCTCGATACATATAGTATAAAACAATTTGTAAATCATATCTCCTATAGGTTTTTAAAATTAGATTACACCATACACATACTTATCATTATAAATATGGGATTAGAAGATTGCTCCTTTACATATATGTCAAATACATATATGTTGATTTATATTTACTTCTGGAGTCCATCACACATATATATATTTTACGGAATGATAAAATCATAAATATTTATCGTGGTCAGAATTTATTGTAGTCATTATCAATATAATGAAAAATCAAAACCAAGAAAAATTTACGTATGAATCTTTAATCCTTGTTGTACAATCCTATTGACCCTTTTGATCTAAAGTCAAAATACAATCATATCACATGTTCTTATGAAAACACTGTCTAAACAATTTTTCATGTAAATAATTTTAGAAAATCAAATACAATTGAAAATTATCTATTACTGTTCAGCAATCAGTATGAGAAAATGTCTTCTTGAATTAAAAGGGAGGGTATGATATGGTCAAGCACTTAAATCAAATAGATTTTGATTTCATATACAGGTATGCATGTATACAGATTATATCAAAAAAAATTAAATAGATTTCCATAATTTTGATTTCAGTAAATTAAAATCAATAAGAAAGCAACCTTACTAATTTATGAATCAGTTATATAGTTTTGATCCGTAAGGAGCCAGGTCATATACACTTATCTATCAAATATTTTGATACCTTTTCTGCCAGGAATTAATTGTTTAAGTCTGAATACTCAGAGATTAATACATATAAAACCAGATTTCCAAAGTTTAGTTTATAAATATAAAAGGTAAAGCAAGAAGTATATTAGAATTAATATCATATATTAATTCACTATTCTATTCAAAATTAATATCATATATTAATTCACTATTCTATTCAGAAATTTTTTTTTTCAATTTTTTTTTTTTGTCCTGAAACCATTTCATTGGTTTTTCTTAATTAAGACCAAAATCCAAATCCACAATCTCTTAACATTTTGATTAATCAAAGTTAGTTTTTGACAGAACTATTGGATTCCTTAATTTAGCAGGGTATTAAAATTAAGTTTGAAACCAAATAACAATTTAGTATTAAAAATGAACCTGTAACAACCCGAAAATTCTAGGCCAATTTAAAATTTTTATTTTGGCGATTTTAATGAATTTTGAATATTTAAAATTCATTATTTGAAACGACCCGAACTGCCCCGGTCTCCGAAGAGACAGAGAAAGAACGAATTGTTTTGAGAACACGACAAAATAGAACGCAGACGGAAGAACATTTCATTGTATATTACAACAATGCATCAGATTACAAGAATATACAGAGTATAAATGAATAAATATTACACAGAAATATCAGAGATTACAATACATTACATAGCAGCGGAAAATAATACAATACACAACTAGAAGAGATATACGGATACAAAGCTTTCCGGATATCATTCCAGCTGTAAACCAGGATCCTGTGAATATAAATCTGCAAAACCAAAACTACTAGCTCCCGTGTCGAAAATAAGGGCACCCAGAGTTTAGGTTAAAACAATAAACTCTAGGTCAGTCATGGGACTGGTGTGAGAACTAAAGCAATTATTAATCTTTATTTTTAAAGTTAGGTAAATCAAGGGACCACGCCGTATAACATGGAACGGGTTTCCTCCCAAGAATACCAGTGCATAAACAAACAACGCAATGCTAAATAAAGAAAAATGAAGCTATTATAAGACCCAGTTCCCATCACACAATGCAACGCAAGCTGGAGGATAGGATTTTTACCTTATAATAGCCAAAAATGCTTGATACATTTAAAACAAATCATTTGATACTATTATAAGTGCATAGTGTATAAAACAACTTCAAATCATAAGTATCAATCATAGACGGCATAAGCGCCCCATCCCACTATGTCGCCATACTAGGCTCTACAAATAAAACCGCAAATGTCACGTATTTGGAAATTGGATTTCCATCTATGAACCGAGGCAAAAGATAGTCCTCAACCGATTCGAGACTCTCTAGCCCGAGCCTCAGGTCAGAGCTCGAGTGACCTTGGAGCGACAGGGCCGGTCCACCGATGTGGGTTAAACTTAATTCCTGAACACTGCGTTTCCCCACCCTTTGGGGCGTAAATGAGCCAACAAATGGCTCCATCGGACCCGGATCGTCCGATCTAACCGAGGCGCTTCGCAACAGCAACAACCACACAGGTGAAATGTATATAAATGTCAGGGCTGGTAGGTCACTGACACCACCCTAGCTAGAAAGAAACGCATGCCCTCCCTGAGGTCCTTCTCCCGTTTTTGGTTCACAACCGGGGTACGAGGCTCACGAATCAACGCTACACAAAGCTATGCCACACAGGCCTTGCTTTGATCATCATCCACAAGACTTTGCTTTTCAACAGAAGCCTTGATCAATTGCCACTTAGGCATGCCACACAGGCAATTCACTCCATGCGATTGATATCCATCAATATATAACCCCTGAGCTCGTACGTCTCAGAGAAGGGCGTTAAGCAAGAGAATAAATTCTCCGCCGCCAAACAGATATATATTTAATAGAAATCAATCACACAGACTAAAATCCAATGTCAGACACACAGTCCATTTACAAGTCCGTTCTGGGTCTGAACGAAACCAGAGGCACCTAGAGAAAGAGACTATGCAGCGGTATAGGATCGTGTAGTATGGAGAATATGATGTAGAGTATATAATAGAATAGTAAGCAGTAAATCACACAGTCGATTTATACTGGTTCGGACCACTGTCCTACGTCCAGTCCCAGACTCACTTCTGGAATTTCACTAACACTAAAACCCTCACTTCACCCGGAGGAATAGGTTCACAATTACCCGAACCACTGAACGGGATTTCTTGCCTCAACCACTGAAGAGATCTTCACTAATACAGAATAATTGTTGACTCTTTTGTGTTCTTGATAACATGGATTGTCGAATATTAAGTACACCCTTCCTATAACCTTTCCTTGATGATAATCGTGAAGTGCGTGAAGGAATATGGAAGTTTAAAAGTCTCAAATATGAAAGTAGATAGCTTTTTAGAACTTAGAGAGCTTTGAATAAGATAGAGAGAATTAGAATAAAATTTCGTTAGGAACAACTTTGATCAAGCCTCTATTTATAATCTATAAAAAGTTACAACTAATCATGAAGAGATTTGATTAAGAGATATGAATTAGAAAGTTGTGACTTTTCATTTTAAATTGCATCTCTTCGTATTCAGAAGTCTGAATAAAAATTTCAGATGTCTGTTTTGATTTAAAAATGAAAACAGCAAGGAAATAGTGTATTTCGGGGGCATTTCAGACGTCTGAAATATATCAACCAGACGTCTGAATATTGTATTTAAAAACATTCTGTTTCAGCAAACAGACATCTGAAAATTTCAGACCAGACGTCTGTTTTCTGTTATCAGACTATTCCTTGCTTAATTTATATAAGAGAAGCTATATACATATAAAATGTGTGTGTGTGATTATCAAGGAAGACTTTAACATATAAATCTAGGACTAACAGATTCTTACAACATATTTAATCTTCAATTATAGCTCTTAAATCTGTTGTTGAGTATCTTCCTGCAAGACAAAGTCGATAATAATATATATGTACATGTATAGTTGTCATAATCAAAACGCCATATAGCGAGATCCAACATTCTCCCCCTTTTTGATAATGACAACTGCATATGTAACTCCCCCTGTCAATATGTCAATATGCATATATTATCATATATTTCTCTTTTTGATATCCATGTACCTACAGGTTAGCTTAGAGGTTTTTTTGGTATAATTGTGTAGTTGTTGTCATCAAAATCCAACAATAGAGTTTCTAACATTCTCCCCCTTTTTGATGATGACAACTATACAATTTAAAAATATATTCTTTCTATAACATCTTCCTCTTATAATATCTTCCTCTATCAATATACACCTGAATTTCTCCCCCTTTGTCATTATCAAAAAGAATGAGGGAATGTAATAAATATCGTTGTCTTCTCTTTATTTTTTTTCCCTGAATGTGTGATATATGAAAATTTCTCCCCCTGAGTATGTGATTATTATATTTCCAGATTCCCTGATTTAACTTTAAGCTCAGTTTTTAAAGATATTAGAGATACTGAAATACCCTCCTTTTTTCTGTTGTGGTGTACCTGCAACAAATATTATATATATACTTTGGTACCCACTTTCTCTGTTAGGGTCCAGGGGTTAGAGAGGAGGTAACCATACCCACAAGGGTTTAATGGTACCTTTGAAAATAAAGTTTTTATTTTTAACTACTGAATCAAAATAATCATCAATGTATTTTTCTCGATTTTTCCAATTTACAGGAACCCAAATACTTAGATAATTTCTATTAATATTTCTTTTTGTACTTCTATTATAAATGTTTCTAGTCATAGAAGCATTTGAATTTCTATAGAAATTTGATCTTCGAGTTACACGTGCTTTAGTACTAGCAGTTAAACTTTTGTTATACATGAAAGCATATCTAGTACTAGTTCTATGGTTAGTTTTATTATACCCTAAGCCACTTTTATCGTGTAAAGGTCTAGAACAAGATAAAATATCATTTAAATCATTTTGACCTTTATTAAATTTTGTGAACTTATTTGTACATTTTTCAAATTTGATTCCAAAGCCGTGATTAAAATTTTCAAAAGAAGTCTTGCAATCTTTTAAACCAATTTTCTTATTTAATTCAGAATTCTCCCTTTTTAAAGTACTATTTTCATTTTTGAGACGACAAATTTGAGATCCTGAATTATTAAAAGAAGAGTGTAATTTTTCAAAATTTTCTTTCGAATCAGACATTTCATTTTGCAAAGTATTATTATTAACTTTTAAAAAATCATATTCTTTAGATAATTCTAAATTCTTTTCAGTTAAAGCCCCATTCTCTATTTCAAGAGACGAAACTAATGAATTAGAATTATTTAAAGAATCTTCTAATGATTCATTTCTATTTTTCAAGAGATCGATTTCCTTTAAAAGAACATTGTTTTTATCTTCTAGTCGCTCATTTTCTTTTTGAAGGAAATCTTTTTGAAAAACAAGCTCTTCTAAGGTATTTTCAAAACATTTGGCTTGTTTGACTAAAAAATTGTTTTCTTCTTTTAATTTGGAATTTTCTTGCTCACAATTTTTAGACTTGGCTAAAATAATTGCATTAAGTTTACCCAAACTTTTAAAATCTTTTAATAATTTTTCGTGGTCTAATAAAAGATCTTTATATAATGAATCCTCACATACCGATTGTGATCTCACTTTAGCCATTAAACATTTGCTCTCTTGCTCCGTCGCTTCTGCTTTGTTGTTCTTCCACTTTCTAATGCCTTTACTAGATTTCTTTATTGCCATTTATTCCAGGATGTTGTTACGATCTCTAGAATACCAAGCTCTGATACCAATTGAAAGAGACTATGCAGCGGTATAGGATCGTGTAGTATGGAGAATATGATGTAGAGTATATAATAGAATAGTAAGCAGTAAATCACACAGTCGATTTATACTGGTTCGGACCACTGTCCTACGTCCAGTCCCAGACTCGCTTCTGGAATTTCACTAACACAAAAACCCTCACTTCACCCGGAGGAATAGGTTCACAATTACCCGAACCACTGAACGGGATTTCTTGCCTCAACCACTGAAGAGGTCTTCACTAATACAGAATAATTGTTGACTCTTTTGGGTTCTTGATAACACGGATTGTCGAATATTAAGTACACCCTTCCTATAACCTTTCCTTGATGATAATCGTGAAGTGCGTGAAGGAATATGGAAGTTTAAAAGTCTCAAATATGAAAGTAGATAGCTTTTTAGAACTTAGAGAGCTTTGAATAAGATAGAGAGAATTAGAATAAAATTTCGTTAGGAACAACTTTGATCAAGCCTCTATTTATAATCTATAAAAAGTTACAACTAATCATGAAGAGATTTGATTAAGAGATATGAATTAGAAAGTTGTGACTTTTCATTTTATATTGCATCTCTTCGTATTCAGAAGTCTGAATAAAAATTTCAGATGTCTGTTTTGATTTAAAAATGAAAACAGCAAGGAAATAGTGTATTTCGGGGGCATTTCAGACGTCTGAAATATATCAACCAGACGTCTGAATATTGTATTTAAAAACATTCTGTTTCAGCAAACAGACGTCTGAAAATTTCAGACCAGACGTCTGTTTTCTGTTATCAGACTATTCCTTGCTTAATTTATATAAGAGAAGCTATATACATATAAAATGTGTGTGTGTGATTATCAAGGAAGACTTTAACATATAAATCTAGGACTAACAGATTCTTACAACATATTTAATCTTCAATTATAGCTCTTGAATCTGTTGTTGAGTATCTTCCTGCAAGACAAAGTTAGTCGATAATAATATATATGTACATGTATAGTTGTCATAATCAAAACGCCATATAGCGAGATCCAACATTCTCCCCCTTTTTGATAATGACAACTGCATATGTAACTCCCCCTGTCAATATGTCAATATGCATATATTATCATATATTTCTCTTTTTGATATCCATGTACCTACAGGTTAGCTTAGAGGTTTTTTTGGTATAATTGTGTAGTTGTTGTCATCAAAATCCAACAATAGAGTTTCTAACACCTAGTACCCCGCATATCCATCGATCTCCAAGTACGTCTGGACGATCACCAACTGTTTCCATCTTATTGGGTGTACAACCCAATCAAGATCATCAGTAATTATCCAAACGATGTGAAGACTTCCGGTCTTCAACCGCCGTCTTCATCTTCGACACCACGTCGAAACAGTTATTCAGAATTGGAAAAACCCGGTCTTTCTGAATAACTCGCATATATATTATAAAAGTGTTACACAAACACAACATACGCCTCATTCCAATTCAGAATATTCTTTTATTCAAATATTCCTATACTTTGGGAAAAGTTCCCATTAATTTTATCCAAGATAAATTCTTTAAATTTATTCTTTAATCTTCTTTGAATATCAATTCAAACTAGTCGGGATTAGCGAGCCACACCGAAGTAATTATTTATTTTATTTCCCAATCCCAACCTATTCATCCCATGAAGTAAAACTGGTAATACTTCATATCTAACACCACGGTGTTATCGGTAAATTCAATTACCATTTCACGTTCAAATCTAATTAAAGATTTAACTATCGCCTAGAGCAAAACTGGTGATACTCCATTCTCGATCATTTTAATCTAATTAAAGATCCATTAAAACTCCACTTAGTTTTAATCGTTAACTGGGTTAAAGAATCAGTGTCATTTTAAACACGGTTCATGATAAACCCAAAAATCAATATCAATTCAATTCCAATTAAATATTATTTAATTGGTACAATTCATTAAATCTAAATAAAAAGATTTAATCTTTTCTCAACTGGGTTTAAGAACAGTGTTAGTCAAGACACCATTCACGACAAACCCAAATCACATTTGATATTAAATACAAGGCTCTGAATAGAAAATATATCGGCTTATATTCAATATCAAATTCTACGACCAACAGATATCGTATTGGAAATAACGATATATATATATATATATATATCTATCAAATTTCCATAACAACATCTGTATAATCACGAAATCCAACATCGAAACATTCCGAAGACAATTTCGATTAAAATCCATTCCAATGCAATCATTGGAAATTCTGGTTATTTTCAAAACCATTTCAAATTCAATTTACTTATTTAAAAATAAATAGAATTATAATTCTAGTTCAAAACTAGTTTATTTCGATAAAAATCTATTTTTATCTTTTCAAATATGGAGTTTTTCCTCCCAATTCTTTCTAAATCATTTCTTATGATTTTACACAAATTATTACTATTTTTAATAATTTTATCAAGGCCCGTACAGTCGATTTCCATCAACGGCCATCGAACTGCACTTATAGCGACCTTTTTCAAATTTGATTTGGACATAATTCCAAATCCAACCGTTAGATTTCTAATTTCTCACATTCGTTAGAAAGCTCTTTTCGATACGAACCCAACGGTTCTTGTTTTAGGAGAATCCGACGGTCGGATCTCCCGCAATATCCATTCGAAGCCAATGGTCGAAATTCGCGAACTGCCGCGGCGCGGCGCGTTCTATTCAGGCCGTTATATTATACATATAATATATATATATATAATATATACTTCGTCGATTTCCTTTTAAAATGTATTTTATAAATCGTTTTAAATTCGTTTTCAAAACGATTTCAACTTCTTATTCAATTCCAAATCAAAATTGAATATTCCAATATAAATTCGTTTTAAATTCATTTCAAATTGATTTCAATTCAATTTCAATTTAATTCGAATTTCTTTTCAATTTCAATTCAAATTTCAATTCTATTCAATTTAATTCGAATTTCAATTCTATTCGAATTTCAAATCATTTCAGTGTATTTCGAATTTCAAATCAATTCAGTTTAATTCGAATTTCAATTCACTTTAAATATAATTCGAATTTCAATTCACATTAAATATAATTCGAATTTCAATTCATTTCAATATAATTCGAATTTCAAATCTATTTCAATATTCATTGAAAAATGAATAAAATCGATATAAATATCGTTCACGTCAAAATGGCGTCAATCTAATCCACACGGCTTCATATATTTCTATTTTCAAATATTCTATTTCAAATATTTCCTTTTTCAAATATTTCTATTTCAAATATTTATTTTTCAAATATTTCTATTTCATATATTTCTATTTCAAAACTGGAATGAGGCACAATCAATTACCATATAATGTTAATTATACGGATTTTCTACCACACGTATATAACAGCAACGATAAATCATTAACCATCATCCAAAGTGCATTCTACACTGCATAAGCATCAAATATAAATATTTAATGCTTATAACAGTCTGTCAATCAATCGATCGACATACAACTAAACAATCGGGATTAGTGTACATCAAATATCATCCCAATACCCGTGTGGGGTTTCAAACAGTCAAACTCAGATTTTATTTGTGCAGTTGGGCGAGGTGTAAAATTTATCGTCCCAATCAATATCAGTCAAATGTGTGTATACAAACAAATCATCCGATTTGTTTATTTTTATTTCATTTCATATAGACATTAAAAATTCTATTTTTAACTATGAAATATTTTCCATTATAAAATATTTTATTTCAACTATATAAATGTTTTATTTCATTTCACATCACATCACACAATCAACTACACATCAAATCAAACAAACAAGCATACAAGCCGTCCATGGTCTGTGGACGACGGGTGTCAGGTGCTACTAAACACCGTCTGCATCCTAGTATATATTTTAACTAGAAAATTAAATTAAAAAGTGAGAAGTTCTCACATTGGGATCCACTCCGCCAGTTTTCTGAATTTTTGAGTTGTTCGGATATGCTCTTTTTCACGCTGTACATATAAATAAAAAAAATCACATTTTTATTTGCTATTCATATAAATAAAGATTCCATTTTTATTTTCTGTTTATACTTTAAAAACATTACTATTTCTAAAATCATTTCTAATTTTATTTTCAAAACATTGCTATGTTTATATTCAAAACAACTTCTGTTTATATATTTTAAAACAACCATATTTTCTATTTTTAAAATTCTATGTTATTTTTATTTTATTTTTTAAAACAAATTATATTTATTTTTAAAACAAATTCTATTTATATCTTTAAACACTTACAATCATGTTTTTAACCACTTAAAAAATCGTGTTTTTAACCACTTAAAAATCATGTTTTTCTATATTTAAAAAATATAAACTTTATCATATAAAAAATCAAACCTTTTTATATTTCAAAATCTAAGCCTTTCTTAAATTAAAAATCTAATCTTTTCAGTTTTAAACAATGTATAAATCAGTTTTAATAAATAAAATAAAGTAAAAAAGGGGGGAAAAACTTACTGCATTCTTTTTCAGCGAATTGGGGCATCGAGGTGGAGGCTGACTGGCGGTCGGCGCTGCGTCGGAGGCAGGTGGCTCGCGGATCGAGGAGGGGGCAGCAACAATCGGCGACGGTGGTTGGCTTCGCGTCGAGCTGCTGGGTCTTTGAGGGCTCGAGAGGAAAAAGGGAACGAAGGAGGGAGGGTTGATCGGAGGGGGTGCTAATGCGAGAAGGAAGAGGAGGGATGGGGGTTTCGCCAGCCTTGGCGGAGGCACCGACGATCGGCTGGGGCGACGGGGAGCAGTCCAAGGGAATCGGGTTTTTTTTCTTATTTGTTTTGCCCGTTGACTCAGTGGAAAAGGTAAGGGAGGGGGGTTTATATAATTTTTAATTATTATTTAATTTAATTTTGAATGTCCTCAAGTATTTTTTTCATTTAATCTTCAAATCGAACCCGACGACTGTGGCCCCTAGCTAATTACCCCCATTTCGAATACAATGGGATATGTACCGTGGGCCAATTTGACTGTTACGATCAGTTTTCGTTGGATTTACATTTAAATCATTATATTGAATTTTAAACGTACATTTCAAATTACCGGGGTCACATACAGACTCTAAAAATTCACGAAAAATTATTTCTGGCTTCGTATTGACGATATGGTCCTAACAAAACTAGTTTCATCAAATTCTGAGACCGTTTGAAAAATGGTCATTTTCCAGTCGATTAAAATCAACTGAAACTGGTCAAACACGTTTTCCTTTGCCACGCTCACATATTGATTCAAAAATTATAAAATTTGAAACCTAGCAATAACTTGACATCACGGATCCAACAAAAGTGGTTTCGTCGAAATCCGAGGTCGTTTGCAAAATTTCCATTTTTAAGGGCCTGAATTCTATAGCGACTATTCAGAATTTTCAACTGAACATATCTTTTGATTTCCGCTATGAAATTTTAATTTTTCGGGTTCGTTGGAAAGATAGTCACAATTAGATTCCATTATTTTTTGTTTCACTAAAATCCGGTTTATTTTGCACCCGGTATGTTCATTTGAAGTTTGAAATCAAATTATCGAACTACCGTGCCATTTTCAATTCCTTTTATAAGTATAAATAATTATTTATATTCTAACGACGAACTATATAATATATACGTTCGAATTCCATTCAAAATAAATTTCTCGTCGATATTATTTAAAATAATTCATTTTCAGTGTTCAAAATTCACTAAAATTGCCAAAATAAAAATTTTAAACTGGCCCAGAATTTCCGGGTTATTACATTATTATAAATAATAACGACGGAAAATTTATTTTCAACGAAGTTAAAATGAATAATTTTATTTTAATTATATAACGAGCCTGAAATGGCGCTGCAGTTCGAAAATTCGATTTCAAAGTTCAAATGAATGTACAGGATTCAAAATAAATCGGATTTCAATGAAACCAGAAATATTTGAATCTGTTTAATCATATCTTTCTAACGGATGTAAGAAACCGAGATTTCACTTTAAAAGTTGTAAGATATGTCCAGTTTAAAATTCAGAAAAGTTGCTGTGGAATTTATATATATTTTAATATATATATAAAGGCCCTTAAAAATAGAAATTTTGCAAATGACCTCGGTTTTCGACGAAACCACTTTTGTTGGATCCGGGATGTCAAATTATTACTAGGTTTCAAAATTCATAATTTTTGGGATTAATATGTGGGCGTGGCGAAGTAAAACGTGTTTTGACAGTTTTAGTTGAATTGGGTCGACCAGAAAATGGCCATTTTTCAAACGGTCTCAGAATTCGATGAAATTAGTTTTGTTTGGACCGTATCGTTAATACGAAGCTAGAAAATATTTTTCGGGAATTTTTAGATTTAATATGAGACCCCAATAAATTTAAATGTGCATTCAAATTAAATATATATTGATTTATATTTTAAATTTAGAGGAAAACTGATCGTAACAGCCGAATTGGGTTACGAAACATATCCTGTTGTGTTCGGGATGGGGGTATTTAGCTAGGGGAGGCCGTTGTTGGGTTTGAATTTGGGTTTGTTACATGAAACGAATAATTTTCAAATCAAAAGAATTTAAAATATAAAATAATTAACTATAAACCCCCCATCTCTCTTTACAATACCCTAGCCGCCAGGGGTGATTTCGACGAACAAAAAGCTCCGAAAAACAAAAGGAAAAATCTCTCAAACGCTGCGAATTAAAACAGGATTCCAAAGCAAGAATCATCGAGGTTTCTGAGATCTTTTAAGTGATCCTTAGATGATGAATTCTCGTGCCCCGTGCTGCTCGAATTTCCCTCTCAACTGGCGGACGCTCGAAGTTGATTTGGGGGCACCTGTAGGCATTAGAGTTTGAGATGGAGGGGTGGCGCGCGTAGCCCTCGAGGCGGCGAAGATCATGGCGGCTCCTGATCGGCATCAAGGTGGCTGTAGCGAGCGCAGGATCCAACCCTAGGTGGGGGGCTCAGTTCGGCGGGTGTAGTTCGATTCCCAGAGGAAGAAAGGTCCAATGTTAAACTAATCAAGGTTAATTCTAAAACTTTGATTAAATTTAGGTTATGTAATTATAAAATAAAAAAAACCCGCGATTAAAATTATTTATATCGTAGATAAAAATATAGAAATATCTTCGTTTTATAAAGATAAAAATATACAATAGAATTTGATTTGAAAATATACAATAGAATTTGATTTGAAAATATACAATAGAATTTGATTTGAAAATATACAATAGAATTTGATTTGAAAATATAAGAAGAAAGAAAAAGCAAAGATAAAATTATGATTTTTATGTATATGAATGGAAAATAAAAATGTGATTTTTATTTATATATGATCAGAGTGGAAAGGATGTGTTGGAATTTCGAGCAAATCCAAACCGTTCATAAAGAAAGAATGGCGGAGTGGAACCCTCGGTGAGAACTCCTCACTTTTAATTTATTTTCTAGTTTGAAAAATATACTAGGATGCAGACGGTGCTTAGCAGCACCCGACACCCGTCGTCCATAGACCATGGACGACTTGTATGCTTATTTGACGTGTTGTGAATTTTGTTTGTGATGTTGATGTGAAATGGATAATTAAAACATTCATGTGTTGAAATAAATTAATTATCGTTAAAAATAATAATTTTTAACGTGAATTTGAATAAATAAATAGTCATTTACAAACCGAACGGTTTGCTTGTTCGGTTTGCTTATGTACACCTATTTGAAGGATATTGATTGGGACAATAAATTTTACACGTCGCCCAACAGCACAAATAATATTCAGTTTTTGTGGATTGAAACCCCACACGGGTGTTGGGATGATATTTGATGTACACTTATCCCAATTATTTAGTTGTATGTCGATCGATTGGTCGACAGACTGTGTAAGCGTTAATTATTTATATTTAATGCTTACGCAGTTGTGTGGTGCACTCTGGATGATGGTTGATTATTTATCGTTGCTATTATATACATGTGTTGTAGAAAATCCATATAATTAACATTATATGGTAATTGATTGGGCGTCATTCCAATATAGAAAATAAATTCATGTGTTGAATAGAAAATAAATTCATGTGTTGAATAAAAGCCGTGTTGATTAGATTGACGCCATTTTGACGTGAACGATATTTATATCGATTTGATTCATTTTTCAATGAATATTGAAAGTGATTTTGAAATTCGAATTAAATTGAATAGATTTTAAATTCGAATTAAATTGAATAGATTTTGAAATTCGAATTAAATTGAAATGAATTGAAATTCGAATTAAATTGAATAGATTTGAAATTCGAATTAAATTGAATAGATTTGAAATTCGAATTAAATTGAATAGATTTTGAAATTCGAATTAAACTGAATAGATTTGAAATTTGAATTAAACTGAATAGATTTGAAATTGGAATTAAATTGAATAGATTTGAAATTCGAATTGAATTGAAATGATTTGAAATTCGAATTAAATTGAGATGAATTGAAATTCAAATTAAATTGAAATGAATTGAAATTCGAATTAAATTGAAATGAATTGAAATTCGAATTAAATTGAAATGAATTGAAATTCGAATTAAATTGAAATGAATTGAAATTCGAATTAAATTGAATAGATTTGAAATTCGAATTAAATTGAATAGATTTGAAATTCGAATTAAATTGAATGGATTTGAAATTCGAATTAAATTGAAATGATTTGAAATTCGAATTAAATTGAAATTGAATTGAAATCGATTTGAAATGAAATTAAAACGAATTTAAATTGAAAATTTCGATTTTGGTTTGAATTTGAAATCGTTTTGAAAACAAATTTAAAATGATTTATAAAATACATTTTGAAAGGAAATCGACGAAATATATATAATATATATTATATATATATTATATATATATATAATGGCCTGAATAGAACGCGCCGCGCTGCGGTAGTTCGCGAATTTCGACCATTGACTTCGAATGGACATTGCGGGTGATCTGACCGTCGGATTCTCCTAAAACCGGAATCGTTGGGTTCGTATCGAAAAGAGATTTCTGACAAATATTGAGATTTGAAATCTAACGGTTGGATTTGGAATTATGTCCAAATCAAATTTGGAAAAGGTCGCTGTAAGTGTAGTTCGATGGCCGTTGATGGAAATCGACTGTACGGGCCTTGATAAAACTATTAAAAATAGTAATAACTTGTGTAAAATCATAAGAAATGATTTATGAAGAATTGGGATGAAAAACTCCATATTTGAAAAGATAAAAATAGATTTTTATCGAAATGAACTAGTTTTGAACTAGAATTGAAATCAATTTATTTTTGAAATAAATAAATTGAATTTGAAATGGTTTTGAAAGTAACCAGAATTTCCAATAATTGAATTGGAAAGGATTTGAATCGAAATTGTCTTTGGAATATTTCGATGTTGGATTTCGTGATTATACATATATTGCTATGGAAATTTGAAAGATATATTTATATCGGTATTTCCAATACGATATTTGTTGGTCGTAGAATTTGATATTGAATATAAGCCGATATATTTTCTATCCAGAGCCTTGTATTTAATATCAAATGAGATTTGGGCTTGTCGTGAACGGTGTCTTCATTAACACTGCTCTTAAGCCCAGTTGAGAAAAAAAATAAATCTTTTTATTTAGATTTATTGAAGTGTACCAATTAAATAATATTTAATTGGAATTGAATTGGTATTGATTTTTGGGTTTATCGTGAACAGTGTTTTAAATAACACTTGTTTTTTAACCCGATAATCAATGGAATGTGATTTTGGGTTGTTGTGAACGGTATCTTCAATAATACTGTTCTTAGACCCAACGGAGTTAAGAAAATCAAAAACTAACTAGAGATTAGTTAGGTTGAATTGTTTCTTAGGTATTGATCTGATGTTGGTTTCGGCCTTCGGGGTCAATACTTAGGGAATTGCTCACTTGCTAATTTACGGTTAGGGACTGATTGAAATGTGATGTGATTTTGGGGTTTATCGTGAACCGTGTTTAAAATGACATTGGTTCTTTAACCCAGTTAAAGATTAAAACTAAATGGAGTTTTAATGAATCTTTAATTAGATTGAAATGATCGAGAATGGAGTATCACCAGTTTTGCTCCAGGCGATAGTTAAATCTTTAACTAGATTTGAACGTGAAATTGTAATTGAATTTACCGATAACACCGTGGTGTTAGATATGAAGTATGACCAGTTTTACCTCATGGGATGAATAGGTTGGGATTGGGAAATAAAAATAAATAATTACTTCTGTGTGGTTCGCTAATCCCGACTAGTTTGAAGTGATATTCAAAGGAAGATTAAAGAATAAATTTAAAAGAATTTACCTTTGATAAAATTAATGGGAACCTTTCCCTAAGAATGTGAAATTTAGAAACTAATTGTAGGTTAGCTAAGCAGAATGGTTTCCTGGGTATTGATCTGATGTTGGTTTCAGCCTTCGGGGTTAATATTTGGGGAATTATTCTCTTGTTAATTTACAGTTAGTGACTGATGAATTGGAATGAGGCGTATGTTGTGTTTGTGTAACACTTGTTTATTATATACGCGAGTTATTCAGAAAGACCGGGTTTATCCCATTCTAAATAACCGATTCGACGTGGTGTCGAGGATGAAGACGGTGGTCGAAGACCGGAGGTCTTCACGTCTTTTGGGTGATTATTGATGATATCGATTGGGCCGTACACCCAAGAGGAAGGAATCAGTTAGTGGTCATCCAGACGTACTTGGAGATCGATGGATATGCGAGGTACAAGGTGCCTTCGGTTTCGTTCAGACCCAGAACGGACTTGTAGATGAACTGTGTGTTTGACAATGGATATCATTCTGTGTGATTGATGGATATCGGTTGCATGGAGTGGTTTGCCTATGTGGCATGCTAAGATGCAAATGATCAAGGCTTCTGTTGAAAAGCAGAGTCTTGTGGTTGATGATCAAAGCACGGCCTGTGTGGCATAGCTTTGTGTAACGTGAATTCGCGAGCCTCACACCCCAGTTACGAACCAGAAACGGGAGAAGGACCTTAGGGAGGACATGCGTTTCTTTCTAGTTAGAAGTGGCGTCAGTGGTTTTACACGCCCTGACGAGTTTGACTTATGTGGTTGTTGCTGTTGTGAGGCGCCTCGGATATATCGGTGACTATGTGAAGCCGATGGAGTCATTCGTTGGCTCTTTTACGCCCCAAAGGGCGGGGAAACGCAGTATTCAGACATTTTAATCCACGTCGGTGGACCGGCCCTGACGATCCAAAGGCTTGACTGAGTACTTGCCTGAGGGGCGGACTAGAGCATCTCGAATCGGTAGAGGACTATCTTTTGCCTGGGTTCACAGATGGAAATCCAACTTCCAATACATGATTTTGCGGTTTTGATTGTATACCTATATATGGCGACATAGTGGTATGGGACATTCATGCCGTCTATGATTGATACTTATGATTGAAATTGTTTTGACACTATACACTTATAGTAGTAATAAAACACGAAATTCAGCGTATCAAGCATTCTTTGGCTATTATAAGGTAAAAACCCTATCCTCCGGCTTGCGTTGCATTGTGTGATGGGACCTGGGTCTTATAATAGCTTCATTGTTCTTTATTTAGCATTGCGCTATTTGTTTTATGCACTGGTATTCTTGGGAGGAAACCCGTTCCGTGTTATACGGCGTGGTCCCTTGATTTACCTAACTTTAAAATAAAGATTAATAACTGTTTTAGTTCTCACACCAGTCACATGACGGATCTGGGGTTTATTGTTTTAACCTAAACTCTGGGTGCCCTTATTTTGGCACGGGCAGCTAGTAGTTTTGGTTTTGCAGATTTATATTCACAGGATCCTTATTTACAGCTGGAACGATGCTCGAAAAGCTCTGTATCCGTGTATTACTTTCAGTTGTGTTTTGTATTATCTTCCGCTGCTATGTAATTTATTGTAATCTCTGATATTTAGTAATTGTGTAATATTCATTCATACTCTGTATATTCTTGTAATCTGATGCATTGTTGTAATTAACAATGGGATGTTCTTCTGTCTGCGTTCTTTTGTGTCGTGTTCTCAATTCAATCCGGGCTTCCCTTACCGGGGAAGTTCGGGTCATTTCAGAACCCCTTTTGGATTTCATATTAAATACCAAATTTTAGTTCATGTAAACATTTTACAAACACATGTTTTATTTATAGTAAGACAAATTTACTACAACAAATGAATTTAGTTTAAAATCAGAATCAATGTTTACAATACGTTGGATATGCGTGAATCCAAGCTTATATGTAACAAAATCATAATTCAAAATACTGATTTAAGCAAATCCAAGCACTGATACCACTGTTGGGTTTCAACAGTTAAATCGACATGTTAATTCAACAGTTTAAAACCATAATTCAACTGGATCTATGCATAAATTAGTAAATCGAAGATTTTTCCCTTTCGAAGCTTTATTGTTCTTCACGAAATCGATTTGAGTCTTGGTTGATTCGAACCTGAGCCCCCAAAGTAGCAAGCCACCATAGATATCCACGAACACATGATCTCGAAGGTGTCGAACACAATCGAGAATCAGGATTGTCGATGCTAGCCAAATTAGGATTTTAGGGTTTTGTTTGATTTCGAATTTTCGGGGTTTTTGTTTTCTGAAAACATGAATTATAAAATGAAAACCATTGGCCTTTATTTTATAATATGGTGACCCAAAATTTTTCAATAAATTTAGCCCTTAAAACCCTCTTACCAATTCAAAACAAAAGGAAAGTCAACACTTGATCCCCCTTTTTGTTGTGAACGGTTCTCATCCTTTTCAAGTGTTCTTATGTGTGACCCTATAGGTTATTACAACGTTGGCAATGATTTTAAATCGTATTTAAAATCATAAATAGTGACTGGCATCTAGCAATACGTCATTGCTACCCAAGTTATAATAAGATCAACGATTCGATACAACCATTTCTTTGACCAGTGTATCAATGTAATATAATCCTTTTAACCAATATATCCAGGATTAAACTCGAGGCATGGAAAGTATCACCCTCTTTATAATTTAACCCTTTTATTTTGATCAATGAGTAGACTATATAAAACAAATCAATATTTGAGCATGACAATGCATTTCATAGTCTGACTCAATCAAGACGCCCATGGATATCACCACAAATATATTGTAGGTTAAATTCCATTTAGATCATTCGTAATTTTCATTCGATTCGAGATGTATCCAATAATCACCGTTATTGTATACTCTATTATAAGTAACTCTACATGATATCAAAACACAAATATCCTCGAATAAAATTATAATGATTTCAGGTCTGAGGACCAGTACATCACTGTCACTATGAGAATAACTTATGATACTATTAATTATATTCCATGTAGTTTTCTCACGTTGGGTCAACCCAATACGCTATTTTCCAATACGTATTTATGTCTTGACATTAATATCACGTATATTAATGATCAATGAGATGTGATCATTAGTCAATCAACATACTAGTCTTAATGTCTTATTATTGTCCTATATAAACAATAAAATTTGACTAGGGACATTTAAGAATAATACTTAATATATTATATAATCTCAAGTTCAAGTCGCTTACTTGAACTATACAAATTCGTATTATTATTTAAGACTTCTATTATGTTAATATTTATATTACGCAGTAAATGTATCATAACAGAATATTTTATTCCAAATAAAATAACATCAACAATGTTATTAATCATATCAAATGGATTGCCTCTGGGGCATAAATTCTAAACATACAAGTTCGTTCTAGGTTTGAACGAAACCGAAGGCACCTTATTCCTCGTCCAATTAAGGAGAGAGGCCCTTGCACATTTGGATAATCAACAAGTATGTTCGGACCACTGCGGCTTTAACTCTTCAATGGGAGCAATCTATTTCAAGGCATCAGCAAGCAATCCATTCGATGTGAAGATTTCCAGTCTTCCACCGTCTTCATTCGAAATGGGTTGAACCCGATCTTTTCGAATAATTCGCATTAAAACATAAATCCTTATCGAATTATTAATCCATCAATTAAGTCTCCTTTATTTGGTATTAATTTCATAAGATTTAAATTCTTATTCTTAAACTTGGTTAAGTTCATGGCTTTCAAAAATCATCTTTAAACCTTATTAAAAGGTTTACTTAAGAATTCAATTCGATTTACGAATAAAAATTCTTATTTCAAAACATCTCCTAAATCTCGTTATGGAAGGTATTACTCAATTAGCCAATTTCCACTTAACCAGATTTATCTTTCAAAACCATAAAAAATTGGTTTAAACCCTTTCCAGATTATTTATAATATTTTTCTCTATCTTTATTTATATAAAAATTATTTATATTAATCAGTTTCGGTTACAGGTTATTATTGGTACTAACGCTGTTTTTATTTAAATTTGATTTGGATATTTCTCAAAATATAACCGTTGGATTTGAAGACTCCTACTATCATACTTTTAATTACGAACCCAACGATTCTAGTTTCGGAAAAATCCGGAGGTCGGATCTTCCAGAATATCAATTTAAAGTTACACGCCGAAATTCTCGAAATGTCGCTGTGTGTTGCATTCTATTCTGACCATTATTCGATGTATAATATTTTATTTATTATATAAAATATATATAATAATATCCAGAAGTTATATTTTATTTTTCCAACTTCAAAATCAATCATTTCAATATTTAAGTATTAAAATAATAATTTAAATGATTTAAATAATATTATTTTCCTAACTTCATTATGTTTAATCCAAATTTTCTGACACTCTTTATAAAATAAACAAGAAACTTTTGTATATGAAGTTCTTTTAAAATTTATCTTAAATATCCTACCCGAACTTCACTTTGATCGGTTACTATTCATTTTGGAAATAAAACTTAAATACAATATAACTAGATGAAACTAATACAAATCCATTTATTCCAGTTATGAATATTCATTAATATTTTATCATCGACAGGGGAAATTGTCCGCACGCCAACACATAGTGTGTATGTGTGGAGCGCATACAACAAATCCAAAATAAATAAAGTAAATGCGGGAGACACAGCTTTTATAGTGGTTCGGCACTAATGCCTATGTCCACTTTGTAATGGTCGTTCATCGTATCTTTGCAATTACAAATGATGTAACAATATTTGTGTACAAAGTTGTATGCTAAAGTTTGACTAAATTATCCTTCTTCTCCTTCCTTGAGTTGACTTGACTTGGTCAACTATGTCCAAAATTAGCTTTGATGTCCAAGAGGTCCAAAGGTGATGTGATTATGCTTGTTAGTGTCCAAAAAGCAATGGAACATGTGCGCACCACCTTTTATTTATCCATGCCATATCTAATGGCCATGGAGAAGGTGTTGGCAGCCATTAATGAGTGTTTGAAGCTCCAGAAGTCCAAAAATTCTAAGGGAGAAGGATCCAAATGAAGGGCAAGGCTTGGGGTATTTATAGGAGGGAGGTTAGGTGGGAGTAAGGTAGGAAATAAGGACCACAAATAAGAATTTTGGATCCCTGAATCAGCCCTAAAACACGAAATTCGTACCCCTGGTAAGGGGTATGAAATTTGTACCCCTCCAGGGGTAGGGGTACGAAATTCGTATCCCTTCATGGGATGCAAAATTCATACCCCCTGGAGGGGTACGAAATACGAATTTCGTACCCCACGGGGGGATATAAGAAAGACGAATAGAAGAGGGTCGAGATTCGGTAATGGGGGGTCTGAAATCTTGTTGTTTTTAAGGTGTGTCTAGGTTCCCGAACAAGGAGTGGTGGGATACAAGTTTTCGATGGTCCGAACTGAAGGGATTCGAGATTTCGGTTTCGAGGTCGATCACCGCCGGGAATGGGCTGGTGGAAGCTGTGCAAGGATGAGGTGGAATGGGCTGGTTAGGGGTGCGCGTGGTGTAGGAAGGAGGAAGTTTAATGGAGTAAAGGAGCTTTAAGGAAGAAGTAAGGAAAGGTAAATGAAAACGAAATAAAAGAAAAAGGAGATGGCATCATCACTTAAGTACGAGGAAAAGAGAGAATATGAAGAGTATGATATGTGTATAAGGGGGTACATTAGTTGTCTAATTATTGTGGCATATGGAAATTAGTTTATAAGTGGATTAGTCTCACTTAATTTATTATGCCACGTTAACTTCCTTCAAGTTGTACGACCACATACTAACTCCAAAAATTACGAAATTTGAAATAACGCTATGTTTCATAATTATGGTTCTAACGAGCTTGGTCTCGTTGAATTCGGAGACCGTTTGAAAAATGACCTTATTTCAAGCTTTTACTGAAATTTAACTAGTTTTTCAACATACGTTTATATTACGCACTCTCACATACAAACTCTGAAAATTTTGAAATTTTAAGTTCTACCATATTTTGATGTTACGGATGTGAGAAAATTAGTTTCGTCCGATTCCGAGACTATTTCAAAAAGGGTCCTTTTTTAGGTCATCTAAATAATATTAAAATATTGCTTTTCAAAATTTTCACTTTTAAATTAATTTTAAAAGTTTACTAACCTTGCCTTAACTATTAAATAAGTCTTATTCAAATACTTAACTCAAAATCTCAAAATTTATAATTTTGGTGAATAGTGTTTCTGACCAAAATTGCTTAAACTGATAAGTTGATAAAATTAATTTAAATAACTAATCTAGCCGTTATAATTTTTGGAATTGTATTTAAAAATGAGTGTATATATCCAGAGCTATGCGCGGTTATTCTGAATTCTTGAAAACTCGTATTTTGCAAAATTATAAATTGGTTTCAAAATTTTGGGTGTTACAATTTGTATGTGTTTTAGCTCTTTTTTTTATCCTTGGTTGATGGATAGTGACTTATGATAGTGTGGAAAATGTTCATTTATTTTATGTTTGTTTCTTTGGGGAGGGAGAAGTCCTTTTCTTCCAAGGTTTCAATGATTAATATGCATTTGTAAACTTGAGCTGCCTTGCATAAGACCATGTTTCTTGAAATTCTGCAAATGCTGATTACTGATATTATGATAAATCTATTGGAGTCGTGCCAAAGTTTCTATGCAATGACTACAAAATAGGATTATGAAATTTGACTTCGAGAGTGCTTATGAGACATCCATGCATGAACTCCATTGTTTGACGCTGTGCTTTAAAGTCAAAGTAGATTTGATGTATATTGGCAAAATATAGATTTAGAAAAATGTAATTGAAATGATGAGATCCATCAGTTACAAGTGAATCATTGATAGAAAGGCTACGCAAATGAAGATGTATAAGACATATACAATAAATTTCTTAGGGAAACACGTAGCCAAATTCAAATGTTGGTTTTGATGATATGAATTTGCTAAATGTCATGTTTAAGTGATTTTGGGTTTTACTAGCAATCACATACGCAAGGACAACAAAACTTGGCAAACTTATGTTAAAATGGAATTCTAAAATAAAAGAAATTAATTGTATGTGGTATCTAGATTAAAGAATCTTAAAATTATTGTGATTTGCATCATGACTTCATGAATTCGTAAGTTTGATCCATTATCTTAAACAAGATTGTAGATGTTTGAACTAATATTTTGATAAAGAAACCAAATTGTCAATTTTAATCAATACGTAGGGAATGAATAATGTACTATAAATTATAAATAATTACTTAAAGAATTATTTACGTAAATAAGGTTTTAAGTGATTTAATCATTAAATCCAGTAGTAAAATGTGATAAACATTTTGGTGTGCATTTACATATCAAAATCACTGTCTAATTAACGATCCACAACTTTATGTTTCTGAAACTGAAGTAATTAAGAATTAATTTTTAGTAGGATATAAACTGGATGTCATATTTATAATTATTGTGGAGATTTTTAAGAGATGATCAGATTGATATATAGTTTTGGTGTATTAGGAGTTACAGATTATAAAAAATTAACTTTGTAAATTTAAAAGATACACACATAAAACCAATAATATTTAATGTTTTAATCTTAAAAAAAACTATGTTTGGTGTTGTGATTATGCAAGTAGACTTTCAGATGAGAGGTAATGAGTTTGATACCCATCAATGATATATTTTTGAAGTTCAAGAAGATCAATAAAAAAGATGCATGTTCCAAGTGGGTAGTATGTAAGTATACATACATATATAAATGAGAGACATATGAGATTAAAATGTACATATAAGGAAATATTATATATAGGTGGGTTCTAGGGCACCTCTTTTCGGTAGCCCCCTATTTGCACCTCGATACAGACTACATGTTTATATTTAAATAATTGAGTGAGGGAAAGAGAGTTAGTGGGAGGAGAGAGAAAAAATGTGTGGTGGAATCATGAGGCTAAAAGGGTCTGCACTATTTGGGCTGCTATTGAATGCTTCTCACAAATATATCTATATGTATATATATACATATACATACATATATATATATATAAATATATATACATATATGTATGTATGTATGTTAGTCTATGTAACGCCCCGATTTTTAACTGACTTTGTTAAATAATAATTATTGATTATATCAGTAAATAATTAAATTAATTTGAGTTAATATTTAAGAAAAATTAAATTAATCTTTTATTTAAGATTCACATGAATATGTATGTATGTATATATATATATGTATTAATTTGTTTTAAAAATATTTAATATATGTATATATGCAAAATAAGGTAATAAATAATGTTTTAACCTTTGTTTTACATTTTGCTTAGATCTTTAACTTATGTAAAAATAAACAACTTAAGTGAAATATTTGCATTACTTCATATGTAAGTAACCAAAGGATACATGCAAGTTTTAAACTTTCGTACTTAAGATTTATAACCATTTAGTCTTTTGTTGTGTGTGCAAACAGCCCTAGCTTCTTATTGCATAGCTCAACCTAGGGTTGGTTATTAAATCAAACATGCTACTCAATCAAATATGGTGAAGCAACCCATAAACATCAAGTATGCTGCCATGTATAGTCTAAATTTCTTGAAAATGAAGTTTTTTTTACTATTATGTGTATTTATGTCCTTGCTGTCTTAAACTTCAGTATCTAAAATCAAACTAGACTAGGCTTAGCACTAGAATTGGGGATGGATAGGTTTTCAAACCAGAGAAGAAAGTTGGTTTACTTAAGAACCAAGCATGTTGCATCCATGTGATATACTGTGACTGGCTGTATACATTGGAAAATATCTACAACTAATTCACTAGCATTATCTTTTCAAGCTGAAATGAAGCTGCTTTCATATCAGTCCAACCATACATAGTCAAGTTACTTCATAACCAAGCACCATTTTTTAAATGAATTTCATGCGTGTGCTTTGCACACATGTTTGTACTTCATTCTAGCCTAGCTATAAGCCACCTGAAAGTAGGATGTAAGGCATGAGAAGCCATAACAATGACCCCCTTTCAAATAAAATATTGGTACCCTACCCTCATATTCTACCCACATGAATTAATTGCCACTATTTTATTTGTTTTTCCGACTATAAATACCTGCCATACCAATGTTTACATCCACAATTCATACACATCACTTGAACCTAATTAAGCAAGGAAAATTAAAGATCGAAACCCAGGCAATACAAAGAACAATGTAAACACCAGACAAGTGTGTTAACTCTGATCTTCTTTGCTTTAATCTGTAATGGAATGTCATGTTGTTGGAAATATATATATATATATATATACATATATATATATATATATACACATACACATGTATTTGTGAACAACATGTGTAACACCCCGAATTTCAATTAACACTAATGGTTAGTAATTAAAGTATAATTAATCTCAGATGTGAGAATCAGGGGAAACGGGCTGCGTCGTTGCGTTCGTCTCGGAAAAATACGCGAAATAGAGTCCGAGTTTGCGTAAAACGGGTAACGTATGAAAGAGATATGGACGAACGAAGTTAGGCAGAAAAACCCGAAACAGGCCAGAAATGCACTGGCGCACTTGTGAAGTGCGCCAGTACAAAAATGCACTGGCGCACTTGTGAAGTGCGCCAGTACAAAAATACACTGGCGCACTTGGGAAGTGCGCCCATGTCGGGACAGGAAACCTGCACAGTTTCTAGAGAGTTCTGTGGTTGGGTGCACCGGTTTGGGGTTTGGGCTTGGTCTTAGGGCTGGTTTCTGGAAGGTTCCGAAATCTAAGGGTCCTAATCTAATTTAGGGTTAATCTAAGGTACAAAAACACTCACCTAATCTATAAATACACCCTAAACCTACCCTAATCCATACTAAAAATAGAATTGAGGGCTACATGCCGCCAAATTAAATCTTAGAAGGAGCCTCCACTAATTTATGAAGAGGGTTGCAAGCTAATCACTCTCTAATCAACCTCTAATCCATTCTAAGCATCTTAATCTTCTTCATTTGGAGTGCAAATTGGCTAGTTGTGAGTTTCTATCACTTTAATAACCAATTGCTAAATTAAGTAGATGAGATATGATGAGATCATGCGGATTTGTGGGTTTTAAGTCATATGATATGATATTAGTTTGCTAATCTATGTTTAATGTTAACCCTATGTTTATGCAAGCTAAGTATGTGGGTTTATGCAAGTTAAGTGATGGGTTTCATGCATGCTAAGCATTGGGTTTTATGCATGCTAATATTTGATTTTATGCATGCTAAGTATTTGATTTTATGCATGCTAAGTATTTGATTTTATGCATGCTAAGTATTTGATTTTATGCATGCTAAGTGTTCGGTTTTATGCATACATTATGACATGCAAGTTTGTCTCTTTTTATGACATGCATAATGCAAGTTTTGTGCTTTGTGATCATATGTTAATATGCAAGTTACATGTATGATAATATGCAAGTTACATGTATGATAATTATGCAAGTTGTATGTTTCTTCATATGCAAGTTTATGAGTTCATATGCAAGTATGTAACATGTTATGCAAGTTATGTGACATATTATATGCAAGTCATGTATTTGTTAATATGTAAGTTTATGTAACATGTTATGCAAGTTTATATGCAAGTTATGTGACATGTTATACAAGATTATATGCAAGTTATGTGACATGTTATGCAAGTTCATATGCAAGTTATGTGTTTGTTAATATGCAAGATGGCACCTTTGAAACATGTTCATACATATGCAAGTTGACACCTTTTATATGTGTTATGTCATGAGAACGAAATTACGTGGGAACGATGGGGTTAATTAAATGCATATGTTAATAAGATTGTGTGAAATTAATATAATTATGCATAACATAAAATAAATGAACATAGTATGGGAATTTGCCTATTAAGTTAGGTGTACCCATACTATGTGTTGGGAATTTGCCTATTAAGTTAGGTGTACCCACACTTTGGAGTTGGGAATTTGCCTATTAAGTTAGGTGTACCCATATTCCTAAAATAAACATGATAATTAACACAAATTATGGGGGCGATTAATTAGGAGTAATTAATCGATTAAGACACGAGGTTGGACCCGTTTGTAGTATAAGACTGCCCGGAGTTTACCGGCCTAACCAGGCATCTACAAATGACGGTCCAATGTGAGGGGTCTTAATCATAAATTAAATACGTAACAAGGGTAAATGACACGAAGTTGGACCCGTTTGTAGTGTAAGACTGCCCGGAACCTACCGGCTTAACCAGGCATCTACAAATAACGGTCCAATGTGAGGGGTCCTTTACACGGTTACGGTGTTAATCAATTAAGAAACACTTAACCAGATAATCATGTAGTGGGGCATGGGGGTTAAGTGGGTACCTTGGGTGGTATGTGGAAATTGCTAGTGGTTGCCAATAGAAAATATGATAAAATACTTAACCAAGATGAAACATGTAATTAAACATGATTAAAGGGTTAAGTGGGAAACACTAGTGTGTGGGCCAAGCTTAGGGGGATGGCTTGTGCTGGGGGCCCATTTCAACCAGTAACCCATACGTATCTTAGTGGGCTCGACCCATATCGAGGACGGGACACGCATACTGGGCTTGACTATAAGAGGCCAAAATGGGTTAGCGGTGGCAACGCATGACCAACGGGTTTCATATGCGTGTGTGGACCCGGGCTGGTAAATAAGACGTTGTTGCATCGTGTAGATATAAGCCGTGCACCGTTAATTTTATCAGGTTGCCACGTTGGGGAATGGTACACCCTACGGTGGGGCCAGCACGGGTATCTACGTTAGGGAGCCGATCGAATGGGGAGTAGTGTGTACACCTAGTGGATTGTAGGGCCCCGTGGCGTCTACTTAGTCACCTAGGGGTACGCGAGAACTATTAAGTTAATTTTATAAGTCCATGGGTGGGATCAACCTTTAAGTTAGGAATGACTGGTGTGGTGCAGTTTAGTAATTTACCTTTGGAAGGGTAGATGCGTCTTTATCTTTTATCTTAGTTTAGTTGACCCATTCATCCCCATTAGTTACCGTATATCAGTTTATGTCTTCTCTGGTTACTTTAACGATTGTATTGTTAAAGTTATAGGACTCGCTCAGACTTATGTCTGACCCCGTTGTTTTTATCTTTTTTCCCAACCCTCAGGTCCTACGGTGGATCCTAGCAGTAGTGGAGCTTGATCGGATTGCTGTTCCAGTCTTTAGGAGCTTGGATAGATGTAAAGCTCCAGTTACCCAGTTATCTTTTCTTTTGTAATGGCTATTGTATGAGAGTGGGATTATGTACTTCTTTATTTTGATGGATATTGTACTTGACTTTTATTGTGGTTTTATGATGTAACCAGACATGTTTTACTTCCGCTGTTATGAGATGATGTTTTAAATTTCAAGTACTATTTATATCTGTCTTGTTGTAATTTTTCTGTTCTATATTCACTAAAATACTCCACCGATGCTATGGCATTCTCTTAGTGAGTGATCATAGCGGGAGTGGGGTGTTACACGTGGTATCAGAGCTGAAGGTTACCGGAACAGATAAATTTTTGAGAAAAATACATTTTTTAGAAAATAGTAAAGGTATTATTTTTGGAAAAAGTATTTTCAAAAACATGTCTTTTAAGAGAAAAGTTTTTGAAAAAGAAAAGCATAATCCCCAATAGCCATATCTTTATCTTTCGGAATCTCCTTTTTGAATCTTTCCTCTTTCGTTTCAGCATGGCTGAAGATCTTAACATCCCGGAGGGCTTAGTTATACCACTATGGTATAGGAGGTTACAAGAGGCTAGGGCCACGGCTGGGGGTCCAGCCAATGCTACTACACCAGAGGCAACCGCTCCTCCTCCTCAGCCTAGAGTGGATAATTTTGCTAAGATTTGCAAGGAGTTCAAGGCTATAGGAGGAAAACCTTTTCTAGGTTCAGAGACTTTCGTAGAGGCTAGAGATTGGCTTAAGGAAGTGGAAGAGTTGCTAGATATCTTTGAAGTGGAAGAGGGAAAGAAAGTCAAGTTGGCGGCTTGGTTAATGAAGGGAGAGGCCTCGTTCTGGTGGGAGGTCACTAATGGAGAACGCCCTGTTGACTCTTGGGCAGATTTCAAGCAAAGGTTTGGGGCTAAGTTTCTCTCAAGGGCGGAAGAGAATCTGTTTATGGAGAAGTTCTTGAATTTGAAGCAAGGGAATCTCACGGTGAAAGAATATGTCAACAAATTCAATCAATTAGCAAGGTTTGGCATAGAGTTGGTGAATACACCGGAGAAGAAGGCTTTGAGGTTCGTTAGAGGCTTGAACGAACCATTGCAAGGAATAGCTATGACTCACATTCCTATGGGGGCCACCTTTGAGAAGCTTGTCTACATGGCACTTATGCATGAGGATGATAAGAGTTCTAAGGCACCAGAGAAGAAGGGGGATCAGAAGAAACCGCAACAACAACAACAAGGCAAGGGTGGAAAAGGCAATGGTGACAAGGGGAAGAAGAAGAAGTGCTTCAATTGTGGGACCCTAGGCCACCTCAGCAAGGATTGTCGCAAAAAGAAGAAGACCGGTTGCTTTCATTGTGGTGAAGCAGGACATCTTGTGAAGGACTGCCCAAAGAAGGGGCAGAAGACGAGGTCTACCTCAGGAGGTCAGGTGCAAGCTCTTATGGCACCAGCTCAGGTAGGGGGGCAAGTTCAGGCTCTCTCAGTTCCACCGATTCAGCAGAGAGGTAGAACTATTTCCGTTGAAAGTCTGGTTTTTCTGTTTGATCATCCAGTTCGTACTTTGTTTGACTCTGGCGCATCGCATTCTTTTATCTCATCATCGTTAGTTGAGTCACTGCACTTAGACTCCAGTCTAGTTGATGATCCCTTGGTTGTTTCAAACCCAATTGGGGGCTCCATATATCTGTCTATGATATGTTTGGGTTTGAAGATTTCTATACTTAGCGTTGAGTTTGGATGTGATGCTTTTGTATTGGGCTTCACGGGCTATGGGTTGATTTTGGGTATGGACTGGTTATCCAGTAATGGTGCCGTTCTTGATTGTGAAAGGAGAGTTGTCAGGCTTATGACCCGCTTGGGTAATACTCTCGAGATCTCTTGTAATCCCATGGAATCTGTTTTGCTAAGTTATCTTGAATCGCTCGATGCTTCGGTCGAGAGTTTGCGTTCTGTCAGAGTGGTCCGGGAATATCCGGATGTGTTTGAAGAGGTGAAGGGTTTGCCTCCGAAGCGGGAGATAGATTTCCGAATTTATTTGGTGGATAATGCCAAACCAGTGTCTTTGCCAGTGCGCCACATGGCTCCTCGTGAGAGAAGAGAACTTCATAAGCAAGTAGGGGAGTTGCTTGAGAAGGGGTTCATAAGGCGAAGTATATCGGAGTGGGGAGCTCCAGTAGTGTTTGCCACGAAGGCGGATGGGTCCCTCAGACTTTGTGTGGATTATAGAGAACTTAATAAGCTCACGAAGAAGAATAGACACCCATTAACGAGGATAGATGATCTCTTTGATCAGTTGGTTGGCGCCTCAGTGTTTTCGCAGATGGACTTAGCTACAGGGTTTCATCAGTTGAGAGTGGCGGAGGACAGTATAGAGAAGACTGCTTTCCGGACTCCGGATGGTTTTTATGAGTGGCTTGTGATGCCATTTGGGTTGACAAACGCCCCTGCATACTTTGTTGATCTGATGAGTAGAGTGTTCAGAGAGTATCTGAATAAGTTTGTAGTAGTCTTTGTGGATGACATCTTGGTCTTTTCCAAGAGTGAAGAAGAGCATGCCTTACATCTCAGAGAAGTGTTGGAGACTCTTCGAGCACATAGTCTTAAAGCTAAATTCTCTAAATGTCATTTTTGGAGAAGAGAAGTGCGATTCTTAGGGCATGTGGTCTCTAAGGAAGGGATAGCTGTGGATCCCGCAAAGATAGTATCTATCCAGGATTGGAAAGTTCCTAGAAATGCTACCGAAGTAAGAAGTTTCTTGGGGTTGGCAGGATATTATAGGAAGTTCATCAAAGACTTCACGAGGATATCAGCCCCATTAACCTGCTTGACGAAGAAGAATCTGGTTTTCTCATGGGACGTAGATTGTGATGATGCTTTCCGACGATTAAAGAGAGCTTTGACCACCGCTCCAGTTTTAGTGCTTCCAGATGGGAGTAAGTCGTTTGTTGTTTATACCGATGCTTGTGGGACAGGATTAGGCGCAGTCTTGATGCAGGAGGGAAGGGTAATAGCCTATGGAGGGAGGCAATTGAGAGTGCATGAGAAGAATTACCCTACCCATGATCTAGAGTTGGCCGCGATTGTTTTCGCACTTAAGTCTTGGCGCCATTATCTTCTTGGTGAGAGATTCGAGTTGTTCACTGACCATAAATCATTGAAGTACTTATTCTCTCAGAAGGATTTAAACTTAAGACAACAAAGGTGGATGGAGTTCTTAGCATCCTATGATTTCGAGATAGCGTATACCCCTGGCAAGGGTAACGTGGTGGCGGACGCCTTGAGTAGAAAAAGGCTATCTTTGAGTCCATTGTTCGTGGAACGGCGAAGCTTGGAGTTTCTTTCTTTGTTCGACTTCAGACCTTCTGTTGACTTTGTACCTGGTTTGTTAGCATCCTTGGAGGTTAGACCTACTCTTTTGGGACAGATTGGCGAGGCTCAGTGAGACGACCCACAGTTGGTTGAGTTGGTAGAGAAGCTTATAAGGGGGGAGTCGTCCAGCCATTTGGGTAGATACACCATAGATGATAGGGGATGGTTGCATAGAGACGGTAGACTTTGTGTACCGCAAGATGAGGGTTTGAAGAAGGCTATTTTGGATGATGCACATCGTTCAAGAATGACTATTCATCCCGGTGGAGACAAAATGTACCAAGACATGAAGAGAGTTTTCTTCTGGGCCGGTATGAAGAAAGATGTTGCCGAGTATGTGGCTAGATGCTTAGTGTGCCAACAAGTTAAAGCGGAGCAAAGGAAACCCGGTGGGTTGCTACACCCATTGGAAGTTCCGCAATGGAAGTGGGATAATGTCTCGATGGATTTCGTCGATGGGTTACCGAGATCGAGGAAGGGCAATACGGGAATTTGGGTTGTGGTAGACAGACTTACCAAGAGTGCCCATTTTATACCCGTGAAGAGTAAGAGGACCGCTCCATGGCTTGCTTCAGTCTATGTTAGAGAGATTGTTAGATTGCATGGCGTACCATCCAGCATTGTGAGTGATCGAGATCCTATCTTCACTAGTGAGTTTTGGAGAAGTTTGCAAGAGGCGGTAGGGACTCAGTTGTGTTTGAGCACCGCATATCATCCTCAGACGGACGGTCAGACCGAGAGGGTGAACCGTATCTTAGAAGATCTCTTGAGGCTTTGTATCTTGGATTTTGGAGGTACATGGGAAGAACATCTTCCTTTGGTGGAGTTCGCATACAATAACAGCTTTCAGTCTAGTATTGGCATGGCACCTTTCGAAGCTCTTTATGGAAGGCCTTGTCGATCTCCTACATGTTGGTAGGAATCTACGGATAAGATCTTGCTTGGGCCAGATATGGTTAGAGAGACTTCAGAGAAGATTGATTTGATTCGAAGAAGGATGAAGGCAGCGCAAGATAGACAGAAATCTTATGCAGATCGGAGAAGGACGGATCTTGAGTTTGAGGTTGGGGACATGGTTTTTGTCAAAGTATCTCCGTTGAGAAATGTTGTTCGCTTTGGGTCCGTTGGGAAGTTAGCACCGAGGTTTGTTGGGCCGTCTCCTATTAAGGAAAGGATTGGACGGATGGCATATAGGGTGGAGTTGCCCGACATACTTAGTGGTGTTCATGATGTATTCCATGTATCACATTTGAGGAAGTGCTTACATGAGACCGCAGAGGTGGTAGAGCCGAGCTTGCTTAGAGATGTAGAGGTAGAGCGTGATGCGACGATTCGACGAGCTCCTACTCGCATCCTTGGGTCAGAAACTAGGAAGTTGAGGAACAGAGAAGTTCAGCTAGTTAAAGTGCAATGGGGAGATGACGAAAGCAATGCTACTTGGGAGACGGAAGCGAAGATGCGTTCTTTGTATCCATTTCTTTTTGAGAGTATGACTTTTAACTTCTCCTTTATCGCTTGTCTAGTACTTATCTTATCTTTAGTATATCCTCTCGCTAGTACCTATGACCTTTAGATAGGGTAAAGCCTATGGTTGAAACATGTGTTTGAAACATGTTATGGTTGATGGATGCATGTGGATGCAATTGTTTGCTAGTGGTTGCTCGTGGATGCATATACACACACATTAGGCACTAGATCGGCTCAGTCACTTCATGTTGCATATCGCAAAATGGATGTGGTAGTTAGATTGATGGATGTATCATGGCTGTGTTATCATGTGGATGATGCATTTTTGTGTATGGTTGTGCACGCATATAGAAATTGTATGTGTCAATAGGGTTTCGCATACATATTGGATGCATGGCACTATCATGGTTTGCATTAAGGAGGTCGACTGAATCAGTAGACCGCCTGATTTTGCATTAGTATACGGACATATACACACACTTTCTGCATATGTTCATACATCATTAGAAGTTTCTAAGGATAATGGTTGCTTGTGGTTGATGGTTTAGTAGATGGTTGTTTGATTGGTAGGATACGTTCTTCTTGACTTAGAGATTTCGAGGACGAAATCCTTTAAGTAGGAGAGAATGTAACACCCCGAATTTCAATTAACACTAATGGTTAGTAATTAAAGTATAATTAATCTCAGATGTGAGAATCAGGGGAAATGGGCTGCGTCATTGCGTTCGTCTCGGAAAAATACGCGAAATAGAGTCCGAGTTTGCGTAAAACGGGTACCGTATGAAAGAGATATGGACGAACGAAGTTAGGCAGAAAAACCCGAAACAGGCCAGAAATGCACTGGCGCACTTGTGAAGTGCGCCAGTACAAAAATACACTGGCGCACTTGGGAAGTGCGCCCATGTCGGGACAGGAAACCTGCACAGTTTCTAGAGAGTTCTGTGGTTGGGTGCACCAGTTTGGGGTTTGGGCTTGGTCTTAGGGCTGGTTTCTGGAAGGTTCCGAAATCTAAGGGTCCTAATCTAATTTAGATTTAATCTAAGGGCCTAAAACACTCACCTAATCTATAAATACACCCTAAACCTACCCTAATCCATACTAAAAATAGAATTGAGGGCTACATGCCGCCAAATTAAATCTTAGAAGGAGCCTCCACTAATTTATGAAGAGGGTTGCAAGCTAATCACTCTCTAATCAACCTCTAATCCATTCTAAGCATCTTAATCTTCTTCATTTGGAGTGCAAATTGGCTAGTTGTGAGTTTCTATCACTTTAATAACCAATTGCTAAATTAAGTAGATGAGATATGATGAGATCATGCGGTTTTGTATGCGGATTTGTGGGTTTTAAGTCATATGATATGATGTTAGTTTGCTAATCTATGTTTAATGTTAACCCTATGTTTATGCAAGCTAAGTATGTGGGTTTATGCAAGTTAAGTGATGGGTTTCATGCATGCTAAGCATTGGGTTTTATGCATGCTAAGTATTTGATTTTATGCATGCTAAGTATTTGATTTTACGCATGCTAAGTATTCGGTTTTATGCATGCTAAGTATTCGGTTTTATGCATGCATTATGACATGCAAGTTTGTCTCTTTTTATGACATGCATAATGCAAGTTTTGTGCTTTGTGATCATATGTTAATATGCAAGTTACATGTATGATAATATGCAAGTTACATGTATGATAATTATGCAAGTTGTATGTTTCTTCATATGCAAGTTTATGAGTTCATATGCAAGTATGTAACATGTTATGCAAGTTCATATGCAAGTTATGTGACATATTATATGCAAGTCATGTATTTGTTAATATGTAAGTTTATGTAACATGTTATGCAAGTTTATATGCAAGTTATGTGACATGTTATACAAGATTATATGCAAGTTATGTGACATGTTATACAAGATTATATGCAAGTTATGTGACATGTTATGCAAGTTCATATGCAAGTTATGTGTTTGTTAATATGCAAGATGGCACCTTTGAAACATGTTCATACATATGCAAGTTGACACCTTTTATATGTGTTATGTCATGAGAACGAAATTACGTGGGAACGATAGGGTTAATTAAATGCATATGTTAATAAGATTGTGTGAAATTAATATAATTATGCATAACATAAAATAAATGAACATAGTATGGGAATTTGCCTATTAAGTTAGGTGTACCCATACTATGTGTTGGGAATTTGCCTATTAAGTTAGGTGTACCCACACTTTGTAGTTGGGAATTTGCCTATTAAGTTAGGTGTACCCATATTCCTAAAATAAACATGATAATTAACACAAATTATGGGGGTGATTAATTAGGAGTAATTAATCGATTAAGACACGAGGTTGGACCCGTTTGTAGTATAAGACTGCCCGGAGTTTACCGGCCTAACCAGGCATCTACAAATGACGGTCCAATGTAAGGGGTCTTAATCATAAATTAAATACGTAACAAGGGTAAATGACACGAAGTTGGACCCGTTTGTAGTGTAAGACTGCCCGGAACCTACCGGCTTAACCAGGCATCTACAAATAACGGTCCAATGTGAGGGGTCCTTTACACGGTTACGGTGTTAATCAATTAAGAAACACTTAACCAGATAATCATGTAGTGGGGCATAGGGGTTAAGTGGGTACCTTGGGTGGTATGTGGAAATTGCTAGTGGTTGCCAACAGAAAATATGATAAAATACTTAACCAAGATGAAACATGTAATTAAACATGATTAAAGGGTTAAGTGGGAAACACTAGTGTGTGGGCCAAGCTTAGGGGGATGGCTTGTGCTGGGGGCCCATTTCAACCAGTAACCCATACGTATCTTAGTGGGCTCGACCCATGTCGAGGACGGGACACGCATACTGGGCTTGACTATAAGAGGCCAAAATGGGTTAGCGGTGGCAACGCATGACCAACGGGTTTCATATGCGTGCGTGGACCCGGGCTGGTAAATAAGACGTTGTTGCATCGTGTAGATATAAGCCGTGCACCGTTAATTTTATCAGGTTGCCACGTTGGGGAATGGTACACCCCACGGTGGGGCCAGCATGGGTATCTACGTTAGAGAGCCGATCGAATGGGGAGTAGTGTGTACACCTAGTGGATTGTAGGGCCCCGTGGCGTCTACTTAGTCACCTAGGGGTACGCGAGAACTATTAAGTTAATTTTATAAGTCCATGGGTGGGATCAACCTTTAAGTTAGGAATGACTGGTGTGGTGCAGTTTAGTAATTTACCTTTGGAAGGGTAGATGCGTCTTTATCTTTTATCTTAGTTTAGTTGACCCATTCATCCCCATTAGTTACCGTATATCAGTTTATGTCTTCTCTGGTTACTTTAACGATTGTATTGTTAAAGTTATAGGACTCGCTCAGACTTATGTCCGACCCCGTTGTTTTTATCTTTTTTCCCAACCCTCAGGTCCTACGGTGGATCCTAGCAGTAGTGGAGCTTGATCGGATTGCTGTTCTAGTCTTTAGGAGCTTGGATAGATGTAAAGCTCCAGTTACCCAGTTATCTTTTCTTTTGTAATGGCTATTGTATGAGAGTGGGATTATGTACTTCTTTATTTTGATGGATATTGTACTTGACTTTTATTGTGGTTTTATGATGTAACCAGACATGTTTTACTTCCGCTGTTATGAGATGATGTTTTAAATTTCAAGTACTATTTATATCTGTCTTGTTGTAATTTTTCTGTTCTATATTCACTAAAATACTCCACCGATGCTATGGCATTCCCTTAGTGAGTGATCATAGCGGGAGTGGGGTGTTACAACATGTCTAAATGAAACCGAAAATTACCATATGACAGTGAACACAAACTATGAGTAAACACCCTTTTATTGTCATTTGAATATTTCTATTGATTGTGATAGGTTGTTATGCAACTGATAGATGAATATTAGATGGATGCGTGATTTACGTTGGATCGGATAAACTTAAACATGTATGAAAGGTGATGTAACAACCCGAAATTTCAGAACCAATTTAAAATGTTTATTTTAGCTATTTTAATGTATTTTGAATATTTAAAATGATTTGTTTTAAATATTAACGACTAAAAATTTATTTAAATCGAAGTTAGAACGTATATATTTATTTTAATTATAAAACGAACTCGAAATGACACGGTAGTTTGAAAATTCGATTTTAAACTTTAACTGAATGTATAGAATTCAAATAAAATGGATTTCAGTAAAACAAAAAATATTAAAATCTGTTTAACTATATCTTTCTAACAAATGTGAAAAACTGAGATTTCACTTTATAAATTGAAAGTTATGTCCAGTTTAAAATTTAAAATAGTCACTGTGGAATTTATATATTTTTTATATAATATATAGCCCTTAAAAATAGCCATTTTGCAAATGACCTCCGTTTTTTAAGAAACCACTTTTGTTGGATCCGGAATGTCAAATTATTTCTAGATTCCAATTTTCATAATTTTTGGAATTGATATGTGAGCATGGTGAATTTAAACGTGTTTGGCACTTTCAGTTTGAATTTAATCGATTGGAAATTGACAATTTTTCAAATGGTCTCCAAATTCGACGAAATTAGTTTTGTTAGGACCATATCCTCAAAAAATAGCCAAATTTATTTTTCTAGAATTTTTGGAGTCAATATGTGTCCCCGGTAAATTAAAATGTATGTTCAAATTCAATTTTAATTGATTTATATTTTAATTTGGATGAAAACTGATCCAAACAATCGAATTAGATTATAAAACATATCCCATTGTGTTCGGAATGGGGTTAATTAGCTAGGGACGAAAGTCGGTGGGTCTGATTTGGGGTTCAAACAAAAAGGTAACTTTTTGAAATTAAAAATAAAATAAATTATATATATTTGGCCCCCTCTTTTCACTCTCTCTCCCCGTCGTCATTTTAAAATAATAAATAAACCTAACCCTCGTTCTGCTGATTGCCTGCGCCTCAAGGGCCGCCGCCACCACGTCGCGCCGCCTCCACCCATTGCCGGCCTCCTCCCCTTCGCCTCCGACCACCCCTTCCTGCAGCGCCGCTCCCTTCTCCGATTGAAACCCATCCAAACCCTAAATACATCCAAATCAGTCACCGCCCGCCACCACTGCCTAGCCAACGACCACCGCACCTCGCCCTGGCCTACAGACCCCACGTCGCCGCCCCTTGCCACCCAATTTCGACCGTGGGTCCCTTGTTGTCCGAAAACCCCAATTTTTATAATTTCAGTTTTTGCAATTATGACCCTGACCTGTTTTAGCCCATAACAACCAATCCGATCACTTCTGGCCAAAACTCCACAATACCAAAATCGAAGAGCACGGTTTTCTCTTCGATTTGAGTATATGGAAGTCAGATTTTGGATTGCGGAGTTGATCGGAAAATGCGTCCAAAGTCTGCTGTCCAAATACCATCTTTTCGCGATTTCTGGCGAAATGGACCAATTTCGGAAGAAAGGCCAATAGGCGAAGGTCGTCCTGAATGGCGCGTGCGATAACCCTAAACTCCCATGCCACAGAAGCAAGGATAATCATTGGAATATAATACATTTAACACATCAGCAGATTACAGATAATAGCATAACACATGAAATCATAGAATAGTACTCATCATCACAACAGAGGAAACATAAATGTCATCAACATCAGTGTTGCACGGACACCGAATACTACTTAGTACATAAAGGTTCCTACAAATAAAAAATAAGTCTAGAACATCCTCAAATACAGCATAGATAAAGTGATGTCTAAATGTCCCATAATAGAGATAAAAGATAAAGATAGTCTTCGTCTTCTGCCAAAAGAGCACACCATGCTGCAGTGCATATCCAAAATAAGCATGTTACCTGTTTACTTGGTTGCCCGTGTAAAAATAAGGGCACTCGAGTTTGCAAGTGAAACAAACTATGAGTTAGTCATGGGACTGGTATGAGAAATCTTACTTAACTTATCTAATAATAAGGCTAATCACAGGACCACGCCGCTAACGCAGAACGGGTTTACTCCATTGGATTGCCAGTGCATAAAATGAGTAAATCTTTTAAACAACGCAACGCATTTTAGAAAAATGAAACCATTATAAGACTCAAGTCCCATCACACAATGCAACGCAAACCAGAGGATAGAGTTTTACCTTATAATGATCAAACATGACTGATACGTGTAAAACAATAATCAGTTGATATTATTATTAGTGTCTAATCAATTTAAAACACTTTCAAAATAAACGTATCAATCCTAGATGGCATAGTACCCCATTCTACTATGTCGCTATATATAGGTTTACAATCAAATCTGTTATGTCATATTGGAAATTGGGTTCCCATCATGAGTCGAGGCTAGGAATCATCCTCACCGATTTCGACACTCTAGCAAATGCCTCAGGACTTAGACGCTGGCGAGCCCTGGTTAGCAGCAAGGCTGGTCCACCAATACTTTAGTGGGTTAGTTATTCCTAAACAATACGTTTCCCGGTCCTATTGGACCTATCACTTGACCAGTAGCGACCAAAATCCGAGGCCCTCACAATCCATCATCCACATAAGCAAAAATGTCTGGGCTCCATTCCATGACATCACTTCTAGCTAGAAAGAAATGCATGCACTCCCTGTCGTCCTCAATTCCGTTTTTGACTCATACCGGGTTGTAAGGCTCGCGAAGTAACGCTATGCACAAAGCTATGCTAAATAAAGTTGTGCTTTGATCATCAACCATAAGACTCTACTTTTCAACAAAAAATCTTGATCATTTGCATCTTAGCATGCAACATTGGCAATCCACGCCATGCAACTGATATCTATCAATATATAACCTCTAAGCTCGTACGTCTCATAGAAGGGTGTTAAGCAAGAGAATAAATTCTCCGCACCAAACAAATATATATTTAATAGAAATCAATTCACACAGAATGAAGTCCAATGTCAGACACACATCCATTTACAAGTCCGTTCTGGGTCTGAACGAAACCGGAGACACCTTATTCCTCGTTCCGTATGTCCAATACGGAAGAGAGGCTCTCGCATATCCGGACAATCAACAAGTACGTCCGGACAACTACCACTTTAACCCTTTCCTGGGAGCAAACCAATCCAGGGCATCAATAGTCATCCATTCGATGTGAAGATCGACGGTCTTCAACCACCGTCTTCAATGTCTTTGACTTTAAATCGTCATATAATTATTTGAAATGGGATTGAACTCGGTCTTTTCAAACAATTCTCGAATATATGTAATACCAATCATTTCATATCGTTAATATTATTTTATAACGATTTATCGCTATTTTTATTTATATAAAAATAGCCCATTTAATTCGAATGACGTTTCAGGTCGTTACGCGGCCCTGACTCTGTTTTTATCCAAATTTGAATTACACATTTCTCGAAATCTAACCGTTGGATCTTAACAAAATTTAAAATCGTTGGAAAGATCTTTCAAAAGCGAACCCAACGGTTCCAGTCTGGAAAAATCTAATGGTCGGATCTTTCGGTACAATCGATCAAAGTTACGATGCCGAAACACGAACTACCGCATGCGATTCGTTTAATTTTAAGTTATGTATATATATATATATAAATCGTTCGATGATTTCAACACCATTCATTATATTACTTGTAAATTTTGTACAACTCACATTCATGTCAAAAATTATATTTTTTTTTATACACTTCCTACACATGTTAAAAGTGATGCTTTTAACACACAAAATATATATTTTAAACGTGTAATTATTTTATACTAACTAACATGCTAAAATTGATATTTTTAACTAACAAAACACACACATATATATTAACGTATAATTATTTTATTCTAACTAATATGATAAAAATGTCATTTTTCATAACAAACATGTTTTACATAAATTCCTTATTTTAACATAACATATTTAAAGAAAAAATGTCATTTTTAATGACACAACATGTTTAACATAAATTCCTTTTTTATTCTACCTAACATGATAAAATGTCCTTTTTAATGACAAAACATGTATTAATATGTTTTTCTTTTTATTCTAATCTAACATAATAAAATTTCCTTTTAAATGGTAAAACATATATCAACATGTTTTTATTTTTATTCTAATCTAACATAATAAAATGTCACATCACTATAACAAAATCCAGATTTGACAGCAATAATGAATAGCGTTGAGTTCGAGTTTGTTCACACTATTTTGTGTAGTGTGAACAAAACATCGGCTATTATTGGTGGAAATCAGGGGGTCCATATGTGTCCCCCTGATTTCCACCAATCAAAAGTGGTGTTTTGTTCACACTACTCAAAAGTATGTGAACAAATTGCTACTGAATAGCGTTGCCCGTAGCCTCTTGTAACGCTTTGAAACGAAAGGTGGTCAACAGCTGTTTGGCCAACAAACCCATGTTCTTAAGGCTATACAAAGAGAGGCGGCAAATTTTTTTCTTTTATCGGGAACTGAAATAAAGTCTTTTTCCTTGCGGCAATTTTTTCTTTTCTTTTAGCGGGAACTGAAATAAAGTTTTTTTCCCTTTTGCTGCAGCACATAAACCAAATCCCTATTCGAAAAAAGCTTTCAATACCATCGCCTCCAGAAAACAATCAATCCCTAATCTAAACATTGAACCTCAAAATCTCTAAACCACAAAATTGTAAATCGCTGAGTTCCAATATCGGCCAAGCGGATCCTGCATCATTCTAATTTGAATGGGAATGAAAGGTACTAAAAACATTTTTTTACATTTTTTTTAATGCTCGTGCGTATGACTTGCTTCTGTTAAAGATATGAAATGTAGAACACTTTACATGTGTCCTTGTCGGAATAAGCTCCTGAGCTTTAAGCGCAGGTGCCTTTGCCCTCATCTGCAGAGACACTGACACGTGGATTACAGTCATCATAGTTTGCGTCTAACGGACATGTGGAAAATCCATAGACCTATCAGATGAGGAGCTGGCCTAAAGATCAAGTTGAAGAGCTGCTTGACGAAGGTGTGTGCAAACCAGAACCTAGGTAGCTGTTGTGAATGATGTCAGGAGCTGCATGTAGAGGTGCTTGTTTAATTTCCATCTAATTTTGGTTTGAACAAAATTACAAAATCAAATTTTACTGCATATTAGTTTTGATTAAATTCACTTTTAATTTATTTTCAAATTCATGCTCATAAAAATTGGAGGTCTGAGTTAAAATGATTTTATCCTAGTTTGCAGATGTATAAACTTCAAATTATTTAGATTATGGACATATGTAATAGGGTTCAATAAACAAGTATATATGCTTGAAACTAATATACGATCGAATAATGGAAGTATCAAATCTCTGAAGTTTTGAGAAAAGACAAGTAACTTCTTGAAACAAATTATCTAAGTCTAAGATAATATAATGTATTGCATAAAGCATGGTTGATACATAGAGGAGCACACTGAAGTAAGTTCTTGTTTTAATATGTAGTTATGCAGTCGAGTTCGAGTAATGTATGACTTTTGCTTACTGGATTAATGGAAGTGGGTATTAATATGCTTTATCTGAATGAGCTACTCATTAGAATTACATTTGTCGATTATTTCATAAAAACTCAATTGTAGCAATAACCAAAAAATAGTAATTTGCAGATAGGTGATTTACGTAAAGGCTGGTGTATACGATGAGCGAGTGATTATCAAAAGAGAGTTGAAAATCATTGCTATGGACGAAGATGGATTATGAAAGACAATATCGACCGGATCAAAGAACTTCAACTTTGGAACACCAACATTTTTAACAGCCACATTCGGTAAGCACATGTATAAGTTTGTGTTAGTTTTTTAAGATGGACAGGAAATAGAGTCTGAAACTCTCTTTAATTTATATTAAAGGATACTTTTCATATATCTTCAGTCACATCCAGACTGTAGAACTTATAGAAATCTGAAATAACCTTTCAGGTTGATACAATAAATACAAAATATAATAACTAAGAGCTTGAATTGTAGTTAATCAAAGAGACATTTAGAATACGAAGAGAAAACACATTAACTTCAATAGTTTGGCTAGGTAGACAGTCAGTTTTACACTGGAACATGTAGCAAGTAATTAGGGGGAATTTTTATAATGTTACAGCTGTTAGGGGGAGTTTATAATGTTTCAGAAACACAGCAGGATCTGAGGGCCATCAAGCAATGCACTTGTCGAGGCTGACTGTGCCGTTTTCCTCTGCTGTTGCATGGAAGCTTACCACTTACCAAGACACTCTCCATGCATAAAGAAAAATACATTTTACCATGGTTGTGTCATGATTGACATTGCCAGTCCATTTTCCATAAATGCATTCTTGTTGTCCGCTGCCCCGGTGCTAACCAACAGAACATTCTGACTGTCCAGGCTGCATTGACAAAAACGTATACCATTTCTACTACCTTTTGGTTCAGTGAAGTCCATTAATTGAGTTAACTCGAATCAAGCATGATTGAAGATACTAAGATGGTTTCATAGTGCATAATGCCTAAGTGGATGCAGTATTGATCATCCATGTTCACATAAACTGATTTAATAAAACATAACAGGGACCAATTATAAAAGACACTCGAAAGTGGCGACATAGTTTCACCCAATCGTAAATGTTAGTTTCATTGAGTAGGCCAATCATAAATGTTAATTTCCACCATCAACTGTGAGATTTTATCGAATAATTAATGATGATTATGTATACTTCTGGCTTATCTTAGACAAAAAGAAAGAAATGATGTTATACTGCTTTTACTGGATATATATTGTAGTCTGTTGAACCAAATGAGTAAAACGAAAAGCAAATTTCACTCATTTTTTTTAAAGAACACATTAATAACTAGAGAAAATAACCCACATAACCTAAACTCGCAGGTTAAAGAACATACTAATAACCACTAGGACATGCATATTTCAAATCCAGAATACCATGTAGCCTATTGCTAAAACTACATCAATACCCATGGAAAAATACTAGGGCACCAGTTTTTTTCTCTTCAAAATCATGCATCAATGAATAATTTCTCTTTGTACTTGTAGAGCATCTGAAAATTCGCTCATAAGCGAGTGTTTTGCTTCCCATATCCACCATACAGGTCCTATGTAACGCCTCTTCTTCATAGCATTTTTCTTGAGCAAAGTGAGCCGTTCCCATTTGAGTTGCAAGTTTTACGAACTTGTAGAACAGTTCGATAGCCTTTTTCTGAAAGTGATTTGCTACTCAACTCTTGCTTATAATTCTCGCAGAACAATACCTTAATGACTGATGCAGCTGAAATTGATATGGAACGAAGATTGTACCCTCCAAGTATAACAAGAACCTTTCCATATGAAAGAGAAGTCAACATGTGTGTCATTTGTGCATATCCATCAGGCGTTACATCACAACATCCAAGAGGATCACCCCTTGGAGCATCAAATCCTGCCGATATTATAGTAATGTCTGGCAAAAAAGAGGCGATCGGAAGCACAATGTTTCGAAAGGCAAAAATTTAATCATTATCCTCCACACCGCCACAGCTCCATGGATTCATGGAATATTAACTGAATACCCCTTAGCATCCAGAATTCCAACATCATCAGCAGCACTATGGTGCACATCCCACTCAACAATCAAGACTTTTTGGGACCTGCACTCTTAGCTGCAAGAGCAGCAACTGCAGCGTTATTGTGGTGGCAAAAACCCATCGCTAGTTTTATACCTGCATGATGTCCAGGTGGCCTTACAAGAGCAAAACTATTCCTACAGCATCCAATAACAAGTGAGCGAGCAAGATCAGCATAGAAACCTACAGCGATCCATGCACCAGATGCTGAATGGCCATTAGCATATGTGTCCGGAGTAAAATAGTTGGAAAATAACCGGCTTGTATATTCTATAGTTTCTATATGATCCAATGAATGTACCAACTGCAATTCCTCTCGAGTTATTTCTCTAGCAGGTGTCCAGTAGCATTTTGCAGGAAATCCTTCTACAGAGGAAACACCAGCAGCTACTTCAAGCAGTCGATCTGGTCTCTCTGGGTGTGGAGTTGGTTTCCCTCTAACCTCAGAATGGAGCAGCATTCTTTGATCAAACCTAATAGCTGTACATAATCCGATTGGTACATCATGATCATTGAGAAACACATCCGAGTCAACAACTATTGGTGCTACCTGGATAATGTAAGACTGGAAAATAAGATTCATTCAGTAAAAAAACTATCTATGTTTACTTTTTTTTTCTTATTAATAAGTACCGTAAAATTATGTAGGTAGATATGTTGGTGTGGATCAAGGATGACTGCGTGTAGTTTTTGTTTTATTTGCTTGCACTTAAATACTAATGCATCCATTTTTAAAACATTATGCACGTATTCATATGGATGAAAAATTAAATGTTCTATTTTCTCGGCAATAAATGGATTGCTACTCATATTATATGAAAAATTTCTATTAGAACTCACTTTTTTTTTCTTATCAATTCCATGTTCTTCTTCAAGCAAATGCTTTAACACCAACTTGCAGGCAAACATTCATCCCATTTTTGAGACCAAACGTACTGAACACAGCCATGGCCTAAAAATTCTTTTTTAGCATTGTATATGTTTTGATAGCTCACAAACTGTTTGAGTATATATGCTAAGAGCTTATCGCTTGCACTGCAAGGTAGGATTGAAAACGGACATGTTTTAAATGGCGATGTTTATTATATTTGTGACTTATCATGGTTGTCTCGTGGTTAATGCACCCTACAGAATTTGAGAAGTTTAAGTAATGTAGAAGAGTTGCGTGCACAAACTACCGTTAGCTGTTCAGTTACAGGACTATCTTGTATGTGTGATGTTCGACTCCCAGACTGTAACATAAATATGGATGTTTACATGCGGGAAAAATAATTATGTTTCTCTTAACATATCTGCTTGCTCATGTTTGTGTTCTTTCATTATTTTTCCATATAAAAGCAGTACCATATCAAGTTATTAACAATTCACCCGTATTTTTTACAATTATCGGTCACATTATTTGGTCATATGCCTGCTATACGTTTAATCTGGATCAAAGTCGGTGGTGGTTTATGTTTTGATGCCCAAAGACTGCAGATCACAATGAGAGAGAGAGAGAGATTTCTGATATTCACCACTGAGTGTCTTCATTTGGTGATATACTTAACTTTTAGCTAACTTTTTTTCTGCATCCTTTTTACGGTTTTTTCCGTGAGTCGTTTTTTTCCTTAACATCCCATTATACCTTTTTTTGACAATTTTAATTCCACTCTTCTGCATCGGCACATATTTCAAATGTTATTTTTGTTTGTTCCATCATCCTCTATCTCGACATAAAATGTTTTTGATTGCTTTCAGAAATAACTGTATGCACCTGTAATATATTTTTTAGTTTGAATGTATAGACTGATGTTAAGTGCATAAAATGATTCACATATTTTGGATAGACTGATGCTAAATGCATCGCATTCGGTACTTTGGTTTACTTAAGAAATTCATACATGTTAGCTTGGTGTTGTACCGTCCAATGTAGTAAAACATTTCATTTATTTCTTTTCTTATTTGAACAAAATTTTCAATTTGCTTGCCAATTTATTACATGTTATTCAAAACATGTAACAAAATAAAACGTAATATAGTTTCAATATGCTTTAGTATGATGATGCTAGCTGGGAAAGCGAAGATTGGGAACATATAAATCTAAAATCAAGTGGTTGGGTGGTTATGTTCTGCAGGTGTATTAATTGTTGCTTAAAATATGTAATATAATTATCCAAATATCAAACAGAGAATCTCGTTTTTCTTATGTGTATACTCAGGTTCAGACCAACGAATGGGTTGCTTCAGTTCAATGTTGACATCATTGTTGCATTTAATATTAGTAGTCATGAACATGTCCAGTTGTGAGTTATCTTTGTATGCTTTCATGCAAGGGTATACTGGTTTATCCCATAAACTTGTAACACAAGAAGGATTGTCATTATCACTCACCAACATAAAGCTCTAAGAAAATTAAAATGCACATGGTTATAGACTTAGAATGTTTGCTAGCACGCATGTGAATTTTGGTTTCACAATAAGTTTACCAAGTTTCTAATCTTTTCTTAAAACTTATTTAAAAAGACTCGATTATGTCAACTTATTTCTGAACACCTTCTCTTTGTTTTATACTTGTATTTCAATAAAAGTTTGTTAACAATACTTGAGTGATTATGCAGATTCATTAATTGAGATGGTATTGAATTTTTGAATGCTCAAAACATGCAGCCTGTTCAGGTAACATTATAACATCAGCACATTGGATTTAATACTACTGATGCGTTTAACATACTAAATATTTGACTGTCTAAATTAAGGAGTAGGAATTGGTAGAGAATTTGCAAGGGGTATTGGAGTATCAGACCAGGTAAAGCATCTTCAAATTTTATTTTTTTCTTTAGCTGAAATAACTGAAAAACTTTTTGGTCGGCGTTATCTAAGTCCTCATATGATTATCAATCTCTAAACCATTCTATAGCATGTGTCTATTTATAAAAAATCTCATATATGCTGAAATTCCAAGATTGTAGAATTAATAAATCTTACATATTCAGGACAATTCCAAGATTGTATGGCATCTTTATTTCAAAAAGTATTGAATATTTTTCATATAGTGTCTTAGAGATATTTATTTCATATTGTCACAATTTTGTATGATTTCATGTTTTAGTAGTGCCGTAATTTTGTTTGCTGGACATGCAGGAAAAAAGAAATCTATCAACATGTGGCTGATATAATTATAGTGTGCGTAATAATTTGACTGCATAAACATATACTACACTAAAATTAAAGGTCTGTAATAAACAAGGAGCACAGCCAGAAAACAAAGCATATTTGTTATATTTTATTTATTCAGTAAAATTCTTCAATGATTGAAGGAGCTGTCAGCGCAAAAGATAATGTGATCATTAATAGCATGTGTGCTACAGCTTGCAAGAAAATGAATGTTCTTATCGTAATTATCAATGGGGCACATTAACTAGATATTTCTCTAGATTGGGATAAAGAACAAAAACAATTATTTTGGGTATTTGCCATGTCTAAATATGGTCAAGAAATCTAAATGAACACAAGTATGATTAAGAGACAAAATGAGAAGAATTTGGTAGATGGTATACATCCCAATCATGTCCAAAAAGCAAAAAAATATGACATATGAATGTCATGTTGAGTACTATAACTATATAATATATTGTTAAATGCACATCCTAGCAATACCAAATATGACATACGAATGTCATGTTCAGTACTATATTGTTAAATACACATCCCGGCAGTACCAATAACCCTATTAGATAATTGCTAGAGAGCAAACAATTGATATGCGCAGTCGCTCAAATGTTGTCAGTGAGTAAGCTTCTTAGTTGCTTTGAAGCGATCAATTATAGCAGTTCTCATTCTGTCATATCTTATCAGTTGTCAGCACATGTTTTCATGGCTTGTTTCATCGAGATCAGGAGAAGGATCCATATTAGCTGCTAATTATTTAGTTCTTCATTTTAGTGAACTAATTGCCAATTTATTTTATCTAAGTGAAAAAAGGATAGATTAGTAATATGTAGAATAATTACTAATCTCCACCAGCAATAAGAATCAATATGAAGCTGAAAATGCTGGAGCTTTGAGACTTCGTCAATTGGATTGAAGTGCTTGGTCAAATCTGAAGTGGTGGCATGTCTCCTGATCAGTGAGCAAGGGGATATTGAGACTAGAATGGGTATGTGAAAATATTTTTTCATAGTAGAAATAATAGTATTCTATGTTTTGAATGCAAAGATTATGGACATTTAGATATGTTAGATGATGATACTAAAAGATTCATGGGGAAAATATAGTTCTTGTATGTGTAAGAATGGCAAATTTTGGAAGCCTATGTGAGAATTTGTAGGTGGTGTTATGGTTGCGTTTTTTGATGGATACTTGAATGGAAATATGAAGGGGTTGCTAGCTACTGGCGATCGATTGGCCGATATGCCAACTGAATTTTCGTTTACTGCTAGTCTTTGAAATATCATTTTTTTCTTCTTTTTTGTACTGAAATGTTAAAGTTTCTCTATGAAAAAACATGTACAGATGCTGTAATTACCACGTCATTGCATACCCTGTCATGATACTTCTGATGCTAAGTAATTCACTGGGATTTTGAACTTTGGCAATGTAACGATTGTTTTGTAGTTCAAATTTGAGTCGGCATAAAACTGGTTCATTGCTGCTTGTGACTTTTCATTTGTCATATTGGAAAATATTGACGATTCTCTTTATTTTGTTATTGTTTATTGACGATACTATTCCTTGTATATGGTTGCAGATTATTGATGATGATGGTACGAGATCTCCTTATGGCTACTAAGGTACATAGGTAGAATTGATTACCTCAATTCTCAGGACAGACAAATCTGATAACATCAAACAGACTAGATATCAAGTCTGTATCAAAAACTAACTTTGAAGTTTACTCTCTCATTGCAATATTCTTTCTAGACATCTTCAAGCCCATGGATCTGAGGATCTCTGTCCAAAAAGCTGTATAATTTATCTCAACTGTTCATGATCTTGTTACGTATCTATAGATTTTTATAGACATTCTTTGCTAAAATATTGTAAGAAATACAGTGATGGCAGAAGTTAACAATGTGCTGTATGCACAAGACGGAACAGTTAACTTGAAAGGCGAGCCTGCTTGCAAAGACAAAACTGGAAAATGGAAAGCTTGTCCATTTATACTTGGTATTTAATCTTAATCGATTCCCTTTCTATTTTACTTAACCAGAACTGTCATAAGGTCTAACATATATCAGTTTGTATTGCTGCCTCAGCTAAGGAATGCTGTGACAGATTGGCATACTATGGAATGAGCACCAATCTTTTGAATTACATGAAGCAATTTCTGAATGAAGGAAACAGCAGTGCAACACAAAATATCACAAACTGGTCAGTTACTTTTTACGTCACTTCCTTACCCGGTACTTTCATTGTCGATGCCTACCTTGGAAGATATAAACCAATTTCATGCTTTATGCTTTTTTACGTAGCTATAACTCCTCGGAATCAATCTTTTTAATCTTTACTATTATAAAAGTTTCCTAATTTTGTTTTTGTTTTATTTTTTGTAAATTTTCTTACAGGGTTTTGTGCTTTTAACATTGACTGCAACAGTTAATGGACTGAAACCAAACTGCCATGGCTACACCTGTGATTCAACCTCTGTACAAACTATTGTGGTCTTTATGTCTCTTTATATGATAGCTCTACGAACAGGAGGAATCAAGCCATGTGTTTCTTCATTTGATTCAGATCAATTTGATGAGACTGACGAATCTGAAAAAGAGAGCAAGAGTTCATTCTTCAATTGGTTTTACTTAACGATTAATGTAGGTTCACTTTTTGCTTCTTCTGTATTGGTTTGTACAGATTAAGGTACATAGATATCTTCTTCAGATATTGAACCCTTTCCAACTTGCGATTATTATTTTCTTCTTCAGATAAACATGGTTTTACTTGTGATTTATGATATTCACCTTAAGTTTGGCAACTCAATCGTCGTGAGTTTTGCTACAACAATTGAGTATGCACTACAACAAAATGGCTTAACAGAACCAGACAAGTCTCATTTTGTTGACAAGGATGGTTAGGCTTATGCATCCAGGTTTGGAAACTTAAAATGGCCTCTTATTCCTTCCAACCGTGCTTAACTGACAACTCTTGATTTTGTTATACGAAGGAATTGGATATGTACAAGGCAACGACTTCGTTATAACATGAGGAATATTTTATCTGTTATAATCCCTAATTCCTGTGGTGCATTGCCATCGATGAGTATGTCGAACAAAGCAGACCTGGGTTTGTAAGTTGGACCCTATACTGAAGGTTCGTAGGAGCCATACATTTGGGAGCCAGATTATTAATTTGTATTCAAGGATGGACCAGAAACCCAATCAACAGGCTTCAATGTTGATTAAAAATACCAGTAAAAAGTTATCGCATCACCCAACTCTATTCTCAAGCTGAACCAGGTTGAGAAGAAGGATATCATTATGTATTCCAATCCTAATAGTAATACTAATCAGTATTTCTGGCTCAGTTTTGGAACTGATGCATCAGCTCTTCACACTGACTTAAATGCTCCAATTTTTTTATTGAAAAGTATCTGTTAATTCAACTATTAAGTTGGAGAACAAACTTCCCTATGAATCATAGTATGCTATATAGGAGAAAATGTTGAAGGGAATATGGTGGAGAAAAAGCATGGTACTGTATCATCTGGTGTAAGTGCATTCATCCATTCAGTTGACATTAGAAGACCAGTTTATCTAACTTTGTTTGTTCTAGGTGGTTGGGCTTTTGAGAAGGTAATTAAGTGTTTGGGTTATATCTTATGAATAGTTCTCAATGTTTGCTTTCCATCTCTGACGGTTTAATTCATATTATGCCTAGGATGATGTTTTGATTATGGGCTTGCCATCTGGACATGAGTCTTTGTTTTGAATCAACAAACTGACAGGTATGATATTTATTTATATTTTTTAAATAATTTCCGAATGCTACAGCTGTCATCAAACGTCTAAAGTTCTGTTTAGTGCATAGTTAGTCAGGCAAACAAAGAAATATCAAGTCAGGATTTTGTAAATAATCTCCACATTCAATATGATATTAAACCTTGTCCAGCTCATAAATCAACTAAGTGCTATACAAACATCACTTTCCCCTTCGTTTATCAAGTTCCACTTTCTACACTCTTTATTAAGTTCTACATATTTTGAGAAGGATTTCGTATTAGTTTAGTGATTCGTTGGTTGTTAACATGCACAATAGGCCTATTTCGTTGGTTTGTATTAGCCTAACTGATATTTATTTACACGTATATTCAATATTACTTTACATTAAATATTACTTGCATATATTCATTTTTATTAAATTAATATTGAGTGGTTGGGATCATATTTGCATGTATTTTATGCATTTAAATCCTTGAAATGTTATTTAGCATTTTTCAGCTATTATGCAATTGAAATTTAGAATAATTAAATCCGCTTAAAGCTCCGTCTTCACCTTTAAACTCGTTGAATAATAGTTTTGTAAGTTGTAACATTCACTTTAAATTTTTTAGCATGAAAACTAATATTAGTCGCACTATTCACATTATATAAATTAGTCAATTTTGTCTTGTTACTGGCTTGAATCATGTGACAACCTTACCTGAGAGTATTCACCATGAGTTATTGGCTTTAATGTTGCACACTACAACTCTTTCTTGTTTCTATAATGCTGAATATTGATTATTTTTGCTGTAATAGGACCAAATTGCTTATGTTTTGGAGGAAATATCAAAAGCAAAGCAAGAGTAAATCAAGCGTTCAACTACTTAGTAAGTAACTTGTTAATGCAAGTATATATGACGTATTTTGGATAGGGAAGAGTTGATCAAACAACATGTATGAGTTAAGTTTGGATATATGGAGTAGTTTGAATTATATGTATGAAATATTGAGTTTGAATATATGATTGTTGTTTGAATGATATATATAAAATATTATGTTGTAGTTTACATGTTTGTTTTTTGTGAAAATGTGTTACGTTTTTATACGTTTGAGAAATAGATAATGATATATATGAATGGTATTTGAATGATATATATGTATTTAAAAGTAGCGAAAGAGCAGAAAAGATGGTATACAAACGGTGAATGGTACTGAAATTATATACTATATTATAGTGTTTTATAAACGCTGTCAAAAGGGGGCATGCGCTGTTAAAAAATAAAAGAAACGCTATCTAATTGTATTTTTGAACGTTATCACAACTATAGTAATAAACACTATAGAAATAACAACAAACGCTATAGAAGAATCTTAGTAAACGTTATAAAATTAAATGAAAATGCTACCATAGGTGGCAGTTGGCTAAGCTTTCATATAGCGTTTTCGTTTAGTAGCAAAGATAAAACGCTATCAAACCTTTAATTTTTTATAGCGTTTTCTTTTATGATATTTAAAGTTGGTGGTCTAACATAGCATGTCGTTAGACGGCGTTCTCTGAAACGCTATCTTTGGTTGTAATAGTTTTTGAAATGCTATCAAACCCCTTTTTTGTTGTAGTGCGTATTAATGGCAAAACATGTATTAGCATGTTTTTATTTTTATTCTAATCTAACATAATTAAAATGTCACATATTAATGGCAAAACATGTATTAACATGTTTTTATTTTTGTTCTAATTTAACATAATAAAATGTCACATATTAATGGAAAAACATGTATTTGCATGTTTTTATTTTTATTTTACTTCGCTAATATGTGAATGACATTATTCTAAAGAATCAATACACATTATTGTTTTTCCTACTTCGCTAACATGCAAATAATATTGTTTTAATAAACAAAGCATATATTAACAAGTGATCATTTTCCTTTGTCGCTAACATGTAAATGGTTACATTTTAATAAACAAAGCATATATTAATAAATGATCATTATTCTTCTCCGCTAACTTGTTAATGGTTACATTTTTATTTAGCAAAACCTCTTTAATGAATCAAACAATAAAAATATAATTTTTATTGTCTAATCTTTTTATTTAAAACATGATTCTTTTCATTGAATTAAACATACACCAAACATGTTAATTTTAATGTATAAACATTTTACTTAAAACATGATTCTTTTTATTGAATCTAACATACATTAAAAATGTCATTTTTAATGTTTAAACAATTTATTTAAAACATGATTCTTTTTTTATAATAAATCAAAACATACATTAAAAATGTCATTTTTATTGTTTAACCATTTTTCTCTAAAACATGATTCTTTTTAATAATGAATCAAAACATACATTAAAAATGTTATTTTTAATGTTTAACCATTTTTCTCTAAAACATGATAAATTTGTGATTCATATATATACAATGAAAGTAATTTTTATTGTATAAAAAATTATTTCCAACATGACAATTTCTATGATCCATATATACAATAAAAAGGTAATTTTATTGTATAAACAATTATGACAAATTCTATGATTCATATATACAATAAAAAGGAAATTTTTATTGTATAAACAATTATGACAAATTCTATGATTCATATATACAATAAAAAGGTAATTTTTATTGTATAAACAATTATGACAAATTCTATGATTCATATATACAATAAAAAGGAAATGTTTATTGTATAAACAATCATGACAAAATTTTGCTACACCATTCAATCCAACGGATCATCGCAACCAAAATCAATCAATTCAAATCTCGTACAACACACATATGAATTTTAGCAACGTATATATATATATATATATATTTCACATCGCAATCACAATTAATTTTAATTTTAAATTAGAGATCTCACATTGATTTTGAATTCTTTAAAAATTGTAGATCGCTCTAAAATTTCCCTGGTCGCTTCGAAAATGTAGTAGACACTGCCACGATCCCAATGGTTCCTGTTTCATGTGATTTCGATATCGTAGGAACAAGTTATGAATTTTTAAAGGTTCATAGTGTTTAAATTTTATTAATAAATTAATTAAATTAAAATATACCTTCTTCTACCTCTTAGATAACCAAAACTGAACCTTTTCTGTTTCGTTCAATCTTAGGTATACGTCTAGCGATCAACACACTCCACTTCGCGACGATCGGACAGCGCCACGTCGGGGAGGGGCGAGCGGCGCATCAGGGGGTGCCCACGGTGGTCAGCTCGATCGGCTGAGGGGGAGGGGTGACGGTTGATGCGGCTGAACTTCGAGGAGGCGGTGCGATCAAAATAACAACTACAAGTAGCATTGTCCGTATGGATTTGAAGAATGGAGTGGGGACTACAAAATTGTCCAAAGGATGGAATGATTTTACTAAGAGGATTGAGTGATTTTAATGGAGAAAGTTTCGGATGGTTCTGGCCATTAATCGATGAATGAGGCGGCGGCTATGATAGGGTTAGGGTTTTGATAATATTAGGGTATTTATATTATTATATTATTTAATTCTTTAACCCTAAAAGGCCCGTTAATTGATACTAACTCCAAATTAATCCCAGCGACTGTCACCCCTAGCCAAATACCCCCATTTCGGACACAATAACCTATGTTTCGTAAGCCCATTCGACCGTTTCAACCTATTTTTCTTTAAATTAAAATATAAAACATTCAATATTAAATTTGAACGTACATTTTAATTTACCGAGGCCACATACTGATTCCAAGAATTCCTGAAAAATAAATCTAGCTATGTTTTGACGATACGGTCCTAACAAAATTAATTTCTTCGAATTTGGAGACCGTTTGAAAAATAGGTTTTTTAATGGCTAATCCAATTCAACAGAAATTACCAAAAGCATTTTAATTTACTACGCTCATATATCAATTCCAAAAGTTATGGAAATTTAAACCTAGTAATAATTTGACATTCCGGATCCAACAAAAGTGATTTCGACGAAAACGGAGGTCGTTTGTAAATTGGCTATTTTCAATAGCTTTGTTTTTATTTAAAAATGGATTTTTTAAATTCTGATACATTTTCTAACAAAATTTCCTAAAATACAATTTTTAAATTGGTATTTTCCGGGTTATTACACCGCGTTTAAGATAGAAAAAAAGACGGCGTGAAGATTGGGCTCGCTTGCAAATTCTGGGATCAGAATAGCAAATCAGAACGTCAGAAAAGCACGGCGGAGTGGATCCCAAAGTGAGAACTCCTTCTCACTCAATTTATTTTACAGTTAAATATATACTAGGATGCAGACGGAGCTTAGAAGCCCCCGACACTATTTATTGAACAAACCATGATTGCTTGTTTGGGTTGTGTTGTGTTGAAAATTGATTGTATTGTGGTGTATTGAATGTGATTGACTATTGTGTATGGCGCGAGCCAGTACCTGGAGAGGGGTGATGCTAGACATTACTCCGGTTTAAATATCGCGTCGTTATAATGCTGAAATTTTCTGAAACAAATATTTATTCATTAAAAATATAATTTTTAATGTGTATATGAAAAATATAAAATATTCATGTGTTAAATAAAATGTTTGAACAATAAAAATATTACTTTTATTGAATGTATGAACCGTATAAAATATTCATATGTTGAAAGAAATATTTTAATGTTAAAAATATAATTTTTAACGTATGTGAATGGCATAAAATTCTCCTGAAATGAAAATAAATATTCATTTACGAATAAAACGATTTGTTTATGTACACTTATTTATCTGATATTGATTAGGATGATAAATTTTACACATCGCCCAACTACACAAATAATATTTAGTATTTGTTGGTTGAAACCCCACACGGGTATTGGGATGATATTTGACGTACACTAATCCCAATTGTTTAGTTGTATGTCAATCAATTGGTTGACAAACTGTAGTTAGCGTAAATTATTTATATTTAATGCTTATACAATTGTGTGATGCACTCTGGATGATGGTTGATTGTGTATCATTATTATTGTGTACATGTAGTGTATGAAATCCATATAAATAACATTATATTGTAATTGACTATGTCTGATTCCAATTCAGAAATAACGAATATTTTAAAATAATATTCAGTAAAGGATTAAAATGTGAATTTGATGTCCAATTTTGGATGGACACGAAAATATTGAACTGTATGAAGCCGTGTTGATTAGTTATATGCCATTTTGATGCGAACGTTATTTATATCGATTTTATTCATCTTTATAATGAACATCAAAAAGGAAATTATTTCAAAATCTGATATTTTGAAAATATTATCATTTAAATATTATAATGATAAGGAGTATTCAAATTTGATTTAAAATTGAGATGAAAGTGGTGATCATTTTAAAATTTATAAATGATTTATAAAATACGTTTTAAATGGAAATCGATGAAATATATATAATGTATATTTAATGGCCTAAATAGAATGCGCCGCGCCGCGACCGTTCGCAAATTTCGACCATTGACTTCGAATTAACATTACGGGAGATCCAACTATCGGATTCTCCTAAAACTGGAACCGTTGGGTTCGTATCGAAAAGAGCTTTCCAACGAATATAAGAGATTTGAAATCTAACGGTTTGATTTGGAATTATGTCCAAATAAAATTTGGAAAAGGTCGTTGTAAATGTAGTTCGATGACCGTTTATGGAAATCGACTGAAAGGGCCTTAATAAAATTATTAAAAATATTAATAATTTGTGTAAAATCATAATAATGATTTGGAAAGAATTTGGATGAAAAATTCCACGTTTGTAAAGATAAAAATATATTTTTATCAAAATGAACTAGTTATTAACTAGATTTGAAATCCAATAATTTTTAAATAAGTAAATTGTTTTTGTAAACGGGTTTTAATATAACCAAAAATTTCCAATCTATGAATTGGAATGGATTTGAATAGAAATCATCTCCGGAATATTTTGATATTGGATTCCGTAACTACACGGATATTGTGGAGGAACTTGGAAGATAGATACATATCGTTATTCGCCATATGAAATGTGTTAATTTTAGAATTTGATATTGAATATAAGCCGATATAATTTCTATTCAGAGCCTCATATTTAATAAATAATTGGATTTTGGGTTTTTCATGAACGGTGTCTTCAGTAACACTGTTCTTAAACCCCGTGTGAAAAGAATAAATCTTTTAATTAAGATTTAGGGAAGTTTTCCAATTATTAATATATAATTGGAATTGAATAAAAGAATTGGATTTTGGGTTTGTCGTGAATGGTGTCTTCAGTAACACTATTCTTAAACCCCGTGTGAAGAGAATAAATCTTTTAGTTAAGATTATTAGAGTTTCCAGTGATATTTAGTAATTGGAACAAAATGGAATGTGAATTGAGTTTATTGTGAACTGTGTTTTTAATGACATTCGTTCTTTAACCCGATTAACAGTGAAATGTGATTTGGAATATATAAATCTTTTATTAAGATTTAATGGAAATTTTCCAAAGTAAAGTTTTACAATTTAATAAAATAAATTGGGATTCAATTTGGTAATAATTGAAGTGAGCTTCTGTGGAGGAAGACGATTAATATATATGAATTTAAAAGGCTTTTTCGTTATTCCATTTATATTATTAGTCAAATACGGAAATTGATATTGATTATATATTGATCGGTTTTTCCATGAAGATTCCATATTTAATGGAATGTGATTTTGGGTTTATCGTGAATCGTGTTTTAAATGACATTGGTTATTTAACCCAGTTAAAGACAGGATTTCATGTCTAACATTGTATTTTGAACTGTATTGTTGATCTCTGCTAAATATATATCTGTTTGGTGGCGGAGAATTTTTTCTCTTGCTTAACACCCTTCTCTGAGACGTATGAGCTTAGATGTTATATATCGGCAGAAATCAATGGTACGGTGTAGATTGTCAATGAGACATGTTTGGGTTTCCAAAGTTAAATAATCATTAAATAATGATTGTTGGAAGATTAAAACTAAGTGGAATTTTAATGAATCTTTAATTAGATTGAAATGTGAAATTGATAATTTAAATTATCAAATTTGGGAAATGATCGAGAATGGAGTATCACCAGTTTTACTCCAGGCGATAGTTAAATCTTTAATTAGATTTGAATGTGAAATGCTAATTAAATTTACCGATAACACTGTGGTGTTAGATATGGAGTATTGCCAGTTTTGCTCCACTGGATGAATAAGATGGGATTGGGAAATAAAACAAATGATTACTTCAGTAATTTGCGCTAATCCCGACTAGTTTGGATAAACCTTAATTTGGTTTGAATTAATATCCAAAGGAAGATTAAAGAATAAATTTAAAGAATTTATCTTTGATAAAATTAATGTGAACCTTTCCCTAATGATGTGAATATTTGAATACAAGAATATTCTGGATTGGAATGAGGTGTATGTTATGTTTTTATAGCACTTGATTATAAGATACATGAATAATTTGGAAAGGCCGGTTTTTTTACCCATTTTGAATAACTGATTCGACGATAAGTCGACGATGAAAACGGTGGTTGAAGACCGGAGTTCATCACATCGTTTGGATGTTTACTGATGTCTTGATTGGGCTATACACCCAAGATAAGGTAATAAGTGGTGATCGTCCAGACGTACTTAGAGATCGATCAGATATGCGAGGACCTCTCTCCTGTATTGGACATATGGGATGAGGAATAAGGTGCCTTCGGTTTTGTTCAGACCCAGAACGAACTAGTAAATGGATGTGTGTCTGACATTGAATTTTATTTTGTGTTGATTGATTTCTATTAAATATATATCTGTTTGGTGGTGGAGAATTTATTTTCTTGCTTAACACCTTTCTCTTAGACATACGAGCATAGAGGTTTTATATAGATAGACATCAGTTGCATGGCGTGAATTGTCAGTGTGGCATGCTGAGATGCAAATGATCAAGGCTATTGTTGAAAAGCAGATTCTTGTGGTTGATGATCAAAGCACAACTTTAAATAGCATAGCTTTGTGTATAGCGTTAATTCACGAGTCTCACACCTTGGTAAGAGTCAAAAACGGGATCGGACCGTTGGGAGAACATGACGTTTCTTTCTACCTATGTGTAGTGTCATGGTATGGAGCCTAGACATTTATATTCTTTACCTATGTGGATGATGGATAGCAAGGCGCCTCGGATATATCGATCACTACGGGGCCGATGGATAGGTCCGATAGGACCGAGAAACGTGTGTTGAGGAATAATTAATCCACTAAAGTATGTGTGGACCAGCCCTACCGCATCCAAGGGTTGCCCCACGGTGTGTAATCCTGAGGCATTTGCTAAAGTGCCTCGAATCGGTGAAGAGCCATCCCTTTCCTCGACTCATAGATGGAAATCCAATTTCGAATATGTGACTTTTCGGTTTTAGCTGTAAAACTAGTATGGCGACATAGTAGGATGGGGTACTATGCCATCTATGATTGATACATTTATATTTGAACTTGTTTTGACACTATACATTTATAGTAATATCAAAATGATTTGTTTTTAAACGTACCAAGCAAGTTTGGCTATTATAAGGTAAAACTCTATCCTCGAATTGCGTTGCATTGTGTGATGGGACCTGAGTCTTATAATAGCTTCATCTTTCCAAAAAGCGTTGCGCTGTTTGTTTTATGCACTAGAATTCTTGGGAGAAAACCCATTCCGTGTTATACGGCGTGGTCCCTTGATTTACTTTATTTCCAAAATAAAGTTTTAAATAACTATTTTAGTTCTCACACTGGTCCCATGACTGACCTAGAGTTTGTTGTTTTAACCTAAACTCTGGGTGCCCCTATTTTCCATATGGGCGGCTAGTAGTTTTGGTTTTGCAGATATTCCTTTTCCAGGATCCTGGATTTACAGCTGGAGCTATATTCGGAAATCTTTATATCCGTGTATTTCTTTCAGATGTGTTATGTATTATTTTTCCGCTGCTATGTAATGTATTTTAATCTCTGATATTATTTTATTTCCAATGTGTAATATTTATTCATATTGTGGAATATTCTTGTACTTTGAGGTAACTATTGTAATAATAATGAAATGTTCTATTGTTTGTGTTCTGATTTGTCATGTTCTCAACTCAATCCGGGCTTTCCCTTATGGGCGAGTTTGGGTCGTAAAAGGTAAACATGTGTGAATCAAAGTAATTGAACTAGACCATAGATAGACGTCCATTCGCTTTCTTGATTTAGTCATTTACAACAAAGGATGACAATGCTCAAAAAGCAACAAATCGTTTTGATTTGACGATACAAATCAATAAAGTTAGACCAATAGCTGTTAAATCAAATACCAAGAGTATTCAAAATGATTGTATATGGAAACTAAATCACATTCTCTTAACATTATTTATCGATCCCAAACTTATATTATCTCTTGGTTAAAAATAAAGTCGGACAAGTTGAGATAGTGTTACCCCTAAGCATTGTCCGGACAATGTTTTCAAACTTCGAGATAGGGGAAAGTTTTTATACTTTGACATATAGTGATAAGAGTATAATTAGATATTTTCCATATAAACGATATTGTTTATGGAAATTTCTTTCCATATTCATATCGAAAACCTTTAAACTTCAAAGCTCGAACTTATGTTTGGTTTTCAGCATTTAGATATTTAAAAGAAAACACTAACAATATTCTTTAAAATATTAGTTTTAAAGTGGTAACTAAAATTCTAAGCGTGTTCAAAAGAAAAGTCGAAACCAATGTTAATTTAAACCATCAATTTCAATAAATCCCAACACACTTTACACTTAGATTAAATTTCAAATTATTTCCATTTAAAATGGATGTTCTTATTTAAAACTATTGTTTATAAGATCTAAGCATAATATTTATCCAAAAGTAATATAAATTAAATTTACTTACTTTAACATACTTTAAACAAATATTAATCCTCTTAAAAGACAATTTATGGAACTCCTTTCATAACTTTAAAAACAATCTTTATTATTCTCAAAGGGGAAATAAACTGAATACAAAGATTTTCTTATAACTTAAAAAAACAATTATTATCGCGTAATATAATTAATATCATTTATGATCTTTTATTTTCAATAAATTAATTAACTACTAAGCTTTACTAAATTAATAAATCAAGTTTAAAACCTTTTATGTATCGACTGATTATTCTTTTTATTTAGTAAAATAAATTATTTTTATTCATTTCATTAAATCAATTCAACTTCATTGTAAAGCAACTTGATGGAAACGGATCAATCAAACCAAATCTCATTAGTTGAAATAAGATACTAGGCTTAAGGCATTGTCATTAAAATGATTATTAATTTCAGTTAATCATTGAATAAAAATAATTAATTAAATTAAGTTTCAATAACTACAAGCGATAATCAAATTTAATTATCATTGATTAAAATGAATAATCAAATTTTATTTTGTCACTTATATGCAGAAGACAGGCTCAACTATCATTTGTTAAAAATAATTGAATCTCATTATTATTAACTTGAATAATAAGTAAATTTATAAATATCATTAATTAAAATGATAATTTTATTCAAATACCGATTCTGTGAAAACACAAGCTTAAATTAATCATAATTTTTAATTTACTTCAATCATCAACAATATAAACAACATAGGAACACACATAAGTAAATGACGGCCATAAATGAATATAAGAAAACGAATGCAAACATAATATATGTAACAACCCGAATTTCAACAGGTCAATTTTTTTCTCAAAAGTCCCAATCTATCAAAGCTCGAGTTGGCTTGTTTGGTATCCTATAGAAAAGATAGAGAAAATAAATATATCAGAGCTCAGAAAACATCTCACAGTGGAATAGATAAAATATAATATAATCAAATATAGCCTTACCAAGGTAATAATACTGTCTAACTAGTATCCAAAGCTATCATATCCCTGCCACAAACCTAACCTGCTAGTGTAAGTTTTGGTGATTGGACAGATTATACATTCTGAAATAACCATACATATACCGTTCAGGTAAGTTTTCTTATTTATTAGGTTTTTTGGGTTAACAACACTCAAGGCTTTATACTCACGTCGTAGCCATCTACGTGACCCAACATATCAATATACTTTCCATAATACCCTCTTCGCACAGTCTCCACCGTCATGCCATGGAAGTCTATCCTATGACAAACGATGTATGGAAATCCAAATCATAACGCTACGTTATTGCACAGAACCATCATCGCTATGCCACACATGCATATTATAAAGGCACGCAAATCTGTACTATCTGAGTTGACTAAATATACCACATGACCTACCCAAATATCACAGAAATACGAGTCATTATGAAATAAAGTAGAAAAAGATAGAAGAATAACATAAACAACAACACAGAATCTCACATCGCAACCGGATACAATATAATATATATAACAAACTTTGATATACAAAACTTGTACTTACATACATCATCAGAGTACATCACATACACAATTCAATGGAAAATAAACAATAAATAGCTAACGCTGAAGCCTCCTGCCCCAAACTCCTCCAAGGATATCTGGAAACACCTGGACTACTTGACTGCCCGAACAAATTTGGACACCCAAGAGTTTAGGTTAAACAAAATAAACTTTGGGTCAGTCATGAAACTAGCGTGAGTAAACTCCAACCATTTGGTTTAAGTTTTAAAAATCCTTTTAAAAGAAAGGATAATGTAACAAACGGGGATTTTCGACTCCGAAAATCAACACAAAAGTACCATGTTGACTGTTCAGACATCGAAAATTCCTGATCATTAATAGAAAGAAGATAGAGGGTGAGAATAGATAAGATAGAAAATTAGAATAGAAAAGGAAGAAGATCACCACAGAACAGAATCAGAGTAATGCGAACCTCACAGTGGAACAAATAAAATATAATATATAACATAACTTTGCAATAAAACAGTATATATATATAATAACATTATCAGAGTACAACACTTACACACAGCGGAAATAACAATAGCTATATAATCCTGAAGCTTCAAGCTCCTCCAAGTATATCTGTAAAGACCTGAACTACTTGACTGCCTGTACAAATTTAGGCACCCAAGAGTTTAGGGAAAACAAAACAAAATAAATTGTGGGTCAGTCATGGGACTGGTGTGAGTAAACTTAAATCATTTGGTTTAACTTTTCAAAATCCTTTTCAAAAGAAAAGATAATCGTAAGACCGATCCACACATAAACACGAATGGTTTTTACCTTACGATAACCAAAACACTTTTGGAAATCAATACTTTCTGATATTATAATAGTGTCTAATCACAAGTAATTAACAATCTAGCAGAACGCTTGCATCTCACGTTCCACATATATAGTATACAAACAAAACCGAGGCCGCTTATTGGAGATTGGATTTCGACTATGACAAGGTATGGGACCACCTGCCGATAGTGTATCTCTAGAGGCAAATACACTGGGTACAACAAGAATGTCTTGCAATCCGGCCCACACATGACCGATCACTCATTTCGCTTGAGTGTATCGAATGTATATCACCAACGGTTGGGAGCTACCCACCGTTTCCCGAAGAGGGACAACATCGATAATAGATAAAAGAATGAAATGGATTTTCTCTAGATAGGTGATATACACCCTAATGGGAGCGACTGACCTAGCCATGCTGCCTGCCCGATTTCTGTCATTTCCCGGTTGATGAGGCTTGAGGTCATAACGTATCTTTTAGAACATTTGACCACCATTCACTTTGAATGCCACATCGTCATACCCGCCAAATCACAAATTGATTTCCCCAATAATACCATGGGTATAAAGCTAAGAGAAACGAATTCCTCCGCCACCAAACGTAAGTACGTTTGAAGAGATCAACTTACGCGATCCGTTAGATATACTCTGTCAGACATTCGTCCTTTCACGTTATCCTGGGATTGGACAAACCGAAGGCACTATTCTGTAAACAGGATAGCCCTTGCATAACTCCGTCTTCAATTATTTCCATCAAATTTGATCGCACAGAGTGGTTTTCAGATAATGAATCTGATCCCGGTCTCCCCGTATTGACGACGGAAAAATGGTCAAAGACTTCGATAATCGGTGATTTAACTATCAAAGAAAACAGTTGTGCAAACAACGATATCATTTCCAGATGAAAATTCTATCGATCAATCATCATTCAACATTTATCTCTTAAATTCATTTATCATTAATTTATTCATTTTCCATTTCTATATATTCATAAATTCTTATTTTCTAAATTTAGAAAATATACTTTATAAATCATTTGAAAACATCTCCATATTCACTCCCATATTTTATTTCCTATATTAGAAAATATTTCTGATTCTTATTTGGAAACATTTCCAAAAAAATCCTTTATTAGATTGAAACAGATGTTTAAATAAACATCGCTATACCGATTCAAATCATTTTGCTATTTAACTAAATTCACTTAGCCAACCTTCACTACCGAACCTTAACCATTCCTTAGTTAGAAACGAAATCAATCAAGTTGGGGTATAATTACCTCTCAAACCTTAACTGAACAACATTTCTAACTTTGAAATAGACAAAGTTCACTTTTAAATCTTTAACAACTTCCTTACGAACTCTCGGATTCTATTTACAAATCCACTTCTTTATTTTAAAACATTGATTATAACTATAGTGTTGTAATCCCTTCTTCTTAAATATCTAACTTAAAAATATAACTTTTATTCCTTAATTTGACTAAATAACAAAACCACTAATTTATAAATAAATAAGTAAATCTTGATTAAAAATGAAAAGTAAATATTACTTTCCCGAATTCGATATAATCGAATTCAATGTATAATTCTCTTTTTCGAATAATCTCTATTCGATAACTCCTTTTCGAATAAACTATATTTGATAATTCTTTCTTCGAATAACTATATTCGATAATCTCTCTTCGAATAACTATATTCGGTAACTCTTTCTTCGAATGATTTACATTCGATTAACTCTCTTCGAATGATTTTACATTCGATTAACTCTCTTAATTCTATTCGAATAGATTATTTCGAATAACTCCTTTGAATTAACTCATTTGGATTAACTCGGTTTGATTAACCCATCTTGACTAACTCAACTCGATTAACTCAACTTGATTAACTTACTTGATTAACTCAACTTATTTAACTCCTATCGAATAACTAATATTCCTATCGAATAACTAATATTCGATTAGCTTATATTCGAATAACTATGTATGTTCTAACTTTATTTCAAATGGCTAATATTCGATTTAACTCCATTCGCTTGACTCTAGATCGCAGCGATCACAATGGTTACACTTGATTCCCTCAGGAAAACATCCGACCGCCGTAGGCTAACTGCAGCCCTGCAAATTACGCTAGCAGTCGTACGAAATGGCAACTCATCCTGAATAACTATGTTTGACTAATTCTATCTCTAATAACTATATTCGATCAACTCTAATTGAATAACTAATATTCAATTAACTCTACTGATTTACTCTAACTGGTTAACTCTAACTGATTAACACTAATCAATTACTCTAATTCGATTAACTCTTAATCGACTAACTCTTCGTCCATATTCAGTTTCAAATATCGATGTTGAAATCGATTCTTACTTCTCTATATAAGTCCTGACCTATATATCCTATTTATCCAATGATAAACATTTTATTTAATTTATAAAATATTATTTATAAATTTGTTTTCTCAATCTATCGGTAAGAATATATTCTATTTAAAATCTTTGCTTTAAATCCATATCATGTTATACCCGTGTGCGAAGCATAGGTCTAAACCTTTCAAATATAAAATCCTCTTTTATACTATTCTATTCACTTTTCAAGTATTTCCTTTTACCAAATAAATCCCTTTTTGATAATTCTATTTATTTTATGAAATATTTTCTATTTATAAAATCTATTGATTTTATAAGTAATTCCTTTGATAATCTAACTATTCCCTTTCTATTTATTTTACACATATTTCCCCTTTCTATTTATTTTCAAATAAATATCCCTTTTCAATTCTATTTGTAAATAGTTTACAAATATTTCTTTTTCAATTCTATTTGTAAATGTTTTACAAATATTTCCCTTCAATTTTATCTATTTGATTAACAAATAAATATTCCTTTTTAATCTATTTATTTTCTAAATAAATATTTTCTTTTTATAAAATCTTTTGATTTTATAAATATTTCTTTTTCAATATAACAATGAAAATTTTCTTTTTAACATTCCAGTATTCCTTGTGGTATTTAATGTACTATATAACAATGATCGGTATCATTCAACCATACAAAATCAACAACAGATTTCATATCACATCATATAACACAATATATGAAAACTGTAAAATAAATGTTGAGGAATCCAGTTGGATCCCTCCAACCTGTTTCCCTGCACCCACAGATGTTAATCAACATAAATAACACGAATATAAAATATTCTGACAAACAGAATCAATATTTGATTAACGATTTATATATATCGTTATCGATATTTTCAACCAATTAACTAGCAGCTCAACCAAACAGCCAACACACAACAACCAACCATCCTTTATCATTTCTAAAAATACGTTATAAAAATATAACTAAGAAGAGTTAGCGAGTTTTACTCACATTGGACGGTTATCGTTAAATAATGATAATTGGTCATTGATTTGATTCAGGCATTTAATTTCACCATAAATCCAAACGAGCTCCAATTCACTCCTGGTCAGTTCCATGGTGTAGCCACCGTCCATACGATCCCAACGGATCTTGTTTCGTTGAATTCTGATAATGTATGAAGAACTTATTGATTAAACCAGTTAACGTACTAATCAAAACTAAAATAACTTAGGATATGTATATATATATATATATATATCTTGGTTGGGCTTCACCTTAAATCCATCGGCCCATTCAAATCCACTACCCCACCAAAGTTTTTCTTCCTCCAGGATCGAACGCGAGCTGCTGTACTTCTTCATCATTACCTAAATTTCCAGTTCCAACTGCTCTCTTTCCTTCCACTTAAAAATCTCACAAAAATTACCATAATTCCTCTCTTCATCCACTCTTCATTCCTATGCCACTCAACCCCAATTCGATCTCATCACAAAAACCCGTCGTTCGAGACTCCTCACGCAACCCAGTATTGGATCGACACTTTTTAATTCAATAAAGCCCCAAAAATTTCGTATAAGTGCTAAAACCAACACCGAACTCAAATACGAGCTCTAAAACCTTCATCGAAGCACCAAATCTGAGCATCGATCAACCATAGGCTCAAAAGGAAGGACGCTGTACATTTTCCAGCGACAAAAAATACACTTCGAACCCCTTCAAACTGATATCAATCTGAAGAGCAACCTTAGAGGAGAACGAATATACAAGTGAATTGATTTATAGATTTTTGAGTGATTTTATTTTGATTTTCAAAGGACGACTTTTTTACTATGTAAATATTTGGTGGTGGCGGCGCATTCCTTGACCAAGAGAAATAAATTTAGGGTTAGCTGAAGTTTATGAGTATTTATAGGGTAGTTTATTCATTTTTTATTTGCTTATTATATTTAGTTTTATTTGAATGCTGTTTGCACTCGTTCTTTAAAAATCTCTGTGATCACATATAATACCCAAAAATCACAGAAATGGACATGCAGCTACAGTTCAACATTACGGTCCCAACGAAACTGGTTTCGTCGAATTCCGACTCTGTTTGCTCACACAGCGTATTTTTAAAGGTCAAATTATCGACTGTATTTCATATTAAAATCCCGTACGTTCACATACTGACTTCAAAAATCACGGAAATTGAAATCTAATAATAATTTAATATTGCAGATCCAACAAAATTAGTTTCGTCGAATTCGGAGGTCGTTTGCAAAACTGGCTATTTTTAAAGCTCTAAATGACCCTTTTAAATATACAAATATATTTAAAAATAATTAAATTTAATATTTATAAATAAATATTATTGTATCTATTCACAACAGAATATCACACAACTTCAGAATATTCCTACGGGTTTCTAACTCGATATTTCAAATCCCGATATAAATCGATATTCGATTTATAATAAAATCCCTTTTTAAAATATAAATAAATCGTTATAAATTATAAAAGAATTCCATAGCGACTTTTCTAAAATTTGATTTGGACATAACTAAAAATCTAGACGACGAAATCCTGTTTTTTCTCTTCCATTAGAAAAATACACTTCACCAGCTCCTAACGTTTCTTGTTTCACAGAAATCCGATTTAAAACGGAACCAACATATTCAGTTGAAGTTCAAATTGCCAAATAGCGAACTGCTGCCCCATTCCGAGCTCGATTATAATTATAATATAAATTATACGTTCAACTGTCGTTTATATAATATATTTCATTATTCGAATTCAATTCCAAACTGGATTATATATATTTTAAATGGTCCAATGCACACCATATCATCAATTCACTATATTCCGATTATTTCAAAAATAAATATATTATTTAAATATATATTAATTAAATATTCCATATAATTAAATTAAACAACCATTTTAATTCTCAAAATCACTATTTAAATAATTAAATAAATTAATTATTATATCACTGAAAATACGGGTCGTTACATTCTTCCCCCCTTAAAATAATTTCGTCCTCGAAATTGCTAAGGTAGAAAACTAACCCTATTAACTGGTAAAAATTACACGTTTACTTCTTTTACTTCAGTTTTAACTGAATTAATCGATTCCAATTAAACTATTAATTTATTCCTACTAACGAAAATTTTCAAAAATCCTGAAAATTTTCTAACACCCGAAATTTTCGAAAAATTTCGCCAGCACCTCCTTTGTACCTGTCAATAGTTCAAACCCCAACTCGCCTCTCTAAGCCCTTTCCTTTAAAAAAGAAAATCAAAAAGCCAAGCGGCTTGCCAAATCGGCCCATAGATCACCAAATCCATAAAAATAAATGTGTACCTTTTTGTCGTGCAAATCATTATATCCTTTCATTTTGCTACCCTGCCAGCATATAGAAATGTATTCCCAAACTAGATTCCAATTTTATCCTCAAAACCAAATTATTCACGTATCCAAGCCAAATTTCATTTCAAATCAAAGTTCCATTCTCTATTCCAAACTCCTAACTCACCAATCCAATACCATTTCAGATTCTTGTCTCATTATTCAAAATCTGATTTTACTTGATATGTTATATTCCAGTTCAATCTCCAGTTAATTGGTTTCAATTCAATTCCAGCTGGTTTTCACAAATTTCTGTTTAAATTTGTTTTTATTCAAACAATCTTTTCCTGGGAGTTTTAAATAACTTTGCTTTTCTAAACCAAATATTCCTTTCGGATTTCAAACAACTCGTTTTCCTCAAAACAATCCAACACAAAATCTTTGGTAGTAATCCGTCACTTAGAACTTGAAAATGAACACTGATGATGTGGCCAGCATCATTAGAGTTATTTCCTAGCTATTGAGGTGAGTTCAATACTATATCACTTCAAAACTCAAATTTTAAACACTCTCATTTTGAAATCTTTTTCAAAATATCATTCACGATACTTGTAAACAAGTTAAAATCTCCCAGGATTTTATAATTCTCTTATACTTAACTCAAATCCACTTACAAACACTTCTCCCAGTTTTCAGAATTTTAATTCCAATTCTGATTTAATTCAGATTTAATTAATCTGCTTTTAAATTATACGAACTCAAATTGGTTATTTATATAACCATTTCAATTATAATCAACCAACACATCCAATATATGATAATAATTCCAAGATATACCCTTCTTTTATATCAAAATATATTTTGGGTAAAATAATTTCATTTACCGTTTTTCAAAATATACTGTGTCGGTTTATCGTACTAGAGTGTATAAAAACCCTTATCGATACAGTGGATCAAATTGATCGACCAGAATTCACAAACTACTCAACAAATAAATCTCCATAATATAAAACAATTGTTTTTTTAATAAAATCTACAAATACATTCACTCGTATATACACTCTCAACTCAATCTAGGGCATTACTAACCTTATCTCTGCTGAGTCACGCCATAGAGCCAAGGTAATCACTTAACCTTCAGCTCTGATACCACTGTAACAAATGGGGATTTTCGACTCCGAAAATCAACACAAAACTACCATGTTGACTATTTAAACATCGAAAATTCCTGATCACTAATAGAAAGAAGTTAGAGGGTGAGAATAGATAAGATAGAAAATTAGAATAGAAGAAGAAGAAGATCACCACAGAACAGAATCAAAGTAATACGAACCTCACAGCGGAACGAATAAAATATAATATATAACATAACTTTGTAATAAAACAGTATATATATATATAATAACATTATCAGAGTACAACACTTACACACAGCGGAAATAACAATAGCTATATAATCCTGAAGCCTCCTGCATCAAGCTCCTCCAAGTATATCTGTAAAGACCTGAACTACTTGATTGCCCATACAAATTTGGGCACCCAAGAATTTAGGGAAAACAAAACAAAATAAACTCTGGGTCAGTCATGGGACTGGTGTGAGTAAACTTAAATCATTTGGTTTAACTTTTCAAAATCCTTTTCAAAAGAAAAGATAATTGTAAGACCGATCCACACATAAACATAGATGGTTTTTACCTTACGATAACCAAAACACTTTTGGAAATCAATACTTTCTGATATTATAATAGTGTCTAATCATAAGTAATTAACAATCTAGCAGAACGCTTGCATCTCACATTCCACATATATAGTATACAAACAAAACCGAGGGCGCTTATTGGTGATTGGATTCCGACTATGATAAGGTATGGGACCACCTGCCGATAGTGTATCTCTAGAGGAAAATACACTGGGTTCAACAAGAACGTCTTGCAACCTGGCCCACACATGACCGACCACTCATTTCGCTTGAGTGTATCGAATGTATATCACCAACGGTTGGGAGCTACCCACCATTTCCCAAAGAGGGACAACATCGATAATAGATAAAAGAATGAAATGGATTTTCTCTAGATAGGTGATATACACCCTAATGGGAGCGACCCACCTAGCCATGCTGCCTACCCGATTTCTGTCATTTCCCGTTTGATGAGGCTTGAGGTCATAACGTATCTTCTAGAACATCTGACCACCATTCACTTTGAATGCCACATCGTCATACCCGCCAAATCACAAATTGATTTCCCCAAAAATACCATGGGTATAAAGCTAAGAGAAACGAATTCCTCCGCCACCAAACGTAAGTACGTTTGAAGAGATCAACTTACGCGATCCGTTAGATATACTCTATCAGACATTCGTCCTTTCACGTTGTCCTGGGACTGGACAAACCGAAGGCACTATTCTGTAAACAGGATAGCCCTTGCATAACTCCGTCTTCAATTATTTCCATCGTATTTGATCGCAACGCTAATGTCGGTTTTCAGATATTGAATCTGATCCCGGTCTCCCCGTATTGACGACGAAAAAATGGTCAAAGACTTCGATAATCGGTGATTTAACTATAAAAGAAAACAGGTGTGCAAACAACGATATTATTTCCAGATGGAAATTCTATCGATCATTCATCATTCAACATTTATCTCTTAAATTCACTTATCATTAATTTATTCATTTTCCATTACTATATATTCGTAAATTCTTATTTTCTAAATATAGAAAATATACTTTATAAATCATTTGAAAACATCTCCATTTTCACTCCCATTTCTTATTTCCTATATTAGAAAATATTTCTGATTCTTATTTGGAAACATTTCCAAAAAACTCCTTTATTAGATTGAAACAGATGTTTAAATAAACATCGCTATACCGATTCAAATCATTTCGCTCATTAATTAAATTCACTTAACCAACCTTCACTATCGAACCTTAACCATTCCTTAGTTAGAAACGAAATCAATCAAGTTAGGGTATAATTACCTCTCTAACCTTAACTGAACAACATTTCTAACTTCAAAATAGACAAATTTCACCTTTTAAATCTTTAACAACTTCCTTACGAACTCTCGGATTCTATTTACGAATCCACTTCTTTATTTTAAAACATTGATTATAACTATAGTGTTATGATCCCTTTTTCTTAAATATTTAACTTAAAAATATAACTTTTATTCCTTAATTTAACTAAATAACTAAACCACTAATTTATAAATAAATAAGTAAATCTTGATTAAAAACGGAAAGTAAATATTACTTTCCCGAATTCGATATAATCGAATTCAATGTATAATTCTCTTTTTCGAATAATCTCTATTCGATAACTCCTTTTCGAATAAACTATATTCGATAATTCTTTCTTCGAATAACTATATTCGATAATCTCTCTTCGAGTAACTATATTCGATAACTCTTCCTTTGAATGATTTACATTCAATTGACTCTCTTCGAATGATTCACATTCGATTAACTCTCTTAATTCTATTCGAATAGATTATTTCGAATAACTCCTTTGAATTAACTCATTTGGATTAACTCGGTTTGATTAACCCATCTTGACTAACTCAACTCGATTAACTCAACTTGATTAACTTACTTGATTAACTCAACTTATTTAACTCCTATCGAATAACTAATATTCCTATCGAATAACTAATATTCGATTAGCTTATATTCGAACAACTATGTCTGTTCTAACTTTATTTCGAATGGCTAATATTCGATTTAACCCCATTCGCTTGACTCTAGATCGCAGTGATCACAATGGTTACGCCTGATTCCTTCAGGAAAACATCCGACCGCCGTAGGCTATCTGCAACCCTACAAATTACGCTAGTAGTCGTACGAATTGGCAACTCATCCTGAATAACTATGTTTGACTAATTCTATCTCTGATAACTATATTCGATCAACTCTAATTGAATAACTAATATTCAATTAACTTTTCTGATTTACTCTAACTGGTTAACACTAATCAATTACTCTAATTCGATTAACTCTTAATCGACTAACTCTTCGTCCATATTCAGTTTGAAATATCAATGTTGAAATCGATTCTTACTTCTCTATATAAGTCCTGACCTATATATCCTATTTATCCAATGATAAAAATTTTATTTAATTTATAAAATATTATTTATAAATTTATTTTCTCAATCTATCGGTTAGAATAGATTCTATTTAAAATCTTTGCTTTAAATCCATATCATGTTATGCCCGTGTGCGAAGCACAGGTCTAAACCTTTCAAATATAAAATCCTCTTTTATACTATTCTATTCACTTTTCAAGTATTTCCTTTTACCAAATAAATCCCTTTTTGATAATTCTATTTATTTTATGAAATATTTTCTATTTATAAAATCTATTGATTTTATAAGTAATTCCTTTGATAATCTAACTATTCCCTTTCTATTTATTTTACACATATTTCCTCTTTCTATTTATTTTCAAATAAATATCACTTTTCAATTCTATTTGTAAATAGTTTACAAATATTTATTTTTCAATTCTATTTGTAAATGTTTTACAAATATTTCCCTTCAATTTTATCTATTTGATTAACAAATAAATATTCCTTTTTATTCTATTTAGTTTCTAAATAAATATTTTCTTTTTATAAAATCTTTTGATTTTATAAATATTTCTTTTTCAATATAACATTGAAAATTTTCTTTTTAACATTCCAATATTCCTTATGGTATTTAACGTACCATATAACAATGATCGGTATCATTCAACCATACAAAATCAACAACAGATTTCATATCACATCATATAACACAATATACGAAAACAGTAAAATAAATGTTGAGGAATCCAGTTGGATCCCTCCAACCTGTTTCCTTGCACCCACAGATGTTAATCAACATAAATAACACGAATATAAAATATTCCGACAAACAGAATCAATATTCGATTAACGATTTATATATATCGTTATCGATATTTTCAACCAATTAACTAGAAGTTCAACCAAACAGCCAACACACAACAAACAAACATCATTTATCAATTCTAAAAATACATTATAAAAATATAACTGAGAAAAGTTAGTGAGTTTTACTCACATTGGACGGTTATCGTTAAATAACGATAATTGGTCATTGATTTGATTCAGGCGTTTAATTTCACCATAAATCCAAATGAGCTCCAATTCACTCCCGGTCAGTTCCATGGTGTAGCCATCGTCCATACGACCCCAACGGATATTGTTTCGTCGAATTCTGATAATGTATGAAGAACTTATTGATTTAACCAGTTAACATACTAATCAAAACTAAAATAACTTAGGATATATATATTTCTTGGTTGGGCTTCACCTTAAATCCATCGGCCTATTCAAATCCACTACCGCACCAAAGTTCTTCTTCCTCCAGGATCGAACGCGAGCGCTGTACTTCTTCATCATTACCGAAATTTCCAGCTCCAACCGATCTCTTTCCTTCCACTTAAAAATCCCACAAAAATTACCATAATTCCTCTCTTCATCCACTCTTCATTCCTATGCCACTCAACCCCAATTCGATCTCATCACAACAAACCCGTCGTTCGAGACTCCTCATGCAACCTAGTATTGGATCGACACTTTTAAATTCAATAAAACCCCAAAAATTTCGTATAAGTGCTAAAACTAACACCGAACTCAAATACAAACTCTAAAATCTTCATCGAAGCACCAAATTCTGAGCGTTGATCAACCTTAGGCTCAAAAGGAAGGACGCTGTACAATTTCCAGCGACAAAAATACACTTCGAACCCCTTCAAACTGATATCAGCCTGAAGAGCAACCGTAAAGGAGAACGAATATACAAGTGAATTGATTTATAGATTTTTGATTTATTTTATTTTGATTTTCAGAGGAGGATTTTTTACTCTGTAAATATTTGGTGGTGGCGGCGCATTCCTTGACCAGGAGAAATAAATTTAGGGTTAGCTGAAGTTTATGAGTATTTATAGGGTAGTTTATTCAATTTTTATTTGCTTATTATATTTATTTTTATTCGAACGTTGTTTGCACTCGTCCTTTAAAAATCTCTGTAACCACATATAATACCCAAAAATCACGGAAATGTACATGCAGCTACAGTTCGACATTACGGTCCCAACGAAACTGGTTTTGTCGAATTCCGACTCCGTTTGCTCACACAACGTACTTTTAAAGGTCAAATTATCAACTATATTTCATATTAAAATCCTGTACGGCCACATACTGACTTCAAAAATCACGGAAATTGAAATGTAACAATAATTTAATATTGCGGATCCAACAAAATTAGTTTCGTCGAATTCGGAGGTCGTTTGCAAAACTGGCTATTTTTAAAGCTCTAAATGACCCTTTTAAATATACAAATATATTTAAAAACAATTAAATTTAATATTTATAAATAAATATTACTGTATCTATTCACAACAGAATATCACACAGCTTCAGAATATTCCTATATGGGTTTCTAACTCGATAATTCAAATCCCGATATAAATCGATATTCGATTTATAATGAAATCCCTTTTTAAAATATAAATAAATCGTTATAAATTATAAAGGAATTCCATAGCGACTTTTCTAAAATTTGATTTGGACATAACTAAAAATCTACACGACGAAATCCTGTTTTTTCTCTTCCATCAGAAAAATACACTTCACTAGCTCCTAACGTTTCTTGTTTCACAGAAACCCGATTTAAAACGGACCTTGCATATTCAGTTGAAGTTCAAATCGCCAATTAGCGAACTGCCGCGCCATTTCGAGCTCGATTATAATTATAATATAAATTATACGTTCAACTGTCATTTATATAATATATTCGTTATTCGAATTCAATTCCAAACTGGATTATATATATTTTAAATGGTCCAGTGCACACCATATCATCAATTCACTATATTCCGATTATTTCAGAAATAAATATATTATTTAAGTATATATTAATTAAATATTCCATATAATTAAATTAAACAACAATTTTAATTCTCTAAATCACTATTTAAATAATTAAATAAATTAATTATTATATCGCTGAAAATACGGGTCGTTACAGATAATCGTAAGACCGATCCACACATAACATTATATGGTTTTTACCTTACGATAACTCAATTTTTTTTTAAAATCAATAATATTCTGATATTACAATAGTGTCTAAATCAAATAAATAGCAATCTAGCGGAACACTTGCATCTTACGCTCCACATACATAATATACAAGCAAAACCGCAGGCGCTTATTGGGTAATGGATTTTCAAGTATGACAAGATATGGAACCACCTTCCGATAGTGTATCTCTAGAGGGTAATACACTGGGTTCAACAATAATATCTTGCAACCTGGCCACACATGACCGACCACTCATTTCGCTTGAGTGTATCGAATGTATATCACCAATGGTTGAGATTAGCGACCCACTTAGCCATGCTGCCTACCCGATTTTTGTCATTTCTCAGTTGTGAGGCTTGAGGTTACGTGATTAACATAGAAATGTGTTTATTTTATGCTTTTATATATTATCTTTTGTATATAAATAAATATTACTTGGGTATTATTTTGTCACTTTTACAGATATTCCAACCCAGCCCGCATGCAACCAGAAAAGTAGAGAAATGGAGATCAGATTGCTATATATTTACATTTTGAAGAATTGTAGATGAAGATCCCACATCTAGTTGCTGTTGGACAAGTAAATGATTGATAAAAAGGCCATGCACATCTCAAATCATGGGAGGCTTGTCTAAGAACTAAGAGGAAAAGAAGAAAGGCCAAAAATTTAATAGATTTAACTAAGGCCCGTTTGAAATTCTCATTGTAAACTCTTGTGTAAATTCCCTAAGGCCCATATATCATTGTATTAGGGTTAGGGTTAGGGTTTGGTTATCCCCTATATATACCCTTGTAGTATCATTGTAGCCACCATCCTATCTCATTATTCTGTATTCTATTCTTCATTAATAAAAGTTCTTCTTTTTACTATTTCTGCATTTTTTTTTTCTTAGCAATCGGTGTTGTCTTCACAATTAGTTTTGGAAGAGCACCAATTGTATTTTACATTTTTTTGTTAGTGATTAGTCGTTTGATTAGTTTCAACGACAATCCTAATTTACTTTTTGTTGTTCTTCTTATTCTGCACTTTTATTTTCTGCATTGTTGTTCTTGTTTTGCAATTTACTTTCTTTAGTGATTAATCGTTGATTAGATTCAACGATAATCCTAAGTTCGCAATTTCAATTTATTTTTATTTCAACAAAATCTCCAGGCTTCGTCTAACTCGCCCAAGAGATTAAATAAATAATTTGATTTTAATTACACCTCCCTGTGTTCGACCTGTATGCTACACACCTGTATGCTTGCAGTAATTTAATTTAAATATCGCGCTTTTCTAATTCATAGGAAAGTGACGAACAAGTTTTTGGCGTCGTTGCCGGGGAGGTAACAATTGAATTTTATTATTTATTTAATTTCTGATTCGTGTTAGTTTTTTTCTTTTTGTTTGATTTTGTAAAAAAAAAATCTTGCCAAATTTTCTTTTATTTTCCTATTGTTTTCTTGTAGATATATATAGATAAAAATCTTGATTAGTTGATTGTGTATAACATATTGATATCATAATCTCTAAGACAAGGAAAAAAAATCTTGCCACTTTTTCTTTTAATTTTCCTTCTTTTATTCATTTATTTCTTTCCTTTTTTTTTATTTTGCATTTCTTCCAATCTAATTCCTTCAAGAAGAAGAAAAAATATACAAAAAAAGAAAGTTGCTAATTTTTCTTCAATTTCTTTCCATCTTTCTACCACCTTGCTGATTTTCACATTTTTCTTTTCCCTTTCCTTTTCTTTTTATTTGTTTCCATCTTTTGTCTACAACTTTCTAAAAAAAACTTTTGCAATTTCTTCTCTGTCTACTTTGATTTCTTTCTTGTTTTTGTCTGCTTTTATTTCTTTCCTCAATTTCTTCTACCCTTCCTCTCTACTCAAAAAACCTTGCTTTTTTCTCTTATTTCCTTCCTCTTTTAATTTTTTTTCCTTTTTTGTTTGGGTTTTTACCATTCATTTCTTTCCCTTTCTTCTTGTTCAAATTTTCATAAAAAAAAAAACTTGCATTCTTTTTTTATTTTATTTCTTTCCAATTGCATTTCTCATTCACCTCCTACAATCTCTGTTTCCATTTTTTTTCACTTATTTCTTTCCGGCTCTCTCCTTCATTGAAAAAAAACAACTTTCAATTTTCCTTTATTCTTTCCATCTTTCCACTTTCTTTCCAATCATCTACAATCTTTTTCTTTTTACAAATTTCAAAAAAAAAAAAGATTCCTCTTTTGCAATTTTTTTTCCTTTCTTCTTTTGTCTTTCTTGTTCTCAATACATTTGATTTCTTTTCTTCACTTACAAATTCCCTTTCTTTTCAAAAAAAATCCTCTTCTATTTTTACAACAATAAACAAAAGAAAAGAAATTCTTTCTGTTTTTGTCTTCTCTTTTATTGCTTTCCCTTCTCAATTTCTTTTCCAAATCTTTTACAATTACTTTCCTTCCTTCCTTTACAATTCTCCTTCTTTCCTGAAATCTCTATTCCCTTTTTTTTTTGTCATTTTTTTCTTTCCTATTTGTCCACTTTTTCAACAATAATAAAAAAAGGGAAGGTCATAAAAAGATTCATTCTTTTTTTTTCAATTATTTTTCCCTGCTTCATTTCTTCCCTTTGATCAAATACCCCTTCCTCTCACATAATCTCATTTCACCACAGTTTTTTTTCAATCCACACTTCAGCACCATCTTCTCCAAAAAGTTAGTTTTTTTTTTAATTCCTTTGTTTCTTTTTCTTGTGTTTTTTTTGTTATTCAATTCATTCAAAAAAAGAAGAAGAGAGATTTCGAACTAAGGACAAGGTGACTGGAGTTCAAGCAACAAATCAAGATTTCAGAAATCAAAAGAAATTGCAAATAGTGAGATTTCAATCATTGACACTACTCATTTTTTCTGGATGGACAGCCATACCCCACTGTAAATTTATTTTAACTCTACAGGTGCTCTGTTGCAAAGAAAAATAAAATATAGACAATTGCTGTAAAAAAATTCTGCAAGGGCAGCGGCTTGAATGTAAATTTTTTAATTTCTGCAATTAAATTGTGTGATTGTTGTTATTTCTGCAATTTTTATTCATTCTGTTAAGGGCAATACCCCAATTCACATAAGGTGAGGGATTTCATCACCCGTTCCTTAGCCCACAAATTGCATTTCATCGTAGAATCCGACTAATAATAATGGTTAGACGTTGGACTTAAGGGAGTCACGGGCTCGTCTAGGGCTTAATTGTATTGTGATAGTTGATTCATTTGGAATGAATTATTTCTTGGTGTCTAGACTACGGTAGAGAAATAACCGTTTATAAATATCACGGTGATTCGTAAATATTATATCGGTTGTTACTCTGAAGGTACTTAAACCTTCGGCTGCATTGCTAGGGTGATTCCTGGTGCACCGATAACTCCTGTCCGTTAACTGGCTAAGAAATCTTTTGATCTAAGTAATCAACGTGTCACTATATAATTTTGGGTTAGGAGCTATTAAGGACAGAAAATTTCATTGTAGCTAATTTCTGTGCATGCATTTAACAACAATGAGTGAAAAAAGTGTGAGCCAACAAAATTCTCCTAGGGGTTCTCGAATCAACCAAAATTTTCCAACCGAATTGGATCAAAGTCGAGTGAATCACAACTTTCCAAACTTTGGGGATCAAAATCAAATAAATCAAAATTTTCAAAATCTCAATATCCAAATGGATAGACCCTTGTCTCTTCGTGATCGATGTTATCCAACTAGAACCGTTCAACCTTCTGTCATAGTACTTCCACCAGTTGAAGGAAATTTTGAGCTTAAACATTCTTTTATTCAAGGGGTACCAAAATTTACTGGTTCTGAAAATACTTATGAATTTTTAAGTGAATTTGAATTGTATTCATCCACAACTCAAATGCAACAGTTATCTAATGAATCAATCAAGTTAAGGCTAATTCCATTTGCACTACTTGAAAGTGCTAAAAGATGGCTAAATTCGCTTCCCAAACAGTCAATAAGAAGTTGGGATGAATTCGTCAGCGTATTCCTGAAAAAGTTTTTTCCTTTTCACAAAACTCTGAAAATTCGAACTGAAATAAATCAATTTTATCAAAATGAGGGGGAAACTTTTTCAAAATACTTTGATAGGTTCAATCAATTACTGTATAGTTGTCCTCATCATGGAATCATAAAAGATTACTTATGTCAAATTGTATATGAGGGTCTAAACTATCAGACTAGAACTCAACTAGAATCAATGTGTAGGGGAGATTTTATGTCTAAAACGGCCAATGAAGCTTGGAAATTCTTAGAGGATTATTCTGAAAAGGACATGCAATGGGAGTCCATTCGTGTTCCCATCCGTGCTTCCACTAAAGGAGTGCATGTCGTGGATACAATTCATATTCCCTTAGAGACTCAAACTCCTCAATTCAATGGACTACCCCAAGACCAAGTCAATGTCATAGCTCAAAATGGTCTTTACTCATCCACATCTGACCCTTGTTGGAGAAATCATCCAAATTTCTCATGGTCTAATTCAAATAATGTCGCAAATCCATCCCACAGGATACCGAATTCATTATACCAAGCTCCATTTTCTTCTAGTCCTCAAACTTCTTATGTTTCCTCAACCTGAGCCTTCGAGTGAACCTTATAGGCACCCCAACTTTCAATCATCAAACCAATCCTCCCAATCTTCTCAACCGTCACAAGATATTGTTCGATTAGAAAAACAAATAAATAATCAAGATGTTAAACTCGAACAAATGATGAATATGATGAAGGAACTAATGAAAAGTAATGAGCGAGGAAAGTTGCCTAGTCAACCCGAGGTGAATCCAAAATATAACTCTCGTACTGTGAACTCTTGTGAGGATGGAAATAATTTGGTTAACGTTGTCACCACCCTGAGGTCTAGAAAAATGATTGACAATAATGTTGGCAATCTCGACAACCATTCGATTTCAACCCCAATTGAAAAGCTTGACACTCTTGCGATGGCAACCAATGCCAACTCCTTGGAACCTTATGAAACCCTATCTTCTTCGAATGTTGGCAACCCCAACATCTCTTCTTCTAATGTCAGCAACCCCGATAATAATTCCTCCGCTAATGTTGGCAATCCCAACATCTCACCTTCTATTCCTGTACCTCAATCAATTTCCATATCGAAACCTTCTTCTTCGAACGATCAAATTTCTGAAAGAGTCTATAAACCAATAGCCCCTTATCCTCACAGGCTTAACAATAAGAAGAAGGATGCAAATTTTGAAAAAATTCTTGAAATCTTCAAACAATTTCGTGTCAATATTCCACTCTTAGACACCATCGAACAAATTCCTCAATATTCCAAGTGTCTCAAAGAGCTATGCACCCGAAAACGAGCCACTTATGTTCCTAAAACTGCCTTTCTAACTGCGAATGCAAGCTCCATTCTTTCGAATCCTGCCCTAGTCAAGTACAATGACCCCGGTTGCCCTACAATTGATTGCAAAATAGGAAACATTCACATATCTCGTGCCCTACTTGATCTCGGTGTAAGTGTAAATCTTCTTCCCTACACTGTTTATCGTCAACTTGGATTAGGGGAGATTAAACCAACAAACATCACTCTTCAGTTAGCTGATTGATCTTTTAAAAAACCATTGGGTATAATTGAAGATGTTTTGATTCAAATTGAACAATTTTACTTCCCTGTCGATTTCATAGTTCTAGAAACCGAGCCTGTTTTGAGTCAGGGTAGTCAAATTCCATTGATTTTGGGTTGTCCCTTCTTAGCAACCTCAAATGCTATCATTAATTGTAGGAGTGGCCAACTTCGACTATCGTTTGGGCACTTAACCATTGAATTGAATATTTTTCATCAACCCAAAGAGATCGAAATAGGAGAAGTTGACATAATAGAAACAGTTTTAGATGGCACATCTGAATTATCTCCGGCAATGGGGCCAAAAACTTGTTCGTCACTTTCCTATGAATTAGAAAAGCGCGATATTTAAATTAAATTACTGAAAGCATACAGGTGTGTAGCATACAGGTCGAACACAGGGAGGTGTAATTAAAATCAAATTATTTATTTATTCTCTTGGGCGAGTTAGACGAAGCCTGGAGATTTTTTTGAAATAAAAATAAATTGAAATTGCGAACTTAGGATTATCGTTGAATCTAATCAACGATTAATCACTAAAGAAAGTAAATTGCAAAACAAGAACAACAATGCAGAAAATAAAAGTGCAGAATAAGAAGAACAACAAAAAGTAAATTAGGATTGTCGTTGAAACTAATCAAACGACTAATCACTAACAAAAAAATGTAAAATACAATTGGTGCTCTTCCAAAACTAATTGTGAAGACAACACCGATTGCTAAGAAAAAAAATGCAGAAATAGTAAAAAGAAGAACTTTTATTAATGAAGAATAGAATACAGAATAATGAGATAGGATGGTGGCTACAATGATACTACAAGGGTATATATAGGGGATAACCAAACCCTAACCCTAATACAATGATATATGGGCCTTAGGGAATTTACATAAGAGTTTACAATGAGAATTTCAAATGGGCCTTAGTTAAATCTATTAAATGTTTTGCCTTTCTTCTTTTCCTCTTAGTTCTTAGACAAGCCTCCCTTGATTTGAGATGTGCATGGCCTTTTTATCAATCATTTACTTGTCCAACAGCAACTAGATGTGAGATCTTCATCTACAATTCTTCAAAATGTAAATATATAGCAATCTGATCTCCATTTCTCTACTTTTCTGGTTGCATGCGGGCTGGGTTGGAATATCTGTAAAAGTGACAAAATAATACCCAAGTAATATTTATTTATATACAAAAGATAAGATATAAGAGCATAAAATAAACACATTTCTATGTTAATCAAATACCCCCACACTTATCTTTTACTCGTCCTCGAGTAAAACAAAAATTAAAAACTAACTAGATAGGTCACACTTTCGTAGGAAACACGATTTCATTGAGCGTATGCAACAAGCCGTTAAACCTCTAGGTGTCCCTAGTAGGACGAGTGGTGTCTCGTGAGGGTTTTTAGCGGATACTACCCACAAAATCCAAATGCAGTTTGTTATGGTTCTAATGCAACTACATGAATGCAATGGACATATGCAAAATAAAAACAAAAATTGAAAACACGACTTGTTTCAGGAAAGTGGTACAACAAATTAAGTTAACAATTTCTAGTCAGTTGATTTTATTTTAGATACCTCAACTTGTCACAAATTTTCAATATAAATCAAGTTTTCAAATGTTAAATTCCAGTTTGGCCAGTTAGTTCGGTCGATAACATAGTGCAGCCATGAAATAAATTCTTAGTTTGCTTGGCACAGTTTGCAAAGTGGTATTATTATTTTCTCATGTATGGCTAGTCAAATCAATAAGGTCAAGAAGTGTTTGGGCATCATCGCTTATTCTTTATTCTATAAAATTTTAAAATTTATGTTCAAGTACATACATCTAACTTAGAAGACCAAGGTTTACCACCCATGCACTGCCTCGCGGACTAACGGAGAGTAGGTAAAGAGCTTGGCGGATTGTGCAGGCCGACTTCGACTATCGTTTGGGCACTTAACCATTGAATTGAATATTTTTCATCAACCCAAAGAGATCGAAATAGGAGAAGTTGACATAATAGAAACAGTTTTAGATGGCACATCTGAATTATCTCCTCTAAAAACTTCATTTTCCTCAGTTGACGTGTGCACTATGTCTTTTGAGGAATTGTTCGAAGATGAGCTTAAACTTTTGAATGACGAGGATGGATATATGGAACGTCTCAAACATAATCGTAATTCCATAGCATCAGAAGAAATCATTGTTAAAAACTCAGGCTTATGGGACTATAATAATCTTCAGTTGAATGATTTAAATCATTGGCACGACAAATATTTTATAGGAAGGATTTTGATCTTAGATCTCGCTGACATGCCTTTTGTACCTCAAAAATCAGATACGAAATCATCATCCATCATTTTCGATAGAGGCAAGTGTGGAGGGAAAGAGAAATCTCATTTTTCACATAAAACTCACCATCATTATAAATTTCATTTTGTATATAATTGGCATTTGCATATAGTGGTTAAATTGCATTTCATTTTACAAATCATTCTGCATTTGATACACCTTTGGGTACTATCTTTCAATTATAGAAAAAAATTACAGTGTGGACACTGTTTAGTTCTAGTGTGGGGGGGGGGGGAGTCTGCATTTCACTCATTTTCGGTTTTTTTCGTTATTTTTCTTTCTTTTCATTTTCATCCATTTAAATAGGACCATCATGCATTTAAGACTGTAGTAACATGCCATTTTTTTTTTTTGAAATACGACTCATTTTCAATTGATACAACAAAATAAGTTTACAATTTTTAGCCAGTTGATAGTATTTTTCTCTCTCATCTAAATTCGAATTTGAAATATAATGAAAAGTTTAATTTTGAGGGATAATAGTGTAACTGGTACATAGGGAGATTCTTAGGTGATTGCCATGAAATCTATTCTATATTGTAGACTTTGTTTAAATAAGTGGAGGACTTAAAATACTTATATTGGCTTTTTGAATCTTTAAAACTAAGTTGTGTTAAGTTGAATTCGCGTAACTCTCTTTTGTGCTTATAATTTCAATAATAATAATAGTAATCCAAGGGTATCCAACATTGCTTGTATATCAAGCGTTGGTGTGCAAACCCGCCAAGCTCTATCCGACATGTTGTTGACAAAGTCAGCGTTGGAATATCTTGGTCTCATTTTATGAGATTGGACACCTAAGGATTACCGACACGTTGTTGACAAAGTCAGCATTGGAATATCTTGGTCTCATTTTATGAGATTGGACACCTAAGGATTATCGACACGTTGTTGACAAAGTCAAAGTCGGCCTGCAAAATCCGCCAAGCTCTTTACCTACTCTCCGTTAGTCCGCGAGGCAGTGCATGGGTGGTAAACCTTGGTCTTCTAAGTTAGGTGTATGTACTTGAACATAAATTTTAAAATTTTATAGAATAAAGAATAAGCGATGATGCCCAAACACTTCTTGATCTTATTGATTTGACTAGCCATACATGAGAAAATAATAATACCACTTTGCAAACTGTGCCAAGCAAACTAAGAATTTATTTCATGGCTGCACTATGTTATCGACCGAACTAACTGGACAAACTGGAATTTAACATTTGAAAACTTGATTCATATTGAAAATTTGTGACAAGTTGAGGTATCTAAAATAAAATCAACTGACTAGAAATTGTTAACTTAATTTGTTGTACCACTTTCCTGAAACAAGTCGTGTTTTCAATTTTTGTTTTTATTTTGCATATGTCCATTGCATTCATGTAGTTGCATTAGAACCATAACAAACTGCATTTGGATTTTGTGGGTAGTATCCGCTGAAAACCCTCATGAGACACCACTCATCCTACTAGGGACACCTAGAGGTTTAACGGCTTGTTGCATACGCTCAATGCAATCGTGTTTCCTACGAAAGTGTGACCTATCTAGTTAGTTTTTAATTTTGTTTTACTCGAGGACGAGTAAAAGATAAGTGTGGGGGTATTTGATTAACATAGAAATGTGTTTATTTTATGCTCTTATATCTTATCTTTTGTACATAAATAAATATTACTTGGGTATTATTTTGTCACTTTTACAGATATTCCAACCCAGCCCGCATGCAACCAGAAAAGTAGAGAAATGGAGATCAGATTGCTATATATTTACATTTTGAAGAATTGTAGATGAAGATCTCACATCTAGTTGCTGTTGGACAAGTAAATGATTGATAAAAATGCCATGCACATCTCAAATCAAGGGAGGCTTGTCTAAGAACTAAGAGGAAAAGAAGAAAGGCAAAAAATTTAATAGATTTAACTAAGGCCCATTTGAAATTCTCATTGTAAACTCTTGTGTAAATTCCCTAAGGCCCATATATCATTGTATTAGGGTTAGGGTTTGGTTATCCCCTATACATACCCTTGTAGTATCATTGTAGCCACCATCCTATCTCATTATTCTGTATTCTATTCTTCATTAATAAAAGTTCTTCTTTTTACTATTTCTGCATTTTTTTTCTTAGCAATCGGTGTTGTCTTCACAATTAGTTTTGGAAGAGCACCAATTGTATTTTACATTTTTTTGTTAGTGATTAGTCGTTTGATTAGTTTCAACGACAATCCTAATTTACTTTTTGTTGTTCTTCTTATTCTGCACTTTTATTTTCTGCATTGTTGTTCTTGTTTTGCAATTTACTTTCTTTAGTGATTAATCGTTGATTAGATTCAACGATAATCCTAAGTTCGCAATTTCAATTTATTTTTATTTCAACAAAATCTTCAGGCTTCGTCTAACTTGCCCAAGAGATTAAATAAATAATTTGATTTTAAATACACCTCCCTGTGTTTGACCTGTATGCTACACTCCTGTATGCTTGCAGTAATTTAATTTAAATATCGCGCTTTTCTAATTCATAAGAAAGTGACGAACATTACGATCACTTACCATTCACTGATAACACAATCACCGTGAATGCTATATTGTCAGATCCGTTAATCACTAATTGATTTGCACAAATATATTCTGAATATTATGCTAAGAGAATAAATTCTCTGCCACTATATGTATATTTGTACAGACCAACATATGCGATTGTTTGGAAATACTCTGTCAGACATTTGTCTATACAGGTTCGTTCTAGGATTGAACGAAACCGAAGGCACAATTTCCGTTAATCCATCTTAGGCAATTTCTACCTAGGATTAACAGAAAAAACCCTTGCACTTTACTTTTTCTTTGATTTATATAATCTGATTCGCAACACTACTACCAATATGGAGTGGTTCTCGAATAATAATCCAACCAGTCTCTCCATATTGACAATGGTATTGGTCAATACTTCGATAGTTGGTTATTTAACTATCGAAGAAAAACAAACATTCGTCTAAAGCATCAAACAATCACTGGGCCCCTTAACTAATATTTCATTAATTAAATTTATTATTTCCCAATTTCTCTTTGATATCTTTACCTAGATATTTCTCCAAATCCGTTTAGCTTCTCACGGTTTCTTGGAAAAAAACATTTCCATCTATCATAACTATTTATTTTCTATATTCCAGAAAATATCACTTTTTAATATCGAAAAACATTTCCATATATTCACAAATCACTATTTTTCCACATTCATCAATCCCTAATTGTAAACTAGTAAGAGAACAACTCGCTAAGTATCAATCATGAAGGCCGAAATCTACATCAGATCGATACTCAGGAAGTCATTCAACTCGACTAATCTACATTCAGTTTCTAATTTCCTTAACTCCATTTCTTAACTTCTTATCAACAAAATCATTTTAATCTGTAGAACGCTTTCTTTTAAACTGTCACTCCTTTTAAAATGTGTATACGTTCCTCCTTCCAACCTCTCAAGATTCAATTTCATAGAGTGAAAATTAGGGATACATCCCTAAAAAGCACCAAAATACAAACGACATCCAGTCCAACTTTGAAATGTAAAGAGGGTCCCTATTTTGCCATGTTACGTGTTTTTAAAAGAAAAAAGCGCTGCAACATAAAAAAATCATAAATATTCCCAAAAGAAATTTAGAAAAAAAAGAAAAAAGTTGCATACATCTCTACATAAAAACTGAATATATGCATATATTCATCTAGTTTTTTACATTGAAAATCTGGACCAATATATACATACATGTATGTATATATTCTGTATTATATGCAGACATGTATGCATATAAAGAAGGACTAATATTCGTGTGCAAAGAACTGTTGCAGAAACATATACATATATTCTGTTAAAATGCAAAAATATATGCATAAAATTTAAAAAGGAAGAAAGCTTACGAAAATGTGCATACATTTCTGCATTTATTGACTATATATGCAGAAATGTACGCATAAAAGGTGTATGCTTGAAAAAATAGGCGAGGATTGAATTAATGCAACAAAGGATGCATATATTGCAGCTAAACTACATACATTTTTTGCATAAATAGTGTAGTTTGGTGCATAACTGCAATTTATGCAGAAATGTATGCATATATTGCAAATATATGCATCGTCTGATGCATAATACTGCTGTTACGCTGTTTTTCATTTTTTTGGTTTTTGGTGCATTTTTAGTGGTTTTAACATCTGAATTTGATGACGATTGGTTGTATTTAATTAAGAATGTACGTGATTTTTTTATGAATCTAGAAAAATAGGGATGTAATTTATATAAAAAGCTTGATTGGATGTGACATGAATTTCCAAACTTATTAGGAACCTGAGACAAACTGACCCTTTAATAAATTCACTTTTTTACTTATAAAATTTCATTATATGCTTATTATCCTATTAAATTTTATATATTTGATAAGTTGATTTCTAATTATCAAAATTTATTAAAAAAAATTCTATCTCCTGTGTACAGGTCACTCGGTACAACTACAAATCGCCTCTCTGGGCCCTTTTCATTCAAAAAGTAAATCAAAAAGCCAAGTGGCTTGCCAAATCGATACATAAAATCTCATATTAAATTAAATACGTACCTCTTTTGTCGGGTATTTGATTTATATCTTCCATTAACTTCATTACATACATGTTTAACACATACTCATCCAATTCCAATTTATTCTAACTCAATCCAATTGTTTTTAACTCAATTTGCTAATTCATTTTCTAATTATCTCTTTTGCCTATTTTACTTTTTATTTGAATATATCATGTTCCTACGTACTTTTAGTTTGCTTATAGATCAATCGAATGCCATTTCCAACTCAAGTTTCACATTCGATTTCGAATATAAATTCATAAATCCAATTCTCTTATCCAAAGTCCAATTTTGATCCAAAACTCTAATAAATAATTATTCTTCTAATTAATTAACTCTATTCAATAAGTAAAATCTGATTTTTTTGTTGAAAAATGTAACACCCTGCATTTGTAATTAAAGATAATAAAATGAGAATAGCTTAATTAAATATTCAGAATTAAGCGGAACCTGCATCACCGTTGCGTTCATCTCGTAATTTTGGTTTAGATATACCCCAAATTTGTGTAAAACAGATAACGTATGAAGAAGTTACGAGCATTAGAAGTTTGTATACATATAACAAGCTTATATATCAATAAATACATCCAGAAAATCAAATCATATAAGGGGGTCGACCCAGGGGTCGACTCACACACGGGTGTGTCGACCCACCCATAGGGGGGTTGACCCAAAGGTCGAACCACCCCTGATCTAGGCAGATTTATTGATGAATATGGACTGTTTTCTTAGCCAAATTCATTGCCGACTCAACGCTGCGCGTACAATAAAATCCTGAACACCTATAAATAGGCTAACAGAGCCTAGCCTAAATTTCACAATTTCTAAGAGGCTGCCTAAGCTCTGCCATTCTTCCTCCTCCTCAGATCTCTTCAGAAAATAGAATAATCAGTTTAGGAAAATTGTAATTCAATATTTGGAGGTAAAGAATATATATTAATAAAGAAGGTGTTCAGAATTCAATTTGAACTAAGGTAAATTCTTGGATCTGGCCAATTTAATTTTCTCCTCTTTCTTCCCTTTATCTTTTAGTTGAGAATTGTGGATCCATGGTTATTTAGGTTCTAGATTCAGTTAGGAGAACCATGGAATGCTAGATCTGGACCAGATTCATGGATTGGAAAGCAATTAGGTGAGTGGGTTTAAGTTATACCTTTTCGATAATGGTATATTTATCATTTGGCATTCCCCGTTAATATGCAATGTAAATCTGCTAGAATGATTAATATGTTGAAATGTAAATCCGCTAGAATGATTAATCTGTTGAAATGTAAATCTTCTAGAATGATTAATCTATTGAAATGTAAACTTGTTAAAATATGTGGAAACGATTACTGTTGTATACATACTCATTCTTATAACTTGTTAATTGGGTACTGTAAATTAAGTTACAGTGAAATTGGGATAAATACATGTTAATCAGTGGCATATTATGTACTAAAACCCTTAATTGTAAGAATTAGAATAATTACATGTTAATTTGTTAGAATGGAATAATTACATGATTGATGATTACGTGTTATTCTTTTAAAATGGAGTTAATTACATGTTAGGAAGAACATGCAACATGATAATCAGTTAAAATGGACTTAATATTATATTAAGTATGACATGCAAAAATGGATTACTGTAAAATTTGGAAGAATGAATATGCCTAAATTTACAGTTAATAGTAAATTAAAACCGCACTTAGACACGAGGTTAAATTCAACTTTTGGTAGAAGTCTGCCCGGAACCGCCCGACAAATCCAGCATCCACAAGTTGTTAATTTAATGTGAGGGGTCTAGTGCGTAAATATACATGTAATGGTGCTAAGACACGAGGTTAAGTCAACTTGTGGTAGAATTCTGCCCGGAACTACGCGGCAAATCAACATCCACAAGTAGTAGGCTTAATGTAGAGGTCTGGTCCATAAACATATATAAATATGTGCATATAACAGGATAAAAATAAATGGCATTAATTGTAATTAATGGAAATGAATGAAGGTTATAACAGTAAAAGAATTGGAATGAACCGGGAATGATAATAACCGACTATAATTAATTACATTAATGAGAATGTTATATAATAGGTAGGCTTGTCCTAGGGACAAGTTGAAATTATAACATAAGTCATAATCAATGAAAAAAAGACTTATTAATAAACCTTAGTTAAAAGAACTAAGTTAATAAGTAAACAATAAAGAGTTGTAGTGATAGTGTAAGATGAAATTATGATTAAATGAGAAAGGATATGGTAAACTTATGGAATGAAATAAGTTATATTTAATCATATATGATGAGTGACATGTTAATAGAAAACATGTGAATTGAGATAAAATATACTTAATTATATATCAAGTATAACATGTTATGGGCTTATTAATGAACGCAAATGGGTTAAGTTCTGTAACCAAAATTAATAAGCCAAAGGGGTCCATTCCTTAAAGATATAAGTTGCTTGGAAAGAACATGGTAACTTGAATAATAAGTTAATATAATTGGAAATAACCAAGTTAATTCAAAATCAGATGAGGTAAAGCAAGCGCGTAATTAAAATTTTAGGCATAAGGTCTAATAACACGTTAGTATGATATGCTTTGACCAGTCCGCACGTCTAAAGGTGAAAAACCCAACGGGGTAGATCATTGGGGTGTATATAGGCACTAGAGAAGCATGTCCACTTGATTTCTTAGTGGGACTGGAGGGAAGCACGCGGCTTTCGAGGGACGTGGTAGAGTACTCTGGGGTGGTCCTTTGTGTGGTGGAAATGTTTAGGCTATGCTTGTAGGGGTTGGGTTTGCGCGTTACTACTCTATGAGTATGCCTTGACTGCAAAAGTAGCTTTGCAGTCAGAAGGCTGTGATGAGATGACACTAGGGTGATTCGGCGATCGCCTTGGCGGGAGGCTGGGTCAGGACCAACACATGATAGTAGATCGTCAGGTACCTGTCATCGACAGCTAGTGGGATGCTTAAAGACTAGAGTAAACCCCAGATGCATGTTTAGATTGTTTGTTTGGGGCAAATCACTTAACTCTGTAGTCTTTACTAGTTGAGGGAGGGACCGAGGTGAGGCCATAGCCACCGTGAAAAGTAGACCATAATGGATATTTGTATTGTAGTCCCTTAAAGGCGGGCATGTACATACATGGAAAAGCTCCCGACCGAGTTCCGTGTTTCTTGTACATCCTTATTATGGAACTCGGTGCACAATAGATAATACATGCGGTTAAGGCATCGAGTACGATTGACATTAGGTACATAAGTGTTAGCCTGCTTTGTGACCAGGCCACCCAAAACTCAGATGATCAGGGTTACATATGTTAGAGGATAAAGATCTCATATGTCCTAGAACCAGAGCTTGGATCGGATCGGATTGAGATAGCTCGTATCGGTTCAGATGGAATAGCTAGGGTCAGATCGGATGGGTGCAACAACATCGGTTCGGATCGGATCTAAGCCTCCTAACCGAACTGCCTGAAACACGCAACTTCCCTTCATTGGAGACCTATTCTTGTGCCTATTTACCCGGACCGATTGACACTTGTAAGCCCACGAATGAAGCCATGCTCCCCACTTTCTCCATCATTTTCGAAGTCCTCCATGATGTTGCCACGTTGCCACACATCCCAACCGATTTTACACCTATAAATAAACATACAGTGCATCATTTGAGGGGGGTTCTGAAACTTAATTCATTAATGGCATCCATGGCCGAATTTCTCAATCAACAACCACCTTCTTCTCCAATAAAAATCAATGAATTCGGAGAGAATAATTCATTGTATTCGAGTGATTGTGTGAATGTATTCATTGTAATTGTTATTCTGGAATGAAATGAGAAACTATGAAGTGGACGTAGGCTAGTTAATGCCGAACCACTATAAATTTCGTGTCCCTGCCTGATTTTCTTTGTTTTAGATTATTATTCTTCGCAAATCATATTCAATTGGGTGTTAGGACCATTTTTTGGTCTAACATTTTGGTGCTTTCACCGAGAAATGAAGATTCTCAATGTTTATGGATTCTCCAATCTACTAATTGGACCGCCAAATCCGATGAGGAAATCCGACAAATTCTCTGTTTTCCAATGATCTTGTAAGAATGACGACTTCCAGACGTGAAGCCAACAACATGCCTTGTAGCAGCGATGATTGACAAAGATTGGAAACGGCAGCTCCGACATATTTCAGTCTTCGGTTCGGATGAAGAGCAAATGGATGTTCTCGACCTGCAAGTGAGAGTCACTGCTATCAGTCTCCAGGTCGAACGGGTCGGATCAGATCTGATTCGATCCCCGATCATCATATATAAAGCTTGATATGTGCCAGAACCGGTTCGAATGTTCTCGGGTCGGATCGGACCCGATCTGGAGGAGGGCTTCCGATCCGATCTAGCAATAGTGTTCGTGTGGCAAATAATGAAGAAGGCCATCCGACCCGAACCGACAACTGCATCCCGATCCGAACCGAGTGTATCCTTCTGACTCAATTTGATCTGCGGACATAATTTGATCAAAAGGTACGCCCAAACCGCAACTTGAAGGCAAATTTCGATCCGACCCGAAACAGTTTTTTTGGGAAATATACGTTTTTCAGATCATTTCAGAAAAGGCTCCATCTTCCAAAATCGAAAAAATCGCGCTGCGCCCGGACCCGCTGACAGTCTCGCCTTCGGCTCGGAGCACGGCTCGCCTTTGGCTCGACATATATTTTGGCCAACAACAATCATCAAAGCTTGTCAATGAAGATTAAACGAATAGTTAAATAATATGACAATGAAATGGCAACGACTAGGATTCTTCCTAGAGCTATGACGCCTACTTACATCAGTAAGCCAATGCAAGGAGCTATCGATCAGATTCAACTTGCTATCAACGACAGTATACGAGACAACGATTGTCTCATAGCTGCTTCCTCTTTCATAGCTCCGATGGTGTATAGATTTCATCGACACAATTTATACTGCTCCCTAACAAGTAGTGACCACTCATTTATGTGACTTAAACATGTTCAATAGGCGGAGTATCGAATGATGGTTATATGGAACAATCCGGGCACTACTCCGAAGATAATTCATATGATCTTAGCGACCATGATTATCTATGATGGAATATTGGAAAGCAACTAAGGATCCTATCACTAAAAAGCTACACATCACTTGAACGGTGTGGTGAAAGACGTATGTCTTGTAGTTCACTCCCTGAAGAGCTTACCCAACCTTTGCAATTACTATCTGCCATCAACTACGTCAATGAAGATTGGTTTCCATTAAATAAGGGTTAGACCAATATACTTTGGTACCCCGAGTTAGGTACCAGTTGGACCACCACAAGCCATGATTGGATTAATGGATCCTTGCCCGGGTGATAGCAACTTGATTGCTCACCAACCACCATACGACCTCGGTCAATAGATGAAAGCTTGAGATCAAAGTGAATATGAATCAATCGTTAGCTTTTTTCTTCATACTTCTGTTATGACAGAACCCAGGAACATTACTTGAAGCCTCGCAAGCTATGCTATCATATTCAAGCTTATCTGATTATGGTCTATATCAACCAGCTCCAACAGAATTCAGAGCTTACATCACGCCCTAGTATCCATAGCTAAAAGTCCCAACCGAAGCCAGAGTGGGAATGATATGTGATAACTAAGTTACTAGGAGAGCCTGCTATTTGGCTGAATGGAATATGCTATGTAACAAAGATGGCATAGAACCCAAAAAACGCTTTCCCTCCCGGTGAGATGGAGTGCAAAGGAGGCATGGGATTAGCAAGCGTTAGCTGACTTCATCGTTGAGTCTATAGTTCCCAAAGAAGATGTGTTAAATGAAGAAGATGTCCCCTCAAAATGAAAGATGAAAACCTAGCATTTGGAAGTTATATACGGACGGTGCAAAGAATAATCGATAGTCCGGCGTTGGAGTTGAATTGATTCAAAGGAAATTCCAGATGAAGGGACTACGACTCGCAACTTACCTAGAACAGGTAGAAGAGATGTTGGATGGATGGGAACATTACAACATATCTTATATCCCGCATACGGAAAATCAGAAAGCGGATAATCTGGCCAACCAAGTAAGTTCCGATAATCCAGAAGAGATGGAGACGATCCCGATCGAGACACTCGGAAGTTGATCCAGTATTGGAAAACGAATTCGGAAGAGAGTCATAGATAGCTCCCTTTAGAAACTTCTTGCAGCACGGAGTGTTTCCAACAAGAGAAGTGAAGGGCGTACCATCGTTCGTTATGCCTCGGGTTATTTCCTTTGAAAGGTTGTCCCGAGATAGATATCAACGAGTCTCATTGCTCGATTCACTGCCCAGAATGATTTAACAAAATCACTAATTAATTTCCCTCTTGAAGGGAGATATATGCGAATGTAATGTCTAATGAGCGATGTTTTGGAATTAGAAAGTGAAGATTCACACTTCCGTTCCCTTCATCAATTATCTACCAAGTAACTCATTCCCCAGACGTTGGGGGAAACTGGAGTTTTGAGCATGAATCGCTTGAGATTACATCATCTAACTCAAAGCTTATACATCATGAGTGTGCATGGCTGATTGCCTTGGCCTTGCCTGAAGGTTAGCGAGTTGAAGGTTTAGAACGCTTACGCCTAAATGCTGATTGATCGTCTGTGCACCAACCCTTGTCCCCGACATAGGATCGAAGGCATATCAACAAATTTATGAGATATAACTATCTCACCAGTAGCAATATCCTAATTCCTAGCATGGAAAGTACAAAAGTTTCTATAAGTATGGATTCATTGTTCTCTTGCCAATTACCATCCTAACACCAATGTGATGATGTGCTACCATTATTGGTACATACATGACTCCCCGACACTCAATCCTTGCCCTCAGCAAGGGGGCAAGAAGGAGATTCAAAGGAGATGCAACCTCGTCATTCGCTTACAGTATTTACCTAAATGCCTTTGTCACTCCAAGACCCCAATCAAGGTCTGTTCACTCTCGGGACTGCCATTCCACGACGGTTTGAAAAGATGTTCATCACCAGCTTAAGATTTTGGCAGCCATCTCCGACAGAGATTGTCGAGGCAAAATAGACCTACAAAGAGCATGCAATGCCATTTTCGCATAGAATGATATTCATTCCTTTAACATGATTACTCTTAACCATAACTCTTATATTTGCATGCTTTAAGAGTTATTGATGTAATTATCTCAGATGAATTAATGTGTGGATGGTGTAGGTACCAAGGATTTGATACCGATCAGACTTCTAACACCCGCATATAGAGTTATGGAGCAATATCATGACAAGCTTGACTGAACCGCTCGTTTATAAGCCACGCCCTCCACTTGGAAGAGGTTGCATAACTCAAGGTGGATCTGAGATGACCACCCACTCCTAGGCTTATACGTGGCAGAGCTAAAGATAATTATGCATCGACTTTTGCATGTCAAAGTCGGAATCCGATTTCAGATGGATGCAGTTCGACCGTCTACATGGCTCGATCCTATATTTGACGCCGCCAGATTACATCAATCCAAATAAAGGAGGCAGCACTACCCCTTGATAGGCTTACTTTTTCAATCATGCAATTTACTTTTACATGCTTCCCGAGTTATTGACATAACTAACTCATGCGATATGAATGATGCAGGTACCCGATGTTCGGTGCCAATCACTCCTCATATGGATTGATCAGAGGAACGCAAAGCCTTGGCAAACATTTTCTGACTGTTTGCCTAACTAACTCTAATCCTCAGAGCTTGGATAGATGTATGAACCTAGGACGAGTGTGAGGGGAACCCCAAGATTAAAGACCAATCGATCCATGGCTCTAACTCTCATGATTTGAGAGAGCATGTAAAGGACGATACTGCAATGTCCGACCAAACTCCATCCCACGAGTCGACGGGACGAGAGAGACTTGATTATTGCAAATGGCCACCTTTTGTAACACCCCGAATTTCGGTTAATGCTAAAATTCACTAATTACAGAATAAATAATCTCAGATGTGAGAATTGGGGGAAACGGGCTGCGTCATTGCGTTCATCTCGGAAAAATACGCGAAATAGAGTCCGAGTTTTCGAGAATCGGAGTCCGTATGGCCCGGTTATGTCCCAATGAAGTTTACAGAAAATTCAAAGTTCAAAACAGATTTAAACTTCAGGTTCAAATTTCGAAATTGGGGCCATTGGGCGCAGAAGGGAAAAATTCCCGCCTAGCTACCCAAGTCGACAGCCCTGTCGATTGGGCAGTCGACTTGGCTAGGACCAAGTCGACAGCCCTGTCGACTTGGGTGTCGACAGGGTGGGCTCGGCCAGTTTGGCCTGGTGCACCATTTCAGGGTTTAGGCTGTGTTTTGGGGCTGGTTTCTGGAAGCTTCCGAGATCTGATGGTCCTAATCTAATTTAGGGTTAATCTAATGGCCTAAAACACTTGCCTAATCCTATAAATAAGACCCTAAGCTAGCCCTAAATGATCATAATCCTATCATCTAACTAAACTATGCCAAAATTTTCTATGATCATGGCCTCCACTCAAATCCCTAGCCTCCATCCTCTTATAAAACTATTTCTATGAAGGCTTTCATGTTCATACAAGCATCTTTGAGTTGTATCAGTGATCATTAGCTTGCATTCATCATCAAGTTGCAAGCTTTATGTTCAAGGCTAGAGTTTTTAGGTGATTTTTGGCAAGGGTTTGCTTATGGGAGTTTAGTGGTGAGTTTCTATAACCTTAATAATCAATTGTTAAATTGATTATGATAGGATATGATGAGATATGGCTATGTTTGTGGAATCAATGTGTTTATGCAAGTTTAGTATAGTGTATGTTGTGTGTTTTGCAAGTTTTATGTTATGTGCAAGTTTAATGCTATGTTTTATGATGCAAAACACTATGTTGAACATTGATTCATATGTAACATGTTTTGCAAGCTATATGTGAGATTATATGCAAGTTTATATGTAACATGTTATGCAAGTTATGTATTTGGTTTTATGCATGCTAAGTATTTGGTTTTATGCATGCTAAGTGTTTGGTTTTATGCAAGTTATGATGCAAGTTCATATGCAAGTTATGATGCAAGTTCATATGAAAGTTATGATGCAAGTTCATATGCAAGTTGGTCTCTTTTTATGATATGCATAATATATGCAAGTTTGCCTCTAAGTATGGCATGTTATGCAAGTTCATATGCAAGTTATGATGCAAGTTCATATGCAAGTTATGATGCAAGTTCATATGCAAGTTATGATGCAAGTTCATATGCAAGTTTGCCTCTATGTATGACATAAGTACATGTGCAAGTTCATCCCTTTTAGACCTATGACATGTACACAAGTTGACACCTATATGATAGGTCTATGACATGAACATTTAAGCAAGTTACCATCTTTATGACATATGTGATTCACGCAAGTTTGGGTTGGTTATTTATGCAAGTTGGGTTTATGGTCATATATACAAGTTGACACCTTTTGAACCCATGATAATGCTAATGATATGCTAAGTTGAACCCATTGTGTGTATGATGAATCTTCTCTTTTGAAGTATGTCATGTTAACGTATTTACGTGGGGACGATGGGGTAAAAATTAATGTACACATAAAATTGTGTGAAGTGGGTATGATTAAACATACCGTAAAGTGGATGGACATAATTGGGAATTTACCTATTAAGTTAGGTCTACCCATATTATGGAATTGGGAATTTACCTATTGAGTTAGGTCTACCCATATTCTTGAATATTTGTAATTAATTAGGGATAATTAATACAAATTATGGGGGTGATTAATTAGGTGTAATTAATCTACTAAGACACGAGGTTGGACCCTTTTGTAGCATAAGACTGCCCGGAACCGACCGGCAAATCCAGCGGCTACAAATGATTGGCCCAATGTGAGAGGTCTTAGTCATAAACTAAATACGTGACAAGTGTAAAGACACGAGGTTAGACTCTGTTATGGTGTAAGGCTGCCCGGAACCAACCGGCATATCCAGCTGCCATAAAAGACAGTCTAATGTGAGAGGTCTTTACGAAGGTTACGATCTTAATTAATTAAGAAACACTTAACCAAATTAGCATGTAGAGGGGCATGAGGGGTTAAGTGGGTGCCTTGGGTGGCATGTAGTAACTAGTGGGGGTGCCTTGGGTGGCATGAGGAAACTAGTGGGTTGCCTTGGGTGGCAATAGAAAATACGATTAGAATACTTAACCAAAGTGGAACATGTAATTAAACATGATTAAAGGGTTAAGTAAGTGCCTTGGGTGTCATGTGGGAATCAAGTAAGTGCCTTGGGTGGCATGCGGAAATCTAGTGGGTGCCTTAAGTGGCAATTGAAATATAATTAAATGACAAGCTTAAGTAGTAGCTTGTGGGGGCCTTAAGTGGCAATTGAAATATAATTAAATGACAAGCTTAAGTAGTAGCTTGTGGGGGCCTTAAGTGACAATTGAAATATGATTAGATGACTTAACCAAACCTTAACATGTAAGTGGGCATGATTATAAAAGGGGTTAAGTGGGACGCACTAGATAAAATGGCAAGCTTAAGTAGTAGCTTGTGGGGGCCCATTTCAACCAATATCCCAAACGTATCTTTGTGGGCTCGACCCAAGTCGAGGACGGGACACGCATATTGGGCTTGACTATAAGAGGCCAAAACGGGGTAGCGGTGGCAACGCGAGTCCAACGGGTTTCATATGCGTGTGTGGACCCGGGCTGGTAGGTAAGACGTTGTTGCATCGTGTAGATATAAGCCGTGCACCATTTGTTGTATCGGGTTGCCACTTTGGGGAGTGATACACCCCATTGTGGGGCCAACACGGGTATCTACGGTAGGGAGCCGATTGCTTAGGGAGTAGTGGGTACACCTAGTGGAGATAGGGGCAGATGGCACCTATGTAGTCAGCTAGGGGTACACGAAACTACTATTAAAAATTACTGAGTACACCTAGTGGAGATAGGGGCAGACGGCACCTATGTAGTCAGCTAGGGGTACAAGAAACTACTGGGTAAAATTACTGAGTACACTTAGTGGGATCAACCTTTAAGTAGGAATTACCCTTGGGTGGGTAGAACTGGTGTGGTGCAGTGTAGGAATTACCCTTGGGTGGGTAGATCTGGGGTGGTGCAATCTAGTAATTATCCTTGGGTGGATAAATGTGTCTTTTCGGTTATCTTAGTACATCCTGTGTTTAGTTGGCTACTTAGTGTAGTCATTATCCCCAGAGGTACCGTACCTTGTTTATATCATACCCTAATTACTTTAATGATTGTATTGTTAGGGTTATAGGACTCACTCAGACTTATGTCTGACCCTGTTGTTTCTTTATCTTTTTTTCCAACCCTCAGGTTTTCAGAGTGGGCCTAGCACTAGTGGGCTTTGATCAGACTGCTTTATTACTCTTTTGGAGCTTGGACCGTGGATGTAAAGCTCAGTTTATCTTTTCTATTATGGCTATTAGGTTATGTAGTGGGATTATGTACTTTTGTTTTATCGGGATGGATATTATGTACTTGACTCTTATTTATGATTTTGGTGTAACCAAACATGTTTAACTTTCCGCTGGAATGAAATGATGTTTTAAATTCTCAAGTATTACTTATGTCTGCCTTGTTGTAATTTTTCTGTTCTATATTCACTTAAAATACTCCACCGATGTTATGGCATTCCCTTAGAGAGTGACCGTCGCGGAAGTGGGGTGTTACACCTTTACCCATGAATTAGGGATTATGAGGTAGCGCCTCAGTGAGTGTGATCAGACCGCTTGCCCGAAAAAACTCCATCCGCCAGTGTGAAGCGTGGAGTAAGGACTAAAACCGAGTTTGAGAACGACACTCGATACGGTGGACTCCCACTCTTGGAAATAGAGTGTAGAAGGAGCGCCGGGGTGAATGATGCAACTGTTTACCTAAATAATTCTAACCCCATGACTTGAGGAAGAGTATAAAGGATGGGAAGACGACATCCACATGGCATGAAGGTGCACCATGATTAAAGACTGCCTTGACCACACTCTACCATTGGCATTCGATGGGAGAGTATAAAGGCGCTAGGGACTGGCGCCACAAGAACTCCTACCCTGCTGAAGGATCGGGGAGCAGACTGAAAGCTGAGTTCGAAATCTATCCTGGGCATACGACAGGAGGGTATAAAGGCATGTTTATTAAATGCCATAAAAGGGCTCCTACCCCGCCGTAGTATCGGGGGCAAGAGTGAAAGCTGAGCCCGAACCCTTCATGTCCGGACATGGGGGGCAGTGCACTGTCGATCCTGCTTGTTCACTATTGATTAGGAGCATACACACACATCACGCCGCTACGATGGCTGCAATATGATATACTATTTATTTAAAGTGATACCGAATTGAAACCCTTATCTGATTTGTGATGCGATTTATTCCTTGCTACTTAGTGTAGTAATGCTCTGACTACAAATACATTTGATTGAAATATATAACAAACTTGCAAATGTATGATATTGCAGGAATACCACTTTGTTTGCTGATGGAAGATTTACAGAGGATGACTGGTCAAGAATGCAAGACCCGCACTCGCAACAACAACAAGCCAGTAGAAAGCAAAAAGGGCCATGTACAGAACGCTGACGTTGATGCCCAATGATAAGCATCCTACGTGACTCAAGGCGGCGACCAAAAAGAGGCCTTAAGAGTGAATTATTCAATGACATGTCATGCAACTTAATACTCGCGGCTGGGAAGGACCCGACAAAGCCCTGGGATTCTTGATGTCTACCCGGTCTTAATATGATCTGACACGATCATGGCATTCATGATTTCTATGGATTGAAGATTTCCCTGACTATCCGGAATACACCTCCCTCCATCTAAATTTGAAAAGGATCTGATCTAACCACCACTGTCTTGTGCTATTACCCCTGGACTGGGGACATACCATTGAAAATATTTACAAATGACATAACTTATATGTCTATGTCTAGCTTATACCTCGATCTTGATAGGCCGCTTGAGGACCATAAGAATGGATGCATAGTGAACATCCATTTTCTAGTCTCGACCGACTTTTCGATTGAAAGACCCCGGGTAAGGGGGCACGCTATTACTTTGACTTCTGTCTTGCAAGGAAGCGAATTGCCTAATACTCTGACTTAAGGGCTAAGAAGAAGGAAGATAGAAATTTCTTTCATGCTGAGGATGTGGATGCAGAAGGCGCTAGGAACGGAGGAAGTCAACAGATTTCTTCTTGTGACGATCCCTCAGCATGTCAAACTAGATATGAAATGGATGGTGTCATTGCTGAATTGAGAACCCAGATTCTCGGCAAGACGAACTTCTCCAGAAACGACAAAAAATGATGGATAACTTCTTTACTTGGATAGATGGAAGGCCGAGCAACTACGACTTTCTTGCTGGAGCAAGTATTGTGGGAATTCAAGCGATAATGAACTTGGCACACACACTCCCTGTTACACGGTTCAGATCGCATGATACCCTAGGACAGGTTGGCAACGTAGTCTTGAATGAAACATGGTGCAATAAACCTCCTCCAAAATATTTGCAGCATGCAACTTCTAACTGCAGCATTTTGGATGAAAATGACGGCAATGCAAGCGTCACTGAAAACATAAACGGAGTCCGACCAACCTATGCTCCAACTCATATGAATGCTTCAAATCCAACTCAAATTCAACATAAATTCCCCATTTCTTAATGTAGGGGCAAACGAGATCATTTGAGATAGCTATAATCTGACTTTATCGCCACCCGACTCCGAACCTCAGAGCTTGGATAGGAGACCAAAGACTAACATGGCCTAGACACGAACAAATCATTTTGCATCAAATTCTAGCTCACAGATTGATGAGAGAGTATAAATTCAGAGAATACGTGGATTAGATGATTACCATTTAGTAAAATCCCCGTGGATGGGGAGTACGGGATACGAGCTTCGAGCAACATAATTTGACTATCTGCCAACTTTAGGCACATTTACTATTATCGGAGTTCCGCAAGATCCCAGACTATAACCAGAAGAATGGCTCCTCAAGGACAACAGCATACATCCGAGTAGCGGATCACCATCTAGAATTAAAAGACAGAAGCCTGATTGACGACTATTACATATGCGGAATCAAGAAACGAGAGACCAACTTCCATCTACTTCAAAAGTTCATGCCGGGGGCACCAGCGCTAAATTGGGCTATTGGCGACGACTCCGTAAAAACAAAGGCCAGATTGCCAATGTTATTTAATGCTTCATCAAAGGCGGCACACCTCAAATGCAGCTCAAAGATCCACGCCTATCGACCCAAGAGTGTTATGTACTCACTTTAATCAAACAAAGGTTTGGCGAGACTCTGCATTCGTTCCTCAAAAAATTCGACGCCGCGGTGGCATCGGTAGATCAACCTGGACCATCTATGGTGTTGATAGCAGTAGTATCCGATATTCTAAGTAACTCAGACTTCAAAGTCTCTCTATAACGAGGCCCACCAAGTAGCCTTGGCGGATTCACCTCTGGAGTAAACATCAATACCTTTATGCCATGAGATTTTCCTAGAAACGTTGATAAATTCTATCCTGAGACAGACAAATTCCTGCAACAAGAGGGCATCTATATTGAAATGGATGTTCTCAATGTTTTCATGAAAAAGAATGGAGCGTCATCTGACTCCTAAAACAATCAAGACAAAAGAAAAGCCCCGAAAAATATTGATAGGAATGCATAATTCCATAAAGAAACAATTTCATTAATCGGTCCAGCAATCCTGATTGTCAAGCTCAATGGAACCAAGCAGGAGGGATAGACTCAACAATACTATGACGGCTATTTCGGATAATTCCAAAGCATGAACTAAGGAGCTCGAATAACTCCTTAACAACGTTCCCTCGCTTTCGTGATTGACGAGCTTACTCAACTCTGTGGTTGATGCAAGTAGAGTATCTAAGTTCATTGTCGCTTGATGTGGCAATTCTCACTTTCTGACTAAAGAGATGGAATGACATCGGCGTGAATGTTATTCGACCATTCACGTATACAACTCTAACGCTTGACGACATAAGAAAGAAGTACGGAACGACACGGTCAACCAAGATTGTTAAACCTGCAGCTCTAACCCGATGTGAAGAAAGAAAGTTTAAAGGCTAGACTAGATATTCGATTGACCTAGTCCAATCCCCAATGATGCTGGGGGCATAAGCACCGACTTCGCTCATCTTACACTGAGATTGGGAACATGAGCTTCAACTGACAGGCTAGCTTTGAACATGATCCTGATTTTGTGCATAATTTAGAACATATACACTATATCTCTGGAATATGACATGATTCATCTCGACAATCCAAGTGAGCCAACTAACAGATCAAACAAGAATCCAAAGACTCGACCCGCAATTGCATCAAATGGAGAGTGTGATAAACTCCTCTACTGCCTTAGGAGTGTGATGATCATACCAACCATTGGCTTGCACGTTTTCAGCAACATCTCATGTTGACTCGTATGTGATAACGGGATTATAAAATGATCCAAAGTGATAATGGCTTTCGGATACCTTATTGTTACGATTCGATGCGATCGTGGAGCCCTGGATTAATATCCTGATATCGAGATAGTCCAGATCCAAGCACAAGTGACAGATTCATATGCCAATTCTGATGCACTCTATCCCAATATTCCAGATGCTAGCTCAAAGCCCGAAGATTCTGATACTACCCTATGACTTGGATGGCTGTTTCATACATTGACTTATACATAAAAGAAAGTCTGACTCTGCAGTACACTTGACTTGCATAAGAAGAAGCGTCATTTGACATTAACTTGTGCGTGTACGACCTCACACAGGATCCAACAATCCTATATGACTTATGATGAAGGAATTAGACCTCTTGATTCGACGAGTTTAAATGGTTACCAGATCATTTCGACTACTCCTCCTACAGAATTTGTACTCACTAGCACCCATGGAAGCAGTGCAATAATTTGATAAAGCCTTCCCAAGGACGGATGACTTTCCGAAAATATTCAGCTTGGCATATTCAAAGCATGCCTCATCTTCGATAAGACGTACTTTGGGGGGCAAAATGTTAGCATGCTTTGTGACCGGGCCACCCAAAACTCAGATGATCAGGGTTACATATGTTAGAGGATAAAGATCTCATATGTCCTAAAACCATAGCTTGGATCGGATCGGATTGGGATAGCTCGGATCGGTTCGGATGGAATAGCTAGTGTCGGATCGGATGGGTGCAACAACATCGGTTCGGATCGGATCTAAGCCTCCTAACCGAACTGCCTAAAACACGCAACTTCCCTTCATTGGACATCTATTCTTGTGCCTATTTACCCGGACCGATTGATACTTGTAAGCCCACGAATGAAGCCACTCTCCCCACTTTCTCCATCATTTTCGAAGTCCTCCATGGTGTTGCCACGTGGCCACACATCCCAACCGATTTTACACCTATAAATAAACATACAGTGCATCATTTGAGGGGGGTTCTAACACTTAATTCATTAATGGCATCCATGGCCGAATTTCTCAATCAACAACCACCTTCTTCTCCAATAAAAATCAATGAATTCGGAGAGAATAATTCATTGTATTCGAGTGATTGTGTGAATGTATTCATTGTAATTGTAATTCTGGAATGAAATGAGAAACTATGAAGTGACGTAGGCTAGTTAATGCCGAACCACTATAAATTTCGTGTCCCTGCCTGATTTTCTATGTTTTAGATTATTATTCTTCGCAAATCATATTCAATTGGGTGTTAGGACCATTTTTTGGTCTAACAGTAAAAAAGTCTTGATACATGCATGTCTGCTTCAGGTGGTGTATCGTAGATGATAGGGCATTACTTCGCGTTAAGATCAAGCTTGGACAAGAAGTTTGGATATGGATATCCTAACATTTCTCTGGCACAAGCTGAAGAGTTGTATATGCTTCTGTAGCATGACGGCGTAGACCGTGCGAGAAGGGTACCATGGGAGGTGCTATATTAGGTTAATCTACTGGGATGTAAATGGGTACGACGTGTATGTAAATCCTTAAGTGCTATTAACCCAAAGTAACCTAATAAGTAAGAAAACGTAACCAAACGGTATATGTAGGGTTATCCTTAATGTGTAGTTTAAATCTAGTCATCAGAACTTGTGTTTTGACACCCTCCTTATAACATACTCGCAAGTTAGACTTGTGGCAGAGATATGACGGCTTTGGATACTGGTTAGGCAATATTATTATCAGGGTAAGGCTATATTTCGATTATACTGTATTTTATCTATTCCGTTGTGAGATGTTTCCCGATCTCTGATATATTTTATATCTACGTCTTTTATGCAGGATACCAGACAAACCAACACGAGTTTCAATAGATTAGAATTTTGAAAAAAAATTCGGTTTGTCGGTATTCAAATTGTTACATAAAATCAATTCACTCACTCCACTTGAGTTCATATTTATTTTATAACTCAAGTCTGGTTTTTCTAATGGAAATCTAAGTTTTATTTGCTTAAAATCCTTTTTTAATTTAAATAAAACCGTTGTGGTTGAATAACGATTATAGCGTTGTTTTTTTGGAAATTTGTTTTTGACATAACTTAAAATTTATAAAGCGAAATCCATATTCTTCTCTTCCATTAGAAAACTATCACTCAATAGGTACGGACGATTCTTGTTTCATAGAAGTTCGAAACATCAAATTACGAACTACCACGCTGCGGTGAGCTCGTTTTAATTAAATTTAAATATAAACGTTTAAACATTGTTTGTTATATAAATTCCAACTTCATTCTTATATATTTTAGCTAGTTTCTCAAATCCAATTTAATATTTCTGAGTATCCCTAACTGTCAATTATTTCATAATTTAGTTATAAATTTATTTACTTTAATACTAAATTCCAATTCCCTTGGAAATAAATTATTTTATAAAATTCGATATAATCGAATTCCAATTATAAATCCCCTAGATTATCTCAATTTTGTTTTTATTCCAAATTCCAGAATAAAATTTATCGTTCCCCTTTCGAAACGTTTTCCAAACCCTTTTTAAATTCATATTTGATTTTAAAATTTCAAATTTATCTAATGATAATTATCTCATTTTATTTGTAAACATCATTTATAAACTTTCTTGCTTGTTTTATATACACAAAAACAAGTTCACATCTCGCAATTCATTTGAAATTCTATTCCTATTTGGAATATTTTATTATTATAACGTATACATACATAAAATCTATCTATATATTTAATATTAAATTTTAGTTTCTATTTAATACAATTCCAATATTTTTCTCTAATGATAACTTATTTTTATGAATTTAACATAGTCGAATTCCAATCATAAATCTATATGAATTTATTTTAATTCATTTTTCATTCCAAACATTGGAATAGATTTCATCATTTCTTTTTGAACTAATTTCAATTCCCCTTTTTAAATTCACATTTGAATTTACATTCCCCACATTATCCAATGAAAATTATTCCATTTCATTTATAAACACCGTTTATAAATTCACTATTTGTTTTGATTATTCAAAACAAGTTAATATTTCCTAGCCCATTCGAAATTCAAATTATATATTATGGAAAAATAGTTTTTACTTTTAAATAACAAATTTTCCTTTTCACGATATTTTTATATATCAATATTTAGGGCCAGTGATATTCAGCATCCAAAACACCCAATTATCAATCACAGGTTTTCTAACACATCATATATGATAATATATATGAAAACAAGCAATAATAAATTTAGAGGAATCCAATTGGATCCCTCCAACCTGTTTTCCTGCATCCATAGATGTTAGCCAACATAAATAATACCCATCCGACTTCATGGCAGGATATCACTGTATATAAGATCATCCACTATATATAATGGGGGCACATTGGGTCATCCGCTAATGGTACTGCGGGAAGTAACCAATATATATATATATATATATATATATATATATAATAGCAACAACCACCAAGCCTAGATATAACTAATATACATATATAATATCCACAATTCATCAACAATTATTCAATGCATCCAAACAGTCATCAAACAACATATAAAAATTATTTAAAATAAAAAATCGTTTATAATAAAGTTATAAACAAATCCAAAAAGTGAGTTTACTCACCATGATTTTAATTGTTGAAATAAATTGGAGAACGTTCAATTTACATTACAGCTGATTCCAGAGAATTCCCAATCCACATTTGATCGTATTTTCCACAACTACAACTCCACGGGACTGATTTCTTGATTTAATCACCTTGTACAAGTTTTAATTTTAGCATTTATCAGATATACGGATTATATCAGTTAATGGGATTAAAGGTAAAAACTCAAATTTATTTTTTAATTCAATTTAAACTACATTTTTACCTCCTCATCCCAGTTGAACTACCACCCAGTTCACACTGCCCAGTTGAAATTTCGAACCCGTTCTTCTTAGGTGGCAGTCCATGGATATGAATTCTAAATCCTTTTAGCTCCTCCTCTTCTTGCTGAAATCAACCCATGACCTCACCTCAGGTCTCCCCTTCGCGAAAGCCTCCCACCGAACACCACTAGTCAACACTCGAACACCCTCTTACAACTGGGACTTTGACAAGCTATAGTAATAGTATTGACTCCATTTGACCCAATTCTACTAAGACTTCGCCAATGGCAAGTCCTCTCCACCAAAATGTCTAACATCTCGTCCTCTACCTCATCTTTGTCGTCGAATCCCTTCTCGATCCCCTGTCTAATCACGACTGCCATGGCTACAACAAAACTAGAGAATCCATTTATCACCAAAAATCCCAAAAATAGCATGATCGAAACTACCTAACCCCATAACCCCAAATCCACGATCAAAACAACGATTCACTCGCTTCCTTTCCACCTAGATCGAGCACTAGCTCGACCGCCTACTTTCGAATATAAGGAATCTTCATTGCTCCTAATACATAATACATGTATTTAAAGACTAGAAACAATTGGTTTTAAGATTTCATAAATTCTAATATCATTTCAGAATCCATTTTATTTTATTTTATTTTATTCAAAGAGGGTTTCGATGCCGCTGAATGAAGAAAGACAAAAAAACAAGGGTGGGATCACGATTTATAGAAGTGTAAAGGGAAACAAAACGTACAAGTATGATTAATTTATATAGGCTTAGGTACAAGGTCAATTCAAATTTGGCTTCCTAAAGTACATGGTGATATTAAATTTTGATTTGATTTTAAACTAATGTGATTTGATATCAAAAAATTCTGATTTGAATTCGAGCTTATCCATTAATTTTATTATTATTATATTCTTACGAAACTTACACCTGAAGTTTCATGTTTAAACGACCACCTACGAACTCCAATTGTGATGAAACTTGACATAATGCTATGGTTTGACCTTTTCTGAATCCAATAAAATTGGTTTCATCGAAAACCAAGATCGTTTGTAAATTTACTACTTCCACGTACCAAATTAAATCAATAAAAATATGATTTAAATTTAAAGAAATCAAATTCTCAATAATACATTATTATTATTATCGTTCTAATTCAAATAGAATTTTATATTGGTCATTTGATTCATTTCGATTCAGTTTTAACTTCAAATTAAAATATTTTCGTTTATGTATTACGATATTTCGATATACTCGAAATTAAAACATGTTCAATTATTAAATCGTTAAACTCCATATAAAAATACATTTATATTATCAATTCAACATTTAAAACAATAATAAATGTAAAATAAATCGATCAAAAATCTGGGTCGCTACATTCTTCCCCCTTAAAAGAATTTCGTCCCCAAAATTACTAAGGTAGGAAAAATGCTTCAAACCCATTAAATTATCAAAACTCACTTATGTTGAAACTCAACATTTCATACTTTCACAATTCTAGCTTCACACAAAACCTTTTAGTTTTTAAGCAAACCATTAATTTCCCATTTCTAATTCAAAACTCTTTAAATTGAACCAAATTTGAAAATCATCTCTTTTAGTTTACAATTTTTTTTTAAAACTTTTGAAAAAATTTCTAACTCCCTAAATTTTGGAAAAAAAATTGGTAGAGTCTCCCTTGTAGGGAGAATCTTTTGCAATGTACTAAAGGAGATAAAAATGTATACATTGATCCACACGGTCGAAAAACAGTTCATATAAGCTACACTGGTATTTTTGCGTAGGGCGTACATTATATAAGAATTTACTAAGCGAACATGCTTAGCATTTATGAAAGCCACGCACCCAAAACTAAGTCTGGCAGCTCCATGTACCTGTACTTACTCGATTTACTTGGCTTTGTTCTCGAATGAAAATCTTCAAGTATTATGTGAGTTCTTCTGGAAATTATTCGTTTGATTATTCTGCTTAGATTTTTCGATTTTGTTCTTGATTTTGAGTTCTTGGTTTTTGATAACACATGCCGATGATGTAATGGGTGTGTAAAAAATAGGATTTAGAAAGCCTACAAATCAACACTCTGATTTCACATACGACTTGCACTGATTTGTGATGTTTCCTGTTTTGATATTCTCGGTTATAAAGAATTGCGTGATTTAAGTTGCGGCCTCTTGAAACATTATCACTTGTGTGATTTATGTTGTGAATCCAGACACAAAAACAAAAACTTTTGGAATTTGAAATCTGCCCCTTTGCATGAATAAATGGAGATTTTAATTTCTGAAAACAGTTCTTAACCCATTTAAAAAACTAGTGTTGAGTATTTCTGGAAAGAATTGGTTTCTTGCTTAAAGAAAATCCTTTTTGTTGCCTTGCTCGATTTTAGCTTTCCAGTTAATCTCCTTGCATAGATTTTGCTGCCTTGAATGGTTTTCCTGATTGAATCAAAACAGGAAATAATGAATTTCTGGATTTAAATTGGTTTTGAAATGTTGCCTTAAATTGAAAAAATTTCTTCTGTAAATTCCTATGCAATCCCAACATAAATCTGGAAATGATAAAGATGATTGCCAACGATTTCCCATTTAAAAATTGCATGTTTCATATGCACATGTGCATTCACATTATACACATGAATCTTTAATCTAAAGCTTCCTGATTTCTTGGCTTGACTGCTTTGTATATTGCCGTGCATTCCTGGTATGATTTGTTAATTTGATGAGCAGATTTGAAAAAAAAAACTTGCCAAATTTGTTGTACTTAAGCTGGGTAGCCTCTGTTTTTCTGGAAACTCTTTTTTATTCTTTCAAAATTCCTTGAATGCTTTGTTAAAACTGGAAACTTGATTTTATGCTGTCTTGCCTTGATTTAATGCCAAAATAATCATTTCTGGAAATTGAACCACTTTAGTTTGCATACTTCTCCATACTTAAACTATCGTGTGTGTGGATCATTCATGTTCACTTGCTATGCTGATTTTATTATTGCTTGACACTAGGGCTGCTTGCTTCATGCATTTGAACTTGATCACCTTTGCACTATTGAGTTTGTGCACATTATGTTGTACTGAAATGCATATGCATTCTTGTGTGCTGTGTATTTTGATTTGCACCATATTTGTGTTGCTTTTTAACCATCCTTGTCTCACCATGATTTTGATGCAGTCTCGACACACTGCTGTGTACACCACTATGTATTATTGTGCCATCCTATGTTGTTGTGTTCACTTGTGCTTCACTGTCTTGAAATAGTGATCTGCCATGCTTCATTTACATGTTGAACCATCATGCTTGCTGTATACACACCATTGTGTATTGATCATTGTTGGCTGTTCCATTAGCTTTGAATGTTGAATTCAAATGAGCAAATAAGCTCGACCATGTTTGTATACATGTGAACTTGAAAAACTTGCTTTGTATAATCCTTGGCATGCTGTTTAGCTGGTCCGAGCTTCATGAATATTTGCTTGTTGAATTTGATTTGTTCAGTTCCATACTTGGCTCGACTATTGTTGCATTTACCACTGTTTTTAATATCATGCTGAATTGTATTCATTTTTGACTTGAAATTTTTTTGCTCGACACTTGGGCTAGTTTGTATTGCTTTGATCCATTGAGCTGCCATTTTTACTTTGTTCTCATGTGCACTGAGTCGAGAAGGTCCACGTGGCTACTCCTCAGTTGCACACTGAATTGGCATGGCAGTGCACACGTGTATACATATACACGTGTGTATATGCAGCCATTCAGAAAATTTCCTATCCCTGTACATATACAAACTGGCTGCCTAGACGCAGATGAATCAGATCGAGTCATGAAAAATGATGAGAAACACACCAGAAAACTGAGGCAAATAAAATTTTAAAAAATAAAAAAGTATTTGCTAGAAATTAGAATATTATTTCTGTTCTAGATACTGTGTGTGTTTCTATTGTGACAGGTAAGCAGATGGTGACTGGACTGACTAAGAGCTGTGAAGACTGAAGACAGTGAATGAGAGTGTCAGTGTGTGTCTGTTTATATGAAATTGTACAGAGTGAATATAAATGAATTGTAAATGAGTGTACAAATAGTGTAGAGTGAACTGTATATGAGTCAGACAGTGAACATGTAAGTATATATGAATTTGTACTATTATTTGTAATAAACAAATTTGTTTGAAATAAAATATTATTTCATTGTTGTCAAACAAACTTGTTTATTTTATCCAGTCAATTTACAAGTACAAATATTCTGTGAATGTATTTAAATAGTGGAGTATTAAATAGTTGTACTGAATGTTTGAAATAAAATATTATATTTAAATAAAATACTGTGAAGATTTGAATTTTTGTACAGTCGTATTTTATTTAAATATAAATATTATATTCCTGTCTGTGATGTATATATAGAACAGTACAGTAACAAACACATTTAAAATAATATATATTTGGTTGTTATAATCAAACAAAAATCATATAATTGTGTATACAACACCGTTATATACAACAATCTCCCCCTTTTGATGATGACAAACAAATATTAAGATTTTAAATGTGTTTGACAGTGAAAAGAACATACTCCCCCTATTTGAAAGCTCCCCCTACAACAGAGACTCCCCCTATAACTGTGCATGTGTGAAAAGAATATAGAGTGAATTGAAATTTCAAATTTAAAATATTTATAAAATATTCACTCATAAATCAAAATCTTAATCCATTCTCCCCCTTTTGTTATCATCCAAAAGATTCAGACCTTAAAATATAGATGAAGAATGACTAGAAAATACAATTTCAACATAAGAGGAAAAACGATCATCATAAATCTCAATCAGTCAAACAAAAATTATAATAAACTTAGAACTGGTGGCATATTTCACATTTTAGAGAATGACGGATTTACGATGAATTTTATATAAATGGAGAGAGTTTCAAAAATATGATTTCCAATTATTTTCAAAAGAATTTTATAAAAATGAGGCTAAAAAAAACAGCGATGGATTTGGACTATAATTAATAATTCAATTTAAGTGACCACATCGTATAATTTCAAATCCCAATAGCTATCAATCAGCAAATCATAATACGTCATAAAATATTAACACATTTCACAAAATAGAACATGGATTAATAAGCTGGTTTTTATAAACACCAAGTAGAATTTCTGATTAATTTCAATTTATAGCACAATATTTCCTTTTTCTTTTTATTTTATTTAAGAGCACACTGACCACGCATAACCAGAGCTTGGATCTTTAAATGAGATCAGTCGCATCTTAAATTATAAGTTGTCCCATAACCATGCATGACCAGAGCTTGGATTTTTAAATGAGGTTAGAGACACACTTATGAATTAATTATATTTATTATTTTTAGCTTCAAAAAAAAACTCCTTAGTATATAAAACCAGTATGAATGATAGAAATGCGGTAGATACAGAAGTGGACTGTGAAATAAATTTCTAAATTAATTATATTATGAAATATGGCCAACTGTATCAGGATTACTGAATATTCTCAATTATCACTAATTCTGAATAATAATATAGTCCCATTTCTATCACGAATATTTCCACTCTTTATTCAAAAGATTTTTTTTTAAAATTAACTCTCCACATTAATATAAAATCATAATGGATGGCAAAAGGATGATAGATAATGAAGATGGTCGTGAAATAATTGCCAGTTCAAAGATATTATAATAAATATTCAACCATCATGAAAAATTTAACTATAATCTCCTCTTGTTGTGAAATATACTACAGTCACAATTCATCACAATTTCAAAATCTGATAATAATTTCGATGAATTATAAATACTGTTCAATTTGGATATTGATTTCAATTTCTGAACGAATAATCAATAAATAATTTTAAAATTGAAAATCAATTAATTACAAGAGGAATATGAAAAGCTATACAGGACAAGAGTGGTTAAAATATATACAAAAATTCAGCACATCTGATACCACTTGATGTCTCTATTAATGAGGATTTTTTAAAAATGATACTGGAGACATGGTTAACAAATCAAGTACTTTAATTTCATCTATCAGAGCATGGTATATATTTGATATCAAAACAAGCAGTCACCAACAAAAGATATTTTCAATAACAATATCTAACCAGCATAAAACTCAGATTCAAATTAGACTTGTCAAGATGATGGTCACATAAGATTATTCATGATCTAATGAACAAAAATACTGTTTATTTGAAATCATTTGAGAAATATGAAACTCTCAAGATTCAGTGAATCAGTCACACCAGAAATTAAATTTCAGATTCAAGATATGTGTGTGATTCAATAAATCGATATCTTCAAATGATTTTAAACAAACATTTATTCGAATCAAATAATCATGAAAGAATAGAGAGATTTTCAAAGACCATGTTTCAAAAAAAAAATCATGAGAATTTCTGACAAGTACAAGAGTAATTTCAGATCATATACATTAAGTTTGAGAGGTATTCATGATCCAGAGAATTAAAATATAATTTATTTGAAATCACTTGAATCAATGTCAAAATTTGAGATATAATGAATCGGTCACACAAGATTGATAATTTCAAATTCAAGAGGTGTGTGATATTCAAAATATCAAGAATTTCATATGATGTCAACCAAAACAATTTCAACCATAACGATCATGAATAAAAATAAATTTCATGATGTATCACTGATTCAAGACAATTCAAAATATATACAAGCCAATCTGAAAATTTCTGAAATTATCACAACTGATAAATAACAGAGTGCTGTAATGAGTATAAATTTTCAAGTCCTTTCTAAACTGAATTACAAGAAACTCAGAATAGCAGAGATGTGTGAAATTTCAATAATATTTTAGATCTTAAAAAATATATTTAGAATTCATATTAACAGTGTTCAAGATATAAGAAGAATACGTCAACACTGTTAGGAATTCAGAAAACAGAAAGTGAACTTCAAAAACAATTGCAGATATATACAAGTTTATATTCAAGATCTGGAGTAGATTAAAATATCAGATTTTCAGTAAAGCTAATTTCCAGACAGTCAAGAGTTCTGCAACTGGAAGTTAAGGAATCCCCAAAGAAAGAAAATATGGCAGTGACAAATTAAAACAGAAATAAAAAAATAGACAGAAGGGACAGAAGAAGGAATAAACAAAGAAAATAAATATTTACAAAGGTGAGTTCAGAGATCATACCTGAAATTGATGTAAACTAAAGAAATCTCTAACTCAACAAGCTTGGCTAAGGAACTGTGGATGATACACAAATATTGAGCAGCTTGAATTCAATTCTCTTTTGCAAAGCAGTTCCTCAGCCTCCTTCGGCACCTAACAATTCAGGGGATCGAGTGGTCTAACAAAGTTTGTAAAACCACTCACAGCTGTATTCATATGTTTTGGTACCCAAACTTGTTTATATAACAAACCATTAGAATTAACTTTTGTACCCTTAGGAACCCAAATCTGTTTGAACTTGACGAAGCCTGTTTTATTTTTTGGGATCCAAGAATGTTTAAATGGTTTATTATAAAACGATTTCTCATCACAATTTTGACTCAAAGGACCTTTGAAATTTTCAGTGTTCAAATTTTCTAAGCAATTCTTTCCAAAGCAGTTTGAGGGATTTTTCAAATCATTTGAATTTTGTTTTCCAAAAACATCATTTTTCCCGAACCCAAGACCAGATTTATTTCCAATAGAAACTTGGTTTTGTAACAGTATATTCAACGATTTTTCCCCAATAGAAAATTTATGCAAAGTTGATTCTAATCGTTGAATTTTGGATTTTAGATCGCTATTTTCTTTTAGTAAATTTGAGCAATTATTTAAAGCGATCTTCTGTTCAACATTGGACTGTTTCAAAACCAAATTCTCATTTTCAAGCAATTTAATTTTGGCTTGGGATTCAGAATTATCAAGTTCAAATCGTTTTTGTTGTTCAGACTCAAAATTCTTGGATTTTTCAATCTCATTTTCAAGTTCTTTCAAAATCAAACCACTTTTCACCAAATTTTCATTTTCAGCAATTTCAAATTTGGAATATATATCAGTCTTAAAAATTTCAAATTCCTTTTGTAAAAAGTTATTCAAACTTGATAACTCAATCTTGTTTTCTTTTAAGATCGTAATTTCCTTTTCAAACTTTTGAATATTTTTATTGAGATGAACAAGATTGGTTTTCAATTTCAAACAATTTTTGCAATCTGAATTTGAAGAATTTTTAAAATGTTCAAGTTGTGATTCCAAATCATCAATCTTGCTGGTCAACTCAAGATTTTTAGATTTCAAAGATTTGTTTTTAGATTGGAGTTTATCAACAAATTTAGTTAGATCAGCACACATATAAACTAAATCTTCATATGAGAAATTTTCTATCTCATCGTCTGTTGAATCTCCATCCACTGATCCATCTGAATTTTCATTTGTAAATCCTGTTAAGCAGAACTCTGAATCTGAGTTGACTTTATCGGGTTTTGAGCTGTGGTTGTCAGATCTTCGTATTGAGAGTATCCCGGATTTCCTGTGCAGATAAACAATGACAGATAAGATTAAACTATTTAGTATTAAGATAATCAAATATGATTTTCATAGCTCGAGCAATGAAAGTAATATCTACACTATTAAACCCATTGATAACAACATCCCAACATTTAACATTAACGGATTTTAAATAAAATTCCATTTTGGATTTCCAGTTTGAAAAATCTGTTCCATCAAAAATAGTTGGAATACGACTGGACTGATTCTCAAAAGACTGACAACTAGGATCCATGATTCTAGGGTTAAAGAAAACCAAGCTCTGATACCAATTGTAGTCTCCTTCTCGAGGATTTTAATCACATCCCGGTGGCCTACAATGGCACCTCAGAGACTGATTTCACGTCCTACCTCTCGACATGGACAACCACACACGGACATGTAGGGATAAGAGTCACTACTTCGCCACTAGATCATAGAGCGAGAACTCCCTATCATGTTGTAACCTTATACCAGCTCTAATACCAATTGTTGGATCTAGATTAACCCTAGAGGGGGGTGAATAGGGTTTATCATAGTTTTTAACTGAATTAAAAATCTAGTGAGATATATAATAATAAACAGATCACATAATATAGCAGAAATAGAAATACAGAAAATAAATCACACATAGATATACCCAGCTTCGGCAAAACCCTGCCTACTGCTGCATTTCTAAGGTTTCTACTAGGTGATAGAACAGTTCCCGCATACAAGACCATGTATACTCACAAACTCTGCTCCTATTCTAACCCTACGCTCAAAACCCTAGACTGGTCTTGTAACACCCCGTAATTTTATTAATATTAATATTCATAAATTAAAGAATAACTAATCTCAGACGTGAGAATTATGGGAAACGGGTTGCGCCATTGTGTTCGTCTCGGAATTCTGGTTGAGATAGAGTCCGAGTTTGCGTGAATTGGATTTCGTATGAAGAAGTTATGGCCATCGGAAGTTTCAGAAAATTCAAAACAGCTCGCAGGAAATTTAAAATTCAAACTGAAAAGTGCAGAAGCGGGCTGGGCGGGAATTTTCCCGCCCAGGCAGGTCGACTAGGGTATCGACACTAGTGTCGACCTCCCCTCCCCCCCCCCCAGGTCGACTACCATGTCGACCTCCCCCCCCCCCAAGGTCGACTATAGTGTCGACCTGGGTCTGGTGGCTAGGGTTTCTGGCTGACCAGTTTTTAATTGACTAATGACCCATTAGGGTTTCTGACCTAATCTGGTTGGCTGGGATAAATGCTGAGTTGATCTGACGGTCTAAAATAAATCCTAGCTCTATAAATACCTAGGTAGTCTCTCACCCTAACTCATAAGAAAAATAGAATAGCTACCGTCATACCACCGCTATGGAACTCAGTGGAGCCGCCGCCAACTAAGAAGGAAGAAAAGCTAATTCAATTCTAATTCTCTCAACCCTAAAGCAAAGCAAAACTCTCTTTTCTTCTCTAAATTGTGAGTATGATGATCTTAACAAGATTATTGTTAAACTAATTCGATTGAGTCATGAATGGATTATAAGTGAATGATGTGAATTGTCATATATGTTGTTGTAAACCTTATACTATCATGTATGTTATTAATTTTATGCTATGTGATGATGATATCCTATATGTGTAAATCATGCTATGATGATGTTATGTATGTTGAAAGTTTCTATGCTAAGTTGCGATGAATCATACATGTTAAAAAGCCATGATGTTACTATCTATGCTAGTTAGTTCATGTTAATTAAATCATCATGTTTGGGCTATGTTGATCTATATGACAAATCACATATGCAAGTTAGATTATTTAGAGAAGTTATGAACATATGCCATGACATCTATTATGACATCTAGAATTATGCTATGACATATGTGATATCCTATGCTAGTTCACACCATCATTATGTTGCCTAAAAGCCCCTTATGCAAGTATATACACAAATTTGGGTTATGATCATATCATGTAAATTGTGACATTTAACAAGTTGACACATTTACATCCTTAACATGTGTAGTTTATGCAAGTTTCACCCCTATTATGATTGGATTATTTTATTTGTTCATATGTTGTGATAATTTATCTTTGTGCTATGTGTTAGACTATTCAAGTCTAGCCTATATTCTGCGTTGAATAAGCGAACTTATAAACGTGGGGTAGGGGTAATATTAAGGATTTAATATTAAGATGTTGGGGTGCAATTGATATGATTTTGCATGCCACGAGTGGAAGACCATAATCGAGTCAATTATAGACATCATTAAAAGTTGACTTAATTAATAATTTGAATAGGGAATTATTAAAACTGGGGGTAAAAGATTATAAGTGATAATCAATGCTTAGGACACGAGGTTGGACTCGTTTGTGACGTAAACCTGCCCGGAACCGCCCGGCAAATCCAGTGGTCACATATGTCAGCCCAATGTGAGAGGTCTTAGGCCTAAACTAAAGCATAACAGTTGTAAAGACACGAGGTTAGACTCTTTTATGGTGTAAGACAGCCCGGACCCGCCCGGCAAATCCAGCTGCCATAAATGCCAGTCTAATGTGAGAGGTCTTTATGAGGTTATCGCCTGAATGAATTAAGAAATACTTAACCAGATAAACATGTAAGGTGGGACATGGGGGTTATGTAAGTGCCTTGGGTGGCATGAGGGATTTAGTGGGTGCCCTTAGTGGCATGTGAAATACGATTAATAAGACTTAACCAAACACATGTAAATGAACATGACTAAGAGGGTTAAGTGGGATATACTAGTGACAAGCTTAGGTGGGTAGCTTGTGGGGGCCCATTTCAACCATCATCCCAAACGTATCTTTGTGGGCTCGACCCAAGTCGAGGACGGGACACGCATGCTGGGTTTGACTATAAGACATTGTTTCATATGCCAAAACGGGGAGCGGTGGCAACGCAAGTCCAACGGGTTTCATATGCGTGTGTGGACCCGGGCTGGTAGGTAAGACATTGTTGCATCGTGTAGGTATAAGCCGTGCATTCTCAAGTTGTATCGGGTTGCCACTTTAGGGGAGTGATACACCCCACTGTGGGGCCAGCACGGGTATCTACGAGTAGGGAGCCGATCGAAAGTGGGTAGTGGGGTACACCTAGTGGAGATAGGGGCAAACGACACCTATGTAGTCTGCTAGGGGTACGAAAGGCTATTTATATTGTTTCTGTGTGAAGCAAGTGGGATCAACCTTTAGGGTGACTAGTGAGGTGCAGTGTAGTAATGTGCGGTGCAGTGTAGCAATGTGCGGTGCAGTGTAGTAATCATTCGTTAGTGATTAGGTGTGCCTTTACCGTTATCCTTAACGTTATCTTAAACGCTATCTTTATCTTCCTAAGAGTTCATAGACATTTACTTGTCTTCCAGCTTATGCCTTAGTCTAGTTATTTTGATAATAGTATTGTTAGAATTATCATACTCGCCAGACTTTATGTCTGACCCCCTCTATTTCTATCCTTTTTCCCTCTCCAGGTCCTCAGGTTGGGCCCAGCTCTAGTGGAGTTTGACTGAATTGCTTCATCTCTCTTTGGAAAGCTTGGGCCGTTGAAGTAAAGTCCAGCTTGTTATCTTTTTAATGGCTATTTATGTAATGGGATTATGTATTTTGTTTTTATGAAGATGGATATTGTACTTTGTTATGATCTATGGTTTTATGATGTAACAAACATGTTTAATTTCCGCTGCAATAAAATGAAGTTTTAGATTTCCAAGTACTTTTTATTATCTGTCTTGTTGTAATTTTTCTGTTCTATATTCACTTATAACCTCCATGGAAGTTAATGCATTCCCTTTGTGAGTGACATTAACGGACGTGGGGTGTTACACGTGGTATCAGAGCTTAAGGTTACCAAAACAGATAAAAATACTTTAGAAAAATAGTTATTTTTGGAAGAAGTGTTTTCAAAAACATGTCTTAATGAATGATTTAAGAGGAAAGTTTTTAAGAAAAACATATTCCCCAAATAGTCATATATCTTTATCTTTCGAATTCTCCATTTTGAATCTTTCCATTTTCGTTTCAGCATGGCTGAAGATCTTAACCTACCTGACGGTGTAACGATACCAGGATGGTATAGGAGGCTATTAGAGGCTAGGGCCGCTGCAGGTCCAGCCAATGTTCCTCCACCCCCAGTTGCACCTGTTCCTCCTCCTCCTCCTCGCGTGGATACTTTTGCAAAGACGTGCAAGGAATTTAAGGCTATGGGTGGAAAACCTTTTCAAGGGTCAGAAACGTTTGTGGAAGCTAGAGATTGGCTTAAGGAGGTGGAAGAATTGCTAGAAATCTTTGAAGTAGAAGAAGGGAGGAGAGTTCGTTTAGCAGCTTGGTTGATGAAGGGAGAGGCCTCGTTTTGGTGGGAGGTCACTAATGGGGAGCGTCCTATTGACTCTTGGGCGGGTTTCAGACGTAGGTTCGAGGCGAAGTTTCTCTCAAGGGCGGAAGAAAATCTATATATGGAAAGGTTCTTGACATTGAAGCAAGGAAGCTCATCAATGAAAGAATATGTCAATAAATTTAATCAGTTAGCAAGGTTTGGCTTGGACTTAGTAAACACGCCAAAGAAGAAGGCTCTGAGGTTCGTTAATGGGTTGAATGAACCATTGCAAGGGTTGGCTATGACCCACATCCCTATGGGGGCCACCTTTGAGAAGTTAGTAGAAATGGCGCTCATGCATGAGGAGAAAAGCGCTAAAGCTGATAAGGCACCCAAGAAGAAGGGAGATCAGAAGAAACCACAACAGCAAAACAAGAAGGGTGGTAAAGACAATAACGACAAGGGAAAGAAGAAATGTTTTAACTGTGGGACACCAGGCCATCTCAGTAAGGATTGCCGAAAGAAAAAGAAGACTGGCTGCTTTCATTGTGGTGATGCGGGACATTTAGTGAAGGACTGTCCAAAGAAGGGGCAAAGGGCAGGAGCTACCTCGGGAGGACAGATGCAGGCTCTTATGGCACCAGGGCAGGCAAGGGGACAAGTTCAGGCTCTCGCGGTCCCACCAATGCAAGAACGAGGTAGAACCATTTCTGTTGAAAGCTTAGTTTTTCTGTTTGATCATCCTGTCCGTACCTTATTCGATTCGGGCGCATCGCATTCGTTTATCTCTACATCATTAGTTGAATTACTGCACTTAAACACCAGTTTAGTAGAGGATCCCTTAGTTGTTTCGAATCCAATTGGGGGCTCAGCTTAGTTGTCTATGATGTGTCTGGATTTGAAAATTTCTATACTTAGCGTTGAGTTTAGATGTGATGCTTATGTGTTGGGCTTCACGAGCTATGGGCTAATTTTAAGAATGGATTGGTTATCCAGAAATGGGGCCGTTCTTGATTGTGAAAGGAGAGTAGTTAGGCTCGTGACTCGCCTTGGCAACACTCTCGAAATCTTTTGTAATCCCATAAATTCGGTTATGCTAAATTATTTAGAATCACTTGACGCGTCTGAGGAAAATCTACAATCTGTTAGAGTGGTCCGAGAATATTCGGATGTGTTTGAGGAGGTGAAGGGCTTGCCTCCGAAGCGGGAGATAAATTTTTGAATATATCTTGTGGATAATGCGAAACCAGTATCTTTGCCAGTACGCCACATGGCTCCACATGAAAGGAGGGAACTCGATAAGCAAGTGAAGGAGTTGCCTGAGAAGTGGTTCATAAGACGAAGTATATCAGAGTGGGGGTGCTCCAGTAGTATTTGCCATGAAGGCGGATGGGTCCCTTAGACTTTGTGTGGACTATAGAGAACTTAATAAGCTTACTAAGAATAACAGACACCCACTGCCGAGGATTGACGATCTCTTTGATCAGTTAGTTGGCGCCTCAGTGTTTTCGCAGTTGGACTTAGCCACTGGTTTCCATCAGTTGAGAGTGGCTGAGGATAGCATTGACAAGACTGCCTTTAGGACTCCGGACGGTTTCTATGAATGGCTAGTGATGCCCTTCGGTTTGACAAACGCCCCCGCATAATTTGTTGATCTGATGAGTAGGGTGTTTAGGGAGTACCTTAAAAAATTCGTGGTAGTCTTTGTAGACGACATCTTGATCTTTTCTAAGGATGAAGAAGAGCATGCCTTACATCTTAGGGAAGTGTTGGAGACTCTTCGAGCGCATAGCCTTAAGGCTAAATTTTCCAAGTGTCACTTCTGGAGGAAGGAAGTACGATTCTTAGGGCATGTGGTTTCCAAAGAAGGGATAACTGTGGATCCCGCGAAGGTGGTGGCCATCCAAGATTGGAAGGTCCCTAAAAATGCTACCGAAGTGAGAAGTTTCTTGGGGTTGGCTGACTACTATAGGAAGTTTATCAAAGACTTCGCAAAGATACCAGCTCCATTGACACGCTTGACGAAGAAGAACCTAGTTTTCACATGGGACGTAAATTGTGATGATGCGTTCCAACGTTTGAAGAGAGCTTTGACTTCAGCCCCAGTCTTAGTATTGCCAGACAGGAGTAAGCCATTTACCGTTTATACTGACGCTTGTGGGACAGGACTAGGCGCAGTCTTAATGCAAGAGGGTAGGGTAATAGCCTATGGTGGAAGGCAGTTGAGAGCGCATGAGAAGAATTACCCCACACATGACCTAGAGTTGGCCGCTATTGTTTTCGCGCTTAAGTCTTGGCGTCATTATCTTCTTGGCGAGAAATTCGAATTATTCACTGACCAAATGTCTTTAAAATACTAATTCTCTCAGAAGGACTTGAACTTAAGGCAACAAAGGTGGATGGAGTTCTTAGCGTCCTATGACTTTGAGATAGCATATACCCCTGGCAAGGGTAACGTGGTGGTGGATGCCTTAAGTAGAAAAAGATTATCCTTAAGTCCTTTGTTTGTTGCACGGCGAAGTTTAGAGTTCATCTCTATGTTTGATTTCAGACCTTCCATTGACTTTATACCCGGTTTGCTAGCATCCTTGGAGGTCAGACCTACGCTTTTGGGACGGATTGGCGAGGCACAGCGAGACGACCCGTAGTTGGTTGAGTTAGTAGAAAAACTCAAAGGAGGGGAGTCATCAAGCCATCTCCGTAGGTATACCCTAGATGATAAGGGTTGGTTACGTAGGGACGGTAGACTTTGTGTACCAAAAGACGATGACCTAAGGAAGACTATTCTTGACGAAGCACATCTTTCGAAGATGACCATTCATCCCGGCGGGGACAAGATGTACAAAGACATGAAGAGAGTTTACTTTTGGGCCGGCATGAAGAAAAATGTGGCCGAGTATGTCGCTAGATGCTTGGTGTGCCAACAAGTAAAGGCGGAGCAAAAGAAACTTGGTGGGTTGCTTCACCCATTGGAGGTTCCACTATGGAAGTGGGAAAGTGTCTCGATGGATTTTGTGGATGGATTACCAAGATCAAGGATGGGTAATACGGGGATTTGGGTTATAGTAGATAGACTTACTAAGAGTGCCCATTTCATTCCTGTGAAGAGTAAGAGGACTGCTCCATGGTTAGCTTCTGTGTATGTCCGAGAGATAGTTCGTTTGCATGGTGTTCCTTCTAGCATAGTGAGCGACTGCGATCCTATTTTCACTAGCGAATTTTGGAGAAGCTTACAAGAGGCTGTAGGGACTCAGTTATGTTTGAGCACCGCATATCATCCTCAGACGGACGGCCAGACCGAGAGGATGAATCGCATTCTAGAGGATCTTTTGAGGCTATGTATCCTAGACTTTGGGGGTATATGGGAAGAGCATCTTCCATTAGTGGAGTTCACATATAATAACAGCTTTCAGTCTAGCATTGGCATGGCACCATTCGAAGCTCTTTATGGACGACCTTGTCGTTCACCTACATGTTGGTGGGAATCTACGGATAAGATCCTACTTGGGCCCGATATGATTAGAGAGACTTCGGAGAAGATCGACTTGATTCGAAGGAGGATGAAAGCGGCGCAAGATAGGCAGAAATCTTATGCGGATAAGAGGAGGACAGATCTCGAGTTTGAAGTTGGGGACATGGTCTTTGTCAAAGTGTCTCTATTACGAAACGTTGTTCGCTTTGGGTCCGTTGGGAAATTAGCACCAAGGTTTGTAGGGTCATTCCCTATTAAGGAGAGGATTGGACGGATGGCGTATAGAGTGGAGTTGCCTGAGAGACTTAGTGGTGTACACGACGTATTCCATGTGTCACATTTGAGGAAGTGCTTGCACGAGACCGCGGAAGTGGTAGAGCCGAGCTTGCTTAGAGAGGTGGAGATAGAGCGTGATGCGACGATTCGACGAGCTCCTACGCGCATTCTTGGGACGGAGATCAAGAAGTTGAGGAATCGAGAGGTCAGATTAGTCAAAGTGCAATGGGGAGATGATGAGAGCAACGCTACTTGGGAGACAGAAGAGAAGATGCGTTCGTTATACCCTTTCCTTTTCGAGGGTATGTCCTTTAATTCCTCCTTTATCGCTTATCTTGTACTTATCTTACCTTTAGAGTATCCTCTCGTTAGTATCTTTGACCTTTAGTTAGGATAATCCTATGGTTGAAACATGTGCTTGAGACATGTTATGTATGATGGATGCAAAGTGGATGCAAATGTTTGCTAGTGGTTGCTCGTGGACGCATATACACACACTATTAGGCACTAGATCGGCTCAGTCACTTCATACTGCATATTGCATATATATAGCTGTACTTAGTAAAATGGATGTATGAGGATTTGTTTTATCATATGGATGCTGCATTCGGATGATGATTGTGCACGCATATAGAGATAATATGTTGCATTAAGGAACTTTTGCATACATAATGGACGCATGGCACTATCATGAATTGCATTAAGGAGGTCAACTGAATCAGTGGACCGCCTGATTTTGCATTAGATATGGACATACACACACACTGTGCATTTAAACATGAAAGCATTAGAAGTCTATAAGGACAATGGATGCCTGTGTTTGATGGTTGAGTAGATGGACGATTGGATGTTAGGATACACATTCTTCTTAACTTGAAGATTTCGGGGACGAAATCCTTTAAGGAGGGGAGAATGTAACACCCTGTAATTTTGTTAATATTAATATTCACAAATTAAAGAATAACTAATCTCAAACATGAGAATTATGGGAAATGGGTTGCGCCATTGTGTTCGTCTCGGAATTCTGGTTGAGATAGAGTCCGAGTTTGCGTGAATTGGACTCTGTATGAAGAAGTTATGGCCATCGGAAGTTTTAGAAAATTCAAAACAGCTCGCAGGAAATTTAAAATTCAAACTGAAAAGTACAGAAGCGGGTTGGGCGGGAATTTTCCCGCCCAGGCAGGTCGACTAGGGGGTCGACACTAGTGTCGACCTCCCCCCCCCCCCCCCCGGTCGACTACCATGTCGACCTCCCCCCTAGGTCGACTATAGTGTCGACCTGGGTGTCGACCTGGGTCTGACGGCTAGGGTTTCTGGCTGACCTGTTTTTAATTGACTAATGACCCATTAGGGTTTCTGACCTAATCTGGTTGGCTGGGATTAGTGCTGAGTTGATCTGACGGTCTAAAATAAATCCTAACTCTATAAATACCTAGGTAGTCTCTCACCCTAATTCATAAGAAAAATAGAATAGCTACCGTCATACCGCCGCCATGGAACTCAGTGGAGCCGCCGCCAACTAAGAAGGAAGAAAAGCTAATTCAATTCTAATTCTCTCAACCCTAAAGCAAAGCAAAACTCTCTTTTCTTCTCTAAATTGTGAGTATGATGATCTTAACAAGATTATTGTTAAACTAATTCGATTGAGTCATGAATGGATTATAAGTGAATGATGTGAATTGTCATATATGTTGTTGTAAACCTTATACTATCATGTATGTTATTAATTCTATGCTATGTGATGATGATATCCTATATGTGTAAATCATGCTATGATGATATTATGTATGTTGAAAGTTTCTATGCTAAGTTGTGATGAATCATACATGTTAAAAAGCCATGATGTTACTATCTATGCTAGTTAGTTCATGTTAATTAAATCATCGTGTTTGGGCTATGTTGATCTATATGACAAATCACATATGCAAGTTAGATTGTTTAGAGAAGTTATGAACATATGTCATGACATCTATTATGACATCTAGAATTATGCTATGACATATGTGATATCCTATGCTAGTTCACACCATCATTATGTTTCCTAAAAACCCCTTATGCAAGTATATACACAAATTTGGGTTATGATCATATCATGTAAATTGTGACATTTAACAAGTTGACACCTTTACATCCTTAACATGTGTAGTTTATGCAAGTTTCACCCCTATTATGATTGGATTATTTTATTTGTTCATATGTTGTGATAATTTATCTTTGTGCTATGTGTTAGACTATTCAAGTCTAGCCTATATTCTGCGTTGAATAAGCGAACTTATAAACGTGGGGTAGGGGTAATATTAAGGATTTAATATTAAGATGTTGGGGTGCAATTGATATGATTTTGCATGCCATGAGTGGATGACCATAATTGAGTCAATTATGGACATCATTAAAAGTTGACTTAATTAATAATTTGAATAGGGAATTATTAAAACTGGGGGTAAAATATTATAAGTGATAATCAATGCTTAGGACACGAGGTTGGACTCGTTTGTGACGTAAACCTGCCCGGAACCGCCCGACAAATCCAGTGGTCACGAATGTCAGCCCAATGTGAGAGGTCCTAGGCCTAAACTAAAGCATAACAGTTGTAAAGACACGAGGTTAGACTCTTTTATGGTGTAAGACTGCCCGGACCCGCCCAGCAAATCCAGCTGCCATAAATGCCAGTCTAATGTGAGAGGTCTTTATGAGGTTATGGCCTGAATGAATTAAGAAATACTTAATCAGATAAACATGTAAGGTGGGACATGGGGGTTAAGTAAGTGCCTTGGGTGGCATGAGGGATTTAGTGGGTGCCCTTAGTGGCATGTGAAATACGATTAGTAAGACTTAACCAAACACGCATGTAAATGAACATGACTAAGAGGGTTAAGTGGGATATACTAATGACAAGCTTAGGTGGGTAGCTTGTGGGGGCCCATTTCAACCAGCATCCCAAACGTATCTTTTTGGGCTCGACCCAAGTCGAGGACGGGACACGCATGCTGGGTTTGACTATAAGAGGCCAAAACGGGGAGCGGTGGCAACGCAAGTCCAACGGGTTTCATATGCGTGTGTAGACCCGGGCTGGTAGGTAAGACGTTGTTGCATCGTGTAGGTATAAGCCGTGCATTCTCAAGTTGTATCGGGTTGCCACTTTAGGGGAGTGGTACACCCCACTGTGGGGCCAGCACGGGTATCTACGAGTAGGGAGCCGATCGAAAGTGGGTAGTGGGGTACACCTAGTGGAGATAGGGGCAGACGGCACCTATGTAGTCAGCTAGGGGTACGTAAGGCTATTTATATTGTTTCTGTGTGAAGCAAGTGGGATCAACCTTTAGGGTGACTGGTGAGGTGCAGTGTAGTAATGTACGGTGCAGTGTAGCAATGTGCGGTGCAGTGTAGTAATCATTCGTTAGTGATTAGGTGTGCATTTACCGTTATCCTTAACGTTATCTTAAACGCTATCTTTATCTTCCTAAGAGTTCATAGACATTTACTTGTCTTCCAGCTTATGCCTTAGTCTAGTTATTTTGATAATAGTATTGTTAGAATTATCATACTCGCCAGACTTTATGTCTGACCCCCTCTATTTCTATCCTTTTTCCCCCTCCAGGTCCTCAGGTTGGGCCCAGCTCTAGTGGAGTTTAACTGAATTGCTTTATCTCTCTTTGGAAAGCCTGGACCGTTGAAGTAAAGTCCAACTTGTTATCTTTTTAATGGTTATTTATGTAATGGGATTATGTATTTTGTTTTTATGAAGATGGATATTGTACTTGGTTATGATCTATGGTTTTATGATGTAACAAACATGTTTAATTTCCACTGCAATAAAATGAAGTTTTAGATTTCCAAGTACTATTTATTATCTGCCTTGTTGCAATTTTTTTGTTCTATATTCACTTATAACCTCCATGGAAGTTAATGCATTCCCTTTGTGGGTGACATTAACGGACGTGGGGTGTTACAGGTCTATATCCACTAGACCAGATTTTCCCTTAGTTTCACAGACACTAGTAAATAGTCAGTTAATCCCTAACTGATTCCCCCCTAGATTTTACAGACCTAGAAAACTGTTCAGACGATGTACAACTCAAATTGAAAAACAATAAAATGAAAAACAATAAAATAAAAAACAATTAAAAGAAAACCCTAGACAAAATAAAACAAAAGGAGATTAAAGAATAAAGGGTTTTCCCCTTTGTTAAAACATGGTTGGCCATTATCTAATTGGGTTAGCCCGTTCTTCCTTTCTCTGAGAAATTAAAATGGCGGCTCCCTAGGGTTTCTTGCTCCCCAAATCGATCGATGGCTATGGATGTTAATCTCTGAAGGATCGAATGATTTGTTGCTCTCGTTCTTCGATTTACTTAGCTTCTTTCTCGATCGAAAATCTTCAAGTATTATGTGAGTTCTTCTGGAAATTATTCGTTTGATTTTTCTGCTTAGATTTTTCGATTTTTTTTCTTGATTTTGAGTGCTTGATTTTGAGTGCTTGGTTTTTGATAACACATGTCGATGATGTAATGGGTGTGTAAAAAATAGGATTTGGAAAGACTATAAATCAACACTCTGATTTCATATTTGACTTGCACTGATTTGTGATGTTTCCTGTTTTGATATTCTCGGTTATAAAGAATTGCGTGATTTAAGTTGTGGCCTCTTGAAACATTATCACTTGCGTGATTTATGTTGCGAATCCAGACACAAAAACAAAAACTTCTGGAATTTGAAATCTGCCCCTTTGCATGAATAAATGGAGATTTTAATTTCTAAAAACAGTTCTTGACCCATTTAAAAAACTAGTGTTGAGTATTTCTGGAAAGAATCAATTTTTTGCTTGAAGAAAATCCTTTTTGTTGCCTTGCTCGATTTTAGCTTTCCAGTTAATCTCCTTGCATAGATTTTGCTGCCATGAATGGTTTTCCTAATTGAATCAAAACAGGAAACAATGAATTTCTGGATTTAAATTGGTTTTGAAATGTTGCCTTAAATTGAAAAAATTTATTCTGTAAATTCCTATGCAATCCCAACATAAATCTGGAAATGATAAAGATGATTGCCAACGATTTCCCATTTAAAAATTGCATGTTTCATATGCACATGTGCATTCACATTATACACATGAATCTTTAACCTGAAGCTTCCTGATTTCTTGGCTTGACTGCTTTGTATATTGTCGTGCATTCTAGGTATGATTTGTTAATTTGATGAACAAATTTGAAAAAAAAAACTTGATAAATTTGCTGTACTTAAGCCGGGTAGCCTTTGTTTTTCTGGAAACTCTTTTTGATTCTTTCAAAATTCCTTGAATGCTTTGTTAAAACTGGAAGCTTGATTTTATGCTATCTTGCCTTGATTTAATGCCAAAATAATCATTTCTGGAAATTGAACCACTTTAGTTTGCATACTTCTCCATACTTAAACTGTCGTGTGTGTGGATCATTCATGTTCACTTGCTATGATGATTTTATTATTGCTTGACACTAGGGCTGCTTGCTTCATGCATTTGAACTTGATCACCTTTGCACTGTTGAGTTTGTGCACATTATGTTGTACTGGAATGTATGTGCATTCTTGTGAGCTATGCATTTTGAGTTGCACCATATTTGTTTTGCTTTTTAACCATCCTTGTCTCACCATGATTTTGAAGCAGTCTCGACACACTACTGTGTAAATCACTATGTATTGTTGTGCCATCCTATGTTGTTGTGTTCACTTGTGCTTCACTGTCTTGAAATAGTGATCTGCCATTCTTCATTTACATGATGAACCATCATGCTTGCTGTACACACACCATTGTATATTGATCATTGTTGGCTGTTCCATTAACTTTGAATGTTGAATTCAAATGAGAAAATGAGCTCGACCATGTTTGTATACATGTGAACTTGAAAAACTTGCTTTGTATAATCCTTGTCATGCTGTTTAGCTAGTCCGAGCTTCATGAATATTTGCTTATTAAATTTGATTTGTTCAGTTCCATACTTGGCTCGACTATTGTTGCATTTACCACTATTTTTGATTTCATGTTGAATTGTATCCATTTTTGACTTGAAATTTCTTTGCTCGACACTTGGGCTAGTTTGTATTGCTTTGATCCTTTAAGCTGCCATTTTCACTTTGTTTTCATGTGCACTGAGTCGAGAAGGTCCACGTGGATACTCCTCAGTTGCACACTGAATTGGCGTGGTAGTGCACACATGTATATATATACACGTGTGTATATGCAGCCATTCAGAAAATTTCCTGTCCCTGTACATATACAAACTATCTGCCTAGACGCAGATGAATCAGATCAAGTCATGAAAAATGATGAGAAACACACCAGAAAACTGAGGCAAATAAAATTTTAAAAAATAAAAAAGTATTTGCTAGAAATTAGAATATTATTTCTGTTCTAGATACTGTGTGTGTTTCTATTGTGAAAGGTAAGCAGATGGTGACTGGACTGACTAAGAGCTGTGAAGACAGAAGACTGGAGACAGTGAATGAGAGTGTCAGTGTGTGTGTGTGTAATAACCCGGAAATGCGAGCCAGTTTAAAATTTTTATTTTGGCAATTTTAGCGAATTTTGAACATTTAAAATGAATTATTTTAAATAATAACGACGAAAAATTTATTTTGAATGGAATTAGAACGTATATATTATATACGTCGTCGCTAGAATATAAATAATTATATTTAATTATAAAAGGAATTGAAAATGGCGCGGTAGTTCGGTAATTCGATTTCAAACTTCAATTGAATGTACCGGGTGCAAAATAAATCGGATTTTAGTGAAACCAAAAATTATAGGATCTATTAGAGGATATCTTTCCAACGAATCCGAAAAATTGAGATTTCATAGCGGGAATCAAAAGATATGTCCAGTTGAAAATTCTGAATAGTAGCTATGGAATACAGGCCCTTAAAAATAGCCATTTTGCAAACGACCTCGGATTTCGACGAAACCACTTTTGTTGGATCCGGGATGTAAAATTATTGCTAGATTCCAAATTTCATAATTTTTTGATTCAATATGTGAGCGTGGCAAAGGAAAATGCATTTGACCAGTTTCAGTTGATTTTAGTCAACTGGAAAATGGCCATTTTTCCAACGGTCTCAGAATTCAGCAAAATTAGTTTTGTTAGGACCGTATCGTCAATACGATGCTAGAAAATACTTTTTTAGAATTTTTCGAGTTAGTATGTGGCCCTGGTAAATTGAAATGTGCGTTCAAATTCAATATATAGAGTGATATTTTGATTTTGACGAAAACTGATTGTAACGGTCGAATTGGCCTGCGATACGTATCCCATTGTGTTCGGAATGGGGGTGAAATGCTATGGACGACAGGCGGTGGGCCTCGTTTAGAGGTCGAAATTAAAAGTACCTTTTTGGAATTAAATAAATAAAAATAATCACTCCTCTCCCTCTATACACTCACCCCCCCCCCCCCCCCCCGCTGTATGATTCAATTGAAAAAAGAAAAAAAGGGCGGTGCCCTAAATCGCACGCCGCGCCGCCCCATCCACGCACCGCGCCACCAGTCACCGCCCCTCCTCCTTCTCCTCCGATCCCCTTCTCCCTTCTCTCTTCCTTCCAGTTGCGCCCCCCCCCCCCCCCCCCAAACGCGCGTGGCCCCACCAGCTGACAGCCACCCTCCGCCCAACGAGCTCCACCCCTCTCCTCCGACCGGCGAACGATGGTAGCACCCCCCTCCATCGAATTACGCAGTAAGTTTTATGATTTTATTTGCTAATTAAAAACTGGTTTTTTTTATAGTTATTAAATTGATTTTGAAATGAATAAAAATATGATATTATTATCATGAAAGCGAGGATAAAGATTAGATCTTTAGAAGTATAAAACTATGATTTTTATTTGTATGAATAGAGGAAGAAAGATATGATTTTTCCTTATGTAAAGATGTGATCTTTATATGGATATCATTAGAATAAAAATTCGATTTTTATATATGAAGTGTAAAAGAAGATTTGATGTAAAAATATAATTTTTACAAATATAAAGAAGTGATTTTTAATCTATGATAGATGATATTTTGATATAATGAAAGGCGTGATTTTTATATAACGTAAAAGTTAAAAATATAATTTTTATAATATAGGAAGAAGGAAAAAGATGATTTTTATTATATTTGAAAAGGCGAAATCTTTATATTTGAAAAGGCGAAATCATTATATTTGAAAAGGCGAAATCTTTATATTTGAAAAGGCGAAATCATTATATTTGAAAAGGCGAAATCTTTATTTTTGAAAAGGCGAAATCCTTATATGAAGAATAGCATGATAAAAATATAATCTTTATTTTATGAACATCGTTATAAAAATAGAATTTTTATCTATATAGTAGCGATGTAAAAATAGAATTTTTATATATATAGTAGCGATGTAAAAATAGAATTTTTATCTATATTGTAGCGATGTAAAAATAGAATTTTATCTATATAGTAGCGATATAAAAATAGAATTTTTATCTATATAGTAGCAATGTAAAAATAGAATTTTTATATATATAGTAGCGATGTAAAAACAGAATTTTTATCTATATAGTAGCGGTGTGAAAATAGAATTTTTATCCATATGGAGCGATTATAAAAATATGATTTTTATATACATAGCAACAATATAAAATTGTGATTTTTATATATGTAGTGGCTACGGGCAACGAAAGTGACAAAAGGGGAGAACGACAAGATTTTCTACATAAGAAGTGTCGTGGAGTTGGGATAGCTATTGGTGAGAACTTCTCACTCTAAATTTCTTTTTTTTTATAGTTATATATATACTAGGATGCAGATGGTGCTTAGCAGCACCCGACACCCGTCGTCCACAGACCATGGACGGCTTGTATGCTTGTTTGATGTGTTGTGAAATTTGTTTGTGTTGTTGATGTGAAATTGCACATTTATATTCACATATTTACTCTTGTTTAGTTTAATAAATGAACATTCTTGGGTATTTTATGTGATCAAACCATGTTTTAAAGATTTTCAAAATCATCACTTATTTTGGGAAAAAAGGGGGTCACTTGTGCATGTTTTAATTTGTGAAATCTTTTACTTGTTCCTTGTTATTTACTCTCATAGGAATTTAGGAGCTAAAATGATCCATACACATGAAGAGATGAAGGAAAGCATGCACATACACAAGAGAAGGCAAAGAATTAATACATCTTATGGATAGTGGAGGGCCCATCTTTCAACTAGCCCACTTGCTTCATATTATTGAATAGGACAAAAAGCCTCATGCATTCTACATGACATATTAGTGGCTAAGATCAATTAGAAGCTTCATGAAGGGCCATTTTGGGGAATTCCCAAGAAAAGTGATTAGGGTTTTAGGGTTTTAGATCATGTATATATACCCCTTTGTTTCATGTATTTGGTATCTCCTTTTTAGCATATGAAAGTGTAAGTGATCAAATAAATAAAAAATGGCTTCTAAGCCTATCTCTTTTATGTCTATCTTATGTCTCTTTTAATTTCTATGCTTTACTTTCATGTTCATAGTTTAGATTTATTTACATTCATGTTCATAGCTTAGATTTACATTCATGTTCATTTACTTTATGTTCATAGCTTAGATTTACTTTATGTTCTTAGTTTAGTTTTCTTCTTGTTCTACTTAGTTTTCTTTCATTTTGTTTAATTTTCTAATGTTGAAACTTACATGTGTTGATATGACAACACATATGAGTGGCTAATCCCTTGATTTAGGGGTAATGATGCTCTTTAACTTTGTGTAAGTTCAACAAGTGTATGATTTGTGATCTTTAATATGTTCTTAAGGTTAGTGAATATGGATGTAAGTTTATACAATTGGGTTTGATAGGTCATGTTGCATTTGCAAATGATCTATGCTTATTCAATATAAACACAAGTTACATTAATATTTGCTAAGTGATTATTGATTTTGAAATGAAAGTATGAACAAAATTTGATGGTCTATAGTTCTAGCCAATAGTTCATAGACCATACTTAGAATAGTTTTGCTTTAGTTTCATTTTCATGAGAATCATAAGTGGTGTAAATATTGCATTTATATCACTTGTTGAGATCATACATTGTATGTTTGACAACTTACATAAATGTGAGAGTGGATTTACCTCTAAATTACTCTCTAATTTCATATTTAGCTTTCAACTTAGTTTCTAGTTTCATAGTTTTTATTAGAACAATTCAAAGTTTGGCTTAATTCGATTGAATAAAATTGAAATCACTTCTTTCCCTGTGGATCGACTCGCACTCACTACGTATTACAATAGTACGCCGTGCACTTGCGGTTATTTTAATATTCGTGCGACGGTTTTCTAATTTAATAGAAATTCCGTTATAGCGAACAAGTTTTTGGCGCCGTTGCCGGGTAGAGAATTTAATTTTAGTTTTATTCTTCGAATTAATTTACTTGTTCATAGTTCTATTTAGAAAAAAAATCCATTTGTTTTGTGTTTGTCTGTTTGTTTTGCATTTGTGTGTTTGTTTTGTTTGATCTTATTTCAATTGCATTTGTGTGTGCTTTGTTGAGTTTAGTTGACCATTTTTGTTTTAATTGTCATTCTTCATTTAAAAAAAAATAGTGATCTTGTTCTTAGATTTTGAGTTTGTTCCTTTGTTTTTGTATTTTGTTTTAATTTTGTGTTGTTTCTTTTGTTTGTGTGCGTTCATCTTCTTTGTGTCATTAAAAAGAAAAAGAAAAAAAGGTTTTCTGTTCACTGTTCTCATTTTTTTTTTTTTACTGTTGGTGCATTCTGTTTTTATTGCATTTGAATCTTCTTTCCCCCTTCTTTTTGTTCTCTGTTGGGAACATTTAAAAAAAAAAAAAGACAGGCACAGTTCTGTGTTTATTTTGAATCATTTGCATTTCACAGTTTCAGTTTCACTTTGACAATCCATAAACTGTTGTTTTCATCTTCAGATTCTCTGTTACATTCTCAATTTCTGTTTCCATCAACTTCAGCATACCCTCTCTCTCAAAAACAAATCATTAGCCAACTAGCAACAATCCCCGGCAACGGCGCCAAAAACTTGTTCGCTACAACGGAATTTCTATTAAATTAGAAAACCGTCGCACGAATATTAAAATAACCGCAAGTGCACGGCGTACTATTGTAATACGTAGTGAGTGCGAGTCGATCCACAGGGAAAGAAGTGATTTCAATTTTATTCAATCAAATTAAGCTAAACTTTGAATTGTTCTAATAAAAACTATGAAACTAGAAACTAAGTTGAGAGCTAAATATGAAATTAGAGAGTAATTTAGAGGTAAATCCACTCTCACATTTATGTAAGTTGTCAAACATACAATGTATGATCTCAACAAGTGATATAAATGCAATATTTACACCACTTATGATTCTCATGAAAATGAAACTAAAGCAAAACTATTCTAAGTATGGTCTATGAACTATTGGCTAGAACTATAGACCATCAAATTTTGTTCATACTTTCATTTCAAAATCAATAATCACTTAGCAAATATTGATGTAACTTGTGTTTATATTGAATAAGCATAAATCATTTGCAAATGCAACATGACCTATCAAACCCAATTGTATAAACTTACATCCATATTCACTAACCTTAAGAACATATTAAAGATCACAAATCATACACTTGTTGAACTTACACAAAGTTAGAGAGCATCATTACCCCTAAATCAAGGGATTAGCCACTCATATGTGTTGTCATATCAACACATGTAAGTTTCAACATTAGAAAATTAAGCAAAATGAAAGAAAACTAAGTAGAACAAGAAGAAAACTAAACTAAGAACATAAAGTAAATCTAAGATATGAACATAAAGTAAATGAACATGAATGTAAATCTAAGCTATGAACATGAATGTAAATAAATCTAAACTATGAACATGAAAGTAAAGCATAGAAATTAAAAGAGACATAAGATAGACATAAAAGAGATAGTCTTGGAAGCCATTTTTTATTTATTTGATCACTTACACTTTCATATGCTAAAAAGGAGATACCAAATACATGAAACAAAGGGGTATATATACATGATCTAAAACCCTAAAACCCTAATCACTTTTCTTGGGAATTCCCCAAAATGGCCCTTCATGAAGCTTCTAATTGATCTTAGCCACTAATATGTCATGTAGAATGCATGAGGCCTTTTGTCCCATTCAATAATATGAAGCAAATGGGCTAGTTGAAAGATAGGCCCTCCACTATCCATAAGATGTATTAATTCTTTGCCTTCTCTTGTGTATGTGCATGCTTTCCTTCATCTCTTCATGTGTATGGATCATTTTAGCTCCTAAATTCCTATGAGAGTAAATAAAAAGGAACAAGTAAAAGATTTCACAAATTAAAACATGCACAAGTGACCCCCTTTTTTCCCAAAATAAGTGATGATTTTGAAAATCTTTAAAACATGGTTTGATCACATAACATACACAAGAATGTTCATTTATTAAACTAAACAAGAGTAAATATGTGGATATAAATGTGCATTTTTTGTGCACATCAGAAATCGATAATAAAATGTAGATGGTTGAAATAAATTTATTATCGTTAAAAATATAATTTTTAATGTGAATGTGAATAAATAAATATTCATTTACAAACCGGACGGTTTGTTTATGTACACCTATTTGAAGGATATTGATTGGGACTATAAATTTTACACATCGCCTAACTACACAAATAAAATCTGTGTTTGATTGTTTGAAACCCCACACGGGTATTGGGATGATATTTGGCATACACTAATCCCAATTATTTTGTTTTATGTCGATCGATTGGTCGACAGACTGTGTAAGCGTTAATTATTTATATTTAATGCTTATACAGTTGTGTAGTGCACTTTGGATGATGGTTGATTGTTTATCGTTGCTATTATATACATGTGTTGTATGGAACCCATATAATTAACGTTATATGGTAATTGATTGGGCCTCATTCCAATCGGGAAAATAATGAATATTACAAAAGAAAATTCATGTGTTGAATATAAAAATAGTCATGTGTTGACGATGTGCATGTGTTGAAACTATTTATGTGTTGAGTGAAATATCTTAATAACAAAATTTACATCTTTATCATATTTAAAATTAGAACTACTTCACGGTTGGAGTCTAATTGAAAATCAAACGATAGATACCAAAGTTTTATAAAATATTTTACATAACAAAAATAGTCGTGTGTTGACAGTACTCATGTGTTGAGATTAGTCGTGTGTTGAAAGAAATATAGATTCATATGTTGAATAGAATATATATTCATTTGTTGAATAGAATAATGAATTTATTAAAATATATAAAGCCGTGTCGATTAAAGTTGCGCCATTTTGACGTGAACGATATTTATATTGATTATATTCATTTTATAACGAATATCGAAAAGGAAGTGATTTCAAAATATAACGTTTTGAAAATATTATCATTTATATAGTAATGATATGAAATAGTCAATTTTGATTTGAAATTGAATATAGAGTTGAAATGGTTTTGAAATCGAATTTAAAACGATTTATAAAATACGTTTTAAAAAGGAAATCGACAAAATATATATAATATATATATTATATATATAATGGCCTGAATAGAACGCGCCGCGGTGCGGCAGTTCGTGAATTTCGACCATTGACTTCGAATTGACATTACGGGAGATCCGACCGTCGGATTCTCCTAAAACCGGAACCGTTGGGTTCGTATCGAAAAGAGCTTTCCAATGAATATTAGAAATTAGAAATCTAACGGTTGGATTTGGAATTATGTCCAAATCAAATTTGGAAAAGGTCGATGTAAGTGCAGTTCGATGACCGTTGTTGGAAATCGACTGTACGGGCCTTGATAAAATTATTTAAAATATTAATAATTTGTGTAAAATCATAATATGTGAATTGGAAAGAACTAGGATGAAAAACTCCATATTTGAAAGGATAAAAATAGATTTTTATCGAAATGAACTGGTTTTGAACTAGAACTAAAACCAATTTCTTTTTGAAATGAATAAATTGAATTTGAATCGGTTTTGAAAATAACCAGAATTTCCAATATATATAAAGTGGAAGTGGATCTGAATCGAAATTGTCTTTGGAATATTTCGATGTTGGATTTCGTGACTATACAGATATTGTTATGGGAATATGAAAGATATATTTTATATTGTTATTTCCAATACGATATTTGTTGGTTTCAGAATTTGATATTGAATATAAGCCGGTATATTTTCTATTCAGAGCCTTGTATTTAATATCAAATGTGATTTGGGTTTATCGTGAATCGTGTTTTATATGACATTGGTTCTTTAACCCAGTTAAAGGCAGGATGTTGATTTTTGAGAAGATTAAAACTAAGTGGAATTTTAATGAATCTTTAATTAGATTGAAATGTGAATTGATAATTTAAATTATCAAATCTGAAAGGTGATCGAGAATGGAGTACCACCAGTTTTGCTTCAAAGCGATAGTTAAATCTTTAATTAGAATTGAACGTGAAATGATAATTAATTTTACCGATAATACTGTGGTGTTAGATATGGAGTATTACCAATTTTGCTCCAGGGGATGAATAGGTTGGGATTGGGAAATAAAATAAATAATTACTTCGGTGTGGTTCGCTAATCCCGACTAGTTTAAAATGATATCTGAAGGAAGATTAAATAATAAATTTAAAAGAATTTATCTTGGATAAAATTAATGGGAACCTTTCCCTAAGAATGTGATTTTGTGAATAAAAGAATATTCTGAGTTGGAATGAGGCATTTGTTGTGTTTGTGTAACATTTGTTTATCATATACGTGGGTTATTCAGAAAGGCCGGGTTTATACCCATTCTGAATAACCGATTCGATGAGATGTCGAAGATGAAGACGGTGGTTGAAGACCGGAAGTCTTCACATCGTTTGGGTGATTACTGATGATCTTTATTGGGCTGTACACCCAAGATGAGGGAAACAGTTGGTGATCGTCCAGACGTACTTGGAGATGGATGGATATGCGGGGAAAGTGCTTCCGGTTTCGTTCGGACCCAGAACGAACTTGTAAATGGATTGTGTGTCTGACATTGGATTTTATTCTGTGTTGATTGATCTCTATTAAATATACATCTGTTTGGCGGCGGAGAATTTATTCTCTTGCTTAACGCCCTTCTCTGAGACACACGAGCTCAGAGGTTGTATATTGATGGACATCAGTCGCACGGAGTGAATTGCCAGTGTGGCACGCGTAAGTGGCAATTGATCAAGGCTTCTGTTGAAAAGCAAAGTCTTGTGGTTGATGATCAAAGCACGGCCTGTGTGGCGTAGCTTTGTGTATAACGTGAATTCGCGAGCCTCACACCTCGGTATGAGTCAAAAACGGGAGACGGACCGCTGAGAGAGCACGACGTTTCTTTCTATCTAGGGTGGTGTCAGTGACCTACCATCCCTGACATTTATATACTTCTCACCTGTGTGGTTGTTGGAATGCGAGGCACCTCGGATATAGGTCTGTAAGGACCGGGAAACGTGTGCTCAGGAATAACTAATCCTCCAAAGTTAGGTGAGGACCGGCCCAGCCGATTCCAAGGATCAAAGTGGGGTCCTGAGACATTTGCTAGAGTGTCTCGAACGGAGAGGAGCTTGCCCCTTGCCTCAACTCATGAAGGAAATCCAATTTCCAATATGTGATATTGCGGTTTTAATTGTAGAACTAGTATGGCGACATGATAGATGGTACCCATGCCGCCTTTGATTGATATTTATGATTGAATTGTTTTGACACTATACACTTATTATAGTATCAAGTGATTTGTTTTAAACGTACAAAGCATGTTTAGCTATTATAAGGGAAAACCCTATCCTCTGGCTTGCGTTGCATTGTGTGATGGGACCTGGGTCTTATAATAGCTTCATTTTTTCAAAGAGCATTGCGCTGTTTTGTTATATGCACTAGTATTCTTGGGAGGAAACCCGTTCCGTGTTATACGGCGTGGTCCCTTGAATTACTCTCTTTTAAAGTAAAGTTTTAAATAACTGTTTTAGTTCTCACACCAGTCCCATGACTGACCTGGAGTTTATTGTTTTAACCTAAACTCTGGGTGCCCCTATTTTCCACGGGCAGCTAGTAGTTTTGGTTTTGCAGATTTATATTCACAGGGTCCTGATTTACAACTGGAACGATGCTCGGAAAGCTCTGTATCCGTGTATCACTTCTAGTTGTGTTTTGTATATTTTTCCGCTACTATGTAATTTATTGTAATCTCTGATATTTATCGAATGTATAATATTCATTTATACTCTGTATATTCTTGTATCTGATGGAATTGTTGTAATAACAATGAAATGTTCTTCTGTTTGCGTTCTATTTTGTCTTGTCCTTAACGCTATCCGGGCTTTCCTTCACGGGGAATTTCGGGTCGTGTCAGTTTGGTATCAGAGCTTTGGTTTACAGAGCTCGAGAACAAGACACATTAGAACCATACGAAAGAATTCATCAGATATTGGATTAGTAATATCCAATTAGAATGACTCGTTAGAGATAGGATCAGTAGTATCCTAGAACAAGTGTGAAGAGTATATTTTTCAAATGAAAACAATTTTGTTTTGAAAAATTAAATTGCTTTATACGTATTTGAATATTTATTTATTTTGAATTTGGACAATCGAGTATATAAAGATTTCGCGTATACGCGTCATGAACGTATAGTCGAAGTTTTAATATACTGGATAGATATAGAGTCACATTCTAGACACCCGTGGATAATTCTGATGATGTGGCCACATCATCAGTATTTATGTTCGTATTTCGAAATTGTGATATCTAGATATTTCCATTAGACTGGTATGAGAACCAAAACTAGATAGATTTATTGTTGTGAATTGGCATCAAAAACATGATTTTCTGTATATGTATCAAAATTATGAATTTGAAACGTTAATTCACTAATTGATTGATGTTTGTGTTGTTTGTCTATTTGTTTGATAATTTTGAACCATTTAGCCTAATTGTATCGAATAGTGAATTGTATTGAAATTTGGTCGCATTTGCTTGCATATACATGTACTTACATTGAACAGGTCATAGCAAGGAGGCTAGAGCAGAAGAATAAAATTTGTTTGCCCGACAAATAGGTACATATTTACCATAATTTACTGTTTTGTTTGGGTGATGATGATTTTATGAGCCGATTGGCTAGCCGCTTGGCTTTTTCTTTATCTTTTTGAGATCAGAAGGCCTATATGGCAATTTTGGGATTTTCCCGGTGCTCCCGGTGCAGGGGAGGTTATGGCGAAATTTTTCGAAAATTTAGGGTGTTAGCCAAATTTTTGAAAAATTTGAAAAGTTCTTAGAAACTGAAAAGCTGAAGGACTTAAGCCGTAATGAAAATAATGGAAGTTGAGTTGAATTGTTAAACAACTTTCGACTTTGTTCCTTTTCGGGGACGAAAAGTTTTAAGTGGGGGAGATTGTAATAACCCGGAAATGCGAGCCAGTTTAAAATTTTTATTTTGGCAATTTTAGCGAATTTTGAGCATTTAAAATGAATTATTTTAAATAATAACGACGAAAAATTTATTTTGAATGGAATTAGAACGTATATATTATATACGTCGTCGTTAGAATATAAATAATTATATATAATTATAAAAGGAATTGAAAATGGCGCGGTAGTTCGATAATTCGATTTCAAACTTCAACTGAATGTACCGGGTGCAAAATAAACCGGATTTTAGTGAAACCAAAAATTATAGGATCTATTCGAGGATATCTTTCCAACGAATCCGAAAAATTGAGATTTCATAGCGGGAATCAAAAGATATGTCCAGTTGAAAATTCTGAATAGTCGCTATGGAATTCAGGCCCTTAAAAATAGCCATTTTGCAAACAAGCTCAGATTTCGACGAAACTACTTTTGTTGGATCCGGGATGTAAAATTATTGCTAGATTCCAAATTTCATAAATTTTTGATTCAATATGTGAGCGTAGCAGAGGAAAACGCGTTTGACCAGTTTCAGTTGATTTTAGTCGACTGGAAAATGGCCATTTTTCAACGGTCTTAGAATTCAGCGAAATTAGTTTTATTAGGACCGTATCGTCAATACGAAGCTAGAAAATATTTTTCTGGAATTTTTCGAGTTAGTATGTGGCCCTGGTAGATTGAAATGTGCGTTCAAATTCAATGTATAGAGTTATATTTTGATTTTGACGAAAACTTATTATAACGGTCGAATTGGCCTGCGATACGTATCCCATTGTGTCCGGAATGGGGGTGAAATGCTATGGACGACAGGCGGTGGGCCTCGTTTAGAGTTGAAATTAAAAGTACCATTTTGGAATTAAATAATTAAATAAATAAAAATAAAAAAATCACTCCTCTCCCTCTATACACTCAGCCACCCCCCCCCCCCCCGCTGTATGATTCAATCGAAAAAAAACGGGCGGTGCCCTAAATCGCACGCCGCGCCGCCCCATCCACGCACCGCGCCGCCTGCCACCAGTCACCGCCCCTCCTCCTTCTCCTCCGATCCCCTTCTCCCTTCTCTCTTCCTTCCAGTTGCACCCCCCCCCCCCAAACGCGCGTGGCCCCACCAACTGATAGCCACCCTCCGCCCAGCGAGCTCCACCCCACTCCTCCGACCGGCGAACGATGGTAGCACCCCCCCTCTATCGAATTACACAGTAAGTTTTATGATTTTATTTGCTAATTAAAAACCGATTTTTTTTATAGTTATTAAAATTGATTTTGAAATGAATAAAAATATGAATTTATTATCATGAAAGCAAGGATAAAGATTAGATCTTTAGAAGTATAAAACTATGATTTTTATTTGTATGAATAGAGGAAGAAAGATGTGATTTTTCCTTATGTAAAGATGTGATCTTTATATGGATATCATTAGAATAAAAATTCGATTTTTATATATGAAGTGTAAAAGAAGATTTGATGTAAAAATATATTTTTTACAAATATAAAGAAGTGATTTTTAATCTATGATAGACGATATTTTGATATAATGAAAGGCGTGATTTTTATATAACGTAAAAGTTAAAGATATAATTTTTATAATATAGGAAGAAGGAAAAAGATGATTTTTATTATATTTGAAAAGGCGAAATCTTTATATTTGAAAAGGCGAAATCATTATATTTGAAAAGGCGAAATCTTTATATTTGAAAAGGCGAAATCATTATATTTGAAAAGGCGAAATCTTTATATTTGAAAAGGAGAAATCTTTATATGAAGAATAGCATGATAAAAATATAATCTTTATTTTATGAACATCGTTAAAAAATAGAATTTTTATCTATATAGTAGCGATGTAAAAATAGAATTTTTATCTATATAGTAGCGATGTAAAAATAGAATTTTTATCTATATAGTAGCGAAGTAAAAATAGAATTTTTATCTATATAGTAGCGATATAAAAATAGAATTTTTATCTATATAGTAGCAATGTAAAAATAGAATTTTTATCTATATAGTAGCGATGTAAAAATAGAATTTTTATCTATATAGTAGCGGTGTGAAAATAGAATTTTTATCCATATGGAGCGATTATAAAAATATGATTTTTGTATACATAGCAACAATATAAAATTGTGATTTTTATATATGTAGTGGCTACGGGCAACGCAAGTGACAAAAGGCGAGAACGACAAGATTTTCTACATAAGAAGTGTCGTGGAGTTGGGATAGCTATTGGTGAGAACTTCTCACTCTAAATTTCTTTTTTTCTAGTTATATATATACTAGGATGCAGACGGTGCTTAGCAGCACCCGACACCCGTCGTCCACAGACCATGGACGGCTTGTATGCTTGTTTGATGTGTTGTGAAATTTGTTTGTGTTGTTGATGTGAAATCGATAATAAAATGTAGATGGTTGAAATAAATTAATTATCGTTAAAAATATAATTTTTAACGTGAATGTGAATAAATAAATATTCATTTACAAACCGTACGGTTTGTTTATGTACACCTATTTGAAGGATATTTATTGGGACGATAAATTTTACACATCGCCCAACCACACAAATAAAATCTTTGTTTGATTGTTTGAAACCCCACACGGGTATTGGGATGATATTTGGCGTACACTAATCCCAATTATTTTGTTGTATGTCGATTGATTGGTCGACAGACTGTGTAAGCGTTAATTATTTATATTTAATGCTTATATAGTTGTGTAGTGCACTTTGGATGATGGTTGATTGTTTATCGTTGCTATTATATACATGTGTTGTATGGAACCCATATAATTAACGTTATATGGTAATTGATTGGGCCTCATTCCAATCGGGAAAATAATGAATATTATAAAAGAAAATTCATGTGTTGAATATAAAAATAGTCATGTGTTGACGATGTGCATGTGTTGAAACTATTTATGTGTTGAGTGGAATATCTTAATAACAAAATTTACATCTTTATCATATTTAAAATTAGAACTACTTCACGGTTGGAGTCTAATTGAAAATAAAACGATAGATACCATAGTTTTATAAAATATTTTACATAACAAAAATAGTCGTGTGTTGACAGTACTCATGTGTTGAGATTAGTCGTGTGTTGAAAGAAATATAGATTCATGTGTTGAATAGAATATATATTCATTTTTGAATAGAATAATGAATTTATTGAAATATATAAAGCCGTGTCGATTAAAGTTGCATCATTTTGACTTGAACGATATTTATATTGATTATATTCGTTTTATAACGAATATCGAAAAGGAAGTGATATCAAAATATAACGTTTTGAAAATATTATCATTTATATAGTAATGATATGAAATAGTCAATTTCGATTTGAAATTGAATACAGAGTTGAAATGGTTTTGAAATCGAATTTAAAACGATTTATAAAATACGTTTTAAAAAGGAAATCGATGAAATATATATAATATATATATTATATATATAATGGCCTGAATAGAACGCGCCGCGGCGCGGCAGTTCGTGAATTTCGACCATTGACTTCGAATTGACATTACGGGAGATCCGAACGTCGGATTCTCCTAAAACCGGAACCGTTGGGTTCGTATCGAAAAGAGCTTTCCAATGAATATTAGAAATTTGAAATCTAATGGTTGGATTTGGAATTATGTCCAAATCAACTTTGGAAAAGGTCGCTGTAAGTGCAGTTCGATGGCGGCTGTTGGAAATCGACTGTACGGGCCTTGATAAAATTATTAAAAATATTAATAATTTGTGTAAAATCATAATATGTGAATTGGAAAGAACTGGGATGAAAAACTGCATATTTGAAAGGATAAAAATAGATTTTTATCGAAATGAACTGGTTTTGAACTAGAACTAAAACCAATTTCTTTTTGAAATGAATAAATTGAATTTGAATCGGTTTTGAAAATAACCAGAATTTCCAATATATATAAAGTGGAAGTGGATCTGAATCGAAATTGTCTTTGGAATATTTCGATGTTGGATTTCGTGACTATACAGATATTGTTATGGGAATTTGAAAGATATATTTTATATCGTTATTTCCAATACGATATTTGTTGGTTTCAAAATTTGATATTGAATATAAGCCGGTATATTTTCTATTCAGAGCCTTGTATTTAATATCAAATGTGATTTGGGTTTATCGTGAATCGTGTTTTATATGACATTGGTTCTTTAACCCAGTTAAAGGCAGGATGTTGATTTTTGAGAAGATTAAAACTAAGTGGAATTTCAATGAATCTTTAATTAGATTGAAATGTGAATTGATAATTTAAATTATCAAATCTGAAAGGTGATCGAGAATGGAGTACCACCAGTTTTGCTCCAAAGAAATAGTTAATTCTTTAATTAGATTTGAACGTGAAATGGTAATTAATTTTACCGATAATACTGTGGTGTTAGATATGGAGTATTACCAGTTTTGCTCCAGGGGATGAATAGGTTGGGAATGGGAAATAAAATAAATAATTACTTCGGTGTGGTTCGCTAATCCCGACTAGTTTGAAATGATATCTGAAGGAAGATTAAAGAATAAATTTAAAAGAATTTATCTTGGATAAAATTAATGGGAACCTTTCCCTAAGAATGTGATTTTGTGAATAAAAGAATATTTTGAGTTGGAATGAGGCGTTTGTTGTGTTTGTGTAACATTTTTTTATCATATACGTGGGTTATTCAGAAAGGCCGGGTTTATACCCATTCTGAATAACCGATTCGATGAGATGTCGAAGATGAAGACGGTAGTTGAAGACCGGAAGTCTTCACATCGTTTGGGTGATTACTGATGATCTTAATTGGGCTGTACACCCAAGATGAGGGAAACAGTTGGTGATCGTCCAGACGTACTTGGAGATGGATGGATATGCGAGGAAAGTGCCTCCGGTTTCGTTCGGACCCAGAACGAACTTGTAAATGGATTGTGTGTCTGACATTGGATTTTATTCTGTATTGATTGATCTCTATTAAATATACATCTGTTTGGCGGCGGAGAATTTATTCTCTTACTTAACACCCTTCTCTGAGACGCACGAGCTCAGAGGTTGTATATCGATGGACATCAGTCGCACGGAGTGAATTGCCAGTGTGGCACGCGTAAGTGGCAATTGATCAAGGCTTCTGTTGAAAAGCAAAGTCTTGTGGTTGATGATCAAAGCACGGCCTATGTGGCGTAGCTTTGTGTATAACGTGAATTCGCGAGCCTCACACCTCGGTATGAGTCAAAAACGGGAGACGAACCGCTGGGAGAGCACGACGTTTCTTTCTAACTAGGGTGGTGTCAGTGACCTACCAGCCTTGACATTTATATACTTTTCACCTGTGTGGTTGTTGGAATGCGAGGCGCCTCGGATATAGGTCTGTAAGGACCGGGAAACGTGTGCTCAGGAATAACTAATCCTCCAAAGTTAGGTGAGGACCGGCCCAGTCGATTCCAAGTATCAAAGTGGGGTCCTGAGACATTTGCTAGAGTGTCTCGAACGGAGAGGAGCTTGCCCCTTGCCTCGACTCATGACGGAAATCCAATTTCCAATACATGATATTACGGTTTTAATTGTAGAACTAGTATGGCGACATGATAGATGGTACCCATGCCGCCTATGATTGATATTTATGATTGAATTGTTTTGACACTATACACTTATTATAGTATCAAGTGATTTGTTTTAAACGTACCAAGCATGTTTGGCTATTATAAGGGAAAACCCTATCCTTCGGCTTGCGTTGCATTGTGTGATGGGACCTAGGTCTTATAATAGCTTCATTTTTCCAAAGAGCATTACGTTGTTTTGTTATATGCACTAGTATTCTTGGGAGGAAACCCGTTCCGTGTTATACGGCGTGGTCCCTTGAATTACTCTCTTTTAAAGTAAAGTTTTAAATAACTGTTTTAGTTCTCACACCAGTCCCATGACTGACCTGGAGTTTATTGTTTTAACCTAAACTCTGGGTGCCCCTATTTTCCACGGGCAGCTAGTAGTTTTGGTTTTGCAGATTTATATTCACAGGGTCCTGATTTACAGCTGGAACGATGCTCGGAAAGCTCTGTATCTGTGTATCACTTCTAGTTGTGTTTTGTATATTTTTCCGCTGCTATGTAATTTAATGTAATCTCTGATATTTATCGAATGTATAATATTCATTTATACTCTGTATATTCTTGTATCTGATGGAATTGTTGTAATAACAATGAAATGTTCTTATGTTTGCGTTCTATTTTGTCTTGTCCTCAACGCTATCCGGGCTTTCCTTCACGGGGAAGTTTGGGTCATGTCAGTGTGTCTGTATATATGAAATTGTACAAAGTGAATATAAATGAATTGTAAATGAGTGTACAAATAGTGTAGAGTGAACTGTATATGAGTCAGACAGTGAACATGTAAGTATATATGAATTTGCACTGTTATTTGTAATAAACAAATTTGTTTGAAATAAAATATTATTTCATTGTTGTCAAACAAACTTGTTTATTTTATCCAGTCAATATACAAGTACAAATATTCTGTGAATGTATTTAAATAGTGGAGTATTAAATAGTTGTACTGAATGTTTGAAATAAAGTATTATATTTAAATAAAATACTGTGAAGATTTGAATTTCTGTACAGTCGTATTTTATTTAAATATAAATATTATATTCCTGTCTGTGATGTATATAGAACAGTACAGCAACAAACACATTTAAAATAATATATATTTGTTTGTTATCATCAAACAAAAATCATATAATTGTGTATACAACACCGTTATATACAACAAAACCCCCACTAAAGCCCAGGTATTCACTTAACCTAAGCTCGGATAACAATTGTAAAGGCCCGCAAATCCGTACTATCTGAGTTGACTAAATACACCACATGTCTAATCAAATAAAATAGAACTACGAATCATTATGAAATAAAGAAGATTAAGATTGAATAAGAACGGAAACAACACAGAATCTGACATCGCAACGGAATAAAATATATTATATGTAACAAACTTTGATATACAAAATTTGTACTTACATACATTATTAGAGTACATCACATACACAACACAACGAAAAATAAACAATAAATAGCTAACACTGAAGCCTCCTGCTCCAAACTCCTCCAAGGATATCTGGAAATACCTGAACTACTTGAATGCCCGTACAATTGTTGGCACCCAAGAGTTTAGGGTATACAAAACAAAATAAACTCTGGGTCAATCATGGGATTGGTGTGAGTAAACTCCAACCACTTTGTTTAACTTTCAAAAGAAAGGATAATCATAAGACTGATCCACACAAAAACAAGGATGGTTTTTACCTTATGATAACTCAAAACATTTCTTTAAAATCGGTACTATTCTGATATTATAATAGTGTTTAAATCAAATAAATAGCCATCTAGCAGAACGCTTGCATCTCACGCTCCATATACATAATATACAATCAAAACCGCGGGAGATTATTAGGTAGTGGATTTCCAACTATGACAAGGTATGGAACCACCTTCCGATAGTGTATCTCTAGAGGGGAAAACACTGGGTTCAATAAGAACATCTTGCAACCCGGCCACACATGACCGACCACTCATTTCGCTTGAGTGTATCAAATGTATATCACCAACAGTTGGGATCAAAAACCATTTCCCGAAAGGGACAACATCGATAGATTAAAGAAGGAAATGAATTTTCTCTAGATAGATGAAAATACACCCTAATTAGGAGCGACCCACTTAGCCATGCTGCTTGCCCGATTTTTATCATTTTTCGGTTGTGAGACTTGAGGTTACGAGATCACTTACCTTTCATTGATAACACAATCACTGTGAATACCACATTGTCATATCAGTTTAGTGCGATACAGGGTTATATGGAGTAATGCGAATCGGTGTGACATGAGCCAAAGTGAGGCAAGTGGGAGTGAGGCGAATCGGTGTAAGGCGAGCCAGAGTTTGGCAAGTGGGAGTGAGGCAAGTCGGGGTGAGGAGAGGGAGTGTGGTGAGTGGGAGTGAGGCGAGTCGGAGTGAGGCGAGGTGGTGGTTCATTAGGTGATATGAGGGGTTATGAAGCTATTGCTTGCTCGGACTCTTCTCGGCTTGGACCTTCAACATCTTTGCAACTCTTTGAGCTTTAACACCACATGACATGTTGAGTCGAGTGGGTCTTGTGTACTTTTGGGAACCGGACAGAAATACCGATTAACATTTGCCCCCCAAAGTATGTCTTGCCTCGATAGGATGTGCTTTGTGCTGCAGAAAAAAATGGGATGAAGCATGAAGTTTCACGTTTGTTGAGTATTATGGTTCGTTGGTAGCTCTTTGGGTACCTAATTCATGTTTACTTACGAATGTAGATGTTAGTTGTCGACTTTTCGTTTACGTGGTAACGTAAACGAAATGCTGTCAACGAAGCAATGCGTGAACGCTCACACACTTTTGTTCAGGCTTGCGCAAAGTATTCACAGTCCTGAAGTTGAGCATGAGCAAGAAGCATGATGTAGAGAGAGGCATGCATGAGCGCGTTCGAACACATACATATCTTCACATATGAATATGTGCATATGTATCGATGTTATGTATATACATATATATATATATATATATATATATATTCTCTTCTCCCCCTCTCTCCCTCTTTTTTATAGCATTGCATCCGGGTTCGATGTGATGTATCACATCCCAGTGGAATGCGATGCGTCGCATCCTGATGGGGTGCGTGCTAAAACAAACGGGTCGAGGCCCATCTTTCTTTATAAAAGTCAAATCCCCCTTCCCCATACTTTTCTCATGTTCTCTTTCTGCATTGAGCTTGACTTAGGTATTAATGGCAGATGATGCAGAAGGGATGGAGTGGGGGGAGAAGAGAGGGGAGACACACCGCCTCCTCCATCACACGAAGGCCCACATCGTCCGCGATGCAAGTTCTCACATCATGGTGATGCGATATCGCATCACTATAGTGATGTGATTCTGCATCGCTTGCGATGCGAGCTTTCGCATCCTTGTAATGTGGTATCGCATCACATTGGTGATGCAGTATCACGTCACTTGCGGTGCGTGTTCTCGCATCATGGTGATGCGATTAAGCATCGCCTGTGATGCGAGTTCTCGCATTCGAGTGATGCAATACCGCATCACCTTGGTGATGCGGTTCCACATCGCTTGCGATGTGAGCTCTTGCATCCTTGTGATGAGGTATCACATCACCTTGGTGATGCGATTCCGCATTACTTGCGTTGCGGGTTCTCGCATCCTCGTGATGCGATATCACATCACTTTAGTGGTGCATTTCGGTATTGCTTTAGCGACATTATTTCGCGTTGTTTGCGATGCAACTTCGCATCATTGTTAGCGTGATTTTGTGTCTCTTTGTTGATGTGATATCGCATGCTGACTGGGTAACTTTTCAATATCAGACAGGATTCAAACTTTGAATTTAGGACATGAGCATATAGCCCGGACTATGGACAACTCGGACATTATTGACTATAGTTTGTCTCCCGATCCTCATCACGATACAGTCGCAACTCAGCGTGAAATTAAGAATATCGGTCAATGACGACGATGGTTATGTCATAAGGTAGCAGTGATTGTCGTTGTGTTCCGAATCTTTTTTAAATGTAACTACATTGTGTCGCACTACACTGCACGTCTGCACATTAGTTCACACCAACATGAGGGGTACAGGTTTTACATACGATGTCTAACGCAAATATATTGAAGTATAGCTTCCAATGGAGACACGATCCAAAACTCAGCAACACTCGGAAATTGAAGCTTCTCAGCACTCGCCATCCCAGTCCGACTCAACTAATAGCACTAGTCCTTGGGACAACAAGCTTGAGACTTCTTCAAAGTCGGCCCCTTCTAGGATGCAGATTCACCGAAAACAACCGATTGTGATTTACCACAGACGACCGAGCGCTCGATTGATCCGTCGACGCCGAGAGATGTTACTGCAGTTGAGGAGAGGTCTGAGGAGGACGTATATATTGTGGCAAGTGATGTACCTGAGGGTCCTGATGTGATGGCATGCGCCGTGATTATTGACAACCCGCCAGACTCGGGGCGTCCGAGTTTGGACATACCTTCCCTGGAGCACATTTGCGCTAGATTCGCCATACCATGGACCCATGTTTTAGTTCCTAAGAAGGGAGACCGACTGCATGCTCCTCCAGCAGGATACACCGCATGGAACAAATACTTGTCATGTGCATCGTGGGGTGCATTCCCCCGTCTTGTAACTTTATTCTTGATATGTTGAGGCACTTCCAGTTAGCGCCTATTCAGCTTCACCCCAACAAATATGCCTTCCTTATCGGCGCCTGTCGTTTAGAGAGTACCTGGATATGGATCCCACTGGATAGGACATCCGGTTCTTGTTTCAGATTAAGAGAAGACCCAAAATTTCACCTTCCCTCTACTTCCTAGAAGCAATACATAGTGCATTGTTCATTGAAGGGTCATCGACCAGACTGGGGTTGTTCAAGTCTAGGTGGTTCTTCATTCGCTGTCCTCCGGGCTTTGCAAGGAGATGGCTAGAGGAAAGTAAGTATCTATGTTTTCTCTAGTTTGGTTTTGGTTGGATTATGTGCTCGGTGTTGACTTCGTTTTCTGTAACAGGAATCCTGCCCGACCTGAAAGGCAATGAATACAAGGAACGCGCAGCGCGTTTGAAAGCTATTCCAAAGGATGTTCGCTCAACGGAGAAGATAAGGAGGCCCTTTGTCAGACAGGGTTTCTCCTACGAAACTGGAGAATATTCCTGACGGCTACTTCATAAAAGGAGGCGAAGATCCTGAGGAAGGAAAAGGTCGTAAGCGGAAGGCTCCTCATGTCGTGGCTAAACGTCCCAAGGCTGCAAAGATTCAGGAGGGTGCTGGTGCGAGCGGCGCTCATGTCGAGGAAGCAGTTGGTGGAAGAGATAGCCCGCCATCCCGTCCCGTCCACCCTACGAATGTTGAGGTTGGAGTAGAAGCGTCGGCGAGGCCGGTTCCCCAGATAACCACTTCTGGGACTGCCACTTCGCTAGAGAGGGCGGATCAGTTTAAAGGATTGGATGACTTTCCAATTGAAATTCCTCCGTCTTGGCCTAGTGGCACAAGTTCTGGGAGCTTGACTTTACCTGTTGGGGGGACAACTCCTCCTAGAAGGTCTCAATCTGGTCCGTGGAGAGCGCACTTGGTGCACACATTCATAAACACCGCATAACACATCATTTGCTCATGTGCACGGAGTGCTTCGGGCTGACCTTTGGCTTTGCTTTGTGCAAGTGAAATGGCTCACGTAGGTGGTGATGGTAGGCATCGAAGCTACAGACCGGGGGGACGGAGACCGTAAAAGAGCTCGGCTTTGAGCGGTTTTAAGAAAGAGGCCAGACTGCCTCAGTCCTCCCGCCCTCGTTGTCGCGACGGCGATCACTGATATCAAAAATTCTCAGAGTCTCCATCGCTACTTAGATCGTCAGGGGTGGATTGAAGGCTTGAGACTACGGGCACCAGACTGCAAGCTCCTACGCTCCCTCTTCCTACCCCTCAAGTGGCCTGTTCACAGATCTGCCAGTGATGTTGTTCAGCCGGTGGGTCGCGGGCCATCGAGGACAGGCATGTCAAGGGGAGGTCCAGAATCCCCACAATTGACCAACGAGGAGAAGATTTCCCTCTTACAAAGGCAGTTCCCGAGGTATTACATTGATGAGTTGATATTATGTCGGATATTAGTCCAACTTCTCAGGAAGACACCGCTCTTGTATGGAAGAAAGTGTACCATGCTTATCGCAATGTCGTAGAGTTTAGCAGATATGTTGGGCATCTCTCTGACTTGGTCAGGGCCAAGAATGTGGAAATCTAGAACTGTGGCCTGACTATCAATGCTGAGCGGAAGACTCTAAGAAACCTGGAGATAGAGATAGGTGAGGCTTATCCTTATGTCGTAGGTGCTTTTTGTGCTCGTAGGGTCCCATTTGAAAGCTAATTTTCGTTGTTGACACAACGGAGCTGAAGGAGGCACAAAATAGGCCGAAGAGGGAGGCAGAGCATACAACTTTGAGTTTTAAGGATACAACGGCTGAGCTTACAACTGAGAATACGGTCCTCAAGGGATATAAAGCCAAACTAGAAAGATTCAATGCCCAACTGGAGAAGGATAATGAAAGGGTTTTCAGCTCCAAGAGGAGAATGAGGCCTTGAGGAAGGAGAATGAGAGGTTGAGTGCTGAGAATGCAGAAATTCAGAGGCTAAAAAAGGAGATTCCTGATCTGAAGAGGCAGGTTGAGAGGCCAAGAGATACAAGGAAAAGACCAAGGAAAAGACGTCAGATACGTTAAGCCAACTGGATGGAGTGAGGGCCGAGCATGCGAGAGAGGTGGAGGGGCTCAAAGTTGCAATTGAGGATGCCATGGCCTAAGTAGAACATGATTTGAGTCCTATACATGGGATATGTATGTTAAAGTTCTCAAGTATCGCGACCTTTCATGGACTGATGATTACTCCAGGGCACAGGCCACGGTATGGGATAACTTGCTGGTTTTTTAGGCCAACCTGTAGGGAGTGGATGCCATCGATGAAGTTGATTTCATGTTATCCCATTTGAAGGAGGCAGAACGCTTGAAGCTATAAGAGGGAAGGTAGTTGCTGAGGAGTGATGTTGAGGTGGCGCGAGCTGCCGTGAAGGGAAAGACTGTGGATACAGATAGTTTGGTAGTGACCCACGAATTTGGTAGAGGTAGTTCTTCCCAGCAGCTAGCTGGGTCGTCTGCTCCAACAGTTAGCTACCAAGTCATTCCCACCGTCGTACCTGAATATAACTCAGATCAATCGGGGTTCAGTCTTGAGAGTTCGTCCCAGACAACGGGCGAGGGCTTGGTGCTTGTCGGGACTGTACCTCAGGTGTTGATAGGTAAAGTCGCAACATCCTCAAGTACTTAACGGTATGGACATGCGCGAATATAGCCAATTGATTAGCCTTTTCTTGGATGTGCAGAGACCTTTGGAACAGAAATGACTGTGAGCCTAGACCTGACTTAGTTTGGGAAGCTCGAGATCGAAGTGGGAGATTTTGCAGGCCAGCTTGGCAAGGGAAGAGGAACGGAGATCACGCATACTGAGTAGGAGTTTGGTACTTTAGTTATTTCATGGGAAGAGATGGACAGGAGGGTCAGGCGATGGAACTACCAAAGTACGCAAGCCCACGATGCATGGGATGTTTGAAGAGTAATAGACCGGTCTACCTGCCAAAGCTGAGGAACAAGAGAAGATAAAAGTACCTAACGAGTTAGCCAGGAAAACGGCTCTGGTGGATGCTAGGAAGAAGGCCGAACAAGATGTTGCGACCAAGGTCTAGAAAGAAAAGGAGACTGCGGCGAAGGAGCAGGTAGACCTGAGTGAGAAGGTCGATGCAGAGGCCTCTAGGAAGAAGGCCGTAGAGATATACAAACAGCTGCAGGAAGCGGAGGCCAAAAAACTTAAGGATGGGAAGATGGGACAGCAAAAGGCGGTACCAAAGACCGGGTCCCAGGGAAAGAGAGCCCGATTATGAGATTACAGAGATCAGCGACGAGGTGGAGGAGATCCCACTAGCCTCACTCTTCCAATCCCTACCCAAAGGGAAGAAGGAGAAAGGAGGAGGCAGTTCCAGGAATTGGAAGAAGAGGGGGAAAGGTCCATTAAGTGGAGACTAAGGCAAGAAGAAGAAGACATGTGAAAAAGACCCTGAGGAAGCAGAGGAGGGCGAGCTTCCTAAGTGACTGATGTCTTTTGTCTTTTGGGATGTAGGCCGATGATAAATGCGAGTACGACCCTCGCCTTTTGGCTTTTGGAGACGTCGGGTGGTTTTCATGTACACCCTGTCATTAGATAAAAAAGATATCAAAGTATGTAGTTTAGAAAGAAAGGTATCAAAGTATGCAGTCTACTTTAGATGTGTGAATGAAAGCGTTAGCTAGTATTTCTTATATCGCATTTAAGTTAAGTGTTTGAATGTTCGTATTATGCTTTCCAGCGTCCTGTACTTACATAAGCGTGCTTGTTGTTACACTCAACCAAATGTGACAAAGGATCCCGCATCGGGGGTGCTCCTGGTTGTGCGGAGGTCGTGTGCTGGTTCCGCTCTTGAGCCTTTCATTAGTCAGGAGTCCCGAATCGCACAGAATCCAGGTCAAATGCTTTCTCTCTTGGACCTCCCGGAGGTCGTTGGTCCTAAGTCACGAGGAAGCGTGGACGTTGCGATTCATCCGACTTTTGGATCTCCTGTCGTTCCTTCGAGATTAAAGCGCGTGGGCGTCGTTTATTCGCCAAAGGGTTCCCGGATCCAGACCTAGTGGGTCGGATTGTGGCTGAGGGGATGCCCCTAACCTAAGAGACTTAGGAGTGAAATGACTTATACTAGGTCTCGGTGCTTGGCCGAAATTCGAGTGATACCCAGATCCTGGCCATAATGGGTCAGATGGAACTGCGCGAGTGGTCTGTTTCACACTAGCTTGGCTGATCGGTATCCCCCAAGTTCGGAGACTGGGCGATGGAACGATTTATACTCAGACTCATCATTGATTCGAGATGTGAGTGGTGTTATTTATACTCGGCCTTGTCGTTGATTCGAGGCTCGAGTAGTGCTATTTATACTTGGTCTTGTCGTTGATTCAAGACACGAATGGTGCTGCTTATACTCGGTCTCGTCGTTGATTCAAGACTCGAGTGGCGGTACCGGCTCTCGTGTTCGGGGTGCCAATCTGATGATCTGTGCTTGGTCTCGTTGTTGGTTTGAGACCCTTGTGGCAGTGCCGGATCCCGTGCTCGACGTGCTGACCCGGTGTTGAGTGCCTATGCGAGTAAGTAAGCTGTTACAGTTGTTCCCGCATACTACACAAAGAGTAAACATGTTAATAATATTGAAATAACTAATCATTACATTTACAAATAACATTGGCAGTGACAACCTTTATAATGCCTTTAATTGAAAGAAAACAAAAAACTGGTGGAAAGAGGTAAATATGTACAATCAGTCAGGTAAAGTAGAGGCGAATGTGTTTGCTATTCCATGTCCTTGGGAGCTCGACGCCATCGATGGTAGCTAGTTTGAAGGTTTCGTCTTCGAGCTTTTTTTGTATGACGTACGAACCCTCCCATCGAGGACAAAGGCCAGTCGGTGGAGGAAAGATCCATTTCAGGATAAGAAAGCCAACTTTGAGATTCTTGGGACGGACTCTCGAGTTGAAGAATCGGGAAACTCACTGGCGTTGAATGACAACTCTGAGCTTGGCTTCGTTCCTTTTCTCTTCGAGCAGGTCGAGTGATTCCGAGAGGAGATAATGGTTGGTCTTCAGATCATTGTAAGTGACTCGTATGAGATTGGAGCTTTAGCTCAATGGGAATGATGGCTTTGGATCCGTAGGCAAGAGCAAACGGGGCAATGGTCGGTCGCTGACTTGTTGGTGGTCCATTAGGCCCGTAGAGCTAGAGGGAGTTCTTCATCCCACAAGCCTCCGGCCTTTACTAGATGCTTCTTGATGATGGACTTGATCACTTTGTTGACAGCCTCGACTTGCCTATTGGCTTGAGGATGAGCCATCACTGAGAATCTCTTCTCGATCTTGTGAAGTAGGCAGAAGATTTTGAACTCTGTGCTTTCAAACTGGGTCTAGTTGTCAAAGACAATGGCTTGGGGGAATCCATACTGGGTGATAATATTGTGGACAATGAAACTGATCACCTTCTTGGTAGTGATAGTGGCTTGGGCCTCGGCCCCTGCCCATTTGGTAAAGTAATCGACTGCGACAATGGCATAACGTGCCCCCCACTAGCCATTGGGAGAGTCCTGATGATTTTTATTTCCCACATGGCGAATGGTCGGGGACTGACCATTTGCATTAGCTCATTAGGTGGGGTTCTTGGAATCTTGGAAAATCTCTAGCATTTATCACATCTGCAGGCATAGTTTGTCACGTACCGGTCGAGTGTCGGCCAAAAGTATCAGTGTCTAAGAACTTTCTTGGCCACTCCGGTGTTGTCGTCGCACTCTCCTTCATGTATGCCTAATAGTACGCGATCGACACGTCGTGGGCTAAACATCGGAGTAATGGAATAGAGAATCCCCTGCGGTAGAGCACCCCGTTCAGGATGATGTAGCGAGATGATTTTCAGGTGAATGCTCATTTGTCTTTGCGGCGCTCGGGGAGGGTTCCTTGTTGTAAGTAGTTCATGATCGACGTCATCCATGACTCGGCTCGGGCACGGAATCCGTCGTTGCAACCAAATTAGTATGCATATGATCGATGCTTAGAGAGTAGAGTACTTCGACGGGTTCAAGTCCCATGAGCAGCGCATCCACGGAGCTTGCCAAATTAGACATGGAGTCTGCCTTTTCATTTTGTCCTCGAGGGATGTGCGTAATGAGGTAGTAGTCAAAGTTGGCGAGGAGTTCGCGAACCTGAGCGAGGTAGGGAGCAAGCCATGCCCTTTGGCTTGATACTCTATCATTACCTGACATACGATGAGAAGTGAGTCCGAGTATATTTGGAGTGCCTTGATGTCAAGTTCAAATGCAAATTTGAGTCTGGCTATCAAGGCTTCGTACTTGGCGTCATTGTCAGTAGCAGGAAAGTCAAGTTTCAGAGCATGTCATATTGGTTGGGCCTCAGGAGTGATGAGCACAATTCTGGCACCGGAACACTGATCGCTAGAGGATCCGTCCACATAGAGTTTCCATCGGGGTTCTGGAGCGTCGGTGTCCACCAAAGTAGGTTCTTTTAGAATTGTGAATTCCACGATGAAGTCAGTGAGGGCATGTCCGAAGATGTCCCGACAAGGGATGAAGGTGATCTCGAATTGGTTTAGCTCTATGTTCCACTTCAAAAGCCTTCCAGACGCCTCAGGTCGCTGTTGGACCTGTCGTAGTGGCTCATCGGTGAAAACTTTGATGGGGTGAGATCGGAAGTAAGGGCGTAGCTTCCGAGAAGAGATCAACAGACAGTAGGCCAACTTCTCAAGCATAATATAGTTCTTTTCTTCCCCGTCAGTCTCTTGCTAATGTAGTAGACGGGTCGTTAGACACGATCATCAATGCGTATGCATACTGAGCTGATGACCTGCAAAGAAACAACCAAATAAATGTATAAGTCCTCGTGATCCATGTGTTTGTACATCATAGGTGGTCGCTCTAAGTGATTTAGGAGGTCCTGGAATGCGATAGCATATTCTGGTGTCCATGAGAAGTTGCGCTTCCCTTTTCTTAGCAAGTCGAAAAAGGGAATGCACTTGTCTGTTGCCTTTGAGATGAATCGACTTAGAGCAGCGACCTTCCCATTTAAACTCTGAACATCCTTGATGCTACGAGGGGCCTGGATGTCCCGGATTTCTTTGATCTTATTTGGATTGGCTTCGATGCCGCGCGAATTGGCAATGAAACCTAAAAAAATCCCGATGCAATGCCAAAAGAGCATTTCAAGGGATTAAGCTTCATGCTATATTGGCAGAGGATACCGAACATTTCAGAGAGGTCACGGACGTGGTCTTTCGATATCCTTAATTTAACAAGCATATCGTCCACATATACTTACATGGACCACACAATCTGATTCTTGAAAATGAAGTTGACCAGCCATTGGTAGGTTACTCCAACGTTCTTGAGGCTAAAACGCATGACGAGGTAGCAGTAGAGTCCGAGGTCAGTTTGATAAAAGTATGATCCTGGTCGGGGGATACATCGGAATCTGATTTTAGCCCAAGAAGGCATCCATGAAGGACAAGAGCTAGTAGCCTGCCATTGAGTCGACAAGCTGGTCGATCTTTAGAAGTGGGAAACTATCTTTCGGGCATGCTTTGTTTAAGTCAGAGAAATCGACACACATTCTCCATTTGTCGTTCACCTTTTTGACCAAGAATGGATTAGAGACCCATGCGGGGTAATAGGCTTCTTGGATGAAACCATTGTTGAGTAGCTTATCAACCTCTTCTCTGAGTGTTGTTGACCTGTTAGTTCCCAGGATTCGAAGCTTCTGCTTGACGGGAAGTTGCAAGGGGTTAATGGCAAGCCTGTGACAAGCGACTCTTGGATCGATGCTACACATGTCAGAGTGTGTCCAAATGAACACATACAGATTAGCTCTTAAGAAATCCACGAGTTCTTCTATAATTGGGGGGTGGAGTTGCGATCTAACTTTCAAGACCTTCGTCCGGGCTGATCGGGACATCCACCGTTGGCTCCACTGGGGTAGCCCTTTCGGAATCGGGCTCTTCGTCCTTCTTTGGATCGAGAACGTCGAAAAGATGGCAATGGCGACTGAGCCAAGACTCAGATGCCTTTGATTGTTATGTAGAGACGGTCTTGGCGCAAGAGGGCGGAGGCACCCAGAATTATGCGAGGAAGGGTCATCCCAAGAACGCGTTATATGGTGAGATGACGGCAATGACCACAAAGTTGAGGATGCGAACCCAACTTCGATCCCCTTCTCCAAGTTCTACAGGTAGGTCGAACATGCCTACTGGGTAATTGGTGGATCCATTGAAACCGCGTATCATTGCATGGCACGGTGTCAAGTCTTTGGCCTTCAGTTTAATTTGATCGTAGGCTTCCTTGAATATGATATTGACCGAGCTTCCTGAGTCAATAAGGATCCTTTGGACGAAAGCTGGGCCAATCTGAGCAGAGATGACGAGAGGGTCTATGGTGGGGATCTCAATACCCGTTAACTCCCTCTTGCGGAAGATGATATCGTCCCGCATTGTCTTCTGAAGTTTGGCAGGAACAGATTTGTCCAGGGTGGAACAAGCTTCATATATAGCATGCTTTATGGAGTTGGCGTACTCTTCCATTTTGCGAAATCTGTCGTATGTGGGATGAGGCGCTCCACAGATAGTGTTGATCATGATGCCACGTGACCTTTGGTTAGACGGCCCCAGGGGCGCATTTCCAAAAGCAGTAAGTGCGGGCGTTGGATATCCCATGGCCTCCTCGGGAGGAGCAACATCCTGGATATGCTTATGTAGGCGTTTCTCGTGGATGATTTTTTCGATTGCATTCTTGAGATGGCGGCAATCGCTGGTGTTGTGCCCATACATGTCGTGGAACCTACAGTATTTCCCAAAGTACTTCTCGCGGTCAGTTGATTCCCTTGTGTTGGGCTTCTTGTATTGAAGTGTGTTGCAGGTTTCTAAATAAATGGTCTCCATGTCACGATTCAACGGAGTATTGCTTCTGTAATTTTGATAGCAGTCGTGTTTCTTAGGATCCGGCAGAGTCAGATTTTTGTTGTGGTCGCCTTGTTTGTCAGGGTTCAACTTTATCTTATAGGGGATTACTCCATTACCCTTGTCGGAAGATTCCCCGACCTTTTTTCCTTTAACACTGTCATTGACAGTGCAGGCATGTGGGTTGTTGGACTGGGTGGCCCGTGAAGCTCTGTTACGCCTGGATTCCTCTTAACACAAGAATTGTTCTGCTTTTTCGTATAAAGCCTCTAAACTCTTGGGTTGTTTCTATTTATCCATGCCCCGAAATCAGATGTTGGGAGGACGACCTTGGCTAGCTAGAACAACACGATATGGGGTTCAGGATCATTGACCTCGGCAAGGGCAGTATTGAATCGCTCGAGGTAGCTTTTAAGAGATTCAACAGGGCCCTGGTATAAGTTGGACAAATTAAGCGCATTCTTTGGAGTTGGCACGTGCATCCTGAACTATTTGACTAGCTCAGTGGTTAGATGGCCAAAGGAATTGACTGAATGGAGTGGAAGGCGAGTGAACCAAAGCAAAGTCGTGCCTGCTAAGGTAACTGAGAAGAATTTTCACTTGACGACGTTGTTGGCTCTGTTGGAGTCCATTTACTATTCGTAGCAGTTCAGGAAAGCGCAGGGATCGGACGTGCCGTCATATAGCATCATCTGTGGCATGTTAAAGCATCAAGACCACTCAGCTTCGTGGACGGCTCTGGTAAATGGGTTACGCCACGGGTGGGTCTCCCATGAGTTGTTGCGTTTCCCCGCATATCTCTTATGATCCTTCAGATCATGTCGAGGAGATATGTCGGATGTACATCCCTTGGTGGAATCCAGTTTTGGCGAACTTCGGGAGTTATGTTCCTTGGACGTCTTCTGTGGTGAATGTCGGGATCGTCCTCTTCCATATCGTCAACGTCGATTGCCTGATTCTAGTATGGTTGGTGAGGTTGAGCAGGCTGACGTTCATTCTAATACTGAAGGACTTGGGTCTGCTGAGCTGTTGGGAGCGTAGGTGCCAAACTCTGAGTGGTGACAGTTGGGTTCTGCCGAGAAGGAAGCGATTACTCGGACCCGGTTCGTCATTGATGAGCAATCAGGATCGACCACAGTGATGCGTACCCTCATTATAGTGGACTGTGGTTCTGTCACCGTTCTCGTTGCCTTCGTCGTTATTGTGACCATTGGTGTGAGCGTTAGAGTGGAGACGACATTGTTGTTAAGGCTAAATTTTCTTCGTTGATGTGGTCCCCGAGACTCGGAGGAAGAAGTTTCCAAGGCAGTGCACCTCACTCGGGATTGTTCGAGTTAGTTGGAGTTGGGCGACTATGCATTGACTCTTTTGAAGATGACGCATGAGATCGATGTTAGGTTTCAACGCTTGGTTGAGCTCGAGATTTGTAGTCTCATGCCTCTTGGTGAGCGCATAAATCTGCGCTTAGGTTACGGGGGCTTTGGGGTCTGTAGGAGGAAGTACATCCATTTCAGCCGGGATATCCGCTGGCTGGTTTTGCTGGGATGCCTCAGCTTCGGCTGCGGTAGAGGATCCAATTGGTGTTTTCTTTGTTTGCTTATCCATTGTAAGCGAACTTGGTTGCAGGTTATAGAAGAAACCAAAAGCACGTCGGAGTCAAGATGGTAGTGTGCGACAAAGAGGCGAGTCTTAGTTCTTAGCGAAAGCACCAGAATGTTGATGCCAAAAAATGTCACCAACACCCGATTCTTAATTACTTAAGAATACAGTTTCGCGTATGGAAAATAAGTGCAGAAAAGCAGTAAATGACATGGGAGATTTATAGTGGTTCGGTCCCTTGAAGGGACTACGTCCACTTTGGAACAAATGTTGATATTTTATTGAAAACAATGGTTTACAATCTATGAGACCCTTCTAGGCATTTAGTTGCAAGATTTTTCATGTAATTTGAAGTCATAGTCGTCACATGTAATTTAATGAAAAAAATCACTTTCGTCCTTAGAGTTAAGATGCCATTAGAGAGGTCTCTTGGAGCTCTATGAAGATGTCAAATCAACAATTTTCCCACCTTTGTAACAAATGAGATTGGAGGTATTTATAGTGGAGTGGTTAGGTAGGAGTAGGTAGGATTTGGGGGATCACTCAACAGAAAATCGCATCACATTATTAAGGGGAAAATCTCATCCCTCTCATGGGATGCGATGTGTCCATAGGGCGACGCCTCCCTAAGATACGATGACATCGCATCCTGGGGGATGCGACACCTTCGCATCTTGATAGATGCAAATCCATCGCATCCCGTTGGATGTGATGGCATCGCATCCTGAGGGATGCGATGCCATTGCAAACTTTTAGTTCGATTTGGGGTGATATGGAGTAATACGAATCGGTATGAGGCGAGTAGGAGTGAGGCGAATTGGTGTGAGGCGAGTCAGAGTGAGGCGAGTGGGAGTGAGGCAAGTCGGGGTGAGGCGAGGGAGTGAGGTGAGTAGGGGTGAGGTGAGGGAGTGAGGCGAGTGGGTAAGGCGAGGCGGTGGTTCATGAGGCGATATGAGGGGTTATGAAGCTATTGCTTGCTCGACCTCTTCTCGACTTGGACCTTCAACATCTTGGAAATTCTTCAAGCTTTAACACCATATGACTTGCTGAATCGAGTGGGTCTTGTGTACTTTTGGGAACCGGGCAGAAATACCGGCTAACAGTCATATTAAGGATAACTAGAACAATATTGATGTCAATTTGATTTAATAAGGTAGAATCGAACATAAACTAGATTTGTGCATTAGTATAAATAAGAACTTAATTAGTATTCTTAATGATAATTATGACTTGGGAACTTAATTAAGATGGAATTATAATGTAAACTTTATTATGGATTTAAGTATGAATTGTACATTAAACAAACGTAACTTAAGTAAAGGATAATATATGTTAATATAACATATGTTTTGTAACATGTCTCTGTAGGATTTAAATTACATTAGAAGGGGTGAACAAGGTTTATTTCAATTTTCCACCGAATAACAAATAATATAAAAATCAACATAGATAATAATTAGAGTAAATGCAGAAAGTAAATAACACACTGAAATACTCAATTTCGGCAAAACCCAGCCTACTATTACCCCTAAGGTTTCTACTAAGAATTAGACAATCTCTACGCTTACCACCTATGTAAACCCATGACACTCGCTCCCAATTGTACTAATCCTATGTTCAAAACCCTGCCACAACCCAATCCCCTTAGTTGCGAATTCTTAACTGCAAACCTATAGTTTGCTGCCTAGTTAAAAACTAGAGTTCGTCGAAAATAAATAAACAACACAAAAATAAACTAAACCCAAATTTAGATACTTAATTTAAATAAATTAACAAGACACTTAAAAAGTTATAGCTGGCTCCGTTTATTCACTTAATCTTGATTGCTTTATTTCTTTGGTCGTCCTCTCCTTTTCTTCTTTAATGTCCGCCCTCTGATTAAAAAACTAGGGTATCCTCCAGAATCGAGTTTGACGCCCTTTGATCGATCGAACTCTCGTTGCCCTTTGGTTGCTCTGATAATCTTCGATTCTGATGCAGTGATTCGAGATGAAATTTGGCTTAGAAAAAAGTATGTGATTTTGCCCCTTCACATTGTTATTGCTCGATTATTTGCTTCGAATTTTCACGAATGCATGTGATGGTCTTGGGTGTATATATAGGGTTTCGAAACCCTTAATTCTCTGATTTTGGATAGATCTATTTATTTGAATCTCTCCTCCTTGCCAAAAATAACATTTGCGATTTCTAGAAAGTTTGATTTAATCTTCTTGCCTAAAATAAAAAATTTGAATCTCGTATACCTGACTTTCGGCTTTGTAGATGATATGCTTTAACCATTTCTAAGTATATTTCGAAATTGACATTTTTCTTTATTCTTTGTTTCCTGTATATTTCTTGTTTGAAAAAACATTTTCCACTCTACCTGGTTTCCTTTTCTCTTCACTTATAAGAACATGTACTATAGTATATTATTGCCATTCAAAAATTTAAACAAAATACCTCAACTTGATCTTAGCTTTGTGCAGTTGTCATTGCTTGCTTGTATTTGAATCCAGTGTTGCACCTCTGTTGTGTTATATGCTCAACTTGTTGTTTAACTTGTACCATGGCCACTCTGTTGTGTATTGTGAGTTTTTTCCATCACTTGAGAATATGTGCACTTGCATTGTTATGTTTTGATTACTTGCTGGACTTTGTCATGCTTGTGGTTTTTGCAATGATGGCTTTGTATTAAATTTTAACACTTGCAAGTATACTGCTCTACACCATCTTTCTTTGAACTTCTTTATTGGCCACTCTTGCATCTCTTACTTTGTTGCACCATTATCCTTCTTAGGTTGTGCACTTGTGTTTGCTAGGCCTGAAATTGTTTGCTATGACTTGGCATTTGATTTGCATCTATGTTGTGTATATCTGTTGCACTTGCTTATGTCATGTTGCTTTGTGTTTGGGTTTAAATGTCTGCCATTTATCTGCTGCACTCTTGCATGTACTTGTGCACTAGTTCGTGGCTACTGTAGCATTGTGGCCTCTTGTATACTTTTCTTGTAATGTTGGTTTGATCAATTTGACCCTACTGCACATAAGCCCTGGTTGTTTGCATGCTTTGGCCTTCACCTTTGGCCCTGATTGTTGTAGACTTTATGTCATAACCTTGGTCTTGCTTGCATTGTTTAAACCATGCTTGCATAACTTGGCTTATTTTCTTTTTTCCATGATCATTTGTGCTTATGTTGTTTCCTTGTACGTTTGCTAACCACTTTTGCATTTTCCCTATATCACATACTTTTGGCAATTTGTTTTGAGTATTCTTTAGTTGCGCTGCCTTATTACTCTGAGTTGCCTGGCCTACTTGAACTTTGTGGTGCTTGTTCCAGTCTTTCATCTTGACCTACACACTTTTGAGTTTTACCTTAAATCTCTTGAAACTTGGGTATATGTGCATGAATATATATTTCTATTTTGTTACAGCAAACCGGCTACTAGTTGTGTTGAGGCTAGTCAAGATCAGAAAATCACATATGTGTGTCGAGGTTGGTCTTGATCAGCTAGCCACCGTAGTTGTGTCGAGGTTATTTTGCAAGCACTTGTACAAGTCGTCTAAACTCAAATTTATATACCTGACCCTATGTGAAAATGATGAGAGAAACCCAATACTGAGGCATTTTATATTTGCATGTTAAATTGTTTCTTTTCTAGTCTGTAGTGTTTTTCTAATTTGACAAGTACAACAAACAACTGGGCAGAAATTAGAGCATTCAGTCGAAGACTCAAAATAAAGTGAGGATACGAGCGATATTGTATATGTATACGAGTGAATGAGTTAAACATAGTGAGGAACTGTATGAAACACCATGAATTAATAAAATGGAACAAAATATGTACAATTCAAATGTTAAATAAAAATATTTTCTTTAATAAAAATATTTATTCAAGACATACATTCTGTGTCACAAAATATTTTATTATAGCAAATATTCATATCCTGACTATGTAAAGTAAATAGCACTTATACAAACACAAATATTCATATCCTGACTATGTAAAGTAAATAGCACTTATACAAACACATTTACGGAATAATATATGTGTTGTTATTATTAAACAAAAAATCATACGAATATATTCAGCAGTTTCCAAATGTGCTTTGAAATGTTATATGATTTACATTTGCAAATTTTAAGTTGGTTATATTTGGTAAAGGATTTAACATAAAAATTTATATATAAATGAGTGGGTGGGTGGGGGATATAATTTTTCCCATTTGAAATTTCTAGTAAATTAATAATTCAAATCTATACTCTAACTGGGAAAGAAAGTTTCAAGTATTACACTTGATGTTAAGATTGGACTATTAAGTACGCAAAGACTTTGGACATAGGCCTAGGTAAAATAGATACTTGTTGACACACCTTTTTTGTAAGGCCGTCAAGATATGTAGGCCAGGCGTTCAGGACTTTATCCAAGCTTATGAGGAAGATGATAACCCACCGAGATTGGCCTACATGGGCTCGATCCACCTGAGATCGGCCTCCCTTAACTGAAACATGGGATATAAAAATGGAAGGCAAGAGAGGGATCAGATCGGTATGCCAACCTGGATCATATCGACCCGGGTATACCGACCCCGAGCCTGAAACTTCCTAGGACCTATTCTATCAGGCACGTCTCAGGTCAGATGCGATATTTCTCCTACATTGTCGGATCTTGCTACACGTGTCACACATTCAACGAAAAGAAAACCTTCATGCAGATTGAAAATCGACTCCTCCACTTCCCTACCGAACCAGGATTGAGACCACATGACATACCGAGCCGAATTTGACATCACCAATAAATAGCCCTCCGGAGCTTCTAAAAAGGAACTTTTTGTCGTTATTCTCTTTTCTACTTTTTTTTACTGAAATGTAATTGAGGGTTTGACAGAAAAAGCTCTACTGTACTCATTTTATTCAAGTTATATAAGAATATAAAGTGGACGTAGGCTCGTTAACGCCAAACCACTATAAATCTGTGTGTGCGATTGCATTTCCTCTAGTTTCCATTTATCTTTCTTCATTTATTTCTCTACATGATCTCTTCTAGGGTGTTGTCTCCCTTTTGGCATCAACACTTTGGTGCTTTCATCAAGAATTGAACATTCCTTGCATTTAAAAGTTTTTTTTTTCAATTTTTGGATCACCAAATCCAAGACGAAATCCTAGTTTTTATCATTTTTTTAGCAACAATGGTTTCCAAAGCGTCCACTCGCGTTGCTGGAAAACAACCTCAATAACCAGACTCTACCTTGCTATCAGATATTGCTCTTGTTCCATCACACAATTCTGAACCTTTGGGTTTGGCAGTCTCGGGATTGTAACACAACCGAGCCGAACATCAGGCAGGATCTCCTTCGCATGTACGACCTTCTCCATCTAATCGTGCCCCTCATCGGCATGTACAACTCGCGATGATCTCATGGAGGTGATGCTCCAACTCAAAGAAACAACAACAACATTGAACGCCCAGTCACGCGGCACCTCCACGATGGGAAGGGAGATGAACCAAATGGTTAGACAATTGGAAGAGTTTCGAAGACAGAGGGCACCATCTCTACCAAATCGCCAAGCAACATGAGGTTCCTCTTCTCTGAAGGAAATGAATAGCCAACGCGCCAGAGGAGACCATTGGAAAGAGCGAAGAACCTTTAGCAGCTTTGGTCTGGTACAATACATTCAAGAGAAGGTGCAATGGCTCAATTCGGCCCTAATGATCCAATCTTGGTCCATGAAATCAGCCACTTCCTCTTATGCACTAGTGGTTCCTCATGTATGCCCTGTAATTGACCGATGCAACCACGACAAAGAAACATTGCCCATACAACGTCCTAGGCGATGTTGCCTAACATAGGGAACGAAGGACCCAACGAGCAGAGGGTCCCAAGCAAGTCATCTTCAATGCTCCTGAGTTGACAGCTATGGTGCGACAAATCATGAACGACAGTAGGGGCTATAGAAATAAAGATTGGGGAATCGACCATGCCAGATGCCATTTAAAGATGACGTCTTGCAAGTGGAATTTCCGAGAAGGTTCAATATGCCTTCGATCAGCCACTATTCGGGCACGACGGATCCTTAACAGCGTTTGATGAGATACTCATGACAGATGGAGGCAGCAGCCTCCCCCGATGCGATTAAGTGTAAAGCTTTTCTGATATTCCTCGGTGGGGTAGCACTTATGTGGTTCATTCAACTTCCCCCGAGATCAGTCCTAAATTTCGAGGACTTGAGAGAGAAATTCTTGAACCAGTTTCGTCTACATGCCTCTAAGATAAAGCATGTCATTGCTCTTTCAACAATTAAGCATGCTAGAGGCGAATCTTTGAGAGATTATCTCAACCGATTCAACATGGCCGTAACTGAAGTGAAAAATCCCAATAATGAGACAGCTCTAATGGCCATGGTCTACGAAGTCGATAAAAAGATAGAATTTGGAAGGTATTTAGACAGAAACCTCCTACAACAACTGAGTTGTTCTATGAAAAGGCTAATATCCAACTACAACAAGAAGACGCGTAATTGGATTTAGATGAGGAGCCGAATAAGAAATTTAGAGCAATTTGGCAGTAAAACAATTTGGAGGCAGTTTCGGGAAGGTGGAGTAAACGTCAGGAATCATGGCAAATGATATAAAAACCAACAGAAGAATGGCGATGGAAACCATGGCCAGAAAGGGTATTCTCGAAAGAGACCCCGATTTCAAACGTTCAAAAGCTACACCGTACTGAATAACATGCTGGAGAATATTTACCTTAATACATCCAGTACAGTTTAATACAAGAAGCCGCCTCCGTAGGAATCCACGGAGAAGGAATGCGCCATAGGAAGGTTTTGTTTATTCCATGAGATTTACGGTCATTCAACCAATTGGTGTCGTCATCTTAGAGATATAATCGAGAGACTGATAAGATAAGGAAAGCTCGATGAGTATAAAGTTTCCCTAAGGGACAAGGGGCAGGGGAACTCAGCCCCCAAATAAGGTCTGTCGGCTCCTAGAACCATGACCCGGGAAAAGGGTAAAGGAATTGTAATAAACATCGACGTCGGAGGGCCACATCCGGTAGGTCATATTGTATGGACCATGAAACAATATGCCAATTCTGCGAAGCATATGGATGTTGGAAAGTACATCATCCCTGATGCTATTGATCCCATGAAGCAAAGGAAGACAATGACGGACGATATTGTCTTCTGAGAAAGAGAATCGACGGGGATGGAGACCCAAAGTATCGATCCCTTAGTAATTACGACCATTATTGTCCCAGCCACTGTAGGAAGGTCCTTGTTGATAATTCTGTTTAAGCAAGCTTATGACCATATGTGGTTAGAAGCAAGAGATTTGGAGCAACGCACGGGAAGGATACGTTACTTCAATGGTTCATCCACTGAGCTGGTCGGAATTATTAGTTGTCGATAAAATTGGGCGTGGGGGACCGTAGGAGAGTGCATATCCTCCTATTCCTTGTGATGGAAATAAACTCTCCGTACAATGCTTTTTTGGACTGATCGACCCTTACAGAATTTAGAGCCAGCATCGCTCCCTGGTGTCCACTCTTGAAGTTTCCAACATAGAACGGAGTCAGAATTGTCTGCAGATATCAAGTAGCTGGACGAGCATGCCACTCAACAGAATGGAAAGAACTCTACAATAAAAAAAAGTTATGGAATCAGAAGGCAACACCTCTCCTGCAAAGGAGGTGATGTCATAGCAACTAAATAAAACATTCCAGTGGGACTGTCCAGTCGGCCCGAAGACATTGATCCAAGGGAGAACGAAGAGCCGAGATGCAGGAAGGTGACTCCAAACAAGACTGTGGTAGAGATCCCGATCGATACCGACAACGTGAACAAGGTCCTGAAGATCGGATCCCACTTAGACTCCATCTAAACTAGGGAGTTGATCAAACTTCTTCGTGCAAACCTTAACGACTTTTCATGGACCCATGCTGATATGTGTGGGATATCACCATCCATCATGACCTAATTGCTCAACGTTAAACCGAAATATGTTCCTATCAAGTAGAAAAGGCGTATGCTCTGCCCGGAGAAATTGGCGACCTTGAAGGAGGAAGTCGAGAAGCTTAAAAATAATGGATTCATTTCGTATGCGACCTATCCCTAGTGGATATCTAGCCTGGTACTCGTAAAGAAAGCTAATGTGAAGTGGCGGGCGTGCGTTGACTTTTTGGATTTGAATAAATCCTGCCCTAAAGACAACTTACCACTTCCTCGGATAGATCAGCTTGTCAAACCAACCGCTGGACATAAATACCTCTGGTTTATGGATGCATATTTAGGATATAACCATATTGCGATGCACATCCCAGACAAGGAACATACTAGTTTCATAACAGATCTCGAGCTGTATTGCTATGTAGTTATGCCTTTCAGACTAAAGAATGCAAGAGAAACTTATCCGCATTTGGCCAACTGCATGTTTCATGACCAGATTGGGAAGATGATGGAGTTGTATGTAGATGACATGCTGGTGAAATCAATGCAATCGGTTGTCTGCAAGAGCTTTCAGAGATGTTTGGCATTCTTCACAAGTATGAGATGAATCTCAACCCTTTAAAGTTCTCTTTTAGCGTTGATTCAGGGAAATTTTTAGGCTTCATCGTCAACTCTTAAGGAATTGAAATTAATCCTGATCAGATTCAAGTAATCAAGGGTATCCAGGAGCCTTGGATAATCACAGATGTCCAAAGTTTGGCAGGAAAGATGGAAGCTTTGGGATGATTCGTATCCAAAGCTATAGACAAGTGCATCCCCTTCTTTGAATTAATAAAGAGAGGGAAGTGCAACTTTGCCTGGACGCTTGACTGTGTCGAAGCGTTTCAGAATCTACTCGGTCATTTGGAAAGACCACCTATTTTATCTAAAAAAGTCAACCATGAAGATTTGTTTGTATATTTGGCAGTGTCCATGCATGCTATCAGCTCATTTTTTAGTTCGTAAGAAGGTTGAGTGCAACGGCTAGTCTATTATGTAAGCAATAAGTTGGAGGGATGGAGCGTAATTACCCAAAGATCGAGAAACTTGCCTACAGTTCATTGATTGTCTCAAGGAAGCTTCATCATTACTTTCAGGCTCACCTTATCAAAGTATACACCGACCACCCTCTATGACTAGTCCTACAACAACCTGAGGCGTTTGGAAGGTTGCTCAAGTGGAACATCGAGTTGAGTCTGTTTGACCTCACCTTTATTCCACAAAAGTCTATTCGAGGAAAAGCACTGGCCGATTTTATAGCCGAATTCATGACCCTCAAGGATGACATTCCAGAGGATAACACTAGTTTCCCCAGTGTCAGACCACGATTAGACACTTGAAAGTTGTATACAAACGAGGCTCATAACGTTCGACATTCTGGCGTCGGAGTTGTTTTATGAATTCCTAAGGGACGGTCACTTTATTATGCTCTGAGGTTTAATTTCCCTGCTACTAACAACAACTCCAAGTATGAAGCCCTGATTGTCGGGATGAAACTCACGAAGGAGTGGGGGTGACATTTAGACATTTTCTATGATTCACAACTCATTGTGTTTTAGGTTCGGAAGGAGTATCAAACTCGGGGGGGGGGGGGATGACTTGTTGCCTATCTCACATGAGTAGAGGAGTTATTGGACAACTTCAATCATCATAGCATCCCCTATATTCTGAGGTAACAAAATCAAAAGGTTGATAGATTGGCAGAGCTAGCTAGCTCCAAAAGCCAAGGTGAAGAAGAAATGGTTCCAATTGAAACATTAGACACTCCAAGCATAGACCAGACGGAAATTGACCAACCCTTGGAGGCCGAACCTCAGAAAGAGTCATAGATGACCCTAATCAATAACTTCCTTCATCTTGGAACTCTCCCGGAACAAAAGAATGAAAAGAGTGCTCTCTGCGCAAAGCCTCAAGATACATCATCTAAGGAGACACGCTTTACAGGAGAGGGTTCTCAGTTCTTATGCTCCGGTGCGTGGCCGGCGACGACATCAAGTGAGTGTTACGGGAAGTCCATGAAAACAAATGCGACGCTGACACCAGAGGTCAGAGTCTGGCAAGGAAGGTGTTGCGGTATGGTTATTCCTGGCCTACCTTTAGTCACGATCAGCTAATTATTCCAAACGATGTGACAGGTGCTAGAAGTTTGCTTAGATTCCAAGAGCCTCACCATTAGAACTCGCCCAGACGGTTATCCCTTGGCCTTTCGCTATATGGGGAGTAGACATTATCAGAATCTTTGCAACCTCTAAAGGGATAGCGAAATACGCAATCGTGGCTGTGGATTACTTCACAAACTGAGTGGAAGCCAAATTTTGAACCACAATCACGATGAAACAGGTAATCAACTTTATTATCAAAAATATTATATGCCGATTTGGGTTTCCCAGGACCGTCATCACTAACAACGAAACCTAATTCGAAAGTTTAGAGTTTAGAGATTTCTTCCAACGATATCACATCGAGAAGAAGTACATGGTAGTTTCACACCCGCAGTCAAACGGATAAGTTGAAGCTATAAACAAGACTATCAAATCCATCCTGAAGAAACGATTGGAGTAGGCCAAAGGAAAATGGGTCTTTGGGTTACCCTTAGCCCTCTAGGAATACCGTACCACCCATAACACTAACACTGTCCGCACCCTTTCACCTTATCCTACGGTTCTAAGGCAGTTATCCTGATAGAACTGAAAGTTCCTTCTCATAAAGCGACATACTATGATCCGTTTACGAACAAAGCTCTTCTTCTAGAATCATTGGACATGATTGACGAGAAAAGAAAAGAAGCCAATTTGCATGCCATGGCATACAAATGAAGAGTTGCTCGATATTACAATAAGAAGGTCCAATTAAAGATCTTTGACTTTGGCAACGTTGTTTTGAAATGAGTCTTCCCGGCTCAGTCCACATGGGGCTGAAGTGGGAAAGGACTTACGTCATCCAAGAGAGGCTTGATAATGAAACCTTCAGGCTAACGGCTGCTGATGGCGATCCCCTCCAAAGAGCATGGAATGTTGATCATCTGTGGCGTAATCTTTATTAAAGGCTTTTATTCTATTTATTTCATTTATTTCTTAGCACTATAATAAGGCATGTCTCGCCCCTTGTTGTTCATAAATAAAAGTTTTTTTCCAAGCTTCATAACTATGCTTATTTATCTCAGCTATATGCTGTGATTCGACCGACATGTGATAAGAATTAAAAAAAAGGGAAAAGAAACTCCCCAACGACGTTCATCGGCTTACGTTCTAATGAGTTGACCCAACACCGTAACTGACCGGACTTGGATTGATCAAATTCGAGCTAGACATCGACGTTCGACGTGGTGATTCCCACTTTGCAAAACGTGAGGAAACACCGCCTAAACAACATATTCAACCCTTTCCCACATCTCGATGGGATGAGTATAAACGATAGGGATGTGACCTGACCATCCCTAATGGTGAACTTTACCCCTGACACGGGGGCAAAGAGACTATGCTTGGGAAAGTGTGACTTGGTCGCTTACTCGACTGACTCCATTCCTTAGAGCTTGGAGTAGGGTATATATAAAGGACAAGTGTGATAGGTGCACCAAGACTAACGGCCACTCGACTCATAACTCTAACCCTAGTTGACTTGGGAGAGTATAAAGGACGATATAACGATGTCCAGACTTACTCCATCACCCCTCGACTGGGGGCGGGAGTATAAAAACCTAAGGACCAACGTCCAAATTAACTTAAGGTGTTGGTTACACAGGCATAAACCAATAAATCAACTTTGAACATGACTCGAGTAAAACTAGTGGTTCCAAGTTTACTGGGGGCATGTACACCACACAACACCTGACATCGTGATGCTAGTAACTAGTACTTGCAATTCATTACTTGGCTTAGCAGTATTCTGATTGCGAGTACAATGAATGGAAAGAAATATATAAACATGCAAACACATTACATAACAGAAACATTGCTTCATTAACAAAATGTTGGTTTATACAATGTGCAAGACAAAAACGCGAGGGCTACACTTGCAACAACATGCAAAGGGCCTAAAAGAAAATACAAATGACGATTCAATTATGCCTCCGATGACTTATCATCAAACTTCTTCTTCTCCTCCATCCCTTTCTCCTTCTGCTAAGCCAAATCAACGATCTCCTCAACAGTAAGGGACTTCCTTTTCTTAGACTTACTGCCAGGGGAATCAGAAACTTATGGCGTAGGAGCTTCATGCTTTCTCTTTTGGCGCTTAGTAGGTGGAGGGGGAAGAGCCTTCTCGATTGGCAAGACCACACTGGTAAGAGATACCATTTTGAGAGGAGGAACTGGCAAGGGACCTGATGTGGTCTCGATCTTCAGCTGTACAAGCTGCCCTACCTGCTTTAGTTGAGTTTCACCATGCTCAAAGGGCTTGTCCAATTGGTCTACTTACCGATCGTAGCATATTAATCGCCATAACCTTGTGAACCTTTGTCTTCGAACCCTTTTTTGGTGTCAATCATGCCCTCGTCTTTATTGGGATCATCAACAAGGGGAGTTTGGCTCATTGATAGCTTTCAACTAGGGCTCGGACAAGTCCTATACTGGACGGGACCTATAGCAGGAAGAGAAAGAACAATTAATCCTCCAAGAATGATAAGGGATTCAGTTAAAGGCTTGTAAATTATCTTGAAGATTGGCGAAGTCAAAGAGAATACCTTCTGTTGAACCATCTCCGGTGAGCCCCGGGGTCTCGGTCATTTTTGTGATGGACGTCATTGGTTTCGGCCTTGTCGGAGCGGGAAAGTCAGGGTGATACTCTTCCACCTCCCTAGACTAGGAGATTGCAGAGGAAGAGCAAGAGTTGATATCAATTATATATTTCCTTTAGTTTGACGTTTTCCGGCATCCTCAACCTCCTTTTGCAGTCCCCTCCCTTTTGCCAAACGCTCAGGCTCGTTTCCCCTCAAGAACGCTTTCATTAATGCCTCCTCATCGATAGTCTCAGTTTTTAGCCTGCACTTCTACCCTCGACTAGTTCACTCCAGGCATCATCTTGGGTAGTGGGGTAGTCGTCCACCCAGGATACATCACGATGGCGAAGGACTTGAGAAAAAAATAGGATGAGAGGCCCAACGTCATCCATCTCCAGTTTAGCATCGGCAGGTTTTTTCTAGCACAGGCTTTTCAACTTTAAATTTTGCCTTAGACTTGGAAGCCACTTTTAAAGCAATATTAGCGTTCCCTTCAGTAATTTATGCCCTACTCTCTGCATCGGCCAGCTTGGCCTTTAGATCGGAAACCTCCTTCTTAAGGGTGGTCTTCTTAAATCGTGCCGGAGTGCATGCGAATCTTAAGTTGATATTGTCAGTAGTGACATTTTTGCACTCCTCCTTGAGAGCCGTTATCACCTAACGATTAACATCGAGCTCTATGTGGAAGCAGTGTTATAGCTAATCATGCGTCTTCTTATACTTCTCAGCTTCTGCTTTATCTAATTTCAACTTGCCCTCTGCTTTTGTTAACTCTTTCTCAGTGACCTGTCTACCCTACATGTCGCATCCCACAAGTGTATTTGATTGTCTAAGTCTTGGTGGAGGTCCCAAATGATTTTAGACAACTTCCGAGAAAAATTTCACATCTCTTTGTAATGCATGTCGATAAAGTCTATCTTTTTCTTAACATTGTCAGGCCAATTTTTGGGGACTGGTTGGAGTTTAGGAACAAAGTGCTTATGCCCAAAGTGATACCGAGGAAACTATTCTTTCAAAATTTTCATCCTCTCGGCAGTAGAAGCATCAAGCACGATGGGCTTTGAAGTTGATGTCATAGTAGACTTGTGCTTGGTTGGAACAACCATCGTACTATCCTTATCCTCAGACTTATCCTTGGGTCTGAATGTTTCTTCGAAGGTTTGTCTTCCGACAGCAACTCTTTCGGAGGAGGAGGAACTTTAGTGTTTGATTTATCCCCTTCACGAGGACCATAAGAAATCTTGTGATTGTCAATATCAGCGCAAACTGGGGAGCGAGAGCGCGAGTGGGGATGATACTTTTGTTGATGATGCCTTCTTTCTCTTCCTCGATCCTCCCTGTCACGATCTTTTATATATCCCTTCTTGGGATCAGAATAAGTTTTATATTAGCTGCTGCGAAGCTTCTTGGGGTCATACCCTTGATGATACACGGTTCGTGCAAATCAAAGTAAACCAGAATTAAACCTAGGAAAGGAAATGGGAAATTAGTGATGTGACATGCAGTGCGGGTGACGTGAGTGTCCTAGTTTATCCCCCCCTTGACAAACTAGTAGTCAACGCCTTACTAATAGGCTTAATCTCTTCATTTGTAGATGTAATAGGCTCTCTATTAGGCGATGGAAAGAATGATTGAGAATCGGTGTCTGTAAAATGGTATTGCTCGGACGGAAGGGTCAAACTTTCCAGACCCTTGAAGGGATCATCATAAGAAAGTGATCCACCCCCTTGCATTGGTGGTGCTCTAATTGTTCTCTCGGAGGCAGGGTGTTTGTCAATGCTCCACAACTTCCTTTTGAGTAGTGAGGGATTCCTCTGTTATGGACTTCATGGGAAAGGATGGCTAATGACCTTCTTTGATCGCCTTGTCGCGCGACTTCTCCTTAGTCTCTTTTCCAAATCCTGACTAGTCCTAGGAAGGTCCGCTTCTCTAATAAGTTTTTTCCTTTTAGCAGCCTTCTTCCCCAAGGCAAGCGATCGAGTCACGAAGACTGCAACACCTACGACGGAGGGTTATCTTGATTATTCCTCGACTGGGGCGACATTGGAAGGCAGACTCGTTGGCTCCCCGATTGGGGGCACATTCATTGAAGGAAAAACAGCGGGGGGCAGGAGCACCACCTAAGCACAAGGCCAAGTCGGCACTAAGCAAGTTGAAACGTTGAAGATATTCATCCACTATGCATCTTATAACGGTCTGCTCACTTATGGGAATGTTCCTTAAGATATTTAGATGAGAAAGAAACTCATCGTCAGTTGGCTTCTCTGGATTGTCACCTGTAATAAAGCATCACCATTCGAATCTACTCATCAATACTCCAAGAAGTGGTTATGAATCAAGAACTTACGACATTCTATCCATCTTCGAGCGCAACCCTCTTGTTGTGGGAAATATAACCATTTGCGTCCAAATGTTGCTCAGTTTACTTGTCCCTTCAGTTACTACCTGCCTCTTCGCGGCAGATTCGAGAAAGAGGAAGGATGGGTTGTCTTTTCGATATTAAATTGAAAAGATAAGCAATGTCATTGAATGAGGGTTCACGATACAAGTGATATCCCTAGAGCACATATAAGGAAAGAGGGTATGCATAAGCCATTGGATGTAGTAGCATGGGAGCAATATCCATACGGCGAAGGAATTCGACAATGTAAGGGTTAAATGGTAGAATGCATCCCACTGTGCACATTTGCTTGTTGATGGTCATGACACTCACATGAAGATTGTGTGTAGTGTCATCTGGAGTAGGAACCCAAATTCTTTTGAAGTATATCCTATGCTTGGTATAACGGCGCAGCAACTTTGGCTCATCCATGCTGGAACGATGAGAAGTTGTAAGGTTATCCAAGAACACGGTGTTAACAAAGGTATCGGGAGAACCTTCCTCCATAACTTCGTCTCCTGAAGACGGTTCTTCCCCTGACCAAGAAGACCTCGCTTCGAGATCACGTGCTTGGACTTTATGAGTTGAATCTTCATTAGTGTCTGTGTCCGAATTGAGTTCTATATTGGGGTCTTAGAGAGTGTCTTCCCTCTCCTAGCTTTGGAATCTCTTATTTTGTACCTTCTCATCATCTTCGCAATGCTATATAATGAAACTGTGCATGGTTAGAGCAAATAACCTGAATTTCCTATGTGTGTTCTAGTGTCATGCACGTAGTGGTCGTGTACATGCATGATTGAAAGAAAACCATTAGGAATATGAGGATAATTCGAAGTCATGTGTGGTCAAGGCTATGCACAAGTACAAACGTTGTGATGGGCTCTATCATAACTATCCAGGTGTTGGATGAAATTCATAAATTTTCTCAAGATTACTTGGATTGGAGGAGAGTGGGAGTCGCTTCAGATTGACATACCTTGGGTCGGTAGATCTGGCTCAGAGTGCTTCGAATCAGCAGTACTGATTCGAGTTGGTAAAAGTAAGAGAACTGGGCTTTCAGATCGGCCTAAACCCAGCTTGAGCATAACCTTCACTGAACCTAATGCTCCAACGTTTTTCCATTCTATCCTACCATGGGCAGAACATTACCTCTACCTCTATCCCACCTTCTCCTCCACTGAATCATGTAGACCCATAGTAGTTCTTTAATCTCTACCTCTCCTCCTTACTCATCATCATCTTCATAACTCCAAGCGGATCCATGATTGAGTCGACCCGAATCAGGGAGGGTGCAAACTTTTTTGACCCTTTACGTATGCTTCGCCTGTTTGGGCAATGTCACCGCCATGACGTCACCTCTCGAGGACCTGAGACTGCGCACCACTCCCATCATCGTCGTCCCCCAGCGCCAACAACAGTGGTAGGTGTTATTTTCAAATCAAGAAAGCGATAATTCGAGATTTGAAACAGCACTGGGAAAAATTGAAGATTGATTAAATTTTTAACCCACCTAGGTCGATTAATCTCGAAGATTACGAGGACTGAAAGCGGATTTGGCAGTAAGGAGTCTGATTTTCAGAAATTTTTCTTCTCAGGTTGGTGTTTTAAAAAAAAGAGTGAGAAAGTGAAGTAGGCCCAATATGTATAGTAGAAACTGAAGACTATTAGACTTCTTCTGATGGGACTGACTGGCCAGGGGATATACTGATCCAAATGAACAATGCATACCGATCTGATCTAATAAAAAATAAAGGAAACGAAGAGGGGGTGGAAGTGAACGAAGAGTATACTCCATTTCAAGAACCTATTCGCCTATTCACATGCGATCAAGAACTCAATTTATTTCATGCTCGACTTGCACGACGGAATGACGCTGTTTGGTAATGACTCATGTGTGGACCATCACACATGGAAGTAAACAACTCGACATGACTTGGCCGTGTGATCAACACATCTAATCCCTTGATTCAATAAGGTTTAAGTATTCACTTGTGTCTCCCAACTTCTTTCATCAATGACTTTGGTCTGAAAAACGTTATCGGGCACAGTGCGAAGATTGACTGGCTATTTTTACATGTGAAATTATCTGAGTATCGTGACTTCTCCAAAGGGTTGCGACTGTTCAGCAAAATTTATCTTCTGAAAATTGATGATTCCTTGAGAAACGCGATTCAATGGGTTCAAAGCACATCCAATCAACGACGCTATGTACTTCGGGGGGCAAAATGTTGACATGCCTTTTCGGTAAGGCCGTCAAGATATACAGGCCAGGCGTTCAGGGTTCGACCAAGCTCATGACGAAGATGACAACCCACTTAGATCGGCCTGCATGGGTTTGGCCACCTGAGCTCAGCCTCCCTTAACTGAAGCACAAGAGATAGAAACGGCAGGCAAGGGAGGGATCGTATCGGTATGCCGACCTGGATCATACCAACCCGGGTGTACTGACCACAAGCCTGAAACTTCCTAGGACCTATTCTATAAGGCACTTCTCAGGTCAGATGGTCGATATTTCTCCTACATTATCGGATCTTTATACACATGTTATACATCCAATGAAAGGAAAACCTTCACATGGATTGAAGACCAATTCCTCCACTTCCTTACTGAACCAGGATGGACGCCACATGGCATACCGAGCTGGATTTGACATCACCTATAAATAACCATCCGAAGCATCTAAAAAGAACTTTTTGTCGTTATTCTCTTTTGTACTCTGTATTACTGAACTGTAATTGAGGGTTTGAGAGAAAAAGCTCTATTGTACTCATTTTATTCAAGTTAAATAATATAATGTGGACGTAGGCTTTAACGCCGAACACTATAAATCTATGTGTTTGATTGCATTTCCACTAGTTTCCATTTATATTTCTTCATTATTTCTCTACATTATCTCTTTTTGGGTGTTGCCCCACTTTTTGGCGTCAACAATACTAAATACTATATGTATTAGATAGATATAGATTCACACTTCAGTTGCTTGAAATTGATTCTGGTGGTGACTGCAACGTTATCGGTATCTATATATAGGTTTCAAAAGTGTGATAAATATATAGTGTCAAATGAGACCTTAAGTGAATACTTGAAAGCATATTGAATGTGACAACCTTGTTTTCTATGATAGAATTATATGTGCAACGAATAAAATTAGGGAGATTAAATTAGACCAATGACGATTAATTATTTAAAAATGCATTTATTTTAGTGGAAGTTAAATGAAATAATAAAATGAACGAATGTTGAATTAAGTATAACTTACCATTACCAAAATGAAAAGTGTTCCGAGAGGGATGAATTAAAGTGTATTTACAACTAGGAACCAATTTTATGAATTTATCTGATTTTTAATTTAAACATAGTGGTGATTAAGTAAGTGCTTAATTGATTTTAAAATAACTCAAGCCCAATAAAATAAGGCAAATGAAACAGTCGACCCTATTATATTTCTCTTATATATTCGTTCTCTTTTATATTTGGTTAGACTATCTTTTATCTCTCTTTGCCTTGTTTCCTGTTGGAAAAAAAAAGAACCAGGGTTTTAAATCCCTAATTGAATCTGCCCCTCTCTAGTCCATTTAATTGATTTGAAATATGGTTATCTCCGGTTACTTCGAGGATCGTTTGCTCTTGCGGTGATCTGTCGAGATGAAATTTCTATAGCTAAATCTATAAATGATTTCTGGACCTTTTACGATTAAAGCTTGCTTGACCTTCATTGATTCGATTTCATATTGTTGCTGATGATGTATTGGGTATTATATTGACTTTGAAAGATAATTATATCTCTGATTCATTTATGATTCGGTCCTGATACTATATGATCTTATCTGTTCGACTTTCATGTGTTTGACTTAGCTTTTGGCTTGATATATCAGCTTGAAATTGTTGATTGTTTCAAACCAATTTTCAAAGTTGATGATTTCTATGTTCCCCTGCATATTCTTTTGTTCAAATAAAATTCATCCCTTTCTTATGGTCATTCTAATTTATTAATGGATAAGAACAGATATTTTCAACTTGATATTTTATTTGAATTATATTCCTTTCTTCAACTTTGATAAAGGAAACATATGTTGAACTTTATTTTCTCATTACTTGTTCTTTTGTCCTGTAAACACGAAATTGATATTGTATCTATTTTTGTTCATGTGTGTTTGCTATGTCCGTAAAAATTTTGATCATGCATGCATATTTGTGACCATACTTGGTGCCTTGCCATGCTGGACCTATCTCTTTGAGTCTGCAAGTCACAGCCTGACATCCTACAAGTGAATAAAATTGGATTTTCACCAAAATCTTTCTTCATGTAATTTACTCAGGTTTAGATTCATCAAAATCTTATCATAGTAAGATGTACAACTTACATTTTCTAATTTAGGCCATATGATATGTTTGGTTTTTGCCTTTGAGTAATAATTTCAGTTAACAATGGATGATTAGTGTAAACTTAGGTTATAATAAAATCCTTGTCTGTGTTTATCCTTGTGTGTACCAAAATATTTGACATTACATTGGAATCATGTGAATTTGGTTCTACATTATCGTCGGGGTGTGCCAACACAGGCAGTAGAAATTGCGCAGGAAATTCTGTTGTTGCCTTGTATTCCACAACCCATCTTTATGAATTTCTTTAGTTTTATTACTATTTTTAAGGTGATGATGTAATGATGCTTAGATCATATTCTAGGATAAGTCAAAAGTATACAAAATCCATAATTCAGATCATGAATTTCATGTTGATTTCTAATGTTGTTTCCTTGTGAATTTCACATGCTTCGTTATGAAACAGTGCACGTTTATTCAACGGTTTATAAAAGAAATTTTTCTTATATATAATATACCATTAGCTTTGTGAAAAATAAGATTTTGTATGTTTTTGGTTCATAAAAATTAAATCGTCTCAAGGCAATAGTAAAAAAGTCATATCTTCTAATTATAAAGATTTTAAGGAAATAATCCAATTGTTTTCTAAATCTTTTTATAAAATTTGTTTTCTTAAAACTGATTATTTTACGTATATAAAATCATATGTTTCTGCACTTGTGGTTTAAATGGTTTAGTTCGCGTGGTATGGGACACATAGACTAATTTATATAGGTAATTTCCTAACTCGACGATCGAAGATATTTGATGTTTTCCTTGTGTGAAGTAGGCTAGCTTATAGTAAATCCAGTAGTGAAGACATACGGTATGTGATGTATTGTTTTTGTTATTTGAATTACTATTTCGGGGGTTTGTGACACATTCTCTGAATTTATTATTGTCGGTAATTGGACTAATGGGTCCTTAGTACACATATATAGCTGGTAGGCGAATCTGGATTGGGTGTCCTATATGAGACTGGTGGGTCTCTAGTGTATAGTACCTGACAATACGGTGGGCCATATATTGGACTCGTGGGTCCTTATTTATAGCTGGTGGGAGACTTGGACTGGTGGACCCAAGTTTTATATTATTACTGCTTTCTAAATTTCTTTGTGCGATTTCTAGAATTTCGGTAACTTTGAATGTTTTCACCTTGTTGATGGTGTTTATCTTTTATATAGCTGATGGGCTATTAGTGTTTAGTTGTTTAGGGGATTTCATTCATATGATTTAGAACTCTCTAACGATATCTCATGGTGTGTAATGGTGATTTCCTTCATATGGTGTTACATGGCCACTATATTAATTTCGCTTAGCGTATGGGCTTAACAAAATGTGTCAAGTATAAACCATTAATCTTGAGTTGTGATATCATTCCTTGTTTCATTGTTATTTACGACATCGAATATTTGTTTCGTAGCTTTCCTCTTTTGGGAGAATAAGAAAAGTCATTCTTGTGTCATTATCTAATTCGTGAGACATCTTATATGTCGATCAAGGTTAACATCTCATGAATTATGAATTATTTTGAGCTAATATGATTCCTTTTGTCCAAAAAGGAATTCCTATCTACATGTTATAAAATTAATTTATCGTTTGATAACTGATATGTTGAAGCGAGATTAATCTTTGTATTTAATACTCAGTCAGATCGAGTTGTTTTAGGTAAATATGTAGATTCGAGCCTGCTTCATAGTCGGCCTGGCAATACCTTTTAAGAGCTACTTCGCGGGTCTTGTGTTAGTACATTAGATTCACCTAATATATATTTATCGAAACTCATTGTAGTATATATTTGTAACGGTGCGACTTTCGATGACTTCGGAAGTCGTGTCATTATTAAAGAAATAGAAATAGGTAGAGAATAGAACTAAGAAAAAACATCATAATCTCACAGCGGAATTTAACAAAATATAATGTCATATAATATATTACATATCAGAGTCTAATACATCATAGTATGTTTCATCAGAATACATCATTATACATGATTACGGGCCAATACAACATACAAACTCAATACTGAGATATAAATATAACTACTAAGCTGATTAATGGGTTCCCAATCCAAAATAATCCAAAAGGTTTCCATTCATTACCTGGATCCCTGTCTACCCATAATAATTGTTATAAGTACCCAAGATTTTTAGGAAAACACAGATAAATAAATTATAGGTCAGTCACAGGGCTTGTGTGACGCGTGTGACGCCCCAGAAATTTAGACCAGTCAAAATTTACCGGAAACCCTTTCCATTCAAAAACAAACAATGACAGCTACTACTTTATTTGAATAAATATACAACATCACTAAATGCATTGGGTAGAATTTTAATACTAATCAGAATATTCATTAAATCCACAAGGTGTGCTTAAGTACGAAATAAGCATAATTACCATACATCTATGATTGTGCAACTCTGATGAGATGGACATCGATATTCTTTCCTGCACACTCAATAAACACGTTAGCATGGCTTAAATGATAAACATGAAAGATGCACCATTACAAGATGAAATATCAAGTAATAAACAAAAAATGCTTTATTAATGAAGCAGCTGCATCACTACCACTTATGACTGCCTACGTACCTTTATCTAATTGGGTAAGCAATTAGATACAAGATCAAGCCAATGTAGTTCTTCTTTATAAAACATTTAAAATTAATATTTACTTCCAAAATACTCTTTATATCAAGTAAGGATAAAACACTCTGCAAATACACATTTTGAAATATATCTATATATCTCTTATAGAACTTCTTTTCAAAAGATAAACATCTTCTGTTATAAATACCAAGAAACTCCTTTGTGATAAAATAAATCTTAACTCCAAACTAATCGTCAAGAAAAGGTATACTTGAAAATAGTGTTATACATAAAACATTTGTCAAAGCAATGCATTTCGATAACGCAATTATGGCTATCAAACCTTAGGTATTCATTGTATGTCCCAGTCCCCTACTAATCCTTATGTTCTTGTTTTCAGGAATTTATGCAAGTGATGCTAAGTCATTAATGTCCTCAATCATCAGCCGTATATGTTGTTTTCTTACCGAAGTAAAGATTGCAGTCAATATAGTATGTTGAAGTCATGTGCAACATTAAACTAAAACACAAGTTTAAGAAATAAGTAATTGTTTAGGCGATGAGTATACTCACAGTACTCCTTGCTATCTTCATGCAAAAGCTTTGTAGAACATAATACAATACTTATCATCACCCCAAAGCAATCAAATGTCTTCCTCGAATTATCGAAATTTGCAGAATTCACGCCAACATGCTTTGTTCTCGGTTTTGACACATTTTGACTCTTTTTTTTACTTTGATTTAACATCCCTAATTTTGGCAATTTGTTTATAATACTATGAGGAAGCTCAAGTCCAAATTTAAGAGGATTTGGAACTGTTTACCATGGATTTATACTCAAAACAGTTATTACAGCGTTTCTGTTACGCTGTGAAAAGTTCTGGGTAGTTTATAATGAATTTAGATGAAAAACGGCTACTATAGCGATTCTGGGGCACTATGAAAAGTGTTGGCATGGAATAGTGTCAGAATAAATAATTCAGAGAAAAGATTGCATTTTTCTGAAATGCCATGAAAAGTTCTGGCATTGGTATAGTGCTTCATAAATAATTTAGAGAAAAGATAGTGTTTTAAAACGCTACAAAAAGTTCTAAAATTCAGATTTTCAGCTAGTTTTTCGGAAAAATGTTTGATGATATTTATCTATGATAAAAATAGTTTTTGACTCCAAATTTTGTACAGTAAGAAGCTCTCTTAGTCTACTTAGTTCCCATGAAAATAAATCCTTAAAATTGTTTATCAATTTAATATATATAATTTGACGATACAAGGCCCTTTTAACATGTCCATTTTAGGTAGATTTTACCTGACTTTGCATCCAATTTTCGGGTACACAATCAATTGAAATAGAAAAAGTGGTCCAAGCAAAAGTTGAAGGCCTTTGAATTAGCTTTCCAGATTGATAAAAAAATCGAAATTTCATCAACAATTGCAAAAGTTATGCCCAAAATACCAAATGTCATTTTCGGTGATTCGGGTTCTATCGTTTCTTCTTAATTTTCACAACTTTTCTTCAAAACAAGAAATGAATACATGAACTTATATAGTTTTTCTCAACTTAGAATTGAAGATTGCACTTATATTTATTTTCTTAGCTTCTCCTAAACTTGTCCTCTTTATCTTATCTTGTTTTTTTTTTAATGAATGTATGAAAGAAGTGAACATTTCCACCCCTTATATAGTATTTTTCAAGGCTAGTTTGGTAATTTAGTTTTGGACACTTATCCACCTTATCTTCATGCAAGATTTAGGATGTAGACACATATCTCCATAGGTGTCTTTAGATGTTTCTACACATGGACACCTAATGTGCTTATGTGTCTTTACCTTATTTACTTACAAGACATGTGTACCGTTCATTTGATGACACATGTCCTATCATTTTAAACCATTTTTCAAATTATAGAATATGTACCCATATAACATTTGTATTTTATTTATATGTTATGTATATACATATATGTGTTATTATATTATCACCACATGCACATGATGTTCTATCAACTTTTAACAAGTAAAATGTCGTTTATCTTTAAAACTGTTTTCGGTTACATTATTGATATTTCTTCGAACTACTTATCTTTGTAAACAAAAATTCAACAATATGTTTTCTCATTAATTATTATTTATAAAGGGATTTAATTGAGGTTATAAAACCGCTTTTATAATATTAAATCCAAGATTTAAATATTTAAATAACCTCGATATTTAAATATATAATGCCTGAAGTTTCAGGTTGTTACAACTGGTGCGAGTAAACAATTTTAAAAACAGCTTGAAAACAAGTAAAATCTCATATGTCCATGTTGTTAAAACAGGATGGGTTTTTCTCTTATGAAAACAGATTGATTTAACTTTAGAAAACCTTTCGAAAGAAAAGATAATTGTAAGACCGACCCACACATAAACATGGATGGATTTTACTTTATGATAACCTATAACATTTTTTATATCAAAATCATCTGATATTATAATAATTTTTATCAAATAAATAACCATTTGGCGGAACGCTTACATCTCATGCTCCACATACATAGTATAAAATCAAAAATCGCGGGCGCTGATTGGAGATTGGGTTCCGACTATGATAAGGTATGGAACCACCTGCCGATCAATGTACTCTAAAGGGGATACACTGGGGTTCAACAAGAACATCTTGCCGCATGGCCAAACATGACTGGTCACTCATTCAACTTGAGTGGACCGAATGTATTATCATCCATGGTGGTAGCTAGCCAACCGTTTCGAAAGCTGCTACTGCGAAAGAATAAGAAGACAAAAAGGAATTTCTCTAGATGGTGATAATATATGTTGATTGGGTGCAAACTAACTAGCCATGTTGCTTGCCCGATTTTTTTCATTTCCTAGTTGTGGGGCTTGAGGCCACGCTTACCTTTTTGACATGTCACTTCTTTAATTACTTTGAATGCCACATCGTCATATTTGTCAGAACACATTTATTTTCGCAAAAAAATATTACAGGCATAAAGCTAAGAGAAACGAATCCCTCCGCCACCAATGTGATATATTTAAGAAAAGTCAATGGGTAAGATATGATAGATATACTCTATCAAACATCTGACCATACAAGTTGACCTGGGACTGGAAAAACAGAAGGCACTACTCTGTAAATCTATCTTAGGAAATTTCTACCTAGGATAAACAAAACACTCCTTACATAACTCCGTCTTCAATAATCTTCAACAATCTCTGACACATACGTATAAACCGAATTGAAGTGGAATATAAATTCCGGACTCTTCGAAATGATCAGCGTAATGTCTTTCAAGGTCAGACTGTACTTAAGGAATCCGACTTAAATAAATCATTATTTTATTTTGAAATCATTTCTTGTTTGTAAAATGATTATCGACTAAAATCAACTAAATTAACGAGTTCATCACAATATTATATATTAATGATCAACTATTGTCCATAAATCACGACTATCTATTTACTATAGTTCAACAACTTAGATATTCTCTATAATCCGGTTACGGGAATAATGAAATATGTATGCTTTCCTTATTATTTAAATTTATTCAAAAAGAAAATTTTAATTATAAAACTTGATGTATATATATGATTGTATATATATATATATATATATATATATAATTTCTAGTTTTAGAAAGATAACAGTTATCGACTTACATCAATTGAAATAACAATTCAATATTTTAAAATCACTTTGGCTTAATACAAATGATTTTCATAGGTAGTTGATCACCTATCTAAAATGTCAACTATAATTCAATACCTTTGTATTATTATCTCATTCATGTATATAAACAGACAACATGGCTAATCACACTGCACTAATCACTTGTATGCAACACAAAACACCTATTGATTCTATCTCCAAACTCTGGTTTTCCCTCGAACATCCCTACAATAATTCCACAATCTAACTGAACTTGCCATTAAAACTCTGATCCAAGAATTTGCCTCCAGCTATCACTTCTGGCCACTGAAGTTCGTCCCACTCGAGCCACACCTCTGTGATGACCTATGACACTGATCCCCCTGGTACACAACCTCCTGGTGCCACCGTGGCGGTGCAGTTCCACCAAGATTCAACCGTTACAAAAAGTACCCAAAACCCCTATCGACCTCACACGCCTCTCTAGGCTCCACGCCGTTGATCTCGATCGTCTGGATCGTTGGAGCTTTCCCCAAATGCAATTTCCGTTCATCACGTCATACCCCAACATTCCCATACTTAAAAATCATGAAATAGGTGTTAAAATGCATGATTTTCTTCTACGAATTCATTCATATGCCTGAAACATGTTTTTACATTGGTCAAAAATTCATGTTTTAAGGTCTGGTTACAGTAAAGTGGGTATATATAGAGACATACATAACTATTTTATTTGAAACTACTTTTACTATAAACTAGGGGCATGTACGAATAACTATCATGTAGAAAATAGATGCTAAAACTTGTTTAAATTTAAGGTGTGACTTCTATAAAATAAAGAGGGTAATTGGGCTTTTGTTCATATATAAATATAAAGACTGTTACGTGTTCATCTACATGTGTTTATGCTATCATAATCAATATACCAATGTTTATAGATAATATACTACATACCAAAACATATATACAAACTAAACATCTTATATACATTTAATATTAATAAAAATAAAGATTTAATAGAGGATAAAAAGTGAGTTTACTCACTATTGTATCTCTCCTCTGTTCATAGAATCTGCTGCTTGGTTTTATCACCCAGATTCAATTGTTTAGCATGAGAAGTGTAGGGGTTAATGGGTGTATTTATTGGCATATCTTAACATTAAACAATTAGCTTTATTAAATGGTTGTAGGATCTTTTCCCTTACAGACAAAACATTTGACGTAAAGGCACATTTAAGCTTCAGGCCTTTAGTTTTTTCAAATTCGATTTGTTTTCAGAGATCACATGTGACGACCGCCTACAACCCCTGCACTAAATAAGAGGAATTATGCGCTGAAAGGTGTTCACGATAGCTATGGACGATCATAAGAGTAGGTAAACACAAGCGGAACATATCGTAGAACTCACAGCGCAAGGATAAAGTATAGTAGAAAATATACAACATGAAATAAGAGTAAAGCATCACATAACAAACTTTTGAGACTTTCATAACATCTTGAAAGATTATCCAAACATTATAGGAAATACCAAAGTTTGTACATAAGGCCTCACTACAACACTCATAGAGCAACTCAAACATCGGAAACAGAAATACTAGATAGTAATATAACTGGTACATACGCCTCCAGCTCGCCTTCGCACAGCAGCTTCGCTCTCACTAATCACCTATCACCTGCTACTTAGTCTGCCCATCCACAACCGGATGAATAACCCAAGGTAATAAGAGGAAACATAAAACCTTGAGTTAGACAACAGTCTTAGTGAGCGATAAAACAGCTAAACATACTTCAACAATAAAGTATATGAGAATGGATAAATAAACATACTAATCTACCCACAACACCAGAGAAGAACTCAACCCAATCTTCCCCACATCGGACAGTCATAGCCTTTACAATAAACAATTCAACTGTTCATCCATGGAAACCAAAACACCCATTCAATCCTAGTAAAGAACTCATCTCATCAAGATTATATATCTCATATAAACCATCCTAATCGAATTCAACATCCATAAAGCACAAGCCCCAAAGGCCTAAACCAATATCAAACAAGCACCCAAGGAACATCTCCTTTGACGTTGGACAATCTACATGAGAAGGTACAAACAGAGCAACCAAACAATCAAACATCCATGACTGACTTGGTTATCACTGCCAATCCTGCTTTGAAACCATCGTTAATCGTATGACGGCCAACCTTGCCATATGTCAAGGCTAATGGTAACCCCAGTTCTAGCGTAAACTTCATATGCCTTTCAACGATATGTATGTCCAACCTTGACAACTAGGCCTTTCAATGATACCCAGGGTACTCGACCTGCAACCGATATTTTAGGTGCCCCTATCGTACCCTTGCTTTGAGCCTACTAGAACTTACGGCAATGATAACTTCTCGGCCTTCTCATCTCTGGTCATCCAACTCAGCGACTTTTCATAGTCCAAGCAACATTCTCGAGCAACCATTATCCGCTAACTCATGACCTTTGAGTTGTTACATTATTTATTTTCTACACCGATCAACGAACACCTTTCAACACTTCGAACTTTCCTACTTGAATTTACATCGAAGTCACACCATCACTGAGCCAATTACATCATTGCGCTGCGACTAGGGTTCGGGGGGTTGCCCCTGAAAAATATATTTTTTAGACCTTTCGTTCAAATCTGAGTCGAACCCAACTACGCTCGCTCGACCCAACCACTTCTGGCTCGCTCGACCCAACCCGTCGTGACTTGTTCCCCAAGACATTAATTTGGACCGACCGACCCTACCATGAGCGACCCAAAATCTGCACCACTCCAATGCAACTCCGATTTCGACCAAAACTTTGCCAAGCGGAAAATCTGACGAAACCAACTCGTCCAACTCATCAAATATGGCCACAAACATGGTATGAAACCATTATTACCATGAATACAACGATTTTCACCAAAATTATGCAAATCACTCCAAATATCATGATAAATGAACATATGAACTAGATTGCGGATCTAACTTGCATAATCATATGAAATGGCATAGTAATTACCAGTTTAAATTTACTAAGTTGGATCCTATGGTGATTCATATGAAAATGGACTTATCATGGTATAAATATATGGTTAAACACTTGAATTTAATGAAAAACATGATCAAACATTCATATACTTCGTTGAATCTATGTGAGAGATGTAAATCACTCGCCGATTCGCCAAATCAAGCTAAAATCAATGTATTAAGATTCTGGACAGCAAGCAACTTGAACCAAACCCCTTGATTTGATGAACTTACACTTCAAATGATGTAGATCTAGCCTACAATGGTGTAGATCTTCAATTTGCTTCCTTAGATTTTGATTTTTAATAGTGGAAAGGTGTTAGAGGAAGGCGGAACATAAGCCACCGAATGAGAGAATGGAGAAACTAAATCATTTCCCATATCCCTCACCCCCTATTTATACCCTTCCATCAGCCCACTAATGGGCCTTCTAAAATCAGCCGATTATGGCTCTCAAAACCTGAACAGCCAACTGAAAAAACCTTAAAAAAGTGATTCCTCCCAAACCGCTGAGCTAAAACTTTAGTATAACCATTCTACGAAAAGGCAATCATCATTTCCTTTCCAATTGCACAGGTCTCTCCACCTAATTCGGCCTGAGTCAAAACTTATGACCTGTACAAGACTGACAAGGGAAAAATGATCACAAACAAAATTGGTAAAAATTATGGACATGTCTCACATCCCCATAAGCAACATATTAAAATATGAGAAAGATCCAACCCTTAGGGAATAAAATAAAAATATTTTACGATCCTCCGATACGTAAAATGCGGGCTATTACATTCTCCCCTCCCCCCCCTCCCCTCCCCCCCTCCCCTTTTAAAAATTTCTCCCTCGAAATTCCAAGCAAACGGAAGCTACTATAATAATTCTGCATGTCTATCATCCATGAGAAGCCAATTCTATCATGCAACTAGTAACCATCAAGCCATGCATCCATATCCTGATCCTAGCACACAGAATTCTATCAAACAAAAACAAGATACAACGATGATACGATATCAAAGGGTCCTACAGACGAAAAGTTCGGATGAGTCGCCCTCACGCTCTCTTCCGTCTCCTACGTGCTATCATCGCCATCTTCATTCTATTGTACCTTGACTACCTTAACCGTCTTCCTCCTAGGTTGTTTCGGGTCATTTCCCACAACATGAAGCGGCTTATGAGGTTTCATAACTACGATTTGTACTCCTAGGTCTCCGTACTGCTCTGGAGATACCACCACATTCGAATCATGCACGAACTTCCGTAGAAATGACACATGGAAAACATTATGCACACTCGACATCTTCTCAGGTAACTCCAATCTATATGCGAGCTTTCAAATTCGCTCAACTATCGAAAATGGTCCAACGAACCTAAGAGAACAACTTTTTTTACGAAAAGGAAATATATAGCATAACAAAAGGGAGAATCTAGCCATTCTCCAAAGGCTCACAAAAACGGTTCCTGCTAACAGCTGATACCGTACACACACGAACAAGAAAAAACACTGTGCGGAAAACCACAAAAGGGCAAATGAATTCCATGAGGGATTGTCCGTCGAGGAAGGCTCCTCTCTGATCCTAATAGATGACACGGATCCCAAAAACCTGGGTGAAAGGAGCTGGTACAGAGCTCAAAACAAATCCAAGATCAGAAATAGCCACCAAAGCCACGGCTGATCCAGTGGTCGCACCAAGGAGTAGATAATCAACCCGCAAGTAGCACCTGACAGATCCTTCCAAACAACCTGTACAATAAGACCTGAACAACTAGCAAACAATGTCAGTACGGGGGGGGGGTTGAAAAGGAAGATAAGGATCACAAAAGCACACTACCCACACAAAATCAGAAATCAGCCAATACCTTGTCTCGGGTTGGATGTTAGCGTTGAAACATCAAAGTTAACAGCCAATCTCCTAGACCGGGATCCTATTATACCTCTGAACGGCCTACCCCGAAACGTTAGGAAAACATCATTCCTAATTTTCTAGATGATGGTCGGCGAGTCCATAGCCTCTTCATCAAAGATTGCCTTGTTCCGCGTGCACCAGATGTGCCAACAAATCAAACAAGGAATCAGACGAAAGAGGCCCGCTCGAAGACTTTTCCCTGATATGCCAGTCCACCGGAATCTCAGGAAGTCTTCAAACGAGTTTGCATTACAACGGCAACCTAGCAGGTTCACGAAGTAATTCCAAACAGACCTAGCATAGACCCCAGAAATCAACAAGTGAAATGAGGTTTCGGTGCTGCCAGCTCCGCAGCACCTGCATCTGGAAATGAGCGGGATACCGATTCTCTGAATATTCTCATCCAGTGGCAAACCATTGTGCATGGTTTTCCACATAAAATGAGACACCTTCGGTGGAATACGGACATTCCAAATAAAAGAGAAAAGAGGAAGCTCAGGCGTCGGATTCTGCATAGAGTTCCATGCAGCAGAAAGCGAGAAGGGATTACCGTCCCAAGAGGTACCCCCGCCATAAGCATCTGTTAAGGCCTTCACGGATTGCATCTGTTTCCACGTCTCACTAGCATATGACGGGATACCAGAGTAATGCGTACTTGCCAACCTTCGGTACTTAGCGTGAAGGAATGTAGCCCAAAGGGAATTGTACGCTTCAAACCTTACCCAAACCTTGCAAGCAAAGGCCACACAGACATCTTGAGGGTTACGGAGGCCTAGACCTCCCTCACTTTTGGGATGACAGATAACGTTCCAGGAGATCCAATGGTGATGAGAATTGTTATCCTTGATCCCCGGAAGAATGAGGACGCTAGGGAACGGTACGAGCGGAAAAAAGAAGCCGTGGGAGTCATAGCAGCAGAGATATGAGATCCCATGGAGTGTAGTACAGACTTAATGAGAACTAGCCTACCAGCCTAAGAAAGTACAGTAGCGTTCCATTTAAGGATCTTTCCCCTAACTTTATCAGTGATAGGATCGAAAACGGAGTTGAGCTTCCTTCCTCGATATAAAACAATGCCGAGGTAAGGAAGCGGAAGTGAGGCCGCCTTAAAACCAGAATAAGACTCGATCCAAGCAGCTCTAGTAGCTATAAGATCTTTCGTGAGAACGAAGCAGCTTTTGGAAGAGTTAACGAGTTTCCCCGAGCATCTCTCATACTACCGAATGAGGCCAAAGAAGCCTTGAAAAGGCTGACGACTGCCATTAGTAAAAATGATGATGTCATCAGCAAAGGAAAGAGAAGAGATAAGAGGGCATCCCCAAGGGATGCCGAATCTGTGAATCTGCCCAGCAATCATAAGGTAGTGCAAGCCCCGAATAAAAACCTCAGCAGCAAGGATGAACAGAGTAGGGGAGAGGGGGTCTCCTTGACGAAGTCCTCTCCAAGACTGGAAAAAACTGGTGGCCGATCCGTTGATAAGAACGAAAAACCAGCAGTTGGATATAAGCCTACAAACAACATCAATAAGGGACTCCGAAAATCCGAAAGCCCGAAGGATCTTGACGATGAAGAGCCAAGACATGCGATCATAAGCCTTAGCCATATCCAACTTGACAACAAAATTAGACCCGCGAACTTTCCTATCGATCTGGGAAATCAGCTCCTGCGCTAGAAGGACGTTATCGGTGATTAAACGTCCTTTTACAAAACCAATCTGGGAAGAAGAGATGAGACACTCAAGAAACGGAGCTAACCTTGAGTTAGAACCTTCGAAATGACTTTGTTGGAGAAATTACATAAACTAATAGGCCTAAAGTCAGAACAAGATGAAGGGTGGTCACATTTGGGGATGAGGATCAGGTTGGTTGAAGTCCACCCCACGGGGAGTTCTTCACCGGAACAGAAGGACTAGATGGAAAGACAGAAGTCCTACTGGATGATAGGCCAAACACTTCTGGAAAAAAATCCCGTTGTAGCCATCGGGCCCTGGCGCACTGTCCTTGCTAAGGGAAAATACGCAAGCACTTATTTCTTCTGAGGTAGGAGGAGCGGCAAGGTCCAAGCTATCAGACGGGAAGATCAACCTAGGAATGAAGGCAAGAAGGGAAGGATCAGACACAGAAACAGAAGGAGTGCTGAGGAAGGACTGGAAGTGGAATAGAATAGTATCTTTGACCTCTGTAGGAGAGGAGGTTAAAGATAAATCCGGGCGGAGAATCTGAGAAATGGTGAGACGCCTGTTCTTATTACGAATAGAGGAGTGGAAAAAACTAGAGTTCGAATCGCCTTCTACAATCCATTTGACCCTGGCTTTTTGGCGCAAATGGTCTTGCTCAATGCGAAGCTCGAATTAGTAGGCTAGTTGGGCTACCGCCCACGCCTCCTTATTGGCGGAAGAGGGTGCATCATCAAAAGCCGCTTCTGTAAGAACAAGGGTTTCTTCAGAAGCTATGACGCGATCATAGATGTTCTTGAAAACAAGTTGATTCCACGTCTTAAGACAAGTCTTCAGAAACTTCAGCTTGCGAGAAAACACAACATAGGGGGAACCTGTCAACGGGGAGATCCAATATTCTTCCATAAGGCTGTGAAAGGAGTGATGGGATCTCCACATGCTCTGGAACCTAAAGGAGGATGGACCGGAAAGCGAAAGGGAGGTGCAGGAAAGAAGCATAGGGGCGTGGTCGGAGAAGGTGCGATGAAGGTGAGAGACAGGGTATGAGAAGAGCAGACTGAACCAGCCTTCCGAAGCGAAGACCCTGTCAAGCCTCGAGAGGGCCGGTTAGAACCTTCTTGGTTGTTACACCAGGTGAAAGTCGAACCGGTAATGGACACTTCCGCAAGACCCGAGCAGATAATGAAAGTGTTGAAATCCACTATCGCCAGACGGTTAACAACAATTCCTTCTCGTTTCTCTGCTTGGCTAGCTACTACATTGAAGTCACCACCCACTACCATACAGAGAAACAAAAGTCGGAAAGAGAGAGGTAATCGGCCCAAAGGGCTTGCCTATCTAACCTGTCGCACTTAGCATAAACCGCCGAGAACAAGAAAAAAGAGGAGAAGGAGAAAGACGAACAAGATACCGAAAGAAGCTGGTCCGAATCGAACAGAGGCTGAACAACAAGGTCTTTAGACCATAGGATCCAAATCTTGTCGGACACATTGGCTTTGGCACCGCCAAAGCCGAGGGACAACATAGACTTGGTCATCACTTCCGGACCCATCATAGGTTCCAGAAGTGCTACCAACCAAATAGAATGCTTCTTGACAATGCGCTTGAGTCTCGCCAGAGACTCATCATTGCCAATACCAAGAACATTCCAAAAGTGGAAGTTCGCCATCAAAATCCGGAAAGAAAACGGAAAAGCCAACAAAGGGGAGGGAGACTACACTCACCCCCAGTCTCAACAACAATAAAGAGTGTGTCGAGTAGATCTAAAGATCTGCTCGGACGCCGCTATAGTGCGTGTGCGAATGGTGCGAGGGGTGCGCGGGACCAGACGCTTACGACGCCCAGAGGGATGGCAAGTCGGACCGGGTGAAGAAACACCGGCCGAGCCTACAACAACAGACGAGGATAAGCTGGGACGAGACAGACAGGAATTCTTATTAAGACGATATAGTCGACCGTTGATGGTCGTTATTTCTGCCTTATTAAGAAAAGGATAAGAAAAAAGGGGTGTGACAGACTAGAGGACGACACTAAAGCATAAGAGTCGAAACCGGAAAAATAAGCGGGGAATGTGGTGTTGCCTGTATGAGGCAACACCAGTTGCTGTGAGAGCTTTACCTTAGCCGACCTGTCATCAAATTGACAGCCCCGCATGATAGGTAAAGATCGATAGATTGGATACCAACAACCTAAAGAAGGAGAAGGTAGAGTAAGGAGGCCAACGCCCTGGTAAGATTTATAGTGGCCCGACGAAGGCACCGCTATACGCCTACCAAAAGGGGACCACCCATCCCACTCGCACAACACCCCCGCTCAGCTGCCAGTAAAACCCACTGGACATCGGGAACTAAAACCACAATAGATGAATCACTAGCGATAGTAAAGGGCCTCGCACTGACTTAAAAAGACAGCTTGGTCGAAAGTCCCAAGCGATACCTCGCAAACAAACAGAGACAAAGACCAAATGAAGCAGAAAAGCTTAGAGAAACCGAATCCGACCCAATAACCAAAGCCGCTAGGTCCACTAACGGCCTAAAAGGCCAACCAAGCCGAACCAAGATCAATAGCAAACCAACAACGCCAAACGAACCAGCCAATACTCTGTTGATCCGTGAGAAGAGGCACACCAAACACAATCACACACACACATGACCAGACCTGCTCACGTCTAAGAGACAACTTTCCTTTACTTCCGAATCGAACCATATGCCCCAATGGTGAAATCTTCATGAAAACCATATTGCCTCGTCGAATTCCAAGTCCTTACGACGTTTATCGGCGTAACTCTTCTGACGATCTTGGGATGCCTTCATTCGTTGTCGAATGATCTCGATACAATCCGATGTTTCTCTAATCATCTCTGGCCCAAGTATCAACTTATCTCCAGTTTCTAACCAACATGCCAGAGAATTACACTACCTACCATACAATGCCTCGTATGGTGCCATCCCAATGCTAGACTGGTAGCTATAATTATATGCAAACTCAAATAGATGTAGATGGTCTTCCCATGATCGCCCAAAATCCAACACACAAGCTCTTAGGAGATCTTCCAAAACTCGATTAGTCCTCTCGGTTTGAACATCAGTTTGGGGATGATAAGCCGTACTCAAGCACAACTCGGTTCCCAAAGCCTCTTGTAAACTTTTCCAAAATCCACTCGTAAATAATGGATCTCGGTCACTCACTATGCTCTTAGGAATACCATGGAATCAAACTATCCATTTCACATAAAGTTCAGCCAACTTCGATGTCGTCCTAGTTAGTTTGACAGGAATGAATCTTGCACTTTTGGTCAAGCAATCTATGATGACCCAAATCCCTTCATTCCCTAACCTGGTTCTACGTAGTCCATCGATACCTGCTCCCAGTTCCACGTAGGAACTTCCAATGGTTGAAGCAAACTACTCGGCTTTTTCTGTTCATCTTTCACCAACTGACAGTTCGTGCACTTGGAAATGAACTTTCCAATATCTCGCTTCATCCCCTCCCAGTAGTAGACTCGCTTCATGTCCTAATACATCTTATTACCACCGGGATGAATCGTCAACTTCGAGTGATGACATTCTCTCAGAACCTCATCTCTCAATCCATCGATATCAGAAACAACTAACCGCCCTTTCTTTCGAAGCCAACCCTCTCAATTGACTTCGAACTCTTTATCTTCTGGTTCCATCTTCTGGATAAACTCGACAAGCTTTATATCTCGCTTTTGGCTCTCGCCAATTCTTTCGATAAGAGTAGGTCTTATCGATAATCTTGCCAACATTTCATGTTCCAACTCGCACCTTGGCCTAAAATAAAACCTTGCCAAATACTCGAGGCTCTTCCATTCTGGAAACATCGCACCCAAACTTGCGTGTCTTTGACTCAACGCATCAGCCACTGCGCTACATTTACCAAGGTACAGACTATACCGAAATCATACGATGCCAGAAACTCTAGCCATCATTGTTGTCGAAGATTTAAATCCTTTTGGCAGAAAAGATGCTTCAATGACTTGTGGTCTGTAAACAACTCAAACAGAACTCCCAACAGGTAATGTCTCCACATCTTCAGAGAAAACACAATTGCCGCGAACTCTAAATCATGAGTTGGGTAATTTCTCTCATGCAGCTTTAGCTGTCGACTCGCGTAGGCTACAACCTTATCCTTTTGCATTAGCACTACTCCAAGCCCAGTGCCACATGCGTCGGTATACACAATCATCTCTTCAGTCCCACTTGGAATGGTCAATACAGGAGTACTCGTCAGTCTTTCTTTTAGAATTCCAAACGCTTGCTCACACTTCGCGTCCCATGTGAACCCTCGGTTCTTCTTTGTCAATCCAGTCAATGGTGCAACTATCTTTGAGAAGTCCTTGATAAACCGTCAGTAACAACCAACCAACCCAAGGAAACTTCTCACATCCGTCGCATTCTTAGGTCTATCCCAGCCTTGGATTGGTGCTACTTTAGCGGGGTCAACCACTATCCCATTTCCAGAAACTACATGGCCCAAGAACCTCACTTCACTCTTCCAGAAGTGACACTTTGAAAACTTAGCTCTCAGCTAATGCTTTCGCAAGGTTTCCAACACAACTCTCAAGTGCGTCTTGTGCTCTTCCTCTTTTTGAGAGTAAACTAGAATATCATCCACGAACACAAGCACGAACTTGTTCAACTGATCTCTGAAAACTCTATTAATAAGATCCACAAAGTACGCTAGCGCGTTAGTAAAACCGATTGGCATCACCAACCATTCGAAGAACTCAGATGGTGTCCTAAAAGAAGTCTTTGGCACACAATCCTTTTCCACCCTCAACTGGTGAAATCCCATTGCCAAATCCATCTGAGAAAACACTTTGGCTTCGTGAAGATGATCGAATAGGTCGTCTATCCTTGGCAACCGATACTTGTTCTTTTTGGTCAACTTGTTCATCTCACAATAGTCCACACACAATCTTAATGAGTCATCTGCCTTGGTTGCAAACACGACCGGTGCATGCATTCAGAAACACTTCTCCGAATGAATCCCTTTCCTAGAAGGTCACGAACTTGCACCTCCAACTCTCATTGTTCCTTAGGCGCCATCCTCCTAAGAGGCATAACAATCGGTCTAGCACCCTCAACCAAATCGATTCTAAACTCGATCCCACGATGCGGCGGCAACCCTTTGACCTTGTCAAAGACATCCTCATACTCATTAGCGATCAACACAGATGACAAGTCTTCATGTGGAATCACAAACAAATATTGATAGCTCGTGAAGACACCATCTTTGGGCTTGCATCTAATCAACACCTTTCGCCCTTCCACATCCCCGACCCTCACCCCTAGCTTCTCGCAATTCACCCTTACCGCATACCTCTTGAGCTAATCTATGCCCAAGATGATCCCAAACCCAGCGAAGTTAAGACCGAAGCAATCACACACAAAAGAGCAACCATGGCTCGACAACGCTAGACCACAACACAACATGCACAAACTGGACAAACTCCCAATTGGATTAGTCATGATCAATGGTATATCACAAATCTCGAGTTCCAAACCCAAGCGGCACACAAGCTCATTGCAAATGAAAGAATGTGATGCTCCAGTATCGAACAACACATGAAATGAAACATCATTAATTGAAATAGTACCTTGAACGACGACACCCTTTCCCTTTTCCTATGTAGTAGGAGCTCTTGAAGAAGATGGCACGACTTCCAAAGCATATGCCTTCACTACCTGCTTGTCCTTAGCTGATTCTAGATAATCTTCCTTCTCATGCCCAGGATTTCCATACTTGAAGCACTTCTTATCATCTTTGGGATTCTTGCACTCATCCGAGTAATGACCCTTCTGTTGGAAGTTGAAGCAAACTACCTCACTCTTAGGCTTCTTCTGGCCATCCTTTCCTTTCTGCTATTGATGCTTCCTTTTCTTATTATTACCATCTTACTATGGTTTCTGAGCTTCCTTGGTGGCAGCGATAACATTAGCTTCCTTAGGAAATAAGCTCTCATGGAGAACATCATTTTCCACAATCTTCTCGAATGAATCGTCAAGATGATCCATCAACGGCCTTCCAATATAGGTATCTAGACCCATAACAAACTTCTTGTTCTTCTGATATGGTGTATTAATGTATGAATGAGCGTACTTAGACAAGGCCTCAAAATCATGGAGCGGGGACTAGGGCGGTGTAGTTCCACCAAGACTCAACGGTTACAAAAAGTAACCCCAAAAGCCCTATTTCCTCTTCATTCTCACTAATCACGCAATAGAAAATTTATATAACATTTTTCTTATGTTTATCGACCTCGCACGCCTCTCCAGGCTCCACGCCGTTGATCTCAACCATCTGGATAGCCGGTGTTTTCCCCAAATGCAATTTTCATTCATCACGTCATACCCCAACATTCCCATACTTAAAAATCATGAAATGTGTATTAAAATTTATGATTTTCTTCTACGATTTCGTTCGTATGCCTGAAACATGTTTTTACGCTGGTTGAAAATTCATATATTAAGGTTTGTTACAGTAAAGTGGGTATGTATAGAGATATACACAACAATATTGTCTGAAGCTGTTATTACTATAAACTAGGGGCATGTACGTATAACTTTCATGTAGAAACTAAATGCTAAAACATGTTTGAATTTAAGCTATGGCTTTTATAAAATAAAGAGGGTAACTAGGCTTCTGTTTATATATAAAAATAAAGACTGTTACATGTTCATCTATAGGTTTTTATGTTATCATAATCAACATACCAGTGTTTATAGATAATATTCTACCTACCAAAACATATATGCAAACTAAACATCTTTTATACATTCAATATCAGTAAAAATAAAGATTAAACAGAGAACAAAAAGTCAGTTTACTCACTGTTATAGCTCTCCTCTGTTCATAGAATCTGCTGCTTGGTTTTATCACCTAGGTTCAATTGCTTTACGTGAGAAGTGTAGGGGTTTATAGGTGTATTTATAGGCATATCTTAACATTAAACAATTGGCTTTATTAAATTGCTATAGGAGCTTTTCCCTACAGACAAAACATTTGATGTAAAGAAACATTTAAGTTTCATGCCTTCAGGTTTTTCTAGTTCAATTTGTTTTCAAGTATCACATGCTATGAATATAAATATACCATATTTTAGTGCAATCATGTAATTTTGCTTAGCTTCTAGAAGTATGGCAATTTCTCTATTGCCAAATCAAATTAATGTATGCAGACGAATTTTTTTCAAAGAGGGATGTTAAATCTTTTCATTGCTTTGAAAATATAGAATAAGTTGTGGTTTGTTTATATTTTTAGCCGTAGACTTAGGAGTTATACTAGTTTAGCATGATCTTTAAAGGAGATTAGACCTCATTAATATTTGTACTTTCCTGCTTAGAGAATGGCATACATATGTGTAGCCACATCATTTCCTTTGATTTTCACCCTTTCAAAAGTTTAATCACATGAATATTTTACTTCTTTTGTTTAGAAAAGGGCATACATATTTTGCAGTCATGTCCTCTTCTTAGATTTGCAGCCCCTTTCACAAGTTAAATCATATAAATGTTTAAATCCTTTTTATTTGTTATTTATATATGCAGCAGAGATCTTTCCTTGGTAACATTTCGAAATAATTTTATTAAAAATAAGGGTTAGTTTCAGATCTGATATATATACCTATTGTATTATTACAACATATGCCTATATGTATACATTTAACATGTTTAGAGACATGCATAGAATTTTAATTTTAAAAGATTACATTAATTTTTTTGAATCCTTTTTGTTTGTTTTACATTTAGCAAAGATCTAACCTGTAGTGGCATTTGGATTAGAAAAGAATCATTTATAAAATGTGGCTTAGCTACAACCATATATATATATATATATATATATATATATATATATGTTGGATAAGATTTAGACCATATGCGCCGATTTCTTTTGGGGGGTCTCAGCACAAGGTAGCATGGAAACATTGTGCAAGCCCAAGCAAGAAGGAGGTATTGGTATTAGGTTATTCTCTAATTTCAAAAAGGCATGCCGTATTAAACTTTTGTGGAATTTCCTAACAAAAAAAGTCTTTGGTCTTCATAGATGAATGCACGATATTGTAAGGATAGATTTTTTGGAGTATGGCAGTAGACAATAATGCATCTAGTACTTGGAAAAGTTTGCTAAAATTAAGAAGAACTGGACGTCAATACATGAACAAAGCCATCGTAGATGGTCGAAAAACCTCCCTATGGTTTGAACCATGGATTAACTGTAAATGTCTCATCGATTTGCTAGGCATGAATCATTTTCAGGCTATAGGACATGAAAGTGACACTATGGACCAGATTATCCGACTTAATGCTTTACTACCTTCGCTTCACCCAACAACGAGAGAAATTGCTAATGTGATAACAGATGTTCCACTACACTCCGCCAAGGAACATGACTTTCATTAATGGCATGACGGGCATAACTTCACGTTTACTAAAGCGTGGGACTATATCAGAGATAAGGGAGAAAGCAATCCAACGTACTTGGTCATCTGGCATCCTAAACTTAGCAGACGAATGGCTTTCATCTCATACCTGGCGGCCTCTGATAGATTGACTACAAAGGAAAGACTGCTTCGATTTGATGTTATTTCTGATTCTCTTTGCACTCTTTGTGAGAAAGAATTTGAAATGAGTTAGCATCTTCTTTTCCACTGTGAATACTCTGCCTGTATCTTGTGTTTGATGTAAACTAAGCTACGCATTACACCAAACATCTTGTCGACATTGGAGGAGGAAACTAAAATCTTACTATCGAAGTTCAGGAAGAAAGATCAAGTAAGGGACATTGCATTTGCAGCATTCGCCATATCGATTTACTTCATCTGGCATGAGAGAAACCAGCAGATTTTCTCTAATCCTGAAAACTCATTACACATTTAAAGCCCAGCAGATCGAGAGAGAGATTAAATACCTTCTTCGCGGCAATGGTTCAACTTCAGAGGCTTTGGCTGAAAATTATCATTTGCTACGTGAATGGGGAATTAAATTATTGGATAGTGGGTAATGTTAAAATGGGAAAAGGTTTGAAGTGTTAGGCCGTGGGCCTGTAGGAGGTTTTAATGTATTCATTCTTTTTATTATGACTTTGTATTTGACTTTTATGCAATAAAATTTGGTACCCATTTTCAATATATATATATATATATGTACACATACATACAAGTTGTATTGTTATAAACATATATCCATATGTATACACTCAGCAGCATATATAGGATTTTAAAGGCTATCTTAATTTTCTTAAGTAATAAAATATCAAGTTCTAACTACAATAGAAAAATAATATCTGCTTATATCCTATAATATGTTCACATATATTAACATTATTTATTATTTTGATTTAATTCCATTTTATTCTAATTAACTCATTTATAATCAATGTTTATTATTAAAAAAAGTCAGTTAAAAATCGGGATATTACAATATTGCCAATTGTACTATATAAGTATACAGCATGTGCACATGTGTTATAATGATTCCGCTATTTGTAATAATATATGATCTGTTCTGTGATCTGTTGTTTGCATTTTATTTAATATTCTGTACTATTCTGAATATGATCATTAGCCATCGTTGTTTATATAAGACATGAATCGAGCATGTCGATCTACTTTAGGTAAGAAAGAAAAGTTTATACACCCAATCGACATATTTGATACTCATCTAATATGAAATTACACATTTTCACCCTTAATCTTCTCTATTCTCCACTCTAATCAACAGTATTACTCGGTAACGCTCATTATTAGAGTGGGTCTCCAGGTAGGGCGTTACAAACTGGTATCAAAGAAAAATTCAGAATGAAGTACAATAAACACAAAATAGAACTGGAATAGTACAATTGTTAAAAATGAGAAAGAATGACACTTATGTTAGTTCTATCACTTCAGATTGTTATCCTTAATCAGCGTTATTGGGTTTCTGAACCTCAAATGAATCTTAGTTGAGAATACGTCTAGGAATGTTTTTAATTCTACATTATTCCATAAGTCAAATCTGATTATCTGTAGTATCCTTGTAGGCATTTCTATCCTTTTAAATCCTTTGGTACTTAAATCATGGGTTAAAAATTGATGAAAATTAAAACCTTATCCTCTTGAGTATTGTTAAAGATTGAGTTAATAAAATAAAAATGAGACGGGAAAAGGAATTAAACCTAGGATAATGGATATGAAATTTACCTTGAGAAATAGTATTGATATGAGATTAATCAAAGTTGCATAGCGGAAACAAGTGAACTGTATGGATGTGCTAAATTTAATTAATTAATAATGTGGAATTAAAAGGATGGATTAAACGGTATGAACTACCATTAAGAATTAATTGAGAAATGAAAATTAAAACAAGTAATTAATTTGTGAAATTTAGAGTTGGGTTTTACTTTAAAAAAATCTATGAAACACTTCTGATTTCGTTGAACCAATTTGCCGTCTTTGGGATGATAACTTATGCTCTTCTTGTTGATATTTCCATGCACTTCTATTTTGATCTTATTTTAACTTGCACTTTCTTTGCTCTGCCAAGCTACTATCTTGACCCTTGTGTCATCGTGTAGTTGTTTTTGATCTACTTGTACCCATATTGGTTGTACCAATTATGCACATGATGATCTCTTATTGGTTACTGTGCATCACCTATGCATGTTCGAACCTATCTTATGCATTGCTACCATTTCTGAACCACCTATGTGTAAGTTTTTCTCGAACCTTACTTGGGTCACTTCAAACTTCTTCTTCAATGATTGACTTTGTGAAATTGCTATAAATAAATGCTTGCATATATTTGCTGCTTTTTGGAAAGTTGACTTGATATTCTTTCTTATAATTACAGATCTTGTGTCTATTTTTTATCTGTGGTATATTAAACTTTTGACCAATTCAATTCTACTATATCTTTAAATGATTCAAAAGATATTCCACTATGCATTTCTTTTTTCACTTATTCTATTACTGATAAGACCAAATTTTACTTTGATGCTTTATTTCATTGGCCACAGAAAATATAGATGCCTCACTTCCTTTTAGACATAGATACCATACCTTATTTAGTCACTGCTATTCCTTCATTTGTTAAACTTGAAACAATCGCTTTGTTTGTTGCTATGGCTTTTTTGCTTTGGGATGCTACACTTGATTTTGTCATGACTGTATCGTTGTGCATGTCACGTGTTCACTTTGTTGTTGCGCGTTACTTCCTTTGTTCATCCTGTCTTGATCTTGTATAATTAAGTTGTGCATGTCACTTGTTTATTGCGGTATTTTCGTATTTGTTGTTGTGCACGTTTCACTTGCTTGTTAATTTTTCGCACTTACCTGCTTGTTTGACCCTTGTTACTTGATTTAGCCAAGAAGAATTTCTTTGTTAACTGCTGCATTAGTTTGCCTTCTCTTGACCATTTCTGTTTTGTTTTGTGTTGCACTATGTTATGTTATGAATGTTGCTACAATGTTGTGCCATATATGCTTCATTGCAATGTAGTTTTGTGTGTACGTGCCACTGCCTGCCTTGACATGCTTGTGTCTACTGCATTTGCACTGCTTCTTTCTTGACTTGCTACATGTAATGCTTGTATTTGCTATGTATACTCCTATAGTGGCTTGTAGGCCATGTATTCATTAGTATACTTGATGTATTTGACTTGTGTGCTATGTTATGTTCATGTGCATTGTTTAATTCCCATGTCCATTTTCCATTGCACCTTGTTACTAGGACTTGTATCTTTCTTTTTTTGCACTTAGCTTGTGCATGCCATGACTTGTTTTGCTGACCTGAATTTGTTTAAGTTGGACATGAGCTTATGTAACTATCTTGGCTTGTAATGCCAGATCCTGTTTTAGTGCACCTGATTTCACCCGCTTTGATTCTGAATTTTTGTGCATTTGACATATATGCTTCACCAAATTTCACCTGTGTTGATTCTGAACTTTTGTGCATTTGACATATATGCAGCACCTAATTTTTCTTGATGTTATTGCTCTTGCATCTAACTATTTCCATTGCACTTGTTAATTTTTTTTGGTTTCCTTTCGCCATGCTACGTGAATTCGAAATGTCATGTGGTCATTATGCATTTCCTTGACCTAGTTTACACTTTGTGCAGTTTGGTTTTGCCTATGGATTTGTCTTCACTGGACACCATATTGCCATGATCACTCTATTTTTTTCCACTAGCCTTGCTACCTAGAGACTTGCACCTAAACTTGATAGTTTTTTATTTCCACTGCACATTTGCCTTGATAAGCACTTATGCCACTTGGTGTTTGTTTCTTCAGTTTTGAGTATGTATGCTAGTACAGGTCATTTGGCATATGCACATCATTGTATCTACTTTATATGTAAACCTGTTTTGGTCTTATGTTGGCCAAAATTCTCTGCTCTTGCATTATGACATGATTTGTTTGTTGTTGCATGATTATGCTATTGTATTTTACCATGTATTTGCTTGAACTTGATATATTTGGTGTTGACACACTTTATCACATGTGTGCTTGCAACATGTATTTGTGCATGTTGCCTTCTTGCTTGATGGCTTGGCCATTTTGTGGTACTGCTGCACTTGTTAGTTGAGCTGTTTGAATTGTTGGCATGTTTGATCATATTTGAACCTTGGTCTTTAAAATATTTGCACTTAAACTTGTTAGCCTTGCATCTGAATTGATTATCTTACACCTGAAATGATGCATTCATGACCTGTTTAGGCATGTTGCATGTTTGTATCTTTATGCATTTGATTATGAGGACCTGAAACATTTGGTATTTTGAATACTTGGGTTTTGTTTCATCATAATTGTGCTTGACCTGTGCATACGTGTTTGTTGTGTACCAGTTTATACTTGCACCTATTTTGCCGCCCAATCTGTTTAGCTGCACATGCACTTATCAATTTTGAAAATGTATGTGTTTGTGATAAATGAATATTATCTATCTTTTACTCATAAGTAACTAATATTCGAATATGAGTAGCACAAGTAATCATGAAGCTTATGCATACGGCCTTGCAAGAATAGCTATTATTACTCATGTAATTATAAGCTAAATCACTTGAAGAATTCTTGAGATCCTGGTGGTAGGGCCACCTCTCTTGAAGATTTCCTGAGGTCCTGGTGGTCAGGCATCTCAGGTAAATCTTTCTGGTTGATCCTACTTCATCTAATTCATTGTCTTGTCTGCTGGCACATATGGTGCATGCGAAGGCAGTATTCGACGAAGTGGCTATGGATCCTCCTGCCATTATTTGGAGAGTAAGGAACGATGTTTTTCTTGCATTTCGAGGTAGGCTGTTCAGGGGTGTTTTAGGCTCCAAATCTAGGAGTTTGGCTGTTACCTTTGAAGTTTCCTTGATCGAGGCCTCTCCTAGAGTAGGTATTGGTTGATTTTTTTTTTACAATAGCTCTTTTCACTCTATCACACTGCCCCTCCCCCCCACCACCACGATCTTATGTCGGTTTCTAGTTATGTAGGTCTTGGATTATAGGTTGTTGGTTTTGGTCTATCTGGAGCTGGCATATACTTTAGAAGATCTTCAGATGGTTTTTTGGAGCATGTGGAGATGGAGCTTTATGTTGTCTTTTGACACCTTGGATTTGATGGGGCATGTGGAGGTGGTATTTAATCAGGTTCTGGACCAATGATTTCTACTTACCTACCCTTACCGGTTATCTACCTAGGCGGGCATGTCTTTTGCTTTTGCTCTTCTCGCGTCTGCCGAGGCTTTGTCTGCAGAGCCTGCTTTCTTGCTTTCGTGTTCGCTGTAGGCCGCTTTTTGTTTCCTGTCATTTTTTTTGGGTTTCATCTGTTTGTGTGTGTGTGCACGGTTTTTGCTTTCTGTAGAATCTGCTTTTATGAGCCGTTGGAGAATGACTAGATTCTCCCCTTCAGTTATATTGTATTTCGTTTTGAAAAAAAAGCTAAATCACTTATAAACACAAATAAAAGGTATGTTTTCGGATTAAACACGGCGATATTATATATATATATATTGTGTTTCCTAACGTATGGTCGTTGTATATTGACCATATTATAATTATCAAATTGTAAAGGTCCCTCCATACGAAGGCGACTCTACCGAAAAATTTCAAAACTTTGGAAGTTAGAAAATTTCTCCATAAAATTATAGTATGTGGGAAAGAAATATAATTTTACATTAAAATTAATATGTTAGATTTATTTGCATATAATAACAATGAGAGTAGTGTGTAAGTCCCAGAGAGGTGTAGTAAATTTAATATATTGTATCCAGGTAATCAAGGTATAAACTATTTTACTTTTCCCTATAAGAAATTGCAAGGACGCAATTTTGTTAAGGGGAAGTCTGTAACAACCTTTTTTTTGTGCTAAAATTATGCACGTAATGAATAAAATTAGGGAGATTAACTTAGACTAATGACGATTTACTATTTGAACATGTATTTATTTTATCGGAAGTTGAATGAAAAAATAAAATAAATGAAGGATGAATGGAGTATACCTTACCATTATTAAACTGAAGAGTGTTCCATGAGGGATGAATCGAAGTGTATTTATAACTGGGAACCACTTTTAGGTACTTTTCAGATTTTTAATTTGAATATAGTGGTAATTAAATAAGTCCTTAACTGTGTTTACAATAACTCAAGGCGCAAAAAAGTAAGGAAAATGAAATAGTCAGCCCTCATTTATTTCTTGGCAAATTCTATTTGAACACTAATAATTACTTAGTAGCCCCCCACTTTGGAGAAAATCAGACATACCCTTTTATCTACTAAATAGCCCCCCTCCATTTCCATTCCTGCCCCTGCCATCTCAAAAATACAATTTCACACAGCAACCCTCCATCGTCTCTTCTCAATATTCGATCGATTCAAGCTTTAAACGGACTTCTTGAACCCTAGATAAGAAGGAGCATCGGCTCTAAATGAAGTGTTGTAGTGATCCAACAAGCATCGATTCTAGCTCCTGTGACAACAAGGAATTTCGCTCGATCCGAATCAGTCGCTAAACCGATCTAGACCTTTCGAAACACCTGATTGTTTGAGAACACGACAAAATAGAACACAAACAGAAGAACATTTCATTGTTTATTACAACAATTCCATCAGAATACAAGAATATACAGAGTATGAATTAATATTACACAGAAAATATCAGAGATTTAAATTACATTTACATACATCGCAGCGGAAAAACAATATAAATCACAACTGAAAATAATGCACGGATACAGAGCTTTCCGAACATCGTTCCAGCTGTAAATCAGGATCCTGTGAATATAAATCTGCAAAACCAAAACTACTAGCTGCCCGTGTGGAAAATAGGGGCACCCAGAGTTTAGATTAAAACAATAAACTCCAGGTCAGTCATGTGACTGGTGTGAGAACTAAAACAGTTATTAATCTTTGTTTTTAAAGTTAGGTAAATCAAGGGACCACGCCGTATAACACGAAACGGGTTTCCTCCCAAGAATACCAGTGCAGAAAACAAACAGCGCAATGCTAAATAAAGAACAATGAAGCTATTATAAGACCCAGGTCCCATCACACAATGCAACGCAAGCCGGAGGATAGGGTTTTCCCTTATAATAGCCAAATATGCTTGATACGCGAAATTTCATCTTATATTATTACTATAAGTGAAGAAAACAACTTCAAATATAAATATATCAATCATAGACGGCATGGGTACCATATATCATGTCGCCAATACTAGGCTCTACAATCAAAACCGCAAAATGTCATATTTGGAAATTGGATTTCCATCATGGTGGCTCCTGATTCGAAAGATCGATCGCGTAGTGCCATCTCAACGGCTTACGTCTCGGCTAGAGAAAACACCGTAATGCACGTCCGCACCTTTGGGAAATCGAGTATTACTGCGGCTTACGTCCCGGCGAGAGAAAACACCGCTTACCCTATCCCTCTGAGCACTAAGCTCACTCTCGGTCGACCGAATCCACGACACCACGAAGGTGCCCATCCACAAAAAAGCATACTGATCAAACCATCAGTTTACCACCATACCGGGGTGTGAGGCTCGCGAATCAACGCTATACACAAAGCCGTGCTATATTAAAGCTACGCTTTGATCATCATCCACCAAACTTTGCTTTTCAACAAAAGTCTGGATCACTGCATCTCAGCATGCCACACTATCAATCCATATCGTATCACTGATTTCTGCCAATATATAACCTCTAAGCTCGTATGTCTCAGAGAAGGGCGTTAAGCAAGAGAATAAATTCCCCGCCGCCAAACAGATATATATTTAGCAGAGATCAACGAATACAATATAAAGGAATACAATGTCAGGCACACCATCCATTTACAAGTCCGTTCTGGGTCTGAACGAAACCGGAGGCACTTTCCTCGCATATCCGTCGACCTCCATGCACGTCCGGACGGCTACCACTTCAGCCCCCTTCAAGGTAGCTACTCCCATCGTGAGCGTCAGTAGCACCCATCCATTCGATGTGAAGATCGTCGGTCTTGCACCGTCTTCAATCTCTTCGACTTATCGTCGAATCGGTTATTCAGAATGGGTATAGACCCGGCCTTTCTGAATAACCCACGTATATAATAAACAATTGTTATACAAACACAACATACGCCTCATTCCAATTCAGATATTCACACTCCTAGGGAAAGGTTACCATTAATTTTATCAAAGATAAATTCTTTTAAATTTATTCTTTAATCTTCCTTTGGATATCATTTCAAACCATATTATGGTTTTCCAAACTAGTCGGAATTAGCGAACCACACCGAAGTAATTATTTATTTTATTTCCCAATCCCAACCTATTTATCCCATGGAGCAAAACTGTTATTACCCCATAACTAACACCACGGTGTTATCGGTAAATTTAATTACCATTTCACGTTCAAATCTAATTAAAGATTTAACTATCGCTTTGGAGCAAAACTGGTAATACCCCATTCTCTCTCAATTTCTAAATTTGATAATTCAAATTATCAATTCACATTTCAATTTAATTGCAGATTCATTAAAACTCCTTTTACTGGGTTAAAGAACTAGGTGTTATTTAAAACACAGTTCACGACAAACCCAAATCACATTCTATTTATTATCGGGTTAAAGAACTAGTGTTATTTAAAATACCGTTCACGATAAACCCATTTCAAATCCAATCAAATATATTAGAAATTCCGATTATTTAAAACCCCTTTTTAAATCTAATTTCTTTATTTAAAAATAATTGGGTTTTAAATTTAGTTCAAAACTAGTTCATTTCGATAAAAATCTATTTTTATCCTTTCAAATATGGAGTTTTTCATCCCAAATTTTTCCCAAATCATTTCTTATGATTTTACACAAATTATCACTATTTTTAATAATTTTATTAAGGCCCGTACAATCGATTTCCAACAATGGCCATCGAACTGCACTTACAGCGACCTTTTTCAAATTTGATTTGGACGTAACTCCAAATCCAACCGTTAGATTTCAAATTTCTAATGTTCGTTAGAAAGCTCTTTTCGATACGAACCCAACGGTTCCGGTTTTAGGAGAATCCGACGGTCGGATCTCCCGTAATGTCCGTTTGAAATAAATGGTCGAAAATCACGAACTACCGCGGCGCGGCGCGTTCTATTCAGGCCATTATATTATATATATAATATATAATATATATTTCGTCGATTTCTATTTTAAAACGAATTATATAAATAGTTTTGAATTCATTTCAAAAACTGTCTCAACTTCCTTTTCAATTCGAATCAATTTCAATTCAATTCTATTCGAATTCAATTTCATTTCTATTCTATTCGAATTCAATTTCATTTCTATTCTATTCGATTTCAATTTCCATTCATTTCTTATTCGAATTCAATTTCTATTCAATTCTATTCGAATTCAATTTCTATTCAATTCTATTTGAATTCAATTTCTATTCAATTCTATTTGAATTCAATTTCTGTTCAATTCTATTTGAATTCAATTTCTATTCAATTCTATTTGAATTCAATTTCTATTCAATTCTATTTGAATTCAATTTCTATTCAATTCTATTTGAATTCAATTTCTATTCAATTCTATTTGAATTCAATTTCTATTCAATTCTATTTGAATTCAATTTCTATTCAATTCTATTTGAATTCAATTTCTATTCAATTCTATTTGAATTCAATTTCATTTCTATTTAAAAACGAATTTAATCGATATCAATATCGTTCGCGTCAAAATAGCGCATCTCTAATCAAAACGGCTTTATATTTTTCAATAACTTCGTTATTCTTTTCAACAAATGAATATTCATTCTATTCAACACATGAATCTATATTTCTTTCACCACATGACTAATCTCAACAAATGAGTACCGTCAACACGTTAATCTTTATTTTTAAAATATTCTTTATTTTCACAATTGGAATGAGGCCCAATCAATTACCATATAATGTCAATTATATGGATTCCATACAACATATGTATATAATAACAACCATAAATAATCAACCATCATCCAAAGTGCACAACACAACTGCATAACCATCAAATATATATAATCAACGCTTACACAGTCTGTCGACCAATCGATCAACATACAATTAATTTATTGGGATTAGTGTATGCCAATTCTCATCCCAACACACGTGTGGGGTTTCAACAATCAAACACAGATTTTATTTGTGCAGTTAGGCGATGTGTAAAATTTATCGACCCAATCAATATCAGTCAAATCAGTGTATATATAAACAAATCGGCCGATTTGTTTATAACTATTCATTTATTCACATTCACGTTAAAAATTATATTTTTAACGATAAAATATTTTATTTTAACTCATGAATTTTTATTCAGTTCATTTACAAAAATAGAAATGATATTTTTATTCTTCTAACTTATTTTAGAAAAATTTCGGCGGCATAACGGCACGATACTAGAAACGGGACGAGGCCTAGCCTTATCCCCGGTCTAGTGAAGGCCCACGCCATTCACACATCAATCAAATCAATTCTATTTCACCAAACAATTCAATTCAAACCAAATAATCTAACCAACTAAACAACCAATCAAACAAGTCCATGGTCTGTGGACGATTGTGTCGGGTGCTACTAAGCACCGTCTGCATCCTAGTATATATATATAACTAGAAAAAGAGATTTTGAGTGAGAAGTTCTCACCAATAGCTATCCAACTTCACGACTCTTCCTTTGTAGAAAATCTTGTCGTTCTTGCCTTTCTTCCCTTTCGTTGCCCGTAGTCACTACATATATAAAAATCGAATTTTTACTTCGCTATTCAATATATAAAAATCCCATTTTTACCCTTTCTATATTATAAAAATTATATTCTTGTCATATTTAAAAATCAAATCTTTATGATATTAAAATCATATCTTTCTACGATAAGTATCATATTTTTATATAAGATGAAATCATACATTTCAAATCAAAGAAAACATATTTTTCTTATCAAGGAAAACGTATTTCTCGAATCAAAGAAAATGATTTTTTTTTTTTTTGAACCAAAGACAATTCCATTTTCCATTCAAAGAAAATCCTATATTTTTATTTATGCTATTTCTTTTTATATTGTTCTATATATTATTATTATTATTATTTTATTTTTATTTTAAAACCAATTTTCTATTCTTGCTATAAATATTTAAAAATAATGCTCCTTCTTCTATTTTTTAATTTTCATATATAAAAGCCGATTTTAAACAATGTAATTTATTTTTAAAAACAAGGCAATATATTTTAAACAAGAATGCTAATTTAAATTTAAACAAGGATGCTAATTTACATTTTAATTTTCAGATTTTTATAATAAGGTATATAAATTAAAAGGAAATAAATAAAAATAAATAAATAAATAAATAAAAATTACCTTCTATTGAAAAAAAAAGACTGTGTCTCCCTCTCTCGTTTTAATTCGTTCCAGGCGAAAGAGAAAACCACCGCTCCTCCTTAGGGCTTCAGCACGCACGAACCACGAGGCACTTGGAGCCGATCAACTACTTGCCCCTCGCGCGCCTTGGAGAACGCCACATCCTCCCTGAGCCATGGCGAACTCGCACTCGTCGATTGGCCAGAAATCGGCCACGAACTGTCCCTCTTTGAGCAACAATTGCTCACGAACCACAGCATGAAACTTCATCACTACCGGTGGGATTGAAGAGCTCGCCAAGCTCTTTGATCTAGATGATGCGAAGATTTGAATTTAATTAGTGATTGGGAGATCGGATGGAGGAAGGGTTTGAAGAATTTCCGCCGCTCAATTCGTGAAAGTCGGCTTCAGAAAGAAAAGGGGGCGGGTTTGGGCGTTGACTAATTTAATTGGGTCCTAGGGTTTTCGATCTTATATACTAATATATTTTTATTATATTTTATTTCAAAAATACCAATTTATTGAGACGTACTCAGAATTAGACCCAACTAGTGTCGCCCCTAGCCAAATACCCCCATTCCGAACATAATGGGATATGTATCGTAGGCTGATTCGACTGTTTCGATCTGTTTCCGTTGAATTTACATTTAAATCATTATATTGAATTTTAAACGTACATTTCAAATTACCGGGGTCACATACTAACTAGAAAAATTTCAGAAAAATATTTTCTAGCTTCGTATTGACGATACGGTCCTAACAAAACTAGTTTCGTCGAATTCTGAGACCATTGGAAAAATGGCCATTTTCCAGTCGATTAAAATCAACTGAAACTAGCCAAACGCGTTTTCCTTTGCCACGCTCACATATTGATTTGAAAAATTATGAAATTTGAAACCTAGCAATAATTTGACATCACGGATCCAACAAAAGTGGTTTCGTCGAAATCCGAGGTCGTTTGCAAAATGGCTACTTTTAAGGGCCTGAATTCCATAGCGACTATTCAGAATTTTTAACTGGACATATCTTTTGATCCCCGCTATGAAATTTCGATTTTTCGGATTCGTTGGAAAGATATTCATGAATGGATCCCAATGTTTTTGGTTTCACTAAAATCCGGATTGTTTTGCACCCGGTACATTCAATTGAAGTTTGAAATCGAATTATCGAACTACCACGCCATTTTCAATTCTATTATATAATTATATATAATTATTTATATTCTAACGGCGACGTATATAATATATACGTTCGAATACCATTCAAAATAAATTTCTCGTCGATATTATTTAAAATAATTCATTTTAAATATTCAAAATTCGCTAAAATCGCAAAAATAAAAATTTTAAACTGGCCCAGATTTTCCGGGTTATTACAATCTCCCCCACTTAAAACTTTTCGTCCCCGAAAAGGAACAAAGTCGAAAGTGGTTTGATTAATCAACTCTACGTTCGATCTGGCTTCCATTCTCCAACTTTTCAGTTTCTGAGAATTTTCAAATTCTTCAAAAATTTGGCTAACACCCTAAATTTTCGAAAAATTTCGCCATAACCTCCCCTGCAATGGGAGCATCGGGGAATTTCAAATAGCTTCCCCGGTCCTTCTAATCTCAAAAAGAAAAAGAAAAAGCCAAGCGGCTAGCCAATAGGCTCATAAAATCATCATCACCCAAACAACAGTAAATTATGTAGTAAACATGTACCTATTTGTCGGGCAAACAAATTTTATTCTCTGGCTCTAGCCTCCTTGCTATGACCTGTTCAATAAAAGTATATGTATATGCAAGCAATTGCGACCAATTTTCAATATAAATTCAATATTTGATGCAATTAGGCTAAATGGTACAAATTATCAAACAATTAAACAAACAACACAAACATCAATCAATTAGTGAATTAGAGTTTCAAATCCATAATTTGATACATATACAGAAAATCATGTTTTGATGCCAATTCACAACAATGTGTTCTAACTATATAAGTTTTGGTTCTCACACCAGTCCAATGGAAATATATAGATATCACACCTTCGTCACACGAAAATAATTACTGATGATGACGCGTCAGTCATCAGAATCAGGTCCAGGTGACTAGAGTGTGTTTCTACATCTATCTAATATATTAAAACTTCGAATATACGTTCATGACGCGTATATGCAAAACTTTTATATACTGGATTGTCCATATTCAAAATAAATAAATAGTCAAATACGTTTAAAACGATTTAAATTTTCAAAACAAAATTGTTTTCATTTGAAAAATATACTCTTCACACTCGTTCTAGGATACTACTGATCCTATCTCTAACGAGTCATTCTAATTGGATATTACTAATCCAATATCTGATGAATTCTTTCATATGGTTCTAATGTGTCTTGTTCTCGAGCTCTGTAAACCAAAGCTCTGATACCAACTGTGACAACAAGGAATTTCGCTCGATCCGAATCAGTCGCTAAACCGATCTAGACCTTTCGAAACACCTGATTGTTTGAGAACACGACAAAATAGAACACAAACAGAAGAACATTTCATTGTTTATTACAACAATTCCATCAGAATACAAGAATATACAGAGTATGAATTAATATTACACAGAAAATATCAGATATTTAAATTACATTTACATACATCGCAGCGGAAAAACAATATAAATCACAACTGAAAATAATGCACGGATACAGAGCTTTCCGAACATCGTTCCAGCTGTAAATCAGGATCCTGTGAATATAAATCTGCAAAACCAAAACTACTAGCTGCCCGTGTGGAAAATAGGGGCACCCAGAGTTTAGGTTAAAACAATAAACTCCAGGTCAGTCATGTGACTGGTGTGAGAACTAAAACAGTTATTAATCTTTGTTTTTAAAGTTAGGTAAATCAAGGGACCACGCCGTATAACACGGAACGGGTTTCCTCCCAAGAATACCAGTGCAGAAAACAAACAGCGCAATGCTAAATAAAGAACAATGAAGCTATTATAAGACCCAGGTCCCATCACACAATGCAACGCAAGCCGGAGGATAGGGTTTTCCCTTATAATAGCCAAATATGCTTGATACACGAAATTTCATCTTATATTATTACTATAAGTGAAGAAAACAACTTCAAATATAAATATATCAATCAAAGACGGCATGGGTACCATATATCATGTCGCCAATACTAGGCTCTACAATCAAAACCGCAAAATGTCATATTTGGAAATTGGATTTCCATCATGGTGGCTCCTGATTCGAAAGATCGATCGCGTAGTGCCATCTCAACGGCTTACGTCTCGGCTAGAGAAAACACCGTAATGCACGTCCGCACCTTTGGGAAATCGAGTATCACTGCGGCTTACGTCCCGGCGAGAGAAAACACCGCTTACCCTATCCCTCTGAGCACTAAGCTCACTCTCGGTCGACCGAATCCACGACACCACGAAGGTGCCCATCCACGAAAAAGCATACTGATCAAACCATTAGTTTACCACCATACCGGGGTGTGAGGCTCGCGAATCAACGCTATACACAAAGCCGTGCTATATTAAAGCTACGCTTTGATCATCATCCACCAAACTTTGCTTTTCAACAAAAGTCTGGATCACTGCATCTCAGCATGCCACACTATCAATCCATATCGTACCACTGATTTCTGCCAATATATAACCTCTAAGCTCGTATGTCTCAGAGAAGGGCGTTAAGCAAGAGAATAAATTCCCCGCCGCCAAACAGATATATATTTAGCAGAGATCAACGAATACAATATAAAGGAATACAATGTCAGGCACACCATCCATTTACAAGTCCGTTCTGGGTCTGAACGAAACCGGAGGCACTTTCCTCGCATATCCGTCGACCTCCATGCACGTCCGGACGGCTACCACTTCAGCCCCCTTCAAGGTAGCTACTCCCATCGTGAGCGTCAGTAGCACCCATCCATTCGATGTGAAGATCGTCGGTCTTGCACCGTCTTCAATCTCTTCGACTTATCGTCGAATCGGTTATTCAGAATGGGTATAGACCCGGCCTTTCTGAATAACCCACGTATATAATAAACAATTGTTATACAAACACAACATACGCCTCATTCCAATTCAGATATTCACACTCCTAGGGAAATGTTACCATTAATTTTATCAAAGATAAATTCTTTTAAATTTATTCTTTAATCTTCCTTTGGATATCATTTCAAACCATATTATGGTTTTCCAAACTAGTCGGGATTAGCGAACCACACCGAAGTAATTATTTATTTTATTTCCCAATCCCAACCTATTTATCCCATGGAGCAAAACTGTTATTACCCCATAACTAACACCACGGTGTTATCGGTAAATTTAATTACCATTTCACGTTCAAATCTAATTAAAGATTTAACTATCGCTTTGGAGCAAAACTGGTAATACCCCATTCTCGCTCAATTTCTAAATTTGATAATTCAGATTATCAATTCACATTTCAATTTAATTGCAGATTCATTAAAACTCCTTTTACTGGGTTAAAGAACTAGGTGTTATTTAAAACACAGTTCACGACAAACCCAAATCACATTCTATTTATTATCGGGTTAAAGAACTAGTGTTATTTAAAATACTGTTCACGATAAACCCATTTCAAATCCAATCAAATATATTAGAAATTCCGATTATTTAAAACCCCTTTTTAAATCTAATTTCTTTATTTAAAAATAATTGGGTTTTAAATTTAGTTCAAAACTAGTTCATTTCGATAAAAATCTATTTTTATCCTTTCAAATATGGAGTTTTTCATCCCAAATTTTTCCCAAATCATTTCTTATGATTTTACACAAATTATCACTATTTTTAATAATTTTATTAAGGCCCGTACAATCGATTTCCAACAATGGCCATCGAACTGCACTTACAGCGACCTTTTTCAAATTTGATTTGGATGTAACTCCAAATCCAACCGTTAGATTTCAAATTTCTAATGTTCGTTAGAAAGCTCTTTTCGATACGAACCCAACGGTTCCGGTTTAAGGAGAATCCGACGGTCGGATCTCCCGTAATGTCCGTTTGAAATAAATGGTCGAAATTCACGAACTGCCGCGGCGCGTTCTATTTAGGCCATTATATTATATATATAATATATAATATATATTTCGTCGATTTCTATTTTAAAACGAATTATATAAATAGTTTTGAATTCGTTTCAAAAACAGTCTCAACTTCCTTTTCAATTCGAATCAATTTCAATTCAATTCTATTCGAATTCAGTTTCATTTCTATTCTATTCGAATTCAATTTCATTTCTATTCTATTCGATTTCAATTTCCATTCAATTCTTATTCGAATTCAATTTCTATTCAATTATATTCGAATTCAATTTCTATTCAATTCTATTTGAATTCAATTTCTATTCAATTCTATTTGAATTCAATTTCTATTCAATTCTATTTGAATTCAATTTCTATTCAATTCTATTTGAATTCAATTTCTATTCAATTCTATTTGAATCCAATTTCTATTCAATTCTATTTGAATTCAATTTCTATTCAATTCTATTTGAATTCAATATCATTTCTATTTAAAAACGAATTTAATCGATATCAATATCGTTCGCGTCAAAATAGCGCATCTCTAATCAAAACGGCTTTATATTTTTCAATAACTTCGTTATTCTTTTCAACAAATGAATATTCATTCTATTCAACACATGAATCTATATTTCTTTCACCACATGACTAATCTCAACAAATGAGTACCGTCAACACGTTAATCTTTATTTTTAAAATATTCTTTATTTTCACAATTGGAATGAGGCCCAATCAATTACCATATAATGTCAATTATATGGATTCCATACAACACATGTATATAATAGCAACCATAAATAATCAACCATCATCCAAAGTGCACAACACAACTGCATAAGCATCAAATATATATAATCAACGCTTACACAGTCTGTCGACCAATCGATCAACATACAATTAATTTATTGGGATTAGTGTATGCCAATTCTCATCCCAACACACGTGTGGGGTTTCAACAATCAAACACAGATTTTATTTGTGCAGTTAGGCGATGTGTAAAATTTATCGACCCAATCAATATCAGTCAAATCAGTGTATATATAAACAAATCGGCCGATTTGTTTATAACTATTCATTTATTCACATTCACGTTAAAAATTATATTTTTGTTAGACCCAAAAGTGGTTCTAACACCCAAATTGATTTGAAACAAGATAAAATAAGACAGAAATAAAAATGAACACACAAGATTTATAGTGGTTCGGCGAACAGATGCCTACGTCCACTTATTCTTTACTATATTCAATAATTCAGTTGCAAATACAATGAAAGATTCACTCACAACTCACTTTTGTTCACTCAATTGACTAAAACAAGAAATAAGAGATGATTTGGATTTTCCGGGAGTAATGGAGTTCGGATGTTGGAGGTGATTGAATTCTTCAAGTGCTGAAAAAAGATCCTTCTCTTTGTCTCTAGATGGGGTATTTATAGGTGTGAATTTGCCTGAGATTCAATCCGGGTCGGAACACGTGTCATCCATCGCACTCTCTTCGGGTTCGGATGAACTATCAAGCTGACAACACATCAAAGAGATGGACGTTAGGGGTAGGAATCAGTCATAGCCGGTCCGGTTCTCCAGGCTATTTTATAGGAGATTAACCTGGATCATGAGTGCGGGTCGGAGGCGTGCAGGTTGGGGGTCGGATCGGAATACCCGATCCGAACCGGAGTGGCTTGGACGTCTCTCCTTCTCTAATCATACTCCGCTCCGCTGCAGCGTCGTGGCAAGCAAATGGCTTTCCGATCCATTTGAGATCTATTGGCCTTCCGATCCGATCAGATATGCTTTGCCAATTTATCCAGTAAGAGCCATCCGATCCGAACAGGGAACTCTATCCGATCCGAACCAATACGCTGCTATCAATCTGAATTGTGGTGTTTTCTTCCGATCCGAACCGAAGTCTTATAACTTAAAATACTCTTCAATGGTTGGTTTCTTGGCTTTGTGTTGCCTAGTTCACAAAGTAGGCTAACATTTTGCCCCCTCAAAGGATGCTTCTGTTGTACAAAGTGTGCTTTGACGTTGTTTAAATGCTAGTTCTTGAATCAGAACAGTCAGGAGTAATGCACAGATTTCCATTCGGTTCGGCGTCCGACCCGAGCACACTTTCTTCATTTCTGAGCAAATTTGGGAACTCTTCTCGCCATGTAATGCTACTTGCAGGTATGTTCTTCCTTTACTCTCCTTCTTTTCAATTCGAGTCGGATGCTAAACTAACGTGTGAAATTTCCACTCGGTTCGGATTCCGATCCGAAGCGTATTCGTGGATTTAGTTCTTAGACATTGGGCCTTCAGAGAGAGTTGTGCTACTGGGCCTTCACTCCGGTCCGAGCGGGTGAGACAAAATAGGAAGACGAGGAGTCAACACCATTCCTTATATAAATTCATTACTGCCTTCATTCTTTTCTCCTTCTTTTCTGTTGCCGCTCCCAACCTAAGTATTGAAAACGTCAGAAACTCGAATATTCTGAAACTGTTCCTCGTAGATTTCTTAAATCGAACACATAGGTAGCTCTTTAATCTCGAATAGCTTCATAGTAACTGCTCTTGATTTCAATTTGTGTTGGATTGGGATGGTTTATTCACAGGCTTCGCTTGAACTCCACGTCGTTACTGGTGGATGCGCCGTCACTTCGAGGCGTTGCGAGGCTGGAGAGGGCAAATATCTGCCCTTAACGATAGCTTTGGTGATAAAACGGATTCGTTTGTGAGTAGAGGGGAAAGAGGAAGGAGATGAAGAGTGGGATGACAAACTGGAGTCGGTTCGGGTAGAAGACGGAGGATCAAAAAAGGAAGGAGAAGGAAAGGGGATCGGCTCAGATTGCACATTTTAGAAAGATGGGAGGAAGGAAAATGTCGGCTCGGGTCGGAGATGAGAACGAGATAAGAGGCTGACATGAACGGACTGGTTGAGTGATGCTAGTTCGGTTCGGATCGGGTCACCCGATCCGATCAGATCAGTCCTGCTTCCGAACCCACTGTCTCCCTTGTCTTGAACTGTCCAAGCCTTAACGATGCATCCGAACCGAACCTACATCTGCATCTGTATTGAGCCAATCATCACATGCATATCCGAACTGAACCGAACGCATCAAACTTGGCACATAAAGACTACTCAACTAATTCAACTAACACTTACTCTAGACGAATATGCTTCGCGGACAGTTAGGATAGTGCCTTGTGAACATAAACGAGAATTAAGAACAACTCTGACTATCACTTTCTCTTTAAAGCTTCGTCTTACATTGCTGTACTTTTATTTTGTATTTCCCACATTTGCTGCACACACTTTAGTTCACACACATACACAAAAAAAGGGGGACACGGGATAATTTACTCTAATTCGTGCTATTGCTTCTTCAATAGTTCCATGACAATGAGGCCCAGACGCTCTTCTCGTCTAGTTGAGAGGAAAGAGGCTCCAGAATCTTCCAACAAAACCACTCTCGAGGATATATCTTCTTCATCTGACCCAGAATGGGACAGCGAGGGTCCGGATTATGGAGTTGGTCATCGGGAAAGCGACGAAATGTCTTCAGAAAATGAAGTTTCCCTAGGCTTTGAGGAGGAAGGAGGGATTGGTGACTATCGAGCACCCGATGAATTTGACTCAGCCATTATATTGGAGTCACCTCCAGATTCTGTAGAATCGACAATCGACAATGACCGACTTGTTCGAATTTGTTTGAAGTATGGAATAATGAAAAGGGACACTCTAGTGCCCTCACGCTCTGACCGTCCCCACAACCCTCCGGAAGGATATATGACGGTTACTCGACTGATGTGCATGGTTGGCGCCATTCCTCCATTCTCGCCTTTCATCGTTGACTTCTTAAGACAAATGCGGATTGCCCCCATGCAGTTGCATCCCAATTCATATGCCTATCTGCATACCTTATTCATAGCATACCGTGAAATTCTAGGCGTGGAGCTCACGTTCGACGATGTTCATTTCTTCTATAATTTCAAACATCGGACTAGAGAAACTTCATCTTTCTGTTACTTTGAATCGGTCCCAAAAAGGAAGATAATCTCTACGCCATTTAGCAGCAAAGCTGGAGATTCCAGACTAGAGTGGTTCTATATAAAGCAACAGTCTGGATGCGCCAGGAGATGGACAAAATCAAGTAAAGCACTGATTTTCTGAACCCGGACTCTATACACTTGAATCATCACTCTGACCTGTTTTCCTTTTTTGTTTGCAGTCGACAATCCCAAACAGATATCAGACCAAGTGTTCTTTGATCGGATGCACCGTCTTCTCAATGGCGACCAAAAATTCCTGACTATTGACGAGGTCCTTAAAGATGAGTACCTTCATTTTCACGGGCTACTATCCGTTTTCCGTAGCATCGGTCATGGGACGGTCCCTTATGCATATATTCCTCCAGTGGAAACAGTTCCAGAAATAGGAGAAGGCTCGGGAATTCCTGCAGCTCCTCTTCAAACTTCACCTTCTCCCTCTTCCACTCAAGATGATGAACTGGCTAATCTGGCCAAGAAACATCGTGAAGGGTATATTGCCCCCGAGGAGACTACTTCTCCACACAAGTCAAAGTCTTTCCAAGAGTCGCCACTTCGCGCTTCCGAAGGGGATGTCCCTAGCACCGACGAGCACATATTTCAGGGTTTGGGGGATCTCCCCTTACCTGAGACTATATATACTTCAGAAGATTTCAGGAAGGACCCTTTAGTCTTCACTTCTTCTGAAGAAACCACTCCTGCTAAGGCCAAAGAGCCTGCCCGCACCAGTCTAGCTTCAGACTCGGGTTGGTTGGGGGGACACACACACCACTTAGGATGCACTTTACACCACAGCCTTAGCATTCATTGCACTTCTTTCTCCATGAATCCATTGATTCTAAACTTCGCTTATTTTATCGTGCAGGTACAATGTCTCGATCCTCTTATGATATAAGAAAGCTTCGTCGCAGCATGTCCAATCCTCCTCAGGATGTCGAGTATGATCGCCGGGATGACCGTGGTAGGGAGGAAAGAAGACCCTATGATTCCTATCGATCTCGACTCTCACGCTCCCGCTCACCAGTTCGACCGGAACAAGAAAAATACAAGAGCTATCAAGGTCGTAGGGAGGAGGATAGACCACAATCCAGGGATTCCACTTCCTCCCATGAAAAGCGGAGTAGAGAGAAAACTACTCCAAAGGAAACTGGGTCTAGAAGTAAGCAAAAAGTCCCTGCTACTAAACGACCTAGGACAGACAAGGGTTCTACAGAATCTTCTTCAGGAAGGGACACTGAACTAACAATCCTCGCTCCTCCTCCACCAGATGCGGGAACTGCAGTAAGGCTGGCATATTTAAAGGAGCAATTTCCCGAGCACTACTTCGAGACTCTGACCTTTCTACCTACCCTTGAACCTATTTCTTCTAATTGGGCAGAGGAGGCCAAAGCAAAGATTGATTTGGTGGAAAAACAATATACCGAGATGTTCAAGTATTCCCGCACTCTTTCTAGAATCATCCGCACTCTAATGACAAACGCTGACTCAATGCAAAAGACCGCATAGGAGGATGCTAAGGCCTTAAAAACCTTAGGAAAAAACTTAGAAGACACTCAAGCTCAACTAGTTGTCGCTCAAAAGAACGCTTCTAACTTCAAACAACAATTTGAGGACATGCAAAAGCGCTATCATGACCTGCTTGAATCCCACACTCAGGAGCGTTCTGAGTTGAAGAAGCAAGCTGACGAGGCCAAATCAGAGGCTGCTAAGACACGCCTTGCTTATGCTGAGCTTGAGCAGAAAAACGCCGAGTTAGCGAAAAGGAGTGCTGAGTTAGAAAAGAAAAACGCAGACTTGGCTTCAAAATTGTTAGAGGCGGAAAACAGGGCTGCTCTGGCTGAGGGCAATGTGGAATGCGCTATTAAATCTGCGGAGGAAACCCGCAAACAACTATCAGAGGCGGAGGCTGATATTCAGGGCTTCGGCGAGCTAATGATCGAATTCTTCGCGCACATTATTCGTCGTCGAAACATTTCTTGGATCGAGGACTATCCATCCACTCTGGTTCATGTGTGGAATCAAATCGTCGAGTGGGAAAAAGAAGAACTTAAGGTCGATTCCCTCGATGAGGATAAGCTGATGGAGAAATACTTGAGAGACGACGAACCGGAGCGCCTAGCTGAAGGGCGCCGTCTAATTGCTGAGGCCATGGAAGAAGAGAGGCGGAAGTCTAAACAGAAAACCATTCCTGAAGCTGGTTCCTCTTCTTCTGCTCCTGTAACTCCCGAAGTAGAAGGGTATGATCCCGAAAACCCGGGAATTCCCCGAACAACTTTGCTATCTCCCATTCCTGAAATAACTCCAGAGGTAGTAGTCACCCCCGCTGAAAAGTCTTCAGAAGGTATCCCTATCTTTTCTCCTCAATTTGTCAAGGCTACTACTACCTTTGGCTACATGACTGAACGGTCGATGAGAAATCCTTTGCTCTCGCCTGAGTTGATAACCAATGTTTCTCATTTTGTAGGCGTTGAATCATCCGCAAAGACAGATGTAGCTCAAGGAGCTACCGCTGGGATAAAGCCTGCTGATAGGGTCAAAGAAGGGGAAGACAAGGCTGCTTCAACAGACCTGGGGGAAAGAAGTGAGCCAACTAAGGTCACTACTCCCCATGATGAAGAAATGATTGCAGCTTTAAAAGACGACGGAGGAGCGAGGGGCATGATGAGGAACCAGAGGTTACAATAACCGGGGAGTCAAAAAGCGCCGATGACGTTACCTTGGCGGCCATGAAGGCCGATCAAGACAAGCGCTTGCAATTAAAGGCTGAAGAATTAGACCCTGAGGTCCTCAAGCCCCTCGCAGTTGTGGATGCAGGTTCAAGGTTAGTTGTTAAGCTCTCAACTAGATCTATTACCGAAGAACTTGCTAAAAAATCTTCTCTTGATTCCAGTGTCCCGCCCTCCGGGAAGAAGTCTACTGGCTCCAGTACCGCATCTTCAGGAAAAAAGAAATCAAAGCGAATCTTGACTGAAGCCGAGAAGGAAGTAAAGGATGCGGAAAAAACTGCCAAGAAATCGAAGGCTCATCCCAAACCCAAATAGTGGGTTCCCCTGTGTCCTTTTAGCATCTTTGTAAACCAATAAGTGCTGCTATACCAGCAGCTTCCGCACTTTCTTTTTCAGTTATTTCCCTGTACAAATTCATTCATTTGTAAATAAAAATAATTCACTTTTTGCAATGTTTATCTGTTAGCAGTTCTGTAAAAATGCATATCTATAGTTATGAAACATAGTTGGGGAAAGGGGAGATATGTGTATGTATATGTGTCCCCAGTCAATTTCCATAAGTTATTCAATGCTCAGCTATGCAATCTGAATGCTCCCGATTCTCTAACGGGATAGCATTTCCTGTGTCATCAATACCTGTTGTTTTTCCTGGCATTTCTTTTATACTCTCTCTCATTCTCTTAAGAGTTAGAGTTCGAGTTCAGTTATTTGTTTATTCCCCGGTCGTTCAACGGGAAAAGATTTCTTTCTCGGCACTCGGTCGGAGACGCCTTTATACTCTCTTTCTCTCTGGAAAGTTAGAGTTCGGAGTTAAATCTCTTTCTCAGCGCTCAGTCGGAGACGCTTTTATACTCTCTCTCTTTCTCTGGAGAGTTAGAGTTCAGAATAGAATTTCTTTTTCAGCGCTCAGTCTGAGACGCTTTTATACTCTCTCTCTTTCTCTGGAGAGTTAGAGTTCAGAATAGAATTTCTTTTTCAGCGCTCAGTCTGAGACGCTTTTATACTCTCTCTCTTTCTCTGGAGAGTTAGAGTTAAGAATAGAATTTCTTTTTCAGCGCTCAGTCTGAGACGCTTTTATACTCTCTCTCTTTCTCTGGAGAGTTAGAGTTAGAATGTCGTTTTCTCATTCTTTTATGTCTTATTGCACAAACAATCGTTGTGCTTCTTTTTATGTCTAAACTGTTTTCAACCTTTTTAGGCTCTGAGTTATCCTGTATTTTATAATCACAACAGAATAACTAATGAATGTAAATGCATAAAAGTAAATAACACACAATATTTTTATAGTGGTTCAGCTAAGTCGTAGCCTACATCCACTTTATAGTCCTTTATTCATATCATCAGATTTTCCCAAGGCAAGTCGTGCCTTATTACAGAGTTTACAGGAAGAATAGCAAAAAGTATAGCATTTCTAATCCAAATACCGCATTAAGTGTTGGGCATTCCATGCTCGAGGGACTTCTTTGCCATCTACGGTCGTTAACTTGAATGTTCCTTTATCAAGGTTCCGTTGGATGACAAAGGGTCCTTCCCATTTTGGGCCGAGGTGAGGAAGAGATGGAAAAACTCTCTTTAGCACCAAATCTCCTGGTTCAAAAGTTCTAAGGCGAACTTTTTTGTCATAGTAGCATGCCATCTGACGCCGATGTCTTGCTGCACGCAAGTCTGCTTCGTCTCTTTTCTCTTCGACTTCATCAAGAGACTCTAGTAAAAGCGCCCGATTCGTCATCGGGTCATAATACGTCACCCTGTGGGAAGGAACTTCCAGTTCAACTGGAATTACTGCTTCTGAGCCAAAGGAGAGAGAGAAAGGGGTATGACCGGTAGCCGTTTTAAACGTTGTTCGATATGCCCACAAGGCTAGGGGCAATTCATCGACCCATTTTGCCTTTGCACGCTCTAATCGCTTCTTGAGGATGGATTTTATTACCTTGTTTATCGCCTCTACTTGCCCATTAGATTGTGGATAGGCAACTGCAGTATATCGTTTGTCTATCTTATATTTCTGGCAAAAATTTCTGAATTCAGTGCTATCAAATTGGGTCCCGTTGTCAGTAATAATCGTCCTTGGGATCCCGAATCGGCATATAATATTTCTGACCACAAAACTTATCACCTTTCTTGTGGTGATCTTAGTCAAGGGCTCAGCTTCCACCCACTTTGTGAAATAATCCACGGCTACTATGGCATACTTAGCCCCCCCCTTTAGCAATTGGTAAAACTCCAATGATATCGATTCCCCATGTGGCAAATGGCCAAGGACTCACCATCGATTTAAGCTGGGTTGACGGTGCCCTGGGGATTTTGGCGAATCTCTGGCACTTATCGCAGCGTCGTGAATAATCAGCTGCATCTTTGTTGATCGTAGGCCAGAAGTATCCGTACCGCAATATTTTCTTTGCTAAAGTTTGACCTCCTGTATGATCTCCACACTCACCTTCGTGCACTTCTCTCAGTACACGCTTGATGTCGTCGTGTGCGATACATCGTAACAGGGGCATAGAAAATCCTTGTTTATAGAGAGTATCGTCTTGCATAACATATCTGGCAGCTTTGCGAACTACAGCTCTTTTCTCACTTTTCTTCGATGGGAGTGTCCCATTCTTAAGAAAACTCTTGATTGGAGTCATCCATGACTCCTTCTCTGGTTCCGCTTCAAGAACGAATTCAATTTCCATTGACTCAAAGCTTGGCGACTCCAACGTTTCAATTGGAATTACCTCAGTCTCTTCTGGATTGTCAGAACTAGCCAATTTTGCTAGTCTATCCGCTTTCTGGTTTTCTACTCTGGGAATATGTGTTATGTTGTACCGCTCTAAGCTATTTAATAGCTCTTTCACTTTCTTGAGGTAAGCGACAAGTCGAGGTCCTCGAGCCGCGAATTCCTCTCGCACTTGACAAACAACAATCTTAGAGTCACAAAATATGTCCATCATTTTTACTCCGAGGTCTTTAGCGAGTTTCAGCCCGGCAATCAGGGCTTCATACTCAGAGTCATTGTTTGTTGCCGAAAATTCTAATCGCAGGGCGTAATATAACGACCGTCCCTCGGGAGTGACTAAGACAATTCCAGCTCCGGATCTTCGGTCGTTTTTAGCTCCATCTGTATATAATTTCCACGGATTCATCTCTAGCTTATCCTCGGATTTGACCACTCGGTCATTGATTATTTCTTCCTCTGGAATGGTGAACTCCGCAATAAAGTCTGCTAGAGCTTGCCCCCTGATTGACTTTCGTGGTTGAAAATTCAAATCAAACTGGCTTAGTTCTATGTTCCATTTAATCAACCTTCCTGACGCTTCGGGTCTCTGCAACACCTGTCTTAACGGCTGATCGGTGTATATGGTTATTGGATGGGCTTGGAAGTAGTGACGAAGTTTTCGGGATGCAATCAGGAGGCTGTAAGCAAGCTTCTCGATCTTTGGGTAGTTGCGCTCTGCCGCTGCTAATTTCTTACTCACATAGTATACTGGCCTTTGTACTTTGTCTTCTTCTCGAACCAGGGCTGTGCTGACAGCGTGAGCCGAGACTGCTAGATAAACAAATAGTTCTTCGTGATCTACGGGCTTTGATAAGATTGGCGGTTTCTCTAACAGCTCTAACAGATTTTGAAAGGCCTCGACACAATCGGGAGTCCACTGGAAGTTCTTCTTTCCCCTTTTTATCAAATCAAAAAACGGAACACATTTATCGGTGGCTTTGGAGATGAATCTACTCAGCGCCGCTACCTTCCCTGCCAGACTTTGGACGTCTTTAATTCTCCTTGGTTCTTCGATATTTCTAATCGCCGCTATCTGGCTAGGGTTGATCTCAATTCCTCGGGAACTCACAATGAAGCCAAGGAACTTTCCCGACGCCACTCCAAATGAACATTTTAAAGGATTTAATTTCATACGGTATTTTCGCAAGATACCAAACATTTCCGCTAAGTCTCGCGTATGACTGGAAGACTGCTTTGATTTAACAAGCATATCGTCCACATAAACTTCCATAGTTTTTCCTATTTGATCATAAAACATTCTATTTACCAATCGCTGATAAGTAGCTCCAGCGTTTTTTAATCCGAATGGCATTACAACATAACAATATAGCCCCAAATTCGTAATGAAACTCGTATGCTCTTGGTCTGGTACATGCATAGGAATTTGGTTGTATCCAGAGTATGCATCCATGAAAGAGAGAAGTTCATGACCTGCTGTCGAGTCTACAAGCTGGTCAATCCTGGGAAGTGGGAAACTATCTTTTGGGCAAGCCTTATTTAAATCTGAAAAGTCAATACAAGTTCGCCACTTTCCGTTTGGCTTCTTTACCAGGACGGGATTCGATATCCAGTCGGGATAGGTCGAATCTCGAATAAATCCATTTTGCTTCAATTTCTCTACTTCCTCTTTGAGAGCAGCCGACCTCTCTGGGCCCAGCATGCGTCTCTTTTGCTTCACAGGCGGATGCTTCGGATTTACATTCAATTTGTGACTGATAATGGAAGGTGATATCCCACACATGTCAGCGTGGGTCCAGGCGAACACATCTAAGTTTGCCTTCAAGAAGTCCGTCAGTTCTTCTGCACGACGTGGATTCAGTTGAGAACCAATCTTCAAAACTTTCGTCGGGTCAGCTTTATCAATGGGAATTTCCACTGTCGCTTCATTAGGAGTTGCATTTCTAGCCTCTGGTTCCTCGTCTTTTCTAGGATCCAGGTCTTCAGGTGTTCCTTTGGGCAACTCCCTTGGGTTCAATCTCTCTAATTGCTATGCCGAGTCCCCCTTCGAGGGAGACGAGGCATCCTTACTTTCAGCATTAACTCCTTTCATCAACATCTTCAGTTCGGCCACATAGCAGGCCCGTCCAGAAACCTGATCCCCTCTTATTACTCCAGTTCCGGCTTCGGTTGGGAACTTTAGTAGCAAGCACCAAGGGGCGATACAAACTCTAAATTCAGCGAGGGCAGGTCTCCCAAAAAATGCGTTATATGGCGAATCTACGTCCAATACTACGAACTGAAGCATTCGCACTCTTCTACGTTCTCCTTGCCCTAGGGTCACGGGCAACTCTATATATCCCATGGGAGCTGTCGTCGCTCCGTTGAAGCCTCTAATCCATCCTTCACAAGGTTTCAGATCTTCGAGCTCAAGCTTCATCTGATCAAATGACTTCTTGAACAAAATATTAACGGAACTTCCGTTGTCTACTAATACCTTATGGACCAAGGCCGGCCCAATAGTGGTAGTAATAACCAACGGATCATTGGTGGGAGATTGTATCCCCGTGTTGTCTCGGCTGCGAAATACTACGTCATCGAACATGGTTTTTTGTTGTTTTAGAGGGGTGACATCTTCCAAATCGTCACCTTCATTCACATCTAGATGCTTGGCAGCATTCACATATTGGTCCATTGACCTAAAACTTCGGATTGCCGGGTGAGGTCCGCCTACTATGGAGTTGATGACGATCCCTTTACCTTTCTGCTGCGTGGTAGGCTTAGGAGCAGGTAGGATCTGTTTTGGAGCCTGCTCTCCTTGCCCCCTGTCCCTCGGGGCAACCTTGTACTCATCCAACTTTCCTTCACGCAACAGCTTTTCAATTACATCCCTGTCGCCATTTCTTTCTCGGTCGAATCACGAGGTGGCGGTCTTTTGTACTGCAACACATTGTACGTATCCAGGTAAATATTTTCCAGGGTGTCATTCAATGGTGTATAGTTCTCGTAGTTCTGGAATCGGGGCCTTTTGTTAGGGTCGCTTCCCCTATTTCTGTTTCTCCTGTTACCGTTTGAATTACGGTTGTTGTTGTTTCCCCCATTTCCAGTATTGCTGTTTCCACCCTTGTTTCCTACATTTACTTCAACCTTGCCAGAACTTTCCCCAGACTGCTTCACGGCAATATTACTCTGCACATTCTCCTTTGAAGCTGTCTCAGACTTTCTCTTCCGGTTTGCCCTGGCCTCCTCTCGTCTTAAATAAATATCGGCTTTTTCGTAGAATATCGCCCTTGTGGGGGGTGTCTTCCCAGAAAGGTAGTCTCCAAACTCAGATTCAGGATCGACTCCTTCCGTCAATGCCATCAGAATAGTGGGCTCATGCGGGTCACTGACCTCAGTTACAGCTTGGTTAAAACGATCTAAATATGCCCTTAAAGACTCTCCTGGTGCCTGTTTGATCCTCGACAATTCAATAACACTCTTGGACTTTCGGGCATGTAGTCGGAACTGGTTCATGAAATGCTCGCTTAGTTCTTTGTAATTAGAAATTGAACGAGGAGGAAGTCGGGTAAACCAGAATAATGCCACATCTTCTAGATAGATTGGGAATGCTTTGCACTTCACTTCGTCAGGGGCAGCAGCGGCGTTCATGAGCCACGAATACCGCATCAAATGCTGTCCCGGATCAGTCCTTCCGTTATATTTGTCCATCTGTGGCAAGTTAAAGCGTCGGGGAAACTGGAAGTCTAGGATATCGTCAGTGAACGGAGTATGGCTTCGCTCAATGCCATAGTCTTCATTTGTATAATTCCGGCTCTCGGACATAATTCGGCGAACCATTGCCTGCACATCGGCACTAGTTAGGGGCTGCTCAGGTTCCCTGGCCCTAGTGTCTGAGTTCCTTCGGGGCTCTTGCTCAGGAGATGCCCTTCTTCTTCGAGCTGCCTCTACTCGATTCCTTTCCCTGTGTTCCCGGTCGATCTCGGGAAGAGGGGACTGGAGTCTTTGCCCCCGAGTGGGGCTATCGTTTCCTAATGCTCGTGCGATATCCTCGCGAGATCCCAAAGATCCAAACGTTAGCTGCTCCACGTTCTGAGGTCGTTCGAGTGGCCTTCGTTCACGGGGCCTCTCCTCCTCGGAAGATGAAGATTGATCTACGGGTGTGTGACGAACCGGTGATGGAGTTCTTTGCCGGCGGAGCTCATTGATCTCCCGACTCATGAGCCTCATATTTTCCTGCATCATGAGATTAGTGCGCTCATGAACTCTCATAGCTTCCCTCGTGCTCTCAAGCATATCAAGCAAGCGCGAGAAATCTCCTTGAGTGATGGGAGCAGATGGATTGACCTGGTCTCCAACCCTGGCAGCTGGAATTGGAGCATTCGTGGGGACTCGAGTAGATGTTCCAGCTTCACCAAGCATCGGGTCGGATCGGAGGTAGGAAGCCGGGTCGGATCGGAGCTGGGGTGCCTGGTCGGATCGGTGTGCAGCGAGCAACTCGGGTCGGTTCAGATTGGGAGAGTGCACTGCTTCAGAGTCTCCTACCCGGATCGGATCGGAGCTCTCCCCTTGCTGTCGGTTCGGATTTCCTGCATTGATTCTTCCTGCTGCTGAACTATGCCCCCGAGACCTTGTTACAACAGCATGTTGCTGATCTTCGCCAGCTCCATTTCCTTGAACAGACTGAACTTCCTTGCCTTTTCCTTTGGCCATGAGTCTTTGACAATTACTTCAACGAATGTAAGAAAGCGGAGAAACTTAAGGATTCACTTCTTTGAACTCAACGGTCCAAAAAGTAGAAAGAGATCCCGGAAAATAAAGAATTTAGATGAGGATTCTCAGTGAAAGCACCAAAATGTTAGACCCAAAAGTGGTTCTAACACCCAAATTGATTTGAAACAAGATAAAATAAGACAGAAATAAAAATGAACACACAAGATTTATAGTGGTTCGGCGAACAGATGCCTACGTCCACTTATTCTTTACTATATTCAATAATTCAGTTGCAAATACAATGAAAGATTCACTCACAACTCACTTTTGTTCACTCAATTGACTAAAACAAGAAATAAGAGATGATTTGGATTTTCCGGGAGTAATGGAGTTCGGATGTTGGAGGTGATTGAATTCTTCAAGTGCTGAAAAAAGATCCTTCTCTTTGTCTCTAGATGGGGTATTTATAGGTGTGAATTTGCCTGAGATTCAATCCGGGTCGGAACACGTGTCATCCATCGCACTCTCTTCGGGTTCGGATGAACTATCAAGCTGACAACACATCAAAGAGATGGACGTTAGGGGTAGGAATCAGTCATAGCCGGTCCGGTTCTCCAGGCTATTTTATAGGAGATTAACCTGGATCATGAGTGCGGGTCGGAGGCGTGCAGGTTGGGGGTCGGATCGGAATACCCGATCCGAACCGGAGTGGCTTGGACGTCTCTCCTTCTCTAATCATACTCCGCTCCGCTGCAGCGTCGTGGCAAGCAAATGGATTTCCGATCCATTTGAGATCTATTGGCCTTCCGATCCGATCAGATATGCTTTGCCAATTTATCCAGTAAGAGCCATCCGATCCGAACAGGGAACTCTATCCGATCCGAACCAATACGCTGCTATCAATCTGAATTGTGGTGTTTTCTTCCGATCCGAACCGAAGTCTTATAACTTAAAATACTCTTCAATGGTTGGTTTCTTGGCTTTGTGTTGCCTAGTTCACAAAGTAGGCTAACAATTTTTAACGATAAAATATTTTATTTTAACTCATGAATTTTTATTCAGTTCATTTACAAAAATAGAAATGATATTTTTATTCTTCTAACTTATTTTAGAAAAATTTCGGCGGCATAACGGCACGATACTAGAAACGGGACGAGGCCTAGCCTTATCCCCGGTCTAGTGAAGGCCCACGCCATTCACACATCAATCAAATCAATTCTATTTCACCAAACAATTCAATTCAAACCAAATAATCTAACCAACTAAACAACCAATCAAACAAGTCCATGGTCTGTGGACGATTGTGTCGGGTGCTACTAAGCACCGTCTGCATCCTAGTATATATATATAACTAGAAAAAGAGATTTTGAGTGAGAAGTTCTCACCAATAGCTATCCAACTTCACGACTCTTCCTTTGTAGAAAATCTTGTCGTTCTTGCCTTTCTTCCCTTTCGTTGCCCGTAGTCACTACATATATAAAAATCGAATTTTTACTTCGCTATTCAATATATAAAAATCCCATTTTTACCCTTTCTATATTATAAAAATTATATTCTTGTCATATTTAAAAATCAAATCTTTATGATATTAAAATCATATCTTTCTACGATAAGTATCATATTTTTATATAAGATGAAATCATACATTTCAAATCAAAGAAAACATATTTTTCTTATCAAGGAAAACGTATTTCTCGAATCAAAGAAAATGATTTTTTTTTTTTTTTTTGAACCAAAGACAATTCCATTTTCCATTCAAAGAAAATCCTATATTTTTATTTATGCTATTTCTTTTTATATTGTTCTATATATTATTATTATTATTTTATTTTTATTTTAAAACCATTTTTCTATTCTTGCTATAAATATTTAAAAATAATGCTCCTTCTTCTATTTTTTAATTTTCATATATAAAAGCCGATTTTAAACAATGTAATTTATTTTTAAAAACAAGGCAATATATTTTAAACAAGAATGCTAATTTAAATTTAAACAAGGATGCTAATTTACATTTTAATTTTCAGATTTTTATAATAAGGTATATAAATTAAAACGAAATAAATAAAAATAAATAAATAAATAAATAAAAATTACCTTCTATTGAAAAAAAAAGACTGTGTCTCCCTCTCTCGTTTTAATTCGTTCCAGGCGAAAGAGAAAACCACCGCTCCTCCTTAGGGCTTCAGCACGCACGAACCACGAGGCACTTGGAGCCGATCAACTACTTGCCCCTCGCGCGCCTTGGAGAACGCCACATCCTCCCTGAGCCATGGCGAACTCGCACTCGTCGATTGGCCAGAAATCGGCCACGAACTGTCCCTCTTTGAGCAACGATTGCTCACGAACCACAGCATGAAACTTCATCACTACCGGTGGGATTGAAGAGCTCGCCAAGCTCTTTGATCTAGATGATGCGAAGATTTGAATTTAATTAGTGATTGGGAGATCGGATGGAGGAAGGGTTTGAAGAATTTCCGCCGCTCAATTCGTGAAAGTCGGCTTCAGAAAGAAAAGGGGGCGGGTTTGGGCGTTGACTAATTTAATTGGGTCCTAGGGTTTTCGATCTTATATACTAATATATTTTTATTATATTTTATTTCAAAAATACCAATTTATTGAGACGTACTCAGAATTTGTAAAGACCCGCAACTTCCCCGTAAAGGAAAGCGTCGGATAGTTCGAGAACAAACCACAACAAAACGCATATAAAAGAACATTTCATTGTATATTACAACAATGCATCAGATTACAAGAATATACAGAGTATAAATGAATATTACACAGAAATATCAGAGATTTAAATTACATTTAAATACATAGCAGCGGAAAATAATACAATACACAACTAGAAGAGATATACGGATACAAAGCTTTCCGGATATCATTCCAGCTGTAAACCAGGATCCTGTGAATATAAATCTGCAAAACCAAAACTACTAGCTGCCCGTGTCAAAATAGGGGCACCCAGAGTTTAGGTTAAAACAATAAACTCCAGGTCAGTCATGTGACTGGTGTGAGAACTAAAACAGTTAATCTTTATTTTTAAAGTTAGGTAAATCAAGGGACCACGCCGTATAACACGGAACGGGTTTCCTCCCAAGAATACCAGTGCATAAAACAAACAGCGCAATGCTAAATAAAGAAAAATGAAGCTGTTATAAGACCCAGGTCCTATCACACAATGCAACGCGAGCCGGGGGATAGGGTTTTCCCTTATAACAGCCAAAGAATGCTTGATACGTTTAAAACAAATCATTTGATACTATTATAAGTGCATAGTGTATAAAACAACTTCAAATCATAAGTATCAATCATAGGCGGCATAAGCGCCCCATCCCACTATGTCGCCATATATAGGATTACAATTAAAACCGCAAATGTCACGTATTTGGAAATTGGATTTCCATCTATGAACCGAGGCAAAAGATAGTCCTCAACCGATTCGAGACTGTCTAGCCCGAGCCTCAGGACCCAGACTCAGGTGGGCCCTTGGATCCTCAGGGCCGGTCCACCGATGTGGATTAAAATGCCTGAACATGCGTCTCCCCACCCTATGGGGTGTAAGTCTGGTCCGTCAGCCGACCAGAATGCATTCGGCCGAAACCGATATAACCGAGGCGCCTCGCAACAGCAACAACCACATAAGTCAAACTCGTCAGGGCGTGTAAAACCACTGACGCCACTTCTAGCTAGAAAGAAACGCATGCCCTCCCTGACGTCCGTCTCCCGTTTTTGGTTCATACCTGGTGTGAAACACGCGAGGTAAACGTTACACAAAGCTACGCCACAAAGGCCGTGCTTTGATCATCACCACAAGACTTTGCTTTTCAACAGAAGCCTCGATCAATTGCCACTTAGGCATGCCACACAGGCAATTCACTCCATACGTTTGATATCCATCAATATATAACCCCTGAGCTCGTACGTCTCAGAGAAGGGCGTTAAGCAAGAGAATAAATTCTCCGCCGCCAAACAGATATATATTTAATAGAGATCAACCACACAGACTAAAATCCAGTGTCAGACACACAGTCCATTTACAAGTCCGTTCTGGGTCTGAACGAAACCGGAGGCACCTAGTACCCCGCATATCCATCGATCTCCAAGTACGTCTGGACGATCACCAACTGTTTCCATCTTCTTGGGTGTACAGCCCAATCAAGATCATCAGTTATCACCCAAACGACGTGAAGACCTCCGGTCTTCGACCATCGTCTTCATCTTCGACTTATCGTCGTATCAGTTATTCAGAATGGGATAAACCCAGTCTTTCCGAATAACTCGCGTATATTTTAAATAAGTGTTACACAAACACAACATACGCCTCATTCCAATTCATTAGTCACTAACAGTAAATTAATCAAGAGAATAATTTCCCAAATATTAACCCCGAAGGCCGAAACCAACATCAGATCAATATCCAGAAAACCCTTCTGCTTGGCTAACCGACAGTTAGTTTCTAAATTTCACATTCATAGGGAAAGGTTCCCATTAACTTTATCCAAGATAAATTCCTTGAATTTATTCTTAGATCTATTTTTGAATATCAATTCAAACTAGTCGGGATTAACGAAACTTACCGAAGTAATCACTTGTTTTAATTTCCCAATCCCAACCTATTCATCCCATGAAGTAAAACTGGTAATACTTCATATCTAACACCACAGTGTTATCGGTAAATTCAATTACCATTTCACGTTCAAATCTAATTAAAGATTTAACTATCGCCTGGAGCAAAACTGGTGATACTCCATTTTCGATCATTTCAATCTAATTAAAGATTCATTAAAACTCCACTTAGTTTTAATCGTTAGCTGGGTTAAAGAATCAGTGTCATTTAAAACACGGTTCACGATAAACCCAAAATCACATTCATCAATTATCGGGTTAAAGAACAAGTGTTATTTAAAACACTGTTCACGATAAACCCAAAAATCAATATCAATTCAATTCCAATTAAATATTATTTAATTGGTGCTCTTCATTAAATCTAAATAAAAAGATTTAATCTTTTCTCAACAGGGTTCAAGAACAGTGTTAGTGAAGACACCATTCACGAAAACCCAAATCACATTCGATATTCAATACAAGGCTCTGAATAGAAAATATATCGGCTTATATTCAATATCGAATTCTACGACTAACAAATGTCGTATTGGAAATAACGATATAAATATATATCTTTCAAATTTCCATAACAACACCTGTATAATCACGAATTCCAACATCGAAATATTCCGAAGACAATTTCGATTCAAATCCACTCCAATGCAATCATTGGAAATTTTGGTTATTTTTAAAACCCTTTTCGAATTCAATTTATTTATTTAAAAATAAATAGAATTATAATTCTAGTTCAAAACTAGTTCATTTCGATAAAAATCTATTTTTATCTTTTCAAATATGGAGTTTTTCATCCCAAACTTTCACAAATCATTTCTTATGATTTTACACAAATTATTACTATTTTTAATAATTTTATCAAGGCCCGTACAGTCGATTTCCATCAACGGCCATCGAACTGCACTTACAGCGACCTTTTTCGAATTTGATTTGGACGTATCTCCAAATCCAACCGTTAGATTTCAAATTTCTAACATTCATTAGAAAGCTCTTTTCGATACGAACCCAACGGTTCCGGTTTTAGGAGAATCCGACGGTCGGATCTCCCGCAATGTCCGTTTGAAATAAATGGTCGAAATTCACGAACTGCCGCGGCGCGGCGCGTTCTATTCAGGCCATTATATTATATATATAATATATATAATATATACTTCGTCGATTTCTATTTAAAACGAATTATATAAATAGTTTTAAATTCGTTTCAAAAGCAATTTCAACCTCCTTTTCAATTCAAATCAAAATTGAATTCTTCTTTATAAATTCGTTTCAAAATTCATTTCTATTCAATTCAAATTTCAATTCAATTTGAATTCATTTCGAAATCGTTTTCAATTCAATTCATTTCGAAATCGTTTTCAATTCAATTCATTTCGAAATCGTTTTCAATTCAATTCATTTCGAAATCGTTTTCAATTCAATTCATTTCGAAATCGTTTTCAATTCAATTCATTTCGAAATCGTTTTCAATTCAATTCAATTCGAAATCGTTTTCAATTCAATTCATTTCGAAATCGTTTTCAATTCAATTCATTTCGAAATCGTTTTCAATTCAATTCATTTCGAAATCGTTTTCAATTCAATTCATTTCGAAATCGTTTTCAATTCAATTCATTTCGAAATCGTTTTCAATTCAATTCATTTCGAAATCGTTTTCAATTCAATTCATTTCGAAATCGTTTTCAATTCAATTCAATTCGAAATCGTTTTCAATTCAATTCATTTCGAAATCGTTTTCAATTCAATTCAATTCGAAATCGTTTTCAATTCAATTCATTTCGAAATCGTTTTCAATTCAATTCAAAATATTCGATTTCGAAATCACTTTTCAATATTCATTTTTAAGATGAATAAAATCGATATAAATATCGTTCACGTCAAAATGGCGTCAATCTAATCAACACGGCTTCATAAATTTCTAATTTCAAATATTCTATTTCAAATATTTCTTTTCAAAATAGTTGTTATTATCAAAATATTTCGTTCAACACATGACCAATCTCAATGAATGAGTACTGTCAACACATGAACTTTTATTTTATAATATTCTTTATTTTTCAAATTGGAATGAGGCCCAATCAATCACCATATAAAGTTAATTATATGGATTTTCATACAACACATGTATATAATAACATTGAAAATAATCAACCAAAGTGCACTACACTGTAAAAGCATCAAATATAGATATTCAACGCTTATAACAGCCTGTCAATCAATCGATCGACATATTTAATCAATCAGGATGAGTGAACTGCAAATTTCATCCCAACACCCGTGTGGGGTTTCAAACAATCAAACAAATATTTTATTCGTGCAGTTGGGCGATGTGTAAAATTTATCGTCCCAATCAATGTCATTCAAATAGGTGTACATAAACAAACCGTCTGGTTTGTAAATGAATATTCTATTTTATTCACTTCACGTTAAAAATTATAATTTTAACGATAAAACATTTTATTCCAACATATGAATTTCTATTCAGTTCATTCTTTAAATAAAATGATATTCTTATTTTTTTCTAACACATTTTAGAAAATTTCGGCGGCATAACAGCACGATACTAGAAACGGGACAAGGCCTAGCCTTATCCCCGGTCTAGTGAAGGCCCACGCCATTCACACATCAATCATATTCAATTTGTTATGCAAACCACAAGATTTTGGAGTAAGAGTCTAACCTAGCCTTACTCCTTCGCCTTATAACGGCGCACGTCTAATCCTAACCAATTTATCGATTCGATTTTTCACACCACAAACCACATTCAAACCAATATCGCAATCAATCACCAAACAGCCAAACAAACAAGTCCATGGTCTGTGGACGATTGTGTCGGGTGCTACTAAGCACCGTCTGCATCCTAGTATATATATAAAACTAGAAAAGAAATTGCAAGGTGAGAAATTCTCACTTATAGCTATCCAATCATCTCGACTCTTCTTTTGCAGAATTCTTCGTCGTTCTCGCCTTTTTGTCATCTTCGTTGCCCGTTTTCACTACCTATGTAAAAAAAATCGAATTTTTACTTTGCTATTCAATATATAAAAATCGAATTTTTAGTTCGCTATTCAATATATAAAAATCGAATTTTTATTTCAAAGTTCAATATATAAAAATCGAATTTTTATTTCAAAGTTCAATATATAAAAATCGAATTTTTAGTTCAAAGTTCAATATATAAAAATCGAATTTTTATTTCAAAGTTCAATATATAAAAATCGAATTTTTATTTCAAAGTTCAATATATAAAAATCGAATTTTTAGTTCAAAGTTCAATATATAAAAATCGAATTTTTATTTCAAAGTTCAATATATAAAAATCGAATTTTTATTTCAAAGTTCAATATATAAAAATCGAATTTTTAGTTCAAAGTTCAATATATAAAAATCGAATTTTTATTTCAAAGTTCAATATATAAAAATCGAATTTTTAGTTCAAAGTTCAATATATAAAAATCGAATTTTTATTTCAAAGTTCAATATATAAAAATCGAATTTTTAGTTCAAAGTTCAATATATAAAAATCGAATTTTTATTTCAAAGTTCAATATATAAAAATCGAATTTTTATTTCAAAGTTCAATATATAAAAATCGAATTTTTAGTTCAAAGTTCAATATATAAAAATCGAATTTTTATTTCAAAGTTCAATATATAAAAATCGAATTTTTATTTCAAAGTTCAATATATAAAAATCGAATTTTTATTTCAAAGTTCAATATATAAAAATCGAATTTTTATTTCAAATAGATTCCGCCTTTTCCATTTCAAAGATCTAATCTTTTCTTTTACTTTTCAAAGTTTAAATCTTTTACCTTTTTAAAAATTCAAATCTTTTTAAAACCTTTTTAAAATAAAGAATCAGTTTTAAATCTTTATTAAAATTTCAGTTTTAAAATCCTAAACAAAATAAGTTTTAACTTTAAATAAAATTCAGTTTTCACTTTAAATAAAATTCAGTTTTCACTTTAAATAAAATTCAGTTTTCACTTTAAATAAAATTAAAAACAGTTTGATACTTTTTTTTTTTAAAACAAATCAGTTTTATATATATATTTTTATAATTAAAATCAGTTTTTATAATTTAAACAAAATCAGTTTTTCAATCTTTTCCAAATTCAGTTTTTTTTTTTTTTGAAATATATAAAGAAATCAGTTTTTGAAATTAGTTTTAACAAAAGTAAAAATAAATAAATAAAAAAAACTTACGGGGGGGCGCTGTGCTTGTTCGTCAGTCGAAGGGGGGGACGCGTCGGCTTCGTCGAGGGTTCGGAGGAGGGGGGCGTCGGCTTCGTCGAGGGGTCTCGGGCTTGGATTCGATGTCGGCTATGGCTAGGGGGCTCGCGCGAGCTGAGGGTGGAGGAGATGGATGGAAACGAGAAGGGGAGCTCCGGTGGAGACTGGCGAGGCAGTCGTCGGTGGCTCCTGGGCCCCAGGGCGGCGGCGCGATTTAGATTAGGTTTTTTTTTTTTTTTTTATCTGGTATGAGTGAGGAATCGGGGGGGGCAACGAAGAAGAATAGGAGGGATTTTTTTTATTATTATTATTATTATTTTATTTTATTATTTAATTATTTATTTTTGCCAAAGGGTTGACTTTTACATACGACCTCGAAACGAGGTCCACCGCCTGTCGTCCATAGCGTTTAACCCCCATTCCGAACACAATGGGATATGTATCGCAAGCTGATTCGTCTGTTTGAATCAGTTTCCGTTAAATTTACATTTAAATCACTATATTGAATTTTAAACGTACATTTCAAATTACCGGGGTCACATACTAACTAGAAAAATTCCAGAAAAATATTTTCTAGCTTCGTATTGACGATACGGTCCTAACAAAACTAGTTTCGACGAATTCTGAGACCGTTTGAAAAATGGCCAATTTCCAGTCGATTAAAATCAACTGAAACGGGTCAAACGCGTTTTCCTTTGCTACGCTCACATATTGATTCGAAAAATTATGAAATTTGGAATCTAGCAATAACTTGACACTGTGGATCTAACAAAAGTGGTTTCGTCGAAATCCGAGGTCATTTGCAAAATGTCCATTTTTAAGGGCCTGAATTCCATAGCGACTATTCAGAATTTTCAACTGGACATATCTTATCATTTCTAAAATGAAATCTCAGTTTGTTAACTTCGTTACAAAGATATAGTTATACAGATTCAAATATTTCTTGTTTCGTTCAATTCTGATTTATATTGAATTCTGTATATTCATTTGAAATTAGAAATCGAATTTTCGAACTACCGCGCCATTTTCAATTCCTTTTATAATTATATATAATTATTATATATTCTAACGACGACGTATATACTATATACGTTCTAATTATATTCAAAATAGTTTTCTCGTCGATATTATTTAAAATAATCCATTTTAAATAATCAAAATACGCTAAAATCGCCAAAATAAAAATTTTAAACTGGCCCAGATTTTCCGGGTTGTTACAATCTCCCCCACTTAAAACTTTTCGTCCCCGAAAAGGAACAAAGTCGAAAGTGGCTTGAATAATCAACTCTATGTTCAATTTGGCTTTCATTCTCCAACCCTTTGGTTTCTGAGAATTTTCAAAATTTCAAAAATTTGGCTAACTCCCTAAATTTTCGAAAAATTTCGCCATAACCTCCCCTGCACCGGGAGCATCGGGGAATTTCAAATAGCTTCCCCGGTCCTTCAGATCTCAAAAAGAAAAAGAAAAAGCCAAGCGGCTAGCCAATAGGCTCACAAAATCATCATCACCCAAACAAAACAGTAAATTATGTAGTAAACATGTACCTATTTGTCGGGCAAACAAATTTTATTCTCTGGCTCTAGCCTCCTTGCTATGACCTGTTCAATGATATACATGTATATGCAAGCAGATGCGACCAATTTTCAATACATTTCAATACTCGATCAAATTAGGCATACTAGTTCAAAATTATCAAACAATTAAACAAACGACACAAACATCAATCAATTAGTGGATTAACGTTTCAAATTCATAATTTTGATATATATACAAAAATCCTGTTTTTGATGCCAAATCACAACAATTAGCCCTATCTAATTTTGGTTCTCACACCAGTCAATAGGAAGTATATAGATATTACACGTTCGTCACTCGAATATAAATTCTAATGATGGAGCTCCATCATCAAAATCATCTCCGGGCGATCAGAGTGTAATTCTATATCTATCCAATATATCAAAACTTCGAATACACGCTAGCTAGGCGCATACGCAAAAATCTTTATATTTTGGATTGTCCTAATCAATATAAAGTAAATAATCAAATACGAATAATTGATTTAAATTTTCAAAACAAAAATCGTTTTTCTTTTTTTTTAAAATATACTCTTTACACTCGTTCTAGGATACTACTGATCCCATCTCTAACGAGTCATTCCATTGGATATTACTAATCCAATATCTGATGAATTCTTTCGTATGGTTCTAATGTGCCTTGTTCTCTAGCTTTGTAAACCAAAGCTCTGATACCAACTGTAAAGACCCGCAACTTCCCCGTAAAGGAAAGCGTCGGATAGTTCGAGAACAAACCACAACAAAACGCATATAAAAGAACATTTCATTGTATATTACAACAATGCATCAGATTACAAGAATATACAGAGTATAAATGAATATTACACAGAAATATCAGAGATTTAAATTACATTTAAATACATAGCAGCGGAAAATAATACAATACACAACTAGAAGAGATATACGGATACAAAGCTTTCCGGATATCATTCCAGCTGTAAACCAGGATCCTGTGAATATAAATCTGCAAAACCAAAACTACTAGCTGCCCGTGTCAAAATAGGGGCACCCAGAGTTTAGGTTAAAACAATAAACTCCAGGTCAGTCATGTGACTGGTGTGAGAACTAAAACAGTTAATCTTTATTTTTAAAGTTAGGTAAATCAAGGGACCACGCCGTATAACACGGAACGGGTTTCCTCCCAAGAATACCAGTGCATAAAACAAACAGCGCAATGCTAAATAAAGAAAATTGAAGCTGTTATAAGACCCAGGTCCTATCACACAATGCAACGCAAGCCGGGGGATAGGGTTTTCCCTTATAACAGCCAAAGAATGCTTGATACGTTTAAAACAAATCATTTGATACTATTATAAGTGCATAGTGTATAAAACAACTTCAAATCATAAGTATCAATCATAGGCGGCATAAGCGCCCCATCCCACTATGTCGCCATATATAGGATTACAATTAAAACCGCAAATGTCACGTATTTGGAAATTGGATTTCCATCTATGAACCGAGGCAAAAGATAGTCCTCAACCGATTCGAGACTGTCTAGCCCGAGCCTCAGGACCCAGACTCAGGTGGGCCCTTGGATCCTCAGGGCCGGTCCACCGATGTGGATTAAAATGCCTGAACATGCGTCTCCCCACCCTATGGGGTGTAAGTCTGGTCCGTCAGCCGACCAGAATGCATTCGGCCGAAACCGATATAACCGAGGCGCCTCGCAACAGCAACAACCACATAAGTCAAACTCGTCAGGGCGTGTAAAACCACTGACGCCACTTCTAGCTAGAAAGAAACGCATGCCCTCCCTGACGTCCGTCTCCCGTTTTTGGTTCATACCTGGTGTGAAACACGCGAGGTAAACGTTACACAAAGCTACGCCACAAAGGCCGTGCTTTGATCATCACCACAAGACTTTGCTTTTCAACAGAAGCCTCGATCAATTGCCACTTAGGCATGCCACACAGGCAATTCACTCCATACGTTTGATATCCATCAATATATAACCCCTGAGCTCGTACGTCTCAGAGAAGGGCGTTAAGCAAGAGAATAAATTCTCCACCGCCAAACAGATATATATTTAATAGAGATCAATCACACAGACTAAAATCCAGTGTCAGACACACAGTCCATTTACAAGTCCGTTCTGGGTCTGAACGAAACCGGAGGCACCTAGTACCCCGCATATCCATCGATCTCCAAGTACGTCTGGACGATCACCAACTGTTTCCATCTTCTTGGGTGTACAGCCCAATCAAGATCATCAGTTATCACCCAAACGACGTGAAGACCTCCGGTCTTCGACCATCGTCTTCATCTTCGACTTATCGTCGTATCAGTTATTCAGAATGGGATAAACCCGGTCTTTCCGAATAACTCGCGTATATTTTAAATAAGTGTTACACAAACACAACATACGCCTCATTCCAATTCATTAGTCACTAACAGTAAATTAATCAAGAGAATAATTTCCCAAATATTAACCCCGAAGGCCGAAACCAACATCAGATCAATATCCAGAAAACCCTTCTGCTTGGCTAACCGACAGTTAGTTTCTAAATTTCACATTCATAGGGAAAGGTTCCCATTAACTTTATCCAAGATAAATTCCTTGAATTTATTCTTAGATCTATTTTTGAATATCAATTCAAACTAGTCGGGATTAACGAAACTTACCGAAGTAATCACTTGTTTTAATTTCCCAATCCCAACCTATTCATCCCATGAAGTAAAACTGGTAATACTTCATATCTAACACCACAGTGTTATCGGTAAATTCAATTACCATTTCACGTTCAAATCTAATTAAAGATTTAACTATCGCCTGGAGCAAAACTGGTGATACTCCATTTTCGATCATTTCAATCTAATTAAAGATTCATTAAAACTCCACTTAGTTTTAATCGTTAGCTGGGTTAAAGAATCAGTGTCATTTAAAACACGGTTCACGATAAACCCAAAATCACATTCATCAATTATCGGGTTAAAGAACAAGTGTTATTTAAAACACTGTTCACGATAAACCCAAAAATCAATATCAATTCAATTCCAATTAAATATTATTTAATTGGTGCTCTTCATTAAATCTAAATAAAAAGATTTAATCTTTTCTCAACAGGGTTCAAGAACAGTGTTAGTGAAGACACCATTCACGAAAACCCAAATCACATTCGATATTCAATACAAGGCTCTGAATAGAAAATATATCGGCTTATATTCAATATCGAATTCTACGACTAACAAATGTCGTATTGGAAATAACGATATAAATATATATCTTTCAAATTTCCATAACAACACCTGTATAATCACGAATTCCAACATCGAAATATTCCGAAGACAATTTCGATTCAAATCCACTCCAATGCAATCATTGGAAATTTTGGTTATTTTTAAAACCCTTTTCGAATTCAATTTATTTATTTAAAAATAAATAGAATTATAATTCTAGTTCAAAACTAGTTCATTTCGATAAAAATCTATTTTTATCTTTTCAAATATGGAGTTTTTCATCCCAAACTTTCACAAATCATTTCTTATGATTTTACACAAATTATTACTATTTTTAATAATTTTATCAAGGCCCGTACAGTCGATTTCCATCAACGGCCATCGAACTGCACTTACAGCGACCTTTTTCGAATTTGATTTGGACGTATCTCCAAATCCAACCGTTAGATTTCAAATTTCTAACATTCATTAGAAAGCTCTTTTCGATACGAACCCAACGGTTCCGGTTTTAGGAGAATCCGACGGTCGGATCTCCCGCAATGTCCGTTTGAAATAAATGGTCGAAATTCACGAACTGCCGCGGCGCGGCGCGTTCTATTCAGGCCATTATATTATATATATAATATATATAATATATACTTCGTCGATTTCTATTTAAAACGAATTATATAAATAGTTTTAAATTCGTTTCAAAAGCAATTTCAACCTCCTTTTCAATTCAAATCAAAATTGAATTCTTCTTTATAAATTCGTTTCAAAATTCATTTCTATTCAATTCAAATTTCAATTCAATTTGAATTCATTTCGAAATCGTTTTCAATTCAATTCATTTCGAAATCGTTTTCAATTCAATTCATTTCGAAATCGTTTTCAATTCAATTCATTTCGAAATCGTTTTCAATTCAATTCATTTCGAAATCGTTTTCAATTCAATTCAATTCGAAATCGTTTTCAATTCAATTCATTTCGAAATCGTTTTCAATTCAATTCATTTCGAAATCGTTTTCAATTCAATTCATTTCGAAATCGTTTTCAATTCAATTCATTTCGAAATCGTTTTCAATTCAATTCATTTCGAAATCGTTTTCAATTCAATTCATTTCGAAATCGTTTTCAATTCAATTCAATTCGAAATCGTTTTCAATTCAATTCATTTCGAAATCGTTTTCAATTCAATTCAATTCGAAATCGTTTTCAATTCAATTCATTTCGAAATCGTTTTCAATTCAATTCAAAATATTCGATTTCGAAATCACTTTTCAATATTCATTTTTAAGATGAATAAAATCGATATAAATATCGTTCACGTCAAAATGGCGTCAATCTAATCAACACGGCTTCATAAATTTCTAATTTCAAATATTCTATTTCAAATATTTCTTTTCAAAATAGTTGTTATTATCAAAATATTTCGTTCAACACATGACCAATCTCAATGAATGAGTACTGTCAACACATGAACTTTTATTTTATAATATTCTTTATTTTTCAAATTGGAATGAGGCCCAATCAATCACCATATAAAGTTAATTATATGGATTTTCATACAACACATGTATATAATAACATTGAAAATAATCAACCAAAGTGCACTACACTGTAAAAGCATCAAATATAGATATTCAACGCTTATAACAGCCTGTCAATCAATCGATCGACATATTTAATCAATCAGGATGAGTGAACTGCAAATTTCATCCCAACACCCGTGTGGGGTTTCAAACAATCAAACAAATATTTTATTCGTGCAGTTGGGCGATGTGTAAAATTTATCGTCCCAATCAATGTCATTCAAATAGGTGTACATAAACAAACCGTCTGGTTTGTAAATGAATATTCTATTTTATTCACTTCACGTTAAAAATTATAATTTTAACGATAAAACATTTTATTCCAACATATGAATTTCTATTCAGTTCATTCTTTAAATAAAATGATATTCTTATTTTTTTCTAACACATTTTAGAAAATTTCGGCGGCATAACAGCACGATACTAGAAACGGGACAAGGCCTAGCCTTATCCCCGGTCTAGTGAAGGCCCACGCCATTCACACATCAATCATATTCAATTTGTTATGCAAACCACAAGATTTTGGAGTAAGAGTCTAACCTAGCCTTACTCCTTCGCCTTATAACGGCGCACGTCTAATCCTAACCAATTTATCGATTCGATTTTTCACACCACAAACCACATTCAAACCAATATCGCAATCAATCACCAAACAGCCAAACAAACAAGTCCATGGTCTGTGGACGATTGTGTCGGGTGCTACTAAGCACCGTCTGCATCCTAGTATATATATAAAACTAGAAAAGAAATTACAAGGTGAGAAATTCTCACTTATAGCTATCCAATCATCTCGACTCTTCTTTTGCAGAATTCTTCGTCGTTCTCGCCTTTTTGTCATCTTCGTTGCCCGTTTTCACTACCTATGTAAAAAAAATCGAATTTTTACTTTGCTATTCAATATATAAAAATCGAATTTTTAGTTCGCTATTCAATATATAAAAATCGAATTTTTATTTCAAAGTTCAATATATAAAAATCGAATTTTTATTTCAAAGTTCAATATATAAAAATCGAATTTTTAGTTCAAAGTTCAATATATAAAAATCGAATTTTTATTTCAAAGTTCAATATATAAAAATCGAATTTTTATTTCAAAGTTCAATATATAAAAATCGAATTTTTAGTTCAAAGTTCAATATATAAAAATCGAATTTTTATTTCAAAGTTCAATATATAAAAATCGAATTTTTATTTCAAAGTTCAATATATAAAAATCGAATTTTTAGTTCAAAGTTCAATATATAAAAATCGAATTTTTATTTCAAAGTTCAATATATAAAAATCGAATTTTTAGTTCAAAGTTCAATATATAAAAATCGAATTTTTATTTCAAAGTTCAATATATAAAAATCGAATTTTTAGTTCAAAGTTCAATATATAAAAATCGAATTTTTATTTCAAAGTTCAATATATAAAAATCGAATTTTTATTTCAAAGTTCAATATATAAAAATCGAATTTTTAGTTCAAAGTTCAATATATAAAAATCGAATTTTTATTTCAAAGTTCAATATATAAAAATCGAATTTTTATTTCAAAGTTCAATATATAAAAATCGAATTTTTATTTCAAAGTTCAATATATAAAAATCGAATTTTTATTTCAAAGTTCAATATATAAAAATCGAATTTTTATTTCAAATAGATTCCGCCTTTTCCATTTCAAAGATCTAATCTTTTCTTTTACTTTTCAAAGTTTAAATCTTTTACCTTTTTAAAAATTCAAATCTTTTTAAAACCTTTTTAAAATAAAGAATCAGTTTTAAATCTTTATTAAAATTTCAGTTTTAAAATCCTAAACAAAATAAGTTTTAACTTTAAATAAAATTCAGTTTTCACTTTAAATAAAATTCAGTTTTCACTTTAAATAAAATTCAGTTTTCACTTTAAATAAAATTCAGTTTTCACTTTAAATAAAATTAAAAACAGTTTGATACTTTTTTTTTTAAAACAAATCAGTTTTATATATATTTTTTTATAATTAAAATCAGTTTTTATAATTTAAACAAAATCAGTTTTTCAATCTTTTCCAAATTCAGTTTTTTTTTTTTTGAAATATATAAAGAAATCAGTTTTTGAAATTAGTTTTAACAAAAGTAAAAATAAATAAATAAAAAAAACTTACGGGGGGGCGCTGTGCTTGTTCGTCAGTCGAAGGGGGGGACGCGTCGGCTTCGTCGAGGGTTCGGAGGAGGGGGGCGTCGGCTTCGTCGAGGGGTCTCGGGCTTGGATTCGATGTCGGCTATGGCTAGGGGGCTCGCGCGAGCTGAGGGTGGAGGAGATGGATGGAAACGAGAAGGGGAGCTCCGGTGGAGACTGGCGAGGCGGTCGTCGGTGGCTCCTGGGCCCCAGGGCGGCGGCGCGATTTAGATTAGGTTTTTCTTCTTTTTTTTTTTTTTATCTGGTATGAATGAGGAATCGGGGGGGGGGGGGCAACGAAGAAGAATAGGAGGGATTTTTTTATTATTATTATTATTATTTTATTTTATTATTTAATTATTTATTTTTGCCAAAGGGTTGACTTTTACATACGACCTCGAAACGAGGTCCACCGCCTGTCGTCCATAGCGTTTAACCCCCATTCCGAACACAATGGGATATGTATCGCAAGCTGATTCGTCTGTTTGAATCAGTTTCCGTTAAATTTACATTTAAATCACTATATTGAATTTTAAACGTACATTTCAAATTACCGGGGTCACATACTAACTAGAAAAATTCCAGAAAAATATTTTCTAGCTTCGTATTGACGATACGGTCCTAACAAAACTAGTTTCGACGAATTCTGAGACCGTTTGAAAAATGGCCAATTTCCAGTCGATTAAAATCAACTGAAACGGGTCAAACGCGTTTTCCTTTGCTACGCTCACATATTGATTCGAAAAATTATGAAATTTGGAATCTAGCAATAACTTGACACTGCGGATCTAACAAAAGTGGTTTCGTCGAAATCCGAGGTCATTTGCAAAATGTCCATTTTTAAGGGCCTGAATTCCATAGCGACTATTCAGAATTTTCAACTGGACATATCTTATCATTTCTAAAATGAAATCTCAGTTTGTTAACTTCGTCACAAAGATATAGTTATACAGATTCAAATATTTCTTGTTTCGTTCAATTCTGATTTATATTGAATTCTGTATATTCATTTGAAATTAGAAATCGAATTTTCGAACTACCGCGCCATTTTCAATTCCTTTTATAATTATATATAATTATTATATATTCTAACGACGACGTATATACTATATACGTTCTAATTATATTCAAAATAGTTTTCTCGTCGATATTATTTAAAATAATCCATTTTAAATAATCAAAATACGCTAAAATCGCCAAAATAAAAATTTTAAACTGGCCCAGATTTTCCGGGTTGTTACAGAATTAGACCCAACTAGTGTCGCCCCTAGCCAAATACCCCCATTCCGAACATAATGGGATATGTATCGTAGGCTGATTCGACTGTTTCGATCTGTTTCCGTTGAATTTACATTTAAATCATTATATTGAATTTTAAACGTACATTTTAAATTACCGGGGTCACATACTAACTAGAAAAATTCCAGAAAAATATTTTCTAGCTTCGTATTGACGATACGGTCCTAACAAAACTAGTTTCGTCGAATTCTGAGACCATTGGAAAAATGGCCATTTTCCAGTCGATTAAAATCAACTGAAACTAGCCAAACGCGTTTTCCTTTGCCACGCTCACATATTGATTTGAAAAATTATGAAATTTGAAACCTAGCAATAATTTGACATCACAGATCCAACAAAAGTGGTTTCGTCGAAATCCGAGGTCGTTTGCAAAATGGCTATTTTTAAGGGCCTGAATTCCATAGCGACTATTCAGAATTTTTAACTGGACATATCTTTTGATCCCCGCTATGAAATTTCGATTTTTCGGATTCGTTGGAAAGATATTCATGAATGGATCCCAATGTTTTTGGTTTCACTAAAATCCGGATTGTTTTGCACCCGGTACATTCAATTGAAGTTTGAAATCGAATTATCGAACTACCGCGCCATTTTCAATTCTATTATATAATTATATATAATTATTTATATTCTAACGGCGACGTATATAATATATACGTTCGAATACCATTCAAAATAAATTTCTCGTCGATATTATTTAAAATAATTCGTTTTAAATATTCAAAATTCGCTAAAATCGCAAAAATAAAAATTTTAAACTGGCCCAGATTTTCCGGGTTATTACAATCTCCCCCACTTAAAACTTTTCGTCCCTGAAAAGGAACAAAGTCGAAAGTGGTTTGATTAATCAACTCTACGTTCGATCTGGCTTCCATTCTCCAACTTTTCAGTTTCTGAGAATTTTCAAATTCTTCAAAAATTTGGCTAACACCCTAAATTTTCGAAAAATTTCGCCATAACCTCCCCTGCAATGGGAGCATCGGGGAATTTCAAATAGCTTCCCCGGTCCTTCTAATCTCAAAAAGAAAAAGAAAAAGCCAAGCGGCTAGCCAATAGGCTCATAAAATCATCATCACCCAAACAACAGTAAATTATGTAGTAAACATGTACCTATTTGTCGGGCAAACAAATTTTATTCTCTGGCTCTAGCCTCCTTGCTATGACCTGTTCAATAAAAGTATATGTATATGCAAGCAATTGCGACCAATTTTCAATATAAATTCAATATTTGATGCAATTAGGCTAAATGGTACAAATTATCAAACAATTAAACAAACATCACAAACATCAATCAAGTAGTGAATTAGAGTTTCAAATCCATAATTTGATACATATACAGAAAATCATGTTTTTGATGCCAATTCACAACAATGTGTTCTAACTATATAAGTTTTGGTTCTCACACCAGTCCAATGGAAATATATAGATATCACACCTTCGTCACACGAAAATAATTACTGATGATGACGCGTCAATCATCAGAATCAGGTCCAGGCGACTAGAGTGTGTTTCTACATCTATCTAATATATTAAAACTTCGAATATACGTTCATGACGCGTATATGCAAAACTTTTATATACTGGATTGTCCATATTCAAAATAAATAAATAGTCAAATACGTTTAAAACGATTTAAATTTTCAAAACCAAATTGTTTTCATTTGAAAAATATACTCTTCACACTCGTTCTAGGATACTACTGATCCTATCTCTAACGAGTCATTCTAATTGGATATTACTAATCCAATATCTGATGAATTCTTTCGTATGGTTCTAATGTGTCTTGTTCTCGAGCTCTGTAAACCAAAGCTCTGATACCAACTGTGACAACAAGGAATTTCGCTCGATCCGAATCAGTCGCTAAACCGATCTAGACCTTTCGAAACACCTGAGTGTTTGAGAACACGACAAAATAGAACACAAACAGAAGAACATTTCATTGTTTATTACAACAATTCCATCAGAATACAAGAATATACAGAGTATGAATTAATATTACACAGAAAATATCAGAGATTTAAATTACATTTACATACATCGCAGCGGAAAAACAATATAAATCACAACTGAAAATAATGCACGGATACAGAGCTTTCCGAACATCGTTCCAGCTGTAAATCAGGATCCTGTGAATATAAATCTGCAAAACCAAAACTACTAGCTGCCCGTGTGGAAAATAGGTGCACCCAGAGTTTAGGTTAAAACAATAAACTCCAGGTCAGTCATGTGACTGGTGTGAGAACTAAAACAGTTATTAATCTTTGTTTTTAAAGTTAGGTAAATCAAGGGACCACGCCGTATAACACGAAACGGGTTTCCTCCCAAGAATACCAGTGCAGAAAACAAACAGCGCAATGCTAAATAAAGAACAATGAAGCTATTATAAGACCCAGGTCCCATCACACAATGCAACGCAAGCCGGAGGATAGGGTTTTCCCTTATAATAGCCAAATATGCTTGATACGCGAAATTTCATCTTATATTATTATTATAAGTGAAGAAAACAACTTCAAATATAAATATATCAATCATAGACGGCATGGGTACCATATATCATGTCGCCAATACTAGGCTCTACAATCAAAACCGCAAAATGTCATATTTGGAAATTGGATTTCCATCATGGTGGCTCCTGATTCGAAAGATCGATCGCGTAGTGCCATCTCAACGGCTTACGTCTCGGCTAGAGAAAACCCCATAATGCACGTCCGCACCTTTGGGAAATCGAGTATCACTGCGGCTTACGTCCCGGCGAGAGAAAACACCGCTTACCCTATCCCTCTGAGCACTAAGCTCACTCTCGGTCGACCGAATCCACGACACCACGAAGGTGCCCATCCACGAAAAAGCATACTGATCAAACCATCAGTTTACCACCATACCGGGGTGTGAGGCTCGCGAATCAACGCTATACACAAAGCCGTGCTATATTAAAGCTACGCTTTGATCATCATCCACAAAACTTTGCTTTTCAACAAAAGTCTGGATCACTGCATCTCAGCATGCCACACTATCAATCCATATCGTACCACTGATTTCTGCCAATATATAACCTCTAAGCTCGTATGTCTCAGAGAAGGGCGTTAAGCAAGAGAATAAATTCCCCGCCGCCAAATAGATATATATTTAGCAGAGATCAACGAATACAATATAAAGGAATACAATGTCAGGCACACCATCCATTTACAAGTCCGTTCTGGGTCTGAACGAAACCGGAGGCACTTTCCTCGCATATCCGTCGACCTCCATGCACGTCCGGACGGCTACCACTTCAGCCCCCTTCAAGGTAGCTACTCCCATCGTGAGCGTCAGTAGCACCCATCCATTCGATGTGAAGATCGTCGGTCTTGCACCGTCTTCAATCTCTTCGACTTATCGTCGAATCGGTTATTCAGAATGGGTATAGACCCGGCCTTTCTGAATAACCCACGTATATAATAAACAATTGTTATACAAACACAACATACGCCTCATTCCAATTCAGATATTCACACTCCTAGGGAAAGGTTACCATTAATTTTATCAAAGATAAATTCTTTTAAATTTATTCTTTAATCTTCCTTTGGATATCATTTCAAACCATATTATGGTTTTCCAAACTAGTCGGGATTAGCGAACCACACCGAAGTAATTATTTATTTTATTTCCCAATCCCAACCTATTTATCCCATGGAGCAAAACTGTTATTACCCCATAACTAACACCACGGTGTTATCGGTAAATTTAATTACCATTTCACGTTCAAATCTTATTAAAGATTTAACTATCGCTTTGGAGCAAAACTGGTAATACCCCATTCTCGCTCAATTTCTAAATTTGATAATTCAGATTATCAATTCACATTTCAATTTAATTGCAGATTCATTAAAACTCCTTTTACTGGGTTAAAGAACTAGGTGTTATTTAAAACACAGTTCACGACAAACCCAAATCACATTCTATTTATTATCGGGTTAAAGAACTAGTGTTATTTAAAATACCGTTCACGATAAACCCATTTCAAATCCAATCAAATATTAGAAATTCCGATTATTTAAAACCCCTTTTTAAATCTAATTTCTTTATTTAAAAATAATTGGGTTTTAAATTTAGTTCAAAACTAGTTCATTTCGATAAAAATCTATTTTTATCCTTTCAAATATGGAGTTTTTCATCCCAAATTTTTCCCAAATCATTTCTTATGATTTTACACAAATTATCACTATTTTTAATAATTTTATTAAGGCCCGTACAATCGATTTCCAACAATGGCCATCGAACTGCACTTACATCGACCTTTTTCAAATTTGATTTGGACGTAACTCCAAATCCAACCGTTAGATTTCAAATTTCTAATGTTCTTAGAAAGCTCTTTTCGATACGAACCCAACGGTTCCGGTTTTAGGAGAATCCGACGGTCGGATCTCCCGTAATGTCCGTTTGAAATAAATGGTCGAAATTCACGAACTGCCGCGGCGCAGCGCGTTCTATTCAGGCCATTATATTATATATATATATATATAATATAATATATATTTCGTCGATTTCTATTTTAAAACGAATTATATAAATAGTTTTGAATTCGTTTCAAAAACAGTCTCAACTTCCTTTTCAATTCGAATCAATTTCAATTCAATTCTATTCGAATTCAATTTCATTTCTATTCTATTCGAATTCAATTTCATTTCTATTCTTTTCGAATTCAATTTCCATTCAATTCTTATTCGAATTCAATTTCCATTCAATTCTATTCGAATTCAATTTCTATTCAATTCTATTTGAATTCAATTTCTATTCAATTCTATTTGAATTCAATTTCTATTCAATTCTATTTGAATTCAATTTCTATTCAATTCTATTTGAATTCAATTTCTATTCAATTCTATTTGAATTCAATTTCTATTCAATTCTATTTGAATTCAATTTCTATTCAATTCTATTTGAATTCAATTTCATTTCTATTTAAAAACGAATTTAATCGATATCAATATCGTTCGCGTCAAAATAGCGCATCTCTAATCAAAACGGCTTTATATTTTTCAATAACTTCGTTATTCTTTTCAACAAATGAATATTCATTCTATTCAACACATGAATCTATATTTCTTTCACCACATGACTAATCTCAACAAATGAGTACCGTCAACACGTTAATCTTTATTTTTAAAATATTCTTTATTTTCACAATTGGAATGAGGCCCAATCAATTACCATATAATGTCAATTATATGGATTCCATACAACACATGTATATAATAGCAACCATAAATAATCAACCATCATCCAAAGTGCACAACACAACTGCATAAGCATCAAATATATATAATCAACGCTTACACAGTCTGTCGACCAATCGATCAACATACAATTAATTTATTGGGATTAGTGTATGCCAATTCTCATCCCAACACACGTGTGGGGTTTCAAAAATCAAACACAGATTTTATTTGTGCAGTTAGGCGATGTGTAAAATTTATCGACCCAATCAATATCAGTCAAATCAGTGTATATATAAACAAATCGGCCGATTTGTTTATAACTATTCATTTATTCACATTCACGTTAAAAATTATATTTTTAACGATAAAATATTTTATTTTAACTCATGAATTTTTATTCAGTTCATTTACAAAAATAGAAATGATATTTTTATTCTTCTAACTTATTTTAGAAAAATTTCGGCGGCATAACGGCACGATACTAGAAACGGGACGAGGCCTAGCCTTATCCCCGGTCTAGTGAAGGCCCACGCCATTCACACATCAATCAAATCAATTCTATTTCACCAAACAATTCAATTCAAACCAAATAATCTAACCAACTAAACAACCAATCAAACAAGTCCATGGTCTGTGGACGATTGTGTCGGGTGCTACTAAGCACCGTCTGCATCCTAGTATATATATATATATATATATATATATATATATATAACTAGAAAAAGAGATTTTGAGTGAGAAGTTCTCACCAATAGCTATCCAACTTCACGACTCTTCCTTTTTAGAAAATCTTGTCGTTGTTGCCTTTCTTCCCTTTCGTTGCCCGTAGTCACTACATATATAAAAATCGAATTTTTACTTCGCTATTCAATATATAAAAATCCCATTTTTACCCTTTCTATATTATAAAAATTATATTCTTGTCATATTTAAAAATCAAATCTTTATGATATTAAAATCATATCTTTCTACGATAAGTATCATATTTTTATATAAGATGAAATCATACATTTCAAATCAAAGAAAACATATTTTTCTTATCAAGGAAAACGTATTTCTCGAATCAAAGAAAATGATTTTTTTTTTTTTTTTGAACCAAAGACAATTCCATTTTCCATTCAAAGAAAATCCTATATTTTTATTTATGCTATTTCTTTTTATATTGTTCTATATATTATTATTATTATTTTATTTTTATTTTAAAACCATTTTTCTATTCTTGCTATAAATATTTAAAAATAATGCTCCTTCTTCTATTTTTTAATTTTCATATATAAAAACCGATTTTAAACAATGTAATTTATTTTTAAAAACAAGGCAATATATTTTAAACAAGAATGCTAATTTAAATTTAAACAAGGATGCTAATTTACATTTTAATTTTCAGATTTTTATAATAAGGTATATAAATTAAAAGGAAATAAAAATAAATAAATAAATAAATAAATAAAAATTACCTTCTATTGAAAAAAAAGACTGTGTCTCCCTCTCTCGTTTTAATTCGTTCCAGGCGAAAGAGAAAACCACCGCTCCTCCTTAGGGCTTCAGCACGCACGAACCACGAGGTACTTGGAGCCGATCAACTACTTGCCCCTCGCGCGCCTTGGAGAGCGCCACATCCTCCCTGAGCCATGGCGAACTCGCACTCGTCGATTGGCCAGAAATCGGCCATGAACTGTCCCTCTTTGAGCAACGATTGCTCACGAACCACAGCATGAAACTTCATCACTACCGGTGGGATTGAAGAGCTCGCCAAGCTCTTTGATCTAGATGATGCGAAGATTTGAATTTAATTAGTGATTGGGAGATCGTATGGAGGAAGGGTTTGAAGAATTTCCGCCGCTCAATTCGTGAAAGTCGGCTTCAGAAAGAAAAGGGGGCGGGTTTGGGCGTTGACTAATTTAATTGGGTCCTAGGGTTTTCGATCTTATATACTAATATATTTTTATTATATTTTATTTCAAAAATACCAATTTATTGAGACGTACTCAGAATTAGACCCAACTAGTGTCGCCCCTAGCCAAATACCCCCATTCCGAACATAATGGGATATGTATCGTAGGCTGATTCGACTGTTTCGATCTGTTTCCGTTGAATTTACATTTAAATCATTATATTGAATTTTAAACGTACATTTCAAATTACCGGGGTCACATACTAACTAGAAAAATTCCAGAAAAATATTTTCTAGCTTCGTATTGACGATACGGTCCAAACAAAACTAGTTTCGTCGAATTCTGAGACCGTTGGAAAAATGGCCATTTTCCAGTCGATTAAAATCAACTGAAACTAGCCAAACGCGTTTTCCTTTGCCACGCTCACATATTGATTTGAAAAATTATGAAATTTGAAACCTAGCAATAATTTGACATCACGGATCCAACGAAAGTGGTTTCGACAAAATCCGAGGTCGTTTGCAAAATGGCAATTTTTAAGGGCCTGAATTCCATAGCGACTATTCAGAATTTTTAACTGGACATATCTTTTGATCCCCGCTATGAAATTTCGATTTTTCGGATTCTTGGAAGGATATTCACGAATGGATCCCAATGTTTTTGGTTTCACTAAAATCCGGATTGTTTTGCACCCGGTACATTCAATTGAAGTTTAAAATCGAATTATCGAACTACCGCGCCATTTTCAATTCTATTATATAATTATATATAATTATTTATATTCTAACGGCGACGTATATAATATATACGTTCGAATACCATTCAAAATAAATTTCTCGTCGATATTATTTAAAATAATTCATTTTAAATATTCAAAATTCGCTAAAATCGCAAAAATAAAAATTTTAAACTGGCCCAGATTTTCTGGGTTATTACAGCTCTAAACGATCTCCGAAACCCTAGATTCGAGCAAAGGTAAGTCTTTTTTCCTCTACCGGTAATCCGATTTTGTATGTCAATTTGTATCAGTAGTGGAAAAAAATTGAAAGGAGTAAGATTGTGATCGATTGTATGATGGTTTTGGGGTGAAGGTTTCAGGTAGCGACGAAGAGAGGGGACGTGGAAAATATATAAACCACATAAAGGCAGTACGTGGTTTCCATTTTTTCCATGCATAGTTTGTACGTGGATTTCATGTTTTCCACGCACTGTTAGTATGTGGTTTAAGTTTTTTCCCTGTTCTCTGGTTTGAATCGTTCCCATGTTCTCTGCTATGAGCTGCTGAAAGGTACAGAATAAGAACAACATAGGAAACATAGATGTTGGTCTGATAGATAGTACGTTTCTTCTAAGGGTATTTTAGTCTGTAAAATATCATTAATTTAAGGGGGGCTACTAAGTAATTATTAGTATTTAAATAGAATTTTCCTTATTTCTTTTATATATACATGATCTCTTTTATATTTGGTCGATATGTCTTTAATCTCTATGTGCCTTGTTTCCTGATTAAAAACCAACTAGGGTTTTAAATCCATAATCAAATCCACCGCTCCATGGTTCCACTAATCGACTTGAAATTTGGTTATCTCTGGTTACTTCGACGATCAATTTCTTTGATTGCGCTTGTGGTTTGATCTTTCGAGATGAAATTTCTACAGATAAATCTGTAAGTGATTCCTTCCCATTTTACGATTAATACTTGCTCGACCTTCGTTGATTCGACATCTTATTGTCAATGATGTATTAGGTATTATATAGGGTTTGAGACCCGTTTATATCTCTGATTCATTTATGATTTGGTCCTGATACTATATGATTTTATCTTTCCAACCTTCATGCGTTTGACTCGACTTTTGCTTGATATTCTTGGCCTGTAATTATTAATTTCTTCAAACTTATTTTCGAAGTTGATTATTTTTATGTTCCCTTATATATTCTTTAGTTCGAATGAAAGCAATCCCTTTCTTTTGGTCATTCTGATTTATTAACGGATTAGCACAGTTATTTTTCAACTTCAAAAGTATATATTTTATTTTTGTTAGATTCCTTTCGTTGGCTTTGATAAAGGGAATAGATGTTTAACCTGATTTTTTCGCTGCTTGTTCTTTTGTCTTATAAACTTGAAACTGATATTGTATCTATTTTTTTTCATGTGTGTTTTTTATGTTCGTAAATTTTCCGAGCATGCATGCACACTTGTGACTGTACTTAGTGCTTTGCCTTGCTAGACCTGCTTCTTTGAGTCTGCGTGTCACGGCCTGATATCTTGCAAGTGACTAAAATTGGATTTTCGCCAAAATCTCTCTTCGTGCAATCTACTCAAGCTTAGAATCATCACAATCCGGTCGCAGTGAGTTGTACAGTTCAAACTTTCTAGTCTATGCATAATGATATGTTCGAGTTTTTGTTTTTGAGTAATAATCGGAGTTAGCAGTGAATGGTTAGTGTAAATTTAGGTTATAATAAAATACTTGTCTATGTTTATCCTTGTGTGTATCAAAATATTTGAGATTGCACCGAAATCATGTGAATTTGGTTTTGGATTATCGTCCGAGTGCGTTGACATAGGCTGTAGAAATCACGTAGGCAATTCTTGTTGTTACCTTGTGTCCTAAACCTATCTTTATTGATTCCTTTATTTGTTTTGATGATTTTTGTGATGATCCCAAAACCCCATACAACGGTGTTAAGGATAATCATTGGAATATAACACATTAATCATCATTAGCAGAGTACAGATAATAGCAAAAGCAGCAAATAAAATAATTTACATAAATATGACAGCGGAATCATAATATGTCACAACATCAGAGTGTACAGTGTAGGATACAAATTAACGCATAAAAGTACATGATCAGTCTATATCGCCATAAGCGGTACATATACACATGAGAGTACATAAAAGAAATATCAGTCTACATCGCCAGAAGCAGAATCATATACATAGATAATAATGGCGGAAATGAATAGTCAAAACACTGAGAAGTCAAGCCTCGCTATATCAGCCAAAAGATGCACTCCTGCTGTAGTGCCAAAGCCAAAATATGTCCTACTACTTGGTACTAGGCTGCCCGTGTGAAAATAAGGGCACTCGAGTTTGCAAGGTGAAACAAACTACGAGTCAGTCATGGGACTGGTATGAGAAATCTACTTAACTAATTAAACAACAATAATAAGGCAAATCATAGGACCACGCCACTTTCACGGAACGGGTTTACTCCAGTGATTGCCAGTGTATGAAATAAAGTAAATTATTAAATCATCGCAATGCTTTTCATAAAAGTGAAGCCATTATAAGACTCAGATCCCATCACACAATGCAACGCAAGCCGGAGGATAGAGTTTTACCTTATAATGGCCAATAAATGCTTGTACGTATTAAAACAAAAGTGTTTGATATTATTACTAGTGCATATATGTTTCAAAAGCAAATTCAATCATAAATATCAATCCTAGACGGCATAAGTGCCCCATGCCACTATGTCGCCATACTAGAAATACAATCAAATCTATAATTTCGTATTGGAAATTGGATTCCATCATGAGTCGATGCAAGGGGAAAGCTCCTCTCCTATTTGAGACACTCTAGCAAATGTCTCAGGACCACACACAACGATCCCTGGAACTTCCAAGGCCGGTCCTCTCTTACTTTTGAGGATTAGTATTCCTGAACACACGTTTCCCGGTCCTATAGGACCTATAATCGAGGCGCCTTGCATTCCAACAACCACACAGGTAAAAAGTATATAAATGTCAGGGCTGGTAGGTCACTGACATCACCCATAGCTAGAAAGAAACGCCGTGCACTCCTTGGGTCCTTATCCCATTTTTGACTTATACCGAGGTGTGAGGCTCGCGAATCAACGCTATACACAAAGCTACGCCACTCAGGCTGTGCTTTGATCATCAACCACAAGACTTTGCTTTTCAACAGAAGCCTTGATCATCTGCCACTTAGGCGTGCCACACAGGCAATTCACTCCATGCGACTGATTTCTATCGATATATAACCTCTGAGCTCGTACGTCTCAGAGAAGGGCGTTAAGCAAGAGAATAAATTCTCCACCGCCAAACAGATATATATTTAATTGAGATCAATCAACACAGAACAAAATCCAATGTCAGACACATAGTCCATTTACAAGTTCGTTCTGGGTCTGAACGAAACCGGAGGCACCATACTCCTCACATATCCATACAATCAACAAATACGTCCGGACGGCTACCACTTCAGCCCCTTCAAGGTAGCTACTCCAATCATGAGCATCAGTAGCGCCCATCAATCCGATGTGAAAATCGTCGGTCTTGAACCGTCTTTATCTCTTCGACTTCCAATCGTTGATCAATTATTTGAAATGAGAATTAACTCGGCCATTTCAAATAATTCACGTATATTTAGATTTCAAATCAATTCTTCCCATAGTTAAATTATTCGACATTCACATTTCAGTTCTTCAGTATAAATTTCATGTCAAACACATTCAACCATACAATGACAAGCAAACCAAGTATAATCGGTCTATTTTCATTCCACATCGTCTATAATATTTTATAACGATATATCGCCATTTTTATTTATTTAAAAATGGCCATATTTAATTAAACGACGTTTCAGGTCGTGCCGAGGCACTGGCGCTGTTTTTCTCCAAATTTGTTTTACACATATCTGAAAATCTAACCGTTGGATCTCAACAAAGTTTATATCATTGGAAAGATATTCCCAAAGCGAACCCAACGGTTCCAGTTTCGTCAAAATCCGATGGTCGGATCTTTCGGTATAATTGTTTAAAGTTACGATTTCAAAACGCGAACTACAGGGGCTCGATTCGTTTTATTTAATATATATATATATATATAAATATAATTTATTCGACAATTTCAATATCGTTTTCACTTCAAATATTTCAATAACGCCTTTAAATTTCAAAAAAAATCGCCATAACCTCCTTTGTACGGGAAGGGGTTTGGAAATTTATTGGGCCGTATTAGGTACCCAATAAATCCAAATAAGCATGCACATATTTATAGTGATATATTCCGGTGTCCACAGGGGAGTGTGTATAGATCATAACTCCAGAGAATAAATTCTCGTCACCCTATAAATGGTTTTTGTGCCTTAATGACCAGAGAGACGTGTTTATTGTCATCTCCAGACCCGTGTGTGTTTTTTATTAATCTGGCAATTTACCGGTACATTTTACATAGTCCATATCAGTCCTCAGTTCAACCTGTAATATATAGTCACCGCCATACAAGCCTCTCGCTCGTATGGTAAATCTTTAACCTCGTCACACAAGCTCCAAATGCTTATGTGGTATATGCTGAAGTATGCCTATCTTCAAGAAGTATGCCATGTAGTGTAGTTCAAAATTAATTGTTACTATCCTATGGCGACGTTTATTATTTCACACAGAACAACCAACACTCCGCATCCAATGGCATTCACAAGAGTTGATATGATAATATTGAACAACCATCTCATTAAGTTTTACCTATTTGTTGGGCATGCAAATAAAATCTTTACTCAATAGCTAATCCATTTTCCTGTTCAACACATGTATATATATATATATATATATATATATGTGTGTGTGTGTGTGTGTGTGTGTGTGTGTGTGCAAAACTAAGCTAAAAATAATATTTCTAGCGAACAAAAATATATTTCTACACATGACTATTTTATTTAGTTCACATACATGTTAAAAATAATATTCATAGCAAGCAAATATTTATTTCAACACTTGTGTATTTTTAGCGAGTCATATACATGATAAAAATTATATTTTTATTATCAAAAATATTTATTCAACACATGAACATTTTTAGCACTTCATATTCACAATAAAAATGTAGATTTTATTGTTCACTCCATATATTCAACACATGAATGTTTTCGACTTCACACATATGATAAAAATTTGATTTTTATCGTTCTAGTCCTTTATTCAACACATGAATGTTTTCTATAGTTTATATATATAATAAAAATGTGATTTTTAGTCTTAAAACTATTTATTTAAAACATGAATATTTTATATATTCTATATATGTGACAGAATGTTATTTTTAGCTTTCAAAGAATTTTTATTCATCACATGAATTTCTATCCAACACATGAATTTCTATTCAACACATGAATGTCTATTCAACACATGAATATGGTTTCAACACATGAATATAGTTTCAACACGAAAATAGTTTCAACACATGAAAATTATTGAAAATTTCGGTAGCATAACGGCAGGGTATTTAAAACCGGCACCGTCCCGAGTACGGCTCCTCGCTCTGCCTTAAAACCTCGCGATTTTTGACAATGGGGATTTCATACATCTAGTTCGCATGCAAGCAAGTATGTTTTTCTTTTCCACAACCTATTCTAATTTTGTTTCAACCACAAACGGGTATTTTTCAACCACAAACGGGTACATTTCAACCACAATCAAACAATATCAACCACAAACAATTCTATCAACCATTCGCATTATTCACCAAATTTTTCACACCAATTCACAATCAATAATTATCGTCCATGGTTTGTGGACGAGGGGAGTATATATATATATGTGTATATATAAGTATATTTCACTTCCATTTCAACACACATATGATTTATACAATGCATGTATAATTTATACATCGCTCATATAACTTATACAACACATGTACATGAGGTATACAACGTGTATATAATTTATACTTCGTTTATATAACTTACACAATGCATTTCCATTCACATTTCAGTTTAGAAATCTCACCTTGGTTTGTTGCTTTGCTAAAAATAGTAGCGAGCTCAGAAAAATCCACGGACACTTCTAGAATGTAGAGAGCGTCGACATGGTCTCGATGTTTCCTGTTTCATCGAATTTCATCAAGATAGCAAAAGGATACGATTTTTATTGTAAAATCATAAACCGTAGCGCTTTAAAGTGCTATAGAACAGTTTAAAATAAATTAAACCGATACCTTCTTCGAACCTTCAAAACTAGGTTTTGATTTTTCACGAAATCCGTAGCACGATAGGAGGATCAGCTTTAACCACGGCTTGGAGCTTGGAGTCGCGCATCAGGGGGGTGGAGGCGCTGGCAACTCGGTGGCCGGAGTCAAGCGGTGAAGCGGCGGAAAGGTTGTAACTTTGGGGAGGTGATTCTCCCTCCACACAACACGAAAAAGAACGTGTCAGGTATGGATTTGAAGAGTGGGAGGAGGGCTTCAAAAAGTTGAACTGGGTTGAGGTGAAAGGGTGAGCGTTTTCGCCAAAAAATGGTCGGGAAGGGGGTTCGCTGTCGAGCGTGAGTAACATGGGGGGGGGGGGGGTTGAGACTTTTATAAAATTAAATTATGATGGAAAAATATGATTGGCTCATGCTTTATTTAATTTTTAAAATAGTGTTTCTCCATACGAACTTCAATCCAAACCCAACGACTGTCGCCAATAGCTAAATACCCCCATTCCAAACACAATGGGATGTGTTTCGTAGGCCCATTCGACTGCTATAGCCAGTTATTCTTCAAATTAAAATATAAAACATTCAATATTCGATTTGAACGTACATTTCAAATTGCCGGGGCCACAAACTGATTCGAAAAATTCCAGAAAAATAAATATATCTATGTTTTGATGATACGGTCCCAACAAAACTGATTTCGTCGAATTCTGAGACTGTTTGAAAAATGGCCATTTTCTGGTCGACCCAATTTAACAGAAATTGACCAAACACATTTTACTTCGCCACGCTCACATATTAACTTCAAAAATTATGGAATTTGAAATCTAGCCATAATTTGACATCCCGGATCCAACAAAAGTGGTTTCGTCGAATTCTGAGGTCGTTTGCAAAATGTCTATTTTCAAGGGCTATATATTCTCTATAGCGACCTTTCTGAAAATTCATTTGGCCATAACTTTTGATTCCCGCTATGAAACTTCGATTTTTCAGATTCGTTAGAAAGATGTTCATAAATATATTTAAATATTTTTGGTTTCACTAAAATCTGTTTCGTTTTGCACCCGGTACAGTCAGTCAAAGTTTGAATTCAAATTTTCAAACTGCCGCACCATTTCTAACTCTTTATTTTATTGAAATATTCTATTTCAATTGCTCTAATTTCTTTAAAATAACCAATTTAAAATTTTTAAATTGGCTCGTATTTTCTGGGTTGTTACAATCTCCCCCATTTAAAACTTTTCGTCCCTGAAAAGGATACAGCAGTACAGTAGGAAACAAAAATGGAAATGCAAAGTATTATAAAGGTGCCTTGCACCGGAATTAGTCAGAGATGTCCACTCTGAATTTGGGGTAAGCTTGCTTAATGCTTTCCTCAGCCTCCCAAGTACAGTCTCTAGGATCACTACTCCACTGCACTTTAACTAAATGAACCTTCTAGTTCCTTAGCTCTTTAGTTTCTTTGCCAACAATTTTTAACGACTTTCTTCTGACTGGTAATTCTAGAGTAATTTCCAAATCTTGTTGCGCTACTCCTTCTACAACAAGATCCGGATCGTGCACATGTCTTCTAAGTTGAGATACGTGAAACACATTATGTACTCCAGGCAACCAATTAGGTAATTGAACCCTATAAGCAAGAGTTCCAATTCGTTCAAGTATAGGAAAGGGACCAATAAATCTGGGTGCCAACTTCCCAGGTTTACCGAATCTGATTACTCCTCTCATCGGAGAAACTTTCAAATAGACATAATCACCAACAGCGAATGCTAAATCTCTTCTTCTAGAATCCGCATAACTTTTCTGTCGGCTTTGCGTGGTTTGCAATCGTTTCTTAATGAAATCGACTTTATCTGATGCTTCTCGAATCATATCGGGTCCCAACACAAGTCTGTTGCCAGTATCTACCCAACATGCGGGAGATCTGCATGGTCTACCGTATAATGCTTCAAATGGCGACATTTTCAAGCTTGCTTGATAGCTGTTGTTGTATGAGAATTATGCCAAATGCAAGTGATCTTCCCATGATCTGCCAAAATCAATAATACAAGCCCGCAGTAAATCTTTTAGAATTCTGTTCACCCTCTCAGTTTGGCCATCTGTCTGAGAGTGATAAGCGGTGCTTAGGTTTAGTTTTGTTCCCAATTCTGTCTGGAATGCTTCCCAGAACTTGCTAGCAAATATTGGATCTCTATCACTGACTATGCTGATGGGAACTCCGTGCAGCTTAACAATTTCTTTGAAATAAATATGCGCTAAACTTTGGGCGGTTCTATTGGATCTGACAGGTATGAAATGGGCAGTCTTCGTGAAGCGATCTACGATCACTCAAATACTGTCATTACCTTTCTTGGTTCGGGGCAAACCATCTATGAAATCCATGGAAATCTATTCCCACTTCCACCCTAGAATTTCCAATGGTTGTAATAATCCGGTCAGCTTTTGTTGGTCGCTTTTGACTAGTTGGCAAGTAGAGCACCTACTAACATATAAAGAAATGTCTCTCTTCGTCGCCTTCCACCAGAACGTGCACTTGTTATCGTTATACATCTTACTCACTCCAGGATGAACGCAAAGTTTGGACCTGTGGCATTCATCAAACACCTCTCTTTTGAGCTCAGGGATGTCGGGAACACAAATTCTTCCTTTTAATCTCAGAACTCCCTCACTATCCACTTGGAAACTGGAGACTTCGCCTTTTTGAATTCTTTTGATCATCTCTTTAACAAAATTGTCGTTTTTCTGAAGAACAGAAATCTTGTCATTCAATGAAGACGTAACGATAAGATTGGCGATGATTTCATTCTTTCTGCTGAGCGCATCAACTACTACATTAGCCTTCGCCGGCGTAAACATGATATCTAGATCATACGCTGCAAGAAATTCTAGCCACCGCTGCTGTCTCAAGTTTAGATCTTTCTGGGTGAACAAATACTTCAATGATTGATGTTCTGTAAACAATTCGAATTTCTCACCCAATAAGTAATGTCTCTAGATTTTCATAGCAAAGACAATGGCTAGCAACTCAAGATCATGAGTTACATAATTCTTCTCATGCGGTTTCAGCTGACGACTTGCATAAGCGACTACTTGGCCTCTTTGCATTAATACTGCTCCCAGACCTCTAATAGAAGCATCCGTGCATACCGTCAAATCCTGATTGCCATCGATAATGGTTAATACTGGAGTGGTTGTCAATTTTGATTTCAGTTCCTGGAAAGCTTCCTCACAGTCGGAAGTCCACATAAGTCTCTCGTGCTTCTTTGTAAGCTTTGTTAATGGACCGGATATCTTCGAAAAATCCTTAACAAATTTCCGATAATAACTAGCCAACCCAAGAAAACTTCGGACTTCTGTGGGTGTAGTAGGCTGTTTCCAGTCTTGAATCGCTGTAATTTTGCTCAGATCTACAGAAATTCCTTCCTTTGACACAACATAGCCAAGGAACTTCACTTCATTTTGCCAGAAGATGCATTTAGAAAATTTAGCTTTGAAGACGTTCAAACTCAGAATCCCCAATACTTGTTCTAAATGTTTTTCATGCTTGGTTTCTGATTTGGAGTAGATTAAAATATCATCAATGAATACCAGAACGAATTTATTTAGAACTTCTCTGAACACTCTATTCATTAGATCAACGAAGTATGCAAGAGCGTTGCATAAGCCGAATGGCATTACTAACCACTCATAAAATATGTCTGGACCTCTGAAAGCTGTCAAAGGAACACACTCTTCGGCAATTCTCAGTTGATGGAAACCCATAGCTAGGTCCATTCTAGAAAATACTATCGCTCCATTTAATTGGTATAACAGATCATCGATGCGGGGTAATGGATATTTGTTTTTGAGCATCTTCTTGTTGTGGTCTCGGTAATCAACACACAATCGGAGAGTACCGTCTGACTTAGGAACAAACACTACAGCTGCACCCCAACTAGAAAAGCTAGGTCTGATCAGACCCTTCCATAGCAATCGACGAGTTTGATCGCCTAATTCTTCTTTTTCTTTTGGGGTCATTCTTTGAATTGGATGTACCACTGGTCTAGCATTAGGAATTAGATCGATTCTGAATTCAATTTCTCTTTGCGGAGGTAAGTTTTTGACTTCTAGCGCAGACCAAAATTCTTTTCTATCTGGATCTGAACCATGGCATGGTATAGTAATATATCCAAGCTTCGTTTTAATTTTAACTTCTCTTTCGACACATTTTACTTCGGCCTCGTATTTTGTTAACCAGTCAAGCCCAAGAATAGCGTCGAATTCAGAAAAATCAATAACGATCAACTTAAAAGGAAACCGGTAAAAAGAATAAGAGACTGACACATTACAATATGAACTGAGAACAAGAGAGCCTCCTATCAGATTTTGAACTCTAATCGATTCTTTAAGCTTTCTTGAATTTATCTTTAACTTGTTAACTGTGTTACTTGCAATAAAACTACGTGATGCAACAATATCAAATAGTACAGAAACAGGAATATTTTTAATTGTAAGGATACCTCCCAAAACATCGGGTTTACCTGCTCCATCTGAAGCAGCTGGCGGGTTCGCCCCGTCATAAACTTGTGCAACTTCTGCCTTCTTAAGCAATGGACAATCTTTGACGAGATGTCCTATTCGGCGGTAGTTGAAGCATGATCTAGAGTTCTGAGAGTTCTGGCTTGAGCTATGTGAGTTTGTCCTCTACCGCTTTGGAGTTGTGCACACATTAGAGTAGTGTCCCATCTTTCCACAATTAAAACAGCTTCCCTTGGGTGGCTTGCTAGCTTGCTGATTTGTGGATGCTGCGTTGCTGGACTCAGGTTGGTTCACAGAAGTCTTGCGTTTGTTTCCCGCTTGACTCTTGGCGCGGTCTAGATCGAGGTTCCTCTGGTCCAAATCTTCATAATTACAGGCCATTTCCACTAAGTATGCAAATGCGAGTTTGATGTGGCTCATGGCTCTATCTTAATACTTACGCTTTAGCCCAGGTATGAACCTTTTGTTCTTTGCCTTTTCAGTCGTGATAAGCTCTGGGGCGTAACGAGATAGCTGCGTGAACTTATTAAGGTAGTCCTTCACGGAGAGGTCTCCTTGTTGGAGATTAGCAAATTCATCGTGCATACGCTCCATTGCTTGTTCTGGGATGAACTTCTCCTTAAACATTGTCTTGAACTCGTCCCAAGTTCTCACCACATTTTGGTCCTCAGCAGTGATGGCTTCCCACCATAATTCTGCCTCATCTTATAAAAGCCAGACGCCCATAAATGCCTTATCTTGATCTCCTAGCCTTAAGCCACCTAAGATCTTTTCGCAAGTTTTCAACCATGCTAAGGCATCTATCACTGTTCCTGTTCATGAGAAGGTTTTGCCCCCGAGATTTTTGTATCTCTTCGCCACTCGGTCTAGCTCGAATGGCTGAGCGACTTGTGGTTGTATCAAAGGCCCTTCTGCAGCGGGGACATCTCCTCTTCCTCTACCTTGGCCTCCTCGGCCTCCTCTAGCTGCTGCTGCTCGGATAGCCATCTATCAAGTTCTGTATAAGCAAGAAAAGAGTCAGCCTACAAAAACGATAATTTTAATATATGGTATAGCAGAAGAACTTAAGGAAAGACAATGATGTACTGATCAGATTATTTTTGCTATTCTGCTTATCTCAATCTAGGACATTACTAGTCCTATCTCTAATGAGCTACTCGCCTTAGAACACTACTGATTCTATTCTGACGAGGTGTTTAATGTGTTAAATTCCAGAACTAAGGTTAACCAAAGCTCTGATACCACCTGTGACGATCCCAAAACCCCGTACGACAGTGTTAAGGATAATCATTGGAATATAACACATTAATCATCATTAGCAGAGTACAGATAATAGCAAAAGCAGCAAATAAAATAATTTACATAAATATGATAGCGGAATCATAATATGTCACAACATCAAAGAGCACAGTGTAGGATACAACTTAGTGCATAAAAGTACATGATTAGTCTACATCGCCATAAGCGGTACATATGCACATGAGAGTACATAAAAGAAATATCAGTCTACATCGCCAGAAGCGGAATCATATACATAGATAATAATGGCGGAAATCAATAGTCAAAACACTGAGAAGTCAAGCCTCGTCAAATCAGCCAAAAGATGCACTCCTGCTGTAGTGCCAAAGCCAAAATATGTCCTGGTACTAGGCTGCCTGTGTGAAAATAAGGGCACCCGAGTTTGCAAGGTGAAACAAACTACGAGTCGGTCATGGGACTGGTATGAGAAATCTACTTAACTAATTAAACAACAATAATAAGGCAAATCATAGGACCATACCACTTTCGCGGAACGGGTTTACTCCAGTGATTGCCAGTGCATGAAATAAAGTAAATTATTAAATCATCGCAATGATTTTTATAAAAGTGAAGCCATTATAAGACTCAGGTTCCATCACACAATGCAACGCAAGCCGGAGGATAGAGTTTTACCTTATAATGGCCAAGAAATACTTGATACGTACTAAAACAAAAGTGTTTGATATTATTACTAGTGCATATATGTTTCAAAAGCAAATTCAATCATAAATATCAATCCTAGACGGCATAAGTGCCCCATACCACTATGTCGCCATACTAGTAATGCAATCAAATCCGTAATTACGTATTGGAAATTGGATTCCATCATGAGTCGAGGCAAGGGGCAAGCTCCTCTCCGATTCGAGACACTCTAGCAAATGTCTCAGGACCACACATAGCGATCCCTGGAACCTCCAAGGCCGATCCTCTCTTACTTTTGAGGATTAGTATTCCTGAACACACATTTTCCGGTCCTTTAGGACCTATAATCGAGGCGCCTCGCATTCCAACAACCACACAGGTAAAAAGTATATAAATGTCAGGGCTGGTAGGTCACTGACATCACCCATAGCTAGAACGAAACGTCGTGCACTCCTTGGGTCCTTATCCCGTTTTTGACTCATACCGAGGTGTGAGGCTCGCGAATCAACGCTATACAAAAAGCTACGCCACTCAGGCCGTGCTTTGATCATCAACCACAAGACTTTGCATTTCAACAGAAGCCTTGATCATCTGCCACTTAGGCATGCCACACAGGCAATTCACTCCATGCGACTGATTTCTATCGATATATAACCTCTGAGCTCGTACGTCTCAGAGAAGGGCGTTAAGCAAGAGAATAAATTCTCCGTCGCCAAACAGATATATATTTAATAGAGATCAATCAGTACAGAACAAAATCCAATGTCAGACACATAGTCCATTTACAAGTTCGTTCTGGCTCTGAACAAAACCGGAGGCACCATACTCCTCACATATCCATACAATCAACAAATACGTCCGGACTGCTACCACTTCAGCCCCTTCAAGGTAGCTACTCCAATCATGAGCATCAGTAGCGCCCATCCGTCCGATGTGAAGATCGTCGGTCTTGAACCGTCTTCATCTCTTCGACTTCCAATCGTCGATCAATTATTTGAAATGAGAATTAACTCAGCCTTTTCAAATAATTCACGTATATTTAGATTTCAAATCAATTCTTCCCATAGTTAAATTATTCGACATTCACATTTCAGTTCTTTAGTATAAATTTCATGACAAAGATATTCAACCATCCAATGACAAGCAAACCAAGTATAATCGGTCTATTTTCATTCCACATCGTCTATAATATTTTATAATGATATATCGCTATTTTTATTTATTTAAAAAATGGCCCTATTTAATTAAACGACGTTTCAGGTCGTGCCGAGGCACTGGCGCTGTTTTTCTCCAATTTGTTTTACACATATCTGAAAATCTAACCGTTGGATCTCAACAAAGTTTATATCATTGGAAAGAAATTCCCAAAGCGAACCCAACGGTTCCAGTTTCGTCAAAATCCGATGGTCGGATCTTTCGGTATAATCGTTTAAAGTTACGATTTCAAAACGCAAACTGTAGGGGCTCGATTCATTTTATTTAATTTACATATATATATATATATATATATATATAAATAATTTATTCGACGATTTCAATATCGTTTTCACTAATGCCTTTAAATTTCAAAAAAAATCGCCATAACCTCCTTTGTACGGGAAGAGATTTGGAAATTTATTGGGCCGTATTAGGTACCCAATAAATCCTAATAAGCATGCACATATTTATAGTGATATATTCCGGTGTCTACAGGGGAGTGTGTATAGATCATAACTCCAGAGAATAAATTATCATCACCCTATAAATGGTTTTTTGCCTTAATGACCAGAGAGACGTGTTTATTGTCATCTCCAGACCCGTGTGGGGTTTTTATTAATCTGGCAATTTACCGGTACATTTTACAGAGTCCATATCAGTCCCCAGTTCAACCTGTAATATATTGTCACCGCCATACAAGCCTCTCGCTCGTATGGTAAATCTTTAACCTCGTCACACAAGCTCCAAATGCTTATGTGGTATATGATGAAGTATGCCTATCTTCAAGAAGTATGCCATGTAGTGTAGTTCAAAATTAATTGTTACTATCCTATGGCAACGTTTATTATTTCACACAGAACAACCAGCACTCCGCATCCAATGGCATTCACAAGAGTTGATATGATAATATTGCACAACCATCTCATTAAGTTTTACCTATTTGTTGGGCATGCAAATAAAATCTTTACTCAATAGCTAATCCATTTTCCTGTTCAACACATGTATATATGTGTGTGTGTGTGTGTGTGTGCGCGAAACTAAGCTAAAAATAATATTTCTAGCGAACAAAAATATATTTCTACACATGACTATTTTATTTAGTTCACATACATGTTAAAAATAATATTCATGGCAAACAAATATTTATTTCAACACTTGTGTATTTTTAGCGAGTCATATACATGATAAAAATGATATTTTTATCATCAAAAATATTTATTCAACACATGAACATTTTTAGCACTTCTTATTCACAATAAAAATGTAGATTTTATTGTTCACTCCATATATTCAACACATGAATGTTTTCGACTTCATACATACGATAAAAATATGATTTTTATCGTTCTAGTCCTTTATTCAACACATGAATTGTAACGACCCGGATTTTCGGCCGTTGAATTCTGAATATTTAAATTTGTTTTAAAAATTTTAATTGAATTACATATAGGAATTTATTGATTAAAAACGAAGTTTGAACGTTAATTTATAATATAATTATAAAATGAGCTCGAAATCGCGCGGCAGTTCGTAATATGGAGTTTCGAACTTCAACTGAGAATACAGGATCCGGTATAAGTCGGATTTCTGTGAAACGAGGCACGTTGGAACCGTATTGATCATAATTTTCATATGAAAGAGAAAAATCCAGATTTCGTGTTATAATTTGTTAGTTATGGTCAAATCATATTTTGAAATAGTCGCTGTGGAAATCGTTATTTAAAATATACGCGTTAAAATAGCCGTTTTGTAAACGGACTCAGATTTCGACGAAATCAGTTTCATTGGGACCGTATCGTTAAATTATTGTACGGTGGTGAGTGGCGTGGAAAACCGATGTCGTATGTAACCACGGTAGCCGTAAACGCTCGTTCAGTGCAATTAAATTAATTCAACTGAATAAAGGGATATTAGAGTGTAACTTGAACAGACGATCGAATCAGGCCACGAAACCAGTTCCGGTGAGTTCGTAGCGTCGGATATAGTCAGGGTAGGTATATAGTTTGTTATTTTTAGAGATCGGCAAATTTGGTGTTCAGAAGGGCAGTGCGGTACGCGCCAAAAACAGTCTACCGGGGGAACAGTCTCAGAATGCGACGAAAGTAGTGCCGTTGGGTTCGTATCGAAAAGTTATTGTCGGTGTTCGCAGTTTCAAGTTGATTTGATTTAACTGGTGATCGTGAAAATTTTAAACGCGTGTTGATTTCTGGTTTTATAAAGGAAATTTTTTCAAACGATGTCGGAATTCGATGAAACTTGTCCCGTTGGATTCAGAATACCTTTTTACACCAAGATTAGTTTTTTTTATCAGTAAACAGACTGTTCATTCATAAGATTATTCGTTCATTTCTAGTCAAAGATGGCGGCTACTGTTCCGTTCAAAAACAGCGTGCTTGCCAAGTGAACAAACATCCGTGCCTCCCAAGGATTTCAACTCCGTGACTTCCAAGCTATCACAACGCCGTGCTCTCCAAACCAACATCTCCGTGCGTCCCAAGGCAATGCAGAACCGTACCACGTGAGTCTACTGTTAACTCCTTGCCGACAAAGTAAAACATACATTGAAAATCAAACCTACCCTATTGCCCTATATTCGTACCTACCAATTATTTTTCACCCGTGCCTGTCAAGTTAACATACTACGTGCTCTCCAAGGTGTTTGTATTATAAATAACAGGGGGCCTTCATCTTTTCGCCTGTACAAGCACCGATACCTTTTTCTTCCTCTTCTAAATATTGAAATCAAAAGAAAAAAGAGAAAAAAAAAAGAAAAAAAAAGGAAAATAAGAACGATGTGGTGGACCTGTAACGCGACTAGAAGGATAACAGTATGGTGATTTTGTGAACTCGATTACAAGGCATTTAAGGAGATTAGCTAAATTAAATTTGAGGGTAATTAAGGAGTTAAAAAGAGTAATCGGGGTGTGCTAATTGGAATAGTGAAGGAGCAGCATATAGGCAGTGCGGCCTTGGTAATGCCTGGAAGGAATTCAGCAGCATACTATAAATGGGAAAGAATATTAGTGGTTAGTGTTTTGGTTTCAAGACCAAGGTCTTGCCTGGCAATGCAATTCAGATCCAGAAAGCGTGGAGTTCAAGTATCAGTTAGTGGGAATGGCGCCGCTGATCACACTGATTTGTTAACGAAGGGATGGAGTGACGACTGTAATGAATTGAGGATGGATATATTAGTAATGTCGGTCGTGGGTGGTTAGCAGTGAACGGAAGGATGAATTCAAAGATGTGCATCATCAGAATGTTTAACCGGGTGAATAACGGTATTTATTATTAATAACGAAATTATTAGAATTTAATTATTTGATTAAACCATGAAAATATGTTCTTAAAAACCCTCGCATATATTAACATAATTGGACGGAGCCGATCACCTTAGAATCATAGCGACGAGTTCTTCGTTGCGAAACTGATGTGATTGAGAATAAAGCTGCAGAAACTTCGTGATAAAATCAAGCGTCGTTTGATTTTAAGACGAAAACAAAAGCAGAACCGTCAACTACGAACAAAGTGAGTAAACTCACTAACTCCCTCTCGTTTATATTTTTATATATAAACGAGTTTTAAATATTTTTATAATGTGCAATGGTTGATTGGTTGAATAATTGGTAAATTTGGTTGAATTGGTTGATAGGATTACACCATTAATTGATCATTAGTTCTGATATTTCATTTTGATGTGAAATAATATTATTGATGTTATTAACATCTGTGGATGCAGGGAAACAGGTTGGAGGGATCCAACTGGATCCCTCAACATTTATATTACCGTTTGTTATTTATGGTGATGTGTATACGATGATGGATTGTACTATGTTGAATCACCCTGACACTGGAAATTTAGTTATTTTAAATACCGTAAAAGATTTTCGAATATAGAAAAGAAATTGAGGTTTAAAAAGAGAACTTATTTCCAAAAGAGAAATTAAATTTTGAATGGAATTAAAAAGTAGAAACTTGTTTTATTAAAAGAAGTTGTTTTTAAACGAGTTTATAATCATTGAATAAATTGAATATAAATGCTTTATTTAAATTTATATGGAAAAGTGGAAATTAGATTTGAAATCAATATTTGAGATGGGATTTGAACTTAGCAGAGTATAAAGCAAATCATAAACAAGATTTTTAACGATCGGAATAAAAATCAGATTTGTTTGCAAGACTCAGAATAGAAGTTATAAATAGAATTTGGGGTTTAAGAGAATATGTATAAGTACGAAATCAAAAGATTATATATAAAAGAAATATATTCAGGATTAAAGTGGATAATGGTTCAAAGGAAGTATTTTGCAAGTGAAATATTTATAAGGGAAGAACACAGCAGACGGTTTTGTGTTAAACATTTTGGATTTTTGGAATAAAAATCCAAGGAAGAAATCTTGTTGTAAAGAAGGTGGAAACCGGATTTTTATCCTTATATACTCTTTATCTTATTGGGTTTCGACAAGTAGAATGATAAATGTCTGCATTGTTTAAATCCAGACATTTTGACTATCTTTTAAAATGAACAACGGAACCGTGTGTGTGCGTCACACACGGTTTTTTATTCAAAATAGCAATCATAACGCTGTTGTTATAAGAAATGCTTTTATAATTTTAAACAGCGATTATAACGCTGTGTTTGTAAGAAATGCTTTTATAAAACTAAACAGCGATTTTAGCGTTGTTGTTATAATAGATGTTGTAAATCTATACAGCAATTTTAGACGCTGCTGTTATAATAAATGTCTTGGTAAATCTAAATAGCAATTTTAACGCTGCCGTTATAATAACTGTTTTAATAGCAATCTTAATGCTATGGTTATGATAAGTGTTCTATAATGCTAGACAGCGGTTTTAACGCTGTTGTTGAAAGCAATGTTTTTATAAACCAAACATTTGAAGACAGCGATTATAACGCTACCGTTATAATCAATATTTTTATAAAGAAGGTGTGTTCGTAGATCAAATCCGAGAGTCGCGTAAGCAAATGTTTGGTTTAAAGTTGTGAGCTCTGACTATTTCAAAGTTAAGAATGTCGTTCAGTTAAGGTCTGAGAGGTAATTATACCCCAACTTGACTGACTGCATTATTGACGGAGAAATGGTTAAGGCTCGATAGCAAGGGCTGGTTAGTGATATCGTTAGTTAACGAATGATTTATGATTTGAGTTATAATAACGATGTTTATAACACCAGTTAATTCAAAGGATTTAGAAATGTTTTCTAACTGGAGTAAAAGATATTTTCTCAATAAAGGAATTTTATATATTGGAAATGTTTCCCAATAATCAAGAGAGAAAATAGAGCTTTGAAAGAACACGAAAGGTGAAAAATGGGAATTGGAAATGATAATGTAATAAAGAACTAATATAAAAAGGGCCCAGTGTTGTTTGATGCTTGATTGATAGAATTTCCATTTGGAAATAGGACCGTTGATTGTATGGATGTTTCTTTGATAGTTAAATCACCGACTATCAAAGTTTTATCTTCTTTTTATATACCTCCGTTGTCAATATGGAGAGACCGGGATCAGATTTGATATCTGAAAACCACTCCGTATTGGCGTAAGCGTTATGAAGCAACTTATGCTGAAGAAAATTGAAGACGGAGTTATGCAAGGGCTATCCTGTTTACGGGATAGTGCCTTCGGTTTGTCCAGACCCAGGACAACTTGTATGGACGAGTGTCTGACAGAGTATTTCCAAAGGGGATTACGTACGTTGATTCCTTCAAACGTACGAAGTTGGGGCATAGAAGGGAAGCTTCTTTAGCCTAACAATCTGAGTATTTTTGTGGGAATCAATTAGTGATTTCCGATGGATCTAACGATGTTGCATTCAAAGTGAATGGTGGCCAGATGTTCTGGAAGATAATTCAAACCTCAAGCCTCACAACCCGGAATTGGACAAAAATCGGGCAGGCCGCATGGCTATGTGGGTCGCACCCATTAGGATGTATAACCACCTATCTAGAGAAATTCCTTTTGCTTCTTAAATCTATCGATGCTGTCCCTTTTCGGGAGGCGGTTGTTGATCCCAACCGTCGGTGGTATACATTCGATACACTCAAGCGAAATGAGTGGTCGGTCATGTGTGGGCCGGGTTGTAAGACGTTCTTGTTGAACCCAGTGTATTCGTCTCTAGAGATACACTATCGGAAGGTGGTCCCATACCTTGTCATGATGGAAATCCAATCTCCAATAAGCGCCCTGCGGTTTTTGATTTTATATTATATATGGAGCGTGAGATGCAAGCGTTCCGCTAGATTTATATTTATTTGATGTAGACACTATTATAATATCACCAGATTTTGATATCAAAATATTTTTGGTTATCGTAAGGTAAAAACCGTCCGTGTTTATGGGTGGATCGGTCTTACGATTATCATTTCTTTCGAAAGGTTTTTGGAAGTTAAACAAATGGTTGGAGTTTACTCACACCAGTCCCATGACTGACCCAGAGTTTATTTTGTTTGTTTTCCCTAAACTCTTGGGTGCCCAAATTTGTACGGGCAGTCAAGTACTCGGGATTTTTCAGATTCACTTGGAGGAGTTTGAAGCAGGAGGCTTCACCAGTTAGCTATAGACTGTCATATTTCCGCTGTGTACTATGTTGTATCTGGAAACAGGTGTTGATAACTGTTCCAGGAATAATTGTTGTGCTCTGATAATGGTACGTATATATATATATATATATATATATATATATATATATATATATACAGTTACTGATTTTTATTTCAAAAGATATGTTATCTAATATATTTTATTCGTTCCGCTGTGAGATATGTATTCTTCGTTTTCTTCTATTCTAACTATTCTTTCTTTCTATTTCTCATCCTCTAACTTCTTTCTTATAATGATTCGTATTTTTGTACAATTTGGGTTGGACGTGTGGTGTTATCAGTCTACTCAAAGAGTACGGAAATTCGGGTCGTTTCATGAATGTTTTCTATAGTTTATATATATAATAAAATTGTGATTTTTAGTGTTAAAACTATTTATTTAAAACATGAATATTTTATATATTCTATATATGTGATAGAATGTTATTTTTAGCTTTCAAAGAATTTTTATTCATCACATGAATTTCTATCCAACACATGAATTTCTATTCAACACATGAATGTCTATTCAACACATGAATATAGTTTCAACACATGAAAATTATTGAAAATTTCGGCAGCATAACGGCAGGGTATTTAAAACCGGCACCGTCCCAAGTACGGCTCCTCGCTCTACCTTAAAACCTCACGATTTTTGACAATGGGGATTTCATACATCTAGTTCGCACGCAGGCGAGTATGTTTTTCTTTTCCACAACCTATTCTAATTTTGTTTCAACCACAAACGGGTATTTTTAACCACAAATGGGTATATTTCAACCACAATCAAACAATATCAACCACAAACAATTCTATCAACCATTCGCATTATTCACCAAATTTTTCACACCAATTCACAATCAATAATTATCGTCCATGGTTTGTGGACGAGGGGAGTATATATATATATGTGTATATATAAGTATATTTCACTTCCATTTCAACACTCATATGATTTATACAATGCATGTATAATTTATACATCGCTCATATAACTTATACAACACATGTACATGAGGTATACAACGTGTATATAATTTATACTTCACTTATACAACTTACACAACGCATTTCCATTCACATTTCAGTTTAGAAATCTCACCTTGGTTTGTTGCTTTGCTAAAAATAGTAGCGAGCTCAGAAAAATCCACGGACACTTCTAGAATGTAGAGAGCGTCGACACGGTCTCGATGTTTCCTGTTTCATCGAATTTCATCAAGATAGCAAAAAGATACGATTTTTATTGTAAAATCATAAACCGTAGCGCTTTAAAGTGCTATAGAACAGTTTAAAATAAATTAAACCGTTACCTTCTTCGAACCTTCAAAACTAGGTTTTGGTTTTTCACGAAATCCGTAGCACGATAGGAGGATCAGCTTTAACCACGGCCTGGAGCTTGGAGTCGCGCGTCAGGGGGGTGGTGGCGCTGGCAACTCGGTGGCCGGATTTAGGCGGTGCAGCGGCGGAAAGGCTGTAACTTTGGGGAGGTGATTCTCCTTCCACGAAACACGAAAAAGAACGTGTCAGGTAATTTGAAGAGTGGGAGGAGGGCTTCAAAATGTTGAACTGGGTCGAGGTAAAAGGGTGAGCGGTTTCGCCGGAAAATGGTCGGGAACGGGGGGAAAGGGGTTTGCCGTCGAGCGCGAGTAACGAGGGAGGAGGTTTGAGATTTTTATGAAATTAAATTATGATGGAAAAATATGATTGGCCCGTGCTTTATTTAATTTTTAAAATAGTGTTTCTCCATACGAACTCCAATCCAAACCCAACGACTGTCGCCCCTAGCTAAATACCCCCATTCCGAACACAATGGGATATGTTTCGTAGGCCCATTCGACTGCTATAGCCAGTTATTCTTCAAATTAAAATATAAAACATTCAATATTCGATTTGAACGTACATTTAAATTTGCCGGGGCCACAAACTGATTCGAAAAATTCCAGAAAAATAAATCTAGCTATGTTTTGACGATACGGTCCCAACAAAACTGATTTCGTTGAATTCTGAGACTGTTTGAAAAATGGCCATTTTCTGGTCGACCCAATTTAACAAAAATTGACCAAACACATTTTCCTTCGCCATGCTCACATATTAACTTCAAAAATTATGGAATTTGAAACCTAGTCATAATTTGACATCCCAGATCCAACAAAAGTGGATTAGTCGAATTCTGAGGTCGTTTGCAAAATGTATATTTTCAAGGGCTATATATTCTCTATAGCGACCTTTCTGAAAATTCATTTGGCCATAACTTATGATTCCTGCTATGAAACTTCAATTTTTCAAATTCGTTAGAAAGAGATTCATAAACAGATTTGAATATTTTTGGTTTCACTAAATTCCATTTTGTTTTGCACCCGGTACAGTCAGTCAAAGTTTGAATTCAAATTTTCAAACGGCCGCACCATTTCTAACTCTTTATTTTATTGAAATATTATATTTCAATTTCTCTAAATTCTTTAGAATAACCAATTTAAAATTTTTAAATTGCCTTGTATTTTCTGGGTTGTTACAATTTTTGAGGTGATTTTGGAAATGTTTTGATGAGCCTTTGATATTATTATAGGACAAGCCAAAAATATATAAAATATATAGTTCGGATCATGAATTTCTAGTGTTGATTCCATATGAATTTCATGTGTTTCCTTGTGACACTGTACACATTTACTTAATGGTTTTGAAAAGGAATTTTGTTATATATTTATACCACTACTTTGAGACAAATAAGATTTTCTATGTTTTGAGTTTATAAAAATCAAACTGCAAGGCAATAGGAAAAGAACTATACTTTCTAAATATTAGTATTTTAAGGAAACAATCCAATTGTTTTCTAAATTGATTTATAAAATTTGTTCTGATTATTTTCCATGTATAAAATCATACGTTTTTGCACCTTTCGAGAAATCAAGGTTGGGATTTAAACGAGTTAGTTAATCGTGTGGTATATAAGACATGTAGATTAATTATATTGGTTAATCTCGACGATCGAAGATATTTGGTGTTTTCCGAGTAGGAATTGGGCTAGCTTATAGTAAATCTAGTAGTAAAACTGTACGGCATGGGACATATTGTTTTCATTATTCAAATTACTATTTGGGAGTTTGTAAAACATTCTCTGGTGTTATTATTTCCAATACTTGGACCGGTGGATCCAAAATACACGTATATAGCCGATGGGCAAATCTTATCTGGGTGTCCTACATCTTTACCAAATGTCCTATAAGAAACTAGTGGGTCTCTAGAGTATAGTGCCTAACAGGCTGATGGGACATATATTGAACTGGTGGGTCCTAATTTATAGCTGATGGGCGACTTGGACTGATAGGTCCAAGGTCTTGTATTATGCTTTATAGAGTTATTTGCGTGATTTCTATAATTTTGGTGATTTTGAATGTTTTCACCTCGTTGGCGGTGTTAATCTTTCATATAGTTGGTGGACTATTAGTGCTGAATTTTTTAGGTGATTTCATTCATATGATTTAGAACCCTCTAACGGGATCTCATAGTGTGTAATGGTGACTTCCTTCGTGTGGTGTGGTGTGGTATGGTCATTATATTAATTTCTCTTAGCTTGTGAGATTAGTAAAATGTGTTGAGTATAAACCCATAGCCTTAAGTTGTGATATAATTCCTTGTTTTATTTTTATCTATGACATCGATTATTCGTGTCATAGCTTTCCTCTTTTGGGAGAATGGGAAATTCATTCTTGTGTCATTATTTAATTCATGAGACCTTTTATATGTCGATCTAGATTAGCATCTACGAATAGTGGTGAGTTGTTTTGAGATGATATAATTCCTTTTATGCAAAAAGGTATTCCTATATTTATGTTATATAATTCACTTATCATTTGATAACTACTGTGTTTAGGCTAGACCGATCTGTGTATTTGATACTTGAGTCAAACCAAGTTGTTTCAAGTAAATCTGTAGATTCGAGCTTACTTCATTGTCTTCGAGTATATCTTTCTGGAGCTATCTCATGGGTCTTGTGCTAGTACATTAGATTCACCTGATGCGTATTTATTAAAACTCGTTGTAGTATATGTTGATAATTGAACTGTTTGAGTATGTACGCACATGTTGTTATAATTTTTCTATTTATAATAATATGTGATATGCTCTATGATTTGTTGTATTTATTGTATTTTGTACTCTGTTGTGAATACGGTCCTTAGTAACTATAGTTTATAATATACATGAATTAAGTACGTCGATCCACTTTAGTAAGAGAAAAAATTATACACCTAATCGACGTACTTGATACTCGTTTAATACGAAATTACGGATGGTCGACCTTGACCAGCCCTATTCTCCACTCTAATAGACAGAGTTACTCAATGCTCTCTATTAGAGTAGGTCTCGGGGTGGGGCGTTACATATCTAAACTGTGATTTAGATATATTTAAATATATTGATCTATGTAAGTTGACAAATATGCATAACTTGATTTTAAAATATATTAAATTACTTGATTAATTTTTCCCTTCATCGTTCCTTTTCCAGGACGAAAATGTTTGAGTGTGAGAGATTGTAACAACATGAAATTTGGTTTTTTTTTTAAAGATGAATCAATTGAAACTTAAGTTGTAAAAATGCATTTAATTTATCATTGAATTTTATGAAATAAATGAATTAGATTTATCTATACAAACATGAGTAGGGACAATTTGATAATGATTATTAAATGGTTGTAAACGTAGACCTTAACTGTTAAGTTAACTTGATTTATATTATTATTTGAATTTAAGTTTATTCTTTAAATTAAATTTAAATAATAAATTTGTAATATTGAATAATATGTTTGAAAAAAAATTGAAATGAAACTTTTACAAAAGAAAGTGAATTTTGGTCAAACTTGGTCAAAATTTGAATTGAAAATCTAGAAGTTTTAAATTTTGAAAATTTAGTTTTTATGATTCTGCTATAAATTTTAAGTTGTCCGGTATTTTCGTTTTGCCAAAGTCCACTTCGGTTTGCTCCATATATGAGTTTTTCATTGAAAAATACTCAAAACGAACAATGTTTTTGTGATTTTTACTATCAGTCTTTTTCTAATGTTTTTTCTTTAGCTTCTTGAAAAAGCTTTGCCACCTCAAAGCTCATTATTATTCTTGGTTTGACTTTGTAGAGATTCTGGTAAGTTATAATAAATATTTTCTTTCTCTTGACTTCTCATTTCATTCACCTTTCTCCTTCTACTTCTTCCTCTCTTCTTCCCCAATTCATTTCTCTTACAAAAAACAAAAATAAATTTCTTAGTCAAGTCCATCTCCCTTCACTCCACAAATTTCAAATCCTAAACTACGGTAAAAAACAAATCTCTTCTTTATTTCTTATTTCCTAAATCTTATCACCATCCCACTTCTTATTTTTGCTCTGCAAATCATTCTTCCTGAAAATTTCTATTGTCTCTCTCTCACTCTAGATTCACAAATCAAAACAAATTCTTAAATCTCTAATCATCTCCCTCTCGAATCCTAGAAATCCCAAAACGTAGAAATCCTAACGCCTAGACCCCTTTTCTCTTGCAAACTCGTTGTTTCACTCCTTCATAGCAACCAAACCCCACCGTCAACTACCACTAATCTTTGCACCACCTTACCAGCATTTGAAACCACATAAGCCCTACTGCACCTACTGGTCGCACCATAAAACAACAACCCAAATACAAAATCCAAAAAACCTAAACAATGTTACAGATGATTTTATTTTCTATTTTTTTTCTTTAGATTCTTCCTTATGTTCGTGTCGCCATAATTTCCTGTTAGATAGCCCGAATCTACTTTTTATTTTTTTTAGATTAAGTGAAATCAAATTGTCAACAACTTTCTTGTTTATAACTTTTCCAAATTTTGTGATTTGCTGTGTCGGAATCGCGAATCTTTCAAACACATTTTATGATTTAGATTTTTGATCCGAATTTTTTTTGTTGCTATCTCGGCCATATCTTCATCAATTTTTATCTAAAACCAGTTTTTTTTTTTTTAATTGAAAAAAAAGAAATTTTTAACAATTTTACTATTTTTTGTCTTTTCCAATTCTAAGGTTAGCTAGTCCAAAGATTTGATTAAAAATGATCAAAAAATTTGTTCTGTTTTTGTGAATTTTTATAAAAGTCTAAATCCGTCTTCTCTAGCCAAAACCCTCTACTCTCTTCTTTTAAAATTTCTTAGGGTATTGATTTGTGAATTTATTCATGTCATGATGCTAGAAAGCATGTGTTGTGCTTTTAGTCGAATTTGTGCATCTTACTTGCTGTATCCGTGTCCATTCTTTTGTTGTCTCCATTCAGTTCCACAAAAAGTGATTTTATCTCACACTTGACAAATATTTTGTTAAAGTATAATTCAACAAATGTGAATGGTTAAATTGAAATGTTAGGATTGTTTTAGTTGACATGATTGTTGTTAAATTTAAATTTGCATTCCTATTCATGGCATGAAATTGTGCTATTTTGTGATATAAGTTTATTTATGACATGTATGATATGACTTGACTATTATTAACACAAATGACATGATATAAATTTGCTATGTGATATATTAGTATTGTTATATTTCAATTTTATGTTCTCATATTGCAAGTTCCCTGCAGATCTAGGAAAATCATTATGGGATTGAAATGATACATATCTGAACCACTCTATAGTGTTAGGAAATGAAATAAATCAAATTGGGATCCGGGTTGAAATGATATATACTCGGATTCGATTTTTAACAAGGATTGAAATGATACATATCTGTATTACTTGGTCTACGTAGAAAATTATATACGGACACAATAGGTCTATTTTTAAAAAGTATTTTTATATTATAAAATATAATTTGACTTATTAAAGAAATTTTACTATATTTTGGTTGTAATATTTTTTAAAAAAATTTAAATTATTTTATTTAAGTAATTTAACAAATCTTTTATTTTATTTTGATATTATTTAAAGTCTTAAACTTAATACAAATATATATTTTTATAAAAATATAAATATAGATATTCTTAATACTTTAAGTTTATGAAAGGTTTAAAAGAAAAGCTAGAAATTCAACTATAATTTTAACTTTTTTAAATTGTTTAGTTGAAATGGAATTTATTTAACTAAGTCAAACAGATTTAAGATGTGATTTAGAAAACAATGAAGTGCATTTTGTAGGAATTTGTTATGATTATGAAACTATTATCCATCAAAAATCATACATAGTCTGATGGATCGGGCAGGTACAATAGTATGGGTTGGCAGTGATCACATATAGAACGGGTCAGTTTTCAATATAAGGCAAACGAGTCGGTCTCAAAGCAAGGCAAACGGGTCGGTCCCAAAACAAGGCAAACGGGTCGGTCTCAAATAGGTTGTTCAAATGGGTCGGTCTGGCCAATAGAGGAAATAGGTCGCTCTCATTTTATCACTCAATGGGTCGATTTCAAAATGGGCATACAGTTCGATCCAGTCAATGTTGCATATGGGTCGGTCAGTTCTGGCACAATACGAGTCGGTCTCAAGTATAAGGCGGCGACAAGGTTACAAAACATATGGGTCAGTCGGGTCGATCTTAATGCAAGATGCGGACCTTGAACGGGTCGGTCGGTACCAATTTGGTTGGTCAGGCTTCACTTGGGTCGGTCGGTATCATTCTGGTTGGTCAGGAGCTTGACAACTGGCAATGGCATTTTCATAAATAAATTTGAGCCCGACCCAAAACCTGCACACTATATTCAGCCATTCCTCGCACCTATAAATAGGGGATGAACTCCAGATTAATGGGGACGGATTTCTAAGATCCCGAAGGGCTGTCCAACTATTTTCTCCACCATTCCAAGTAATTCTAACTTCTCCAATCATCTCCAAACAAAGATCTAGCACCAAATCCGCCATGGAATCATTGAAATTCAATCAAGTGTTCGAGCAGTTGTAGATCTATAACACTACTTGCTACGCAAATTCCTTGGCTAGTTTGAATAGATCAAAGTGAAATACGAGAGATAGAGAAAGAGAAGAAAAAAAAAATGAATGTAATGAGAGAGAGTACATGCCTTGTAAACTTGAATATGATAATGGAAGCTATTCTCATAGTGGATGTAGGCTTTTCCTTAGCCGAACCACTCTAAACTTTGTGTTCTCTACTTTTTCCGCTTATTTTGTGATTATGGTTTCGTTTTCTTATTTCTAACCATTTGGTGAAGTACTCTCGAAGTACCTTTGATGTTGTAGCCATTTTTTGGTTATAACAGAAACTTAATAAATTGATTTGCTAACAATTTAATAAGCAAATATTGGAGTTTAAATACAATTGAAGTTATATATTTAGAATTGAGTAAATCTGAAAATATAGGTTTAGCTGGTATGAAATCCTTTATACGTGATCTAAAGGTATGAAATGAGTTGGAAGAATTGGATTTAAGTAATGAAATTGAAACCCCAACTTGAATATTGGTTTGAGATGAATTAAAAGAATTTAATTTAAGTAATAAAACCGAAACCTAACAATGAATACTATTTTGAAATGAACTGGAATTAAGAATATACGGCTTAAGATTGAAATTAAATTAAATTGAAGTTTTGAAGAATATTTTAATTTTTATTTACTAATTTAAAAAAAGTCTATTTCCAATCTGAGTTGTTAAGTTCGAATGTTAATATGAAGATTCCTAATAATGATATCTGCGATATTGATTTGAAATCAAAATGCAACTTTATTAAAGAACTGTTATGTAAGTATGAAATCAAAAATTCTGAGCTTAATCAAAGAATGAATTGATTTTAAATATGATTTATGACATCAAAATATTTGAACTTAATTATTTTAATATAAATCAATATCATTATTAACTTAATTTATGATAATTTGAATATGATTTTAAATAAATGACCACGGCGTGAAATAAGCGTTTGGTTGTTAAAGAGACCGGGACTGGATATTGTTGTACTCTCTGCCAATATCGAAAATCGCTTTAACAACCATGCACGTGGTGGAGAATCCAGAATGAAGTAGGTTGGTTTGGCGAATGCTAATGGAATGAAGTAAGAGAACGATGATGGATAGCTTTGACCTTCGGGTCATAATTGAAATGACTAAAACAGAAGTTATACCATGATCAATTGAGGTAACACCTCTTATCGAGCATACTACTTTGATACCATATCTATTACTTTATGGTTTGATTTGGGCGCCCTTTGATTATGAGAGTGTTGTTCGAGGTGGGAGATAGTTGCAGCTATGCGTTACCACCGTTTTAGGCGTACAACTAGCAGAATCCTACCATGGGTATTGCCTCATGTGCCTTGTCATAGTATCCTAATTGATCCCCCTACAACTATGATTTGACTTTGTCATTAGGGATGTCAATGGATCATGTCGTATCGGGTTCGGGTCGGTTCGAGTTGATTTATAAACAGATCAGGTCAACCCGTTTATTAAACAGGTCATACTTTCCAGCCCACACCCGGCCCGTTTGTAAACGGGTTGACCCAACCCAACCTATGTAACTCGTTTGACTAAACGGGTCGTGTTGGGTCAGTTTAACCCGAATTGATGAGCACAACATTATTGAAAAACAATCAAAGTGTTCAAGAGAATTAGAGCATCATTCAAGACACTATATTGTTAGTTTTTCGGTGTCTTCAAAATAATTACTGGCGAAGAAGATATTTGTACTAGACATATACTGTGTAAAAATTGCACTGGACCTATATTATGAAAGAACTATAACCGTTGTACCTTTTAACTTTGAGAAATGTTTATCTGTAAATAAATAACTAACTTGTCAATACCCAGATAAGTGCGCATGAATGAAGATTGTATACAACAAGTTTAATAGGATAACATATATTACATTAAGGTAAGTGAAAATTGATGGACGATAAGTGGATCGATCGCGCAACGGGCTTGAAAGTTGAAATGAGTAAATGAACGAATCGAAAATTAAAATGGAAAAGCGAAAACAAAACCCAAATCGGCTAAATGTACGAATTAATGAACTATGTTTTTCAGCGTGGGCAAGGGCTAATAAGAATTTAAGAATTGCAAAAATAATAACTATACGATAAACGGGTTTGGCGGGTCAAAATCGGGTTAGCAGGCCAACCTGAAATCCACCCTTTTTAAACGGATAAAATTCGGGATAACTCGGAAATGATTGGCAATTTAAACGGATCGGGTTAACCTGCTAATTTCCATGTGGGTTTCAGGTCATATAGGAAATTGACAACTAGGGCGGAGCATCCCTATCCACTAACCATTAACTAGTGTTCTATATGTAATGTCCGCAACAAAGTTTATAAATAGCGTAAGGGAAAAAATGTAATCCCGCTTACATTATTTCTAATGGTATATTTGCCGTGTACAATACTATAATGGTGTATTGTATTGTATTATATAATATCTAGTTTAACAGATCCTTAGAGGATGGAAATCCCAAACATTCTTTAAATTTCTTGTGCATTTCATTGAATATTTAACTTGAGTTGATTTACTTTCATAAGAATGTTAGTCCTGAATCGAGTGTTTTGTTTGACTTTATGCTTAGGTCAGACCGAGTATTACAGTATGGAGATTCCACCTTTCGAAGCTGGAGAGTTTGTTAAAGACTTCATCCCTATCTACTTATAGCAGTATTCTCTTTGTGTATTTGAAATCCATTGTACTTGGACTTGCGTTGTATTTGATTCTATAACTATGATATTATGTATAAATTTTGAAATTTTATATTAGTAGCTTTATGAAGTACTATTGTATTTTATTTATTTGACTACGAAATATTATGTTTTTCTGTGTCTGTGATCTATTTGTGACTCTATGATGATTTTTTTTTTTTTTTACTTAACCCCATAGCAATAACAATTTGCTATTTTGAATGATTTGAGTAGGTTTATTATCGACTTAAATGATTAAAAACAGTGGGTTGTTACAGACTTTTTTCCTTTTATTTAGATCATTAGTCTACATTCCCATTCTTCTGCGTTTACTATACATTTTAAACAATCTCACTTACCATTTCATTTTTATTGGTTATTCATATCGTGGTCGTTTTTCATTTAATTCCATTTTTCTTCTTTTTATTCCATTTTTTTTAAGTTGCCTACGTTTACCACTTCCCTTTTATGCCTATCGACAAATCACATCAACCTTTTTAACCCGTTCTTTTTCCTACTACTTCATTCCTGAAACCTATCGAATTTTAATAAATTGGAACTTGGTTTTACATTCGATTATTATAAAGCCTATTTCTATATTTTACCCAAAAAGAAAACATTGTGTGGTGTTTATAATTATACGAAATCCTCTTTCTGTTTCCTCTATCTATTTATTGAAATAAACAGTACAAAACATTATGCTTAGTTTTATATTGTACATCTCTTTCTTTTGGGTAAAATTATATATATATATATATATATATATATATATATTCTGTAACTCCACACATCGCAATTTATGAGGTTTTAACCTAAGTAAAGTATGGAAATCCACTTGCACAAACATTTATTTTGGTGAATTAAATATTTACCAAACTCCACAAATATGGAATAAAACTTCCAAAATATGAAATAAAACTTATTTCATATCTTAAACTCAAAAAATTCCCATTTATTTTTGATTCAATATCAAGTAAGTTATGCGTAAACAATAATGCAAATAACTTTATATTTTTTTAAGGAAATTTTTCATAATTGCAATTCCAATTCTCGCCATATTTCCTCCATTATAAAATTCACCAAATAAAACTACAATTCATTAAATATTTCAAAAAAAATCCACAATATTATTCTACCATTATATTTAATCTATAATTTAACCACTCACCTTAAAATAATCTCTTAAATTCAATCCAAAATTGACCATACAATCTTCGGATTTGCAAATGTTATTTACATAGGTCCATTGGATTGGATTTAGAAAAAGGAAGATTTAGATGCAAACTAATGAACTAAAACCAGATATAAAGGTTTACCTTTCCGATGTACCTCTATAATCTGAACCAATTCCTAATGCTCTACATTTTTCTGTTATATTCTTCTCAAATTTGAATCCCTATTCAAAATTTAAAATTTTATGTTTAGAAATTTGAAGGAGAAAGGAAAATGATATAGCTTCCACATTAATCTAAAAAAGAATGAGTTGAAAGTGAAGCCCTATAAATGTTTATTTATAAATGTTCAAACCAGCATCAATCGTCAAATTGTATCAAATTTGAGGCGCATAAGGCCTAAATTCGTTATCGCTACATAAGTTTGGTTATTGACCGGTGCTCGTGATGGTCGACGATCACGGCCGACTGTCAATGGGGGCAGTCGATCCCTAAGGACGGATCTCGTCCTTCAGATTGCACTAAAAGTTATATTTTTATTTTTATTAATTATTTAATGTCAATTTTTCTGATAAACTTCGCTTGTTATCAGATTCTGCTAATTAGTTGCTGACTATGCATGCATCCTCCACTATGAATTTCAAATACTTATACTTAATTAAATTCCTTTTGTTAATTAATTGTATACGTTACAAATTAATTTCCTTACTTGATTGATCGCATACACTACAAATTAATTTCCTTCATATACATATTACATGCGCTACAAATTAATTTAAACGTTAATAATTATCAATAACCTTAATTAATTAAATTATCAAATTTACACACAATTACTTCCAATGCTAAAACTCTAAACGATCATAACTTCTTTTTTTGAACTCCAATTGGAAAACAATTTACATGAAAATTTGTCAAAAACCGCCACAAACGCAATGAAATAAATTTCACGGTCAAATTCCAATAAAATATCGATTTTAACTTTTCCCCAATTTTATTAATAAAACCCCTATTAATTAATTAGTTATTGTAAAAACGTGGGTTGTTACATTGGAAAACTTGTGGCATTCACCTAGGCCAAGTCGGTTCCGTATCCTAAGCGTACAAGTTGATACAACCTAGCTTCCGTCCTATTAGACGACATGGATTCGAGTACCGAGAAACTGAATACTATCGTATATCCAAGCACCGAGGGAGTGAATATGAGGATGGATGATAAATGTTATGCTTGTTTGTTTATTATCACCTTATTACCTAGACATTTATCACACATTTTGCCATGATCATCATAGAGTAGTATACGTCATTACATGTGCTAACACTGTGAATACATGGATATGCCTTGTCCTATTTTGCTTCAATACTTGAGATTTATTGCTCACACTAGATTATTGTTTAATCTAGAGTTTCATGCATTGGTTCTTATTAATCTAGATACTCTTGATTTAGCAGACTAGAGACAAACTGAAGTGAGCACGAGTAGTAGTTGCTGAAAAGGCAAACACGAGGCTATTCCACATATTACTTATATGCACTTAGATGTTTTCCGTTGTTCTGTACTACGGCATTCAGCAGTACTTCTACCTTAGACATAATTTCATTTGAGTTGTTACCACTTATATGACTCTAATGTTATATAGATCTAATACTTCGATGTTATAGTTCATTATTAGCTATTTACTATCTCATTTGTTTTATATCAATTAACTTTATTCGATGCGCAACGGTATGTTTTTGGTTTGCTCTCTTTCTATTTGACCTTGGTGACCACCTTACATGAGTCAAGCACCATCGTAGGTAGGGCTACTATGGTAACGGTAAATTTACAATTACCATTCCATTACCAGTCGATCGATAACGGTAAATTTACCATTACCATACCGTTATCGATCGATCGGTAACCATTTTTGATTGAAATCGGTACACCAGTTAAAACGGTATAGTAACGGTGAATTTACCATTTTTAAGGATAAATTATCGGTAATATTTCTTCAATACCAATGCTAACGGTAATTTTACCAATAAATTTAAAACATATGTATATTCATTGATATGGTTTATTACATGCATTATAACTAAATAAATGATAAAACTTAGTTCAATAACCAGGTAAATAATTCTAAGTACTTATTTTTTCTCATTTATGTTTTTTATTAACTAACATTACATATAACATAATAAAGATACACTGTGTACAAAAAACACATCAAGATACGTACCTTAAATGACAAACGGTTATTTATCACTACCAGTGTAACGGTTATCAGATTATCGATATACCATTCTATCAGTAACCGTAACGGTAAGCAATTTCGGCTTAGCAGTAAAAACGGTACAATAGCGGTATTTACCAACTGGTAACAATAATCATTACCGTAAGAGTACCCTAGTACCCAGTGCCGGTCCTATCTTTCGGGTTGCCATAGACGAAGTTCAACGATGTTGCCTTTAATTAAGAAAAACAACAGTAATATTAGAAGTAATGCAAATATCGATAAGTAGTATGAATTTAATTATGCTTTCAATTTCATTGAAACGTAAAATTATAACTAATAATTGTGTACTTGTTCTGTAAAACTACTATGAATCTTATATATGTAGATATATACATGTGCATACATATATTTTTCAATCAAATGGTTGCTCCTTGAAGGGTGTTGCCCTAGGCGATTGGCTTGCTCGTCTTACCCTAGGGCCGGCCAGTACGAGAGTCAAAGACCGGAGTTATATTTACACCAACCATCAAACATAGTGAAACCGCGTCACTAAAGCACAGAATAGAATTTTCACACACAACACAACATTCATTTAATTAGCCTTATGGTTAAAAACATACACAGTCCAAAGAAATTTACACATGCCACAAGGCCTTACCCTGAACTAAATCATTTGAAATGTTAAATCTTATCTTAATGAAACTAGCTCTAACCAAATACCTCAGTTTCAGCTGTTACCAAGGCACTAAGGGCGTGTTTTTTAACATAAAAGGGCGTAACTGAAAGGTACCGGGGAAGAGGTATAATTAATGAAAAAGGTACGTGTTTTTATTTTATGGGAAAGAGACACAAAAAGATGTAAAGTGACGTAAATGAATGAACGGAGCAACGAAAGCTACAAAACCGAGCTTTCGTTTGGAAAGGGCAAATCGACGCAAACTTAACGCTTTCGACATCGACGCAAACTTAACGCTTTCGACATCGACGCAAACTTAACGTGACCCTTCCAGAAGTCAAGCACTATCTAATTCCACTATTGAAGATGGATGGTTAAAGTCATAAATTTGCTTCACACTGATAAAATAAGCATTTGCAGAATTCCAGGGAACAAAGCCTACCTAAAGCAGCTCAAGTTTACATTGGCCATCCATCCAAAGATGCACAATCAAGGCATACAACATAATAACAGAGCACGAAGGCGTTGGACCATGAAGAAACGCAGGAATTTGAAAGAATAAAAATGGATCACTTGCAATCAGAATAGAGCTAAAATCTGGTAGTACTAGCATTTATTGAAAGACCAATAACTCATATCCCAAAATCATCCAGTCCACCATGTAAAACATCAACCACGACGCACACTAGTCAAAACGAAAAGGACGTAATGGATTACATTCACAAATGCAGGAGTTCATGACCTAATTATAAATAAAGATATCAAAGTCTGTTTTATCATTTTTATCTCATTTGCACTATGCCTGCACTGATGAGCTTCTGAATCTTATGCTTCACTTGTGGGTTTTTCAAATGATTCTGGGCACTCACTGGGTTTTCTTGGAAGTCCTCCAACACCTAAAAGAACATTTCAGTACATTAATATACATGGACAGACGTCACACAAAACCTCCAGAGGAACACAGAAGCAAAGAGTTAAAAAGAGTTTACCTGTCGCATCACAGGGTCTGACAAGATATTCTGGATTTCCGGATCCTGCATTGCCTTTGCCTGCACATTCATTCGGAAACATAGTTAACTAACAGTGCAAAAAAGTCTGCAATGACAAAGATAATACGCACAGACGATATATTACCTGTCTTTCTTTCAGCTCTTCAGGGCTGATATCACCTCTGTTTGCCCTGTTGATCTGTTCTATACACCTGTCCATTTCACAATCAATTCCACATGAGATATGTTTTCTATTATCGTCTAAATACAAGAGTTTGCTCATCTTCGCCATGTTCCATTACCGAGCAAGGAACAATTTACATGAATGTAGATATTTGAGTTACCTTCGAACGCCATCAAGAAGCTCTTGGTTGTTGGCATCATATTTGAGACCCTCCTGGTATGTTTCTAGTGCTTTGTCGTATTCTTTCATGAAAAATTGGACTGTGCCTTTTCTTGTGTAACCCTTTGTGAAGGTTGGGTCCAACTCTATGCACTTCTCTGCGTCCTTCAAACCTTCAGGGAGAGCTCCCAACTTTGTGTAGCAAGCTGCTCTATTGCTGTAAACCTGCCCGTACCACAGAAGTTTTTTAAATGATAAAAAACTCTCATAGCTGGTATAACTAACAAGCTTGAGATCTGCGACAAGTTCTTACCCTTGGATCTCGTGGATTTCTCTTCAGTGCCTCCGTGTAATGTTTCACTGCTTCTGGGTATTTCATTTGCTTGAAATATTCATTACCTGATATCACCAAGCAAGTAATTATCATTTTTGCTCTCTCGCTAAATAGCCCTAAACTCAGGAGCATTGAATGTTAATCAACATGAAATTCAGCTTTTAAAAAAGTACCTTTCTCACGCTCTTCGTCGGCCAGCTGAGGGTCAAAGTATTCCTGTTGTTCTAGCTCCTTCTTTGCTCTCTCTGCATCATTCAGTTTTTTCAATGTTTCTGGATTACGATGCTCTGTTAATGCTTTCTGAAATGTTTCTATGGCTGGATCAAAATCCTTCGAAGTCTTTGCAAGTTTCACCAATGCGCTTCCTTTTCTTGTCAGTGCTCTTGCTATCATCTTGAAGTCAGAACGAAGCTCTCTCCCTCTCTCCACGGCTTTGTCGCAGTCTTTGATGCACTCTTCGTACTGTAGTACAAGATAGAAAGCATCAATTGAGCTAATTCAGTTTGGAGTAATTAATCATCATCTATTAAAAACTAACAGTTCTATGACACTCGTTGAACAAAAATAGAGACACAGTGTCCGCTTTGCCTTTCACTACATATGCAAGAAGCCATAAAAAACATCAAATAAGCAGAATCTAGTGAGAGGCCAACCTACCCAAAGCTCACAACCAAATCAATCGCTATACCAAAGTACTGTACCTCAATCGCATCCATCAATCAAGCCCATGGTTTCGACTTTCGAAATCTTAACCCAGTTTACAATATTATATTATTATATTATAATATTATTATTATTTCTATTTTTATATAGCATTTGAAAGCCCTTGCAGAACCTATATCCATCTTATTTGTTAAACTCCCACCAAAGCTTGAGTGAAGCCAAATTAGAAATACTTTCAGAACAATAACAGGCAACCTCATCTAAATTTGGATTCTACTAGTAGAATGTTGTCAAAAAGAAAAATATACAGTTTAGCTATCCTCTAAGTCTGTATCCTAAACAAGTAATTTAAAGGTCGCTAATATTGCAGTTTCTTCAAAACAGGAAACACTGTGTTCAGGGCAGGTCCTGTGGGCAGCCAAATAGGACAGGATTAGGGGATGGGGGCAACACAGTTTTTTTTTTTTTTTTTTTTCCCCTTTCATATAACCAGTAGATAAGCAACAAAATTAACAACAGGTGTGTGGTCAAGTGGCTAATGCTTTGTAATGGCAATGAAAAGGTGAGCAATTCACAGTATAAGCATATCTCATGGAGTCATAATAATGGAAACACATAATGACTATGCGATTAGTGGGTTGAAACCGTGAAAGAATTCATCCAGCTGATAAATTATAATCTGTGGAACTTTTGTCCACAAAGTGCCTCATATATACACAATAATTCAAATAGGCCTAGTTTTTTGAATATTCAGTTATCATCCATTTACTTAAAGTTCTTCCATCTTTTTATTTCTCATGCTAATCAATATTTCAGCCAACACTTTTTTGAGGAAAGGGCTGGGATTTCAAGTGGTTGTATGGATGGAAGGAGCACCATTGCTTAACTCCATGTCCCATTATTTATATTGATCTGATGCTTGGTCCTGTAAGTATTGGTTGTTATACTGAACCATGGACCATTACTACTTGTAGCACAAATTCATAACCCTTCAATCACCTTTTTTGGGTCTTTTTTTCTTCTTCAAAATTTAAAAAAGAAAAAAGCCATCTCATGCACTTCTTTATTTCATTTCTTGTTCTACTATTTATTTCAATCATTTATGTGTTGCAACAATATTTATTCCAATCATTTATGTCTGCTTCAGTCAATGAGAGCTTACCATCACAGCTTAGTTTACAGTTAAAAATGAATAAACTACATATAAAAAATAGCAATTTAATTTAATCTTCTTTGATGCAAAAAATATAAATCTTTACACACATTTGTATTTAGGAATGTCAATGGATACCCGAAAAATCCGAAATCCGTCCGCATCCGAAAGTCTGTATAATACACATTAAACGCATGTTAATTGCCCAAAATTATTTGTTTATTTTTAGCACTTCAGTAATCAATTGGGTTGAAAAAAAAAATCATGTTAAACTAAAAAATATCATTTATGTACCATGATTTATCGATTGTTGGCGGATCGGATAATTATTCGATGTTCGTCTGCATCCACGGATGCAGATTTCCGATATCCGAAAATGATTTCGGATGCAAATGCGAATATGGCACCATTCGCATCCGAAAGCATCCGCTGACAGCCCTATTTACATTCATGTGGAAATTTTCCCGATATCAAGTGAATTTAGTTTTATGCACTAAATAGAACTGGGGCATAGACGTGTAGGCCTTCTTTTATTAATTTTGCTATAGTATACATGCACTATGAATGATAAGGCAACACATTCCAACATTATTATCAATTGTCAGTATTACTATGATTTTTTTTTAACACCCAGTCTATAAGGCAGACCCTGATCGCAGGGTTGCTCAGTAAACTGAAAGATTTCAGTTCACATGACCTACAGATGCCCACTGACCAGTAACTAGTATAGAAATTTGAGATCCATCAGACAACACATATATCAAGATAAAAGGCTAGGAACGATGTCGTACCATGCCACTTATGGGAACAATGACTTTAACTGTCACTTTCGAACATTCATGTTCATAGAATAGTGGAACTGTGCAAGACTTCAGTGCGGCAACCATCCTTCCCAAGATGAAACTTTTTGATTTAACCATTTCATGTGAACACTTTCTTGTGCAATATATTTTTATTATCGAACCAAATCATGTGGACGCATGCACACATTACTTACTTTGCACAAGTAAAAAAAAATGAAAGAGTGTCCATCAAAGTTGGTCTATATTAAAGTTCATCCTACTCCTTATCATTATGTGGCTGAACTCATCCAATTTTGCATAGAAAAAGCAATGTGAACAAAGCTGCACTATATTTGTGCTCAGTTAAATGACTACAAATCTACAAAGAATTATCTGTATGGCCAATCTTCCTTGATTTTTGCTAGCACTTTGGTTTCAGCACCCGGAATTACCAGAAAGTCGTTTTCTACAATCTAAACACATCACATATGATTAATATGACATTAGTTTGCTGATTAAAACTTAAATTTAATACATACATCATCTCTAATTACTTGTGCCAGGGAATAAGTCCACTGTATTCCTAATATGCATCACAAAAACTTGGGATTGGATCTGAGCTAAAAGACCCAGCCAGGATTTTTTTTTTTTGCACCCAGTTTAGCAGTTTAAACAAGATTTTTTTTTTAATTATATCCCTTCAAACTAAATCAACAAACTTAGGATACTAGCCTTAGTTCAAAGTCCTGATATTCAATGCAGGTTGAATGTTATCCGTAGTCAAACCGAAAGATGAATATTATTTCCAGTCCACAAATTCAAACCGCATAAATTAAGAACCGAACATTGTTTGTTTTCCACACCAATGATGTGGAACTAATAATAAATCTTTTTGAGAATTGGGCTTTATCTCAAATATAGCTTTCTATACCACAATTATTTTATGCTACCTTCATTTTTAGGACTGGCAATGGATACCCGAAAAATCTGATATATCCGGAAAAGCGGATGTGGATATGGATACATAGATATCCGCATCTGAAAATGATTTCGGATACGGATATAACATTATCCGTATCCGAAAGTATCTGTTGACAGCCCTATTCATTTTATCTTTGTTATAACATTTTCCATTTTTACCGTTACATATAACCATATAAACGCTTTGTTAGATACACAAGTTTGGATTACACCACAGTTATCTTAGCTTTTCAATGCATCCTTTGACAATGAAAATCATTGATTAAAGCGATTATATTCCATAAAACTATAGATCTCCCCCTTCACGCCAAAAGAACTAAAAATTATTTTTGTAACCATAATAGTATATATTATTCTTGAATGACGTAATCTATAAGCTTGAAACTTTGATGTCCAATGATGCCAAAACAGAGATGCATAATCAAATAAAATAGTAAAAAGGTGGTAGCAGAGCAAAACAACAGTCATGACTCTTTGTGCAGAGAGGTAAAAAGTGAGAAAGCCAACGCTAATCGATGATGGTCAAATTATAAAAAGCTCGATACTAAGCATGATTATTGAAAGAACAAGTGTCCGGAAGAGACACAGCAGTGAATCATCGATGGAAGTGGCTTGGTGAGATTAATCAGTGACAAAAGCATCGGAGATCTCATGTAATGATTGGATACCCGATTCAAAGGCACCGTGTCATAGGACTTCACATAGAAACACCCCCTTACTTCTTTAGACATCCCTTACTTCTTTAGAACAATCGAATTCTTCAGGTTATACAATCGCTAAGAACTACGCCATGAGGTTTCTAGGTGTGCGCTTGTATGTACCGAGGAATTTATAAATGTCCAAGCACTGCACCTCCTCAAGGGTGTAACTTATGATTGAATGTTATCACACTGTATCATCAAAGATTATATCATGTTTCGAAGAAAAAAAAACTAAACATTCTTCAAAAATAGAAAATGATCAATAAACAAAGCTTCAATAAGGTAAAGTCTTAGGAAGAATGTGTCATGAGTAAGCAAATTAGGGTATTGTTCGATAAGGGAAAACATGAGTCTGATTATTTTTGGGCACGTTCACATGAAAGCCTAAGGCAAGCAAACAATGTCAGTGGAGCTAGGCATTACATATTTTTCATTAACAGCTTTTCTTGAAAGGTTTGCATGTAAGAGTCAACCAGAGAAGTTTGATAGGTTTAATATCTGAAAAAATCTTGTCCAAAAATTTGAAGCGCTAGTAGTGTTTGGTTTAAAATATATTTTGAGTTTTGAGTTTTTAATATCAATAGCAAAACATAAGAAAAGTTAAGGGACGATGGAGGGAGTAAAAAGGGTGATTAAGGGGATCACGTAAAAGAAAGATGGACGACGGAGTAATAATTTTTTTTTTCTTGTGTTGATTCTCAAAATAATGAAAACAAATAAAAGTTGTTTTCTATTTTGTGTGTTAACTTTGTTTTCTAAAACAACCGTTTTTGGCATTATGCATGTATCGTTCGCATTTAAGTGTGGGCGAAAACCAAAAACTAAAAACCGTAAACCAAACACCTCCTAAATGTTTGAAGGCGCTAGGATATGATAAAAGGGAGAAGTATATTTTCAAAAAAAAATAAAAAAAATCTTAAGACCAAATTTAGACAACATGATATTCAAATGTATTTTACCACATTGGGAGATAAATCCAATTCTATTGAAGAAAGCATGATGTTTGATTCAACTTTTGAACATCAAAATGTTTGATTCAAACCAAAGTTCGAGAACTCGATTTCACTAGATTGAAATTTTGATGGTTTCGGTACATTTCAGAAGTTTCGGTTTCGGTCTCAATTGTCATAATATTAGTTTGATTAATAAGAATGGATACTTTAATTTTATTTAATAAAAAGGTCACATGTATATTTGCTAGGTACTCTTATTTAATATACAGGGCCCAGATATATTTATTTTATCTACAGGCCGAGCTACTTTACTTTTATTCAGTAAACCGGGCCCAGGTCCAGGTATATTTGTTTTATGTTACAATCGTTGTTAACATCTAACCCTAGAATCACGTCTTCTTCCCGCTGAAAATTTCTCAACTTTTTTTTTCTTTCTAAAACCGAGTTCATCCTCCTCGATCTTCTAGCAAAGCTGATGTTGATTCCAAAATAAGCTAGGGTTTCCCTCGAGTCAACTTCAGCTAAGCTGAACGATTGAAATCGAATGCTATTTTCTCAACTCATTCAAGTCGATTTTGGTTTTAGGTAATTTATTTTCATTATTTTTCGGTTCAAAATGCCTTTTTGCTTGCTTTTTCTACTTTCGATCTTGCTTGATTTGAATTTTTTGTTTCTTTGCTGAGTTTAAGCGGGACGAGTTTTTGCACTAAATTTGTCCTGCCACCGGCCAAAACCGAACCGGGATGGCCGGAATCTCACAATTTCGGCCGGAACCTCAAACCTTGATTCAAACACACAGATGCTTACAAAAATATTGAAAAGCGATAAAACTCATTTTGGATTGGAAAATACTAAACATAATAATAAAATGTTAACCAAGATGCTCGAATTTTCCAAAAATGCCTAGTTTTGACCAATACACGCCTAGACAACTAGGCCCTAGTCCACGCTTTTCGCATATTGTTTGCCTTCTTTTGCAATCTTGCCCAGCGCTCTAGTCCAGCAATGAAATAGTTATTGGTTGAAGGTTAATGTCGCTATTTGACTTAATTGTTGTTGGACGTATTAAACCGAAGATGCTATTTTAGATATGGCATGTAAGGCAAAGTGTTAAATTTTAACGACACTATATATATACACACACACACATACATATATATATACATACATACATACATATATATATATAGTGAGAGAGTAAGTGGAAGGAGAGAGAAGGGGGAATATGCAGTGAAAAACAAAGGGCCAAAGGGGTGCTCTACTGTTTGGGGTGTCACTGAACGCTGCTACACACACCTAGGTAGTCAAGGCGCAGAAAAGCCCAAAGCTTGAGCCTTGGGCTTTTTTGCGCCTTGCGCCTTTTTGTGTGCCTTAGTTGCGCTTTTTTCCTGCTGTCATTGTAAAAAACTGCACTTACAACTACAACTTAATATATAGTGTTGATATTAAATAATAGCTGAGTTTGCAATTTTAATGATAAAATTTCATAAATTCATGTCACAAACCAAAATAGGCAGTCGAGAAACCATTCAATCTAAATTTACAACAATAAAATACTTGGAATGGAAAAAGCGCGCTTTTTGCGCTTTCGGGCTTTTTTGTGCTTCACTAACAGATGCGCCTTGAACTCAAAAAAAAGCCCCCTAGCTTCGCCTTGTGCTTTTTTGCGCCTAGGCGCGCGCCTTGACTACATAGACGCACGCGCGCACACACTCCTATATATATATATATATATATATATATATATATATATATATATATATTTGTGTGTGTGTGTGTGTACAGACAAGTTTTGAACTGTCTGATCGAACAATTCACAATTTGCATCGATGGTGCTAAAATCACGATGGTTTTAAGGTTTTTTTGCATAGCTGAAACCTACTGTAAAATCTAAACTGAATTGATTGCACAATGCAATATTTAAACAGAGTCTGCATGGTCCACTTGCAAGCAGTTTTGATCGATCGCAGCAGCTACACTAATCAACCGGCATTTGATCTTCATCTAGGTAGAACCCATCAAGGACATATTAGATGTTTCGTCAAGCATTGTAGGATATTTCATTACGCACTTATTCAAGGGTATATTTTGAATAATGGAAACTTGGATATGCCCTTTATTTTCAAGTTCCGTACGTTCTATTACAAAAAAATCTTAAAGATATTTCCTAATTCCAATATAGGAAAAACCCCTTTTTTTGAACACATAGTTTCAGTAATTGGAACAAATTTCAAAGAGAAGTGCAGATATTTGCAAATTTTTCTATAAACATTTATTATGAAGAAACTTCAAAATCTGAAAATTCTTTCTATCGCAGTTCCCTCTATAAAAAATATTTGCAGATTTCTCAGCAAATAGGTTGACACATAAACACGAGTTTGTTTTAAAAAAAAAACTAGTTTTTTATGTAAGGACAATAGCGTATTTTGAAACTTAGATGATAACTCTTGAATATTTGTCATGCATGACTATATAGAGAAAGGTAAGCAGGTCTCTCTGATAAAACATCTTCATTTACGTCTTTACAATAACATGTGCTAAATAAATCAAATATTGTTTCCAATTTCTTGTACTCAGTGGTAATAAAACAAAATACAAAAATTAGGTTGCTTTCATTGCTCGTTTTGATTCTATGAAATTTTAGATTTGATATTGGTCCTCGGATCTAAAATTCCATGACAAAAGCACTTTTAAAAACAAACCAAGAATTAAAAAAAAAAAAAAAAAAAAAAAAAAAAAAGGAACACAACGTCATATCTTTCATATTTAGTTTCAATTATCAAACGTATATTTTAGTTCATATTATTATGTGTGATTCAATAGGTAGAGGAATGCGACAAGCTGCATTGTTGTTAAAAATCCTACAATTTGAATCCCAATGTAAACTGAATCTCTCCTTAACAATTCAATTTACATTCCGATACAAGCTTAGTCAAAATCAAAATAAAAAAAAATAAAAAAAAATTCTACTTGTATAACAACATACTTAACATATTTATTTTAATTTGAAATTCCAATATAAAATTTTCAAAATAAAATAAAAAAATAACAAGAGGAAAAATTATTTTACGTTTATTTAACCATTGAAATCCAATCACCCAAATCAATTTCAAATTGTGTGCGAAACTCCAAATACGACTCTTCTGAATCTACGATTTACGATTTAAAATTCATTTTGATTTAAAGTTCAAACATTACAACTTACATTTTAAACCCCGTTTTGATAACCATAGTGAGCTGAGTTAGACACAGATGCACCGTCACGGTAGAAAATCCATTAGAGCATTCCCAACAGGCGTGAGGGGTTTGACAACTCGAATGCAAAATTGCTTGAATTATTTATAGCAACAAAATGCAACACCCATGTTCCCCCCTTGGCCAGTTTTTTTCTTTTTTTAAAAAGAAACGTCTTAGCTTTTTTGGCACTCTAAAAGCCTTGTAAATGGATGTGAATTGCAATCATACTGCTGAGAACTCACATGTACTTAGCTGATCACTTAAAGACAATGCAATTTGGCTGGTTCAATAATTATGCCCAGTGTTTGAGTAGAAGTAAATTACTTGCCTTAGGATTAGGGTCAATATGAACATATTGTATACAATATTAAAATATAGTGTTGTGTTGGTGTGCTAGGAATGGCCAAAGAAAATATGCAACCAATAGTTATGAAGTAAAAAAAAAAAAAAAAAAAAAAAAACCACCTTTCCCATCTCCAAGTAAACCGCGGCACGGTTGGTCAAGAAGGAGATATCCTCATCGTCAAGCTCCAAAGCTTTGCTATAACACCCAATTGCCTTATCAAAATCCTTCTTTTTATAAGCTGCATTCCCTGCTTCCTTCTGCTTCTGGGCCTCCTTTTTTCTCTCCTTCTTTTCCTTCTCAGTCTCATCCATGGCCTCTTCTTCCATAGGTTCCGGCACAATCTCTTCTTTCTTCTTCTCTGTCTCCTTCTCCTTCACACTCTCGCTTTCCTTTTCCTTCTCTTTAGATTCAGTTTCCATTTCACTGGCGCCATTTGCACCTCGCATATTGATATTAAGCAAAACACCCAATGCATTCATCATCCTCTTATCACTTAAGTACATATTAATACTCCCAGGATTCCTCTGCACATCCTGCACCATTTTCACAAAATCCGGCTGCTGCAAGTACGCTCTGGTAGTCGGATCTGCCGTCAGCTTCGCCCACATCTCCGGCCCTTCAAATATCTTACCGAACGGATTCATCCCACCACCATTAGATCTCATTTTCGCTTTTGCATCCGAAAGTCCAGACTTCAGCGCCTCGTTATTCGGATCAATAGCCAAACCTTTCTCATAAGCTTCGATAGCTTCTTCGATGTTGTTTAAACCCAAATATGCTGCCCCAAGGCGGCTGTAGCCTTTGGCCCAGTTAGGGTTTAGCTCGACCGTTTTCTTAGCATCAGAAAGAGCATCGGAAAAGCGATTCAGAGAGGCGTAGGCTGCGGACCGATTTGAGAAGAGGACGTGGTTGGTAGGGGACAGTGCTATAGCGTCGGTAAAATGCTTTACTGCATCGTTGAAGTTTCCAGCCGCGAAAGCTGCGTTGCCTTTTGCTTTTGCTTCATCAGCCATGTACGTAAGATTGATTTGATGTATACCAGGGTATTCTGTGAGTGTAACGGGGAAGAATGGAGAAGAAAGGATTTAAGTATTTAAATTTGGAAGAAGACTAGAGAGTTCTAGCAGAATGCGTAGAACAGAGTTTCTGGAAAGTTCGGCCCTATGAATTTGGGTAATGGTAAGATGGGTATCGTCTTAGGCCTTTTGATTTTTCGCTTGGTAATGGAAAGCCATTCGCTTGTTTTTCTTAAGTTGCGTGTGTTTAATCGAGGAAAAAAAAATTCTAATCATATTTGAGTGAAAGTCATTTGTTGGTTCAAAATTTTATTTCTGAGCTACAACATCAATTTTTTTTTTTAATTTGTATTCTTATTCATAAAAATTAATTTTATTTGTTAGATTTTCTTTTTAGTGATATCAATATTAGACATTATATATGAAGGCGGACATTTGAATTCATAGAAGTATTTTATTTGTTACATCCTAATTTTAAATGTTATTATAATATTTGTAAGTGAACATTTCAATTTGTAAATGAAAATTAATTTTTAGATTTCAATTTCAAGAGGTATCAAGATTTCAATATTATGGGTTTTCTTATAGTTCGCGTTTACATCAAAAAAGTGTAACATCAAAGATATTACAATTAGAGGTTTTTAGGCACAAGTACAAATTTTGTGTAAAATATAGGCATAAGACCAAAAAACCAAAAATTTAGGTACAAAAACACTTTTTATTGTGAATCAAGAAATTCGTTGGTCCACCATCATTTTTTATTTGACACTAAAAAGTGTCGTTCAACCTAAATTTTTTGTCTCTTTGCCTTGTGCCAAAAAATTTCTTTAATTCTGTTCTTGGCGCTATTTTCTTGTTATTGTTACGATTACTAGGAAAAAATTGTTACAAGAAAACTACCAAGTACAAAATGTTGCTAAGTCGTATCCTTTGAAGATAAAATGTTGACATAAGTAAGATTGGCTATTACGAGAAAATAACGCAAAACTTTGTTATGCACATGAGTTTGAGCTTACTGTTTTATGAAATATTACTAAGATGATTAACTTGGCCATTTAGTTATTTTCTTATCAAATGATTTTAGGAAGCCTAATCGATGCTCTTTCCTTCGTAGCACCGTTATTCTAAATTTTTGAATGTGAAAAGTAGGTTCAAGGGCTCAGCATTTCAACAAAATAAGTTTTAAAGACAACATTTCTGAAAAATTAATTTCAAGATTGATTTACATGAAAAAGATAAATCGATTTATCATTTTCGGTTATACAGGAATAATAAAATGATAAGTGATGAATCGAATTTATCATTATTTCTTTACAACTAAAATAGGAAGATAATATAAAGGAAAAAAATAACAAAAAAATTATCCATAAGGACAAGAGGCAAAAAAATTATCTGACAATTTTTAGTGTAAAGTATGAAATGATAGTGGGCTCCTGAATTCTTCTATTTACACTAAAAAGTGTTCTTGTGGCTAAAATTTTGTTCTTTTGTCCTTATGGATAAATTTTTATTAAGTTTGTCCTTGGGCCTAAAAGTCACAAATAAAAATGGTTGAGTAATTTATTTATTATGTAAATTGTCCTTAAGATTAAATTTTCAGAAATGATGTCTTAAAGTTTATTACTCTGAATTAAGAAGTCATTTAAGTGAAAATCTCCATTTTAAACATTGTATTTTTAATCGGACAATAAAACATGTTTATATATATCTCACACTGACTAAGGGGGACAAAAGAGAAGGATACAATTATGTAACAGGAAAATAGTGTGAAGGACAAAAATATTGGGCTTTTTGTCCACAAGGACAGTCCATCTATTTTTTTTTTTGTCCAGGACAATATATAAGTTTTTCTCACATCATCTCGCGTCAGCAATTACCTCTTTCAGAAAGATTATCGTTGCCATAATTACGCTTCTTCCATCATGCGGAATCGATTTGCAACTTTCTGTGCGCGTTTGAAAATTCTATGCGCGTTTTATCTTCGTCTTCTCCAATTCAGATTCTCAATTCGAATCGTGTGAAATCCAATTTCGGTTGAACATTATTTCTCAGGTGCGATTTTCCTTTACGCGATTATTTTTTGCTTTCCTTGTTCTGAAATTCCTTTGCGCGATATTCTTCATTTTTTTTTTATGTGATCGATTCTCTTCAGGTTTTCTCCTATTGATTTGAATTGATTGATTAATGGATTCGATTTGCTGCAGCAGCAGGTTATATGTTTTACACTGACCTTTTTTTTTTTTTTGGTCCTTTAGACTGTGTTCATAAATGTATCAAACTGTCCTCATTTTTATGTTGTTTTCATTTTTGTTTTGATCCTTTAGATTACATTAGTATAATGTGTTATGCTATGTGCTTAATGGATTTGGTATCAGTTTTATTCTGTCAAATAGTATAAGTTGGAGTAACTCTATATTGCAATCTCTTGAGGCATGTGGTATTGGTGGTATGTTCATAAATATTTTGTTTATATCTGGGTATCAGTTTTATGTCATTAGTGATATCAGTTTGTTCTCTTTTGTTAATTGTACAGCAATGCAGTATCAGTTTTATGTCATTATTGGTATTATTTGTTCTCTGTTGTTAAGTGTACAGCAATACAGTATCAGTTTTATGTCATTGGTGGTATCAGTTTATTCTCTGTTGTTAAGTGTACAGCAATACAATATCAGTTTTGAATCAAAATTTGTATCAGTTATGTAATAATTTGCTAACTGCTTTTTTTTGCAGTGGTGATAATAATCTTTTGGTTTTGTTTTTGTTCAACAATACTACCTTCAGTACTCGGTTGGCCATTAATTGTTCATTATATGATTTGAAGAATGAATTATGCCATTATTGGTCTCTACTTACTCCTGATTCAATTGAGATTAGTTATTTGCTTAAGAACAAAATAATATATGTTGATACAAATTCCGATCTTCAAAGTATAGTCTGCTTTCAACTACATAAAAAGAGTGCTTTCTTTTCTTTTACTATTAAGCGGAAGGATTGTCAGCTCCAAAATATTGATAATCATTCTCATCCAACTGCATCTGAAGTTTCGTCTACTGCATCTTTGTGTTCTATTATTGTTGTACACGGAAAAAGTTACTTGAAAGACATGATGAAGAGAGGATCTAATCTTTCCATTTCTGATTTTAAAGGATTCTGTTTTGGGGGTGCTATTGACTTTAGGGAATTATTGATGGCATATCAAATTCAGACAGGATATGAACTGTTTTTTTAAAGAATAGTTCTTCTAGGATAACAGTTGTTTGCTCTTCTTTGTCGTCTACTGGATGTCAATTTAAAGTTCATGCTACTTGTGATTCTGAACAGCTTAATAGGTTTTTCATACGTAATTTAGTTAGTGAGCATTCTTGTGGTGGTGGACTTAAAAATTTGAGCAATCCGCATATTTCTAGCTCGTTTATTAAATCACTGATTATAGATGAAATTCGTGATCATCCAAGCAAGAAGCCTAAGGAGATTATAGATGATTTTCGTAGAGAATATAATATTGAATTGAATTATCCGGTTGCTTATTCTGCAAAAAAACTTGCTTTGACTGAATTATATGGTAATGATGTTATGTCTTACGATGACCTGAGATGGTATTTGGAGGCACTACAAAATCTGTGTTGATTTAGAGGTTAATGCCAGTACTAACCAGTTTGAGAGAGAGTTTATTGCCCTTTCTATGTGTATACGTGGGTTTGAGTATTGCCGAGCCATGATTTTTTTAGACGCTACTCACTTAAAGGGACGACCAGGTGTATTGATGGGAGCTACTGCAAAGAATGGTAGTCAAGTTATATTTTTTTTGTTTTATGTTTTCAAGTTTTTTTTTATTCTTACACATTGGTGTTAGGTGACATGTAGTATCAGCTTATGTTTAGTCTTATTTTTTTATTGTTTTTATATATCAGTTTTAGAAGCCTGGTAGTATCAGTTTCTTTAAGTATTAGTTAATATTTATTTTTCCAGTTTCTTGGTATCACTTTTCATAGCATGAGAGTATCAGTTTTTATGAAGTCTTGTTAAAAATTAATTTTCCAGTTTCCAGGTATCAGTTTTATGTGCCTGGTAGTATCAGTTTTTTAAACTTTTAGTTAATAATTATTTTTTCAGTTTCCTGGTATCAGTTTTCATAGCCTGGTAGTATCTGTTTTTTTGAAACTTGTTAAAAATTTAATTTCCAGTTTTCAGGCATCAGTTTTATGTGCCTGGTAGTATCAGTTATTTTTTACATGTAATTTGATTGTCTATTTTATTGTTATTTAATTTGCAGGCTTTTTCCCCTTAGCTATGGATGTAGTCTCCATTGAAAATAAGGATAATTGGAGATGGTTTTTAAGTCACTTGAAGAAAATGCTTGAAGAAACACGTGATTTGGTTTTTATATCAGATCGTCATCAAGGGTTGGTTTTGGGTATTCGTGAAGTTTTCCCTAATGCATTTCATAGTTTTTGTTATCTTCATATTGAACAAAACTTGCTTTCAGCTGTTAAGTCAAAAAATACAAATGTTTCGGTTGTTGAGTTGTTTAAGTTGTGTTCTAGAGCTTCAAATTTAAATGAATTTGAAGCTAGACATTCTAATTTTTGGATGTTGTAGGTACTGTAGCTATGAACTTTTTAAAGGATAAACCGTTTGATAAGTGGGCTGATTTGTTTTTTAAGGGTAAACGATATGGAGGGTATAGTTCAAATGTAGCTGAAAGTTTTAATAGTTGGATTATAGAGGAAAGTAGCGTTGCCAATTACTTCATGCTTAGATGGAATTAGGATTAAAATTATGGAACAAATGGCCAAATGGAGAGAGGAGTGTCATTTGTGGACTACCATTCTTTGTTCATCTACGGAGCATAGGTTAAAAGGGTTGATTGATGAAGGGTTCGGTTGGGTTGTTTATAAATCTTCGAAATCCATATTTGAAGTCAAGTCTCCATCTTCTCATCATGTTGATCTTCAAAATCGGAGTTGTACTTGCAATCAATGGAAAGTTATCGGATTTCCTTGTGCTTATGCTATCAAGTGCATTACTAGATCTAAACTTTCGGTATACGATTTTGTTGAACACTATTTCACCGTAGACGCTTATCGATCTTCTTATGCTAATCCGGTGAATCCAATTCCGAACTATGATAAGCCCATTGTTAATCCTTGGAATGAAGATGTCATTAAGCCTCCTAAAGACAAACGTGGTGCTGGTAGACCTTCTACCAAACGAAAAGGCGGATTTGCATTTTTCCAGAATAAACAAAATCAATGTGGTGTGTGTAAGAAGTATGGCCACAACAAGCGCAATTGCCAAGCTTCGAAGAATTGATATTTTCTTACAATTGTATTACAGATTTTGCAGTTTTTTCGTTCACTTTATGCATTCAAATCTGGAAATGTAATAAATTTGAGATTAGTTTTGAGTATTCATTGAATATTTGTTTTACTATCATGTGTTAGTTGATGTTTTATATACATGCATATATATATATATATGCATGTATGTATGTATATATATATATGTATGTATGTATGTATGTGATGTATGTGTTTTATGCTACTTGATTTGTAGATATCAATTATTGATGTATTGGTATCATTTATATATTCAATATTGTAACATCCTATTTTTGGTATCAGTTTATGAAGCATAATGGTATCAGTTTATGATTATAACAAATATGGTATCAGTTTTTCAAGCTAATTGGCATCAGTTTTGATAGTGAGATTTTGTTTATATGTATATGGTATATTTTTGTCAAATTAACTAGTATCAGTTTTGAACTCATTCTAGTACCATTTTATGACCGAGACTTTATTTACATGTTTAAGGCGTCCTTTTGTTATTAAAATAGGTTGGTTTATGAATTTTAAAGCAATAGTTAATTGATTAGGTTTTTCTATAAGACGTATTTTACTTGTGATAGGTATGTACTTGGTTTAAGAATTCGTACAAGGTACGGTTGTATTCTCGAAATAGATACCCTAGTGCTGTTAAATATAATAATCCAAAACTGATACCAGTATGAATGAAAAACTGATACCATGACTTCTACCATGTGATTTGTTATATGCTTGATCATGCGCTTCGTCTCGTGCTCGGTCATGTGCTCGGTTATGATCTCGATTATGTTCTCGGTCATGAGCTCGATTATATTCTCAGTCATGTGCTCGATCATGTGCCCGGTCACGTGCTTAGTTATGGTCTCGGTCATGGGCTTGATCATGTACTCGGTCATGTGCTCAGTCATGTGCTCAGTCAAGTGTTTGCTCATGTGCTCGATTATGAGATCGGTCATGGGCTCGGTTATGTTCACGGTCATGTGCCCGGTCATGGACTCGGTTATGGGTTCGATCAAGTGCCCGGTCATGGGATCGATTATGTTCACGATCATGTACTTGGTCAAGTGCTCAGTCATGTATCCGGTTATGTGCTCTGTTGTGGGCTCTATCATGTGCCGGGTCATGGGCTCGATTATGGGCTCGGATTTGTTCACGGTCATGGGCTTGGTAATGATCACGATCATGTGCTCGGTCATGTGCCCGATCATGGGCTTGGTCATGGGTTCGGTCATGGGTTGGGTTATGGGTTCGATCATGTGCCCGGTCATGTGCTTAGTTATAGGCTTGGTCATGGGCTTGGTCATGTTCACGGTCATGTTCTCGGTCATGTGCCCGGTCATGGGCTTGGTCATAGGCTCAGTTATGGGTTCAATCATGTTTCCTGTCATGGGCTCGGTTACGAGCTCAGTCAAGGGCTTGTTTATGTTCATGGTCATGTGCTCGTTCAAGAGCTCGGTCAAGTACTTGGTCATGCGCACGGTCATGGGCTTGATTATGGGCTTGGTTATGGTCTCGGTTATGGGATCGGTAACGATATCTTTATATTGTTATAAAAAACTGCTACTAGAATGCATATAAAGCTGATACTGGTGACAGTTTTGTGTTAATGTTTGTATCAGTTTTATGTTAATGTTGGTATCAGTTTTTTCTTTAAATGTATCTTTTTGGAAAAAATGAGATATCAGTTTCATAAACACAAGCATAAAACAGTTCACAACACATGATACTACACATTTTGACAACATAAAACTCATTTGTAACAGCCCAGCAGTTAAAAACTAATATCATATCATCATATATAAAAAAAACAGTTTTCCCCACAAGAAATGTTGAACATTTGCAACATTTGACGTCATATACAACTGCTAAAAACAACTAGTTTTGAAACTAATATCATCATGTTTACATTTCTAACAACCAACCAATTTCAACTACCAACTATAATCTCTTCCTCCAAATTAAGATTAGACATAAAGTCTACTAAATCCCAACAATAACCTTTGTTTGCCAAAATTTCATACACTAGCTGCGCTCTACATTTCAACATGTTCTTTTTGGCAACCTTTAGAGGAACGTCTTTCCTGTTCATTGATATTACAAATATCATAACATATATCCCACAATCAAGCCTGTACAAAGGAAATCATGTTGTTAGTTGTATAAATACTTGCAACACCTTGAATTTTTGAATAATCAAATTAACTAAATTAAAGAATAATTAATCTCAGACGTGAGAATTAAGAGAAACGGGTTGCACCATTGTATTCGTCTCGGAATTCTGGTTGAGATAAAGTCCGAGTTTGCGTAAATTGGATTATGTATGAAAAAGATATCTTTAAATTAAATATTGCAGCAAAACATGAAAAAAAAAGAATGAGAAAAGAATAAATGTTTAGCAATGTTCTAAGATTTGTAAGCAAAAGACTTAGTAGCTCATTTGATTGGAACACGTGACTTGCATACAAGGGGTACAGAGTACGATCCCCGTCAGCGCCATATTTTTATTTTAGGGGAATGGCTAAAAAGCGGCTTAGTGTGAACGCGGTTCAAAAAGTAGTTTAGTGTGAAAATGGTTAATTAGGAAGATAGAAATATATATATATATATATATAAAATAAAACTCAACCTAAAATTTAAGAAAAAAATTCAAAACAGCGGAAGCGGGAAGGCAAAACACCAAACCGACCTATTTTATGGGTCGACCCAAGTCCCGCTGGGTCGACCCCAGGGTCGACTCAGGAGGTTTGAAATTGGTCCCGTCGGCCCTAAATGGTATATGATGAAATTTTATGTTTTAGGGCTTAGGTGGCGATTTCTGGTTGGTCTGTTGACATCATTTCTTGGTTTCTAAGGCCTAGATGGATTCTAGAGTGATCTGATAGCTGTAAATAAATCTAACTCCTATATAAACACTTCAAAGCCTCATTCTAAAACCTAAATAAAATTGTAACCGTAGCCATCATGCCACTGGAGTAGCTCATCTTTTCTTGAAGCTTAGGAAATTACAAATCAAAGATTCAAACAGCAACGAACACACTATCTTCATCTCTAATTTGATTCATTGTGAGTATGATTTCATTTACAAGATAATTCTTAATTTAATTGTGATATGCTTATCTTTGGATTATGAGAATATGGTTGTGATTCATATGACTTGCTGGTTTGTATTGTTTATGATGTAAACATATAACAAGTTGTTAATCTATGTTAGTAGGTTGTTCCTTATGCTTAATCATACAAGTATAACTTGATTATGCTATGACATTAGAATTTTATTCAGTTGAGATGATAGTCACATGCAAGTTCATTTGTGGATTATACGTAAATTTGTAAATGAATTTTATGCAAGTTTTGGGATGTTAAATCATATGTTATATATATATATATATATATATATATATGAATTTTATGCAAGTTTTGGGATGTTAAATCATATGTAAATTTATGAATCTTATGCAAGTCGTAGGTGGAATATATATATATATATATATATATATATATATATATATATATATATATATATATATATATATATATATATATAGGTTCATATGTGAATTGTGGAGATACAAATGCTAGTTTATATATAAACATGTGATCTTAATTTACATGCTTAGATCCATATGCTAGTCCACATCTTTTTAGATCTATGTGCAAGTTCATATCTTTTTAGATCCATATGCAAGTTTACACCTTTAAGTCTAGAACTATGACATACATAGTTTAAGCAAGTTTACACCTTTAAGTATAGAACTATGACATACATAGTTTAAGCAAGTTTACACCTTTATGTTGGATCTATGACATACATAGTTTATGCAAGTTTACACCTTTATGTTGGGACTATGACATACATAGTTTATGCAAGTTTGTGACAATTACCTATGCTAGTTTGGGTGAAAAACTATATTCATACATGCAAGTTCACGCCTTTTAGATCTATGATTTTAGACCCTTGGCAATACAAAGTCTATGCAAGTTATGTTGTAATTCTTAATTGCAAGTTAGATGCAAGTTAGATCTATTTTGTGTGTTGTGCAAATTTGTGATGTTTTTTCCCTTTTATGTGTTAGACTATTTACTAGTCTAATATATATATATATATATATATATATATATATATATATTTCATGTTAAGCGAACGAACGATGCGGGGATAATGGGGGAATATTAAATATACACATATTGTGAATTGGCATGTAATGGCCTTAAAAGGAATATAATTAATTGGAGACACTAATTGGTATAATTTTCATAATGATATCAGTGTAAATTGCCTTAAAGGCATAAAATTTAATTAAGGCATTAATTGGTAATTAATGTGCAGTAATGGACATAATTTAAGTGACAATTATGGACATAAGACTTAAAAAAAAGGCATATAATTAATTGATGATGTTAAATTGGTATAATTTATATAACATAAATTGATGAACATAATTTAAGTGACAAATTATGGACATAAGTAAATTTGGAATTTAATGGCAAATTTGAATAGGGATAATTAATCCAAATTTAGGGTGAAAAGATTCTGTATAATAATCAATGCCTAAGACACGAGGTTGGACTCATTTGTGGTGTAAGACTGCCCGGACCCGCCCGACAAATCCAGCAACCACAAATAGCAGCCCAATGTGAGAGGTCAAAGACCCAAATTAAATGCGTAACGGTTGTATGGACACGAGGTTAGGCTCGTTTGTGGTGTAAGACTGCTCGGACCCGCCCGGCAAATCCAGCAGCCACAAATGTCAGCCTAATGTGAGAGGTCCTACAGGGGTTACGGTAGTAATAAATTAAGTAACACTTAACCAAAGTAAACATGTAGTGGGGCATGGGGGTTAAGTGGGTGATATGTGGGTGACATGAGGAAATACGATTAGTAGCACTTAACCAAGATAAACATGTAAGTAGGACATGGGGGTTAAGTGGGTGCCTTGGGTGGCATGTGGAAATACGAATATAAACACTTAACCAAATTTAAACATGTAAGTGGACATGAATAAGAAGGGGTTAAGTGGGATGAATTAGTAGGGACCAAGCTTAGATGGAAAGCTTGTGTCAAGTAATGGGGGCCCGTTTCAAACCAGTAACCCATAAGTATCTTTGTGAGCTCGACCCAAGTCGAGGATGGGACACGCTTACTGGGCTTGACTATAAGAGGCCAAAACTGGTTAGCGGTGGCAACGCAAGTCCAACGGGGTCATGTGCGTGCGTGGGCCCGGGCTAGTAGGTAAGATGTTGTTGCATCTTGTAGGTATAAGCCGTGCATCTTTTGTTGTATCGGGTTGCCACTTTGGGAAATGATACACCCCACTGTGGGACCAACATAGGTATCTACGAGTTAGGGAGCCGATCGAATGGGGAAGGTAGTGGGTACGACTAGTGGAGATAGGAGCAGGCGGCACCTATGACATCACCTAGGAGTACAGCTACCATATTATGAATATTGTAATTAGAATGGGGAGGGTAGTGGGTACCACTAGTGGAGATAGGAGCAGGCGGCACCTATGACAACAGCTAGGGGTACACGTAACTACTATTATTATTATCACTTATGTTCAGTAGGCAGGATCAACCTTAGGGTGACTAGTGGTGGTGCGGTATACTAGTGGTGGTGCAGTATAACAATTATCTCATAGTGTTGGTGTAGTTTAGTAATTATCTTACAGTGGGTTAGGTGCGCTTTAACGCTATCGTTGTTCATCCTATTTCCTTGTTTACTCTGCCATACTAAATGGTTCATAGTCATTTCCTGATTTTCCAATTATGCCATAGCCTAGTTACTTTGGTGATTATATTGTTAAAATTATCGCACTCGCCAGACTTTATGTCTAACCCCCCTAGTTTCCTCCTCTTTTCTTCCTCCCCCCCCCCTAAGGTGCTCAGGTTGGAACTAGCACCAGTGGAGCTTGATTTTGGACAGTTGTGCTTCTTGCTTTTAGAAGATTGCTTGGATCGCTGAAGTAAGGTTCAGCCTCTCTTTTATTTATGGCTATTTTGTATTGGGGATTATGTCTTTCAATTTATGTATTTTTATTTAGTCAAGATGGATATTATGTACTTGGCTCTGGTTTTGATGATGTAATCAAACATATGTATTTTCCGCTGCAATGAAATAAAGTTTTTAATTTTTCAAGTACTGTTTATATCTGTCTTGTTGTTAAGTTTCTGTTCTATACTCACTTAAAACGTTCCATAGAAGTTAATGCATTCCCTTTGTGAGTGACATTAATGGACATGGGGTGTTACACGTGGTATCAGAGCTGAAGGTTACCAGAACAGATATGAGATTTTGAAAAACTATTTTTCAAAAGCATTTTATAAAGAAATACTTTCAAAAATATGTTTTAAGGAAAATATTTTCAAGAAAAAGGCTTATTTTAGAAAGCATAACCCCAAGGGCCATATATCTTATCTTTAGTATGTTCTCTCGTTAGTACCTTTGACCTTTAGGTAGGGTAGTCCTATGGTTGAAACATGTGTTTGAGACATGTTATGTATGATGGATGCATGTGGATGCAAGTGTTTGCTAGTGGTTGCTCGTGGATGCATATACACACACTTTAGGCACTAGATCGGCTCAGTCACTTCATATTGCATATAAATGTGTGTACATATTTAAGTAATGAATGTACAATGGTTGTACTATCATATGGATGTTGCATTTTGGTGAATGGTTGTGCACGCATGTAGAGATAATATGTATCGATAAGATTCTTTCGCATACATAATGGACGCATGGCACTATCATGGTTTGCATTAAGGAGGTCAACTGAATCAGTAGACCGCCTGATTTTGCATTAGATAAGGAACATATACACACACTTCTTGCTTATGTTCATACAACATTAGAAAATTTTAAGGACAATGGATGCCTGTGTTTGATGGTTGAGTAGATGGTTGTTTGGATGGTAGGATACGTTCTTCTTGACTTAGAGATTTCGAGGACGAAATCCTTTAAGTAGGGGAGAATGTATCACCCTAAATTTTTGAATAATCGAATTAACTAAATTAAAGAATAATTAATCTCAGACGTGAGAATTAAGGGAAACGGGTTGCGTCATTGTGTTCGTCTCGGAATTCTGGTTGAGATAGAGTCCGAGTTTGCGTAAATTGGATTCCGTATGAAAAAGATATCTTTAAATTAAATATTGCAGCAAAACATGAAAAAAAAAGAACGAGAAAAGAATAAATGTTTAGCATTGTTCTAAGATTTGTAAGCAAAAGACTTAGTAGCTCATTTGGTTGGAACACGTGACTTGCATACAAGGGGTACAAAGTTCGATCCCCGCCAGCGCCATATTTTTGTTTTATGGGAATGGCTAAAAAGCAGCTTAGTATGAATGCGGTTCAAAAAGTAGTTTAGTGTGAAAATGGTTAATTAGGAAGATAGAAATATATATATATAGAGATATATATACAAATAAAATAAAATTCAACCTAAAATTTAAGAAAAAAATTCAAAACAGCGGAAGGGGAAGGCAAAACACCAAACCGACCTAAATTGGTCCCGTCGGCCCTAAATGGTCTATGACCAAATTTTATGTTTTAGGGCTTAGGTGGCGATTTCTGGTTTGTCTGCTGACATCATTTCTTAGTTTCTAAGGCCTATATGGATTCTAGAGTGATCTGACGGCTGTAAATAAATCTAACTCCTATATAAACACTCCAAAGCCTCATTCTAAAACCTAAATAAAATTGGAACCGATGGATTCTAGAGTGATCTGACGGCTGTAAATAAATCTAACTCCTATATAAACACTCCAAAGCCTCATTCTAAAACCTAAATAAAATTGGAACCGTAGCTGTCATGCTGCTGGAGTAGCTCATCTTTTCTTGAAGCTTAGGAAATTACAAATCAAAGATTCAAACAGCAACGAACACACTATCTTCATCTCTAATCTGATTCATTGTGAGTATGATTTCATTAACAAGATAATTCTTAATTTAACTGTGATATGCTTATCTTTGGATTATGAGAATATGGTTGTGATTCATATGACTTGCTGGTTTGTATTATTTATGATGTAAACATATATGTTGTTAATCTATGTTAGTAGGTTGTTCCTTATGCTTAATCATACAAGTATAACTTGATTATGCTATGACATTAGAATTTTATTCAGTTGAGATGATAGTCACATGCAAGTTCATTTGTGAATTATACGTAAATTTGTAAATGAATTTTATGCAAGTTTTGGGATGTTAAATCATATATATATATATATATATATATATATATGAATTTTATGCAAGTTTTGGGATGTTAAATCATATGTAAATTTATGAATCTTATGCAAGTCGTAGGTGGAATATATATATAGGTTCATATGTGAATTGTGGAGATACAAATGCTAGTTTATATGTAAACATGTGACCTTAATTTACATGCTTAGATCCATATGCAAGTCCACATCTTTTTAGATCTATATGCAAGTTCATATCTTTTTAGATCCATATGCAAGTTTACACCTTTAAGTCTAGAACTATGACATACATAGTTTAAGCAAGTTTACACCTTTATGTTGGATCTATGACATACATTGTGACGGCCCGCCCCGCACCAGCCTGCATTTCCTCCGAAAGTGCGCTGTACACATGCCCGACTTGTACGGGACGGTCGTCAGAAGAAAGAAAAGAAGGAAATTAACTAACGAGAAACCTGTAGAATGTCTCACAGCGCATGGGATATGTAACACCCCACGTCCGTTAGTGTCACTCACAAAGGGAATGCACTAAGTTTTGTGGAGCATTTTGGGTAAAAGATGCAGATAAATTACAAGACAGACAAATTATTAAACAGTGGAAAATAGAACTTTGCTTTATTGATAATTTAGTCTATACAAGATTCTTTTACAATATCAGAGTATCATCTGTCTTTATAAAATAAAGAAGCATGAAAATACATTTATATATTCCCCAATGTAGCAAGAGCCAGCCATAGCATTTGGAAGAGAATCCAAAGACAACTTCGTCAAATCTTCAAGCTGGGAAAGAGCAACGGTCCAGTCTAATCCTGAGTTATACAATTCCCTCCTCAATTACCTGGGGGGGGAAATGGAAGAAAAGAAGACGAAAGAAAAACAGAGTCATACATAAAGCCTGAGTAAGTTCAGTAACTTCTAGCATGTGAATATGGAAAAACAAAACGACATGAATTAACTGAATACAAGATTACACCATGACGATAAGGTCAACAAGATTAGACAAGGTAGTCACAAGATATGCTAAGATGACTGGATACGCTCTAATACTTTCGCAGCTTCGCTATTTCCTTGTTATACTGGTTTCTATATCTCTGCACCACCTAACTAGTGTTCAACTAGTAACGATAACGTGATCCCAATCCCTGTATTTTCCATCGCCTTCAGGCATCCATTTATTAGTTGTTACCTAGATCTAATCTAGGGTTTTCTATCCACTACTTTCTAGATTTAACTATAGTTTTACGCTATCTGCTGAACGCTTTTCGAGTTCAGGGTTTATGCCACCTAGTCCAACTAGGGATTACGCTACCTGTCGAACAATGCCCCCAAGTCTAGGACACACTACCTAGAGTGGTATATGTTCCTAGGCTTCCCCACGTATGTATCGCGAATCGTTATCGCTTGTCTAGATGCACATGTCCTGTAATGTGCGATCCGAGTCCTGTGACAGGGCAAATCAAGGAATACAGAACTCGGTCGGGAGCTTTCAGATATCTGCCGATGCAGATGCTAAGGTCTGTTTTTATTCCAGTGGCTATGGTCCCACTTGACCCCTCCCTCAACTAATGAAAGGCACACCTTGTAAAATGAGAACTATACGCCGGCCCCCGGTGCCCCACTATCCTATGGCCATCCGCAACCATAACTAGATAGCAAGTATATGGTCTTTTGGAGTTCTCCGCCTTTCCGCTTCACGTATCTCGATTGACTCAAGATGGATGGTAGACGACGAGTTGCTATCACAGGGCTACCGTCTTCTCGCCGAATCACGCTGGTCCATCCTAGTCTTTAGGTTGCCACATATATATATTGCAACCAAGGCATACCCTCGGTTCTTCTAACGCAGACCTTAACCTCTGTGAGCCCAGGATGATCATCTGCAGCCTCACAGAGGGATACCAAGAGTACCCTCACGTCCCCTCGAAGCCTCGGGCTTCGTAACCCAATTCGTTGGAGCCTTCTTAAAACCAGATGGATGTCTGCTCCTTCGTGTTATACTAAGAATTACTACTTAGTTCTACTAACTAAGGTTTACCACTTAGTTTCCAAATTCCTTGTTTTCTTAACTAAGTTTTACTACTTAGTCCCTTTTTCAACTGAGGTTTACTATTTAGTTTTCTTTCTCGCCAGGTTGGGTTGGTTAAGTGTCTTTAGTCGATTGAAGCTATCTTAACCCTCTTCCCTTATCCTATTACACTGGTTAAGTGTTATCCCTTTATGCTTTTTACTTAACCCTATTCATTTATCATATTCTGATGGTTAAGCATTCAAGTTTACTTAACCCTATGGTCTAGTCCAGCTAACATATTAATTTGGCTAAGTTTATTACTTAACCCCAACCTCTAGTCTAATTAACATGTTAAATTGGCTAAGTGTATTAACTTTACTTAACCCCACCTTCTAGTCTAGTCAACATGTTAATTTGGCTAAGTATTCCCATGGACTTAACCCTCCCATTCTAGCTTTAACTGTGCTAAGTTGGTTAAGTGTTCCTTAACCTTCCCATTCTAGCTTTAATTAATAAATTAAAGCCGCAACCTCTCACATTAGACAGATATTGCTGCGGTTACTGGATGTGCCGGTCGGTTCCGGGCAGGTTTACACCGCAACTCAGTCTAACCTCGGGTTAGGCATATTCATGTTTTCTAAGTTCAAAGGGTTTTTGATTAATTTCCAAATCTGGTTTTGAAAACAACCATCCCGTCCTTCGGATCAGTTAGGGATAGCCAGGGAGGGCAGGAAACTTGTATTTTCCAAACCCAAGCCTAGACACTATCCTCTCTGTCACCCTAGAACCTTCTGGTCTATGTGTTATAAAAAGGGGTGTTATCAAAATACTTTTCTTTTGTTTATAAATTGTTAACAATTTATTTCAAAAGCCCATTTCCCCTTTTTTAGACAAATTTGGCCTATATTTATTTGTCAAGCCTACTAGTATACTTATATTCTAGGCCCAAGTCCTAACCCAACATGCAGTTTAGGCCATTTCCTATTTCATTGCCGAAACTAGATTAAATATCCTAGTTTATAATTTATGGCCAAAATTTAACCAAGTTACATATTTTGTGGTAAATGAACAATTTAACATTTATGACGAATTCTATAAGTAAATTACTCCTAATTTACTTATTTCATTACTACTCTTTTAATGTACATTGTCACATTTATTATTATGGCCCATTCTCTCTTATTTATCATATTTATACTTTTTGGTATGTATTATACCAAATTTAGTGTCGCTAACCATAATTTATTATAAACATGACAATTGCTCACAATTATGAATAAATTCAAAATTGTGCTAATATACTTATTCCAAATCAACCTTAATTAACCCAATCTTGGTTTAACATCCTAATTCACAATTTATGGCAAAACTAGAATTATTTTTCTAGTTTACATTTTATGCCTAAAATTTAGCTTACTTACTAACGCTAAATTTAATATGTCAAAATCACATATTCCCTAATCCATGTCAAATTTCCCCGTTTTCATTTTAATATGCATGTCATAATACATATTCCAAATTATGCCAATTTCCCAGTTTACAATTACGTTCATATTCATTTCCATGTTTTTCCCCAAATCGCATTCCCACCGTTCGAATAATCGTGATTCAACCTAGATTATAAATAAATCTAGATTCATAGATAAAAAGGGAATGAATCAAAATGACAAGAAGGAATAATTGGCATAAAAAGGTTTGGATAACAATGTAGGTTCAAGAATATGGGTAGACCTAACTAAATAGGTAAATTCCCACTGTCTTAAAACCAAAGAATGGGCAAAATAGGTTCAAGAACGTGGGTAGACCTAACTTAATAGGTAAATTCCCACTGTCTTAAAACCAAAGAAAAAACCAAGGAACAGGTAGAATAAATAATTGGGTTTAGACCCAATTTCACAATCACCAAACTAAAGCAATATTTTCCTAATCATGAATCATGGGTGTCAAAATCACAATTGTCCTCATTATGTCATAAGCAATAGTTTATGTCCAATTCAAAGGCTTATGTTCTTAGTCATAAGTAATGTCCATGGTCATAGGCAATATAGGCGATGTTCATAGTCCAAAAGGGAAAATAATTCCCATAGTCCTAAGTCATTGTCATAGGCAATGTTTATATGTCCCAAAATCAAAGGCTTATGTCATAGTCCAAAGGCATATGCTTTCAAAGGCCACAGTTCTATAGTCATAGTCACGGTTACAGTCTTATTTGTCCTCGAATCATAACAGTTCTTAATTCAGTCCAAGAGTATAAACACAGATTCGAAGAGAGAGAGAGAGAGAGACTTGGCATATTCCTTTATTCCTTTAATTTCATGTCACAAATAAAACAAAATATTCAGATCTAGAAATAACCAACTTACAGAAAATAGATCTAGAAAAGAAGGAAAGCGTGGCTATGATTCGTGCGTCGTTGCTTGAAACTTGTTTGAGCTAGCCTTTGAATTCTTCACTTGAAACTTTGATTTGAATCCCTCCTTAAAAGTCTTTTAGCAGCATCTCCTCGTCTTGAATCATATTTTATTTTATTTATTTAAGAAAATTTAGAAGAGGGGAAGAAGCCATGAATCTTAGCAGCATAAGGATAGAAGAGAATTGGTGCAAAGAGAATGAAGACTAGGGCTGTTTATATAGCTGCTCAAGACCTTATCGTACACGCAGCGCTGAGTCAGCATTGAACCTAGTTAAGAAAATAGTCCAGGTACGTAGATGAATCTAGCCAAACCTTATCATACACGCAGTGCTGAGTCAGCATTGGGTCCCATAAGCTATTTTGGCGTAAAAGTTTGATTTTCAAACTTTTGAATTTCTGGAATTTATTTAACTGTTTTATTCACATGAAATATTCTTATATGTATACAATTCCTCTAACGACCATTTTACGCGTATATATATACTTTTGCATATATATATATATATATTTATATTCTCATATGTGTATATATATATATTCTTTATTTCCTTATATGTACGTTCTTATCCTTTCAAATTTTGAATTTGTATACGTACATATATTTGCATGTTCAGTTGGCCCTCTCTAAAACAAAGATAAAAAATTATGCCGCCGCCGGGGTTCGAACCCCCGACCTCCATGCTACAAATCCAATGCCTTAACCAACTGAGCTACAGAGGCTTTTGTTAATAAGTCTTAGAACAATAATAATTATTGTTCTCTCCTTACTTCTCTTTTTCATGTTAGTTACAATACTTAAATTAAACAACTGCATGGATCTTTTTCTTTTAATTTTTCTTTTAAAAATTAATTATACTTTAATTTGAGAATCTTAATGTCGCAGAATTACGGGGTGTTACAGGATAAAATATAATAATAATAACATACTTGACATAAAACAGGTGAGACAGTGCATAAGCTGATAACTAAAATCAACATCAACATCAAAGCAGCGGAATACAGCTTATTACAACTTTTCAAAATCTACTGTCTCTAAACAAAAGAAAGCCAAAGTAGAAGATACACCACCAATGCCCAAGCAGTGATCTTCAACAACACAGGGAGAATACTATATATATATATATATTACGTGGAAGCCTCCTGCTCGTCTCCGGATCATCTACCCGTGCATCACCAGCTAACCTGTCTCTAGTCTGCTCGTGTGAGCACCCAGAGTAATAAGAGGAGACATAAAACTCTGGGTCAGACATAAAGCCTGGTATGAGCGATAAGCATATAAACAGAATAATAACAGGTATACTAAACCATACCTGAACCTGGACCTGCAACCAAAGAGTTAGTACAACATACCGTACAGTACTCTAAGGTGCCATAATGAATAGTGTAAAGAATACGGGGGTGGGGTGTGTATGTCATAATGATAGCAAACAAACCATCCATAGCAACCATCCTCACGTCTCTCACTCAGTTCGTAAAGCATACGGTATCTACCACTTTGGAACACTAGACAAATTGAGGTAACGGCGAATCCCGACTTGCAGAAACCCTGCTGTAACCAAGCTAAACACATGGAGTCATGACCAAACATTTCAATGACCCACTTCATTGGTCGTAGCCCTTGGTTCCACCAATGCCATGATGGCCTTGAATCCGCCTCCGTACCTCCTACCATAGTGGTCCAAAGCTATAGACATCGTAAACCCCTTAGCACGCGTCCCGCAGCAAAGTCCAACCATGAAGCGAACTCATTGGTTCCCAACTAGATCCTGAGCTCTAACTTCCCATACTGGACTACCTTTGCATCTCGGGTTTTGGTCATCATCTTGTTTGGGTCGGTTGGTCAAGCATCTTTCATCCTGGTCGGTTTTCATCATCCCTGGTTGGTCGGTTTTGTTTCCCCCCTGGTCGGTCGCATTTCACCAAACCTGGTCGGTCGGTTTTGTTTTCCCCCTGGTCGGTCGCATTTCACCAAACCTGGTCGGTCGGTTTTGTCCCCCTGGTCGGTCTAACTTTCACCATCCCTGGTCGGTCGTTCTCCTTCATTCCTGGTCGGTCAAAACCTCCCCTGGTCGGTCTAACTTTCACCATCCCTGGTCGGTCGTTCTGGAGCTCGGGTCGGTCGGTCTCCTTCACCATTTCTGGTTGGTCGTCCTCCTTCATTCCTGGTCGGTCAAAACCTCCCCTGGTCGGTTATCTCGACCCCAAACCTGCACCATTTCAGCAAGCTATTCTCGCCTCTCGACGGCGTTTTCGACCAATCTAACACTTCTAATCAATCACAAAGCATACCATACAGTCATAGAAACATAGAGAATCAACCACAAACACCAAAACAACAATATGACATATCAAAATGGATCAAACATGGCCAAAACCCCATATTTTCCCTTAATCCCTCTTAATCATGTTTAAGCATATAATTAGCAAAACTTATCCAAATTAGCCAAATTTCATATCATAGGTCTAAAACAATATTTAAGAATTTCTGAATATTTTTCCAGATTTTATTTGTGTATAAATTCGCTAATTAACACTAATTACCCCTTAATCAACCGTAATTAGTGAGAAATCATGCAAATCACTCACCTTGCCCACAAACAAAATTCTCAGAACTGAAATTCCTCTGATTTGGGGCGAATACTGATGTCCAACAGCAGCTCTAACCTTGCTTTGGTGCTTTTTCTTCTTAATTAGATGTTGCTAAGCCTAATCTCCAAATAAAAAGTGATTTGGGGTGTTTTAGATGTAGGAGGCCATTGTTAGAGTGTCTAAGGATGAAAGTGGCGGCTGGAAAATGTCTAAAGAAATGTTTTCTAACTCTAATCAGCCCCTATATACCCTTAAACCCGAAATTCCCCTCTGGGCCTAGCTGCTAATTACCCGGTTAAGCCCAATTAAGCGGTTTTTCACCATCTGAAACTTGTTTCAGCCATATCTCCCAAACGGTGAGTCCGTTTGGCTAATGTGATCACTCTACGGAATTGTAAACCATCATTCGGAGCCAATGGAAGTGGTTTCAGGTCAAAATTCGTTTCCAGTCAAAAGTTATGGCCAAAACAGTGATAACTAGGGGTAAAATGGTCATTTAAAAATCGGGAAAAATCATGGACATGGGAAATGACCTTAATAGTCGTCTCCCAAAGTTACATGACCATACGACTTCGTATGTGACAGAAATAAATATTCTACGATCCTATGATATGTAGAATGCGGGTCGTTACACTCTCCCCTCCTTAAGAAATTTCGTCCCCGAAATTCCCTAACCCAAAACATACAAAAGACCCCGCATGCCTACAGCCATATACAACAATCAAACATGCAACCAAGCAAAACAAGTCTATTCTAGCATGCGGAAAACTAAATTACGAAGTAAGTCTTACCAGGCAAAGAGTTCTGGATATGCCTTCCTAATGTTCTCCTCTGTCTCCCAAGTACAATCATTCTCGTTCTCGCCCCACTGAACCTTGACTAGCTTCACCGCCTTCCTTCGAAGTTGCTTCGTATCGTGCCCCACAATACGAATCGGCTTGCGGTTCCCAACCGCCTCGGGTTCTACTTCGAAGTCTTCTAACTGATCAGGTGAAATAGTCATATCTGAGTCGTGAACGAACTTCCTTAGTTGGGAAACATGAAATATATTGTGAACTCCCGCCATCTTCTCTGGTAAGCCAACTCTATATGCCAAATTCCCGACAAGTTCAAGAACAGGGAATGGGCCAACAAATCTCGGTGCGAACTTGCCTCTCCTGCCAAATCGTATCACGCTCTTCAACGGAGAGATCTTGACGAACACCAAGTCACCAACGGAGAATTTCAAGTCTCTTCTCCTCTTATCAGCATAACTCTTCTGCCTATCTTGAGCAGCTTTCATTCGTTGTTGAATGGCCTTAATCTTATCTGACGTTTCTCTCACCACATCTGGTCCAAGCACAAATTTCTCGCCAGTCTCTATCCAACATGATGGTGAGTTGCTCGGTCTTCCGTACAAAGCTTCATATGGTGCCATACCGATACTGGATTGGTAGCTATTATTATATGCAAACTCTACTAGATGCAAATGGTCATCCCATGATCCACCAAAATCCAATATACAAGCTCTCAAGAGATCTTCCAATATACGATACACCCTCTCCGTCCGACCGTCGGTCTGAGGATGATATGCGGTACTGAGATGTAATCTTGACCCTAGAGCCTCTTGTAAGCTCTTCCAAAACCCACTAGTGAACAACGGGTCTCGGTCACTCACAATGCTTTTGGGTACTCCATGAAATCTCACTACCCTCTTCATATACAATTCTGCCAACTTGGCTGCTGTCCTGGTCGATTTGACTGGTATAAATCTTGCGCTCTTAGTCAATCGATCCACAATTACCCAAATGCTATCATATCCCGATCTAGTCCTTGGTAGGCCATCGATGAAATCCATCGAGACTTGCTCCCATTTCCATTCGGGAATTTCTAATGGTTGTAACAACCCACTAGGCTTCTTTTGCTCGGCTTTAACTAGCTGGCAATTCTTGCATTTGGATATAAACTTCCCAACATCTCTCTTCATCCCTTCCCAGTAGTAGGTCTGTCTCATGTCTCGATACATCTTATTACCACCGGAATGTATAGTCAGTTTTGAGTGATGACATTCTCGAAGCACTTCATCTCTCAAACCATTCACGTTGGGTACAACTAATCTTCCATTCTTTCTAAGCCACCCATCTCGATCAAGCCCATACACATTCACCTCCTCATCGATACCCGTCTCTAACTTGGAGATGATTTCTAATAGATTAGGATCGTCCCTCTGGCTAGAACCAATCCGCTCTATCAAAGTGGGTCTGATCGTCAAACGTGCTAACATTTCTGGATCCAGTTCGCACTTTGGTCTGAAATCAAACCCCGCGATATACTCCAGTTGCTTCCATTCTAGAAACATAGCCCCTAGGCTGGCATGTCTCCTACTCAATGCATCAGCTACCGCATTGCCCTTTCCCGGTGTATATGCAATGTCAAAATCATAGGAAGCTAAGAACTCTAACCATCTCTGCTGACGGAGATTCAATTCTTTCTTAGAGAAGAGATACTTTAACGACTTATGATCTGTAAATAGCTCAAATCTTTCTCCCAAGAGATAGTGTTTCCATATCTTTAACGCGAACACGATTGCTGCCAATTATAAATCATGGGTAGGGTATCTTTTCTCGTGCGGTTTCAATTGCCGACTTGCATAAGCAACAACCCTACCGCCTTGCATCAATACAGCACCCAGTCCGGTACCACAGGCATCCGTGTATACCGTCATCTCTTCATTCCCCTTAGGAATGACTAACACTGGTGCGCTTGTCAACTTGTCCTTTAGACTCTTGAATGCATTCTCGCACCTTCCATCCCAGACAAAAGCTTGATTCTTCTTAGTTAACTAGGTCAATGGTGCTGCTATCTTGGAGAAACTTTGGATAAACTTACGATAGTATCCAGCTAATCCCAAGAAACTTCTTACATCTGTTGCATTCTTAGGCGTAGGCCAATCTTGTACCGTAGCCACCTTCGCCGGGTCCACGGCAATCCCATTTTCTGATACAACATGGCCCAAGAACCTCACTTCCCTCTTCCAGAAGTGGCACTTAGAAAACTTTGCTTTCAATTGGTGTTTTCTCAACACCTCCATCACTATTCTTAAATGTCCCTTGTGTTCTTCCTCTGTCCTCGAGTAGACCAAAATATCATCAACGAACACAAGGACAAACTTATTCAACTGATCTCTGAATACCCTATTCATAAGATCCACAAAATATGCTGGGGCATTGGTTAGCCCGAATGGCATGACCAACCACTCATAAAACCCAGACGGCGTCCGAAATGCCGTTTTAGCTATACTCTCAGCTTCCACTCTAAGCTGATGAAAACCTGTCGCGAGATCTAACTGAGAAAATACTCTCGCGCCACTCAACTGATCGAACAAATCATCTATCCGCGGTAGAGGATACTTGTTCTTCCTCGTCACTTTATTCAACTCGCGGTAGTCTACACACAAACGAAGGGAACCATCCGCCTTGGTAGCAAACACAACTGATGCTCCCCATTCAGAAACACTCCTTCTGATAAATCCCTTCTTCAAAAGATCGCTGACTTGCACTTCGAGCTCTCGCTGCTCCCTTGGTGCCATACGACGAAGTGGCATCACTATAGGCCTGGCATCCTTTACCAAATCAATACGAAACTCAATCTCTCGGTGTGGTGGAAGTCCGGTCACTTCTTCGAAAACATCCGGATACTGGCCAACCACGGGCAAACCTGACAACTCACTATGCGGAACATCGAGGGAGTTTAGAAAACTAGCCAATACCCCCTCACTGGGTAGACCACCAAACACTATCCTCCGCCCATCATCCGCTCTAGCTGTCACCAAAAATCCCTCACAGTCTACCCACACCCCGTACCTTCGGAGCCAATCTACTCCCAAAATAATGCCAAACCCAGTAAAGCCCAAAACAAAGCAATCACAAACAAACATGCATCCATGACTCGATAAGACCAAATTCCTGCAAATCATACTAAGGCTAGTCGAACCACCAATCGGGTTCGTCACTATCAATGGTCTATCGACTATCTCGCGTTCCAGTCCCAACCTATCTACCAGGTCACTAGATATGAAGGAACGGGAAGCTCCGGTATCAAACAAAACTCTAACAGGAACATCGTAAACAGAAAGCATACCTTGAACGACGACATTCTTTCCTTTCTCCGCCGCAGTTGGGGCATTCGACGAAGAAGGAATAGCATTAAAGGCATATGCTTTCACCATTTGTTTTTCTTTGGGGGGTTGCGGACACTTGTCCTTGTGATGCCCCATCTGGCCACAGTTGAAGCACTTCCTATCCGCTGGTTTGGCCCGACAATTACTAGCATAATGGCCCTTTTTACCACAGCTGAAGCACTCAACATCTTGCTTATTCCTTTTCTTCTGGCCATCCTTAGTCTGATTCTGCTTTCTCTTATTCTGGGAATCACCTTTGCCTCCACCACTTGCTTGTGGTTTTGGCTCTTCTGCAGATGCAACCTCAGTCTTCGGCTTAGGGTAGAGACTCTCCGACCTCAATGCTTTTCCCACAATCGACTCAAACGTCTCATCGATGTGGTTAATAAGCTTTTCCCCCAAGTACTAATCCAAACCAGTTATGAATTTCTCATTCTTCTTCTCGGCAGTATCGATAAGAGATAACCCATACTTTGACAAAGTGTCGAATTCAGCAATATACTCCGAGACAGCCCTGCCATTCTGTTTGAGCTCCAAGAATTTCTTAAACAGCACTGACTTCTGAGCAGCTGGAATGAACTTCTCGCTAAAGCGAGCTTTAAACTGCTCCCAAGTAATCTGATCTTCAGGAGTAGCTGCTTTTATAGCATTCCACCAATTCATTGCCCGCCCTTGCAGCTGACGGGACGCTAACTTTCTCTTCATTGCATCCTCGATACCCAAATCCTCGAAGATACGTTCGCAACTATCCAACCAATCCTGAACATCCGTGGCCGTCTCCGTTCCATGGAATGGCTTCCCACCAAGGCTAGTATAGTCCTTGTTTAGCTTGGCGAAGTCGACCCTCGGCGCCTGCACTATTGGACCACCACCATTTCCACCATTGGGAGCTGCCCTCTGTACATCTCTAAGCATCTCTCTCATGAGGTCAGTAAACATCGTCCTCATGTCAGCAGCATTCCCATTATTGACTCCCCTACCAGCACCTCTAGTATCTCGGCTCATCGTCAATCTGGAAAAGGAAACGATTAACGACTCCATAGTGGTGCTAGTGCAGTATGACTTCATCCTTATACTAGTAATAGTATATATATATATATATCTTTTAAAAACCAAAGTAATCACAAATACGCTCTCTCGTATACGTATATTATCTCTCCCTGATAACTTCCCTAGGTTAACTACGCAACCTAGAGCTCTGATACCAAGTGTGACGGCCCGCCCCGCACCAGCCTGCATTTCTTCCGAAAGTGCGCTGTACACATGCCCGACTAGCACGGGACGGTCGTCAGAAGAAAGAAAAGAAGGAAATTAACTAACGAGAAACCTGTAGAATGTCTCACAGCGCATGGGATAAAATATAATAATAATAACATACTTGACATAAAACAGGTGAGACAGTGCATAAGCTGATAACTAAAATCAACATCAACATCAAAGCAGCGGAATACAGCTTATTAAAACTTTTCAAAATCTATTGTCTCTAAACAAAAGAAAGCCAAAGTAGAAGATACACCACCAATGCCCAAGCAGTGATCTTCAACAACACAGGGAGAATACTATATATATATACTACGTGGAAGCCTCCTGCTTGTCTCCGGATCATCTACCCGTGCATCACCAGCTAACCTGTCTCTAGTCTACTCGTGTGAGCACCCAGAGTAATAAGAGGAGACATAAAACTCTGGGTCAGACATAAAGCCTGGTATGAGCGATAAGCATATAAATAGAATAATAACAGGTATACTAAACCATACCTGAAGCTGGACCTGCAACCAAAGAGTTAGTACCACATACCGTACAGTACTCTAAGGTGCCATAATGAATAGTGTAAAGAATACAGGGGTGGGGTGTGTATGTCATAATGATAGCAAACAAACCATCCATAGCAACCATCCTCACGTCTCTCACTCAGTTCGTAAAGCATACGGTATCTACCACTTTGGAACACTAGACAAATTGAGGTAACGACGAATCCCGACTTGCAGAAACCCTGCTGTAACCAAGCTAAACACATGGAGTCATGACCAAACATTTCAATGACCCACTTCATTGGTCGTAGCCCTTGGTTCCACCAATGCCATGATGGCCCTGAATCCGCCTCCGTACCTCCTACCATAGTGGTCCAAAGCTATAGACATCGTAAACCCCTTAGCACGCGTCCCGCAGCAAAGTCCAACCATGAAGCGAACTCATTGGTTCCCAACTAGATCCTGAGCTCTAACTTCCCATACTGGACTACCTTTGCATCTCGGGTTTTGGTCATCATCTTGTTTGGGTCGGTTGGTCAAGAATCTTTCATCCTGGTCGATTTTCATCATCCCTGGACGGTCGGTTTTGTTTCCCCCCTGGTCGGTCGCATTTCACCAAACCTGGTCGGTCGGTTTTGTTTTCCCCCTGGTCGGTCGCATTTCACCAAACCTGGTCGGTCGGTTTTGTCCCCCTGGTCGGTCTAACTTTCACCATCCCTGGTCGGTCGTTCTCCTTCATTCCTGGTCGGTCAAAACCTCCCCTGGTCGGTCTAACTTTCACCATCCCTGGTCGGTCGTTCTGGAGCTCGGGTCGGTCGGTCTCCTTCACCATTTCTGGTTGGTCGTCCTCCTTCATTCCTGGTCGGTCAAAACCTCCCCTGGTCGGTTATCTCGACCCCAAACCTGCACCATTTCAGCAAGCTATTCTCGCCTCTCGACGGCGTTTTCGACCAATCTAACACTTCTAATCAATCACAAAGCATACCATACAGTCATAGAAACATAGAGAATCAACCACAAACACCAAAACAACAATATGACATATCAAAATGGATCAAACATGGCCAAAACCCCATATTTTCCCTTAATCCCTCTTAATCATGTTTAAGCATATAATTAGCAAAACTTATCCAAATTAGCCAAATTTCATATCATAGGTCTAAAACAATATTTTAGAATTTCTGAATATTTTTCCAGATTTTATTTGTGTATAAATTCGCTAATTAACACTAATTACCCCTTAATCAACCGTAATTAGTGAGAAATCATGCAAATCACTCACCTTGCCCACAAACAAAATTCTCAGAACTGAAATTCCTCTGATTTGGGGCGAATACTGATGTCCAACAGCAGCTCTAACCTTGCTTTGGTGCTTTTTCTTCTTAATTTGATGTTGCTAAGCCTAATCTCCAATTAAAAAGTGATTTGGGGTGTTTTAGATGTAGGAGGCCATTGTTAGAGTGTCTAAGGATGAAAGTGGCGGCTGGAAAATGTCTAAAGAAATGTTTTCTAACCCTAATCAGCCCCTATATACCCCTAAACCCGAAATTCCCCTCTGGGCCTAGCTGCTAATTACCCGGTTAAGCCCAATTAAGCTGTTTTTCACCATCTGAAACTTGTTTCAGCCATATCTCCCAAACGGTGAGCCGTTTGGCTAATGTGACCACTCTATGGAATTGTAAACCATCATTCGGAGCCAATTGAAGTGGTTTCAGGTCAAAATTCGTTTCCGGTCAAAAGTTATGGCCAAAACAGTGATAACTAGGGGTAAAATGGTCATTTAAAAATCGGGAAAATCATGGACATGGGAAATGACCTTAATAGTCGTCTCCCAAAGTTACATGACCATACGACTTCGTATGTGACAGAAATAAATATTCTACGATCCTATGATGCGTAGAATGCGGGTCGTTACATACATAGTTTATGCAAGTTTACATCTTTATGTTGGAACTATGACATACATAGTTTATGCAAGTTTGTGACAATTACCTATGCTAGTTTGGGTGAAAAAACTATATTCATACATACAAGTTCATGCCTTTTAGATCTATGATTTTAGACCCTTGGCAATACAAAGTCTATGCAAGTTATGTTGTAATTCTTAATTGCAAGTTAGATCTATTTTGTGTATTGTGCAAATTTGTGATGTTTTTCTCCTTTTATGTGTTAGACTATTTACTGGTCTAATATATATATATATATATATATATATGTATGTCTGTGTATATATATATATATATTTCATGTTAAGCGAACGAACGATGCATGAATAATGGAGGAATATTAAATATTGTGAATTGGCATGTAATGGCCTTAAAAGGCATATAATTAATTGGAGACACTAATTGGTATAATTTTCATAATGAAATCAGTGTAAATTGCCTTAAAGGCATAAAATTTAATTAAGGCGTTAATTGGTAATTAATGTGCAGTAATGGACATAATTTAAGTGACAATTATGGACATAAGCCTTAAAAAAAGGCATATAATTAATTGATGATGTTAATTGGTATAATTTATATAACATAAATAGATGAACATAATTTAGGTGACTAATTATGGACATAAGTAAATTTGGAATTTACTGACAAATTTGAAAAGGGATAATTAATCCAAATTTGGGGTGAAAAGATTATGTATAATAATCAATGCCTAAGACACGAGGTTGGACTCATGTGTGGTGTAAGACTGCCCGGACCCGCCCGGCAAATCCAGCAGTCACAATGGTAGCATAATGTGAGAGGTCAAAGGTCCAAATTAAATGCGTAACGGTTGTATGGACACGAGGTTATGCTCATTTGTGGTGTAAGACTGTCCGGACCCGCCCGGCAAATCCAGCAGCCACATATGCCAGCCTAATGTGAGAGGTCCTACAGGGGTTACAGTAGTAATACATTAAGTAACACTTAACCAAAGTAAACATGTAGTTGGACATGGGGGTTAAGTGGGTGACATGTGGGTGACATAAGGAAATACGATTAGTAGCACTTAACCAAGATAAACATGTAAGTAGGACATGGGGGTTAAGTGGGTGTCTTGGGTGGCATGTGGAAATACGAATAGAAACACTTAACCAAATTTAAACATGTAAGTGGACATGAATAAGAAGGGGTTAAGTGGGATGTATTAGTGGGGACCAAGATTAGGTGGAAAGCTTGTGTCAAGTAATGGGGGCCCGTTTCAAACCAGTAACCCATAAGTATCTTTGTGAGCTCGACCCAAGTCGAGGATGGGACACGCTTACTGGACTTGACTATAAGAGGCCAAAACGGGTTAGTGGTGGCAACGCAAATCCAACGGGGTCATGTGCGTGCGTGGGTCTGGGCTGGTAGGTAAGACGTTGTTGCATCGTGTAGGTATAAGCCGTACATCTTTTGTTGTATCGGGTTGCCACTTTTGGAAATGATACACCCCACTGTGGAACCAACACAGGTATCTGCGAGTTAGGGAGCCGATCGAATGGGGAAGGTAGTGGGTACGACTAGTGGAGATAGGAGCAGGCGACACCTATGACAGCGGCTAGGAGTACAGCTACCATATTATGAATATTGTAATTAAAATGGGGAGGGTAGTGGGTACCACTAGTGGAGATAGGAGCAGGCGGCACCTATGACAGCAGCTAGGGGTACATGAAACTACCATTATTATTATCACTTTCGTTCAGTAGGCAGGATCAACCTTAGGGTGACTAGTGGTGGTGCAGTATAGCAATTATCTCATAGTATTGGTGTAGTTTAGTAATTATCTTACAGTGGGTTAGGTGCGCTTTAACGATATCGTTGTTCTTCCTGTTTCCTTGTTTACTCTGCCATACTCAATGGTTCATGGTCATTTCCTGATTTTCCAACTTATGCCTTAGCCTTGTTACTTTGGTGATTATATTGTTAAAGTTATCGCACTCACCAGACTTTATGTCTGACCCCCTTTGTTTCCTCCTCTTTTCTTCCTCCCCCCCCCCCAAGGTGCTCAGGTTGGAACTAGCACCAGTGGAGCTTGATTTTGGACAGCTGCGCTTCTTGCTTTTAGAAGATTGCTTGGATCGCTAAAGTAAATTTCAGCCTCTCTTTTATTTATGGCTATTTTGTATTGGGGATTATGTCTTTCAATTTATGTACTTTTATTTAGTAAAGATGGATATTATGTACTTGGCTCTGGTTTTGATGATGTAATCAAATATATGTATTTTCCGCTGCAATGAAATAAAGTTTTTAATTTTTCAAGTACTGTTTATATCTGTCTTGTTGTTAAGTTTCTGTTCTATACTCACTTAAAATGCTCCATAGAAGTTAATGCATTCCCTTTGTGAGTGACATTAATGGACATGGGGTGTTACAATACTCATGCATGTTGGGTATGAAAATTAATATATGGTAAAGAATTACGTATCACAGTCTTGTTGTGCGCACTTTTCTTGAACCATTTCAGATGTGCTAAGATGCTTATTTGTAACATTATATTTTTGCCATAACTGCGGCAGTAGTTCCTCAACTACAGTTCTCAGTAAAAGATTATATATATGTTAGTGCCATAACTGCAGTAGTAGTTTCAAACATTTACAAGTAGTGACTTCGTATTTATAAATATAAAAGTTATAGCAATTATATTGTTTTGTTTTTTTAGAAGTATTTCATACCAATTTTAGTGTAGCCTTCAAACTTTCATTATTGTTCGGGTTTGATCTTCTAGGCCGATTGGAGTCGAAATGTGCCAATTGCATATTTGCTTATGTTAAAGTCAATAGCATCCAGTGACTTTGACAATGCAATGGAAAGTAAATAACCTCCATGTACTCGTTTTTCACAGCTTTTTCTAAAATGGGAAGAGCTACTGTCTTGATAAGTGATTCAATTTTGTCAGCCAGTGCTTTCTAGTCATAAATAATATTGTTATTGTTATTTACTAATTTAAGAAACAATATTACACAAAAGTGACTTGAAATTTTACTTACCGTTCCCATTGTTGGCGTTGCTTAATTGTTCTCAATTAAAGCACAATATCTTGTAAACCAATCGATAATCTGTAATACACATACACATGTATATAAGAAGGCATATTATATTGCGAAATAAATATGATACTACCAGTCTATGAAAACTAATATCAAGATACTGAGAAATTATTTTTTAACTAGGAATATAAAAAAACTGATACTACCAGTCTATGAACTCTGATAGCACGATAATGGAAAAATAATTTTTAACTAGAAATCAAAAAACTGATACTACCAGTCTATGAAAACTAATACCAAGATTCTGGAAAATTAATTTTTAACTAGAAATATAAAAAACTGATACTATCACTCTATGAAATCTGATACCACGATAATGGAAAAATAATTTTTAACTAGAAATCAAAAAATTGATACTACCAGTCTATGAAATCTAATATGTTAAAACTAATACAAGTTTATTCCTAGATAAATTAAACATGTGCACAATCAAACATGCACACAATGCATGTACAAGAAGATCACTATCAAAAACAGAGATGCTCACTAGCTAAACAGTATTATGAATGGGATCAAGTATAGGTCAGTAAAAATCAAGAGCCAACTAAAATTTATTAGAAATAATTTTTAACTAGAAATTAAAAAAACCTGTTACTACCAGGCTATGAAAACAGATACCAAGAAACTGGAAAAATAAATATTTAGTAGAAATTAAAAGAACTGATACTACCAGTTTATGAAAACAGATACCAAGATACTAGAAAAATAAATATTTACTAGAACTAAAAAAAATGATACTACCAGGCATTGCAAACAGATACCAAGAAACTGCAAAAATAAAATTTAACTAAAACTCAAAAAAATTAATACTACCATGCTTGTATACTTACATATTGGAAAAGTTAATTTTAACAACATATATATGGTACCTGTCCATCCGTGAAGTCCCTTTCCAGAACATGAACAAGCATTTTTTTTTATGACGCAACCACCTAAAATTGAGTCATCATTTATCATAACATCCCTGTTTTTGTAGAAATGAAAATTATAGTTAAATTTTCAACAAATCTCTATTAATATCGATAAAAGAAAATGTGTACTTACAAATTTCTTGCTTTTGCAACAGAGAATTTTTCTTTAACCACGGCTTGTTGTTCATTATTCAGATATTTAACACTCTCGCAATGCGACAAATTCAATTCTTCCCATGATGCTTCCAAAATAGCTAGTGGCTTTTCAAGTATAATTGATTCTTGCTCTTGATTTTTGTTTAGTTTCGCACTTTGTTTTTCTTCATGCTGCTGCTCTTGCTTTTTTTTTATTTTCTAATTCTTCTCTAGGCTGATCTTCGCTATTTTTTCCTACTTCAATATTTGTTTTTTTTTCGTTTTTTTTTTTTGAAATTGTAAGATAGTCAAATGAATCTATCCTTCTTGTCCTTTTCCTTTCTTTCTTTTTTATTCTGTCTACATATGAAGGCGGTTCATCTTCTGTTGACAATTTTTTTCCTTTTTGCTGGGCTGATTTAGCTTCTTCTTGTATTTCCTTAATAATTTATGTGATACCAAAATCGAAGTTGGGAGGACTGACATCGACCGCAGTTTCAAAATTTTCATTTTCTTCACATTTCTCTTTCTCGACTTGAATGTTGCATTGATTTTCATTCTCCACCTTCTCATTGTCGTTTTTTCCTTCTTCTTCTTCATTATGTCGAGAAGGTGAATCACTTTTAGTCTCTTCCGAATCAGACTCCAGAAGTTCCATTTCTTCAAAATCTGTATTTTTTCTTTCAACTGTTGTTCCAAAATATAAACCTTTTCCTCTGATTCTCTTCTCAAAAATCTTTCATTTTTCAATTCTTTTTTCAGTTTCGTGTTTTCAGCTTCAATTTTGTCAGTATGAATCTTCAACACTCTCATACTCATGTCATCCTCAAAAGAATCCACTTGTGTTTGTTGTTCTTGACATTTTCTTTTTTTGTTGTTGGGACTTCTTTTGCTCTCTTTGATTTAGAAGAAATATCAGCCGTTGTTTCCAATTTTTTCAATTCATGCGGCTGTATGTCTGAAATTTCTTAAACCTACAAAAATAAATTTGTTTTGAGTCAAAATTATTGTTTAACAAAATAATATCAGTTTTGATAATAAGAATGTTAAAGTTCTAATACTACCTGACACTTAAGAATGAAACCGAGAATGTGAAAAATTAAATTTCAATTAACAAAAAGAAAAACAGATACTATCATCCTAATAAAACTAATACAATGCTACTGGACAAATAAATTTTAACTAGCACTCAAAAAAACTGATACCACCAGGCTAGTAAAATTGATATCAATATGCTGGGAAAAATAATTTTTAATCAGAACTAGAAAAAACTGATACCACCAGTCTCCTATAACTGATACCAAGAAAATGCAAAATTAAATTTTAACTAAAACTCATAAAAACTGATACTAACGGGCTAGAAAAACTGATACTACATAAAGACTTGAAAATTTTATTTTAACAAGAAATCACAAGAAATGATACTACCATAATCCTAAAACCGATATGTTCAACTGAAATTAAAAAAACATATACCTCTCCTTCTTTTATGTCATCTAGAAACTTTTTGGTAACATATTCCTTTAAGCCTTGTAGATCCCATCTAGCAAACCTTGGGTATATCTCGCTAACTGTGCATCGTGGCTTTATTATCTTCATTTTTTCACATGTGCAATACTTTGTCAAATTTTTTTTAATAAAAGTTGTATCAAATTCACAAATGTTAGAAAAATCAAATAAATTACCAGCGGAAGCATTGCACATCCAGACATATTTCTTGGTTTATGAATGAAATTTTTAACAAATTTATGGTAATTCTTTTCAATGGTCAACGACCAAGAAACTGTTTTCATTTTTTCCAAATCACACAAGTACTGCAGAAGTCCCCATACGATCGTCGGCTCAAGTTACACTCAAATATCCATTTATTAAATAAATTAAATTAAATTAATTACGCGCTATAGAAAATAACTGGGCGTTTACGGCTACCGTGGCCACATACAATATCGGTTTGCCACGCCATTTTACACCGTGCAATAATTTAACGTTACCGTCCCAATGAAACTGATTTCGTCGAAAATTGAGTCTGTTTGCAAAACGGCTATTTTAAAGGCCGATATTTTAAATAACGATTCCCACAACGATTATTTCAAATTTTGATTTGGCCATAAATAACAATCTATAGCACGAAATCTGAATTTTTCTCTTTCATATGAAAATTATCGTCAATACGGTTCCAACGTTTCTTGTTTCACAAAAATTTGACTTATATCAGATCCTGTATTCTCAGTTGAAGTTCAAAATCCAATATTACGAACTGCAGCGCCATTTCGGGCTCGGTTTATATTATAAATAAAATTAACGTTCAAACTTCGTTTTATTATCGAATTAAATATTAAATTCCATTAATATTCCAAATATAATATTTAAAATAAATAAGTTAAATTAAATATTTGGTGGCCAAAAACACGGGTCGTTACATTCTTCCCCCCTTAAAATAATTTCATCCTCGAAATTGCTAAGTTAAGAAAGAACGTTGTAAACCCATTAATTTTCAAATCAATTTATTTTAAATCAGAAATCAATTCAATACTGTAAATAAATATTTTCAAAAATATTGAAAATTTCCTAACACCTTAAATTTTCGAAAAATTTCGCCAGCACCTCCTTTGTACGGTTCAATCGGTACAACTACAACTCGCCTTTCTAGGCCTTCTCCAATCCAAAAGAAAATAAAACAGCCAAGCGGCTTGCCAAATAGGCTCATAAATCTCCAAACCCATATAAAAATAAATGTGTACCTTTTTGTCGGGCATATCATTATATCATTTCCATCTGCTACCCTGTCAGCATATACAAATGCATTCCCAAACAAAATTCCAATTTTTTTCTCAAAACCAAATCCTTCACGCGTCCAAGCCAAATTCCATTCTTAACTCAATTTCCATCCATTATCAATTCCAACTCTTAACTTACCAGTCCAACACCATTTCAGATTCATATCTCACAATTCAAAATCTGATTCTACTTGATATATTATATCCCAATTCAATTTCTAGTTAATTGGTTTCAATTCAATTCATATTTTCTTTCACACATTTCTATTTAATTTTGTTTTTATTCAAATAATTTCCCTGGGAGTTTTTAAACAATTTAGCTCTTTCAAAAAAAATCAAATATTCCTTTCAGGATTCAAAACAATTTGTTTTTCTCAAAGCAATTCAAAACAAGATTTTTGGTAATAATTTGTCACTTAGAACTCGAAAATGAACACTGATGATGTGGCCAGCGTCCTTCGAGTTATTTCCCAGCTATCGAAGTGAGTTCAATACTACATCACTTATCAAAACTGTATTCAAACCTTTTCATTTTGAAATCTATTTCAAAATACCAAACACAATGCTCGTAAAACAAATTAAAATCTCCCAGGATTTTAAAATTCTCATATATACAATCCAAGTTCATTTGCAAATTCCTTTCCCACTTTTAGGAATTTTAATTCCAACTCTAATTTTAATTTCAGATTTAATAAATCTGCTTTTATATTATACGAATTCAAATTGGTTATTTATATAACCGTTTCAATTATAATCAACCAACACATCCAGTATATAATAATATTTCCAATATTAATCAGTCTTTTATATTAAAATATAATTTGGGTAAAATTATTTCATTTACCCTCTTTCAAAACATACTGCGTCGGTTTATCGTACTTGAGTGTTTAGAAACTCCTATCGATACAGTGGATCAAACTGATCGACTATAACTCATAAACAACTCAAACAAATAAATCTCCACAATATAAACAATTTTTATCAAAATCTACAAATACTTTCACTCGTATATATACACTCAACCCAATCTAGGGTATTGCTAACCCCATCTCTACTATGTCACGCCACAGAGCAAAGGTAATTATTTAACCTGGCTCTGATACCACTGTAACGACCCAAGGGTTTTTGGCCTCGAAAATCGACATAAATACCTTTACCGTAACTCATGCCGACCCTCCAAGCACCGAAAACACTGGATAGTTATTAGAAAGAAATTAGAGGATGAGATAAGAAAGAAAGAAATATTATAATAGAAGAAAAAGTAGAAACACCACAACACAGAATCTCACATCGTAGTGGAACAAAATATAATACAGAAATAAATCTTTATTGAGAGGTTTTAGAATACTTACAGTATCAGAGTACATCACACAATGGGACAGTTATAATAACCTATTCCCATAAACAACACACAGCGGAATAGTAGCTATATAATATCATACGTCTGAACATCTCCAGCTCGTCTCTGGACTTCACAACATTTGATAACCTGAACCAGTACACCCCGGGCTAACCCGAGCATTTACAAAACACCGGGTCAGTCTGGTGAAATAGAGTGAGATAAACTCGCACAATACTAAGGGTAAATCATCTAATCTTAATTTTAAAGTTCAAAATCTTTTCAAAAGAAAAGGATAATCGTAAGCCAAATCCACAAATAAACACGGACGGTTTTTACCTTACGATAACCCAAAACAGTTTTGAAACCAATATCTTTTCTAATATTATAATAATGTCTAAATACAAGTAAATAGCAATCTAGTGGAACGCTTGCATCTCACTCTCCACATATATAGTATACAAACAAAACCGCGGGCACTTATTGGAGATTGGATTCCAACTATGACAAGGTATGGGACCACCTGCTGATAGTGTATCTCTAGAGGCGAATACACTGGGTTCAACAAGAACGTCTTGCAACCCGGCCCACACATGGCCGACCACTCTGAGTGTATCGAATGTATATCACCGACGGTTGGGATCAACAACCGTCTCCCGAAAAGGGACAGCATCGAATCATAGATTAAAGAAGCAAATAGGATTTTCTCTAGATAGGTGATTATACACCCTAATGGGAGCGACCCGCATAGCCATGCTGCCTGCCCGATTTTTGTCATTTCCCGGTTGCTGAGGCTTGAGGTCAGAGTTTATTTTTGAAACATCTGATCCACATTCATTTTGAATGCCACGTCGTCAGATCCGTTAGATATCACTAATTGATGTCCACAAAAATACTCTAGTTAGAAGCTAAGAGAACGGCAATTCCCCGCCAATAACTATAACACGTTTGTAGAAATCAACATACGTGACCCTTTGGAAATATTCTGTCAGACACTCGTCCATGCAAGTCATCTAGGAACAGGATGAACCGAAGGTACTCTCCTACCGCATCCAATATATGAATCACCCCATGGATCAGTAGCGAGAAGTCCTTGCAACCCGTAGAATCCAACTACGACAGAATCACAGCTTATCTCTGCTTGCCAGGCAGAGAATATTAGTGGTTCTTCCATTTATGAAAATCCATGGTCTTCAATGCTCCATCTCAATCATCTTCTGATATCATCACGTATTTGTTGGTCGGAATGGTTTTCGAATATAAATTCGATCCCGGTCTTTCCGTACCAACAATCGTATTGGACAGATTTGATAGTCAGTGATTTATCTATCAAAATAAACAGTGATTCAATCATGACATTCCAATGAGTTCACTGGTTCAGTATTCAGCATCACTTGACCTTTTAATTAAAACAACCCGATTCACTTCTGTTTAATTAAAACTTCTAACATTTACATTTAAAAAAAATACGATAATTGAATTCTCCTTTCAAACCATTTATTTCATCATTCTTTATTATTTACTCTTGGGAAATCCATTTAAACTATTTATTCGAAATCAGCGTCACTTAATATCCTTTATTCCATTCCAGTATCAAACAAATTCCATTTAACTCGGATTTGGTTATACCACCCTATAACCCACTTCTTTACCCAAACTTAGTTTTACCAATCTCCTTTCAAATATATTCAACCATTCCCCACTTTGGAAATCTTATTTCAATCCTTCACTTTTACTTAATCCCATTATTAATTAACATTAATGCAAGATTAACGCTTTAACACTTAAACCATATTTATATAACTCTGGTTTATTTTAAACCCTTTTTACCTTAATCGCCTTTCACTTAATTTATATAATTAAGTAACCTTTATTTTAATTTGTCATATTCACTTAAAATTCTCCTTATATTTCTGTTATAATAATTTGGGTTTAAATATAAAATCTGTTCATAAATCTTCTCACCATTTCACTGGATTCCATTTCAACCTTGATTACTTTTGAAAAGTAATTTTCTAAATTCTTATTAATTAAAACAATATTTTTCCTCAATCATTAACTACTTCAGTAGTTGATTCCTTTATTTACTAAAATAAATAGTAAATCCTTTATAAAAATCTTATTTAAAGTTAAAACAATATTCTTTAACTAATTCATTTCGCAAATTCGAAACAAACTAATTTAATGGTCGATTCCAGTTAAAACGGTTGATTTTGTCAACTTAAAAGTTGATTATCTCGTTAATCGATTCCAATTAGTTCTCACTTTAAATTAATTAAATTTAAATAATTCCGTTAATTGTTTCTTTACAAAACAATTATCCAAATTTAACTATGCGATTTTATTTCTTAGTTTGTACTAGTAAATCTGATTAACATCAGCATTTACTTTATAAAATAAATTATTAACAAATCGAAGTCTTAAATAAATAAAATATTTATTTATTTCCCTTTTATAACTTTTATTCAAAATAATACATTTCAAAATCTATCTCTAGTTATAAAATAAATTTTATAACTTCATCTCTATCGACTCACCTGACGGTGAATCAATATTTATAAACCGATTGATTTTATAGGCCACACGCTGCGAAATACCCAACCAATACCGCTCATTAGTTTAAACCAAACAAATTGTTGAATATTCAGTCAATAATCAACAATCAAATCAATCACCCCAAACAGGACAGTTCATATATTGATAATTTGAAATAAATAATATATTTGAAGAATCCGGTTGGATCCCTCCAACCTGTTCTTCCCTGTATTCAAAACGGTTATCACAAACCAGATCATTCAGTTTCATTTAACTGATAAAAATAAATAATAACCATCAATCAATTCATAAGCAATTCGAACAATTCAAACAATTTTAGCATGTTTATTTTATAAACGTGACCAACCAAGGTGGGTTACCTTTACTGGAACCAATCATTAAAATAACGATATGGTATTTCACTGAAATTAAACGACGGTTTAATTTCATCAGTTAAATCAACAAAAAAATGTATAACAAGCAAACAGGCAACCATCAGCAAGTAGAGCACAAAAAATAAAAACCCAATTTATATAAAATATAAATGGGAAAAATATTAAGCGAGTTTAACTCAACTTGATCTGATTCCGTTGATCGGTTCGGTTTCAATAAAATTAAATTGTCGTTTAATTTTATTGAAAAATCCTGCTGCTTCCAATCCTGTCTAGCCTGGTTCCAAAATGTTTGGTTCGTCATCACGATTCCATTGCACTTTGTTTCATCTGATTCTGATAAAATGTGAGCAAGTTATTAACATTTTAATTTTATGATTTAATTAAATTAATAATTAATTAATTAATTAAACCATAATTATAGTTTAATTAACTCTAAGTATAATTTAACCTAAACATAAATGAATTATCTCTAAGTAGTAATTAATTAACCCTACTTATAATTAAATTAAGCATAATTTAATTAATCCTAATTAACACTTAATTAACCTAATTAACTAAATATAAATGAATTCGTAATTAACACTTAATTAAATCAGTTACGCCTAATTACATTTAATTAATTATGGCCGATTTCATTTTCTATTTTCCTCAACCCGTATCTCGTTTGCTCTAGACAAAAGCTCACTCGAAGGAAGGTGCCGTCGTCGCCAAGTTCACCCATCGGAGGCTGATCGGAGGTCGTCACCAGCTCCGACCCAATGTCACCCGCCTGCGCCCTGCTTCCAGGTCCATTCGATCACGCCTCCAGCTCCAGAAAGCTCCTCCAACGAAGCGCCTTCCTGCTCCAATTCCGGTCGTCTCAGACCATCAGAGGCGATCACCGCCGTTGGTCTTGAAGCTCTTAGCGAGCTTGCCATTTTCTAGCTGGAGGTGTTTTGATTCGAGGCTTAGATTGGAAGAAAATCGAGAGGAAAAGGGAAGAAGTTCTGGCCGTTGATTTGGGTAAGTGGTATTGTATATAACGGTGTTGTATGAACAATTATATGATTTTTGTTTGATGATAAAAACCAAATATATATTATTTTAATATGTTTATTATTGTACTGTTCTATATTTAAATCATAGACAGGAATATAATATTCATATTTAAATAGAATAGTACTGTACACAATTTTTCACACAGTATTTTATTTAAATATAATATTTTATTTCAATATCAAACAGTACAGAATTACAACTCCACTATTTGTACACTTCACTAATATTTTTCATTCATACACCGCTCTTCACTACAACTCTGTCAATATACTTTCACATTGATTCATATACAGACACTCAACTCTTTATATAGTTTTTTTTATTGACACATTCATACAGACTTTTATACATTCACTATTTTTTATTCTTTTGTCTTCTGTCTTCTGTCCTCTGTCTTCACAGCATCTTCACTGTCAGTCCAGCCATCTACACCTGTCATACAAAAGAAACACACACCCAGTATCTGACACAGAAATAATATTTTAAATTCTAGCATATATAATTTTTTATATATATATAAAAAAAAATTTGCCTCAGATTTCTGGTGTGTTTCTCATCATTTTTCATGACTTGATCTGATCTGTGTCTAGTCAGTATATGTATAGTAACAGGGACAGAAAATAATACTGAATGGCTGCATATACACACGTGTATAAATATACACGTGTGCACTGCCTCGCCAATCAATGAGCAGTTGAGGAGTAGCCATGAGGACCTTCTCGACTCAGTGCAATTGAATACACATATACATAACCAAGTGTCGAAGAAGAACATCAAAAAGAGCATGCAAGAAAATATATCAGCAGTATACATGCATTGTCAAGGTCAAGACAATCAGGGAAATCACATGAAGGATGGAAATTAGCATGGTCTAATACAAGTGAGTGAGTCAACAACAAGTACATGGAATCAGTGAACAACAAAGCAGATCAGTTTTTGAAAACAAGAGCAAGTGTCAAGCCAGATCAAATGGCAAGTGTGCAACATAGTGGTGGTGCAGCTCAGTTGAGCTCAAGGTACTTTCAGTGAACAAAGTAGCTAAGCAACAATACATATAGTGTGTACAACAACAGTCATGATCAAGGCAAATCAGCAAAGGTGGCAGTGGCATAAGTGACAAGTCAACATATTCAAGCTCAAGTTAAATTAAAGTCAATGTATCATGTAAGCAGCTACAAAAGGGCGAGCCAGTACAAAGCTACTGCATGCATGAACCAGAGTCAAGAACACAACATGGGCACACAGTGAGCACAGCAATTGACAGTTCAAAATAGTCCAAATATAAATGGTGCAACAATAATATGTCATGGGTTTAATACAAGTATGGTGATACAAATACAGCTAGCAGATTGATAATGTCACACATTGCTGGTAAATGGGGTCAACAAATAAATTGTCAACAGCAAGTTCAAGGTTCAGCAGCAAGTATATAAGTGCATGGAAGATCAACTAAATGATCAAGGCAGTGATCATACACCAAAAGTAAAGCACAATAAAATAGCATGTATACAAGCATGGTCGATTCTGTTCAAAGATACAATGGAGTATACATGCAGCAGTTCAAGGAAAAGCCTTATTTTAAAATTTGTTGTAAAAAAGCAATCAAGGCTCATTTTAACAGCAATTTTTTTTGGAAAATATTCATTTCAGGTTTCCAAATATATAATGTTTTCAAGGCAACTTCAAATTCAACAGTGGGGGGCCATGAATTGTTTTAATTCCTAAAACCATGCATGGAATTCAAAACAAAGGATGAAAAACATGCAAGGATAAATACAACAGATATTTTTCCTGTTTTGCCATAATCATTCAAGACGATCTTATCAAAAGAATTAAAAAGAGGAAACTTGCAAATCAGGGACAAATCAGTGAGCAACATTGGTGACAAGAGTATAAGGAAGAAAAATCTTTTTCAATCTGTTTCCAGTTTTTAGATAGAAACTGTTTGTTTTATTTCAGGAAGTCTCGGCAAATTTAACAATCAATAATTCATCAATCATTCTGGAATTATATTTAAGGCAAGGGTATAATCGATTTCAACTTTTCAGAGAAACGTGTTCTTTGATGCAAAATCCATGCAAGGAGATTATATGGAAACAAATCAGACCATTTTATCAAGAATCAGCAAAAGGGGAAACTCGAGAAATCAACATAATTCAGGGACAATCCATTTCCAGATTTATTTCAATAAAATCAGCAATTCTAGCCGAGCAAATTTAATTGTAAATTCACGGCAACAAAGAGGGGACAACAAAGTATACTTCTAGAATTACTTCATTGCATTCAAATCAATACAGACCAAATCGAAAGGGGAAAGCAACGCAGAAATTCATCAAGTCATTTGTACATGCAAGAAACAATTTTTATCAGAATTTCAAAAAAGGAAAACCGCAATCTCAGATCAAGCCACATACACAAAATCAGAGCTTAATTAAAGGATTTCTAAATCCTGTTTAACTCCAATATCATCATAGGCAGGTGTGCATCGAAAATCCAAACAATCAATTTCAAGCAAACAATTTCAAATCAGAGAACTCACATAGGTTTCGATCGAGAAGAAGAACAACCCCAAATCAGAGTGTCAGAGTCATCCAAAGTCTTCGAAGCATCAGAGAATTGATTCCATAAGCAAACGATCGAGATTCTATTTTGGATTTGAAGGAAACCCTAATTCCTTTTTGACGGCCGCCATTTCTGATTCCAAAAGCAAAAGAGATCGGACAAATAAAAGTGAATGGGCCGGCCAAGTATTCATGGACTAAGTCAAAAGAAAAAAAGGGGATGACCCCTCTTATTTAATCTCCTTTAGTTTATTCTAAAACAAGGGGTTTTCCATTTGTTTTTATTTTTAAGTTTGTATTGTATTTTGTTTTAGTTTTGTAAATCGAATTCAAACAGTTTCTAGATCTGTAAAAACTAGGGTGAATCAGTCAGGGTGTTGACTGTTGGTTTCAAAGTCTGTAAAATCTGGATTATAGATTACGGGGTTGTAATTCAGGAAAATATGATCGAGTGGATATCAGTCAATCTATGGTATTGAGCGTCGGGTTAGAATAGGAGCAGGGTTTGCGAGTGTTCATGGTATTGTATGCGGGAACTGTTCTATCACCTAGTAGAAACCTTAGAAACGCAGCAGTAGGCAGGGTTTTGCCGAAGCTGGGTATATCTGTGTGTGATTTATTTTCTGCATTTCTGTTTCTGCTATATCCTGTGATCTGTTTATTATTTTAATATCCTGTTAGATTTTTAATTCAGTTAAAAATTGTGATAAACCCTATTCACCCCCTCTAGGGTTAATCTGGATCCAACAAGTGGTATCAGAGCCTGGTAATTTCATTAACCCTAGAATCATAGATCCTAGTTGTCAATCGATAGAGAGTCAGTCCAGTTTTTCTCCAACTATTTTCACTGGAACATATTTTTTAAACTGGAAATCCAAAATGGAATTTTATTTAAAATCTGTTAATATTAAATGTTGGGATGTCGTTATCAATGGGTACGATATGGTATATAAAGTTTTTAATTCTCGTGCTACACATATTCTTTATTCTTATCTTGATGATGATCAATACAGTCTGATCTCCCATTGTTTAACTGCGTAGGAAATCTGGAGAACTCTTAATGCAAAGTATGGACCAATTGACAACAGCTGTTCAAAACCCCAGAATGTCAACTTAGATTCAGAGTTCTGCTTAACAGGATTTACAAATGAAAATTCAAATGGATCAGTCGATGGAGATTCAACAGACGATGAGACAGGAAATTTCTCATATGAAGATTTAGTTTATATGTGTGCTGATCTAACTAAGTCTGTTGATAAACTCCAATCTAAAAACAAATTTCTGAAATCTAGAAATCTGAGTTGACCAGCAAAATTGATGATTTGGAATCACAACTTGAATATTTTAAAAATTCTTCAAATTCAGATTGCAAAAATTGTCTAAAATTGAAAACCAATCTTGTTCATCTCAATAAAAATATTCAAAAGTGTGAAAAAAAAAATCTGATCTTAAAAGAAAACAAGACCGAGTTATCAAGTTTGAGTAATTTTTTACAAAAGGAATTTGAAATTTTTAAGACTGATATATATTCCAAATTTGAAATTGCTGAAAATGAAAATTTGGTGAAGAGTGGTTTGATTTTGAAAGAACTTGAAAATGAGATTGAAAAATCCAAGAATTTTGTGTCTGAAAAGCAAAAACGATTTGAACTTGAAATTTCCGAATCCCAAGCCAAAATTAAATTGCTTGAAAATGAGAATTTGGTTTTGAAACAGTCCAGTACTAAACAGAAGATCGCTGTAAATAATTGCTCAAATTTACTAAAAGAAAATAGCGATCTAAAATCCAAAATTCAACGATTAGAATCAACTTTGGATAAATTTTCTAATGGGGAAAAATATTTGAATATGCTATTACAAAACCAAGTTTCTAATGGAAATAAATCTGGTCTTGGCTTTGGGAAAAATGATGTTTTTGGAAAACAAAATTCAAATGATTTGAAAAATCCCTCAAACTATTTTGGAAAGAACTACTTTGAAAATTTGAACTCTAAAAATTTCAAAGGTTTTTTGAATCAAAGTTGTGATGAGAAATTGTTTCATAATAAACCTTTTAAACATTCTTGGATCCCTAAAAATAAAACGGGCTTCATCAAGTTCAAACAGATTTGGTTTCCTAAGGGTACAAAGGTTAATTCTGATGGTTTGTTATACAAACAGGTTTGGGTACCAAAAGTGGTAAACATATTTCAGAGTGGTTTTACAAATTTTGTTAGACCACTTAATTCACTCAACTATTAGGTACCAGTGAAGGTTGAGGAACTGCTATGCTGAAAAGAGATTGATTTCAAGCTGTTCTATACTTCTGTATTCTTTACAGTTCCTTGACCAAGATTTGTTGAGTTAGAGATTCTGATTTTCATTGGATTCTGGTACGATCTCTAAACTCACCTTTGTAAATATTCTTTGTTTTTATTTTCTTTGTTTATTTCTCCTTCTATCCCTTCTGTTTATTTATTTTTGTTTTCTTTTGTTTTGATTTGTCACTGTCATATCTTTGTAACTTCTTAGGCATCATTAACTTCATATTGGAGAATTCATATTCTTTCTGGAAAATTGCTTCATTTCTATAAAACTCTGATATTGTCCAGATCTTGAATTTATTTTTGTAAATATCTGCAATTGATTTAAAGTTTGTTTTCTGATTCTCTGAATTCATAATAGTGTTGATGTATTCGTGCCATATCATGAACACTGTTAATTTGAATTCTAAATGCTTGAAGATCTGAATAATTAATGAAATTTCACACTCTTATGCTATTTTGAGTTTTCTTCCAATTAATTTTGGAAACGCTTAAAATGTTATACTCATTACAACACACTGTTATTTATCAGTTGTGAAAATTTAATTGATTTTCGGATTGGCTTGGAAATTAATCTGTCTTAAATCTCAGTGATACATCTTGAAAACCATCATTACTCATGATCATTATGGCTAGAATTTGTTTGTTTGAAATCATCTGAAATTATTGATATTTTGAATAATCACACACCTCCTAAATTTGAAATTATCAACCGTGTGCGAGTGATTCATTATATTCTAAAACTTGACATCGATTCAAGTGATTTCAAATAAATTATTCTATTTTTCTGGATCATGAATACCTTTCAAAATTGATATAGATGATCTGAAATTTCTTTTAGGCTTGTCTGAATTTTTGTGAAATTTTGATTTGAAAATCAAGTCTTAAAAATCACCGTTATTTCATGATAATTTGATTTGAATATCTGTTTGTTTAAAGTCATTTGAAATTATTGATTTATTGAATCTCACACATATCTTGAAGCTGAAATTAATAATCTGGTGTGATCGACTCATTGAATCCTGAAATCTGCATATTCCTCAAATGATTTCAAAGAAACGGTATTTTTTAATCATTGGTTCATGAATCATCTTGTGTGACCAACATCTTGTCAAGTCTGATTTGAAACTGTTTCTGTTATGCTGCTCTGATACTGTTTTTCAAAGAACTGCCTGTTTTAACCTGTCTGTTGCTTGGCTAATTGGTTATACTATCTGCTTGGTTTTTAAATTTCTGCTGACTGTGATATCTTGGTTTGTCCCGGGTATCTTTGTGATTAAAATTTATTAATAGAGACACCAAGTGATATCAGAAGTGCCTTATATTTGTTTCACCCATCTGATATTGTTTTGAAAATATTCTGTAATTGCTTGTTTATGATCTATTTGCTGCTCTGATACAGTTCTTCAAATAATTGCTTGTTCTTGTCTGCAGCTCTAATAATTGTGCCAAATTTGTAATCTTGTCTGTTTGGGCTTTGTGTTTGAAATTTCTTTAATCTGAGATATCTAGGGTGTGAATAATTTCCTCGATAAGGAGACTACAATTGGTATCAGTTTTTTCATCCATCTGTTTTTGAATTTTCACCTTGTATAGACACCTTACATAAATTCTTCTTGTAATTGATATTCAATTTAAAAATTATTTATTGATTATTTATTCAGAAATTGAAATCTATATCCAAATTGAACTGTATTTATATTTCATCAAAATTGTTATTAGATTTTGAAATTGTGATGAATTGTGACTGCAGTATATTTCACAACAGGAGAAGATTTTATTTAAATTTTTTCATGATGGTTGAATATTTATTATAATATCTTTGAACTGGCAATTATTTCACGACCATCTCCTTTATCTATCATCATTCTGCCATCCATGATAATTTTATATTAATGTGGAGAGTTAATATGTTTTAAAATCTTTTTTAATAAAAAGTGAAAATATTGTGATGGAATTGTGGTTACATTATTATTCAGAATTAGTGATAATTGAAAATTTTCAATGATCCCAGTAAAATCGAGCATATATTTCATAATATAAATAATTTAGAAATTTATTTCACAGTCCATTTCTGTACCTACCACCTTTCTATCATTCATATTGGTTGTATATACCGAGGAGTTTTTCTATTTAAAGCTGAAAATGATAAACGTATAATATATATATATATAAGTGTGTCTCTAACCTCATTTAAAAATCCAAGCTCTGGTCATGCATGGTTAAGAGACAACTTATAATTTAAGCTGCGACTGACCCCATTTAAAAATCCAAGCTCTGGTTATGCGTGGTCAGTGTGCTCTTAAATAAAAAAATGTGGTATAAGTTAAAATTAAACTGAAATCCTCCTTTGTGTATAAAAACCAGCCTATCAATCCATATTCTAATCTGTGAAATGTGTTGAAATCTTATGATGTATTATGATTTGTTGATTGATAGCTATTGGGATTTGAAAATATTCGATTTTGTCACTTAAATTAAAATTATTAATTATAGTCCAAATTCCATCACTGTTTTTGAACCTCAATTTCATAAAATTTCTTTGGAAAATAACTGGAACTCATTTTTTTTAACTTTCCCTATTTTATATAAAATTAATCGTAAATCCGTCATTCTCTACAATGTGAAATATGCCACCTGTTCTCAGAATATTATGATTTTTGTTTGATTGATTGAGATTTATGATGATCGTTCTTCCTCTTAAGCTGAAATTATATTGTTTAGTCATTATTTATCTATATTTTAAATTCTGAATCCTTTTTGATGATAACAAAAGGGGAAGAATGCGTTTAGATTTTGATTTATGAGTGAATATTTTATAAATATTTTTTATTTTGAAAATTCATTATTATTCATTTCATTTCACTCATGCACAGTTATAGAGGGAGTCTCTATTGTAGGGGGAGCTATCAAATAGGGGGAGTTATATTCTGTTCTGTCAAACACCTTTATTGTATTCTAAATCTTAATATTTGTTTGTCATCATCAAAAGGGGGAGATTATTGTACGTAACGGTGTTGTATACACAATTATATGATTTTTGTTTGATGATAACAACCAAATATATATTATTTTAATGTGTTTGTTACTGTACTGTTCTATATTTAAATCACAGACAGGAATATAACATTTATATTTAAATAGAATACTACTGTACACAAATTTTCACACAGTATTTTATTTAAATATAATATTTTATTTCAATATCAAACAGTACAGAAATACAACTCCACTATTTGTACATTTCACTAATATTTTTCATTCATACACAGCTCTTCACTACAACCCTGTCAATATACTTTCACATTGATTCATATACAGACACTCAACTCTTTATACAGTTTTTTTATTGACACATCCATACAGACTTTTATACATTCACTGTTTTTTATTCTTTTGTCTTCTGTCTTCTGTCCTCTGTCTTCACAGCATCTTCACTGTCAGTCCAGTCATCTACACCTGTCATACAAAAGAAACACACACACAGTATCTGACACAGAAATAATATTTTAAATTCTAGCATATATAATTATATATATATATAAAATATTTGCCTCATATTTCTGGTGTGTTTCTCATTATTTTTCATGACTTGATCGGATCTGTGTCTAGTCAGTATATGTATAGTAACAGGGACAGAAAGTAATACTGAATGGCTGCATATACACACATGTATAAATATACACGTGTGCACTGCCTCGCCAATCAATGAGCAGCTGAGGAGTAGCCATGAGGACCTTCTCGACTCAGTGCAATTGAATCCACATATACATAACCAAGTGTCGAAGCAGAACATCAAAAAGAGCATGCAAGAAAATATATCAGCAGTATACATGCATTGTCAAGGTCAAGACAATCAGGGAAATCACATGAAGGATGGAAATTAGCATGGTCTAATACAAGTGAGTGAGTCAACAACAAGTACATGGAATCAGTGAACCAAAAAGCAGATCAGTTTTTGAAAACAAGAGCAAGTGTCAAGCCAGATCAAATGGCAAGTGTGCAGCATAGTGGTGGTGCAGCTCAGTTGAGCTCAAGGTACTTTCAGTGAACAAAGTAGCTAAGCAACAATACATATAGTGTGTACAACAACAGTCATGATCAAGGCAAATCAGCAAAGGTGGCAGTGGCACAAGTGACAAGTCAACATATTCAAGCTCAAGTTAAATTAAAGTCAATGTATCATGTAAGCAGCTACAAAAGGTCGGGCCAGTACAAAGCTACTGCATGCATGAACCAGAGTCAAGAACACAACATGGGCACACAGTGAGCACAGCAATTGACAGTTCAAAATAGTCCAAATATAAATGGTGCAACAGTAATATGTCATGGGTTTAATACAAGTATGGTGATACAAATACAGCTAGCAGATTGGTAGTGTCACACATTGCTGGTAAATGGGGTCAACAAATAAATTGTCAACAGCAAGTTCAAGGTTCAGCAGCAAGTATATAAGTGCATGGCAGATCAACTAAATGATCAAGGCAGTGATCATACACCAAAAGTAAAGCACAATAAAATAGCATGTATACAAGCATGGTCGATTCTGTTCAAAGATACAATGGAGTATACATGCAGCAGTTCAAGGAAAAGCCTTATTTTAAAATTTGTTGTAAATGAGCAATCAAGGCTCATTTTAACAGCAATTTTTTTTGGAAAATATTCATTTCAGGTTTCCAAATATATAATGTTTTCAAGGCAACTTCAAATTCAACAGTGGGGGGCCATGAATTGTTTTAATTCCTAAAACCATGTATGGAATTCAAAACAAAGGATGAAAAACATGCAAGGATAAATACAACAGATATTTTTCTTGTTTTTCCATAATCATTCAAGCCGATCTTATCAAGAGAATTAAAAAGAGAAAACTTGCAAATCAGGGACAAATCAGTGAGCATCATTGGTGACAAGAGTTTAAGGAAGAAAAATCTTTTTCAATCTGTTTCCAGTTTTTAGATAGAAACTGTTTGTTTTATTTCAGGAAGTCTCGGCAAATTTAACAATCAATAATTCATCAATCATTCTGGAATTATATTTAAGGCAAGGGTATAATCGATTTCAACTTTTCAGAGAAACGTGTTCTTTGATGCAAAATCCATGCAAGGAGATTATATGGAAACAAATCAGACCATTTTATCAAGAATCGGCAAAAGAGGAAACTCGAGAAATCAACATAATTCAGGGACAATCCATTTCCAGATTTATTTCAATAATATTAGCAATTCTAGCCGAGCAAATTTAATTGTAAATTCACGGCAACAAAGAGGGGACAACAAAGTATACTTCCAGAATTACTTCATTGCATTCAAATCAATACAGACCAAATCGAAAGGGGAAAGCAACGCAGAAATTCATCAAGTCATTTGTACACGCAAGAAACAATTTTTATCAGAATTTCAAAAAGGGAAAACCGCAATCTCAGACCAAGCCACATACACGAAATCAAAGCTCAATTAAAGGATTTCTAAATCCTATTTAACACCAATATCATCATAGGCAGGTGTGCATCGAAAATCCAAACAATCAATTTCAAGCAAACAATTTCAAATCAGAGAACTCACATAGGTTTCGATCGAGAAGAAGAACAACCCCAAATCAGAGTGTCAGAGTCATCCATAGTCTTCGAAGCATCAGAGAATTGATTCCATAAGCAAATGATCGAGATTCTATTTTGGATTTGAAGGAAACCCTAATTCCTTTTTGACGGCCGCCATTTCTGATTCCAAAAGCAAAAGAGATCGGACAAATAAAAGTGAATGGGTCGGCCAAGTATTCATGCACTAAGTCAAAAGAAAAAAAGGGGATGACCCCTCTTATTTAATCTCCTTTAGTTTATTCTAAAACAAGGGGTTTTCCATTTGTTTTTGTTTTTAAGTTTGTATTGTATTTTTTTTTAGTTTTGTAAATCGAATTCAAACAGTTTCTAGATCTGTAAAAACTAGGGTGAATTAGTCAAGGTGTTGACTGTTAGTTTCAGAGTCTGTAAAATCTGGATTACGGATTACGGGGTTGTAATTCAGGAAAATCTGATCGAGTGGATATCGGTTAGTCTAGGGTATTGAGCGTAGGGTTAGAATAGGAGCAGGGTTTGCGAGTGTACGTGATCTTGTATGCGGGAACTGTTCTATCACCTAGTAGAAACCTTAGAAATGCAGCAGTAGGCAGAGTTTTGCCGAAGCTGGGTATATCTGTGTGTGATTTATTTTCTGCATTTCTGTTTCTGCTATATCCTGTGATCTGTTTATTATTTTAATATCCTGTTAGATTTTTAATTCAGTTAAAAACTGTGATAAACCCTATTCACCCCCCCTCTAGGGTTAATCTAGATCCAACAAGTGGCGGCTGTGGAAATGAGTTAACTACGGATGTAAACCGTTAGGGTTTAGTTGAAAGGATGGTATATATATGTGTGGAGAATAATTATTTTGTTTTTAACGAAACTTCGCACTGAAGCAGTTGATAAAAACCACTACAAACGATTTCTGTCTTCTGATAAAAAAGCCAATCTTAGTGGAAAAAAAATATTCTCGACCCAATGGGACAAGCTTCGTCGAATTCCGACATCGTTTGGAAAAAATCCCTTTATAAAACCAGAAATAAACAAGCATTTTAATTTTTCCACGATCACCAGATAAATCAAATCAACGTGAAACTTTGAAATCTTACAATAATTTGTTGATACGAACCCAACGACACCAGTTTCGTCGCATTCTGAGACTGTTTCCACGGTAGGCTATTTTTATCGCGCACCGCAATACCCTTTTAATGCCAAATTATCCAGTCTTCAAAAATAGCAAACTATATACCTATCCTGACTCTAATCGACGATACGAACTCAACGGGACTGGTTTCGTGGCTTAGTTCGATCGTCTGCTCAAGTTACACTCAAATATCCATTTATTAATTTAATTTAATTACGCGCTATATAAAATAACTGGGCGTTTACGGCTACCGTGGCCACATACGATATCGGTTTGCCACACCATTTAACACCGTGTAATAATTTAACGTTACCGTCCCATTGAAACTGATTTCGTCAAAAATTGAGTCTGTTTGCAAAATGGCTATTTTAAAGGCCAATATTTTAAATAGCGATTTCCACAGCGATTATTTCAAATTTTGATTTGGCCATAACTAACAATCTATAACACGAAATCTGAATTATTCTCTTTCATATGAAAATTATCGTCAATACGGTTCCAACATTTCTTGTCTCACAGAAATCTGACTTATATCGGATCCTGTATTCTCAGTTGAAGTTTAAAATCCAATATTACGAACTGCAGCGCCATTTCGGGCTCGGTTTATATTATAAATAAAATTGACGTTCAAACTTCATTTTATTATCGAATTAAATATTAAATTCCATTAATATTCCAAATATAATATTTAAAATAAATAAATTAAATTAAATATTTGATGGCCAAAAACACGGTTCGTTACATTCTTCCCCCCTTAAAATAATTTCGTCCTCGAAATTGCTAAGGTAAGAAAGAACGTTGTAAACTCATTAATTTTCAAATCCAATTTATTTTAAATCAAAAATCAATTCAATACTGTAAATAAATATTTTCAAAAATATTTAAAATTTCCTAACACCTTAAATTTTCGAAAAATTTCGTCAGCACCTCCTTTGTACGGTTCAATCGGTACAACTACAACTCGCCTTTCTAGGCCTTCTCCAATCCAAAAGAAAATAAAACTGCTAAGCGGCTTGCCAAATAGGCTCACAAACCTCCAAACCCATATAAAAATAAACGTGTACCTTTTTATTGGCCATATCATTATATCCTTTCCATCTGCTACCCTATCTGCATATACAAATGCATTCCCAAACAAAATTCCAATTTTATCCTCAAAACCAAATCATTCACGAGTCCAAGCCAAATTCCATTCTTAACTCAATTTCCATCCATTATCAATTCCAATTCTTAACTTACCAGTCCAACACCATTTCAGATTCCTGTCTCACTATTCAAAATATGATTCTACTTGATATATTATATCCCGATTCAATTTCTAGTTAATTGGTTTCAATTCAATTCATATTTTCTTTCACACATTTCTATTTAATTTTGTTTTTATTCAAACAATTTCCCTGGGAGTCTTTAAATAGTTTAGCTCTTTCAAAAAATCAAATATTCCTTTCAGGATTCAAAACAATTTGTTTTTCTCAAAGCAATTCAAAACAAGATTTTTGGTAGTAATCCGTCACTTAGAACTCGAAAATGAACACTGATGATGTGGCCAGCATCCTCAGAGTTATTTCCCAGCTATCGAAGTGAGTTCAATACTATATCACTTACCAAAACCAAATTCAAACCTTTTCATTTTGAAATCTATTTCAAAATACCAAACACAATGCTCGTAAAACAAATTAAAATCTCCCAGGATTTTAAAATTCTCATATATACAATCCAAGTTCATTTGCAAATTCCTTTCCCACTTTTAGGAATTTTAATTCCAACTCTAATTTTAATTTCAGATTTAATAATTCTGCTTTTATATTATACAAATTCAAATTGGTTATCTACATAACCATTTCAATTATAATCAACCAACACATCCAATATTTTATAATATTTCCAATATTAATCATTCTTTTATATTAAAATATAATTTGGGTAAAATTATTTCATTTACCCTCTTTCAAAACATACTGCATCAGTTTATCCTACTTGAGTGTTTAGAAACTCCTATCGATGCAGTGGATCAAACTGATCGATCAGAACTCATAAACAACTCGAACAAATAAATCTCCACAATATAAACAATTTTTATCAAAATCTAAAATACTTTCACTCGTATATATACACTCAACTCAATCTAGGGTATTGCTAACCCCATCTCTACTAAGTCACGCCACAGAGCCAAGGTAATTACTTAACCTGGCTCTGATACCACTGTAACGACCCAAGGGTTTTTGGCCCCGAAAATCGACATAAATACCTTTACCGTAACTCATGCCGACCCTCCAAGCATCGAAAACACTGGATAATTATTAAAAAGAAATTAGAGGATGAGATAAGAAAGAAGGAAATATTTGAATTGAAGAAGAAGAAGAAACACCACAACACAGAATCTCACATCGCAGCAGAACAAAATATAATACAGAAATAAATCTTTATTGAGAGTTTTAAAAATACTTACAGTATCAGAGTACATCACACAATGGAACAGTTATAATAACCTGTTCCCATATACAACACACAGCGGAATAGTAGTTATTTAATATCATACGTCTGAACATCTCCAGCTCATCTCTGGACTTCACAACATTCGATAACCTGAACCTGTACACCCCGGGCTAACCCGAGCATTTACAAAACACCGGGTCAGTCTGGTGAACCAAAGTGAGATAAACTCGCACAGTACTAAGGGTAAATCATCCAATCATAATTTTAAAGTTCAAAATCTTTTCAAAGAAAAGGATAATCGTTAGACCAAATCCACACATAAACACGGACGTTTTTTACCTTACGATAACCCAAAACAGTTTTGAAACCAATATCTTTTCTGATATTATAATAATGTCTAAATACAAGTAAACAGCAATCTAGTGGAACGCTTGCATCTCACACTCCACATATATAGTATACAAACAAAACCGCGGGCACTTAATGGAGATCGGATTCCAACTATGACAGGGTATGGGACCACCTGCCGATAGTGTGTCTCCAGAGGAGAATACACTGGGTTCAACAAGAACGTCTTGCAACCCGACCCACACATGACCGACCACTCATTTCGCTTGAGTGTATCAAATGTATATCACCGACAGTTGGGATCAGCAACCGTCTCCCGAAAAGGGACAACATCGAATCATTGATTAAAGAAGCAAATAGGATTTTCTCTAGATAGATGATTATGCACCCTAATGGGAGCGACCCACATAGCCATGCTGCCTGCCCGATTTTTGTCATTTCCCGGTTGCTGAGGCTTGAGGTCAGAGTTTATTTTTGAAACATTTGATCCACATTCACTTTGAATGCCACATCATCAGATCCGTCAGATATCACTAATTGACGTCCACAAAAATACTCTAGTTAGAAGCTAAGAGAATGGCAATTCCCCGCCAATAACTATAGCACGTTTGGAGAAATCAACATACGCGACCCTTTGGAAAAACTCCGTCAGACACTCGTCCATACAAGTCATCCAGGAACAGGATGAACCGTAGGTACTCACCTACCGCATCCAATATAGGAATCACCCCATGGATCAGTAGCGAGAAGTCCTTTCAACCCGTAGAATCCAACCACGACAGAATCACAGCTTATCTCTGCTTGCCAGGCAGAGAATATTAGTGGTTCTTTCGTTTATGAAAATCCATGGTCTTCAATGCTCCATCTCGATCATCTTCTGATATCAACACGTATTTGTTGGTCGGAATGGTTTTCGAATATAAATTCGATCCCGGTCTTTCCGTACCAACAATTGTATTGGACAGATTTGATAGTCGGTGATTTAACTATCAAAATAAACAGTGATTCAATCATGACAATCCAATGAGTTCACTGGTTCAGTATTCAGCATCACTTGGCCTTTTAATTTAAACAACCCGATTCACTTCTGTTTAATTAAAACTTCTAACTCTTACATTTAAAAAAATACGATAATTGAATTCTCCTTTCAAACCATTTATTTCATCATTCTTTATTATTTACTATTGGGAAATCCATTTAAACTATTTATTTGAAATCAGCGTCACTTAATTTCCTTTATTCCATTCCAGTCTCAAACAAATTCCATTTAACTCGGATTTGGTTATACAACCCTATAGCCCACTTCTTTACCCAAACTTACTTTTACCAATCTCCTTTCAAATCTATTCAACCATTCCCCACTTTGGAAATCTTATTTCAATCCTTCACTTTTACTTAATCCCATTATTAATTAACGTTAATGCAAGATTAACGCTTTAACACTTAAACCCTATTTATATAACTCTGGTTTATCTTAAACCCTTTTTATCTTAATCGCCTTTCACTTAATTTATATAATTAAGTAACCTTTATTTTATTTTGTCATATTCACTTAAAATTCTCCTTATAATTCTGTTATAAAAATTTGGGTTTAAATATAAAATCTGTTCATAAATCTTCTCACCATTTCATTGGATTCCATTTCAATCTCGATTACTTTTGAAAAGTAATTTTCTAAATTCTTATTAATTAAAACAATAATTTTCCTCAATCATTAACTACTTCAGTAGTTGATTCCCTTATTTACTAAAATAAATAGTAAATCCTTTATAAAAATCTTATTTAAAGTTAAAACAATATTCTTTAACTATTTCATTTCGCAAATTCGAAACAAACTAATTTAATAGTCGATTCCATTTAAAATGATCGATTTTGTCAACTCAAAACTCGATTATCTCGTTAATCGTTTCCAATTAGTTCTCACTTTAAATTAATTAAATTTAAATAATTCCATTAATTGTTTCTTTACAAAACAATTATCCAAATTTAACTATGCGATTTTATTTCTTAGTTTGTACTGGTAAATCTGATTAACATCAGCATTTACTTTATAAAATAAATTATTAACAAATTGAAGTCTTAAATAAATAAAATATTTATTTTTTCCCTTTTATAACTTTTATTCAAAATAATACATTTCAAAATCTATCTCTAGTTATAAAATAAATTTTATAACTTCATCTCTATCGACTCACCTGACGGTGAATCAATATTTATAAACCGATTGATTTTATAGGCCACACGCTGCCAAATACCCAACCAATACCGCCCATTAGTTTAAACCAAACAAATTGTTGAATATTCAGTCAATAATCAACAATCAAATCAATCACCCCAAACAGGACAGTTCATATATTGATAATTTGAAATAAATAATATATTTGAGGAATCCGGTTGGATCCCTCCAACCTGTTCTTCCCTGTATTCAAAACGGTTATCACAAACCAGATCATTCAGTTTCATTTAACTGATAAAAATAAATAACGGCCATCAATCAATTCACAAGCAATTCGAACAATTCAAACAATTTTAGCATGTTTATTTTATAAACGTGACCAACCAAGGTGGGTTACCTTTATTGGAACCAATCGTTTAAATAACGATTTGGTATTTCAGTGAAATTAAACGACGATTTAATTTCATCAGTTAAATCAACAAACAAATGTATAACTAGCAAACAGGCAACCATCAGCAAGTAGAGCACACAAAATAAAAACCCAATTTATATAAAATATAAATGGGAAAAATACTGAGTGAGTTTAACTCACCTTGATCTGATTCCGTTAATCGGTTCAGTTTTAGTAAAATTAAGTTGTCATTTAATTTTATTGAAAAATTCTACTGCTTCCAATCCTGTCCAGCCTGGTTCCAAAATGTTCAGTTCTTCATCACGATTCCGTTGCATTTTGTTTCATCTGATTCTAATAAAATGTGAACAAGTTATTAACATTTTAATTTTATGATTTAATTATATTAATAATTAGTTAATTAAACCATAATTATATTTTAATTAACTCTAAGTATAATTTAACCTAAACATAAATTAATTATCTCTAAGTAGTAATTAATTAACCCTACTTATAATTAAATTAAGCATAATTTAATTAATCCTAATTAACACTTAATTAACCTAATTAACTAAATATAAATAAATTCATAATTAACACTTAATTAAATCAGTTACGCCTAATTACATTTAATTAATTATGGCCAATTTCTTTTTCTGTTTTCCTCAACCCGTATCTCGTTCACTCCAGACAAAAACTCACTCGAAGGAAGGTGCCGCCGCCGCCAAGTTCACCCATCGGAGGCTGGTCGGAGGTTGTCACCAGCTTCGGCCCAACGTCACCCGCCTACGCCCTGCTTCTAGGTCCATTCGATCACACCTCCAGCTCCAGAATGCTCCTCCAACGAAGCGCCTTCCTCCTCCAGTTCCGATCGTCTCAGACCATCAGAGGCGATCAGCGCCGTTGGTCTTGAAGCTCTTGGCGAGCTAGCCATTTTCTAGCTGGAGGTGTTTTGATTCAAGGCTTAGATTGGAAGAAAAGCGAGAGGAAAAGGGAAGAAGTTCTGGTCGTTGCTTTGGATAAGTGGCGGCTGTGGAAACGAGTTGACCATAGATGTAAAACGTTAGGGTTTAGTTGAAAGATGGTATATATATATGTGGAGAATTATTATTTTATTTTTGACGAAACTTTGCACTAAAGTAGTTGATAAAAACCACTACAAACGATTTCTGTCTCCTGATAAAAAAGCTAATCTTAGAGGAAAAAAAAATATTCCGGACCCAATGGGTCAAGTTTCGTCGAATTCCGACATCGTTTGAAAAAAATTCCTTTATAAAACCAGAAATAAACATGCGTTTTAATTTTTCCACGATCACCAGATAAATCAAAGGGTGCGTTTTTTAGAGGTCCCTATTAAGTTTCAAAATATAAAAAAAACCCGGTCATAAACTTATTGTAAATTAGGTCCCTATTTTTTGAAAAGTCATAAAAAAATATAAAAAAATCACGTAAATTCGTATTTAAATAAAACATGTAAACACTAAAAAAATCAGAACAAAAACCATCAACGAAGGCATTCAAAATCAAAAAAACCAAAAAAAAAAACGAAATTTCCAGTTAAATGCATAATAGTATGCACATATATCACTTTCCTGCATACATCCGTGCATATTTTTCACTATATACATCTTCGTTGATTTTTATTCATGCAAATAAATGCATATATGTGCGCAAAAATTTCAAATACTTGCATACATTTGTGCAGGTTTATTTTCAGATTTTAATCTGAAAACAGCTTACGGAAAAGTTGCATACATATATGCAATTATCAGTAATATTTGCATAAATGTATGCAACTATTTTTTTTCGATTTCCGTAGATTCCTGACATTATTTCCATATTTTAGAATTTTTTTTTTATGAACGTACGCACATTTTTTTAAAAAAATACAAAAAGGCGGAAAAAATAAAATAGGGGGCGGGTTTAAAAATTTTCAGAACTTTGTTTTTTTTTATAAATTAGGTCCCTACTTTTTATCCTATAAAAATGTTGCACACATGTGTGCATTTTTTTGAGAAATTTGCACATTTGGATGCAAATAAAAATGAACTGAAAAATTATGTTAAATCTATCCGCTGGAAGAACTGCAATAATTGCATATATGCATGCAATAAAATCAAAAAGGTGCATAATATTATGCATTTAACTGCAGATTTTTCTGTTTTTTTTGCTGTTTTCTTCTTTCTGACATTATTTTTGTTGTTTTTTGAACTGAATTTTTTTTATAATGCGTAATATATTTTATTACTAATTTACGAATTATTATTTTTTTTTAATTATTATTTTATAAGTTTTGAAAATAGGGACTTAATTTACAATAAGTTTATGACCGGATGTGAGCCTAATTAAGTTTCAAAATAGGGACGTGAGCCTAATATTCACTAAATCAAATCAACTTGAAAATTTGAAATCTTACAATAATTTTTTGATACGAACCCAACGGCACTAGTTTCGTCGCATTCTGAGACTATTTCCCTTGTAAGCTATTTTTATCGCGCACCGCAATACCCTTTTTAACGCCAAATTATCCGGTCTTCAAATATAGCAAACTATATACCTATCCTGACTCTTATCGATGATACGAACTCAACTGGACTGGTTTCGTGGCTTAATTCGATCGTCTGCTCAAGTTACACTCAAATATCCATTTATTAAATTTAATTAATCACACGCTATAGAAAATAACTGGGCGTTTACGGCTACTGTGGCCACATACGATATCGGTTTGCCACGCCATTTAACATCATGCAATAATTTAACGTTACCGTCCTAATGAAACTGATTTCGTCGAAAACTGAGTCTGTTTGCAAAACGGCTATTTTAAAGGTCGATATTTTGAATAACGATTTCCACAGCGATTATTTCAAATTCTGATTTGGCCATAACAAACAATCTATAACAAGAAATCTGAATTTTTCTCTTTCATATGAAAATTATCATCAATACGGTTCCAACGTTTCTTGTTTCACAGAAATCTGACTTATATCAGATCCTGTATTCTCAGTTGAAGTTCAAAATCCAATATTACGAACTTCAGCGCCATTTCGAGCTCGATTTATATTATAAATAAAATTAACATTCAAACTTCGTTTTATTATCGAACTAAATATTAAATTCCATTAATATTCCAAATATAATATTTAAAATAAATAAATTAAATTAAATATTTGATGGTCAAAAACACGGGTCGTTACATTTTTTCTTTGCCAAAGATAAAAGCTTCTTCTTCCACTGAATAACACTTGTAAATCGCATCCAAATTTTCTGTATATTTCTTACATTCCTTCAAAATTATTTTTCCTTCATAGAAAACATTGAAAAGGTTGAAGAATTGTGATCTTTTCAATAATTCTACTTGTTTTTTGCTTAATGCTTTTTTCTCCTTCACAAGTTTTATGATTTTATAAGATGGTTGCAGCCCACATCTATACGCAGTTTCAGTTTTGACCTTTGCGTCTTTTGCGGTTGTTTTATGTTCTGTTTCTCGTGGCCGAGGATTAGAAAAATCATCATCCTAATATAAATAGAAACATTATTGAAAATTGATACGTTCCTATTTAGATAACAAAACGACACAATATTCATGTAAATAGAAACTCTGTAATAATTACCATATTGGATTCAAAACTGATAACAAAATGCTTTCAAAAATTGTACCGTTAATCTCAATATCAAAGCTGATACTAGTTAACTTGCAGAACTGATACCATATTCACATAAACAAAATTTTATTACCATAACTAATACTAGTGTGCTTCCATAACAAGTGTCAGTTTCATGCAAATAGAATTTTATTATCAACACTGATACTAGTGTGCTTTTAAGACTGATACCATGATAAAGTATTTACAACATTTATGATATAAATCATACGAACACAATATTCAAAGCTTAATTTTATACAAATTACAACATAGTTTCAGTTTTTAACATTCCTAACCATCAGCTTTTATACAATATTTCATAATAAATTATATACTACTAATATTTCTAATACAATATTTCAAAATAAAATTTCGCTGGCATCAGTTTTTATACTACAAAATAAAAGCTCACTGGCTAAGTTTTATCGATTATGATACTACAATTCTTATTTTTTGATTATGGTATCAGTTTTCTAAATTATGTAGTATCAATTTGATACTAAAGGTATTGTACCAATTTTAAAAGCATTCTGGCATCAGATTTTTAAAATATTGTGGTATAACAACATTCTAACTATATGTTTTTATGGAAAATTAATACCGAAATTTCTTCTCCACTTTTAACCTCTTTAGCCTTCTTTCCAGTTGTTCTCTGATCTTTCATAGCAAGTTTTTGTATCATTTCTTTTTTTGCTCCTTCTTTCTCTCTGTTGAACAAGTTTTTGTTTCATCTATTCTAGGGTTTCTTCACGTTCTTGTTGTTCAAAAGTAGAATCTTTTACTACTTGTCTAGGCTATGCACTCATGGATTTTTGCCCTTTCGTTTGCTCGTCAATTTCCAGGGTTCCAACATTCAAATCGACTTCAATATTAGGGATTTCAGTGGTTTCAGTGGTCAAATCGATTTCAATATTAGGGATCTCAGTGATTTTTGTAGATTCTATAGGGTTTTCAGAAGATTTTTTGAAATTTTTCGAGAGTACTGAGCGATCGAGTTTTGTGAAGTGAAGTAAATCAGAATGAAATTGAAATAGAAATAAAACGGACGGAAGTATTTTTTGAGAGAACGAGTAAGTGGACCGGGCTTTCGTCCTTCACGATTAATTTTTAGTGAAAATTAGGGTCACATCCTTAAAATGAAACTTAAGTAAGCTCACATCCTCCTATTATAAAACATACAAATTTCATCCCTAATTTTAAATAGCGGCTATTATGTTTCCAGAACTGCCCTTTTTTCTTTTTTCACGCCGTAATTACCTAGGTCACATTTTTTTAGTACGTAATTTTTTTTCCTTTTTGCGAATCCTATACATCTCTGTCCATGGCGGCGCAGTCATCATTTTAGGGTTTTGGATATCAGAATTTTGTAGATCGATCATTCACTTCACACAGAATTTTCAATAGCCGATTTAATCAGAGCGATTCTTTATTTATACACTGGATGTTTGCTCTTCAAGGTAAATTTTACTGTTTAATAATTTAATTTATATTCGGATATCATTTTTTTTGATCTTTTATTGATTGATTATTCTTAACCAGATCGATCCTTGATTTATACAGTGGCTGCGTGTTCTTCAAGGTAAATTTTACTGTTTACTAATTTAATTTCAATTCGGATATCATTTTTTTGATCTTTTGTTGATTGATTAGTCTGGATTTTTTTAATTGTCTATTTGTGTCGGTGATTAATGTAATTATTGTAAAATAATTTTTGGTTTTTTGGATCATACAGCTGTATGTATTAATTTTTCATTTTATTTGTTCTTATATTTTTTATACGTGTATAAAAATATGCATATATTGTTAATATCAACATGTATGCAACTACTGGTAGAACACGTGCATATTGGTTTGGTTATATTCAGGAAAGTTGTATATAAGTACGCATATATTCAGTATATATGCATAATTATACTCAAATTTTTTTAAAAATATGTTTGTGTGGTTGCTGATTAGTTGAATACAAATATGCATATATTTTTAATATATGCATAGTAATAGTTTATAGCATATATTCTGGTTAAAAGATTGTTCAACAATTCTGAACATATGCGTACAAGTATGCAGTTATTAGTGATATATGCCTATCTGTATGCATTTATTTATTGTTATTTGAAGATGTTTACGTATTTTTATATGATTATTGCACATTAGGCTTATTAATGTTGACTTTCTTCTTTGTTTAACAGTGTTCCTGAGATTGTGCAACAACTCTGAAAAGACGACTAGATGTGGTATGTGCAAGATGCTGGGTCGTAACAAAAGGACTTGTTCTTCAAAAGACAATTACATATGCTTTGTTATTTTATTTTATTTTTAAGACACTTGGTTTTATGTAAATTGTTGTAAACATTTATGTGCTGCTTTAAATTTATTTTAATAATTTAATGTTAAGTTCTCTAATATTTACATTCATTTTTTTAGACCATATTTATACGCAATTATTCTGCAAATTTGCATACATGTATACAATTATATTGAATATTTGTATCATTTTTTTAGCGTGTTGCATAGATGAATAAATGTAAGAAACATATTGTGTTTCTTGCATACAGGTACGAAAGTATTTATACAACTGGATAATTTACACAACTATTATATTTTGTTGCATATAATTATGAAACTATTCTTAATACGTGCATGTAAGTCTGCAAATGTTCATCGTATATGCATATTTTCATTTATCGTTGAATATTTGTTCCCTTTGTTTATCATGAATTTTTTTTACCTGTATATTTTTCCAGTTTAAAGTTTCATATCAAAAAACAAAGGAACATCGACTGCTAGATTCATTCTGCAAATACTTGCATTTATGTAAGCAACTATATAGAAAATATGCATAAGCGTATGCAAATATTCAAAAATATGCTCATAATACAGAAAATTTAAAGCATTTCCATTTACGCTTGCAACTGATAATAATATTTTCATACAACTCTGACATTATCCTGATTATTTTGACAATACAAATATGCATACCATTTAACTACGGAAATTATATGCACGCAATTAGTATTTGTATTGTTTGCATATTCGTATGCAACTAATAATAATAATTTCATATAAATATGCTAGTATTTAACTTCTGCAATTCAAATTTGCATATTTTCATAATATTTGCATACAATGATGCTAATATTTTGAATAAATGCACACCAGTAAGTAAAAATTTCAGGTTATCATATAGAATCAAAATAACTTGAAACCCTACATAATATTCCCCAGTAATTCATTATTGAAAATAATAATCAATAGACCGTAGTTTGAAAACAAAGTACTAGTACAAATATTCACAAAAAAACTCTTAACATCAAAATTTCCACTTTTATTTCGCGTTGTTTGCATTCGATAGCAACAAGTTCTCTGTTAGATCTTGACTTGGAGTCCAGCTGTGTGGTTTGTAGTTCAGAATTTTGTATGCAACCACCGCTATTTGTAAATCAATAGCTGAAGCATTGTAAAGTTCATCTTTCTTGTCCAGTTCCGTTGCCCTCACTTCTTTGATTCATCATGTTCATTACAAACACTGCATATTCAACACTGAAATTTTTTATACAGAAACACCAAATGTTAGTTGCATAATAGTCGTCGTTAAGAAATTGTTTAAAATATTTGCATAAAAGCATGCAATAATTTTTAAAAAATGCATATCAGTATTCACAAATGAATGAAGATAACTGCAATAAATAATACTTCATCAATAAAATCATGCTACTATTGTTATAATATGCATATATTGTCAACATGAACATAAATGTATGCAACTATTGTTCGAACACCTGGGTATTCATGTACTCAGAAAAGTTGAGTATAAGTATGCCTATATTATAGATATATACATACAAATATGCGTATGTTTTAAATATTTCTATTCAGCATTTTTATGTTAAAAAATTGCTTACAAATATGCATTTATTCTTACTATATGCATATTTGCATTCTACTTTTTTTTTATCAAATATGCAGAAAAACAGAAAATAGAATATATATATATTTGTATGCATATATCTAGAATATTTGCATATAAATATGCAAATATTATTGTTATTTTGCTGAATTGTATAATTCTGAAATTCCAGCATGCATCTACTACGAATAAATGCTTTTAAACATTTAATTTTTATGCATACTTGCTTACAATCATACAGATTTACTCAATAAAAATCAGATTACAAGAATACAATATCTATACTCGGATACGAAAAAAAGCAATTAGATTTATACCTTTTTTTGCTATTTCTTGTAAATTGATGACGACGGCAGTGAATCAAAACATGACGATGTTGATTAAAATGAAAACCACCGCCTTTTGATTCTACAACGCGATTTACTGATCGAGGGTTTTGCAGAATTGTGGGATTGGGGTTTTGAGCGAGATGAGGAATCGCTGTTTGAGCGAGATGAAAGGAGCGATCGGACTGAATAAGAGCGATCGAAGGTTTTGCTGAATTGTGGGATTAGGGCTTTGAGCGAGATTAAAGGAGCGATTGAATGAGGACGAATTGTTGTTGGATAGTTTTTTAGCTGTGTAAGGGTAAATCTGGAATCATTTGTGCGGAATTTCAAAAATAGGGATGTATTCTCAATTTTTTTATCACCGGGTTTTTTTTATATTTTGAAACTTAATAGGGACCTGTAAAAAACGCACCCTAATTTTTAACGGTCTGTCCTTTTGAATAAAAAATTTATAATTTTTGTCCTTCTCGTTTTTTCCCCATTATGTAAGAGGAAGTTTGTATGAATGAACAAATTTCCAAAGATTTTTAGCGTAAGTACACCCTATTCAAAATTTAGTCATAAGGACACAAGTAAAAATAATACTATAAGGCGTCATTATATGGGAAAATTATATAAAATTGATACTACGCACATTGTTCTTCTCATCAGAATTTTATCCATTTGGTATATTTAGTTGAAAAGTTTGTCATTCTCACTAAGAACAGGTAAATGGGCTGAAGGAAATATATATCATTTTTGTTCGATTGGAGGACACGGGCTTATTTTATTTTGTTAGGTGGAAGCAGGCTTTGTATTTTAGCCTGAAGAAAATAAATCTTTAGAAATTTAACCCTGTCTTCAACTTTCATCCTCAATTTCAGATCAATGCATTATTTCTATTTTTAATCTCAAATTAAATTTAGTTTTCTTTCCTATTCTATGTTATTGCTTCCGTGCGTCATCTATTTCTTAGCAAATTTGAATAAGATATTATTTTCATTAATTTTTTTGAATGTATATGTATTGATTTAATTTTATTTGTAATTTTAAGGCTATTTGATTATACATGGCTAAGATCGCCTAGCACTATTATTTCACTTTCCGTATATGCGATTATTTTGTTATTTTATTTTGTTTTTCATGCGTTGTTCACTATTTCAAAAAGCTAGTTTTCATTGTTATGCTATGTGTGTGTATCATTTTTTATTTTATTTTTGTACTGCTTATTATCTCTATCGATATTTTAGTTTCTATGTATAATTTTATTTTGTCTCTTCATTAATAACTTTGTATATTTTTCTTGTAGTAGTACTAGCAATGTTGAACCAAAAAGATTGCTTGTTATTTTTTTTATAATGAAAATTCATATTATACTTGTCTTAATATGAATTCTTCTTTATTTGGAGTTAAAACTAAAATTTATGAATTTTGATCATAATTAAATCCTTTTTTCACTAAAATATCATATTCTAGGTGTGGAGGTGGTTCGATCTGTTGCGGTTTGAAGCACAAACCGCTTCCGTACCGCATTAAACGGTTGGTAAAAAATACAAACCATTATACTAACTGTAACAACCCGGAATTTCATAACCAATTTAAAATTTTGATTTAAGCTATTTTAAAGAATATGGAAATATAAACTGATTATTTTTGTTAAATAAAATTTGAGAATAATTTTAAAATTAGTTTTATATTTTGTTTGACTTAAAACAAACTCAGTAAAATTATTAAATTGATTTATAAGCCATGTATTTGAAAATTCTGAAAATTCGATTTCTAAAATCATCGCATAGCCCTTAAAAAGTGAAATTTTGCTAGCAAACTCAGAATTCGACGAGACCAATTTTGTTGGATTCGGGATAGCAAATCATTGTTGAGTTTCAAATTTCACTTTAAACGGAGTTATTGTGTGGTCGTGCTTAATAAACCCGTTTGGGGGTAAAACTAACAGTTAGTTTACAAAGGAACGTTATTGAGACGATCTCAGAATTCGATGACACTTTTTTTTCGGATTCATATCGTTAAATAATGGTAGAATCCAAATATTCATATTTTTTGGAGTTAGCGTGTGGGTGTGCAAAAAAAATGTACGCTAAAATCGCATTTTTGAAGCTAATTTGAGCATAATTGAGAAATTAAATGGAAGGTCGAACGAACTTGGAATTCAGCGAAACTTGATTCATTGGATTCGTAATTCCGCATATTATCTTGTGCCAGAATTTCATAACAAATGGAGATCATTTGCAGTCGGGAAATCGGAGAGAAAGGGAGACGAAATCTCTTACTTAAACCACTTTCTCCTTTCTCTCTTCATCATTTCCTCTTTCCCTCTTCCCCCTTTCTTCACAAAAAATGGCCTTTCCCCTAAATTGTTGTTGCCGCACCTCCACCCGCTGCCGCCGGCCTCTCCCGCAGCTCCTCCTCCTCTCCTCTCTCTCTCCTCCTCTTCTCCAAACCCTAAAACAACCCTTTCCTCCACCATAGCCCCTCCCTGGACCCCACCATCGACGCAGCCACCCTCCCCTCCGACCTGCAGCTCCTCCTTCGGCCGTGGACCCCACTTCATCCAAAAACTCCTCTTTTGCGAAAATACATTTTTGCAAAAATACCCCTCTTCCTTCTTTGCTCAATAATTTTCGATCCATGCATTTCTGGCCAAGGCCCTAGAAATAAAATTCGTAGATCTCATTTTTCTCCACTAAATGCATATATCAAAATCGAATTTTGGAGTTCGGAGCTGCTCTAAAAATGCGATCAAAGTTCCCTGGCTTGGAGCTGTTTTTGGTGATTTCCCGCGAATTCTAGCGTTTTCATAAGAAAGTGCCCTAGGGATAAGTTGTCCGGAATAGTGTTTCCGTGTTAGTGACCAGGTTTGGAGAAGATTGGATGTCGTATGCAGACTGTAGAACCATAATGGTGATTTCGGGCTGCATAGAGTAACAACGGCGAGTGCGCGGTGAAAATTCTACATCAGAAGTGTCGTGGCATTAGGTTTACCTAGTGGGTGAGAACTCTCTCACTCGAATATTTTGTTATGTTATTACATCATAATTTGTTATACGGTGCCTGGTAGCTCACATCAGAGTTGTTTGCAAACTCATAGATGATTTGTTGATTTCTTGTATTATGTTGTGAGTGTGATTTTGAAATGTTTATCATGTTAGAATAATGATATTATAAATGTGGTAGTGGAAATTGGATATAAATATCCATTTATATTTTGAACAGTGAAAATTGGTTAGTTAGAAAAATAATTCGAATTGAATTAGAATTGGTTAAATTTATTAACCAGTGATTGATTTAAATTGAATATTGTTGGTTGAAAACCCCACACGGGTCTTAGAATGATATTTGACTAACACATCTCTCTTGTGTGAAATTGCAGTTAATCGGTTGATTGAGAGAATTATATAAGCGTTAACTTCTTGACTGAAGCTTATATGAAAATAAATGCACACTGGATATCATTTTGGATGTTGATAGTTGTTTACAACTATTATTGGATATATACGATGAATGTAATTAATATAAATTTATTTATATGGATATTGGTTAAAATTTTGTTTCAATCCGGAATAAAAATGAATATTTTTATAATGTAATATTCAATGAAGATTAGAAGCTTGATTTCTGATGTCCAATTTTGGACGGACACGAAAATATAAATATATGAAGCCGAGTTAAGTAGATAAACGCTATTTTAACTCGAACGCATGTTTATATCGATTTTATTTGTTTTTTAAAATGAAGATTGAATTTCAAAATCTGACATTTTGAAAATATTATCATGCTAAGATCATAATGAAACGGAGTGTTCAATTTCTAATTTCAAAATTGAAATGAAAGTTGGAATCGTTTTTAAATGAATTTAGGAACTTTTTTTTAGAATACGTTTTGAATGAAATCGACGAAATATATTATATATATTTAAATGATTTGAATAGAATGTTTCGTGTAGCGACCATTCGCGAATTTCGACTATTAACTTTGAGTGGACGTAACGGGAGATCCGACCGTCGGATTCTCCTAAAACCGGAACTGTTGGGTTCGTATCGAAAAGATCTTTCCGATGTATATAAGAAGTTTAAATTTGAACAGTTGGACTTTAAAATGTCTCAAATTAGTTTTGGAAAAGTTCGTTATGGATGCAGTTCGGTGGCCGATATTGGAAACCGACTCTAAGAGCCTTGATAAAATTATTAAAAATATGAATAAATTATGTAAATTCATAATAAATGATTTGGAAAGATTTTGGATGAAATATTCAAAGTTTGAAAATACAAAGGATATTTTTATCCAAATGAACTAGTTAATAACTAAAATAATAATCCAATGATTTTTAGAAATAATAAACTGGATTTAACTACTACAAAACTTGTCATTTGCTTTGGTCGTTACCTGTTGCTTCGATTTTATTATCGATGCAAATGAAGACGACGCTACAGGGCAATTTCTGTTTCGTCGGTTGTACGACCGACACAAATAAGTATTATTTGTCTCAATCGTTTATCAATGGCCGACGTACATGATCGTGTACAGTAAATCAAAAAACGTTCATTTGCATCAGTTGTTCGGAAGTAGCAGACATAAATTACTGTCATTTGTGTCGGTCGCTTAACAACAACCGACGCAAATGCTACATGAAGGGGAAAAAAATTAATACCGTTTCAGGTTTTAAAACCTGAAACGGTATCAAATCGTAGCTTAAGAAATTTGTAATTGCATTGAAATAATTATGTCTTCAAATGTTAAATCATTTACTCATAGACCGTAACAATGATCAAAATGAAAGTTATACATACACAATTATACAATCAAAACAATTATATGAAATATTCAAACTTCTACACCGTGTATGGCAACTTAGCAAGCACCACTAACACAATTATACAATCAAAACAAAACATATATATACACTGCAAATAGTTTATTGAGCTAGAAGCTTCTTGTTCATCTCCAACCTAAGCAAGAAAAAAGTTGATTTAGCTACTGCAAAAATATGAAATACATGACAAGTACATTTCAGTTATCACAATTATTATTATTATTATTATTATTATTATTATTATTATAAATTACCTTCTTTCGTCATCTAACAATGTGACATGCACTAAAGTGAAGTATCTATTGCTATGCATCATGCACAGCTCACACACATGCTGCTGACATAAAATAAAAGTATATATGTCAAAGAACTTTTATGTATAAATCTGCAATAACTTAATATAGAATATTTGAGAGAAACGAAGAATGATACCATTTGATAAATATTGTAACGGTACCAGTATATGTATATATTAATAAATAGATATATGCATATGTTTACATACATACAATATTAGTATAAACATGCATATGCATATACAGCGGTCATATGCATATTAACACCAAACCAGGCCCGGCCTTTTGCCAAAGCAGGTGAAGCAACCGCTTAGGGCACCGAAAAATCGAGGGCACCATCTCATCGCTGCCTCGTCGGTATATAAAGCCAAACAAAAAGCGATTATCAAATCCCTAAATAACGAAACACGAAATTGAACAAACTGATAATTGCAACTCTCTATCCGGAGCGGCGAGCAAATCTACATCTCCACAGAAGCCGTCAACGTCGGCGAGCGAATCTAACGTCAGCTGATTCGGTGATCGATGATTTGTAATCATGTTGAAGTCGGTTAGCTGAAGGTATCAACTACTAATTTGCAATGTTAATTTTTTAAATAGTTAATCATTGGAGATTTGAGGTTATAAAATTACACTCAAGATTATTGTAGGATTACTGTAATACTGCAAAATCGGTTACGACCTCGATGTAGTATACCAATATTAACGTGTATAAATGCTTGTCGTTTTAATTCGTATTGAGATTGAAAGGTGGGCGTTGTTGCTTTATCAGCAAGTTAAAACAGAATAGTTCACCAGCCTCAGTTGTTTAGCCATGTGGACATTTTTGTAAAAGTGAAGCAGTCAAATTTTATGTATTTAATGGTTTGTGCAGTGCAAGCAATGAATTTAAGATGCTCTAAACTGCATCAAATAAGTGTTAATGCATTACGGTGATACGATAAGCACTTCTCTTCCAGAGGCATCACTGAAGAACCCAAATTCAAGTGGGTGAAGTATAATCTGAATCTGATACAAGCTTGTTGAACGAAGTTAATGACTACTTCAATACTATTAATACAGAAGACTAGTGGTCATAAAAATTGCGATTCATTAAATGTCTTGATATAAAAGTTACAAACCACTTTGTCATCCACCTTTAAACTGGAAAAAGCCTTGCTATATCTAACGTACCAATGAGAAAATATATTAGGTTAGCCAAGCTCAAGATTGTTGTGAAAACTGCGCCTTTGCGGAAGCGTCCAAGATCTTATTCATCCAATTATTTAAAGATGAATTCTATAGAAACAAACACAGATATGAAATCACACGCGCAAACACAAAATATTCCACCCAACCACCCTCTTTATTGATTCTCAAAACGAATTTTGTTTACACACACTGGTTCAACAACCAACAATAAACAAACTACAAGAATCAATAACCTTATTGAGAAAGAGAAAGAATATCTAGATGACTACAACTCTTATTGGAGAAGGAGAACAATGAAGAACGACGGCCAAACATTGGATTAATTGGAGGCACAAATCCTCTCTAGGGCACCAAGCCCTAGAGGCACGCAACCACCACTCTATTCGGTCATACATTAATCCAACCCTATGTGCTGCTTTTATAGGAGAATAGAATGCCTAAGCAAATACCCAATTTGCCCCTTCAATACTTGCAGAACAAGTCACAGAAAGACCAAGTCAAATACCAGAAAACCCGCTCAGACGTCTGACCAATATCTATCAGACGTCTGTCCATGCTCTCGGGTTTCAAAACCCTGTAGACACAGACGTCTGACCAAGATTCATCAGACGTCTGTGCTGAAACATAACACAAAACTGCTCCTCCTTGCCTTCTTTCTGCTTCTACACCATCTCCACTATCGCCAAGCACATTCACGCCTCGTCTCCATCAACATATGTGATTTCATGTCACAAATCACAACACTCCACCTTGATATGAAATCGCATCACATCAAACGAACTTCCAACACACAAGTCATTTAGCTCTTTCAACGACACCTTCTCTCAATTAAAACCAACCTCGATTTCCAAGCAACGAGATACACCCCACCTGTTCCGATTACAGGGACTCAATTGATTTCAGGGCAACAATCACACCCAGTCGATTTGAAAGGCCTACGACCACACCTTAATTACAAACACAACCCACCGCCTGCAAAAGATGCATCTACCTCCTGAGCTGCACCGTGCATCAACCAACGGTCTAAAAGTGCTTGCAATTCCATAACGACACCCGTCTACCACTTGATCTGAGCTCCTTCCTCGATCACTCCGGATCCCTCGAGCATCACCAACGTGAAGACCCCTGTCGAACACATCAGTAGTGACCAAATTAACCTCTCCACCTTGCTGTGGACTAGGTTCCTCAACCGTCACTCGCCTTCCACATTGACACCCGTCTACCACTTGACCTGAGCTCTTTCCTTGATCACTCCTGATCCCTCGAGCATCATCAACGTGAAGAACCCTGTCGAAAACATGAATTGAATCACCAAGGTATAGGCATATCAAACCAATTGCCAACATCTTCGTCTTCTTCCATCTTCCCTCATCCACATCAGAGAGCTTCTCTGCATTTTCAACAATCGGATCATGAAGATCATTGAGGTAAAGCACATCCTCCATCTTAGGCTTCCAAATCCCCCAATTTCTTCCGTCAAAAACAGTCATCTTCGGAAACGCCATCATATCCATCATAAAAAAAATTGATTTTTCCAATCCAAAATCACACTAAGCTTTGCGATGATCTAGCTCCGATACCAACTATTATGAAAAATTGCGCCTTTGCGGAAGCGTCCAAGATCTTATTCACCCAATTACTTAAAGATGATTTCTATGGAAACAAACACAGATATGAAATCACACGCGCAAACACAAAATATTCCACCCAACCACCCTCTTTATTGATTCTCAAAACGAATTTTGTTTACACATACTGGTTCAACAACCAACAATAAACAAATTACAAGAATCAATAACCTTATTGAGAAAGGGAAAGAATATCTAGATGACTACAACTCTTGTTGGAGAAGGAGAACAATGAAGAACGACGACTAAACCTTAGATTAATTGGAGGCACAAATCCTCTCTAGGGCACCAAGCCCTAGAGGCACGCAGCCGCCACTCTATTCGGTCATACATTAATCCAACCATATGTGCTGCTTTTATAGAAGAATAGAATGCCTAGACAAATACCCAATTTGCCCCTTCAATACTTGCAGAACAAGTCATAGAAAGACCAAGTCAAATAGCAGAAAACCTGCTCAGACGTCTGACCAATATCTGTCAGACGTCTGTCCATGCTCTCGGGCTTCAAAACCCCGTAGGCACAGACGTCTAACCAAGAACCCTCAGACGTCTGTGCTGAAACATATCACAAAACTGCTCATCCTTGCCTTATTTCTGCTTCTACACCATCTCCACTATCGCCAAGCACATCCACGCATCGTCTCCGTCAACATATGTGATTTCATGTCACAAATCACAACAAAGATATTCATTTTCTTTTGCACCCAAGTCGTATAAGAGAAATAATCTAAATTTTTGATCGAAGCCATCGCTGTTACACATCAGAAACTCTCCATTAAAAATAGAACCTGATGGATCTCATATAAAAAATGGTTTTCACCTTTGCAAGTGTAATAAGCACTTACAAAAACTGCATGTAAGAAGTTTCATTTTGCTCTGTGTGAGGGCCTCAATTTTACTTTTGACTTTAGGTAGCAAAACTCCTAGGACCGGCCCTGCACGAAACCACTGCATATACATATGCAGACAAATACGTATGTATATGTTTACATTAGCATATAAACCTGCATTTCATATTACCAATATTGACACCAAACCACTATATATGTTTATATTAGTAAATTATTATAAATCTGCATATTGATACCAAACCTACATATGCATATACATATGTATACGTTTACATTAGCATGTAAACCTGCATTTCATATTACTAATATTGACACCAAACCACTATATATGTACATATTAGTAAATTAATATTCACTATGCAACTTACAATATTTGTCTGCATAAGTGAAATGAACTGCCCAATACTAAACACAGATGCAACAACAAATGTCTAAGCTCAAATTTGCACATGCAACCTACCCTTATTTCTTTTTTCGTGTTTCCACAACAACATGAATTCAAATCTCCCTCAGAAATCACGCAGGTTTCAATGCATAACCTTGCTTCAAATATTTATTTTACTACACTTTTTATTTTATATACAAACTAACCTCCTTTTTTTTTTAACCTGAGCAAAAGCTTTTTTTATTTCCTTTATTGAATGCCAAAAGAACTCCAGCATGCCATTAAAAAAAAAAAAAAAAAAAAAAAAAAAAAAAAAAAAAAAAAAAAAGGGCAAATTGTAACAAAATGCAGAAGGTGTTGCATACCTTAGCTTTTAACCTTTCCCTGATATTTTGGAACATTGTATATTGTTTTTCTTTTGCCACATACACTTTTGTAGACTATATATTGCCTTGTACAGACTATTACATGACCATTGTGGATGCAGGAAACAATCTATCCAGCAGGGTATATAAACCTCCTCCAAGTAACCGAGCTCATAGGATTAATCCAAGCTGAAAAATTCCAAAAAGAGAGCAAGCTCTGCAAAGCACCAGCAAAAGAAGCTGCAACTAAAAGAGGAGCAATATATCCAGTATATATGTCAGAAGTAGGCACCCGCCTATTATCGGGTCCTTGGATGCAGCAACATATCCAAGAAGAGTAGCAAGCACGGATATTCGCATACAAATTACTATCATATAAGTATATAAAATAAAATACAAATGCTCCACTCTCCCCTTCTAAAAGAATACATGAGCAAATGCCAATACTTCTTCCATGATCTGCCTTAAAACATGCAACTTATAGTGTCAGTTAAACCAATTTTGATGTCTTGGCTATTGCACTGCAGAACACATTGTCACGAATAACCAAGACACAACTAAATTATAACATATCATTACACAATACCACAATGTACTCGCAAAATTCGAATGGAAAATTTGATTGAACAATGGATAATCCCTATAGGTTAGACTTATGCTTAAAACTGATTAATTTAACCGTAAACATGGAAACAAAATTGTTAAAATGGGGATGCTGATAGCAGAAAATCTGGCAAATTCTTTTCAACGGTACCCCACAGAAAATACACCATGGTACCAACGTTCTTCCAATGCCAAAGATCCCTTCCCAAAATCAACCTCAAGAGGCGACTCCAACATGGTAAAAAAAACGATAAAGGAGGTAAATGAAAGAGTTGTCGTTTGCAGCAAGTGCAATACCACGTAGGTGCAGTTACCAAACATAATTTCATTGAAACTGCACTTCTTATCAGCTCATGTGTCCCTTTATCCCCTGCTTGATAAGCTATGCATTCATATTTAGCAGCACCTGCGGATTCAAACGGAACTGGAGCACAACAATAACAACACTCCTCTGTTTGATATTCGCGTATTGATTGAACCCTATATAAAGAAAACAAAATATAATATTCAACCAAAATAAACTTTGATTCGACCATTAAATCATGTATTATGCACAATCTAACATGCTTTTAAGTTTCCACTACCAAGCTAACACCCAATCGAATCACCACCTAAAATCAACCTCATACCACTTCAACTCTCCTACTGCCAAATCGTAATATCCAAATCTATATTTCTTCGTTTGGGGATTTGCGTTTTAGTTCTTGTCTCGATTGCAAATTACTATTGTGGAAATTTTGAGTTTTGATCTTGAAAAGCGATTTTGATAGCTCGTATTTCTGAATTTGGGTGTTTGTGGAGGACAGTTGGTTTTGCTTTTAAAACTAAGGTCCGGAAAGGTGTAGATAAAATGGTTTCAGATATCAATGAAAAGCTGATTGGAGGGAAAGAAACAAAGAAGCGAGAAAAGAAAAGTTTGGGACCACGACCTAACCGGCTTGATTGAGTGCCGTCCAAGACGTTCGTCATTTAAGTCGACTGTCGTTCAAGTTTTAAACATAAATTAATTAAATAAAAAAACACAAAATTATACTATTTCTGGATAACCGTCATTTAATGTGTTATTATGCTTTAATAATATTGTTCTGTTTTAAACATAAAATAATTAAAGGTCTACTTAAACCCGAAAATGCATTCTTGGCTTAACTAAATGATCCGCTAAAATGTTTGTTTAAACGGTCCGCTATAATTCTCTGCTCCCACTTACCGCAAATGCACCCTTAGTTTGGAAAGTTATACGCTCTTGCGTGGGGGCTAGAATCTATCATACATTAAAAACCGTGGTAGTATTGTTCGTAGTGCCTCCGTATTCTGGACAGAAAATTGTTGTTATGGTACTCCTAGAGGCTGAAAAATCAATATAAGACATAGCATGGCCTTGCTAAGAGATTACATAAGAAATGAAGTGATTGCTACAGGATTACATTAAATGATTGTATTTGTTCAATATTTATAATTTCTAATTTTCGATTTTGTATCTACTCGGTATTTTTGATTATGTTGAAATGTTTTGGTTGATTTTATATTTTGTATTCTTAGTTTTGTATCTCTTTTACGTTTTCAATTTTGTATATGTTTTCTATTTTTAATTCAATCTTTTCAATGTATTTTCAATTATGTATATACAATTCTGCATTCAAAGGACAATTAAAAATGCATAATATAACACAAATACCATACACTTTAAAATTTATTAGTTATTAAAAGCAATTACGCATAAGAATTATTAACATTTTATCGCATTGTTATTAAAAATATCATATTAATTCTTAATTATTTTATAATTTATCAAAGCTAAGCCGGTTTTATAGTGGTCATACCACTTTTCATTATAACAAGTTAAATCAGTAGTTAGACATGTTATCTGACTACTATAAGGCCTGATTTGAAGTGTCGGGACACTGAAATAAAAACAAGTATGAAGCAAAGCGCTACAACAACTAACAAGACACGCAGTTAATCACCAACAAAGGAGGGACAACTGGAACTTCCACTTGATACTAACACATCAACATACTAACAAAAAGTAAGGCAAGTTTAGGAACAAAACATGAATTAGGACTACAAAATTCATAATCCTGATCCCATGTAGTATCATAGAACATTGACCTATTCATCTCACTTAGCTCACCATCCTCAATAAGCTCAAAAACCTTGCCCACAACCTGATATTCCAGTCGCCTTAAATCATCATCAATGTTAGAAACACATTTATAGTACAAATTTTCAAATGAATCATATCTCATTCTAGATTTGTCATGAACGCAAGAGTGATCTTCCGAGAACCAATAAATACCATTACATTTTGTATCCTCAATAAAAGAAGCATCCTCATCTTCCAAAATATCAATTATTATATAATTATCTATAATTGATTATTTAATAGTAATTAATAATTAATAATTAATTATTAATTATTATCAAATATTACTTATTAATTAAATGTTAAATGTTAAGCTTTATTCATTAAATCAATGATAATTATTATTAGTTATTTATTAATTATAATTTATATTAAATAGTAAATATTAAATTTAGTCTTAATTTTTTTACTATGAAGTATTAATTAATTATTAGTTTTTACTACTTGATTATTTATTAGCATTTATTGAAAATTATTAATCAACCATTAGTTAGTTAATGTTAATAATTTAATAGCATTTAAAAATTAATTATTAAATATTAAGTATCAAATATTGATTATTAATACTTAGTTATTTAGTAGTATTTATTAATTTTTAAAAAATCAATATTAAATATTAATTACTATTTTGTAGTTATTTTTTAAAGTAATTACTAAAGGTAATTATTTAATGGTAATTGTTAACTGTCAAATCTTAATTACTAAATGGTAAATATTAAATATTAGTCATAATTGCCAAGTATCAATTATATACTATTACTTCTTAATTATTCAACAATAAATGTTAATTATCAAATAATCAATATCATTCACTAAATATTATTTACTAATTGTTAATAGTTAACAATAGTTAATTATTATATATAAAATATATTTTTTATTAATTTTAATTATTAACTAGTAATTGTTATTACTACTTAGTTATAATTAAATATCGATTAATAAAAGTTAATTAATTTGAATATGTTATCAATTTTTAATTATTATATATTTAATAGTGGTCGAAAAACTAATTACTAAAAGCGATAGTGTTTGTCTTTGTTATCAATTTCAACCTGGTTTTTTGAATGCTCGGAGCTCTAAAAGCGACAGTGCCACAGTGATGAAGAGCAATCCTTATGCTCATATTATCCCCCCTGCTGCATACAGGGATCCACCGGTGTTATCGGATGCTTTCTCGCCTCAAGTTATTTCTTCATTGAATGCAGATACAATTAAAACCCATGTTACTCGTAGCAGGAAGCGAGAAATGTTGCGAGCACAGTGTGAGAAAGGTTAGAGCCAAGTGCGGCTAGTAGTAGTGCACGTGTGTTGCATAAGGTTCTCTCTTAGGCCTTACTTAGGTTGTGTGATGTGTAACCTTGAGACAGTGTTTGTGTTTGTCTTTGTTATGTGTTGTTTATCAACATGGTATCCCCTGCGTGGGAACTCTCTCTTATCACTTGATATGTGATTTCATATCTCTGTTAATGATGTACTTTTTATTTATTTTTTTCAATAAAATAGTGTTATGGATCACTATTTATTGTAAATTAGTTATTAGTTACTATTTAGTAATTATTATAATTAACAATTACTTGTAGTTACTAATTACAACATATTTACTTTTAATTTATTAATTCTCTTTATGAACTATTAATTATTTTTATTGACTATCAATTACTTACAATAATAAATAAAATTAACAGTTTACCACTTTTTAGTTTATTAACTATAATATACTAATTTACTTCTTGTTTATTAGCTATTATTTATTAATTATTCTTATTTACTTCTACTTTATTTAAAATTATTTATACTATTGACTACTAATTATTAAAAATTACTACACATAATTAACTAATACTTATTTAAATTTAATTATTATACTAAATATAACTTTATCGAATATTATTTATTTATTTATTCTTAAATATAATTCATAAATATTAATTATAATTTACTAATTATTAATAGTTAAATATAAAAAAATATTAAATATAAAAAATAATTAGTAATTATTTTTTTATTGATAATCATTAATTATATTATTTATCATAACATATGTAAGCTATTGTTTATTATTATTGATATGTGTGTTTGCTTTTATTATAGTAATTTTTAGTTGCTTCGATGCATTTGCTTAAGTTCCTAAGGAATCAATGCAAGTAAAGCTATTTACTTCAGCCTATTTGCTTCGATTCCTAAGAAACTAATGCAAATAATAGTATTTGCGTTGAATGTAAGGACAGCCGAAGAAGATAACACTATTTGCTTCGGAACATTTGCTTCGGTTTTTTATACAACCGCAACAATTGATATTATTTGCTTCAGTTGTGTGCACAACCGAAGCAAATGTGTTGAAGCAACTACAAATTACACTACTTGCTTCAATGCATTTGCTTCAGTTGTGCTCACAACTAAAGCAAATGATGCTATTTGCTTTGGTTTTTGGCACAACCGAAGTAAATGAGCCGAAGCAACAGGGCATTTTTGTTCTAGTGTTTGCGAATGGTTTTTAACATAACCGGAAATTCCAACATATGAATTGGAATGGATCTAAAATGGAAATTATCTTTGGATATTTTATATATTGGATTCCATGATTATACGGATATCATTGAAGAATTTAGAAGATATTGATAATCGATATTCCAAAACGATATCTGTTAGTTTTAGAATTTGGTATTGAATATAAGTCGATATGATTTTCATTTAAATGCTTGTATTTAATATCAAATTAGATTTTGGGTTTGTTGTGAATGGTAGCTTAAATAATATTGTTCTTAAACCCATCTATGAACGCAATAAATCTTTTAATTAAGGTTTAGAGAAGTTTTCTAGTTTATTTAATCAAACGTGGATTGAATGGAATTCGATTAATAATAATCGAGATGAGTTTATGTGAAGGAAGGCGTTTACTATTTATGGAATTTGAAAGGCTTCGCCGCTATTCCACTTATATAGTATTAGTTTGATACGGAAATTTATATCGATTATAAATTATTCAGATTACCGTGAAGATTCCATGTTAAATGGAAGATGGTTTTGGGGTTTATTGTGAACAATGTTTTTACATGACATTTGCTCTTTACCCCAAGTAAAGACAAGGTTAATTTCCAAAGGTTTAATAATCATTAAGTAACGAATTTTGAGATCAAACCTAAGTTGGAGTTTTAATGAATCTTTAATTAGATTGAAATGTAAAAAGAGGTGATTAAACCTACCAAATTCGAAAATAGTTCCACTAGTTTTACTCCATGCGATAGTTAAATATTTAATTAGATTTGAACGTTAAATGGTAATTAAATTTACCAATAACATGATGGGTGTTAAATATGGGGTACCACCAGTTTTTCTTCATTGGATGAATAGATTGGGATTGAGATAATAAAATGAATAATTACTTCGGTAAGGCTCGTTAAGCTCGACTAGTTGATAAATCTTAATTTGGTTTAAGTTGTGAAAAGATATTATAAAACCTTTTGAAATGATTTCCAAGAATATGTCAATAAAAGTGTAATGTCCCAGAATTTCGGTCATTTAAATTGGATTATTTAAATGTGTTTACATATTATATTGGAAATATAATATATTTTTGTATCGAATATATTTAATAAAGTGGAGTTCGAATATATATTATTTATAATATAATTAAAAAGAGCTCGAAACGACGTGGCAATTCGTAATATTGAGTTTCGAACTTTAATTGAATATACATGATTCGATATAAAACGGATTTCAATGAAACAAGAAATGCTTGAATCCATGTGATTATATTTTTCTAATGAAAAAGAAAATTCGAGATTTTGTCTTATATATTGCAAGATATGTCCAAATCAAATTTTCAAATAGTCGCTATAAAATCGTTCATCGACCGTAACAGTTTATTTGGAATAACTGCATACTGGATTCGAATTTTGACAAGGTTCTTTTGAGACGTAGTGTTAATTTAATTTTTATAATTTTACTGTAATTTTTAATTAATTAAATACGTCACTTTTTATTTGGAGTATTTTGTACCCTATATCAGCATTTTGGGGTTTCACAATATAATTTAACCTACCGATATTATTATATTTTTGGGATCGTGGGGCGTTGCTGATCACAACGACATTTTTATTTCTGTCCATAGTCTTTTATAGATGAACGGAATTTTTATATGACGACACCGTACAAAATCAACCTACCCAGTGCAAACGCAGACCTAAATACATACACGGACCTATTTTTCTTAAACACACAGCACAGTTGAACTTCCTCTCTCTTATATGGTACAAAGCATGCATGGGCTAAACTATCACCATATCTTCAACGGATATCATTTCGACAGTAAGGAAAAACTCACTGTCCCCATACCCTTTCTTGTCAAACGCGGACAAACACTCCATGCCACTTCTTTTCAATAATTCAAAGTAGACAAAGAATTAAACACATCACGCCCTTATCAATCCAGGCCATTCCATTGAAAATGACCCTATGTTCACAACTTTTAATAGGTATGTATTGTACATACCATGCCTGCTATTTGATATTTATTTCTCTCCAAGCACGCTGTGTACGTAGATCTAATTTATATAATGTATACACTACACAAGCTACCCTAAGCAACTGAAAACACAACACACACATGTCCAGTCAAAATAAATGGTGATACAGCTATGTGTAGGCTGAGCAAACCAGGTACAAAGTTTTCCTTTAGCATTGATTTTTTCACATGCAGGATTAAAATCACCAAGCTAATTGAAAACACAGCTATGAACATTCCCATCATTTACAGTTACCTACCCTATACAAATTTACTTGCTCCCCACGTTCTTTACTCCTATAAATACGTGCGTTGGTTAACCAAAGCTTCCCAGTTTTCTTCCCATTTTCTTCCTAGTAAACAAGTGAGAAACTGTTCCTCTCTCTCCACTGTAAGAATCAAATAAATAAAATCATATACTCACTCCTCTTTTTCGGACAGCATATGGAAGCTAAAGCCTACCCTTCTCCACCGAGGTGATAACTTTATAATGGGTTCTGGGTCGGGTTGTTGTGTACTTCGAAGGCGTGAGTTTCGAATTGAGTTTCTCGATCAACGGTGACTGTTGACCAAAGAAGGATGGTGGTAGACTGGGACATGGGGGGTTCAGCGTGGCGTTGTGGTTATTTTCCTGGGAGGGGGTCACGTTTAAACATAAAAGAAGTATTGGAGGAGGTTTCTGTACACGGTAAGGATGGGGAGAGAAGCACAGTTCGGTGGTGCTTGTTAAATGCTGGAAGGGTTTAAAACGTGGATAGTATGTGCGGGTTTGGCTAGACAGTTTCATGTTGGAAGAAAATGCATGGTGAAACAGTTCGTATGGGCTGATGGAGGGGTTTGTACCATGAAGTGGATGTGAACGGAGGGAAAGCTGCCTGGCGTTGGAAGGAAGTTCAGTTATATGGTACTATCAGGCGATGGAAGCAGGTATGTTTACACGTGAGTGCTGTTTGATGAAGGGTTCATAATACGGATGAAGTGGCAACGTTGGAAATACCTGAAGGAACTTGAAATAGCTCACTGTATTGGGAAGAAGCATATGAGAACGGTTGTAGTAAGTAGCGGTGGGAAGTGGTTACCAGGGACTACAGTGTTTATTATTTGGAAATAAGAAATAAAGGTGAAACGTTGGAGCTTGGGCATTTCAGTTTTTAAATTAAATAGAAGAGAAATCAGAAGGGAGATCGAAGAAAGCACGTGATATTGATGATGTTATCGAGCACTAATCAAAGATTAAGGTATTAATCATATAGTTAATATTAATTAGTTTGATTAATTCTAAGGCTAATTATAAGTGGAATTGCCAGCACCAAAAGGACGTGAACCATATGGGATGCTGACATAGTTAATTAAGTTAATCCAAGATCTAGGTATATTAATTTTGAGTTAATTAATAAAGGTTTATATTTAAATCTTTATCTTATATATAGTATGACTTTAACGGATGATAACAGAAATGAGCGAATGTGGACTCATCGGGATCGTAGTCGGAAATACTACGGTGTCGAACTATCCGGGTTGGAGTCGAAAGCGATTGGGATTTCGTCAATTTAAAATTAAACGAAGCAAGTGCAAACCTCCAATCGAAATAAAGGTGAGTTAATTCTCACAATTTCTGGAATTATACTATGTGTTAAATTCATATAAAATATAATTCACCGTTAATGATCACCATTGGATGATTGAATGCATTGGTTGCTTATTGAATGGTTGTCGACAAATTATATTTGTCGTATTGGATGATTTTGTTTTAAATAATTATTATCAAATATTAACGGTGATGCAGGGATGAACAGGTTGGAGGGATCCGACCGGATTCCTCAAATATTTTATATGTCATTTATTTTTCCATATCACCCAAATATGAACTGTTTACCCCCAAACCACATTACCTTCTGTTTGAATGTTGATTTTTGATTTGATATTTAAAGTTGAATTGAAATTTGACGTTGTGTGTTGTTTTAATCAATAAACAGTATTGATTAAGATATTGGCAGCAAATGATCTGAACGTTGTTGGTTCACCATCAGGAGAATTGACGTAATTTCAATTATAAAATTTATTTTATAATTGAAGTAAAGTTTTAAAAAGTGACTTTTCTTTTTGAAATAAAAGATTCAAATAAGATTTTTGTTTATTTAATTAGTAAATAAGAGTAGGATTGAAATGTGATTTCAAAGAAGGTGGATTAATCTATTAATGTAATAGGTGAGAACTTAGTAAATAGGGTCTAAAACAAATCCAAATGAAAATGAGTTATATTATAGAGTTTAAAGCAAAGAGAGGTGGCGTTAGTTAGTTTACGTAAATAAAAGTAAAAGAGAATTAGTGTGAGATTAAATATGCCAAATGAAAGAAATGGTTATTAAAACCATGTTTTAAATAAAATGGTAACTGAAGTGACAGAAAGTGGAATAATAGGTTTGTGTTTCAAACTGGTATTTATTCTTATATAAGAACGTTGTCGATCAAGGTCTGAGAGGTAATTAAAATACCCCAACTTGAACGGCTTCACTATTATCGAGGAATAATATTAGTTTGTAACGGTTAGATTGGTTTATTATTGTTACGAGAGAATATTGAAATTGCAAGATCTTTAACTAGTAAGTTTAGTAGTAAACGATGTGTAAGTTTAACATCGTTCGATCAAATTTGAAGTATAAATTTAATTATCTTTGAGATAAGATATATGGCGGTTTTCACAAGAAAAAGTTAATTGGCAAACATATAGTAATAAATAATGAAATGGAGTTTGGTATTTAAAGATATGTCATTGTTTCAATATAACGAATATTGAGAGTCGAGATAAGTGAATATGAAATCGAATTTAAGGATCGATAGAATAGTTTTAAATAAATGAATCAGAGCTGCCAATATACTTGATCGTATTGTTTAACATTGATAGCTAAAAACACCAAACTACCAATGAAATATACTATTTAACTTTTTGACGTGTTGTTTCGAAGAGACCGGGATGGGAACTAGAATCAAAACCACTTCGATCCAATGTTATGTACGAAACTGGCAAAAAATGAAGATGGAGCATTGAAGACTGTAGATCTTCATAAAGCGGAAGAAATACTTATAATCTCTGGTTAGCTCCCAAAGATACACTGTGGTTCTGTCGTGGTTGGAATCTATGGATTGCAAGGACTGCTCGCTACTGATCCTTGGGTGATTCCTATATAAGGATGTAGTAGGAGAGTGCCTTCGGTTCATCCTGTTCCTGGATGACGTGATGATGTGGAATTCAAAAAGAATGGTGGCCATATGGTTCAAAAGTCGATTATAACCTCAAGTCTCATCAACCGGGAAATGACAAAAATCGGGCACGCAACATGGCTACGTGGGTCGCGCCCATTAGGGTGTATTGTCACCATCTGGAGAATATTCATATTTGTTACTTCTTTTCGTTTCTGTATCTCCCGGGAAAAACGGTAGTTGCGCAGCCGTGAGGTGACAATATATTCGATACACTCAAGAGAAATGAGTGGTCGGTCATGTGTGGGCCGGGTTGCAAGACGTTCTTGTTGAACCCAGTGTATTCGTCTCTAGAGATGCACTATCGACAGGTGGTCCCATACCTTGTCATAGTTGGAATCCAATCTCAAATAAGCGGTTGCGGTTTTGATTGTATACTATATATGTAGAGCGTGAGATGCAAGCGTTCTACTAGATTTATATTTATTTGTGATTTGATAGACACTATCATAATATCAGAAAAGATATTGATTTTTAAAAGTGTTTGGGTTATAGTAAGGTGAAAACTGTCCGTATTTATGTGTGGACTGGTCTTACTATTACCTTTTCTTTCAAAAGGATTTTCAAAGTTAGACAAGTTGTTGTGCTATGAATTTACCACTGAAAGTATTCCAGACTGACCTGGTGAATTTTTTTTGAATCAAATGTGCTCGGGTTAGACCGGGTATATTAACAAGTTAGGTATCGCTGGAGATTCGAGAGCTGGAAGCAGGAGGCTTCACCGTTAGTTATTCAAAGTTATTTCCACTGTGTCTGATATATGATGTTCTCTGATGATTGGTATGTATATATATACAGTTCTTTTTGTATAAAGAGATTTGATATTATACTTTATTCGTTCCGCTGTGAGATTCTGATGTTCTTCTTCTTTTCTTCTATTCTAATATTTCTTTCTTTCTTTCCTCATCCTCTAATTTCTTTCTCATAACATTCAGGTGTTCTTCGATGCTTGAATGATCGACATGGTGTTTGTTCAGGGTCGAAAATCCCTGGTCGTTACAGTGGTATCAGAGCTGGTTGCTTAATTGGTACGGATGATAGGGGGTTCTCGCTTCGCGTTAGGTGGCGAACGGGAGACTCTTACCCCTACATCTCCCAACAATGTGGGTTTGTCGAGTCGCGAGGCTGGCCGTAAAAGCAGTTCTGAGGTACCAGTGTAAGCCACAGGGGGAGGTTAGCCCTCTGCCTTGGGGGTTGAAGGATGGTTGAAAAGCCTACCGAAATTCCCGGGCCATTACAGTGGTATCAGAGCATATGGTTTAGAAATAACCTTGGCTCTGTGGAGTAACTCAATAGAGATGGGGTTAGTAACACCCTAGGTTGGGTTTGAGTATATATACTAGAGTGCGTATTTGTAATTTGATATAAAATTATTTTAAACTATTTTGAACCGTGTATTTTATAAAAGTAATTATTTCTTTGAATTATTATGATATTAACCAATTAATATTGGTTTGAATTAGAATTCAAAGTGGATTATAAAAATTGAAATGATCTAACCAAATGAGAATTCCAAATAGGAAATTTGGAAATAAAACTTTAATGAAAAGTTTAATTTGGGATCAAAGTTAATATTAAAGTTAAATATGGATACGAATGATTTGGTTGGTTAATTGTGCCTTGTTTGGTTAAATGATTGAGTGCATGAATATAAATTTAAACTTAGTTGAAACCAATTTGGAATAAATAAGTCGAACTTATCAAAACTAGTTCAAGTTAAATGGCCCTGAATGAATGAATTGAAATGGAATTGATCTAGTTAGAAATAATTGGTTAATTGAATATGGAAATAAGACTTGACCTGCTTAAGTGGAATGGAATTAAATAAACATGGGGGTTTTGAAATCAAATGGATAATAATGGAAATCGATCAGATATTAATGTTGTCGTATGTTAAACCTAAGTGAATACAGGCCAGTAAATACCAATATTGGGAATAACATCGTTTATGAAATAAAACAAGATTATTTTACCCTATATTTGTTGCTGGCATTGTAAGTGGAGATAAGTGCAGATACAAGACGACTATGGGAATTGGCTTGATTATAGAGATTGAAGTACAGAAGAAGAGCAGTTTGTTGATTTGCTGCGGAATTGAAATTGAGTTGCCCGACAAACAGGTGAACCTTAATATTACTGGGTGGAGCGATTAATTTTATACCCCTGAGTGGGATGGCCGTTTGGTTTTGGTTTTATTTTAAATAAGTTGAGGCCCAAGGTGGCAGTTGTGGTTATTCTGATCGAGCCGTGCAGAGGATGTGCTGGCGAAATTTTCGAAAATTTTAAATAATTTGAATTTGTTTTGATAATAATTAAGAATATATATATATATATATTAAAATAATTGGTTCGGGTCATTCTTCTTGCCTTGTAATTTCGGGGACGAAATTCTTTTAAGGAGGGAAGAATGTAATGTCCCAGAATTTCGGTCATTTAAATTGGATTATTTAAATGTGTTTACATATTATATTGGAAATATAATATATTTTTGTATCGAATATATTTAATAAAGTGGAGTTCGAATATATATTATTTATAATATAATTAAAAAGAGCTCGAAACGACGTGGCAATTCGTAATATTGAGTTTCGAACTTTAATTGAATATACATGATTCGATATAAAACGGATTTCAATGAAACAAGAAATGCTTGAATCCATGTGATTATATTTTTCTAATGAAAAAGAAAATTCGAGATTTTGTCTTATATATTGCAAGATATGTCCAAATCAAATTTTCAAATAGTCGCTATAAAATCGTTCATCGACCGTAACAGTTTATTTGGAATAACTGCATACTGGATTCGAATTTTGACAAGGTTCTTTTGAGACGTAGTGTTAATTTAATTTTTATAATTTTACTGTAATTTTTAATTAATTAAATACGTCACTTTTTATTTGGAGTATTTTGTACCCTATATCAGCATTTTGGGGTTTCACAATATAATTTAACCTACCGATATTATTATATTTTTGGGATCGTGGGGCGTTGCTGATCACAACGACATTTTTATTTCTGTCCATAGTCTTTTATAGATGAACGGAATTTTTATATGACGACACCGTACAAAATCAACCTACCCAGTGCAAACGCAGACCTAAATACATACACGGACCTATTTTTCTTAAACACACAGCACAGTTGAACTTCCTCTCTCTTATATGGTACAAAGCATGCATGGGCTAAACTATCACCATATCTTCAACGGATATCATTTCGACAGTAAGGAAAAACTCACTGTCCCCATACCCTTTCTTGTCAAACGCGGACAAACACTCCATGCCACTTCTTTTCAATAATTCAAAGTAGACAAAGAATTAAACACATCACGCCCTTATCAATCCAGGCCATTCCATTGAAAATGACCCTATGTTCACAACTTTTAATAGGTATGTATTGTACATACCATGCCTGCTATTTGATATTTATTTCTCTCCAAGCACGCTGTGTACGTAGATCTAATTTATATAATGTATACACTACACAAGCTACCCTAAGCAACTGAAAACACAACACACACATGTCCAGTCAAAATAAATGGTGATACAGCTATGTGTAGGCTGAGCAAACCAGGTACAAAGTTTTCCTTTAGCATTGATTTTTTCACATGCAGGATTAAAATCACCAAGCTAATTGAAAACACAGCTATGAACATTCCCATCATTTACAGTTACCTACCCTATACAAATTTACTTGCTCCCCACGTTCTTTACTCCTATAAATACGTGCGTTGGTTAACCAAAGCTTCCCAGTTTTCTTCCCATTTTCTTCCTAGTAAACAAGTGAGAAACTGTTCCTCTCTCTCCACTGTAAGAATCAAATAAATAAAATCATATACTCACTCCTCTTTTTCGGACAGCATATGGAAGCTAAAGCCTACCCTTCTCCACCGAGGTGATAACTTTATAATGGGTTCTGGGTCGGGTTGTTGTGTACTTCGAAGGCGTGAGTTTCGAATTGAGTTTCTCGATCAACGGTGACTGTTGACCAAAGAAGGATGGTGGTAGACTGGGACATGGGGGGTTCAGCGTGGCGTTGTGGTTATTTTCCTGGGAGGGGGTCACGTTTAAACATAAAAGAAGTATTGGAGGAGGTTTCTGTACACGGTAAGGATGGGGAGAGAAGCACAGTTCGGTGGTGCTTGTTAAATGCTGGAAGGGTTTAAAACGTGGATAGTATGTGCGGGTTTGGCTAGACAGTTTCATGTTGGAAGAAAATGCATGGTGAAACAGTTCGTATGGGCTGATGGAGGGGTTTGTACCATGAAGTGGATGTGAACGGAGGGAAAGCTGCCTGGCGTTGGAAGGAAGTTCAGTTATATGGTACTATCAGGCGATGGAAGCAGGTATGTTTACACGTGAGTGCTGTTTGATGAAGGGTTCATAATACGGATGAAGTGGCAACGTTGGAAATACCTGAAGGAACTTGAAATAGCTCACTGTATTGGGAAGAAGCATATGAGAACGGTTGTAGTAAGTAGCGGTGGGAAGTGGTTACCAGGGACTACAGTGTTTATTATTTGGAAATAAGAAATAAAGGTGAAACGTTGGAGCTTGGGCATTTCAGTTTTTAAATTAAATAGAAGAGAAATCAGAAGGGAGATCGAAGAAAGCACGTGATATTGATGATGTTATCGAGCACTAATCAAAGATTAAGGTATTAATCATATAGTTAATATTAATTAGTTTGATTAATTCTAAGGCTAATTATAAGTGGAATTGCCAGCACCAAAAGGACGTGAACCATATGGGATGCTGACATAGTTAATTAAGTTAATCCAAGATCTAGGTATATTAATTTTGAGTTAATTAATAAAGGTTTATATTTAAATCTTTATCTTATATATAGTATGACTTTAACGGATGATAACAGAAATGAGTGAATGTGGACTCATCGGGATCGTAGTCGGAAATACTACGGTGTCGAACTATCCGGGTTGGAGTCGAAAGCGATTGGGATTTCGTCAATTTAAAATTAAACGAAGCAAGTGCAAACCTCCAATCGAAATAAAGGTGAGTTAATTCTCACAATTTCTGGAATTATACTATGTGTTAAATTCATATAAAATATAATTCACCGTTAATGATCACCATTGGATGATTGAATGCATTGGTTGCTTATTGAATGGTTGTCGACAAATTATATTTGTCGTATTGGATGATTTTGTTTTAAATAATTATTTCATAATTATTATCAAATATTAACGGTGATGCAGGGATGAACAGGTTGGAGGGATCCGACCGGATTCCTCAAATATTTTATATGTCATTTATTTTTCCATATCACCCAAATATGAACTGTTTACCCCCAAACCACATTACCTTCTGTTTGAATGTTGATTTTTGATTTGATATTTAAAGTTGAATTGAAATTTGACGTTGTGTGTTGTTTTAATCAATAAACAGTATTGATTAAGATATTGGCAGCAAATGATCTGAACGTTGTTGGTTCACCGTCAGGAGAATTGACGTAATTTCAATTATAAAATTTATTTTATAATTGAAGTAAAGTTTTAAAAAGTGACTTTTCTTTTTGAAATAAAAGATTCAAATAAGATTTTTGTTTATTTAATTAGTAAATAAGAGTAGGATTGAAATGTGATTTCAAAGAAGGTGGATTAATCTATTAATGTAATAGGTGAGAACTTAGTTAATAGGGTCTAAAACAAATCCAAATGAAAATGAGTTATATTATAGAGTTTAAAGCAAAGAGAGGTGGCGTTAGTTAGTTTACGTAAATAAAAGTAAAAGAGAATTAGTGTGAGATTAAATATGCCAAATGAAAGAAATGGTTATTAAAACCATGTTTTAAATAAAATGGTAACTGAAGTGACAGAAAGTGGAATAATAGGTTTGTGTTTCAAACTGGTATTTATTCTTATATAAGAACGTTGTCGATCAAGGTCTGAGAAGTAATTAAAATACCCCAACTTGAACGGCTTCACTATTATCGAGGAATAATATTAGTTTGTAACGGTTAGATTGGTTTATTATTGTTACGAGAGAATATTGAAATTGCAAGATCTTTAACTAGTAAGTTTAGTAGTAAACGATGTGTAAGTTTAACATCGTTCGATCAAATTTGAAGTATAAATTTAATTATCTTTGAGATAAGATATATGGTGGTTTTCACAAGAAAAAGTTAATTGGCAAACATATAATAATAAAGAATGAAATGGAGTTTGGTAGTTAAAGATATGTCATTGTTTCAATATAACGAATATTGAGAGTCGAGATAAGTGAATATGAAATCGAATTTCAGGATCGATAGAATAGTTTTAAATAAATGAATCAGAGCTGCCAATATACTTGATCGTATTTTTTAACATTGATAGTTAAAAACACCAAACTTCCAATGAAATATACTATTTGACTTTTTGTCGTGTTGTTTCGAAGAGACCGGGATGGGAACTAGACCCAAAACCACTTCGATCCAACGTTACGTACGAAACTGGAAAAAAATGAAGATGGAGCATTGAAGACCGTAGATCTTCATAAAGCGGAAGAACTACTTATAATCTCTGGTTAGCTCCCAGAGATACACTGTGGTTCTGTCGTGGTTGGAATCTATGGATTGCAAGGACTGCTCGCTACTGATCCTTGGGTGATTCCTATATAAGGATGTAGTAGGAGAGTGCCTTCGGTTCATCCTGTTCCTGGATGACGTGACGATGTGGAATTCAAAAAGAATGGTGGCCATATGGTTCAAAAGTCGATTATAACCTCAAGCCTCATCAATCGGGAAATGACAAAAATCGGGCACGCAACATGGCTATGTGGGTCGCGCCCATTAGGGTGTATTGTCACCATCTAGAGCATATTCATATTTGTTACTTCTTTTCGTTTCTGTATCTCCCGGTAAAAACGGTAGTTGCGCAGCCGTGGGGTGACAATATATTCGATACACTCAAGAGAAATGAGTGGTCGGTCATGTGTGGGCCGGGTTGCAAGACATTCTTGTTGAACCCAGTGTATTTGTCTCTAGAGATACACTATCGACAGGTGGTCCCATACCTTGTCATAGTCGGAATCCAATCTCCAATAAGCGGCTGCGGTTTTGATTGTATACTATATATGTAGAGCGTGAGATGCAAGCGTTCTACTAGATTGATATTTATTTGTGATTTGATAGACACTATCATAATATCAGAAAAGATATTGATTTTTAAAAGTGTTTGGGTTATAGTAAGGTGAAAACCGTCCATATTTATGTGTGGACTGGTCTTACTATTACCTCTTCTTTCAAAAGGATTTTCAAAGTTAGACAAGTTGTTGTGCTATGAATTTACCATTGAAAGTATTCCAGACTGACCCAGTGAATTTTGTTTTAAATCAAATGTGCTCGGGTCAGACCGAGTATATTAACAGGTTAGGTATCGCTGGAGATTCGAGAGCTGGAAGCAGGAGGCTTCACCGTTAGTTATTCAAAGTTATTTCCGCTGTGTCTGATATATGATGTACTCTGATGATTGGTATGTATATATATACAGTTCTTTTTGTATAAAGAGATTTGATATTATACTTTATTCGTTCCGCTGTGAGATTCTGATGTTCTTCTTCTTTTCTTCCATTCTAATATTTCTTTCTTTCTTTCCTCATCCTCTAATTTCTTTCTCATAATGTTCAGGTGTTCTTCGATGCTTGAATGATCGACATAGTGTTTGTGTGTCGATTTTCAGGGTCGAAAATCCCTGGTCGTTACAAAAAGAATATTCTGGATTAAAATGATATGTGTGCTATCTTTGTGTACTTATCACATAATTATAAAGATGCGCCAGTTATTTGGAAATACCGGGTTTAACCCATTTTGAATAATTGTTACAACGATTAAAAGTCGACGATGAAGATTGTAATGACCCGCACTTTAGCTGTCAGATAATTAATTTATTTTAATATTAATTATCGAGTTGGCAAGATCGATAACCAAAATTAAATAATATTTATATTTAATTAATATAAATAACAGGATAATATATTTTCGGAATAATCGGAAATAACAGAATTCAAAATGTTGTGAAAACCGGACAGCTGAAAATATATATATATATTTCAGTTTATATTGAAATATATTGACGAATATATTAAATAACGATAGTTGAACATAAAATATATATTATAATTAAAATCGAGCCCGAAATGGTGAGGCAGTTCGCGATTTGGCGATTCAGACTTCAATTGGAAATACAGGATCCATTTTATGCCGGATTTCTGCGAAACAAGAAACGCGTGGAGCTGGTAAAGTATTTTTTTTCTAGTGGAAGAGAACAATCGAGATTTCGACGTGTAGATTTTGATTTATGTCCAAATCAAATTTTCAAATAGTCGCTATAGAATCGTCCATCGACCGTAACGGTTTATTTGATATAACTGCATATCGGTTTCGAATTTAGACGAGGTTCTTTTGAGGTGTAGTGATAATTTAATTTTTAGAATTCTAATGTAATTTTTAATTAATTAAATACGCAACTTTTTATTTGGAGTATTTTGCACCCTGTAATCAACGTTTTGAGGTGTCAAAATATGAGTTAATCTACAGGTATTATTATATTTTTGGAATCCTGACACATAGTTGATTACAACGGTATGTTTAGTTCTGTCTATAACAGTTGGGATATAAGGGAATATTAAATTATAAAATAAAAAGTAAACTATCCTATAAGTATATTTTCTCCTAAGCCTAATTATTTGTTTACATGGTCAAATAAGAGACTACGTACCATCTCCTTTCAAGCGCACAAAAACTGTGGTTCATCAAAACAGAACGTGGCTACTCGTACCCCATTTACTTAACCCCTAAGCCTTATAACCCTTATATATATGTGCGTCCCTTCGCTGTTTATCTTCTTCTGGGAACACAGTATGAAAAGGCTCCCATTTATTTTTCCTCAAAGCAATCCGTGACCTCCACAAATTCAAAGTAAAAATCAAAACATCCCAAGTCAATTGCTAAAAATTACAAAGTATATACGTATGGATTCAATGATGGAAGAGCTTTATTCTGGTACCAATTTCGTGGTTTCCGATGTTGTTTCCTGAAGTTCAACATTTTCACCGTGGTCCTAGGGTTTGCGGAATCGTAAAGGAGAAGCGTCGTTGTTGGAATTGGATGTTGGATTTGCGTTAAGGGTGGAAAACAACACCTATACCCGAGATTTCATGGATTACGGTGATGAAATGGTGTCGCGATGACCAGCTATTCACGAAGCTGTTAACGTCGAGTGTGGAAATATGGCTGTGGGTGTGTAACATTCGTGAAGAGGAGTTGAACGGGTGTGTTGGATTGAAGTATCATGAGACGAAAGAGGAGATAATGGTGGAGGAAGTTGCCATAAACGGTGAAAGAGGGGTTCGTGAAAATACCGGAATTCGTATATGGTTGGGAAGAAGGACATGATGGCAAATGGGTCTCGGTGAAAATGTTTTGGGCTGATGGTGAATGGGTATGGCCCATTTAGAAATTTATTAAGTTTAGTTGTAATTTAAATAGCGTTCAACTTGTATAATTCATAACAATTGCATATGGTATCGAAATTGGACAAAACAGGATCCGTTGGGATCTTATGGACGAGAGCTCCACAATGGAACTGACTGGGAGTGGATTGAAGCTTGTTTGAATTTAGGGCGAAATAAACTGTTTGATTCAAATCAAACAACAGTTTATCGTTCTTTAACGATGAACTGCCAATGTGAGTAAATCTCACTAACTCTGAACGGTTTATATTTTTGTAACGTATATTTAGAACTGTTAATTGTCTGACTGACTATGTGTTGACTGTTTGATTGAACTGCTAGCCAGTTAGTTGAAATTATATATATATATATACATAAACCATTAAATATTTATATATTGATTCTACTATCAGAATATTTCATATCGAACTGGAAGTGATGCTGATTTTATTGTATAACATCTGTGGATGCAGGGAGACAGGTTGGAGGGATCCGACTGGATTCCTCAACATTTATTTTACTGTTTTCGTATATTGTGATATATGATGTGATGTATATCTGTTATGGATTATGTGTGTTAGAATGATATTGATCATTGTTATTCAATATTTTTAAATATCATAAGAAACCCTGGGATGTAAAAAGGAATATTTCAATGTATATTGAAATAAAGGAATTTTATAAAATCAACCGATTTTTATAAAAGGAAATAATTTGAAAATAAAGCATTTATAAAATCATAGGATATTGTAAAGGAGGATATTTGTTAGGAAATAAATAGAATTATAAAAGGGTATTTAGTTGGAAACTAAATAGGATAATAAAAGGAAATTGACGAGATATTAAGGAGTTAATCAAACATAGTTAATTTAGGATAAGTTTCCATTTAGCACGACTACTAGCGTAATTCGCAGGGCTGCAGATATCCTGCGGCAGTCGGATGTTTCCCGAGGGAATCAGGCGTAATCATTGTGATCGCTGCGATCTAGAGTCAAGCGAATGGAGTTATATCGAATATAGTTATTCGAAATAAAGTTAAAACATATATTAGTTATTAGAATTAGAGTAAATCAATTAGAGTTAATCAAATAGATTTGATCGAATAGAGTTAAAGAAATAGAGTAAAGAAAAATTAGAAACTGACCAGAGATTAGTAAGTTGAATGGTTTCCTGAGTATCGATCTGATGTTGGTTTCGGCCTTCGAGGTTTATACTTAGGGAATCGTTCTCATACTAGTTTACAGTTAGGGACTGATAGTTGTGGAAGGATAGTGATACGTAAATAAGCTATGGAAATGTTTTCCAGTGTTAATAACGTATATTTTCTAAACATAGAAAATAAGGAAATGTGAATATATATATATATATATATATATATATATGTTTGATGATTGGATTGATATTTCCATTTGGAAATAAGATCGTTGTGTGTACACGGACATTTTTTCATTTGATAGTTAAATCACCAACTATCAAAGTTTTGACCATTTTACGTTGTTGATATGGAGAGACCGGTTGGATTATTATCTGAAGAACCACTCCGTATTGGCATAATCATTGCGAATCAAGTATGCTAAATAGATTGAAGACGAAGTAAAGTACAAGGGCTGTTGTATAAATCTTAGGTAAAGATTGCCTAAGATGGATGTACTGAATAGTGCCTTCGGTTTGTCCAGTCCCAGGACAACTTGTATGGACGAATGTCTGACAGAGTATTCCTAACGAATCATATATGTTGATCTCTTCAAACGTATTACGTTTGGTGGCGGAGGAATTCGTTTCTCTTAGCTTTATACCTGTGATACCATTAAGGAAATTGATAAGGATTTGGCGGGTATGACGATGTGGTATTCCAAGTAAATGAAGATACGATATGAAAAAGATAAGCGCAGCTTCTAGCCTCACATCCGGTAAATGACAAAAATCGGGCGGGAGGCATGGCTAAGTCGGTCGCTTCGAAGTAGGGTGTATAATCACCTATCTAGAGAATATTCATTTGCTTCTTTAATCTATCAATGTTGTCCCATATATATATATATATATATATGGGAAACGGTTGCTGATCCCAACCGTTGGTGACATACATTCGATACACACTCAAGCGAAATGAGTTGTCGGTCATGTGTGGCTGAGTTGCAAGATGTTCTTGTTGAACTCCAGTGTATCGTTCCTAGAGTACACTGATCGGAAGGTGGTTCCATACCTTGTCATAGTTGGAAATCCATTACCCAGTATGTGCTTGCGGTTTTGATTGTATACTACATATGTAGAACGTGAGATGAAAGCGTTTCTGTTAGATGATTATTATATTGTGGTTGATATTCACTATTATAATATCAATGAGTTTTGATATAAAGATATTTTGGATTCTCATAAGGGAAAACCCCGTTCCGTTATACAGCGTGGTTTATGAGATATCGTTTAATGGCTCAAATTGTTTTAAACTGTTATACTCACACCAGTCCCATGACTGACCCGCAGTTTATTTTATTTTGTTTTCCCTAAACTCTTGGGTGCCCAATTTTGTACGGGCAGTCAAGTAGTCGGGATTTACAGATACTTGAAGAGCTGGAGCATTAGGCTTCAGGATCACATAGCTATAGTTTATTTCCGCTGTGTTGTAAGTGTTGTACTTTGATAATGATGTATATTCAAGTACAGATGTATATTTCAAGTTATGTTATATATATTATATGTTATTCGTTCCGCTGTGAGGTTCATGTTACTCTGATGTGGTGTTCTTCTTCTTCTTCTTCTTCTTCTATTCTAAGTTTATATCCTATCTATTCTCACCCTTTAATTTCTTTCATTAACTACCGGTATTTTTCGATGTTTGGTTAGTCGTCATTGAGTTTATGTCAATAACCAAAGTCGCAAAAAAACCGGGTCATTACAGTTGGTATCAGAGCTTAAGGTTAAGTATTACCTTGGCTCTGTGGTGTGACTCGGTAGAGATAGGGTTAGTAATGCCCTAGAATGAGTTTGAGTGTATATATACGAGAGCGTATTTGTTATTCAATATAAAATTGTTTTATATTGTGGGGATTTATTGGTTGAGTTGTTTATGGATGCTGGTCGATCAGTTTGATCCTCTGTATCGGTAGGAGTTGATAAACACTTAAATACGATGAACTGTCATGGTATGTTTTAAAAAGATGGTAAATGAAATAATTTTACCCAAATTATATTTTGATATAAAGGATTTATATTGTAATGATTATAACATATTGGATATATTGGTTGTTATTATAATCGAGTAAGATTATCAAAAATGAAATGGTTATGTAAATAATCAATCAGAATTCGTATAAGTGTTACGAATGAATTAAATATGAAATTTATGTCAGAATTGAAATTAAAAACGGGAAATTCAGATTAGTGTTTGTAATTAAATCTGGATTGAATATATGAGAATTTTAAAATCCTGGGAGGTTTTAAATTTGTTTACAACATCGTGAAGGATATTTTGAAATGATTTCGAAATAGAAATGTTTAAAAGTGATATAGTATTGAACTCACTTCGATAGCTGGGAATTAGATTCCGATGGTGAAGTCGACCATTATCGGTATTCATTTTCAAGTTTCTAAGTGACAGATTACAAACAAGGATTTAGTTTTTAAATTTTTTTTGCGAAAACAAGGTGTTCAGAAATTCAAAGGTTTTGAATTGTTGATTATGATTTCAAGTTGATTTGAAAGAAAACCCAGGAATTTAAATCCTAGAAATTAAATGTAACTTGTGGTGTTAAGTAAAACTGAAATGGATTTGAAGATAATCTGGATTGGAATTGAGTTGATGGGGTAAGAGTTTGAAATTTGATATTGGAGTTTGAATAGAATTTGACTTGGATAGAACCAAGTGTTTGAGTTGAGGGTTGGATTAAGATGATATGGGTATACGTGAATTGGTAACAGGTGCAAAGGATATAATGATATGCCGACAAAAAGGAACAAGTTTATTTATATATGAGTTTGGTGATTTATAAGCCAAATTGGCAAGCCGCTTGGTTGTTTGATTTTCTTTTGGGTTGAGAAGGCCTAGAAAGGCGAGTTGTGGTTTTACCGATAGGGCTGTACAAAGGAGGTTATGGCGAAATTTTCCGAAAATTTAAAGTGTTAGAAAATTTTCAAAATTTTTGAAAATTTTAGTTAGTCGGAATGAATTAATATTTTAGTCGATATTAATTGGTTCAGTTGAAACCAGAGATAAGAGGTAAACAGATAAATTTTTACCCAGTAGACAGGGTCATCCTTTACCTTAGCAATATTGAGGATGAAATTATTTTAAGGGGGAAAGATTGTAATGACCCACACTTTAGCTGTCGGATAATTAATTTATTTAAATATTAGTTATCGAGTTACCAAGATCGATAACCAAAATTAAATAATATTTATATTTAATTAATATAAATAACAGGATAATATATTTCTGGAATAATAGGAAATAACAGAATTCAAAACGTTGTGAAAACCGGACAGCTGAATATATATATTTCCGTTTATATTGAAATATATTGACGAATATATTAAATAACGACAGTTGAATGTAAAATATATATTATAATTAAAATCGAGCTCGAAATGGCACGGCAGTTCGCGGTTTGGCGATTCAGACTTCAACTAGAAATATAGGATCCATTTTAAGTCGGATTTCTGCGAAACAAGAAACGCGTAGAGCTGGTAAAGTATATTTTTCTAGTGGAAGAGAAAAATCGAGATTTCGTCGAGTAGATTTTGATTTATGTCCAAATAAAAATTTTCAAATAGTCGCTATAGAATCATCCATCGACCGTAACGGTTTATTTGATATAACTGCATATCGGTTTTGAATTTAGACGAGGTTCTTTTGAGGCATAGTGATAATTTAAGTTTTAGAATTTTACTGTAATTTTTAATTAATTAAATACGCAACTTTTTATTTGGAGTATTTTGCACCCTGTAATCAACATTTTGAAGTTTCAAAATATGAGTTAATCTACCGGTATTATTATATTTTTGGAATCCTGACACATAGCTGATTACAACGGTATGTTTAGTTTTGTCTATAATAGTTGGGATATAATGGAATATTAAATTATAAAATAAAAAGTAAACTATCCTATAAGTACATTTTCTCCTAAGCCTAATTATTTGTTTACACGGTCAAATAAGAGACCACGTACCATCCCCTTTCAACTGCACAAAACCTGTGGTTCATCAAAACAGAACGTGCCTACCCGTACGCCATTTACTTAACCCCTAAGCCTTATAACCCTTATATATATGTGCATTCCTTCTCTGTTTATCTTCTTTTGGGAACATAGTATGAAAAGGCTTCCATTTATTTTTCCTCAAAGCAAACCGTGACCTCCACAAATTCAAAGTAAAAATCAAAACATCCCAAGTCAATTGCTAAAAATTACAAAGTATATACTTATGGATTCAATGATGGAAGAGATTTATTCTGGTACCAATTTCGTGGTTTCCGATGTTGTTTCCTGAAGTTCAACATTTTCACCGTGGTCCTAGGGTTTGCGGAATCGTAAAGGAGAAGCGTCGTTGTTGGAATTGGATGTTGGATTTGCGTTAAGGGTGGAAAATAGCACCTGTATCCGAGATTTCATGGATTACGGTGATGAAATGGATGTCGCGATGACCAGCCATTCACGAAGTTATTGACGTCGAGTGTGGAAATATGGCAATGGGTGTGTAACATTCGTGAAGAGGTGTTGAATCTGTGTGTTGGATTGAAGTATCGTGAAACGAAAGAGGAGATAATGGTGGAGGAAGTCGCCGTGAATGGTGAAAGAGGGGTTCATGAAAATACTGGAGTTCGTATATGGTTGGGAAGAAGGACACGATGGTGAATGGGTCTCGATGAAAATATTTTGGGCTGATGGTGAATGGGTATGGCCCATTTAGAAATTTATTAAGTTTAGTTGTAATTTAAATAGCATTCAACTTGTATAATTCATAACAATTGCATATGGTATCGAAATTGGACAAAATAGGATCCGATGGGATCGTATGGACGAGAGCTCCACAATGGAACTGACCGGGAGTGAATTGAAGCTCGTTTGAATTTAGGGCGAAATAAACTGTTTGATTCAAATCAAACAACAGTTTATCATTCTTTAACGATGAACTGCCAATGTGAGTAAATCTCACTAACTCTGAACAGTTTATATTTTTGTAATGTATATTTAGAACTGTTAAAAATTGTCTGATTGACTGTGTGTTGACCGTTTGATTGAACTGCTAGTTAGTTAGTTGAAATTATATATATACTTATATATAAAAACCATTAAATATTTATATATTGATTCTGCTATCAGAATATTTCATATCGAACTGGAAGTGATGTTGATTTTATTGTATAACATCTGTAGATGCAGGGAGATAGGTTGGAGGGATCCGACTGGATTCCTCAACATTTATTTTACTGTTTTCATATATTGTGATATATGATGTGATGTATATCTGTTATGGATTATTTGTGTTAGAATGATATTGATCATTGTTATTCGATATTTTTAAATATCATAAGAAACCCTAAGATGTAAAAAGGAATATTTCAATGTATATTGAAATAAAGGAATTTTATAAAATCAACCGATTTTTATAAAAGGAAATAATTTTAAAATAAAGTATTTATAAAATCATAGGATATTGTAAAGGAGGATATTTGTTAGGAAATAAATAGAATTATAAAAGGGTATTTGGTTGGAAACTAAATAGGATTATAAAAGGAAATTGACGAGATATTAAGGAGTTAATCAAACATAGTTAATTTAGGATAAGTTGCCATTTAGCACGACTGCTAGCGTAATTCGCAGGGCTGTAGATAGCCTACGGCAGTCGGATGTTTCCCGAGGGAATCAGGCGTAACCATTGTGATCGCTACGATCTAGAGTCAACCGAATGGAGTTAAATCGAATATAGTTATTCGAAATAAAGTTAAAACATATATTAGTTATTCGAATTAGAGTAAAACAATTAGAGTTAATCAAATAGAGTTAATCAAATAGAGTTAAAGAAATAGAGTTAAGAAAAATTAGAAACTGACTAGAGATTAGTATGTTGAATGGTTTCCTGAGTATCGATCTGATGTTGGTTTCGGCCTTCGGGGTTTATACTTAGGGAATTGTTCTTATACTAGTTTACAGTTAGGGACTGATTGTTGTGGAAGGATAGTGATATGTAAATAAGCTATGGAAATGTTTTCCAGTGTTAATAACGTATATTTTCTAAACATAGAAAATAAGGAAATGTGAATATATATATATATATATATATATATATATGTTTGATGATTTGATCGATATTTCCATTTGGAAATAAGATCGTTGTGTGTACACGAACATGTTTTCATTTGATAGTTAAATCACCAACTATTAAAGTTTTGACCATTTTACGTTGTTGATATGGAGAGACCGGTTGGATTATTATCCGAAGAACCACTCCGTATTGGCATAAGCGTTGCGAATCAAGTATGCTGAATAGATTGAAGATGGAGTAAAGTGCAAGGGCTGTTGTATAAATCTTAGGTAAAGATTGCCTACGATGGATGTACTGAATAGTGCCTTTGGTTTGTCCACTCCCAGGACAACTTGTATGGACGAATGTCTGACAGAGTATTCCTAACGAATAATATATGTTGATCTCTTCAAACGTATTACGTTTGGTGGTGGAGGAATTCGTTTCTCTTAGCTTTATACCTGTGATACCATTAAGGAAATTGATAAGGATTTGGCGGGTATGACGATGTGGTATTCCAAGTAAATGAAGATATGATATGAAAAAGATAAGCGCAGCTTCTAGCCTCACATCCGGTAAATGACAAAAATCGGGCAGGCAGCATGGCTAAGTCGGTCGCTCCGAAGTAGGGTGTATAATCACCTATCTAGAGATTCATTTGCTTCTTTAATCTATCAATGTTGTCCCATATATATATATATATATATATATATATATATATATATATATATATATATATATATATACGGGAAACGGTTACTGATCCCAACCGTTGGTGATATACATTCGATACACTCAAGCAAAACGAGTGTCGGTCATGTGTGGCTGAGTTGCAAGATGTTCTTGTTGAACTCCAGTGTATCGTTCCTAGAGTACACTGATCGGAAGGTGGTCCCATACCTTGTCATAGTTGGAAATCCATTACCCAATACGTGCTTGCGGTTTTTATTGTTTACTATATATGTAGAACGTGAGATGAAAGCGTTTATGTTAGATGATTATTATATTGTGGTTAATAGACACTATTATAATATCAATGAGTTTTGATATAAAGATATTTTGGATTCTCATAGGGGAAACCCCGTTCCGTTATACGACGTGGTCTTATGAGATATCGTTTAATGGCTCAAACTATTTTACTCACACCAGTCCCATGACTGACCCGGAGTTTATTTTGTTTTGTTTTCCTTAAACTCTTGGGTGCCCAATTTTGTATGGGCAGTCAAGTAGTCGGGATTTACAGATACTTGAAGAGCTGGAGCAGGAGGCTTCAGAATCACATAGCTATAGTTTATTTCCGCTGTGTTGTACTTTGATAATGATGTATATTCAGGTACAGATGTATATTTCAAGTTATGTTATATATATTATATGTTATTCGTTCCGCTGTGAGGTTCGTGTTACTCTGATGTGGCGTTCTTCTTCTTCTTCTATTCTAATTTTCTATCCTATCTATTCTCACCCTCTAATTTCTTTCATTAACTTCCGGTGTTTTTTTATATTTGGTTAGTCGTCATTGAGTTTATATCGATAATCAAAGTCGCTAAAAACGTACGAGCTCAGAAACGTACGAGCTCAGAGGTTATATATTGGTGGAAAACAATGGTATGTTATGGATTGTCAATGTGGCATGTTAAGATGCAAATGATCAAGGATTTTGTTGAAAAGAAGGACCTTGAGGATGATGATCAAAGCACGACTTTAAATAGCATAGCTTTGTGTTGTAGCATTAATTCACGAGTCTCACACCCCGTTATGAGTCAAAAACGGGATGAGAGACCATAGGGAGAGCTTGCGTTCCTTTCTAGCTAGAAGTGGTGTCATGGTATGGAGCCCAGATATTTTTACTTATGTGGTTTATGGATAGTGAGGTGCCTCGGGTATAAAGCTGACTAAAAGGATCATGTGATAGGCCCGATAGAACTGGGAAACGTATTGTTCAGGAATTTCCAATCCACAAAATTAAGAGTGGACCAGCCCTACCGAATCCCAGGGTTGCTAAGGGAGCGATCCTAAGACATGTGCTAGAGTGTCTCGAAATCGGTGAGGATGATCCCTTTCCTCAGCTCATAGATAAAATCCAATTTGCGAACTTTGGTTTTAGTTGTAAACCTATATGGCGACATAATAGGATGCGGTACTATGCCGTCAATGATTGATACATTTATATTCGAAGTTGTTTCTTACACTATGCATTTATAGTAATATCAAAAAAAATTGTTTTAAAAGCGTATCAAGAATGTTTGGCTATTATAAGGTAAAACTCTATCCTCCGGCTTGTGTTGCATTATGTGATGGGACCTGAGTCTTATAATAGCTCTATTTTTTCAAAAAGCATTGCGTTGTTTCATTTCTAAACTAATATTCATGTGGAGTAAACTCGTTATGTGTCATACAGCGTGGTCCCATGATTTTTCCCACTTTTAAAGTAAGTTTTAATAACTATTTAAAGTTCTCACTCCAGTCCCATGCCTGACTCGGAATTTATTGTTTTCACCTAAACTCTGGGTGCCTATATTTTCCACACCGGCAGCTAGTAGTTTTGGTTTTACAGATTTCTATTTAACAAGATCTTGGTTTACAGCTAGAGCTATGTTTGGAAAGCTTTGTATTTGTGTATTTCTCTCAGTTGTGTTAGGTGATTTATTTCCGCAGTGCATTGTATTTACATATTTTATTTCCGCTGCTATGTAAATTATTAATCTATGACATCTGTATTTCCACTGGGTAATATTTATTCGCACTCTGATATTCTTGTGCTCTGATGTAAATTGTTGTAATAACAATGAAAAGTTCTACTGTTTTTGTGTTTCGATGCATCGTCTTCTCGCACATTCCGAGCTTTTTCGTCTCTTTGGAGACCAGGGGATTTTGTTGCATGATAGTAACTGTTCAAAGGGTTCGGTTTCAGATCGGTTTTATTGTAATATGGTCCGGTTTGGGGTCGGTTCGATTTGAACTCGTATTAAATATGAAGTAAAAGAATTACTTCCATCAGTAATCAATTTACAATTATGTGACGTTTTCACTTAAAGGTTAAAACACACAATGTAATCATGAATATTTCAATTTTACGTCTAATAAAAATTAAATTCCTTTTAGTACATTAACCAAGCATCAACATCAATTACTGCATAAACATAAAGTAAGAAAACTCAAATAAAATTATAACTTGCATTATCCCAAAAAAAATGGAAACTATTATACTGAAACTATAAATTATTCCGTTGTGATAACGATTATTATTAATATAACAACAACATACGCTAAAAATAGAATATACATCATTAAATAAAAAATTAGACAACAATTAGTTATAGTTTTACCATAAGAGTGTTAGTGCAAGTATTCAGTTCGGATTAGTTTAATATGGTTAGGTCAACAGTTCAAAACTGCAGCCAAACCATATCATTGCGGGTCGGTGTGCTTTGGGTATTTGCTTTAGAAAGAGGATTTGGTTTGGTTTTTCACATCGTTTTTACGGTCCGGTCTGGGAGGTTTCCATATTGCGATGCATTTTGTGCCTAGCCCTATCATTATTGTCCTGAGAATACGATTATAACTATTGACACCTATTTAGATTTGTTCAGTATTGTGTGCTTTCAATTAAACAAGAAGAGTTAGTATTTTAAGTTTATTGTCAAACCAACTGTTTGTACTTGGATTTTAAAATTGGTGGTAGTTCTGTACGTGATTCTAGTGTTCATAGCACTTCAGTTAGTAATAGTTCTACTATAGCTATAACGACTCTTCCTATTATTTAAAATATTTGCTAAAAGGAGGTTCTTAATAAACTCTTGTGGATTTTCTTGATTTTTGTTTTAATGGAACTGAGTATTTTAGACAATTTTTAATGATTTATCAAATTAAAAATGGATACGATGTAGTTTATACTGGAAATTCTCCTGAAAGGATTTCAATTATTTGTTCATGGAAGAAAGATGGTTGTGAATTTTATGTTAATGCTTCTTCGGATCCTGGACAACTTTCTCATTTTTTTAATTACGACTTATAAGTTTAATTAGTAAAAAAAATACTTTTCTTTACAATTGTAGTTCTTGTCATAAGAAAGCGCTCTTAGTTCAGTTCGGTAGAACGCGGGTCTCCAAAACCCGATGTCGTAGGTTCAAATCTTACAGAGCATGATTCCATTTATGGAGCTGGTCTTAGGAATGTTAATAAAGTGCACATTTCAAGTATATTTGCAAAATCAATGGTTATCGATCAAATTTGAGATGCTCCAATGAAGAACCCAAAAGATATTATGATAGTGCTTAGAAGAGATTACAACTTTAATCTTTCATATTATTATGCTTATAGCAAAAAGCAGTTGGCTTTGAAAGAAATAGATGGCGATGATGCTATGTCATATAATGATTAAACTAGTGTTTGGAGCCTTTGCAAAATTATAATCTTGGTAGTTATGCAGATATCGAAGTTAATCCTTCAACCAATCAATTTGAAAGGATTTGTGTTGGTTTTAGTGGATGATTAGTTGGATTCAAGTACTGTCGACCATTAATTTTTTTAGATGGAGTTTCTTTAAAGGGACGACCTGGCATATTGTTAGCAGCTACAGCCAAAAATGGTAATCAAGGTACGACTATCATTTTTTGGTAAAGGTGACTAGTTTTTATAGCGATTCTTAACCCTTATTATTATAACAAATAATAATTACAAACAATACATGAGATTGACAAATTACCAACATACTACTATTGGTTTTAAGGTGAACCATCCACCAGTATGACTATAATTTTAATTAAGTTTATTTATATTTTCCATTTTCTATAATAATTTAATTTCAAAATGATATGTTTAAGTAGAATTTCTATATTTACAATTCCATTTATATTTTTAGTTGTTTAATGTGTTTGATTTTATGGTACTTATGTATTTGTTCCAGACAGTATACATACATACAAACATATATATATATATATATATATATACATATATATACATATATAACATTATTGACGGTATTGTTTTATAGTTGTTAAAGCAAAATGCTACTTAAACATATCATTTTAAACACTAGTACATAGTGTAATAATAACAATAACAATAGTATTGAATATTTAACAACATTTATATTTGTTATGAATTTTTTGTTGTTAACTTTTTTTTTATAGATTTATTCCTACTTGCAATGAGTATAGTTTCGCATGAAAATGAAGCTAACTGGTCTTGATTTTTTATCTCATTTAAAAGATATGCTTAAAGAAGATTGTCCTTCAGTTTTTATGTCGGATCGCCAATGGAGTTGGATATTTTTTGGCAAAGTGGACCGACTTCTTTAGTGACTACAGACACTTATTATTATAACAAATAATAATTACACATATTACAGGAAATTGATAAATTACCGACCCACTACATCGGTTTTTAAAGTGGACCATCCACCACTATCCTATATAGGTTACAACACTAGAGCAATATACTATTTCTCAGACTACATAAACTCCACGCAGAGAGAAAATATTACATACTTCATACATTACACATATAGCTATAAAACAATATAGCCAAGTAACATACATAGTACAGTAGCATTATGCTGCACCAAACAAAGCACACTATTCAAAGAACACATGACTTGACTAACTAAATGGGCGTAGACAACAAAGCCTCGCATCCCAAAGCAGTATGGTTTGACTTGAAACCACAACACTCCACCAAAAAGCACGGTAGATGCCTGCCACCGAAGTAGAATGAGCATGACATCTGTGACGACCGCCCATAACCCCCGCACTAAACAAGAGGAATAATGCGCTGAAAGGCGTGCCAGGCTGCTATGGACGATCATCATAGTAAGTGAACACATCGAAACCTGTCGTAGAACTCACAGCGCAAGGATAAAATATAATAGAACATATACAACATGTGATAGTAATGAGGTATCATATAGCAAACTTTTGAAACTCTTTCAACATCCAGAAAGATTATCCAACTGATATCCAAGTTTGTACATTAGGCCTACAACTCTCAAGCAGCTCAAACAGCGGAAACAGAAATACTAGATAGAATAAAACTGGTACGCCGACCTCCTGCTTGTCATCGCTCAGCTTCCTCGTATCACTAAGCTCCATTACCTGTAACCCGCTACTTAGTCTGCCCATCCACAACCGGATGAACAGCCCAAGGTAATAAGAGGAGACATAAAACCTTGAGTCAGACAATAGTCTTAGTGAGCGATAATACAACTAACAAACTTCAACAAGAAAGCATATGAGAATGGGTAAATGAACAACTTATCTACCCACATCACCAGAGAAGAACTCAACCTTATCTTCCCCACATCGGACAGTGATAGCCTTTACACCAAGCATTTCAACCATTCATCCATAGAAACCAGAACACCCATTCAATCATAGGGAACACACATAACATCCAGATTATATAAGTCTCACACAGACAACCCTAATCGAGTTTAACATTCCTCAAGTACCCTCGCCAGAGGCCTAAACCAATATCACTTAAGCACTCAAAGAACATCTCCCTCGACTTTGGATAATCTATGGGAGATAGTACAAACAGAAGCAAACAATCATCCATAACCGACTCTGGCTATCACCGCCAATCCTGCTTCGAAACCATCATTATCGTATGACGGCCAACCTTGCCATATGTCAAGGGCTAATGATAACCCCAGTTCTAGCATGAACTCCATATGCCCAACCTTGGCAATGTCCAACCTTGACACTAGGCCTTTCCCCAACCAGAAAGACCCAGGGTACTCGACCAACAACCGGTCTTTTGGGCCTTTCAACGATACCCATCATACCCCTGCTTTGAGCCTGCTAGAACTTACGACAACGATGACTTCTCGGCCTTCGCATCTCTAATCGTCCAACCTTGACGATATTCCATAGCTCAAGCAACCTTCTCGAGCAGCCATTATCCACCAACTCACGACCTTTGAGTTGTCTCCGCATTCGTTGTTCCACCTTGATCAACGAACACATTCATCACTTCGAGTCTTCCTACTTTAATCACCTCGAAGTTACGTCATCACTAGAAGTGTCCAATCAGAAATTTCCACTAGAAATGCCGACCAGACCTCTTCTGGTACTTCTAGACCGATCAGACCCCCTGGACCATCCAGACCTCCCTTTGCTCCTCCTGGACCAACCAGGACCCTCCTGAGCCGACCAGACTCCCTCCTCAGCCTTCTGGACCGATCAAACCGACCAGCTCCAAGACCCAGTCAAAACCGACCAGAATTGCTCCAGAACGACCAGTCAAAACCGACCAGCATTGCTCCAGAACGACCAATCAAAACCGACCCCGATGCCTCCATTCCAACCAACCAGCTCCCTGACTTGCTCCCCAAGCCATAACGTGACCGACCACCTCAGTCTAGACCCTTCTGGACCGACCAGAGCCATCAGACCGCCTCAACCGACCCGACTAGCTCCAAAACCGACCAGAATGCCACCATTTGAAACCGACCAGAAACACTTCTGCTCCTTCTGGACCGACCAGCTTAAACCGACCAGCTCCAGGACGACCAGAAACCTGCACATCTCCAATTCGACTCCGATTTCGACCAAAACTCGCCAAACGACGAATCCGACGAAACCAGCTTATCCGATTCATCAAAACGCAATCACAAACATGTTATGCAACCAACAATATCATCAATCTAACAATTTCCATCAAAATACATTAATTTCCCAAAACATGATAAGTGAATCATGTGAACATAAAAACGGATCTAACTTGCATAATCTTGAGAAAAATCATAAATTTAACCATTTAAATTATCTAGATCAGATCCTAAGGTGATTCATATATAAAATGGACTTAGCATGGTGTGGATCTAAGGAAAATAACATGGAAATGATGAAATTAACATCCTAAAACCCATATACTTGCATGAATCCGAATGAGAGATGTAAATCACTCACCAATTATCCAAATCTAAGCAAAAGCAATGAAAACGCAATCCGGACAGCGAACACTTCGAATCAAACTCTTCAATCCGATGAATTCGCCCTTGAGACGATGTAGATCTAGCCTCTTATGGTGTAGATCTTCGATTTCCCTCCTTGGATTTTGGAATTTTAATGGTGGAAAGATGTTAGAGGAAGAAGGAGATCAAAGCCTCCCCATAAGAGAATGGAAAATGCCAACCTTTCTACATACCCCTTACCCCCTATTTATAGTCTCCACCCACCCTCTAATGGGCCTTCTCCAAATCAGCCCATTAGCCTTCCAAAACCTGAACAGCCAACTGAAAAACCTTAAAACAGCGATTTCTCCCAAACCGCTGAACCAAATCCTTAATGTAACCACTCTACGGAAAGGGAATCATCAATTCCTTTCCAATGGCACAGGTCTCACCCTCAGATTCGACCTGAGTCAAAAGTTATGCCCAGTACAAGACTGACAGGGGAAAAATGGTCACAAACAAAATCGGTAAAAATTATGGACATGTCACACATCCCCATAAGCAATATATCAAAAGATGAGAATGATCCAACCCTCAGGGAATAAAATAAAAATATTTTACGATCTTCCGATACGTAAAATGCGGGCTGTTACATTCTCCCCCCCTTAAGAATTTCGCCCCCGAAATTCCAAGCAAACACAAGCAACCACAACAATTCCGCATGCCTATCATCCATGTGAAGCCAATTCTATCATCCAAACTAGCAACCATCAAGCCATGCATCCATAGCCTTATCCTAGCATGCGGAATTCTACCACACAACAACAAGATACAATGACACAACGAAGATACGATATCAAAGGGTCCTACCAACGAAGAGTTCTGGATGAGTCGCCCTCATGCTCTCTTCCGTCTCCCATGTATAACCGTCGCCATCTTCACTCCATTGTACCTTGACTAGCTTAACCGTCTTCCTCCTAAGCTGTTTCGTATCATTTCCCACAACACGAAGTGGCCTACGAGGTTTCGCAACTGCGGTCTCGACTTCTAAATCTTCATATTGTTCTGGAGATACCACCACATTCGAGTCGTGCAAAAACTTCCGTAGAAACGACACATGGAAAACATTATGCATACTCGACATCTTCTCGGGTAACTCCAACCTATATGCGAGCTTTCCTATTCGCTCGACTATCGGAAATGGTCCAACAAACCTAGGAGCCAACTTCCCTTTACTTCCGAATCGAACCATATGCTTTAACAGTGAAATCTTCACAAAAACCATATCGCCTACGTCGAATTCTAAATCCTTACGACGCTTATCGGCGTAACTCTTTTGCCGATCTTGGGCCGCTTTCATTCGTTGCCGAACAATTTTGATACAACCCGAGGTTTCTCTAATCATCTCGGGCCCAAGTACCAACTTATCTCCAGTTTCTAACCAACAAGCTGGAGAATTGCACGGACTTCCATACAACGCCTCGTATGGTGCCATCGCAATACTCGACTGGTAGCTATTATTGTACGCAAACTCAACCAGATGCAGATGGTCTTCCCATGATCCTCCGAAGTCTATCACACAAGCCCTCAGGAGATTTTCTAAAACTCGGTTGACTCTCTCGGTCTGACCATCAGTTTGGGGATGATATGCCGTACTTAAGCACAATTCGGTTCCCAAAGCTTCTTGCAAACTTTTCCAAAATCCACTCATGAACAATGGATCCCGGTCACTTACTATACTCTTTGGTACACCATGGAATCGAACTATCCATTTCACATAAAGCTCAGCCAATTTTGACGCTGTCCTAGTCGTCTTGACAAGAATAAATCTCGCACTTTTGGTCAAACGATCCACAATGACCCAAATCCCTTCATTCCCTGCCCTAGTTCTAGGTAGTCCGTCGATAAAATCCATCGATATCTGCTCCCACTTCCACGTAGGAACCTCTAATGGCTGAAGTAAACCACTCGGCTTCTTCTGTTCAGCTTTCACTAACTGACAGTTCATACACTTGGAAATGAATTTTCCAATATCTCTTTTCATCCCTTCCCAGTAGTAGACTCGCTTCATGTCCTGATACATTTTATTACCACCGGGATGAATCGTTAGCTTCGAGTGATGACATTCTCTCAGAACCTCATCCCTCAATCCGTCGACATCAGGAACAACTAATCGTCCTTGCTTTCGAAGCCAGCCTTCTCAATCGACCTCGAACTCCTTATCCTCTGGTTTCAGTTTCTGAATGGACTCGACAAGCTTCGCATCTTTCTTTTGGCCCTCGCCAATCCTTTTGATAAGAGTAGGCCTTATCGACAAGCTTGCCAATATTTCAGGTTCCAACTCACACCTTGGCCTGAAATCGAACCTTGCTAAATACTCGAGGCCCTTCCATTCCGAAAACATCGCTCCCAAACTTGTGTGTCTTCGACTCAATGCATCTGCAACTGCATTGCCTTTGCCAGGAGTATAGGCTATCCCAAAATCATACGATGCCAGAAACTCTAACCATCGTTGCTGCCGAAGATTCAAATCCTTTTGGGAGAAAAGATACTTCAACGACTTGTGATCCGTAAACAACTCGAATCGTACTCCCAACAGGTAATGTATCCACATCTTTAGAGCAAACACAATCGCTGCCAACTCCAAATCATGAGTTGGATAGTTTCTCTCATGTGGCTTTAGCTGTCGACTTGCGTAAGCTACTACTTTATCCTTCTGCATTAGCACTGATCCAAGTCCAGTACCACATGCATCAGTATATACCACCATCTCTTCATTCCCACTTGGAATGGTCAACACAGGTGCACTCGTCAATCTCTCCTTCAAGATTTCGAACGCTTGTTCACACTTCGCATCCCATGCGAACACTTGGTTCTTCTTCATCAATCCTGTTAATGGTGCAACCAACTTAGAGAAATCCTTGATAAACCTTCGGTAATAACCAGCCAATCCAAGGAAACTCCGAACATCCGTTGCATTCTTAGGTCTATCCCAGTCCTGGATTGCTGCAACTTTAGCAGGGTCAACCGCTATACCTTTTCCAGAAACAACATGACCTAAGAACCTCACTTCATCCTTCCAGAAGTGACACTTTGAGAACTTAGCTTTAAGCTGATGCTTTCGCAAGATCTCTAACACAACTCTCAAGTGCGTCTTATGTTCTTCCACATTTCTGGAGTAAACCAGTATATCATCCACGAACACAAGCACAAACTTATTCAACTGATCTCTGAACACTCTATTCATAAGATCCACAAAATACGCTGGCGCGTTAGTCAACCCGAATGGCATCACCAACCACTCGAAAAATCCGGACGGTGTCCTAAAAGCAGTCTTTGGCACACTATCCTTAGCTACTCTCAACTGGTGAAATCCCGTTGCCAAATTCATCTGAGAAAACACTTTGGCTTCGTGAAGCTGATCGAACAAGTCATCAATCCTTGGCAACGGATACTTGTTCTTCTTAGTCACCTTGTTCAGCTCACGATAGTCCACACACAACCTTAACGAGCCATCTGCTTTAGTTTCAAACACGACTGATGCACCCCACTCGGAAACACTCCTCCGAATGAAACCTTTTCCCAAAAGCTCTCTAACTTGCACCTCCAACTCTCGCTGTTCCTTAGGCACCATCCGCCTAAGTGGCATAACAATTGGTCTCGCACCCTCGACCAAATCGATCCTAAACTCGATCTCGCGATGCGGCGGCAACCCTTTGACCTCGTCAAAGACATCTACATACTCATTAGCGATCAGCACTGATGATAGGTCTTCTTGTGGAATCCCAAGCGAATATAGATAACTCACGAAGACCCCGTCTTCGCGCTTACATCTAATCAACACCTTTCGTCCTTCCACATCCCCGACCCTCACCTCTAGCTTCTCGCAATTCACCCTTGCCGCATACTTATTGAGCCAATCCATGCCCAAGATGATCCCATACCCAACGAAGTTAAGAACAAAGAAATCACACATAAAAGAGCAACCATGACTCGATAATACTAGACCACGGCAAATCATGCACAAACTGGACGAACCCCTAACTGGATTAGTCACGATCAATGGTCTATCACAAATCTCGGGTTCCAAACCCAAGCGACACACAAGCTCATTGCAGATGAATGAATGTGATGCTCCAGTATCAAACAACACTCGAACTGAAACACCGTTAACGGAAAAAGTACCTTGCACCATGACACCCTTTCCCTTCTCCTCTGCAGTAGGAGCTCTTGAAGAAGATGGCACAGCATCCAAAGCATATGCCCTAACAATCTGCTTACCCTTAGCTGATTCCGGACAATCTTTCTTCTCATGCCCAGGCTTTCCACACTTGAAGCACTTCTTCTCAGCTTTGGGATTCTTACACTCATTCGAATAATGTCCCTTCTGTTGGCAGTTAAAGCAAACTGCCTCGCTCTTGGGTTTCTTTTGGCCATCCTTTCCTTTCTGTTGTTGCTGCTTCCTCTTTTTATTACCACTCTGCTGTGGTTTCTGAGCTTCCTTGGTTGCAGCGACAACATTTGCTTCCTTGGGAAACAAGCTCTCATGGCGAATAGCTTTTTCCACAATCTTTTCAAATGAATCATCAAGATGGTCCACAAGTGGCTTCCCAATATGTGCATCCAAACCCAAGACAAACTTCTCGTTCTTCTGATAGGGCATATCAATGTATGAACGAGCATATCTAGACAAAGCCTCAAAATCAGAAATATAGTCAAGAACTGATCTGCCATTCTGCTTCAACTCTACGAACTTCTTGAAGAGAACTGACTTTTGAGCAGTGGAGATAAACTTTGCTTCAAACTTAGCTTGGAATTGATCCCATGAAATCTCCTCTTCCGGAGTCTCGAGTATAACAGAATTCCACCATTCCATGGCCCTGCTTTGCAGCTGCCTTGATGCAAGCTTTCTCTTCATTGCATCTTCAATACCCAAGTCTCCAAAGATTCGAACACATGAATCCATCCACCTCTGAACCTCTTCAGCTGGTTCAGTTCCCTTGAATGGTTTCCCTCCTAGAGATATAAAGTCCTTGCACATCTTTGCAAAATCTATTCTAGGAACTCACACCCCTACATCTACCGTGGCCGCCACTGGAGCGGGTACCCTTCGCATAATTGCTTCTGCCATGGCTTCAAACATGGCCGGGTAATCTGGCTCACCACCATTTCCCCCTCCAGTATTAGCTCTCCTAGCAGCGTGCCTTGATGGTCGTCTACTCATTCTAAATCCGAAATTTAGAATAGTTAGCCACTTCCAAGAAAACTGCTAAAAGAATACAACTGCTACTACTATATATGCTAATATATATAGTAACATCCAACTGAAATCTACAAATACGTCCCTCATACGCAATTACGTCTTTGAACTTTGGCCAAAATCGTTGACCAGAGCTCTGATACCAAATGTGACGACCGCCCATAACCCCCGCACTAAACAAGAGGAATAATGCGCTGAAAGGCGTGCCAGGCTGCTATGGACGATCATCATAGTAAGTGAACACATCGAAACCTGTTGTAGAACTCACAGCGCAAGGATAAAATATAATAGAACATATACAACAGGTGATATTAATGAGGTATCATATAGCAAACTTTTGAAACTCTTTCAACATCCAGAAAGATTATCCAACTGATATCCAAGTTTGTACATAAGGCCTCACTACAACTCTCAAGCAGCTCAAACAGCGGAAACAGAAATACTAGATAGAATAAAACTGGTACGCCAGCCTCCTGCTCGTCATCGCTCAGCTTCCTCGTATCACTAAGCTCCATTACCTGTAACCTGCTAGTTAGTCTGCCCATCCACAACCGGATGAACAGCCCAAGGTAATAAGAGGAGACATAAAACCTTGAGTCAGACAGTAGTCTTAGTGAGCGATAATACAGCTAACAAACTTCAACAAGAAAGCATACGAGAATGGGTAAATGAACAACTTATCTACCCACATCACCAGAGAAGAACTCAACCTTATCTTCCCCACATCGGACAGTGATAGCCTTTACATCAAGCATTTCAACCATTCATCCATAGAAACCAGAACACCCGTTCAATCATAGAGAACACACATAACATCCAGATTATATAAGTCTCACACAGACAACCCTAATCGAGTTTAACATTCCTCATGTACCCTCGCCAGAGGCCTAAACCAATATCACTTAAGCACTCAAAGAACATCTCCCTCGGCTTTGGATAATCTATGGAAGATAGTACAAACAGAAGCAAACAATCATCCATAACCGACTCTGGCTATCACCGCCAATCCTGCTTCGAAACCATCATTATCTTATGATGACCAACATTACCATATGTCAAGGGCTAATGATAACCCCAGTTCTAGCATGAACTCCATATGCCCAACCTTGGCAATGTCCAACCTTGACACTAGGCCTTTCCCCAACCAGAAAGACCCAGGGTACTCGACCAACAACCGGTCTTTTGGGCCTTTCAACGATACCCATCATACCCCTGCTTTGAGCCTGCTAGAACTTACGACAACGATGACTTCTCAGCCTTCGCATCTCTAATCGTCCAACCTTGACGATGTTCCATAGCTCAAGCAACCTTCTCGAGCAGCCATTTTCCACCAACTCACGACCTTTGAGTTGTCTCCGCATTCGTTGTTCCACCTTGATCAACGAACACATTCATCACTTCGAGTCTTCCTACTTGAATCACCTCGAAGTTACGTCATCACTAGAAGTGTCCAATCAGAAATTTCCACTAGAAATGCCGACCAGACCCATTCTGGATTGACCAGACCTCTTCCGGTACTTCTAGACCGATCAGACCCCTTGGACCGTCCAGACCTCCCTTTGCTCCTCCTGGACCGACCAGGACCCTCCTGAGCCGACCAGACTCCCTCCTCAGCCTTCTGGACCGATCAAACCGACCAGCTCCAAGACCCAGTCAAAACCGACCAGAATTGCTCCAGAACGACCAGTCAAAACCGACCAGCATTGCTCCAGAACGACCAATCAAAACTGACCCCGATGCCTCCATTCCAACCAACCAGCTCCCTGACTTGCTCCCCAAGCCATAACGTGACCGACCACCTCAGTCCAGACCCTTCTGGACCGACCAGAGCCATCAGACCGCCTCAACCGACCCGACTAGCTCCAAAACCGACCAGAATGCCACCATCTGAAACCGACCAGAAACACTTCTGCTCCTTCTGGACCGACCACCTTAAACCGACCAGCTCTAGGACGACCAGAAACCTGCACATCTCCAATTCGACTCCGATTTCGACCAAAACTTCGCCAAACGACGAATCCGACGAAACCAGCTTATCCGATTCATCCAAACGCAATCACAAATATGTTATGCAACCAACAATATCATCAATCTAACAATTTCCATCAAAACACATAAATTTCCCAAAACATGATAAGTGAATCATATGAACATAAAAACGGATCTAACTTGCATAATCTTGAGAAAAATCATAAAATTAACCATTTAAATTATCTAGATCAGATCCTAAGGTGATTCATATATAAAATGGACTTAGCATGGTGTGGATCTAAGGAAAATAACATGGAAATGATGAAATTAACATCCTAAAACCCATATACTTGCATGAATCCGAATGAGAGATGTAAATCACTCACCAATTATCCAAATCTAAGCAAAAGCAATGAAAACGCAATCCGGACAGCGAACACTTCGAATCAAACTCTTCAATCCGATGAATTCGCCCTTGAGACGATGTAGATCTAGCCTCTTATGGTGTAGATCTTCGATTTCCCTCCTTGGATTTTGGAATTTTAATGGTGGAAAGATGTTAGAGGAAGAAGGAGATCAAAGCCTCCCCATAAGAGAATGGAAAATGCCAACATTTCTCCATACCCCTTACCCCCTATTTATAGTCTCCACCCACCCTCTAATGGGCCTTCTCCAAATCAGCCCATTAGCCTTCCAAAACCTGAACAGCCAACTGAAAAACCTTAAAACAGCGATTTCTCCCAAACCGCTGAACCAAATCCTTAATGTAACCACTCTACGGAAAGGGAAACATCAATTCCTTTCCAATGGCACAGGTCTCACCCTCAGATTCGACCTGAGTCAAAAGTTATGCCCAGTACAAGACTGACAGGGGCAAAATGGTCACAAACAAAATCGGTAAAAATTATGGACATGTCACACATCCCCATAAGCAATATATCAAAAGATGAGAATGATCCAACCCTCAAGGAATAAAATAAAAATATTTTACGATCTTCCGATACGTAAAATGCGGGCTGTTACAACATCTAAACAAAATAACACAACAAGTTTCCAATGCTTCACCAAGGAGAAAAGAGGGTGAACAAATGCCAAAATATTTTCGTTTTAAACGTATATTGTGCTTGGTGAATCTGGTTATCCGCAAAAATCATTTTTGTGACAACTAGGTTAAATCTACTTAAATCACTATTTAATCTTTTTATTTATTATTTACTAGGTCTAACTGTAACACCCCACGTCCATTAATGTCACTCTCAAAAGGGAATGCATTAACTTTCATGGAGTATTGTTGGTGTATATAATAGAATATAACAAGACAGACACATATATTGGTACTTGAAAATTTTAAAACAACTTTTATTGCAGCGGAGAAATAGTTTGATTACAACAACATCATAAACCAACAGTAAAACCAAGTACACTTAATATCCATCTTGACAAATTGTTTTCTGAGTACATAAAGTAAAAAAGCATAACCCCAACATAAGTAGCCATAAAAGAGATGAGATGAACTTTTCTTTCAGCAATCCAAGCACTTCCAAAAGAGAGAGAAAGATCCAAATCAAGCTCTACTAGCACTGGTCCCACCTTGAGAACCATGGGGAGGGGGGAAGGGAAGAAAAGAGGCAAAAACAAAGGGGGTCAGACATAAAGTCTGGCGAGTCCAATAACTTTAACAATATAATTATTAAAGTAATTAGGATAAGGTATAAACTGGTAAAACAAGGAATGACTGTGAAATAAGTGGGCAAGACAAAACAAACAAGAGGAATACTCTGGCGTTAATCTCGCTCCTAATCACTATAGGATAATTACTATACTGCACCACTACTAGTCACCCTAAAAGTTGATCCCGCCTACTAAACATAATAATCATAATGGTAATTCCGTGTACCCCTAGTTGTCTTCAGAGGTGCCGCCTGCCCCTATCTCCACTAGTTGTACCCACTACCCCCATGCGATCGGCTCCCTAACTCGTAGATACACGTGCTGGTCCCATAATGGGGTGTATCACTCCCCAAAGTGGCAACCCGATACCACTAAAGATGCATGGTTTATATCTACATGATGCAACAACGTCTTACCTACCAGCCCGGGCCCACGCACGCACATGACCTCGTTGGACTTGCGTTGCCACCATTAACCCGTTTTGACCTCTTACAATCAAACCCACTAAGCGTGTCCTGTCCTCGGTCTAACTCGAGCTCACAAAGATACTTAATGGGTTACTGGTTTGAAAAGGGTCCCCCAGACTTGACACAAGCTTTCCACCTATGCTTGGTCCCCAATAAGATTTCCACTTAACCCCTTCTTATTCATGTCTTCTTACATGTGTCAATTTGGTTAAGTGTTTCTAATCGTATTTCACATGTCACCCATATCACCCACTTAACCCCCATGTCCCACCAAATGTTTATCTTGGTTAAGTGTTACTTAATTCATTATAACTGTAACCTTGTAAGACCTCCCATATTAGACTACCGTTTGCGGTTGCTGGATTTGCCGGGTGGGTCCGGGCAGTCTTATACCACAAACGAGTCTAACCTCGTGTCTTTACAATTGCTACGCATTTAATTTATGCCTTCGACCTCTCACATTAGACTACCATTTGTGGTTGCTGGATTTGCCGGGCGGGTCCGGGCAATCTTACACCACAAACGAGTCTAACTTCGTGTTTTAGGCGTTTATTATAACAGTTTCACCCCAATATGAATTAATTATCCCTCTTCAAATTTTCAATAATTTCCAAATTAAACTATGTCCATAATTGTCACCTAAATTATGTCCATAATTTTTAGGTATATAAATTATACCAATTAGGGTCTCAAATTAATTATATTCCTTTAAAGTTATTTTATGCCAATTCACAATTTGCATAATTAATATTTTCCCATTGTCCCTATGATATTCGTACGTTTTAATATGATATATGTTAGACTCGCAAATAGTCTAACTCATAAAAATAAAAGAAACATCACAACTTGCATAACACATAAAATAGATCTAACTTGCAAATAGGAATTATAACATAAATTTGCATAGCCAATAACTTGCGTAGGCAATGGAAATATAGCAATGGAAATATAGAACATAAATTTGCATTAACTACCATGGATTTAAATATAGATCTAAACATGAAATTGTGAACTTGCATATATGAATTATGGGTCTCACCTAAACTTGCATATGTGAATATAATTTTCACCTAAAAATGTGAATATATTTTTCACCTAAGCTTGCATATGGATTCCTACAACTTGCATATGAATTTATCACATGTTTCTGCATATAAACTAGCATATGTATATACTTGATTCACATATAAACTTGTTTACAATTCACATACAGACTTGCATAAGATTCGCATTCAAACTAGCATACGATTTAACATCCCAAACTTGCATAAGATTCACATATGAACTTGCATATGTAAAAACGGACTTGCATAAGATTCACATACAAACTAGCATATGATTTAACATCCCAAACTTGCATAAGATTCACATACAAACTAGCATATGATTTAACATCCCAAAATTGCATAAGATTCACATACAAACTAGCATATGATTTACATCCCAAACTTGCATATAAAACGAATCAAGTTAAACATATGTGATTGGACATATGAAACGGATCTACTAATATAAGCTAACAAAACTGTCATAGGTTCACCAACAAACGATAACAAAGTTAAACAACATCACATGATTCAACAGACATGTTCTCATAATCCAATTATAACTCATCACAATTAATTTATTAATTATTTTGTGAAAGAAATTGTACTCACAAAGACAGGTTAAAGAAGAGAGTAATTCGTTCGTCGTTTTGTATTAGAATTCCGATTTGCCAACCCCTAAGCTTTAGGAAGAAGAACTACTCTAGCAGCAGCATGGTGGCCAAGAGACTAATTTAGTTTAGGTTTAGGATTTGAGTCTAAGCGTGCTTTTATAGAAGTTTAAATCAACCTAAGACATTAGATTATCATGGGAGCAATCCCAACCATCCAGACTAGATAGAGTTATCTAGAATTGCCACCTCTGCACTAGTGACTCAACAATAGGTCAGGTAAGACTCAGCAACAAGTCAGGATCATCAAATTTCAGATCTGCCCCGGAGGGTAGGTCGACCCCCTGGTCGACCTGTATAGGGTAGGTCGACCTCCAGGTCGACCTGGCCTTGGGCGGGAGAAATCCCGGCCAGCCCGCTTTCCTGTCTGAATTTTGAAATTTGAATTTTTATCTGAACTGTTTTTATTTATATAAAATTACTGAAACTTCCAAGGGCCATAACTTCCTTGCATGAAGTCCGATTTACGAAAACTTGTACTCTATCCCAAGCAGAATTTCGAGACGAACGTAATGGCGTACCCCATTTCTCTTAATTCTCACTTTAACAATTAAGTATTCTTAAATTCGTTCTTATAATAGTCACATAAAATTCAGGGTGTTACACTAACCATCCTAAATATTATGTTTTATAGAGAGAAATCAATTTAAAACGTCAAAACTATATTATACGAACAAATATAGTTTAGTGAGAGACAACATCACTCACCTTAGCTAAATCAGTCCAAACAAACTCCAATGCGTAGAGCTTGTCAATACGAGTCCAATGCAAGAAACCGCGTCCGAATATGATATTGTACACAAAAGATATAATAATTACAAGTTATGTATTCAAATCGACACAAATAAATCAACATTTAAATTATTTACCAGATCATCACTTGTGCTTTCTTCCCAAATCATACTCTTGCCTCCTTGTGCATATCACATAAGAACCCAAGACCTCCCATGCACTATTTCCGTTGATACGATGATTCAGCTAATGAAATCGAATATAGTTTCCACTGTTGCAAGCTCGAACCATTGGCATCAAAACTAAGTGCTCCACCACCTTTAAGTAGAACACATCCAAGATGATGAGTTATAGGAAACAATCGAGCTCATAAAATGTCTCATTCTTTATTTTCTTCGCCGAGCTTCAAAATACAGTGGGGTTTGGTGCATTTTTCGAAGAGAAAGCCAATGCAGCGTTCCCATAGTCCAATTCCATTCAACCATGCCACGGTATGTAATCTTAGTGATCATCCTAAATTGCTGAACTTGAAAATCAAAACCGAGTCCTCTAAAATTGACATGGAATCAAAGAGGAGATCAATACGATTTTAATGATATTTATCTCATGATTTTACAATGAGTAAATTGATAGGTTTGGAATTTTGATTGAGAAATAGGGGCAACCATGACTTTCACAATGAAACAGTAACAAACGAAAGAGGAAAGTTAATAGTGCATCATCCAATCACATTTTCGGGTAAAGGAAAATTAAGATTATTTATTTTTTTTAATTCAAAATTAAGGCCTAAAAACCCCCGAAGTCAAATCGACATGTGCCGCCAACATCATCTATGTAAAAAAGTCTTCTGAAAACAATGAAGCTAGTCTGGAGGCCTCATTCGATTGTATGTGGAAGTTAGCTTTTCAAACTCAAGTTACAATGTCAGTTTTTTTTTTTACAGAAATTGACATATGCTTAATTTATGCATGGTCAAATGGTACATCCGTTCGTTATGAAACTCGATGGCATGCATCATCTCAACGATACGGTTAATCCTAGAAAGTTGCCCAGAACGATAATTTTACGCATATTTCAAGATGGTTTTGACCTCAAAATCTCCCATTCTCGAAATATAGTGATCCTTATACTTTTTATTCATGCAACGAACAATACGAACTCAATGGAACTAGTTTAAAGTCCTAATTCGATCATTTGTGAAAATTCATGTTTTAAAACCATCAATTGGATAATAAACGATAAGTATTTAAATAAAACAGAAAAATGGGCTAGAGAAACTTGTTGTTAATTTTTTGGGCCTATGGACACGGCTCTTTTTTCGTTTGAAGGAAGCAGTCTTTAACTTTTCGTTCTAAGGAAAAATAATCAAGAAGATTTTTTTTTAATTTTCTTCTTAACTTCATCGCCGATCTTATTCCACCTACTTTCTGGATTCAAGACAAGTGTAACTTTAATTTAGTATTCGATTTCTCCATTATCACTCTATCTTTGTCTTCATTCTTTACAATAGATCTTCATTGGCGATTTCGATCTTCATCAAGTAATTTGCTAAATTCAGGTATGTTGCTTTTATTTCTTTCGATTATTTTTGTTTCATAAAATTGTTGTCGACTAATAAGCACATTTTTGGTCATCTAGGTTATACGGTTTGTCTTCTTCTAGTTTTTGATCTCAATTTTGGATTTATTCCAATGGAAAATTAAGATTTTAATGTTTATTTTTATATATTTTTTACCACTGTTTATAGTTTTATTGCATTCGATCATTCTAGTGAATTTTATTTGTGGTTTGTTAATTTATGTTATATTTATATAGCATTCGTTACTGTAGTATTCATGTTTAGTTTTAATCTTGTCGTGCTATGTTCAATTATCATATGCTTTTTTAATTAATTTATACAGGTTTAATTTAGCAGTAGATTTTATTTTAGTTTCTTATGCCATGTTAATTTGGCATTTACTATTACTGTTTTGTTCATTTAAGTATTATAATTGGATTTATTTATATCTGTAGTTCTGATACTATCAATAATGAAGCAAAAGTTTGCTAGTTATTTTTTAACATAATGAGAATTGTTATTTTATTCGACTTACCACAGTCTCTTCTTTATTTGGTGTTAAGAGTGAAACTTGTGATGTTTGGCCATACCTTCGTCGGTTTTCTATTGAGGTATCTTATGTTCTTAAGAATAAGAATATAATTATCGACACTGATTAAGACTTGCTTAGCATATTGTGTTTTATATTTTTTAAGAAGAGTCAATATTTTAAATTTACTATTAAGGAAAATGTTAGTGCTATGGAAATTGATATTGGTGGTTGTGGTTTGGGTTTTCCAAGTGTACAAAGCACTTTGATTGGTAGTAATTCTAGAACAAATTTTGAGTTACATGCTGATTCATCTCGTTATTTGAAAGATATGTTGAAGAAAGGTTCTCAAAAAACTATTATGGATTTTCTTGGTTTTTGTTTTAATGGTGCTGAGGATTTTAGGGAGTTTCTAATGGCATGTCAAATAAAAACGGTTACGATTTGATTTTTGCTAGAAACTCTTCAAATAGAATTTTAGTTAATTACTATTGGATTAAGGATGGTTGTAAGTTTTATCTTAATGCTTCTTCAGATCCAGGTTTACTCTCTCGGTTTTTTATTAGAATCTACAATTTTGATCATTCATGTGAAGTAGGTCTTAGAGATGTTAATAGAGTTAATATTTCAAATAGATTTGTTAAATCTCTGATGTGGATCTAATTTGAGATGTTCCTATGAATAAGCCAATGGATATTATGAAGGAATTTATAAGATAGTATAATTTCAATCTTCATATTATTATGCTTATAGTGGAAGACTGTTGGCATTGAAAGAGATATATGGGGTAATGCAATGTCATATAATGATTTATGTTGGTATTTAGAGGCATTACAAAAGTAGAATCCTGGTAGTTATGTGTCCGTGGATGTTAATTCTTCAACCAATCAGTTTGTATTGGTTTTGGTGCTTGCTGGTTTGGTTATAAACACTATCGACCATTAATATTTATAGATGCTGCTCGTTTGAAGGGAAGACCTGCAGTTCTGTTAGCTTCTACTTCTAAAAATGGTAACCAAGGTATGAGTTTCATTATACTTTTGTTTTCTTTTTCTTGGTTATTTTTTTAGTTATGATATATGAAACTATCATTGTTCTAAACATTATTTAATTTTAATGCAACAATGCTTACACTAGGGTTTGTTTTCTTTATTTATTATTGGTTCCATTGGAAGTGTTTGAAGTATTAATGTTTAGACAATAAGTTACTAAAAGACAGTTATATAATATATGATATATTCATATATCATTTTGAGTCTAATTCAATTGTGTTTGTCATACATTACTATCATTTAATTCAAGTCTTGATGTTTACTGTGTTTATGTATCTTTGTATTGAGAAGTCATTAATTATTTATTTTGCAGGTTTCTTTCCACTTGCTATGTGTATTGTTTCACATGAAAATGAATCTAACTGGTCTTGGTTTTTTTGTCCTATTTGAAAGAAATGCTAAATGAAGACCGGTCTCTAGTTTTTATGTCTGATCGTCATTGGGGTCTCATTTTAGGTGTTCCCAAAATAATTGCTTCTTTATACTATAACTACCAATTACTTCACATGAAACAAAATATTGGTAGTCTTGTGAAGTCAGTTGAAGGTGATTCTTTTGTTATAGAGTTATAATTTTGTGCTAAAGCTTCTAATATGTATGATTTTGATCGATATCTTTCTAAATTTAAGGATATTGAGGTATGGTTGTAGAAAACTTTTTACAAGATAAACCTTTTGACCATTGGGAAAATTTGTTTTTTGAAGGAAAGAGGTATGGTGAATATTCTTCAAATGTTGCAGAAAGTTTCAACTCTTGGATTTTGGAAGATAGGGTAATGCCTATAACTTCTTGTTTGGATGGTATTCGAGTGAAAATTATAGAGCAAATGGCTAGGCGAAGGGAGGAATGCCATTTGTGGACGACAACTCTTTGTCTTGTTATAGAGGAACACTTGTCTACGTTAGTAGATGATGGCTTTGGTTGGGATGTTTACAAGTATTTAGACTTTCTATTTGAAGTGAAATCTCATAAGTCACATATTGTTGATCTCACAAATCATTTTTGTAGCTATAAACATTGGAGAGTTACTGGTTTTCCATGTGCACATGCAATCAAGTACATTAATAAATCTAGGTTAACAGTTTATGATTTTGTAGAGGAATATTTTACTGTTAGTGCATTCAGGTCTTCGTATGCTTATGCTATCAATCCTATTCCAGATTTTTGTAACAACCCGTATTTTCAATAACCTGTTATAACGTAAATCGAGGCAGAATTTAATTTATAATTCTGAATCAAGGGAAACGGGCTATGCCATTGCGTTCGTCTCGGAAAAATACGCGAAATAGAGTCCGAGTTTTCGAAAATCGGAGTCCGTATGACCCGATTAAGGCCCAACGAAGTTTTCAGAAAATTTCAAAGTAAAAAACAGATTTCAAATTCAAGTTTGAATTTGGAAATTAGGGCAGTTGGGCGCAGGCGGGAAACTTCCCGCCAGACCACCCATGTCGACAGCCCTGTCGACTGGGCAGTCGACATGGTTAGGCCCAAGTCGACAGCCCTGTCGACTTGGGTGTCGACTTGGTTCAGCCGTGCAGTTTTGCCTGGTGCACCATTTTGGGGTTTTGGTTAGGTTTTGGGGCCAGATTCGGTTTTAAGGGCTGAGATTGGAATTAGGGTTTAATCCTAAGGCTAAAACTAATCCTAATCTCTATAAATAAGCCCCTACCTTACCCTAAATCATCATTATTCATTCAAGTAACTAAACTATGGCAAAATCATTCCTCTCATGGCCTCCACTCTCTTCATAAAATTCCTAAGTTATTTCTATGAGAGATTTTCCATGCATACAAGTGTTTTCAAGCTTGTATGAGTGTCATTAGCTTGCATTCAAGTCAAGTTTCCATATTTACATCATAAAGCAAGGGTTTTGATCATTTTTGCTTAAGGGTTTTTCTATTGGAGCTTGCATTTTGGGTTTATTTGATTGCATAAGGGCTTTGTCTCAATCTATATATATTTTTGTGTCTTCATAAGCATGGTAAGCCCTTTTCTACTTTCATATTTAAACTCTAAAGTTAAATGAATGATGCAAGTTTGGTTGATCATTATGATATGCAAGTTTGCCATGATATGCAAGTTTACCATGTCATGTTATGCAAGTTTGATATGTTATGATATGCAAGTTTGCCATGTTATGCTATGCAAGTTTGCCATGTTATGATATGCAAGTTTATCATGTTATGTTATGCAAGTTTGCCATGTTATGATATGCAAGTTTATCATGTTATGTTATGCAAGTTTGATATGCAAGTTTGTCATATGATATGCAAGTTATGTTATGCAAGTTTGGGTTGATCATTTTGTTCATGTTATCATGTTATGCAAGCTTACCTTGAGTATATGAACATAAAGCTTCAAGCTTTATGCTAAAGGTTGCATTTTGGAAACATGTAAGTTATCATATCTCTTATGATAACTTGCATGTGAGGCTAAATGCGAACGTATGGCCATTTCTACATGTCATTTATCACCATGTATCACCAATATGCTAAGTTTGGTTTTATGCATGCTTTTGAGGCCTAAAAATGTAATATGCAAGTATATGAACATATGTACATTTCATATGCCACCATGTTAAACTTGTGGCTTCAACACCTTTATGTCATGATTATGCCAAGTTCCCTCTTTCTATCCTTTATGCGCTATTGCGATATGTAAGCGATGGGATTGCGTTTGGGGTTGGGTAAACTTAAAAGACATAAAAACATAAGATTGGGAATTCACCTATTAAGTTAGGTCTACCCATTGGGAATTTACCTATTAAGTTAGGTCTACCCAAATTCTTGAAAACTTGTAATATGTTTTGGAAACATGATGGACATGACACTTAGAAAATATAAGTGTGACCAACTCGAGGTTGGGTTGAGTTTGTAGCGTAAAACTACCCGGAACCGACCGGCTTAACTAGTTGCTACAAACAATAGGGCCCAATGTGAGAAGTTGGTCATGTTGTACCTTGAACCCGAGGTTAGACCAAATTGTGGTGTAAAGCTACCCGGACCCGCCCGGCTTAACTAGTAACCACAACAAGGTCTAATGTGAGAGGTTAAGGCACATTAATTAATTAATGCCTCATGATTAGGGTTAAGTCGTGGTCCACTTAATACTTAACCAATTTGGGCTTGGTAGATTAATCAGGGTTAAGTCGTGAACTCATCGTTACACTTAACCAAGTTAATCCATGATTAGCAAGAGGGTTAAACCGTACTTAACCCACTAGAAAATCCTAGCAATGGGGGTCCACTCCAGCAGTAATCCCAAGTTTGTATCATTAAGACCCTGGGGACTAGGCTAGGGTGGGGGCACGATTACTGGACTTGAGGTAAGTGACCAAAAACGACGGCAGAGTGGTACGCCGATGTAGTTCCGGACGGAATATGGTCGTGCACGTAGTCCGTATTTGGAGAAGTCAAGCATGGGTACCAGTAGATCTAGACTGTGCATTTATGTTTATGGTGTCCAGGGGTTGACACCCTAGGGCTTGATACACCCGACGGGTGACCCGGCACAGTCTGACTACAATTATGTTTGGGCCGTATTGACACCAACACGTGACGAGTTAGGCTTATAGGGAGCCGATCGACTAGACCATTTGGTTGGACCTCGTATTAGGGTCACTTCATGTTATTGGACCTCGTATTAGGGTCACTTTATGTTATTGGACCTCGTATTAGGGTCACTTCATGTTATTGGACCTCGTATTAGGGTCACTTCATGTTATTGGACCTCGTATTAGGGTCACTTCATGTTATTGGACCTCGTATTAGGGTCACTTCATGTTATTGGACCTCGTATTAGGGTCATTTCATGTTATTGGGTCGAAGCTTGGGCCAAGGGATCAATACTTGTTTATTCAAGTCATGTTAGTTTGCTAGTACACCTGTGGTGCAAAACCTTAAACCTGATTATGCGATGACACCTTTATCTATCATGCCAGTATGTAGTTATCCTTATGTCCATCCCTGCTTCTCATGCCAGTTAACTTTATCAGTTTACATTGATTGTAGTAGGGCTTACTCAGTCTTTTTGACTGACCTATTTTTCTTTCGCCTCTTTTCTTCCGTTTCCCCCCCCCCCCAAGGTTCTCAGGGTGGGAATATTGGAGCTTAGCTTGGATTTCTGATCGCTTGCTTGTGGGATTTTAGCTCATGTACGGTCTTGACATGAAGCTAGCTATGGTTATCACTTATTTTGGGGATAGTACTTATGTATTTCAGTTTTTCAGTGATGTTGTTTTTATCTAGACTTGTGTATTTGGAAAGTTGACATTATGCTGTACCAGACTTGTTTTGAAATAGTTTGAAATCTTCCGCTGATTTACTTATCTTATTTACTCTGTTTACATATATACATATGTTCTTGTTCTGCCTTGATATATCATTATGCATGTTTACCCGATTCAAACGCCCCTCCAAAGTCAGAGTGCTTGCAAGAGCCACCCTGGCGGAGGTGGGGTGTTACATTTGGTATCAGAGCATATGGTTTACGAGAAGGAACAAAAAGGTTTTTAAAACTTTTGGAAAACTATTTTCAAAACCAAGTATAAAGTATTTTCCAAAGAAAAGTCTAGTTTATTTTAAAGGCTATTCCCCAAAAAGCCATTAGCAAAATTCCTTCGTTTTTCTCCATTCTGAATCTGTCTTTTTCTTCGTTTTCAGTATGGCTGATAACTTTGCTATTCCGGAGGGAGTACACGTACCTGTTTGGTATAGGAGACTTTTGGAGGCTAGGGCGACCGAAGCCGGCCCAGCCGATGTTCCTCCTCCTCCTCCTCCTCCGGTAGTTAATGTTCCTCCTCCTCCTGTCGCTGAGGTTCCTCTTCCTCCTCCCCCTCAGCATCCACAAGAGGATTTCGCGGAGATTTGCAAAGACTTTAAGGCGATGGGTTGCAAGAATTTCATTGGAACCGAGACTTATGTAGAGGCAAGGAATTGGTTGAAAGAAACCGAAGATCTTTTCGCCATCTTTGACATAGATGACCGTAGGAAGGTTTTATTGGCAGTGTGGTTGCTAAAGGAAGAAGCTGCACGTTGGTGGGTGGTCACCACCGCTACTAGGCCAATTGAGACTTGGGATGACTTTCGGGGAAAGTTTGGACTAAGGTTCCTATCACTGAAGCAATGGGACATGACTATTAGGGAATACATAGATAAGTTTAATCAACTGGCTCGGGTCGGTTTAGACTTGGTTAACACAGCTCAGAAGAAGGCCCTATACTTTGCTCTAGGATTAAACGAGCCATTACATGGTTTAGCCATGACTCATATACCCTTGGGGGCAACTTTCGAGAGTTTGGTGAATATGGCCCTACTCAATGAAGAGAATAGGAGTGACAAGAAGGAGGTCAAGATGAATGAGTCTCAAAACAAGGAAACGGAGCCCAAAAAGGAAATGAAAAAGGAGGAGAAGTCTGAAGATAAGAAGGAAAAGAAGTGCTTTACTTGTGGAAGCTTGACTCATCTAAACAAGGATTGCAGAAAGAGGAAGGGCACTTGCTTTGACTGTGGATAAATGGGACACTTCACTAGGGACTGCCCGAAGAAGGGAGGGCCTACGTCGGAAGGAACGGTGAATTCCGGGAAGCAAGGCAAGAACTCCAAAAACCGCAAGAACAAGAACAAGAGTCAAGGCAATAAGGGGAACAATAGCAAGGGCAATAACGACAAGAGGAAGTGCCATTATTGCGGTTCAGTTGGGCATCTTATTAAGGATTGTAAGAAGAGGAAAAGGAAGAATGGTGAATGCTTTTTCTGCGGTGAGACTGGACATTTCAGTAGGGATTGCCCGAAGAAGCAAGGGCAAGGCCAGGGTCAGACTCAGCATGCTGGACCTTCAGGAGGGCAAGTTCATGCTCTCAATACCGCTCCAGTACCCGATCGAGGTAGTATTTCTGTTGAGAGCCTTGTATATATTTCTGATTTTCCAGTTCGTACCTTGTTTGATTCTGGTGCATCGCATAGCTTTATTTCATCTGATCTAGTTGAAAGTTTGCACCTAAGTACTAGTCTAGTTAATGATCCCGTGTGTGTGTTTCAAATCCAATTAGGGGTTCCGCCCATTTGTCTATGATCTGCGTGGATTTGAAAATTTCTATCTTGAGTGTAGAATTCTCGTGTGATGCTTATATTCTCGGTTTCATGGGGTATGGGTTGATTTTGGGCATGGATGGGTTGTCCAATTTTGGAGCCATCCTTGATTTTAGAGCATAGGGTTGTGAGGCTCATGACTCGCCTCGGTAATACCATATAAATTTCTTGTAACCCTATGGGTCCCGTCATGTTGTGTTATCTTGAATCCCTCAACTCGTCTATCGATAGTTTGCAATCGGTGAGGGTGGTCCGAGAATATCCTGATATCTTGGGTGAAGTGAAGGGGGTTACCCCTAAACGAGAGATAGATTTCCGCATTTATCTGGTTGATAATGCCAAGATAGTTTCGTGGTCGGTTAGGCACATGGCCCCGCAAGATGAGAGTTAAGAAAGCAAGTCAAGGAGTTGCTTGAGAAGAACTTCATTAGACGAAGTATATCTGAATGGGGAGCGCCTGTAGTATTTACTACCAAGGCAGACGATTCTCTTCGACTTTGTGTTGATTATCGTGAGTTAAACAAAGAGAATAGGCAACCATTGCCAAGGATCGATGATTTGTTTGATCAGCTTGTAGGAACATCTGTTTTCTCTTGATCTTGCTACTGGATTCCATCAGCTCAGAGTAGCTGAGGATAGTATAGGCAAAACTGCGTTCAGAACTCCAGATGGATTCTTAGAATGGCTGGTCATGCCATTCGGTTTGACTAATGCACCCGCCTACTTCGTGGACTTGATGAGTAGGGTGTCTAGGGAGTTCCTGAACGAGTTTGTGGTAGTCTTTGTAGACGATATCCTGACTTTCTTAAAGAACGAGGAAGAACATGCTAGACATCTCAAGGAAGTGATGGATACGCTTAGAGCGCATCAGTTGAAAGCCAAGTCCTCCAAATATCATTTTGGAGAAAAAAGGAGTTAGATTTCTTGGGAACATAGTTTCTAAGCAAGGCTTAGTGGTGGATCCTGCTAAAGTGGTCGCGGTTCAAAACCGAAAAGCTCCGACGAGGACAATTGAAGTAAGAAGTTCTCTCAGTTTAATTAGTTAGTTAGCGTCCCTTGAGCTTAGACCTACCCTTCTGGATCAAGTAGGGACTTCACAGAAAGAAGACCCGCAGTTAGTCGAGATCATGGACAAGTTGATTCGAGGCGAGATGGTAAGTCACCTCGCTATAGATGACAAGGGATGGCTAATACGCGATGAGAGAAAGAAGGTTCTTAAAGATGCACATCACCCGAGGAGGTGGCCGAGTTTGTCCCAAGGTGCATGTTGTGCCAACAGGTTAAAGGCCGAGTCATAGAAGCCCGGTGGGCTATTATATCCATTGGAGGTCCCCACAATGGAAGAGGGAAAAGCGTCACGAAGGATTTCGTGGATGGACTGCCTAGATCAAGAAAGGGAATAAGAGCATGTGGGTCATAGTAGGTAGACTCACAAAGAGTGCTCATTTCACTCCGGTAAAGAGCGAAAGGACTGCATCATAGCTAGCGACAGTTTACTTTCAAGAAATAAAGCGGTTGCACGAGGTTCCCTAAAGTATAGTTAGTAACCATGACTCAATCTTCACTAGCCAGTTTTGGGATAGTCTACGGGAAGTCATGGGCAAGCACTGAATCTAAGTACGGCCTATCATTCGCAGGCGGATGGTTCATTTCGTTCAAGCATGAGTTATAGAAAATCACGTTAGTAAGAGCAATTGGCAAAGAGGGTTGGTATTTTCAAGAAAAGTTCTGCTGCATGGAATACTTTATAGTAAGTAAACGAGATCCAGGATTCACTAGTGAATTTTGGAGAGCTTGCATGAAACCATGAGGTCATAGTTATGTTTAAGCCAAGAATGATAGAAGAGTAAGTGAAAAAGTAAGACGAGAGGCGACAATGAAATGGGTTCCAACTCATATTTGGAAATAAGAGTTAAGAAGCTAAGAAATCATGAGGTAAAAGACGGTCAAAGCACAGTGGAGTTAAACTCAAGGAAACGTGAGTTAGAAGATTGAAGGCTGGATAAGCGCATCATATCTTTTTTTATTATGAGTATATCCTTGATCCTTGTTTTCCTGTGGAGCTTACTCGCATGTTATCTTTTACGTATATCCTCTCGGTCCCATACTCGATCCCATTTCTGTTGTAAACTCCATAAGGGGGGTATGACTCATCGGTTAGTAATGCATGTCAGGGTTTGAAGGGGTCCGTTAGGTTGACTAAACCTTTTGGGCTTTTATAGGATATGGGTTGGGTTAGGAAGGGATTTCTTGTAATCCAAAAGGATTATATCTTGCTTATCTTCCCGATCTCTTTGTAGCATATCTTTCTTTTGCTATCTATATCGTGTTAATCTTGTCATGAGAACCTTAGGTAGAAACCCTTTGGATGAAACATGTGTTTGAAACATGTTATGCTTGATGGTTGCAAGTGGTTGCAAGTGTTTGCAAGTGGTTACTCGTGGATGCATTATACACATTAGGCACTAGATCGGCTCACACACTCCTCATATTGCATATGCATGAGTGTTTACGCTTATTCATGGATGAAAATTTTTGTGTTATCACATGGATGTTGCATATGGATGTATGTTATGTGCACACATATAGATGTTATACATTATGTTAGGAATTGCATACATATGGATTCATTTCACTAACATAATCTGCATTGATGATATTTGCATTAGATAAGTACATATACACACACCTTTGCATATGTTCATACAACATTTAGAATCTTGTAAGGACAATGATTGCTCGTGGATGATGTTTTGAGTAAATGGATGTTGGATGGTAGGATATGTTCTTCCTAACTTGAAGATTTCGGGGACGAAATCCTTTAAGGAGGGGAGAATGTAACAACCCGTATTTTCAATAACCTGTTATAACGTAAATCGAGGCAGAATTTAATTTATAAATCTGAATCAAGGGAAACGGGCTATGCCATTACGTTCGTCTCGGAAAAATACGCGAAATAGAGTCCGAGTTTTCGAAAATCGGAGTCCGTATGACCCGATTAAGGCCCAACGAAGTTTTCAGAAAATTTCAAAGTAAAAACAGATTTCAAATTCAAGTTTGAATTTGGAAATTAGGGCAGTTGGGCGCAGGCGGGAAACTTCCCGCCAGACCACCCATGTCGACAGCCCTGTCGACTGGGCAGTCGACATGGTTAGGCCCAAGTCGACAGCCCTGTCGACTTGGGTGTCGACTTGGTTCAGCCGTGCAGTTTTGCCTGGTGCACCATTTGGGGTTTTGGTTAGGTTTTGGGGCCAGATTCGGTTTTAAGGGCTGAGATTGGAATTAGGGTTTAATCCTAAGGCTAAAACTAATCCTAATCTCTATAAATAAGCCCCTAACCTAACCCTAAATCATCATTATTCATTCAAGTAACTAAACTATGGCAAAATCATTCCTCTCATGGCCTCCAATCTCTTCATAAAATTCCTAAGTTATTTCTATGAGAGATTTTCCATGCATACAAGTGTTTTCAACCTTGTATGAGTGTCATTAGCTTGCATTCAAGTCAAGTTTCCATATTTACATCATAAAGCAAGGGTTTTGATCATTTTTGCTCAAGGGTTTTTCTATTGGAGCTTGCATTTTGGGTTTATTTGATTGCATAAGGGCTTTGTCTCAATCTATATATATTTTTGTGTCTTCATAAGCATGGTAAGCCCTTTTCTACTTTCATATTTAAACTCTAAAGTTAAATGAATGATGCAAGTTTGGTTGATCATTATGATATGCAAGTTTACCATGATATGCAAGTTTACCATGTCATGTTATGCAAGTTTGATATGTTATGATATGCAAGTTTGCCATGTTATGCTATGCAAGTTTGCCATGTTATGATATGCAAGTTTATCATGTTATGTTATGCAAGTTTGCCATGTTATGATATGCAAGTTTATCATGTTATGTTATGCAAGTTTGATATGCAAGTTTGTCATATGATATGCAAGTTATGTTATGCAAGTTTGGGTTGATCATTTTGTTCATGTTATCATGTTATGCAAGCTTACCTTGAGTATATGAACATAAAGCTTCAAGCTTTATGCTAAAGGTTGCATTTTGGCAACATGTAAGTTATCATATCTCTTATGATAACTTGCATGTGAGGCTAAATGCGAACGTATGGCCATTTCTATATGTCATTTATCACCATGTATCACCAATATGCTAAGTTTGGTTTTATGCATGCTTTTGAGGCCTAAAAATGTAATATGCAAGTATATGAACATATGTACATTTCATATGCCACCATGTTAAACTTGTGGCTTTAACACCTTTATGTCATGATTATGCCAAGTTCCCTCTTTCTATCCTTTATGCGCTATTGCGATATGTAAGCGATGGGATTGCGTTTAGGGTTGGGTAAACTTAAAAGACATAAAAACATAAGATTGGGAATTTACCTATTAAGTTAGGTCTACCCATTGGGAATTTACCTATTAAGTTAGGTCTACCCAAATTCTTGAAAACTTGTAATATGTTTTGGAAACATGATGGACATGACACTTAGAAAATATAAGTGTGACCAACTCGAGGTTGGGTTGAGTTTGTAGCGTAAAACTACCCGGAACCGACCGGCTTAACTAGTTGCTACAAACAATAGGGCCCAATGTGAGAAGTTGGTCATGTTGTACCTTGAACCCGAGGTTAGACCAAATTGTGGTGTAAAGCTACCCGGACCCGCCCGGCTTAACTAGTAACCACAACAAGGTCTAATGTGAGAGGTTAAGGCACATTAATTAATTAATGCCTCATGATTAGGGTTAAGTCGTGGTCCACTTAATACTTAACCAATTTGGGCTTGGTAGATTAATCAGGGTTAAGTCGTGAACTCATCGTTACACTTAACCAAGTTAATCCATGATTAGCAAGAGGGTTAAACCGTACTTAACCCACTAGAAAATCCTAGCAATGGGGGTCCACTCCAGCAGTAATCCCAAGTTTGTATCATTAAGACCCTAGGGACTAGGCTAGGGTGGGGGCACGATTACTGGACTTGAGGTAAGTGACCAAAAACGACGGCAGAGTGGTACGCCGATGTAGTTCCGGACGGACTATGGTCGTGCACGTAGTCCGTATTTGGAGAAGTCAAGCATGGGTACCAGTAGATCTAGACTGTGCATTTATGTTTATGGTGTCCAGGGGTTGACACCCTAGGGCTTGATACACCCGACGGGAGACCCGGCACAGTCTGACTACAATTATGTTTGGGCCGTATTGACACCAACACGTGACGAGTTAGGCTTATAGGGAGCCGATCGACTAGACCATTTGGTTGGACCTCGTATTAGGGTCACTTCATGTTATTGGACCTCGTATTAGGGTCACTTCATGTTATTGGACCTCGTATTAGGGTCACTTCATGTTATTGGACCTCGTATTAGGGTCACTTCATGTTATTGGACCTCGTATTAGGGTCATTTCATGTTATTGGGTCGAAGCTTGGGCCAAGGGATCAATACTTGTTTATTCAAGTCATGTTAGTTTGCTAGTACACCTGTGGTGCAAAACCTTAAACCTGATTATGCGATGACACCTTTATCTATCATGCCAGTATGTAGTTATCCTTATGTTCATCCCTGCTTCTCATGCCAGTTAACTTTATCAGTTTACATTGATTGTAGTAGGGCTTACTCAGTCTTTTTGACTGACCTGTTTTTCTTTCGCCTCTTTTCTTCCGTTCCCCCCCCCCATGTTCTCAGGGTGGGAATATTGGAGCTTAGCTTGGATTTCTAATCGCTTGCTTGTGGGATTTTAGCTCATGTACGGTCTTGACATGAAGCTAGCTATGGTTATCACTTATTTTGGGGATTGTACTTATGTATTTCAGTTTTTCAGTGATGTTGTTTTTATCTAGACTTGTGTATTTGGAAAGTTGACATTATGCTGTACCAGACTTGTTTTGAAATAGTTTGAAATCTTCCGCTGTTTTACTTATCTTATTTACTCTGTTTACATATATACATATGTTCTTGTTCTGCCTTGATATATCATTATGCATGTTTACCCGATTCAAACGCCCCTCCAAAGTCAGAGTGCTTGCAAGAGCCACCCTGGCGGAGGTGGGGTGTTACAATTTTGATAAGCCAGTGGTTGTTGAATATGATATTTTGATTAGGCCTCCTAAACAAATTGTTCGTGGTGCAGGAAGACTTCTTACAAAGAGGCGTGGTGGGTTTGGATATTCTCAAAATAAAAGAAACAGATGTAGTCATTGTAATAAAGTTGTCCACAATAAAAGGAACTGTCTTGCCTCTTTTAAAAGTTAAAGAAAAATCATGTTAATTGTTAGTGTAATGGATTAGTTTTTTTATTGTAAAGTTGCTACTGCTGTAAATTGAAGTCAGTGTGTGAATTCTTTGCAAAAGAAAAAGCGAAGTGTTATGTTGCCTGTTTTGTTTAATTTCTAATGTCTGGTTATTTTGTTTTAAGAATATCAAAATGTTTCATGTCTATTACTTTGATGTCAGTTTTTTTTTTTCAATTCAGCTTTTTTTCTTTTCAATTCATGTTATTCTGTTCAATGATAACTGTACTTTAATTGAATGCATGAGTTCAGCATTTCATTATTACCAATTATTTTCAATGCCAACTGTACTTAGCATTTCAGTCGAACGCTAGTTGTAACTAGTATTCCATTATAATTGGTATGCAACTTATCTGAAATACAATTTCAGCATTGAAAACTATAATCAAAATTTCTATTTACCATAATGATACTGAAATTTCACAGCAGAATTTTATTTTCAGATAACGCTAGTTTTACGTAGCATTTCAATATAAACTTTAGTCACCACATCAGAAGTACAAAAAAGCATTTAAATTCAGGTGACAATTACATTTGCATATACTCTTAGTAGTTCGTACAATGAAAACATCAATCCAACAATTACAATACCATTTGAGCAGTTCATACAGTGAGAACAAATTAAAATATTTATAAAATTTGTAAGACTATCTCATACTTTATATCGGTTTAACGGACATTAGTTGTTATCAACAACAGCTTTACTCATCATGCTTGTTATTTGTCTGGTGACCAACTGTATTGCATGTCATTAAGTATATCAAACACTATTGCAACTCTTAGCAATTTGATGGTCTCTTTTGTGTACATCTCCAGCAACTCATCTTTGACCAACTTTTTCTTGTTTTCCATCACATATAAACCACAATCAAGTCTGTTTCAAATGTAGAGATATTAGTTAATATGACAATATAAACTAATGCTAAAATAAGTTAGCATTCTGTACTTTAGAACAGTCATTTTGTATATTTATTCATTCCAGTGCAATTAAACAATACAAATTATATTTTGGCTATCAATTTGCATTTTTAGTTTAGTCTAGAAAGCTTGAAAATTACGTATGCTCATGTAAATAACCATTTGGATTTTGATCATCACACATATTCTCTTATAATTTACAAAATAGAAACAATAATTGGATAAATATACATATCATCTCATATTCGCATATGATGCATGTAAATCAAATGATAATTGAATAATCACTTAATAACAGTCCATCTAATTATTGTCTACTATTTATTAAATATTTATATTTTATTTTCATCTATTGTCTATCATAACATCATAACACATACTGTAACAACCCGAAACTTCGACAGTAAATATTTAAATATCGTGGTTATTTAAATATTTAAAACTTGGGTTTATTGGTTTTATAACCTTGATAAAATCCGCTTATAAACAATAATTAGTGAGAAGAAAACATGTTGATGAAATTTTGTTTACCAAGATAAGTAGATCAAAGAAATATCAATAATGTGTCCGGAAGTTGTTTATCAAATTCTCGACCTTTCATCAACTAAAATTTATCAAAAAGTTTATGACACTCTTGTGCACGCTAACACATATTATATATTAAGTTAGCATGGTTGTTAAACATGAATATATTATTCACGTAAGGGAAAAATAAATTTAAAATGAGAAGCTTGTCATGTAAGCTAAGAGATATAAATTTAAAATGAGAAAAGCTTATCATGTAAGCTAAAAGATATAAATTTAAAATGAGAAGCTTACCATGTAAGCTAAAAGATATAAATTTAAAATGATAAGCTTATCATGTAAGCTAAGAGATATAAATTTAAAATGAGAAGCTTACCATGTAAGCTAAAAGATATAAATTTAAAGTTAGAAGCTTATCATGTAAGCTAAAAGAAAAAAAGAAAAAAAAAAAGATAAGGACACATAACCCTCTTAGGTGTCCATGTGTAAAAATATCTTAGGACACCTAAGTAGGCATGTGTTTTCATCCTAAATCATGCATGAAGATAAGCAGGACAAGTGTCCTAAAACCAAATTACCAAACTTGCCTTGAAAACTACTATATAACGGGTGGAAAGGTTCATTCTTTTTCATGGATTCACAAACATAAAACCAAGATAAGAAAAAGAATAGAGGTTAGGGAGAAGCCTAGAGAATAAATACAAGATCAAGGAACAAGTACGAGGTGAGAAAAATTATTTAAGTTCATGTATTCATTTCATATTTTGAAGAAAAGTTGAGAAATTTATAAATGAATGATTGGACATGAAATCCTGAAAATGACGTTCGGTATTTTAGGCATAACTTTTGCAATTCTTAATGAAATTTCGACTTCTCTATCAATTTGGAAATCTGATTCAAAGGGCTACAACTTTGTCGTCGACCACTTTTTTCTAATTCGGCCGTTTACATACCTAAAAAATGGATGCAAGGTCGGGTAAAGATCAGTCCGAAATGGACATGTTAAAAAAATGCCTCATGATGTTTGATTTTTTATATTAAATTGGTAAATGATTTTGTGGTTTTCTTTTGATAATAATTAAGTAGACAAAGAGAGATTCTTACTGTAAGAAAATTTGGGGTCAAAATCTATATTTATCATAAAGAAACAACGTTAAACATTTTGCCCAAAAACATGCTAAAATCTGATTTTCGGAACTTTTTATAGCACTCCGAAACGCTATCTTTTCTATTAATGAAGCACGAAACCAAGCCAAAACCTTTCTATAGCGCCTAAAAATGCTATAGTAGCTGATTTTAGTCTAAAATCATTGTAAACTACTCAGAACTTGTCATAGAATTTCTAGAAGTGTTGTCTTTTCTCGGAATTGACTATGAAGTATTTTAAAACGAGCAGAACTTTTCATAGCATGACTGAAACGCTGTTATAGATGTTTTGAGTATAAAATCATTGAAAACTATTCCATATCCTCTCAAATTTGGACTTGAGTTTCCTTATAGTGTCATAAACAAACTGATAAAATTGAGGATGTTAAATCAAAGTAAAAGTGAGTCGAAAATTGAGAATAAGGAAGGTTGACGAATTTCGATGTTTCGAGGAAAATAATTGATTACTTGGGAGTGATGATAAGTACTGTATGATGTTCTACGAGACTTTTGCATGAAGATAGCAAGGAATACTATAAATATACTTATTATTTAATTCATTATTATTTCATAAGCTTGTGTTTTAATTTAAAGATGCCCATGACATTAATATACTATATTGATTGCGATCTTTGCTTTGACAAGAAATCAACATATACGACTGATGATTGAGGAAATTTATGTTAATGTTTAATTGAGGTTAACTAAGGTATGATTAGTGTTTTAAACAAGGATTGATTAGTGTTTAACCAAGGTATGATTGGTATATAAACGAAGTATGAGTAGTTTGAATAGTATGTGTTTAAATGAGGTATGATTAGTGCTTGAACAAGGTATAAATAGTGTGTAAATGAGGTATGAATACTGTTCAATAGACACATGAATAGTATGTGAGTAAATGAGGTATGATTAGTGCTTAAAATGAGGTATAAATTGGGTGTGTTTTTGTTTTAACAAAATAATGAATGGTGTTGAACTTAACTATTTCAGTTCATTCTTTGAAGATCTTTCCAAACATATATTAGATAAATATAAAGGTGGTTTGGGAATTGATTATGGAGGAGTTTTGCATAATGAAGATGATCAGTATTTAAAATAAAAGATGCTTGTCTTTTGAAAGAAAGTTCTACAAGAGATATATAGATGACTTTCGAAATAAAAGACTGCAACGTCCTAGGGTGACAGAGAGGATAGTGTCTAGGCTTGGGTTTGGAAAATATAGTTTCCTGCTCTCCCTGGCTATCCCTAACTGATCCGATGGATGGGATGGTTAATTTAAAGTTTAATTTGAAATAATTTGAGTTTAGATATAATTTAGAATTTTATTTAATATTAAAGAAAAGTAATTTAAGATTACTTTTGAGAATCTCTACATGATATAATGAGTATTTTGAAAGCAAATAATGATTTTAAATGTTTTGTAAAGAAGAACTACGTTGGCTTGATCCTTTATCTAATTGCTTACCCAATTAGATAAAGGTACGTAGGCAGTCACAAGTGGTAGTGATGCAGCTGCTATATTAATAAAAATATTTTTCATCACTTGTTATTGCATCTGTGTTGGTGAATCTTTTATGTGTTATCATTTATGTCATGCTAACGTGTTTATCAAGTGTGCAAGAATGAATATCGATGACCATCTCACTAGAGTCGCACAATAGTCGATTTATGGTAATTGAGTTTAATTCGTATTTGAGCCTACCTTGTGAATTAGATGAATATTTATTAAATGGAATTTATTTAAATTATATTCAGTGCATTTAGTGATGTGATTATCAAATATGATGGTAGTTGTCATTGTTTGTTTTTGGACACATGGGTTTTTAGGCTATTTTGACTGGTCCGAAATTCTGGGGAGTCACACATACAGTTAATAAATTGTGAATAAAAGAAGTTATTTATGAATCAGAATCCTATGGTGGACTTTTAGGTTGCTGCAGTATTGGCTTGTTAAATTTCGTGTTCACTTGAAGAGCGCAGTACAACGGAGAGTTGTATGCTGCATTCGGGAAGGATGAATTGCTCCCGAAAAAGAATCTGTTGATTCTCTCCTAATTGGTTGGATCATCGGTGTGATGATTTACTTCACGGGCGAGGTCTCTGGTTCAAGTCCAGGATGGCCCAGCTGCGCCAGGGAAAAGAATAGAAGAAGCATATGACTCTTTCATACATACCTTCTTTTTCCTACATATCCTTGAACAACCATTCAATAAAAAAATTCTGCGAAAAAAACAAAAAAAATTAGTATTGAATTTTACTATTAGAGTTTTTTTTTAAAATTAGACTTCTCTTACAGTAATGATGGCTTACTTATAGCTGGGATTTGATGTCCTTGTTGATCTGGTTTTTCATTTTGTTGAATCCTAATGACTCCACTACATTGTTTCATAATTCAGCACAAGCAAGGTCCAATGGTTTCTGAAATGCAAAAGGAAGAAAATCTTGTCTGAAAAGTCATCTTTTAAAATCTTATGTATTGTTGGTAGGACTAAGTCATTGATCAACGATTGCTGATCATTTGTTATAGCATTCTACATATTCGTATGTATTAGAACATAATATATACTTTTTTAACATTTATAATTGAAAGCTTATACTTACCATCATATTCGTAATGAAGTAATAACTGTGCTCGTACATTTCTTGATTGTAATAATCAGCTGTTTATCCAAAGAAAGAAAGTTATAAGTTTTATTGAATAATTAATTTTTCTACATTTTTAAACCATGGTTTCTAATGCTAGTTTTCACTATCATTTACTAGTTACTGCACTGAATAATGCAAATGATAGTTTAAACTAGCATCTCGGATAATCAAAATACTTATATGCACTCAATAAATACTAATGCTACTTTTAACTCTCATTCTTTATTCAATACATTTACATTCAATTTGGAAGCCTGAATGCAAGTTCTAACTATCATTCTATCATCCTATACACACACGCAATAAAAACTATTAATGCTAGTTTTAATTATCGTTCTCCCATCCTATACATTTATAGGTGTTTAACAAATAATGATGCTACTTCTAGCTTTCATTCCCCCATTCAATTCATATACATACTAAGAATACTGCTCAAAATCCATGAAAAGATGAGTGTTATGTTTACCAATCATTCCCTCATTTTGTGCACTTTATTACTCTCTTTTTTACTGCCAAAATTCTAGTTTGATGTATACCTAACCATTAGTAATCCCCTCAAAAAGAACATGTTCTAGCATTGATTTCACTATAGTGATTCCTCCTTGATTTCCTCCATCTTTTTGGTATGCTATAGTGTTGCAATTGACTACCAATATTTTATAAGTTAGTTTTTTATTCAAATTTATTTAGTTACAAATACAAAGAAAGAAAACAAGTTACAAATCTTACTTCTCATTTTCCTTGAATTTGAAGAAAGTGATAAATTTTTGTTGTTGATCTTCATTCAATAATTCAGGATACAACTTTTTTGTGATATCCTTGCTTTTGTGACCTTTTCTTGTTGGCGAATATCTATCAATATTAATCATCTCTTCATTTTCGGGTGCTTCAGTTTCAGTTTCAGATTCCTCTTCATAATCAGATTCTTCATGTTTTTCTTCTTTTTTTAGTTTTTGGTCACTTCCTTCAGTTTCTTCAACTTTTTTAGCTTCTTCAACCTCTTCAGTTTCTTCAGCTTCTTCATCTTTTTTAGTTTCCTCAACCTCTTCAGCTTTTTCGCAGTGTTCACCTTCTACATTTTCACCTACTCAGCTTGTTCAACTTCTTCATTTTCATCGCCAACAACTTCTCTATTTTCTTTAACTTCTTTATTTTTACTTTCTTCAACTTTAGTTTTCTTTCGTTTATCTTTTTTTTGTTTGTATTATTTCATACTGGATTCCAGATCAAATTTACTCCTTCATTGACGCTTTTTAACCCTCTGAACTAAAGAGCTTGGTTTTTTCACTGGTTTTGCATGCTCTGTCAAGAGTTCATTTTTTTTGTTTGAAATTTTGTGTCGATCCTCTTGTTTTTTTCTTACTGCACCTTCAGCATTTGCTGTGTTACACCAAGATCAAATTTTGGTGGTTTTGCTTCTTGTATTTCTTTTGATACCAACATTGTTATTTTCTTTCTTAGCTCTACCACAAGGCCTTCAACATCCCTTCTTTTCTGTTGTTCAATTTCAAACTCTTTTCTAAATTCTTTAAATTATATTCAAAATCCTTGACATACTACTGAAAAGACTCTACTTGTTTGTTCGTTGTACGTTTCATATTATCTGTTGATTGCATATCCATATTTTCATTGGTTTCAAACTGAAGATTTTTATGTTGGGGCCTTTCTTCAAGAAGAGCTTTTTCATCTTCTGATATGTTTCTCATTTTAACAAAAATCTGTATAATAACATAAGTAAAAATGACTTAGTAACACCTAATAAATTAGCTAATGCTATGCATAATCATCATTCTCCATTTGATTCTATATCTGACTGTCATTCTTTAGAAATAAGTACATTGAGTAGTTTTTAGGCAGAAATGATATGTAACTATCATTTAGAGTATGACTATATTATAATAAAATGACTACTGTCAATATATTCTAAGTTAACATATATTTATCTACATGTATGTATTTATGTGCGTGTGTGTTAAAATATACCTTTCCATCATCCATATTTGCCAAAATATCTCTTGATATAACCTTCTTTAAGCTTGAAATATTCCATCTTCTAAATCTTGGCAATGTAGAATAATAGTTTGGCAATGGGGATATTGAACTAACATGCTCACATAGAAAAACTGTTCATTTTCCTTGTATATATGATATAAGGAATGTATCCCCATGGAAAATATCTTTGGTTATCAGGAAAAAAAGAAGGTGATCATTACAGGAATTAAGAACAGTTTCGAAAAATCGGTTTCATTTTCAGTTTTTTTGGTTTTCAGTACATTGTTTATTTTAGAAATTGTAAGGTCTTTAGTGATGTGCTCTATGGTACCAATTTTTCTTAAAACAAAGTCCTTACATTTTTTTGGAAGCACTTGCAAACTCATTTTAGGTATTGGAAACAAGTTAATTACACACATAGGTAATCCAAAAAGAATTGAAATATTTTCTGCTTTCATTTTTAGAAAAATATTCCCAATTTTGAAAGTTTGTTCCTCAATAGAAAATGTTTCAACTATATCATTTTAGGTTGTAGATGATTTAGTGAAAAGCAGAAATGGTTATAATTTGTTTGAAAGAGACATGAACAAACTTTTCAAATGGGGTTTGGAACAAAAAATTAAACCGATTTACAAGATCACCACCTTTTCAGATTATTTTATGGAAATTTTTTATCATAGGCAGCAGGCTACAACGATATTGAATTTTTTGTCTTGAGACGATTTTTTTGCTTTTTTAGTTGTTGTTGCTGCCTTCGTTTTCTTCATTCCTTTCACTATTGATTCCTACACAATATTTTTTTGAATGAATCGTTCTATATGTAAATAATTTTAATGCTATTTACATCTATCACTAGTAAACAAGTATATGATATATGAAACTATCATTTCAATGTCATGTACATATATTTAGTAAACAATTATATGATATGTGAAACTATCATTCCAAATGTCATTTACATCTACCATTAGCATCCAGGTATATGATATATGAAATTATCATTTCAATTCACTTATCTACCATTAGCATCCAAGTATGATAATTAAAACTATCATTTCAAATGTCATTTACATGTATCATTAGTAAACAAGTATATGATATATGAAACTATCATTTCAAATGTCATGTATATATCATTAGTAAACAATTATATGATATATGAAACTATCATTCCAAAATGTCATTTACATATACCATTGGCATCTAGGTATATAATATATGAAATTATCATTCCAATTCATTTACGTCTACCATTAGCATTCGGGTATATGATAACTTAAACTATTATTTCAAATGTCATTTACATGTATCATTAGTAAACAAGTATATGATATATGAAATTATCATTTCAAAAGTCATTTACATCTATCACCAATAAACAATTATATGATATATGAAACTATCATTCCAAATGTCATTTACATCTATCATTAGTACCAAAGTATATGATAAGTGAATATATCATTTCAAATGTCATTTACATCTGTCATCACTACACAAATATATGATATATGAAACTATCATTCCAAATGTCATTTACATCTATCATTAGTACCCAAGTATATGATATGTGAAACTATCATTCCATATGTCATTTAGAACTGCCATTAGCACCCTAATATATAATAAGTGAAACTATCATTCGAAATATCATTTACATCTATCATTAGCACCCTAACATATGATAAGTGAAACTACCATTTCTAATGCCTTATATTCTACCTTAATTGTGCTTTGTGCTTACGATTCTACCTTAGGTTTAATTTGGATTTCCTTTACATCCCTTAAGCATGCGCTTAGGTCTTAGTTTGGCCATCCTTCACATCTCATATGTACCCGCTTAGGCTTGAGTCCAACCGTCCTTTGCATTCATTTAGTTTGTTTGGTTATTCAACATGTTTTGGGTATAAATTGGTTTTCAAAAGTACCCGATTAGGCTTGAGTCCAGCCATCCTTAGCGTCTCATAAGTACCCGCTTAGGCATGAGTCCGGTCGTCCATTACATTCGTTTAGTTTGTTTGGTTAATCAATATGTTTTGGGTATAGATTGGTTTTTAAAGGTACCCATTTAGGGTCGAGTCTAACCATCCTTTATGTTTAGTAAGTACCCGCTTAGGCTTGAGTCTGACCGTCTTTTGCCTCCGTTTATAGTTTTTTCAATTAATCATTATGTTTTGGGTATAGGCTGGTTTTTAAAGGTATCGCTTAGGCTTGAGTCTGGCCGTCCTTTGCGTCTCATAAGTACCGTTTAGGCTTGAGTCTGGTCATCCTTTTCATTCATTTAGTTTGTTCGGTTAACCGATAGGTTTTAGGTATAAATTGGTTTTCAAAGGTACCTGCTTAGACTTGAGTCTGACCAACCTTTTTGTCTGATAAGTACCCGTAGAGGCATGAGTACAGCCGTTCTTTGCATTTGTTAAGTTTGTTTGGTTAATCAGTATGTTCTGGGTGTAGATTGGTTTCCGGAGGTACCCTATTAGGCTTGAGTCTAGTCGTCCTTTGCGTCTCATAAGTACCGCTTAGTCTTGAGTCTGACAGACCTTTGCATTCATTTAGTTTGTTCGGTTAATTAGTATGTTTTGGGTATATATTGCTTTTCAAAAGGACCCGATTAGGCTTGAGTCCGACAATCCTTTGCGTCTCGTAAGTACCCGCTTATGCTTGAGTCTGGTCGTCCTTTGCATTCATTTAGTTCGTTCGGTCAGCCAAGATATGTTTTGGGTATAGATTAGTTTCCAAAGGTGCTCGCTTAGGCTTGAGTCTGGTCGTCCTTTGTGTCTTATAAGTACTCGCTTAGACTTGAGTCCGACCATCATTTGCATTCCTTTAGTTTGTTCGGTTAATCAATATGTTTTGGGTATAGATTGGTTTTCAAGAGTACCCGATTAGGCTTGAGTCTGGTCGTCCTTTGCGTCCCATAAGTGCCCTCTTAGGCTTGAGTTCGGCCATCCTTTGCATTCGTTTACTTTGTTCGGTTAATCAGTATGTTTTGGATATAGATTGGTTTTCAAAGATACCCGATTAGGCTTGAGGTCGGCCATCTTTAGCGTCTCTTAAGCACCCGCTTACGCTTGAGTCGGATCTTCCTCTGCATTCGTTTAGTTTGTTCGGTTAATCAATGTGTTTTGGGCCTAGATTGGTTTTCAATGGTACCCGCTTAGGCTTGAGTCTGGTTGTCCTTTGCGTCTCGTAAGTACCCTCTTAAGCTTGAGTCCAACCGTCTTTTGCATTCGTTTAGTTTATTCGGTTAATCAATATGTTTTGGGTATAGATTTGTTTTCAAAGGTACCCTCTTAGCCTTAAGTTCGTAGATCCTTTGCGTCTCGTAAGTACCCTCTTAGGCTTGAGGTCGGCCTTCCTTTGCATTCATTTAGTTTGTTCGATTAATCAGTATGCTTTGGATATTGATTGGTTTTCGAAGGTGCCCGATTAGGCTTGACTCCGGTCGCCCTTAGGTCTCATAAGTACTCGCTTAGGCTTGAGTCCGGCTGTCTTTTGCATTCGTTTAGTTTGTTCGGTTAATCGATACGTTTTGGGAATAGATTGGTTTTTAGAGGTACCTGATTAGGCTTGAGTATGGTTGTCCTTTGCGTCTTGTAAGTACTCGCTTAGGCTTAAGTCTGGTTATCCTTTGCATTCATTTAGTTTGTTCAGTTAATTAGTATGTTTTGGGTATGAATTGGTTTTCAAAGGTACCCGCTTCGCCTTGAATTCGGTCATCCTTTGCATATCGTAAGTACCCGCTTAGGCTTGAGTCTGGTCATCCTTTGCATCCGTTTAGTTTGTTTGGTTAATTAGTATGTTTTGGGTATATATTGGTTTTCAAAGATACCCGCTTAGGCTTGAGTCCGACCATATTTTGCATCTCATAAGTACCCGCTTAGGCTTGATGTCAGCTATCCTTTGCATTCGTTTAGTTGTTTGGTTAATCGGTATGTTTTGGGTATAGATAGGTTTTCAAAGGTACCCGATTAGGCTTGAGTCCGACCGTCCTTTGCGCGTCATAAGTACTAGCTTAGGCTTGAGTCTATCCATCCTTTGCGCCTCATAAGTACCTGCTTAGGCTAGAGTTCGGCCGTCCTTTGCATCATTTTGTTTGTTTAATTAACCGATATATTTTGGGTATAGATTGGTTTTCAATGGTACCCGCTTAGGCTTGAGTCCTGCCGCCCTTTGCGCTTCATAATTACCCGCTTAGGCTTAAGGTCGACCGTCCTTTTCTTTCTTTTAGTTTCTTCGGATAACCAAAATTAATGCTAATGTAACCTACATTTTCTAAATATATTTCATTCATGCAGCTAAAATTAATGCTAACGTAAGCTATCATTTTGTAAATAAATTTCATACATGCAGAAAAATTGATGCTACTGTTACTTATCATTTTCTAAATAAATTTCATACATGCAACCAAAACTAATGCTAACATAAACTAGCATTTTCTAAATAAATTTTGTACATCCAGCTAGAATTAATGATAATGTAACCAAGCGTTTTGTAAATAATTCTCATACATGCAACCAAAATTAATGCTAATGTATCCCAGATTTTTTTAATAACTTTCATATATGCAACAAAAATGAATGCTAACATAACCTGTCATTTTCTAAATAACTTTCATACTTGCAGCAAAAACTAATGCTTATGTAACCTATCATTTTCTAAGTAAATTTCATACATGCAGCCAAAATTATTGCTAACGTAACCTATCGTTCTCTAAATAACTTTCATACTTGCAGCAAAAATTAATGCTAATGTAACCTATCATGTTCTAAATAAATTTCATACATGCAGCCAAAATTAATACTAAGTTAACCTATCATTTTCTAAATAAATTTCATACAAGAAGAGAAATTAATGCTAATGTAACCTATCATTTTCTAATAAATTTCATACATGCAGCCAAAATTAATGCTAACATAACCTAGAATTTTCTAAATAAATTTCATAAATTACGGCTAATGTAACCTAGCATTTTCTAAATAATTTGCATACATGCAGCAGAACTTAATGCTAATGCTAAGTCAAGAGATCATTCAAGGGCTCAGTCATAGGCTCGGTCATGAGCTCGGTCATGGGCTCGGTCAAGGGCTCGATCATTGGCTCGGTCAAGGGCTCATGGGATCGGTCATGGGCTCGGGCAAGGGCTTGGTCATGGAAAATATATATTATGCTAATATAGTTTAGCATTTGTACTTAGTCAAGGGCTCATGTGCTTAGTTATATGCTTCATAAATATAATGCTAATATAATTTAGCATTTGTTTTAAGTTAGTCTACATTAATTTAATCAATGAAAATATGCAAAAAAATAAGCTACTACTAATATGATATATCATTTTTTTTCTTCCAAAAAGTTGATGCTATAGTAAAAACAGTACTATTATTTAGCATTTCTACAACAAATTATACTATAATCGAATGCTAATTTAATCTAGCATTTTTGTTTCTTCCATAAGGTTGATTCTATGGTAAAAATGATACTCTTAACTAGCATTTCTACAACTAATTATAATACACTATTAATTTAACCTAGGATTTTTACAATTTCTAAAAATTCAAATTGCTAATGTATTTTAGCATCTGTGTTATGCTACTCTAAATACAATGCTAACCTAATATAGCATTGTTTTATTGCTATAAACCAGGTTTCTACCGTCCAATGCTAAATTAATCTAGCATTTTCTAAATATTTCTGTTTGTTTTCCCCAATTAACCAATATGAAATTTAAAACTGCAGTTGTGGTTACTATATACATTAAATTTAAGCATTTGTATCAAAATTCGTATAAATATTTTGGTACCTGATCTCATTTTCTTTTCTCCATTTCAGTTATCTTTTTTGCCTTTGTGGCTGCTTGTGACAACTTTGATGAAACAAGCCGAGTTTCACAATCATCTACAATTTATCATTACACAATAACAAATTTCAAACAATGTGACATATTCAACTATAATTACGTCATGCTATATTTGTCTATCATTTTTTTCCATATGTTGAAATTACTTATCATTCCATAGCTATCCATCTAACTTTTATTTGCCATTTTCCAAACACTGAATGCTATGTTTGTATATCGTTAACCATTCCCCATAGAGCACACAACAAAACAAATTGACATTTTCAACTATATACTTATGACATGCTGTATTTGTTTATTTTTTAAATGTTATAGGTACTTATCATTCTACAACTATGCATACAATATTTATGTATGATGCATGCAACTAATAAGATGATATATTGAACTATCATATTAAGATTATAGTTCACATAAAAAATATCGATCTAATGTTACACTTTTGATTTTCTTTTCCTACTGATTATTTCATCACACAGCTTTTGTTGCTTTACTTCGTCTTGTTATTTGGTCTCAACTGTGATTAATCTTCTCGGTTTTCTTCTTTTCTCCTGAATATTAGTCAAATCAGTTTTGATGTTCGTGGAGAAGACCTAGTTCGTGGAGAAGCCCTAGTTTTGGAGAAATTTGATTCTTCAGGTTTTTGTGTAGAATTTGTGAAGTTGGTGAATTCTCTTCCACTGCTGGGTTGTGTGAGAAATCTCTAGTTTATGATAACTGAAGAATTTTAGAGCGAGATTAGGCTGCCATTGTTTGTTAAAGATCGAAAAAATAGTTTTGCAGAGGAAAAAATGAAGTGGCACGATGGAGAAATTAGCTGCTTTTTCTAGTAACGAAACTTAAAAGTTAACGTCCGTTAAACTTAAATTTTATCAAACGTTTTTATTTAAACTAATTTTCTATATATAAAATATTTAAATATCCAATTGTTAAAATATAATTCACTACAAATTCATTTATATTGCTTAGTTTCTATATAATGTTTATAATCTTGTATGTTTGAGTCATATAATTATAGTTTTTTATGTTTGAAACAGTGTCAGGTTATCTATATTCAAGAATATGACATTTTGTTAATTGATAGTAATATTTAAATATGTTATGCTAGTTGTATATAGCATTATGCCTCTGAATATTTGAATATTTGTATTTTATAATGATTACAACAATTATGGCTGTGTATATATTAATTAAAGCATATTGTTCATGGATGGTAATAATTAAAGAACTTTTTAAATAATGATAGTATCATGTATCATTTTGGTATAATACAATGTTGGGGAACACTATTGGTATTACTGTAGATTATTTTGAAATCAATGCACGCAAGAAACCTGCAATATATAATTTTAACAGTATTGTAGTGCAAACAAAACAACAATATTACAATTTAATGATGAAAGAATTACTATCAACCAATATGAAAATACAAATGATGTTACCAATATACACATTCTGACAGGCCAAACCTTTACGTAAGTCTTATACGACTTTTAGAACGATAGTAGGGAAATTTGTAAGAGACTAAGAAGTTAACTTCGTTTGTACATCAAATAAAATTGTAAATAAAACTCAATATTCTTTACTCTACTATAGTTTTGCTTTGTTACTGTTTTTTGCTTTGTTGAGGATCTGAAACACTGTTTTTGCTTTGAAGTGGTAAATTTCGTGCTTTTCATACTTCTTTGGCAACTTTCCACTATCAAGTATCTTAATGTTCTTCATTACGGTCCATGTACAATCATTCATATAAATGTAATTGAAGCACTTGGTAATAATTAATTATTTAGCTATCATAAAGACAATTTAAAAAATAGTTGATCATTTTACATACGAGCTTGTTTCTTTTAGTGGGCATGGTACCTGTTTTATTCCTTTTCTCCTAACACTTTTATTGATGATTTGGTTTTCTGCCAATTTTTCTTGGAATAATTTTTCAATCTTCTTTTTCTAAATAAGAAGAAAATAATTTTAATTATGATAGTTCATTATAGCATTTTTATTTCATGTATATCATGGTGGATATGTTATACTAATTTTACTTAACAGAGCAAGAGCTTGCCTATAACTAGGATTTGACATCTTTGTAGATCTACTTCATGGTTTATTTGAATCATAATGTAACCCATACAATATGACATAATCTAATGTCGAAAGTGTCCACTAGTTAATATAATGTAATGGAAAGAAAATAATTTCTGCATTTTCATTCAAAACAATTGTTTCTATTGTAATACGAACTAGATGTTCTATCACATTGTCTAAATCACAGATGATAACATTCTGCATATTATGAATTGTTAGCATGTTTTGTTTAAAACGCAACCATATTGTACAAAAGCTTAGAAATGCCATCATTATTGTATTGAAGATATAATTATGCTCGCTTGAATAAACCGGTATATAATCTTATTGATCAAAAATTAAAATTATTATACATATATTAGTGGTTTTAAACCAAAATAATAAATTTATATATCATCTTGAACATATCTTTCTATCTTTAGTTTTCCTGTTTATCCAATATGACTATTAGCGTAACAATCCAAGATTTTTGATCAAATTTAGATCAGGTTTTGAATCAATATATGAATGTAAATTGGTTTTATTATGGATTGGGTTAATGGATGGTCATTTAAATTTTTCAAATTTAATGGTAAAATACTGGTAGTGATATATCAACTTTTGTTATAACAAAATTTCCAAGTACGTGTTAATAAATCCCTTGTAAACATGATCTTTTCGGTTAAAAATATAATTTTAAAATATAGTTGTTGCTACCAAATCTAACTTCGAGACTGTCTTCCAATGAAGGGGTGTCGGGAGAATACAAGCATGGAAAAGCACTCCGAAAGCAAAGAGCCAAGCAATAAATAGAACCAAAAGGCAGAGAGAATGATTTGAAAGCAGCAAAAACCGACACCCTCCCTGAGGGGAGATACTCCAGGTCCATAGATTACCGACAAGGCAAGTTCGATAGGATCCTTCCGATAGAACTCATCTGGCATGAAGACCCATGACAAAAGGCCCAGTAAATCAGAAAATAAGAAAGAAGAAGACTTAAGCTCCACTGCTCAAAACCCTGAGGGGCTATCAGTGTTAACTTGCTCAACGCTAATACTCCGGGAGGTATTAAAGACACCAAACCAGAAATACGCAAGAGTCGTCCGGAACCTGTTTCCGAAAACAACTGTCACAACATAGCCGGAAGTCACATTCCGGAAGACCAGACCAACCCTGTAGCCCCATCGGAAAGCTAACCAGGACCCAAGTGGTGATATAGGCTACTCGTACTAATCTACCTAATACAGAAACCAATAGCGGTTTCAAATTGGCAACCCTCTACATACACCGTGAGGACAAGCTCCTCTAAGTATCCACAAAAAGGCTGGAAGTCTACGTCCGAAAGCTTACGTCTGGAAGCCTACGTTCATCAGCTGCTACAGGAAGTTCAAATGTCATCCGAAAGCCACCTCATCAACAAGTCCTAATCTGTCCCGAAAGAGCCCGATTTGTCGGGACTCCCACTATGAAGACTATAATTTAAACCGCAGGGGCGGCCGAAAGCTAAACATATGAGGTCAAAGAAGAAGCGGCCAATGAAGGCCCGTGCAAGCCTAATAACCCGGCAGCAGAAGGGGCTCCAAATCCTCTATAAATAAGACCATAGGGTTCACACTAAGGGGAATTTTAAAATTTTCAGATTCTCTATATTAAGGAGGATTCTAATTCAAAAATTAACTAGAGACTCTAGCTCGAATTCTTGTATCCATCCTCTTTAAACCCTAGCATGAGAAATACATTGATAATATTTCCTCGATCCTGTTTTGTATGAAAAGCGAAGAGATTAATAAAGAGCAAATCTACTTCTATGTTGTTGTTTGTGAGTTTATCATGATTTTCCTTAGTTAATTCTGTTATAATTTACTGTTTGCTACCTATGCATGTGCGGATTTTTTCCAAGTCTCTACCGATGACCGAGAGAGCTTCCCCTGCTATTCACTTAATCCTCCTAGCAAACCTAAGTCCACTTTGTAGAATTCAACCTCTCTGTGAGATCGATCTGGATACGCAGAGACATTACCTGACTCGAAACCGCGTAGAGAAAACAACCTAACTCTCCCTTATATTTCTCTTCCCCAACCTAGTTATCGATGTTAACGAAAAATATCGTTAACATTTTGGTGCTAGAAGGAGGTCCTGAACCTCTGATCCTTTGGTTGACCCTACCACATATCAACCTGCGTTGTTCCGTCCCAGATTGAACTAAGACCTTGAAGAGGCAAACATTGCGAGTAAAAGATCTCCACCAATTACTAATGGATTTCCCATGGTGGGGCGAGTATTGGCGATACGTCGGTGATCGAAAGGTTCAAGTTAAAGACACTGTGTATTCAAGTGAGCATTAATCCCCTCCACTTAGGACCAGCTCCAATTTTCGCCCTGAATCAGCCCTCTAGGGATGAATATAACTCCTTTCTCCGCATTAAATAAACCATCCTAACACAGGCCAAAGGAACCATATTCGAACAGAAGATTAAGAAAACCCCTATCCCTCTCACCAATAAAAGGGCTGAAAAAGATTTAGCCCCGTACCGAAAGGCGGTTAAAAGAAAGTTTAGAAACGAGGAAGAAACAACAAAATCAAGTGGTAAAAAGGCTAGAATTTAACAATGAAAGAAAGCTTTCGAGTCCAGACTTCCAAAAGACTGTAAGCTCACAACGTCAATTGAAGGCATCTACTTCCTCACTAGACATGAGTTAAACTTTTGGCCATCGTTAAAGAAGAAACCCACAAACTAAGCTAAAAGGGTGGGGCCATATTGCTACTACCATATGGTGAATGGACACGAAACCAACCATTGCAGAGTCTTAGAGGGGATGATCATTAACTTCTTAGGTCAAGGAAAATTACAAAGATATGTAAAGAAAGCATAGGAAATTGCATTGGTAATGTTTTCTAGTAAAGGAAAAGGATCTCTGCTTGATTGCGAAAGAAAGGGTCCACGCAAACGCAAGATGACCAAGGACAGGTCATGCCATAAATGGATAAAAGAAAAGAAAAAACCCTCATCAACACCAAACTTAGTCAGAACAAGGTGGCCCCCGAAGGGGGTGGTGTGTCAGTCTTTCTCCATGCCCAAATCAAAGGGGCCTAGGTTAAAGAAACAAAAGCGTAAGTCACTGTTTCACACCAGCAATGGTCGTGGCGGTGAATCTAACTTAGCATGCCCTGCCTCTGTTCGCAAAAGAGTACGCCCTGCCTCCACTAGAACTAAGCACATCCTACCTCTGCTCGCAGAAGAGCATGTCCTATCTCTGCTTGTGTTCCGCGTTACCCGCATAAGGGAGCGAAAACCCCTATCATCGCCTATGATGGTCTGGATAGGGCACACCTCAGAGGGGGGTCGTGTGTAAGCCTCTATCAGTACCTACGATGGTCAGTATAGCGCGTCAAAAGAGTAAACCTTAGTTCTATGCCTACGATGGCCCCGTCTAAGTTTCTAAGACCTTATTGCTACCTACAATGGTCAGGATAAGGCACCTCCTGGTGGGAGGACGGTAAGTCCTTGGGCCCTGCTCGTGGATAAGCTAACCAAGTGCACCTAATGCACATGCCCATAGAGTGGCCAATAAAGCACGTACACCCTCTACTTTGACATTGAAAGCCCAGGGAGTGACTTAGGGAGCACGTACAACCTCTGCTTCGCAAATCAATGATCGAAAGGGTTTATGGTATTTAACTTTAAATACCTGAATCTGGGTGGATTCAGCTCTTCAAAAATGACCGAAAGGGTTTCCGGTCTTCAACCTTAAATACCCGAATCTAGGTGGATTCGGCTCTTCAAAAATGACTGAAAGGGTTTCCGGTCCTTAACTTTAAATACCGGAGTCTGGGTGGATTCAACACTTCATAAATGACGGAAGGGATTCTGGTCTTCGAACTTTAAGCATCCTGATCTAGGTTGATTCGACTCATCACAAACGCCGGAAGATGGTTCCCGGTCTTATACCAAAGTCTGAATATGGATAACCATGAATTAAAATAGATTTGAAAGATGATAATTCACCAACAGTAAAGTTCTAAAATAATTATCTTGAATTGGAACCACCCCCAGATGAATTCACAAGAGTAGGGTTATTCTCCCCTTATCCAGGGAAGCTTTTAAGCCATTTATATAAAAGCACTTACTATTCACGTTTCTGTATCAACAGCCATTTTACAAATAAACGTTGACAATATGCAATTTCATTCACAAAATCATGTTCTCACTGACTCAAATAAGGATATAGTTACATATTGCAATTACAAAATATCATAACGTAACTAGATCCTCTTCGTCCTCAAGCAAAGGAGGGTCAATGGCATGGCGAAGTACGATGCCTAGTAACTTGTTAAATTTTCGCATCTTCCTGCTTGACTCGTCTAAATGATCGGAAGGTTTGATCTGAAGTTTTAAGGCTCTGTTGCAAGCCCTATACATTGCCTTGAGGGGCTTATTTTCCTTTTTCAATTCAAAAACATTTATACGCAAGTCATGATTCGCTTCTTGTAAATGTCTAATTTGGTCGGCATACCTAATGACACGATCGTGAGAATCCTTAATTAACTTAGTATCATAGATTCCTTTCATCTCAGCTACCACTCGTTTGCACCATTGAGAAACAATCGATTCCCTTAACCTCGGAGGAGGGTTATTCAAGTAATAACACCTCTGAGGAATGAGGGCCTTATGAGCTATCGCAACGCTAGGAGGTGAAGACCCCGTCATTATAGGGATATTCTTGAAACAATGTTCCCATGTCTCACACATTGTAGTCATATTGTTTAGGTCATTCTCCAAGTCGACGACATGCTAACATAAGCTCCTTAGCTCATCCTCAAACTCGATATAGGGTGTTGTTTTTATATATGTCCTCATTCAAAAATAGTCCTGTCCTTTTCTCCCAACAATTCTTTCAAGGCATTGGTTCTTTCGTTCAAATACTTTATGGTTAAGCTCTGATGAAAAATCTGCCTTCCTTGAGACATTGAAGTTTGTCCTTTCAACAAGGGCGCTTCACCTTGAGGTGGCGAATCTTCACGAGGGCCTACCTACTTGCAAAAACAAAGAAAGACGACCCTGGTTATGTCCTTTTCGATCTCTAAAAAGGAAAACCCTATACTTACATAAAAATCCCAAGAAACCAATCCACCATGACATATAGGCAAAAAGGGAATTACAAGAAGGTCACTTTTTCACACATTTACTGTTTACATAACATCTCAGCATGTTTGACCCTAAAATTCTTTAGGTATGCTTCACGATCTCCACTCATAAAGTTAAAAGATAGCTGGAGGAATGTGGTATAAATGCTCTTTAGTTCCTCAAGAAAACACTTTTTTCTGAAAGCGTGAGTAAACGTCGTCCGAAACTCCTTTTTCAGTTTATAAATCATGCAAAATGCATCCTCATAATAAACAAAGTTCTATTATAACATGAACAAACATATTATCCTTCACGTGTAATAAAAGGGAATTCCATACAAATGTGACTTGGGTCGTTGAGGTAAGTTTACAAATTTGCCACCTGCTCTAAATATAAACGTCAAATATCTAGGGAAAAAGAAAACACATCCGAAATAAAAATTATACCCGAGGAGAAAGGATTTCAAGACCAACACCTTTCTTCCCTCTCGAATGACTAGAAGGGCCACCTTCTTCGAACAGCGGTGATTCAGAGGTACGGATAATATGCTTATCCCGGCGGCCACTACCTTCAGAACCATCATCGGCATTCACCCCATTGTGGACAACAAAAGCGAGAGCCTCCCCTCCTTCACCTAAATCATCGGTGAGATGATCAGTATATAAAAGATCCTCAGCTTTGGGTTCACTCCTCTGCAGTATCTCAATACCTTCTTTGTCCAACTTAATCCTTCCATAACCCAATCCCTGACAAAAGGGGGAACTTTGGTGGTTCGGAGTTCAGGAAAACTTTGGAGGTTATCAGAAAGAAGGTGAAATAAGGCATCTTCATGTCGGTCAAACTTGATCTTCGGAAGGTGGACTTGCAAAAAGTTAGAAATTCTGAACAGCGCACGAAAGCTTCTCATCCCTCCTCTGGAGCTCATCGACATGGGTTACTAGGTTTTCTGCTAGCTGATGCTCTAAGCCCGATACCTTATCGGGAGTTATGTCCCTGGCCTATCTTTCTCTCTCTAAGGCTGCCTCGGCATGTTCCAAGAAGGCTTCCAGCCTATCACATTCATCACTCAAAGTTGCATTTGCTTCTCAAAATCAAGCGATTTCAGCAACAAAAGAAGAAGGAGTTGGACTAGAAAAGTGCCATCCTTTGATGATCTGAGAAGTTGAAATCATTTGGTATAAAGTCCCAACAAATTGAAAACCAGATTAAAGAAAAGGAAATCTTATACCCTAAGCTGCCGGCTAATTAGATGCTGGTAGAAATCCACTGTGCTCGAAGAAGAAGGAGGTAAGGAGATCAGAAAATTCAGAAGCAGATAGGACGAGCTTCACAAAATCATCAAAATCCGTCAAAGAATCAAAAGGCCTCAGAGGCTCAGCAGGCTGAGAATTCGAAATACCCAACGCAATGTCGTTACCCGCTTCCAATATATTTAGAAGGGATGATGATAAAACATTACCCCTGTCTCTCCAATGGTAGTACCCGCGGAAATAACGAAAGAAGGGAAATCAAACTTCAACTTCTTCGCTAGCTGGACGACAGACGACTCAGCCAACCTTTTCATAGCAACAACAGTAGAACGAGTCAAAGCATCAGTGAGAGAAAAGGCTTCTGACAAACCTTCAGAAAAAAGGAAGTAAATAAAGGAGGAATTTGGGCACCAAAGAAACTTAGATAGAGAAAATATCCAGTCAACAAGATAAACCAGGAAATAAGGGAAAAGAAGAAGTGAACGCTTCTGAGCTTAACAGAAAAATCTTAGAGCTTGGAAAATGAATAGGTGGATGCCCTAAAACCTTTTGTCCGGGAGGAAGGGGACCATCGTGACATAATTTATCCTTGGTTAATAACGCAGACCGACTTAGAGGCTTTTTGAGTAACTTCAAAATAAACTCAAATGCACAGGATTCACTATCGTTTAAAGGCGCCATCTTAGAAGCAAGGTCTGAAATAAAAAAACCAAAGGTAAATCACAGATGAGAAAGTAATCACTCTCAGGAGATAGGGGACTCACCATAATCGATAAATTTTCCTGAAATATCGTCAGGACATCTAATGAAAAAGAACCGGTCTTCCTAAGATATAGCCTTGCCTGGGCTGTCAGTAACTATCTCTCGCAAGGAGGTAGCATGGAATATGGGGGAATCAGCACCTCTTGAAAAGCGCATAAGATATTGGATGAGGATGGGAGTAAGAGAAGCTTGCCCGATTCAAGCGCAAGCACTTAGAGGCATAAAAGCAACATGTATACACTTGGTAAAAGTTGAATGGGAGAAATCTCTGAGTCCCTCAGAAGTAGAAGCATGAAAGGTGGAAAAGGGAAGAAACCTCTATGCCAGAGGTGGGCGGCGGAGTAAGCGAAATATCCATCAGGAGGACCCATCATATTAGCAGAGTTAGTAGCAGGAATATCACGCACATTATCCATTTCAAAACTAGTGGGAATGGAGTTCACATCATCTTGAGAAGCAATCAAAGACTTCTTCAAAAGCGAAGGGTTCCTCTTCCTAGAAGCACCACGAACACCTGCTGGAAAAGGACAAGAACTCTGCTCGACGAACATGATGCTACCACGTGGTATAATACCATAAGGACATAAATTATTATCATACTCATTAGAATATAAGGGATATAATGACACATAAACCTATCAGTGATGATTAGATAACCGGCATTAAAATATTCTGAACACTGATTTGGATAAGGCACACACCACAAGTACCACACGTATTAAAGAACAGACAGGCTCCCAATGGCAACAGAATCATTCAATTTTCCTAAGAACTCTTAGAATGCTCATAGTATAAGGTAATGGTTGAACCAAATCCAAACCATCATAGGTCTATGTCATGAGGGGTAGTTGATTCTCAAAGCCAGAAAGTGGTAGTAACAATGGTCCCACAATCATTACCTAATCACAAAAATCGTTTCCTTTTTACACAATTTGCATTTCACAAACCCTAGAGGTTAGCACTTTTGGGGAAAAAGTGTATGTATAGCTCACCATGGATCAAAATCCAAAATCACAAATACTCAACGATTTACCTCCAACACATGCAAACCCTTAATAGGTCTAGGTAGAATAATTTGATGCCTAATTCAGATGTAAAGCAGAAGTATTTACTAGAAATTCAATCGAGAAATCCTTGAGACAAATCTTTAATCCCCTATGAACAAATAATCTAGTTTGAAAAATTAATGTTTCAGTTAAAAGTTGAGGAAGAGGCGGTAATAACTATGCAAAAGTTACTTCAATCCATACCATACAAACAGAGACTAATCAACGATTCTGGTCGGGGGAGATCAAAAGACCCTGAAGTGACACTTCGAAAAAGACAAAAAGGTTGACTTGAAAAGTCGAAAACACCCCTTCACTAGGTGGGGGGCAAATGTTACTACCAAAATTAACTTCGAGACTAGCTAGCGATGAAGGGGTGTTGGGAGAATACAAGTATGGAAAAGCACTCTGAAAGCAAAGAGCCAAGCAATAAATAGAACCAAAAGGCAGAGAGAATGGTTCAAAAGAAGCAAAAACTGACACCCTCTTGGAGGGGAGATACCCCAGGTCTATAGAATGCCGACAAGGCACGTCCGATAGGAACCTTCCGACGGGATTCATCTAGCATGAAGACACGTGACAAAAGGCCCACTAAATTAGAAAATAAGAACGAAGAAGACATAAGCTCCACTCCTCAAAACCCGTAGGGGCTATCAGTGTTAACCTGCTCAACGCTGATACTTGAAGAGGTATTAAAGACACCAAACCAGAAATACGCAAGAGTCATCCGGAGCCTATTTTCGAAAACAACTGTCACACAAGTATCCGAAAGCCATGATTAAAAGACAACGGAAACATAGCCGGAAGTCACCTTCTTGAAGACCAGACCAACCCAATAGCCCCATCAGAAAGCTAACCAGGACCCAAGCGAGGGTACATGCTACTCGTACTAATCTACCTAGTACAGAAACCAATAGCAGTTTCAAACCGGTAGCCCTTTACATACGCTGTGATGACAAGCTCCTCAAGTATCCGCGAGAAGGCCGGAAGCCTACATCCGAAAGCTTACGTCTGGAAGCCTACTTTCATCGGCTGCTACTGTAAGTTCAAGTACCATCTGAAAACTTCCTCATCAACGAGTCCCAAGCTATCCTAAAAGAGTCCGATTGGCCGGGACTTCCACTATGAAGACTATAATTAAAACCATAGGGGTGGCCGAAAGCTAAACATACGAGGTCAAAGAAGCAGCAGCCAACGAATCCCCATGCAGGTCCAATTACCCAACAGTAGAAGGTGCTCCAAATCCCCTATAAATAAGACCCTAGGGTTAACACCGAGGGGGACTTTTTAGATTTTCAGATTCTCGATATTAAGGAGGATTCTAATTCAAAAATTAGATAGGCACTCTAGCTCAAATTCTTGTATCCATCCTCTTCAAACCCTAGCACAAGAAATAGATTGATAAAATTTCCTTGATCATGTTCTTTTATGAAAGGAGAAGAGATTAATAAAGAGCAAATCCGCATCTATGGTGTTGTCTGTGAGTTTATCGTGATTTTCCTTAATTAATTCTGTTATAATTTACAGTTTGCTACCTATGTTTGTGGGGATTTTTATTAAGTCTCTACCAATGACCAGAGAGAGCTTCCCCTACTATTCACTTAATCCTCCCAATAAACCTAAGTCCCCTCCGTAGAATTCAACCTCTCCGTGAGATCAATCTGGATACGTAGAGATATTGACCTGACTAGAACCCGCGCAGAGCAAACAACCTAACTTTCCCTTAGATTCCTCTTTCCCAACCTACTTACCAGTGTTAACGAAAAATATTAATAAAAATAATTATTTAGAATTGTTAATCAGGGAACTAGTTGATAAACATCATCGAGTTTTGTTAATATTAGCTGCTGGTTTTCTGGAATTGCTAATCAGAAACGTAGATTCAAAAATACTAATAAGTACCGACAATTTGTAACACTTTAAAAGTGTTGGTAAAGTGTGGCTAAATGGGTGCATTAGGAAATTGCACATGTCCCTAACATGTGTTAACATGCGTGGCATAAGCTTTAGGAAAAAAGAAAATATCCTAAGAGTTGTCACCATCTTATGCACTTAAGGGATGTGTGTCCTTTTCCTTAATACCTAAACTACCCCTTTCATAGTGTTATTATATAAGGATCCTTCCTCCTTCATTTTTATTAACTCTTCCCTTCTCCATATTTTCCTACTTCATCCGTCTCCTCTTCATTATTCTCTTCTCCTTCCCCTCTTATTTCGGCCAAGGCCTCCCCCTCATGGCCCCAACAAATCCACCACCTCATGCCACCCCTAGGCACGCCACTACCACCTTGTGCCTCCATCTCCACCCCTACCAAAGTCGAGCCCCTTCCCCTCCTCCATTATATTTATAAAAAAAGAATATAATATATAATTAGTCATTTTTTATTTGATAGAGGAAAAAAAATTAAAAGGTAGTACGCAGTTACGCTGTCTGTTCATGTGGTCAAAGTCCTATCGTAAAGATTGATAAAGTGGAACCATCAGTGATAACTATTTTGATATTTATTATAATTATAGTATGATTATATTGGTTGTGTTGTGGTTGTCATGGTTGCTTCATTGTTGTTATGGATGTCAATATAGTTATCATTAATCATGTATGTGTAAGCATTAATGTAACACCCCGTAAAATTCATAAGTATTAACAAATAAATTAAATAATTAAAACAAGCAATTAAATGATATGGATAGAAAATGGAATTTTTGAAGCTTCAGGAATTTGGCTATGAAACTATTTTTTTGGATACATGGCAAAATTTTACATCGTTTTCATGTATAATATGCTGAAAACGGTTAACGTATGAAGAATTTATAAACAATTGAATTTGGACAGTGTACGCAGAAATTATACGTATATTTAATTATGTGAATATTATATATATTTTCCAAATAATAATTTAGAATAAAAAGAGGGAAATTCAAATTACAATATTAATATATAGAATAATATGCATAAATGAGCAGTTGGAATATTCCATCTAATTTAAATATGCGTGTATATATAAATACACAAGAAGGGGACAAGAGCCACATTAAAAAGGAAAGATGTAATTAGAATTAATTGCGATATTGTATGTTCTTGAATTGATAATACCTAAGGGATAAACTACATATTTGGACAACAATAACTTTCCCTTTGGTGGATTTGAAATCCAAATAAATAGATAAAGACGAGGGGACAAAGGGTGCGTTACATAAGAAAAGAATTGGTAATAAAAGGCAAGCAATTAAGAAAAATAAAGAACGTAATTAATAAAGATGAACAGCCCAATAAGGCTATGTAATTAAGGTTTTCTAAAGAGGTTATGTTTATATGGATGGTTCAGATTAATTTTAATAAATCTGATGGCTCCTGCTCACATGAGCAAGTATAGATAACCCCTCAAACAACACACTAGAAACCATAATTATTCTAAACCTTTGCCTCCATGGTGATGAATTCCATAGAAAAATAAAGAGAAAAAGGGTGAAGGTTCTTCTACTTCTCTACCTCCATTCCTATATCTCTCTATTTCAATTTATATAAGTTTAGAAAGTTGGAATTTAGCACAAACAATATATATAAGAATCTAATTATATGTTTATCATATTTATATTATTAGAAGATCGATCAGAGCCCACTTGAAAGTTGAGAATCATCGTAGATCTAGAAAATTATATCACATCTCCACTTGATTTGTGAGTGGAATCTAGTTTTTCTTAAACGCATATTCATATTATTATTAGTTTGCTATATGAATTGTTATGCTTATGAAGATTTTGTTATGCGACAATAAAACATGAAACATCCCCAAATCTTCTACTTTGTATTCACATAGGAAATTGTCATATTGAACTAGTTTTGTAGAATTGTGGTTTTCGTATTGAATTAAAAGTAAACATGAGTATTGTATAATTATTTATATTTTATGCAATTCAACGTCATCATTTCATAAAGCCTAAGAAGGTTTGGATTTGAATTGTTTCATAATTGAACTGGGTTTGGATCCTAATTTGGGTGTAAACGCATTCATATATTGGAATGAATCAAATGTAAATATTTTTTGGTGTATAACACCACAAAAAGGGTGAATCGGGTTAAATATGGATTGCAAACATTCATGCGTGAATGTATGAAATACTCTACTTTTAATTTAATATTTAAATCATTTCTACATGCCTAAGGATACAAGTTATAATTGTTGTGTCTATGTATATGTTTACCATTCACTGCTATTTTCTATATGTTCGTTATGCCATCATGTTTATGTTTAGCGGTAAAATATGGAAAAATCTATCTTGTATGCCATAATTTGGATAAGATGACAATTGCCATCCCGATTAAAATATGTCCCCATTTATATGAATGTTACATTAATTTTTCGCTATTATTTATCTAAACGTTATTGACATTATATTAGAGTATTAAATGCGATTAGATTAGAGTTTGAATTTGAAATGTCCCCTAAAAAAATATACATATATATATATATTTGTTTGCTTGTGTGCATATACATGGAATGGATTAAACATATATATAAATAAATGACACGAAGACACGAGGTAACTTGCCATTTGTGGCAGAAGCCTGCCCGGAACCGACTAGCATACCGAATAACCACAAATAGGCCCAACTAACGTTTAGGTTCCATGGGCCATTCATAAACTTAGTACAATAGACACGAGGTTAAACCGACTTGTAGTGGAAGCCTTCCCAAAACCAACCGACATATCCAGCATCTACAGGTGTACGGTCTAACGGGAGAGGTCTAGTATGTATGTATGTACATATATATATATATATATATATATATATATATGTGTGTGTGTGTGTGTGTGTGTGTATAAGTTGATGTGTGAAACAAATAGGCTTACTACGCATAAAGAAGGTCTTAAGTGGCTGACTCACCTTTTATCTAATTTGGGTCTTAAGTGGTTAGGACTAGGATCCCTCCGAAGGTTTATTCCTTGGAGAGGAACCCAAGTTATGGGACCCACCGTTATTAGTATTAAGGTAAGAATTTGGGTCCTCCTTCTTTAAAAGTGGTTAGGCATAAAATTGTTAAAGGGTTAGGGTAGTTCATGGGAAATGTCCACATCCTCTAGAAGCTTGTATTGGTTCAACTAGGGACAAATTGGTAATTGAAGGATATGTAGCCACCGCATGTTCACCGACTATCTAAGGGAAGTCTTAAGTGACATAGGTGCCCTACCGGGTAATATTAGTTAAGCAGTAGCGTTCGCAATACTACTTCTCATATTAAAAATGAGAGATTAGACTTAAGAACGGTAACGTACTAGGAAGTAGTTCTTAAAGGGCTAGGGGTCCACCTCAAGGTTATAAGAGTTTATAAAAATCCATATTTAATAGTGCCATAAGTGACCGAGAATGCCACCTCGTTGGGTCTTTACCCTAAAAACACTAATGGGAGATTGACTTTGATATTCACCCCATTGGTTAGATATTTATGTTTGTGTGAAATCTTGTGTTCTAAGTAGACATATCTTGACATATGTAACCTGCTAAAAATATATGGACATTAAGTAAAATTATATTTCAGTCAGACAGAACTTTATGTTCTGACCCCCTCTTCTTAACATCAACAGGAAAGTAGATGGGGTAAAACCATGGATGAAGTCCTGTTTGAAGACAACGAAGAAGATGAAGTTATTATGATATTGTTAGTTGTTATTGCTGTACTTATTTTGCAATCTTATGAAGATGAACTATTTGATGTACCTTTTGAATAAATGTAACTGTGACAATGTATTTCTGAGATTTTTGAAATAAGGATACAACTTATTTGAATATTATATTTTCTCTTTCCGCTGTGTGAGATTTCCATTCGAAGTATATGTTATTGTTATCTGCGCCAATGTAATACTTACAGGAACTAACGACCCATTCAGAATGGCTCTAAGTTTCGATGGGTGTAACAACCTAAGGATTTCGATGCTTAAAATATATAAATTAAATTTAACGATTTTTGATGAAATAAAATTCTTTTATTTGAAATTTTGTCCATTTTGTGTAATTTAGTTAAAACAATGTTTGTTGGAAATACGTTCGTCGATTGTCAAATTATTAAGGCAAATTCAAGGTATGAAAGGTATGTGGAAAATGTAAAATTGATTATATTTAATTGCAAAGCTTTAGAACAAGCGTACACAAACATGCGGCTTGGCTACCAAACGAGAAAATTTGTCACACTTCATTCTTTATTACATAGTTTCTAAAATAAAGTGGGAGATATTTTTCTCTTCTGGGTATGCTCGTAACATTCTTTAATTCGAACTTAGCACGTGTTGGATCCTTAGACAAACCGATTACCACTTGTTCCATTCTGCTGTACATCTCAACGCGTGTAAAGCTTCCCCTTCCCTTTAGAACCGCACCTCTTCTCTCTCTTTCACCATTTCCATTCTGCTTCGCATGAAATCTTTCTCCACCGTGCATTCTCTTCTTCATTTTTTCACTTCCATAATAGTTGGTTCCTCCCTCCGTAGTTCTCCTTGCGATGCATTTCTCCCCGCCTGACTCAAACCCGCTCCACTTCTCTTCTTGACCTTAAGCACCGCCACCGCCTACCTCAGACACCCTGTCCTCCGCCAGATTCTGTTTCCACTTGAAACGTCCGCCACCTCCTCATTTTAATGACCGCACTCATTTTTTCCTCTACAAGGGCTCGTCCTCTCCTTTTGTTAGCAGCAGCTCTGCCTCGCTTCATTGCTACCATCGCTTGTCACTACCCCGACCTGATGCTTCCTCTCCCACCATTGTTAGCGGCAGCAACCTCCAGTCAGTCCGCCTTCCCATCGTAGCTGTTCTCCCCTCTCAAAAACCAGCAATCCCACTCACCGCAACAACTTGGCCACCTCCACATACACCCTTGCTCTACCCTACCTCGAGATCCGCACCTCGAGAAAGAGCCACACTCCAACTCATGCCATGCCGTTCTTGTGAACCCAACCCCTCAAACCCATCACTCTCCACCCTCATATCTCCTCCGTCCATTCCTTCCATCTTCTGAGCACTCATGTCCATTGTCTGTACTCCAGCAAGATTAACATTTACGTTTTGTTAAGGAGCATTTTTTTCACATGAGAAGGGGGTTGGCAAAGTAGTGGATCTGGTGTTGTGAGGGCTTTGGATTGTGAGTCTCGCGTATGGGTATGGTAAAGGTTTTGATGTATATGGATGTAAGTGATGGGTAGAGTCTTGAATAGTAAATAATGCATAATGGGTCAGAGGGAGTGGCCACTTTGATTTGCTTGCTTGGGGTATTAGAGAAGTGGCTTAACGACAAAACAAAATCTACCTTGAGTAAGTTGAGCACTGAAGTTAATAGTTGGAGTCAGATGGGTTTTGGAGTTGAATGTATGGTTAGGAAGCTTATATCTACATTTATGTATACATACGTTCTAAGAAGACGAGGTGCGCACGACGGTTTTAACATTTGTAAGCTGATACACAGTAGAAACGGATTTTGATGGTGAAAATTTGGAGGCATGAAGGTGAGAACATCTAATTTAATTTATTTCAAAATTAGTAGAAATAGTAGATTTTTATAGTGGGTAACATCAGTTGATCGCTTATAAATGTTCATGGCTATGGTATGTAAGAGCGTTCATGTAGTTAAACACATTTGACACTACGCGTTATTGAACGTAACACATTGGAGTACAAAGAAAATTGCTAGTTAGATGGTTGCTATTGCATGTGATGGATGTTCATAGCTAGACAAACAAAACACTAAGCGTTATTTAATGTAACGCTTGCACACCATTTTATAATTTTTTGGATGTTTCCATGTTGATGGATGAACCTGTGTGTATATAGATTGATTCTGTTGCATCACTCACGCACCGTAGTTGCGGAGTATATGGGTAGTCAATTCAAGTCTCTTCTCAATGAGAATAACGTTTGGTTAAAAATAAAAATTTAAAGGTTAAGTTTTGAAATTAAATTTTAGAGTTATTTGAAATCTAACACATAAATAACTACAGAGTTTTGCCATAATGACAAAACGATATTTAGAATGTTTTAAAAGTTGTTTGGACTCTTAAGGTAGAACGAGTTCTTAAATCTAACTAAAAATTTGTTTTCTAGTAGTTGAAATTCTAAAATGATCAATAATGTTTATGAATACGATATTTGAAGTTAAGTTGGGTTTGAGATATAATTCGAATAATGATTGTAATATGTTTTAATCATTAATGATTAAATTAAGAAATTGGACGAGATTCGGAAAATATTTTTGTTTTAAGTTTTTGATTTAACTTGAAATGAATATTTGAAATTGAAATGATGATTTTGAATTAAAGCAATTTTGGAATTCGAATGTAGGTATAAAATATTTTTCAAAATATTGTTTTAATAGTTGAGTTATGAAAGCTAAGTTTATTTTGAGAAGAATTGTGCCAATGTATATTAAATCGTTATACAACTGGAATTGAACGTATAGCATAGTGATTGTTTGATAACATCAATCATGTATTTCAAACGACTTTAATTTGAACATTTTGACTCAGATTAACACAAATGGAAACATTGAATTTTGATTTAACAATAACTTTTGAATATAAAAGAAATCTTCAAATTTCGACGCATGGTTTTCAAATTATGTCCAACAAAAATTGAAAAGACGATATATTTACCGTGTAGCAACTGTAATAAGAAACTGATTAAAATGGATTATAAGTTGTTAGAAATTTGGTTAAATCATATTTTAAATGATTTGAATTGAAAGATATTAGATTTGAATGATTTCAATTATTCTATAGTGCTTTAAGTAATGCCTTTACATTTTTTCGAAATGATTTGGTTTTGATGTTTATAAAGTCGTGAACTCTGGTTCAAAACTAAAAAGATTTGTAAAATATTCTGGAAGGGTTTAAAGAAATTATGGAAATATAACTAACATAATGAAATTATGTTGGTAAATGAATATTGGATTTAAGATGTTAGCGGGATTAAAGGAGCTTGAAATGAACCCAACCTTAAATGGATTGATGACGAACGGGAAGGAAATTTGAATTGAAACCCAGTGTAATCCATAGCTTTTGCTTTAAGTATGCTTATTACTTGGAAAGACCAAGATCGGATCTTAGTCCGAAAATCATTCCAAGTAATAATACGATGCTATGAAGCAGATTGGGGACATGGAAATGGCAAATGAAGACTGGGAATCTTTGGATTTATTCGGATTGATTGCTAATGTCTCAAATCGGGCCGTACACCTGATACGAGGTTATAAGTGGCATGAGGTCTGAGTATATTTGGAGGATTTTAGTTTTTGTTCCGTTCAGACCTAGAATGGACTTTTATGGATTGTGTGTCTGATGTTGTAATTGACGTCATAACACTGATTTCTGTCGATTTGTTTTTGGTTTGTGACGTACGAGCTCAAAGTGGTTATGTAATGATGGAAATCAGTGTCATGTTGTGAATGGACAATGTGGTATACTTAAGATATGAAATGAGCTTGTATGATCAGGGCATTGCTTATCTAGGCATGCTTTGTGTATGACGTGACATCGACAAACCTCACACCCCGGATTGATGAGAAACTGGCAGTTAGGTTGTATACTTATATCTGACTGAAGATGAAGCTGCAGTAGTGGGAAACCACTTATGAACTTGTGGAAATTGGGTATGTTCAGGGGGCCGTGTTTGGTCGAAAACCATTGATCTGCCCTACGATTTGTTGTTGGTGTCCGAGATGGACGAAAAAGCCATGTTACACTTCGCTTCATATCCTGATTGATCTTTCGTGCCAGGAGTCATCAAGTTGGAATCCAAATCTCCCATACTAGCCATACTAATTTTAATTATATACCTATATGTCAATATAACCAATTGGGGTTATGGGGGCTATGATTCTATATTTATTTGCGAAATGATTTTTCGCACACTGTACAAATGATAATATTAGAAGAGGATTTTCATGTATGAAGGAATTTTTGGTTATCATAAGATAAAACTTGCCCATCTGGTGTGCGCTTTTATTGTGTGATATGGGACGAGCTTATGATGGCTTTATTTTCAAAAGTCATTGCGTATTTATATGCACGGGCATTCACATGGAGTAAACCCGTTCCGCGTTAGCGGCGTGGTCTGGTGAATTTCCCAATTTTAAAATAAATCTTAAAGCAACTGTTTTATGTTCTCACATGGGACCACCAGTCCCATGACTGACCTGGAGTTTATTGTTCCTTCCTAAACTCTGGGTTCCCACTAATTTTACACGGGCAGCTAGTAGTTTAGTTTGCAGTTATGTTTCGTTGGAGTCCACGCTAGGGTTTGGAGCTTCCGCTATATCACACAGTTATTCCGCTGAGAGTATATTTTTTCGTCTATTGTATATGTTGTAAATCTGATATTTCATGTAACTCTAATGTTATATCGTATTGTGCAATGAAAAGTTCTGCTATTTTTCTCATTGTATGTACCCATAACAATTCGTCTTTATGAACGGTTTAATTACTGGCGAAAATCGGGCAAAAAGATGGGTCGTTACACTTGGTATCAGAGTGAGGTTATACAAAGCTACGGGGTACGACATATTTTGAACGAAAGGTAGAACTCATCAGAGTTATAATATCTCATTAGAGATAGGGCTAGATATGCCCTAGAAATAGATTTTGGAATATTGTTTTTTTGACAGAGCGTATTTTCAAACTAAGTAAATGGCTTTAGAGTAACTGCTTTGAAATATAACTTTAATAATAATTTTCGAGTATTGTATTTGACGTTGCGATTGGACTATTGGTATATATGAAGATTTCAAATAAATGGATGGCCGACATATATACAAAGTCCAATATATACTAGATAGTTATAGAATCACACTCTAGTCGCCCGGAGATGATTCTGATGATTGAGATCTCATCATCGGTATTTATGTTCGAGTTTTGAAAGTGGTATGACTATATATTTCTGATTGAGACCTCGAGAAATACTTAAAACTGTTTGGACCAATGTTTGAGAATAAGTCAGCTAAGTTTAAATATAATTAACTTGGATAATGAGAGAAAAACGTAAATCAAACTATTTTTCCATAACTAAAAAGAAATGCTTTAGAAGTGAATATAGCTTAGAGAATTCGAAAGTAAAATTTTGGTAGTGCACGTAAGTAAGCTTATTTGTTAATCATATATGTTAAGCATCACTCAGTTTTAACAAAAGTAATTGATGAAACCAATGAAGGCTAAATAAATAGAATTGAACCTATACTCAGCATGAACTATGAATGATAAAACGCAAGTTAAAACTGTTTACTTAGAAATAGATTTTAGCAATCAAACTTCCCTTAAGAATTTTGAAGGTAGTTTTTACTTAAGTTAAGGATTTGTTTTAAAATATGGTAATAAAATATCATACTTACTCACACCAATGAAGGCTAAATAAATAGAATTGAACCTATACTCAGCATGAACTATGAATGATAAAACACAAGTTAAACTGTTTACTTAGAAATAGATTTTAGCAATCAAACTTCCCTTAAGAAATTTGAAGGTAATTTTTACTTAAGTTAAGGATTTGTTTTAAAAGATGGTTTGAATTGTAACAAATATCTAAGTGGGGGAGAAAACTACCTCTCCCGGTAGAAACTGTATAAGCAATCCAAATAGAAAGTATTAAAGAGTAATCGCTTACAATACAACGGAAAACAAAATTTGAAGTAAGATTTAAGCAAGAGGTAGTTAATGAAAAAAACGAATATCCCAAGAATAAACTATTTATGATTATATCCTTAGGTGCGCTCGACTTTCCTAGCCTGGCCTAAGTTAGTTCCATCGTTTAACTCGAACCATTGAATAGCATTATTCATCTTCTTTTACTTAAGCTTGGTCGAATATTTTGACTCGAATCATCGTACTTTTGAACTACCTATACTCGTATCCTTGTGTGCACTTGACTTCCTTGTCTTGTTCTTGTTTGAGAATTTGAACCAAACTTATTAATCTCGAGTAGTTCATCTTTTGGATTTAGGCGCGTTTTGATTTAGGCCATTATACCTTTTGATGCTCATTTGATATTGAGATTTTGTCTTGAACACGTGAACTTTGACTTGATCCATGTATGTATACCTTTTGTGTCGTTTGTCGAATGAAAACAAAATTTAGTTCAACCAAGATAACTTTGATTTATTCAAGACATTATGTTAACGGAACTTAAACAAAAGAGCTTTTCATAGAAATTGGAAGTGTTTGAATTATAGAATCCAACTTATGCAAGGAAAATGGATTTTGGAAGATGATTTTTAAGGATTTGGTTCCAAATTTTTTGAAACTTATATCTAATGTTTGAATAAATATGGTTTGAAACATGCACGTACTAAATTGAGGTGCACAACAGAAGTGTGAGGTATATTTGAATAAGAAAGGTTTCAAGAATTTTCCAAATATAGGAAATGTAACCTTTTCAAACACATTTTGATATATGAAATAAGAATGAATATTAAGCCCTATAATATGGTGTAAATGATGTTGAAATGAGTTATGTTTTGAAAAGAAAGAAGAGAAAAAAAAAGAGTTCAACTATATGAATCGTAAGGAAAATTTTGAGATTTCGACTTATGGCTTTTGAAATATTCTATCTTGTGATATACAAAGATATTTGAAATAAAGGAAGGGTAAATGATCTTTGAAAACTTTACAATGTAGAAAGGCTTGAATTTGTATGAAGTTCGATTTGAAAGGCTCGAATGGTTTAAGTACGATCATTGACTTTGAAACATGAAACATAAGTTGTATACTTGGAAGTCGAAAATTTTATTGAATAAATTTGTTTTTCGACTTGTCCAGATGTGATGAATGGTTTATAAAGGGAATTTCGACGACTTGAATCCCAATGTTTTAAATATTTAGAAATAACAAAATTATGGTTGAAGTATTTGTAAATTATGGATTGCGAATTGATTTGCAACTTCAGGATATAAAATGATTTGATTGTTTAAGTAACCGTGACTAAAACTGGGTTGTGAGGAGAGATTGGATTTCGTATGACGGGTGGTACTCAGTGGCCCTGTCATGGGGAAGAACTTCTCGAACTAATAACATATAGATTTGATCATAGTATGTTGAAAACGTTGAAAGCAAATTTGGTTTTGAAAATCACGAAGTAAGGTATGATTATCTATATGGAAGAATATATAATATTTCAATGGTTTGGGATGAAAATTGGATTCTAAGTCCGAAGAATCATTTTGATAATTTTAAATGCATTGCAAACTATGACTTGTATTCAGAATATAAACTCAAACTTCTTTAATTCACCTTTCCAAAAATTTATCTTTCTAATAAAACGATTTAAGTTTAGTTAATTATGATTTGATATAGAAGGTTTTTGGCAAATTTCATCAGATGAATATTTTTCCTATAAATTGCTTTGATAAGTTTTAGACTTAATATAAGAATTTGTAAATTTAACAATTATATGTAAGATTTATTTTACTTATATATAATTTCACGAGCTCTCCTTTTTGAGGACGAAAAGCCTTAAATAGGGGAGATTGTAACAAACTAAGGATTTCGATGCTTAAAATATTTAAATTTAATCTAAAGATTTTCGGTGAAATAAAATTCTTTTATTTGAAATTTTGTCCATTTTGTGTAATTTAGTTAAAACAATGTTTATTGGAAATACGTTCATTGATAGTCGAATTATTAAGGCGAATTCAAAGTATGAAAGGTATGTGCAAAACGTAACATTGATTATATTCAATTGCAAAGCTATAGAACAAGCACAGACAAACATGCGGCTTAGCTACCAAACGATAAAATTTGTCACACTTCATTCTTTATAACATAGTTTCTAAAATAAAGTGGGAGATATTTTTCTCTTCTGGGTATGCTCGTAACATTCTTTAAATTCGAACTTAGCACGTGTTGGATCCTTAGACAAACCGATTACCACTTTTTTTGTTTTGCTGTACATCTCAATACGTGTAAAGCTTCCCCTTCCCTTTTGGAACCGCACCTCTTCTCTCTCTTTCACCATTTTCATTTTGCTTTGCGTGAAATATTCCTCCACCATGCATTCTCTTCTTCATTTTTATCGCTTTCGCAATAGTTGGTTCCTCCCTCCGTAGTTCTCCTTGCGACACATTTCTCCCCACCTCACTCAAACCCGTTCCGCTTCTCTTCTCGACCTTAAGCACTGCCACCGCCTACCTCAGCCACCCTGTCCTCCGCCAGATTCTGTTTCCACTTGAAACGTCCGCTACCTCCTCGTTTTAATGACTGCACTCATTTCTTTCCCATGCAAGGGCTCGGCCTCTCCTTTCGTTAGTAGCAGCTACGCCTCACTTCATCGCCACCACCACTTGTCACTACCCCGACCTGATGCTTTCTCGCACACCGCTGTTAGCCACATCACCCTCCAATCAGTCCGCCTTCCCATCACAGCTGTTCTCTCCTCGCAAAAGCCAGCAGTCCCACTCACCGCAACAGCTTGGCCACCTCCGCATGCACCCTTTCCCTACCATACCTCGAGCTCCGCACCTCCAGAAAGAGCCACACTCTAAATCATGCCACACCATTTTGGTGAATCCAACCCCCTCAAACTCATCACTCGCCGCCCTCCCATCTCCTCCGTCCATTCCTTCCATCTTCCGTGCACTCATGTCCGTTGTCTATACTCCAGCAAGATTCACATTTACATTTTGGAAAGGAGCATTTTTTTTCACGTGAGAAGGGGGTTGGCAAAGTAGTGGATCTGGTGTAGTGAGGGCTTTGGATTGTGAGTCTCGCGTATGGGGATGGTTAAGGTTTTGTTGTACATGTGTGACGATCCCAAAATCCGAGGGGCGGTATTAAGGATAATCATAGGGAAATAACACATTAATCATCATAGCAGAGTACAGATAATAGCAGAAACAATAAATAGAATAATTTTACATGGATATGACAGCGGAATCACAACATGTAGGAATATCAGAATAGCATAACTTGGGATATAACTTAGTAAATAAAAGGAAAGTGATCAGTCATCATCGCCAGAGGCGGAATACATACATGCAGTGAGACAAATAAGGGTATCAGTCTACATCGCCGAAGGCGGTATACATATACATATAGTAAGAAATACGGAAAGTAAATCAGTCTGCATCGCCAGTGGCGGAATCATAATGTAAGTACAGTAATGGCGGAAAATGTCAAAGTCATCTCTGTGTAGTCAGCCTCGCCATGAGCCAAAAATGAACTCTATGCAGCAGTGCAGAGCCAAAAACAACCTATCACCTGCGTACTAGGCTGCCCGTGTGAAAATAAGGGCACCCGCGTTTGCAAAGTGAAACAAACAACGAGTCAGTCATGGGGACTGGTATGAGGAATCTATTTAACAATTAAACAACAGTAATAGCAAATCATAGGACCACTCCACTTTCGCGGAACGGGTTTACTCCAGTGATTGCTAGTGCATTTAAAACAAAGTAAATTCTTTTAAAACAACGCAATGCTTTTTAAAAAGGATGAAGCCATTATAAGACTCAAGTCCCATCACACAATGCAACGCAAGCCGGATGATAGAGTTTTACCTTATAATAGCCAAATATGCTTGATACGTATAAAGCGAAATCATTTGATATTATTACTAGTGCATATATGTTTCAAAAATGAATAGCATCATAAATATCAATCATAGGCGGCATAGCTACCATATACTATGTCACCATACTAGTACTACAATCGAGTCCATTATTTCGTATTGGAAATTGGATTTCCGTCATGAGTCGAGGCAAGAGGCAAGCTCCTCTCCACTTCGAGACATTCTAGCAAATGCCTCGGGACTACACACTCTGGGTAACCCCTGGATCGGCTGGGCCGGTCTTCTCTTACGTTTGAGGATTAGTTATTCCTGAACACACGTTTCCCGGTCCTTACAGACCTATAATCGAGGCGCCTCGCATTCCAACAACCACATAGGTGAAAAATAGATATATATGTCAGGGCTGGTAAGTCACTGACACCACCATAGCTAGAAAGAAACGTCGTGCTCTCCCAGCGGCCCGTATCCCGTTTTTAACTCATACCGAGGTGTGAGGCTCGCGAATCTACGAAATACACAAAGCCAGGCCACGTAGACCTTGCTTTGATCATCATCCACAAGACTTTGCTTTTCAACAGAAGCCTTGATCACAGCATCTTGGCATGCCACATAGGCAGTCCACTCCATACGATTGATTTCCATCGATATATAACCCCTGAGCTCGTACGTCTCAGAGAAGGGCGTTAAGCAAAAGAATAAATTCTCCGCCGCCAAACAGATATATATTTAACAGAGATCAATCAGTATAGAACAAAATCCAATGTCAGACACACAGTCCATTTACAAGTCCGTTCTGGGTCTGAACGAAACCGGAGGCGTCAAATTCCTCGTATATCCGTCCAATCAACACATACGTTCAGACGGCTACTACTTCCGTCCCCTTCCGGTAGCTACTCCGGTTAGGAACCTCAGTAGCGCCCATCCAACCGATACGAAGATCGTCGGTCTTGAATCGTCTTTGCATTTTCCAATTCGGATCGCTCGATAAATTATTTGAAATGAGGGTTAGCTCGGCCTTTTCAAATAATTCACGTCATTAGTATTTAAATCGATTCATTTTATGGTTGTATTATTCGACATCCATCTTTCGGTTCTTTAGTGTTATTTTCATGTCATACACATACAACCATCAAATATCAAACAATTCAAGCCCAATTGGTTTATTCTCGATCAATATTGCTTATAATATTTTATAACGATTTTTCGCCATTTTTATTTATTTAAACATGGCCATATATAATTAAACGACGTTTCAGGTCGTGCCATGGCACTGGCGCTGTTTTTCTCCTAATTTGTTTTACACATATCGGAAAATCTAACAGTTGGATTTCTACAAAGTCTATATCAGTGGGAAGATATTCCCAAAGTGAACCCAACGGTTCCAGTTTCGTGAGAATCCGACGGTCGGATCTTTCACACTAGTCGTTTGAAGTTACGATTTCAAAATTCGAACTGCAACGTCATTATTCGATTAATTTAATTATATTTATATTTATATATAAATATAAACGATTATGGCGCTGTTTTTCTTCAGATTTGAATTAAACATTCCGGACAATCCAACCGTTGGATTTTTACAAGGTTGGCGCCGTTGGAAAGATATTTCCAAGGCGAACCCAGCGGTTGCGGTTTCGGGAAAATCCGATGGTCGGGTTTCTCGTACTAATCGTTTCAAATTACGATTCCGAAACGCGAACTGCACGGCCTCTATTCCCTTTAATTATATCTATATTTATATATATAAATATAGTTCATTCTATAATTTCAATTATAGTTCATTTTATATTTTCAACTTCGTTTTCACTTCAAATATTTCACTAATGCCTTAATATTTCGAAAAATTTCGCCATAACCTCCTTTGTACGGGGAGGGGTTTGGAAATTTATTGGGCCGTATTAGGTGCCCAATAAATCCTAAAAAGCATTCACATATTTATAGTGATATATTCTGGTGTTTACGGGGGAGTATGTACTGATAATCACTCCAGAGAATAAATTCCCGTCACCCCGTTTCCGTGTGGAAGTAAATAGTCCATGTGCCGTATCTAATAACTAGAGCGACGTGATTATTGTCAACTCCAGACCCGTGTGGGGTTTTTATTAATATGGCAATTTATCGTTATAATTTATATAGTCCATATCAGTCATCAGTTCAACCTGTAGTACATAGTCATCGCCATACAAGCCTCTTGCTTGTATGGTAAATCTTCCACCTCGTCACACAAGCTCCAATTGCTTATGTGGGATATGATGAAGTATGCCTATCGTCAAGAAGTATGCCATGTAGTGTAGTTCAAAATTAATTGTTACTATCCTATGGCGTTATTTATTATTTCACATAGAATAACCAGCACTCCGCATCCATTGGCATTCACAGGAGTTGATATATAAATAAAATTGCGCAGCCAACTCATCAAGGTTTACCTATTTGTCGGGCACGCAAATAATTTCTTTACTCTACAGCTAATCCATTTTTCCTGTTCAACACATGTATATATATGCAGAACAAAGCTAATAATAATATTTCTAGCAAACTGTTATTTATTTCAACCCATGTGTATTTTTAACTAAGCGTATACATGATAAAAGAAATATTTTTATCATCAAAAATATTTATTCGACCCATGTGTATTTTTAACACTTCATATTCACTATGAAAATATAGTTTTCATTGTCGATTCATTTTATTTTTAAAAGATGATAACATTCAACACATGAATTTCAACTCAACGAATGAATTGCAATTCAACACATGAATATTGTATATCTTTTGTATATATGTAAAAATATGATTTTTATTGCTAAAGCCATTTGTTTAAATTCAAATAATATTCAACACATGAATTTCAACTCAACGAATGAATTGCAACTCAACACATGAATATTCTATATAGTTTGTATATATATAAAAATATGATTTTATCGCTAAAGCCATTTGTTTAAATTCAAATAATATTCAACACATGAATTTCAACTCAACGAATGAATTGCAACTCAACATATGAATATTCTATATAGTTCGTATATATATAAAAATATGATTTTTATTGCTAAAGCCATTTGTTTAAATTCAAATAATATTCAACACATGAATTTCAACTCAACGAATGAATTGCAACTCAACACATGAATATTCTAAATAGTTTGTATATATATAAAAATATGATTTTATCGCTAAAGCCATTTGTTTAAATTCAAATAATATTCAATACATGAATTTCAACTCAACGAATGAATTGCAACTCAACACATGAATATTCGATATAGCATATGTAAATAATTTCAATGAATGAAAATTATTCTAACACATAAATATTTCAGAAAATTTCGGCAGCATAACGGCAGGGTAGTTAAAACCGGGACCGTCCCTAGTACGGCTCCTCGCTCTACCTTAAAACCTCGCGGTTTTTGACAATGGTGATCATGCATCTAGTTCGCACGCAGGCGGCATGTTTTATTTTCAATTTCACAATCCTATTCTATTTTGTTTCAACCACAAGAGGGTATTTTTCAACCACAAAGGTATTTTTCAACCATAAAGGTATTTTTCAACCACAATATCAACCATAAACAATTATTTCCAACCATTCGTCATACCATATAATATCACGTCAATCACAAGCAATAAATATCGTCCATGGTTTGTGGACGGGGGGAGTATATATATATATATATATATATATATATAATAATAATTCACTTGCATTTCATCACAATTCAAAGCATATATGTTTCAAACAACGCTTGTATAAGTTATACATCGCTAATATAACTTATACAACACATGTACATGAGGTATACAATGCGTATATAATTTACACTTCGCTTATATAATTTATACAACGCGATTTCATTCACACAAATAGTTTAGGTTCCTCACATTGGTTATTGCAGTTCTAAAAATCGTAGGAAGGTCAGAAAAATCCGCGGCTTCTTCTAGAATGTAGAGAGCCTCCTTGCGGTCACGGTGTCTCCTATTTCATCGAATTTCGTTAAGGAACGAAAAAGATATTATTTTTCAAAGCTTTGCAACGCTTAAAAGTGTTATTTTCATTTCAGAATTTTCATCAGAAAGGTTTTTAAAACCTTCGAAACTAGGTCACCAATTTTCAGTCGATCCGTACCTCTATGCTTCGATCAGGCTACGCTGCGTCAAAGAGCTACGAAGCACCTCCAGAACGGCGGTGGTAGCGAGTGGTTCGGTGGTCTGTGCTCGTCGCGGCGGCGCTCAGAAGGTCGCGCCTTCCTCTTCGAATTCCGGCGTCGATAGTCGATGGGAGGAGTCGTGGGTTGGTCGGATGTGGAGAGGGGACTATGGCGGTCAGAAGTCTCAACTGGGGTCGGCGGCGAAATGGCCTGAGGCGGCGGCGATATCGACGAGAAGTTTTGAGCGACGTGGATCGTCCAATCGTCCTCTGGCGGCTAGGGTTTCGGAGTTTATTTTTTTTTTTTTAAATGAAAATTTCCTATTGGCCAGAGCTTTATAGAAATTTTTAAATAGTGTTTTTGCAAACGGGCTCCTTTTTAGACCCAACGACTGTCGCCCCTAGCTAAATACCCCCATTCCGGACACAATGGGATATGTTTCGTTGGCCATTTCGACTGTTATAGTCAGTTATTTTTCAAATTAAAATATAAAACATTCGATATTTAATTTAAACGTACAATTCAATTTGCCAGGGCCACAAACTGAATCGAAAAATTCCAGAAAAATAAATCTAGCTTTGTTTTGACGATACGGTCCTAACAAAACCAGTTTCGTCGAATTCTGAGCTCGTTTGAAAAACGGCCATTTTTAGGTCGACCCATTTTAACAGAATTTGACTAAATACATTATCTTTTGCCCCGCTCACATACTAGCTTCAAAAATTACGAAATTTGAAACTTAGCAATAATTTGACATTCCGGACCCAACAAAAGTGGTTTCGTCGAATTCCGAGGTCGTATGCAAAATCTCAATTTTCAAGGGCTATATATACTATATAGCGACCTTTCTGAAAATTCATTTGGCCATAACTTTTGATTCCCGCTATGAAATTTCGATTTTTCAGATTCGTTAGAAAGGTATTGATAAACAGATTTAAATATTTCCAGTTTCGTCAAAATCCGTTATATTTTCCACCCGGTACAGTCAGACAAAGTTTGTATTCAAAATTTCAAACTGCAATATTATACCCAATTCTATATTTTATTGAAATATGCTATTTCAATCATTCAAATTTCTTGGTAATAACCTAATTTAAAAATTTTAAACTGGTTCACATTTTCCGGGTTATTACAATCTCCCCCACTTAAAACTTTTCGTCCTCGAAAAGGAAATAACAGCTAAGCAGGAAATAAAATGTAAATGCAAAGTATTGTAAAGGTACCTTGCACCGGAGCTAGTCAGAGATGTCCACTCTGCATTTGGGATATGCTTGTTTAATACTTTCCTTAGTCTCCCAAGTACAGTCTCTATGATCACTACTCCACTGCACTTTGACTAAATGAATCTTTTTCCTCCTTAGCTCTCTTGTTTCTTTGCCAACTACCTTCAATGGCTCTCTCTTGAATGCTAATTCTGGAGTTATGTCAATATCTTGTTGCGCTGCTTCTTCCACAACAAGATCTGGATCATGAACATGTTTTCTGAGTTGGGACACGTGGAACACATCATGTACACCAGGCAACCAATCAGGTAATGAAACCCTATATGCAAGAGTTCCAATCCGTTCAAGTATAGGAAAGGGACCAATAAATCTCGGTGCCAACTTCCCAGTCTTGCCAAATCTGATTACTCCCCGCATTGGAGAAACTCTTAAATAAGCATAATCACCAACGGCAAATGATATATCCCTTCTTCTCGCATCAGCATAACTTTTCTGTCGGCTCTGTGCGGTTTTCAATCGCTTCTTAATGAAATCGACTTTATCCGATGCTTCTCGAATCATATCGGGCCCTAACACAAGTCTGTTTCCAGGTTCTACCCAACATGCGGGAGATCTGCACGGTCTACCGTATAATGCTTCAAATGGAGACATTCCCAAACTTGCTTGATAGCTATTGTTGTAAGAGAATTCGGCTAAATGTAAATGATCTTCCCATGAGCCTCCAAAATCGATAACGCAAGCCCGCAATAGATCCTCTAAAATTCTATTCACCCGCTCAGTTTGGCCATCAGTCTGAGGGTGATAAGCGGTGCTTAGATTCAATTTGGTTCCCAATTCTTCCTGGAATGCTTCCCAGAATTTGCTAGTGAACAGGGGATCTCTATCGCTGACTATACTGAGCGGTACTCCATGAAGTTTAACTATTTCTTTGAAGTAAATCTGTGCCAGACTTTGAGCCATTCTGTTGGATCGGACAGGGATGAAATGGGCAGTCTTCGTGAAGCGATCTACGATTACCCATATACTGTCGTTTCCTTTTCTAGTTCGAGGCAAGCCATCGATGAAGTCCATCGAGATTTGTTCCCACTTCCATCCTGGAATTTCTAAGGGTTGTAATAATCCAGCCAATTTCTGCTGATCACTCTTAACTAGCTGACAAGTGGGGCATCTGCTAACATATAATGAGATATCCCTTTTCATTGACCTCCACCAGAATGTGCGTTTGATATCGTTATACATTTTGCTCACACCGGGATGGATACTTAATTTGGATTTGTGGCACTCGTCAAGTATTTCTCTCCTGAGCTCGGGAAGGTTTGGGATGCAAATTCTGCCCTTTAGTCTTAGAACTCCTTTGTCATCGAGTCGGAAACTTGTGGATTCACCTCCTTTGACTCTTTGACTGATTCTTTGAATAAATTCATCGTCTTTCTGAAGGGTCGAGATCCTGTCTATTAATGAAGATGTGATGACAAAACTGGCGATGACTTCATTCTTTCTGCTGAGCGCATCTGCTACAACATTGGCTTTCCCTGGAGTGTATATAATTTCAAAATCGTATGCTGCAAGGAATTCTAACCAACGCTGTTGCCTCAGGTTTAAATCTTTCTGGGTGAACAGGTATTTCAAGGATTGATGATCGGTGTATAGTTCGAATTTCTCGCCCAATAGATAATGCCTCCATATTCTTAAAGCAAACACGATAGCTAATAACTCAAGATCATGAGTAGCATAGTTTCTTTCATGCGGCTTTAGTTGACGGCTGGCATAAGCGATCACTTGGCCTTTTTGCATTAACACTGCGCCTAGCCCTCTAATAGAAGCATCTGTCCATACAGTCAAGTCTTGGTTGCCTTCTATAATAGTCAATACTGGAGCGGTTGTCAACTTCAGTTTTAGCTCTTGGAAAGCTTCTTCACATTCGGGAGTCCATTTGAATTTCTCATGCTTCTTTGTAAGCTTTGTCAATACTCCTGATATCTTTGAAAAATCCTGAATGAATTTCCGATAGTAACTAGCTAATCCAAGGAAACTTCGAACTTCCGTGGGAGTAGTAGGTTGTTTTCAGTTCTGAATCGCTGTAATTTTGCTTGGATCTACAGCAATTCCTTCTTTTGACACGACATGGCCAAGGAATTTAACTTCATTCTGCCAGAAGACACACTTAGAAAATTTAGCTTTCAAGACATTTCTCCTTAGAATTTTCAACACTTGTTCTAAATGTTTTGCATGCTCTTCTTCCGACTTAGAGTAGATTAGAATGTCATCGATGAAGACTAGAACAAATTTATTCAACACACCACGGAACACTCTGTTCATAAGACCAACGAAGTATGCCGGAGTGTTACACAAGCCGAACGACATTACTAACCATTCGTAGAATAAATCGGGACCCCTGAAGGCTGTCAAAGGAACACAGTCTTCGGCTATACGCAATTGGTGGAAACCTGTAGCTAGGTCCATTCTGGAGAATACTGTTGCTCCATTTAATTGATCTAACAGATCATCTATTCGGGGCAAGGGATATTTGTTCTTCAGTGTTTGTTTATTGAGATCTCGGTAGTCAACGCAAAGTCTTAGAGTACCGTCTGATTTCGGGACAAATACTACTGCGGCTCCCCACGTTGAAAAGCTCGGTCTGATTAGACCTTTCCAAAGTAATTCTCGGGTTTGACTACTTAGCTCTTCCTTTTCTTTTGGGGCCATTCTTCTAATGGGATGTACTACTGGTCGGGCATTCGGAATTAGATCTATCCTAAATTCAATTTCTCTTTGCGGCGGTAAGTTTTCCAATTCTTCAAACACATCCGCGTAGTTTTTCACGACCGGTATCTTTTCTATTGAAGGGGGAGTAATTTCTAAAGAAGACCAAAATTATGTTCTATTTATTTCTGAACCGAGACATGGTATAGTGATATGCCCCGATTTTGTTTCTACTTTCACGATTCTTTCGGCACATCTAACCTCGACCTTATATTGTGTCAACCAGTCCAGCCCCAGTATGATATCAAATTCGGAAAGGTCCATGACAATTACTTTAAAAGGAAACCGGTACCGAGAAAAGGAAATAGGTGCTTTACAATATGTACTGAGACTAACAGAACCTCCTATCGGGTTTTGAACTTTAATTGGTTCTTTTAGAATTCTTCGTTTCAACTTTAACTTGTGAACAATGTTATCAGAAATGAAGCTACGTGATGCACCAATATCAAAAAGTACAGAAACAGGAATATTTTTAATGGTAAGGGTACCTCCCAAGACATCGGGTTTGCCAGATCCATCGGTGATAGCTGGCGGGGTATTCCCGTCATAGACGTGAGCCACCTGTGTATTCTGCTTCAGAGGGCAGTTCCTGCTGTAGTGCCCCTTCTTATGGCAGTTGCAGCATTCGGCTGAGTCATTTGCCTTTGGATTCTTTGAGGCTTTGCATACATTAGAGAAATGACCGGGCTTCCCGCAATTATAGCAGTTTCCTTTCGGGATCTTTGCGGGCTTTTGAGTAGCGGTCGCGGTAATGCTAGATTCGGGTTGATCTGTTGAAGCCTTACGCTTATTTCCAGCTTGGCTTTTAGCGCGGTCTTGGCTAGCATGCCTCTCATCCATGTCTTCGTAGTTGCAAGCCATCTCTACTAGTTCTGTAAAGGAGAGTTTGATGTTGCTCATAGCTCTATCGTGGTACTTGCGCTTCAGCCCAAATATGAACCTCTTGTTCTTTGCTTTGTTGGTCATAATCAGCTCTGGAGCATAGCACGACAATTGGGTGAACTTATTTAGATAATCCTGAATAGAGAGATCTCCTTGCTGGAGATTAGCAAACTGCTCTCGCATCCTCTTTAGAGCCTGCTCAGGTACAAACTTCTCATTGTACATAGCTTTGAATTGCTCCCAAGTTCGGACAGTTCCAACTGCATCTTCTGAGGTAATGGCATCCCACCACAGCTCTGCTTCTTCCTGAAGGAGCCAAATGCCAAGTCGGGCTTTGTTGTTGGTTCCCATACCCATGCCTTCAAAGATTTTCTCACAGGTTTTCAACCAAGCTATAGCCTCGGTTACTGTGCCAGTGCCAGTAAAAGGTTTTCCCCCAAGATTTCTGTACCTCTTTGCTACTTTATCTAGCTCAAAGTCTTCTGGTGCTGGTGGCTGAACAATAGGGCCTTCCACTACTACGGGGATATTCCCCCGTCCTCCTGCTGCTCCTCCTCGGCCTCCACGGCCTCCTTTAGCTGCTGCTGCTCGTGTAGCCATCTAAGAGAATACTGTATAAGCAAGAAAAGAGTCAAGCTCACAGATTTGATAATTTTCATAAATGATAAAGCAGGGGAATACAAGGAAAGATAATGATGATGTACTGATCAAATTGTTTTGCTAATCTGCTTAGCTCATTCTAGGACATTGCTAATCCTATCTCTAATGAGTTACTCGCATTAGAACACTACTGATTCTATTCTGACGAGGTGTTTAATGTGTTAGATCCCGGAACTAAGGTTAACCAAAGCTCTGATACCAACTGTGACGATCCCAAAATCCGAGGGGCGGTATTAAGGATAATCATAGGGAAATAACACATTAATCATCATTGCAGAGTACAGATAATAGCAGAAACAATGAATAGAATAATTTTACATGGATATGACAGCGGAATCACAACATGTAGGAATATCAGAATAGTATAACGTGGGATATAACTTAGTAAATTAAAGGAAAGTGATCAGTCATCATCGCCAGAGGCGGAATACATACATGTAGTGAGACAAATAAGGGTATCAGTCTACATCGCCGAAGGCGGTATACATATACATATAGTAAGAAATACGGAAAGTAAATCAGTCTACATCGCCAGTGGCGGAATCATAATGTAAGTACAGTAATGGCGGAAAATGTCAAAGTCATCTCTGTGTAGTCATCCTCGCCATGAGCCAAAAATGCACTCTATGCAGCAGTGCAGAGCCAAAAACAACCTGTCACCTATGTACTAGGCTGCCCGTGTGAAAATAAGGGCACCCGCGTTTGCAAAGTGAAACAAACAACGAGTCAGTCATGGGGACTGGTATGAGGAATCTATTTAACAATTAAACAACAGTAATAGCAAATCATAGGACCACGCCACTTTCGCGGAACGGGTTTACTCCAGTGATTGCTAGTGCATTTAAAACAAAGTAAATTCTTTTAAAACAACGCAATGCTTTTTAAAAAGGATGAAGCCATTATAAGACTCAAGTCCCATCACACAATGCAACGCAAGCCGGAGGATAGAGTTTTACCTTATAATAGCCAAATATGCTTGATACGTATAAAGCGAAATCATTTGATATTATTACTAGTGCATATATGTTTCAAAAATGAATAGCATCATAAATATCAATCATAGGCGGCATAGCTACCATATACTATGTCACCATACTAGTACTACAATCGAGTCCGTTATTTCGTATTGGAAATTGGATTTCCGTCATGAGTCGAGGCAAGGGGCAAGCTCCTCTCCGCTTCGAGACATTCTAGCAAATGCCTCGGGACTACACACTCTGGGTAACCCCTGGATCGGCTGGGCCGGTCCTCTCTTACGTTTGAGGATTAGTTATTCCTGAACACACGTTTCCCGGTCCTTACAGACCTATAATCGAGGCGCCTCGCATTCCAACAACCACATAGGTGAAAAATAGATATATATGTCAGGGCTGGTAAGTCACTGACACCACCATAGCTAGAAAGAAACGTCGTGCTCTCCCAGCGGCCCGTATCCCGTTTTTAACTCATACCGAGGTGTGAGGCTCGCGAATCTATGAAATACACAAAGCCAGGCCACGTAGACCTTGCTTTGATCATCATCCACAAGACTTTGCTTTTCAACAGAAGCCTTGATCACAGCATCTTGGCATGCCACATAGGCAGTCCACTCCATACGATTGATTTCCATCGATATATAACCCCTGAGCTCGTACGTCTCAGAGAAGGGCGTTAAGCAAAAGAATAAATTCTCCACCGCCAAACAGATATATATTTAACAGAGATAAATCAGTATAGAACAAAATCCAATGTCAGACACACAGTCCATTTACAAGTCCGTTCTGGGTCTGAACGAAACCGGAGGCGTCAAATTCCTCGTATATCCGTCCAATCAACACATACGTTCAGACGGCTACTACTTCCGTCCCCTTCCGGTAGCTACTCCGGTTAGGAACCTCAGTAGCGCCCATCCAACCGATACGAAGATCGTCGGTCTTGAATCGTCTTTGCATTTTCCAATTCGAATCGCTCGATAAATTATTTGAAATGAGGGTTAGCTCGGCCTTTTCAAATAATTCACGTCATTAGTATTTAAATCGATTCATTTTATGGTTGTATTATTCGACATCCATCTTTCGGTTCTTTAGTGTTATTTTCATGTCATACACATACAACCATCAAATATCAAACAATTCAAGCCCAACTGGTTTATTCTCGATCAATATTGTTTATAATATTTTATAACGATTTTTCGCCATTTTTATTTATTTAAACATGGCCATATTTAATTAAACGACGTTTCAGGTCGTGTCGTGGCACTGGCGCTGTTTTTCTCCTAATTTGTTTTACACATATCGGAAAATCTAACAGTTGGATTTCTACAAAGTCTATATCAGTGGGAAGATATTCCCAAAGCGAACCCAACGGTTCCAGTTTCGTGAGAATCCGACGGTCGGATCTTCCACACTAGTCGTTTGAAGTTACGATTTCAAAATTCGAACTGCAGCGTCGTTATTCGATTAATTTAATTATATTTATATATAAATATAAACGATTCTGGCGCTGTTTTTCTTCAGATTTGAATTAAACATTCCGGACAATCCAACCGTTGGATGTTTACAAGGTTGGCGCCGTTGGAAAGATATTTCCAAGGCGAACCCAGCGGTTGCGGTTTCGGGAAAATCCGATGGTCGGATTTCTCGTACTAATCATTTCAAATTACGATTCCGAAACGCGAACTGCACGGCCTCTATTCCCTTTAATTATATTTATATATATATATAAATATAGTTCATTCTATAATTTCAATTATAGTTCATTTTATATTTTCAACTTCGTTTTCACTTCAAATATTTCACTAACGCCTTAATATTTCGAAAAATTTCGCCATAACCTCCTTTGTACGGGGAGGGGTTTGGAAATTTATTGGGCCGTATTAGGTACCCAATAAATCCTAAAAAGCATTCACATATTTATAGTGATATATTCTGGTATTTATGGGGGAGTATGTACTGATAATCACTCCAGAGAATAAATTCCCGTCACCCCGTTTCCGTGTGGAAGTAAATAGTCCATGTGCCGTATCTAATAACTAGAGCGACGTGATTATTGTCAACTCCAGACCCGTGTGGGGTTTTTATTAATATGGCAATTTATCGTTATAATTTATATAGTCCATATCAGTCATCAGTTCAACCTGTAGTACATAGTCATCGCCATACAAGCCTCTTGCTTGTATGGTAAATCTTCCACCTCGTCACACAAGCTCCAATTGTTTATGTGGGATATGATGAAGTATGCCTATCGTCAAGAAGTATGCCATGTAGTGTAGTTCAAAATTAATTGTTACTATCCTATGGCGTTATTTATTATTTCACACAGAATAACTAGCACTCCGCATCCAATGGCATTCACAGGAGTTGATATATAAATAAAATTGAGCAGCCAACTCATCAAGGTTTACCTATTTGTCGGGCACGCAAATAATTTCTTTACTCTACAGCTAATCCATTTTTCCTGTTCAACACATGTATATATATGCAGAACAAAGCTAATAATAATATTTCTAGCAAACTGTTATTTATTTCAACCCATGTGTATTTTTAACTAAGCGTATACATGATAAAAGAAATATTTTTATCATCAAAAATATTTATTCGACCCATGTGTATTTTTAACACTTCATATTCACTATGAAAATATAGTTTTCATTGTCGATTCATTTTATTTTTAAAAGATGATAACATTCAACACATGAATTTCAACTCAACGAATGAATTGCAATTCAACACATGAATATTGTATATCTTTTGTATATATGTAAAAATATGATTTTTATTGCTAAAGCCATTTGTTTAAATTCAAATAATATTCAACACATGAATTTCAACTCAACGAATGAATTGCAACTCAACACATGAATATTCTATATAGTTTGTATATATATAAAAATATGATTTTATCGCTAAAGCCATTTGTTTAAATTCAAATAATATTCAACACATGAATTTTAACTCAACGAATGAATTGCAACTCAACACATGAATATTCTATATAGTTCGTATATATATAAAAATATGATTTTTATTGCTAAAGCCATTTGTTTAAATTCAAATAATATTTAACACATGAATTTCAACTCAACGAATGAATTGCAACTCAACACATGAATATTCTAAATAGTTTGTATATATATAAAAATATGATTTTATCGCTAAAGCCATTTGTTTAAATTCAAATAATATTCAACACATGAATTTCAACTCAACACATGAATATTCGATATAGCATATGTAAATAATTTCAATGAATGAAAATTATTCTAACACATAAATATTTCAGAAAATTTCGGCAGCATAACGGCAGGGTAGTTAAAACCGGGACCGTCCCTAGTACGGCTCCTCGCTCTACCTTAAAACCTCGCGGTTTTTGACAATGGTGATCATGCATCTAGTTCGCACGCAGGCGGCATGTTTTATTTTCAATTCCACAATCCTATTCTATTTTGTTTCAACCACAAGAGGGTATTTTTCAACCACAAAGGTATTTTTCAACCATAAAGGTATTTTTCAACCACAATATCAACCACAAACAATTATTTCCAACCATTCGTCATACCATATAATATCACGTCAATCACAAGCAATAAATATCGTCCATGGTTTGTGGACGAGGGGAGTATATATATATAATAATAAAAATTCACTTGCATTTCATCACAATTCAAAGCATATATGTTTCAAACAACGCTTGTATAAGTTATACATCGCTAATATAACTTATACAACACATGTACATGAGGTATACAATGCGTATATAATTTACACTTCGCTTATATAATTTATACAACGCGATTTCATTCACACAAATAGTTTAGATTCCTCACATTGGTTATTGCAGTGCTAAAAATCGTAGGTAGGTCAGAAAAATCCGCGGCTTCTTCTAGAATGTAGAGAGCCTCCTTGCGGTCACGGTGTCTCCTGTTTCATCGAATTTCGTTAAGGAACGAAAAAGATATTATTTTTCAAAGCTTTGCAACACTTAAAAGTGTTATTTTCATTTCAGAATTTTCACCAGAAAGGTTTTTAAAACCTTCGAAACTAGGTCACCAATTTTCAGTCGATCCGTACCTCTATGCTTCGATCAGGCTACGCTGCGTCGAAGAGCTACGAAGCACCTCCAGAACGGCGGTGGTTGCGAGTGGTTCGGTGGTCTGTGCTTGTCGTGGCGGCGCTCAGAAGGTCGCGCCTTCCTCTTCGAATTCCGACGTCGATAGTCGATGGGAGGAGTCGTGGGTTGGTCGGATGTGGAGAGGGGACTACGGCGGTCAGAAGTCTCAACTGGGGTCAGCGGCGAAATGGCCTGAGGCGGCGGCGATATCGACGAGAAGTTTTGAGCGACGTGGATCGTCCAATCGTCCTCTGGCGGCTAGGGTTTCAGAGTTTATATTTTTTTTTTAAATGAAAATTTCCTATTGGTCAGAGCTTTATAGAAATTTTTAAATAGTGTTTTTGCAAACGGGCTCCTTTTTAGACCCAACGACTGTCGCCCCTAGCTAAATACCCCCATTCCGGACATAATGGGGTATGTTTCGTTGGCCATTTCGACTGTTACAGTCAGTTATTTTTCAAATTAAAATATAAAACATTCGATATTTAATTTAAACGTACATTTCAATTTGCCAGGGCCACAAACTGAATCGAAAAATTCCAGAAAAATAAATCTAGCTTTGTTTTGACGATACGGTCCTAACAAAACCAGTTTCGTCGAATTCTGAGCTCATTTGAAAAACGGCCATTTTTAGGTCGACCCATTTTAACAGAATTTGACCAAACACATTATTTTTTGCCCCGCTCACATACTAGCTTCAAAAATTACGAAATTTGAAACTTAGCAATAATTTGACATTCCGGACCCAACAAAAGTGGTTTCGTCGAATTCCGAGGTCGTATGCAAAATCTCAATTTTCAAGGGCTATATATACTATATAGCGACCTTTCTAAAAATTCATTTGGCCATAACTTTTGATTCCCGCTATGAAATTTCGATTTTTCAGATTCGTTAGAAAGGTATTGATAAACCGATTTAAATATTTTTAGTTTCGTCAAAATCCGTTATATTTTCCACCCGGTACAGTCAGACAAAGTTTGTATTCAAAATTTCAAACTGCAATATTATACCCAATTCTATATTTTATTGAAATATGCTATTTCAATCATTCAAATTTCTTGGTAATAACCTAATTTAAAAATTTTAAACTGGTTCACATTTTCCGGGTTATTACAACATGGATGTAAGTGATGGGTAGAGTCTTGAATAGTAAATAATGCATAATGAGTTAGAGAGTGTGGCCAATGTGATTTGCTTGCATGGGGTATTAGAGAAGTGGCTTAACGACAAAACAAAATCTACCTTGAGTAAGTTGAGCACTGAAGCTAACAGTTGGAGTCAGATGGGTTTTGGAGCTGAATGTATGGTTAGGAAGCGTATATCTGCATTTATGTTTACATACGTTCGAAGAAGACGAGGTGCGTGCGACGGTTTAACATTTGTAAGCTAATACACAGTAGAAACGAATCCTGATAGTGAAAATTTGGAGGCATGAAGGTGAGAACATCTAATTTAAATTATTTCTAAATTAGTAGAAATAGTAGATTTTTATAGTGGGTAACATTAGTTGATCGCTTATAAATGTTCATAGTTGTGGTATGTAAGAACGTTCATATAGTTAAACACATTAGACACTACGCGTTATTGAACATAATGCATTGGCATACAAAGAAAATTAATTGTTAAACGGTTGCTATTGCATGTGATGGATGTTCAAAGCTAAACAAACAAAACACTAAGAATTATTTAATGTAACGCTTGCGCACCATTATATAATTATTTGGAATTTTCCATGTTGATGGATGAACCGGTGTGTATATAGATCGATTTGGTTATATCACTCACGTACTATAGTTGTGGAGTATATGGGTAGTCAATTCAAGTCTCTTCTCTATGAGAATAACGTTTGGATAAAAATAAAAATTTAAAATTTAAGTTTTGAAATTAGATTTTAGAATGATTTGAAATCTAACCCATAAATAATTACAGAGTTTTTCCACAATGACAAAACGATTTTTTGAATGTTTTAAAAGTTGTTTGGACTCTTAAGGTAGAACGAGTTCTTAAATCTAATTAAAAATTTGTTTTCTAGTAGTTGAAATTCTAAAATGATCAATAATGTTTATGAATATGATATTTGAAGTTAAATTGGGTTTGAGATATGATCCAAATAATGATTGTAATATGTTTTGAGCATTAATGATTAAATTAAGAAATTGGACAAGATTTGGAAAATATTTTTGTTTTAAGTTTTTGATTTAACTCGAAATGAATATTTGAAATTGAAATGATGATTTTGAAGTAAAGCAATTTTGGAATTCGAATGTAGGTATAAAATATTTTTCGAAATATGGTTTTAACGGTTGAGTTATGAAAGCTAAGTTTATTTTGAGAAGAATTATGCCAATATATATTAAATCGTTATACAACTTGAATTGAACATATAGCGTAGTGATTGTTTGATAACATCAATCATGGATTTCAAACGACTTTAACTTGAACATTTTGACTTAGATTGATGCAAACGGAAACGTTGAATTTCGATTTAACAATAACTTTTGAATAGAAAAGAAATCTTCAATTTTCGATGCATGGTTTTCAAATTATGTCCAACAAAAATTGAAAAGGTGCTATATTTATAGTTTAGCAACCGTAATAAGAAACTGATTAAAATGGATTATAAGTTGTTAGAAATTTGAAAAAATTTGGTTAAATCATATTTTAAATGATTTAAATTGAAAGATATTAGATTTGAATGATTTCAATTATTCTATAGTGCTTTAAGTAATGCCTTTACATTTTTTTAGAAATGATTTGGTTTTGAAGTTTATAAAATCGTGAACTCTGGTTCGAAACTAAAAAGATTTGTAAAATTTTCTGGAAGGGTTTAAAGAAATTATGGAAATATAACTAACATAATGAAATTATGTTGGTAAATGAATATTTTATTTAAGATGATAGTGGGATTAAAGGAGCTTGAAATGAACCCAACCTTAAATGGATTGATGACGAACGGGAAGGAAATTTGAATTGAAACCCAGTGTAATCCATAACTTTTGTTTTAAGTATGCTTATTACTTGGAAAGACCGGGATCAGATCTTAGTCCCAAAACCATTCCAAGTAATAATACGATGCTATGAAGTAGATCAAGGACTTGGACATGGAAAATGAAGACCGAGAATCTTTGGATTTATTCGGATTGTTTGCTGATGTCTCAAATCGGGTCATACACCTAATACAAGGTTATAAGTGGCATGAGGTCTGAGTGTATTTGGAGGATTTCGGATTTTGTTCTGTTCAAACCCAGAATGGACTTGTATGGATTGTGTGCCTGAAATTGTAATTGACGGCATAACACTGATTTCCGTTGAATTGTTTCTGGTTTGTGACTTACGAGCTCAAAGTGGTTATGTAATGATGGAAATCAGTGGTCATGTTGTGAATGGACAATGTGACATACTTAAGATATGAAATGAGCTTGTATGATTAGGGCATTGCTTATCTAGGCATGCTTTGTGTATGACGTGACATCGACAAACCTCATACCCCGGATTGATGAGAAACTGGCAGTTAGATTGTATATTTATATCTGATTGATGATGAAGCTGCAGCTGTGGGAAATCCCTTATGAACCTAGGGAAATTGGGTATGTTCGGGGGGTCGTGTCTGGTCTAAAACCGTTGATCTGCCCTGCGATTTGTTGTTGGTGTCTGAGATGGACGAAAAAGCCGTGTTACACTTTGCTTCGTATCTTTGATTGATCTTTCATGCCAGGAGTCATCAAGTTGGAATCCAAATCTCCAATACGATCCATACAGATTTTGATTGTATACCTATATGTCAATATAACCAACTGGGATTATAGGGGCTATGATTCTATATTTATTTTCGAAATGATTTTTCGTACACTGTACAAATGACAATATTAGAAGAGGATTTTCACGTATGAAGGCATTTTTGGTTATCATAAGATAAAACTCGCCCATCTGGTATGCACTTGAATTGTGTGATGTGGGAAGAGCTTATGATGGCTTCATTTTCAAAAGTCATTGCGTATTTTATGCACAGGAATTCACATGGAGTAAACCCATTCTGCGTTAGCGGCGTGGTCCAGTGAATTTCCCATCTTTAAAATAAATCTTAAAGCAACTGTTTTATGTTCTCACACCAGTCCCAAGACTGACCTGGAGTTTATTGTTCCTTCCTAAACTCTTGGTGCCCACTAATTTTACACGGGCACCTAGTAGTTTAGTTTGCAGTTATGTTTCGTTGGAGCGAAGTTCAGAGTGCTTTCTGAGTTGGAGTCCACGGTAGAGTTTGGAGCTTCCGCTATATCATACGATTATTCCGCTGAGAGTATATTTACTTTTCTTTTGTTGTATATGTTGTAACTCTTATATTTCATGTAACTCTGATGTAATATTGTATTATACAATGAAAAGTTCTGCTATTTTGTTCATTATATGTATGTACCCATAACAATTTGTCTTTATGAACGGTTTAAGTTGGTTTAATTACCAGCGAAAATCGGGCAGAAAGACGGGTCATTACAATGGTCCTTTTCTGGGTCGAAATTTAGGCCTATTTCGGGTGGTTTGTTACAGTTAATTACCGTAAACGCTTATGTTATACATACTGTGTGATGGATGAATAATTGTTGTGAATGTTATTATGGTTGTCATTGGTGATAATAGAACACAACACACCCGCATATTTGGAATTATATGGGTATTGACTAAGTCTCGTTCCATTTGAATAACACAAATGAATTTTATGTTCATTTAAATGAAAATAAGTCATAAAAGCAGAAACTAGAATTTTCTGCCTGAAACTGGATAGAATTGAAATTGAAATGATAAAGATTTTTTTTTGTATAGGTGGAAGTTCACTTGATCAAGATTTTGATATAAAACATTATGTTTAAGTTAAAATTGGTTAAAATTGATTTCGTTTTTAAAATTGAGTTTGAGTTTAAAATGTCACTTATGTAGTTAACTACATTAGTGACGTTTTAAACTCAAACTAAATGTTCCATTAAGCTTATACATTATTAAATATGAGTTTTGAAAAGTTTGGGTTTCAAAAATTTATTTTTAAAAAATAATAATATTTTATTCATTAAATAATAATGTAATATATATCAAAAATAAATATCTGAACTTAAAGTTGAGATTTTGAAATATCATTTTGAAAAGGAATTATATATGTTTTAAATAAATTTCTAACCTATTTTGAAGTAAATCAAATTAATTTTCATATGAAGTTAAAATGCTTCAGAATAGAGCTTGTCGGGCTTCGGTAGTTCTCGAATTTCGATCGCAAACTTCAAACGAGCATAACGAATGCAATGTAAATCGGATTTTTTCAAAACGAAAAGCTTTTGTTTTCAAATAATATTAGTTTTCCAACGGTGAAGAAAATATCAGTTTTCAATGTATGAATTACAAGCTATGTTCAAATCTATTTTTAATAAAAATCGCGATAGTGCACTTCGTTGACAATAACAGGAAATGACTATTTTAAATAATTAAAAATGTGGAAAAATCATGATAAATCATAATAAATTATTTAAAAGTGATTTGAATTGGAAATATATAGTTTGGATAATATAAAGTTTATTTGGATCAAATTAGCTAATACAAGCTATTTATCGACATTTTTGTAATGCTTTTGCAATGCTTTTTGCGATGCTTTTTCGAAAATAATGTGCTTTGAAGTTTTAAGCCTACTAATTATTATCGAAATCTTGGATAATCATTTTTAAACGATCAATGAAGTATTTTTTGAAATTTAGAGCACTTAAACAAATTAGTTATAAGTAAGTTTACTTTACTTAAGATAAAGAGTTTTCCAATTTTGAATGAATTTAATTTGGATGGGAAAAATCTTTGGATATTTGATTTTAAATTCCGTATTGAAACTTATACTATACGTGGAATTTGAAAATTATTTATATTATTATCCTGCTTATAGTATTTGATGACTATGATGAAAAGTCGGTGTGTACGACTTAAGCAGGATCTATATGGATATAGCGGAAATATAAATGATATAACACAAGTAAATAAAAGTAATAGGTAAAGTAAAGTGACACCAGGAATTTTATACTGGTTTGGACTTCCCACCCTACGTCCAATCCTGAAGCTCCTCTTCAGAATTCACTAACAACGCCCTCTCTTTACCCGGAGGAATAGGTCAATACACCCGAGCCCCAACAAGGTTGACTCTTGCCTGAGCAACTACACAGGACTTCAACAATTACAAGTGTTTTGACTTCTCCTTTGTGTTCTTGAATCAACACGTATTACAGCCTTCCTATAATCTGAACCTCGAGTATATGATTTGAATGTGAAGATTTAAGGAAGAAAATTGCTTGTTGAATCAAGTGATATTAATTCAATTCAAGGATTCAACAAGTATTTGAATTTGGAGAGCTTTTTATTTGCAAAGAATGTAAATTCAGAGAATGGAGAGAATAGAAATTTATATAATCGGTGATTGTAAAACATGTTTGAAGTTGTTTATATAATAGTATAAGAGTAGCATTCCTTCATGAAGAGTTTCTATAAAAAGTTATTTCCATTTCCATTGATTATCGAGGAGGAATCTCTTCATGAAAGACGGTGACTCTTCATAAAATAGTTTCTGGGTCAAATCAGTAGACTGGTTAAAAATCATCAGTTGACCGGTTGAATTAAATCATGTACATAAATATTTCAGAACTAGCTGTTATATTCAAAAACAGGCTGACCAGTCGACTGGTCCTTTTTCTACCAGTCGACTGATAGGCCAGTTTCTGTATATTCATGGCTTTTCAAAGGCTTATATATAAATTACTTTGTTTTGCACATTCGTGTATACTTGAGGGTAGATTTTAACATAATTCTAACACGACACAATGTGTGTATGTGTATATATATATATAACCTTACCTCTATGACATGATTCCCATTGCAACTTCATTTGTTGGCGTTGATCAAAATCTTGTTATCAACATTCTCCTCCTTTTTGATTGATGACAACACTTTAGATTTTCTCCTTCTGAATGTTTAGCTCCCCCTAAATTTTTGCAGTATTTTGTTAGTTCATAATTTTTATAACCTTACCATTTGATTCCTGCAACAAAATATGTTAGCACAAATTTTCCAATTGCACGGAAACATAAAATGGCATATATAACATAAGGGATATTTCTCCCCCTTTGTCATCGATTGAAAAGAAATTAAGATTTCATAAACATAAAATAATCAAATAACATTCTAGAGATTTTTGAAAGATACAATTCCTAGTTCTCGTCGGAGTCTAATGAAAGAATTCTCTAAAAGGGGTTTAGTAAAGATATCAGCAATTTTATTTTCTGAGTATACAAATTCAAAATTAATTGTTTGTTTTTCAATATTATCTCTCAAGAAGTGATGTATGATATCAATGTGTTTAGTTCTGAAATGGTTTACCAGATTCTTAGATAAATTTGTTGCGTTTGTGTTATCATAATAAATTATGGAATTTGACAAATTGAAATATTGTAATGTTTGCTGCATATATATTACCTGAGCACAAGCTACTGCAACAGATATGTATTCTGCTTCGCATGTTGAAAATGAAACACAATTTTGTTTCTTGCTGAACCAAGATCTAAGCGATTTACCGATAAAGTGACATGTTCCACTTGTGCTCTTACGATCCGTCAGTGATCCTCCAAAATCAGCATCACTGTATGAAACTAATTCAAAGGAACATTCTTTTGGATAGAAGAGTCCAAAATTTTTAGTACTACTAAGATATCATAATATTTATTTAACCGTTCTCAAATGTGATTTGTTTGGATTAGCTTGAAAACGAGCACAAAAGCAAACACTCATCATAATATCCGGTCTACTTGCAGTTAAATACAGAAGTGAACCTATCATACTTCGATATAGTTGCTGATCGACACTTTTATCATTTTCATCTTCATCTAAATTTGTCGTCGTACTCATTGGTGTAGGTTTACTTGATGTGTTTTCCATTCCAAAACGTTTTATTAAATTAGTACATTATTTTTATTGATTGATGAAAATTCCATCAGATAATTGTTTAATTTGCAAACCCAGAAAGTAAGATAGTTCTCCCATGTGTGACATTTCATTGGTCATTATTTTTGAAAATTCTTGACATAATTGATCATTTGTTGATCCAAAAATAATGTCGTCTACATATATTTGAACTATTAGAATATCTTTATTGTTTTTGTTGGTAAATAGTGGAGGTGCTTGTTTCAAACCATATAATGCCTTTTTCAATTTATAAACATGATCTGGATATTTTTCATGAGCAAATAGTGGAGGTTGTTCAACATATACTCGTTCTTTAATGTAACCATTTAAGAAAGTGCTTTTAACCTCCGTTTGATAAAGTTTAAAGTTATGATGACAAACGTACGCTAATAATATTCGAATTGCTTCTAGTCGTGCGACTGGAGCAAAAGTTTCTTCATAATATATGCCTTCTTTTTTATTGTAACCTTATGCAACAAGCCTAGCTTTATTTCTAGTAATATTACCCAATTCATCTTCTTTATTTTTGTAAACCCATTATGTTCAAATAACTGTTTGATCACTTGGTCTTGGAACTAGTTTCAAGACTTCATTACGTTCAAACTGGTTTAATTCTTCTTGCATGGCAATTATCCAATTTTCATCTGTAGATGCTTCTTTAGGATTTTTGGGTTCGATATTTGACAAGAAGGTCACATTACTTACCAAATTAAGTTGACTTCTTGTTCTAATGTTTAAAGTTATTTCTCCAATAATATTTTGTGTTGGATGATCTCGTAATATTCTTGGTGGAGATCTGATTTCATTAATATGAACATTTTGATTATTAATATTATCTTGAATTTCTGTAGTATTATTCTCTATGTTGTTATGAACAATGTTTTCATCTTCTCTATATATTATCAAATCGTCATCGTGAGAAGAATTATTTGTTGCAATAAAATTTTTATCAAACGAAACATGAAGTGATTCTTCTATTTTACTGGTTCTTTTATTGAAAATACGATAAGCCTTGCTACGCTCAGAAAATCCTAAGAATATTCCTTCGTCGGATTTTGAATCAAATTTTCCAAGCTGATCTTTTATATTTAAAATGAAGCATTTTGAACCAAAAACTTTAAAATAGGATATATTTGGTTTTCTACCAGTAAAAAGCTCGTATGGAGTATTTTTAGTAAGAGGTCGAATGGAAACACGATTCAAAACATAACAAGCTGTTGCGACTGCTACAACCCAAAAATGTTTTGGTAGTGTACTTCCATTTAATAACGTTCTTGCACATTCCTGTAAAGTTCTTTTTTTACGTTCTAAAACTCCATTTTGTTGTGGAGTTCTAGTGTAACGACCCGAATTCCCCGTAAAGGAAAGCCCGGATTGAGTTGAGAACACGACAAATCAGAATACAAACGACAAAACATTTCATTGCTACTTACAACAATTTACATCAGAGTACAAAAATATACAGAGTATGAACAATTTATACGTTGTAAAATATCAGAGATTAAAATACATTACACAGCAGCGGAAAATAATACAAAACACGACCGAAAGAGATAAACGGATACAGAGCTTTTTGAATATTTCTAGCTGTAAAGCAGGATCCTATGAATATAAATCTGCATACCCAAAACTACTAGCTGCTCGTGTGGAAAATAGTGGCACCCGAAGTTTAGGTTAAAACAATAAACTCCAGCTCAATTATGTGACTGGTGTGAGAACTAAAACAATTATTTAAAACATTACTTTAGAAATAAAGTAGATCAAGGGATCACGCCGTATAGCACGGAATGGGTTTCCTCCCGAGACAACCAGTGCAAAATCAGTTATAAACAATGCAATGCTTTTTGAAAAATGAAGCTACTATAAGAGTCAGGTCCCATCACACAATGCAATGCAAGCCGGAGGATAGAGTTTTCCCCTATAATAGCCAAACATGCTTGGTACGTTCAAAAACAAATCATTTGATACTATTATAAGTGCATAGTATATAAAACAACTTCAAATATAAAAGTATCAATCATAGGCGACATGGGTACCATATATCATGTCGCCATACTAGGCTCTACAATCATAACCGAAACGTCACGTATTGGAAATTGGATTTCCGTCATGAGTTGAGGCAAGGGATGTATTCCTCGTCGGCTTCGAGACACTCTAGCTGTAACACCCCACCTCCGTTAAGGTCACTCACAAAGGGAATGTCTTAACATCGTGGAGCGTTTTAGGTAAAAGATGCAAATAAATTACAGGACAGACAAATAAACTAGCGGAAAATAAAGTCATTTTATAAACAATGTGCTTCAGTCAAGCTTTTACAACAATTGTCTCAATCATACTTAAAAAGTAATACATAGAACTTCTTTCTTGATTCAAAAACTTCCAAGTATAAAAGAAGCATAAAAATAACAATGATATTCCCCAATAAAGCATGAACCAGCCATAGCAGTGGAAGAGAGAGTCCAAAGCAATACATCGACTATGTTCGTTCTTGAAAAGAAAACCGAGCTAAGTGGTAACATTTCCTCCCTGTGAACCTTGGGGGGGTGGGACGGAAGAAAAGAGGCGAAACAAACTAGGTCAGACATAAGTCTGGTAAGTCCAGTGACTTTCTGCATGTGAATAGGCAAAAGCATAATGACATGAATAAACTGAATATAAGACAATACCGTGAGAACAAGGATAACAAGATAACATACGATTAGTATAGATATGATAAGGCAAGATAAACTGAATGCGCTTCTACTCTTTCTCTGCTTCGCTACAACCTTATTATTCTGATTTTTATATCTCTGCACCCCCAAACTAGTGTCCCAACTAGTAATCTGTGTAAAATGATAATATGATAACGTGATCCCAATCCCCGCAATTGTGATAGCTTTCAGGTGTACATCTAGTATGAGGATCTTACCTCAATCAGTCTAATTGCCATGAAGATGTTAGATGTACCCTTACTACCCTATCGATCGGCTCCCTACTTGTATTAATGTTCCATGTGTCTGTGTCAGTCGGCCCTCTCTTGCGTGTATATATCCTGTGCTGGTCCCACCATATGGTTATATCAGTCCCTATGATAGCAATCCGACACGATTCAAGATGCACAGTGTATAACTACTACAGTGCCTGCTTTTTCCCACTCCAGAGTACGTGCACGCCCGTAAACCATCGGAACCTACACTGACGTACCACCTGCCGCTATTTTGACCGTTTATAATCAGCCCAGTAATCGTGCGCTACCCTGCCTAGTTTCAAGGTACCTTGATACATCTACGTGGGTTGCTACTGAAATGGGTCCCCGTTACTAGGGTTTCTTACTGGTTAAGTTCATGGGCCTATATTTACTAATATTACCCACCAACCTAATATGTACTTAATGGTTAAGTTTGTAGGCCTATATTTACTAATATTACCCACCAACCCGATATGTACTTAACCCTCCCAAACATTATGTCATATTGGTTAAGTGTTGTTCATTCATGTTAACTTAACCCACCCACTCATCATGTCATGTTGGTTAAGTGTTTCTTATTAACCCTTCTCACTCGTCATTTGGATTGGTTAAGTGTTTCCTATTAACTTAACCCCGTTCATTCATCATGTTATATTGGTTAAGTATTTCCCATTAACTTAACCCATTCGTTCATCAAGTTACAATGGTTAAGTGTATCTTTTTAACTTAACCCCACATGTTCATCTTGCTGTATTGGTTAAGTGTCATCAATCAATTCAAGTTAACTTAACCCACCCACTTGTCGTGTTACATTGGTTAAGTGTTGCCTTCTTGTGTTAAATTAACCATACCCATTCATCATGTCATACTGGTTAAGTGTTTCTTATTAACTTAACCCTACTCATTCATCATGTCATATTGGTTAAGTGTTTCTTATTAACTTAACCCTTCTCATTCATCATGTTGTGCTGGTTAACTTAACCCTGCTCACTTGTCTAATCAACATGTTATAACGGTTAAGTGTTCTAAATTTACTTAACCCTGCCTTCTTGTCTAATTAACATGTTATAATGGTTAAGTGCTCTAAATTTTACTTAACCGTACCATTCTTAGCATGTCTATTTATTGGCACTAATTAATTTATTAGTGCCCCAACCTCTCACATTAGAACTGTTGTTTGCGGTTGCTGGATGTGCCGGTTGGTTCCGGGCAGACTTCTACCGCAAACTCATTCTAACCTCGGGTTTTTGGATAAATGCGCTAACATATCACATTAGATCTGTGTTGTTGCAGTTACTGGATGTGCCGGGCAGTTCTGGGCGGTTTTACATTGCAACTCAATCTAACCTCGGGTTAGGCATGTTTAGCTTTTAGCATATTTACCATACATGTCCAAGTCTAGATTTTATATGCTAATCATCCCAAATTCACAAAACTAGTCATGTTCTAATTCTCAAGTTATACCCCAACAAAGCTGATTGCAGGTTATGCCCCACCAATTCTAATTCAAGTTATTACTCAAAATAAGTTACACCCAATTTTCCCAAATTTGCAATAATAGTCATGCCCCAAAAATCACAATATAACACATGTTCTAAGGTTTTGTCATATTGCACCGTGCAAAATATTCTCTAAAAACCCCAAATCATGATTCACAGAAATAAACTATGCCAAATTATAGCCTTTAATTACAGTGCATGCCAATTACCCAAAATCCCAATTTAGGCGTTTTCACATTTAACAATTATCCCTATATCTTACTATAGGTTTTCATGCTTAAGCCATATGTCACAATAATCTCCTCCTTCCAAGTCATAAACTATCATATATAATATGCCCCAATTTTAGGTATTACCACAACATGTACTAGGCCTTACATGTTTACAGTTCAATTTACGCCCAAACCCCAAGTCATATGTCCAATATACTTTATGCCTCAAATCCCAAATCGTATGTACGATACACTTTATGTTTTAAATACAACATGTGTTATGTCCTCAAATCAGTAACAAATCAGTTATGCCCAATTATACATAATTTAATAGTTTTCCCAATTTTAGCGCTGGTCAAGTCCAAATCATATATTATGCCCAATTTTAGCGCTGGTCATGTCCAAATCATATATTATGCCCAATTTTTCCCAACGTACGTTCATCTCTTATGAGATTTGGCTCAGGCTCGCAGTAGCCTGGCTATAAAAACAAAACGGGAAGAAGGAAAGAAGAGACAAAGAATGGACATAATAATATCAATGAGATAGATCCGAAGGGTATAGAAAGACAGATAGAAATATGCATAATCTCAGATTTAGATTTATTACAATGTTAGAATCACAATTAAATTTTATTTCTGAAAGTAATATGAACTTACAAATCACAGAACAGTCCTGAATTCTGGGATCTGATTACTGAATTTGATTAGCTATTCCTTTGATGTAGACTTTAATTGTCAACTTGAAAACTCTAATTTGATTGATTAAGGTGGAGGCTTGGTCACTTCAGGTTTTAGCAGCATATAAACGTCTATGAATTCGTGTGGAGAAAACAATAGGTTTAGCGGTCTTTTTATATGTGCATAGGGAGATTTAGAGCCTTTAGATCAGTCTAGAAGTCATCAGAATCGTCCAGAGCAGAATACCATGTCACACAGCAAATCAGAAAGCGACACGTGGCGAAACACGTCATCGGCCAGATCTTGGCCAACAGGGTCGACTCCTCTATAGAGGGGTCGACACCTATGTCGACTCCCCCTTGGGGGTGGGGGGGGGGGGGGTCGACACCTCTGAGCGGGAAATTACCCACTCAGCCTACTTTGACCCAAATTCAAAATTTGAACTCTGTTTTGACTTCTAGAATTATTTTATATGTATATATATGTGTACTTCGTTGGGCGTATACAAACTTCTAAGGCTTATAACTTCTTCATACGGTGTCCGATCTACGCAAACTCGGACTCTATCCCAAGCATAATTCCGAGATGAAGGCAATGGCATAATCCATTTCCCTTAATTCCTACTCCTAAAATTAAGTACTCTTTAATTTGTTAATTCAATATCCATAGGAAATAAGAGATGTTATATTCTCCCCTCCTTTAAAGGATTTTGTCCCCGAAATCTCCAAGTCAAGGAGAATGTATCCTAACATCCAACATCCATCTACTCAACCATTCAATCACAGGTGTCCATTGTCCTTAAAAAGATTTCTAATGCTTTCATGATCATATGCATAGTGTGTGTACATGTCCTTATCTAATGCAAAATCAGGCGGTCTACTGATTTAGTTGACCTCCTTAATGCGAATTATGTCAATGCCATGAGTCCATCATGTATGCAATTATTCCTAATCGTACTTTATAACTTCTACATGAGCGCACAATCATTTATACAAATGCAATATCCATATGATAACACATCAAGTTTCAATTCATATATATAAAAATTCACTCATGTATATGCAATATGAAAGTGACTGAGTCGATCTAGTGCCTAATGTGTGTATATGCATCCACGAGCAACCACTAGCAAACACTTACATCCACTTGCATCCACCAAACATAACATGTCTCAAACACATGTTTACATCCATTGGCTTCTACCTAAGGATCGAGGATAGGAACGAGAGGATATACTTAAAAGATAAAGACTAGCAAATAAACTTTACAGAAAAAGAGAGATCAAGGATATACCCACAAAAAGGGTATGATGCGCGTATCTAGTCTTCAGTCTTCGAAGTCGCATCTTCTTAAGCTTCCCTCCATTGTGCTCTGACTGTCTTAATTTCACAATTGAGTAGCCACTTAATTTCTGTTTCCCAAATATAAGTTGAGACTCATTTCACTGTCGCCTCTCGTTCTACTTCTTCTACTTCTAGTATACTCGGCACTACAACTTCTGCTGTGTCATGCTAACATTCCTAGAACTATCTCTTGGAAATAAACAGATGTTATCCATGTTACCAAGTGTATATACTAAGATGATTAGATTCTTCTTTGTCAATCTAGTAAGTGGGGTCGATACCTTCATAAAGTCCTTAACTAACTTCCTATATTAGCCTGCTAGTCCCAGAAAGCTTCTTACTTCTGTTGCTTTTCTAGTAACCTTGCAACTTTGGATTGCCACTACCTTTTGCGGGATCCACTGTTATCCCTTCCTTAGAAACCAAGTGTCCTAAGAACCTCACTTCTTTCCTCCAAAAATGACATTTGGAGAACTTAGCCTTAAGCTGATGCGCTTGTAGGGTATCCGAGACTTCCCTTAGATGCAAAGCATGTTCTTCCTCATTCCAAAATATCATCTATGCACAAGCGAAGTGAACCATCGGCCTTTGTAGCGAAAACGAATGAAGCACCCCATTCAGAAATACTTCGCCTTATGAACCCTTTTCAAGTAACTCTTTTACTTGTTTACTGAGTCCTTCCTTTCCCTTGGATTCATGTGTTGCACAGGTAATGCAACTGGTTTTGCATTGTCAACTAGATATATGCAGAAGTCTATCTCGCGTTTTAGGGGAAAACCCCTAACCTAATCAAAAATATCTACGTACTCATGGACTACTCCAACGGATCGCAAATCGTCAATAGATGCATCAAGTGATTCTACGTAGCTAAGACAAACTGATCCCTTACGATTGCATGAAACCCCGAGGGTATTCCCGAGGCAAGTCGAAAGTCTAACTACCCTCCTTTCACAATTACTAGCTAACCAATCCATGCCCAGAATCAACCCATAACCCATGAAACCCGAAAACATAAGCATTACACTTAAACTCAATACTTAATATAACTATTCTCATAAATCCTTACAAATCAAAGATAAGTGAGCTGAACCACCAATTGGATTTGAGACAATAATGGGATCTTCTACTATACAAGTACCAAGGTGCAGAGACTCAACTATGGAAGCAGATATAAACGAATGTGAAGCGCTAAAATCAAAAAGAGTACTAACAGGATGATCAAAAAAAAAAAAAAAACTAGACTTTTTCAACAGAAACTCTACTACCTCTCTCTTAGGTATGCTGGCGGTGAGAGCATGCACTTGCCCTCCTGAAAATCCTGTCCTTTGTTCTTGCCCTTGTCCTTAATTATATAACCCGTTATACCATAATAATGACACTTCCTCTTATCTTAGATTTTTCTATTCTTTCCTCCTTCGTGAACAAAGTCCATATCCATGAGTTTCACTTCCTTGGGTTGTGTTCCTTAGCCAAACTCCCTTATTCTCATCTTTTCCATCTTTGTGTAACTTGTTGACAAGTCTCTGGAAAGCCGCCTCCATCGCACGGAAAACCCTACAAAGCTTGAAAGAAAATTAGCCGCAGGTGAAACTACAACAGCTGTAGACGGAAGTTGGGCACTTCTTCGCCCTTTGACAGGTGTTGTAGTATCATCAAGGCTACAGAATCATGCCGTGATGAGGTTGCCTCCGAGAAAGCCAGGAGCCCCGAGGACTCAGGAAATAAGGAAATAAGGATTCAAACAGAGGATCAAAAGATAGTGCATACGGCTTTGGGGAATATGTCTTTAAAACAAAACATTTCTTTTGAAAATGCTTCTTTTAAAACTGTTTTGAAAATAATTTTTCAAATCTTTTATCTGATCCGGTAACCTTCGGCTCTGATACCACGTGTAACACCCCACCTCCGTTAAGGTCACTCACAAAGGGAATGCCTTAACTTCGGGGGAGCGTTTTAGGTAAAAGACGCAGATAAATTCAAAGACAGACAAATAAAGCAGTGGAAAATAAAGTCATTTTATAAACAATGTGGTTTAGTCAAGCTTATACAACAATTGTCTCAATCATACTTAAAAAGTAATACATAGAACTTCTGTCTTGATTCAAAAACTTCTAAGTATAAAAGAAGCATAAAAATAACAATGATATTCCCCAATAAAGCATGAACCATCCATAGCAGTGGAAGAGAGAGTCTAAAGCAATACATTGACTATCTTCGTGCTTGGAAAGAAAACTGAGCTACGTGGTAACATTTCCTCCCTGTGAGCCTTGCAAGGGGGAACGGAAGAAAAGAGGCGAAACAAACTAGGTCAGACATAAGTCTGGTAAGTCCAGTGACTTCCGGCATGTAAATAGGCAAAAGCATCATAGCATGAATAAACTGAATATAAGACAATACCGTGAGAACAAGGATAACATACGATTAGTATAGATATGATAAGGCAAAATAAACTGAATGCGCTTCTACTCTTTCTCTGCTTTGCTACTACCTTGTTATTCTGATTTTTATATCTCTGCACCCCCTAACTAGTGTCCCAACTAGTAATCTGTGTAAAATGATAATACGATAACGTGATCCCAATCCCCGCAAATGGTGTAGCCTTCAGGTGTACATCTAGTATGAGGATCTTACCTCAATCAGCCGAATTGCCATGAAGATGTTAGATGTACCCTTACTACCCTATCGATCGGCTCCCTACTTGTATTAATGTTCCATGTGTCTGTGTCAATCGGTCCTCTCTTGCGTGTAGATACCTTGTGCTGGTCCTACCATAAGGTGTATCAGTCCCTATGATTACAACCCAACACGATTCAAGATGCACAGTGTATAACTACTGGTACCCAGTGCCCGCTTTTTCCCACTCCGGAGTACGTGCATGCCCGTAAACCGTCGGAAACAACACTGATGTACCCGCTGCCGCTATTTTGACCGCTTATAATCAGCCCAGTAATCGTGACCCACCCTGCCTAGTTTCAGGGTACCTTGTTACATCTATGCGGGTTATTGCTGAAATGGGTCCTAGTTACTAGGGTTTCTTACTGGTTAAGTTTGTGGGCCTATATTTACTAATATTACCCACCAACCCGATATGTACTTAACCCTCCCACTGATTCAAACATGTTTACTTAATGGTTAAGTTTGTGGGCCTATATTTACTAATATTACCCACCAACCCGATATGTACTTAACCCTCCACACATTATGTCATATTGGTTAAGTGTTGTCCATTCATGTTAACTTAACCCACCCACTCATCATGCCATATTGGTTAAGTGTCTCTTATTAACCCTTCTCACTCGTCATGTTGGATTGGTTAAGTGTTTCCTATTAACTTAACCCCGTTCATTCATCATGTTATATTGGTTAAGTATTTCCCATTAACTTAACCCCATTCGTTCATCAAGTTACATTGGTTAAGTGTTTCCTATTAACTTAACCCACCCGGTTGTCGTGTTACATTGGTTAAGTGTTGGCTTCTTGTGTTAACTTAACCCTACCCATTCATCATCTCATATTGGTTAAGTGTTTCTTACAAACTTAACCCTACTCATTCATCATGTCATATTGGTTAAGTGTTTCTTATTAACTTAACCCTTCTCATTCATCATGTTGTGCTGGTTAACTTAACCCTGCTCACTTGTCTAATTAACATGTTATAACGGTTAAGTATTCTAAATTTACTTAACCCCACCTTCTTGTCTAATTAACATGTTATAATGGTTAAGTGTTATAAATTTTACTTATCCTTACCATTCTAAGCATGTCTATTTATTGGCATTAATTCATTTATTAATGCCCCATCCTCTTACATTAGAACTGTTGTTTGCGGTTGCTGGACGTGCCGGGCGGTTCCGGACAGACTTCTACCGCAAACTCATTCTAACCTCGGGTTTTGGGCTAAATGCGCTAACCTCTCACATTAGATCTGTGTTGTTGCGGTTACTGGATGTGCCGGGCGGTTTCGGGCATTTTTACACCGCAACTCAATCTAACCTCGGGTTAGGCATGTTTATCTTTTAGCATATTTACCATACATGTCCAAGTCTAGATTTTATATGCTAATCATCCCAAATTCACAAAACTAGTCATGTTCCAATTCTCAAGTTATACCCCAACAAAGCTGATTGCAGGTTATGCCACACCAATTCAAATTCAAGGTATTACTCAAAATAGGTTGCACCCAATTTTTCCAAATTTGCAATAATAGTCATGCCCCAAAAGTCACAATTTAACACATGCCCTAAGGTTTTGTCATATTGCACCTCACAAAATATTCTCCAATAACCCCCAATCATGATTCACAGTATAAACTATGCCAAATTATAGCCTTTAATTACAATGCATGCCAATTACCCAAAATCCCAATTTAGGCTTGTTCATATTTAACAGTTATCCTTATATCTTACTATAGGTTTTCATGCCTAAGTCATATGTCACAATAATCTCCTTCTTCCATGTCATAAACTATCATATATAATATGCCCCAATTTTAGGTCTTACCACAACATATACTATGCCTTACATGTTTACGGTTCAATTTACGTCCAAACCCCAAGTCATATGTCCAATATACTTTATGCCTCAAATCTCAAATCATATGTTCGATACACTTTATGTTTTAAGTACAACATGCGTTATGTCCTCAAATCAGTTACAAATCAGTTATGCCCAATTATACGTAATTTAATACTTTTCCCAATTTTAACGCTGGTCGTGTCCAAATCATATATTATGCCCAATTTTAGCGCTAGTCATGTCCAAATCATATATTATGCCCATCTTTCCAACGTATGTTCATCTCTTATGAGATTTGGCTCAGGCTCGCAGTAGCCTGGCTATAAAAACAAAAGGGAAGAAGGAAAGAAGAGACAAAGAATGGACATAATAATATCAATGAGATAGATCCAATGGATATAGAACGACAAATAGAAATAGGCATAATCTCAGATTCAGATTTATTACAATGTCAGAATCACAATTAAATTTTATTTCTGAAAGTAACATGAACTTACAAATTACAGAACGGTCTTGAATTCTGGGATCTGATTTCTGAATTTGATTAGCTATTCCTTTGATGTAGACTTTAATTGTTAACTTGAAAACTCTAATTTGATTGATTAAGGTGGAGGCCCGGTCACTTTAGGTTTTAGCAGCATATAAACATTTATGAATTCATGTGGAGTAAACAATAGGTTTATGGGTCTTTTTATAGGTGCATAGGGAGATTTAGAGCCTTCGGATCAGTTTAGAATTCACCAGAATCGTCCAGAGCAGAATACCACGTCACACAGCGAATCAGAAAGCGACATGTGGCGAAACATGTCATCGGCCAGATCTGGGCCAACAGTGGTCGACTCCCCTTGGGGGTGGGGGGGAGGTGTCTACACCTCTGAGCGGGAGATTTTCCGCTTAGCCTGCTTTGACCCAAATTCGAAATTTGAACCCTGTTTTGACTTCTAGAATTATTTTATATGTACATATATACTTCCGTGGGCGTATACAAACTTCTAAGGCTTATAATTTCTTCATACGTTGTCCGATTTATGCAAACTCGGACTCTATCCCAAGCATATTTCCGAGATGAACGCAATGGCGTAACCCGTTTCCCTTAATTCCTACTTCTAAAATTAAGTACTCTTTAATTTGTTAATTTAATATCCATAGGAACTATGAGGTGTTACATTCTCCCTTCATTTAATGGATTTCGTCCCCGAAATCTCCATGTCAAAGAGAATGTATCCTAACATACAACATCCATCTACTCAACCATTCAATAACAGACGTTCATTGTACTTAAAAATATTTCTAATGCTTTCATGATCATATGCATAGTGTGTGTACATGTCCTTATCTAATTCAAAATCAGGTGGTCTACTGATTCAGTTGACCTCCTTAATGCGAATTATGTCAGTGTCATGATTCCATCATGTATGCAATTATTCCTAATCGTACTTTATAACTTCTACATGAGTGCACGATCATTCATACAAATGCAACATCCATATGATAACACATCAAGTTTCAATTCATATATATATATATATATATATATATAAATTCACTCATGCATATGCAATATGAAAGTGACTGAGCCGATCTAGTGCCTAATGTTTGTATATGCATCCACGATCAACCACTAGCAAACACTTACATCCACTTGCATCCACCAAACATAACATGTCTCAAACACATGTTTACATCCATTGGCTTCTACCTAAGGATCGAGGATATGATTGAGAGGATATACTTAAAAGATAAAGACTAGTAAATAAACTTTACAGAAAAGAGAGATCAAGGATATACCCTCAAAAAGGGCATGATGCGCGTATCTAGTCTTCAGTCTTCGAAGTTGCATCTTGTTGAGATTCCCTCCATTGTGCTCTGACTGTCTTAATTTCACAATTGCGTAGCCTCTTAATTTCTGTTTCCTAAATATAAGTTGGGACTCATTTCACTGTAGCCTCTCGTTCTACTTCTTCTCCTTATAGTATACCCGGCACTATAACTTCTTTTGTGTCATGCTAACATTCCTAGAACTATCTCTTGGAAATAAACGGATGCCATCCATGTTACCAAGTGTATATACTAAGATGATTAGATTCTTCTTAGTCAATCTAGTAAGTGGGGCCGATACCTTCATAAAGTCATTAATTAACTTCCTCTACTTGCCCGCTAGTCCAAGAAAGCTTCTTACTTCTGTTGCTTTTCTAGGAACCTTCCAACCTTGGATTGCCACTACCTTTTGCAGGATCCAATGTTATCCCTTCCTTAGAAACCAAGTGTCCTAAGAACCTCACTTCTTTCCTCCAAAAATGACATTTGGAGAACTTAGCCTTAAGCTGATGCGCTTGTAGGGTATCCGAGACTTCCCTTAGATGCAAAGCATGTTCTTCCTCATTCCAAAATATCATCTATGCACAAGCGAAGTGAACCATCGGCCTTTGTAACGAAAACGACTAGAGCACCCCATTCAGAAATACTTCGCCTTATGAACCCTTTTTCAAGTAACTCTTTTACTTGCTTACTGAGCCCTTCCTTTCCCTTGGATTCATGTGTCGCACAGGTAATGCAACTGGTTTTTTATTGTCAACTAGATATATGCGGAAGTCTATATCGCGTTTTATGGGAAAAAACCCTAACCTAATCAAAAATATCTGCGTACTCATGGACTACTCAAACGGATCGCAAATCGTCGATAGATGCATCAAGTGATTCTAGGTAGCTAAGACAAACTGATCCCTTAGGATCGCACGAAATCCCGAGGGTATTCCCGAGGCAAGTCGAAAGTCTAACTACCCTCCTTTCACAATTACTAGCTAACCAATCCATGCCTAGAATCAACCCATAGCCCATGAAACCCGAAAACATAAGCATTACACTTAAACTCAATACTTAATATAGCTATTCTCAAATCCTTACAAATCAAAGATAAGTGAGCCGAACCACCAATTGGATTTGAGACAATAATGGGATCTTCTACTATACAAGTACTAAGGTGCAGAGACTCAACTATGGAAGCAGACGTATATGAATGTGAATTGCTGAAATCAAAAAGAGTACAAACATGATGATCAAAAAAAGAAAAACTAGACTTTTTCAAAAGAAACTCTACTACCTCTCTCTTAGGTATGCTGGCGGTGAGAGCATGCACTTTCCCTCCTAAAATCTGGTACTTTGTTCTTGCACTTGTCCTTAGTTATATGACCCGTTATACCATAATAATGATACTTCCTCTTGTCTTAGATTTTTCTATTCTTTCCTCCTTCGTGAACCAAGTCCATATCCATGAGTTTCTCATCCTTGGGTTGTGTTCCTTAGCCAAACTCCCTTATTATCATCTTTTCCATCTTTGTGTAACTTGTTGACAAGTCACTTGAAAGCTGCCTCCATCGCACGAAAAACCCTATAAAACTTGAAAGAAAATTAGCCACAGGTGAAGCTACAGTAGCTACAGATGGAAGTTGGGCACTTATTCGCCCTTTCACAGGTCTCGTAGTCTCATCAAGCCTACGGAACCATGCCGCGATGAGGTTACCTCCCAGAAAGCCAGGAGCCCCGGGGACTCAGGAAAGAAGGAAACAAGGATTCAAACAGAGGATCAAAAGATAATGCATATGGCTTTAGGGAATATGCCTTTAAAACAAAACATTTCTTTTGAAAATGCTTCTTTTAAAACTGTTTTGAAAATAATTTTTCAAATCTTTTATCTGATCCGGTAACCTTCGGCTTTCATACCACGTGTAACACCCCACCTCCGTTAAGGTCACTCACAAAGGGAATGCCTTAACTTCGGTGGAGCATTTTAGGTAAAAGATGCAGATTAATTACAAGATAAACAAATAAAGCAGCGGAAAATAAAGTCATTTTATAAACAATGTGGTTTAGTCAAGCTTTTACAACAATTGTCTCAATCATAATTAAAAAGTAATACATAGAACTTCTGTCTTGATTCAAAAATTTCCAACCATAAAAGAAGCATAAAAATAACAATGATATTCCCCAATAAAGCCTGAACCAGCCATAGCAGTGGAAGAGAGAGTCCAAAGCAATACATCGACTATCTCCGTGCTTGGAAAGAAAACTGAGCTAAGTGGCAACATTTCCTCCCTGCGAACCTCGGGGGGGGGGGGGGGAACGGAAGAAAAGAGGCGAAGCAAATTAGGTCAGACATAAGTCTAGTAAGTCCAGTGACTTTGATCATGTAAATAGGCAAAAGCATCATAACATGGATAAACTGAATATAAGACAGTACCGTGAGAACAAGGATAACAAGATAACATACGATTAGTATAGATATGATAAGGCAAGATAAACTGAATGCGCTTCTACTCTTTCTCTGCTTCACTACTACCTTGTTATTCTAATTTTTATATCTCTGCACCCCCTAACTAGTGTTCCAACTAGTAATCTGTGTAAAATGATAATATGATAACGTGATCCCAATCCCCGCAATTGTAGTAGCCTTCAGGTTTACATCTAGTGTACGGATCTTACCTCAATTAGCCTAACTTCCATGAAGATGCTAGATGTACCCTCACTACCTTATTGATCGGCTCCCTACTTGTATTAATGTTCCATGTGTCTGCGTCAATCGTCCCTTTCTTGCGTGCAGATACCATGTGCTGGTCCCACCATAAGGAGTATCAGTCCCTATGATTACAACCCAACACGATTCAAGATGCACAGTGTATAAATACTGGTACCCAGTGCCCGCTTTTTCCTACTCCGGAGTACGTGCATGCCCGTAAACCGTCGGAAACAACACTGATGTACCCGCTGCCGCTATTTTGACCGCTTATAATCAGCCCAGTAATCGTGACTCACCCTGCCTAGTTTCAGGGTACCTTGATACATCTATGCGGGTTATTGCTGAAATGGGTCCTGGTTACTAGGGTTTCTTACTGGTTAAGTTTGTGGGCCTATATTTACTAATATTACCCACCAACCCGATATGTACTTAACCCTCCCACTGATTCAAACATGTTTACTTAATGGTTAAGTTTGTGGGCCTATATTTACTAATATTACCCACCAACCCGATATGTACTTAACCCTCCACACATTATGTCATATTGGTTAAGTGTTGTCCATTCATGTTAACTTAACCCACCCACTCATCATGCCATATTGGTTAAGTGTCTCTTATTAACCCTTCTCACTCGTCATGTTGGATTGGTTAAGTGTTTCCTATTAACTTAACCCCGTTCATTCATCATGTTATATTGGTTAAGTATTTCCCATTAACTCAACCCTATTCGTTCATTAAGTTACATTGGTTAAGTGTATCTTATTAACTTAACCCCACGCGTTCATCATGCTGTATTGGTTTAGTGTCATCAACCAATTCAAGTTAACTTAACCCACCCACTTGTCATGTTACATTGGTTAAGTGTTGCCTTCTTGTGTTAAATTAACCCTACCCATTCATCATGTCATATTGGTTAAGTGTTTCTTATTAACTTAACCCTACTCACTCATCATGTTATATTGGTTAAGTGTTTCTTATTAACTTAACCCTTCTCATTCATCATGTTGTGCTGGCTAACTTAACCCTGCTCACTTATCTAATTAACATGTTATAACGATTAAGTGTTCTAAATTTACTTAACCCCACCTTCTTGTCTAATTAACATGTTATAATGGTTAAGTGCTCTAAATTTTACTTAACCTTACCATTCTTTGCATATTGTCATTAATTAATTTATTAATGCCCCAACCTTTCACATTAGAACTGTTGTTTGCGGTTGCTGGATGTGCCGGGCGGTTCCAGGCAGACTTCTATCGCAAACTCATTCTAACCTCGGGCTTTGGGCTAAATGCGCTAACCTCTCACATTAGATCTGTGTTGTTGCGGTTACTGGATGTGCCGGGCCGTTCCGGGCTGTTTTACACCACAACTCAATCTAACCTCGGGTTAGGCATGTTTATCTTTTAGTATATTTACCATACATGTCCAAGTCTAGATTTTATATGCTAATCATTCCAAATTCACAAAACTAGTCATGTTCCAATTCTCAAGTTATACCCCAACAAAGCTGATTGCAGGTTATGCCCCACCAATTCAAATTCAAGTTATTACTCAAAATAGGTTACACCCTATTTTCCCAAATTTGCAATAATAGTCATGCCCCAAAAATCATTGTATAACACATGCCCTAAGGTTTTGTCATATTGCACCGTACAAAATATTCTCCAAAAACCCCCAATCCTGATTCACAGTATAAACTATGCCAAATTATAGCCTTTAATTACAATGCATGCCAATTACCCAAAATCCCAATTTAGGCTTGTTCATATTTAACAGTTATCCCTATATCTTACTATAGGTTTTCATGCCTTAGCCATATGTCACAATAATCTCCTTCTTCCAAGTCATAAACTATCATGTATAATATTCCCCAATTTTAGGTCTTACCACAACATGTACTATGCCTTACATGTTTACAGTTCAATTTACGTCCAAACCCCAAGTCATATGTCCAATATACTTTATGCCTCAAATTTCAAATCATATGTTCGATACACTTTATGTTTTAAATACAACATTTGTTATGTCCTCAAATCAGTTACAAATCTGTTATGCCCACTTATACATAATTTAATACTTTTCCCAATTTTAGCGCTGGTCATGTCTAAATCATATGTTATGCCCAATTTTAGCGCTAGTCATGTCCAAATCATATATTATGCCCAATTTTTTCCAACGTACGTTCATCTCTTATGAGATTTGGCTCAGCCTCGTTGTAGCCTGGCTATAAAAACAAAAAGAGAAGAAGGAAAGAAGAGACAAAGAATGGACATAATAATATCAATGAGATAGATCCAATGGATATAGAAAGACAGATTGAAATAGGCATAATCTCTGATTCAGATTTATTACAATGTCAGAATCACAATTAAATTTTATTTCTGAAAGTAACATGAACTTACAAATTACAGAACGGTCTTGAATTCTGGGATCTGATTTCTGAATTTGATTAGCTATTCCTTTGATGTAGACTTCAATTGTTAACTTGTAAACTCTAATTTGATTGATTAAGGTGGAGGCTAGGTCACTTCAGGTTTTAGCAGCATATAAACGTCTATGAATTCGTGTGGAGAAAACAATAGGTTTAGGGGTCTTTTTATAGGTTTATAGGGAGATTTATAGCCTTCAGATCAATTTAGAAGTCACCAGAATCGTCCAGAGCAGAATACCACGTCACATAGCGAATCAGAAAGCGACATATGGCGAAACACGTCTTTGGCCAAATCTGGGCCCACAGGGGTCGACTCCCTTATAAGGGGTCGACACCTATGTCGACTCCCCCTGGGGGAAGGGTCGACATCTCTGAGAGGGAAATTTCCCGCTCAGCCTGCTTTGACCCAAATTCGAAATTTGAACCCTGTTTTGACTTCTGGAATTATTTAATATGTATATATGTATATATATATTCTTCCTTGGGTGTATACAAACTTCTAAGGCTTATAGCTTCTTCGTACGGTGTCCGATTTATGCAAACTCGAACTCTATCCCAAGCAGAATTCTGAGATGAACGCAATGGCGTAACCCATTTCCCTTAATTCCAACTTCTAAAATTAAGTACTCTTTAATTTGTTAATTTAATATCCAGAGGAAATATGGGGTGTTACACTAGCAAATGCCTCCGGATCTCCCGCAGAAGACCCTTGGATCCTCCAAGGCTGATCCTCCCTTACGTTTGAGGATTAGTATTCCTGAACACACATTTCTACGCCCTATAGGACGTCTATGAGCCAGATGACTCAATATCCATCGGCTTCGTAGAGACTGATATATCCGAGGCACCTCGCATTCCAACCACCACATAGGTAAAAATATAAAAATGTCTAGGCTTGCAAAACCCAGACACCACCCATAGCTAGAAAGAAACGTCATATCCTCCTTGGGTCCCTTATCCCGTTTTTAACTCATACTAAGGTGTGAGGCTCGCGAATTAATGCTATACACAAAGCTATGCTATATTAAAGTCGTGCTTTGATCATCCACCACAAGACTCTGCTTTTCAACAGAAGCCTTGATCATTTGCATCTCAACATGCCACACAAGCAATTCACGCCATGCGACTGATGTCTATCGATATATAACCTCCAAGTTCATACATCTCAGAGAAGGGCGTTAACCATGAGAATAAATTCTCCGCCGCCAAACAGATATATATTTAATAGAAATCAATCAACACAGAACAAAATCCAATGTCAGACATACATCCATTTACAAGTTCGTTCTGGGTCTGAACGAAACCGGAGGCACTTTTTTCCTCGTCCCGTGTCCAATACAGGAGAGAGGTCCTCGCATATCCGGTCGATCTCCAAGTACGTCTAGACGATCACCACTTATTACCTTGTCTTGGGTGTACAGCCCAATCAAGACATCAGTAATCATCCGGTCTTCAACCACTGTCTTCATCGTCGACTTATCGTCGAATCAGTTATTCAGAATGGGTATACACCCGGCCTTTCCGAACAACGCGCGTATATAATAAACAAGTGCTATAAAAACACAACATACGCCTCATTCCAATTCTGAATATTATTTTATTTAAATATTCATATCCTTTGGGAAAGGTTCCCATTAATTTTATCAAAGACAAATTCTTTAAATTTATTCTGTAATCTCCCTTTGGATATCAATTCAAACCATATTAAGGTTTTTCCAAACTAGTATGGATTAGTGATTCTTACCGAAGTAATCGTTTGTTTAATTTTCCAATCCCAACCTATTCATCCCATGGAGCAAAATTAGTAATACTCCATATCTAACACCACGGTGTTATCGGTAAATTTAATTACCATTTCATGTTCAAATCTAATTAAAGATTCAACTATCACTAGGAGTAAAACTAGTGATACTCCATTCTCGATCATTTCCCAAATTTGAGAATTTAAATTATCAATTCCCATTTCAATCTACTTAAAGATTCATTAAAACTCCACTTAGATTTAATCTTCTCAAAAGTCAATATTAATGATTATTTAACTTTGGAAACACAAACATGTCGCATCGACAATCTACACCGTACTATTGATTTCTGCCGATATATAACCTCTAATCTCGTACGTCTTCGAGAAGGGTATTAAGAAAGAGAATAAATTCTCCGCCACCAAATAGATATATTATCAACCATACGGTTTGAAATTCAATGTTACACATGTGATCCTATCTTTATCTGGGTTAAAGAACTAATGTCATTTAAAACATAGTTCACAATAAACCCAAGTTCACATTCCATTAATCATGGAATCTTCACGGAAAACAGATCATTATACATAATCGATATCAATTTCCGAATCCGAATAATAATATAAATGGAATAACGATAAAGCCTTCTAAATTCCATATATATTAACAGTCTTCCTCCACAGAAGCTCATTTCGATTATTATCAAATCGAATTCCATGCAATTCCAATCTAATATATTAAATTGGAAAACTTTACTTTGGAAAATTTCCATAAAATCTTAATAAAAAGATTTACAAGTTCCAAATCACATTTCACTCTAAATCGGGATAAAGAACGAATGTCGTTAAAACACAGTTCACAATAAACCCAATTCACATCTCATTTTATTCCAATTAAATATTAATTAACTGGAAACTCCAATAATCTTAATTAAAAGATGTGTTCTTTTCACACAGCTTTTAAGAACAGTGTTACTGAAAACACCATTCATGACAAACCCAAAATCCAATTCTTTTATTCAATTCCAATTAAATATTAATTAATTGGAAAACTTTACTGAATCTTGATTAAAGATTTATTCTTTTCTCAACTGGGTTTAAGAACAGTGTTAATGAAGACACCATTCACCACAAACCCAAAATCCAATTTGATATTAAATACAAGGCTCTGAATAGAAATTATAACGGCTTATATTCAATACCAAATTCTGAAACCAAACAAATATCGTATTGGGAATAACGATATATATATCTTCCAGATTCCTCCACAATATCCGTATAATCATGGAATTCAATATCGAATTATTCCAAAGATAATTTCGCTTCAAATCCATTCTAATTCATATATAGGAAATTATGGTTATTTTTAAAACCATTTCAAATCCAATTTATTTATTTAAAAATATTGGATTTATAATTCTAGTTCATAACTAGTTCATTTCGATAAAAATATATTTTTATCTTTTCAAATATGGAATTTTTCATACCAATTATTTCCAAATCATTTATTATGATTTTATACAAATTATTTATATTTTTAATAATTTTATCAAAGCCCGTACAGTCGATTTCCATAAACGGTCATTAAACTGCACTTATATCGACCTTTTCCAAATTTGATTTGGACATAATTCCTAATCCAGCCATTAGATTTCAAATTTCTTGTATTCGTTGGAAAGATCTTTTCGATACGAACCCAAGGTTCCTGTTTTAGGAGAATCCAACGGTCGGATCTCCCGTAATGTCCATTCGAAGTCAATGGTCGAAATTCGCAAACTTCCGCAGCGCGGTGCGTTCTATTCAGACCATTATATATATATATATATATATATATATATATATATATATAATATATATTTCGTCGATTTCCATTTAAAACGTATTTTATAAATCGTTTTAAATTGGCTTTCAAAACGATTTCAACTTCATATTTAATTTTAAATCAAAATTGAATATTCCATATCATTAATATATAAATGATTATATTTTCAAAACATTAGATTTTGAAATCACTTCCTTTTCGATATTCATTATAAAAATGAATAAAATCGATATAAATATCGTCCACGTCCAAATGGCATTAATTTAATCAACATAGCTTTATATATTTAAATATTTTCATATCCATCCCAAATCAAACATCAAAATCATATTTTGATCCATTACTGAATATTATTTTAAAATATTTTTTATTTTAAAATATTAATTATTCGTCATCTCAAAATATTCGTTTTTTCCGAATTGGAATCAGACACAGTCAATTACAATATAATTTTATTTACATGGATTTCATACACACGTGTACACAACCATAACCAAACACAGTCAACCATCATCCAGAGTGCATTACACAACTGCATAAGCGTTAAATATAAATAATTAACGCTTACAACAGTCTACCAACCCATCGATTGACATACAACTAAATATTGGGATTAGTGTATGTCCAATATCATCCCAATACCCGTGTGGGGTTTTCAAACAACAAACACTGATTATTATTTGTGCAGTTGGGCGACGTGTAAAATATATTGTCCCAATCCATATAAGTCAAATGTGTGTACATAAACAAATCGTCCGATTTGTAAATGAATGTTTATTTTATTCATATACACATTAAAAATTATATTTTTAACTATAAAATATTTATTTCAACTCATTAATATTTTATACAATTCATTTATACAATAAAAATGATATTTTTATTATTCTAATATTTTTAGAAAATTTCAGCAGTATAACGACGTGATACTAGAATCGGAATAAGGTCTGGCCTTATCCCTCACCTAATAATGGCTCGCGCCATGTACAAACCAAATTCTAATCAATCTATTTAATTTCTCAAACCAAATTCAACCAAATAATCCAATCAACCAAATAGCCAAATAAACATGGTTTCAAACAAAGGTGTCGGGTGCTACTAAGCACCATCTGCATCCTAGTATATTTATTTAACTAGAAAATAGATTAAAGTGAGAATTTCTCACCTTTGTGATCCACTCCTCTGTTTCATTTTTGAATTTCTGAACCGTTTGGAATTGCATTTCATTCTGCTTCCAGTCAGCTCCATCGCAGTCTGTTTCAAACGATTTTTATAATAAAAATCACATTTTCATTTCAATGTCATACATATAAAAATCACCTTTTTATAATAATTTTTACATTATAAAGATTACATTTTTAAACCACTACTTCATCATAAAAATTATATTTTTATAATGCTACTGTACATATAAAAATCATATTTTTATATTGCCACAATATATATAAAAATCATATTTTTATATGCTATTTATATAAATAAAATCACATCTTTATTCGCTATTCATATAGACAAAAATTGTATTTTTATTATGTTGTCATAAATATAGAAATAAATTTTTTTATCTTACTAAAAATAATTACATAATATGACTACTTCATTCATGACATTCATACGATAAAAATCATATTTTTATCTACTAAAAATTATATTTTTACAAAACTAAAAATCATATTTTTAATTCACTATTTTACATATAAAAATCGAATCTTTTTAATGTATAAAAATCAAATCTTTAACAAATAAAAAAAAACAATTCTTGACTACACAAGTAAAAATCAAATCTTGTCTACACAAAAATCATAATTCTAATTAAACAAAAGTTATATTTTTAATCAAACAAAAATTATGTTTTTAATCAAGCAAAAATTATACTTCTAATCAAACAATATTTTTAATCAAACAAAAATTATGTTTTTAATCAAACAAAAATTATATTTTTAATCAAACAAAAATTATATTTTTACTTCGCTATTATATTATAAAAATCATATTTTTATAACTCTTCACTTGTATAAAAATCAATCTTTTGTTAAATAAAAATCAAATCTTCTATTAAATAAAAATCAAATCTTTTGTTGTACAAAAATCAGTCTTCCTAAATACAAAAAATTAATCTTCCTTAATATAAAAAATTTAATCTTCCTTAATATAAAAATCATCATTTTATTTTTTAGTATTATATAAAATAAATAATTAAAAGAAACTAAAATAAATAAAATATAAAAAAACTTTACCTTTCTTTTGAAAAAAAGGGGGATTCGCCGCCGTCGACTGAAAGGGGGGTTGCTCGCTGGAGGAGGGGGTTCACCAGTAGGTAGCGGCGCAGGCAGCTCGCGGTGGATCAGAGGGGTCTAGGGTTCGGTTTTAGAGGAAAGAGGGGGGAATGGATGTCGGAGGGGCGCCTCCGGTAGTGAGGTTCTTCGCGGCGACGACGAACGGTGGAGGAGGGTCAACACGGCGGTGGGTGGAGTGGTGGGCCTGGGCGGCGGGTCTCGTGGCTTTTTTTCAAAAAAATAAATCAATTTGAACGTGAGTGTTAAGGGAGAGAGAGAGAAGATGGTTGACCAAGGTTTATATATATATATATAATTTTAGTTTTAAACTCATAAAAATACTTTTTAATCCGAACTCCAAATCAAGCCCAACGACTATCGCCCTAGCTAATTACCCCCATTCCGAACACAATGGGATATGTTTCACAAGCCAATTCGACTGTTACATTCAGTTTTCATCAGATTTAAAATATAAATCATTATATTTTAAATTCAAATGCACATTTTAATTTACCGAGGCCACATAATGACTCCAAAAATTCCAGAAAAATAAATCTGGCTATGTTTAGATGATACGGTTTTAACAAAACTAATTTCGTCAAATTTGGAGACCGTTTGAAGCACGGTCATTTTTCAGTCGATTAAATTCAAACTGAATTGAGCAAACACGTTTAAATTCACCACGCACACATATTAATTCCAAAAATTTTGAAAATTGAATCTAGCAATAATTTGACATTCCGGATCCAACAAAAGTGGTTTTTTCGAAAACGGAGGTCGTTTGCAAAATCGTTATTTTTAAGGGCTATACTTTCCATAGCGACTATTCTGAATTTTCAACTGGGAATAACTTTTTATTCCCGCTATGAAATCTGGATTTTTCACATTCCTTGGAAAGATATTTTCAAACAGATTCTAATATTTCCAGTTCACTAAAATATGGTTTATTTTGAATCCTGTACATTCATTTGAAATTCGAAATCGAAATTTCAAACTACCGTGCCATTTCCAATTCCTTTTATTATTAAAATAAATATTTATATTCTAACTTCGATTTACATAAATTTATACATTCTAATTCTATTCAAAATAAATTTCTAGTTATTATTATTTAAAATAAATCATTTTGAATATTCAAAATTCATTAAAATTGCCAAAATAAAAATTTTAAATTGGTTCTGATTTTCCGGGTTGTTTCATCTAGGAAAGAGAAATTATGAAAAATTCCTTTCTTTTGAGAAAATAAATCAAAATTTTCATTTTCAAATTCTCCTCCAAGATCACTTCATATGTTCTTTATTTTTAAATCAGTTAGATTATGAATTTGTTTGACAAAATTCTTGAAAATATCAAAAGTATCACTTTTATTCTTTAAAAACATAGTCCAAGTGTACCTTGAAAAATCATCAACAATTACAAATACATATCTATTATGATTTATGGACCGAACTTGAGTTGGTCCGAATAAATCCATATGTAGTAGCTCAAGTGGTTGTAAGGTTGATATGACCTTTTTAGATATAAAAGAGGATTTGGTTAACTTACCGAGTTGACAAGCATCGCATAAATTTTCAGTTTTGAATTTTATTTTGGGTAATCCATGATCATTTTTAGATAATTTGTTTATCTTTTTAAAATTAATATGGAAAAATCGTTTGTGCCATATACAAGGATCATTGTCTTTGGCTAATAAACAAATACAAGGATTATTATTAACCGCCATATTTAAAATATAAATATTTTCATCTCGATTTCCTTCAAAAATGAGATTCCGATTTGAGTCAAATATACTACATTTATTTTCAAAAAATGATATCTCAAAACCATTACCACATAATTGACTAATACTTAATAAATTGTGTTTTAAATTCTTAACCAACAAAACATCTGAAATAAGAGGTGAATTAGATATACCGTAATTTCTCATATCGCATTTGCCGATGATATATCCTTTGGAATTATCTCCAAATGTACAGTACTTCCTTTTGAGTAAATGATATTTGTTAGCATCTCCTTGTCTCCTATCATATGTTTTAAGCAACCACTGTCTAGTATCCATTTTCCTTTATTTTTTGTTGAGTGAGACCTGCAAAAAATAATTAAAAAGATTTCATTGGTACCCACTTCCTCCGTTAGGGTCCTAAGGGTTAAGTCTTAGGAAGCCAAACCCAAAAGGACTTAGGTTCCTTTTTGAAAAAAATGATTACTATTATAATGAACAGAATCTAAGAATTTTAATATATTTATTCCTAATAAGAACATTATTTGTTTTCGGAATCCATATACTAATATTATCCGAATATTTTTTCTCAGTAGAAATATTTAATTTACTACTAGAAATTTTCGATTTAGTATTAGAATTTTTTAAATTGGATTTCCTTTTTGAATTAATTTCTTTATCATACCCTAGTCCTTTTTTACTAAAAGTCGGTTGAGAATTTTCTAATATTTTAGATAAATTCTCTCTACCGTTGTTAAAATTATTTACATTTTTAGAAATGCTTTCTAACTTAGTTTTTAAACTAGGGTTTTCTAACTCTATAATTTTGATTTAGTGTTTAAATCATGATTTTCATATGCTAATAAATCATTTTTATTCTTTTGAGTCTCGATTTCTTGACTCAACATAGAAATTTGAGAATTCGCTATTGAAATAGACTCTTGTGATTTTCTAATTTCTTCTTCTAAAATTTCTTTTTCATCTTTTAAAAGATCTCTCTCAATTTTTTCTTTCTTTTTATCTTCGTTAGCTTGTTTAAACTTTCGCTTAAGCATTTTCTTAGACTCTAAGATTTCAGTATTAATTTCTACTAATTCATCAAAAGTAAAATTACTTATATCATTATCCTTAGCCATGAAGCACACGTTTGCTTCCTCACTATCACTGTCGCTTTCACTTTCAGAAGAAGAGTCCGAGCTATCCCAAGTGACTGAAAATGCTCGTCTCTTTGATTTTTCATTTTTCCGATTTCTCTTTAATTCTGAATAATTCTTTTGATAGTTTCTAGTCTTATGACAGTTGAAGCATTATACTTGAGCAGGTTCAGAATCTTCTGATGAGTTATTCTTTACATTTTTTTGGCCTTTTCTAAAATTTAGAAAATTTCTTAAATTCTTAGCAACAAATGCAACATCTTCTTCATCCGAATCAGAATCTTCTTATTCATCATAGAAAGCTAATTTTTCTTATCTTGTACCTGTGCTTTCTTTGTCTACAAATTTACTTCATAAGACTTTAGATTACCGACCAATTCTTCTGGTTTCATGGCAGAGAGATCAATAGCTTCTTCGATTGCTAATACTTTTCTCTCCCATTCGTCCATTAAAGAATTCAAAATTTTTGATACTATATCAAAGTCAGAGTACTTTTCTCCTAATCCTAGCAAAGAGTGATAATTGTTTTGAAAGCGTGAATACATATGATTTATGGATTCATTTTTGCTCATCTTAAAATTTTGAAACTGATTCTTGAGCATTGATATTTTACTATGTTTAACTTTGTTAGTACCTTCATGAGTAATTTTAAGTGTTCTCCTGATTTCATATGCAGTGTTGCACATACAAATCCGATTGAACTCATTTCTATCTAAAGCACAATGCAACATGTTCATTGCTTTAGAATTGGCACTAGCCTCTGCCTTTTCACATGCAAACCATTCTATGAATAGTGTAGTAGGTTGTGTGTAATTTTTTTGTGTGATATTCCATGCATCAAAGCTATTTTCTTGCATATAAATCCTCATTCGAGTAGCCCAATAATTATAGTTACGCCATTAAAGAAGAGTGGTCTAGCAGTTGATTGGCCTTCAGTATATCCGGTGTTATTGCTAGTACTAGCATTATTATCCATATTATCTAAATATCAAATAATGGTTTTATGGTTATGTGATGACCTTGCTCTGATACCAATTAAAAAGTTGGTGTGTACGACTAAAGTAGGATCTATATGGATATAGCTAAAATATAGATAATATAACACAAGTAAATAAAAGTAATAGGTAAGGTAAAGTGACACCATGAATTTTATACTGGTTCGGACTTCCCGCCCTACGTCCAGTCCGGAAGCTCCTCTTTGGAATTCACTAACAACACCCTTTCTTAACCCAGAGGAATAGGTCAGTGCACCCAAGCCCCAACAAAGATGCCTCTCGTCTAAGTAACTATAACGACCCGTATTTTTATAGTGTAATAATTAATTTATTTATTTTATATAAATAGTGATTTAGATATTTAAATGGTCGTTTAATTAAATAATATTGAATATTTAATTAATATAAATAATAGAATAATATATTTAATTCTGAAATAGTCAGAATTAATAGAATTCGCAATATCATGTGAATAGGATTGTTTATAATATATAATTCAGTATAGAGTTGAATTATATTAACGAATTTATTATTTAAACGACAGTTTGAACGTATAATTATAATATAATTATAATCGAGCTCGAAATGGCGCGACAGTTCGTAATTTGGTAATTCGAACTTTAAATGAATATACAAAATCCTTTTTAAGTCGGATTTCTGTGAAACAAGAAACATTCGGAGCTGGTGAAAAATCGGGATTTCATTGTAAAGATTTTGATTTATGTCCAAATCAAATTTTAAAATAGTCGCGATGGAATTCCTTTATAATTTATAACGATTTATTTATATTATAAAAGGATTTTTTTACATAAATTGAATACTGATTTAATATGGATATGAAATGTCGGGTTATAAATTTGGATACGAATATTTTGGAGCTATATGATATTCTATGGTGATATATACGATAATATTAATTTATTAATATTAAATTAAATAGTTTTTAAATATATTAATATTTAAATGGGTTTATTTAGAGCTTTATAAATAGCTAGTTTTGTAAATGACTCCGTTTTCGACGAAACTAATTTTGTTTGATCCGGAATACCAGATTATTGTTAGATTTCAAGTTTCGTGGTTTTTGAAGTCAATATGTGGCCGTATAGGATTTTAGTGTGAAAAATAGTCAATATTTTGACTTTAAAAATATGTTGTGTGAGCAAACGAACTCGGAATTCAACGAAACAAGTTTCTTCGGGTCCATAATGTCGAACTGTAGCTGCATGTCCATTTTCGTGATTTTTGGGTGTTGTACGTGATCACAGGAATTTTAAAACACGAGTGGAAATAGCAATAACATAAAATATTAATATAAAACTCGAATAAAAAAATATTTTTAATATTCTATATATACCCTTACCCTTCTCAAGCCCTCACTTTTATTCCTTTGGTCAAAAAGCAAATGCGCCGCCATAAAATTTCTTCCATACGTGAAATTTTTGATCTTTCAAAAAAAATCAAACAATTTGAATAAAATCCTATAAACTCTAAAGTATACACATATCAGCTCCTGACCTCATTCTCTTCATGCTAGTGTAATTTTTGGTGGGTTTTGAACCATTTTTGTTTGCTGCTTTGTTGACGGCGAGCGTAGTGTACGTCCTTGGTTTGAACCATTCTTGGTTTTAAAGCATCGATTCTTGTTTAATTGTTATTTTAGGAATCATGATGGAAAATGGAAGAGGTTGTGAAATTTTTGGGAGTTTTGGTCGGAAAAAAGTTCGATACCTGTAGCCGTGGATGGGCGGAAGTGATCCTGACGCGATTCAGTTGAGGAAGCCAAGATTGATGAAAATGATACGGGTAGGAATAGGTGGCCGAGAGAAGTTGTTTGGTGGTGGTTGCGGGTGATTTCGCTGAGAGATGAAGGAATGAGGTGTAGGATAATTCAGAGCAATGGCGTTCGGATTCTGGAGTACGCTGTCGTTTGGGAGGAAGAAGGATTAACCATTTGATTAAGGTTAATTACACATTAAATTAATTAGTTAATGGAATTTAATTTATATAATATATACACAAACTTGTAAAATGGATAACTAATTCATACGTTATCCAAATTCAATAAAACAAGATCCGTTGGGATCGTATGGACGGCGGCTACACAATGGAACCGATTGGGAGTGAATTGGAGCTCATTACAATTTATAGCAAAATTAATTGTCCATCTAAATCAACTGACAGTTATCGTTATTTAACAATGATCGTCCAAGGTGGGTAAATTTCACTTAACTCTACTCATTTTATGTTTTCATAACGTATTTTTAGAACTGATAAATATAGGTTGATTATTGTGTGTTGATTGGTTGGTTGAACTGCTAATTGATTAGTTAAAAATATCAATATAATTATATATATCGTTACTTAAATGTTGATTCTGTTGATCAGAATATTTCATGTTGAAATGAAATTGATGTTAATTATATTGTTTAACATCTTTGGATGCAGGGAAACAGGTTGGAGGGATCCAACTGGATTCCTCAATATTTATAATACTGTATTTTTTTCATATATTGTGATATATGATGTGGTATATAATCTGTTATTGATTTTGTGTGTTGGATGATGATTGATCCTTTTATTTGGTATTTTAATACCATAAGTGATACTGGAATGTAGAAAGGAAATTTTCAAAGTGTATATTGAAAAGGGAATATATATCAAATCAAAGGATTTTATAAAAGGAAATATCTATAAAATCAAAGCTTTTTATAAAAGAAATATTTATTTAGAAAATAAATAGATTTATAAAAAGAATATTTATTTAGTAAATAAATAGAATCATAAAGGAATGTTTATTGGAAAATAAGTAGAATTATACAAAGGAATTTCAAAGTAGATATTGAATTTTGGGATTTTATAAAATCAATGGATTTTATAAAAAGAATTATTTATGAAATAAATAAAAGTGAAATATAAATTTTTATAAAACATTAATAAATAGAAGTGAAATAGAAATGTTTGTATAACATTTACAAATAGAATTGAAATGAAAATATTTGTAAAACATTTACAATAGAATTGAAAAAGAAATATTTGTAAAACATTTACAATAGAATTTAAAAGGAAATATTGGAAAATAAATAGGATAATTAGAAAAGTAAATATTTGGGAAATAATTATTGTATTATAAAAGGAAGTATTTTATAAAATGAATAAAATTTTATAAAAGAGAATAAGTGGAAAAGATTTATTTAAAGTATAATTAAATGGAAATCTGTTTTTAACAAATAAATTGAGAAGATTAATTTATAAACGATGTTTATAAATTAAGAAAAATATTTATCATTGGATAATTTGAATATATAAATCTGAATTTATATAAAGAAGTAGAAATCGGTTTTAACATGATAGGTTAATAGAATTTGAATTCAACATTTTGAAAAGGGAATTTAAATGAGATTTTAACTGTTAGAAGCTAAAAGGAGGATTTGTAGAAATAATTATACAAATAAAAGTATAAATAGAATTTGGAAATGGAATATTATTTTTAAATATGAAATCAAACTAAACTAGTATATATATATGAGAAATATTATTCACCTTCGATGTGAATAATGGATTAAAATAGTTATTTTATAAATTAAAACATTTATAAAGGAAAATTGGGATTTGAAATAGGAATTCAAATGGGAATTTGAATAAGATAGGAAATAGGATTAAAATAAAATTAGTTATTCAAATAAGAGTTAACTGAATAGAGTAAATCAAATAAGAGTTAATTGAATAGAGTAAATCAAATAAGAGTTAATTGAATAGAGTAAATCGAATAGAGTTAATTAATTAGAGTTAATCGAGGAGAGCTAATTGATTAGAGTTAATTGAATAGGGTTAATCGATTAGAGTTAATCGAATTATAGTTAATCGAATATTAGTTATTCGAATTAGAGTTAATCAAATACTGGTTATTGGAAGAGAGTTATCAAATATAGTTTATTCGAAGAAGAGAGTTATCGAATATAGTTTATTCGAAGAAGAGAGTTATCTAATATAGTTTATTCGAAGAGAAGAGATTACCGAATATAGTTTATTCGAAGGAGAGATTATCGAATATAGTTTATTCGAAGGAGAGATTATCGATATAGTTTATTCAAAGGAGGGATTATCGAATATAGTTACTCGAGAAAGAGTTATCGAATAGAGAATATTCGAGAGAGAGTTATACTTTGGGATTCAACTATATCGAATGTACGAAAGCACTATTTACTTTTCGATTTTTTTAAATCAAGATTTATTTATTTAATAATTCGTTTATTTTTTATTAATTTAAATTAAGGAATAAAAGTTATATTTAAGATTTTATATTTCAGAAGCATGGGATTATAACACTATTGTTATAATCAAATGATTTCTGTAAACGAAGTGGATTCTAAATAGAATCCAAGAGTTACGTAAGGAAGTTGTTGGATATTTAAAGGGTGAACTTTGTCTATTTCGAGGTTAGAAATGTTGTTCAGTTAAGGTCTGATAGGTAGTTATACCCCTACTTGATTTACTTCATTTTTAACTAAGGAATGGTTAAGGTTCGATAGTGAAGGTTGGTTAAGTGAATTTAGTTAATGAGTGTAATGGTTTGAGTTGACAAAGCGGTGTTTTATTTAAACATCTATTTAAATACAATAAAGGAGTTTTGGAAAAGTTTTCCAAATAAGAATCAGAAATGTTTTGTAATATAGAAAATAGAAATGAGAGTAAATATGGAAATGTTTTCCAATGATTAATAACGTATATTTTCTAAATTTAGAAAATAAGAATTTACGAATATATGGAAACGGGAATAAGGAAATGGATAATGGAATGACAAATTAATTTAAAGGGATAAGTGTTGATCGATGATTTATCGATAAGATTTCCATTTGGAAATACAACCGTTGTTTGCACACTTGTTTTCCTTTTGATAGTTAAATCACCGACTATCAAAGTTTTTGACCATTTTTCCGTCGTCAATATGGAGAGATCGGGATCAGATTCATTATCTGAAAAGCACTCCATATGGGCGTTAGTGTTGCAAATTAAGTATGATGAAGATAATTGAAGACAGAGTTGTGCAAGACTATTCTGGCGATCCTAGGTAGAAATTGCCAAAGATGGATTTACAGAATAGTGCTTTCGGTTTGTCCAGACCCAGGACAGCGTGTATGGACGAATGTATAACAGAGTATATCCAATGGATCACATAAGTTAATCGCTTCAAATGTATCCACGTTTGGTGGCGGAGGAATTCGTTTCTCTTAGCTTTATACCCGTGATATTTTTGGGGAAATCAATTTGTGATTTGGCGGGTATGACTGTAATAACCCGTATTTTAAATAACATGTTATAATAATCAAGGCAGAATTAAATGATAAATTTGAATCAAGGGAAACAGGCTGTTCTATCGCGTTCGTCTCGGAAAAATACGCGAAATAGAGTCCGAGTTTTCGAAAATCGGGGTCCGTATAGCCAAGTTATGGCCCGTCAAAGTTTTCAGAAAATTTCAAGTTCAATTTTGAATTCAGAATTCAAATTCAGCCCACAGGATAGGCGGGAAAAATTCCCGCCACCCCCAAGTCGACTGGGGAGTCGACTTGGGAGTCGACACACCCCAGGTGGTGTCGACTGCCCAGTCGACACCCCTGTCGACTTGGGTGGTCGGCCAGTTTGGCCTGGGTGCACATGACTTGTTCCGCAAGACAGGTTTTAAGGCTTGTGACGGATTTTAAAGGCCCAGATCTGAATTAGGGTTAATCCTATGGCCTAAACTAACCTAAACTTCTATAAAAGGACCCTAATACCTAGCCTAAACCATCATAAATCAATCCTACAACTAGATTATGCCAAAATCTTTAATCATGGTCTCCACCCTCTTGTCATAGTCTCCACCTTCATTCATATGAGAGTTCCTAGGCTTGTTTGAGAGTTTCTAAGCTTGATTCAAGGCTAAAGTTCAATCTTTCTTCATCAAAGCAAGGATCTTCTTCTTGTTTCTCAAGGGTTTTTCATTGGAGCTTATCATTTGGGAGTTTTAGAGTTGCTAGTGGCTTCGTCTCAATCTTATTTTATTTTATAAGTCTTCATAGCATTGTAAGCCCTATATTACTCTTAGATTCTAACTATGAAGTTAAATATGACATGTTGCAAGTTTGAGTTTGGGCCTAAATATGATTTATGCTTTGATTCTATCATGTTATGCATAGATTTATTCTATGCATGTTTGTAAAGCTATCACCTTGACTTTGTGCATGGAAAGCTCTGAGCTTTGATTTGAAATGTTGCACAAAGCAACATAGAAACTCTCATAACCCTTATGTTATCTTACATATGATGTTATATGCGAGTCACTAGCCACTATCCTATGTCATTTATGGCCATGTTTCACCTATTTTGCTAAGATGATATCATGCATGTTTTGAGGCTTATAATGTAATATGCAAGTTTATGAACACATTTGCCTCATATGCCACCATGTTTAACTTGTGGCCAAACCTTATTAATTATGTCATGCTTCTAAGCTCCCTCTTTGAGATCTATTTGCGTTTATGCGAACTTACATGCGATGGGGTTACGTTATGGGTAAGCTAAAATGACATAAAAACATGACTTGAAAAGATGACATGAAATATGACATGTGATTATGCTTGAAACATGAACATGAACTTGGACATGACTTCTAGAAAACATGAGAATTGCCAACTCGAGGTTGGGTTGAGTTTGTAGCATAAATCTACCCGGAACCGACCGGCTTAACTAGTGGCTACAAGCAATAGGACCCAATGTGAGTAGTTGGTCATGTCGCACGTGAAACCCGGGGTTAGATAAGTTGTGGTGTAAAGCTACCCGGACTCGCCCGACTTAACTAGTAACCACAACAAGGTCTAATGTGAGAGGTTGGGTGCATTAAATTAATTAATGCCACATGATAGGGTTAAGTCATGGACCACTTGAATACTTAACCAATAAAACACGATGGGTTGATAGGGTTAAGTCATGAACCTTGGGTACACTTAACTAACTTGATACTTGATTGGATAGAGTTAACCACGTTTAACCCGTTAGAAACCCTAGTTACGTGGTCCTTTTCACCAGTAACCCTCTTGGTTTTATCATGATACCCTAGGGACTAGGCTAGGGTGGGGCACGATTACTGGGCTGACATGTAAGCGACCAAAACGACGGCTGAGTAGGTGCGCCGGTGTAGGTTCAGGCGGACTATGGTTGTGCACATAGTCCGGAGTTAAAAAAAGCAGACACGGGCACCAGTAGGTTTAGACTGTGCGTGCTTGATGTGTGTCCTTGGTTGGCACCCTAGGGCTTGATACACCCTAGGGTGGACCTAGCACAGTTTGACTACACTTCGTGGTTGGGCCGTATGACACCGATACTTGACGAGTTAGGCTTTTAGGGAGCCGATCGACTAGACCGTGTTGTTGGACCTTGATTTAGGTCATCTCGTGATATTGGGCCAAGATTGGGCCAAGGGATCACTTCTTGCTTATACTTGACATGGGTTGGAAGACTAGTACTCTTGGTGCAAAAACTTAACCTTGTATATGCGATGCCACACTTGATCTATCTTGTTTAACTTTTTCACCATGCCAGTTATCACCCTATGTTTCATCCCTGTTTTACATGGCTAGTTAACTTTATTAGTTTTTATACTAATAGTAGATAGGACTTACCGGTCTTTTGACTGACCCGTTTTCTTTTGCCTCTTTTCTTTCGTTCCCCCCCCCCCCCCCAGGTTTACAGGGTGGGAACACCAGCACCTAGCTTGGATCTTTAGCTGCTTTTCTGGATAGCTCACGTACGGTTTGGATTTGAGCTTGCTATGGTTTTATTCTACTTTGGGGATAGTTACTTTATGATTTTCTTTCCAGTTTTCAGTTTACGTTCCTAGACTTTGTTTTGTGGGAAAATAATGACCAAGTACTTTGACGTAACTTGACTATGGTTTTGGAAATGTTAGTTTTTATCCGCTGCTTTACTTACTCTGTTTTACTTATATGTTCTGTCTTGTGATATCTGCATTCATGTTTACCTTGTCCAACGCCCCTCCAAAGCCAGTGTCCTTGCAAGAGTGGCATTAGCGGAGGTGGGGTGTTACATTTGGTGTCAGAGCATAAGGTTTTACTAGACTGGACAAAAGTTTTAAAACCCTTTTGAAAAACTATTTTCAAAACCAATTAAGTATTTTCCAAGAAAAGTCTAGTTTATTTTAAAAGGCTATTCCCCAAAAGCCATTAGCACTATCCTTCGTTTCCTTGTTCTAAATCTATCTTTTTCTTTTTCAGCATGGCCGATCTTAACCTTCCCGAGGGAGTAACCATTCCCAGATGGTTCCAGAGGTACTTGGAAGCTAGGGCCAATGATGTGGGCCCAGCAAACACTCCCACCGTAACTGAGGTTCCTCCTCCTCCTCAGCATCCACAAGCAGATTTCGCAAATGTTTGCAAAGACTTTAAGGCAATGGTTGGCAAGAATTTTATTGGGACGGAGACTTTTGTTGAGGCAAGAAATTGGTTGAAAGAAACTGAAGATCTCTTCGCCGTCTTTGATGTGGAAGACCGTAGAAAAGTCCTGTTGGCAGTATGGCTATTGAAAGAAGAAACTGCTTATTGGTGGGAGGTCACCAATGCTACTAGGCCTATAGAGACTTGGGCCGACTTTAGGACGAGGTTTGGGTTTAAGTTTCTATCATCTGCTGAAGCGAATTTGCAATTGGAGAAGTTTATATCTTTGAAGCAAGGGGACATGACAGTGAGGGAGTATGTGAATAAGTTTAACCAGCTTGCTCGATTCGGTTTGGACATGGTCAATACTCCCCAGAAGAAGGCTCTACGCTTTGCACGAGGGTTGAATGTGCCATTACAAGGCTTAGCCATGTCACATATACCCATGGGGGCCACTTTTGAAAGCCTAGTGGACATGGCATTGCTTCAGGGAGACGATAAGAATAGCAAGAAAGAAGTCAAGCCTAATGAGACTCCAACCAAGAAGGCGGACTCCAAGTGGGGAGGAAATCAGAGCAATCAGAATAGCAAGAACAACAAGAACAATAAGGGTAACAAGGCCAACAACAACAAGGCAAAGGACTCAAGAAAGTGCAACTTCTGCGGGATTGTTGGGCACATAGCCAAAGATTGTAGGAAGAAGAAGAGGAAGCTGGGTGAATGCTTTCATTATGGAGAGACTGGACACTTTAGCAAGGATTTCCCTAAGAAGCAAGGACAAGGGCAAGGGCTGACTCAGCGTGCAGGACCTTCTGGAGGGCAAGTGCATGCTCTCAACACTGCTCCAGTTCAGGACCGAGGTAGTATTTCTGTAGAAAGCCTTGTTTATATTTCTGATTTTCCTGTTCGCACTTTATTTGATTCTGGCGCATCGCATACCTTTATTTCTTCTCACATTGTTGAAAGTTTGCACCTAAGTACTAGTCTAGTTGAGGATCCCGTTAGTGTTTCAAATCCAATTGGGGGTTCCGCCCATCTATCTATGATTTGTGTGGATTTAAAGATTTCTATCTTGACCGTAGAATTCACGTGGAATGCTTATGTTCTCGGGTTCACGGGATACGGGTTGATTTTGGGCATGGATTGGTTGTCCAGTTATGGAGCCATCCTCGATTGTGAGCATAGGGTGGTGAGGCTCATGACTCGCCTCGGTAATACCCTAGAGATTTCTTGCAACCCGTTGGATCCCGTCATGTTATGTTATCTTGAATCTCTTGACTCGTCCATCGATGATCTGCAATCAGTAAGGGTGGTTCGAGAATATCCCGATGTCTTTGAAGAGGTTAAGGGGTTACCCCCTAAACGAGAGATAGATTTCCACATTTATCTTGTTGATAATGCCAAGCTAGTTTCATTGCCCGTTAGGCACATGGCCCTACGAGAAAGAAGAGAGCTCAGTAAGCAAATCAAGGAGCTGCTTGAGAAGAATTTTATTAGGCGAAGCATTTCTGAATGGGGTGCTCCGGTGGTATTCGCCACTAAGGCGGATAGTTCACTTCGTCTATGTGTTGATTATCGAGAGTTGAACAAGCTGACAAAGAAGAACAGGCACCCGTTACCGAGGGTTGATGACCTCTTTGACCAGCTTGTTGGTGCTTCTGTTTTCTCTCAGCTCGATCTAGCCACCGGATTCCATCAGCTTAGAGTGGCTGAGGATAGTATCGATAAGACTGCGTTTAGGACTCCAGATGGATTCTTTGAATGGCTTGTCATGCCATTCGGTTTGACTAATGCACCCGCCTACTTCGTAGATTTGATGAGTAGGGTGTTCAGGGAGTTCCTTAACAAGTTTGTGGTTGTCTTCGTGGATGATATTCTGATCTTCTCAAAGGATGAGGAAGAACATGCTAGACATCTCAAGGAAGTGATGGATACGCTTAGAGCTCATCAGTTGAAAGCCAAGTTCTCCAAATGCCATTTTTGGAGAAGGGAAGTTCGGTTTCTTGGACATATAGTATCTAAGCAAGGCATAGCTGTGGATCCTGCGAAAGTGGTTGCGGTTCAAGACTAGAAGACTCCGTAAGAATGCAACCGAAGTAAGAAGCTTTCTCGGTCCGGTAGGCAACTATAGGAAGTTCATTAGGGACTTCGCTAAGATTTCAGCCCCTCTTACTAAGTTGACGAAGAAGAACTTAGTCTTTGCATGGGACTTAGAGTGTGAGCTTGCTTTTCAAAGGCTCAAGAGAGCCCTTACCACAGCTCCAGTTTTGGCATTACCCGATGGCGGTAAGATGTTTACCGTGTACACCGATGCATGTGGCACGGGGTTAGGTGTTGTTCTGATGCAGGAAGGAAGAGTGATATGTTATGGGGGTAGGCAACTTAAAGTTCATGAGAAGAACTATCCCACTCATGATTTGGAGTTGGCAGCGATCGTCTTTGCACTCAAATCCTGGCGCCACTATCTTCTAGGCGAAAGGTTTGAGTTGTATACTGATCACAAGTCACTCAAGTACCTCTTCTCGCAGAAAGTTCTGAATCTAAGGCAGCAAAGGTGGATGGAATTCTTGGCATCATATGACTTCGAGATAGCTTATACCCCTGGCAAGGGTAATGTTGTGGCAGATGCACTAAGCAGAAGAAGGTTGACTTTGAGTCCCTTGTTTGTTGAGATGAAGAGCCTAGAGTTCTTGGCAATCTTTGATTTCACAACGGCTATTGAGTCGATGACGGGTTCGTTAGCATCTCTTGAGCTTAGACCTACACTACTTGATCAAGTAGGGACTTCGCAGAAGGAAGACCCGCAGATGGTCGAGATCATGGACAAGTTGATTCGTGGTGAGACGTCTAGCCACCTTGCTAGATATACTATTGATGACAAAGGTTGGCTAAGGCGTGATGGAAGGCTATGCGTTCCACAAGTAGGAGACTTGGTGCATAAAGTTCTCGAAGAAGCGCATCACTCGAAGATGACTATACATCCTGGAGGAGATAAGATGTATAGGGATATGAAGCGCATTTTCTTTTGGGCTGGAATGAAGAAGGATGTGGCAGAGTATGTTTCAAAGTGCATGGTGTGCCAACAAGTGAAAGCCGAGTCGAAGAAACCCGGTGGGCTATTACATCCATTGGAGGTCCCACAATGGAAGTGGGAAAGTATCTCTATAGATTTTGTGGATGGATTGCCTAGGTCAAGGAAAGGGAATACGAGCATATGGGTCATAGTTGATAGACTTACGAAGAGTGCTCATTTCATTCCAGTAAAGAGCAAGAGGACTGCATCATGGCTAGCATCTGTTTATCTTCGAGAGATAGTGCGATTGCATGGAGTTCCTTCTAGCATAGTTAGCGATCGTGACCCAATCTTCACTAGCCAGTTCTGGAATAGTTTGCAAGAAGCGATGGGTACGCGATTGAATCTAAGTACAGCCTATCACCCCCAGACGGATGGCCAAACCGAAAGGGTGAATAGAGTGCTAGAAGATCTTTTGAGGCTTTGTGTTCTTGACTTTGGTGGTACTTGGGAAGACCACCTTCCTCTTGTAGAGTTTGCTTATAATAATAGCTATCAAGCTAGCATAGGGATGACACCATTTGAAGCTCTGTATGGGAGGCCGTGTAGGTCACCATCTTGTTGGTGGTAGACAACGGATAGGCTTATACTTAGGCCCGATATGATACGGGACACATCCGAGAAAGTTGAATTGGTGATAAGACGGATGAAAGCGACCCAAGACAGACCGAAATCCTATGCTGATAAGCGAAGGACAGATCTGGAATTTGAAGTTGGAGATATGGTTTTCGTGAAGGTTTCTCCTTTGCGTAATGTGGTTCGTTTTGGAGCGGTTGGAAAGCTGGCACCAAGGTTCGTAGGACCCTTCCCTATCATAAAAAGAATTGGGAAGATGGCTTATAAGGTGGAATTGCCCGAGAAGCTGGCTGGAGTGCATAATGTCTTTCATGTCTCGCATCTCCGAAAGTGCCTACATGAGTCCGCTGAGGTGGTTGAACCAAGCATTCTTGAAGACGTGGAGGTAGAGAAAGAGGCAACCCTGAGGAGAGCTCCGATTCGTATCTTGGGAATGGAGATCAGGAAGCTAAGGAATCGAGAAGTCAAATTGGTGAAGGTTCAGTGGAGTGAGGCCGAAGAGGATGCAACTTGGGAAACCGAGGAGAAGATGCGTGGGCTTTATCCATTTCTTTTTAGGGTACATTCTCAATCTCTTTTCCTGGTCAGCATATCTTTCTTTTTCTATCCATGTTTATCTTGTCATGAGAACCTTAGGTAGAAACCCTTTAGATGAAACATGTATTTGAAAAATGTTATGTTTGATGTTTGCAAGTGGTTACAAGTGTTTGCAAGTGGATACTCGTGGATGCATGATACACGTTAGGCACTAAGATCGACTCACACACTTTCATATTGCATATGCATGAGTGCTTATACTTATTCATGGCTGAAACTTGTTATGTTATCACGTGGATGTTGCATATGGATGAATGTTATGTGCACTCATGTAGAGATTATGAATTATGTTAGGAATTTGCTTACATATGGACTCATTTCACTAACATGTTTTGCATTAAGGAGCTTTACTAAATCAGTAACCGCCTGATTTTCGCATTAGATAAGTACATATACACACACCTTTCGCATATGATCATACAACATTTAGATTCTTTTAAGGACAATGACTTCTCGTGGATGATGTTTTGAGCAGATGGATGATGGATGGTAGGATACGTTCTTCCTAACTTGAAGATTTCGGGGACGAAATCCTTTAAGGAGGGAGAATGTAATAACCCGTATTTTAAATAACATGTTATAACAATCAAGGCAGAATTAAATGATAAATTCTGAATCAAGTGATACGGCTGTGCCATTGCGTTCGTCTCGGAAAAATACGCGAAATAGAGTCCGAGTTTTCGAAAATCGGGGTCCGTATGACCAAGTTATGGCCCGACAAAGTTTTCAGAAAAATTCAAGTTCAAATTTGAATTCAGAATTCAAATTCAGCCAACAGGATAGGCGGGAAAAATTCCCGCCACCCCCAAGTAGACTGGGGAGTCGACTTGGGAGTCGACAGACTCCAGGTGGTGTCGACTGCCCAGTCGACACCCCTGTCGACTTGGGTGGTCGGCCAGTTTGGCCTGGGTGCACATGACTTGTTCCTCAAGATAGGTTTTAAGGCTTGTGACGGATTTTAAAGGCCCAGATCTGAATTAGGGTTAATCCTATGGCCTAAACTAACCTAAACTTCTATAAAAGGACCCTAATACCTAGCCTAAACCATCATAAATCAATCCTACAACTAGATTATGCCAAAATGTTTAATCATGGCCTCCACCCTCTTGTCATAGTCTCCACCTTCATTCATATGAGAGTTCCTAGGCTTGTTTGAGAGTTTCTAAGCTTGATTCAAGGCCAAAGTTCAATCTTTCTTCATCAAAGCAAGGATCTTCTTCTTGTTTCTCAAGGGTTTTTCATTGGAGCTTATCATTGGGGAGTTTTAGAGTTGCTAGTGGCTTCGTCTCAATCTTATTTTATTTTATAAGTCTTTATAGCATTGTAAGCCCTATACTACTCTTAGATTCTAACTATGAAGTTAAATATGACATGTTGCAAATTTGAGTTTGGGCCTAAATATGATTTATGCTTTGATTCTATCATGTTATGCATAGATTTATTCTATGCATGTTTGTAAAGCTATCACATTGACTTTGTGCATGGAAAGCTCTGAGCTTTGGTTTGAAATGTTGCACAAAGCAACATAGAAACTCTCATAACCCTTATGTTATCTTACATATGATGTTATATGCGAGTCACTAGCCACTATCCTATGTCATTTATGACCATGTTTCACCTATTTTGCTAAGCTGATATCATGCATGTTTTGAGGCTTATAATGTAATATGCAAGTTTATGAACACATTTGCCTCATATGCCACCATGTTTAACTTGTGGCCAAGCCTTATTAATTATGTCATGCTTCTAAGTTCCCTTTTTGAAATCTATTTGCGTTTATGCGAACTTACATGCGATGCAGAAACATTATGGGTAAACTAAAATGACATAAAAACATGACTTGAAAAGATGACATGAAATATGACATGTGATTATGCTTGAAACATGAACATGAATTTGGACATGACTTCTAGAAAACATGAGAATGGCCAACTCGAGGTTGGGTTGAGTTTGTAGCATAAATCTACCCGGAACCGACCGGCTTAACTAGTGGCTACAAGCAATAGGACCCAATGTGAGTAGTTGGTCATGTCGCACGTGAAACCCGAGGTTAGACTAAGTTGTGGTGTAAAGCTATTCGGACCCGCCCGACTTAACTAGTAACCACAAAAAGGTCTAATGTGAGAGGTTGGGTGCATTAAATTAATTAATGCCACATGATAGGGTTAAGTCATGGACCACTTGAATACTTAACCAATAAAACACGATGGGTTGATAGGGTTAAGTCATGAACCTTGGGTACACTTAACCAACTTGATACTTGATTGGATAGGGTTAACCACGTTTAACCCATTAGAAACCCTAGTTACGTGGTCCTTTTCACCAGTAACCCTCTTGGTTGTATCATGATACCTTAGGGACTAGGCTAGGGTGGGGCACGATTACTGGGCTGACATGTAAGCGACCAAAACGACGGCTGAGTAGGTGCGCCGGTGTAGGTTCAGGCGGACTATGGTCGTGCACATAGTCCGGAGTTGAAAAAACAGACACGGGCACCAGTAGGTTTAGACTGTGCGTGCTTGTTGTGTGTCCGTGGTTGGCACCTTAGGGCTTGAAACACCCTAGGGTGGACCTAGCACAGTTTGACTACACTTCGTGGTTGGGCCGTATGACACCGATACTTGACGAGTTAGGCTTTTAGGGAGCCGATTGACTAGACCGTGTTGTTGGACCTTGATTTAGGTCATCTCGTGATATTGGGCCAAGGGATCACTTCTTGCTTATACTTGACATGGGTTGGAAGACTAGTACACTTGGTGCAAAAACTTAACCTTGTATATGCGATGTCACACTTGATTTATCTTGTTTAACTTTATCACCATGCCAGTTATCACCCTATGTTTCATCCCTGTTTTACATGGCTAGTTAACTTTATTAGTTTTTATACTAATAGTAGATAGGACTTACCAGTCTTTTGACTGACCCATTTTCTTTCGCCTCTTTTCTTTCGTCCCCCCCCCCCCCAGGTTTACAGGGTGGGAACACCAGCACCTAGCTTGGATCTTTAGCTGCTTTTCTGGATAGCTCACGTATGGTTTGGACTTGAGCTTGCTATGGCTTTATTCTACCTTGGGGATAGTTACTTTATGATTTTCTTTCCAGTTTTCAGTTTACGTTCCTAGACTTTGTTTTGTGGGAAAATAATGACCAAGTACTTTGATGTAACTTGACTATGGTTTTGGAAATGTTAGTTTTTATCCGCTGCTTTACTTACTCTGTTTTACTTATATGTTCTGTCTTGTGATATCTGCATGCATGTTTACCTTGTCCAACGCCCCTCCAAAGCCAGTGTCCTTGCAAGAGTGGCATTGGCGGAGGTGGGGAGTTACAATGACGATGTGGCATTCAAAGTAAATGGAGGTGTGATCTATCAAAAGATACGTTATGACCTCGAGCGTCATCAACCAGGAAATGACAAAAATCGAGTAGGCAGCATGGCTAAGTGGGTCGCCCCCATTAGGGTGTATTGTCACCATCTAGAGAATATTCATATTTGTTACTTCTTTTCACTTCTGTATCTCCCGGGAATGGTTACGTTGCTAGCAACCGTAGGTGACAATATATTAGATACACTCAAGAGAAATGAGTTGTCAGTCATGTGTGGGCCGGGTTGCAAGACGTTCTTGTTGGACCCAGTGTATTCCTCTTTAGAGATACACTATCGACAAGTGGTCCCATACCTTGTCATAGTCAGAAACCAATCTCTAATAAGCGCCTGCGGTTTTGATTGTATATTATATATATGTGGAGCGTGAGATGCAAGCGTTCTGCTAGATTGTTAATTATTTGTGATTAGACATTATCATAATATCAGAAAAGTATTGATTTTGAAAATGTTTTGGGTTATCGTAAGGTAAAAATCATCCGTGTTTATGTGTGGTCGGTCTTACGATTATCATTTCTTTCGAAAATGATTTTTGAAAAGTTAAACCGAATGATTGGAGTTTACTCACACCAGTCCCATGACTGACCAGAGTTTATTTTGTTTTGTTTTCCCTAAACTCTTGGGTGCCCAAAATTTGTACGGGCAGTCAAATAGTCGGGATTTGCATATACACTAGATGGAGCTTGGAGCAGGAAGCTTCAACAGCATTTTATAGCTATTGTTTATTTCCGCTGTGATGTAAGTGTTGTACTCTAATATACAAATACAAATTTGTGTTCAAAGTTATTTTAGATATTATATTTTTTTTCCGTTCCGCTGTGAGGTTCGGGTTACTCTGATGTTGTTGTGTTCTTCTTCTTCTATTCTAATTTTCTGTCTTATCTGTTCTCATCCTATAATTTCTTTCATGGACAATCCGGTGTTTTCCGATGCTTGAATAGTCAATATTGAGTTTATGTCGATAACCAGGATCACGAAAACCCTAGGCATTACAGTAACTACACAGGACTTCAACAATTACATGTGTTTTGACTTTTTCTTTGTGTTCTCGAATCAACACAGATAATCAACGGTTTAAGTACAACCTTCCTATAATCTGATCCTCGCGTATATGATTTGAATGCCAAGATTTAAGGAAGAAAATCGCTTGGTTAATCAAGTGATATTAAATCAATTCAAGGATTCAATAAGTATTTGAATTTGGAGAGCTTTTTATTTGCAAAGAATGTAAACTCAGAGAATGGAGAGAATAAAATAGTACCTTATAAAATTGGTGATGTAAAACATGTTTGAAGTTGTTTATATAATAGTATAACAGTAGCATCCCTTCATGAAGAGTTTTTATAAAAAGTTATGTCCATTTCCATTGATTATTGAAGAGGGATCTCTTCATGAAAGATGGTGACTCATCATAAAATAGTTTCTGGGTCGAACTAGTCGACTGGTTAAAAATCATCAGTTGACTGGTTGAATTAAATCGTATATATAAAAATTTCAAAACTAGCCTTAATACACAAAAATAGCTGACCAGTCGACTGGTCCTTTTTCTACCAGTCTATTGATAGGCCAGTTTTTATATATTCCTAGCATTTTAAAGGCTTATATATATGTGTGTGTGTATATATATTACTTTGTTTGGCACATTCGTGTATACTTGAGAATAGATTTTAATAATTCTATCATGACACAATGTGTGTATATATATAAAAAAACCTTATCTCTATGCCATTGCAACTTCATTTTTCGGCATTAATCAAAATCTTGTTATCAACATATGATAATTGATATTGAATATAATTAAGTTGATATAACTTCCATACAAATCTTATATTTGGTATTAGTCTATTTTGGTTTGGTAAAAGGTTTATGAATAATTCTTAATCAAAGAATCAATTTGAGAAACATTTTTTTTAATGATGTTGGTTTACCATAACTAAGACATGGAAAATGTTTATTAAAATTTACAAGGCTTAATTATCCTTGGTTCAAAAGGTATGTTTTCAAATGGGGAAATTATGGAATAAATCTTTTAATTAAGATCAAATTGGAATATGAGTGTAAAAGAAACCTTGGGTAAAGTAAATAAAATCTTAGTTTAAAAAGTTTCAAAAAACGGATTTCTCGATATACGAGTTTTTCTTGTATAAGGATTTTTGTTAAAGGATAATAAATGGAGAACCATTTTAAGATGGTTTTAATCAACCAAATTTAAATGAAAGGAGGCTTAACTGAAATCCAGTGTAATCCATATTGTTTTAAAAACTGTGCTCATTATTCGGAAAGACCGAGATCAGATTTTTGTTCAAAAAAATTCTAATAATGATACGATGAGCAAATAAGGATATTGAATATGCTGGTTGAAGACCGAAAATCTTCACATCGAAAGAACTGCTTGTTGATGTCTCAGGTGGGTCGCTCCCATTTTGAGATTTGTTTATATTATAGTAGTTGTCCGGACGTATTTGGAGAATTTCTCGATTTACAAGGGCTTTTCTCTTTTATTGTACAAGGAACAAAGAGCCTTCGATTTCGTTCAGTCCCAGAACGAACTTGTATGGATGTGTGTATGACATTGTATTTTGTAATGTATTGATTGATCTTTACTAAACATATTTCTGTTTGGTGGCAGAGAATTTATTCTCTTAGCTTAACACCCTTCTTTGAGACGTATGAGCTCAAAGGTGATATTGTTAGTGATTATCAATTATATGTTATGAAATGACAGTGTGACGTGCCAAGAGATTGAGCTATGGATAATCAAAGTACGACTTTTTAATCACGGCTTTGTGTAACGTGACTTCATCAAGCCTTACACCCCGGTATGATGGTAAACAGGTGGTCAGATTTGTATGCTTTTCGGAGTCGGATGTTCGGTGATAACCTAGGCAGGATACCTCATGATGAAAGGGTATAACGAAGTTCCGAGTCTGGTATGCTATTTATTTGGATCAAGTTGTGGATAGTATAGCGAAGTCTAAGTCCTCGGAAGTTATTCGTTGAATACTGTGTTGCGCAAAGGTTTTGATTCAACATATTGATCTTTCGTATCAGGAATCATTTTGTTAGGAAACTCATTCTTCAACAGAACCAAGGTTTTAGTTGTGTACCTATGTCAACATAATAGGATGGGGTATTATGATGGCTTAAATTGATACATTTATTTTCAAAGTAATTTTCCACACTATGCATTGAGAATAATATCAAATGGTTTTCACATATCAAGCATTTTTTGTTGTCATAAGGACAAAACTCACCCAAATGTATGCGCTTGCATTGTATGTTTGTGTGGCTAGCTTTATAATGGCTTCATTTTCCAAAAAGAATATATGATTTTCTGCACATGTACTCATAAGGGAAAAACCCATTCCATGTTTATACAACGTGGTCTTATGAGTTAACACATATTTTATATAAGATAAACTATTTTTAAGTTCTCGCACCAGTCCCATAACTGACCCGTAGTTTGTTGTTCTTCTACTTAAACTCTGGATGCCCATTATTTTTCACACGGGAAACCTAGTTATTAAGGTTTATAGATAGTCTTTGAGCTATTATATTAGAGCACTTTCAATTGGATCCTGGAGTGAGATTTATGAATTTTGAGTTCTTCCGCTGAGCTTTAACATTTTTCGTTGTATAGTTGTTTCACTATGATATATCATATGTAACTCTGATGTAAAACATTATTATACTAATAAAAGTTCGTTTTGTTTTTTTCTAATGTTTTATTACCTCAAGTGACACAGTTCCAACATTTGAAATTATGGCATTTGAATATTGTGTATGTATCAAGTGTCGATTTTCGAAGGTCGAAAATTCGAGTCGTTACAGAATGGTATCAGATCTTTAGTTTATACAAAACTTATGGGTTATGATTCATTATAACTAATGGTAAAGACTCATCAGAGATAGGATTGGTAATATCATAGGATGAGTAACTCATTAGAGATTGGGTTAGTAATAACCTAGAATGAGTTTAAGACTTATATATGAGAGCATGTATTTGCAATATGAAAATTGGTTTTGAAAGATTATATTTTAAATATAAAAGAATATATTTTGAAGGTATACCTATGGTAAGTCATAACTTAGAAATTAGTTGAATGATTAAGATTAAGTTTAAATATGGACACCTTAGACATTTGACTATAAGGTATTTGAATATAAGGATAAGCGAGATCTTGAAATAGAGTTGTAAGAACTATATCGGGTAAATTTTGATAGAGTTGACAGAGCTTGGAGGTTTCAGCTTCGGACCGCGAGGCTAGTGGTAATATGAGGTTTTCTACTTCTGGTGAGACATCGATTAGACTAACTTCTCGTGCATCTCGCCGTAGTCGGTATCCAGTCACTCGCACCCCATGCACCATTCGCACACACTCTCGAGGGCGTCATAGAGGATCGTTAGATCTACTTGACACACTCTATATTTTATCTAAGCTAGGAGGGGGGATTGTTCTCTTTTCTCTTTTACCTATGAGTCCGGTTGGTTCTTTTGTTCAAGATGGCGAACTTTCTTTCCTGGAATGTTCGGAGTATTGGCAATGATGTGTCGGTAGCGAGGCTCATGCGCATTGTCAAGAAGCGTTATATCTTTTTGGTAGTGCTTCTGGAACCTCTAGTGGGTTCAGACGTGATCATCTCATCCGTTTTATCTCTTGGCTTTGGTGGTGCCTTAGCCAACGTTCCCAACAATATTTAGATCATTTGGTCCAAAGGCGATATCATTCACCCTCTTTTCGATTTGGACCAGCTGTTATCGGTAGCTTGTTCTTTTCCCTCTTTATCTTCGTCCTTTTTGTTTTCTGCAGTTTTGCTAAGTGCAAAAAGATTGAGAGACAAGCTCTGTGGGCCGGTATTCATTCTCTTTCCAACTTGGGCTTCTTTATTTTGGTTTTAGGTGGCGACTTCAATGTTGTCACTAGACAAGTAGAAAAGCATGGAGGCAATGCCGTTAACTATTTGGCGGTAGAGGATTTCAATGCTTTCATTATCAACTCGGGTCTGTCTGAAGCTTCTTTTGTCGGGTCGGCTTTAAATTGGTGTTACAACGAAGAAGGTCCAAACTGGATTCTCTCTAGGTTGGATAAATTCTTCGCCTATGAAGGGTGGGTCAACCTACCCTTCACGTTCACTATCTCGCATCTGCATTGTAACATCCCGCATTTTGTTTCAATTAAATAATTAAATAATGCATATGTGCATATATATGCATAGACATAAACATTTAAAAGAAAAATATAATAATGATGATATGTGGTTGCATGTAATAAATGCATGCACTGAAAATGAAATAAAGGATTGGTTGCATGCAATGTAAATTTGTTGCATACACTGACTGACAAATATTATGCATTAATAATTAAAGAGAAATAATAGAAAAAGATTCATGCAATGGTTTAAATGAAATATTGTAGCAAACATGAAAAAGAGGAACAAGAAGGGAACAATAATCACCATTGTCCTAAGCATTGTTAATAATAGCCTTAGTAGTCCAGTTGGTTAGAACATGTGGCTTGCATACAAGAGGTACAAAGTTCGATCCCTGCTGCCATCATATTTTTGTTTTAAGAGAACGACTATAATAACACATGTTTATGAGAGAAAATATGTATAAACATACATATAAGGAAGTAAATATATGTATGTATATATGAGAATATATATGCATATATGTGCATATATATATATATATATATATATATATATATATATATATACAAGAGAAAAATTCAAAACAAGGCTACAATCAAAGAAATATGGCTTGAATTAAATAACGGTACAACACCATTTGAATTTTGAAATCAAAATAAAAGTTATGCGTATATGTATACGCGTAAAATGGTCATTAGAAGATTTGTATACGTATAAGAAGATTACATGTGAATATAACAGTTAAATAAATTCCAGAAATTCAAATATTTGAAATTCAAACTTCTGCACCAAAATAACTCGTGGGACCCATAGGGGGATGGCATCCCTGTAGGGGGGTCGACACCCCCCAGATCCGGGCAGATTCATTAACGTATCTGTACTATTTTCTTAACTGGGTACAATGCTGACTCAGCGCTGCGTACACGATAAGATCCTGAACACCTGTAAATAGGCTAGTAGAGTCTAGCCTAAATCTCACATTCTCTGAGACAACATCTAATCTTCGCCATTCTTTCTCCTCCTCAAATCTCTTCATAAAATTAAGATAATTAGTATAGGAAAATTCTGAATCAAGATCGGGAGGAAAAGAATGAATATTAATAAAAAGGTGTTCAGTATGCGAAGTAAGGTAAATTCTTAGATTTGGTCTATTAAATTTTCTTTCACTTTCTTCCCTTTTTCTTTTAGTAAGAATTGTGGTCCTATGGTTGTTAGGTTCTAAATCCAGTTAGGGGAAACCATGAAATGCTAGATCTGGATCAGGTTCAGGAATTGGAAATCAATTTAGGTGAGTGGATTTAAGTTATATCATTTTTGATAATGATATATTATCGTTTGACATTCCCTGTTAACCTATACTGAAAATTTGCTATAATAATTAAAAGTGTTGAAATGCTAATATGACATGTTGAGATATTAATATGTTAAAATGTTAATATGTTAATATGTTAGAAATTCATATATTGAAACGTTTATATGCTAAAATGTTCATATTTTGAAATATAAAGTTGTTAATATATGTGTAGCGATTATTGTTGTTCTAATTTCATGTTAACTTGTGACATTTGTGTACTTAAACCCTTAATTGTTGAAATTGGAATCATTACATATTAAATTAGAATAATTACAGGATTTGACGATCACATGTTACTTTGAGATGAAATTAATTATATGTTAGGAAGAATGTATGACATAAAATAGGCATAATATAATGACATGTAAAATAGGTTGCAGTAAAAATGTGGAAAGAATAATATGCCTAAACTTACAGTAAATAGAAAACTGTAACGTATTTAGACACAGGGTCAAATTCAACTTACGGTAGAAGTCTGCCCGGAACCGACGGCAAATCCAGCGTCCACAAGTTTCTAATTTAATGTGAGGGGTCTAGTGCATTAATAAAACATGTAACGGCGCTAAGACACGAGGTTAAGTCAACTTGTGGAAGAAGTCTGCCCGGAACCGCCCGACAAATACAATCCACAAGTGGTTTGGCTTAATGTGAGAGGTCTAGTACATAAGCATATATATAAATATATGAATGTAAAGGATAGAGATAAATGCCACTAATTGTGGTTGATGGAAATGAATAAGGAAATGAATGAAAGATAATTACAAAAGTAAAGGAAGTGGAATGAATAGGGAATGATAATGACCTATTATAAATAAGCTACATTAATGAGAATGTTATATAATAGGTAGGCTTGTCCTAGAGTCAAGTGGAAATTATAACTTAGGTTATAATAAATGATAAAGGAGATGGAATAACTTATGTAGGAAGATAAGTTGTACTTAATTGTAGATTAAGTTATCTTTGAGAACGATAATCTGAAATATGCTGATAAGGACAACATAAGTTATATTTGTGGGAAGAAAACTTATTAGTAAACCTTAGTTAAGAGAAATAAGTTAATAAGTAAACAACGATAAGTTGTAATGATAGTATAAGAGGGAATTATGATTAAATAAGAAAGAATGAGGCAACTTATGAAATGAAATAAGTTATATTTAATTATAAATGATAAGTGACATGATAAATAGAAAACATGTGAACTGAGATATGCTTAATTACATATTAAGTAGAACATGTTATTGTAACCTTGAATCAAACAAGAACATAAAGGGATTGTGGATTTCAGACCTTGGATCACAATCTAGGGAATAAAAAATTGTGGGCTTATTAATAGACTTAAATGGGTTAAGTTATATGACCGAAATTAATAAGCAAGAGGAACTAGGTAACTTGAATAAGAAGTCAATGTGAATGGGAATAACCAAATTAAATGGAAACTTGATGAGGTAAAGCAAGCGCATAGAAGAATGTTTAGACATATTGTCTAATAACAAATTAAAATGAGGCACTTGAACCAGTCCGCACGTTTGAGGGTGAATAACCCAACGGGGTAGATCATCGTGGTGTCTTGAGGCACGACGGGAGCGCACACTCATCTGATTATTCTATCGGCTCCGAAGGACTGAAAGGGGAACCACGCGGCTTCCCGAGACGTGGAAGGTGCCTTTGGTAGTCCTATGTGGTGGTGCTGTGTTTGGCATGTGCTGAAAGATGTTGGGTCTACGCGTAACTACTTGGTGAGTAGCCTTGACCGCAAAAGTAGCTTTGTAGTCAGAAAGCTGTGACGAGGGTGATTCGGCGATCGCCTCGATAGGGAGGTAGGGATCACGACCAACAAGGATAGTAGATCGTCAGGTACCTGTCATCGGCATTCAGTGGGATGCAAAAAGACTAAATCTAAACCCAAGACGTCATCCACCTTTCACAATCGAGGCACGATGGTTGAGAGGAGATGCCAACTGGATGTTTAGATTGTTTTTTAGGGGCAAGTCGCTTAGCTCTTGTAGCCTTTACTGGTTGAGGGAGGGGCCGAGGTGGGGCCATAGTCACCATGAAAAACAGACCTGAAGGATATCTGTATTTTGAGGCTCTTTAAGGCGGGCCTGTACCGATATGGAAAAGCTTCGGACCGAATTCCGTGTTTCTTAAATAGCCCTGCAACAAAACTCGATGCACATTAGAGGTTATGTGCGGTCAGGGCATCAAATACGATTGACGATACGTACATAGGAAAGTCTAGATACATGCATATCTGCTCTGTGTGGCATATCGTAGACTAGAGGGCATTACTCTGTGATGGAATCTTGTTCGGTCGAAGGTGGGAGTCCATACGCTTACGTAACGTAGTAATGGCAGATATATGCAGAACGTAACATTGTTATATAGAAATCTGTACGTCACTCCGGTGTAGGATGAAGGACTGCGTACATTTCAGTGGCATTACGGTGGAGACCATGCGTGTAGCGTACCATGAACTGTACCTTAATACTGGGGTAGCTACATATATACTGTTTTAGGTTAATCCACTGGGAAGTAGATGGGTACGACGTGTGTGTAAGCCTTTAGTGCTGTTAACCAAGTAACCTAATAATTAAGAAAATGTAATTAAACAATATATGTAGGGTTATCCAAAATGTGTAGTTTAAATCTAGTCACCAGAACTTGTGTTCTGACCCCCTCCTCATAACATACACGCAGGTTAGATTTATGGTAGAGATATGATAGCTTTGTATACTGGCTAGGTAGTATTATTATTTGGGTAAGACTATATTTTGATTATATTATATTTTATTCATTCCTCTTGGGATGTTTTCTGAGCTTTGATATATTTTATATCTCTGTCTTTTCTGCAGGATGCCGGAGCAACCGACACAAGTTTCGAAGGATTAGGATTTTGAAAAAAATTCGGTCTATTGGTATTCGGGTTGTTACATCTGGTTTCGGAGCTTAGGTTTAGGATTCCTATATAGATAGTGAGTGAACATACTTGTATTTTTTTTAAATATAAATATTTTATATACACCTAGATCCATAGAGGAACCCAATAAATAGAAAGAGTACAATATGGTAAGAATTGGGATGTCCGTTTTGTACACAAAAGGAATGAATATGGAAATCTGAGACCCCTAGGTAATTTGGGTGGATAGTGTACAATGTACTTTATATGGAAGGAAGGTGAATCCCATAAGATTAGTATTTTGGGTTAAAGGGTTTGGCCGAAAAACCTTATAAATTGGAAAAGGTTAAAAGAGAAAATTGGATTAGGAATATATATGGTTAAGAGAATTGGCCTTGTGGAAGTGTCTAGGAAAGCCTAGAAAATTGGAAATCCGCTTTGAGTCTAACCTTATTGTTAACTTTTAAGAACATGAAACTGTAAAAGTTTTGGGAAAATGGTTCATGGTGTTTTCAAGTTTTAATCTTAAAAGTCATAGTTTTAAAATATGTAAAGAAGTACATATTGGGTTTTAAAGTAAAATAGGGTATATTTTGGAAGCAATGATTTCGCATGAAAATTTTTCTAAAGTAAAATTCTCTCAGTAAAAGATGCATTTTATAGAGCATGTATAGCTCACTAGTTTTCTTATTATATTGCATGAAAGGATTTAAAAGCAAAACTTAGAAAGTATTGCATTTTGTTAAAATTCTTAGTAAAGAAAGTTTTGCAATCTCTATTCTTTTGACAATCATTTTTGATAAATTATTTTAGCATGAAATTTTGATTGGGTACACAAAATAAGTCGTAGAAATTAAGAATAGAGTAGATGTTTGCACCTTAAAGTAAGAGAATGAACTGACCTTATAGGCAAGAACCAGTTATAAACCTGATTGAGAATTAGTTGTCCTTCTCTACTATAGTTTTTGTGATTTGAAAAAAAAATGATTTGATTTTTATAAAATGACATGTTTTATAGTTTGGCAAAAGTAAGTTTTGGTGATGGAATTAAAGTTTCAACACTTTTAATTTTTGGAAGAAAAGTGAAATGAAAAGGACAAACTGCGTTTTGGAAAAGTATGCAGTAGGTAAGGATTATAGCCTAGGAAAGATGGGAAAAGTTTTCAAAGATATGGAGTAAATAGCGAGAATATTCTTGGAATAATGATAAGTTCCCGTAGAATGCGTAGGCATTGAAAAGCTTAGGATGTTGCTTAAAATGATTATTGGTACACAGCTAGAATTAGTGGTGACTACCAGATAGAAAAAAGGGCAAGTAAGTGTTTGGATCCAGTTGCTAATTTTCATGTAAGGGGTAAAACCCGTTATTACATTTTTGTTGGGATCGTTCCGTTATTTTGTTCTTGTTGGGTAATTAGGGTAACACCTAAACCGATCATGGATCCCATGGTTTGGACTATTCTGTCTGAGGGGGACACAACCCGAGATTCTTGGCCCTTAGTAGTAGCTATGTAGGGTGTTTGTTTTCCTATTTGAGTTGAAAGACTAGAAGGCTTATTTGGAAACTAAATTTAGATCAGATGATTAAATAAGCTAATAAAAGAGAAATGGTACAACTAAAAAGCAAAAAAAAAAAAAAAGTAAAGCAACAAACATGACAGTTAAAGAAAAATAGAAAATTATGTGAAAAGATGAATAAGAGTAAAAATTTCCAAGATAAGACGAAAAAGAAAATCAGTAACAAAGAAAATTTTCTTATGTGGGTTGTGCTTGGATAGAAAAATAAGGAATATTTATAAATAGTTGCATAAAATCCATGTACAGTTGGAAAAAGGTACATAAAAGAGGAACAAAAGATGTGAAATTTTCCATTTTCCACCTTTTCGTAGCATAAGAAATCGAATTTAGAAAATTAGATTTTTCTGAAATTCAAAAAATAAAGTTGCGTGGTAGGATTTTGGATGAAAAAATTGGATGAACTACGCTCTTACTCAATAAGAGTGTGGGAAAATTTGGATGAAAAATGTATTTTTATTTTCAAAATATTGCATTCATGTAGAACTACCAATATATTTAGGATGTGAGCATCATGTTTTTAAAGAATTTTTGAAAAATTTGCATACACATAGGAGGTACCACTTAGGCATACATGTATTACTATGTTGTATTTCACTTTGCACAAGTGCACAATGTTTGCAAAAATTGGATGCACACATGATGGATGTATATTATACGAGGGGTTAATTAATTTTACCCTTATTAAATTTTGGGGATGAAATTTCCTAAGGTTAAGAGAATGTAACACCCAGCATGTTAGACCGAAATTTGGTCCTAACACCCAAATTCTATGTGAAAACCTCACAATCACAGAATAAATGCAGAAAAGTAGTACAATAAGAGAAGACACACGAGATTTTTGTAGTGGTTCGGCTCAAACCAAGCCTACGTCCACTTTATAGTTTCTTAAATCCTAAGAGAACTATTATAATGTCGTTTGCTTGCAGTTTATACACGAAATCCTCGTGTATACAATGAGAAGAGGAGATTAAAGGGAAGATTATACATGAAATCCTCGTGTTGTAATGTGGAATTCGACTTCTAGGTTATGCAATAGCCTTGCGAAGAATCATAGTGGAAGCCATGAAAAGTTAGAGTTCCAAAAGTCCCCTGAAATGACCATCTCCTGGTGTATTTATAGGTGTAGAGAAGCAACTAGGTGCTCTGAATCGGATCGGATCGGAGGGGCACGTGGCGTGCACTGAGGCCATCTCGGAGATTGCGTCTTCTTCACGCAAAAATCTATCTGATTCAAGGTAGAACTCGCTGCGATTCCGTGGCGGGTTTCGGTATAAGGATTTTTTGAACTCCGAGTTGTCCAGAACGCTGGATACTGCCGCCATCAATACCATAGATGGCTCAGGTCGATCAACTGATGCTGCTGCAACGTTGAACCGTTCCAGAAATGAGCGCAGAGTTTCTTTAGGCCTCTGCTTAATTGTGGTGGGAGACATTACATTCTTGGGTCGAGCGATGTGGACTCAAAACTGTTCAATAAAGCGAGCGACCAACATGTTCCAACTGTTGATCGATTCATATTCCAGCTGCCGAATCCACATAGCAGCAATATCAGTCAAAAAGAGGGGGAAGCATTTTGCCATGACGTTTTCTGACGCCGATTGAACTTCCATATGCCTTTTGTATCGCATCAGGTGCACGGTAGAATCTGTCCTGCCGTTGTAAGGTTCCAGAACTGGAAGTTTGAAATCTGGGGGATTGTGAGAATTCCTGATTTCTTGTGTGAACGGATTGTGATTGACATCATCCATGTCACTATTATAAGCGCGACCTCTGGATAGGCGTTGAATGAGATTGGCGAGTTGGACGCCCTCAAAAAGATGTTGCAAGCTGCTAAGATCAGAAGTCGTGCCCCCAGCATTGTGTCCATAAGGGTTTGGAAAAGTATGGGGAGCATGGAGTGTGATCCGGTTCGGATCGGTGGTCATCGGGTCGTAGGTTCCGAACCGAACTGGTGGTGTCACTCTGCTCCGAGCTGCTTCCTGTTGCAGTTAAGCTAAAGTTGGTGACTGAGTGTCCATCCGAACCGGAGCGGAGTTTGGCCGAGCTTTGCCTGTGTTCCGATCCACGTTTCTATCCGAAACACCAAGTGTTGGAGCCGCACGTTGTTGAGGAAGGGTGCCCCCGAGCTCATTCAAATTTGAGGCTGCTGTTGTTCGGATCGGATGTAACGAACCGATCCGTTCTGCTGCTCTAGCTGGGGTTAATTCTGACGCAGTTTCGATCCGTGCAGCTTCGTTTCCAGTGTGCTGATTGTTTCCACTCGGCCTTCCTTCCATCCGGGCAAAGAATCCATCGATCATCTCCTGTTGTTTCCTAAGGATATCATCTTGCCTTGCCATTTGAGTTCTCAATTCAGTAAGAACGCCATCCATCTCTTCTTTGGTTAAGTCTGACGATGGATTTTCATGAGAGGAGACTCCCTGACTTGCCTTGTTTCTCGTGTCTTCATCCTCAGGACGGGGAAGTTTTCGTTTGGCCATTAATCCAATATCCAATAAATCCGCTTCCTTTCAAGCTAGTAGAAGAAGTTGTATCGTGTGCCCCCTACCTGGCGCGCCGAAATGTTGGATCGAAATTTGGTCCTAACACCCAAATTCTATGTGAAAACCTCACAATCATAGAACAAATGCAGAAAAGCAGTACAATAAGAGGAGACACACGAGATTTTTATAGTGGTTCGGCTCAAACCAAGCCTACGTCCACTTTATAGTTTCTTAAATCCTAAGAGAACTATTACAATGCTGTTTGCTTGCAGTTTATACATGAAATCCTCGTGTTTACAATGAAGAAGAGGAGATTAAAGGGAAGATTATGCACGAAATCCTCGTGTTGTAATGTGGAATTCGACTTCTAGGTTATACAATAGCCTTGCGAAGAACCATAGTGGAAGCCATGAAAAGTTAAAGTTCAAAAAGTCCCGTGAAATGACCATCTCCTGGTGTATTTGTAGGTGTAGAGAAGCAGTTAGGTGATCTGAATCGGATCGGATCGGAGGGGCACGTGGCTTGCACTGAGGCCGTCTCGGAGATAGTGGAAGAGTGGTCTTCAGATCGTGCTAGTACAGGTGGAAGCCGATCCGAGTAAATAGGAGGCGGTTACGCCTGAAGAACAGGTCAAAGATGCTGCGTCTAAGTAGTTGCGGGGGGTTGGTTCGGAATTCCGATCCGAACCGAGTTGGTGTCTTCAATCCGAAGACTTCGTGTGCCAGTGTTCTCTAAGGTGAAGCGGATTGGGTTTGCCCCTTACGATCCGGTCCGGACTGATGAGAATGGGAGCTGTGCCAAGCTAGTGTGCCAGAGACGTTCGGATTGGGTCCTCTGCCCATCTGATCCGAACCGGTTTCCAGATTTCCAATGTTCAAGTTTCCGGTTCTGCATGTGTTCACGGAAACGAGCGTAACTTCCAAACCTTAAGTCCGATTGAGCCAAACCAAAGCTCAAACTGAAGCTAATTCAGAGATCTACAAGTGTTACCGAGCTCAACTCCATAATTGCTGATTTCGAGCCCAAAAGAGGTTGTCTGATAGGAGTTTTAGGCCATTCATTGTTTGTGATGCGATTTCAGCCAAATCGCTTCCTGCCTTTTGACGATATTCCCAATACTTGAGCGTACTATTGAGAAGAAATTCCACGTGTGAATACTTTGACTAAAAAGCGGGTCAACATTTTGCCCCCTAGAACATATCTTGCTAGTTGAAGGAAGATGTGTTCTGGATAATCCAAGGCCACACCGGGCCTGCCAGCTGCAAGTATAATCCATACCTGCGAAGAAGAGAAAGCAATCAGGTATGTCAAAACCTAACAAAACCGATTACACTTTCGAGCATAAACCATGCTTGGACGTTTGTTTGAGCATAAGCCGTACTCAAGACACGTTCGAATCATCCTGCCAAAACCTGACGAGGGACCGAACCTTCCGGGTATAAGCCATACCAGGAAGTTCAAACTGAGCATAAACCATACTCGAGTTTTATTGAGTTCCTTTTCCAGATCCTGACAAAACAATAAGCCGTTCCAGAGTACAATCCATACTTAAGAATCCTAGTGAGTACAATCCATACTTAGGAATCCTAGTGAGTACAATCCATACTCATGTCGGGATAGAGCAATGCTTGCCAAAACCTGACAAGACAGTCTGTCCCTAGGCATAATCCATGCCCAGGGGTTCGCGGTAATTATAAGCCATACTTTAGTTGAGATTGAGAATCCTGTCACAACCTGACAAGATACTTAAATTTGCCAAACATAATCCATGCTCGGAAAGTCCTTCCTTATTCAATTCAAAGTACAAAACCAAAGCAAATCCTGATTGGTTTGTTATCGAGTGTAGCGCACGCTTTGGAGCTAAATCCTAACCCCGAACGTGTGTACTCCGATTTAGCCAATCGGAAAACATAAAGAAAGCAAAGAAACATATCTTAAATCCTAAGAAATGTAGGAAATCCAGGCTGATCTCATCCAGATCAGTTGACGATGAGCCCGCGAGAGCTCGATCTAGGGTCATTCCCTCTCTGAGGAGCAGGTCGTGGTAGCACAGGTGCTGGCGCCGTTGGTTGTTTCACATACTCTGGTAGCTCTCCGCGTGTAACCTGTTCCTCAAACAGATCTTGCAAGTGTCTACAGTCATTTGTGTCATGACCGTCCATATCGTGAAACATGCTGTATTTCCCAAAATCGCGTTCTCTTTGCGATGGCTCCCTCCTGGGAGGCTTTGGATAGGAGATATCACCGTTTGTGTTCACGTAGATGTCGGTTAGTGACGAATTGAGCTCTGTGTACTTTTCGTATCTGGGCCCTCTCCGGGGCTGAGCGTTGCGGCCATTCTTGACGGCAGCTTTTCTTTTGCCTTTATCGGAATCAGACGGTTCTTCATCTTTGAGCATGTTAACATTGAGAACTTTCTTCTCGGAGGTTGCATCTTCTTTACGCAAAGACCTATCCGATTCAAGGTAGAACTCGCTGAGATTCCATGGTGGGTCTCGGTATAAGGATTTTTCGAACTCCGAGTTGTCCAGAACGCCGGATACTGCCGCCATCAATACCATAGATGGCTCAAGTCGATCGACTGATGCTGCTGCAATGTTGAACCGTTCCAGAAATGAGCGCAGAGTTTCTTTAGGCCTCTGCTTAAGTGTGGTGAGAGACATTACATTCTTGGGTCGAGCGATGTGGACTCGAAACTGTTCAATAAAGCGAGCGACCAGCATGTTCCAACTGTTGATCGATTCATATTCCAGCTGTCGAATCCACATAGCAGCAATATCAGTTAAAAAGAGGGGGAAGCATTTTGCCATGACGTTTTCTGACGCCGATTGAACTTCCATATGCCTTTTGTATCGCATCAGGTGCACGGTAGGATCTATCCTGCCGTCGTAAGGTCCCAGAACTGGAAGTTTGAAATCTGGGGGATTGTGAGAATTCCTGATTTCTTGTGTGAACGGATTGTGATTGACATCATCCATGTCACTATTATAAGCGCGACCTCTGGATAGTCGTTGAATGAGATTGGCTAGTTGGTCGCCCTCAAAAAGATGTTGCAAGCTGCTAAGATCAGAAGTAGTGCCCCCAACGTTGTGTCCATAAGGGTTTGGAAAAGTATGGGTGCATGGAGTGTGATCCGGTTTGGATCGGTGGTCATCGGGTCATAGGTTCCGAACCGAACCGGTGCTGGCTCTCTGCTCCAAGCTGCTTCCTGTTGCTGTTGAGCTAAAGTTGGTGACTGAGTGTCCATCCGAACCGGAGCGGAGTTTGGCCGAGCTTGGCCTGTTTTTCTATCCACGTTTCCATCCAAAACACTAAGTGTTGGAGCCGCACGTTGTTGAGGAAGGGTGCCCCCGAGCTCATTCAAATTTGAGGTTGCTGCTGTTCGGATCGGATGTACCGAACCGATCCGTTCTGCTACTCCAGCTGGGGCTAATTATGACGCAGTTTCGATCCGTGCAGCTTCGTTTCCAGTGTGCTGATTGTTTCCACTCGGCCTTCCTTCCATACGAGCGAAGAATCCATCGATCATCTCCTGTTGCTTCCTAAGGAGATCATCTTGCCTTGCCATTTGAGTTCACAATTCAGTAAGAACGCCATCCATCTCTTCTTTGGTTAAGTATGCCGATGGATTTTCATGAGAGGAGGCTCCCTGACTTGCCTTGTTTCTCGTGTCTTCATCCTCAGGACGGGGAAGTTTTCGTTTGGCCATTAATCCAATATCCAATAAATCCGCTTCCTTTCAAGCTAGAAGAAAAAGTTGTATCGTGTGCCCCCTACCTGGCACGCCAAAACGTTGGACCGAAATTTGGTCCTAGCACCCAAATTCTATGTGAAAACCTCACAATCACAGAACAAATGCAGAAAAGCAGTACAATAAGAGGAGACACACGAGATTTTTATAGTGGTTCGGCTCAAACCAAGCCTACGTCCACTTTATAGTTTCTTAAATCCTAAGAGAACTATTACAATGCTTTTTGCTTGCAGTTTATACACGAAATCCTCGTGTTTACAATGAAGAAGAGGAGGTTAAAGGGAAGATTATGCACGAAATCCTCGTGTTGTAATGTGGAATTCGACTTCTAGATTATGCAATAGCCTTGCGAAGAACCATAGTGGAAGCCATGAACAGTTAGATTTCCAAAAGTCCCCTGAAATGACCATCTCCTGGTGTATTTATAGGTGTAGAGAAGCATCTAGGTGCTCTGTATCAGATCGGATCGGAGGGGCACATGGCTTGCACTGAGGCCATCTCGGAGATAGTGGAAGAGTGGTCTTCAGATCGTGCTAGGACAGGTGGAAGATGATCCGGGTAAATAGGAGGCGGTTACGCCTGAAGAACAGGTCAAAGCTGCTGCGTCTGAGCAGGTGCAGGGGGGTCGGTTCAGAATTCCGATCCGAACCGAGTTGGTGTCTTCAATCTGAAGACTTCATGCGCCAGTGTGCTCGATGGTGAAGCGGATCGGGTTTGCCCCTTCCGATCCGGTCCGGACTGATGAGAATGGGAGCTGTGCCAAGCTAGTGTGCCAGAGACGTTCGGATAGGGTCCTCCGCCCATCTGATCCGAACCGGTTTCCAGATTTCCAATGTTCAAGTTTTCGGTTTTGCATGTGTTCACGGAAACGAGCGTAACTTCTAAATCTTACGTCCGATTGAGGCAAACCAAAGCTCAAATAGAAGCTAATTCAGAGAGCTGCAAGAGTAATAGATCTCAGCTCCATAATTGCTGATTTCGGGCCCAAAGAGGTCGTCTGATAGGAGTTTCAGGCCATTCTTTGTTTGTGATGCGATTTCAGCCAAATCGCTTCCTGCCTTTTGACGATATTCCCAATACTTGAGCGTACTATTGAGAATAAATTCCACGTGTGACTACTTTGACTAAAAAGCGGGTCAACATTTTCCCCCCTAGAACATATCTTGCTAGTTGAAGGAAGATGTGTTCTGGATAATCCAAGGCCACGCCGGGCCTGCCAGCTGCAAGTATAATCCATACCTGCGAAGAAGAGAAAGCAAACAGGTATGTCAAAACCTAACAAAACCGATTATACTTTCGAGCATAAACCATGCTTGGGCGTTTGTTTGAGCATAAACCATACTCAAGACACGTTCGAATCATCCTGCCAAAACCTGACGAGGGACCTAACCTTCCGGGTATAAGCCATACCAGGAAGTTCAAACTGAGCATAAACCATACTTGAGTTTTATTGAGTTCCTTTTCCAGATCCTAACAAAACAATAAGCCGTTCCAGGGTACAATCCATACTTAAGAATCCTATTGAGTACAATCCATACTTAGGAATCCTAGTGAGTACAATCCATACTCATGTCGGGATAGAGCCATGCTTGCCAAAACCTGACAAGACAGTCTGTCCCTAGGCATAATCCATGCCCAGGGGTCCGCCATAATTATAAACCATACTTTAGTTGAGATTGAGAATCCTGTCACAACCTGACAAGATACTTAAATTTGCCAAACATAATGCATGCTCGGAAAGTCCTTTCTTATTCAATTCAAAGTACAAAACCAAAGCAAATCCTGATTGGTTTGTTATCGAGTGCAGCGCACGCTTCGGAGCTAAATCCTATCCCCGAACGTGTGTACTCCGATTTAGCCAATAGGAAAATCTAAAGAAAGCAAAGAAACATATCTTAAAGCCTAAGAAATGTAGGAAATCCAGGCTGATCTCATCCAGATCAGTTGACGATGAGCCCGCGAGAGCTCGATCCAGGGTCATTCCCTCTCCAAGGAGCAGGTGGTGGTAGCACAGGTGCTGACGCCGTTGGTTCTTTCACATACTCGGGTAGTTCTCCACGTCTAACCCGTTCCTCAATCAGATCTCGCAAGTGTCTACAGTCATTTGTGTCATGACCGTCCATATCGTGAAACATGCAGTATTTCCCAAAATCGCGTTCTCTTTGCGATGGCTCCCTCCTGGGAGGCTTTGGATAGGAGATATCACCGTTTGTGTTCACGTAGATGTCGGTTAGTGATGAATTGAGCTCTGTGTACTTTTCATATCTGGGCCCTCTCCGGGGCTGAGCGTTGCGGTCATTCTTGACGGCAGCTTTTCTTTTGCCTTTATCGGAATTAGACGGTTCTTCGTCTTTGAGCATGTTAACATCGAGAACTTTCTTCTCGGAGGTTGCGTCTTCTTCACGCAAAAACCTATCCGATTCAAGGTAGAACTCGCTGAGATTCTGTGGTGGGTCTCGGTATAAGTATTTTTTGAACTCCGAGTTGTCCAAAACGCCGGATACTGCCGCAATCAATACCATAGATAGCTCAAGTCGATCAACTGATGCTGCTGCAACGTTGAACCGTTCCAGAAATGAGCGCAGAGTTTCTTTAGGCCTCTGCTTAATTGTGGTGAGAGACATTACATTCTTAGGTCGAGCGACGTGGACTCGAAACTGTTCAAAAAAGCGAGCGACCAACATGTTCCAACTGTTGATCGATTCAGATTCCAACTGCCGAATCCACATAGCAGCAATATCAGTCAAAAAGAGGGGGAAGCATTTTGCCATGACATTTTCTGACGCCGATTGAACTTCCATATACCTTTTGTATCGCATCAGGTGCACGGTAGGATCTGTCCAGCCACTGTAAGGTTCCATAACTGGAAGTTTGAAATCTGGGGGATTGTGAGAATTCCTGATTTCTTGTGTGAACGGATTGTGATTGACATCATCCATGTCACTATTATAACCGCGACCTCTGGATAGGCGTTGAATGAGATTGGCGAGCCGGTTGCCCTCAAAAAGATGTTGCAAGCTGCTAAGATCAGAAGTAGTGCCCCTAGCGTTGTGTCCATAAGGGTTTGGAAAAGTATGGGGAGCATGGAGTGTGATCCGGTTCGGATCGGTGGTCATCGGATCATAGGTTTCGAACCGAACCGGTGCTGGCTCTCTGCTCCGAGCTGCTTCCTGTTGCTGTTGAGCTAAAGTTGGTGACTGAGTGTCTATCCGAACCGGAGCGGAGTTTGGCCGAGCATGGCCTGTGTTCCTAGCCACGTTTCCATCCGAAACACTAAGTGTTGGAGCCGCACGTTGTTGAGGAAGGGTGCCCCCGAGCTCATTCAAATTTGAGGCTGCTGCTGTTCGGATTAGATGTACCGAACCGATCCATTCTGCTGCTCCAGCTGGAGCTAATTCTGATGCAGTTCCGATCCGTGCAGCTTCGTTTCCAGTGTGCTGATTGTTTCCACTCGGCCTTCCTTCCATCCGAGCGAAGAATCCATCGATCATCTCCTGTTGCTTCCTAAGGAGATCATCTTGCCTTGCCATTTGAGTTCTCAATTCAGTAAGAACGCCATCCATCTCTTCTCTGGTTAAGTATGCCGATGGATTTTCATGAGAGGAGGCTCCCTGACTTGCCTCGTTTCTCGTGTCTTCATCCTCAGGACGGGGAAGTTTTCGTTTGGCCATTAATCTAATATCCAATAAATCCGCTTCCTTTCAAGCTAGTAGAAGAAGTTGTATCGTGTGCCCCCTACCTGGCACGCCAAAATGTCAGACCGAAATTTGGTCCTAACACCCAAATTCTATGTGAAAACCTCACAATCACAGAATAAATGCAGAAAAGCAGTACAATAAGTGGAGACACACGAGATTTTTATAGTGGTTCAGCTCAAACCAAGCCTACGTCCACTTTATAGTTTCTTAAATCCTAAGAGAACTATTACAATGCTGTTTGCTTGCAGTTTATACACGAAATCCTCGTGTTTACAATGAATAAGAGGAGATTAAAGGGAAGATTATACACGAAATCCTCGTGTTATAATGTGGAATTCGACTTCTAGGTTATGCAATAGCCTTGCGAAGAACCATAGTGGAAGCCATGAAAAGTTAGAGTTCCAAAAGTCCCCTGAAATGACCATCTCCTGGTGTATTTATAGGTGTAGAGAAGCAACTAGGTGCTCTGAATCGGATCCGATCGGATCGGATCGGAGGGGCACGTGGCGTGCACTGAGGCTATCTCGGAGATAGTGGAAGAGTGGTCTTCAGATCGTGCTAGGACAGGTGGAAGCCGATCCTGTTAAATAGGAGGCGGTTACGCCTGAAGAACAGGTCAAACTGCTGCGTCTGAGCAGGTGCTGGGGGGTCGGTTTGGAATTCCGATCCGAACTGAGTTGGTGTCTTCAATCCGAAGACTTCGTGTGCCAGTGTGCTCGAAGGTGAAGCGGATCGGGTTTGCCCCTTCCGATCTGGTCCGGACTGATGAGAATGGGAGCTATACTAAGCTAGTGTGCCAGATACGTTCGGATTGGGTCCTCCGCCCATCTGATCCGAACCGGTTTCCAGATTTCCAATGTTCAAGTTTACGGTTCTGCATGTTTTCACGGAAACGAGCGTAACTTCCAAACCATAAGTCTGATTGAGCCAAACCAAAGCTCAAACTGAAGCGAATTCATAGAGCTACAAGAGATACAGAGCTCAACTCCTTAATTGCTGATTTCGGGCCCAAAAGAGGTCGTCTGATAGGAGTTTCAGGCCATTCTTTGTTTGTGATGCGATTTCAGCCAAATCGCTTCCTGCCTTTTGACAATATTCCCAATACTTGAGCGTACTATTGAGAAGAAATTCCACATGTGACTGCTCTGACTAAAAAGAGGGTCAACATTTTGCCCCCCAGAACTTATCTTGCTGGTTGAAGGAAGATGTGTTCTGGATAATCCAAGGCCACGCCGGGCCTGCCAGCTGCAAGTATAATCCATACCTGCGAAGAAGAGAAAGCAAACAGGTATGTCAAAACCTAACAAAACCGATTACACTTTCGCGCATAAACCATGCTTGGGCGTTTGTTTGAGCATTAACCATACTCAAGACACGTTCGAATCATCTTGCTATAGCCTGACGAGGGACTTAACCTTCCGAGTATAAGCCATACCAGGAAGTTCAAACTGAGCATAATCCATACTCGAGTTTTATTGAGTTCCTTTGCCAGATCCTGACAAAACAATAAGCCATTCCAGAGTACAATCCATACTTAAGAATCCTAGTGAGTACAATCCATACTTAGGAATACTAGTGAGTACAATCCATAATCATGTCGGGATAGAACCATGCTTGCCAAAACCTGACAAGACTGTCTGTCCCTAGGCATAATCCATGCCCAGGGGTCCGAGATAAGTATAAGCCATAGTTTAGTTGAGATTGAGAATCCTGTCACAACCTGACAAGATACTTAAATTTGCCAAACATAATCCATGCTCGGAAAGTCCTTCCTTATTCAATTCAAAGTACAAAACCAAAGCAAATCCTGATTGGTTTGTTATTGAGTGCAGCGCACGCTTTGGAGCTAAATCCTAACCCCGAACGTGTGTACTCCGATTTAGCCAATCGGAAAACCTAAATAAAGCAAAGAAACATATCTTAAATCCTAAGAAATGCAGGAAATCCAGGCTAATCTCATCCAGATCAGTTGACAATGAGCACACGGAAGCTCGATCCAGGGTCATTCCCTCTTCGGGGAGCAAGTGGTGGTAGCACAGGTGCTGGCGCTGTTGGTTGATTCACATACTCGGGTAGCTCTCCACGTCTAACCTGTTCCTCAATCAGATCTCGTAAGTGTCTACAGTCATTTGTGTCATGACCGTCCATATCGTGAAACATGGAGTATTTCCCAAAATCGCATTCTTTTTGCGATGGATCCCTCCTGGGAGGCTTTGGATAGGAGATATCACCGTTTGTGTTCACGTAGATGTCGGTTAGTGACGAATTGAGCTCTGTGTACTTTTCATATCTGGGCCCTCTCCGGGGCTGAGCGTTGCGGCCATTCTTGACAGCAGCTTTTCTTTTGCCTTTATCGGAATCAGACGGTTCTCCGTCTTTGAGCATGTTAACATCGAGAACTTCCTTCTCGGAGGTTGCGTCTTCTTCACGCAAAAACCTATCCGATTCAAGGTAGAACTCGCTAAGATTCCGTGGTGGGTCTCGGTATAAGGATTTTTTGAACTTCTAGTTGTCCAGAACGCCGGATACTGCCTCCATCAATACCATAGATGGCTCAAGTCGATCAACTGATGCTGCTGCAACGTTGAACCGTTCCAGAAATAAGCGCAGAGTTTCTTTAGGCCTCTGCTTAATTGTGGTGGGAGACATTACATTCTTGGGTCAAGAGATGTTGACTCGAAACTATTCAATAAAGCGAGCGACCAACATGTTCCAACTGTTAATCGATTCAGATTCCAGCTGTCGAATCCACATAGCAGCAATATCAGTCAAAAAGAGGGGGAAGCATTTTGCCATGACGTTTTCTGACGCCGATTGAACTTCCATATGCCTTTTGTATCACATCAGGTGCACGGTAGGATCTGTTCTGCCGTTGTAAGGTTCAAGAACTGGAAGTTTGAAATCTGGGGGATTGTGAGAATTCCTGATTTCTTGTGTGAACGGATTGTGATTGACATCAACCATGTCACTATTATAAGCGCGACCTCTGGATAGGCGTTGAATGAGATTGGCGAACCGGTCGCCCTTAAAAAGATGTTGCAAGCTGCTAAGATCAGAAGTAGTGCCCCAGCGTTGTGTCCATAAGGGTTTGGAAAAGTATGGGGAGCATGGAGTGTGATCCGGTTCGGATCGGTGGTCATTGGGTCATAGGTTCCGAACCGAACCGGTGCTGGCTCTCTGCTCCGAGCTGCTTCCTGTTACTGTTGAGCTAATGTTGGTGACTGAGTGTCCATCCGAACCGGAGCGGAGTTTGGCCGAGCTTGGCCTTTGTTCCTAGCCACGTTTCCATCTGAAACACTAAGTGTTGGAGTCGCACATTGTTGAGGAAGGGTGCCCCCGAGCTCATTCAAATTTGAGGCTGCTGCTGTTTGGATCGGATGTACCGAACCATCCGTTTGGCTGCTCCAGCTGGGGCTAATTATGACGCAGTTCTGATCCGTGCAGCTTCGTTTTCAGTGTGCTGATTGTTTCCACTCGACCTTACTTCCATCCAAGCGAATAATCCATCGATCATCTCCTGTGGCTTCCTAAGGAGATCATCTTGCCTTGCCGTTTGAGTTCTCAATTCAGCAAGAATGCCATCCATCTATTCTCTAGTTAAGTATGCCGATGGATTTTCATGAGAGGAGGCTCCTTGACTTGCCTCGTTTCTCGTGTCTTCATCCTCAGGACGGGGAAGTTTTCGTTTGGCCATTAATCCAATATCCAATAAATCTGCTTCCTTTCAAGCTAGTAGAAGAAGTTGTATCGTGTGCCCCCTACTTGGAGCGCCAAAATGTTAGACCGAAATTTGGTCCTAACACCCAAATTCTATGTGAAAACCTCACAATCACAGAATAAATGCAGAAATGAAGTACAATAAGAGGAGACACACGAGATTTTTATAGTGGTTCGGCTCAAACCAAGACTACGTCCACTTTATAGTTTCTTAAATCCTAAGAGAACTATTACAATGTTGTTTGCTTGTAGTTTACACACGAAATCCTCATAAAGAGGGGATTAAAGGGAAGATTATACACGAAATCCTCGTGTTGTAATGTGGAATTCGACTTCTAGGTTATGCAATAGCCTTGCGAAGAACCATAGTGGAAGCCATGAAAAGTTAGAGTTCCAAAAGTCCCCTGAAATGACCATCTCCTGGTGTATTTATAGGTGTAGAGAAGCAGCTAACTGTTCTGAATCGGATCGGATCGGAGGGGCACGTGGTGTGCACTGAGGCCATCTCGGAGATAGTGGAAGAGTGGTCTTCATATCGTGCTATGACAGGTGGAAGCCGATCCAGGTAAATAGGAGGCGGTTACACTTGAAGAATAGGTCAAAGCTGCTGCGTCTAAGCAGGTGCAGGGGGGTCGGTTCGTAATTCCGATCTGAACCGAGTTGGTGTCTTCAATCCGAAGACTTTGTGTGCCAGTGTGCTCGAAGGTGAAGCGGATCAGTTTTGCCCCTTCCGATCTGGTTCAGACTGATGAGAATGGGAGCTGTGCCAAGCTAGTATGCCAGAGACATTCGGATTGTGTCCTCCGCCCATCCGATCTGAACCGGTTCCCAGATTTCCAATGTTCAAGTTTCTGGTTCTCCATGTGTTCACGGAAACGAGCGTAACTTCCAAACTGTAAGTCCGATTGAGCCAAACCAAAGCTCAAACTGAAGCTAATTCAGAGAGCTACAAGAGTTACAGAGCTCAACTCTGTAATTGCTGATTTCGGGCCCAAAAAAGGTCGTCTGGTAGGAGTTTCGGGCCATTCTTTGTTTGTGATGCGATTTCAGCCAAATCGCTTCCTGCCTTTTGACGATATTCCCAATACTTGAGCGTACTGTTGAGAAGAAATTCCATGTGTGACTGCTTTGACTAAAAAGCGGGTCAGCACAGCATTTTGTAACAATTAAATAATTAAATAATACATATGTGAATATATATATGCATAGACATAAACATTTAAAAGAAAAATATAATAATGATGATATATGATTGCATGTAATAAATACATACACTGAAAAAGAAGGAAAGGATTGGTTGCATGCAGTGTAAATATGTTGCATACACTGATTGACAAATACTATGCATTAATAATAAAAGAGAAATAAAAGAAAAGGATTCATGCAATGGTCTAAATGAAATATTGTAGCAAACATGAAAAAGAGGAATAATAAGGGAACAATAACCACCATTATTCTAAGCCTTGTTAACAATAGCCTTAGTAGTCCAATTGGTTAGAACATTTAGCTTGCATACAAGAGGTACAGAGTTCGATCTCCGTCACCGTTATATTTTGTTTTAAGGAAACGGCTAAAATAACACATGTTCATGAAAGAAAATATGTATAAAACATAGATATAAGGAAAAATATACATATAAGGAAGTAAATATATGCCTGTGTATATATATATATATATATATATATGAGAATATATATGTATATATGTGCAGAAATATATATATATATATATACAAGAGAAAAATTCAAAATAAAGCTGCAATCAAAGAAATATGGCAAGAATTAAATAACGATATAGCACCGTTTGAATTTTGAAATTGAAATGAAAGTTGTGTGTATATGTATACGCATGAAAAGGTCACTAGAAGATTTGTATACGTATAACAAAATTACATGTGAGACGCCGCCAAAAACGCTTCAGTGGAATAACAGGAGTTTGTCATTTTAGGGAAGAATAGTTATGAAGTAAATGGGTTAATGTTTGTACTGGTTTATTCTTTTATGTACATATATGTGTTGTTGAAAAGTTGTTTGATAGTCATCATGTATTTTGGGTTGTAACATGCCTTTAATAAAATTATACACATTTTCAAAAGAAAAGAAAAGATTACATGTGAATAAAACAGTTAAATAAATTCCAGAAATTCAAACATTCGAAATTCAAACTTCTGCGCAAAAATAGCTCGTGGGACCCATAGAGGGGGCAACACCTGTAACACCCTGTAATTTTATAACACATTAAGATGATAAATTAAAGAATACTTAATTAAATATTGGGAATTAAGTAAAATGTACTATGCCATCGCGTTCGTCTTGGAATTCTGCTTAAGATAGACTTTGAGTTTGCGTAAAACGGACATCGTATGAAGAAGTTATAAAGGTTAGAAGTTGTATACATATTTGCCAATTATATATACAACAACTTAAAACCATTCCATAAATTCAAATAATTCAAAAATCAAGCAACAGAGGGGGGATTTTCCCGCTATTGGTGCCAACCCAGGGGTCGACCCCATAACAGGGGTGTCGACACCATCAAGGGGGTGTTGACCCCTATGTCGACCCCCTTGAGATCTGGGCAGAATTAGTTCTATGTACATAGACTCCTTTCTTGGCAAGATTCATTGACCCTATGCTATAATAGGACCTTGATCCCATTGTTTTATTCATCTAAATCAATGACGATGACAAGATGCTGCCCTGACTCGATCTGATCTAGCCTATTCTTCTTCAAAAAATAAGATTCAAATTTAGAGATCTGTTCTGCAATTGCTAAAATCAATACACTATTCTTTAGATCCAATCATAAGGAGTCTATGTCACTTTTAGATAGAAATAATTAAAATGTAATATTGACATGTCTATAAATTTGGATCTAAGCCTATGCCCATTGAGTAATTTAAATCATAACAGATCTGCCATTATTTGTACATCCAATTCACTGTTTATAACTCATCATGCCTGTTTATGATGTCCCTATTATGCTAGTTGCTTAATCATGTCACTATGCCTAATCAGTTCTATTATCACATGTTCATCAAATCTGCTCCTATATGCCTATCGTCACTATATGCTTTTTCCGTTGCTATGCCTATTTCTGCCATCAAATGTCTATCTTTTTATTATGCTTATTTATGTTCTTTTCCCTCCTTCTTTTCTTTTTTTATTTTATGGCCAAGCTCCTTCGAGCTTAGGCATACCGCTGAAATATGTGAACGCGTAAAATTGGGAATGAGGGGAAAACATTAAAATTCTGGCATAACATGTATTGGGAAATTGGATGCATAACTTGAATTGGAAACTGAATATGGATTTAGGGCATAAACAAAAATTGTTATTGTTAACCATCTTTTTGGCAAAAGATACCACGGATCAGATCGAAGCTCAATCTCGAGAAATGCGCCATCAGCCAATTTGGATAATTCACGCTCCAGAAAGCCCAGTAAAAGCTCGGTCCAGATCAGTCAGACATCGGCCCGAGCCAGTTTCTACCAGCTGATAACCCACTCCATAAGAATCGCTCTCCCCAATTGATCGAGTAAATCCCTTCCGTTAAAGACACATCAACCGAATATCTCAGGCTTGCCTAGAAATATTCAACCGAGTCATTCAAATCTCAGCCTGACTTTCAAGGCAATAAAGGCGGTCAACCATATCTGAACAAAGCTCTACTTTTGATACAAATCAGCTCGAATGCCACATAAACCGCTATTTCCGAGGATACTATTAATGAGCAGTTGAATGGATCCTACTGCCGCGATTGCTACTAATGATCGAGCTCCACGTGTCCGATCTCCGAAAAAGAGGAAGGCCACGTGGCGGCCCGCCCATCCCATTATTTCCCCTATAAATACCTCAAAGCCCAAAGAGGAAAAGGACTTCTGCTAAATTTAATATTCTTAAAATTTCGCTTAAAACACTCTACTCTGAAGTTCTCCGACTCTCACGGCTAACTCAAAAAATAGCCATCTTCTCTTCTTTCTTAAAACAGAAAAAGCTTTATACTTGTAATCAAAAGAAAATAAATAATTATAAAGTGGATGTAGGAACCGTCTTTTGCCGAACCACTATAGAAGGTCTTGTGTGTTCCCTGTTCTCTTTATATTTTGCACTCCATAATCGTCATTCGTGTTTCATTACCATGATTATGGGTTGACAGTCACTTGTGACCAACTTTTAACGTCAACACTTTTGGCACGCCAGGAAGGGGGATAAGCTTCGACATACCCTCCGACCTTCTGTAATTTCAAGTGGCGAATAAATGTAAGAAAAATGCAACATCTTCCCGTCCCACTATTGCCGATGTAGCAAATTCAAACGCTGCAGAAGCAAGTCAGGAAGCCTCCTCTCATGAAGATATGCCCCGATATTTCACCCGGGACGACAAAATCATGGACGAATTCAGAGACCATATGGAATCACAGGGTAAACTCCTCGACGTCAACAGGAGTCGATGGATCACCTTCTCGGTCGAGTGGAGATAGGATTAAATGCTTCTACATCAATTCCTCCAAAGGCCAGGGCTGGGACAATAACTGATCTTTGGTCTGCACAGAATCAGGCCACTGATCGGATTCCACCTTTATTTCATCCTGGCTCGGCTTCACCTCCCGACCATGCACAGCCAGGAGTATCACTTCCAGCAACAAGTGCCGCTGTAGCTCTAGATTTTCAGGGGGCTCGCGATCAAGACCTAGGTCGTTTAACCAGTTTTCCTCCACTCTTGGAAACAACTCGAACCCCCATACTAGTCGACCGATTACCGGGCCCATCAGAATCAATGCCATTCCCATTACAACCTGGAATCTTACCGCTGACCAATCTAACCACTCTTCCCCTTCAACGAAGAGCTAGCGCGGCCTTCCCTTCGAACTAGGGAGACCACTCTACCATACCGGTACTCACTATGGTGGAAGAAAACGCTATCGTAGATCTTCCTACCCTCGCTCCAATCGGGGGCAACCACGAGCTCTGAACATCACATGCCGTGCTGGATTAGCCTGGACCTTCTGTCATGGGTACAACTCGATCCAATACTCATCAGGTTCAAGAGGGGACATTCTTCCTGTAGGATCAATAATAACCCTAGAGGGGGGGGGGGTGAATAGGGTTTTTAACAGAAAATAAAACAAACACGGAGATATAAGATATGTAGTAAGGGAAAATCACACGCAAAGATACCCAGCTTCGGCAAACTGTGCCTACTGCTGCCTTTCTAAAATTTCTACTAGTAGATACAAACAGATCCCGCTTACAACCCTATGCAAACTTGCAACTCCTGCTCCTGTCTGACCCTAAGCTCAAAATCAAAGACTGGCCTGTATACCCTAGACCAGATTTTCACAGAATACAAACCAGTAATCTGTATACCTAGTTTTAAATCAAACTAGACAAACACGAATTGTTGTTGAAGAAATTACAACACAAATACAAGAGAAAAAGAAAAAGAACAAATAGGAAAAAAAACTTTGTTTAATGAATTGGCTAAGCCTTTGAGAGAATAGGTCGGCCCTTTGTAAAGTCGGTTGCACCCCTTCTTTTTATCCGATCACTTTTCATTCTCCATTGAAAATGGCGGCTCTGAAAAAAAAAACTAGGGTTTGTGATACTTCTCCCAAATCGATTCAATGGCTTCTGAGACTGATGCTCGAGACTTTGTGGTTATGTGATGCTTCACTTCGGTTTTCTCTGATGCGTCGATTTTTCTGCTCAATCGATTTGGAGATATTTCTCTTGCGATCGACACTGTAAGTTCTTCTGGGATTTCTTGCTTTGAAAAACACTTGGATTTATTTTGTGGGTTTCTATTTTACTATCGAATTGGGATGATATCTGTCGATGATGAATTGTGTGTTTTTAAAGGGTGTTAGAAACCCTAGTACTCTGATTTCCGTTGAAGACTTGCCCGATTTGATTTGGGAATATTCGGATTTGATTGTTTGTGGTTTCCCCTTTCAGAATTTCTTGAATGAATTTGCCCTTGATTAATTTCCTTGGTTTTGACGTGAATTAATTTGTGCCCCTCCAAAAAAATATGCCGAGAATTCCTGATTTGAAAAATTGAATTGATTATTTCCCCTTTTGCTTTTGTTATTCTCGGCCTGTATTCATGCTGCGATTTTAAAACACCTTGCCAAATCATACACCATTGAATTTATTCCTGAAAATTTCTTTTATGACTTCTTGCCTAAAATAACACTGTGAGATTTCTGGAAATTCAATTTGAAATTACATTGTGACATTGATTATTTTCCTTATATGATCATTTGGAAATCTGGAATCCTGTTACTGTTTTCTTGTATAAAAAAAACAATTAACATTTGACAAAATATGTTGAATTAAATTTGCTGATTCCTTGCTAAAATCTTCACTGTGTGGTTTCATTGATTATTGCTGTCGAGCACATTATTGCTGTGTACATTTGACATCATGTTTTGCTTCACTGGTCTCATGTATAGACTCTTGATCCTTGCTTGTGTGTGTCTGCATCAATTGCTCCTCACTTGTATTGCCTTGCTTTTCACTATTGATATTGCCTTGTCCATGTTAACTTGATCACCATTGTGTTCTTGTCTCTGGTTCATGCTAACTTGAGTTGTGTATATTCTGTACCATTCCTGAAAAGCTTTTGCACACATATACTTTGTTGCCAATATATATACCATGTATTTTGTAATTCATACATGTACTTGAATTTAGCTCGACCAGACCATTGTGCTGCACTGCTTGTCATTGACATTCTTGAGCTCGGCCACTTGATATACTTGAACTGTTTTCACCCATACTGAAACATTTGAACTTGCTACCTTTCTTTTGAACCATTCACTTGTAGTTGTTTTGATTGCACTGATTTGTCATCTTGCACATAGCAACCCATGTTGTAGCAGCTCCAATTTCTTGCACTGTTGTGAATATGCTGAACTACTTGAGCCTCATCCAGCTTGTATTGTTCACTTGTGTCATCATGCTGAAACAAGTCTGCACTGCCTTGTTTTGTGTAATTTGAAACTTGAGTTTTCTGAGCATTCTTTAGCATCCCCTGATCTGAGCTGATTTGTAATGCTGTTTTGCCATACTTGTATAGCTGCGTTGGCATGTTATTTGAACATTTGCTTGTTTACTTGCATTTTGATTTGAACCATTTGCACATGCTTTCTGTCCATTTTTCTTGTACTGGCCATTTTGATTTGAGCTTTGCTCGGCCATTTGTTTGCACCTTGTCCTGAAACACAAGGAAACAAAAACAGCAGTCAGGCTGTACTGTGTTGAGGCTGGTCAGAAACAGCTGGTTCTGATCAGCAAACTAGTATGGTTATGGCGTGGCTGTTCAAGTCTGAAATATGATGAGAAAAACACACAGAAAAACTGAGACAAATAGAGAATCAATCAAACAGTAAAATTTTATTTGTCCAGTGTTTATTTTAGTTCCAGCGTACTGTGTGTATCTTCTTTTGTGATAGGTTTCAGGATGATGCACTAGGAGCTTAAGACAGTTAGAGTGAGCACAACAAGATTAATCCAGCAAGAAGAGATGTATATGTAGTGTAGACATTTGAACTGAATTTATTTGTAATTGTGAATTTGAAACAAAAAGAAAATGTAATAAGTGAGAGTATGTAATTGTTTTGTGGAATAAAATATATTATTGGAAGACAAAAACTTGTGTAAATTTCCTGTATTTTGTGTAAAGCATCATCAACCAATAATACTAATTATTTCACCATCAAACACATCAGTAAAAATCTATTTGTTATCATCAAACAAAAAATCATATATTCAACAAACTCCCCCTTTTGATGATGACAAACAGACTTAAGATTTTTGAAGATAACAGGATGTGTTTGAATTGAACTCCTCCTATATTTGTGCTCCCCCTACCAATTGTAAACAGACATAGGATAAGAAGTTGAAAAATATAGAAAATAATTTAAACACTTAGCATTAATGGCAAGATAAAATCTATAAATGTCTGTAAACCAACACAAAATCTTAACTCCTTCTCCCCCTTTGTAATCATCAAAAGATGAACAGTTCTGAACATTTGCAAAAGGCACGGACTGTAGTTAGAAATCAAGTTATTTTGAAAGAATCAGAGCCGTAAACCCCAAGCAATCGGATAAAAAAAATCATAATAATTCATAAAGTAGGAACACATTTCACAAAAGCAAAGGATGGAATGAAGAGTTATTTAATATATATCAGGGAGGATTTTAACAGATCTATATATAAAAATATATATATATATATACATCAAGAGCACACTTAACCACTCATAACCAGAGCTTGGATTTTTAAATGGGATTAGTTGCAGCATGAAAATAAGTAAACTCATAACCGTTCATGACCAGAGCTTGGATTTTTAAATGAGGTCAGAGAACTACTTATTATATATATATTTATTATTATTATTATTATTATTATTATTATTTTTAAATCCCCTTAATATATATAAAACAATGATGGATGGTAGAAGGGTGATAGTGACAGAGATGGTTTGTGAAAAAAATTTCCTAAATTACTCATATTATAAGATATATTCAATCACATCAGAGTTGCAGACAAACTTTCATCCATCTCATATTCTGAAATCTTGTACAGTCACAATTTTATCAAAAAATGTCCAAAAAAAATGTTCTTTTCTTGATGATTTGAGGACTGGATTATTTGTCAGAAGATGGTATTGATAACAGAACATCTTAAGAGAAAATTTACCCAAAAATGCAAAGAGATTAATTTATTTCTATAATTCCCAAATCCAATCGTAATCTGCAAAACCTATCTTCTGGAAGGGGTTTTTTGAAAATATCAGCAAGCTGAGATTCTGTTGGAATAAATTCAATACAAATGTCCTCATTAGCAATGTGATCTCTAAGAAAGTGGTGTCTCACATCAATGTGTTTTGTGCGTGAATGATGTACAGGATTACTTGATAAATCATTTGCACTCTTACTGTCGCACTTTAAAGGAACTCGTTTATAGCAAAGCCCAAAATCAGATAAAGTCTGCATCATCCATAAAATCTGTGCACAACAGCTTCCTAAAGCAATATATTCAGCCTCAGTGGTGGATAAAGCAACACAATTTTGTTTACGACTTGACCATGAAACAAGTGAATGACCTAGCATGAAACAAGTTCCACTAGTACTCTTCCTATCAGTGAGTGAGCCAGCATAATCAGCATCGGTAAACCCAACTAAATTAAAGTTATCACAAGAAGGATACCATAACCCAAGATTTGGTGTGTGTATCAAATATATCAGAATTCGTTTTGTGGCTTTTAAATGAGATTCTTTTGGATTAGATTGAAATCGAGCACACAAACAAACAGAAAACATAATATTGGGTCTAGAAGCAGAAAGATAAAGAAGTCAACCGATAATACCGTGATATTTTTTCTGATCAACAGCAACACCTTTTTCATCTTTTTCAAGCTTGGTTGTTGGACTCATTGGTGTTTTCATTGGTTTTGCATCTTCCACTCCAAATTTCTTCAGTAACTCCATTACATACTTTGTTTGAGAGATAAAAATACCTTTGCTGCTCTGTTTGATTTGAAAGCCAAGAAAATATTTCAGTTCTCCCATCAAGCTCATCTCAAATTTGTCCTGCATAACTTTTTCAAAATTTTCACACAAGACATCATTAGTAGCACCGTAAATGATATCATCAACATAGATTTGAACAATCAAAAAATCATCACCGTCATGTAATAGAAACAGAGTTGTGTCAGCACACCCCTTTTTAAAACCGTTTTCCAAAAGATAAGTACAGAGACAGTTATACCAAGCTCGAGGAGCTTGCTTAAGGCCATATAATGCTTTTTCTAGTTTATACACATGATTTGGAAAGTCGGGATTCTCAAAACTAGGGGGTTGTTCAACATAAACCTCTTCTTTTAGTTCTCCATTCAGAAAAGCACTTTTCACATCCATTTGTTTTAGTTTAAAACTTTTAAAACATGCAAAGCTCAACAAGATTCTAATCGCTTCTAACCTAGCTACTGGGGCAAACGTCTCATCAAAGTCAATGCCTTCGATCTGATTGTATCCCTTAGCAACCAACCTAGCTTTGTTTCTAATTACATTTCCAGACTTGTCAAGCTTATTTTTAAACACCCACTTTGTTCCAACTACTGGATAGTCTTTTGGCCTAGGTACCAAGTTCCAGACTTTGTTTCTCTCAAACTGGTTAAGTTCTTCTTGCATAGCTAACAACCAAAAATCATCATTAAGAGCAATATCATAAGAGCCTAGTTCTATTTCAGATACAAAAGCATTATGAATACAAAAAGTACAAACATCCTTATTGAGAGAGGAACGTGTACGAACACTAGCTGTTGGACTTCCGATTACCAAATCTGGAGGATGACTGGGCTTGAATTTTAGTCTTTCAACATTTGTTGCTGCTTCAGTGGCTTCTTTGTTTGTTTCAGTGTCATTGCTTTCTTGTTCACTTTCTTGTGCGCCATCATCATCTTCAGAGATCATATCCACATCTGTTTCATTGAACTTTACATTGACGGTTTCCACAATTGTCCTTGATTGTTTATTGAAGATCCTGTAGGCTTTACTTCTTGAGGAATAACCCATGAAAATTCCATCAATCGTTTTTGGCTCGAATTTCCCAAGCTGTTCTCCTGTGTTCAAAATATAACAAGGACATCCAAACATTCTAAAGTATGAAATGTTAGGCTTTTTGTTAGACTAAAGTTCATATGACGTTTTATTAAGTATTGGTCTAATCATAACTCTGTTCATTACATAGCATGAAGTATTTACTGCCTCAGCCCAGAAGGTTTGAGGCAAATTATATTCACATAACATAGATCTAGCCATTTCTTGCAATGTACGATTTTTCCTTTCAATCACCCCATTTTGTTGAGGTGTTCGAGGAGCGAAAAATTCATGTTTAAAACCATTTTCTTCACAAAAATTTTCAAAGTCTAAGTTTTCAAGTTCACCTCCATGATCACTTCTCAGAGTTTTAATTGAAATTCCTTTTTCATTTTGAACAAGTTTTAAAAACTTTGAAAAATAGTCAAAAACTTCAGACTTATTGGCTAGAAAGTAAACCCATGTAAATCTAGAGTAATCATCAACCAATACATAACAATAACGTTTACCATTTAAGCTAGCAGTGTCAGTAGTTCCAAACAAATCCATATGAATCAACTCAAGCACTCGTGAAGTACTAACAACATTTTTTGGACGAAAGGACGAGCGACTAAGTTTTCCCATGGTACAGGCTTTACATACTTTGTTATTTTTGAATTTTTGATGAGGTAAACCTCTGACAAGCTCATTTGTTTCCAGTCTTTCAAGAAGACCCATACTTGCATGTGCCAGCCTTCTGTGCCATAGAACTGCCTCCTCTTCCGTTGCTACCAAGCACATAGAAACAGTTACATCATCGAAAGAGAGTGTGTAGACATTTCCTCTTTTTTTCCCAGTAAAAACAACCTTTCCAGAGGATATTTCAATGATTTTGCAGACATTACTATCAAACATAACATTCATTCCTTTATCACAAAGTTGACTGATAGAGATAAGATTGTGAAATAGATTATCAACATATAAAACATCGGTTAAGGCAAAAATACTGTTACCTACTTTTCCTTTACCTATGATTTTACATTTGCTGTTGTCTCCTAAAGTCACATTCCTACCTTTATGTTTTTCAAGGCTAAGGAACAGTCTTTTGTCCCCTGTCATATGTCGGGAGCAACCTGAATCTAAATACCATTTTTGTTGCTCCTTAGCCCGCCAGCATACCTACACAAACATAGAAGAGGATGACCCAGAGAATCTTCTAGGTCCAAGCATATCAGTCATAGAAAAGTGATAAGACTCTTTTGGAATCCAGATTTGATTTTTCTCATTATTTGTGTTCCAATCATTGTGATAATTGAGTGCCAAGTGTTTAGGAACCCAAACCTTTTTGAACTTACGAATTTTATTATCGTTCTTGCAGTTTTCATGACTGTGACCAATTTCTCCACAGTTTACACATTTGGGAAAGATGCCTCTACCTTTAGCATTGTCAATCCTAGTCCTTTTTTCTTGTATCTTTCCAAAACCAAGTCCTTTTCTATTATTTGCAAACAGTTGATTTCCAAGTAACATTTTAAAAGACGTTTGACCAATTGAAAATTTATTCAAAGCAACTTCAAGATCTTGAACTTTCGTTCTTAACATTGTGTTCTCATTTACCAATGAAGTGCATCGTTCAACATAATTCTTTCTTTTGGTGTCATCATTCTTTTTAAGAGTCGAATTCATTTTTTCAAGATCCTCAATGGTGCACTTGAGTGTTAAAAGTTCTAAATTCACATCCTTACAAACTTCACAATCTAGACTAATGTTTTTTGAAACATTTTCAAGTTCAGATTTCAACTTCTTGTTATTGTGAACAAGATCAAGGTTTTTTGCTTTCAGTTTCTCTGCTCCTGATTCTAATGTGTCAATAATTTCAGAAAGGTGTTTACACATTAAAACTAGATCGTTATAACTGTATACCTCAGTGGTTTCTTCATTGGCATCTTCTAGATCTGACTTCATCATGAAGCACAGGTTGCTTTCTTCCTCACTGCTGTCTGAATCTTCTTCTCCTTCCTCGTCATCCCAAGTTATGGCAAAAGCTTTCTTTTTCTTCTTGTTTCTTTGGAGAAGTGGACAATTTGGTTTTATGTGTCCAGGCTTTTGACAGTTGTAGCAGAGTGGTTCATCTTCTGAATTGTTGGTCTTTGGTTTATTTCTCCGAGGTTTGAATTTGCTCCACTTCGTGAGTTGTCTGACTGCCATGGCAAGCTGTTCAATAGGATCTTCACTATCGCTGGTGACGGTGTTGGACAAAGCTATTGACTTCTTTTTCAGATCTGAGTTGTTGCAATCTTCTCTTGCTTTTAGCTCCATCTCATATGTCATTAGATTCCCGATAAGCTCTTCCATGCTCAGCTTGCTCAGATCTTTAGATTCTTGAATGGCTGTGACTTTTGCTTCAAAGTTCATTGGAAGAACACGCAGAATCTTCCTTACGAGCTCCACTTATGTATAGACCTTTCCAAGGGCTCTAGCATTGTAGACCAGCACGGAGAAGCGACCATACATGTCCTTGATGCTCTCGTCCTTCTGCATGATGAAGTTTTCATATTCATTGCTGAATATGGCAAGACGGGATTCTTTAACCTGAGAAGTTCCTTCATGTGTGACTTCCAGAGTATGCCAAATTTCCTGGGCTGTATTACAATGAGAAATTCTGTTATATTCTGTTTTATCAAGAGCACAAATCAGGGCATTCATAGCTTTAGAATCTATAGAGTATAGTTTCTTATCATTCGCATCCCACCTGCTTTTTGGTTTAGGTGTTACAGTTCCATTAACAGTTTCAGTAGGAGGTTTATATCCAGTTTCAGTGATATCCCAGACATCATAATCAACAGACACAAGATAGATTTTCATCCTAGCTTTCCAATACGCATAATCACCACCATTGAACATGGGTGGTCTAGCAATAGATTGACCTTCAGAAAAAGCATTGTTCATTGAAGTCATGATTCTAGGGTTACAACCTCGCTCTGATACCAAATGTAGGATCAATAATAACCCTAGAGGGGGGGGGGGGGGTGAATAGGGTTTTTAACAGAAAATAAAACAAACACAGAGATATAAGATATGCAGTAAGGGAAAATCACACGCAAAGATACCCAGCTTCGGCAAACTGTGCCTACTGCTGCCTTTCTAAGATTTCTACTAGGAGATACAAACAGATCCCGCTTACAACCGTATGCAAACTTGCAACTCCTGCTCCTGTCTGACCCTAAGCTCAAAATCAAAGACTGGCCTGTATACCCTAGACCAGATTTTCACAGAATACAAACCAGTAATCTGTATACCTAGTTTTAAATCAAACTAGACAAACACGAATTGTTGTTGAAGAAATTACAACACAAATACAAGAGAAAAAGAAAAAGAACAAATAGGAAAAAACCCCTTTGTTTAATGAATTGGCTAAGCCTTTGAGAGAATAGGTCGGCCCTTTGTAAAGTCGGTTGCACCCCTTCTTTTTATCCGATCACTTTTCATTCTCCATTGAAAATGGCGGCTCTGGAAAAAACAAACAAACAAACTAGGGTTTGTGATACTTCTCCCAAATCGATTCAATGGCTTCTGAGATTGATGCTCGAGACTTTGTGGTTATGTGATGCTTCACTTCGGCTTTCTCTGATGCGTCAATTTTTCTGCTCAATCGATTAGGAGATATTTCTCTTGCGATCGACACTGTAAGTTCTTCTGGAATTTCTTGCTTTGAAAAACACTTGGATTTATTTTGTGGGTTTCTATTTTACTGTCGAATTGGGATGATCTCTGTCGATGATGAATTGTGTATTTTTATAGGGTTTTAGAAACCCTAGTACTCTAATTTCCATTGAAGATTTGCCCGATTAGATTTGGGAATATTCGGATTTGATTGTTTGTGGTTTCCCCTTTCAGAATTTCTTGAATGAATTCGCCCTTGATTAATTTCCTTGGTTTTGCCGTGAATTAATTTGTGCCCCTCCAAAAAAATATGTCGAGAATTCCTGATTTGAAATTGAATTGATTCTTTCCCCTTTTGCTTTTGTTATTCTCGGTCTGTATTCATGCTGCGATTTTAAAACACCTTGCCAAATCATACACCATTGAATTTATTTCTGAAAATTTCTTTTATGACTTCTTGCCTAAAATAACACTGTGAGATTTCTGGAAATTCAATTTGAAATTACATTGTGACATTGATTATTTTCCTTATATGATCATTTGAAAATCTGGAATCCTGTTACTGTTTTCTTTTATAAAAAAAACAATTAACATTTGACAAAATATGTTGAATTAAATTTGCTGATTTCCTTGCTAAAATCTTCACTGTGTGGTTTCATTGATTATTGCTGTTGAGCACATTATTGCTATGTACATTTGACATCATGTTTTGCTTCACTGATCTCATGTATAGACTCTTGATCCTTGCTTGTGTGTGTCTGCATCATTTTCTCCTCACTTGTATTGCCTTGCTTTTCACTAATGATATTGCCTTGTCCATGTTAACTTGATCACCATTGTGTTCTTGTCTCTGGTTCATGCTAACTTGAGTTGTGTATATTCTGTACCATTCCTGAAAAGCTTTTGCACACATATACTTTGTTGCCAATATATATACCATGTATTTTGTAACTCATACATGTACTTGAATTTAGCTCGACCAGACCATTGTGCTGCACTGCTTATCATTGACATTCTTGAGCTCGACCACTTGATATAGTTGAACTGTTTTCACCCATAGTGAAACATTTGAACTTGCTGCCTTTCTTTTGAACCATTCACTTGTAGTTGTTTTGATTGCACTGATTTGTCATCTTGCACAAAGCAACCCATGTTGTAGCAGCTCCAATTTCTTGCACTGTTGTGAATATGCTGAACTACTTGAGCCTCATCCAGCTTGTATTGTTCACTTGTGTCATCATGCTGAAACAAGTCTGCACTGCCTTGTTTTGTGTAATTTGAAACTTGAGTTGTCTGAGCATTCTTTAGCATCCCCTGATCTGAGCTGATTTGTAATGCTATTTTTCCATACTTGTATAGATGTGTTGGCATGTTATTTGAACATTTGCTTGTTTACTTGCATTTTGATTTGAACCATTTGCACATGCTTTCTGTCCATTTTTCTTGTACTGGCCATTTTGATTTAAGCTTTGCTCGGCCATTTGTTTGCACCTTGTCCTGAAACACAACGAAACAAAAACAGCAGTCAGGCTGTACTGTGTTGAGTCTGGTCAGAAACAGCTGGTTCTGATCAGCAAACCAGTATGGTTATGGCGTGGCTGTTCAAGTCTGAAATATAATGAGAAAACACACAGAAAAACTGAGACAAATAGAGAATCAATCAAACAGTAAAAATTTATTTGTCCAGTGTTTATTTTAGTTCCAGCGTTTTGTGTGTATCTTCTTTTGTGACAGGTTTCAGGATGATGCACTAGGAGCTTGAGACAGTTAGAGTGAGCACAACAAGATTAATCCAGCAAGAAGAGATGTATATGTAGTGTAGACATTTCAACTGAATTTATTTGTAATTGTGAATTTGAAACAAAAAGAAAATGTATTAAGTGAGAGTATGTAATTGTTTTGTGGAATAAAAATATATTATTGGAAGACAAAAACTTGTGTAAATTTCCTGTATTTTGTGTAAAGCATCATCAACCAATAATACTAATTATTTCACCATCAAACACATCAGTAAAAATCTATTTGTTATCATCAAACAAAAAATCATATATTCAACACTTCCCAGAACCACCTACTGGAGCTCATCCTCATTCTCATCTTCACTCAACTCTTAGAGGCCGAGCCCAGCCAATGGCCACCCTTCCTAGCATGCTTTTGCTAGATCCTCGTATCGAAGTTCTTCCAATTGGAGCTAAATTCATGGCATCGACTCCTTGGAAATGGAAGTCAGCTTACAAGCATCAATCGAAGTTTCACTCGGGGCACCTATTCTCAGCAGGATATAGATAATGTCCATCGCAGCCCCTTTATCAGGGAAATCAAAAACTCCCGAAACCCTATGGACTTCAAGTTTCTAGCTATCGAGCCCTACAACGGTTGGACTGACCCGACTATACACCTTATGCGATATATGTGCCATATGGAGGTGCTTGGCTCATCGACCAACGTCATGGTCAAGTGCTTTCCACTCTTTCTCACAGATATAGCCGACATGTGGTTTCGGCTGCTCACAACGGAGTCGATCGGTAGTTGGAACACGCTGGTCACATATTTCATCGAACGGTTCAGAGTACATATCGCCCGACCAAAGAGTGTTATGTTCCTGCCCACTATCATGCTTCGATTAGGAGAAACACTTTGATCCTTCCTCGAAATGTTCAAAGCGGCCGTAGCATTAGTCGATCGAACTGAGCCATCGATAGTGCTTATGGCCTCCATTGTGGGAGTTTAGAATCGATCAGAATTCTCAATCTTTTTAACCAGAGATCCCCCCAAGGATATAGATAATTTCTATGCTGAAGCCGAGCGATTCCTCCGACAAGAAGATGCCAGCATTGAAATGGAGAGCTCGAGGTTTTAGACACCAAATATGAAGGTCCATCCAATACCAACGGCCAGAACAAAGGAAAAGGAAAGGCCCCGGGAAAGGACGGATGCAACGTGCGGCCTTGAAATGAAAATAGGTATGACCAATACACCGAGCTCAACTCTTCTCTGCTTGGTATCTACCTTGACATACGACGGTCCCTGCCTCTTCCAAGACCACCTCGACTAGAACCAAACCAGATGGAACTCGAGTCCGGCAAACATTGCATATTCCACAACATAGCTGGACATAGCACCAATGAATGCCGACATCTACACGATATCATTGAGGATCGAGTCAGGTGAGGAGAGCTTCCCGAATATATTAAGAATAGCGCCCCGGCCTTGCTGCCGCGACCTTCTTCCCAAGCTCCTCAGGCTGGTCCTCGAGCCTCTGAAAACGGAAAGGACCCTGAGACTAGCAGTCGCGGCATTATTATTAATTAAGTTTAAATTTCTTTTCTGATGTATTCAATAAAACAGATACTTTGATGTACATATGTATGAGGTTAGGATTTAGCTCCTAGGCATGCTCTGGAATCAACTGTTGTCCTCCTATAATTTATTTTCTTTGTAATAGTTCCTTAATAATGAACTTTCTTTTGCAAAAATGGATTATGTTTAGATGATTTAAGCTGGGTATGGTTAATGCTTGCCACCTCTTTAAGCCGGGTATGGTTAGTGCTCACCACCTCTTTAAGATGAGTATGGATTATACTCACCTCCCTTTTTTTGGACCAAGAGCGTTCATCGCTCGCTGGGCACAATAATCTTACATGAGTTGAGTATAAAAAACACTTGCCACAAGCCGAGTATCGTTAATACTCGCCACCTCTGTAAGCCAAGTATGGTTAATACTCGCCACCTCTGTAAGTCGAGTATGATCAATACTCGTCACCCCTCAAAACCAAGTGAAATAAATGCTTACCCATGAATCTTGGTTGGGTATATTCAGTACTCGACATATCGAGACTGAAGCCTTCTTCAAACCGAGAATGGCTTATTATCTTTGCAGGAACTAAATCTCACAACCAGAGTTAGTTATCATTATCTCGGCCTTAATGCGGTTCCTGATGGTTGTCGGTTTTTTGGCCTTAATAAAATCTACTTCGATCGTCGGTTTTCCAGCCTTAATGCAACCATCAAAACCGTCGGATTTCCAGCCTTAATATGGTCCAATGTGACCATAGCTGCTCGAGCAATTGTGCTTCGGATCATATTTTAGAACACACCACCCTCTACCGAAGAATATATATTCTGAGGGGCAAAGTGTAAACCATTTTTTTGGCAAAGGCTGCCATGGATCAGATCGAAGCCCCATCTCCAGAAATGCGCAATCAGCCACTTTAGATAATTCATGCTCTAGGAAGCCCCAAAAAAGCTCGGTCGAAAATATACCAACTGATAACTCACTCCAAAAGAATCCCTCTCCCCAGTGGACCGAGTAAACCGCTTCCATTAAAGACGCGTTGACCGAATATCTTTGGCTCGCCTAGAAATATCCAGCTGAATCATTCAAATCGGCCCAACTTTCAAGGCAATAAAGGTGGTTAACCATATTCGAACAAAGCTCTACTTTTGATATACTTCACCTCGAATGCCACATAAGCCGCTATTTTCGATGATACTATTAATGAGCATTGGAATGGGTCCTACTTATGCGATTGCTACCAATGATCGAGCTCTACGTGTCCGATCTCCGAAAAAGAGGAAGGCTACGTGGCGGCCTTCTCAGCCTGTTATTTCTCCTATAAATAACTCAGAGCTCAAAAAGGAAAAGACTTCCGCTAAATTTCAGATTCTTAAAGTTTCTCTTGGAACACTCTACTCTGAAGTTCTACGACTCTCACGGCTAACTCAAAATTTTTCCATCTTCTCTTCTTTCTTAAAACAGAAAAGGCTTTGTACTTATGATCAAAAGAAAATCAATACATATAAAGTGGACGTAGGCACCGTCTTTTGCCGAACCACTATAAAAAGTCTTGTGTGTTCCCTGTTCTCTTTATATTTTGCACTCCATAATCATCATTCATGTGTCATTACCACGACTGGGGGTTGACAGACACTTGTGACCAACTCTTGACGTCAATAGTAATTAAGGATCTTAAATTGGGGAATATGGTACATGATAAATATGACTTGGAAACGGGGAATGTAAACATATAATGAAATAGAAATATTTGTTAAATAATGAAAATGCCTAGATTTACATTAATTAGAAATTGTAACTACGCTTAGACACGAGGTTAGATTACATTTGTGGTTGAAGTCTGCCTGGACCCGACCGACATGTCCAGCATCCACAACTGGTAAATCTAATGTGAGAGGTCTAAGTGCATAAACATGTGACGGTGCTAATACACGAGGTTAAGTCCGACTTGTCGAAGAAGTCCTTCCGGACCCGACCGACATATCCAACATCCACAAGTGGTAGACTTAATGTGAGAGGTCTAGCGCATTATAACCATAAATGAATGTATGGTAATGAACTTAAATACTTAACCTGTTTGAATCCATGAGGATTACATAAACGTGTTCACTTGAGTAGGGGTTAAGTAAACTTGCTTGAAACAGTGGGAGGGTTAAGTATATCTTGGGGTGGTGGATAATATTTATATATAGGCAACTTAACATGTGGGGTTTATGCAATCTTGTTACACTGGTAGGCACGACCTATGGAAATCCTAGTAGTGGGGATGCAAGCCTAGGGGGAAGCTTGTATCATCTTGTGTGTGGGACCCATTTCAGTTAGTAATCCATATATAGGTATCAAACGAGTATTCCAAACTAGGTCAGAGTTGGGGAACACTTATTGAGCTAATTGAAAGAGATCCAAAAGAGGGGAAGGTGTCTGACGACGCGTTCCATCGAGCTCATGTGTTATGCACATCCTGTGGACAAAGGGTTGCTGTGACGACCACCCATAACCCTTGCATTAAACAGAAGGAATAATGTGCTGAAAGGTGTGCCAAGCAGCTATGGACATTCATCAGAGTAGGTAAACACAAGTGGAACCTGTCATAGAACTCACAATGCAAGGATAAAATACAATAGAACTTGTACAACAGGTAATAATAATGAAGCATCATATAACAAACTTTTCAAATTTTCACAACATCCTGAAAGGTTATCAAACGAATACCAAATTTTGTACATAAGCCTCACTAAAACCCTCATAGAGCACACAACAGCGGAAATAGAAATAATAGATAGTAATAAAACTGGTACGCCAGCCTCCTGCTCGCCTCCGCACAGCATCATCATCCTCACTAATAACCTGTAACCTGCTACTTAGTCCGCCCATCCACAACCGGATGAATAGCCCAAGCTAATAAGAGGAAACATAAAATGTTGAATCAGACAACAGTCTTAGTAAGCAATAAAACAGCTAACAAACTTCAACAATAAAGTATACGAGAAAAGGTAGATTAACAAACCAATCTACTAAACAATAGAGAAGAACTAACTCCTGTCTTCCCCACATCGAACAGTGATAGCCTTTACATTAAACAATTCAACAATCCATTTATGGAAACCAGAACACCCATTTATTCATGGTAAAGCACTCATAGCATCCAGATTATATATATCTCATGTAAACCATCCAAATCGAATTCAACATCCCTCAAGCACAAGCCCCAGAGGCTTAAACCAATATCAGACAAGCACACAAGGAACATCTCCTTCGATGTTGGACTACCTACATGAGACGGTACAAACAGAATAACCAATGATCCATGGCTCACTCGGGCTATAACCGCCAATCCTGCTTTGAAACCATTGTTAATCGTAGGACGACCAACCTTGCCACATGTAAAGGGTAATGGTAACCCCAGTTCTAGCGTAAACTCCATACGTCTTTCAACGATACGTATGTATGTCCAACCTTGACAACTAGGCCTTTCAACGATACCCAGGGTACTCGATCTACAACCGATCTTTTAGGTGCCCCTATCATACCCCTTCTTTGAGCCTAATAGAACTTACAACAACATTAATATTTCGGCCTTTGCATCTATAGTTATCTAACCCGACGACTTTTCATAGCTCAAGCAACCTTCTCAAGGAACCATTATCCACCAACTCATGACCTTTGAGTTGTCACCACATTCGCTGTTCTACACCGATCAACGAACATCTTTCAACACTTTAAACCTTCCTACTTGAATTTACTTCGAAGTCACACCATCACAGAGCCAATTACACCACTGCGCTGCGGCTAGGGTTCGTGGGACTGCGCTGTAGAAAATATTTTTTCATACCTTATTGTTCAAATCTGATACCCGAAAATATAAATTTTCAAAAAATAACCCTATGTGCGACCGACCCCTGGCCTTCTCTAATGACACACCTTGCTTGACCCAACATCCATGTTCGACCAACCCACTCAGGGCGACCGACCCAAACACTACTTGAGCCAACTTTGCTCCAAAACATAACCCATACTCGACCAGCTCGACCGACCCTGCTCGACCGACCCTTCTCGACCAGCTCGACTCACACATGCACGACCGACCAACCCATTATGGCTTGCTCGACCGACCCTTCTTATTTGCTCCTCAAGTCATACATATAAACCACCGACCGACCCTTCATGGCTGGCTGGCTGGCTCGACCGACCTAAACCTGCACCTCTCCAATGCAACTCCAATTTTGACCAAAACTTTGCCAAATTGATACATTCGACGAAACCAACTCACCCAATATGACCAAAAACACGACATGAATTCTCTAAAACATGAAAACGACAATTTTCATCAAATTATGCAAATCACCCCAAAATAATAATAAATGATTATATGGACAAAATTATAGATCTAACTTGCATATGCACATGTAACCACTCTACGGAAAGGCAACCATCAATTCCTTTCCAATTGCACAGGTCTCACCCTCTGATTCAACCTAAGTCAAAAGTTATGCCCTGTACAAGACTAACAGGGGAAAAATGGTCACAAACAAAATCGGAAAAAATTATGGACATGTCTCACATCCCCATAAGCAACATATCAAAAGATGAGAATGATCCAACCCTCAGGGAATGAAATAAAAATATTTTACGATCCTTCGATACGTAAAATGTGGGCTGTTACATTCTTCTCCCCCCCCCCTTAAGAATTTCGCCCCCGAAATTCCTAGCAAACACAAGCAACCACAACAATTCCGCATGGCTATCATCCATGAGAAGCTAATTCTATCACCCAAACTAGCAACCATCAAGCCATGCATCCATAGCCTTATCCTAACATGGAGAATTCTACCAAACAACAACAAGATACAACGATATAACGATGATACGATATCCAAGGGTCTTACCGACGAAGAATTCAGGATAAGTCACCCTCATGCTCTCTTCCGTCTCCCACATATAATCGTCATCATCTTCACTCCATTGTACCTTGACCAACTTAACCATCTTCCTCTTAAGTTGTTTCGTGTCATTCCCTACAACATGAAGAGGCTTCCGAGGTCTCGTAATTGCGGTTTCTACATCTAGGTCTTCTACTGCTCTGGAGATACCACAACATTCAAATCATGCACAAACTTCCATAGAAACGCGACATGGAACACATTATGCACGCTCGACATCTTCTCGGATAAATCCAATCTATATGCGAGCTTTCCAATTCGCTCGACTATCGGAAATGGTCGAACGAACCTTGGAGCTAACTTTCCTTTACTTCCAAATCAAACCACATGCTTCAACGGCGAAATCTTCACGAAATTCATATCGCCTATGTCAAATTCCAAGTCCTTACGACAATTAACGTTATAACTCTTCTAAAGATCTCGGGCTTCCTTCATTCGTTGCTGAACGATCTCGATACAATCTGATATTTCTCTAATCATCTCTGGCCCAAGTATTAACTTATCTTCAGTTTCTAACCAACATGCTGGAGAATTACACGATCTTCCATACAACACCTCGTATGGTGCCATCCTAATGCTAGACTGGTAGCTATTATTATATACAAACTCAACTAGATGTAGATGATCCTCCCATGATCTTCCGAAGTCTAACACACAAGCCCTCGGGAGATCTTCCAAAACTTGGTTAACCCTCTCGGTTTGATCATCCGTTAGGGGATGATAAGTCGTACTCAAGCACAACTCGGTTCCCAAAGCTTCTTGAGAACTTCTCCAAAATCACTCGTAAATAATGGATCTCGGTCACTCATTATACCCTTTAGGACACCATGGAATCGAACTATCCATTTCACATAAAGCTCAGCCAATTTCGACGCCGTCAGAACCTTGCACTTTTGGTCAAACAATCTACAATGACCCAAATCCCTTCATTCCCTGCCCTGGTTCTAGGTAATCCATCGATTAAATCCATTGATATTTACTCCCACTTCCACACAGGATCTTCCAGTGGCTGAAGCAAGCCACTCGTCTTTTTCTGTTCAGTTTTCACCAACTGACAGTTCATGCATTTGGAAATGAACTTTCCAATATCTCGCTTCATCCCCTCCAAGTAGTAGACTCGCTTCATGTCTTGATACATCTTATTACCACTAGGATGAATTGCCAACTTCGAGTGATGACATTCCCTCAGAACCTCATCTTCCAATCCGTCGATATTAGGAACAACTAATCGTCCTTGCCTTCAAAGCCAACCTTCTCAATCGACTTAGAACTCTTTATCTTCTGGTTTCAGTTTCTGGATAAACCCGACAAGCTTTGCATCTTGCTTTTGGCTCTCACCAATCCTTTTGATGAGTGTAGGTCTTATCGATAAGCTTGCCAACATTTTAGGTTCCAACTCAGACCTTGGCCTAAAATCGAATCTTGCCAAATACTCATGGCTCTTCCATTCTGTAAACATTGCTCCCAAGCTTGCGTGTCTTTGACTCAACGCATCTGCCACTGCATTGCCCTTGCCAGGAGTATAGGCTATACCAAAATCATATGATGCCAGAAACTTTAACCATCGTTGCTGCTGAAGGTTCAAATCCTTTTGTTAGAAAAGATACTTCAATGACTTATGATTCGTAAATAACTCGAATCGAACTCCCAATAGGTAATGTCTCCACATCTTCAGAGCAAACGCAATCACCACCAACTCCAAATCTTGACTTGGGTAATTCTTCTTATGCGGATTCAGTTGTTGACTCGTGTAGGCCGCAACCTTATCCTTTTGCATCAGTAACGCTCCAAGTCCAGTACCACATGCATCAGTATATGCCACTACCTCTTCATTCCCACTTGGAATGGTTAACATAGGAGCACTCGTGAGTCTCTCTTTCAGGATCCCGAACGCTTGTTCACACTTTGCATCCCATGTGAACACTTGGTTCTTTTTCGTCAATCCTCTCGATGGGGCAACTACCTTGGAGAAATCCTTGATAAACCGTCGGTAGTAACTGATCAAACCCAGGAAACTTCCCACATCTGTCGCATTCTAAAGTCTATCCCAGTCCTGGATAGTTGCCACTTTAGTAGGATCAACAGCTGTCCCATTTCTAGAAACAACATGGCCTAAGAAGCTCACCTCACTCTTCCAGATGTGGCACTTTGAAAACTTAGCTCTCAACTGATGATTTCATAGGATTTCCAACACTATCCTCAAGTGCGTCTTATGCTCTTCCTCATTCCGAGAGTAAAATAGAATGTTATCCATGAACATAAGCACAAACTTGTTCAACTGATCTCTGAAAACCATATTTGTAAGATCTACAAAATACGCTGGCGTGTTAGTCTACCAGAATGGCATCACTAACCATTCGAAGAAACCGGATGGTCTTCTAAAAGCAGTCTTCGGGACACTATCCTTAGCCACACTTAATTGGTGAAACCCCATTGCCAAATCTATCTGAGAAAACATTTTGGCTTCGTGAAGCTGATCGAACAAGTCATCTATCCTTGGCAACGGATGCTTGTTCTTCTTTGTCACCTTGTTCAACTCATGCTAGTCCACACACAATCTTAACGAGCCATCCTCTTTGGTTGCAAATACGACTGGTGCACTCTATTCAGATACACTCCTCCATATGAATCCTTTTCCCAAAAGGTCTCTAACTTGCACCACCAACTCTCGCTGTTCCTTAGGCGCCATCCGCCTAAGAGGCATAACGGTTAGTCTAGCACCCTCGATCAAATCGATCCTAAAATCGATCTCATGATGCGGCGACAATCCTTTGACCTCGTCAAAGACATCCTCATAATCATTAGCAATCAACACAGATGACAAGTCTTCCGGTGGAATCGCAAGAAAATATAGATAGCTCACGAAGACCCCGTCTTCGTGCTTACATTTAATCAACACCTTTCGCCCTTCCACATCCCCGACCCTCGCCTGTAGCTTCTTGCAGTTCACCCTTGCTGCATACCTTTTGAGCTAATCCATGCTCAAGATGATCCCAAACCTAGCGAAGTTAAGAACAAAGCAATCACACACAAAAGAAAAACCATCACTCAACAACACTAGACCACGATAATCATGCAAAGATTGGATGAACCCCTAACTAGATTAGTCACGATCAATGGTCTATCACAAATCTTGGGTTCCAAACCCAAGCGGCACACAAGCTCATTGCAAATGAATGAATGCGATGCTCCAGTATCAAAAAGCACACGAACTGAAACACCATTAACAGAAAGAGTACCTTGCACCACGACACCCTTTCCCTTCTCCTCTGTAGTTGGAGCTCTTGAAGAAGTTGACATGGCTTCCAAAGCATATCTTTCTTCTCATGCCCTGCTTCCCACACTCGAAGCAACCAATCATCCATGACCGACTCTGGCTATCACCACCAATCCTGCTTTGAGACCACCGTTAATCTTATGATGGCCAACCTTGCCATATGTCAAGGGCTAATGGTAACCCCAGTTACAGCATAAACTCCATATGTCCTACCTTGACAGTGTCCAACCTTGACAACTAGGCCTTTCAACGATGCCTAAGGTATTCGACCAGCAACCTTCCAGTCTATTGGGTGCCCCCATCGTACCCTGCTTTGAGCCTACTAGAACTTACGACAACGATGACTTGTCGGCCTTTGCATCTCTAGTCGTCCAACCTTGACGGCTATTTACTGCTCAAGCGACCTTCTCGAGCAACCATTATCCACCAACTCACGACCTTTGAGTTGTCTGCCTATTCGTTGCTTTTTACCGATCAACGAACATATCACATCACTTCGAACATCCCCTTTTGGATTCTCATCATAGCCACCACAATCATTGAACCAACCAACATCCCTATAAGGTTCAAAGCAATCCAAGCATTATTTCAACACTTCCTAACTTCCCAGTTGATCTCACTTTGAAGTCACATCATCACCGGAAGTGTCCGACCAAAAATAGCTGACCAGAAATGGCAAAAATGACTGATCATAAATAGTTGTCCAGAATAGCCCGACTCGAGCCACTTTTGTCCGACTCGACCCCCTTTAGGCCCGACTTGACCCCCTTTTTGTCCGACCCGACCCACCTTAGTCCGATCTAGAATTGTCCAATCCACTTTAGCCCGATCCAAAATGGTCTAATTCACTTTAACCCAATTTAGAATGGTCCGACCCGACCCCTTTTAATCCGACCCGAGCCAACTTTGACTTGTCGTCCACGAGAGAATTTGAGCCTAACCCGACCCCCTTTAGTCCGACACGAGCCACTTTCTGCACATCTTCAATTCTACTCCGATTTCGATCAAAACCTCACCAAACGACGAATCCGACGAAACCAACTCAACCAAAATCATCAAACACAATCATAAACAAGTCATAACATTACTAACCACATGAATATGACGATTACCATAAAAATGATGTCAATCTCACCAAAAACCATTAAAATGAAACTATGATCAAAATGAGAGTTTTAACTAACATAAACACGTAAAATGACATGAAATTATCGAGTAAAACTTGCTAGATAAGATCATTGGGTGATGCATATGAAAATGGACATGTAATGGTATAAATCTACGATAAAACATTCCAATTTGATGAGAAACATACACAAACACTAATATACTTCATTGCATTCATGTAAGAGATGTAAATCACCCACCGATTTGCCAAAACAAAGCAAAATCGAAGAAACAGAATTCCGGATAGCGAACAAATAGCTCCTAGCCCTTCGATTTGATGAATCCTCGCTTGAAATGATGTAGATCTAGCCTCCAATGGTGTAGATCTATGATTTCCCTCCTTAGGTTTGGATTTTTAACGGTGGAAAGGTGTTAGAGGAAGAAGGAGATCAATGCCTCCAAATGAGAGAATGGGAAAGTAAACTTTTTCCCTCCACTCTCACCCCCTATTTATAGGATTCCACCATCCCACTAATGGGCCTTCCCAATTCAGCCCATTAGGCTCTCCAAATCTGAACAGCCAACTGAAAAACCTTAAAACAGCGATTTCTCCCAAACCGCTGAGCAAAATCCTTAATGTAACCACTCTACGGAAAGGTAACCATCAATTCCTTTCCAATGGCAAGGGTCTCACCCTCTAATTCGATCTGAGTCAAAAGTTATTCCATATACAAGGCTGACAGGGGCAAAATGGTCACAAACAAAATCGGTAAAAATTATGGACATGTCTCACATCCCCTTAAGCAACAAATTAAAAGATGAGAATGATCCAACTCCCAGAGAATGAAATAAAAATATTTTATGATCTTTCGATACGTAAAATGCGGGCTGTTACAGGCTGTGCCTATAGAGGTTGGGTCTGCGGATAACTACCTGATGAATAGCCTTGACTGCAAAAGTAGCTTTGCAGTCAGAAAGTTTTGATGAAGTGACACTAGGGGGATTCGGCGATCGCCTCAACAGGGAGGTAGGGACCACGACCAACAAGGATAGTAGATCATTAGGTACCCATCATCGGTAGCCAGTGGGATGCGAAAGGAATTGAGCTAAACCTAAGATGCCATCCACCTTTCACTACCGAGGCATGGTGGTTGAGGGGAGACGCCAATTGGATGTTTAGATTGTTTGTTAGGGGAATGTCGCTTAGCTCTTGCAGTCTTTACTAGTTACGGGAGGGGCTGAGGTGGGGCCATAGCCACCATGAAAAACAGACCTGATGGGTATCTGTATTTTGAGGCTCTTAATGGCGGGCATGTACCGATATGGAAAAGCTCCCGACCAAGTTCTGTGTTTCTTATATAGACCTGCCATGGAACTCGGTGCATGTTAGAGGTTATGTGCAGCCAAGGCATCAAATACGATTGACGATACGTACGTGGGAAAGTCTAGATACATGCATGTCTGCTCTGGGTGGTTTATTGTAGACTGGAGGGCATTATTCTATGATGAAATCTAATTCGGTCGAAGGTGGCAGTCCGTATGCTTACGTAGCGCAGTAATGGAAGATATATTCAGAATGTAACATTGTTATATAGAAATCCATACGTCACTCCGGCATAGGATGAGGGACTGCGTACATTTTTGTGGCATTACGATGGAGACCGTGCGAGTGGGGTACCATGAGGTGTACCTTAATATTAAGGGTAGCTACATATGTACTGCATTAGGTTAATCCACTGGGAAGTAGATGGGTACGACGTTTTTGTAAGCCTTGAGTGTTGTTAACACAAGTAACCTAATAAATAAGAAAAATGTGATTGAACGGTATATGTAGGGTTATCCAAAATATATATTTTTAATCCAGTCTCCAGAACTTGTGTTCTGACCCCCTACTCATAACATACCCGCAGGTTAGATTTATGGTAGAGATATGATAGCTTTGGATACTAGGTAGGCAGTATTATTATTTGGGTAAGGCTATATTTTGATTATAGTATATTGTATCCGTTCTGTTGTGAGATGTTTTCTAAGCTCTGATATATTTTATATATCTATCTTTTCTACAGGATACTAGAGCAACCAACACGAGTTTCGATGGATTAGAATTTTGAAAAAAATTCGGTCTGTCGGAATTCGGGTTGTTACATGCATCGTACATTTTCTTACCATGCTCCTATAATTCTTTATTGTTCCCCCCTTTCCCTCTCTGGCCCATCCTCCTTCAGGTTTCAGAGTATGTGGAGATCTCACCATTCTTTCCACAGTGTTGTGGAAGATTCTGGGATCCCCCGTTTAAGCGATCCCCCTTGTGTGGTTTTCTCTCGCAAGCTAAAGCGTCTTAAGACTTGTCTTAAGGCGTGGAATCTGCTTGTTTTCAAGAATATCTTCAATCGTACTGGAGCGGCTGAAGAAACTCTTGTTCTAGCAGAAGCGTCTTTTGATGAGGAACCCACTGCTTTCAACAAGAAGGCCTGGGCGGTGGGCCAGCTTGCCTTCTCGTCTGAGCTTTGTATTGAACAAGACCATCTTCGCCAAAAAGAGACGATCAAATGAGTTGTTGAAGGAGATACGAACTCCAAATTTTTTCATTTGTCTATTCGTAAGAAGAACAATCTTCTCACCGTTCGTCAGATCTACCGCCTTAATCTATCCTTGGCTTCTACACCAAAAGAGGTCGAAGATACTATTCTGACCCATTCCCAAACCATCCTTAGCACTCTTTCGGTCTCGGTTTCTGACCCATCCCTTCTTGCATCCATTCCTTGTCTGATCCTCCCGTCGGATAGCTCTGAAATTGCCGCACCTCCCTCCTCAGAAGAAATACGTGCTTGCGTATTTTCTCTTAGCAAGGATAGTGCGTGTGGGCCTGATGGGTTCAACGGGGTTTTCTACATGAGTGTGTGGCTTGTTATTCAGGCGGACTTCTATCTTGCCATTCAGTCTTTCTTCTCTTGTGGAGATCTTCCTACGGAGTGGACATCCACTAACTTGGTCCTTATCCCCAAATGTGACCAGCCTAGCTCTTGTGCGGATTTTCGGCCAATCAGCTTTGACGAAGTGGCTATGGACCCTCCTACCATTATCTGGATAGTTAGGATCAAAATCTTCCTAGCTTTTCATAGTAGGCCTTTCAGGAATGTCTTTGTATTTTGTTCAAGGAGGTTGGCTGTTAACTTTGATGTTTCATCGGTATCGGCCACTCCTAGGGTAGGTATTGGTTGCTTTATTGCTTTATTGTTTCTTATGTACGACTACTATTATCACCTTATCACACTCCCCCTCTCCCCACCTTTTTGGATCTTATGTCATTTGCTAGTTGTGCAGATCCTAGTTTATAGGTTGTTGGTTTTGGTCTTCTTGGTGCTGGATGGTGCTTTCCTTTCTTCATCCTAGGTGGGTTGCCTAGAGAAGGTACAACCAGAGCGTTAGGTGGAGTAGGAGTTTTTATGCTTTCTCTGGCTGTGCTGGCCACCCGGGATTTGAGGGAGCATATGGAGCAGGACGACTCAGAGGTTCAGGTTCGTCAGTTCAGCTTTCCTAGACTCCCTTGTGGCTCTTCTTAGAGGGCTTGTCCGTTGCTTGAGCCCTTTACACGCTTTATGTGTTACTAGGAGCTTTCATCAACGATCTTAGTTGTGTTGTTCGTCTGCTGAGGCTTCCTCCGCCTTGACTGGTGCACTGCTAGTGCTAGGCAGTAGTCCTTTTTTTTTATTTTTCATGTTTTTTGTCCTGTTTTTGTTGTTCATGTGCGTGCACAATTTCTGCATTTTGTGGAAATCATTTTTGTGAGCCATTTTAGGATAGTTAGTTTCTCCATTTTGTTATATTATATTCTACTTTCTGCTTAAAAAAATAGCGGGTAAACCAGTTGCCATGGAATATTTGTAAGGCCACTAAAGATAATGATTGTGGAAAGTCTTTTGAATTTAAACCTCCTTAAAATATTTGATTGAAATTATTGATGATTTTGAACAGTCGATAAGTTCTAAAACACGATTAGGTAAGAAAATGAAATGTTTAAGTAAGTACGAATAACTTGTGATCGCAATTTAACAAAAGGTATTTGGTAATAAAGTAAAATTTAGTGATTTACCTAAATCAAGATAAGTTGGAAAAACTCCTTTTTTGAAAAAAAATATGAAAATATCACATAAGGACAAAGGTGGAGTTCAGTCTATGAGGTACTGAATGGTGGATGACTCTAAAACAAGAAAGAAAAACCCATAACCAAAAAGAAAAGGAAGAAAGCATTAGACTGGGGAAATTCAATGGTATATTTTATTTTAAATGTCGTTGAGAAGGACTCTTTACATTCCTAGTAGAGGAAGAATGGAAAATAAAACCATTTAGGAAGATATAATTTGTTTCAAATGCAAGAGGAAAGGAATTTTACACATAATTTCCTAAAACAAAGAAGAAACCCATGAACCCAACAAAAGAAAGAAGTGTTATCGGTGTAGAGAAGTGGGGCATGTAGTCCGGGATTTCCATTTAAAGAAGGGATAAAGACCAACTACAGCCACACCACCCACAATCATAAGTGAGGGAGACAAAACACAAGAATTTTGTAATCAAAGAAAGATCTTTAACACCTAGGGAGTTATCTCTAAAGAGTTGGAAAAGGGTTAGAGAAGGATGTATGAATGTATGTATGCGATGTTAATTATAAAAACTTCTTTTACTGATCTTTTTAATGTATTCTATCTTATATCTTATAGATCTTATTCTAGTGAAAAGATATTGAATCTAATATGGAAAATGTAGAGATCTTAAGAGGGGAGATTATAAAGATCCAGTATTTCTGAACAAAGTTAAATCAGGATTTTGAATAAATATATGAATTTAAATTGGTTTTATTACGGATTGTGTTAAGTGATGGTCATTTAGATTTGTCAAATATAACGGTAAAATACTGACAGGGATATATCAGCTTTAGTTATAACAAATTTTCCAAGTACATGTTAATAAAGCCCTTGTAAACATGAACTTTTTGGTTAAAATTATAATTTTAAAATATAGTTTTTAAAATAAAATAATTATTTTGAATTATTAATCGGGGAGTTAGTTGACAAACATCATTGGGTTATGTTAATACTAAACGTTAGTTGTTGAAATTGCTAATCGGAAACCAAGATTTAGAAACACTAATAAGTGTCACAAATTTGTAACACTTTAAAAGTGTTGGTACAGTGCGACTAAATGGGTGCGTTAAGACATTACACATGTCCCTGACATGTGTTAACATGCATGGCATAAGCTTTAAGAAATAATAAGTGTCCCAAGAGGTGTCACCTCCTTATGCACTTAAGGAACATGCGTCCTTTTTGATAATACATAAACTACCCCTTCCATAATGTTATATAAGGAGCCTTCCCCTTCATTTTTCTTCACTCTTCCCTTCTCCATATTTTCCTATTTCTTCTTCCTTCTCCTTTTCACTATCTTTCCCTCCTTCCCCTCCTTCCTCCTCTTAGTCCAGCCAAGGCCTTCCTCCTCCTCCTCCACTACAACGACATCGCCACCACCCAAAGCCACCTCCATCCCCTATAACTCCACCAACCCACGGTCACCACTACACCACCACCATCCACACCTTACCCCTACTCTTGGCCCCATAACTCCACCATCTCATACCACCCCTAAGCGCCACCACCACCTTGTGCCTCCACCCCTATAAGGTCGAGCCCCTTCCCCTCCTCCATTATATTTATAAAAAAAGATTATATATATATGTTATATATATGGTAGAGGAAAAAATTATAAGGTTATACGCGGTTATGTTGTTCGTTCGTGCAGTCAAAGTCCTAGCGTAAAGATTGGCGGAGAGGAACCCTCGGTGAGAACAATTTTCATATTTATTATAATTTTACTATGATTATATTGGTTGCTTCGTGTATGTTATGGATGTCATTATAGTTATAAATAATCATGTTTGTGTAAGCGTTAATTACCGTAAACGCTTACGTTGTAAATACTATGTGATGGCTGAATGATTGCTATGAATGTTATTATGGTTGTCATTAGTGATAGTGGAACACACTACACACACATTTGGAATTATATGGGTATTGGCTAAGTCTCGTTCCATTTAAATAACATAAATTATATTATATACATTTTAAATGAAAATAGGTCATAAAAACGAAAATTGGAATTTTCTGTCTGAAACCGGATAGAAATGAAATTGAAATGATTATAAAAAAATTTGTAAAGTTAGAAGTTTATTGTAAAAACCCGAATTTTTATAACATGTTAAGACCATAAATCAAGGCAGAATTAAATTTTAAAATAAGAATAAGGGGAAACGGGTTGCGCCATTATGTTCGTCTCGAAATTCTACTTGGAAACGAGTTCGAGTTTTCGAGAAACGGTGTCCGTATGAGGGAGATATGACCCTCCGAAGTTTTAGGAATTTTCAGAATCGAAAACAGCTTGAAATTCGAATTCGAAATTCGAATTCAAAACCCCAGAGCAGACTGGGCGGGAATTTTCCTGCCCATGACCAGGTCGACCTGGGGGTCGACAAAGTGGTCGACCTCCCAGGGACCAGGTCAACCCTATGGTCGACCTGGGGGTCGACCTGGTGCCCGAACCCAGTTTTGAGCCGGGGTTCATTCTGATGTATCTGGTCTCGTTTTCAGCCTAGATTCATCCGCCTAATCCTGTATAAACAGCCCTGTAGCCCCATTCTCTTTACACCATTCTTCTCTCCTTATGCTGCCTCTGAAATAATTGAAATAAATAAATAAAATAATGGCGTTGCTACTCTGCTGGTATCTAAACTAGAACTAGTGCATCTTCTTCCAAATCTGAATAAGATTAAAAGAGAACAACTACAACTCTTCTTTTATAATCCAATCAAGGCAAGTGCAGTTATTTTCCGATATGAAATTTAATCATGATCTTGACATAATTATAATTCTAAATCTGAGACTAGGCTCTTTTTCTATTTATCAGATCTGTTCCTCTATTTTATTATTCTGTTTGTTCTACATTTCTTCCTCCTTTTTTTTGTTTAATAGCCAGGCTACCACGAGCCTGAGCCAAGTCTCATAAGAGACGAACGCCTAAACGCAAATTTGGGAAGAATATTGAATGAGGCATATTTGGGCATAATCGATTTGTAACTAATTTGAGGACACAACGCATGTTGTAATTCTGGACATAAATTTGAGATATATTGCATAAGATGATCTATGACTTGGAAGAAGAGGAATATTGTGACTTAGAACATAAAGAACATATTTCATAATTTTAAATCTAGATCTGGGCATATTAAATCTGATAGTTTGTCATTTGGAAGTAGGAGAATTAATTTGCATATGACTTAGATGTAAAAACCTGTATTAAGATTTTATGACTATTAAGTGTGAATACACCTAAGTAAGGGGGGTTTGGATATGTGACATGCATTGTAATCAATAGCTATATTTGGCATAATTTATATGTAAGGTTTTTTGGAGAATATTCTGAACTATGTAAGTTTAACTAAAATTTGGGACATAGGTTATATGGTGGATTATGACCATAATTTGGGCATATAAGTTTAGGCTTACTTTATGAATTAGGCAAGATATGTGAATAGGACTTTAAGGAATGTTTAAATCGGCTGAAACTGTTATCTACTTAATATGTTAAATTTGCCTAATTTGCTAAATCTGTTGCCTGTTTAATCTGTTGAATTGCCTAAACTGTTAAACATGTTGAATCGCCTAATCTGCTAATTATGCCTAATCTGCTAAATCTGTTGAGTTTCCTAATATGCTAAATCTGTTGAACCGCCTGAGATGCTAAATCTGTTAAATCTGTTGAAAGGCTGAATGATTGTAAGTCATGTATGAAAATTTGTAGGCTTGATCTGAGATTGAGTAAAACATGTTAATTTGATTAATCTGTTGCGACTTGAAAAGATGTCAAATCCGTTGAATTGTCTGATATTTGTATAATTTGTAATAGAATAAACTGGTTGTAATAAAAATGCTGAGACACGAGGTTAGACTCATGTACGCGGTAGAAGCCTGCCCGGACCCAACCGGCTTAACCAGCAACCGCAAACTGCTAGTCAAATGTGAGAGGTCGTAGGCATAACTAAAATATGCTTAGACATGAGGTTAGGTCTGGCTTATGGCAGAAGTCTGCCCGGAACCGCCCGGCTTATCCAGTGGCCACAAGCTACCGACCTAATGTGAGAGCTCTGCGCATTAATATTTAATTAATGCAAATCTGATATAAATATGATGTCTAAAACGTGTTAGGTGGATAGGGCTAAACCAACTGGACTGATGAATTAATAAACCTGTTTCATGAATCTGTAGGCCCAGTACAAAGTTAGACAATCTGTAAGTCTGTTAAAACTGTACATCTGATCCGTTAGTCTGAAAACCTGTTGATTTGATTTTCTGATCTATGAACTAGTTGATCTGAACTCTATAGGTCTGAAAACATGTAATCAAGTTAATTTGAAATCCACTAGTCTGGGGACACAAGGTTAGGAGGGAAAATACTTGTGTCATCTATTGTTTGAGACCCTTATTAGTCAATAACCCCTTTCTCGTATCAAAACTATGACCCAACAGTAGGTAGGGTCCGGGCACACTTACCGAGCGGTTCATTCTGATAATGGCGAGGGGTGTTGATGGTGCATTCCAACCGGGTCATGTGCGTGCATGGATCCCGGTCTGCCTCTGAGGATGTAAGACGCTGTGACATCTGTAAATAGGTCTGTGTCATTCAAAGGTTGCCACTTTAGGGAGTGATACACTCTTCTGTGGGGCTGGCACAGGGTGTTTATGTATTAGGGAGACGATCGCTAGGGGTAGATTTAGGGTACACTTAGTTCTATCAGTTTTTGTTGGGTGGTAACACCTGTCTGTTTCTGTGTGGTACCGTCTGTTGGGGTGGTAAAGGCCCATTTACTAGTGTATACCTAATTCTAACATTCTGTTTCCGTAGGGATTATTCTGTTTCCGTCTCTGATTCCGTTTATGTACCTTCTGTCTGTCGGGGTGGTAAAGGCCCATTACTGGCATTCTGTTTCTATATAGATTATTCTATTTTGTTTCTGTTTCAGTTTAGACATTAGGGTAACACCTAATCATGTTATACTAGTATTAGTGCAGAGAAGTAAGATATAAGTAAGAAGCATAACTTGGGCTATATCATTCTGTTTCTTTTGTTTAGCTTAAGTAAACCAGTTACTCCTGTTGTTGTTGTCTCTTATCCAGCTTTATTTTCATGTCATGATATTATTATCTGTTCATATGCTGAAAGTCACTAGACTTGCCCGACTTTTAGTCTGACCTTGCTTGTTTTCGCCCCATTTCTTTCGTTTCCCCCTTCCTAGGTTTTTAGGGTGGAAGTATAGGAGCCTGATTCGGATTTTCTCTGTTTGAAGTATCGCTTGGCCTTGGCTTTATCTTTCCATGGCAGTTTATGTTGGGGATTATGACTTTAAAAACTATGCATTCTGAAGGATTTTGTATAAGATAGATATTTTGTACTTGAATTCTGATATTGTGATTTGAAAAGATGTAACCAAACTTATTTCGGTTTCTGTTGTAATAAAGTTATAATTTTTTCAAGTACTGTTTTATCTATCTTGTAAATTTTTGTTCTGTCTGCTAAAATTCTCCATCAAATTTAAGGCATTCCCTTTGTGAGTGATCTTAACGGAGGTGGGGTGTTACACGTGGTATCAGAGCTGAAGGTTACCGGATTTGGTAAAAAGTTTTGGAAAAATTTAAAAAAAAAGGTTTTTAAAAGGAAGTATTTTCAAAAGTAGAGTTTATTTTGAAAAACATAATCCCCAAAGCCATAGCCTATCTTTCTATCCTTTGTTTTGAATCTTTCCTTTTTCTTTTGTTTCAGCATGTCTGGGGATCTTAACCTTCCAGAGGGCGTACCGATACCTGGCTGGTTCAGAAGGTACCTAGAAGCTAGGGCTAATGATGCGGGCCCAACAAACGTCCCTCCTCCCCCAGCTGTAGCGATTCCTCCTCCTCCTCCGCGCGTGAACACTTTCCCGAAGAAATGTATATACTTTCGAGTCATGGGTGGGAAGAACTTTAATGGAACTGAATCCTTCGTGGAAGCAAGGAACTGGCTCAAAGAAACCAAGGATTTGTTCGTTATCTTCGAGATGGACGATAGGCAGAAGATACAGTTGGCGGTATGGTTGCTTAAGGACGAAGCTTCTTTTTGGTGGGAGGTCACAAATGGAAAGCGTCCGGTAGAGAGATGGATGGATTTCAGGCATAGGTTCGGGATGAAATTTCTCTCACGAGCGGAAGAGAGTCTATACATAGGTTCTTGGCGTTGAAGCAGGGGGATTTATCAGTAGGAGAGTACGTCAACAAGTTTAATCAATTGGCAAGATTCAGCTTAAAATTGGTAAATACACCGCATAAGAAGGCACTAAGGTTTGCTAAAGGTATGAATGAGCCGCTACACGGATTGGAAATGTCCCACATTCCTATGGGGGAAACCTTCGAAAAATTGGTGGACATGGCATTAATGCATGAAGAGGAAGCCGAAAGTAAAACGAAAGAGGAAAAGCTTGAAGGACTACAGATCAAGAAGGCAGGGCCCAAAAAGGAAACACAAAAGAAGGATGAGAAGACCGAAGATAAGAAGGAGAAGAAGTGCTTTACTTGTGGAAGCTCAACCCATCTGAACAAGGATTGCAGAAAAAGGAAGGGCACTTGCTTCAACTGTGGAGAAATGGGGCAGTTCACAAGGGACTGCCCAAAGAAACGAGGGCAAGGGCAGAGGGCGGAACCCACTTTTAGAGGACTGGCGAATGCTCAAGTGACCAGTAGATAGGGTAGAAATAAGAAAATTTATGTAGAAGGTTTAATTTCCTTATCCGATTGAGGAGTTAAAAACTCTTTCTGATTCTGGCATTTTGATTCTGTAATTGAAACTCTTCACTTTAATACTAGTCTTGTTTCTGGTTCTGTTATAGTTTCAAACCCCATGAGGGTTACGACTCATCTGTTTGTGATAAATTGGGGTTTGAGGGCATCTGTGTTGGGCATTAAGTTGACCAAGACGCATACATCCTAAGTTTTTATCATGCTTAGTTACCTAAGAACCATTTGGTAATCTGATCTGTATTAGTAGTCTGTAGGTTTTTGAAAAGGATAGAGTTTTTACTTAAAGTGTGAAATAGATTTCCAGTTGGGCATTTGTCTATCGAGAGTGATTCTCTGAGTATTAATCTGATGTTGATTTCGGTCTTCGAGGTTGATACTTAGGGAGTTATTCTCTTAAACCGATGTCTAATGGGAACCTAGCTTTAGTTTTAATTATACTTGCTTCTATCTCTCGACTTTATCCTTCAACCTTTAGGTAGAAACTTATGGGTGTAAACATGTGTTTGAGAGATGTTATATTTGATGGTTGCAAGTGGATGCAAGAGGTTGCTAGTGATTGCTCATGGATGCATATACACACACTAGGCACTAGATCGGCTCAAAAACACTCTCATACTGCATATGGATGTGTGTGCATTTTTTTTTAAATTTTATGGATGCAAAATGCTTGACTCAGCACATGGATGTTGCGTATGAATGAACGGTTGTACACTCAAATAGAAATGATATGTATCAAATAGCAAAATTGCATACATGTTGGACTCATGGCACTGACATAATTCGCATTAAGGAGGTCAACTGAATCAGTGGACCGCCTGATCTTTGCATTAAATAAGTACATATACACACACACTCTTGCATAAGTTCATACAGCATTAGAAATCTTTTAAGGACAATGGTTGCTTGTGGATGATGGTTGACTAGATGGATGATTGGATGATAGGATGCATTCTTCTTAACTTGAAGATTTCGGGGATGAAATCCTTTAAGGAGGGGAAAATGTAACAACCCGAATTTTTATAACATGTTAAGACCATCAATCAAGGCAGAATTAAATTTTAAAGTAAGAATCAGGCGAAACTGTTTGCACCATTGCGTTAATCTCGAAATTCTGCTTGGAAATGAGTCCAAGTTTTCGAAAAACGGAGTCCGTATGAGGGAGATATGACCCTCCGAAGTTTCAGGAATTTTCAGAATCGAATTCGAAATTCGAATTCGAAACCCCAGAGCAGACTGGGTGGGAATTTTCCCGCACAGGACCAGGTCGACCTGTGGGTCGACACTATGGTCGACCTCCCAGGGACGAGGTCGACCCTATGGTCGACTTGAGGGTCGACCTGGTGCCAGAACCCAGTTTTGAGCCTGGGTTCATTCTTATGTATCTGGTCTCGTTTTCAGCCTAGATTCATTTACCTAATCCTATATAAACAGCCCCCTTGCCCCCATTCTCTTTACAACATTCTTCTCTCCTTATGTTGCCTCTGAAATAATTGAAATAAATAAATAAAATAATGGCGTCGCTACTCTGCTGGGATCTAAACTAAACTAGTGCATCTTCTTCCAAATCTGAATAAGATTAAAAGAGAACAACTACAACTCTTCTTCTATGATCCAATCAAGGCAAGTGCAGTTATTTTCCGATATGAAATTTAATCATAATCTTGACATAATTATAATTTTGAATCTGAGACTAGGCCCTTTTTCTATTTATCAGATATGTTCCTCTGTTTTATTATTCTGTTTGTTCTGCATTTCTTCCTCCTTTTTTTTTGTTTAATAGCCAGGATACCATGAGCCTGAGACAAGTCCCATAAGAGACAAACGCCTAAGCGCTAAATTTGGGAAGAATATTGATTGAGGCATATTTGCGCATAATCGATTTGTAACAAATTTGAGGACACAACGCATGTTGTAATTCTGGACATAAATTTGAGACGTTGCATAAGATGATCTATACTTGGAAGAAGAGGATTATAGTGACTTAGTACATAAAGAACATATTTCATAATTTTAAATCTGGATCTAGGCATATTAAATCTGATAGTTTGTCATTTGGAAGTAGGAGAATTAATTTTCATATGACTTAGGTGTAAAATCTTGTATTAAGATTTTATGACTATTAAGTGTGAATACACCTAAGTAAAAGGGGGGGTTTGGATATGTGACATGCATTGTTATCAATAGCTATATTTGGCATAATTTATATGTATGGTTTTTTGGAGAATATTCTGAACTATGTAAGATTAAATAAAATTTGGGACATAGGTTATATGGTGGATTATGACCATAATTTGGGCATATAGGTTTAGGTTTACTTTATGAATTAGGCAAGATATGTGACTAGGACTTTAAGGAATGTTTAAATCGGCCGAAACTGTTATCTGCTTAATATGTTAAATTTGCCTAATCTGCTAAATCTGTTACCAGTTTAATCTGTTGAATTGCCTAAACTGTTAAATATGTTGAATCGCCTAACCTACTAATTATGCCTAATCTGCTAAATCTGTTGAGTTGCCTAATCTGCTAAATCTGTTGAACTGCCTGAGATGCTAAATCTGTTAAATTTGTTGAAAGGTTGAATGATTGTAATTCGTATATGAAAATCTGTAGGCTCGATCTGAGATTTAGTAAAACATGTTAATTTGATTAATCTGCTGCGACTTGAAAAGAAGTCAAATCCGTTGAATTGTCTGATATTTGTATAATTTGTAATAGAATAAACTGGTTATAATAAAAACGCTGAGACACTAGGTTAGACTCATGTACGCGGTAGAAGCCTGCCCAGACCCAACCGGCTTAACCAGCAACCGTAAACTGCTAGTCTAATGTGAGAGGTCGTAGGCATAACTAAAATATGCTTAGACACGAGGTTAGGTCTGGCTTATGGCAGAAGTCTACCCTAAACCGCCTAGCTTATCCAGCGGCCACAAGCTACCGACCTAATGTGAGAGGTCTGCGCATTAATATTTAATTAATGCAATTCTGATATAAATATGATGTCTAAAACGTGTTAAGTGGATAGGGCTAAACCAACTGGATTGATGAATTAATAAACCTGTTTCGTGAATCTGTAGGCCCAATAAAAAGTTAGACAATCTGTAAGTCTGTTAAAACTGTACATCTAATCCGTTAGTCTGAAAACCTATTAATTTGATTTTCTGATCTGTGAACTAGTTGATCAGAACTCTGTAGGTCTGAAAACTTGTAAACAAGTTAATCTGAAATCCATTAGTCTGGGGGCACAAGGTTAGGAGGGAAAATACATGTGTCATCTATTGTTTGGGACCCATATTAGTCAGTAACCCTTTCTGGTATCAAAACTATGACCCAACAGTAGGTAGGGTCTGGGCACGCTTACTGAACTAATTATAAGTCGTTCATTCTGATAATGGCGAGGGGTGTCGATGGTGCGTTCCAACCAAGTCATGTGCATGCATGGATCCCGGTCTGCCTCTGAGGATGTAAGACGCCGTGACATCTGTAAATAGGTTTGTGTCATTCAGTGGTTGCCACTTTAGGGAGTGATACACCCTTTTGTGGGGCTTGCACAAGGTATTTATGTATTAGGGAGCCGATCACTTGGGGTAGATTTAGGGTACACTTAGTTCTGTCTGTTTCCGTTGTGGTACCATCTGTTTTTGTTGGGTGGTAACACCTATCTGTTTCTGCGTGGTACCGTCTGTTGGGGTGGTAAAGGCCCATTTACTATTGTACACCTAATTCTAACATTCTATTTCCGTAGGGATTATTCTGTTTCCATCTCTGATTCCGCTTAAGTACCTTCTGCCTGTCGGGATGGTAAAGGCCCATTACTGGCATTCTGTTTCTGTATAGATTATTTTGTTCTATTTCAGTTCAGACATTAGGGTAACACCTAATCCTGTTATACTAGTATTAGTGTAGAGAAGTAAGATATAAGTAAGAAGCATAACTTGGGCTATATCATTCTGTTTCTTCTGTTTAGCTTAAGTATACAAGTTACTCCTGTTGTTGTTGTCTATTATCCAGCTTTATTTTCATGTCATGATATTATTATCTGTTCATATGATGAAAGTCACTGGACTTGCCGGACATTAAGTCTGACCTTGCTTGTTTTCGCTCCTTTTTTTGTCCCCCCCCCTCCCCCGGTTTTTAGGTTGGAAGTATAGGAGCTTGATTCGGATTTTCTCTGCTTGAAGTATCGCTTGGCCTTGGCTCTATCTTTCCATGGCAGTTTATGTTGGGGATTATGACTTTAAAAACTATGCATTCTGAAGGCTTTTGTACAAGACCAATATTTTGTACTTGAATTCTGATATTGTGATTTGAAAAGATGTAACCAAACTTATTTCGGTTTCTGTTGTAATAAAATTATAAATTTTTCAAGTACTGTTTTATCTGTCTTGTAAATTTCTGTTCTATCTAAATAAATGCTCCATCAAATTTAAGGCATTCCCTTTGTGAGTGACCTTAACGGAGGTAGGGTGTTACATTTATTTGAACAATATTTTGATATAAAACGTTATGTTCACGTTTAAATCGACTAAAATCGATTTAGTTTTTAAAATCGAGTTTGAGTTAACTATATTAGTTATGTTTTGAACTCAAACTGAATGTTCCATTAAGCTTGTATAATATTTAATTTGAGTTTTGGAAAGTTTGGGTTTCAAAAAGTAAATTTTTGAATAATGATAATAATTTATTTGTTAAATAATAATATAATATACGTTGAAAATAAACATTTGAGTTTAAAATTGAAATTTTGAAATATTGTTTTGAAAACGACTTACATATGTTTTAAACAGATTTCTAACCTTTTTTGAAGTTGATAGAATTAGTTTTCATATGAAGTTAAAATACGGTTAGAATAGAGCTTATTGCGTTGCGGCAATTCGTGAATTTTGACCGTAAGCATCATACGAACATAACAGATGCAATTTAAATCATATTTTCTCGAAACTCAAAGCATTTATTTTCAAAAAATATTAGTTTTCAAGTGGAAAAAATATATCAGTTTTCAATGTATAAATTTCAAGTTATGTTCAAATCTATTTTTAATAAAAATCGCAGTAGTGTAGTTGGTTGATCATAACGGGAAACGACTACTTTTAAATAATTAAAAATGTGGAAAAATCATGATAAATCATGATAAAGTATTTAAAGTAGTCTGAATTGAAAATATATAGTTCTGGAAAATATAAAGGTTGTTTGGATCAAATTAGCTAATGTAAGCTACATAACAACGCTTTTGTCATGTTTTTTGCGATGCTTTTCCAAAAATATTGTGTTTTGAAGATTTAAACCTACTAGTTATTATCTGAATCTTGGATAATCATTTTTAAATGATTGCTGGAGTAATTTTTGAAATTTAAAGCACTTAAACAAATTGGTTATAAGTAAATTTATTTTACTTAGGATAAAAAGTTTTCCAATTTTAAATGAATTGGATTTGAATGGAAATATTATTTGGATATTTGATATTAAATTCCATAGTTGAAACTTATACTATTCGAGGAATTTGATAGGTATTTATATCATTATTACTCTTATTATATTAGCCGAATGTGAGAATTGATATTGAATATAAGTCGATATAACTTCTATACAAATCTTATATTTGATATCAATCTATTTTGGTTTAGTCAAAGGTTTATAAATAATTCTTAATCAAAGAATCAACTTGAGAAACAAAAGTATTAATGATGTCAGATAACCATATGTTAGAAGTGGGAAAAATTTATTAAAATTCACAAGGCTTAATTTTCCTTGGTTTAAAAGTTATGTTTTTAAATGGGAGAATTATGGAATAAATCTTTTAATTAAGATTTAACTGGAACATGAGTTTAAAGGAAACCTTGGGTAAAGTAAAAAAGATCTTGGTTTAAAAGTTTGAAAAAGATGGTTTTTTGGATTAACAAGCTTTTTTCAAATAAGGATTTTTGTTAAAGTATAAGAAATGGAGAACCGTTTTAGGAGGGTTTTAGTTAACAAAATTTAAATGAAAGGAGGCTTAACTGAAATATTGTGTAATCCATATTGTTTTAAAAACCGCGCTCATTATTCTAAAAGATAGGAATCAGATTTCTATCCGAAAACCATTTCGAATAATGATATGTTGAAATGGAGCCAATGAAGATATTGAAGACAATGTTTGAAGATCGGGAATCTTCACATCAAAAGGACTGCTTGTTGATGTCTCAGGTGTGTCGCTCCCATTATGGCATCATTTGTATTATAGCAGTGGTACAGACGTATTTGGAGAATTTACGGATTTACGGGGGCTTCTCCCCTTCGTTTGGATGAGTAATAAAGTGCCTTTGGTTTGGTTCAGTCCCAGAACGAACTTGTATGGATGTGTGTCTGAAATTGTATTTTGTAATGTTTTGATTGATCTTTACTAAACATATTTCTAATTGGTGGCAGAGAATTTATTCTATTAGGTTAACGCCCTTCTTTGAGATGTATGAGGTCAAAGGTGATATGGTTAGCGATTATCAATTATATGTTATGAAATAACAGTGTAGCATACCTAGTGTTTGAGCTATGGATGATTAAAGCATGAATTTTTAAGCGTAGCTTTGTGTAACGTGACTTCGTCAAGCCTCCCGGTATGATGGTAAACCGGTGGTCATATTTATATGCTTTTCGGAGTTGGATGTTTCGGTGATCACCTAAGTAGGATGCCTCATAATGAAAGGGCATAACGAAGTCTCGAGTCTAGGACACTATTTATTTGGATATTCTAATTCATGTAGTTATGGATAGTATAGCGAAGTTCGAGTCCTTCGATGTTATTTGCTGAATACTATGTTGCACAAAGGTTTTAGTTGCACAGATTGATCTTTCGTACCCGTACCCGTAACCGTCTTGTTGGAAACTCATTCTCCAATACGAACCCATACAGTTTTAGTTGTATACCTATATAAAGATAATAGGATAGGGGTATTATGCTAGCTAAGATTGATACATTTATTTATAAAGTAATTTTACACACTATGCACTTAGAATAATGTCAAAAGGTTTTCATATATCTAGCATTTTTTGTTATTTTAAGGGAAAAACTCGCCCAAATGTGTTCGCTTGCATTATGAGTTTGTGTGGAGAGCCTTATGATAGCTCCATTTTCCAAAAAGCATGTACGATTTTCTGCATAGGTATTCACAAAGGAAAAACTTGTTTCGTGTTTATACAGCGTGGTTTATGAGTTACCTCATTTTTTGTATAAAATAAATTGTTTTTTAATTCTCACACCAGTTCCATGACTGACCCGGATTTTATTATTCTTCAACTTAAACACTAGGTACCCACAATTTTTCACATGGGTAGCCTAGTAGTTAAGATTTACAGATAGTCTTGGAGCCATTATATTGGAGCACTTTCATTTGGAGGCTGGAGTGAGATTTACGCATTTTGAGTTCTTCCATTGAGCTTTAGCATTTTTTGCTGTATATTTGTTGTACTCTGATAATCATATGTAACTCTGATGTGAAATATTATTATATCAATAAAATTTCATTTTTTTTACGTTCAAATGTGTTATTACCCCAGGTGACACAGATTCCAACATTTGAAATTTCGGCATTTGAATACTGAGTATGTATTAAATGTCGATTTTCGAAGGTCGAAAATTCAGGTCGTTACAATCAGTATAGTACGTATGTTACTACCTTTTTAGGTGTGGTAGTGGCTTTTTATATAAAAATGATAAGTTTCTATATCATTTCATCTATAGCTGTTTATTTTCAAATTTTCCTGTTAATCATATCACAACTATCATCATAGCACGTATGACACTGTTTTTTAAGATAATTATTCATAGTTTGTGTGGTAGTGATTTTACATAAAAATGATAAGTTTATATATTATTTTAAACATACCTGTCTATCTTCAAATTTTCCAGCTTATCAAATTCGGCTATTAGCTATATACAAATAAAGACAAATATACCGCCCATCTGTAAATTGATCAGGCAATATAGCTTCAAGAATTGATTTTACTATTATAATCCCTCCTCTTCTATTATTCCCTGTTATGAAAGCTATAGTGTTGTATTTATAAATAAAGAGTAAACAAGTTAGTATATATCATTTCAAGGAAATTGTAATGCAATTATATGTATGATGATAATATTATTCTTACTTCTAATTTTTATTACTTTAAAAAATATGAAAAAACTATGTTTCTCTCGCTATCTTCAAGGAGATCTAGAAGTTTTCTTTTTGTGATTTTTGAATTTGAATAATACTCTTCCCTACTTGGCGATTATGTATCCACATCTACTAGAGTGATTGTAATTCTGAACGACCACTCTCGTAGATTTCTTCTTCACTGTACGTGGGTTCTTCTAATTCACTCTCCTTCTCTTCCTCTTTAGTACTTTCATTTTGAATTTCCTTCTCATTGATTAGACCAGTTTATTCTATTGTTTCTTCATTTTTTTATTTTTTCTTTGCTTGTTTTTTTTCTTCAGCATTAATTTTATTTCATGCTGCTCTTATTTTTACTCTTCTAACCAATGAGCTTGGAGTTATTTATTTTTCTTGCCTTTAATTTTTCCTTTTTTTCCTTTTCTTCTTTCTTTCTTTCTTCTTGCAGCAGTTGCACTTTTTGTGTTATTTTAAGATCAAATGTTGAAGATGCTAAATTTTTTATTTTGTTGGCTTTCACTTTGACTTTCTTCCACTTTTTCTATTTTTTTTGATTTTTGGTTTCAAGTTAAACAATTTCTTTTCCCAGTTTTATAATCATCTCTTTATCTTTTTTCTTTCAGCTCCCCCAGTTTTGAACTATTCTTCAATATTTTTAAGTTATTCTCTAGTTCTTGCATATAGTCTCAAAGAGAGCCAATTTGAATATTATTTTCAGATTTTTCCATTTCGGTTCTGCCTTCAAGTTGTTGTAGTTTGCAATTTTGGTATGCTTGTTCTTTTTTGCTCTAATAAAAAAATTTCCTTTCTCAATTGCATTTACTCAAGTTTTCAAAAATTTATTTAATAACAAAATTTTGGTATCAAGACTATTTAACTTATCATAGTCTATCAATTTTCTATAATAAAGTTGCACTACATAATATAAAATGAATACTACCTTTTCATTATCCATTCTTCTTAATGCATCCTTTGTGACAACATTCTTTAGACAACTTATAGCCCATCAAACAAAATTTGGCAAATTAGCATCGTATTTTTCTTTTTGCTTAATTAAAAGAACACGTTCACAAAGAAAATACTATGAAAGCAAAAAAAATGAAAAAACATTTGATAAAATGTTGTGTAAGTAACATGCCTAATTCTAATTATTATACGTCAATTTGTTAATCATCCACACGGAAATAAAAATACGCAATGTGAACGTAAACATTAGAAACATGATTTGTTCATCTATCATTTTCAATTACAAACAAAAAGTATGTATATAATAAAGAAAATATAGAATTTATTTTTTATATTAGTAAATCTTTGATAGTAAAAAAAGAAGGTGGCCTAAAATGATATGTGAAACTATCATTCTCTATTACATTGTAATAGTTTAAAAAACAGTGATATAAAGTAGATAACTTTTATGTTTAATTTTATAAATATTAGACATTAGAATATGGGTTTCAATGCTAAAATTTGGAGAGAGAAAAAATACAAAAATGATATGTGCAACTATCATTTCAGTGCAACTGAGAGCAACAAGAATTAATATCCTGTCCCTTGCCTGAAGGAACTATCATTAACTAGTGGAACTATAACTTCAGTATAAATCTTCAACTTCATAATAGAAGTTTGTAATAGAATAACTAAGACTAAAAAATAAGAAATATCTTGCCAGAATAAGCATATCACATCCAAGTATTTGACGTGGCTTAGAGTTGAATACTTTTAATGACCGTATGAGTGAGCATTGAATAGTTAACGTCCATAATATGTCAAATATTTTTTCTTCATCAATTAACTATTGTAAATAACCCCAAGTTAGATATCTTTGGTTATCAGGGAAAAAGAGAGTTATAATTGCAAGAATTATTATTAGCTTTGGCAAATCAGTTTGATTTTGATAATTTTCAGTTTCATAAATAAAGTTACTTTTAATGGTACTTTGTTTCGTAATATGCTCAACTTTCCCAAAATTTCTTATGACAAAGCTTTTATAGTAATAAAAAATGTTTTGAAAAGAAGTTTTTGGTAGTGGAAACAAGTTTTTTCCCTGCAAAAGTAAACCAAACAAGAGTGCAATATCTTCGGTCAGCATTCATGAACTTCTTTAGCCAATTTTAAATTCCTCGTTTTCAATAGAAAATGTATTGATAATAATATCCACTGTAAAATCTGATTTTCTACACTCTTTTAAATTACAAAACCTTCGTATACAAAATATGTGAACTCACGAAAAGGGGTTTGTTTATTTAATTCAATTTGATCAATTGAAATGCCTTTATTTTTTAAATTTTTTGAAGTGTTTTGATCATGACCATTAAACTACATTGATATTGATTTGTACCAATGTCTTTCTCTGCCTTTGACCTCTTTCCTTTTCTTTTATTTGTTACTGCAAATTTTTGTGCATACACAGATGTTTAAAGGTTATTATTACATTACTAATGGACATTATCAACATACTGGTAGACGAATTCACCAAATATCATATATGATATATGAAACTAGGATTTTTGTGCATACTTTTGTGCATTATATATAATATGTGATATATGACATAGGATATATGATATAAGATATTTGATACATGGTATACGACACGGTATGATATATGAAACTATCATTTCAATATATTTGAAAGTAACAGGAAATGACATACTGTTGTGTTATTTAAAGTTATGTTATAACATTTTCAAACTTCCCAGCAATTCACCATTCTAGAAAAAAGTGGTTGACTTCATACTTTAAATGTCACTCCAAACTATCATTTCTAATATCATTTAAATACCACTAAAACTCGTAACTATAATGATACATCGAATTTCAATAAAAAACTATCGTTTCAAATACAGTAAACATCCTTTGTTTAAAAATGTTATATTAAGCTCACTTTTAGTCTTATCAATATTCTATACAATTTCACAAATAGTATATCATATGAAATTATCATTACATATGGCAAAAACATGATACTAAAAATGATATAATTACAAAAATGCTCTATGAAACTTTCATTTTAATGATATCATTACACATCAATAATAATGCTAGCGGAACTTGTAGATAAAATGCTATATAAAACTATCACTAGACCTGCAATTTCGCCAGTTAAAAAAAAATTTGCATACAAAATGGTTTCTATAGGTACCCGTAAGGTTGGGCTTCTCGATGTCTTTTACATCCTGTAAGTATCCGGATTAGGTTTTCAATATGACCAACTTTTACATCCCATAGTTACCCGATTAGGTTTTTAACTCGGACATCTTTTGCTTTGTTAATTTGTTCAATTGAACAATATATTTTGGGTGTTGACTGGTTTTTGTAACTACCCATATTTTACGTATCGGGGGATCCTAAAATATTTATTGTAGTTTCATATGAGGTCGTATAATAGTATAACTCTAGGAATTGGCTAATAAGGTCATTTCCTTTAATGTGATCGATTTATCCTTGGTGAATATTTTTTCTCCCATAACTTTTGATTGGTAAGAGATATTAGCTTGAAACTATTTCTATTGGATTTGGATGATGTTTTCCCATTCCATAGAATGGTCACACTGGTCAAACGGACTAGCTGTTTGAGAGAAATGACTGAATTAAGACCTAAACTGGTTTAGGCAACTTAATTTGGGTTGGGTAAGGTCGTTAGTGGGAGGGCCCAAAGCCTATTTCGGGATTAGGGTTATGTGGGGGCTAAATGGGGTTGGTGAATCATTCATTTTCACTTTTACAATTCCCAAGGAAGATCCCATCGACCTCTAATGGCTTCCATCCTCTAAAACACCTTCTAATTCCTTCTTTTATTTGCCTAAACCTAATATTAGCGAAGATTTAGTCGTCTCAACATCAAATCAAGCTCCGGGCTACTACATAGCATTGGGATTCAAGACAAATCATTATCGATTTCAGATCTAATTATTTTGGGGCAATTAATCTGAGAGGTTAACATCATTACTCATTTATTATGGTTTATTATTAGATAATCTCCTTTAAAATTATAGAAAAATGCTTATAAATCGTAGATTAATATATTATGGCACATATATGAACTTAGGGCAATTTGATTAAGTTTTGTTAATCTTGGAAATTAGCGAAGCCAAAATAACAATGCTTCCCCTTCCCTTGTGTTTGTTTTTATCATGCTTTATCAGCCTATATGTTGCATGATGTGTTTGGTATGTTTGTGTAGCGACCCGAACTTCCCGGCCAGCCTAAACCGAACAAGAAGGCAGGCTGCTTTGAGAACAAGACTAATCGAAACACAAATAGAAGAACATTTCATTGATGTTACAATAATTACATCAGAGTACTAGAATATAATAGAGTATGAATAAATAATATACATCAGAAAAATACCAGAGATTAGAATAATTTACAAAGCAGTGGAAAAATAATATATAACACAATTGAAAGAGATACACGGATACAAAACTTTCCGAATATAGCTTCAGTTGTAAACTAGGATCCTGTGAATACATTATCTGCAAAACCAAAACTACCAGCTGCCCGTGTGGAAAATATGGTCACCCAAAGTTTAGGTTAAAACAATAAACTCCAGGTAAGTCATGGGACTGGCGTGAGAACTAAAACAGTTATTAAATCTTTATTTTAAAAATAAAGTAAATCAAGGGACCACACCATATAACACGGAATGGGTTTTCTCCCAAGATACCAATGCATAAAACAAACAGCGTAATGCTTTTTGAAAAAATGAAGCTATTATAAGACTCAAGTCCCATCACACAATGCGACGCAAGCCGAAGGATAGAGTTTTCCCTTATAATAGCCAAACATGCTTGGTACGTTTAAAAAGAATCATTTTGATACTATTATAAGTGTAAAGTGTATAAAACAACTTCAAAAATAAATGTATCAATCATAGACGGCATAGTACCCCATCCCACTATGTCTCCATTCTATTCCTGCAATTATAACCGAAATGTCACGTATTGGAAATTGGATTCCATCTATGACTCGAGGCAAGGGATGGCTCCTCACCGATTCGAGACACTCTAGCAAATACCTTAGAATCACCCGTTGTAAACCCTTGGATGCTTCAAGGACGGTCCTACCTTACGTTTGAGGATTGGTTATTCCTGAGCACACGTTTTTCGGTCCTATCGGACCTATCCATCAACCCCATAGTACCGATATATCCGAGGCGCCTCGCAATCCATCATGCACATAGGTAAAGTAAATATAAATGTTTGGGATCCATACATTGACACCAGCCATAGCTAGAAAGAAACGCCGTGCACTCCCTGCAGTCTGATCCCATTTTTGACTCATACCGGGCGTGAGGCTCGCAAATTAACGCTATACACAAAGCTATGCTATTTAAAGCCGTGATTTGATCATCAACCACAAGACTCTGCTTTTCAATAAAAGCCTTGATCACTGCATCTCTGCATGCCACACTGACAATTCATGCCATGCGACTGATATCCATTAATATATAACCTCTAAGCTCATTCATCTCAGAGAAGGGCATTAAGCAAGAGAATAAATTCTCCACCGCCAAACAGATATATATTTAATAGAAATCAATCAACACATAATGAAATCCAATGTCAGACACACACCCATTTACAAGTTCGTTCTGGGTCTGAATGAAACCGGAGGCACCTTATTCCTCGTCCCATATGTCCAATACAGGAGAAAGGTCCTCGCATATCCGATTGATCTCCAAGTACATCTAGACTATCACCACTAATTACCTTGTATTGGGTGGACAACCCAATCAAGACATCAATAATAATCCTAATGATGTGAAGATCACCGATCTTCATCCACCGTCTTCATCGTCGACTTATCGTTGAATCAATTATTCAAAATGGGTATAAATCCGACCTTCCCGAATAATTCATGTATCTTATAATCAAGTGATATAAAAACACAACATACGCCTCGTTCCAATTCATAATATATTTTTACTCAGATATTCACATCTTTAGGGATAGGTTCCCAATAATTTTATCAAAGAAAATTCTTTTGAGTTTATTATTTAATCTTCCTTTAGATATCAATTCTAAACCAAATTAAGGTTTATCAACTAGTCGGGATTATTGAGCCTTACCGAAGTAATCATTATTTATTAATCCCAATACCAACCTATTCATCCCATGTACCAAAAAAGGTAATACCCTGCAACATCTCGAATTTTTAACGACACTAAAGATAATAAATTAAATAATAATTAATTTAATGTTCAGAATTAGAGGAAACAGACTGCACCATTGCGTCTGTCTCGAAATTCTGGTCAAGATAGACAATTGGTTTGCATAAAACGGACACCGTATGAGGATGTTGTGAGGGTTTTAAGTTTGTATACGCGCAGAAGTATTATATATACACATGAGTCAGAGGTGAGTCAGTGATGAGTCATAATTTTATCCAGAAAGATTCAAATTTAAAAAATTCGTCAGAGCGGCAAAATTCCCGCTCTAGGGGGTCGACCGCCCTAAAGGGGGGTCGACCTAGGGGTCGACCCACCCACAGGGGTGTCGACACCCCTAGGGCTGATGTGGAAGTCAGTTTTAGAGTGTTCTGCAGCTTTAAATATGTGGCTAGTTCTCATATTTTATTCATTGGAAGTCATGGAGTCCATATGTTGCTGGAGTGCAAACTGAACCATTTTCTACAACAACTTACTTTGCAAATCAAATTCAGAAATTCTAGATCCGTTCTTTCTCAATTCTCTAAACCAAACGCTTTGAGTTTCTAGCTGTTTTAGGTTGAGATAAATGAAAGTAAATTGTGAAAGACTATGACTTGGATATGTTGCAAAGTACGATTCTATGCAAGTGTTAAATCATATACAATGTCATGATAGATCTAATTCCCAAGATCTAACACAATTGTGGTTATTCTATTATGTTGTCTATATGGATCTTGACTTGTAACTATATTATGGTGAATGTACATCTATTGAGCAGTTGTAACATTGGATAGATCTAGTTCTTTATGTAAATCACCTTTCACCCGTCATATTGTGATTAGTTTAAATATGCTGTAAACTTGACATGTGAAGCCATTTTTAGTTCTAAACATGTTGCTATGTCACCCTAATTATGCTAGAACTAAATAGTTTTACTAGATCTCATTATGTTGCTTTTTCGTCGTAGTTGCAACAAGTTCATCAATTTTATGTCCACCTTATTATGATGAAAATTACATGTCCACTCACCTTGTTATCATGTTAAGTTTATGTGTATGTCAAGATATGTTGAAAAACTATCATCCTTTTGTCATATTCCCTTTTCATTGTTGTGGCTAGGCTATTTTATAGCCTAGATGCTGCCAAAATACGTGCGAATACGTTAGTTAAAATACGGGGAAAAGGGGTTTGTAATTGGCATAATTTATGTAATATTGGACATACAGTTCAAATAGGGAAACATAGAAATAATCACCTATAATATCTTAGGTAGATTTGAATAAAAATGGAATGTTTAGTAATTACAATTAAGAATTGTAATTGTACTTATGACACGAGGTTACGTTGCATTAGTGGAAGAAGTCTGACCGGACCCGACCGACATATCCAGCAACCACTAATGCTGAACCCAATGTGGGAGGTCTAAATACGTAAATATGAACTGGGCTATGACACTAGGTTAGGCCCAACTGTAGAATAAATCTACTCGGACCCGACCGATATATCCAGCATCCACATGTTGTAGGCCTAATGTGGGAGGTCTAGCCCATTATAAAACCATAAATGGACATGGTAAAGAACTGGACTACATAATTTAATTTAATCCATAAAGATTGTATGATTATGAACTTAAGTTAGGGTTAAGTAAAATTGGATGGGTAGTGGGTGGGTTAAGTAAATTAAAGGGGGTGGGTAATATTTATATATAAGCCCACGAAATTAACCCAATAAGGTTATGTAATTAAGGACACCTAGTGGTATACATAATCGGTGGAAAAATATAATAAAGTTATGTAATTAAAGACACCCTTTAGGGTAAGCATAACTGACATAGGGCTATGTAATTAAAGACACCTAAGGGTATACATAGTCAGTGGAAAACTTAGTGGGGATACAAAACAAAGGGGAGAGCTTGTATCATATTGTGTGGGACACATTTCAAGTCAGCAACTCGGAGTAGGTATCACATAATGAACTCCGTACTATGGGGAGAAGGGGCACGCTTACTGATTGAATATAATAGATCCAAACAAAATGGACGGTGTGGTCGGCGCAAACTGACTGTGCCATGTTCGTGCATGAGCCGGGCAGTAAGGTATAAGACGACCATGACACCTGTAGATATGGTTGTGCACATCTTGGAAAAAAAGGTTTGCCACTTTAGGGAGCGATACCTCCTACTATGGGGCCAACACAGGATATCTACGGGGTAGGGAGCCGATCGATTAGGGTAGTGGTTAGGATACCCTCGGACGTATTCCCTAAGTCTACCAACTTATAGTGGAAGGGATCATCCCATTTTAGTTATACTAGTAATAGTGCAGAGTAATCATTAGTGAGGCACATACACCTTATCTTGCTTACCTTGTCACACCTGCCATTTATGTAGTGATCTCTCTCTTATCCACTTTATATGCCTATTAAATTGCTTTTATTTATCTATTTGCTAAAAGTAACTAGACTCGCCAGACTTTATGTCTGACCCTGTTGTTTCTCCTTCTTTCTTCCGCTCCCCCCCAAGGTTCTCAGGGAGGAGACACTCAGACTTAATCAGAACTCAGATATCATCTTGCTAGGAGCTACTTCTGAAGTATGACTCAAGTTCTTGTCTCTACTACGGCTTAACTCTTTTAATTGGGGAAAATTATGCTTTTTATTTACTTATGTACTCTGATGGTGCAAGACAGAAGTTATTTTATTGTAACGGTTTTTGTGACTTATGAAATTGTGGACCACGGTATTATGCTTTATGGTTGAAATAAAAATTTAAATTTTCTGTTGCTGCCTTATTTATATCTGTCTTGTTATTATTCTGTTTTTGTTTTAATTACTTAATGCATTCCCTTAGTGAGTGAGATTAACGGACGTGGGGTGTCACACTTGGTATCAGAGCTGAAGGTTACCAGATTAGATAAAAGTTTTTGGAAATTATTTTCTAAAAGGTTTTAAAAGAAAGCATCTTCAGAAGAAAAGTCTATTTTGAAAAACATTTCCCAAAAAGCCACATGTAGTATCCTTCGGTCCTTTATCTAAATTTCTTCCTTTTCCCTTTTTTAGCATGTCTGGGGGAACAAAACATCCTTAATATCCCAAAGGGTATCACAATACCCGGATGGTTCTGTAGGTATTTGGAGGCCACGACGTCTGCCGAAGGCCAAAGAAATGTTCCTCCTCCAGCTACACTAGTTATTCCTCCTCCTCTTCCCTCTCCAAGAGCTGATAATTTTTCCAAGATCTGCAAGGACTTCTGGGTTATGGGAGGAAGGCCATTCGATGGGAACGAGACATTTGTAGAAGCTCGGAATTGTCTTAAGGAGACAGAGGACTTATTCGTAATCTTTGAAGTGGAGGACCGAAGAAAAAATCAGTTAGCTGCTTGGTTGTTAAAGGACGAAGCCTCATTTTGGTGGGAAGTCACCCAAGCTGGACGTCCGGTGGAAACTTGGGAGGACTTTAGACAGAGGTTCGAAATGAAATTTATTTTCCAAGCTGAGAGAAGCATACAGATAGAGAGTTTCTTAACACGCAAACAAGGAAATTTGATGGTGATGGAGTATGTGAACAAGTTCAACCAGCTGGCAAGGTTCAGGTTAGAGTTGATGCATACACCGCACAAAAGGGCTTTGCGGTTTGCTAAAGGGCTGAATGAGCCTCTGCATGGTTTAGCCATGTCCCATATTCCAATGGGGGCCAATTTTGATAAGCTTGTTGATATGTTCCTAATGCATGAGGAGGAAAAGGGAGAGAAGAAGGAAGCAAAGACTGAGGGGACATCACTGAATAGGAAGGCATGGCGCAAGAAGGGGCAGCAACAGCAGCAACTGCGGAAGAAAGGAGGAAAAAATGACAAAGGCAAGGATAAGAGAAAATGTTACAATTGTGGAAAGGAGGGTCACTCGATCAAAGATTGTAAGAGAAGGAAGGCCGATTGCTTTAATTGCGGAGAGGTCAGACACTTCTCTAAAGAGTGCCCGAAGAAACAGGGATCGCAGGGACAAAGTCAAAGAGCAGGGACTTCTGGAGGGAAGGTGCATGCTCTCGCGATTAGTGCTCCTGAAAGACATAGAAAATTTCTGTAGAAAGTTTAGTTTCTATTTCAAACCGTCCAGTTAAAACACTTTTTGATTCTGGTGTTTCACACTCGTTTATATCTAGTTCTGTGGTTGAATCTCTGCACTTAATTACTAGTATGGTAGTAGATCCCGTAGTTGTTTCAAACCCAATGATGGTTCGGCTCATTTATCGATAATTTGTTGGGGTTTGAAAATATCTGTGTTAGGCATCGAGTTTGAATGTGACTCGTATGTTCTCGGGTTTATGGGCTATGGGTTGATTCTACGAATGGATTGGCTTACCACGTATGGGGCCATTCTGGATTGTGAGAGGAGGGTTGTTAGACTCCTGACTTGTCATGGGAAGACCCTCAAAGTTTCTTGTGACCCCCAAGGGTATTTTATGCTTAGCTTCCTAGAGTCTCTAGATGCATCCATAGATGATTTGTAATCTGTTCCAGTGGTTCGAGATTATTCCGATGTTTTTGATGAGGTACGAGGTTTACCTCCAAGGAACGAGATTGACTTCCGCATATATCTGGTGGACAATGCAAAGCCATTTGCATTACTAGTGCGCCACATGGCTCCATGGGAAAGGATGGAGTGGAGTAAGAAAGTAGGGGAGCTACTTGAGAAAGGGTTTTTCAGACGAAGCATATTGGAATGGGGTGCTCCAGTAGTATTCGCAACTAAAGCGGATGGTTCACTTCATTTGTGTATTGACTATAGAGAATTGAATAAGCACACCAAGAAGAAGAGGCACCCACTTCCGAGGAATGATGATTTATTTGATCAGCTTGTTGGTGCCTAGGTCTTTTCTCTATTCGACTTGGCTACAGGGTTCCATCAATTGAGGGTGGTTGAGGACAACATAGATAAGAGTGCTTTCAGAACTCTGGACGGTTTCTTTGAATGACTAGTTATGCCTTTTGGGTTGACAAATGCACCCGGCTATTTTGTTGATTTAATGAGTTGGATGTTTCGGGTGTTCCTAAACAAATTCATCGTAGTCTTCGTTGATGATATTTTGATCCTCCAAGAATGAAGAAGAGCATTCCCAATGATATAGACGTAAATAGGTATATTTTATCCACTTATTTATCTTATTTTATATTTAAAATAATTGATACTATGTATTTATAGTTGTGTTTTCAGATTATTAATGATCAATGGATCAATGCACTTATTTGTTGAAAAGCTTGAAGAATTGGTGCATGAAGAGTGTTGAATTTGAGAGCTAGATTAAAGCTTGAAGAAATGTTGCTGTTCAACCACCTTCTACTACATATTTTAATGATTCAATGCCTTTTCATAAGGATAGCTTGTCGCAGAAGTTATGGAGTTCCTACTCATGCTAAAAAAATTGAATTTGATGTCATTTGATGCCCGCAAGCTATGCCAATTGCAAATCCATTCACATTGCATTCACATTAGCTCATTTGCAAGGCCTCTCATTCATGTTGCATTCACACTGGTTTATGTGTTATTTTAGAAAAGGAATTTTGTCCCACATTGTATAATGAGCCTCTTAGTCTTGGCCAATGCAACTATAAATACATTGTGTAACATCCCGTGTATTCTATAACAGTGAAATTCATAAATCAAAGAATTCAGGGAAACGGGATACGCCATTGCGTTCGTCTCGGAAAAATACGCGAAATAGATCCGAGTTTTCGAAAATCGGAGTCCGTATGACCAAGATATGGCCTCCGGAAGTTTCTGAATTAGGTTTAAAATTCGAACAGACGAAAAACAGCTCAGAAAAACAATTCAAAATTCAAAATCGGGCCCAGTTGGCCAGGGCGGGAAAATTCCCGCCTGAAGGCACCAGGTCGACTTGGCAGTCGACCTGGGCTAACCAGGTCGACAGGGCTGTCGACCTGGGTGTCGACAGGGCTGTCGACCTGGCCCCAGAGCCAGGTCGAACCCAGCCCATCCTGGCTGGCCAGGTCTATGTTTAGCCGAATTTCTGAACTTTGCCTTGTCATTAGGGCTAGGTGTCAGCCCCTGATTGGTCTCTCTTTCGAATGAATGGCTACGATTTACCCAAGCTACATCGATGGTCCTAATCAGTTCATAAACTCTATAAAAATGACCCTAGACTCAACCTAATCTATTCATTCAAAAATAAGAATAAGGCCATCATGCTGCTGAGGAACGACTAGAAGTAGCCACCAATTTGAGAGACAATTAGGAGACGAACTCTAAAGCATAAAGCAAGCTTAAAGCAAATCAAATCAAATCAAAGCAACGCCTACATCAAAAGGAATAGCATCTCCTAAATTGAAGAATTCGTCACACGATTGTAAGTAGAGTATTATTCCGGTATGAATTAAATAACTGTGTTTGGTTTGTAATGTAAGAAATGGAATTGTGGCGTTAATAATTCATATTTGTGCGTTGCTATGATTCTAAACGTTGTGATATAACGATGTGATATTCGCAAGTATGTAATTCATGTTGAAGCTATATGTTTATGATTGTTTAATTGAGATTCATGCAAGTTTGTGGTTTTGCTACTATGCCAACATGATGTATATTTTGTACAAAAATCACTTTTTGAGTAATTGGATCAAATTTGGGATATTATGATTCATATATGTTGGAATTGGCATCATGATCTATGTATAAAACCATACTTTTGTATTAGAAACAAAAGTAAGCCTCTTTGTGAACTTATGTTGATTTTTATGAATATGACTAGGCTATGTTTGGTATTATGCCAAATTGAAAAACAAGTTAGGCCTATGTTGTTAACAAGAATTATGTAATATATGTGACACATAGCTAAGTTAGATTTACATTCTAATTGCAAGTTTACATGAATAAAGTAAAAACCATGATTTCATGTTTAGGAATATTTATGCCATGATTATATGAATAGATCAAAAACCGCCATTTCATGTTTGGGTTCTGTGAATAGATTAAAAATCATGATTGAGTTGAAATAATTCTAGTTGAACTATACCAAGCACCTTTGTAGACATATGGTAATTTTATAAACATGATTTGCTTATGTTTGACATTATGCCTAAGTAAAAATATAGGTTTATGTTGTAGTTAGACTATGTGTCAATAATGATATCTAATTTAGTTAGATTCTTAACTTAACTACAAGTTTACATGGTTTGATTTATGTCACTTATGCTTTATGACCAAAGTATATGTCACCACAATGCAAGTACACCAGTTTCTATTTTGTAGTTCCAACGTTATGTTGCAAGTTCATGCGTTCACATTCCCCTCTTTGTGTATATAACCACGTTTTAAGCCTCCCCTTTTTCACGTGGCTAAGTTGGGCTTAAAATGGCTAAGCCCAACATATATTATAATAAACGAACGTATTAAACGGGGGAAATAGCGTTGGGCCAAATTAATTAATAAATGAAAATATAAAAGTAAAGAGGCCCAAATTCAAGAATGGGTTGGGCCCATGATTGGTGTAAACCCTTACACCATTAATTGATTTTTAATAATGGGCCGCAAATATTTACATATAAGAAAATAAAGAAGAAAGAAAAAATATGTAAATGTAGAAAATACGATGTGTTTAACCCGAGGTTGGATTGAGTTGTGATGTAAACCTGCCCGGAACCGCCCGGCTGTCCAGTAGTCACAACAATACCTATCCAATATGGGTGGTTAAACATGGAGCCCAATAAGGACCCGAGGTTAGACTAAGTTGTGGCGTAAGACTTCCCGGACCCAACCGGCAACAGGCAGCCACAACAATACCTGTCTAATGTGAGAGGTCAAGGCTTTAATTAAGACAATTAAGGCTGAGTCAGGATTGATAGGATTAAGTAAATTATATTAATACTTAATCAAAATGAAACATGCTAAACAGACTGATTGGGGGGGTTAGGTTTATAAAACACTTAACCAACTTAGCATGTTGGCTAGAGATAGAGAACCTAGTAGCGGAGGACCCTTTTCGCAGTAACCCTACAAGGTATCATGATACCCTGAAACTAGGCAGGGTGGGGCACGATTACTGGGCTGATTGTAAGAGGTCAAATCGACGGCGGTGGTGCAGCAGTGTAGGTTCTAACGGGGTGCGGGCGTGCACACACTCCGGCGCAGAAAAATAAGGCACTGGGCACCAGTAGCATACCTGTGCATTATAGGATTGTGTCGGGCCGCCACCATGGGACTTGATACACCCCATGGTGGGACCAGCATAGGTAACTACAACATCGGGGGCCGTAAGACACATGTAACTATGCGAGTAGGAGCCGATCATTATAAAATGGATCACTTCACCCTGATTATGGGGTGCCAGTTGGGAACTAGTTTATATGGGTTCAGAGATTAAAATGGGGTACGATAGTATATTCGACCCTAGACAACTTAACTAAGTTTATGGTGCTTTCCCATTTCTAGTTTATACTTATCATACCCAGTTCTTTATTCATAGACTGAATAGTCCTAGACTTACTCAGGCTTTATGTCTGACTCTATTTTTCTTTCGTCTTCTTTTCTTCCGTTCCCCCCCCCCCCGGTCCACAGGGAGGGAATACTGCAGCTTGACCAGCCTTCACATCCAGCTTGAAGAGAAAAATGTATTGCTTGGATCTTTTCATTTTGGACTATGGCTTTGGACAGCAACTATGGGACTTTTGCAGTTTGTTTATGTTTTCTTTATGCTTCTTTAAATAATGTAATCAAGACAGTTATGAAAATGTTATGTTTTTGGAAGTATTGTAAGACAATGGTGGTATGGATGTTGTGACACGTATTTTTAATGAAATAAAAGTTGTTGTTTTTCCGCTGCTCTAAAATATGCGTTCTTATATCTGTCTTGTATATCTGTGACTTATACTTATAAACCTCCACCAAAATTAGGGCATTCCCTTTGAGAGTGACCCTAACGGAGGTGGGTTGTTTCACATTGTATCTCATTCATGAAAAACACACTTAGTTTTATTCTGTAACTCTCTTCTTGGAATAAAACTCTTCTTCTCCCTTTCTCTCAGTTGTTATTTTATTTTATTTATGTTCATGTTATTTATATTCTTTTTCTTTGTCTAGTTAATCCCCTTTGATTAGGGGGTGATGACGCTAATAGATATGATTCAGCATGAATCACATAGCCAATAGACGAGGACTTTATACATGTAGATCTAGATCTAAATCAAGGGTTAGATCTGAACCTTTATATTCTGTGTCGTTTAAGAGCTATGCTCCTTCACAGGGTACATTCGTGTTCGATCAAACAATTATCAAATTTAGATCTAATTTTATGGTTTTAGAAATTAATTAGTGAATTTGTCTTGATAGCCTATGGTTATTTTAGAGCTCAGCTCCTACATAGGCTATGCTTGTCGTTATTTACTTATTTGTTTCTAAGAACCTAATTATCGTTGATTCATGTTTGTGACAGAAACATGAATTAGATCTATTTTATTTGTTGGATATTGATGAGTAAGAATCCGGTCTATGTCATTATCCCCTTCTTGCTTTCTCTTACTATATAAATCTCTCTTTTTATTTAATTGCTGTTATTTTCTGTGTTTTCAATCAATCAAAATCCTGGAATAACTTGATTGGATTTATTAATTAAAATATTTTTGGTCCCAGAGTTCGACACCCTCTAGAACAATCCTTGTTGTTTAGGAAAGCCGAACGGATTAAACAATTGTTTACAGTTGGTAATTTGTTCGCAAACAAATTTTGGCGCCGTTTCCTGGGATCAAAATTATTTTTATTTTTTAAATCCTTCGGGTTATAAATTTTTTTTTTCTTTAGTTTTTCTTCATATAAAAAAAACAACACAAAAAAAATTATTCCTATCATTTTCTTGTTTTCCATATTAAAAAAAAGCACAATTTTTTTTCTAGTTTTATCTTAGTTTCCTTCATTTATAAAAAAATCTCTTGATTAGCTTTGATTTGGTATTGCTGATCTTCTAATTAAGAGAGGAAAAAAATCTGCAATTTTTGGTTTGATTTGTTTCCCATTACATTGCCTTTTCAATTCATTTCCCATTACAATCTCTTTCCTCTTTTCAAAAATTCTAAAAAAAACAATCGCTTTTTTTCCTTCTTCCAAATAAATAATTTCTTTCCCTTCTTACATCTATTTCCACCTTTTTTTGCGAATTAAGAAAAAAATATTATTGCTTTCCTTTTCTTCATTTCTTTCCACTTTTGTGTTTCTCAGCCATAATCATTTGCCAAAATTTCCCATTTCTTTTTAGTTGTTTTTTTAATTTCTTTTCTTCTTTCCTTATTTCCATATAATTTCTTTCCCCTTCGTTTCATTTAATTTTTTCCTATCTCTGCATTCTTTTAAAAATTCCCTGTATAATTACTTTCCTTTTCCTAAAATATAAAAAGGAAAAATAAATAAATATCCTTCTACATCTTCCCTTATTTCTTCCTTATATATATTCAGACTTCTCTCATCTCACAGCAAAACCACATCATCATAAATCATATACCATACACTCCAATCCCCTTTCCAAATCTGCGCTAATCTCTTCACCAACATCATCACAAACTTTCTCCGACCATCACATACACGGCCATCTCAACTGCTTGTCACCAAATCCAATCCATAAAAGTCCTCACCTTCACCACGTCAAATATAACCGTCAACCATCTTCCTTAACACATCCACCTCGTTTACCTGGATCTGAAACTCAGACCCATACCTTCTCACCTTATCAAAACCACACCGCAACGATAGCTCTCACCCAAATTCCTCACCAAACGGAAACCTATCAGCACTACTTCGTTCAAGTCACAAATCAAAACACAGGTTCATATCCCCGAATCCCGAATCGACAAGATCGAACTTGACCCAATTCGCAAATTTAGCAATTCGATTGAATTCACAAATTTTCATTTTAGGGATTTTCTAAGAAAAAAAGGAGTGCGAATTGGTTCCGTTCCTTTTGATTCTTTTTCTTTGGGGAAGTATTATTAGTAGAAAAAAGTCTCAGTTGCTTTCAAATCGGTTTGGGGCATTGCTTATTTATGTGCATTCTACGTGTTGATTGTGCTAAAGCAAACAAGGAGAGAAATAATTTTGTTTGTGCTTTGCTTTGTGAGTTGTGATTCTTTAATTTGTTCCTTTTTTGTCTATTCTTCTTCTTTTGGCTTTGTTATCTGGTGTACGGTTTTGTTTGACTGAGTTTTGTTTTATTTTGTTTGTTACTGTTTTTTCCCCCTTTATTTTCCTTTTTATTAGTTGCAAATTTACTTCTCTTGTTTTCTCTTTAAAAAAATTTGTTTTTCTTTGTGTTATCATTAAAAAAAATCATCTTTCCTTTTGTTCAATTAGGCTTAGTTTAGTTTAATTTTTTATTTGTTTTCATTTTTTTCCTCACTCATTTTCTTTTTAATTTCATTTTTGTTTCATTTTGATTTTCTCTTCAAAAAAAACTCAAAAATACAAAAAAAGGAATTTCAAATCAAAGGCCAAAGAGAAGTGAAGAGTTCAGCCAAGCGATTGGCAAACAGATTTGGTTGGAGTGGTTGCACACCAGGCGGGGTGTGAATGTGCTAGCGCGACTCAATTGCACTGGATGGACTGCCGATTACTGTAAAAATTTCTAAACCCTACAGGTGCTCTACTGCAAAGAAAAATATATAGAAATTGCGTGTAAAAAATTTCTGCAGGTGCCGCGGCTTGCTTGTAAAATTTTTATTTATGCAATTGATTATCCTGTGTTTGTTCTGTGACTGAATATTTTGCCTGTTGATGTGTGGTTTAAAATTTTAAAATGAACACGGGATTAATTGAAAAGTATATTTTTGAAATCGAATCGAGGATTCCCCAAAGCTCATATGACAAAATATTTGTTAAATTGACAATTAGGATTGATACTCTCTGAAGTGCCTAAGGAACGGCAGCGTCTTGAACTCAAACAAGTTCTTAAACCTACAGTCATGTTTCTACGGTGATTCGTGGCACACTGATAATCCCTGTCTGAACCTGGCCCAGACTTTTATTTATATAATTCGAAGTTGTTAATTTTTAATATACTTTTTTTAGGAGCTTCTTTAGAGCCATAACTTTGCAACTGATTTTTCAACGAAAAACTCTCTACTTCTAGTACATGTGCGCTTGCCCCATGTACAACCAAAATTGCAATTCTTTTCAAACTTTAAATGATTTTAGTTTCAATTCGAATCAGACTGAATTTCAAGCCGAAATTTTTTCGAATAATTTCCTCTAATCTCATCAAACGGTTGTACCTCAATATGAAAACTGTCATTCTATGATTAATGAGAATTTATCTGAGGCGAGACGACTGTTAGCGCATATGGCTAAGCAAAGTGCTGAAAATCAAAGCAATTGCAACACGGGTTTTAACCAAATTTTTGAAAACCAAAATGATTTTCATAATACGAGTAAATGTCAAATGTTGGTTATTGAATATGAAAAATGTGTTGCGAACAAGCTAAATTTTTGGCGATGTTGTTTTTGGAAAATAAATAATGGACGACTTTTAAGAGATGAGGTGGATGAATTTTTAAGGTCAACCAGTGAGGAACACATAGAAATGACGAATCTAAAAAACAATATTTTGAAGTCTAGTGTGTTTACCAATTTGATAGAAGAGAGCCTAAGTGAAATTGATTAATTAACGCATGACATTTGGAATTGTCGCGAGGACATCAAGGAATGGGAACGAATTTTAGATGAAAAACAAGATTCTGAAAATAAATATATCGAAAACGTGCGTAACATTGAACAACTGGCTGAATACACTATTGAACTTTGGAAAAATCTAGAGAAGTTATTACTTGAGGGAATTGATGATGTCGATGAATTTGAGGATTTAATGAAACTTGGCCTGACTTACGTCGAAGAACTTGCTTAAAGAATAACCGATAGCAAACAAAGTTGCACTAGGATAGTTTATCACATTTCTCTTCTTCAAACTGAAGTTATGAACTTGTACAATTACAAATCCCAATCCAGTGACAAACAACTTTCTGCCAATGTTTCTTTTGAAACAAATAGTCAGCCATTAACTTCGTCACAACAGTACATAACGATTATTGATGATTCTGACGAAATGACTGTTGACGAAAATGAAAATTTTGAAAAATCTTTGGCGTAAAACTTTGATTTCTACAAAACTGAAATTCAAACTCAAACTGATGCTTCTGCTGAAAATTCAACTCTTACTAAAATCGAAAATTTTAAACTAACAACTTTTGAAATTAATGAAAATCTTCATGAAGTTGTTGAAATCTCTGTAATTGATTTGAATTTAAATTCTCTTAAAAAAAGACGTCAATCTTCAATTTGATCTTCCTCTCTCAGATTTTGAAAATTTTGAAAATTTAACAACTTTAGATTGTCAACTTGAACGAAATGACGAAGTTGGTAATAATTGTTTGAGTGAGGATGTCTTTGATGAGCGAAAACTTCTTGAGCTGATCGGCGATAAGGTTGTTGGGTCTGAAATTGAAAATGAAACATTTGAAATTTTTTAAATTCATGAGGTCGAAAACAATGAAACTGCTGTATGTGATCTTAAGCACAATAACGATTTTTATGAAACTGTTGAAACTCCTTGCGACTTGATCGTTTTAACTGAACCTCACTGTGATCACTTGTTTCTCAATGATAAATTTCTGTAGTATATGAACACTTTCTGGAATAACACTATTTTTGAGAAAACACGATTTCGAAATTTACTAAAAATTCATTTGTTTGGTTTTAACTTTTGGTTTAAGAATGAACCTTTAGTTAACAAAATTTCAAATATCAAAGCAAAACTGAACAATATTTCTCAAAACAAGTGTAGGGGTGAGAACGATGCACATGTCTCTCAATTTATACATCATCTGAAGAAGTCAAACTTCGTTTTTGAAACTTTTTATGAACCCCGGCTCACTGACTTCTCTTTAGTTGCTATAGAAATTCGATTCGATTTTCGGATCAATTGTGAGCTAAAAATTTTAAAATTAGCAACTCAAACTTTTGAAAAAACAAAATTTGTTTTTCCAAATCTGAAATGCAATATAAAATCCTTTATGATTTGGTTTTCGGTGCTTAAGTTGTGTCTCATAATCTTAATGAGGCTGATTCATTGGTTCATCGTGGACCGGTTCATCTATTTGATGGCTGCATATTTACTGCACGCGCATTTGGTAAGTCGCACTAACCCTCTTTTGTATATATGTAAATATTTATCTTCCGTTCATTCATTGTGTCGTGCATCGACTGTGGGGACATAGTCGAAATCAAGTGTGGGGGGGAGTCTCATTTTCATTCTATTTTGCATAGTTTAAGTTTGCATTTTTTTTCCTTCCTCTTTTTGCATTTTTTTTCCTTTTCTAAAAATAAAATAAAATTCACACTTCTATTTACTTTTAAATAAGACATGATGGAGTTATTAGCATATAATTTTGGTCGTTCAATTAAATTGTTTGGAAATTTACTTCTCTTAGCGGATAACGAAAGGAAAATTTGAATTATGAGCAAATTTGGTGTAACTGGTATATTGGGAGATTCATGGGTGATGAGTATGAAATGTTCTCTGAATTGTAATCCAATTAAATGAATGGTTGATTTAGACTACTTGCGATAACATTTTAGATCGTTTAAGTGAAATTGTGCTAAGATATTCTCGCTTAACACTCTCACTTATGAAAAAAAAGAAAAAAAAAGAATGTACATATATAACAATAATCCAAGGGTATCCAACATTGCTAGTACTTCTCGCGTTGGTGTGCAAACCCGCCAAGCTATTTCCGACACCTTGTTGACAATGTCAATGTCGGTATACCTTGGTCTCATTTTATGAGTTGGACACCTAAGGATTACCGACATCTTGTTGACAAAGTCAGCATCGGTCTGCACTAATCCGTCAAGCTCTGTCCCTAACTCTCACGGGTGGTATACCTTGGTCTTTTTGATTAAGTGTTTGTAAATACTAATAATGTAAATATTTTGTAATAAAGAGAGAGTAAGCACTTGAAATCCAAGCACACTCTTCACTTATTCGACCTAACTTGTTAACAAAAAGGAAGTTGAGATGTCGTTTTACGATTGTTGATATTGATTATAGAATTTATTTCATATTTGCACTATGTTTCTACCAAAACAACTGGCCAAGCTGGAGGAGTTTGTGACAATAACATGACTTTTGTTTGAAGTTTTGATTAGTAACGGATTCAAATTTCATAGTGACGACCGACATTTGTGTTACCTCATTCATGTAAAATTTAAAAGTAAATTGTTCATTGTAAATATTCCTTTAAAAGATTGCATTCATCATGAAAATACTTTTTAATCTTACATTTTATAAATATTTTTTGTGTTAAACTTTTGGATTTTGTGGGTAGTATCCGCTGAAAACCCTCACGAGACAACACTCGTCCTACAGGGGACACCCGTAGGTTTAAAGGCTTGTTGCATATGCCTAATGCAATCGTGCTCCCTACGAAAACAGATTTATCTTTTTTTTCACTTTATTCGAGGATGAATAAAAAGATAACTGTGGGGGTATTTGATATACACGTAAATGGGTATATTTTATCCGCTTATTTATCTTATTTTATATTTAAAATAATTGATACTGTGTATTTATAGTTGCGTTTTCAGATTATTTATGATTAATGGATTAATGCACTTAATTGTTGAAAAGCTTGAAGAATTGGTGTATGAAGAGTGTTGATTTTGAGAGCTGGATTAAAGCTTGAAGAAATGTAGTTGTTTAACCACCTTCTGCTACATATTTTAATGATTCAATGCCTTTTCATAAGGATAGCTTGTCGCGGGTGTTATGGAGTTCCTACTTGTTAGCCTGCTTTGTGACCAGTCTACCCAAAGCAAAGATCATGTTGACACACTTCTGGGTAAATGCTGTCACATATGGAATCTCATGATAACATTACTCTCCGGCATTGGAAGCATCGTCAGAAGACACAGGGCAGTTTGGTCAAAATCACAACATCAGTATAAACTGGACCGAAACCCCTATCAAACGACCTCATTTGGATATATTCACATCAAATACTTTTAGCCCTTTGAATTAGCTTCAAGTAGATCTTTCGTTTGGTCCAATCGGCCTTACGGTTTGAAAGTTACGTCCGTTTCTATGAACGCATGCAGAAATATGGAAAAACCTACATTTTGGCATTTTTGAAGATCGGATCGTGACCACCCCCGGGGTCGGATCGTGACCACCCCCTGAGATGGATCGTGGCTACCCCTGGGTCGGATCGTGACCACCCCCTGAGATCGGATCGTGGCTACCCCCGGGTCGGATCGTGACCATACATGCTGACCAATCCAGATCGTGACCATACATGCTGACCAATCTCGTTCGCGAACCGTGACCATGACAGCGACCAGTTACCGCTATTACACATGCAGATTTTGACATATTCTCAAGGCTATGATCGCTCCTGCTTTCCTGGATCAGGTGCAACGTGTCTTACCGTGACCCCATCACCATATGAGCTCTCTTGCAGCTATAAATACACCTCCGGAGGGCATTTTCAGGGGATTTTTGGCATCTCAACATCCATGGCTACCGTGGCTAACACTTCCCCATGAATAACCACCATCTTCCTCAATAAAATCAATGAAATCAGAGAGAATTATTCATTGAATTCAAATGGTTGAGAGACAATCTTTATTGTAATTGTAATATGTGAATGAAATGAGAAAATATGAAGTGGATGTAGGCTCGTTAATGCCGAACCACTATAAAAATCCTGTTGTCTTTCTTTTTCTCTTATTTTTCAGTTATTTCTTCATGTCCTATGCTCTAAATATGACAATTTGGGTGTTAGGACCATTTTTTGGTCTAACATTTTGGTGCTTTCACTGAGAACTGAATTCTCAGCCTAACGGATAGTTGTTCTACTGTTTGGATCTCTAAGTCCAAAGAAGATAATCTGCGTTCCTACCATTTTTGAAGATTTCGTTGATTTCAGTAAATCTGAACTCCACGGCTCCTAAAAGGAGTAAGGAATTGCAAACTTCCTAAGCGAATAAAGAGCGAACAGATGGTTCGCAGGAGCAGGTCGAAGGGTTCGTGAACTAGTTCGTGATGAGGGATCGTGGAACGTTGTCTAGTCATAAAGGCCTATTAAATGGATCATGAAGATGTTCCTGACCCGGTCCCGAAGATCAGAAAATCAAAGAAACACACGTCCTCACCCACCGGCTCGCGAAGAGAAGATCACGATTCGGTCTCAGGATGCATCCACGACCCGAACCGATGCTGGGTAAATTGGGGCCACGAACCACAGTGTAGAGCCCATAAAGAACAGCTGATGATACGACGATCCACGATCCGAAAAGGTGCCAGCGATCCAAAGACTTGCTAAGCCACAAACAGTAGGGGACCCCTGAACCACGATCCGCGGAGGTGTCCGAACCGCGACTCGCACTGGAGTGCTCAACCCGCTACAAAGAAAAGTAATGACGAACAAGGGTCACGACCCAACTCGAAAAAGTGACAGTTTTTGGAAAAAATACGATTTTCGGATCATTTCAGAAAAGGTTCCATCTTCCAAAATCGAAAATATCGTGCGGTGCCCACATTTTCGACCTAACCGATTAGGTCGATCGCCGCCGGGACTGTGGATCCACGGACCCCCACCGGCGTTGCGCCCAGACCCGCTGACGGCCTCACCTTTAGCTCGGAGCACGGCATGCCTTCAGCTCGGAGTATGTTTTGTCCTATAGTTAATACTTACGAATCGAGATTCGATAGATAGTCTGATCATATTGACAGCTAATTGACAAAGACCGAGATTCTTCCCAGAGCCATAACACCTATTTATTGATGTTATTCAATATGAGGTGCTATTGAAAAGATTTGACATGCTGGATATGACAGTATACTAGATAATGATTGTCTCATAGCAGCCTCTTCTTCCAGAGTTCTGATGGTGTATTGATTTCACCAATGCAACTGATGTTTTCCATAGTAATCACTTGGTTTAAATGACTTAAACCTATCCGATGGGTGGGGTCCCAAATGGCATTAACATGGAAATGTCCAGGCACTTTTCCGGAGACTCGGATGATCGCAGCAATGATGACTCACAATGACAAGATACTAGAAAGTGACTAAGGGTTATTACAAATCTATAATTCACTTGTATGGTGTAATGAAAGACATATATCCTACAGTCTACACCTAGGAGAACTTAGCTGACCTTTCCAATGCATAACTGCTATCCACAACATTAACGAAGATGGATTTCCATTATAAAAGGGTCACATCAACACACTTTGGTGCCCAGAGTTAGGTACCAGTTGAACTGCCGCAAGCCATGATCAGATATATAGATCTTTGCACAAGTGATAACAACTTGATTGCTCATCAATCACCATATGACCTTGGTCAAGAGACGAGAGCTTGAGATTAACGCAAATATGAATCAACCATTAGCTCTCCACTTCATTTGCCAGCCACGCTATTGCATTTAAGATTATCTGATCAAGGTCTCGACCAACCAGCTCCAATAGAATTCAGAGCCTGCATTGCACCCTACTGCCTATTGTTAAATATCCCAACCGAAGATGGAGTGGGAATGGTCTATGGTGACCAAGTTATTGGAGAAGCTGACTATTTCGCTAGAACATGCTACACAACATGGATGGCATGAAACCCAAAGACACTTCCCCTTCAGATGAAATGGAGTGTGAAGGAGGTGTTGATATTGTGAATAAAGGGAGCATCACCAAAGGAATTGCCCATTGATCTGCTCGAAGACATGGACCCCAGAGAGGTTGGTGATTCAGATGTAGAAGGGTGACATCTAATGATGCAACTGCGCATGTTCCGATTGTTGTAGCCAACTTGACTAAGGTCTTGAAATCGGATCTCATTTAGACCTCTTCCGAATGAGGGAACTGACATGCTTTTTGCAGGCGAGCCTAGATGTGTTCACTTGGACCTATGCTGATACTCATGGGATTTTACCATAGATTATGAGTCACTTGTCAAGTATAAAACTGAAGTGTGCTCCTGTCAAACATATAAGGCGTATGAGAGCATCTAACTTGAAGAGAGATGCCACACATCCCGCTTGGATATCAAATCCCATCCTCGTCAAGAATGCTAATGGAAAATGGCGCACATGCATTGATTTTTCAGATTTGGACAAAGTTCGCCCAAAAGGAAGATTCCCATCACTCATAATTAACCGGCTTGTGGATTCAATGACTGGACACAAACGTCTCCCTCATATGGACATGTGTGCAAGTTACAACCAGATTCTTATGCATGTGCCTGATCATGAATAAACATGTTCTATCATGGACCTTGAACTGTACTGTTATATGGAGTTGCCATTCGGACTGAAGAATGCCAAGGCAACATACCAACACTTACTGAATTGTATAGTCCATAGCCATAGTGAAAGGCCCATGGAAGTCCATATAGATGATACAATTGTGGAGTCCAATCGATCAACCTACTACATTTCAAGTCTAAAGAGATGTTCAACATCTAAAATGAAGCTACACCCTTTGAAGTGCTCATTTGGCGTTGCATCGGGAAAACTTCCTGGCCTCATAGTTAGCTCACACGGAATCGAAATCAACCCTGATCAGATTGTAATGATCATAAACATCCATGAACAAAAAAGAATTAAAGTTGTTTGACGCTTGACAGGAAAGTTGGCACCACTTACACATAATGAGGAAATGGTCCAGGAACTAGTCTATAATGTGAGAAAAAAGGTTGTCGTGGTAGAGCGCAACTACCCAAAAATTGAAAGGATCGTCTATAACTCGCTAATTACTCTGAAAAATCTTCCCTACTACTTCCAAGTTCATTTGATTGTTATATGCACTTGTGAGCCGCTACGACAGGACATGCAGTGACCCGAGGCATCTGGAAAGTTGCTCGAACGGAACATAGAGACGAACCAGTTTGATCTCAATTCCCTTATAAAGAGGTCCATACGAGGGCAAGCATTAGCCAACTTCATCATCGAATGTACCGTTCCCGAAGAGGATATGTTAGATGAAGAAAATGGCCCCTTGAAATGAAAGATGAAATCAAGGATCTGGAAACTGTATACAGACAATGCAAGAAATGATCGATGGTCCAACGCTGGAATTTTGCAGATAACCCCCGAAGGGTGGCTCGAAAGGTATTCCAATCGAAGAAACCACAACTCTCAGCTTACCTAGAACTAGTAGAAGAGTTGTTGGATGGATTGGAACGTTTCAACATACCTCATATTCCGCACATAGAAGGTCAGAAGGCATATAATCTGACCAAGTTAAAAGTTTCCGACAATCCAGAAAAGACAGAGATGATTCCCAACGAGACAGTATAAAATCCAACAATTAATCAGATGGAAGTTGATCCAGCGTTGGAGACCGAACCCAGAAGAGAGTCTAGGATAACTCCATGATAAACGTCCTGCAGCACGGAATGCATCTAGCAAGGTGAGGTGAAAGGCTTGCCATCATTCTTTATGCCTTGAGATATGACATGCAAGTCGACACTGCCCATTTTCCCTGGAAGGTTGTCCCAAGATCGACACTAACAAGTCCCATTGCTGAATCACCGCCCTAAGTGATTCGATAAAATCACTAATTAGTCACTCGTTAGATGGGAGATGTACATGAATGAAACTTCTGGTGAACGGCGTTTTGAATCTAGAAAGAGAAGACTCACAGTTCCACTCCTTTCATCAGTTATCTATCAAGTAACCCATGCCCCAAACAGAGAGGCAACTAGAGATCGAGCATGGATTTCTCATGAATACATCATCTAATTCAAAGATGATACATCAAACGTTTGCATGACCAATTGCCTTAGTCCTGCCTAAAAGTTAGCAAGTTGAAAGTTTAGAATGCTCACGCCCAAAAGCTGATTGATTGTTTGCGCACCAACCCTTGTCGCGATATGGAATCGAAGGCATATCAGTAAATCTATGAGATATGACTATCCCACCAGCCGCAATATCCTATTTTCTAGCATAGAAAGTGCAAAAGTTTCTATAAGCGGAAATCCATTGTTCTCATGCCAATTTCCATCCTAACACCAATGCGATGGTGTGCTTCCATTAGCGGTACAGTCGCGACTTCCTGACACTCTATCCTTACCCTCATCATGGTGGCAAAAAGGTGATTCAAAGGAGATGCGACCTCATCAATCGCTTATGATATTTACCTAACCGCCTTTGCCATCTCAAGATCCTTATCAGGATCTATTCATTCTTGGGACCGCCGCCCTGCAATAATTTGAAAAGATATTCATCATCAGCTTAAGATTCTGACATCCATCCCATGGAAGAGACAGGATAAGGAAGAGTTAACCAGAAAAGAGCATGCAATTCCAATTCCCTCTCAGAATGATATTCGTTCCTCTAACATGACTACTTTTTAACCATGAATCTTATATTTACATTCTTTATGAGTTGCCGATGTAATTAACTCAGAAAAATTTATATATGGATTGTGTAGGTACCTCAGATCTAGTACCGATCAGACTTTTAACACCTGCGTGTAGAGGTATGGAGCACTGCTGTAACAGGCCCGACTGGAATGTTCATTTGCAAAGCCGCGCCCCCATGTCTAACGAAAGTTGTATAACTCAAAGTGGATCTGAGATGACTATCTGATCCCTGGCTCACACGTGGCAGACCATAAGACAATTGTACATAAATCATTGAATTGCAAAGTCGGAGTCCGACTCCAAATGGACGTGGTCTGACCATCTATATGGCTCGATCCTATCCTCGATGCCACCAGATTACATGAACCCCGATGGGGGGCAGCAGTGCCCATTGATATTCTTATTTTCCAATCATGAAATTTGCTTTTACATGCCTCTTGAGTTATTGACATGACTAACTCATATGATATGAATGATGTAGGTACCCGAAGTTTGGTACCAACTACTCTTCCCATAGATTGTTTGGAGGAACACAAAGCCTTGGCAAACGTTTCCCAATTGTTTGACTGACTGATGTTATCCACAGAGCTTGGATAGAAATATAAACCTAGGATGAGTGTGACCCGACCACTTGTCCGAAAAGCTCCATTCGCCAGAGTGAAGCATGGACCAGAACCGATGTCGAGAACGACACCCAAAACGGTAGAGTCGCACTCTTTGAACAAGAGTGTTGAAGGAACGCCGGGGAGAATGATATGACCATTTGCTTGAACCACTCTAACTCTCATGATTCGAGAGAGAGTATAAAGGACCAGAGAGAATGTCCATGAGGCGTAAAGGTGCACCATGACTAAAACCACCTCGAAATACACTCCACCCCGCTGAAGGATCGAGAGAGTATAAAGGTGCTAGAGACTTAGCGCCCCCAGAACTTCTGCCCCACTGAAGGATTGGTGAGCAGACTAAGAACCGAGCTCGAACTCTAACCCACTGAAGGATCGGGAGAGTATAAAGGTGCTAGACACTTAGCGCCACAAGAACTCTTACACCGCTGAAGGATCGGGAGAGTATAAAGGTATGATGACACATGCCACTCAAGGGCTCCTATCCTGTTACACAACTAGGAAAAAAAATGAAAGCGGAGCCCGAATCCTCCATGTCCAAACATGGGGGCAACACAGTTATGGTCCTAATCAATCCTCAACAAGCCCTGGCCAGGCACTAAGTTAACGATTGATTAGGGGCATACCCATACATACATGCTACTTTAGTGCATTTTCATTTATAGTTGCATTGATAACTTATAATATTTCACGAACTATTTGCTTATTTGCTTATGGAATGCCCGCAGGTGCAGGATAACGTGAAAGAAACAAAATTTCATTTACCAAGTGTAGGTTCGCAGAACAAAGCTAAACAAAACGCGAGGTCTGCACTCGCGACAACAATAATAGACTAGTAGAAAGCAACTAATGGGGGGCGTGTAGGAGGCTGACACCAATGCCCAATGCTAAACTTCCTACGCAATTCAACCCGACGACCGAAAGGAAGCCTTGAGAATGAATTACTCAATGACATGTCATGCAACTTAATATTCGCGACTGGGAAGGACCCGGTGAAGCCCTGGGATTTTTGGATTTCTATCCGGCCTTAATACGATCCTGAGCGGTCGTTGGTTTTCCGGTCATAATACGATCTGGCACGATTGTGGCATTCAGGATTAAAGATTTCCCCAACTATCCATAATACGCCATCCTTCGTCTAAATTTGAAAGGGAATTGATCCGACTACCTGTCTTATGCCGTTACCCCTGAACTGGGGGCATAACCATTGAAAATATTCACAGACGGCATAGCTTACGTGCTTTTATTCAACTTATGTTGTGATCTTTACAGGCCCCTTGAGGTCCACGAAATAGATGCAGAGAGAATGTCCATTTGCTAGTCCAAACTTACTTCCAGACTGGAAAGTTCAAAAAAGGCTCGGCATATCCTATGCAGCAATTAGGGCCTGGATAGGAGACAAGACATTAGCATGGACCGAGTACCAACATATCGATTTTCACCCAACTCTGACTCATGATGCGAAGAAGGAGTATGAAATACATGGATTCGAAGTCTACTACTCAGAACAAAACCCCCATGGATGGGGCACGAAATATGAGCCTTAGGCAGCATAGTTTTACTACCCGATGTCTATATTCAGAATTGAATGATAGAAGCCTGATTGACGGCTACTACTCATGTGGAACCAAGAAGCCCGAGGCCGGCCTTTACCTATTTCAAGACTTCACGGTAGAGGCACCAGCGCCGAATTAGAAGGCCAAGCAGCAATCATCAATTCGCTGGAAATGATAAAATCGAAATTCAAGCAATAAGGAACTTGGCACAGTCAGAAAGTGTAACACCCCACCTCCGCCAATGCCACTCTTGCAAGGACATTAGCTTTGGAGGGGCGTTAAACAAGGTAAACATTCATGCAGATATCACAAGACATAACATATAAGTAAAACAGAGTAGTAAAGCAGCGGATAAAACTTAGCATTTCAAAACCATAGTCATTTTACAACAAAGTACTTGGTCATTATTTTCCAACAACAAAGTCTAGATAAAAGCATAAACTGAAAAACTGAAATACATAAAGTACTATCCCCAAAATGAAGTGATAAACCATAACTAGCTCAATGTCCAAAACCGTACATGAGCCAATCCAGTAAGCAAGCTGTAAAGATCCAAGCTAAGCTCCAATGTTCCCACCCTGAGAACCTGAGGGGGGGAAACAGAAGAAAAGAGGCGAAAGAAAACAGGTCAGTCAAAAAGACTGGTAAGCCCTACTACTATCTGTCTATGAACTAGTAAAGTTAACTGGCATGAGAAGCTGAGATGAACATAAGGATAACAACATACTGGCATGATGATTAACTAACAAGATAGATAAAGGTGTCATCGCATAATTAAGGTTAAGTTTTGCACCACGGGTGTACTAGCATTCTAACATGTCAAGTAAAAACAAGAATTGATCCCTTGGCCCAAGCTTGGCCCATCATCATGAGGTGACCTAAATTAAGGTCCAACTACACGGTCTAGTCGATCGGCTCCCTATAAGCCTAACTCGTCAAGTGTCTGTGTCATACGGCCCAAACATGTAATGTAGTTAAACTGCGCTAGGTACACCCTAGGGTGTATCAAGTCCTAGGGTGTCAACCTCAGACACGAATCAAGTATGCGCAGTCTAGATCTACTGGTACCCGTGCCTGATTCTCCAACTCCGGACTATGAGCACGACCATAGTCCGCCTGGACCTACACCGGCGTACCTACTCAGCCGTCGTTTTGGTCGCTTACATGTCAGCCCAGTAATCGTGCCCCACCCTAGCCTAGTCCTAGGGTCTTATGATACTATCAAGAGGGTTACTACTGAAAAGGACCACGCAACTAGGGTTTCCTTAACGGGTTAAATGTGGTTAACCCGATCCAAACGTGGATTAAATTGGTTAAGTATACCCAAGGTTCGTGACTTAACCCCGATTAACCCATCCAGCCCAAATTGATTAAGTATTAAGTGGACCATGACTTAACCCTAATCAGGAGGCATTAATTAACTTAATGTGCTTTAACCTCTCACATTAGACTTTGTTGTGGTTACTAGTTAAGTCGGGCGGGTCCGGGTAGCTTTACACCACAACTTGGTCTAACCTCGAGTTCGAGCACAACATGACCAACTTCTCACATTGGGTCCTATTGTTTGTAGCCACTAGTTAAGCCGGGCGGGTCCGGGTAGATTTATGCTACAAACTCAACCCAACCTCGAGTTGGCCACACTCATATTTTCTAAGTGTCATGTCCATTATGTTTCCAAAACATAATTACAAGTTAACATATCACGTTATGTTATAAAAATCATGTTCATGTCATAATTTTACCCAACCCCAACGTAATCCCATCGTTTACATAATCGCAACAACGCATAAAGGGTAAAATAGGGAACTTGGCATAATCATGACAAAAAGGTGTTGAAGCCACAAGTTTATCATGGTGGCATATGAGATGTACATATGTTCATATACTTGCATATTGCATTGTTAGGCTTCAAAAGCATGCATAAAACCAAACTTAGCATATGAGTGATACATGGTGATAAATGACATGTATAAGTTGCTAGAAGTTCGCATTTAGCCTCACATGCAAGTTATCATAAGGGATATGATAACTTTCATGTTGCCAAAATGCAACCTTTGATATAAAGCTTGGAGCTTTATGCTCACAACATCAAGTTTAGCTTGCATAACATAGCAATATGTGTCATACATAATGATTAAACCAACTTGCATAGCATAATGATTAACCAAACTTGCATATCATAATAATCAACCAAACTCGCATATCATAATGATCAACCAAACTTGCATATCATAATGATCAACCCCAAACTTGCATCATTCATTTAACTTTAGAGTTCAATAAAAAGAAAGTAGAAAAGGGCTTACTACGCTATGAAGACACAAATGAATATTTATTATAAAGATTGAGACGAAGCCCTTATGCAAGCACCAAAATATGAAAGCCCCAATTGAAAAACCCTTACGGCAAATCAATAAAAATCCTTGCTTTGAAATAGAAATGTTGCAACTTGACTTGAATGCAAACTAAGAACACTCATACAAGTTTGAAAGCACTTGTATGAACTCACAATCTCTCATAGAAATAGGCTTAGGAATTTTAGCATGAGAGTGGAGACCATGAGAGGAACAAATTTGACATAGTTTAGTTGTAGGATTGAATAATGGTGATTTAGGCTAGGTTTAGGGGTCTTTTTATAGAGGATTAGGATAGTATTAGCCATAGGATTAACCCTAGATTCAATCCAAGCCATCAAACCATGTCTTGGGGAAGAAGTCAAGTGTAGGAACCATCTAGGGCCTTTAGATTAAAGCTGAACCATGAGAACCATTCAAATGCAAAATCTGCATTTGAACGAATCGGCCCACGGGTTGACAGCCAAACACCCTGGATTAACCCCTAGTCGACCCAGCGAGCTCGGGTCGACCTCAAAAATCGGCCGGTTCGGTTATTCCCCTCTCCCAATTCGCTGTTTTGAACATTTTTGCATATTTATTTATTTATTTTTCAATTATATATATATATATATCAATATATATATATATATTTCTCTGCGCAACCCATTTCACTTAATTAAGTATACTTTAATTTGTGAATTTTTATGTTCAAATTACGGGGTGTTACATTCTCCCCTCCTTAAAGGATTTCGTCCCCGAAATCTCCAAGTTAGGAAGAACGTATCCTACTATCCATCATCCATCTACTCAAAACATCATCCACGTGCTGTCATTGTCCTTAAAGGATTCTAAATGTTGTATGATCATATGCAAAGGTGTGTGTATATGTACTTATCTAATGCAAAAATCAGGCGGTTACTGATACAGTAAACCTCCTTAATGCATAATATGTTAGTGAAATGAGTCCATATGTATGCAAATTCCTAACATAATTTATAATCTCTACATGAGTGCACATAATATTCATCCATTTGCAACATCCACGTGATAGCTCAACAAGTTTCATCCATGAATAAGTATAAGCACTCATGCATATGCAACATGAAAGTGTGTGAGCCGATCTTAGTGCCTAATGTGTATCATGCATCCACGAGTATCCACGTGCAAACACTTGCAACCGCTTGCAACCATCAAGCATAACATGTTTCAAATACATGTTTCAACCAAGGGTTTCTACCTAAGGTTCTCATGACAAGATCTACGAAACAAGATAAACTAGATAAACGCGGATAAAAAGAAAGATATGCTAATTAGGAAAAGAGATCGAGAATGTACCCTCAAAAAGAAATGGATAAAGCCCACGCATCTTCTCCTCGGTTTCCCAAGTTGCATCTTCATCGGCTTCACCCCACTGAACTTTCACCAACTTGACCTCTCGATTCCTTAGCTTCTTGATCTCTGTTCCCAAGATACGAATCAGATCTCTTCTCAAGGTTGCTTCTTTCTCTACCTCTATGTCTTCAAGAATGCTTGGTTCAACCACCTCAGCGGACTCATGTAGGCACTTTCAGAGATGCGAGACATGAAAGACATTATGCACTCCGGCTAGCTTCTCGGGCAATCCCACCTTATAGGCCATCTTTCCAATTCTCTCTATGATAGGGAAGGGTCCTACGAACCTTGGTGCCAGCTTCCCCGCTGCTCCAAAACGGACCACATTTCGCAAAGGAGAAACCTTCACGAAAACCATGTCTCCCACTTCGAATTCCAAATCTGCCCTTCGCTTGTCAGCATAGGATTTCTGTCTATCTTGGGCCGCTTTTATCCTTCTTCTTACTAATTCAACTTTCTCGGATGTGTCTCGTATCATATCGGGCCCAAGTATAAGTCTATCTGTTGTCTCCTACCAACAAGATGGTGACCTACACGACCTCCCATATAAAGCTTCAAATGGTGCCATCCCTATGCTGGCTTGATAGCTATTATTATAAGCAAATTCTACAAGAGGAAGGTGGTCTTCCCAAATACCACCGAAGTCGAGAACACAAAGCCTCAAGAGATCTTCTAGCACTCTATTCACCCTTTCGGTTTGGCCATCTGTCTGGGGGTGATAGGCTGTACTCAAATTCAATCGTGTACCCATCACTTCTTGCAAACTGTTCCAGAACTGGCTAGTGAAAATCGGGTCACGATCGCTAACTATGTTAGAAGGAACTCCATGCAACCGCACTATTTCTCGGAGATAAATAGACGCCAGCCCTGATGCGGTCCTCTTGCTCTTTATTGGGATGAAGTGAGCACTCTTCGTAAGTCTGTCAACTATGACCCATATGCTTGTGTTCCCTCTCCTTGACCTAGGCAATCCATCCACAAAATCCATAGAAATACTCTCCCACTTCCATTGTGGGACCTCCAATGGATGTAATAGCCCACCTGGTTTCTTTGACTCGGCCTTCACTTGTTGGCACACCATGCACCTTGAAACATACTCTGCCACATGTTTCTTCATTCCATCCTAAAAGAAACTGCTCTTCATATCTCTATACATCTTATATCCTCCCAGATGTATAGTCATCTTCGAGTGATGCGCTTCTTCAAGAACTCTATGGACCAAATCTCCCACCCGAGGAACACATAATCTCCCATCACGCCTTAGCCATCCTTTATCATCAATAGTATATCTGGCAAGGTGACTAGACGTCTCACCCCGAATCAACTTGTCCATAACTTCGACTATCTGTGGATCTTCCCTCTGCGAAGCCCCAACTTGATCAAGAAGTGTGGGTCTAAGCTCAAGGGATGCTAATGAACCCGTCATCAACTCAACAGCCGTCGTGAAATCAAAGGTTGCCAAGAATTCCAAGTTCTTCATCTCAATGAACAAGGGGCTTAAAGTCAATCTCCTTCTGCTTAGTGCATCCGCCACAACATTACCCTTGCCAGGGGTATAAGCTATCTCGAAGTCATAAGATGCCAAAAATTCCATCCACCTTTGCTGCCTTAGATTCAGATCTTTTTGCGAGAAGAGGTATTTGAGTGACTTGTGATCAATATACAACTCAAACCTTTCGCCTAGAAGATAGTGGCGCCAGGATTTGAGTGCAAAGACGATCGCCGTTAACTCCAAATCATGAGTGGGATAGTTCTTCTCATGAACTTTAAGTTGCCTACCCCCATAACATATCACTTTTCCCTCTTGCATCAGAACAACTCCTAACCCCGTGCCACATGCATCTGTGTACACGGTAAACATCTTACCACTATCGGGAAATGCCAAAACTGGAGATGAGGTAAGGGCTCTTTTGAGCTTTTGAAAAGCAAGCTCACACTCCAAGTCCCATGCAAAGACTAAGTTCTTCTTCATCAACTTAGTGAGAGGGGCCGAAATCTTAGCGAAGTCTCTGATGAACTTCCTCGTCCTTTGAGAAGATCAGAATATCATCCACGAAGACAACAACAAACTTGTTGAGGAACTCCCTGAACACCCTACTCGTCAAGTCTACGAAGTAGGCGGGTGCATTAGTCAATCCGAATGGCATGACAAGCCATTCAAAGAATCCATCCGGAGTCCTAAACGCAGTTTTATCAATGTTATCCTCAGCTACTCTAAGCTGATGGAATCCGGTGGCTAGATCGAGCTGAGAGAAAACAGAAGCACCTACAAGCTGGTCAAAGAGATCATCAATCCTCGGTAACGGGTGCCTATTCTTCTTTGTCAGCTTGTTCAACTCTCGATAATCAACACATAGACGAAGCGAACCATCCGCCTTAGTAGCGAATACCACCGGAGCACCCCATTCAGAAATGCTTCGTCTAATAAAACCCTTCTCAAGCAGCTCCTTGATTTGCTTACCGAGCTCCCTTCTCTCACGAGGGGCCATGTGCCTAACGGGCAATGATACTGGCTTGGCATTATCGACTAGATAAATGCGGAAATCTATCTCTCGTTTAGGGGGTAACCCCTTAACTTCTTCAAAGACATCAGGATAGTCTCGGACCACCCTTACAGATTGCAGATCATCGATGGATGAGTCGAGAGATTCAAGATAGCATAACATGACGGGACCTCTAGGGTTACAAGAAATTTCTAGGGTATTACCGAGGCGGGTCATGAGCCTCACCACCCTATGTTCACAATCGAGAATGGCTCCATAACTGGACAACCAATCCATGCCCAAGATTAATCCATATCCCGTGAATCCGAGAACATAAGCATTACACGCAAATTCTACAGTCAAGATAGAAATCTTCAAATCCACACAAATCATAGATAGATGGGTGGAACCCCCAATTGGATTTGAAACACAAACGGGATCCTCAACTAAGCTAGTACTTAGGTGCAAACTTTCAACAATGTCAGAAGAAATAAAACTATGCGATGCGCCAGAATCAAATAAGGTGCGAACAGAATAATCAGAAATATAAACAAGACTTTCTACAGAAATGCTACCTCGATCCTAAACTGGAGCGGCGTTGAGAGCATGCACTTGCCCTCCAGAAGGTCCTGCACGCTGATTCTGCCCTTGCTTCTTGGGGCAATCCTTGCTAAAATGCCCGGTCTCTCCACAATGAAAACATTCGCCCGACTTCCTCTTCCTTTTCTTACAGTCTTTAGCTATGTGCCCTACATTCCCACAGTAGTGGCATTTTCTTGGGTCCTTTGCCTTGGCCTTGTTGCCCTTGTTGTTCTTGTTGTTTTTGTTGTTCTGATTGCTCTGATTTCCTCCCCACTTGGAGTCTGTCTTCTTGGCTTGGGTCTCATTAGCCTTCACTTCCTTCTTGCCATTCTTATCGTCTCCTTGAAGCAATGCCATGTCTACTAGACCTTCGAAAGTGGCCCCCATAGGTATATGAGATAGGGCTAAACCTTGTAGTGGCTCATTCAACCCTCGTGCAAAGCGCAAAGCCTTCTTCTGGGGAGTATTAATCATGTCCAAACCAAATCGGGCGAGCTTGTTAAACTCATTCACGTACTCCCTCACTGTCATGTCTCCTTGCTTCAAAGATATAAACTTCTCCAATTGCAAATTCGCCTCAGCTGATGATAGAAACTTAAGCCCAAATCTTGTCCTAAAGTCGGCCCAAGTCTCTATAGGCCTCGTAGCATTGGTGACCTCCCACCAATAAGCAGCTTCTTCTTTCAATAACCATGCTGCCAATAGAACCCTTCTATGATCTTGCACATCAAAGATGGCGAAGAGATCTTCAGTTTCTTTCAACCAATTTCTTGCCTCCACAAAAGTCTTCGTCCCAATAAAGTTCTTGCCACCCATCGCCTTAAAGTCTTTGCAAATCTTAGCGAAATCTGCTTGCGGATTCTGAGGAGGAGGAGGAACCTCAGTTATATTGGGGGTATTTGCTGGGCCCACATCGTTGGCCCTAGCTTCCAAGTATCTCCGGAACCATCCAGGAATGGTCACTCCCTCGGGAAGGTTAAGATCGGCCATACTGAAAAAGGAAAAAGATAGATTCAGAACGAAAAAACGAAGGATAGTGCTATGGCTTTTGGGGAATAGCCTTTTTAAAATAACTAGACTTTTCTTGGAAAATACTTAATTGGTTTTGAAAATAGTTTTTCAAAAGGTAAGTTTCAAAAACACTTTTGCTCAAATCTTGTAAACCTTATGCTCTGATACCAAATGTAACACCCCACCTCCGCCAATGCCACTCTTGCAAGGACATTAGCTTTAGAGGGGCATTAAACAAGGTAAACATGCATGCAGATATCACAAGACAGAACATATAAGTAAAACAGAGTAGTAAAGCAGCGGATAAAACTTAGCATTTCAAAACCATAGTCATGTTACAACAAAGTACTTGGTCATTATTTTCCAACAACAAAGTCTAGATAAAAGCATAAACTGAAAAACTGAAATACATAAAGTACTATCCCCAAAATGAAGTGATAAACCATAGCTAGCTCAATGTCCAAAACCGTACATGAGCAAATCCAGTAAGCAAGCTGTAAAGATCCAAGCTAATCTCCAATGTTCCCACCCTGAGAACCTGAGGGGGGGGGGGACGGAAGAAAAGAGGCGAAAGAAAACAGGTCAGTCAAAAAGACTGGTAAGCCCTACTACTATCTTTCTATGAACTAGTAAAGTTAACTGGCATGAGAAGCTGAGATGAACATAAGGATAACAACATACTGGCATGATGATTAACTAACAAAATAGATAAAGGTGTCATCGCATAATTAAGGTTAAGTTTTGCACCACGGGTGTACTAGCATTCTAACATGTCAAGTAAAAACAAGAATTGATCCCTTGGCCCAGGCTTGGCCCATCATCATGAGGTGACCTAAATTAAGGTCCAACTACACGGTCTAGTCGATCGGCTCCCTATAAGCCTAACTCGTCAAGTGTCGGTGTCATACGGCCCAAACATGCAATGTAGTCAAACTGCGCTAGGTACACCCTAGGGTGTATCAAGTCCTAGGGTGTCAACCTCAGACACGAATCAAGTATGCGCAGTCAAGATCTACTGGTACCCGTGCCTGATTCTCCAACTCCGGATTATGTGCACAACCATAGTCCGCCTGGACCTACACCGGCGTACCTACTCAGCCGTCGTTTTGGTCGCTTACATGTCAGCCCAGTAATCGTGCCCCACCCTAGCCTAGTCCTAGGGTCTTATGATACTATCAAGAGGGTTACTGCTGAAAAGGACCACGCAACTAGGGTTTCCTTAACGGGTTAAATGTGGTTAACCCGATCCAAACGTGGATTAAATTGGTTAAGTATACCCAAGGTTCGTGACTTAACCCCGATTAACCCATCCAGCCCAAATTGATTAAGTATTAAGTGGACCATGACTTAACCCTAATCAGGAGGCATTAATTAACTTAATGTGCTTTAACCTCTCACATTAGACTTTGTTGTGGTTACTAGTTAAGTCGGGCGGGTCCGGGTAGCTTTACACCACAACTTGGTCTAACCTCGGGTTCGAGCACAACATGACCAACTTCTCACATTAGGTCCTATTATTTGTAGCCACTAGTTAAGCCGGGCGGGTCCGGGTAGATTTATGCTACAAACTCAACCCAACCTCGAGTTGGCCACACTCATATTTTCTAAGTGTCATGTCCATTATGTTTCCAAAACATAATTACAAGTTAACATATCACGTTATGTTATAAAAATCATGTTCATGTCATAATTTTACCCAACCCCAACGTAATCCCATCGTTTACATAATCGCAACAACGCATAAAGGGTAAAATAGGGAACTTGGCATAATCATGACAAAAAGGTGTTAAAGCCACAAGTTTATCATGGTGGCATATGAGATGTACATATGTTCATATACTTGCATATTGCATTGTTAGGCTTCAAAAGCATGCATAAAACCAAACTTAGCATATGAGTGATACATGGTGACAAATGACATGTAGAAGTTGCTAGAAGTTCGCATTTAGCCTCACATGCAAGTTATCATAAGGGATATGATAACTTTCATGTTGCCAAAATGCAACCTTTGATATAAAGCTTGGAGCTTTATGCTCACAACATCAAGTTTAGCTTGCATAACATAGCAATATGTGTCATACATAATGATTAAACCAACTTGCATAGTATAATGATTAACCAAACTTGCATATCATAATAATCAACCAAACTCGCATATCATAATGATCAACCAAACTTGCATATCATAATGATCAACCCCAAACTTGCATCATTCATTTAACTTTAGAGTTCAATAAAAAGAAAGTAGTAAAGGGCTTACTACACTATGAAGACACAAATGAATATTTATTATAAAGATTGAGACGAAGCCCTTATGCAAGCACCAAAATATGAAAGCCCCAATTGAAAAACCCTTACGCCAAATCAATAAAAATCCTTGCTTTGAAATAGAAATGTTGCAACTTGACTTGAATGCAAACTAAGAACACTCATACAAGTTTGAAAGCACTTGTATGAACTCACAATCTCTCATAGAAATAGGCTTAGGAATTTTAGCATGAGAGTGGAAACCATGAGAGGAACAAATTTGACATAGTTTAGTTGTAGGATTGAATAATGGTGATTTAGGCTAGGTTTAGGGGTCTTTTTATAGAGGATTAGGATAGTATTAGCCATAGGATTAACCCTAGATTCAATCCAAGCCATCAAACCATGTCTTGGGGAAGAAGTCAAGTGTAGGAACCATTTAGGGCCTTTAGATTAAAGCTGAACCATGAGAACCATTCAAATGCAAAATCTGCATTTGAACGAATCGGCCCACGGGTTGACAGCCAAACACCCTGGATTAACCCCTAGTCAACCCAGCAAGCTCGGGTCGACCTCAAAAATCGGCCGGTTCGGTTATTCCCCTCTCCTAATTCGCTGTTTTGAACATTTTTGCATATTTATTTATTTAATTTTCAATTATATATATATATCAATATATATATATATATATATTTCTCTGCGCAACCCATTTCACTTAATTAAGTATACTTTAATTTGTGAATTTTTATGTTCAAATTACGGGGTGTTACAGATAGCAACCATCAGCTCGGGTTGAACACGAGCCAACCAGCAGGCATGCAGCATGCGGCTCCGATTCAGAACATCATGGATGGAAACATGGTCAATAGAACAAATAACTGCAACATCCTAGATGAGAATGCAAGAATTTTAACAAACTCAGGTCATGCACGACTAGCATTAGCCCTAACCTGAATGGATACTCGAGCGATATTTCACACTCGGCTCCAAGCAAGAACATGACAATTCGAAGATCAAGAACCCGGTCGGGTTGAATAAATCGAACTATGACCCGGGGGAATATCGAAGCAGAAACAAGAACTCAGCAAAGACCCTCTTTGTAATCTCAGATTCAATGCTGGGGGCACCAGCCATTATATTGACAATATGCAGCAATTCTTTGATGGCAACCTACTTGCCAGTTTGATTCGGTGCCTCTCGATAGGCGACACTTCTCAAGATGATATGGATAATGACAATCACAGCCCTTACACATAGGACACCAGGACCCCCTGTTATTCCCCCAAATTTTAAATTTTCTCTGTAACGAGATTTTCTCAGAAGCTTTGATGAATTCAACCCTGAGGTGGACATACTTCCATGACAAGAAGGTGTTAACGTCGAGAAGAAGGACCAAGATGCTTTTCCGACTAAAGAATGGAGCACCTTTCAATTCCTAAAATGATAAGGACAAAGGAAAAGCACTAGAAAACAATGACAAGAATGTGCAATTCCAAAGAGAATCTATACCACTAATCGACCTCATGATCTTGTTTGTCAAGTTCAATTGAACCGAGCATGAGAAAGAGACTCAACAAGACTGTGACGACCATTTCAGACTATGCTGAAGCATAAATGGAGGGGCCCAACTGACTTCATAACAGCATTTATCCACTCGAATTTAGTAAGCTTACTTAACTCCATAACTAATCCAATGGGAGTAACCGAATTTGCTGACGTTCGATGAGGCAATCCTCACTATCCGACCAAAGAGTAGAGACGATATCAAAGAAAATATAATTCGAACATTTGTGTATACAACACAAACTTTTGCTGATTTGAGAGAAAGCACTAAATGTCTTGGGTTGACTAAGATTGTTGAATCTATAACTTTTACCTGATGCAATGACCGGAAGTATAAGACCCTGAAGATTGGATACCCGATTGACTTAATTTAACCCCCATCGATGTTGGGGGCGTAAAACCTGAGTTCGCTTATCTTACGATGGAACTAAGGGCACGATCGTCGATGCGCGGGCTGACCATGAAGACGACCCTGGCTAGGAGCAAGATTCAAGACATGTACAATACGCCTCTGTAGTATGACCCGACTCATCTTTTCCGACCAAGAGAGCTAGCTTGCGGATCAAATGTGAACTTAAAGGCTCTTACTACACCAGATGGAAGGTGTGACGAACTTATCCACTGCCTTACGACAGTGATGATCATACGAACATTAGTTAACATGATTTCAATTGCATCTCTTACTGATGTGCATGTGATTATTGAATTACGAAACGATCCAGAGAGATTGTGGATTCCTTAAAATACGGCCCGATACAACCGTGGATTCTTTATTTTTTTGGCATGATCCAGAGTGATTGTGGCTTTCGAGATCCTTATTGTTACGATTTGATGCTATCGCGGAGCCCTATATTAATATCCCGGTGCCGATATAGTTTAAAGCCGAGTATAGATGACAGATTCACATGTTGATTCTGATGTGCTTTATCCCAGCATTTCAGATAACAGCTCGGAGCCTGAAGATCCTTGAAATACCCCATTATTTGGGTGGCTACTTCATACATAGACTCACATGTAAGAGAAAGTACAACCCAACCATGTGCTCGACTTACACGGAATGATGACATTGTTTGGTAATGAGCTTTGCGTGTAGAATCACGCTCGGGAGCCGACGATTTATCATGACTTCTGACGGATGAATTAGATCTTTTGATTCGACAAGGTTTATACAATTTCTTGATCGTCTCGAATACTCCTCCCATAGAACTTGGCCTGACCAGCTCCAAGGAAAGCAATGCAACAATTGGATAAAGCCTTCTTAAGGATAAATGACGTTCCAGAGAGATTTAGCTCAACACATTCAAAGCACATCTCATCTGCGATAAGATGTACTTTAGGGGGCAAAATGTTAGCCTGATTTGTGACCAGGCTACCCAAAGAAAAAAATCATGTTGACATACTTCTGGGTAAATGCTGTCACATATGGAATCTCCGGATAACATCACTCTCCGACATTGGAAGCATCGTCAGAAGACACAGGGCAGTTTGGTCAAAATCACAACATCAGTATAAACTGGCTCGAAACCCCTATCAAACGACATCATTTGGATATATTCACATCAAATACTTGTAGCCCTTTGAATTAGCTTAAAGTAGAGCTTTCCTTTGGTCCAATCGGCCTTACGGTTTGAAAGTTACGTCTGTTTCTATGAACGCATGCAGAAATATGGAAAAACCTACATTTTGGCATTTTTGAAGATCGGATCGTGACCACCCCCGGGGTCGGATCGTGACCACCCCCCGGGGTCAGATTGTGACCACCCCTTGAGATCGGATCGTGGCTACCTCCGGGTCGGATCGTGACCACCCCATGAGATCGGATCGTGGCTACCCGCAGGTCGGATCGTGACCATACATGCTGACCAATCCGGATCGTGACCATACATGCTGACCAATCTGGTTCGCGAACCGTGACCATGAGCCGTGACTAGGACCCGGTCCTACACATGCAGATTTTGAACTATTCTCAAGGCTATGACCGCTCCTACTTTCCCGGATCAGGTGCCACGTGTCCTGCCACGACCCCATCACCATATGAGCTCTCCTGCAGCTATAAATACACCACCGGAGGGCATTTTCAGGGGATTTTTGGCATCTCAACATCCATGGCTGCCATGGCTAACACTTCCCCATGAATAACCACCATCTTCCTTAATAAAATCAATGAATTCAGAGAGAATTATTCATTGAATTCGAATGATTGATAGACAATCTTTATTGTAATTGTAATCTGTGAATGAAATGAGAAAATATGAAGTGGACGTAGGCTCGTTAACGTCGAACCACTATAAAAATCCTGTTGTCTTGCTTTTTCTCTTATTTTTCAGTTATTTCTTCATGTCCTATGCTCTAAATACGACAATTTGGGTGTTAGGACCATTTTTTGGTCTAACACTACTCATGCTCAAAACAATTGAATTTGATGTCATTTGATGCCCGCAACCTATGCCAACAGCAAATTCATTCACATTGCGTTCACATTAGCTCATTTGCAAGGCCTCATGTAACAACTCGTATTTCGATAACATGTTAAAACGAGAATCAAGGCAGAATTTAATTTTAAATTCTGAATCAAGTAAAACGGGCTATGCCATTGCATTCGTCTCGGAAAAATACGCGAAATAGAGTCCGAAATTTTGTAAATCGGAGTCCGTATGACCCGGTTAAGGCCCAAAGAAGTTTTCGGGAAATTTGAATTTCGAAACATGCAGAGATGGGGCCAGGCGGAAAAATTCCCGCCCAGACAAGTCGACTTGGCTGTCGACAGGGCTGTCGACTTGCAAGTCGACAGGCATGTTGACAGGCAAGTCGACAGGGCTGTCGACTTGCCCTGTCGGCTGATTCTGGCCTGGTGCACCTATTTTCTATCTTGGCTAGGTTTTTGGGCCTGGTTTGAAATCTGACGGTTCAGGTTGGTCCTAGGGTTAATCTAAGGGTCCTAACTAGCCTAATCTTTTATAAATAAGCCCCTAACCCCCCCTAAACCCTCATTATTCACTCATGTAACTAAACTATGGCCAAATTTCTACTCTCATGGCCTCCACTCAACTATCCTAGCCTCCACTCCATTTCTATGAGAGGTTTCATGAACATGAGAGTATTAGAGAGTCCCTATGTTAGTATGAGAGCTTCTCAAGTTGATTTCAAGACAAAAGCTTTGATCTTTGTTCATAAAGATGGTGTTTTTAGTGATTTGGAGCATCCATCTTTGGGTTTTTGGGTGATGGCATGCATAGGCTTCATCACAAGCTTTAGTTTAATCGATTTAGGCCTTCATAGCAATGTAAGCCCTTCCCTACTCTTAGATATTAACTATGAAGTTAAATGTTCATGTTTGGGTTTGATCATTGAGAATGATATATGCTACTATGTCATGCAAGTTTATGAAGTCATTATCTTGATCTTATGAGCTAAAAGCTACAACCTTTATGTTGAAATGTTGCATTATGCAACATGAGAATCTTCATAATCATTATGTCAACTTGCATATGAAGTCATAACCCTTATATGATGATATATGCGAGTTTCTAGTCATCATTCCATGTCTTTTGTCACCATGATTCGCTTATGTGCCAAGTTTGGGTTTATGCATGTTTTGAGGCTTAAGAATGTAACATGCAAGCTAATGAACACATTTGTGCCCCATTTGCCACCATGATTAACTTGTGGCTTAATATCCATTTTTGTCATGCCTTTGTCAAGTCTCTTCTTTTGGTCCATTACGTTGTTGCGAACATATATGCGAGTTTAAAAGCGTTGGGGTCACATTATGAGGAAAACATAATGACATGAACATGATTTGGGTAAATGGGTATAAACATGACAACATGTAACGTTAAATATGACATGTGTTTATACTTGAAAACATGACTTGAAATATAACATGGAAGTTGACATGTAAGTATGCATAAAAACATAAGCTTGGGAATTTACCTATTAAGTTAGGTCTACCCATTGGGAATTTACCTATTAAGTTAGGTCTACCCAATTGCTTGAAAACTTGACTATGAACATGACACTAAACATGAAAGTGGCCAACTCGAGGTTGGGTTGAGTTTGCAACGTAAAACTACCCGGAACCGACCGGCCTAACTAGTAGTTGCAAACAATAGGACCCAATGTGAGAAGTTGGTCATGTGTGCTCGAACCCGAGGTTAGACCAAGTTGTGGTGTAAAGCTACCCGGAACCGACCGACTTAACTAGTAACCACAACAAAGTCTAATGTGAGAGGTGAAGGTGCATTAAGTAATTAATGCCACATAATAGGGGTAAGACAATTTGATTAATGACTCTTAACCAAATATGACATGGACAAGTGGGTTAAGTAATTTGATTAGGCTAATGATACTTTACAAAACATGACAAGGTTGGGTAGGTTAAGTAACTTGATTCGCCTAATGACACTTAACCATTTTTTATACGACTAGTGGACGGGGTTAAGTTAATCAACACTTAATCAATCCAACACGATAACTTGGTAAGGTTAAGTGGGATCGGGTTTGATTTCTTAATGACGCTTAACCATACAAGATGATTAGGGGATGGGGTTAAGTAATTTACACTTAACTAATCTGACACGGTAATTAGATGGGGTTAAGTAATCCACACATAACTAATCTGAACACGGTAATTCGATGGGGTTAAGTTAAACACTTAACCAATTTAAACCCGGTAATTCAATGAGGTTAAGTAACCAATACTTAACCAACTTAACGTGATAATTTAATGGGGTTAAGCAACTTATACTTAACCAATTATACATGGAGATTTGATGGGGTTAAGTAACTTACACTTAACCAATCTAATACGCGGACCTGATAAGGTTAAGTCACAAGACCTTTTTAGAATATACTTAACCATTGTAGTACAATTAGAGGATGGGGTTAAGCCAACCTATACTTAACCAATCCGACTCGATAATTTGATGGGATTAAGATAATCTATGCTTAATCGATCTAGCAAGATAATCCGATAGGATTAAGGTAAGCTAGTACTTGACCAATTTGACTTGATAGGGTTAAGTCATGAGCCTCTGGGTACACTTAACCAACTTGTGGGACTAAGTCTTGAACTTAAATACTTAGCCAATCTTTGACGTGATTCGTGGGCGGGTTAAGTCATGGACTTGAATGATAACACTTAACCCAATAGACAAACCCTAGTTAGAGAAACTAGGTAGAAAATCGTGGTTAATCAAGGATAACGGGAAAGGAAGCTAAGTGGTAAACCTTAGTTAAGGGTAACTAAGTAATAATTCTTAGCTAAGGACATAGGACTAATTCACAAAGCGATGAGTAACCTGATACGGTGGGTCATCGCTTAGTATACGAGGAGGAGCAAGTTATCTGACTTGGATAAAAGCTCCAGCGCACTGGGTGCCGAAGCGGAAGCTTCGGGGGACGTGAGGATACTCTTGGTATCCCTCTGTGAGGTTGCAGATGATCCTCCTGGGCTCACAAGAGGTTAAGGTCTGCGGTAGAAGAGCCAAGAGTATGCCTTGGTTGCTATGCGAGCGACCTAAAAACTGGGATGGATTAGCGTGGAGTCGACGATTCTTGTTTTTGCCCTGGATAGCGCATCGCCGACTACCTACCATCTTTAGTCAATCGTGTACGTGCGGAAAGGCAGGGAACCCCCAACAGACCATGTGCTTGCTATCGAGTCATGGGTGAGGTTGGCCCGTAGGAAAGTGGGCTATAGTGGGGTCGTGGAGTGGTTCTTATACATGATTTTTCTTGGATTGCCTTTCAGTAGTTGAGGGAGGGGTCACGTGGGACCATAGCCACGGGTACAAAAACAGACCTTGATATCTGCATCGGCAGACGATTTAAAGCTCCCGACCGAGTTCCGTATTTCTTGATTTGCCCTGGCACGGAACTCGGATGGCACATTGGGGAACATGTGCATCTAGACATGGAAAACGATTCACGATACATACGTGGGATCAAGGGCGCGGTTGACGGGTGGCGTAATCCCTAGTGGTCCTAGGTGGCCAAAACCCAAACCGAGACACGGAAACGTTCATTAGGTAGCATAATCCCTAGCGGTCCTAGGTGGCATAAATCCTAAGTGGACGCACGATAGTTCATGGTATGGAAACACAACTAGATCAAGGGTTGCAGTCCAACACAACTTCAAGGATAAACCGTTTACATGGAAAAGCTCGTACAGCCTACGGCAAAGAACTGAACTTATACATGGAAAGAAACATATGAGTTGAGTAACCTATATATGCGGCATATTAGGTTGACAAGGACCATTACACGACTTTTGAGTAAGGGTCATTCACGGATAACACGTAATACAGTTGGGATACTAGTACGGTAGTTGCAGAGCGGATATACAGGATAGATGCCATGGGACGTTATACGCGATAGATATCTTGGGATATTATACTTGATAGAAACCTAACAATGTGATACCTTGTTTTATCTTGACATCGTAGTTTATCACGACACCCTAGTTTATCTGAGTTCAGTAGTTCGTCCTGTTATCTTGATTTAGCCTATCTATCTTGTTTTCAAGCTTATGTTCATCTCAGTTTCTCATGTCAGTTAACTTTACTAGTTTTTATACTAATAGTAGATAGGGCTTACTCAGTCTTTTTGACTGACCCGTTTTGTTTCGCCTCTTTTCTTCCGTTTCCCCCCAGGTTACAGGGAGGAGATACTGTTGTTTAGTTCGGACTTCTTCTGCTTGAAGGTCATCATGGATGGCTTGGACTTTTCCTGGCTATGGCTACTTTACTATTTTTATTTGGGGAATAATTTATGAAAAAGTCTTTATGCTTCTTTACTATTGCAAGACAGGTTTTGATGTACTCTGATGTAAAAGGCTTTAGACCTTATGTATTCATGTTTATGAAAGTTCGATTTTACTTCCGCTATTTTATATGTTCTGTCTTGTGATATTTCTGTGCATGTTTACCAACAATGCCCCTCTAAAGCTAGTGCATTCCTTTGTGAGTGACACTAGCGGAGGCGGGGTGTTACATTTGGTATCAGAGCAGAAGGTTACCAGACTGGGAAAAAGTTTTTAAAGACCTTCTGGAAACTATTTGAAAAACCGTTTATAAAGAAGCATTTTTCAAGAAAAGTTTGTTTTAAAAAGGCTATTCCCAAAAAGCCATTAGCACCATTCTTTGATTCCTTGATTGAATCTCATTTCCTTTCTTTCCTCCATCCGTGGTCACAGTAGTTCTCACTGTGACTAATCTTCGTCTAGCCACGTAGGTGTTTCCTGTACGATGGAGGTGGTTCTCGAGAGACCCATTGCCGTGTTACAAGAAAGGATAATAAAGAGCAAGGGTAAAGGATACGAGTTTAAGGATGAGCAACTTGTTGGTATGGCTCAACCCAGAATGAGAGGGAAAGATGAACAATGAAACCCATGACGAGGGAGTACCTTTGGCATGGTGAAACGGGGCGGATAGTTAAGTATCATGGGACAAGGCAAGATCATCGGGAGGGCAGTAGTATGCTCCCATTTCTAGAGTACCTCGGAAGGAGGGTAACGGTCTTGTTAAAGGTTTAGCTTTTCTTCTCTATCATCCCTTTAGGACTTTGGTTTGATCATCGTATCATTTAAGTCTGCTTCGATAGTTGAGTCTCTGCACCTTAAGTACTAGCGTAATAGAGAAGCCCATTTTTTCCTGTGGAGAATCGGTCCATTTATTCATGACTTGTTTTGGATTTGAGAATGACATGCCTCGGTTATGGATGGATTCTAGGGATGAAGTGGTTATCCAGTAAGGGGCGCCACTCTCGGTTTTGATAGGAGGATAGTTAGACTCTTGACTAGCCTTGGTAATACCCTCGAAGTCTCGTGGAACCTTTTGGGTTCGGTCATGATTAGTTACCTAGAATCCCTGGATGCCTTTATTGGAAATTTGAAACCCGATCGAGTGGCGTTCGCCGATGAGACGGATGGTCTATTTAACTTATGCATGGGTTATAGAAGTCACCCTAGTAAGTGCGCTTGATAACCTGGTTGGCATCTGTTTACTTTCAAGAGAAAGTTTTTCTACGTGGAATACCTTATGGTACGAGATCCAAGGTTCACTAGTGAATTTTGGAAAGCTTGCATGAGATCGTGAGTACGCAGTCATGTTTGTGTCAAGTATTCTAGAAAGAGGATAAGTGCAAGTGGAACGAGAGGCGACGAAGAATTGAGTTCCAGCTCATGTTATGGAAACAGGAAATGAGAAGCTATGAAATCACGAAGTTAAAGGACGGTCAAGGCACAAACGGAATTAAGCCCAAGGAAATACGACTTCTTTTTTTCGAAAGTATATCCTTGATCCCTGTTTTCTGTAGAGCTTGCTTGTAGGCTACCTTTTGTGAATATCCTCTCGGTCCTATATTCTATTACAAACCCCGTAAGGAGTTTGTCTCGTTTATCTTCTCGACCCTGTTTCAGGGAATCCTAGGTAGAACCCTATGGATGTAAACATGTATTTGAAACATGTTATGATTGATATGGTTGCAAGTGGTTGTAAGTGGTTGCTCGTGGATGCGCGAATACACATTAGATGCTAGCTCGACTCGGTCACATTTCATATTGCGTATGCGCGAGTATTTATACCTATTTATGGATGAAATTGAATGTGTTATCATGCGGTTGTTGCATATGAATGAATGATTGTGCACGCATATAGTACTTATATGACTAGGACTATTTGCATACATGTTGGATTCATGGCACTATACATATTTTTGCATTAGAAAGATTATTCAGGCCTGATCATTAGCATTTGCTAAGGAACATGTACACACACGTTTTGCATATATTCATATAGCATTAGAAATCATCTAAGGACAATGATTGCTTGTGGATGATGTTTTGAGTAGATGGATGATGGATGGTAGGATATGTTCTTCCTAACTTGGAGATTTCGGGGACGAAATTCTAAAAGGTGGGGAGAATGTAACAGCTCGTATTTCGATAACATGTTAAAACGAGAATCAAGGCAGAATTTAATTTTAAATTCTGAATCAAGTAAAACGGGCTATGCCATTGCGTTCGTCTCGGAAAAATACGCGAAATAGAGTCCGAAATTTTGTAAATCGTAGTCCGTATGACCCGGTTAAGGCCCAAAGAAGTTTTCGGGAAATTTGAATTTCGAAACATGCAGAGATGGGGCCAGGCGGGAAAATTCCCGCCCAGACAAGTCGACTTGGCTGTCGACTTGCAAGTCGACAGGGCTGTCGACTTGCAAGTCGACAGGCATGTCGACAGGCAAGTCGACAGGGCTGTCGACTTGCCCTGTCGGCTGATTCTGGCCTGGTGCACCTATTTTCTATCTTGGCTAGGTTTTTGGGCCTGGTTTGAAATCTGACGATTCAGGTTGGTCCTAGGGTTAATCTAAGAGTCCTAACTAGCCTAATCTTCTATAAATAAGCCCCTAACCCCCCCCCCCCAAACCCTCATTATTCACTCATGTAACTAAACTATGGCCAAATTTCTACTCTCATGGCCTCCACTCAACTATCCTAGCCTCCACTCCATTTCTATGAGAGGTTTCATGAACATGAGAGTATTAGAGAGTCCCTATGTTAGTATGAGAGCTTCTCAAGTTGATTTCAGGACAAAAGCTTTGATCTTTGTTCATAAAGATGGTGTTTTTAGTGATTTGGAGCATCCATCTTTGGGTTTTTGGGTGATGGCATGCATAGGCTTCATCACAAGCTTTAGTTTAATCGATTTAGGCCTTCATAGCAATGTAAGCCCTTCCCTACTCTTAGATATTAACTATGAAGTTAAATGTTCATGTTTGGGTTTGATCATTGAGAATGATATATGCTACTATGTCATGCAAGTTTATGAAGTCATTATCTTGATCTTAAGAGCTAAAAGCTACAACCTTTATGTTGAAATGTTGCATTATGCAACATGAGAATCTTCATAATCATTATGTCAACTTGCATATGAAGTCATAACCCTTATATGATGATATATGCGAGTTTCTAGTCATCATTCCATGTCTTTTGTCACCATGATTCGCTTATGTGCCAAGTTTGGGTTTATGCATGTTTTGAGGCTTAAGAATGTAACATGCAAGCTAATGAACACATTTGTGCCCCATTTGCCACCATGATTAACTTGTGGCTTAATATCCATTTTTGTCATGCATTTGTCAAGTCTCTTCTTTTGGTCCATTACGTTGTTGCGAACATATATGCGAGTTTAAAAGCGTTGGGGTCACATTATGAGGAAAACATAATGACATGAACATGATTTGGGTAAATGGGTATAAACATGACAACATGTAACGTTAAATATGACATGTGTTTATACTTGAAAACATGACTTGAAATATAACATGGAAGTTGACATGTAAGTATGCATAAAAACATAAGCTTGGGAATTTACCTATTAAGTTAGGTCTACCCATTGGGAATTTACCTATTAAGTTAGGTCTACCCAATTGCTTGAAAACTTGACTATGAACATGACACTAAACATGAAAGTGGCCAACTCGAGGTTGGGTTGAGTTTGCAACGTAAAACTACCCGGAACCGACCGGCCTAACTAGTAGTTGCAAACAATGGGACCCAATGTGAGAAGTTGGTCATGTGTGCTCGAACCCGAGGTTAGACCAAGTTGTGGTGTAAAGCTACCCGGAACCGACCGGCTTAACTAGTAACCACAACAAAGTCTAATGTGAGAGGTGAAGGTGCATTAAGTAATTAATGCCACATAATAGGGGTAAGACAATTTGATTAATGACTCTTAACCAAATATGACATGGACAAGTGGGTTAAGTAATTTGATTAGGCTAATGATACTTAACAAAACATGACAAGGTTGGGTAGGTTAAGTAACTTGATTCGCCTAATGACACTTAACCATTTTTTATACGACTAGTGGACGGGGTTAAGTTAATCAACACTTAATCAATCCAACACGATAACTTGGTAAGGTTAAGTGGGATCGGGTTTGATTTCTTAATGACGCTTAACCATACAAGATGATTAGGGGATGGGGTTAAGTAATTTACACTTAACTAATCCGACACGGTAATTAGATGGGGTTAAGTAATCCACACATAACTAATCTGAACACGGTAATTCGATGGGGTTAAGTTAAACACTTAACCAATTTAAACCCGGTAATTCAATGAGGTTAAGTAACCAATACTTAACCAACTTAACGTGATAATTTAATGGGGTTAAGCAACTTATACTTAACCAATTATACATGGTGATTTGATGGGGTTAAGTAACTTACACTTAACCAATCTAATACGCGGACCTGATAAGGTTAAGTCACAAGACCTTTTTAGAATATACTTAACCATTGTAGTACGATTAGAGGATGGGGTTAAGCCAACCTATACTTAACCAATCCGACTCGATAATTTGATGGGATTAAGATAATCTATGCTTAATCGATCTAGCAAGATAATCCGATAGGATTAAGGTAAGCTAGTACTTGACCAATTTGACTTGATAGGGTTAAGTCATGAGCCTCTGGGTACACTTAACCAACTTGTGGGACTAAGTCTTGAACTTAAATACTTAGCCAATCTTTGACGTGATTCGTGGGCGGGTTAAGTCATGGACTTGAATGATAACACTTAACCCAATAGACAAACCCTAGTTAGAGAAACTAGGTAGAAAATCGTGGTTAATCAAGGATAACGGGAAAGGAAGCTAAGTGGTAAACCTTAGTTAAGGGTAACTAAGTAATAATTCTTAGCTAAGGACATAGGACTAATTCACAAAGCGATGAGTAACCTGATACGGTGGGTCATCGCTTAGTATACGAGGAGGAGCAAGTTATCTGACTTGGATAAAAGCTCCAGCGCACTGGGTGCCGAAGCGGAAGCTTCGGGGGACGTGAGGATACTCTTGGTATCCCTCTGTGAGGTTGCAGATGATCCTCCTGGGCTCACAAGAGGTTAAGGTCTGCGGTAGAAGAGCCAAGAATATGCCTTGGTTGCTATGCGAGCGACCTAAAGACTGGGATGGATTAGCGTGGAGTCGACGATTCTTGTTTTTGCCCTGGATAGCGCATCGCCGACTACCTACCATCTTTAGTCAATCGTGTACGTGCGGAAAGGCAGGGAACCCCCAACAGACCATGTGCTTGCTATCGAGTCATGGGTGAGGTTGGCCCGTAGGAAAGTGGGCTATAGTGGGGCCGTGGAGTGGTTCTTATACATGATTTTTCTTGGATTGCCTTTCTGTAGTTGAGGGAGGGGTCACGTGGGACCATAGCCACGGGTACAAAAACAGACCTTGATATCTGCATCGGTAGACGATTTAAAGCTCCCGACCGAGTTCCGTATTTCTTGATTTGCCCTGGCACGGAACTCGGATGGCACATTGGGGAACATGTGCATCTAGACATGGAAAACGATTCACGATACATACGTGGGATCAAGGGCGCGGTTGACGGGTGGCGTAATCCCTAGTGGTCCTAGGTGGCCAAAACCCAAACCGAGACACGGAAACGTTCATTAGGTAGCATAATCCCTAGCGGTCCTAGGTGGCATAAATCCTAAGTGGACGCGCGATAGTTCATGGTAAGGAAACACAACTAGATCAAGGGTTGCAGTCCAACACAACTTCAAGGATAAACCGTTTACATGGGAAAGCTCGTACAGCCTACGGCAAAGAACTGAACTTATACATGGAAAGAAACATATGAGTTGAGTAACCTATATATGCGGCATATTAGGTTGACAGGGACCATTACACGACTTTTGAGTAAGGGTCATTCACGGATAACACGTAATACAGTTGGGATACTAGTACGGTAGGTGCAGAGCGGATATACAGGATAGATGCCATGGGACGTTATACGCGATAGATATCTTGGGATATTATACTTGATAGAAACCTGACAATGTGATACCTTGTTTTATCTTGACATCGTAGTTTATCACGACACCCTAGTTTATCTGAGTTCAGTAGTTCATCCTGTTATCTTGATTTAGCCTATCTATCTTGTTATCATGCTTATGTTCATCTCAGTTTCTCATGTCAGTTAACTTTACTAGTTTTTATACTAAAAGTAGATAGGGCTTATTCAGTCTTTTTGACTGACCCGTTTTGTTTTGCCTCTTTTCTTCCGTTTCCCCCCAGGTTACAGGGAGGAGATACTGTTGTTTAGTTCGGACTTCTTCTGCTTGAAGGTCATCATGGATGGCTTGGACTTTTCCTGGCTATGGCTACTTTACTGTTTTTATTTGGGGAATAATTTATGAAAAAGTCTTTATGCTTCTTTACTATTGCAAGACAGGTTTTGATGTACTCTGATGTAAAAGGCTTTAGACCTTATGTATTCATGTTTATGAAAGTTCGATTTTACTTCCGCTATTTTATATGTTCTGTCTTGTGATATTTCTGTGCATGTTTACCAATAATGCCCCTCTAAAGCTAGTGCATTCCTTTGCGAGTGACACTAGCGGAGGCGGGGTGTTACACCTCTCATTCATGTTGTGTTCACACTGGTTTATGTGTTATTTTAGAAAAGGGATTTTGTCCCACATTGTGTAATGAGCCTCTTAGTCTTGGCCAATGCAACTATAAATACATTGTATCTCATTCATGTAAAAGCACACTTAGTTTTATTCTGTAATTCTCTTCTTGGAATAAAACTCTTCTTCTCCCTTTCTCTCAGTTGTTATTTTATTTTATTTATGTTCATGTTATTTATATTCTTTTTCTCTTCTTCTTTAGCTATGTCTAGCTAATCCCCTTTGATTAGGGGGTGATGACGCTAATAGATATGATTCAGCTTGAATCACATAGCCAATAGACGAGGACTTTATACATGTAGACCTGGATCTGAATCAAGGGTTAGATCTAAACCTTTATATTCTGTGTCATTTAAGAGCTATGCTCCTTCACAGGGTATATTCGTGTTCGATCTAATAATTATCAGATTTAGATCTAATTTTAGGGTTGTAGAAATTAATTAGTGAATCTATCATGATAGCCTATGGTTGTTTAAGAGCTCAGCTCCAGCATAGGCTATGCTTGTCATTATTTACTTATTTGTTTCTAAGAACCTAATTATCGTTGATTCATGTTTGTGACAGAAACATGAATTAGATCTATATTTATTTGTTGGCTATTGATGAGTATGAATCCAATCTATGTCATTATCCCCTAGTTGCTTTCTCTTACTATATAAATCACTCTTTTTATTTAATTAGTATTATTTTCTTTGTTTTCAATCAATCAAAATCCTGGAATAACTTGATTGGATTTATTAATCAAAATATTTTTGGTCTCATAGTTCGACACCCTCTACAACAATACTTGTTGTTTAGGAAAGCCGAACGGATTAAACAATTGTTTACAGTTGTTAATTTGTTCGCAAACACCCAACATCTGGGAGAAGTTTTGAAAACTCTCCGTGACCATCAGCAAAAAGTAAAGTTCCCCAAATGGCATTTTTGGAGAAAGGAGGTGAGATTCCTGGGGCATGTTGTCTCCAAAGAAGGGATAGCTGTAGATCCCGCAGAGGTGGTTGCATTCCAAGATTGGCAGATTCCTAAAAATGCAACCATGGTGAGAAGCTTTCTTGGGTTGGCAGGCTATTACAGGAAGTTCATTAAGGACTTCGCGAAGATATCATCCCCTCTCACCAGGCTGACAAAGAAGAATTTGGCATTCTCATGGGACATAGACTATTACATTGCTTTCCAACGACTGAAAAGGGCTCTAACAACAGGCCTAGTCTTGACCTTGCCTGATGGGAGTAAAGTTTTCACTGTTTACACTAATGTGTGCCGTACAGGGCTTGGTGCGGTGCTGATGCAAGAAGGGAAAGTAATATGTTATGGGGGTAGACAATTGGGAGTTCATGAGAAGAACTAGCCCACCCATGATCTACAGCTAGCTGCCATAGTATTCGCCTTAAAGACATGGCATCATTATTTACTTGGAGAAAAGTTCGAGTTATACACCGATCATAAATCTCTCAAGTATCTATTCTCATAGAAGGATTTCAACTTAAGGCAACAATGGTGGATGAAGTTCTTAGCTTCATATGATTTTGAGAATGCTTATACCCAAGGGTAATGTGGTGGTCGACGCACTAAATAGGCAGTGATGGCCTTGAGTCCTTTGTTTGTGGAGAGGAAGAGCTTGGGGTTCATATCAGCTTTTGATTTTAGACCCTCCATTGAGGTTTTGCCTGATTTGTTTGCATCCTTGGAGATATAACCAACTCTTATGGATCAGATAGGAGCTTCGCAATAAGGTCACCCACAGATCCTAGACATCATGGATAAGCTCAGAAAAGGGGAGACTTCTAGTCACCTCAGTAGATATGCCATAGATGAAAAAGGGTGGTTGTGACGGGATGGAAGGCTTTGTGTTCCTCAAAATGGAAGCTTGATAAAGGTAGTCCTAGAAGAAGCCCTCCATTCTAAGATGACCATTCATCCAGACGGTAATAAGATGTACAAGGACATGAAGAGGGTTTTCTTTTGGGTTGGGATGAAGAAAGATGTGGCCGAGTTGGTTTCTCAATGTTTAGTCTACCAGCAAGTCAAAGCTGAGCAAAATAAGCCTGGTGGATTACTTCATCCGTTGAAGGTTCCGCAGTGGAAATAGGAGAGCATCTCTAAGGACTTCATAGATGGTTTGCCTAGATCGAAGAATGGTAACACCAGCATTTGGGTGGTAGTGGATAGACTCACTAAGAGTGCTCACTTTATTCCAGTTAAGAGTAAGAGGACGACATCATGGTTGGCAGCAATTTATGTCCGTGAGATAGTTCGTCTTCATGGAGTACCTTCCAACATCGTAAGCGATCATGACTCCATCTTTTACCAGCGAATTTTGGAGGAGTTTGCAAGAAGCATTAGGTACACAGTTGTGTTTGAGCACCTCTTATCATCCTCAGACCGATTTGCAAATAGAGAGGATGAACAGAATTCTAGAAGATCTTTTAAGGTTGAGTATCCTAGACTTTGGAGGGACTTGGGAAGAGCATCTTCTTTTAGTAGAGTTTGCCTATAATAACACCTATCAGGCCAGCATCGGCATGGCACCTTCGAAGCATTGTATGTACGGACCTGCAGATCGCCAACTTATTGGCGGGAATCTACAGAAAGATTATTACTTGGACCAGATATGGTTAGGGAAACATCCAAAAAGATTGACTTTATTTGATGGTGAATGAAGACAGCTCAAGATAGGCAAAAGTCCTATGCAGACAAGAGAAGAACTAACATCAAATTTGAAGTGGTCGCCTTTAAGGAATGTGGTTAGCTTCGAGTCAGTAGGAAAGTTGGCACCTAGGTTTGTGGGACCATTTCCCATAACCGAGAGGATCGGCCATATGGCCTATCGAGTAAAGCTACCAAAAAATCTATTCGGTAAGATGTTTTCCACATATCTCATCTGTGGAAGTGCCTGCATGACACCGCAAGAGTTGTTGCGCCGAGTATGTTGGAAGAAGTCGAAGTGGAATGGGAGGCGACAGTCAGACGAGTTCCTACCCGTATTCTAAGGTCAGAAGTTAAGAAGCTCGCAATAAGGAGATCAAGTTGCTAAAGGTTCAATGGGGAGATAACCCAGAAGATGCGACTTGGGAGACCGAAGACAATATTCGTGCTTCGTACCCTTTTCTTTCCAAGGGTATTTTCTAACTCCTTTCCCAAAGTTTTATTAGCGCTTGTTTTTGTCAATAGAGTATATCTTATCCACAGTATTTTCAACCTTTAGATAGAAATCCTATGGATGTAAACATGTGTTTGAAACAAGTTATGTTTGATGGATGCAAGTGGATACAAGTGTTTGCTAGTGGTTGCCTGTCGATGCATATACACACACATTAGGCACTAAGATCGGCTCAATCACTTTCATACTGCATTTGGATATGTGTGCATTTTTCTTTCTTTTATGGATGGAAATGGATGAACTAGCATATGGATGTTGCATTTGGACGGATGGGTGTGCACACATATAGAACTTATGTGATACAATAGGTTTATTTGCATACATCTTAGATTCATGGCACTAACATACATTGCATTAAGGAGGTCAACTGAATCAGTAGACCGTCTGAACTTCGCATTAGTGTTGGGACATATATACACACCTTTGCATAAATTCCTATAAAAATGAGAAATCTTTAAGGATAATGGATGCCAGTGGTTGGTGGATGAGTAGTTGGATGATTGATGGTAGGATATGCATTCTTCTCAACTTAGAGATTTCGGGACGAAATCCTTTGAGTAGGGGAGAATGTAATAACCCGAATTTTAATGATTAAAGAGAATAAATTAAATAATAATTAATTTAATATTCATAATTAGAGGAAACAAACTACACCATTGCGTCCGTCTCAAAATTCTGTTCAAGATAGTCATTTGGTTTGCATAAAACGGACAACGTATGAGGAAGTTATGAGGGTTTTAAGTTTGTCTACACGTAGAAGAATTATATATATACGCATGAGTCAGAGCTGAGTATATGAAGAGTCAGAATTTTATCCAAAAAGATTTAAATTCGAAAATTTCATAAGAGCAGCAAAATTCCCGCTTTAGGGGATCGACCCCCCTAGAGGGGTGCCGACCTAGTGGTCGACCCACTCACAGGGGTGTCGACACCCTTAGGGATGATGTGGCAGTTGGTTTTAGAGGGTTCTGCAGCTATAAATATGTTGCTATTTATCGTATTTTCTTCGTTGGAAGTCATGGAGTCCATATGCTGCTGGAGTGCGAACTGAACCGTTTTCCACAACAACATACTTTGCAAATCAAATTCAGAAATTCTAGATCCGTTCTTTCTCAATTCTATAAACTTAACGTTGTGAGTTTCTACTTGTTTCTAGGTTTAGATAAATGAATGTAAATTGTGAAAGACTATGACTTGGATATGTTGTAAAGTATGATTCTATGAAAGTGTTAAATCATATACTATGTCATGATAGATCTAATTCCCTAGATCTAATACAATTGTGGTTATTCTACTATGTTGTCTATGTGGATCTTGACTTGCAACTATATTATGGTGAATGTACATCTATTGGACAGTTGTAACAATGGCGAGATCTAGTTCTTTATGTAAATCACCTTTCACCTGTCATATTGTGATTAGTTTAAATATGTTATATACTTGACATTTGAAGCCATTTTTAGATCCAAACATGTTGTTGTTTCAACATAATTATACTAGATCTATATAGTTGGACTAGATCTCATTATATTGATTTTACATCGTAGTTGCCACAAGTTCATCAGTTTTATGTCCACCTTGTTATGATGAAAATTACATGTCCACTCATCTTGTTATCATGTTAAGTTTATGTGTACGCCAAGACATGTTGAAAAACTATCATCCTTGGTCATACTCCCTTTTTCTTTGTTGTGGCTAAGCAACTATATAGCCTAGGTGCCGCCAAAATACGTGCGAATACGTTAGTTAAGAAACAGGGAAAAAAGGGTTTATAATTGGCATAATTTATGTAATATTGGACATACAATTCAAATAGGGAAACATAGAAATAATCACCTATAATGACATAGGTAGATTTGAATAAAAATGGAATGTTTAGTAATCACAATTAGGAATTGTAATCGTACTTATGACACGAGGTTAGGTTGCATTAGTGGCAGAAGTCTGCCCGGACCCGACCGACATATGCAGCAGCCACTAATGCTGAACCTAATGTTGGAGGTCTAAGTACATAAATACGAATCGGGCTATGACACGAGGTTAAGACCAACAGTGGAATAAGTCTGCCCGGAACCAACCGCCATATCCAACATCCACATGTTGTAGGCCTAATGTGGGAGGTCTAGTTCATTATAAAACCATAAATGGACATGGTAAGGAATTGGACTACTTAACCTAATTTAATCCACAAAGATTGTATGATTATGAACTTAAGTTAGGATTAAGTAATATTGGATGAGTAGTGGGTAGGTTAAGTAAATTAGAGGGGGTGGGTAATATTAATGTATAGGCCCACGAACTTAACCCAATAAGGTTATGTAATTAAAGATACCTAGTGGTATACATAACCGGTGGAAAAATATAATAAAGTTATGTAATTAAAGACACCCTTTAGGGTAAGCATAAATGACAAAGGGCTACGTAATTAAAGACACCTAAGGGTATACATAGTCAGTGGAAAACCTAGTGGGGATACAAGACAAAAGGGAGAGCTAGTATCATATTGTGTGGGACCCATTTCAAGTCAGTAACCCAGAGTAGGTATCAAATAAAGAACTCCGTACTAGGCGGAGAAGGGGCACACTTACTAATTGAATATAAGAGATCCAAACGAAATGGATGGTGTGGGTGGCGCAAACCGACTGGGCCATGTGCATGCATGAGCCAGGTAGAATGTAACGACCCGTATTCTACGCATCATAGGATCGTAGAATATTTATTTCTTTCACATACGAAGCCGTATGGTCATGTAATTTTGGGAGACGACTAATGGGGTCATTTCCCATGTTCATGATTTTTCCCGATTTTTAAATGACCATTTTACCCCTAGTTGGTACTGTTTTGGCCATAACTTTTGACTGGAAAGGAATTTTGACCTGAAACCACTTCCATTGGCTCCGGATGATGGTTTCTCTTTCCGTAGAGTGGTAATAACAGCCAAACGGACTTATCATTTGGGAGATATGGCTGAATGAAGATTTAGAGGGTTAATTTAGTTAATTGGGCCTAACCGGGTGATTAGCAGCTAGGCCCAAAGGGGAATTTCGGGTTTAAGGCATAGGAGGGCTGATTAGGGTTAGGAAATCACTTTCATTTCAGTTTTGAGCCGCCACAAACCTTCTTGAGACCTTAGTAATGGCTTCCATCCTCTAAAACCACTCCAAAACACATTTTTAGTGAAGATTAAGCCTAAACTACATCAAAACAAGGCCAAATAGCAATAGAGCAAGGTTGGAGCTGCTGTTAAACATAGGAATTCGACCCAAACAGAGAGTATTTCGGATTTGGTGTTTTATTTTGTGGCAAAGGTGAGTGATTTGCATTGTTTTTGCACTAATTACCGTAATTAAGCGTAATTAGTGAAGATTAGCGAATTTATACACTAATAAATTCAGGAAAAATGTTTAGAAATTCGAAAATAATATTTTATGCCTCTGTTAGAAAATTTGGACGATTTGATTAAGTTTTACTAAGAATGTGCTTAAACATGATTAAGTGGGATTATGGGAAAATGTGAGGTTTTAGCCACTTTTGATCCAATTTGATTCATTTGAATTGTTGTTTTGCTGTTTGTGGTTGCTATTACATGTTCCTATGGCTCTATGGTGTGTTTTATGATTGATTAGAAGTGTTAGATTTGTCAAAAACGCCGTCGAATGGCGTAAAATGCTTGCTGGAAGAGTTGCAGAAAAGTGCAGGTTCTGGACCGGATCAGATCGGATATGGAGGCTCGGATCGGATGAGTTGAACTGGGCAAGGGATCTGATCGGATCGGAACTGGACACTTGAGACAATTGGAAAAAAGGAAGGCCATGCTAATTGAACTGGGATCGGATCGGATAAAGGAGGAGAAATCGGATCGACTTAAGGACGAAGGGCTCGGATCGGATCGACTGAAGGAGGAAGGGCTCGGACTGAAGTAAGGCGAAGGAATCGGATCGGAGCAAATGAAGGAACGAGGGAGCGGATCGGAGCGGAAGCACGAACTGGAAGTGAGATGGCACCCGACCCGACCCGGAGGAGGACACCCGACCCGACCCGAAGTGGAACACCCGACCCAACCCGACGCAACGCTATGAACCCGAACCGAACCGCTACAGAGGAAGACCCGAACCGCTACAGGAGAAGACTACGAACCGACCCAAAGTAGCGGACCCGACCCGAACTGATGACTAGAAGGAGAACCCGACCCGACCCAGTATTGACCAATAACCCGAGATGCAAAGGTAGTCCAATATGGGAAGTTAGAGCTCAGGATCCAGTTGGGAACCGATGAGTTCACTTCATGATTGGGCTTTGCTGCGGGACGTGTGCCAAGGGGCAGTCGATGTTTATGACTTTGGATCACTATGTATGGGAAGTATGTGAACGGATTCAGGGCTGAAAGGGCCTAGGTACGACTAAAGGGCTATAAACCAATGAAGTGGGGTCATTTGTAAAGATTTGGTCATGACTCCATGTGGTAAGCTTGGTAGTAGCAGTAGTTGTACAAGTCGAACTCCGTCACTACTTCAATGGGTCTAGTGATTGACAGTGGTGGACATCGTATGCTTTACGCACTGAGTGAGAGATGTGAGGATGGTTGCTATGGTTGATTTGTTTGCTATCATTATGACATGCACACCCCACCCCGTATTCTTACACTATAAACTATGGCACCTTAGAGTACTGTACAGTATGTGGTACTAACTCTTTGGTTGCAGGTCCAGGTTCAGGTATGGTTTAGTATACCTGTTATTGTTCTGTTTAGATGCTTATCGCTCATACCAGGCTTTATGTCTGACCCAGAGTTTTATGTCTCCTCTTATTACTCTGGTTGCTCACACGAGCAGACTAGAGACAGGTTAGCTGGCGATGCACGGGCAGATGATCCGGAGACGAGCCGGAGGCTTCCACGTAATATATATAGTATTCTTCCTGTGTTGTTGAAGATCACTGCTTGGGCATTAGTGGTATATCTTCTACTTTAGCTTTCTTTTGTTTAGAGACAGTAAAATTGGAAAGTTGTAATAAGCTGTATTTGGATTTCCGCTGCCCTGATGTTGATGTTGATTTTAGTTATCAGCTTATGCACTGTCTCACATGTTTTATGTCAAGTATGTTATTATTATTATATTTTACTCCATGCGCTGTGAGACATTCTACAGGTTCTTGATTAGTTAATTCCCTTCTTTCCTTCCTTCTGACGACCGTCCCGTGCTAGTCGGGCATGTGTGCAGCGCACTTTCGAAGGAAATGCAGGCTGGTGCGGGGCGGGCCGTCACACTTGGTATCAGAGCTCTAGGTTGCGTAGTTAACCTAGGGAAGTTATCAGGGAGAGATAATATACGTATACGAGAGGTATTTGTGATTATTTTGGTTTTCAAAAGCTATATATATACTATTAGTTGTATAAGAATGAAGTCGTGCTGCACTAGCACCACTATGGGGTCGTTAATCGTTTCCCTTTACAGATTGACGATGAGCCGATATGTTAGAGGTACCGGTAGAGGGGCCAATAATGGGAATGCTACTGACATGAGGGCGATGTTTACTGACCTCATGAGAGATATGCTTAGGGATGTGCAGAGGGCAGCTCCCAATGGTGGAAATGGTGGTGGTCCAATAGTCCAGGCGCCGAGAGTCGACTTCGCCAAGCTGAATAAGGATTATACTAGCCTTGGTGGGAAGCCGTTCCATGGAACGGAGTCGGCTATGGATGTTCAGGATTGGTTGGATAGTTGCGAACGTATCTTCGAGGATTTGGGTATCGAGGATGCGATGAAGAGAAAGCTAGCATCCCGTCAGCTGCAAGGGCGGGCAATGAATTGGTGGAATGCTATAAAGGCAGCTACTCCCGAAGATCAGATTACTTGGGAGCAGTTTAAGGTTCGCTTTAGCGAGAAGTTCATTCCGGCTGCTCAGAAGTCAGTGCTGTTTAAGAAATTCTTGGAGCTCAAGCAGAATGGCAGAGCTGTCTCGGAGTATATTGCTGAATTTGACACTTTGTCAAAATATGGGTTATCTCTTATTGATATTGCCGAGAAGAAGAATGAGAAATTCATAACTGGTTTGGATCAGTACTTAGGGGAAAGGCTTATTAACCACATCGATGAGACGTTTGAATCGATTGTTGGGAAAGCATTGAGATCAGAAAGTCTCTACCCTAAGCTGAAGACTGAGGTTGCATCCGCGGATGAGCCAAAGCCGCAAGCAAGTGGTGGAGGCAAGGGTGGTTCCCAGAATAAGAGAAAGCAGAATCAGACTAAGGATGGCCAGAAGAAAAAGAATAAGCAAGATGTTGAGTGCTTCAGCTGTGGTAAGAAGGGCCATTATACTAGTAATTGTCGGGCCAACCCAGCGGACAGGAAGTGCTTCAACTGTGGCCAAATGGGACATCATAAGGACAAGTGTCCACAGCCCCTCAAAGAAAAGCAAATGGTGAAAGCATCTGGTCTTAATGCTATTCCTTCTTCGTCGAATGCCCCAACTGCAGCGGAGAAAGGAAAGAATGTCGTCATTCAAGGTATGATTTCTGTTTATGATGTTCCTGTTAGAGTTTTGTTTGATACCGGAGCTTCCATTTCTTTCATATCTAGCGACCTGGTAGATAGGTTGGGATTGGAGCCCGAGATTGTCGATAGACCTTTAGTAGTGACGAACCCGATTGGTGGTTCGACTAGCCTTAGCATGATTTGTCGTATTGTGGTCTTATCGAGTCATGGATGCATGTTTGTTTGTGATTGCTTTGTTTTGTGCTTTACTGGGTTTGGCAGTATTTTGGGAGTAGATTGGCTCCGAAGATACGGGGTGGTGGTAGACTGTGAGGGCTTTTTGGTGACAGCTAGAGCGGATGATAGGCGGAGGATAGTGTTTGGTGGTCTACCCAGTGAGGGGGTATTGGCTAGTTTTCTAAACTCCCTCGACATTCCGCATGGTGAGTTGTCAGGTTTGCCCGTGGTTGGCCAGTATCCGGATGTTTTCGAAGAAGTGACCGGGCTTCCACCACACCGAGAGATTGAGTTCCGTATTGATTTGGTAAAAGATGCTAGACCTATAGGGATGCCACTTCGTCGTATGGCACCAAGGGAGCAGCGAGAGCTCGAGGTGCAAGTCAGCGATCTTTTGAAGAAGGGATTTATCAGAAGGAGTGTTTCTGAATGGGGAGCACCAGTTGTGTTTGCTACCAAGGCGGATGGTTCCCTTCGTTTGTGTGTAGACTACCGCGGGTTGAATAAAGTGACGAGGAAGAACAAGTATCCTCTACCGCGGATAGATGATTTGTTCGATCAGTTGAGTGGCACGAGAGTATTTTCTCAGTTGGATCTCGCGACAATTTTTCATCAGCTTAGAGTGGAAGCTGAGAGTATAGCTAAAACGGCATTTCGGACGCCGTTTGGATTTTATGAGTGGTTGGTCATGCCATTCGGGTTAACCAATGCCCCAGCATATTTTGTGGATCTTATGAATAGGGTATTCAGGGATCAGTTGAATAAGTTTGTCCTTGTGTTCGTTGACGATATTTTGGTCTATTCGAGGACAGAGGAAGAACACAAGGAACATTTAAGAATAGTGATGGAGGTGTTGAGAAAGCACCAATTGAAAGCAAAGTTTTCTAAGTGTCACTTCTGGAAGAGGGAAGTGAGGTTCTTGTGCCATGTTGTATCAGAGAATGGTATTGCCGCAGACCCGGCGAAGGTGGCTACGGTACAGGATTGGCCTACGCCCAAGAATGCAACAGATGTAAGAAGTTTCTTGGGGTTAGCTGGATATTATCGTAAGTTTATCCAAGGTTTCTCCAAGATAGCAGCACCATTGACCCAGTTGACCAAGAAGAATCATGCTTTTGTTTGGGATGAAAGGTGCGAGAATGCATTCAAGAGTCTAAAGGACAAGTTGACAAGCGCACCAGTGTTAGTCATTCCTAAGGGGAATGAAGAGATGACGGTATACACGGATGCCTGTGGTACCGGACTGGGTGCTGTATTGATGCAAGGTGGTAGAGTTGTAGCTTATGCAAGTCGGCAATTGAAACCGCACGAGAAAAGATACCCTACCCATGATTTGGAAATGGCAGCGATCGTGTTTGCGTTGAAGATGTGGAGACACTATCTCTTGGGAGAAAGATTTGAGTTGTTTACAGATCATAAGTCGTTGAAGTATCTCTTCTCCCAGAAGGATCTAAATCTCCGGCAACAAAGGTGGTTAGAATTCTTGGCTTCCTATGATTTTGATATCGCATATACACCGGGAAAGGGCAATGCGGTAGTCGATGCGTTGAGTAGAAGACATGCCAGCTTAGGGGCTATGTTCCTTGAATGGAAGCAACTAGAGTATATCGCGGGGTTTGATTTCAGACCAAAGTGCGAATTGGATCCAGAAATGTTAGCAAGTTTGACGATCAGACCCACTTTGATTGAACGGATCGGCTCTAGTCAGAGGGACGATCCTAACCTATTGGAAATCATCTCCAAGTTAGAGATGAGTATCGATGAGGAGATGAACAAGTATGGGCTTGATCGAGATAGAAAGAATGGAAAGCTTATTGTACCCAATGTCAATGGATTAAGAGATGAAGTGCTTAGAGAATGTCATCACTCAAAACTGACTATACACCCCGATGGTAACAAGATGTATCGAGATATGAAGCAGGCCTACTACTGGGAAGGGATGAAAAGAGACATTGGGAGGTTTATATCCAAATGCATGAATTGCCAGCTAGTTAAAGCCGAGCAAAAGAAGCCTAGTGGGTTGTTGCAACCATTAGAAATTCCCGAATGGAAATGGGAGCAAGTCTCGATGGATTTCATCGATGGTTTACCAAGGACTAGATCGGGACATGATAGCATTTGGGTAATTGTGGATCGACTGACTAAAAGTGCAAGATTTATACCAGTCAAATCGACCAGAACGGCAGCTAAGTTAGCAGAATTGTATATGAAGTGGGTAGTGAGATTTCATGGAGTACCTAAAAGCATTGTGAGTGACCGAGACCCGTTGTTCACTAGTGGGTTTTGGAAGAGCTTACAAGAGGCTCTAGGGTCAGAGTTACATCTCAGTACTGCATATCATCCTCAGACCAACGGTCAGACGGAGAGGGTGAATTGTATTTTGGAAGATCTCTTGAGAGCATGTATATTGGATTTTGGTGGATCATGGGATGACCATTTGCATCTAGTAGAGTTTGCATATAATAATAGCTACCAATCCAGTATCGGTATGGCTCCGTTTGAAGCTTTGTTCGGAAGACCGTGCAACTCACCATCATATTGGATAGAGACTGGCGAGAAGTTTATGCTTGGACCAGATGTGGTGAGGGAAACTTCAGATAAGATCAAGATCATTCAACAACGAATGAAAGCTGCCCAAGATAGGCAGAAGAGTTATGCTGATAAGAGGAGAAGAGACTTAAAATTTTCCGTTGGTGACTTGGTGTTTGTCAAGATTTCTCCGTTGAAGAGCGTAATACAATTTGGCAGGAGAGGCAAGTTGGCACCAGGATTTGTTGGCCCATTCCCTATTCTTGAACTAGTCGGGAATTTGGCATATATAATTGACTTACCATAGAAGATGGCGGGAGTTCACAATGTATTTCATGTTTCCCAACTAAGGAAGTTCGTTCACGACTCAGACATGACTATTTCACCTGATCTGTTAGAGGACTTCGAAGTAGAACCCGGGGCGGTTGGGAACCGTAAGCCGGCCCGTATTGTCGAGCACGACATGAAGCAACTTCGAAGGAAGGCGGTGAAGCTAGTCAAGGTTCAGTGGAGTGAGGACGAGAATGATTGTACCTGGGAGACAGAGGAAAACATTAGGAAGACATACCCAGAACTCTTTGCCTGGTAAGATTTTGACTTCGATTTAGTTTTCCGCATGCTAGGATAGGCTTGTTTGCTTGTTTTGCATGTTTGATTGTTGTATGTGGTTGTTAGGCATGCGAGATCTTTTGTATGTTTTGAGTTAAGGAATTTCGGGGACGAAATTTCTTAAGGGGGGAGAGTGTAACGACCCGTATTCTACACATCATAGGATCGTAGAATATTTATTTCTTTCACATACGAAGTCGTATGGTCATGTAACTTTGGGAGACGACTATTGGGGTCATTTCCCATGTTCATGATTTTTCCCGATTTTTAAATGACCATTTTACCCCTAGTTGGTACTGTTTTGTCCATAACTTTTGACTGGAAAGGAATTTTGACCTGAAACCACTTCCATTGGCTTCGGATGATGGTTTCTCTTTCCGTAGAGTGGTCATAATAGCCAAACGGACTTACCGTTTGGGAGATATGGCTGAATGAAGATTTAGAGGGTTAATTTTAGTTAATTGGGCCTAACCGGGTGATTAGCAGCTAGGCCTAGAGGGGAATTTCGGGTTTAGAGGCATAAGAGGGCTGATTAGGGTTAGGAAATCACTTTCATTTCAGTTTTGAGCCGCCACAAACCTTCTTGAGACCTTAGTAATGGCTTCCATCCTCTAAAACCACTCCAAAACACATTTTTAGTGAAGATTAAGCCTAAACTACATCAAAACAAGGCCAAATAGCAACAGAGCAAGGTTGGATCTGCTGCTATACATAGGAATTCGACCCAAACAGAGAGTATTTCAGATTTGGTATTTTATTTTGTGGCAAAGGTGAGTGATTTGCATAGTTTTTGCACTAATTACGGTAATTAAGGGTAATTAGTGAAGATTAGAGAATTTATACACTAATAAATTCTGGAAAAATGTTTAAAATTTTGAAAATAATATTTTATGCCTCTATTAGAAAATTTGGACGATTTGATTAAGTTTTACTAAGTATGTGCTTAAACATGATTAAGTGGGATTATGGGAAAATGTGAGGTTTTAGCCACTTTTGATCCAATTTGATTCATTTGAATTGTTGTTTTGCTGTTTGTGGTTACTATTACATGTTGCTATGGCTCTATGGTGTCTTTTATGATTGATTAGAAGTGTTAGATTTGTCAAAAACGCCGTCGAATGGCGTAAAATGCTTGCTGGAAGAGTTACAAAAAGTGCAGGTTCTGGACCGGATCGGATGAGTTGAACTGGGCAAGGGATCTGATCGGATCGGAACTGGACACTTGAGACAATTGGCAAAAAGGAAGGCCATGCTAATTGAACTGGGATCGGATCGGATAAAGGAGGAGAAATCAGATCGACTTAAGGACGAAGGGCTCGGATCGGATCGACTGAAGGAGGAAGGGATCAGACTGAAGTAAGGCGAAGGAATCGGATCGGAGCAAATGAAGGAACGAGGGAGCGGATCGGAGCGGAAGCACGAACTGGAAGGGAGATGGCACCCGACCCGACCCGGAGGAGGACACCCGACCCGACCCGAATTGGAACACCCGACCCGACCCGACCCGACCCGACCCGACCCGACCCGACGCAACGCTATGAACCCGAACCGAACCGCTACAGAGGAAGACCCGAACCGCTACAGGAGAAGACTACGAACCGACCCGAAGTAGAGGACCCGACCCGAACCGATGGCTAGAAGGAGAACCCGACCCGACCCAGTATTGACCAATAACCCGAGATGCAAAGGTAGTCCAATATGGGAAGTTAGATCTCAGGATCCAGTTGGGAACCGATGAGTTCACTTCATGATTGGGCTTTGCTGCGGGACGTGTGCCAAGGGGCAGTCGATGTTTATGGCTTTGGATCACTATGTATGGGAAGTATGTGAACGGATTCAGGGCTGAAAGGGCCTAGGTACGACTAAAGGGCTATAAACCAATGAAGTGGGGTCATTTGTAAAGATTTGATTATGACTCCATGTGATAAGCTTGGTAGTAGCAGTAGTTGTACAAGTCGAACTCCGTCACTACTTCAATGGGTCTAGTGATTGACAGTGGTGGACATCGTATGCTTTACGCACTGAGTGAGAGATGTGAGGATGGTTGCTATGGTTGATTTGTTTGCTATCATTATGACATGCATACCCCACCCTCGTATTCTTACACTATATATTATGGCACCTTAGAGTACTGTACGGTATGTGGTACTAACTCTTTGGTTGCAGGTCCAGGTTCAGGTATGGTTTAGTATACCTATTATTGTTCTGTTTAGATGCTTATCGCTCATACCAGGCTTTAGGTCTGACCCAGAGTTTTATGTCTCCTCTTATTACTCTGGGTACTCACACGAGAAGACTAGAGACAAGTTAGCTAGCGATGCACGGGTAGATGATCCGGAGACGAGCAGGAGGCTTCCACGTAATATATATAGTATTCTCCCTGTGTTGTTGAAGATCACTGCTTGGGCATTAGTGGTGTATCTTCTACTTTAGCTTTCTTTTGTTTAGAGATAGTAAAATTGGAAAGTTGTAATAAGCTGTATTTGGATTTCCACTGCCCTGATGTTGATGTTGATGTTGATTATAGTTATCAGCTTATGCACTGTCTCACCTGTTTTATGTCAAGTATGTTATTATTATTATATTTTACTCCATGCGCTGTGAGACATTCTACAGGTTCTTGATTAGTTAATTCCCTTCTTTCCTTCCTTCTACGACCGTCCCGTGCTAGTCGGGCATGTGTGCAGCGCACTTTCGAAGGAAATGCAGGCTGGTGCGGGGCGGGCCGTCACATAGAAGGGGATAAGACGACTGTGAAACCAGCAGATACGGTTGTGCGCATCTTGGAAAATAAGGGTTGCCACTTTAGGGAGTGATACCTCCTACTGTGGAGCCAACACATAATATCTACGGGTAGGGAGCCGATCAATTAGGGTAGTGTTTAGGGCACACTCCGACGTATTCCCTAAGTCTACCAACTTATAGAGGAAAGGATCATCTCATTTTAGTTGTACTAGTAATAATGCAGAGTAATCATTAGTGAGGCACATACACCTTATCTTTCTTACCTTGTCACACCTACCATTTATGTAGTGATCTCTCTCTTATCCACTTTATATGCCTATTATGTTGCTTTTATTTATCTACTGGATAAAAGTAACTAGACTCTCCAGACTTTATGTATAACCCTGTTGTTTCTCCTTCGTTCTTCTGTTTCCATCCCCCCTCCCCTCAGGTTCTCAGGGAGGAAACACTCAGACATAATCAAGACTCGGATATCATCTTGCTAGGAGCTACTTCTGAAGTATGGCTCAATTTCTTGTCTCTACTATGGCTTAACTCTTTTAATTGGGGAAAATTATGCTTTTTATTAACTTATGTACTCTGATGGTACAAGATAGGAGTTATTTTATTGTAATGGTTTTTGTGACTTATGAAATTATGGACCACGGTATTATGCTTTAGGTTGAAATAAAAATAAAAAAATTCCGCTGCTTCCTTATTTATATCTGTCTAGTAATTATTCTATGTCTGTTTACCTATAGCGCTTCACGAAACTTAATGCATTCCCTTAGTAAGTGACATTAACGGATGTGCAGTGTCACATACCCCATAGCTAACACCACAGTGTTATCAGTAAAATCAATTACCCTTTCCTTTTCAAATCTAATTAAAGATTTAATTATTGCCTGCAGAAAAACTGGTGGTACTCCACTCTCGATCATTTCCCAAATTTGATAATTTAAATTATCACATTCACATTTCAATCTAATTAAAGATTCATTAAAACTCGACTTAGTTTTAATCTTCCAACAATCATTATTAATGATTATTTAACTTTGAGAAAACAAACATGCTGCATCGACAACCTACACCATACCATTGATTTCTGTCGATATATAACCTCTAAGCTTGTATGTCTCAGAGAAGGGTGTTAAGAAAGAGAATAAATTCTCTGTCACCAAACAAATATATATTTAGCACAGATCAACAATACGGTTCAAAATACAATGTTAGACATGTAATCCTATCTTTAACTGGGTTAAAGAACCTATGTCATTTAAAACACAGTTCACAATAAGCCCAAAATCACATTCCATTAACCATGGAATCTTCACGAAAAAAAAATCAATATATAAACGATATAAATTTCCGTATTTGACTAATAATATAAATGGAATAACGACAAAGCCTTTTAAATTCTATATATATTAACAGTCTTCCTCCACAGAAGCTCACTTCGATTATTACCAAATCGAATTCCATTTAATTCCATTTAATTCCAATTCAATATATTAAATTGGAAAACTTTACTTTGGAAAATTTCCATTAAATCATAATAAAAGATTTATAAATTCCAAATCACATTTCACTGTTAATCGGGTTAAAGAACGAATGTCATTAAAAACAAAGTTCACAATAAACCCAATTCACATTCCATTTTATTCTGATTACTAAATATAACTAGAAAATCTAATGATCTTAATTAAAATATTTATTCTTTTCACATGAGTTTAAGAACAGTGTTACTCAAGACACCATTTACGACAAACCCAAAATCCACTTTGATATTAAATATATGTCTCTAAATAGAAATTATATTGGCTTATATTCAACATCAAATTCTGAAACCAACACATATCGTATGGGGAATAACGATATATATATATATATATATATATATATATATATATATATATATATATATATATATCTTCCAAATTCCTCCACAATATCCGTATAGTCACGGAATCCAATATCGAAATATTCCGGAGATTATTTCTATTCAAATCCATTCCAATTCATACATTGGAAAATTCTGGTTAGATTGAAACCGTTCACAATTCCAATTTAGTTATTTAACAACGTTGGATTATCTTTCTAGTTAATAACTAGTTCTTTTGGTTAAAAAACATTTTTTACCTTTAAAACGTGGAATTTTCCAGCCAAATTCTTTCCAAATCATTTATTATGATTTTACATAAATTATTAATATTTTTAATAATTTTATCAAGGCCCGTAACAGTCGGTTTCCAACAACAGCCAACGAACTGCATCCATAGCGACCTTTTCTAAATTTGATTTGGACATAATTCCAAATCCAGTGATTGGATTTCAAATCTCTTATATTTATTGGAAAGCTCTTTCCGATATGAACCCAATGATACCGGCTTTAATAGAATCCGATGGTCGGATCTCTCGTAATATCAATTTGAAATCAATGGTCAAAATTCGTGAATGGTCACAGCACGGCGTGTTCTATTCAAGCTATTAATATATATAATATATATTTCGTTCAAAACGTATTTTATAAATTAGTTTTAAAACGATTTCCACTTTCATTTCAATTTTAAATCAAAATTGAATATTTCTTATAATTAATATAAAAATTATAATATTTCCAATATATCATATTTTGAAATCTTTTTATTTTCAGTATTCATTATAAAAATGAATAAAATCGATATAAATATCGTTCGCGTTAAAATGACGCAAATCTAATTAACATGGCTTCACATATTTCGATATTTTCGTGTCCATCCCAAATCGGACATCAAAATCATATTTTAATCCTTTATGGAATATTATTTTAAAATGTTTGTTTTTTTAAAATATTTCCTTATTTTAAAATATTCGTTCCTTTTGAATTGGAATCAGACACAATCAATTACCATATAATTTGTTTATATGGATTTCATACAACACATGTACATAACCATCATCCAGAGTGCATTACACAATTGCATGAGCATTAAATATAAATAATTAATGCTTACAACAGTCTGTCAACCAATCGATTGACATACAACTAAACAATTGGGATTAGTGTATGTCAAATATCTTCCCAATACCCGTGTGGGGTTTCAACGAACAAATACTGAATATTATTTGTGCAGTTGGGCGATGTGTAAAATTTATCGTCCTAATCAATATCTGTTAAATAGGTGTACATAAACAAACTGTCCGATTTGTAAATGAATATTTATTTTCATTTCAGGAGAATTTTATGCCATTCACATATACGTTAAAAATTATATTTTTAACGATAAAATATTTATTTCAACACATGAATATTTTATACAGTTCATATACACATTAAAAATTATATTTTTAATGAATAATATTTATTTCAAAAAAATTCGGCATTATAACGGCGCGATACTAGAACTGGAGTAATGTCTAGCATTACCCATCTCCTGGTACTGGCTCGCGCCATACACAATAATCACAATCAATTCAAACAATCCAACAATCAATTCACAATCATTTTTACAACCATAATACAATCCAAACAAATATGGTTTGTACAATAAATAGTGTCGGGGACTACTAAGCCCCATCTGCAACCTAAAATATTTTTAATTGTAAAATAATTTAAGTGAGAAGGTGTTCTCACATTGGGATCCACTCTGCCATGCTTTTTTAACATTCTGATTCGCTATTCTGGTTCCCGAACTTGAAAACGAGCTCCAATCTTCACATGTTCTTTTCGTCTAGGTTAAGCGCGCTATTCCGGACAACTTTCACCTAGTGGCCTTTCTTCCGAAAATGCTCCATTTCGCCGGAATTAGCGAAAAGACACAAACAGGACAGCAGACTTTGGACGTGTTTTCCGGGCGACTCCGCATTCCAAAATATGACTTCCGTATAGTTAAATCGAAGAGAAAATCGTGCTCTTCGATTTTGGCACTGTGGAGTTTTGGCCACAAGGGCTCAGATTGGAAGATATGGGATAAGAAGCTCAGGGTTTTATTTGCAAACATTGAAAAATATAAAATTTTGATTTTTGGTCAAAGAGGGTTCCATGGTCAGAGCTGGTGGTCTGGGGGAGGCGGCGTGGGGTGCTGGTGGTGGCGGGGGTGCGGGCAGGTGGTGGTAGCATAGTGGGGCCTGACGGTGATGATTTGGTCGATATGGGGCTTTGGTTGCGGTTTGGAGAGGCTTGGGGGGGTCTGTGGATTATCGGAGAAGGAGGGAGGAGGAGCGGCGGGCCAGGGGAGGTCCAACGATGGCGAAGGGGGGCAGCGCGGAGCAGCGGTCATGGCTGCGTTTTGGGGGAGGACGGGGTAACGAGGTTTTGGTTTTTTTTTTTCTTTTTTTCTAATGATTTCAAGGATTAGGAACATTTATATATAATACTTTCGAACTCTAAATCGAACCCACTGATTGTCGCCCCTAACTAATTACCCCCATTCCGAAAAAAATGAGATATGTCCCGTAAGCCAATTCGACCATTTTGATCAGTTTTTCTTTAAATTAAAGTATAAATCAATATATATGGAATTTGAACGCACATTTTAATTTACCGGGGTCACATACTGACTCCAAAAATCACAGAAAAATTAATCTAGCTATGTTTTGATAATACAGTCCTAACAAAACTAATTTCATCAAATTTGGAGACCATTTGAAAAATGGCCATTTTCAGTCTATTAAATTCAAACTGAAATTGCCAAACGCGTTTTAAATTCACCACGCTTGCATATTAGTTCCAAAAATTATGAAAACTGTAATCTAGCAATAATTTGACATTCCAGATCCAACAAAAGTGGTTTCGTCGAAAATGGAGGTCGTTTGCAAAATGACTATTTTTAAGGGTTATATATTATATAATATATATATAAATTCCATAGCGAATATTTTAAATATTAAACTGGACATAACTTTCTATTTATATTGTGAAATCTGAATTTTTCACATTTGTTACAAATATACTATTAAACAGATTCAAATATTTCTGGTTTTACTGAAATCCGATTTATATTGAATTCTGTACATTCAGTTAAAGTTTAAAATCGAATTTTCGAACTACCATGCCATTTCAGACTCGTTTTATAATTAAAATAAATTTATATGTTCTAACTTTGATTTAAATAAATTTTTAGTTGTAGTTATTCAAAATTAATCATTTTAAATTCTCAAAATCCATTAAAATAGCGAAGATGAAAATTTTAAATTGGTTCATAAAATCCGGGTTGTTACAATCTCCTCCACTTAAAATCTTTTTGTCCTAAAAAAGGAACGGAGCTGAAAGTTGTTTAACTAACCAACTCAACTTTCATTCTTCCACTTTTCTGTTTCGAAGAATTTTCTAATTTCTAAAAAATTTGGCTAATACCCTAAATTTCCAAAAAATTTCGCCATAACCTCCTTTGCATGGGGAGAGCTTTAAAACCGCAACTAGCCTCACAGGGCCCTCATCAATCCAAAAGAAAGGCAAAAGCCAAGTGGCTAGCCAATAGGCTCAAAAAATCGTCAAACCCAAGAAATACAATAAACATGTGCCTATTTGTCGGGCATACAATTTTATTCCTCTTCTTAGCTTCCATGTTATGACCTGTTCATTATATATACATGTACATATATGCAATTCCAAAAAAAATTCAATCCAGTTCAATATTTGCTCGATTTGGCCAAATTTTATCTTTCATTCTTTTATTGGTTTCAATCGTTTTATTAGTTGAACTAATAATCGAACAACACAACAAACAATCAATTAGTTAATTAGCTTTTCAAACATATAACTTTAATATATTCAAATATCCTTTTTTGATGCCAATTTACAACCCATGTACTCTAACTAAGTTTTGGGTTCTCACACCAGTCAATTGGAAACATATAGATATCCCACTTTCGAAACACAAACATAAATGCTGATGATGACATGCCATCAACAGAATCATCTACAAGCAATTAGAGTGTGATTCTATATCCATCCAGTATATTTGAGACTTCGAATATATGTTAATTACACGTATATTCAAAATCTTCATATACCTGATAGTCCAAATTCAATATAAAATAAAATACTCAAATACGTATAATAAGGTTTAAAATTTCAAAAAAAATTGTTTTCACTTTTATTTTAAAAATAACACTCTTTGAAACTCATTCTAGGATACTACTATACCCATCTCTTATGAATCATTCTCTTTGTATATTACTAATCCAATCTTTGATGAATTCTTTCATTTTGTTCTAATGTGTCTTATTCTCGAGCTCTGTAAACCAAATGTCTAATGCCAAACTGAAGCGACCTGAACTTCGCGGCCGGCCTAAACCGAACAAGAAGGCGGACTGCTTTAAGAACAAGACTAATCGGAACACAAACAGAAGAACATTTCATTGCTGTTACAACAATTACATCAGAGTACAAGAATATAACAGAGTATGAATAAATAATATACATCAGAAAAATACCAGAGATTAAAATAATTTACATAGCCACGGAAAAATAATATATAACACAACTGAAAGAGATACACGGATACAAAGCTTTCCGAATATAGCTCCAGCTGTAAAGCAGGATCCTGTGAATATAATTTCTACAAAACCAAAACTACTAGCTGCCCGTGTGGAAAATATGGGCACCCAGAGTTTAGGTCAAAACATTAAACTCTTGGTCAGTAATGGGACTGGTGTGAGAACTAAATCAGTTATTAAATCTTTACTTTAAAAATAAAGTAAATCAACGGACCACGCCGTATAACACAGAATGGGTTTTCTCTCAAGAATACCAGTGCATAAAACAAACAGCGTAATGCTTTTTGGAAAAATGAAGCTATTATAAGACTCAGGTCCCATCACATAATGCAACGCAAGCCGGAGGATAGAGTTTTCCCGTATAATAGCCAAACATGCTTGGTACGTTTAAAACAAATCATTTTGATACTATTATAAGTGTAAAGTGTATAAAACAACTTCAAATATAAATGTATCAATCATAGACGACATTGTACCCCATCCTACTATGTCACCATACTAATCCTGCAATTATAACCAAAATGTCACGTATTGGAAATTGGATTCCATTTATGAGTCGAGGTAAGAGATGGCTTCTCACTGATTCGAGACACTCTAGCAAATGCCTCAGGATCACCAGCAGTGAACCATTGGATGCTTCAGGGTCGGTTCTCCCTTATGTTTGAGGATTAGTTATTCCTGAACACATGTTTCCCAGTCCTATCGGACCTATCCATCAGCCCGTAGTGACCGATATATCCGAGGCGCCTCGCAATCCATCATCCACATAGGTAAAAAAATATAAATGTCTGGGCTCCATACCATGACACCAGCCATAGCTAGAAAGAAACGTCGTGTACTCCCTGCAGTCCGATCCCGTTTTTGACTCATACCGGGTGTGAGGCTCGCGAATTAATGCTATACACAAAGCTATGCATTTAGAGCCGTGCTTTGATCATCAACCACAAGACTCTGCTTTTCACCAGAAGCCATGATCACTGCATCTCTGCACGCCACACTGACAATTCATGCCAAGCGACTGATATCCATCAATATATAACCTCTAAGCTCATACGTCTCAGAGAAGGGCGTTAAGAAAGAGAATAAATTCTATACCGCTAAGCAAATATATATTTAATAGAAATCAATCAACACAGAATGAAATCCAATGTCAGACACACATCCATTTACAAGTTCGTGTTGGGTCTGAAAACGGAGGCACCTTATTCCTCGTCCCATATGTCCAATACAGGAGAGAGGTCCTCGCATATCCGATCGATCTCCAAGTACGTCTGGATGATCACCACTTATTACCATGTCTTGGGTGTGCAGCCCAATCAAGACATCAGTAATCATCCAAATGATGTGAAGATCTCTGGTCTTCATCCACTGTCTTCATTGTCGACTTATCGTCGAATCAATTATTCAAAATGGGTATAAACCCGGCCTTTCTGAATATTCACGTATCTTATAATCAAGTGCTATAAAAACACAACATATGCCTTATTCCAATTCAGAATATTCTTTTATTCAAATATTGGCATATTTAGGGATAGGTTCCTATTAATTTTATCAAAGAAAATTCTTTTAAATTTATTCTTTAATCTTCCTTTGGATAACAATTCTAAACCAAATTAAGGTTTATCAACTAGTCGGGATTATCGAGCCTTACCAAAGTAATCATTTATTTATTAATCCCAATACCAAACTATTCATCCCATGGATCAAAACTGGTAATACCCCATATCTAACACCATAATGTTATCAGTAAAATTAGTTACCCTTTCCCGTTCAAATCTAATTAAAGATTTAACTATCGTCTGGAGTAAAACTGGTGGTACTCCACTCTCGATCATTTCCTAAATTTGATAAGTTAAATTATCACATTCACATTTCAATATAATTAAAGATTCATTAAAACTCGACTTAGTTTTGATCTTCCCACAATCATTATTAATGATAATACAAATTTAGGAAAACAAATATGTCGCATCAACAATCTACACCGTACCATTGTTTTCTGCCGATATATAACCTCTAAGCTCGTACGTCTAAGAGAAGAGTGTTAAGCAAGAGAATAAATTCTCCGCCACCAAGCAGATATATATTTAGCAGAGATCAATATTACGGTTCGAAATACAATGTTAGACATGTAATCCTGTCTTTAACTGGGTTAAAGAACCAATGTCATTAAAAACACAGTTCACAATAAACCCAAAATCACATTCCATTAACCATGCAATCTTCATGGAAAACAAATCAATATATAATATATATCAATTTCCGTATCCGACTATAATAATGACAAAGCCTTTTAAATTCCATATATATTAACAGTCTTCCTCCACAGAAGCTCACTTCGATTATTACCAACTCAAATTCCATTTAATTCCAATTTAATATATTAAATTGGAAAACTTCACTTTGGAAATTTTCCATTAAAACTTAATAAATGATCTAAAATTCCAAATCACATTTCACTGTTAATCGGGTTAAAGGACAAATGTCGTTAAAAACACAGTTCACAATAAACCCAATTCACATTCCATTTTATTCCAGTTACTAAATATAACTTGAAACTCTAATGATCTTAATTAAAAGATTTATTCTTTTCACATAGGGTTTAAGAACAGTGTTACTGAAGACACCATTCATAACAAACCCAAAATCCACTTTGATATTAAATATAAAGTTCTAAACAGAAATTATATCGGCTTATATTCAACATCAAATTCTGAAACCAACACATATCGTATGGGGAATAACGATATATATCTATCTTCTAAATTCCTCCACAATATCTGTATAGTCATAGAATCCAATATCGAAATATTCCAGAGATTATTTCTACTCAAATCCATTCCAATTCAAACACTGGAAAATTCTGGTTAGATTAAAACCATTCACAAATCAAATTTATTTGTTTAGAAACGTTGGATTATCTTTCTAGTTAATAATTAGTTCATTTTGATAGTGGAATTTTCCATCCAAATTATTTCCAAATCATTTATTATGATGTTACACAAATTATTAATATTTTTAATAATTTTATCAAGGCCCGTACAGTCAGTTTCCAATAACGGCCACCAAGCTGCATCCATAGCGATCTTTTCTAAATTTGATTTGGACATATTTCCAAATCCAACGATTGGATTTCAAATCTCTTATATTCATTGGAAAGCTCTTTCCGATACAAACCCAATGGCTTTGGATTTAGGAGAATCCGACGGTCGGATCTCCCGTAATACCAATTCGAAGTTAATGGTCGAAATTCGCGAACGGTCGCGGCGCGGCGCGGCACGTTCTATTCAAGCCATTAATATATATATATATATATATATAATTTATATTTCGTTCAAAACGTATTTTATAAATTCGTTTTAAAATGATTCCTACTATCATTTCAATTTTAAATCAAAATTGAATATTCCTTATCATTAATATACAAATGATAATATTTTCAAAATATCATATTTTGAAATATTTTCCTTTTCGATATTTATTATAAAAATGAATAAAATCTTTATAAATATCATTCGCGTTAAAATGGCGCAAATCTAATCAACACGGCTTCACATATTTCAATATTTTTGAGTCCATCCCAAATCGGACATCAAAATCATATTTTAATCCTTTACGGAATATTATTTTAAAATATTCGTTTTTTTTAAATATTTCCTTATTTTAAAATATTCGTTCCTTTTGAATTGGAATCAGACACAATCAATTACCATATAATTTGTTTATATGGATTTCATACAACACATGTACATAACCATCATCCAGAGTGTATTACACAACTGCATAAGCATTAAATACAAATAATCAATGCTTACAATAATTTTTCAACCAATCGATTGACATACAACTAAACAGTTAGGATTAATGTACGTCAAATATCATCCCAATACACGTGTGGGGTTTCAACCAACAAATACTGAATATTATTTGTGCAGTTGGGTGATGTGTAAAATTTATCATCCTAATCAATATCTGTTAAATGGGTGTACATAAACAAACCATCCGATTTGTAAATGAATATTTATTTTCATTTCAGAAGAATTTTAAGTCGTTCACATATACGTTAAAAATTATATTTTAAACGATAAAATGTTTATTTCAAGAATGAATATTTTATACAGTTCATATACATTAAAAAATATATTTTTAATGAATAATATTTATTTCAGAAAATTTCGGCATTATAACGGTGCAATATTATAATCGGAGTAATGTCTAGCATTACCGCTCTCCTGATACTAGCTCGCGCCATACGCATTAATCACAACCAATTCAAACAAACCCACAATCAATTCACAATCAATTTTTCAACCACAATCCAAATTTCCACAATACATTCCAAGCAAACAACTATGGTTTGTAATATAAATAGTGTCGGGGATATTAAGCCTCGTCTGCAACCTAAAATATTTTTAACTATAAAATAATTTAAGTAAGAAGGTGTTCTCACATTGGGATCCACTTTGCCATGCTTTTCTAACATTCTGATTTGCTATTCTGGTTCCAGAATTTGCAAACGAGCTCCAATCTTCACACCATCTTTTTTTCTAGCTTAAGCACGCTATTTCGGACAACTTTCGCCTAGTGATCTTTCTTCCGAAAATGCTCCATTTCACCGGAATTCGTGAAAAGACATAAACGGGACAACAGACTTTGGACGCGTTTTACGGACGGCTCCGCATTTCAAAATATGACTTCTATATAGTCAAATAGAAGAGAAAATTGTGCTCCTTGAATTTGGAACTGTCGAGTTTTGGCCACAGAGGCTCGGATTGGAAGATATGGGCTAAGAAAGCTCAGCGTGTTATTTGCGAACATTGAAAAATATATAAATTTGATTTTTAGCCAAAGGGGGTCCATGGTCGGCGCTGGTGGTCAGGGGGTGGCGGCGTAGGGTGGTGGTGGCGGCAGGGCGTTCGTCCAGGTGGTAGTGGCGTGGTAGGGACTGGCGGTGCTAATTTGGTCGATTTATGGCTTTGGTTGCGGTTTAGAGAGGCTTGAGGGTTTGGGGATGATCGGAGAAGGAGGGGCGGCGGGCCAGGGGATGGTCGGCGATGGCGAAGGGGGCCAACGCGGAGGCGGGCAGCAGCGGTGGTGGCTGCGTTTTGGGGAGGATGGGGTAACAAGGGTTTGGTTTTTTTTTCCTTTTTTTCTAATGATTTCGAGGGCTAGAAAAATTTATATATAATACTTTCCATTCGAACTCCAAATCGAACCCACCGACTATTGACCCTAGCTAATTACTCCCATTCCAAACACAATGGGATATGTCCCGTATGCCAATTCGAACGTCTTGATCAATTTTTCTTTAAATTAAATTATAAATCAATATATATGAAATTTAAACAGACATTTTAATTTACCGGGGTCACATACTGACTCCAAAAATAACAGAAAAACAAATCTAGCCATGTTTTGGCGATACCGTCCCAATAAAACTAATTTCATCAAATTTGAAGGCCGTCTGAAAAATGGCCATTTTCAGTCGATTAAATTCAAACTGAAATTACCAAACGCACTTTAAATTCACCACGCTCACATATTAATTCCAAAAATTATGAAAATGGGAATCTAGCAATAATTTGACATTCCGGATCCAACAAAAGTGGTTTCGTTGAAAACAGAGGTCGTTTACAAAATGGTTATTTTTAAGGGCAATATATTATATAAAATATATATAAATTCCATAGCAACTGTTTTAAATATAAAACTGGACTTAACTTTCAATTTATATTAAGAAATCTAAATTTTTCACATTCGTTAGCAAGATATTATTAAACATATTCAAATATTTTTGGTTTTACTGAAATTCAATTTATATTGAATTTTGTACATCAGGTTAAAGTTTAAAATCAAATTTCGAATTACCACATCATTTTAGGCTCATTGTATAATTAAAATAAATTTATACGTTCTAGCTTCAATTTAAATAAATTCTTAGTCGTTATTATTTAAAATTAATCATTTTAAATTCTCAAAATCCATTAAAATAGCTAATAATAAAAAATTTAAATTGGTTTAGAAAATCTAGGTTGTTACAGTTTGTATGATATCTAGGAATATTTGAATGAATGAAAATGTCGATGATTGGTGAAATAGAGTAACATTACGGATTCTAGATATGCTCCAGGTCTCGAGTCGACCAAAAGTTGGTTCGACCAAACCAAGCCGGGAAAACTTCACCAGAATTGCAAGAAATTTTATGGGGACGATAAGGAAGGTCCTAGGAACTCTAGACAAAAGATTCAAGATATTTGGAACAAAGGAAGGTCGAGGTTTAGCTCATGTTAGCTCAGGTCGAATAAGGCCCAGGTCGTTTAAATTGACCCGGATAACTTGGGTAAGCTCGGGTAGACCAAGTCGACCTGGGAAGAGAAAACGAGCTTGACCAGAATATGTTCACTCAGCTCGGGTTGACCTTGTCAACCCGGACTAACTCGACCTGGACAAATCATATGTTATAAGTAAGTAGAGTGAGCTCCTTCGGGGATTTAGGCAACGACAGGCGACTTCTTCTCTTGGCGATCAACTCATTCTTTAAAGGAAAGACTAGCCTAAACCGAGACGTGAACAAAGTTTATATGGAAGTTGACTATGAAGGATCCAAGTGGGAACCATCGTGGTGATTCCAAAGTAGGCTTCACTGCGGATGTGCATGCTAACGGTTATCGGTACTCGTGGCTCTGGTTTTGGGTTATTTCTTTGATCTTTCTCATTCTTACCTTGATGATCGCCCTACATTAAAATAACACTGCCGCAATGCCTAGTTGGTGCAGGCTGGTGCAAGGCGGTCGTCGCATTTGGTATCAGAGCTCAAGTTGCGTAGTTTAACTTAAGTTTTTAGTGCCAAAGGGAAGAGTATATGTATATAAGAGCGCAAATTTTTGATATTTTGGTTTTCAAAACTATACCTATATATATACTATTAGTATATATTTAAGGAAAGTCGCATTGCACATGCACAGCTAAGTAAGGTTCCTTGGAAAAATGATTAATCGACTTCTTTACAGATCGACTGATGAGTCATCAAAAAAGGAATGCTGCTAGGAACTCTGCTTGGGGAATTGAGGAAGGAATAGGTTTGGGAGCCGACAATGCTAATACTTCTAATATGCAGACAATGTTTACTGCTTCCATGAGGGAAATTTGTAGAAACACTTAAGGAGTGCACCGAATGTTTTTTAAGGTGGTGGTCCACTTGTGCACGTGCCCAAAGCCGACTTTGCTAAGTTGAATAAGGATTTCACCAGTTCGGTAGTAAACCTTTCCAAGGAACAGAGTCAGCTATGGATGTGATGACCTCCCATAACTCATGCAGCAAAGAAGAGGAATAACGCGTCGAAGGACATGCCAGGCAGCTATGGACGATCATCAGAGTTGAATAACACAACGTGGAACCTGTCGTATAACACACAGAGCAAGAATAAAATATAATATAACATATACAACAGGCAACAATAGCGACGCATATATGAGCAGAAACTTGAACTTTCATAACGACTAGAAAGAATATCCTTACACCCTTGGATTATAACATAAAGTCTCTACACATTTGCCTCACTACAACACTCAGAGTCAAACATCAAACAGCGGAAATAACAGATACTAGGTAGTAGAAAATAATACGCCAGCCTTCTGCTCATCACTGCATAGCAACAACCGTCCTCATCAAGATATCACTTGTTATCTGCTACTCAGTTTGCCCATCCAAAACCGGATGAACAACCCAAGATAATAAGAGGAAAACATAAAACATCGAGTCAGACAACGGTCTTAATGAGCGATAAAACAGCTATATAACATCATCAACAAAGTATATGAAAATAGGTAGATTAACCAATCAATCTACCACAACACCAGAGAAGAACTCAACCTTATCTTCCCCGCTTAGGATAGTGATATCCTTTACAAATAAGCATTTCAACCATACATCCATGGCAACATGAAGTAACAGCAAAAAAAGCAACAAATTATATCTCACGTAAACCATCCTAATCGAGATCAACATTCCCTAAGCATAAGCCCCAGAGGCCTAAACCGATATCAGACATGCACCCAAGAAACATCTCCTTCAATGTCAGATAATCTATGTGAGACAACGTAAGCAAACAACATACATGAATGACTCTGGCTATCACCACCAATCCAGCTTTGAAACCACTGTTAATCGTATGACCGGCTAAACATCTTCTCATCAACTGTCAAGGGGCCAATGGTAAACCCCGTTTCTAGAAAAAACTCCATATGCCATACAACGAAACGTATTCAGGCTTGTTCGAGTTTCCCGGGGTACTAGACCATATAATGAAATCGCGTGGCCCCTGCTTTGAATCAGCTAGAACCAACGACAACGATAATTTTTTGGCCTTTGGTATCTCTAGTCATCATCATCGGTGACCATCCAACCACTATTCATGAACTCGAAACACCCTTGAGTCGTCTTCATATTCGTTGCATTACGACGACCAATGAACACATCACAACACTTCAAACATTTCCACCTGGATATAAATCGAAGTCACATCATCGTCGAACCAAAAATATACACTATTTTGTCAACATTCTTTTTGTAGCATTTCTAGAACAAACCACAACACTTGACCTCCATTCATAGCATTTACAAACGTTATAGCTTCCTTAGGTCATTCATGACCTAAGTCTCTTTCACCACCTAAGTCGTTCCATGACTTACCCCTTAGGTCGTTAGCCGATCAAACCTATCTGACCCCGTCCCTAAGCTTGAACCCAAACGACCTGATGAGCTCCAGTGACCTGCCTTTCAACGACCTGGAGCTTCGACCTTTACACCAACAAAGCCCCCAATGACCTGCGATCTGACTCCTCCACAACCTGACCTTGGCTGAATGATCCAATCCCATTTCCATGCTCCAACGACTTGAACTTTATTTCTTGGAGAACAAGACACGGCCAGACCTATGAAAAACTACCTGACTCCAGATCTAACCAAAATAGCTCCAAAATCAACCAAATCTTCGTCAAACAACAACATCAATTCAGATTACTCATCCAAATCAATCATAAACACTTTATGAAATCATCAACCACACTAAAATGACAATTATCATATAAAATTAACTAAATCATGATAAAACGATAAATAAACCAAAATGATGGATCCAACTTGCATAAACATATGAGTAACTTAAGATTTACTGGTTTTAAGTTGCTAGATTAGATCCTATGGCGATGTACATGAAAATATACTTATTGTGATGTAGATCTAGGTGAAAACGACTTGAAAATGATGAAATTATGATCAACCAACTCATATACTTGATTGAATCCGCGTGAGAGATGCATATCACTCACTAGTTCTCCAAAACAACACAAAATCAACGAATCACGAATCCGAACAGTGAAGAACACTCTTCAAACCTTCCAATTTGATTAGATCTCTCTTCACTTTGCGTAGATCTAGCTTCAAACTTTGCAGATCTTCGATTGTCTTATGTAGATCTAGAATTTTAATGGTGGAAAGTGTATCTGATTGAGCAAGGAGGATCATGAGCTCAACAAAATGAGAGAATGAAGAAACTAAATTATTCTCTATGCCTCCAACCCCCTATTTATAACCTCCGACCAGCCAACTAATGGGCCTCCTCAAATCAGCCCATCAATAGCTTACAAAACCTGAACTGAAATTGTGAAATTCAAAAACAGTGGTTCCTCACAAACCACTGAACCAAATCTTTAATATGAACATTCTACGGAATTGGAAACACCATTTTCTTTCCAATGAAATCAACCTCAACACTTGATTTGATCCTAGCCAAAAGTTATGTCCTATACAAAAATGACAGGGGCAAAATGTTCACAAATAAAATTAGTAAAAATTATGGACATGTCCCACATCTCCATAACCAACATATCAAAATATGAGAATGATCCGACCCTTAGGGAATAAAATAAAAATATATTTTACAATCCTCCGATACGTAAAATGCGGGTATTACATTCTCCCGCATTAAGAATTTCGCCCTTGAAATTCCTAACAAACATAAACAACCAAAACAATTCCACATGCCTATCATCCATGAGCAGCCAATCTATCATCCAAGCTAGCATCCATCCAGGCATGCATCCATAGCCTTATCCTAGCACGTGGAACTTTAACAACAATAGGGGTACAAGTTATAATAGGGTAAGAATGACAGGACACTCGTGGTCATACCAACAAAGAATTCTAGATGGATCGTCTTCATACTCTCTCCAGTCTCCTACGTATAATCATCGCCATCCTCACTCCATTGTACCTTGCCAACTTAACCGTCTTTCTCCTAAGCTATTTCAGATCATTCCCCATAAGGAAAAGGGGTTGCGAGGTTTGACTCAGCTTCCAGGACTCCGTACTGCTCTGGAGATACCACCACATTCGAACCATGCATACATTTCTGAAGAAATGACACATGAAAAACATTTTGCATACTCGACATCTTCTCAGGTAACTCCAACCTATATGCGAGCTTTCAAATTCACTCGATTATTGGAAATAGTCCAACAAACCTTCATTTACTTTTGAACCGAACAAAATGCTTTAACTGCGAAATCTTCACGAAAACCATATCGCCTATGTCGAATTCCAAATATATTTTATGCTTATTAGCATAGCTCTTCTGACGATCCGAGGATGCTTTCATTCGTTGCTGAACGATCTAGGTACAATCCGAGGTCCCTCTTATCATCTCTGGCCAAAGTATCAAAATTTATCTAATTTCTATCCAACATAGTAGAGAATTACAAGATCTATCATACAACGCCTCGTATGGTGCCAACCCAATTCTCGATTGGTAGCTTTTGTTATATGCAAACTCAAGTAGATGTAGATGGACTTCCCATAATCCCCTAAAATCCAATATACAAGCTCTTAGGAGATCTTCCAAAACTCGGTCAACTCTCTCGATTTGACCATCAGTTTGGGGATGATAAGCCGTACTCAAACACAACTCGATTCCCAAAGATTCTTGCAAACTCTTCCAAAATCCACTTGTGAACAATGGATCTCGATCACTGACAATGCCCTTTGGGATATCATGGAATTGAACTATCCATTTTATATAAAGCTGAGCCAACTTCGATGCCATCCTAGTCGATTTGATAGGAATAAACCTTGCACTTTGTTAGATCAAAATTTGGACCTAACACCCAAATTGTTCTGAATCTTATAGAGTTTCAACTGAAGAATGAGAAAAAAGAAAACAACACACAGAATTTATAGTGGTTCGGCATTAACGAGCCTACGTCCACTTTATATATTATCGATTATACTTTGAAAGCTAATACAATCAATGATTTCTCTCAATTGTCCGCGGCTGCGGCGCAGTGGAAAGGAGGCCTAACTTCCTAGTAAAAGGTCGATGGTTCGATTCCAACCATGCACTTCCCCATCCTACATAAATTTACCCGGGGGTATGGGGGCTTGGATTAGCGGACGGCTTTACTGTACCCTCCTCAGGAGTTTACCGGCCCGCCGGGTTCTCCTGGGTTTTCAAAAAAAAAAAATGATTTCTCTCAATACTCTAGTAGTCTGACAATAATGGCGGATTCAGTACTCAATATTGCCAAAAAAGATCCTTAAAAATGCCAAGCTCCGGGCTATTTATAGCTGATTTTGTCAGGCGGGGCGCTGTAACACGTGGCACGAATCCCGAGGACATCGGATCGCATCACCGCCTTTGAAGAAATAGTCAAATTAGCCGTTGTGGACAGGTGTCGCGATCCCCTTGAAAATCGGATCGTGCAGATGGGGAGAATCGGTCAAAATGACGGTTAGGGACATGTGTCGCTAGATCCGTGCGTCTCGGATCGCTGAAGACTAGCTCGTGTTTGAACGGGTCAGAGGCTCCGCCATGCTTCAGGGGATCGGATCGGTCAATACTGGGCAATAATACATGCATGGATCGAGTCGCATGGAGGTGTCGTTCCGCTGATGAAATGGGGGCGATCCGATAAGGTGCGATCCGATATGGGGGCGATCCGATGAGGGGCGAGTCAATGGTGCGATCCGTTCCTTCATGTACTTAGAGAATGTGGTTTCACGCTTTCTTCTTATGAATGAACCTAGGTGGCTTGGTCAAAAATCTAGCCAACAATTTGCCCCCTCGAAGTATGTTTTATCGATGATGGAACATGCTTCGAAACTATAGAACCGTCTTTTCACATCGAGTCGCAAAACAGTGAACGATTCCTTTTCTGGGACTTTTCAGAGTCTTCATCACTGGATCTGTTGGTGATTTATCGATTCGTATCGCATACTCGAGTCGTGGTCCTTTAGCAAGCCATTCGAGCCATTCGTCTCGTTCTTTGGTGAGCGCTTGAGCTTCTTTACGGAACGGAACGAAATGGGCTTCTCTCCGAGACGTGGTGGGCTTTTGGTTCGCGGCCCGCCTATTTTCGCGGATCGAATAAGACAAAAAGGGGAGACAAACGGTCGCCCTTTTGCCTATATAAGTCGACCCTCCTCTTCACTTTCTTCCTTCTTCCTTCTTACGTATCGTATCGCCTGCATCATTGAGGAAAAACCCTAGTTTTTCAAACTTCCAAAAATCTGACTGTTCTCCCAACTTTTATAAAGGTAATCTATCGAAAGCATCCCTATTCGATATCGCTCTCAATTTTATGAGTTTTTTCAACTGGTTTGAGGGAAAAACGATGGAATTTTGTAATTTTTGAGGGAACCAGCGAGGCGCCATGGCTGATGGGCTCAAAGGTTGGAGTTCGGAAATGAGAAGGAGAGGAGAAAGACGGCGGAGGAAGGAGAAGAGAGAAGGTCGGTTCGGATCGTAGGCAAGGAGAGGAAAGGAAGAAGATGAAGACCAGTGGCGAGTCAGAGGGTCGTGGTGGCGGCAGTGGCGCGCTTCGTGGGGGACTGCAACGATCCAGCAAAGACCCCGATCACTCAATTTCACGACTCGTGAGGGGGGGCGATCCCTCTACCCTGCGATCCGAAGGAGGGCGATCTGTCTTACACACCGCGATCCGACTCGTAGTTCGCGATCCAAACCAATTTTTGAACCTTAGACAATGCCTTGTCACCATAAAACTCTGAACAGTTAGGCTAGAGCCTTGATTTGGACTTTCTGGACTAAATGACCACATAGTTTAACTGCATATGACGACTAATATTTTGATGATCTTGATAGCTTTTACGCTTTATCTTTAATGCATGCACAAGCACACACACCGGCACTTGCACACACGGGGGACGGGTAGTTTTAATCTCATTTTTCATGTTTTCTCGCCTAGCAGTAATGTCGGATAATCGGTCTTCTTCAAGATCCGCTACAGAAACGGAGTCCGAGGTTCCTGAGCGATACTACCCTGAGGTCCCTCCAATTAACTCAGGAGGTGAAGATTCTGGCTCTGAATACGAGGCAACGGAATCAAATCCATCTGAAAGTACTTCATCTAGTGAAGAATCTGAGATAGACAGGCGAGCTCCCGACGAGATTCCTAGCGCGCTCGGAATAGATAAATTTTCTGATTCTTTAGCATCTAAGCTCGATGATATAAAGCTTAAAAGAATCTGCTTGAGACACGAGATTCCTTGGGATGATGTCATGACACCCGGTAGCGAAGATAGACCCCACTTAGCTCCGGAAGGATATATGGCAATCAGTCGAACCATGTGCTTGGTAGGAGCTATTCCTCCGTTTCCTTCAATCGCCATCGAGACTTTAAAACGACTGGGTATCGCTCCGATGCAGCTTCATCCTAATGCCTACGCATCTTTATACACCCTATGTATTGCATATGCGGAGATCCTACATACCGAACTCACATTCAGAGATTTGACATTCTTCTTTCTTTTCAAGCATCGTTCTTCGGCAACTCCAAATTTCTCTTTCTTTGAATCGGTGGCGAATAGGAAGGTTCTGTACGATGGATATAGCAATATAGGGGATCCTAAGTCTGATTGGTTTTATATAAAGAAACAGGCCGGATGCTCGAGAAGATGGCTTAAATCAAGTAAATTTTAAGCTTTTAATTGAATATCTTGTTCAAGAAGTCGAGGCATTAACATTCTCCCCCCTTTTTCTTTGTCTTAAACAGATCACGTCTTCCCGAAAACGGAGGGTCCGTTATACAACAATCGATTGTCTATTCTTCTACAAAGAAGATCCGACTTTCTAAGGATCAAAAAATGCATTACTGATGAAAATCTTCATAAGCATCATCTTCTGGATAGAAGATTTGGGCTTGGCGCTGGCGGCAAACCCTATAAGTACGTGCCCCCAACGGAGGGAGAAGGAACTTCGCAAACGGTAGAAACAACTAAGTTTCGCAAGAGTCCTTCCCAAATAGTCATCCAAGACGATGAGGACCTGAACATATACAGAGGGGATGAGGTCCGCGGTGACAAGTCCAAGGAAATTCCAATTTCTACTCCAATCGAAACCGCTGCTCCCGATGATTTGACAGAAGAGCAGTTATTCGACGAGTTGAGCAAAATTCCTCTATCCGATGATGTATACACAGAGAGGGACTTTGAAGGGGAGCCATTCTTCCCTGCTTCTGAAGAGACCATCGCTCCAACTAGAGAACAGGAAACTGGTCAGATGAGCCTGTCTTCAGGCCCGGGTTTGTTAGGGGGAATCTTATGGGATGCACAAATTACACACACTGTCTGACCCCGCACGCTTATATCATCAATACTCAAAGTTTTAATATGTTCTCTTCTCTTTTGCAGGAAAGATGTCCTGCAGGCGATCTTATTCTTATCGTTCTCTTCGTGAGGGGACACCCAGTCTTCATCCGGGTACTGAGCGCTCTCGCGGCCCTTCTCATAAGCCGACTTCCTCACAACCTCGGTCTCCACCGAAATCGACATCTGCCAAGCTTCCTAGTTATCCAGTAGTTCCTGCAGGGGGAAAGAAACTCCCTAAAGAGTTAACTCCTCCGAAAAGTGCTCCCTCTCACAGCAGGCCGTCAAAAAGGCATCACGAGTCTAAGGATAAGGGCAAGGATCCAATCAAAGAGTCTGAAAAGGAGAGGAGTGACATCGTCCCTTCCAGCCAGCCAGAGTTGGCTGCTCCCGGGTCACGGGATTACATGCATGGTCCCGAGATTCAGGGTAGGCTGGAAAAGCTGCGGGAACAATTCCCAGACATATTCTTCGACAGAATGACGTTTGTTCCAACCTTGGAACCGGTCCCAAAGAACTGGGATAATGAAGTTGTCGGGCACATCCGCCACGTAGCCAGGCAGTATGAGATGATAAAGAAACATGCGGTTAATCTTTCCGAAGTCATCCGGACGCTTGAAATAGAAGCACATAGATCTAAGGTGAAACTTGAAAACAACGAAAGGGCCAGGACAAAGATGGAGAAGGACCTGGAAGATGCTCAATCCCAACTTGCTTTAGCGCGGGGAGATGCCGAAAATTATAAGATTGAATTAGAGAATGCTAAGCAGCGCTTTCATTCGGAACTTGACTCCAATAGCCAAGAGAAGATGGCTTTAAAGAAAGAAGTAGAAGATCTCAAAATAGCCAATGTCAAGTTGAAAACAGCACAAGGCCATTTTGAAGCTGAGAGAGCTGCTTGGGAGGCAGAAAAAGCAAGCTTGAAAGAAAGTTTAGCTTTGGCTGAAGCGGAAAAGGTGATTTTGAATGATCAGGTCGCGGACGCGGAGAGACGGACAACTCTCGCCGAAAAGAATGTTGAAAGTGCCATCGAATTGGCCACTGCTTCTAACAACAAGCTCCTCGAAAGAGAGAAGGATATCGAGGGGTTTGAAGAGATGATTTTCGACTTCCTTGGCCAAGTTCTCAAAACTCGCAACATCTCGTGGATCCCGGATTACCACGTTACCTTAGCCAATTTATGGGATGCGATTGTTGAGGGTCAGAAGCAGAGATTGGGAGTCGAAGAAATTGACGAAGATGAGTTAATGAAGAGCATCTTGAGGGATAACGAGCCCGAGGACCTGGCAGAGGGTCGTCGTCTGATTCTAGCAGAGATGGAAAAGGAAAGGGCCCTGGCAAAGGGTAAAGGCAAAGCTGACGAGGGTTCGAGTTCAGCCGTGGAGCCCAAGGCCTCCGAAGTTGAGGAATACCATCCCGATGATCCACTAATCCCTTTGGGCCTAACTCCCGTGGTCGTTGGAGCCTCTGCAACTACTCAAGAAGGAGGACCTGCGGAAGGTATCTCCCTCTTTTCCCCACAATTTGTCAAAGCAATTGTGAATTGTCGTCGTCTGGTAGAATCAACCAATTGAATTAGTAACGTGTGTTCCCCATAATACAGGTAGTGAGCCCGCCGACAAGGGTGTTGAAAAAGAAAAAGAGGTGGAGAAGGAGGCTGTCTCGCCAGGTGCCAGTGTTGATATATCAAAGCAGGCTGAGGACACAACAGCAGAGAAAAGCATCCTGGCACCTAGTACTGATGTTCCCAAGGATGCTGAGACCATTGAGGCCTTGAAAGACATGGATGGGCGCCATGTAGAGGATGAGGAAGATATTATCAGCGCCAAAAAAGCCGACGACGACGACGAAACCTTGGCCAGCCGACAGGCTAGGCAGGAAAAAGAGATGGCTTCGAAGAAGGTGGCAGATGAGGCTTTGGACGTAGTCCCTCTTGCAGAATTTGATCCCAAAACCGGGATGATTTTGAAAATCCATCCCAAATCCATCAGCAGACAGCTTCATTTTGCAAATCCTGATGACTTCCCGGCTTCCCTTTCTGATAGAAGGAAGAGAAAAGAGGTGGAAGAGGAATCTTCAGAAGAGTCGGATGTTCCTCTCATAGACAAAAGGAAGAGGAAGAAAGGGGATCAATCCGATGCCGACAAGGCGAAGCTGGAGAAGCAGAAGCAGGAGAAGAGGCCAAAGCGTAAATAGGATATTGTTGCTTGTTGATATTTTGTCTTTAGGTTTTCCATTGGCCAGGAAGTGTAATTGTGAGACTGGCCCTCACTTTCCTTTCTAGGTTGTTTTTCACTTGGTAGGTTTGCGGTATATAAATGAAAGTTTATCTCTTTTTGCATCATTGAGTACCTGTATTCAAATAAACTTTCCATGTTTAGTCATATACCATCTAATTATAATTACAAATCAATCCAACAACAGAAGGAAAATTTTCGTGCTGCGTTAAAGTTCATGTGTATATGGATATGGCCCATAATCAATCATTGACGTAACGCTCAACTAGGGCTTATTAAAAATTGATTAGCATTATTTTTAGGTTGCCCCCTATTTCTGAATATGGGGTACTTAGAGAATTTCATAAGATAACTGTTCTTGTGGTACCAAATCTCTGGCACCTTCCTTAGTGCTTATCCATAGACTCCTTTATACTCTCCTGGCGGTTGCCGGGGATAGAGTTCAAATTCAACAGTTCAGTCGGTCCCTGTTCCTTTAGCAGGGAAGGTGTTCTTTCTCAGCGCTCAATCGGAGACGCTTTTATACTCTCTCTCTCTGGAGAGTTAGAGTTCGAGCTTGGCGATTCATTCGCTCCCCGATCCTTCAGCGGGGAAGGAACTCTTTCTCAGTGCTCAATCGGAGACGCTTTTATACTCTCTCTCTGGAGAGTTAGAGTTCGAGCTCGGCGATTCATTCGCTCCCCGATCCTTCAGCGGGGAAGGAGCTCTTTCTCAACGCTCAATCGGAGACGCTTTTATACTCTCTCTCTCTCTCTGAAGAGTTAGAGTTCGAGCTTGGCGATTCATTCGCCCCCCGATCCTTCAGCGGGGAAGGAGCTCTTTCTCAACGCTCAATCGAAGATGCTTTTATACTCTCTCTCTCTCTCTCTCTGGAGAGTTAGAGTTCGAGCTCGGCGATTCATTCGCTCCCCGATCCTTCAGCGGGGAAGGAGCTCTTTCTTAGCGATATAATTTACTTTATTGTATCCTAAGAATTTTGACTTGTGATTACATTCCATTCTGATGAAAGGCATTTATGATTATATGCTTCTGGGATCGTTGGATTATTCACAACGATTTTTATAACAAATAAACAGGCAGATAAATAAAGGTGCAATAAAGGTAAATGACACACAATATTTTTATAGTGGTTCGGTCGAATCATGACCTACGTCCACTTTATAATTTTTTGCTTTAAGGAATCAGAATATTCTAGGCAAGTCGTGCCTTGTACATGGTTTTCAACAAAGCAAAAGAATAGATTTGAAACTTTTATGTTAAGTATGGCCGTAAATGTTGGGCATTCCACACTCTGGGGATTTCCTTTCCATCTACGGTTGCCAGCTTGAAGGTTCCATTATCACGCTTTCTCAGAATGGAGTACGGTCCTTCCCACTTCTCTCCCATATGAGTTGGGGGTGGAAAGACACGTTTCAGAACCAAGTCTCCGGGTTGCCAGGTTTGGGCTCGAACCTTTTTGTTGTAATATCGAGCGACCTGTTGTTTGCATCTCAAGGCACGCAGGTCTGCTTCATCCCTCCTTTCTTCAATCATATCTAGGGACTCAAGGAGCAATTCATTATTGGTCATCGGATCATAATAAGTCACCCGGTGAGAAGGTACCTTTATCTCAACCGGGATGACTGCTTCCGTTCCAAAAGCAAGGGAGAACGGGGTATGTCCTGTTGACGATTTATATGTTGTCCTGTAGGCCCATAGTGCCAAGGGCAATTCATCAGCCCACATGGCTCTAGCCCGCTTCAGTCTTCTTTTCAGAATGGACTTAATTACTTTATTTGCCGCTTCGACTTGTCCGTTCGATTGCGGATGCGCCACAAAGGTGTACCGATTCTCAATGTGGTATGTTTGGCGGAAATTTCTGAATTCAGCGCTATCGAACTGAGTTCCGTTATCCGTTATCACAATTTTTGGAATCCCAAATCGGCAGATGATGTTTCTAACGATAAAGTTGATCACTCGTTTGGTAGTGATTGTAGTTAGTGGTTCAGCCTCGAGCCACTCAGTGAAATAATCCACGGCCACAATAGCGAACTTTGCTCCGCCCCTTGCTATGGGGAGACTTCCAATGATATCAATTCCCCACATAGCGAAAGGCCATGGGCTCATCATTGTTTTTAACTGATTAGGAGGTGCTCTAGGTATTTTTGAAAATCTCTGACACGCATCACACCGTCGTGCGTATCTTGTCGCATCCTTGTTTATGGTAGGCTAGAAATAACCATGCCGCAACACCTTTTTTCCCAATGTTTGCCCTCCAGTGTGGTCGCCACATTCGCCTTCGTGAACCTCTCGCAGCACACGCTTGATGTCATCGTGAGCTATACACCGGAGGAGGGGCATCGAAAATCCTTGTCTGTAAAGAACTCCGCCTTGCAGAACGTATCGGGCGGCTTTACGAATTACTTTACGCCTCTCGCTTTTCTTGGTTGGAAGCGCTCCATTCATCAGGAAATTCTTCAGAGGGGTCATCCAGGACTCCCTTTCTAGTTCCGTCTCTAGTATTAGGTCGATTTCCATTTGATCTATGCTAGGGGACCGAAGTACTTCAACGGGGGCTAGCCCGGTCACTTCAGGATCGTCGGAACTAGCCATCTTTGCCAACTTATCCGCCTGCTGATTCTCTGATCGTGGAATATGAGATATGCTGTAGTGATCAAAATCGTTCAGTAACTCTTTCACTTTCTTTAAGTATAAAATCAATCTTGCACTTTTAGCCTGGAATTTTCCAGTAACTTGGTTCACAACTAACTTGGAGTCGCAGAAGTTGTTCAGCTTTGTGACCTCTAATTCCTTTGCGATCCTTAATCCGACTATCAGAGCTTCATATTCGGAATCGTTGTTAGTGGCGTGAAACTCCATCCGGATTGCATAGGTTATCAATCGTTTCTCGGGAGTTTCAAGCACTATTCCAGCGCCGGATCTTTCGTCATTCCTAGCGCCATCAGTATACAATATCCAGGTATTGGGGTCGAAAAGTAATTTTGAAGGATTGACCTCTTTGTTGGCTATATCTTCCTCCGGTACGGTAAACTCTGCTATGAAGTCGGCTATCACTTGCCCCCGAATTGACCGCCTGGGCTGAAAGTTCAGATCAAATTGACTTAACTCAATGTTCCATTTGAGTAATCTTCCAGACGCCTCTGGTCTCTGTAAAACTTGCTTGAGTGGGTGATCGGTGTATACGGTAATGGGATGCGCCTGAAAATAATTTCGAAGCTTTCTAGAGGTGATCAGTAAACTATACGCCAACTTTTCTATCCTCGGATAATTACGCTCTGCTGCCGTTAATTTTTTGCTCATGTAATACACAGGTCTTTGGACCTTATCCTCTTCTCTTACCAACGCTGAGCTGATCGCATGGGATGACACTGCCAGATACACGAATAAGTCCTCGTGATCCATTGGCTTAGATAATATCGGAGGTTTCTCCAGGTGCCTTAGTAAGTTCTGAAATGCTTCTACGTAGTCGGGCGTCCATTTGAAGTGGCGTTTTCCCTGCTTTATTAATTCGAAGAATGGGATGCACTTATCCGTAGCCCTGGAGATAAATCTGCTTAGTGCAGCCACTTTTCCTGCAAGGCTTTGCACATCCCTAATTTGCCTAGGTTCCTGAATGTCTCTGATTGCCGCGATCTGATCTGGATTAATCTCAATCCCACGGGAACTGACGATGAACCTCAAGAATTTTCCGGAGGCAACACCGAATGAACATTTGGTTGGGTTGAGTTTCATTCCGTACCTTCGAAGAATGCCGAACATCTCTGCCAAGTCAGTAGTGTGTTGGGAAGATTGCTTGGACTTAACCAACATACCGTCGACGTCTACTTCCATTGTTTTCCCGATCTGGTTATAAAACATTCTGTTGACTAAACGTTGTTATGTAGCGCCCGCGTTCTTCAAGCCAAAGGGCATCACCACATAACAATATAATCCCAGATCCGTGATAAAACTAGTGTGTTCTTGATCTGGAACATGCATCGGAATCTGGTTATATCCTGAATAAGCATCCATAAATGAGAGAAGCTCATGACCCGCCGTTGAGTCCACCAACTGGTCAATCCGGGGTAACGGGAAACTATCTTTTGGACAGGCTTTGTTCAAATCCGAGAAGTCGATACACGTTCGCCACTTCCCGTTGGCCATCTTTACCAGGACTGGATTCGAAATCCAGTCTGGGTAGGTCGAGTCTCTGATAAATCCATTACTCTTTAGCTTTCCAACTTCTTCTTTCAAGGCAGCAGACCTCTCTGGGCCCAACATTCGCCTTTTTTGCTTTATAGGAGGATGTTTAGGGTTAATGCTTAATGAATGGCTCATGATTGATGGGGATATCCCGCACATGTCCGCGTGGGTCCATGCAAATACATCCAAGTTGTTTTTTAAGAAATCTGTCAATTCTTTAGCGAGATTCGGATTTAACTGGGATCCAATCTTAAGGACCTTCTCCGGGTCACTATCACCGATCGGTATATCCACAGTTGTCTCGTTGGGAGTCGCCATTCTGCCCCCAGGTTCTTGATCCTCTCTGGGATCTATATCCTCGAGCAAATCTCTGGACGACATTCCAACGGTTATCTTCTTTAGTTGCTATAAGGTCTCCGCCCTTGTAGGGGGAGAAGCGCCCTTGGTTTCTATGTCCCCTCCATTGCGAAGTAACTTTAACTCGGCAACATAACATGCTCGTGCAGCAACCTGATCTCCTCTGACGATACCAATGCCAGCTTCTGTGGGTAATTTCAATAACAAGCACCAGGGGGCTATACAGGCTCTAAACTTTGCAAGGGCCGGTCGGCCCAAGAAGGCATTGTAGGGCGATTCAACGTCCAAAACCACGAAGGGAAGGATTCTCACTCTCTGGCGTTCTCCTTCCCCTAGCGTAACTGGTAACTCTACATAACCCATTGGAGCGGTGGATGCTCCGTTGAATCCACGGATCCATCCTTGACAGGGTTTCAAGTCTTTTATTTCGAGGTTCATCTGGTCAAATGTCCTCTTGAAAAGAATGTTGACGGAACTCCCGTTGTCCACTAAAACCTTATGAACAGTGGCTGGTCCAATAGGTACTGTAATTACAAATGGATCTTCAGTCGGAGCATGGACTCCAATGCTTTCTCGTTCTCGGAAAACGACATCGTCGGTCATCATCTTTTGTTGCTTTACCGGGATATTGTCCTCATGGTTGCTACACTCCCCTACCTCGAGGTGTTGCTTGGCTGCATTGACATATTGATCCAATGCCTTGGAACTATGCCCGGCAAGATAAAGTCCTCCGATTACGGTATTGATAACAATGTTCTTTCCCTTTTGCTGGGCAGTTGGCCTAGCAGCAAGTTGATTCTGGTTCTGATTTGGAGCCTGTACTGCTTGCCCCCTGTCTCTGGGCGTTACTCTGTATTCATCTATTTTTCCTTCTCGAAGCAACCTTTCGACTACATCTCTTAGGTGACGGCATTCATTTGTCGAATGACCGTGAATCTGATGAAAGAGACAAAACTTCCCTGTTTCACGTTCTTTCTCCATCGACTCTCTGGGAGGTGGCCTCTTATTCTGGAGGACTTCATACGCATCCATGAAGATATTTTCCAGAGTATCATTTATTGGTGTATAACTTTCAAAGGCCCTGGGACGAGTCCTTCTCTGGGAGTCGTTCCCTCGGTTCCTCTTCCGGTTGTTGCCGTTACCATTATTGTTGTTGTTCCCTGACTGACGACCACCCTGATTTCGATTTCCGACATTAACCTCGACTTTCCCCGAGCTGTCTCCTGTCTGTTTTATGGCGACATTGCTCTGGATTTCCTCCTTATCAGCTGTTTTTGCCTTTCGGTTAGCATATACTTCTTCCCGGCGTAAATGTACGTTAGCTTTTTCACAGAATAACTCTCTAGTATGGGGTGGCTTTCCTGCCAGGTATCTCCCGAATTCAGTGTCTTTATCTACTCCATCAATCAGTGCTGCGACAACGGTTGGTTCATGGGGATATTTAACTTCAGTAGCGGCCAAGTTGAAACGATCTAGGTACGCCCTCAAACTCTCGCCTGGTCGCTGCTTGACAAGGAACAAATCAATCACACTCTTTGTTTTTTGTGCATAAATACGGAATTCTTCTACGAACTTCTCACTCAACTCCTTGAAGCTAGAAATCGATCTTGCTGGCAAGCGAGTAAACCATAACAATGTTACATCCTCCAAGAATATGGGAAATGCTTTGCACTTGACAACGTCAGAAGCTGCGGCAGCGGTCATTGACCAAGAGTATCTCATCAGATGCTGGACATGATCAGACCTACCCGCGTATCGGTTCATCTGTGGCATGTTGAAACGCCTCGGGAAAGTCGCATCCAAAATATCATCAGTGAAAGGGGTGTGACTGCGGTCAATTCCCCAATCTTCATTCCGTTGCCCACGGCTATCTGCCAGAATTTGATGGATCATGGCTGCCACATTTGCACTGGTCAGCGGAGGTTCAGGGTCAGTGCTTTTGGCTCGGCGGGGTTCTCTAGTCTCTCTTCCAGGAGCAGTCACAAAATCTGGGGCTCGGATAGAGCTTCGTTGCCCCCGTTACCATGAGCATGTGCGCGTCGACGGGGCTGAGGTAGTCTGTTCTGTACAGGATTGTCCACATCTCGAGCTCTGGGAGTCGCGGCGTGATCGTTCACATTACGGTTTGAGGGCCCCGACTCCAGCGCTTCTTCTTCCCGTGATGGCATAGTTCCGAACCGAAGCTGCTCTATGTTTTCGGCTCACTCATATGGTCGCCGCGGAGGTCTCGGCGATTCCTCTGACGAAGAAGAATATCCTGGAGTGAGCGGACGAGCTGGTGGCGTCCTTTGCCTTGCGAGTTCATCAAGCCTTTTATCCATAGCGGTCAAATTTTGTCGTAGGACGGAGCTTTCCTGCCTTTGGGCAGCCAATTCATCAAACAATCTCTCCCACATTTCGGAAAAGCGAGAGAGATCCCTCTCAGTAACGGGAGCAGCAGGGTCATATTGGTCATCATCACTTTCTCTTATGCGCAAAGAGCTTGAGCCAGGTCGAGCGGAGGGGCGAGTCATAGGCTCCTTTCCAGGTCGAGTTGTAGTCTGGTCATCAATTCGGATCGCTGTGGATCGAGGATGGTGGCTCGCAACGTCCCCCTGGGATTGGTTCGTGGTCACGATGCGCGGAGGATTCGAGGCGTTATCTCGGGATCGAGTAACAACCCCTTCAGCAGTTTGGATCGCCTCGTTCTCGTCGACTCGGAGCGTGGCGTCTTCATCGGATCGGTTCGCCCCCTGCGCTCCGCGATCCAAAGTTTCCTCATTGCCTAGCTCGTGCACACTTTCTTCGATTGTTTCATTGGTTCGTGAAGCTCGTGCTTCCTTAGATCTCTTTCTAGCCATGATATCCGAACCGCTGGAATCTTCAAAGAACTGAATAGTGAAGCTTTAGGACCGTTCTCTCAATGAAAGCACCAAAATGTTAGATCAAAATTTGGACCTGACACCCAAAATGTTCTGAATCTTATAGAGTTTCAACTGAAGAATGAGAAAAAAGAAAACAACACACAGAATTTATAGTGGTTCGGCGTTAACGAGCCTACGTCCACTTTATATATTATCGATTATACTTTGAAAGCTAATACAATCAATGATTTCTCTCAATACTCTAGTAGTCTGACAATAATGGCGGATTCAGTACTCAATATTGCCAAAATAGATCCTTAAAAATGCCAAGCTCCGAGCTATTTATAGCTGATTTTGTCAGGCGGGGCCCTGTAACACGTGGCACGAATCCCGAGGACATCGGATCGCATCGCTGCCGTTGAAGAAATAGTCAAATTAGCCGTTGTGGACAGGTGTCGCGATCCCCTTGAAAATCGGATCGTGCAGATGGGGAGAATCGGTCAAAATGATGGTTAGGGACACGTGTCGCTAGATCCGTGCGTCTCGGATCGCTGAAGAATAGCTCATGTTTGAACGGGTCAGAGGCTCCGCCATGCTTCAGGGGATCGGATCGGTCAATACTGGGCAATAATACATGCATGGATCGAATCGCATGGAGGTGTCGTTCCGCTGATGAAATGGGGGCGATCCGATAAGGTGCGATCCGATATGGGGGCGATCCGATGAGGGGCGAGTCAATGGTGCGATCCGTTCCTTCATGTACTTAGAGAATTTGGTTTCATGCTTTCTTCTTATGAATGAACCTGGGTGGCTTGGTCAAAAAGCTAGCCAACACACTTTTGTTCAAATGATCCACGATGACGCAAATTTCTTCGTTTCTTTCCCTGGTTCTTGGTAGTCCATCGTTATCTGCTCCCACTTACATGTAGGAACTTCCAATGGCTAAAGCAATCCACTCGGCTTCTTCTGTTCAGCTTTCACCACCTGATAGTTCATGCACTTGGAAATGAACTTTCCAATAATCCTTTTATATCCCTTCCCAGTAGTAGACTCGCTTCATGTCCTGATACATCTTATTACCTCCAGGATGAATCGTCAACTTCGAGTGATGACATTCCCTTAGAACCTCATCCCTCAATCTGTCGATATCAGGAACAACCAGTCGTACTTGCTTTCGAAGCCAACCCTCTTAATTGACCTTGAAATCTTTATTCTCGGGTTTCAACTTCTGGATAATCTCAACAAGCTTTGTATCTCGCTTTTGGCTCTCACCAATCCTTTCGATTAGAGTAGGTCTTCTCCATTAGCTTGCCAACATTTTAGGTTCCAACTCACACCGTAGTCTAAAATCAAATCCTACCAAGTACTTCAGGTGTTTCCATTCTGAAAACATCATTCCCAAACTTGTGTGTCTTCGCCTCAACACATCCGCCACTGCGTTACCTTTACCAAGAGTATAGGCTATGTAAAAATTATACGATGCTAGAAACTCTAACCATCAGTGTTGTAGAAGATTCAGATTCTTTTGGAAGAAAAGGTATTTCAACTACTTGTGATCCGTAAACAACTCGAATCGAACTCCAAATAGGTAATGTCTCCACATCTTCATAGAAAACACAATTGCCACCAACTCCAAATCACGAGTTGGGTAATTCCTTTCGTGCGGATTTAGCTGTCGACTCATGTAGGCCACAATCCTTTCCTTCTGCATTAGCACTACTCCAAGTCCAATACCGCATGCAATGGTGTATACCACCGTTTCCTCATTCCTACTTGGAATCGTCAAAATAGGAGCACACGTCAATCTCTCTTTCAGGATTCTTAAAGCTTGCTCACACTTCACATTCCACGTGAACACGTGGTTCTTCATAGTCAATCATGTTAATGGAGTGGCCATCTTAGAGAAATCCTTGATAAACCGTCAGTAACAACCAACCAATCCAAGGAAAATTCTCATATCCTTTGCATTCTTAGGCCTATCCCAGTCCTTGATTGCAGCTACCTTAGCAGGGTCAACCGCTATTCCATTTCTATAAACAACATGGCCTAAGAACCTTACTTCGCTCTTCCAAAAGTGACACTTCGAAAACTTAGCCTTCGGCTGATTAATTCGCAAGATTTCCAAAACAATCTCAAGTGCATCTTATGCTCTTCCTCATTTCGAGAGTAAACCGGAATATCATCCACGAACACAAGCACTAACTTGTTCAACTAATCCCTGAAAACTCTATTCATAAGATCAACAAAATACGCTGGTGTGTTACTCAACCCAAATGGCATTACCAACCATTCAAAGAAACCTGATGGTGTCCTAAAAGCAGTCTTCGACACACTATCCTTTTCCACTCTCAACTGATGAAATCCCATTGCCAAAAATATCTGAGAAAACACTTTGGCTTCGTGAAGCTAATCGAACAAGCCATCTATCCTCGGCAATGAACACTTGTTCTTCTTGGACACCTTGTTCAGCTCACGGTAGTCCACACAAAATATCAAACATCCATCAGCCTTGATTGCAAACACAACTGGTGCATCTCATTCAGATATACTCCTCCGAATGAATCCTTTTCCCAAAAGGTCATGAACTTGCACCTCTAACTCTCGCTGTTCCTTAGGCGCCATTTGCCTAAGAGGCATAACGACAGGTCTAGCATCCTCAACCAGATCGATTCTAAACACGATCAACACAGATGAACGTCTTCCTGTGGAATCACAAGACAACATGAAAAGCTTACGAAGACACCATCATTGGGCTTACATCGAATCAAAACCTTTCTCTCTTCCACATCCACGACTCTCAGCTCAAGATTCTCGCAATTCACTCTTGTCGCATACCTCTTGCGCCAATCCATTCCCAAGATGATCCCAAACCCAGCGAAGTTCAAAACAAAGTAATCACACAAAAGAGAAACCATGACTCGATAATACTAGACCACGAAAAAGCATATAAAGGCTAGACGAACCCCCAATTGGATTAGTCACAACCAAAGGTTTATCACAAATCTCGAGTTCCAAACCCAAGCGACACACAAGCTCATTACAAATGAAAGAATGCAATGCTCCAGTATCAAACAACACATGAACTAAAACACCTTTAACTAAAAGAGTACCATAGACGACGACACACTTCCATTTCTCCTCTGTAGTAGGAGCTTTGGAAGAAGATGGCACATCCCCTAAAGCGTAAGCCTTCACAATCTGCTTCTCTTTTGCTAGCTCCAGACAACCCTTTTCATCATGACCATGCTTTCCACACTTGAAGCACTTCTTCTCAGCTTTTGGATTCCTACAATCCTTAGAATAATGGCCCTTCTTCCAGTAGTTGTAGCAAATCACTTCCTTTCTACCTCTTCTGGCCATCCCTTCCTTTCTACTGTTGCTGCTTTCTCTTCTTATTGTTGTTACCACCTTGTTGTTGTTTTGGAGCTTCCTAAGCTGCAATAATAACAATTTCTTCTTTTGGAAACAAGCTTTCATGTCTCATAGCTTTAACCACAATTTTCTCATATGCATCACCAAGATGTTCCATTAATGGTTTCCCAATATAGGTATATAAAGCTATAACAAACTTCTCGTTCTTTTGATAGGGAGAGTCAATATACGAACGAGCATATCTGGACAAAGCCTCAAAATCAGAAACATAATCAAGCACCGTTCTACCATTGTATTTCAACTCCACAAACTTTTTGAACAGAACTGACTTATGAACAGTTGAGATAAACTTTGTCTCGAATTTGACTCAGAACTAATCCCATGTGATCTCATCCTTCGGAGTCTCCAAAGTGATAGAGTTCCACCCGTCCATGGCTCTACCATGTAATTGAACCGATGCAAGCTTCCTCTTTATTGCATCATATATTCCCAAGTATCCAAAAATCCTCTTACAAGAATCCAATCATCTAGGAACTTCTTCAGTTGGTTCTGTCCCTTTAAACTGCTTTCCTCCTAGATATGTAAAGTCTTTACACAGCTTCGCAAAATGTACAGCCCTAGGCACCTGAACTCTTATATCTACCGCGTTGACACTAGAGCGGGTACAACATAAAAGTCTGTACACATTTGCCTCACTACAACACTCAGAGTCAAATATCAAACAGCGGAAATAACAGGTACCAGCTAGTAGAAAATAATACGCCAGCATTATGCTCGCTACCACACGGGAACATCATCCTCACCAAGATATCACCTGTTACCTACTACTCAGTCTGCCCATCCAAAACTGGATGAACAACCCAAGGTAATAAGAAGGAAACGTAAAACCTTGAGTTAGACAACAGTCTTAGAGAGCGGTAAAACAAATATCTAATATCATCATTAAAGTATATAAAAATAGGTAAACTAACAAACCTATCTACCACAACACAAAAGAAGAACTCAAACCCATCTTCCCCACATAGGAAAGTGGTAGCCTTTTCGAATAAGCATTTCAACCATACATTCATGGCAACGAGAAGTAACAAAGTAATATCAAACAAAGCAACTAATTATATCTCATATAAACCATCCTAATCGAGATTAACATAAGCACAAGCCCAAGAGGCCTAAACCAATATCAGACAAGCACCCAAGAAACATCTCCGTTGACGTCGGATAATCTATGTGAGGCAGCACAAGCAAACAAACAACATATATGACTGACTCTAGCTATCCCTGCTTTGAAACCATCGTTAATCATATAACTGGCTAAACACCTTGCCATCTACTATCAAGGGCCAGTGGTAAATCCTGTTTCTAGAAGAAACTCCATACGCTATACAATGAAACATATCTAGGCTTGTTCGAGCTACCCGGGGTACTCGACCATACAACGAAATCATGTGGCCCCCTGCTTTGAGTCCGTTATAACCTACAACAACGATAATTTCTCGGCTTTTGGTATCTCTAATCATCGTCATCGGCACCTATTCAACCATTATTCATGAACTCAAAACACCCTTGAGCCATCTTCACATTTGTTGCATTACGATGATCAATGAACACATCACAACACTTCGAACATTCCCACTTGGAAATACATCGGAGTCAAATCATCCTTGAGCCAGAAATGTACACCATTTGGTCGACATTCTTTTTCGTAGCATTTCCAGACTCTCGCAATGAAAAACAAATCACAACACTTGACCTCCTTTCCATTTACAAATGTTATAGCTTCCTTAGGTCGTTCACGACCTAAGTCCCTTTCACTACCCAAGTCGTCCCAACACCTACCCCTTAGGTCGTTAGCCGACCTAACCTATCTGAACCCATCCCCAAGCTTGAACCTGAACAACCCAACGAGCTCCACCTCCAAGCGACCTGCCTTTCAACGACCTGGAGCTTTGACCTAAACACCAACAATGCCCCCAATGACCTACAATCTAACTCCTTCACGACCTGACCTTGGCCGAACGATCCAAGCCCATTTCCACGCTCCAACGACCCAAGGCTTTCCCAACAATATGAACTCTATTTCTTGGAGAATAAGACTCGACCCGACATATAAAAAATGACCCGACTCCAGATCAGACCAAAATATCTCTAAATTCGACCAAATCTTTGCAAAACAACAACATTGATTCAAACTACTCATCCAAATCAAGCATAAACACTTTATGAAATCATCAACCACAGTAAATTGACAATTATCATCAATAATTATATAAAATTAACTAAATCATGATAAATCAAAAAATAAACTAAAATGATGGATCTAACTTGCATAAACATATGAATAACATAAGAATTATCGGTTTTAAGTTGCTAGACTAGATCCTATGGCGATGCATATGAAAATATACTTATCATGATGTAGATCTAGGTGAAAACGACTTAAAAATGACGAAATTATTCTCAAACAGTTCATATACTCAATTGAATCCACGTGAGAGATGCATATCACTCACCAGTTCTCCAAAACAACACAAATTCAACGAATCGCGAATCCGAACAGTGAAGAAAATTCTTCAAACCTTCCAATTTGATGAGATATCTCTTCACTTTGCATAGATCTAATTTCAAACGCAGTAGATCTTCGATTCTCTTTCGTAGATCAAAAAAATTTAATGGTGCAAAGGTGTATTTGATTGAGCAAGGAGGATCACGAGCTCAACCAAATGAGAGAATGAAGAAAGTAAACTATTCTCCATGCCTTTAATGCCCTATCTATAGGCTCCCACCAGCTCACTAATGGGCCGTCTCAAATCAGCCCATCAATGGCTTACAAAACCTGAACTGAAATTGTGAAATACTAAAACAGTGATTCCTCCAAACCGCTAAACCAAATCTTTAATGTAACCACTCTCAACACCATTTCCTTTCCAATGAAATCAACCTCAACACCTGATTCGATCTCAGTCAAAAGTTATGTACTATACAAAACTGACAGGGGTAAAATGGTTATAAATAAAATTGGTAAAAATTATAGACATGTCACACGTCCATAACCAACATATCAAAATATGAGAATGATCTAACCCTTAGGGAATAAAATAAATAAAAAATTACGATCCTTCGATATGTAAAATGAGGCTGTTACAATGGAGATTCACGATTGGGTTGATACTTGGAAATGTATCTTTGAGGATCTTAAGCTGATGATGCCACGAAAAGGAGGTTATCTTCGTGCCAGCTTCAGGGAAGGGCCATGAATGGGTGGAATGTTGTTAAAATGCTATTTCTGAGGACCAGTTTACTTGGGATCAATTCAAGGCTAAAGTTTATTTTAGCTACTTAGAAGTCGGAGTTGTTTCAAAAGTTTGTAGAGCTTAAGCAAAATGGTAGGGTTGTTTTTAAGTACATTGCTGATTTCGACACTTTTTTTGAAGTACATAGTGTCTTTTATTGATGCTATGAGAAGAAGAATGAAAAATTCATTACTGGATTGGATAATTACTTGAAGGGAGAGGTTTATAAATCATATCGATGAGACCTTCGAGTCCATGGTTGGAAAAGCTTTAAGGTCGAAAGTCTCTATCCTAGTCAAAGACAAAAGTCGGCATTGCAGAAGCTGCTGTTGTTTCCAAGGAAGAGCCAAAGCCGCTGGTGAGCAGTGGAGGTAAGAAGAAGTGGCCTAATAAGAATAAGAGGAAGCCATTTTTTGCCTAAGGATGGACAGAAGAGGAAGCCAAAAGGTGAATTCGAGTGCTATGGTTGTGGCAAGAAAGGTCGCTATATCAGAGAATGTAATTCCACGAATGGAGGGAGGAAGTGTTTCAGTTATAATAAAGAGGGATACATTAAAAGGGACTGCTCAGAACCTCCTAACGACAAGCAGTGAAGGCATATGTTATTAATGTTGTCTCTTCTTCGTCAGATGCTCCAATAGCGGTGAAAAAGGGAAAAGGATTCTTTCCATTTTTGGTATTCCTATTCAAGTATCGTTTGATATTAGGGCTTCCCATTCCTTCATATCTAGTGACCTGGTAGATAAATTGGGACTGAAACTCGAAATAATTGATCGACTGTTGGTTGTGACAAACTCAATTGGTGGCTCAATAAGTCTTAATATGATTTGTCGTGAGTTGGTCTTGTCGAGTCATGGATGCATGTTTGATTTTGATTGTTTTGTCTTGGTCTTTATGGGGGTTCGCATTATACTTAGAGTCGATTGGCTCCAAAGATACGGGGTAGTGGTGGACTATGAGAAGTCTTTGGTGACTATCGGTGATGATGATGTGTGGATAGTGGTGTTAAGCTGTCAACTGGTGATGAGGTAATGGCTAGCTTTATATATTCGCTTGATATTATGCACGATGAGTTATCCATTATGCCTATTGTGAGGGAGTATCCGGACATCTTCGAGGAAGTGACTGAACTTCCACCACAAAAAGAAGTTGAGTTTCATGTCAACCTAGAGAAAGATGCAAAACCAATAGTGATGCCTCTTTAGAGGATGGAACCAAAAGAACAGTGAGAACTCAAAGTGTAAGTCAGTGATCTTTTGAACAAGGGGTTCATTCAAAGGAGTATATCCGAGTTTGGAGCACCGGTAGTAATCACCACCAAGGAGGATGACTCCCCTCGGTTATGTATTAATTACCCTGAGTTGAATAAGGTAGCTAGGAAGAATGCGTGTATCAATGATTTATTTGATATGCTCAATAGTGCTAAGATATGCTCTCGGCTTGATCTTTCGACAGGTTTCCATTAGGTACAGGTAGCAAAGGATAGCTTACCCAAAATGGTGTTTCAAACGCCCTCAGGTTTCTATAAGTGGTTGGTTCCACTATTTGGGTTAAATAACACACCAGAATACTTCGTGGCTCTCAAGAACCGAGTCCTCAGGGATCAACTTAATAAGTTTGTACTTGTTTTCGTTAATGATATTTTGGCGTACTCCTGGACTGAGGAGGAACAAAAGGAAAATTTGAAAATTGTGATGGTGGTTTTGAGGAAACACTGATTTAAGGCTAAGTTGTTAAATGTCACTTCTAGAGGAGAGAAGTGAGGTTCTTGGGGAATGTTGTTTATGAGAATAGTATTGTTATAGATCCTACAAAGGTAGCGATAGAAAAGATTGGTCTACGCCCAAGAATGCAACCGATGTGAGAAGTTTCTTGGGGTTGGCTGGCTATTACTGTAAATTCATCGAGGACTTCTCCTGTAACGAACCGGGGGATTTTCGACCCTGAAAATTGACATAAATACCATGTCAATTATTCAAGTATCGAAAGTATACCGGATTATTAATATAAAGAAATTAGAGAGTGAGAAGTAGAAAGAAAGAAAGTTAGAATAAAAGAACATAAATACAACAATATCAGGGTAAACAAGAATCTCACAATGGAACGAATAAAATATATTGTATAACATACTATTATCAGAGTACAACACTTACTTTAGAGTGATATGTCTGTACAAGCATACTATTATCAGAGTACAACACTTACTTTAGAGTGATATTCAACATCCCAAACATACAATAATCGATTATAGATTATTTATCACATCGTATAACACTATATATGAAAAACAACAATATAATTGTTGAGGAATCCAGTTTATTTCCTCCAACTTGTTTTCCTTGCATCCACATATATTAATTAACGTAAATAGCATCAATTTAATATCAATATGAGATATCATAATAAATATAAACCATATTTAACCAACAATTTATATATATATATAACTATATCTCTAATTTCAACCAATTTATTAGCTGTTCATCCAAATAACCATCACATAGTATTCAATCATCATTTATCAACATTAAAATATGTTTATAATATTATAAAACTAGACAGAAGTAGTGAGTTTACTCACATTGGTATTTGATTTTTGAATAACGATTAACAATCGATTAATCCAATCAGCTGTTTGATTTTGCCATAAATTCAAATGAGCTCTAAATGGATCCAAACTTGTTCCATTATGTAGCGTACGTCCATATGATTCACATGGTAACAAATTTTCGTAATTCTGATAACAAACGAATAAGTTATAAGCATTTCCGGTTAATACGCTATTAAAATTAGAATTATATTTCAATATATAATATTCTGGGCCTCGCCGTTCTAAAATCGGCCCATGCCCACTAACACACGCACGCATGAAAAATATCTCTTCTTCCATTCGAATAAAAGGACTCACTGCCATTTCTCATACCATTGTCGTGTTTTCCAATGCTTCCATCTCCTTCCTTCTTCCATGAAAAATCAAACAAAAGTCATTGTTCTACTCCTCTTGCATCCTCTACCACCTCCAACCCATCATTAGGAGCTCGCAACAAATCCTTCTCCTTGTTGATTTCAGGCATGCACACGCCACATACCAGCATCGATAATTTTTCCCTTTGAATTCACTAAAGAATCGCTGGTAGGTGCAAATTCCAACATTAAACTCAATTATACACTCCAATTCTTCCATTGGCGCATTAATCTCAAGGCATTTCCAGCCCTATATTTCGTTAATATAATTCTAGCGAGAAGAAATGATGTTCGAACGCTTTAACATGCATACCACGATGAAGAGAAATATCATACAGATCCATTCATATATATATTTCGTGATGTATGGATGAGGGATTAATTTGTTTTAATTCTTTTTGTAGGCCATTAAAATGATCGACATTTGGAGAAGAAGGAAGAAATAAAGTCATCTCATATTTATAAGTAGAACACCTTGGCACGCACGTATGTAGGTATATAAGGTAGCTGGAAAACATAGTGGTAGGTCTATTATTCCTTGGTCTCCACGGTTTAGCTCCTTAGGCTAGTGTTAGGAAAATTAGGTATGTAGGTTTTGAAAGATGGGGGCAGTACAGTTACTTGGCAGCCAAGGAAATGATTTGTATGTGTATATATTTTTTTCTTTGATTTTATGATGTAATTCAGTTTATTTCATACTCAACACAGTACCACTACTTTAATTTGCATGAGCAGTTTTCCTTTGCGATTTTCATTTGATTTTAATAATAAAGTAATTATGATAATAAAACACCACAAATTTCTAATAATAATTAGTTTATGAACGTTGTTTATATGATGTAAGTTTTAGACTGTGGTAGCCAATTTGGTGTTCATAAATCAGGTCCTTTCTAGTTTCATCTTATTGCATTTTCGGTAAAACTTCAGTCTCAACAATGTACCCTTCAGTACTATGACCAAAAACATTACTTGCTACACACATCGAGCTTTCATAAGTATTTAATTTTACTTGTATAAAGTCGTCATCCATAGTATAAATGGAAATAAACCTAGATATTACCCTGCTATATAAAACTCCGTTCGCGTACGAACTGCTACAAACAAAGATAAAAATACAGTTGTGTCAAGTAATGTGCCATGATTTCAAAAGTATAATAAAATAGACAAGTTAACTTATTTTGTGGAATTCCAAAAACGTTGATTTAGGGCACAAAAATACGTTCAATGAAAATTGCTTATTTTTCCAAAATAAAATTTATAGAAAAATTCTAAACGTCAATAAGAACGCAAGACAACATATCTTGTGTCTTGATTTTATCATTTTCTCAAGTTATGCACAAACATTCATTCAAGTTAATTAAATTGATTGCTATGCAAAATAGCTGGGCATTTTTGACTATTGTGGTCACATATGACATCTATTAATGATATTTTTCGTCAAAATCGGAGATAGGTCTATGGAAATGGACCTAAGGGGAAAACATGGTTATTTAGTTTCCCCGAGATTGAGGTAGTTCACCTTTACCTAGATATGAAGGTCTAAAGCCCAAAAGATTAGTTACTCTTCCCTCAAAGGGGTGGGCATCACGCTTAAGCAACTTAAGAACCAACAGTTATCTTGGGATAAAGGTTCCTTAAGCACAACCTTTGGTAGAAGGCTAAATGGTTTGTAGAAAGGGGTATCGTTACAACCTTGCGGAAGGGTTTTGACTCGAATATGAAACCATGACCACGTAGAAAGCATATGGTGTATTGTGTGGGAAATAATTAAGAAAACTCATAAGAAGTATGTTAAGTGTTCATCTGCTCTTTATTGATCTTGATTCTGAATACATTAGTGATTACAACATAAATCCCCAAATGGATTTAGATATTAAGGCTTACTCTAGAATAAAAGAGTACAAGAATGATAAATGAGAAATTGGTCTTTAAAATGAGACCCTTGGGGTCTTATTTATAGAGAAATCAGGGTCTCTTTTGTCATTGCGGTAGGAGAATCCCCTGTCGTCCGCTTTTCCCTTCGGTTCAGGTTGCTTTGGCTCTCGGCCACTCTTCTGGCTTTGCTAATTGCTATTATGGTGCCGGTTTTGATTCTTGGAAGGATGCCTTCGGTTCACAGAAGGATGATCTTGGTCTTTGGAAATTCTCTTTTAACGTTGTCTTTTCTTTCCTCGTATCGATACCAAGCCTGCTGGTGTGGATAGCTTTAGGAAAGGCTTTAGGCTCCCGGTCATGAGCTTTCAGCCTTGTTGTTAATCTTTCCTGATGTTTGCCTCTTTGTTGCTTCGAGTGTATGGTTACAGATCTGTCATCCCTGCCGGTATCAACACTAAGTAAATTAGTGTGGATAGCTTGTCTCTCTTTGAGGCTCTTACTTGCCTTTCAGTGAATTGATGAAGTGCTTTTTGGCTTTTCGAAAGGGTGCTTCCGGTACTCTATTGGTTGTTTGCTAGAGTGGCCTTATGAGGATAATCTAATTGGGGTCTCAGTGGTTTGGCACCTGGACAATTTCCTCATGTTTCAAACTCTGTGCTTCTGATGCTCTCGTTTCTTAATGTATCGACATTATGTAAGTTAATGCCGATAACCCTTTCGTCCTTTTGGGTCTCGATTTGCAGAGTTCTTGATCTTTCTCTTCGTTACGTTCTTGTATTAGATGGCTTCTTGTTGGTTACCCTTCATGCCGGAACTACCCTTCCATTATTCTTTTTCCATATCGGATTTGAGGTTCCTTCTTTAATGAAGTTGGCAGTCTCCTTGCTTTCAGATTGTTCTCTTACGCTTTCGGTTTTATCCTGTATCTAGCCTTTGCTTACGGATTACCCCTTTTTACTTGTGATGGTCTGATACCCCTTCACCGTCAACCTGTCTCGACGTTAATTTTGGTTGTAAATTTTCTCCTTAGTGAAGGGGTATTTTCAAATTTTCAAATCAAACTTTGGATGAGTTAACTGATTCTTTCTTCCTGTATATACACCATCCTTATTTCACTTTATTAGCTCGTGCTCTTCTTCATCATTTCCTAAATTCGAAATTTATCTTGGAAAAGCATTAGCGTTCTTTAATTAAGCATCTCCTATAAGTCATTCGTACTTGATTTTATAACTAAAATGTTGTTAGCTAATTCCGAGTTGTAGTAACTTTTGCTTGCCATAAACTGATTTTAGTTTTTCTAATTGTCAATTCTTGGCAACCAATTCCAAATTTAGTTGATATCCTCGGTTAACGTTTTAATTTGCTTCCATTTTCCTGAAGATGTCTAAGGACAGCCTCTTGTCATTATCAAGACATTTTCAAGAGAATATGGATCGTACCCTCTCGAACGTCATCATTTTTTCTACCTTGCTATATAAATTATGCAGATTGTACCTAGCAGCATGGGAAAGAAGCATATTGCCTTTAAACTTGATAGGAATTGTCCTTTGCCTAATGACCTTTTTACTTTGAAGAGGATTGGTGCCGTCGAAAAACGTTCTATGATTTCATCGAAAGACCAAGTTAACGCTATTCTTCAAGATTTTAGCATTTCTGGCATTGAAGCCGTTCCCCCACGGGAAATGGACACCGTCTCTTCTCCTCCGGAAGGATACTTTTCCTACGTTGCTATCCACATCTGACATGGAGGTTTTATCCCCTTTCTTGGTTTCCTTCGCTGGTACCTGCAATATTTGGGAATTGCTCCCATCCAACTTTCTCCCACTATGCCATAGATGACCTATCGCAATGAAAATCCATGGTGTTTCTAGCTACAATGTTGCCATTGATATGCTGTTTTTTATCCATTGCAACGCATACTTCAAACTGTTAGCATAGATATCAGCATGTGTTGCAATAACTATAGATATATTCAAATTAATAAAATTAGACACCTCAGTGATCCACACCATCATTTGAAACAAAATCTCAATTGTCAATCTACATTATCAATCAGTACCAAGGCTATTTCTATTTTTCACTTTTATTTTGGTTACCCGCTTCTTTTTATTTCGTTCTCATCCCAGAATTTCAAAATTATTCAGATCCCCAATTCACATTTCCTCCATTTTAGATTGCCAATCCACTTACAAATCCCCAAACCATTCAATAAATTGAACTCTAATTTCTCAACCACTCGCTAAATCCCAGAATACTCGCTAAATTTGCCCTTGCTAGATCTGAAATAACCGATGAATTCACTCGTTCAATCAGGATCAAAGCCACCAGAGAAAAAGAGGTTTTGGCGAAATAATTTTTATCTGGCTACCATCTACTGCTGAAAATCCATTTTCTTACAAACGATCCGTCCAACGATCAGTTTGTAACCTTCGTTATTTCGTTCGATTTTGAGTAGGGTAAGATATTTGCTAGTTTCAACCTATATAGTTTGGATGAGTAATTTTCTGTATAGGCTATTGCGTTTCAAAATACTAAATTTTGGGCTTGCTTCAGACATCAAAATCGATTTCCTTTTCTAGTTAGGATCCGGTTGAAGATGTTCAGTTTACTGGTTGTGATGGCTAATGATTGCACTAGTGAGGAAGTTGAGAAAATGGTATCTTCATTACCTGAAGGGGGTGTACTACTTATTGAGAATGTAAGGTTTTATAAAGAATAAGAGAATAATGATCCAGAATTTGCAAAGAATTTGGCATCTCTTGCTGATCTTTATGTAAATGATGCCTTTGGTATTTCTCACAGAGCGCATGCTTCAACTGAAGGAGTCACCAGATATTTGAAGCCAGCTACTATTGGATTTCTTATGCCGAAGGTATCTTCTCATCTAACCTACTAATTTTCTAAATACATTTTGTTCTTGCTTTGTCATACTGTTTGAGTGAAATGTCTCGATCATCTCATGTGGTAAAAATAATATTTTTTTTGATCTGTGGTTCAAAATTTGTAACACCCTGGATTTTTGAATAACTGAATTAACTAAATTAAAGAATAAATGTTTAGCATTGTTCTAAGGTTTGTAAGCAAAAGACTTAGTAGCTCATTTGGTTGGATCATACAAGAGGTACAGAGTTCGATCCCCGCCAACGCCATATTTTTGTTTTAGGGGAATGGCTAAAAAGCAGCTTAGGTTGAACGCGGTTCAAAATGCAGTTTAGTGTGAAAATGGTTAATTAGGAAGATGGAAATATATATATATATATATATATATATATATATATATATATATATAATAAACTAAAATTCAACCTAAAATTTAAGAAAAAAAATTCAAAACAGCGGAAGCGGGAAGGCAAAACACCAAACCGACCTATTTTATGGGTCGGCCCAAGAGCCGCTGGGTCGACCCCAGGGTCGACTCAGGAGGTTTGGAATTGGTCCCATCGGCACTAAATTGTCTATGACGAAATTTTATGTTTTAGGGCTTAGGTGGCGATTTCTGGTCGGTCTGTTGACATCATTTCTTGGTTTCTAAGGCCTAAATGGATTCTAGAGTGATCTGACGGCTTAAATAAATTCAAAACTCTATAAAAAGACCCATAGACTCAAACCCTAAATCAGAATTAAAACTAAAACTATGGTCGTCATGCTGTCATGCCTGGAGCAGCCGCCACCAATTAGAAGAAGATTAAAGCAACTCAATTCAATCCAACAGCAAATTCAACTATAACAAAGGGACGCTAATAAATTCCAGAACTTAGTTGAATGGTGAGTTTGATCACTTTAACCAAATAATTGCTAAATTAATTATGATGTGTTATACGTTGAATTATAAGTTGTGGTTGTGAATCTAATTCATATGTTTAATCGTGTATGTTAACTTGATTCATATTATATGATGTTATGCAAGTTTTATATATGATATTATGCAAGATTCATGTATGATTTTATGCAAGATTAATATGATTATGCAAGTTAATATGATTATGCAAGTTTTAAATATGATGTTATGCAAGTTAATATGATTATGCAAGTTTCATATATGATGTTATGCAAGTTAATATGATTATGCAAGTTTCATATATGATGTTATGCAAGTTAATATGATTATGCAAGTTGTACATACGATGTTATACAAGTTAATAGGATCACGCAAGTTGTATGCGAGTTATATGATGATATGTAAGTTTGGATCTAAAATATATGCTAGTAGTTCATGATGTTGACTTGTGTCAATGAATTCCTTTTTATAATCCAATCACCTAGGTTTATAACATCAGTTTTTATGCGAATATGGATGTGGAACATATGCTAGTTCGTATAAGTATTATGTTCATATGCAAGTTTAAGTGATAATTGGATTCACATATATACAAGTTCACACCTTTAAAGTTTAGATCCATATTCAAGTTGACATTTTTATGTTGAAACTATGACATGCATAGTTATGCAAGTTCACACCTTTTAGATCTATGATTTTTGGATCCTTGATAATACAAAGACTATGCAAGTATGTTGTAATTCTTAATTGCAAGTTAGATGCAAATTAGATCTATTATTGTGTGTATGTGACTTTATTACGTTTATTCCCTTTTTTTAAGTATTAGACTATTTGCTAGTCTAATATGTATATGTCAAGTTAAGCGAATGAATGACGGGGGTACGATGGGGATATTAGTGGATACACACATATTGTCAATTTGGCATGTAATGGCCTAAAAAGACATGTAATTAATTTTAAGGAATAAAATTAATTAGTATTGAAATTGGTATAATTCATATACCATAAATAGATGAGCAAAATTTAGGTGATAAATTATGGACATAAATCAATATGGAAATTTGAATAGGGAAAGTAATTCAAATTTGGGGAAAATTAATTATGTATAATTAATTGCCTAAGACACGAGGTTGGACTCATTTATGGTGTAAGACTACCCGGACCCGCCCGACAAATCCAGCAGCCACAAATGGTAGCCCAATGTGAGAGGTCAAAGGCCCAAACTAAATGCGTAACAATTGTATGGACACGAGGTTAGGCTCGTTTGTGGTGTAAGACTGCCCGGACCCGCCCGGCAAATCCAACAGCCACAAATGCCAGTCTAATGTGAGAGGTCCTACAGGGGTTACGGTAGTAATAAATTAAGAAACACTTAACCAAAGTAAAACATGTGGTGGGACATGGGGGTTAAATGTGTGCCTTGGGTGGCATGAGGAAATATGATTAGTAACACTTAACCAAGGTAAAACATGTAAGTGGGACATAGGGGTTAAGTGGGTGCCTTGGGAGGCATGTGGAATTACTAATAGAAACCCTTAACCAAATTTAAAACATGTAAGTGGACATGAAAGGGGTTAAGTGGGATGTACTAGAGGGGACCAAGCCTAGGTGGAAAGCTTGTGTCAAGCATGGGTGGGCTTTTCAGTCCAGTAGCCCATTAAGTATCTTTGTGAGCTCGACCCAAGTCAAGGACGGGACACGCATACTGGGTCTGATTGTTAGAGGCCAAAACGGGTTAGCGGTGGCAATGTAATTCCAACGGGGTCACGTGCATGCATGGGTCCGGGCTGGTAGGTAAGACATTGTTGCATCGTGTAGTTATAAGACGTGCATTCCTTGCATGGTATAAAGTTGCCATATTGGGGAGTGATACACCCCACTATGGGACCTGCACAGGTATTTACGAGTTAGGGAGCCAATCGAATGGGGCAGGGTAGTGGGTACACCTAGTGGAGATAGGAGAAGACGGCACCTATGTAGTCAGCTAGGGGTACACGAAGCTACCACTATTATTAATAATTATTAAGGGGGTACACCTAGTGGAGATAGGAGTAGGCGGCACCTATGACGTCAGCTAGGAGTACATGGAATTACCATTATTACTTATTGAAGGGGTACATCTAGTGCGGATAGGTACATGCTGGGTACCTATGATAGCAACTAGAGACATACAGTCAAACATGGAGGATAGTGGGGTACATCTAGTAGTACACGAAGCTATCATCGTTCTATTTAGCCAAGAGGGATCAAATTTCTAGAGTGACTAGTAGGGGTGCAGTTAGTGTTAGTACAGTACAGTACGGTAAAATACGGTAGAGTATAGTAATTATCCTATATTGATTAGGAAGCGCCATTAACGTTATCTTTGTTTCTTTTGATTGCCTTGCCATACCCATGTGGTTCACACAGTCATTACCTTATTCTCCATCTTATATCTTATCATATTGCTTTAATAATTCAGTTGTTAGAGTTATCGGACTCACCAGACTTTATGTCTGACCCCCTTTGTTTCCACCTTTTTTCTTCCTCCCCCCCCCCCTCAGGTTCTAAGGGTGGGACTAGTACTAGTGGAGCTTGATTGGGATCTCTTTGGTAGCACTTGGATTTGGATTGCTGAAGTAAAGTTCAGCCTATCATTTTCTTTATGGCTATTTGTAGTAGTGGGGTTATGTACTTTGTTTTATCAAGATGAATATTATGTACTTGACTTTGGTTTATGGTTTTTGATGATGTAACCAAACATATTTACCTTCTGCTGCAATAAATAAAGTTTTAAATTTTCAAGTACTGCTTTATATCTGTCTTGTTGTGATTTTCTGTTCTATATTCACTTAAAATGCTCCGTGGAAGTCAATGCATTCCCTTTACGAGTGACATTGATGGACGTGTGGTGTTACACGTGGTATCAGAGCTAAAGGTTACTATAACAGATAAGATATTTTGAAAAACTATTTTTCAAAAGCATTTTTATAAATAATACTTTGAAAAATATGTTTGTAGATGAGTATTTTCGAAAGAAATGTTTATTTTAAGAACATAATCCCCAAGAGCCATATATCCTTCCTTCGATTCTCCGTTTTGAATCTCTTCCTCTTTCTCTTTTTGAGTCCCCCCCCCTCCGCGTATAGGTGCTTTTTCTAAGATAAATAAGGACTTCCGTACGAAGGACAGAAAACCACTTTAAGGGGCTTAGACGTTTGTCGAGCTAGAAGTTAGTCCAAGGAAGTGGAGGGCTTGTTGGTACCTTTAAGATAGACGATGGGAGGAAGGTTCTAAAAGCTGCTTGGTTAACAAAGGACGAAACGTCATCTTGGTGAGAGGTCACGAATGGAGAATGTGAAGAAGAAGGCTAGTTGTTTTGGAGAAATAGAACACCCTAGGATTGTCCAAAGAGGCAAGTACAAAGTATAGGATCTTCTGGAGGGTAGTTGTATTCCCTCACGGCTGGTATACCTGATGGGGGTAGGACCGTCTAGGTTGAAATTTGGTTTTCTTTATCATCCTATTTGAACTTTGTTTGATTCTGGCGCTTCATACTCGTTAGTATCTGCTTCGTTAGTTGAAACACTGCACCTAAATACTAGTCTAGTTAAGGATCCCATCCTAGTCTCAAATCCTGTTGGTGGTTCGGCTCATCCTTCAATGGTTTGTCGGGATTTGAGAGTGTCTATCTTGGGCGTTGGATTTGAATGCAACGCCTTCGTCCTTGGTTTCACAGGCTATAGTTTGATTCTAGGGGTGGATTGGCTAGCCAGGCGGGGTGCCATCCTAGATTGTGAAAGGAGGGTAGTTAGACTATTGATTCGTTATGGAAATACCCTCATATTTCTTGCGACCCTAGGGGTTCAGTGATGCTTAGCTGCCTAGAATCTTCTAACGCATCCAACGATGATTGGGAGCCTATTTGTGTGGTCCGTGAGTATGGAGACGTCTTTGATAAAGTGTGGGGTTTCCCCAGAGGCGCGAAATAAGTTTTCGTATGTGCTTAATAGATTAAGCAAAGCCAGTTATGTGATCAGCAGTGGTTTTGGAGCAAGACTGGCAAGGACAACCAGAGTCGGTCAAGTGCTCAATTGGTTGGTCGTCTTACTAGTATCATCTCACGTAGGTCGTCTGAATTCGAAGGAGGTATCCCTTGGGTTTTTGTATGATATTGGTTTAGGCCTTTGGGGCTTGCACTTGGGGGATGTCGAGTTCGACTAGGATGGTCTGTGTGAGAGATGGATAGTTGTGACGATTTTGCATGGGATAATATCCTGGTTTTCTCTAGAAGCAGAGAAGAGCATGCCCTACATCTTAGGGAAAGCTTAGGGACCCTACAAGCGCACCAGCTTAAAACTAGGTTCTCCAAAATACATTTTTGGAGGAAAGAAGTGAGGATTTTAGGGCATGTGGTCTCTAGGGAAGGGTGATATGTTATGGTGGAAGACAGTCGAAAGTCCATGAGAAGAATTACCCTACCCATGACTCAGAATTGGCTGCCATAGTTTTTGCGCGCAAGTCTTGGCGTCATTATTTGCTTGGTGAGAAGTTTGAGTTGCTTGCAGACCATAAGTCGCTAAAGTACTTGTTCTCTCAGAAAGATCTAAACCTGAGGCAACAAAGGTGGATGGAGTTCTTGGCGACATACGATTTCGAGATAGCATATACCCCTGACAAGGGTAACGTTGTGGCGGATGCCTTGAGTAGGAAAAAGTTGACATTGAGTCCTTTGTTTGTCGAGCGACGTAGCTTAGAGTTTATCTCTACCTTTGACTTTAGACCATCCATTGATGTTGTACCCAGTTTGCCAGCGTCCTTGAGGTCAGACCTACGCTTTTGGGACGAGTTGGAGAGGCACAGCGTGATGACCCACAGTTGATGGAGTTAGTAGAGAAGCTCATAAGAGGGGAGTCATCAAGCCACCTAAGTAGGTATACCCTAGATGATAAAGGTTGGTTACGTAGGGTCGGTAGGCTTTTTGTACTAAAAGACGAGGACCTAAGGAAGACCATTCTTGATGATGCACATCGTTCGAAGATGACCATCCATCCCAGCGGGGACAAGATGTATATGGACATGAGACGAGTTTACTTTTGGGCCGGTATGAAGAAGGACGTGGCAGAGTTTGTTGCTAGATGCTTGGTGTGCCAACAAGTAAAAGTAGAGTAAAAGAAGCCCGGTGGATTGCTTCACCCATTGGAGGTCCCACAATGGAAGTGGGAAAGTGTTTCGGTGGACTTTGTTGACGGATTACCAAGATCGAGGAAGGGTAATACGGGGATTTGGGTCGTGGTAGACAGACTTACTAAGAGCGCCCATTTCATTCCCGTGAAGAGTAAGAGGACTGGTCCATGGTTAGCCTCCGTATACATTCGAGAAATAGTTCGTTTGCACGGTGTTCCTTCTAGTATAGTGACCGACCGCGATCCTATCTTTACTAGCGAATTTTGGAAGAGTTTGCAAGAGGCGGCAGGGACTCAGTTCTGTTTGAGCACCACATATCATCCTCAGACGGACGGCCAGACCGAGAGGGTGAATCGTATTCTAGAGGACCTATTGAGGTTGTATGTCTTAGATTTCGGAGGTACATGGGAGGAACATCTTCCGTTGGTGGAGTTCGCATATAATAACAGCTTTCAGTCTAGTATTGGCATGGCACCGTTCGAGGCTCTTTTTGGACGGCCGTGTCGTTCGCCTACATGTTGGTGGGAGTCTACAGATAAGATCTTACTTGGGCCCGATATGATTAGAGAGACTTCGAAAAAGATCGATTTGATTCGAAGGAGGATGAAGACGGTGCAAGATAGGCAGAAATCTTATGCGGACAAGAGGGGGAGAGATCTTGAGTTTGATATTGGGGACATGGTCTTTGTCAAGGTGTCTCCATTATGGAACGTCGTTCGCTTTGGGTCCATTGGGAAGTTAGCACCAAGGTTCGTAGGGCCATTTCCTATTAAGGAGATGATTGGGCAGATGGCGTATAGAGTGGAGTTGCCCGAGAGACTTAGTGGCGTACACGATGTATTCCATGTGTCACATTTGAGGAAGTGCTTGCACGAGACTGCGGAAGTGGTAGAGCCGAGCTTGCTTAAAGAGGTGGAGATATAGCGTGATGCAACGATTCAGCGAGCTCCTACGTGCATTCTTGGGTCGGAGGTTAAGAAGTTGAGGAATCGAGGGGTCAAGCTAGTCAAAGTGCAATGGGGAGATGATGAGAGTAATGCTACTTGGGAGACGGAAGAGAAGATGCGTTCTTTTCTTTTCGAGGGTATGTCTTTTAGTTTCTCCTTTATCGCTTACCTTATCTTATCTTTAGTATGTCCTCTCGTTAGTACCTTTGACCTTTAGATAGGTTAGTCCTATGATTGAAACATGTGTTTGAGACATGTGTATGATGGATGCATGTGGATGCAAGTGTTTACTAGTGGTTGCTCGTGGATGCATATACACACACTTTAGGCACTAGATCGGCTCAGTCACTTCATATTGCATATTGCATATAAATGTGTGTGCATATTTAAGCTAATGGATGTATAATGGTTGTTCTTTCATATGGATGTTGCATTTTGGTGAATGGTTGTGCACACATGTAGAAATAATATGTATCGATAGGGTTCTTTCGCATACATAATGGACACATGGCACTATCATGGTTTGCATTAAGGAGGTCAACTGAATTAGTAGACCGCCTGATTTTGCATTAGATAAGGAACATATACATGCACTTTTTTCATATGTTCATACAACATTAGAAATTCTATAAGGACAGTGGATGTCTGTGTTTGGTGGTTGAGTAGATGGTTGTTTGGATGTTAGGATATGCATTCTCCTTAACTTGGAGATTTCGGGGGCGAAATCCTTTAAGGAGGGGAGAATGTAACACCCTGGATTTTTGAATAATCGAATTAACTAAATTAAAGAATAAATGTTTAGCATTGTTCTAAGGTTTGTAAGCAAAAGACTTAGTAGCTCGTTTGGTTGGAACATGTGACTTGCATACAAGAGGTACAGAGTTCGATCCCCGCCAACGCCATATTTTTGTTTTAGGGGAATGGCTAAAAAGCGGCTTAGTGTGAACGCAGTTCAGAAAGTAGTTTAGTGTGAAAATGGTTAATTAGTAAAATATATATATATATATATATAATAAAATAAAATTCAACCTAAAATTTTAGAAAAAAATTCAAAACAGCGGAAGCGGGAAGGCAAAACACCAAACCGACCTATTTTATGGGTCGACCCCAGGGTCGACTCAAGAGGTTTGGAATTGGTCCCGTCGGCACTAAATAGTCTGTGACGAAATTTTATGTTTTAGGGCTTAGGTTGCGATTTCTGGTTGGTCTGTTGACATCATTTCCTGGTTTCTAAGGCCTAGATGGATTCTAAAGTGATCTGACGGCTTAAATAAATTCAAAACTCTATAAAAAGACCCATAGACTCAAACCCTAAATTAGAATTAAAACTAAAACTATGGTCGTCATGCTGTCGTCTTGAACCCTAGAGCAGCCGCCACCAATTAGAAGAAGATTAAAGCAACTCAATTCAATCCAACAGCAAATTCAACTACAACAAAGGGACGCTAATAAATTCCAGAACTTTGTTGAATGGTGAGTTTGATCACTTTAACAAAATAATTGCTAAATTAATTATGATGTGATATATGTTGGATTATAAGTTGTGGTTGTGAATCTAATTCATATGTTTAATCATGTATGTTAACTTGATTCATATTATATGATGTTATGCAAGTTTTATATATGATGTTATGCAAGTTTCATGTATGATGTTATGCAAGATTAATATGATTATGCAAGTTAATATGATTATGCAAGTTTCATATATGATGTTATTCAAGTTAATATGATTATGCAAGTTTCATATATGATGTTATGCAAGTTAATACGATTATGCAAGTTTCATATATGATGTTATGCAAGTTAATATGATTATGCAAGTTTCATATATGATGTTATGCAAGTTTATATGATTATGCAAGTTTCATATATGATGTTATGCAAGTTAATATGATTATGCAAGTTTCATATATGATGTTATGCAAGTTAATACGATTATGCAAGTTTCATATATGATGTTACGCAAGTTAATATGATTATGCAAGTTGTACATATGATGTTATGCAAGTTAATAGGATCACGCAAGTTGTATGCGATTTATATGATGTTATGTAAGTTTGGATCTAAAATATATGCTAGTAGTTCATGATGTTAACTTGTGTCAATGAATCCCTTTTTATAATCCAATCACCTAGGTTTATAACATCAGTTTTTATGCGAATATGGATGTGGAACATATGCTAGTTCATATAAGTATTATGTTCATATGCAAGTTTAAGTGATAATTGGATTCACATATATACAAGTTCACACCTTTAACGTTTAGATCCATATTCAAGTTGACACTTTTATGTTGAAACTATGACATGCATAGTTATGCAAGTTCACACCTTTTAGATCTATGATTTTTGGATCCTTGATAACACAAAGACTATGCAAGTATGTTGTAATTCTTAATTGCGAGTTAGATGCAAATTAGATCTATTATTGTGTATATGTGACTTTGTGACGTTTATTCCCTTTTTTTAAGTATTAGACTATTTGCTAGTCTAATATGTATATGTCATGTTAAGCGAACGAATGACGGGGGTACGATGGGGATAATAGTGGATACACACATATTGTCAATTTGGCATGTAATGGCCTAAAAAGGCATGTAATTAATTTTAAGGAATAAAATTAATTAGTAATGAAATTGGTATAATTCATATACCATAAATAGATGAGCATAATTTAGGTGATAAATTATGGACATAAATAAATATGGAAATTTGAATAGGGAAAGTAATTCAAATTTGGGGAAAATTAATTATGTATAATTAATTGCCTAAGACACGAGGTTGGACTCATTTGTGGTGTAAGACTGCCCGGACCCGCCCGACAAATCTAGCAGCCACAAATGGTAGCCCAATGTGAGAGGTCAAAGGCCCAAACTAAATGCGTAACAATTGTACGGACACGAGGTTAGGCTCGTTTGTGGTGTAAGACTGCCCGGACCCACCCAGCAAATCCAGCAGCCACAAATGTCAGTCTAATGTGAGAGGTCCTACAGTGTTGCGGTAGTAATAAATTAAGAAACACTTAACCAAAGTAAAACATGTGGTGGGACATGGGGGTTAAGTGTGTGCCTTGGGTGGCATGAGGAAATGCGATTAGTAACATTTCACCAAGGTAAAACATGTAAGTGGGACATAGGGGTTAAGTGGGTGCCTTGGGTGGCATGTGGAATTACTAATAGAAACCCTTAACCAAATTTAAAACATGTAAGTGGACATGAAGGGGATTAAGTCGGATGTACTAGAGGGGACTAAGCCTAGGTGGAAAGCTTGTGTCAAGCAAGGGGGGGGTCCTTTTCAGTCAAGTAGCCCATTAAGTATCTTTGTGAGCTCGACCCAAGTCGAGGACGGGACACGCCAACTGGGTCTGATTGTTAGAGGCTAAAACGGGTTAGCGATGGCAACGCAAGTCCAATGGGGTCACGTGCGTGCGTGGGTCCGGGCTGGTAGGTAAGACGTTGTTGCATCGTGTAGTTATAAGCCGTGCATTCCTTGCGTGGTATAAGGTTGCCATATTGGGGAGTGATACACCCCACTGTGGGACCTGCACGGGTATCTACGAATTAGGGAGCCGATCTAATGGGGCAGGGTAGTGGGTACACCTAGTGGAGATAGGTGCAGATATGTAGTCAGCTAGGGGTACACGAAGCTACCACTATTATTAATAATTATTAAGGGGGTACACCTATTGAAGATAGGAGCAGGTGGCACCTATGACGTCAGCTAGGAGTACATGGAATTACCATTATTACTTATTGATGGGGTACATCTAGTGGGGATAGGTACACGCTGGGTACCTATGATAGCAACTAGAGATATACAGTCAAACATGGAGGATAGTCGGTACATCTAGTAGTACACGAAGCTATCATCGTTCTATTTAGCCAAGAGGGATCAAATTTCTAGAGTGACTAGTAGGGGTGTAGTTAGTGTTAGTACAGTACAGTACGGTAGAGTATAGTAATTATCCTATATTGATTAGGAAGCGCCATTAACGTTATCTCTGTTTCTCTTGATTGCCTTGCCATACCCATGTGGTTCACACAGTCATTACCTTATTCTCCAGCTTATATCTTATCATATTGCTTTAATAATTATGTTGTTAGAGTTATCTTACTCGCCAGACTTTATGTCTAACCCCTTTTGTTTCCACCTCTTTTCTTCCTTCCCCCCTCCCCCCCTTAGGTTCTAAGGGTGGGACTAGTACTAGTGGAGCTTGATTGGGATTTCTTTGGGAGCACTTGGATTTGGATTGCTGAAGTAAAGTTCAGCCTATCATTTTATTTATGGCTATTTGTAGTAGTGGGATTATGTACTTTGTTTTATCAAGATGGATATTATGTACTTGACTTTGGTTTATGGTTTTTGATGATGTAACCAAACATATTTACCTTCTGCAGCAATAAATAAAGTTTTAAATTTTCATGTACTGCTTTATATCTGTCTTGTTGTGATTTTCTGTTCTATATTCACTTAAAATGCTCCATGGAAGTTAATGCATTCCCTTTGCGAGTGACATTAATGGACGTGGGATGTTACATAATTCAAGAGTCATTTTCTTAAATGCTTTTTCTATAGATTGGCTTAGTTGACATATGGTAGTCTTGGTAGGTGTTTGTTAGATATATGGTTGATACACAAATTATTATCATATGATGAGAAAGAAGCTGAAATTGTTTGTTTTTCATCTGTAAATTGTTTGAAAGGTTTCATAAAGTGTCGAGGATTAATTAGTAAAAAGTTTATCTATAGGGAATGGTAAATGAGCAAGAAATATGCTAAACTAGCCAAATGTTATTTTGGGATACAGAAGCAAAAGGCCTTTTGCTGCAATTGTTGGTGGTTCAAAGGTTTCATCACAGATTACCGCAAAAGTACGTTGGACATGTTCACGTATTTAGTTTATTTAAATTAAAACTATTAAAAGTGTTCTGTTTATATAGTAATTAAAGAGTACCTTTTAAACATAAGTTGTGTTGGTTTCTATTGTGATTTTGTTTATAGCATAAAAATTGTGTTTTGCATTTCCAGTATGTATTAAAAAAACATCGAAGTGAATGGTAAATTGTGTATAGTATTAACAATTCACAGTACCATTTGATCCTATTTAGTAGCTTGCTATAATGTATTTAGTTAGAAACTTTTTGTTTTATTTCGTTCGAGTTTTAGATTATTATCTTGTTCAGGTTCCAACAATTTTGTTTAATTTTTGGACTGCACGTAAGATATACAAGAGGTTGATTACTCTTGCCCTATCATTGGCTAGCAACACACTGAGAGTGTAACTTGGTAATATGTGAGTGTAACTTCTACTCAAAAATCCACTCACAAATAGATATCTACTGTGATTTGTTGATTTGTTGGACACACCACAATGCTAAACATTAAGTTTATGTGATTTGTGCCCATGAAACAAGGTATATTTTCGTAATAAGTTTTAGCTTAAGTATACTGTTCTACAATATGTTTTCTAAGATGGTATATTTTGTATTTAATTTGTAATACAATTCATGAATCTATTCAACATACAAATTAGAAATTTTTGCTTCATTTAATTCCCTTAAAAAAATTATTTCATAAACATATATAAAAATCAAATAGATTAGATTCATTTTTGATGTGCTATAGACCTTGAAATCATGTGAAGCCTAGAAGTTCTATTACGTAGTTTTTTAAAAAGGATGGTATTGGCTCATTTGTTTTAACTTATGTCCAACCGCACTGAATCCAAACTCTCTGCAATAACCAATAGTCATTAGCATGTTTGACTATATTTTGTAATCAAGAATTACAAACAACTTTCTGTTGGATAAAATCTTTTATCTCTTAACTTGATCGACGACAACATTTAAGTGTAACTTCAGTTAGCATATGCGTACTTTATTTAAGTGTAACTTCAGTTTCCAATGCGTCTGCTTTTTCAAGTGCATATTTATCATTTCTTTTGTTCACTATATATCTGTCCTAGAACTATGGTGAATCACCATTACCAGCATATGAACCAACTTTTGACTGGGAAACTGAAAGATCACAGTATGTTGGACAAAGGATACCAGAGGCTCTTCCAACTCGGTGTTTTGTTTTTTGTTTTAATTTCTCAAGCAGTTTAAAAAAATTATTTACTGCTACTGTCACCCATCTAAATGCCTGTTATTTGTGATTTTGAGTTTCAATGGATTAAAAATTGGGTTAAAAGTATTTTCCTTCTCCTTCCAGGTTGGGTTAATTGGTGAGTTTCTTTGTTAAGTTGAAATTTCTTGCTGCATTTCTTTATTGTAAAAGAACCTAGCCTTAGTTGTTGCTAATAAACTTTCTATTATACTATGTAGAGCCTTTTTTGTGTACAGTTTGCATATATAACAGGGAAAGGTGAGAAAAATTGTCAGAAGACTTATATTTCCCTGTTCTACCGACTGATACTAGGGATGTAAGACCTACAAGCATTCCCGTAGAACTTCTGTGTTTCCTTCAGGTATGCATGCCCATTTATCACCTCGTTATGCATATCCATTTACCACCTCGTTCACACAATTCAGTTTATTACTTTTTACTCAAATATTACTACTGCTTTGAGTGTATAATACTTCTTTATATTTTCTGAGGCTGATGGAATCGATTATGCTGATCATGAGGAGGTAGTATTATGAAGATGAATTAATTATTTTCAACTGTGATTATGTTAACATCTTTAATGTTTAAACTGTTCAAATAAAATGAGTTTTGTGACTTTTGAATGCAGCTTGATTTGTTAGTAGCTGCTCTTATCGATCTTGATGCAATGGATGGTAAAGGCAGTGTCTCTCTTTAGGCTAAATGCTCCAGTTCACCCGATGTTAACACAAGGTATTATCATTTGTCTACTACATGAAGACCATAAATTTTTATTTGATTGAACTAGAGAAGTTGTGCATTCATTTATCTCTCTTTAGTCAGAGGCCATTCATGATTGAACCAGAGAAGTTGCACATACTTTGCGAGCGAATCATATGGGGAAAAATAAAGGTAGTTTTCGTGTATTTTCTTGCTTATGGTTATATCTGTGAGTCTGTATATGAGTGAATCGAGCGACGATGTAGTGAGGAATGTATGTAAATATGAATGATTGCGTAATATATGAGTGAATGTACAATGGTGGATTCAAAAAAATTATACCATTTGAAATATTGAAATAAAATATTTATTCAAATAAAATACTGCATTATAGTAATATTTATTATAATATTATGAAATCTTTGATTAATAACAGTTGAGGTGTAATGACTATTAGCAGTTGTAAAACAAATTTTAACAACTGCTAGAAACAGTAGTAAAAAAGGTTGACTTTATTACAGTTGCCAACTATACTAGACATATTAGAACTATTTTTGGCAGTTGCGAAAGTGTATTTCTTATTTGTATTGGTACCTGTGGCAACACTTGTACCGATATTTCCATAGAGTCGCAAAGGCGTTGCCTTTGACTCTAAGGCAATGCGGCAAAAGGCAACCCCAAAAAAGTGTTGCTACATATCATTTTTTGCCCATAGCAACACTTTTTGGCATCTACTGCGTCACTTCTCTGGGGTTGCCGTAGGCCATCTATGGCGTAGTGTCCCAACACGTACACCTACCTATTAGGCTTAGAACTCTTATCCTTAGAATCGGGTAATTGCTATTTAAGCCCTTCTACCCTTGATTATTTGGTTCGCCCTTCCAAACTTAGTGATATGAACCATTAGATTTTCCGTGCAAACCGCATAAAGAAATTGTTATCCGAAAGAATTGCGAGATTCATAGACTGGGAAACTCAATTTTTCTTTGTTCGATGCCCCCTTCCGGCATCTCTGACTGCTTCTACACCCCAATTATTCAAACTCGAATACAATTCTTTACCATTTTTAACATAGAGGATAATCTTAGCCTATGTTTTTTTTTTTACAAATACCGCACCCAAACTGCCGGGTTTTTCAGATAAGGAGATAATTGATCTCCTTGACGTTACTTTAGAGAAGTTTGGCAACAGCTCTTCGCTACTCACCTCTTCTACTCTCCAAAGGCATCCTTTCTACCAGTCGGTCAATTATTGATGGGCAGCCGCCTTTTGTGTTACTTAGCAAAGGGACTCTTTCCTTGTCACTGGGAAGAAATGCTCCTTTTCCCCCCAACTCTCCTTTATTTCTTGACAATCCAAGTATAATTTTTATGTGATAATCTTAAAACGAAGTCGGAACTAGAATTCCATTCAGCTTCTTTTTGTCAAATGTTAGGAGCCGTCCGCACTGAGTCTAGTAAAACCGATTCCACTTCCCTAATTCCAAGAGTTGGAGTTTCTTCTCTTAAGGATGCATTGTAAAAGTCTAGGGAAAATGTAAAAAGGAAGCTTATGGAAAGGAATTTAGCAGATCCTTTGCTTAAAAGGTCTAAGGATGTGGTAGGTCCAGCTCTTTGTCCTGATGTGGTCTCTGACACCCTAGAGATTATTTTTCAAAAGAAGGTCCCATGTTCGAACATTCATCTTGTCAGTTCTTCCGAAGTCTCTAATGAACTGCATTATTCAATGGGATTTTCCTCCACTTCCGAGGACATTTCCCCTCCTGACTTTACCAATCCCCCTAATGGTGACAGCTTCAATGAATTATTTGGACGAATTATTTCCTCTTCTACCTTTTCCAATGCTGACTTCTCATTTGACTTCCCTGGTGGTTGTCAAGCTTTGGTTGAACAGCTACTCTTGGTATTAGCTTTTACCTCTCTCGTTTTCCTATCCCTTTTTCGATTGTCTTATACATGACTATTGTGTACTTAATATGCTATCAAGCAGTAGTTTTTGACGCAAGATACTATTTCCGAACCTTGTTCTAAGTTGTTGAGGCTTACAAGAGAAAACATGTCTTTGAGGAAGGAAAATAATGCTCTTATCCACATTAAAGAAGGTATTATTGTGGAGCGAAATAAGCTGGAGGTCTACTCTATCAGAGGCGAAAAACTCAATTGTCGTAGAAAAGAAACCCACTTAGCTTTGGCTGAAGGAGCTAGGGCTTTAAAGAGGGCCTTGGAAAAATCCAAAGAAGAGGTTACCATGGTTGATTCTCATTGCTCCTCTTTACAGTGACAAAATTCTCTTTTGGAAAAAGAGAATGATTTTCTCAAGATCGAGCTTAGTAGGAAGGATGCCTTATTGGCCAGGTCTGCCGGAGTAGTGAACGATGTTAAACAGAGAATCTCTTATTTTCTCCATACTACCTTCAATGAAATTATGCTTAATTCTTTTGAGGATGTTTTACTTCTTCTTTATGCGGATAATATGGACAGATGCTTGAATTTAAACTTTTCTTTTCTCGACCAATTTTTGTGGAAAGGTTTATGTCTAAGATACCCTGTACGAAAAAGAGCGAAAGGAAGTTCCTGCGAGAAAAGAGACCGACATGGCCAAACTTTTGATTATTGAAGATATCCCTTTGTAGGAGCCTCATGCTGATGATGAAAGAAATCTCGTTGAGGTGCCAAAGTTCGTTTGTGTTATTGATGATAATCCCAAGTTCATAAATGTTGTTGAGAGTGGAGAAGAACACAGTAGCGATTCAGCAAGTGTTGGTTGCACCCTTTAAGCCCTTGACAGTTAGATAAAGCATGTGACAAGGATTATGAAATTGCCGAAGGTGATCTTGTTTTCGTTGAACCTCCCAATCCTTCGGGAGCACGAAAGATGAGGAAAGACCCAAGCTTCAATAATGTTTCTTCTGTTGAGACTTCTCAAGTCCCTGCTCCTGTTTTTGATGTACAATAACTTCTATAATATATACTCTTTGTACTTTCTATCAATAATTGGTCTCTTCTCCTTTCCTCTTAGGCGAAAAACAGAAAATTAAGTTTTAGGTGTTCCACTCTTAAATAGGCTCAGTTGGAAGTGATTCGTCTCACTAGGGAGATAAACAAACAAATGAATATAACACTTTATCCAACAGATACCACCTCCTTGATAAAATGCTGCAAAACTATTGCTTTTTAAAGAGAGGGAGTCGCCCCTAGGTTGAGAACTACCCGGTTGCGATGCGAGAGGCGTTTAAAAGAAAATGCCGAGCTCATGACTTTGTTTTGGATGTTAATTGAAGACAGAGACATATTAGTAAACTTCTTGTACCAAATTTATAGTAGATATGAAACAGTGGATTTTTTAGGTGATCATGGCGCGGGCCTGCTTAGGCGCCTTCATAGAAGGTGCCTAGATGAGCGTGGTGTTGACCTCCACCCGGGTGAATGCTGGAACCTTCCCAGAGTTACCTTTATTCCCAAAGAGATTCCTTTAGATAAACTTAAGTTTAATAAGCATCGATTTGTATCTAAGACTTTTAAGAGATCAATCTTGTATGAGCAGGAGGACTATCTGTAATGAATGTACTTGCTTAGCTTACAATGTTATGAATTGTCTTTCTTCTAATTCCTTTAATATCTTCCTTAAAGTCTATCCTCTGCTTCGAGTTTGCTTTCTAGGAATTTCTTAGGAGACTGCGTTAAGCTGAAAAGAGAATACCGGGAGAATTCTTTTCTCATTAAAGCTTCCTCATTGGCACAGTATTGCCGCCTAAGGGGTCTTGAGAAGGTTTACACTCACTATCCTCGGATCCACCTTGATTTCCTTAGCAGAGAAAAGGATCAACTCTTAAGATAGATCCGCACGTTTCAAACGAATCTAACTCGAGGTTATGATAATCTAGCCAGTGGAGAATGGACTATCGTAAGTGTTCCCAAGATTACACACCTGATGGATTTGGAATTCCTTTGATTTCTTGCTTAATTTTTCTACTAACACCTTATATAAAGTAAGGAGGGACTCTTTTCGCACTTTGTCGTGTGACATTATTAGTGAAATAGGTACTTGTTGGAGCTCTTCCTTGAGCTCATATCCTAGTGTAATGTGGCTGTTTATATCATTCTGACATAGTAAATAAGGACCTGATATATATATATATATATATATATATATATATATATATGAGTTAAAGAAATCTCCTTGAGTAAGACGGAAGATTATTACCTTCGTTCGAAAGCCTTTTAATAATAGACTTTGGGTTCTCCTCCAAGTTTTGTTTTGTTAATCCCTCTCCGGGTATGAAAATTTAAGTTCCCATAAGCCAATTAGGGTGTTAACAAAAGATGGTCAGCGCGCTTCTTTTGGCAATGATTGGGAGCTTTGGTCCATATCCCAGTGTAGAATTTTTGAGTAGAGTCTGGGAAATTCCCCTGGCAATAATAGAAGTCCAGATCTAACCTAGATTCAGGTTACTCAATAGAGAATCATAAAACCACTTCTAGATTTCGATAAAAATTCCGAACTAACCCAGATTCGGCTGTTTAATAAAAATCCTCAACTAACCTAGATTCGGGTATTTAATAGAAGACAAAAGCCTATTTCTGGTAATTAGTTACCTGACACTCCTAGCTCAGTTGGTTAGAGGCGGGGAACTGGGATGAGACATAAGAGGTCTCAGGTTCGAGGGCGGTCTCTGCCAATTTCTAGGGTTAATATCTTGGTGGTACGTAGATGTTGAAAAATCGGGGTATACACCACCTGTGGGGTTTACTAAGACCGACAAGCAATGGCTTGAGTGAAGTCTTAGGTTCCACACGAAAATATTTTTGGTAATTAGTTTTGTTTCCCCCTTTAGGTTCAATTTAGGAAGCAAAGGATGTACGTGCTTCTTTAGCCAATCCCTGGGCTTTTGGTTATCAAAGCGGAGGATGTACGTGCTTTGTTGGCCACCCTCTAGGTATGTGCATCCGGTCCGCTTGGCTAGCATATCCACAAGCAGGGCCCAAGGACTTACCCGACCTCCCTTTGGAAGGCTCCTTACCCGACAATTATAGGTGATGACAAGGGCTTAGAAGCTTAAACTGGCCATCGTAGACGTAGAATTAAGGCTTACTCTTTTATCGCTCTACCCTGGTCATCGTAGGCGGTGATAGAGGCTTAGACTCCACCTGACCTTCAAGGGGTGCCTTATCCTAGTCATTGTAGGCCATAATAACGGTTTACGCTCCCTTCTTCGGGTAATGCGGAACATAAGCAGAGGTAGGACGTGCTCCTCTGTGAGCAGAGGTAGGACGTGCTTAATTCATAGCAGAGGCAGGGCTTATTCTTCTACGAACAAAGTCAGGGTGTGCTAAATAAATGCTCCATCTTGACCATTTATGGCATGGATTAGAGGCTTACATTGTCGATCCCTTTCTGGTTTGGGCGCGGAGAAAGGCTCACACTTCACCCCCTCTTCGAAGTGGTGGCTTGCCCTGGCAACCTTGGCGGTGACAAGGGTTTTTATTCCTTTATGATTTGACCTTTCTGTGGTCATTTCGAGTTTTGAGAGGGTCTTCATTCCCATAATCATGTAGGTACACCTTTTCACCAAGGATCTATTATTGTAGTTGACTATATTTTCTTTAAATATCTATGTAGTTTTCCTTGGCTTAATAAGTTGATAATCATCCCCTCTAGGACTCTGCAGTGATTGGTTTCATGCCATTCATCATATGGTAGTAGCAATACGGCCCTCCCAACTTTTCATTCTTGGATTTCTTAATGATGGCCAAAAGTTTAACTCATGCTTGTTAGGAAGTAGATACCCTCAATTGATGTTGTAAGCTCACAACCTTTTGGTAATCTTGACACGAAGGCTTTCTTTCGGTGTTGGAACTTAGCCTTTTTACCGCTTTGTTCCATTAATTCCTCATTATCTTCGAACTTTATTTAACTATGTCTTGGTACAAGAACATACCACTTTTCAACTCTTTCGAATTAAGACAAATGGAACCTTTTTTGATCCTCTGCCCAAATATCGTTCCCCTAGCATGTGATTAGATGTCCTCCTTGATACGAAGAAAGAGGTTATATTCTACTGCTGTAAAATTGCTTAGGGAAAAGATCGGGGTTGGTCCCAAATGGAAAGGGTTAATGCTCTAATGGTCGTGATCATAAGGCTCTACATCTCTTTCCTTATCTTGAATATGCAAGATTTCTAACTTAACCTTCTCAACTGTCCATGACTCATTAATACTTGATATAACGATGGGAAACTCATTAGTTACTCATAGAGACCTTCTATTCATGATTTCTGCTTCTTCAAAGCTTAGTCCAATCCGAGACGGAATAACACAGTTAGATGTGATGTGGCTGTTAAACACAAAGTCGGAGGTTCAATTCCTCCTTTTAGCACCAAAATGTTCACGATATTTTTCGTTAATACCGGAGATAGGTCTAAGGAAATGGACCTAAGGGGAAAACAGGGTTATTTAGTTTCCACGAGCTTGAGGTAGTTCATTGTTTCCTAGATATCAAGGTCTAAAGCCGAAAAGATTAGTTACTCTTCCCTCAAATGGGTGAGCATCATGCTTAAGCAACTTAAGAACCAACACTTATCATGGGACAAGGGTTCCCTAAGCACAACCCCCGGTAGAAGGCTAAATTTCTTGTAGAAAGGGGTATCGCCACTACCTTGTGGAAGGGTTTAGACTAGAATATGAAGCCATGATAATGTAGAAATCATATGGTGTATTGTGTAGGAAATAACTAGGAAAACTCATAAGAAGCTCATAAGAAATATGCAAAGTGTTGATCCGATTTTTATTGATCTTTGATTCTGAATACATAAGTGATTACAACAGAAATCACCAAATCGATTTAGAAATTAGGGTTTACTCTAGAAGAAAAGAGTATAAGAATGAGTAATGAGAAATTGGTCTCCAAAATGATACCCCTGGGGTCTTATTCATAGACAAATCGAGGCCTCTTTATTCATTAGGTCAACAAAAGCCCCCTACCGACCGCTTTTCCCTTTGGTTCCGGTTGCATTGGCTCTCGATCGCTTTTCTGGCTTCACTTACAACTTTTATGGGGACGGTTTCGGCTCTCAGAAGGATGCCTTCTGTTTTCAAAAGGGTGATCTTCGGTTCTCGGAAGGATGGTCTCGGTGTATAGAACTTCTCTTTTAACGTTGTATCTTCTTCCCATGTATCGTTACCAAGCCTGTTGGTATGGATACATTTAGGAAAGGCTTTAGGCTTTCGATCATGAGCTTTCGGCCAGGTTGCTAATATTTCCTAATGTTTCCCTCTGTGTTGCTTCGAGTGTATAGTTACAGATCCGCCACCCCTATCGGTACCAACGCTAAGTAGATTAGTGTGGATAGCTTGTCTCTCTTTAAAGCTCTGACTTGCCTTTCGGTGAATCCCTGAAGTGCGATTTGGATTTTTGGAGGGGTGCTTCCGGTGCTCTATTGGTCGTTTGCTGGAGTGGCCTTTCGGTGATCATCAAATTGGGGTCTCTTTGGTTGGCTCTCGGACAATTTCCTCATGTTTCAAATGTTGTGCTTCTTATGCTTTCGTTTCTTAATATATCAGCATTAAGTACGTTAATGTCGATAGCCCATTCGTCCTTTTGGGTCTCGGTTTGTAGAGTTCTTGGTCTTTCTCTTCTTCAAGTTCCAGTATTAGATGGCTTCTTCTTGGTTACCCTTCATGCCGGAACTACCATTCCGGTATTCTATTTCCATATCGAATTTGAGGATCCTTCTTTGATGATGGTGTCGGTCACCTTGCTTTTGGATTGTTCTCTTATGCTTTCGGTTTTATCCTAAATGTGGTCTTTGCTTACAGATTACCGCTTTTTTACTTGTGACGGTCCGATATCCCTTTACCATCAGCCTGTCACGATGTTAATTTTGGTAGTTACAACATTGGATTGCCACGAAATTCAGTTTCGTGCAATAATATAACAATATGGATCCAGTGGAACTAATTTTGTTGAGATCCAGGACTGTTTCAGAAATGGCTTATTTCTAGGCTTAGATAAAATCAAAATACTATAAATTAGATCTAAAACAATTCAATTAAAAATAATAAATTATTATAGTGCATATATTCAAAAAGAATATCATAAAGTCCAAGATAAACAATACGCAATTATAACTCAATATTTAAAAATTTCGAGTTAAATAGATATTTAGTTTATTTAAAAACCCCTTTTATTCAGCAAATAAATATTTATAATTTATAGACAATTCCCCAGTGACTTTTTGGAAATCTGATTTGGACATAACTTATAATCTACAGGGCGAAATCTCGATATTTCACTTGCATCAGATAAATATAGTTCAACAGATTCGAACGTTTCTTGTTTTAAAAAAATTTGGCTTGTAACAAATCTTGTGTATTTTGTTTAAAGTTCAAAACGTAAAACTACGAACTATCACGATTTTATGAGCTCGTTTTAAATTATATTATAAATTATACGTTCAAACGTCATTTTATTAGTAAATTCGATATGAAAATACATTTATATTATTAAATCAACATTTAAAACTAATCTAAATATTCGAAATAAAATTCTTAAAAATCTAGGTCGTTGCATTCTTTCCCCTTAAAAAGAATTTCGTCCCCGAAACTACTAAAGTAGGAAAAATGTTACAATCCCAATTAACTAGGTTAAAATTATTTTGTTTTATTTCTTAACTTTAGTTTAACTAAACCATTTGATTTCAATTAAAATATTAATTCATTCCTACTAATGAAAATTTTCAAAAATTATGAAAATTTCTTAACACCTTAAATCTCCGAAAATTTTCGCCAATGTCTCACTTGAATGGCTCAGTCGGTTCAACTACAACTCGTCTCTATATGCCTTCTTCAATTCAAAAGAAAATCAAAAAGGCAAGCGGCTTGCCAAATAGGCTCATGAATCTCATACACAATCAAATATGTACATTTTTGTCGGGTATTCAACTATGTCTCTTCATTTTCTACCAAGTCAGCATACACAAATGCATTCCCAATTGATCTTCAATCAATCTATCTTCTGTAGCAGCCCGTATTTTATGTGTCGAAGGATCATAAACTATTTTTATTTATTCCCTGAGGGTTGGATCACTCTCATATTTTAATATGTTGTTTATGGTGATATGAGACATGTCCATAAATTTTACCAAATTTGTTTGTGACTGTTTTTCCCTTGTCAATCTTGTAAAAGGCATAACTTTTGATTGGGATCGAATTAGTTGTTAAGACCTATGCCATTGGAAAGGAAATGATGTTTGCCTTTCCATAAAATGGTCACATTTAAGATTTGGCTTAGCAATTTAGGAGGAATCGTTGTTTTAAGGTTTTATAGTTGGTTGTTCATGTTTGGTAAGCCATAATGGGCTGATTTGGGGAGGCCCATTAGTGGGCTAGTGGAGGCTATAAATAGGGGTAGGAGGCATGGAGAATAGTTTACTTTCTACATTCTCTCATTTTGGAAGAGCTTGCGGTCCTCCATTCCTCCAACTGCTTCACCTCTCCTCCATTAAGCTTAGAGAATCAAAGATCTACATCGTTTGAAGTTAGATCTATGCTATTTCAAGGAAGAGATCATCGAATTGAAGAGTTGGATCAAATTATTCGCTATTGGATCTATGTCTAAATGTTTTTGAGTTGTTTTGGAGAACTGGTAAGTGATATCCATCTCTCGCATGGATTCAATCAAGTATATGAATTCTATGGTCTTACTTTCATCATTTTCAAGTGTTTTCTCTTAGATCTACATCATGGTAAGTTTATTTTCATATGAATCACTATAGGATCTAATTTAGCTACCTAAAACTGGTAATTTCTATGCTATTTCATATGTTTATGCAAGTTAGATCCATAATTTAGTTCATATGTTCATTTATCATGATCTTGGTGAAGTTTGCATGATTTCGGCGAAAATTGTCATATTCATGTTGTTAGTAATTTCATAACATGTTTATGGTTGTATGTGATTGGTTAGTTGAATAGATTTCATTGATCTTGTCGTTCGATGAAGTTTTGGTGAAATTTGGTGTTGAATTAGACCGGTACAGGCCACGGGTCGAGCGTGTAGTACAAAGTGTAGTACGGGTGGTAGTACAGGGGGTCGGTCGAGAACGAAAGGGGTTGGGTCGTGCATGTTGGATTCGGTCGGTCGTACCACTATATTGTCGGGTCGAGCAGAACAGGTCGAGCATAATAGGGTCGAGCAGCAGTGGGGTCGGCGGGAGAAGCAACGGGTTCGAGCCTGGTCGGTCATGCAACGTAAGAATGGTCAGGTCAAGCAAGGGTGTTTGAGTCGAGCAAGGCTGGTCGGTCGTGCTCATTGGGGTCGAGCGGGATCTTTTCGGTCGCGCCAGGGGGTTGGTTGCACCCAGAACGCTATGGTTGATGGCATGAACGCCATAGTTTATTTCATAACAAATGGATGTAATGTTATGGATTATATTGAACCTTATGTTGGTGTTATTCGGTTCAGTGATGATTGTGACTTCGAAGGTAGCTCAGGTAGGAATGTTCGAAGGGATGAGATGCATTTCATTGACCTTTGAAATGCAACAGATGTAATGATAACTTAAGGTGTTCTGAGTTGGTTGATAATGGTTGTATAGTCGTCGTTGATGACGACTAGAGAAACTGAAGGCCGAGGAGTTATCGTTGTTGTAGGCTCTAGCAGGCTCAAATCAGGCGTACGTATATAACCGGTTGTAGGTTGAGTATCCTAGGTATTGTCGAAAGGCCTAGGAACGTATCGTTGAAAGGCATACAGAGTTTTTGCTAGAACCGGGGTTACCATTAGCCCTTGATGGATGGCAGTATGATATGGCCAGTCATACGATTAACGGTGGTTTCGAAGCAGGATTGGTGGTGATAGCCAGAGTATGTCATGGATAATTGGTTGGCCTGTTTGTACCGTCTCACGTAGATTGTCCAACGTCGAAGGAGATGTTTCTTGGGTGCTTTATGATATTGGTTTAGGCCTCTGGGGATTGTGCTTGAGGGATGCTGGATTTGATTAGGATGGTTTACGTGAGATATATAATCTGGATGTTATGAGTGTTATTGTTTGTTGTTTCTGTTGGCATAATTGAATGGTCATTCTGATTACCACGAATGAATTATTTTTCCTTTGGTTATATGAATTGTAAAGGCTATCACAGTCCGATGTAGGGAAGACGGGAGTTGAGTTCTTCTTTGGTGAAGTGTGTAGATTAGTTTGTTTATCTTCCTATTCTTATATACTTTATTGACGGTGTTAGATAGTTGTTTTATTACTCACTAAGACTATTGTATGACTCAAGGTTTTATGTTTCCCTCTTATTACCTTGGGTTGTTCATTCGATTTTGGATGGGCAGACTAGGTAATAGGAGACAGCTTAGTGAGGACGATGTTGTAGTTCGGAGGCGAGCGGGAGGCTGACATATTATCTTTCTTACTACATGGTATTTGGATTTCCGTTGTTTGTTATCCTACTCAGAGTACTGTAGTGAGGCAAATTGGTACAGACATGTGTTGTTATCCTGGTGTATGGATATACTTTCTAGTTGCTTTGAAAGTTTGAAGTTTCCATTCAAATATGCTCCACATTTCTTACCTATTGTATATGTTCTATTATATTTTATCCTTGCGCTGTGAGCAACACAATGGGTCTCACTTGTGTTTACCTACTCTGATGATCATCCATAACTGTTTGGCACGTCTTTCAGTGCATTACTCCTTTTGTTAAAGTGCAGGGGTTATGGGCGGTCGTCACATCTCAAACCCAATCATTCGCTTATACTTAAGCCAAATTCCATTTCAAACACAAGTTCCATTCCAATTTCAAATTCTTAACTCACCAATCCTACTCCATTTCAGAATTCTATCTCATAAATCCAATTACTTAATCCAAGTTAAGTTTCATTTCTGCATCCCATTAACTAATTAATTTCTCTAATCAGTATCCTCATCTCGTAACTCAAATCTGATTTTATTACAAAACTCAATAAATTTTGATTTCTTCTTAACTTGCCTTAGTTAAATTTCAATTTACATTTGCTTTCACAAATTTTTATTTAACTTCCTTAAGTTAGTTTTTATTCTATCATTATAAATTCATCATGTATACTTGTTTTTAATTCAAAACAATCTATTTCTGGGAGTTTTTAGCAACTTAGGTTTTCTAAAATCAACTTTTCTTTCAAGATTCAAACACTTTTCTCAAAATAATTCAAAAATAATATCTTTGGTAGTAATCCGTCACTTAAAAAATCGAAAATGAACACTGATGATGTCTAGATCATCATCGAAATTATTTTCTAGTGACTATAGTGAGTTCAATACTATAACATTTTTAGAACTCATTCTTAAACACTTCCATTTTGAAATTTCTTCAAAATATTCTTCATAATGCTTGGAAAACATTTCCAAATCTCCCAGTATCTTAAAATTTCCATATACTTAACTCAAAATTCATTTCCAACATCTTTCATGTTTCTGGGATTTTAATTCAATTCTGGTTTAAATTCAGATTTAATTCATTTGATTTTATATACACTTATACGAATTCTAAATGGTTATTTATAACCATCTCAATTTTTATAATCTTATTCGATTATAATACCAACCAACACATCCAATATCCATAATATAAATCATTTTTTTATATCAAAAAATACTTTGGGTAAAATTATTTCATTTACCCTCTTTCAAAATGCTATAGTGTCGGATCACCGTATTCGAGTGTTTAAAAACCCCTATCCAAATTTTGATGCCCCACCATTGACTAGAATTCATAAGCCACTCAACTAATTAATCTCCACAATATAAAACCATTTTTATGTACAATATAAAATAAGCTCTCTCATATACATACATTCAAACTCAATCTAAGGTATTACTAACCTCATCTTTGTTAAGTCACACCACAGAGCCAAGGTTATGACTCTCTTATGCTTTGATACCACTGTAACAAACAGAGGGATTTTCGACCCCAAAAATCGACATAAATACCATGTCAACTATTCAAGTATCGAAAATACCAGATCATTAATAGAAAGAAGTTAGAGTGTGAGAAGTATAAAGATAAAAAGTTAGAGTAGAAGAAGAAGAACATAAATACAACAATATCAGGGTAAACACAAATCTCACAGTGGAATGAATAAAAATATATTATATAACTTTGAAATACAAATCTGTCTGTATAGGCATACCGCTATCAAAGTACAACACTTACAACAAAACAGAAATAAACAATAGCTATAAAATGTTGAAGCATCCTGCTTAAAGCTCTTCCACATATATTTGTAAAATCCAACTATTCGACTTCCCGTACGAATTTGGGCACCCAAGAGTTTAGGGTAAAATAAAAACAAAATAAACCCTAGTCAGTCATGGGACTGGTGCAAGTAAAATCCAACCACTTTGCTTAACTTTTAAAAATCCTTTTTGAAAGAAAGGATAATTGTAAGACCAATCCACACATAAACACGAATGGTTTTTACCTTACGATAACCCAAAATATTATTTAAATCAATATTATTTTTATATTATAATAGTGTTGAAATCAATAAATATCAATCTAGCAGAGCGCTTGCATCTCACGCTCCATATACATAGTATACAATCAAAACCGCAGGGCTCTTATTGGAGAATGGATTTCTAACTATGACAAGGTATGGAAGTACCTTCTGATAGTGCATCGCTAGAGAGGAATACAACGATATTCAACAAGAACATCTTACAACCCAGGCCACACATGACAGGCCACTGATTTTCTTTGAGTGTGCTGAATGTACATCTCCAATGATTAGGATCAGCACCCATTGTGAAGTATGCAACAGTGATACAATAAAGAAGCAAATGATTTTTTCTCTAGATAAGGAACCAATACACCCCAACCGGAGTGACCCACTTAGCCATGTTGCCTGCCCGATTTTTGTCATTTCGCTGTTGTAAGGCTTGAGGTTACTATTACCTTTTTAATAATATCACATCTTCATTCACTTTGAATGTCACATCATCAAATTCGCCAAAACCATTTATTGATTTCCCCAAAAATATTACGGGCATAAAGCTAAGAGAAACAAATTCCTCCGCACCAAAAGTAAACACTTTTGAAGAGATAAATATAGATGATCTATTATGCATACTCTATCAGACATTTGTCCATACAAGTTATCATGTGATTGGACAAACCGAAGGCACCATTCCATCAATCTATCTTAGGCAATTTCTACCGAGGATTAACAGAACAACCCTTGCACTATACTCCATCTTCAATTATATTTCGCTAATTTGATTCGCAACGCTTACGCCCTGTTCGACGATGAACTATTCTATCAATTAGAAATCCATCGCGAAGTGTAATAAACCGTAAGCGCACGGCATACACTCGTAGTACGTGGCGAATACGGGTCGATCCATGGAGAAAGAAATAATTCTACTTCTATTCAATCAAACTAAACCTAAATCAAGTGAAATTCTAACTAACAAAAAATTGCAAAATCTAACAAACTAATTACTACAAGAGTTGAATGAAACTATGAGATTAAATGACAACTTAGGAATAAATCCACTCTCTAGATCACATGAATCGACATAAAATGACACCATGATCTCTTTAATTTGGTCACAAGTGTGGTTAGTTTATGTGTTTATCCTAAGCATAGCGTATTTGTGCTATTAATTAGCCCAACATAACCGATTAAACTTTAACACAACCACCAACTCACTTGTTTAACTCTCATGAAATGGCAAAAAGATGAAAATCAAATTGTTAGATCCAAAATTGGCTCTAACATCCAGACTAGTAATGACTCTACTGAAATGAAATAAAAAACAAAGAAAATACACAATTTATAGTGGTTCGACGTTAAATAGCCTACGTCCACTTTCTACTCTTTGAATTGATTATTTGAATGCAAGTACAACAATAATTCTCTCTCAATTTTGACTCATACAATGTATTGATTCACACAATTTCCTCCATAATATGCTTCAAAAGGTGATTGTAATTTGAATAAGTTGATGAAATCCGGGTGGCAAAGGAGTTTGAGTTCTGAAAATGCCAAAAAGATCCTTCCAAATGTCCCATGATGGTGTATTTATAGGTGGAAAATGCTCGTGGAATGGCTTTGGTTCGGATCCACGTGGCACCCATCCCATTACTATCGGGTTCGGATGGGATATGTTAGTGGCAGCACATCAAGTTAGTGGCAAACATGGGTAGAATGTGGGTATAACCGCTCCGAATATTAAGGAAAATGTGGAGTGAAACTGTCGTGACTCTGGGTTCGGATCGGGGGTGCTAAAAATCAGGGGATCGGATCAGTTTTGTCTCCTCCGATCTGATTCAACCTGTATTCTTTCTTTCTTGGCTTTGTGCTGGTCTGCCCCTTTTCAAAAGAAATCCGATCCGATCCGACTTGTAATGAGAAAGCATTCTTCATTTTTTGATCTTTTAATCTTTGTGTAGCCTAGTTCACAAATTAGGCTAACATTTTGCCCCCTCAAAGGACGCTTCTATTAAAGTTGGAGCGTGCTATGACATTATCCGTACACTAGTATCTGAATTTGAACTGTTGAATAGTTACTTCCATTCACGTGTAGGAATGCGTTGCTTCATAAAGTCATGTCTCTTGTTGCTTATATATATACATCATAGAATGTATGAATTATCTTTTTCATTTTAAACATCTCTAAGAATTCTTCTTGGTGTCCAGTGATTCCACTAGGTAAGCTTTTTTTTTTTGTTCATTTCAAGTATCGAATTAACTCTGGTAACCAAATTTGGGCTCGGTCCCGGTTCAAACAGCTTTTCTTACACTCCACTATCACTGATCGAATGGGTTAAATACCTATATGGGCCAGCACTCCGGTCCGATCAGAATGAAGTGTTGGGAATACTAAGAGCCATTTCAAATATATATAAAAATTCGCTTTTCATCCTCTTCTTCCTTCTTTCCTTCATTATCACTGTCCCCCAAGTTTTGCAAAAAGAGAAACCCTAATTTCTGAAGTATCAAAATTCCTTTCAATTCTTGAAGTAATAACATAGATAGGTTACAAAACTTTAGATAATTCCTTTTTAATTGATCTCGATTCGAATTCGTGGATGATTCGGACGATTTGAGCATGGAACTTGGCAGACCTTGACGCCATGACTCCCCTCGCCATCGTCGTCAATAGCCTCGTCGCCATCTCGAGGTAGTAACGGAGGGGGTCAGAATTCATTGTTGAATGTTCCAGCGCATAAATGCTTGGCTTTAATTTGGGTGTTTGGCATGAGACTGGGTTCGGTGTTTGTTAAGGATGAAAGAGGATGGAGAAGAAGAAGAGGGAAATGTTAGGGATCGGTTCTGGTAAAGAGGCATAAGATTGGGTAGGAGGAAGGGGTTCATCTGACCGGGTCAAGTCGAAGGGAAATATAAAGAGAAGGAGAAAAATAGCTATGCCCAACCGGGTCGGATTGGGTCGGAGTGAGAGAAATGGTCATAGAAAGATATGGGTACTTGGATCGATACGAACTGCTTGAAGTACCAACTTTCGAACCGAACCGATTTGCATGTAGTGCATTAACTTCTGCTTTGGACCACACATGGTCCTGCCCTCGGTCCGAACCCTTTCCTCTGTGGGAGTCTGATCCGATCCCTATATATATATATATATATATATATATATATATATATATATATATATATCCGAACCGAACTAGAACCATCCAACTTAATGCACAAGAAATGTCCGACTTGCTCAATCAATATTTGTCGCGACTTACAACTTAATGAACAGTTAGGATAGTCCCTTATGAACATGAGAAAATATTTAAGACTATTCTGAACATTACTGCTTCGCCAAACCTTTGCATTATGCTCTTATGTGTTTACTTTGCATCTCTTGCACACATCGTACACACTTTAGTTCACACACATGCACGGGGGGATACGGGCTATTTTACTCTAACTTATGCTATTGCTTCTTCAGTAGTTTATCGACCATGGCAGAGAGACGTTCATCTAGATTAGCAGAAAAGGGAGAAGTCATAGAAACATCTGAGAAACTCACTCTTGATGACATATCCTATTCCTCAGACCCTGAATGGGATGGTGAGGGCCCAGATTATAAAATGGAAGCGCAACGGAGTGAAGTATCTTCCGAAAGTGAAGTTTCTCTTGGTGAGGAAGAGGAAGGAGAGATAGGAGATAATCGTGCTCCCGACGAGTTTGAAACTGCCACTATATTGGAGTTACCCAAAGATTCTGTTGAGTTGACGATCGATGATGATAGACTCATCCGGATATGTCTAAAGCATGGGATATTAAAAAGAGATACCCAGGTGCCTTCGAAAACAGATCGCCCCCACAATCCACCGGAAGGATTTATGGCAATTACCTAATTAATGTGTCTGGTTGGGGCAATACCTCCATTTCTGCCATTTGTCGTCGATTTTCTGAGACAGGTGCGGATTGCCCCCATGCAATTACATCCCAACTCTTATGCTTATTTATACACCTTGTATATAGCATACAAAGAGATTTTAGGTATAGAACCTACCTTCGATGATGTCCACTTCTTTTATAATTTCAAGCATCGGACTCAAGAGACTTCCTCCTTCTCATACTTTAAATCAGTTCCAAAAAGGAAAATTATTACTGTTCCATATAGCAGCAAGGCGGGTGATTCTAAACCTGAATGGTTTCATATCAGACAACAACCAGGGTGCGCCAGGAGGTGGACCAAATCAAGTAAAGCACCGACTTTCCAGATTTCAAATTTAAATGCTCATGCCAACACATTAATTTGCTTTCTTTTTCATTCGCAGTTGATAACCCAAAGCAAATATCAGGTCAATTATAATTGATCGTTTGCATCAACTGCTCAATGGTGACGAAATGTTCTTAACCATTGACAAAGTTCTTAAGGATGAGTATCTCCATCATCATGGGTTACTATCTATTACCCGTAGTATAGGTCATGGGACAGGTCCATATGTGTACATACCCCTGGTCGACATTATTCCTGAGACAGGTGAGGGCTCGAAAGGTCCAACAATACCTCTTAGGACTCCTCCTTCTCCATCCTCAACTCAGGACGATGAATTAGCCAACATAGCTGAAAAGCACAGAGAAGGGTATACCATTCCTGATGATGCCATTTCTCTTGAAAAGTCAACATCCCCTAAAGAGCTGCCACTAGACCTTCTCAAAGAGATGCCCATACTACCGACGATTCCACATTTAAGGGTTTAGGAAATCTTCCCATGCCCGAAACTATTTAAACTTCAGAGGACTTCGGAATGAATCCTTTAACCTTCACTTCTTTAGAGGAGACTGCTCCCGTGAAGATCAAAGAGTCTACTCGTGCTAGTCTGGCTTCAGGCTCGGGTTTGTTGGGGGTAACGTCACTTAGGATGCACATAACACATTAGCACCGCACGTCACAGCACTTATGTCTTATGTGAACGTCGATTCTATACTCCACTTATATTGTTGCGCAGGTACAATGTCACACCCTTACTATGATGTCGGGAAGATTCGTCGTAGCACGTCCAGACCTCCTTCTGACACCGAGCATGATCGTCGTGAGAACCGGGGCAGAGATGACAGAAGGTATCATGATTCTCATCGACCTCACACTTCACGCTCTCATTCTCCTGTTCGGTCGGATCTAGACAAATATAAATCCACCAAAGTCGTCATGGGGGAGACACATCATAATCCAAAGACCGAAATTCTCCCCAAGATAAATATAATCGAGAAAAAAGTCCACCGAAACACACTGATTCGCGAGAAACGAAAGCTTCTGAGAAGCGATCTGAAAAAGGCGATGCAGCCATCGTCCCTGCTAAGCGGAAACATACTGAACTATCATAGTGCAAATCCTCGCCACTGGATGCTGATTCCAAAACGAAACTGGCATATCTGGAGAAGCAGTTCCTAGATCATTACTTTGAGAATTTAAATTTCTTACCCGCACTCGAGCCTATTTCTTCAAAGTGGGCAGATGAGGCTAGGGAAAAGATCAATGCAGTAGAGAAACAATACTCGTAGATGTACAAGTATTCACGCAATCTCTCCATAATCATTCGGGCCGTAATTACAGACGTCGATGCAATGAAGAAAGTTGCAGATTCCGATGAGAATGCTTTGAAAAATCTGGAGAAGGACTTGGAAGATACACAGGCTCGACTTGCCATTGCTCAACGAGATGCCAACAATTTCAAAAAGAAATTTGAGGAATTACAAAAGCGTTATCATGACCTACTGGAATCCCACAGTCAAGAGCGTTTAGATCTGAAGAAACAAGCTGAAGTTGCTAAGTCAGAAAGTGTCAAGGTGCAACTAGCTTACAGTACTCTTGAGCAAGAAAAGGCCGAGTTAGTGAGGAAGAACGCCGAGTTGGAGAAGCAAAATGCTGACTTGGAGTCCAAGTTAATGGAAGCCAAGACTAAAGCTGCCTTAGCTGAGGGGAATGTGGATAGCGCTGTTAAGTCTGCTGAAGAAACTCATAAACTGCTATCAGAGCTGAAAAAGAATTGCATGGCTTTGGCGAACTGATGATTGAATTCTTTGCACACATAATCCATCGTCGAAACATCTCTTGGATTGAAGACTATCTAACTACCTTAGTTCATGTGTGGAATCAAATCATCGAATGGGAAAAAGATGAACTTAAGGTAGACTTTGTTGATGAGGATAAACTCAAGGAGAAGTATCTGAAAGATGATGAACCGGCACGTCTGGCCGAGGGGCGTCGCCTTATTGCTGCTGCCATGGAGGAGGAGAAACGCCAGGCCAAAGAAAAAAAATATCATTGAAGTTGGTTCCTCTTCTGTTACCGCCGAAGCTACTATAATCGTGGAATATGATCCCGAGAATCTAGGAATTCCTAAAGCGTCTCTTTTATCTCCTATACCTGAATCAACATCAGAGACGGTAGCCGCCCCAATTAAGAAATCATCAGAAGGTATTTCCACATTTCACCCTAATTTGCCAAGGCAGATTCTATCTTTCGTCACATCATTGGGTAATCGATCGAAGATTCTTTGTTTTCTCCTAAGTTGATAACTGTTACTTCTCATTCTATAGGTGTTAGGCAAACCGAGAAGACTGACGAGCATCGGGGAACTGCCATTGGGGAAAAATCCGTGGAAGAGACTTAGGAATGACAGGATAGGGCTACCATCGTTGAGTCCGGAGGGGGAGCTGAAGGTAAAAATGAGGAGGCTACCGATAAGACTCCCATCCGCATAGCGCCGACATTTCTCATGATGATGAAATGATAGACGCTTTGAAAGATGACGGTGGTAATGATGGGCACGAAGAAGATCCTGAAGTTTCTATAATTGTGGATTCGAAGAATGTTGATGACGTGACTTTGGCTGAAATGAAAGCCAAACAAGACAAGTGCATGCAGCTGAAAGTCGAGGAGATAGATCCCAAAAGCCTTAAGCCCCTTGCAGTGGTGGATGCTGGATCGAGGTTAGTTGTTAAGCTTTCAATTAGGTCAATTACAGAGGAGCTTGCTAAAAAATATTCTCTTGATCCCAGTGCTCCGACTCCTGGGAAGAAATCTATTGACTCTGGTGCCTCAATTACAGAGAAGAAGAAACCAAAGCGTCTCATGTCCGATGCTTAAAAAGAAGCTAAAAAGCCCTTAGGGCTGCCAAGAAGCCCAAATTTACTCCAAAGTCCAAGTGACAATGCGCTTTGTTTTTTTTTTTTTGATATTCCACTAGTCCACTATTGTTGCAGCGAGTGCGGCCCTCGCATCTTTTGCTTTAGCTTTCCTGTATAAACTCATGTGTTTGTGAATAGTATAGCTTGTTCCCTGCTATGTCTGATATTTGTAAATTTAGCATTTAAGTAAAAAAAAGCAAATGAACAGCATATCATATCACATATCATATCACAGTTATACAATAAAGTCATTGTTAAGGGGAACATGAGTATATGTATGCCCCCAATCAATCTTGAATGACTGATTGAGGTTTATTCAAGATTGATTAAATTCAACATCCAGTTGCCCCCGATTCTCTGACGGGGTCATATTCCTTTCGTCGTTGATGCTTACTCTTTTTAGCATCTTTATACTCTCCTATCTCACAACCAGGTTACAGTATTATTGAGGCGGACTCTTGTCGGGGTGCACCTTCACGCCTCAAGGGACGTCATCTTCCCATTCTTTATACTCTTTCTCGATTCATGAGAGTTAGAGTTAAGAATGTTGTCTTCCCATTCTTTGCATCTTATCATGCAAGCGGTCATTTTGTTCGTTCCTGCACATAGATTATCTTCAATTTTCCAAATACAATTTAGTGTTTTGTGTTTCATATTCATGATAGAATAATCGTTGAAGGTTGAATTAATGCAGGAACGTAAATGACACACGATATTTTTATAGTGGTTCAGCTACGTCGTAGCCTACATCCACTTCATAATCCTTCGTTTATATAAACAGACTTTTTAAGGCAAGTCGTTCCTTTTTTACATAGTCTATAAAAAACAAAAAGGAAGACATTTCATATTATAGCTCAGGTATCGTCGCAAGTGCTGAGCATTCCAAGCTCTGGGAAACTCTTCACCGTCCACGGTCGTTAGCTTGAATGCTCCTGTATCAAGCTTCCGTTGGATGGTGTATGGCCCTTCCTATTTTGGATCCAATTGTGTTGAAGGCGGGAAGACTCGTTTCAATATTTAGTCTCCTGGTTCAAAGGTTTTGAAGCGAACTTTTCAGTCATAATAACGTGCTACTTGATGTCGATGTCCTGAGGGATGCAAGTCTGCTTCGTCTCTTTTTTCTTTAACCATATCAAGAGACTCTAGAAGGAGTGTTCTATTTGTCATTGGGTCATAGTATGCTACTCGATGAGAAGGGACTTCTAGTTCTATCGGGATCACTACTTCTGACCTGAAGGAGAGTGAAAAGGGAGTATGGCCAGTGGCCGTCTTAAAGGTTGTCCTGTAGGCCTACAACGCTAGTGGCAACTCATCTACCCACTTGGCTTTGGCCCGCTCCAAACGCTTCTTGAGAATAGATTTAATGACCTTGTTTATTGCTTCAACCTGGCCGTTTGACTGCGGGTGAGCTACAATGGTGTATCGTTTATCAATCTTGTACTTCTGGCAGAAGTTTCTGAATTCGACGCTGTCGAAGTGCGTCCCGTTATTGGTTATGATGGTCTTCGATATCCCAAATTGACAAATAATGTTTCTGACCACAAAACTAATCACCTTCCTTGCCGTGATCGTGGTTAAAGGTTCAGCTTCCACCCATTTCGTGAAATAGTCCACGGCGACGATCGCGTACTTTGCTCCCCCTTTGGCAATAGGTAAAACTCCAATAATATCAATTCCCCACATGGCAAACGACCATGGGCTTACCATTGACTTAAGCTGAGTTGATGGTGCTCTGGGAATTTTGGCGAATCTTTGAAATTTGTCGTAGCGTCCTGAATAATCAAGCACGTCTTTATTTACGGTAGGCCAAAAATATCCATACCGCAACACTTTCTTTGCTAGGGTTTGGCCCCTGATGTGGTCCCCACACTCACCTTCATGTACTTCTTGTAGTACACATTTTATGTCATCATGTGCGATACACGGTAGTAGGGGCATTGAAAACCCTTAGCAATAAAGGACGTGGTCCTGTAAAACGTATCTTGCAGCCTTACGTGTTACAGCTCGTCTTTCGCTTTTCTTCAATGGGAGGATTCCACTCTTGAGAAAATTCTTGATCTGTGTCATCCATGATTCTCTCTCTGGATCAACTTCTAAGGCTAGTTCCACCTCCATCAGGTCGAAACTCGGTGATTCCAGAACCTCTATCGGAACCATTTCAGTTTCTTCGAGGTTATCAGAACTTATTAGTTTTGCCAACCGATCTTCTTTCTGATTCTCCATTCTTGGAATGTGCGTTAAGCTATAATGCTCCAAACTACCCAGCAACTCCTTTACCTTTTTGAGATAAGTAACGAGTCGAGGTCCTTTAGTAACAAACTCCCCTCGTACCGGGCATACAACTATTTTGGAGTCGCAGTATATATCCAGTGTCTTCACTCCTAGTTCTTTGGCGAGCTTCAGCCCGGTAATCAGGGATTCATACTCGGAATCGTTATTGATAGCAGCAAATTCTAATAGCAATGTACAATAAATATATCGTCCTTCAGGGGTGATTAAAACAACTCCGGCACCGGACCTTCGATCATTTTTGGCTCCATCCGTATATAGCTTCCACGGACTAAGTTCTAGTTCTTGTTCTAAAGTAACCACCTTGTTACCCACTGTTTCCTCTTTGGGAATCGTGAATTCGGCTATGAAGTCGGCCAATGCCTGCCTCCTTATTAATCTTTGTGGCTGAAAATTTAAATTGAATTGACCCAACTCGATGTTCCATTTAAGAAATTGCCCCGATGCTTCGGGTTTTTGCAACAATTGCCTTAAACGTTGATCGGTATATACAACTATCGGGTGAGCGTGAAAGTAATGACGAAGTTTGTGGGAAGCAACCAGGAGGCTGTAAGCAAGTTTTTCTATCTTCAGATAATTACGTTCTGCGGCAGCTAGCTTCTTGCTCACGTAGTATATAGGCCTCTGGACTTTATCTTCTTCACGTACCAACGCTGTACTGACGGCATGAGATGATACCGCTAGGTAGACAAACAAATCCTCATGTTCCACAGGTTTTGATAATATTGGAGGCTTTTCTAATAAGTTTAATAAATTTTGGAAAGCCTCCAAACAATCAGGGGTCCACTCAAAATTTCGTTTCCCTCGTTTTATCAGATCGAAGAAAGGTACGCACTTATCTATGGCTTTGGAGATAAACCTGCTCAATGCAGCAACTTTTCCAGCCAAGCTTTGAAAATCCTTAATCTTTCGTGGTTCTTCAATATTCCTTATTGCTGCTATTTGACTAGGATTTATCTCAATTCCTCGAGAACTCATGATAAACCCAAGGAATTTCCTAGATGCGACCCCAAACGAGCATTTGAGGGGGTTTAATTTCATCTCATACCTTCCAAGAATGTTGAACATTTCGGCTAAGTCCCTTGTATGGTCGGAAGATTGTCTAGACTTCACAAGCATGTCGTCCACATAAACCTCCACGGTTTTTTCGATTTGATTATAGAACATGCGATTGACCAAACGCTGATACATGGCTCCTGCATTCTTTAATCCAAATGACATTACCACATAACAATATAACCCTAAGTATGTGATGCTACTTGTGTGCTCATGATCTGCCATGTGCATGGGAATTTGATTGTACCCCGAATAGGCATCCATAAAGGATAAAAGCTCGTGTCCGGCCATCCTGGGAAGAGGAAAGCTATCCTTCGAACAAGCCTTGTTCAAGTCAGAGAAGTCAATACATGTACGCAACTTCCCGTTAGATTTTTTGACTAGGACAGGATTTGATATCCAATCAGGATATTTCGAATCCTTAATGAACCCATTATCCTGTAATTTCTCTACCTCTTCCTTCAAAGCTGCTGTCCGCTCTGGGTCTAACATCCGTCTCTTCTGCTTGACCAGCGGGTGCTTTGGATTAATACTTAAAGAGTGGCTCATAATAGCAGGCGAAATCCCACACATGTCAGCGTGAGTCCAGGCAAACACATCTAAATTTTCCCTTAAGAAATCAGCCAACTCTTTCGCTCGAATTGGATCTAGATGCGAGTCGATCTTTAGTACTTTTATCGAATCTGCCTCATCAATAGGTATATCTATTGTTGTCTCATTGGGAGTCGCCTTTCTATCCTCGGGTTCTCTATCCTCTCTGGGATCTATATCCTCGAGCACATCTAAGGGTGACTCTCTTGGGGTTGGACCACTTAATTGCTATGCTGAGTTTTCCTTCGAAGGGGGAGAATCGTCCTTAGATTATATATTAAACCCCTTCATTAGCATCCTCAACTCCATCATGTAACAAGCTCGTCCTGTAACTTGGTTGCCTCTCATCACCCCTATTCCTGCGTCGGTCAGGAATTTAAGCAGCAAGCACCAAGGTGCAATACATCCCCTAAACTCGGCAAGGGCCGGTCGGCCTAGGAAAGCGTTATAGGGTAACTCTACATCCAAAACTACAAATGGTAGGATCCTCACTCTCTAGCGATCTCCCTGTCCTAATGTCACTGATAATTCTACGTAGCCCATCGAAGTCGTTGACGCCCCCATTGAAGCCCTGTATCCATCCTTCGCAAGGCTTTAGATCTTTTGCTTCGAGTCTCATTTGTTCAAAAGCTTTCTTGAAGAGGATATTGACTGAGCTTCCGTTGTCCACCAACACCTTATGGACTAAGGCAGGGCCGATGGCCGTGGAAATTACCAGTGGATCTTCAGTTGGTGATTGAGTTTCGGTTTCATCTCTACTACGGAATATGACGTCATGTGACATCGTCTTTTGTTGTTTTACTGGAGTAATGTCTTCTAGGTTACTGCATTCTCCTACCTCAAAGTGCTTGGCGGCATTGACATTCTGATTCATTGCTTTGAAACTATGGCTAGCTAGGTGGGGTCTGCCTATAATGGTATTGATAGCATTCCCCTTACCTTTCTGCTGGGCTGTGGGTTTAGAAGTAGGCTGATTTTGGCCTGGGGCTTGCATTCCTTACCCCATGTCCCTTGGAGCAACCTTGTACTCGTCTAACTTCCCTTCCCACAGCAATCTTTCAACTACATCTCTCAAATGACGGCATTCGTTGGTGGAACGACTGTGGGTTCCATGGAACAAACAAAACTTTTCCGTTGCGATCTCTTTTCCAGTGGAATGTCTGGGTAGTGGCTTTTTGTATTGCAATATGTTGTATGTGTCCAAATAAATGTTTTCCAAGGTATCATTCAATGGCGAATAGTTTTCGAAAGTTTGGAATCAAGGTCTTTTACTAGAATTGTTCCCTCGGTTCCTACTCCTCCTATTGTCGTTTCCAATCTTATTGTTATTACCTCCGTTCCAGTTGCCAACGTTCACTTCAACCTTCCCTGAACTGTCACCGAATTGTTTCAGAGCAACATTACTTTGGACACCTTCCCTCGAGGCCCCTTCGGACTTTCTCTTCCTATTTGCCTGAGCTTCTTCTCGCCTTAAGCGAATATTAGCCTTTTCGTAGAACAATTCCCTAGTGGGGGCGGTTTCCCGGATAGATAATCCCCAAATTATGTGTCCGGGTCAACTCCTTCTATTAAAGCCATCAGAATAGTGAGTTCATAAGGGTCACTAAATTTGGTGACAGCCAGGTTGAAGCAGTCCAAATATGGTTTCAAAGATTCGTCCGGAGCCTGTTTAATCCTTGACAACTCTATGAAGCTTTTGGATTTTCGGGCGTGAAGTAGAAATTGGTTCGTAAAGCGTTCACTTAGTTCTGTGAAATTTGATACTGACCGTGGAGGGAGTCGGGTGAACCACATTAATGCCACGTCTTCTAGATAAATCAGAAAGGCCTTGCATTTTATAGCGTCTGGAGCTACTGCGACATTCATGAACCATGCATACCTCATCATATGTTGTCCTCAGTCCGTTCTCCCTGAATATCGATCCATTTGTGGCAAGTTGAATCGCCAAGCGAACTAGAAGTCCAATATATCATCTGTGAAGGAGGTATGACTTCGCTCAATGCCCCAGTCCTCACTAGTGTATCGTCGGCTTTCGGACATGATCTGACGTGCCATTGCCCTCACATCGGCATTTGCTAATGTTTGCATAGGTTCTCTAGGTCTGATATTCGGATTACCCCTGGGTTCCTGATTAGGGGATAACCTCCTATTTATAGCGACGACTGCTCTACATTGCCCCCTATGCTCCCGGTCGATCTCAGCAGGAAGGGGCTGGAGAAGTTGATGTTGCGTAAGATTAGTAATATTAGATCCCTGGGTAGAACGTGGGATCCACGCATGGGCAACAGCATAGGCTCTTTCAAGCTCGGGTCATCGGGCCCTAACACACGAGTGGCGTCTTTGCGGGATCCTAAAGATCCAAAAGTTAACTGTTCAAGGTTCTGAGGTCGCTCAAGTAGCCTTCTTTCACGAGGACGTCCCTCATCTGAAGAAGATGAATAATCTGCAGCAAGGCAACGTGTTGGGGAAGGTGTCATTTGCCTCCGGAGCTCCTTGAGTTCCCTACTCATGGTGATCATGTTCTCTTGCATGCGAAGACTGTCATGCTTATGGGATTCCAATGCCTCCTTAGTACTCTGGAGCATGTCACGAAAGCATGAAAAATCTCCTTGTGTGACGGGTGCAGATGGGTCAGGCTGATCATTGGTCATAGCGGCTGGAATCGGAGCATTGGTAGGAGCTCGAGTAGAAGTTCCAGCTTCACTTTGGTTCAGGTCGGATCGGAGCACTGTGGTATGGCCAGACTGGTTCTGATGGGGAGAGTGGGCGACCTCAACATCATTAGATCGGCTCGGATCGGGGTCTTCTGTTCGGTTCGGACCTTCTTGACCGGAGCGGCCTGCTCCAGAGTCTTGACCACGCGACCTCATCACGACCATTGTTTGCTGATCTTCGTTAACTTCATTCTCTCGATCACTTTAGATTTCTTTGCCTTTTCCTTTGTCCATAATCTCCAATTCTTCAGTGATTAACCAACAGGTACTTAAAGATGTCAAAAACAGAGGATTAACTTCCTTGAACTTGAAGGTCCAAATAGTAGAATGATAATCCCAAAAAGCGGAGAATTCGAAAGTTCTCAGTGAAAGCACCATAATGTTAGATCCAAAATTGGCTCTAACACCCAAATTAGTAATGATTCTACTGAAATGAAATCAAAAACAAAGAAAACACACAATTTATAGTGGTTTGGCGTTAAATACCCTATGTCCACTTTCTACTCTTTGAATTGATGATTTGAATGCAAGTACAACAATAATTCTCACTCAATTTTCACTTATACAATGTATTGATTCACTCAATTTCCTCCATGATATGCTTCAAAAGGTGATTGTAATTTGAATAAGTTGATGAAATTCAGATAGCAAAGGAGTTTGAGTTCTGAAAATGCCAAAAAGATCCTTCCAAATGTCCCTTGATGGTGTGTTTATAGGTGGAAAATGCTCCTGGAATGGCTTCGGTTCTGATCCACGTGGCACCCATCCCGTTACTATCGGGTTCAGATGGGATATGATAGTGACAACACACCAGGTTAGTGGCAAACATGGGTAGAACGTGGGTATAACCGCACCGAATATTAAGGAAAACATGGAGTGAAACTGTCGTGACTCTGGGTTCGGATCGGGGGTGCTAGCAATCAAGGGATCGGATCGGTTTTGCCCCCTCCGATCCGATTCGACCTGTATTCTTTCTTTCTTGGCTTTGTGCTGGTCTGCCCCTTTTCAAAAGAAATCCGATCTGATCCAACTTGTAATGAGAAAATATTCTTCATTTTTTTGATCTTTTAATCTTTGTGTAGCCTAGTTCACAAAGTAGGCTAACACAAATCTCTTTTAAGCATGGCCTATTAACTATTAATTAGAAATATAGGCTATCAAATTTCAATTTTAAAAATCACTTCTTTGCCATAATCATATTTAGATGAAGAGGCAATTTGTGTTTTGTTTATTTTAGCACAATATAATTGGTGTCAAAAATATAGACTATCAAATTCAAAGCTAAACAACTAGTTAAACCACTTCTACTATTTCCATTAAGCACAAAAAAGAGAACATAAATGATCATAATATGTTGAAGCTACATGATTAGAGAGCTTCATTACCCCTAAGTTGAAGGGGCTTAGCTTCTAATACTTGCTATCGTATTAACAGTTATAACTTTCAACATAAATAAGAAACAAAGAAAAAAGATATCAAAGCAAAGCGAAAAACAAACTAATAAGAATAAAATAAATCTAACCTACTTGCACGAAATGCAAATCTACTTTACTAACATAAAGAAATAAACATGAAATAAAAGAGCACTATTTAGAATTGCATGAAGAAAAGAATTACGTAAGAGAGAAATGACTAAGAAGCCATGAAAGAAAGAGAGCTTTGTTTTGATCCTCTAAACTAAACTAACTAAAAAGGAGAGAATATATTTACATGACATATGGGGGTACTTAAACATGTTTTAAAACCCTTACCCTAATCCATTTTGTTAGGGACTACCAAAAATACCCCCTTCATGAAGCTTCCATTTGTCTTTATCCCCTAGTGAATCATTAAAAGTGCATGAAGCTTGTTTTGTCTCCATTAGCCAATACATTAGCCTTAATTGTACCATTAAAGGAAGAGTGATAATGGGTAGGTGGGATCCTCCACTAAGTGTTGTGTCAATTAATTCCATCTCCATTCATTTATATTCATTTTGTGCATTCATATCCTCATGTTCCTTCTTCATATTTGCACCAAATTTCTACAAAACAACATGAAAATGAACAACTAATTTTATCAAAAAAAATACATACACAAATGACCGTTTTTCCCGAACATGAAGATGAATGCATGATAATTTGATAGTTTTAGATTGTTGGTTAAAACATGTAAAAATAGCCTAATTACGTTATTTATTTAACTAAAACAAGAATAAATGTGTAAATATAAATGTACACATTTATATGTGCATCATGCCCATACAGAGTGATTTTCAGATAATAAACCTGATCTCGGTATCTCTATATTGACAACGGAAATATAAATTATAAAATGTGCCAAAAACTTTGATAGTCGGTTATTCAAATAAAAACATCCATACAACCAACGATCCTATTTCCAAATGGAAATTCTGTTGATCAAACATTAAGCAACATTGAGCCCTTTTTAAATTAATTTCTCATTAATTTATCATTGCCCAACTTTCCCGTTTTCCCATTTCCCGCTTTCTATATCTATCCCCGGATATTTCTCAAAACGTGTTTGGCCTCTCATGATTTTTCGAAGACATCTCCATATATTCATAATGTAACGACCTGAGGGAATTTGGCGCCCAAATTTCGACAATAATACTGATCCCGCATCACTTGCCCAAACCCAAGTATCGAAAACACCAGATAGTTATTAGAAAGAATTTAGAGAGTAAGATAAGAAAGAAAGAAATATTACAATAGAAGAAGAAGAACCAACACAACGCAGAGTCTAACATCGCAGTGGAACAAAACATAATATGGAAATAAGTCTTTATTATGAGCTTTAAAAATACTTACAATCATCAGAGTACATCAACACATCTGGACAGTTATAATAATCAGTCCTCGTATACAACACACGGTAGAATAATATAATATCATACGTCTGAACTCCTTCATCTCGTGTCTTCACAGTCTGATAACCTGAACCTGTAAAACCCGGTTTAACTGGAGCATTACAAACATCGGATCAGTCTGGTGAACAGAGTGAGAAAAACACATTAAGTTTTAAGGTATCACAGAACTTGATTTTAAAGTCAAAATCTTTTCAAAAGAAAAGGATAATTGTAAGACCAAATCCACACATAAATACGGACGTACCTTACGATAACCCATAACATTTTTGAAATTAATACCTTTCCTGATACTATAATATTGTCTAAATACGAATAAATATCAATCTAGAAGAACGCTTGCATCTCACGCTCTACATACATAGTATACAATCAAAACTACGGGCTCTTATTCGAGAATGGATTTCCATGTCAAGGTATGGGCAACCGCCTTTCCGACAATGTACCTCGGGAGATGAATACATTGGGTTCAACAAGAACATCTTGCAATCTAGACTAAACATGATCGGCCCCTCACTTCGCTTGAGAGTACCGAATATATCATTACCACGGTTGGGGGCAAGCCAATCGAACTGAAGGCATTTGATTTCTCCAGTCAGGTAATGATATACCCTTTTGATGGGTGCGACCGACATAGCCATGTGACCTACCTGATTTTATACCACTTCCCCATTGATGTGGCTTGAGGTTAAGCTTATCCTTTAGAACAACACATCTCCATTCACTTTGAATTCAACATCATCAGATCCGCTGAATATCACTAATTGACATCCAAAAAAATACCTTAGTTGTTAAGCTAAGTGAAGTGCCCCTCTCCGCCACCAACTATGGTACGTTTAAAGAAGTCAACGTACGTAATCCTTTTGGAGATATTATCAGACACTCGTCCATACAAGTCATCCTGGAACAGGATGAACCGAAGGCACCTTCCTATTGCCTCCTCGAATTATCCTATGGATCAGTAGCGAGTAGTCCTTGCAATCCGTAGATTCTCAACGACGACCGAATCACGTCAGAATATCTCTATTTGTATGACTATAGAGTATTCGAAAATTAATCCTTCCGCTTATGAAAATCCATGGACTTCAATTGCTCCATCTTGAATCAACATCTTTAAGTATTTGCCAGTTCGGAATGGTTTTCGAATAAAAATTCGATACCAGTCTTTCTTTACCAACAATCGTATGGGTCAGATTTGATAGTCGGTTATTTAACTATCCAATAAACAAAATAAAATAAAATAAAATGGGTTCACTGATGCAGTACTCGGCATTACTTGGCCTCTTTAATTAAAACAATTAACAATGGTTAATTTAAAACTCTTAAATCTTTCACATATTACGAATATAACTTTTCGTTGTTTTATCTAACATAAGACCATTTCCAATACTATTTTATTTTAATATTTGGGAAAATATCCTTTAATCATTTTCAATTCCTATTCTACTATCATTTCAAAACATTTGTTACATCGTTTCTCATTATGTGATGGCCTGCCTCGCACCAGCCGACATTTCCAATGAAACACGCTGTGCCAATGCCTGACCAGCATAGGACAGTTGCCAAAGAAAAGAAGAGAAATGAATTTGAATTAACATGGAACCTGTAGAATGTCTCATAGCGCATGGGATAAAATATAATAATAACATAACTTTGACATAAAACAGGCGAGACAGTGCATAAGCTGAAAACAAAACCGTCATAGCAGCGGAAATTCAAAATACAGCTTATCTTCCAAACCAATGTTATTACAATCTTGAATTACCGTCTCTAAAGAAAAAGAAAGAGGTACACTACTAATGCCTAAGCAGTGACCAGCAACAACACAGGGAGAACATATGTAGATAATATGTGGGAGCTTCCTGCTTGTCTCCAGATTAGCTACTTGTGCATAATCAACTAAACTGTCTCTAGACTACTCGTTTAGGAGCACCCAGAGTCACAACACCAAAATGATCAATTTGAAACGGTAATAAAATGTTGCTAAAAATTTCAGAAACACTTTTTAGGTGTTGCAGATTAGTATGTTGCAGATTTTTGAAACTTTGTAGGTGTTTCAAATTGACGGATTGAAACACTTAGCAGGTGTTTCAGATTGATAAACTGCAACACTTAATGAGTGTTTTGAGCTAATAATCAACAACACTTATTGAGTGTTTCAAATTGAAAATCTACAACACTTATTGAGTGTTTCAAATTGCTAATCTGAAACACTTAATAAGTGTTTCAAGATGATGATCTACAACACTTACTAGGTGTTTCAAAAATGGCAGCCGACGACATTTAAACTGATAATTCATCACAGAACTGATGCATTGTAGATTCAAGATACGATTTATTTTAAAAAAATACGCAACTGAAACTAGATTCAATCATAAAGTAAAAGCTAAAAATGTGAAAATAAGAAGCAAATTTACCATAAACAAACTACTATAGAACAGAAGATAGACCATGTCTTCAAAGGAACAAAAAATTACAAATATACCATAACAAATCAAAGTTACACAAGTATAAGGTTGACAATATAACAAAATAACAGATAAAGATATCCAAACTTTCTCGTAAACACTTCCTAAGCACCATGATTCATCATATTATCTTTTTCAAAGTCCATATCTGCAAAAAAAAAGAAAAAGAAAAAAAAGATAAGTAAAAATAATCGAGTGAAACAATCTAGTTTTTGCACCAATAAAATCAAATATAATTTGAACCAAACTCTCACTCCGACGCTTAAAAATGCAAATCTAATAAACCATTTAGATTAAGTAAATAAAACAAGCTTATAACGTATACGTTTTAGGGTTCTACGGACAATTTCCAGAGTTTGTTGCAAATAATATAGAGTACAAACACAAATTCTTAGGGTCAAGGGATGATGCCTTAAGCTATCAGGTCGCTTACAGCTCACTCATTCAATCAATACAAAATACAATTTGTGAAAGTATTACATATAAATAATTTTTAGTTGGTACCCATACCAAATCAGTTGCCTAGGCTCATTCAACTCACCCATGGCTGAGCATGCATACACCATAGGTAATTTCAGTGGAATGTTGAAATCAATGAAATGCAGTAGTATGATTATAAGCAAAACAAATGTGCAACATAGATTAATAGTTTGCTTAAACATTTGGTATGCTCATATATTTCTTTCCTTGTTGTCCTTGCCCATTTGAGAAGAGATGGAGAACCTGGAGGATACAATTACATTAGTTACTACTATTGTTTCCTAAAGCACATCACGTCATTACAAAATCAAAGGCAAACAACATGAGGACCCTGATAGAAGGTTTATACTATAAGAATGGTCAGAGTTCCTATCCTGAGTGCATGGTCAGAGCTACGAATTTCCTTATTATTTTCGATATATAAATATAAGGAAATGACATTTTTTTTGTGAAATCGAGCAATCCTATTGGAAAGGACGTTAATCAGTAATCCTTCCAAACACAAACTATGGTGACCAATATTGATCGGGTAGTCGGCAATCTTGCCAAATGAATGCACTGAAACCGACACATCAATGTTTTAATTGTTGAGTTCATGATTCCTATGAGAAATCACCAAGCTTGAATGAAAGTCAATAATTAATATATTTCTTTGTATTAAAAATTACAAACGATAACAGTCATAACTAAAATCCAAAGTGAAACTTGATATAAGGTAAATAATCTTGAAAAATTAAAATAATATTTTTTAGGCATGGCAAGTAATATTGATAAAGTAATGGTTAATGTAACAACCCAAATTTTTATAAAATGTTATAACATAAATCAAGGCAGAATTAAATTTTGAAATCTGAATCAAGGGAAACGGGCTGCGCCATTGTGTTCGTCTCGGAAAAATACGCGAAATAGAGTCCGAATTTTCGAAAATCGGAGTCTGTATGAAGAAGATATGGACGAACGAAGTTAGGCAGAAAAACCGAAAACAAGCCAGAATGCACTGGCGCACTTATGAAGTGCGCCAGCACAAAAATACACTGGCGCGCTTGGGAAGTGCGCCCGTGTCGAGCCAGAAACCTGCACAGCTTTCTGGCTTGACCCTGGCTGGCCTGGTGCACCTGTTTTGGTTCTCTGGTCTGTTCTGCTGGCCTGTGACGATTTTTGATGGTTTAGATCTAAACTAGGGTTAATCCTATGGCCTAAACTTGTCTCTACTCCTATAAAAACACCCCTAGACCTACCCTAAACTCACACAAATCAATCTAGTAACTAAGTGCTGCCAAAATTCCTCTTGATCATGGCCTCCATCTTCATTCATATGAACTTGAGCTTCCAAAACTAGATTCAAGGCCAAAGTGCAATCCTTCTACATCAAACCAAGAGAGTAGAGTTAGCTTTCTTCACCAAATCAAGGGATTTGCTTCTTCTCCAACAAGACAACTTGGAGCTTTGTTTGATTTGAGGGTCCCTAGAGCTTCTACAACGTCTCTATCTTGTTCTATTGTGTTCTAGTTCTCATAGCTACGATTTGTAAGCCCTATTCTACTCTTAGATTTAAACTATGAAGTTAATATGATCATGTAGCAAGTTGAAATGTGACTTTTGGGCTATATTTGTATGCACAAATCCATGTATGACTCTTTTGATCTATGATTGTGGCACTATCATGAACCTAGTATCATTTACCTTGATTTTTGGGTAGAAAGCTATGAGCTTTATTTGTTGGTTATGCATAATGCAACATAGAACTTGGTAGTTATGCATAAATGCAACATAGAACCATCTTAAAACCTTGATGTTAACTTGCATATGATGTTATGAACCTATATGCTAATCACAAGTGTATCACCCTATTTGCTAAGTTTAATGCCATACATATGTAGATTGGAATTGGACCTAAGTGCAATATTTCCCTTGAACCTATCATTGTATGCATAGATCTATTCATGCCTCTCTTGATCTATGATTGTGGACCTATCATGAACCTAGTACCGTTCATGTTGACCTTTGGGAAAAATGCTACGAAATGGATTATGGCTTATGCATGTTAACCAACCTTAACCCCTCATGTTTCTTAACATGAATATGATGATATTGAGCCTATATGCTATTATGCATGCTTGTGGCCAAATCACCCTTATGCTATTATGCATGCTTGAGGCCAAAGCACCCTTATGCTATTTGATATGTTTGAGGCCAAGTCACCTTTTATGCTATCATACATGTTGAGGCCATATGCTAGTATGATGAACCCCTTTTGCCTCGAATATCACCACGTTTAACTTGTGATAGACCTTGCCATCTTATGCCCACCTTGTCATATTCTTATGTTCCCCCCTTTTGATCTATTTGCGTTGATGCGAACTTACGTGCGATGGGGTTACGTTATGGGTAAACTTAAATGACATGAAACATGACTTGAAATATGACATGTGATTATGTTTGAAACATGAACGTGGACATGACATGTAGAAAACATGAAAGTGGCCAACTCGAGGTTGGGTTGAGTTTGTAGCATAAATCTACCCGGAACCGGTCGGCTTAACTAGTGGCTACAAACAATAGGACCCAATGTGAGTAGTTGGTCACATCGCACTTGAAACCCGAGGTTAGACTAGGTTGTGGTGTAAAGCTGCCCGGACCCGCCCGGCTTAACTAGTAACCACAACAAAGCCTAATGTGAGAGGTTGGGGTGCATTAAGTTAATTAATGCCACATGGTAGGGTTAAGTCATGGACCACTTGAATACTTAACCAATTAAACACGATCGATTGGTAGGGTGAAGTCATGGACTACTTGAATACTTAACCAATTAAACACGATGTATTGATAGGGTTAAGTCATGAACTGCTTGGATACACTTGACCAACTCAATACATGGTTGGGATAGGGTTAATCACACTTAACCCGCTTGAAATCCTAGTTACGTGGTGCTTTTCAGCAGTAACCCACTTGGGAGTATCTGGATACCCTGGACTAGGCTAGGGTGGGGCACGATTATTGGACTGATTGTAAGAGACCAAAAGAGACGGCTGAATGGTGCACCGGTTGTTCAGGCGGACCATGGTCGTGCACATTAAGTCCGGAGTTGAACATGAGCACCAGTAGGTTTAGACTGTGCGTGCTTGATTTGTGTCTGTGGTTTACGCCTTAGGGCTGGATACACCCTAGGGTGGACCTTGCACAGTAAACTACATTCCATGATTAAGCCGTATGACACCGATACACGAAGAGTTAGGCTTATAGGGAGCCGATCGACTAGACCATGTAGTTGAACCTTGATTTAGGTCATCTCATGATGTTGGGCCAAACTTGGGCCAAGGGATCATTTCTTGTTTATACTTGACATGGATTGGATTACTAGTACTATTGGTGCAAAACTTAACCTTGTATATGCGATGCCACACTTGATCTATCTTGTTAACTTTTCACCATGCCAGTTATCATCCTATGTTTCATCTCAGTTTTACATGTCCAGTTAACTTTATTAGTTTTTATACTAATAGTAGGTAGGACTTACCAGTCTTTTTGACTGACCCGTTTTCTTTTGCCTCTTTTCTTCCTTTCCCCTCCCCCCTCCCCCCAGGTTCTCAGGGTGGGAACACTAGCACCTAGCTTGGATCTTTAGCTTGCTTACTGGATAGCTCATGTACGGTTTGGACTTGAGCTCGCTATGGCTTTACCACGTCTACTTTGGGGATAGCTTACTTTATGTTATTTCCAGTTTTCAGTTTATGTTTCTAGACTTGTAGTAGTTGGAGAATATTGACTCAGTACTTTTGATGTAAGTTGACTATGGTTTTGAAATAGTAGTTTTATCCGCTGCTTTACTTACTCTGTTTTACTTATATGTTCTGTCTTGGAATATCTTTATGCATGTTTACCTTGTCCAACACCCCTTCAAAGCTAGTGTACTTGCAACAGTGACCCTGGCGGAGGTGGGATGTTACAGTTAACAAGTAATACGAAGACCAAACTGCACATGATACTGACAATGAAGTGTCACATAACACTTATGTGATAATCTTTGTACGCATCCAGATTGTGTTACCTCAGATTTCTTTATTATAGCAGGTATCATGTGTTTTGGTTACTCCTTCATTAGCGGGGGCATATGACAGATACTATATTGTCTTATAGACAAAGTCAAAGTCAATCTTGCAAGATCAATGGATTTTTTGAATGTTTGTGGTATTTCAAGTCTAATAAAATTGTTTTAAGACATTCAGTTCAAAGCTCTTGTAACATGTCCATGTATATGCTTGTACTGATTTGTTTCTCCTTATTTATAGTTTGCTCAATGTCGCATGTTTATGTGCATGCTTAGACATCAAAAATTATCTTATATACGTGGACTATAAATCCTTAGTGACTTACGCTTAAGAACTGTACATCTAAAATGATTATGATTATACGTTTAAAAACCGTGTTTCAGTAATATCAGTACTTATAGAGCTACAAGCACAGACATATAAATGAAACATTTTTCATATAAATTCTCATCATTGTCTCAATATACCATTAGATATGTATATATTGTGTTCTTATATGCTTCATTTAATTGTCGTGGATTCCTTCCATTGCCACATATAAGTGCATATGCATATGTTCAATTCCCTGAAGCTAGTTACCAACTCGAATATTTCAAATGATCGCTCATTACGTATTTCAAAAATGAAACTGGCAAAATAGCAATAGGAATAAAAAGAAAACATACCATCTATGCACTCTCTATTGATGAGTTCCTTTTGTTAAATAACCAAACCTAGTTTAAGCTCCATTTGTCTTCCTCAATATTTATATTCCAAACATTTACTCTAGCTGTGGAAACAATATATACGCCCTACTTTTACATATCCAAATGGGCAACCTATTAAAAAATATATGCATAAATCATCCAAGTATTTCAAAAATACAATGATTATTTAACTTAAAGTGTAGTTGACTTCAAGACTAAGAATATCCAAGTATGAAAAGCTTTTCTCTTTTGTCTTACCATTGGTTTTCCTCATATTAAAAAAATACAGAGGTATACCTCAGTTCTGCGAATTGAAATTTCTCCCATCAAACCAGGATATAATTAAAATAAAAATTAAGGAAATACGTGTTTCTTCAGTTACAAATGGATTTCACATCAGAACTTGCAGCCTCAACAAAAGGACTGTCAAACATCTTATTCCACATTGCTTGGCCCTAATTAAAAAACGGTAACGTGCTGTTCAGAGAATAAATGAGATAGGATACATAACATACTGATGGAAATAATTAAATGATATATAATGTAGAATAAGCCATGGAAAAAATCATGGGGCGCATGAAAATTTGGGATATTTGTTATGCTTATACGGACAAGTTGGCATTACTCTAAAAAAAACCAGTGTGTTACTGCAAACCTCCGATTCAGATTCAAATTAGGAACAAAAACGCCTAGAATTATTCGTTCATTATGTGATGGCCTCTTCTAGAATAGACATTCTTATAGCAGAGAGACTTGGGAACTGCATCTTCATTTGTCATATGGTTACGATTAAATGTTAGACATTTAACATATATCATATGATAATTGTCCAACATATTCTATTTTTGATGTAAACTAATATAAAAACTAACCTGAGGGTCAATTTCAGCAGATGGAGCAGAGTCAACAATACAACCCCTGATCTTCTCAATTATGTCATTTCTTGATTGAAATTTTTGGAGGAGGACACCATAACTGCAATAACATTTAAGGACATTTCACTTCTCATGGTGTATAAACGATACAACTTAGGTAGAACTTGGATTAAAAAAATTATTGTACATCAACTTGACACATATCTCTTTAAGCAGCTGAATAATTAAAATGGTCTACAAAGAAGCACTTTGTTCCTCCATGAAATTAGAGCATTTTTTTTATAGAAATAAAGCCTTTTCTCTGATAACTTTAGTATCAGTCCCTTAATATAATTATTAGAAGCTAGTATGCTAATATGTATATTTGTTTGGTATAAATAGTAACCACTCACTTTGGAATAAGTAGGTAGATTTGAAGGGCTCGTTAACATCTATGAAAGCATCAAGGGGTAAATACCAAAATACGTATACTATGAGGCACTTATGTTATACTAAATAACTTATGTATCTTATAAGTTACATAATAAATAAAATCGTACCATTTTAAAAGATCTGACCATCCAGTTTACTACACGAAACAACAATCATTAGCAAAACTGTAGTTATGTCAGTTTTAACATGTCAGTCCAAGAAAATCAGAAGGTGGTATACATACCAAATCTAGCATATTGATCAATTCTATATACAAATTGACGACGATGTATTTACTCACATTCATTCACCAAGTTATACATGGTCACAACAAGATTTGAAAGAAAACCATTTTGCATGATTAATACTCCCAATTGAGCATGTAGAACACTTGAATTAGTGTTGCACATGCACATGAACTAACAATTTTGCATGTAATGTGGGATGGTGAGTTACGAAAGCATCGTGTGTTCCTCAAATAAAAATCAATACAGTAAATACCTATGAGTCTATGACATCTTAATAGATAAAATTAACTTCTGATCTATTGTGTACACAATAAGTATCCTTATATTACCAATCTACCATGTTATTTGTTCACAAAGCATGCATGATGCATGTGTAGTCAAAACTGAAACTTTCTAAGTAATTAGTCGTCTTACAAAAATTAGCTAACACAAGAAGGCACACATGCCCAACTTAAGCTCACAGTAACCATTATTTTATCATGTCGCCATGCAAATCATGTACAATATTTCTGATCATATAACTTGCACGCAGGAAACGTTTATTCTCAACTTTATCAACATGAAACTATCACCTTCGCACTAGAGATGTTACTAACTTAATTCATAATTATTAGACCACATGATTTACATTCAGAGAATATAATCATAGCCCTAAGTTTAAGAACTATATGCAGGTGTGAAGCTCGAATTCTTTGAGATAGTATTTAAAAGTGCCAGAATTAAGTGCACAATATAGATGGCACAGTTTTCATTAGGCACTATTTAATGAACTAACAAGATAAAATTTTGAAGGTCCACTGCTATGGAGTGTGTGTGCTCGCTCGCGCAGATATATATCTGTGTGTGTGGATGAACAACATATAAGAAATATGATAAACAAAAATCATGGTATTCACGGAAGTGCATACGTCAACCACCCGGTATTACTGAACGTATGAAAAATCAATTATCTCTCCTCGTTGCCATCCAAGCACCAATCAACCAACTCTCTCCCCAATCCATCAATCTTCTCCTCCACGTTTTTACATGGATCCAATCCAACCGTCTCTTTCAAAGGAACCACAAACCTCACGGTTCTGAGTCCCTTAGCATCATACATTTCCGCATACTTCCTCAAATGTCTCTCTTCTGCTCCTAGCCAGCCTAATAATACCACCGTCACGTTTGATCCTTTCCCGAGCCAGAACCCTAGATTATCCTCCTTGCTTGAATATAGAATTGGTATTGATTGTTCTGATATAGTAAACGATAGTACTAACACTGAAATAGTAAATGATAACAAATAACAACACTGTTAATACATCAACGATAACACATGCATGAGACGTAAACGAAAAAGCCAACACTGAAATAGTAAATAATAATAAATAAGAACACTGTTTACACAACATTTGTTTTCTTGAAAACTCAAATGTTTTTTCTGTATTTACACAGTAGAGAACACAATCAAACACATGCGCTTACCTAGCGCTCTTTTGAATAGTTCCTTTTCAATATCCCTTTATTTGGAGAAAGGGAATGGTTCCTGTCAGTTCTACTTGTGGAAACTTCTTCAAATGGTTCTTTATTTATGAACATTGCACCACCAGTTAGTTCACAACTATTAAATTACCGGAAACTGAAGGAGTCGATGACTATTCCTGTACCATTTCAAACATAAATCAGGACATGCGGCAAGGATGATGCTTATAGCAAGAATTTTTTTGACTACAATATAACAGAATACCTTACCAATTACTCCTCTGGAGAACAATAAACATATTTTCGAGATAACAAGCTTGGTCTAATGAAGCAAATCCTATCATATCTGTACAAACACAATAACCAAACACTAACTCAAGCTTACTTGAGCCAGTTGCTCCATGATATCTAGAGACCATAACTACAGTAGCCAAATTGAATACCAGCATGACTTGATATAGCCGAAAATTATATGAAATGCTAGTACTTATTCGTATCTCTAGACCCAAATTCATAGAAAATAAGTGAAATAGGGTACTCTAGCTAAAATCGAAATAATATTGGATCACTGTACAGATTCTGTGAATGATAAAATGGTACGTTCACAGAATTATGATAGAAGGTTTATGGCAACTTACAATAAAAACTATGCGATGACAAATCATGATTCAATATGCTGAAGTCATTCGAAAAACACCTGTAGATCAAGTCAAACAATCGTTGACTATTGATGCGATTTTGAAACCGAATCCCTAAACCCTACTAATTGAAATAGAAGTAGCTTAGACCAAGAGGAAAAATTACCAGTGTTAGCAAGTAGAAGGTAGTTTGGCCCCTAAACAGATGAAGCTCAAATCCATAAAAATAGAAATTTGTTCCTCATATTTTTTCTTTTTGGGGATCACAAAGTAAAGCGGTGAGAGAGTCGAATGAATGGGAACGGTTTAGCGGCCCCGAGGGCTTGAGAAAGAAGTTTAAAAAGTTTGAACAGCTGCAGAACGTGGATTACATTTAATTCTTACCTAATAACTAAAATTAATTAACTATGAAACGGAATTTAACCAACTGAAACACCGGGAGACTGTACCAGTCTTGAAATGCAGCCTAACCATTTTGAATTAAAACTACCGAACGTTTCAAATTCTCCAATTTGGAATAGTGACTAATAAGAAGAGACATAAAACTCTGGGTCAGACAAAAGTCTGGTATGAGCAATGAGCAGCAAAACAGAGCAATAACAGGTATAACTAACCATACCTGAAGCTGGACCTGCAACCAAAAAGTTAGCACAACAAGATGTACAATACACTAAGGTGACACTAACATATGATGTAAAGATACGGGGGAGGGGTGTACATGTCATAGTGATGTCAAACAATCAAGCATAGCAAACATCCTCACATCTCTCACTTAGTACGTAAAGTATACGATATCTACCACTTTAATCACCCAATTCTTTGTTACGATCACTCTGCCCCATGGAGTCATGACGGCTCAACTGCATTGATCCGTAACCACTAATACTTTGCTATGTCCACTATGCCCCCATGGAGTCATGACAACTCCACTACACTGGCTCATAGCCCTGCTACGATCATTTTTCCCTATGGAGTCATGATAACTCCACTACACTGATCCATAGCCAATATGTGTCTCAGTGGTGAGTCAAAGTTATAGACATCGATAACCCCTTTGCACATGTTCCGCAGCAAAGTCGAACTCATGAAGTTAACTCGTTGGTTCCTGTCTAGATCCTGAGTGCTCACTTCTTATTTGGACTACCTTTTCATCTCAGGTTTTGGTCATCATCTCAATTCATGACTCTTCTGTTTCCATTCAGTTCAGTTCATACCCTTTGTCATGTCTCAGTTTGATGCTCAAGTCCTCAGCTCAGCTCGTGGTTTATGGATGCTCCAGTTCATGGCTCATGGTCGGCTCGTGATCCCTGCCCTGGTTTGGTTCGTGGTAAACGTCTGGGTCGTGGTACTCCACTTCGGTCTCATTCATGATTTATGGCCCCATCTCCGGCTCGTGGCGAAGACTTTGGATCTGGTCCGTGGCATCATTCTCCTCATTTGGTTCGTGATCTCCTAATGGTGACCGGCTCGTGGGTTCTTGTTCGTGGCTCGTAGAGGGTGGTCACGATCGAGTCGTGCATGTCTCTCACGAATGAAGTACAACCAATTCCTGCTACTTTTTCCAGCAAGCTATTTACGCCATACAACAGCGTTTTCTACCATTCTGACTTTGCTAAACAATCCCAAAGCATTCCAAACATCAATAGCAACATGTATAATCAACCATAAACAATAAAACAACAATTTAACATTAAAACATGGATCAAACATACCCAAAAACCCTTGTTTTCCCCTTAATCAAGTTTAACCATAACTAATGATAGGATTAGCAAAACATATCCAAATTAGCCCAAATTTCTAACAGAGGCTTAATGCAATATTTAAGAATTTCTAAACATTTTTCTATAATTTAATCATGTATAATTTTGTTAATTAAACCAATCACCCCTAATTAGCCATAATTAGTGAAAAACAATGCAAATCACTCACCTTAGCCAAAATATAAACTTAGATCTGAAATGGTTCTTTAAATGGCACGAATTCCAATGCACATAGCAGCCTTTGCCTCTAATTTGATGTTGATTAGATTTGGTTTTGTTAGCCTGCTTTGTGACCAGACTATCCAAAGCCAAAGAACTCTATCAGGAAGGCCACTCAGGGCTTGAGTATGAACTGCCAGAGATCGATATCTGCTTGGACGAAGTAACGAAGGATGGGAAAACTCGTATTTCTGTGCACATAAGCTTCGGGTTGGATTCCACCATTTCGGATCAAGCTAAAGCGAATATTTCTGACCAACCAAACCGGATCGGGTAAACTGGATCGGGTCATCCGGATCGGGTAAACCGGATCGGGTCATCCGGATCGGGTTATCCGGATCGGGCCAACCGGATCGGGTCTCTACCCCTAACCGAATTCTGGGCAGTTAAAGACCATTTCCCCATGTTCTCCACTACTTCCGAGATTTACTCTGAAGCCGCCACGTGGCCCATCCGAACCGGAACTGCCCAGAGCTTCTCTACAGCTATAAATACACCACAACCTGGCCATTTGAAGGGACTTTGGGAATTTCATTCATTCATGGTAGCCATAGCCGAATTCCCCCACCAATAACCACCTTCTTCTCCAATGAAAATAAATGAATTCGGAGAGAATTATTCATTGTATTTGAGCGATTGAGTGATTAAATTCCTTGTAATTCTAATCCATGAATGAAATGAGAAACTATGAAGTGGATGTAGGCTTGTTAACACCGAACCACTATAAATCTCGTGTCTCTACTTGATTTTTTATGTTTTAGATTATTACTCCTCGCAAATCCTAAACAATTGGGTGTTAGTGCCATTTTTTGGTCTAACAGGTTTTATGCTGATTAGCTTAATCTTCAATTAGAAAGTGATTTGGATGTGTTTTATAAAGTGGAGGCCATGGCTAGGGTTCAAGAGATGTAAGTGGCAACTAGAAAATTAATTAAAAATGATTTCCCAAACCCTATAAGCCTCCCCATAACCCTAATCCCGAAATGGGTTATGGGCCTAGCTGTTAATCACTCTAATTAGGCCCGGTTAAGCTGTTTTTCACCTTCCAAACCTTATTTCAGCTATATCTCCCAAACAGTAAGTCTGTTTGATCAATGTGACCACTCAGTGGAAAGTAAAACCACCATCTGAATCTAATGGAAGTGGTTTCAGGTCAAAACTCCTTACCAATCAAAAGTTATAGACGAAACAAGATCGGCTAAGGGCAAAATGGTCATTTAAGAATCGGCAAAAATCGTGAACGTGGAAAAGACCCCAATAGTCGTTCCCCAAAGTTACACGACCATACGACCTCATATGAAAAAGAAATAATTATTCTACTATCCTTCAATACGTATAATGTGGGTCGTTACACTGTCCCTCCCTTAAGAAATTTCGCCCCTGAAATTCCTTAATCAAAAACATACAAAGGTGTTTTGCATGTCTATTAGTTATTCACAAATAATCAAAAATACACAACAAGCCTAGCCTAGCATGCGGTTTACTAACAAGGGAAGAAACTATCACAATTAAAATCTTATCAGGCAAAGAGTTCTGGATGCAATTCCCTTATGCTCTCCTCTGTTTCCCAAGTACAGTCATTTTCATTCTCACCCCCACTGAACCTTGACCAGTTTCACCGCCTTCCTTCGAAGTTTCTTCGTGTTGTACTCGACAATACGGATCGGCCTGCGGTTCCCAACCGCCTCGGGTTCTACTTCGATGTCATCCAACTGATCCAATGAAATAGTCATATTGGGGATGTGCACGAACTTCCTTAACTGGGAAACATGAAATACGTTGTGAACTCCCGCTATCTTATCTGGCAACTCAACTTTATGTGACAAATTGCCAACTTGCTCGAGAACTGGAAATGAATCAACAAATCTTGGTGCTAACTTGCCTCTCCTGCCAAATCGAATCACACTTTTTAACGGAGAAATCTTGATAAACACCAAGTCGCCAACGGAGAATTTTAAATCTCTTCTCCTCTTATCAGCAAAACTCTTCTACCTATCTTGAGCAGCCTTCATTCGCTGTTGGATAACCCTAATCCTGTCTGAAGTTTCTCTTATCACATCTGGCCCAAGCACAAGATTCTCACCGGTTTCTAACCAGCATGATGGTGAGTTGCACGGTCTTCCAAACAAAGCTTCAAAGGGATCCATACCAATACTGGATTGATAACTATTATTATATGTGAATTCCACTAGATGGAAATGGACATCCCGTGATCCACCAAAATCTAATATGCAAGCTCTCAAGAGATTTTCTAATACTCGATTCACCCTCTCTGTCTGACCGTCGGTTTGAGGATGATTACTGAGATGTAATTCTGATCTTAAAGCCTCTTATAAGCTCTTCCAAAATCCACTAGTAAACAATGGATCTCGGTCACTCACAATGCCTTTGGGCACTCCATGAAATCTCACTACCCACTTCATATACAATTCTGCTAACTTAGCTGCTGTTCTATTTGACTTGACGGGTATAAACCTTGCACTCTTGGTCAGTCGGTCCACAATCACCCAAATGCTATCATGACACAGTCTAGTCCTTGGTAACCCATCAATGAAATTCATTGAGACTTGTTCCCATTTCCATTATGGAATTTCTAATGGTTGCAACAAACCACTAGATTTCTTTTTCTCAGCTTTAACTAGCTGGCAGTTCATACATTTGGATATAAACTTCCTAACGTCTCTTTTCATACCTTCCCAGTAGTAGGTATGCTTCATGTCTCTATACATTTTATTACCACCGGGATGTACCGTCAGTTTTGAGTGATGACATTTTCTAAGCACTTCATCTCTTAATCCATTGACATTGGGTACAACTAGTCTCCCATTCTTTCTAAGTCATCCATCTCGATCAAGCCCAAACTTGTTCATCTCCTCGTCGATACCCTTCTCTAACTTGGAGATGATTTCCAATAGTTAGGATCGTTCCTCTGACTGGAACTATTCCGCTCAACCAAAGTGGTCTGATCATCAAACTTGCTAACATCTCTGGATCCATTTCGCACTTTGGTCTGAAATCATACCCAGTGATATAATCCAATTGCTTCCATTTTAGAAACATAGCCCCTAAATTGGCATGTCTCCTACTCAATGCATCAGCTACTGCATTGCTCTTTCCTAGTGTATACACAATATCGAAATCATAGGAAGCCAAGCATTCTTACCATCTTTCCTGTCGGAGATTTAGATCCTTCTGAGAGAAGAGATACTTTAACGATTTATGATCGGTAAACAACTCGAATCTTTCTCCCAAGAGATAATGTCTCCACATCTTCAATGTGAACATGATCGCTGCCAATTCCAAATCGTGGGTAGGGTATCTTTTCTCATGTGGTTTCAGCTGCCAACTAGCATAGGCTACAACCTTACCTCCTTGCATCAGTATAACACCTAGTTCGGTACCACAGGAATCCGTGTATACCGTCATCTCTTCGTTCCCCTTTGGAATGACTAACACTTGTGCACACGTCAACTTTTCCTTCAAACTCTTGAATGCATTTTCACACCTTTCATCCCAAACGAAAGCTTGATTCTTCTTAGTTAACTGCGTTAACGATGCCACTATCTTGGAGAAGTCTTGGATAGACTAACGATAATATCCAGCTAATCCCAAAAAACTACTTACGTCTGTTGCATTCTTGGGCGTAGACCAATCTTGTACCGTAGCCACCTTCGCGGGATCCACGGCAATACTATTCTCTGAAACAATGCGGCCCAGGAATCTCACATCCCTCCTCCAGAAGTGACGCTTAAAAAACTTTGCTTTCAATTGGTGTTTTCTCAACACCGCCATCACTACTCTCAAATGTTCCTTGTGTTCTTCCTTTGTCCTCGAATAAACAAGTATACCGTCCACGAACACAAGAACAAATTTATTCAATTGATCTCGGAATACTCTGTTCCTAAGATCCACAAAATATGTTGGTGCATTGGTCAACCCGAACGGCATGACCAACCACTCATAGAATCCAGACGGCGTCTGAAATGTCGTTTTACGAACACTCTCAGCTGCTACTCGGAGCTGATGAAATCCTATCGCGAGGTCCAATTGAGAGAACACCCTTGCTCCCTCCAGTTGATCAAACAAATCATCTATTCGCGGAAGAGGATACTTATTCTTCCAAGTCACTTTATTCAATTCACGATAGTCCACACGTAAACGAAGGGAACCATCTGCTTTGGTACCAAATACAACTGGTGCTTCCCACTTGGAGACACTTCTTCTGATAAATGCCTTCTTCAAAAGATAGCTCACTTGCACCTCGAGCTCTGTTTGCTCCCTTGGTGCCATACGATGAAGTGGCATCACTATAGTTCTGGCATCTTTCACGAAATCAATACGGAACTCAATCTCTTGGTGTGGTGGAAGTCCGGTCACTTCGTCAAAGATATCAGGATATTGGCCAGCAATGGGAACTCCTGCTAACTCGTCATGCGGGATGTCAAGGGAATTTAGAAAACTAGCCATCACCTCATCACTAGGTAGGCTACCAAGCAGTACCCTCCGCCCATCATCCGCCCTAATAATCACCGAAAATCCCTCACATTATACCACCACCCCATACCTTTAGAGCCAATCAACTCCCAAAATAATGCCATACACAGTAAAGCCCAAAACAAAGCAATCACAAGCAAACATACATCCATGACTCGATAAGACCACATTATGACAAATCATACGAAGGCTAGTCGAACCACCAATCGGGTTCGTCACCACTAAATGTCTATCGAGTATCTCGGGTTCCAATCCCAACCTATCTACCAGGTCACTAGATATGAAGGAACAGGAAGCACCAGTATTAAACAGTACTCTAACAGGAACATCATAAATAGAAAGCATACCTTGAATGACGACATTCTTTCCTTTATCCACCGCAGTTGGGGCATTCGACGAAGAAGGTAAAACATTAATAGCATATGCTTTCACAATCTACTTCTCTTTAGGGGGTTTGCAGACATTTATCCTTGTGATATCCCACTTGGCCGCAGTTGAAGCACTTCCTGTCCGCTGGCTTTGCTCGACATTCTTTAGCATAATGTCCCTTCTTGCCACAGCTAAAGCACTCAACATCTTTCTTGCTCTTCTTCTGACCATCCTTAGTCTGATTCTATTTCCTTTTGTTATGAGAATTATTCTTGCCTCCACTGCTTGCTTGCGGCTTTGGCCCCTCTGCAGATGCAACAACAACTTCAGCCTTGGGCTTAGGATAAAGGCTCTTGATCTCAATGCTTTCCCAACAATCGATACAAAAGTCTCATCAATATGGTTTATAAGCCTTTCCCCCAAGTACTGATCTAGGCCTATTATGAACTTCTCATTCTTCTTCTCGGGAGTGTCAATGAGGGACAATCCATACTTCGATAAAGTATCAAACTCAACAATATATTCCAAGGCTGCCCTTCCATTCTGTTTAAGCTCCAAGAACTTCCTAAACAAATCTGACTTCTCGGCAGCCGGGATAAACTTGTCACTGAATCGGGCCTTAAACTGATCCCAAGTAACTTGATCCCTAAGGGTAGTTGCCTTAATAGAATTCCACCAATTCTTAGCCCGTCCCTGCAGTTGGCCCGATGCTAGCTTTCTCTTCATTGCATCATCAAAGCCTAAGTCCTCGAAGATGCTCTCACGACTATCAAGCCAATCTTGAACTTCTATAGCCGATTTCGTTCCGTGGAACGGCTACCCACCAAGACTAGTGTAGTCCTTACAGAGCTTGGCGAAATCGGCCCTAGGCGCCTGCACCGCTGCACCACCACCATTTGCAGCATTAGGAGCTGCCCTCTGAACATCCCTACGCATTTCTCTCATGAAGTCAGTGAACATCGTCCTCATATCAGGAGCATTCCTATTATTGGCTCCTGAACCAGTATTCCTCGTATGTCGGCTCATCGTTCAATTTGTAAGGAGAACACGATTAAATATCCCTTCAATGGTGCCAATGCAGTGCGACTCCATCCTTAGATATACTAATAGTATATACATATATATAGCTTTTGAAAACCCAAAATATCACAAATACGTGCTCTCATATACGTATAATATCTTTCCCTGGTGTCTTTCCCTAAGTTAACTACGCAACCTTGAGCTTTGATACCAAGTATGACGGCCCGCCCCGCACCAGCCGACATTTCCAATGAAATGCACTGTGCCAATGCCCGACCAGCACGGGACGGTCGCCAAAGAAAAGAAAAGAAAGGAATTTGAAATAACAAGGAACCTGTAGAATGTCTCACAGCGCATGGGATAAAATATAATAATAACATAACTTTGACATAAAACAGGCGAGGCAGTGCATAAGCTGAAAACTAAACCATCATAGCAGCGGAAATTCAAAATACAGCTTATCTTCCAAACCAACATTATTACAATTTTGAAATACTGCCTCTGATAAAAGAAAGAGGTACACTACTAATGCCCAAGCAGTGACCAGCAAAAACACAGGGAGAATATATATAGATAATACGTTGGAGCCACCTACTCGTCTCTGGATCAGCTACTTGTGCATAACCAGCTAACCTGTCTCTAATCTGCTCGTTTAGGAGCACCTAGACTAATAAGAAGAGACAAAAAATTCTGGGTCAGACAAAAGTCTGGTATGAGCGATAAGCAGCAAAACAAAACAATAACAGGTATAACTAACCATACCTGAACCTGGACCTGCAACCAAAGAGTTAGCACAACAAGATGTACAATACTATAAGGTGAGACTAACATATGGTGTAAAGATACGAGGGAGGGGTGTGCATGTCATAATGATGTCAAACAATCAAGCATAGCAAACGTCCTCACATCTCTCACTCAGTGCGTAAAGTATACGATATCTACCACTTTGATCACCCAGTTCTTTTTCATGATCACTCTGCCCCATGGAGTCATGACGGCTCCACTGCACTGATCCGTACCCACTAATACTTTGTTATGTCCACTCTGCCCCATGGGGTCATGACAACTCCACTGCACTGGCTCACAGCCCTGCTACGATCATTTTGCCCCCATGGAGTCATGATAACTCCACTGCACTGATCCATAGCCAATATCCGTCTCAGTGGTGAGCCAAAGCTATAGACATTGATAACCCCTTTGCACACGTTCCGCAGCAAAGTCCAACTCATGAAGTTAACTCGTTGGTTACCATATGGATCCTGAGTGCTCACTTCCTATTTGGACTACCTTTGCATCTCGGGTATGGGTCATTATCCCAATTCGTGACTCTTCTGTTTCCATTTAGTTCAGTTCATACCATTCAGCATGTCTCAGTTTGATGCTCAAGTCCTCAGCTCGGCTCGTGGTTCATGGTTGCTCCATTTCGTGGCTCATGGTCGGCTCGTGATCCCTGCCCTGGTCTAGTTCATGGCAAGTGTCTGGGTCGTGGTGCTCCACTTCGGCTTCACTCATGATTTGTGGCCCCATCTCCGGCTGGTGGTGAAGACTTGGATCCGGTCCATGGCATCAAGCTCCTCATTTGGTTCTTGATTTCCTGATGGCGACCGGCTCGTGGGTGCATGATCGTGGCTCGTGGAGGGTGGTCACGATCGGGTCGTGCATGTCTCTCACGAACGGAGTACGACCAATTCCTGCTACTTTTTCCAGTAGGCTATTTATGCCATAAGACAACATTTTCGACCATTCCAACTTTGCTAAACAATCATAAAGCATTCCAAACAGTAATAGCAAGATGTATAATCAACCACGAACATCAAAACAACAATTCAACATGATAATATGGATCAAACATACCTGAAAACCCTTGTTTTCCCCTTAATCATGTTTAACCATAACTAATGATAGGATTAGCAAAACATATCCAAATTAACCCAAATTTCTAACAGAGCTTTAAAATAATATTTAAGAATTTATAAACATTTTTCCAGAATTTAATCATTTATAATTTTGTTGATTAACACCAATCACCCCTAATTAGCCGTAATTAATGAAAAACAATGCAAATCATTCACCTAACCCAAAATATAAACTCAGATCTGAACTGATTCTTTAAATGGAACGAATTCCAATGCACACAGTAGCCTTTGCCTCTAATTTGATGTTGATTAGACTTGGTTTGATGCTGATTAGCTTAATCTTCAATTAGAAAGTGATTTGGAGGTGTTTTAGAAAGTGGAGGCCATGGCTAGGGTTCAAGAGATGTAAGTGGTGGCTAGAATACTAATTAGAAATGATTTCCCAAATCCTATCAGCCTGCCCATAACCCTGATCCCAAAATGGGTTATGGGCCTAGCTGTTAATCACTCTAATTAGGCCCGGTTAAGCTGTTTTTCACCTACCAAACCTTATTTCAGCCATATCTCCCAAAAGGTAAGTCCGTTTGATCAATATGAGCACTCTATGGAAAGTTAAACCACCATTTGAATCCAATGGAAGTGGTTTCACATCAAAACTCCTTACCAATCAAAAGTTATAGGCAAAAAAAGATTGGACAAGGGCAAAATGGTCATTTAAGAATCGGCAAAAATCGTGAACATGGAAAATGGCCCCAATAGTCGTTCCCCAAAGTTACACGACCATATGACCTCAAATGAAAAAGAAATAAATATTCTACAATCCTTAGATATGTAGAATGCGGGTCGTTACACATTATCTGTAATTAGGAAAATTAACTCAACTTATCATCCGTAAATAACGTTCTGAAGTCTCTTTCGTTTTAATACTTGAAAACCAACTCCAACATTTCTCTATATTGAATAAACTCATTTCAAAACTCAACTTTTCATTTCCTTTTTCTTTTTAATTATCATTATATCTTCTCAAAAACTCCTTTCTATTTCCGTTACTTTGGAAATCTTATTACATATTTTCAAATCATTTTATTAACGTTGCGTTATTATTTCTCGTATGGAAATAATAAAATATTCTTAACCTCTTTCCCATTACACGTTAATATAATACTCAAATACTTCTGAATCGTACAAGTTGGGGTATTTATTTACCTTGATAAACCATGTTCATATCTTAAGATAGATCCGAATTTTAATTCAAAAACCGATATTTAACCTGATCTCAAAACCTAAACCCATTTAAATATTTTACTTAAACCATGATTCTATAATCCATTTCTTATGTTTGAAAATCTCTTTTTCAAATACATGTATTATTACTTAATTCATTGATTAAGTAAATGTTTATTAAACATTCCCATTTTCTAATCCATTCAACAATTTCCCCTTTGAAAATCTTATTTCAATTTCCATCATTTTACTTAATTTCATTATTAAGTAACGTTAATTTATAATTAACGCTTTAATACCTCATCTCCTTTGATAAACCTTGTTTATATAACTCTGGTTTAATATAAGCCCTTTTTATATCAATTTCCTTTTTACTTAATTCAAATATTAAGTAAACATTTAATTCAAGCTATCGTATTCACTTAAATTCCTTTTTATAACTTCGTTATAAAAACTTGGGTTTTTAAAATAAAAACCTTTCATAGCTCCTTCCATAATTAAATTAAATTTCATTTAAACTTCGATTACTTTATAAATGTACTTCAATTAAAAAGTGATCTCCTAAATTATTATTAAAATAATAATTTACTTCAATTATTAACTACTGTAGACGTAGTTAATTTCTTTATTAACTAAAATAAATAGTAAATTTCTTTTTAAAACCTTATTAAACTTAAAACAAATATTCATTAAGGTATTTCATTAGATTTTGCACCAAATTAAATAATCCAAGTAAATGCAGTTGACTTCGTTTACTCAAACACATGATTATCTCGTTAACCGAATTCAATTAGTCCTTCCTTTAAATTAATTAATAATATAATTAATTTAAATAATTTCATTTAATTGTTTCTTTAAACAATTAATCCAATATCTTAACCATTAGGTTAATCTTCTACTCTCTTGCTTAAACATCTAATTAATATCAGAATCTGCTTTATAAAATCATTTAATAATTATTTGTAAATTTAAATAATAAATAATAAATATTAATTTCCGTTTAATAAACCTTATTCAAAATAATAGATTTCAAAATTTATTTCAGTTATAAAAATAAATTTTATAATTTTCTTTCTGTCGGTTCACCTGACGGTAAATCGCATTTATAAACCGATTGATTTTAGGTCATATACTGCCAATTATTCAACCAATATTGCCCATTGGTTTAGATAAAACAAACGTTGACATTTCAATCAACGATCAATAATCAAATCAATCATCAAATCCGGACAATTCATATAATGATAATATGAGAATAAATAATATCTAGTATGTTTGAGGAATCCAGTTGGATCCCTCCAACCTGTTCTTCTCTGCATAGGTTATCTCACATAAAATCATTCAATTAACTATTTCTATAACAATACACAATGACTATTTAACATCAACTAATTTATTTGATCATTAACAAACAATTCAAACAGTTCATGAAATTGAACACATTTATATCATAAACGTAACCAACATGGTAAGTTACCTTCATTGGGCCCAATCGTTAGAATAGCGATTTGGTGTTCACCAAAATTAAACAATGTTTAATTTCATTGGTTCAATCATTATATGAATATATAACTAACAACTAACCGATCATAGCAATCAAAACACACAATTATAAAACCCAACTTATATAAAATATAAGTGGAGAGAACTAAGTGAGTTTAACTCAACTTGATTCGATTCATTGTTTAATCTACTCGTTTCAGTTAAATTAAACAAGTGTTCAATTTAACTGAAAATATCCGTTCATTCCAAAAGTGTCCATCTCTGTTCCATGACGTAGTGTCCGTCGGTACGACTCCAACGTATCTTGAATCGTTCGATTTTGTTAATATATGAAAGAATTATACAATTATATATATTCACAATTTTAATTAAATTAATTAGCCTCCTAATTTTCTAATTAATCAAGCTTAATTACATTGCTTCGCAATTTAACAATCTGACTTCGTTCATGTTACTTTCTCCACGGCTTCTCCGTTCCATCTATTACGTTTTAACAATTGTTGATCTGATCCCTTGCCTCACGTCGGTTTCCTGCTACTTTGATAATGTTTTGATTAGGGTATAACCAAAATCAGGCTGATACTTCTCTTGATTAAAAGTACCAGCTTCCTTCTTCGCGAATTGCTCCTGTCACGTTTGTTTGCAAAATCAGGTCTGCACTTCTTTTCTCCTGCTTCAACCATCTCGTGCTATCATTCCAGGTTCTCTAGTGTTATTCAAACTGATTTCTTCTTGTCCCATTTATCCAGTTCATAACTCAACTGTCCTTGTTTTCATTAGAATTATGGCCATTAATTTCTTCTTTCACTTCTTTCCTTTTTCTTTTGGTCCCATCAAGGCCAATGCTTTTCCTTTTGTATTTGCTCCATCCTGATCATTTCCTCCTTTTTTGCGTTTTGCTTCTTCACACTGCTTCAAACTCAACAATGTACACACCCTATCATCGATCGCCACTCTCCCTTGCCACCACCAGAATCCCATCAAATAATTCGGGAGAGTGCGCCTTGACCTTCTCCCCTGTCGCCATAAGCTACATGACACATGAAGTGCTCTATCTCCCTCAATTCCACATGGACGTCGATGTCATTCTAAGTCAAATCTTACCACTAGAGAGCATAGTTTTAGATCACAACCGTTCAATATGCAGTCCTCACCAAGGCCATCGAAATTTTAGTTGAACGATTCTTGATTAGGGTGATGGATCGACGGGAAAATTAGGAGGAAGTTGGTGTTTTTTCTAATCGTTCACGTATGGAAATGGCGGCTTAGAATGGTTGACTACGAAGTATATGTTTGACCTCATTTTAGGGTTACATATGCCTTTATATAGAAAGTATGGATAGAACATATATTATTATATTATATGTGAAACTTTAAGATGAAGCTACAATTCAAAACAAACACGTATGATGTCCATTCGGGACAAAACTCCTAATCTTGCCATAAGAAAATATTCCGGGCTCGACGGGACAAGTTTCGTTAAATTTCGAACTCGTATGTAAAATGTCCTTTGTAAATCACAGGCTAAAAGTAACGCGTTTAAATATCCTACAATCACAAAATAAATCCAATAAACTTGAAGCTTTGAAATTTTACTAAACCTTTTCCTTACGAATCCAATGAAATTTGTTTCGTTAAAATCAAAGTTTGTTTGGCCAGTTGTTTATTCCATTAAAGTTACCCCTATCTAAATTGGCCAAAATAATATAAATGATTAAGGCGTTTATCGTTGCCATGATCAAATGGTAAGTCCTATTGACACAAAAATCATAACCTTGTGATAATTAATTAATATGAATCCAAGGACACAAGTTTCATCGCATTCCGAGACTGTTTCTTGGTACACTATTTTATATGCCAACAACACTATTTTGTACACCGAAATACCCGATGTCCAAAAATAACAAACTACATGCCTATTCTGACTCTATATGTCGATACAAACTCAAAGGATTTGGTTTCATGGCTTAATTCGATTGTATGCTCAAGTTATACACAAATACCCCTTTATTAAATTAAATTAATTACGCACAATAGAAAATGATTGGGCGTTTACGGATATCATTGTATCATACAACATCGGTTTGCCACGAAATTAAATATCATACAATAATTTAACATTATGGTTCCAATGAAACAAATTTCATAGAAAACAGAGACCATTTGCAAAATCGCCATTTTTAACGCTTATATAATATCAAATAGAATATTATATAGATTTCCAAATAAATCAATTAAATAATATTATATTATTATTATCATAAATATCCTAAGCTTCAAATATAAACTAATATGGAATATACAACTCAATACCTTCATTTTCGGGTCAAATGATATATATATATATATATATATATATATAAACCTTATTATTTTACTTAATAAACATTATCATTTATTAAGGAATTCCATAGCCACTATTTTAAAATTTGAATTGGACAAAACTAACAATCTATAAAACAGAATCTGAATTTTTTTTCTTCCATATGAAAATTATACTCAACTAAAATGGATTTTGTATATTCAGTTAAAGTTCAAAACTCCATATTATGAACTACCGCGTCATTATGAGCTCAATTTAAATTAAATATAAATTATAACATTCAAATTCGTTTTAATAAACGAATTCAATATTAAAACTATTATTATTTCAAATAAAATATTTAAAATAATTTAAATATCTGACCACTAAAAATACGGGACATTACACAAACTGTTTATTTTCTACATTACAGAAAATATCTCTTAGTAACATCGAAAAACATGTCCATATATATATTTACATTTTTTATTCCCTATATTTATAAAACATATGTTATTAACATTGGAAAAAAATTCCATATATATTAACATTTTCTTATTTCCTACATATAGAAAATATATGTTATTTACATCTAAAAACATTCCCATTTCTTATTCATGCATCACTATTCTTCCATATTCATTAGTCCCTAACCGTAAACAAGTAAAATAACAAATCCCTGAGTATCAACCCCAAATACCGCAACCAACATCAGATCGACACTTAGAAAGCCATTCAACTTGACTAGTCTCCAGCCAGTTTCTAATTTCCTTAACTACATTTCTTAGCTCGTTATAAATAAAATTATTTAAAGCTGCAAAAGTTTGCTTTTAAACCATTATTCACTTTGAAATGTAAATATTATCAATTTATAGAAATTTGGGCTCGTCTTATCAAGTCAATCTTGATTTCAATTTATAAATACCATCACCTGTAAAAATTCCATCTATCGAGTCATTTTATCACTTCTTGTTCACATTCCCCTTGTATTGTAAAATCAGGTTTACACATCAACCTTCTAGTCTATTTTATTTAATAAGTTTACAATTCAATATTACCTTAATATCCAAATAAAATTTGTTGATTTCAAACCAAATATAAATTTCCTTATCAAGTCCTATTTTATGTAATATATTATCTTTAAAAATAAATTATTTTCAAAACATTCGGCATAGTCGAATTCTAATTATAAATCGTTATCGACTTATTTCAATACTACTTACATTTTGAACATTGAAATAAATTCCATTATTTCCTTTTTGGAACGATTCCCATTTCCCTTTTAAATTCACTATTGAATTTACATTTTCAAATTATTTAATAATAATTATTTCATTTCATTTTAACATCATTTATAAATTTAACAACTAGTTTTTATTTTTAAAACAATTATTATTTTCCAGCCCATTCGAAATTAAATTTCTATTTTGTAAAAATAGATTTTTCCTTTTTCTAAACCCACATTCTTTTTCATTTCATTCGAATGTATTTTTATGGTATTTAAATATCACTTACTTTAGGGCCAGTGTTATTCAACATCTCAAACATACAATAATCAATTATAGATTATTTATCACATCATATTATATGAAAAACAACAATATAATTGTTGAGGAATCCAGTTAGATTCCTCCAACCTGTTTTCCTTACATCCATAGAATTTAATCAATGTAAATAACATCAATTTAATTTCAATATGAGATATCATGATAAATAGGATCCATATTTAACCAATGATTTATATATATATATATATAACTATATCTATTATTTCAACCAATTTATTAACAATTCATATAAACAACCATCACACAACATTTAATCGTCATTTATTAACATTAAAATAGCTTATAATGTTATAAAACTGACAGAGTTAGTGAGTTTACTCACATTGGTTGTTAATTGTTGAGTAAATATTAACGGTCAATTAATCCAATCAGCTGCTTTATTTTTTTCATAAATACAAACGAGCTCCAAATGACACCAACCTAGTTCCATTGTGTAGCCTAAGTCCATATGATTCTGATGGTACCAAATTTTCGCAATTCTGATAAAGAACAAATAAGTTATGAGAATTTTCAGTTAATACACTATTAAAATCACAATTAAATTTCAATATATAATATTTTGGGCTTCGTTGTTCTAAAATTGGCCCATCCCACTAACATACCCACAAGTGAACAATATTTCTTTTCCTTCCTCTATTCGAATAACAAAACCCGCTGCCATTTTCTCATATCATTATCATCTTTTCCAATGCTTGCATCTTCTTTCTTCTCCTACAAAAAATCTAACAAAAACCACTGTTCTACTCCTCTTCGGTTCCACTACCACCTCCGACCCATCATCAGGAGCTCGCAACATTGCGGTTTCAGGCTTGCACATGCACATACAAGCATCGATAATTTTTTCCTTCGAATTCTCAAAAGAATCGTAGGCAGGTGCGAATTCCAACTAAACTCAACTATACACTCCAATTCCTCCATCGATGCTTTAATCTCAAGGAATTTCATATCCAAGATTTCGTTAATGTAATTCCAGTGAGAAGAAATGATGTTTGAACGCTTTAACATGCATATCATGATGAAGAGAAAGAGCACAAGGATCCATTCATATATATTTCATGATGTATGGAGGAGGGATTAATTTGTTTTAATTCATTTTGTAGACCATTAAAATGATCGGTATTTCCTAAAGAAGAAGAAGAAACAAACAAAGTCATCTCGTATTATAAGCGGAATGCCTTGGCACACACGTTTGTAGGTATATAGGGTAGCTGGAAAACGTAGTGTAGGTCTTCCATTCCTTGGTCTCCGGGGTTTTGGCTCCTTAGGCTAGTGTTAGGTAACTTAGTTATGTACATTTTGAAAGAGGGAGGCAGTACAGTTCCTTGGCATCCAAAGAATTGATTTGTATATGTATATTTTTTTTCTTTGATTTTATGATGTAATTTTGTTTATTTCATACTCAATACAATACCAACGTACTTTAATTTGCTTGAGCAGTTTTTCTTTGTGCTTTTCATTTGATTTTGATAATAAAGGAATGTAACAACTCGAATTTTTAATAATAACGCGTTAAGACAAGAATCAAGACAGAATTAAATTTTAAAATAAGAATCAAGCGAAACGTGTTGCGCCGTTGCGTTCGTCTCGGAATTCTGATTGGAAACGAGCCCAAAATTTCGTAAATCGGAGTCCGTATGAACGAGATATGGCCCATAGAAGATTCCAGAAAATTCAAAATTCAACCCGAAATTCGAAATCAGCTCCAAACAGATTGGGCGGGAAATTTTCCCGCCCTACCCTAGGTCGACTGGGGGGTCGACTGGGGTGTCGACCTGCCCCCCCCCCCCCCCAGGTCGATTGGGGAGTCGACCTGGGTGTCGACCTGGGGGTCGACCTCCCTGGTCGGACCCTGTTGGTTTGGTGCACCAGCTTGCTCCTTTGGTCTGTTTACTTGGCCTATGACGGGATTTGATGGTTCAGATCTAAACTAGGGTTAATCCTATGGCCTAAACTAGTCCTAACTTCTATAAAAAGACCCTAGACCTAGCCTAAACCACCACAAATCATTCTAACAACGAAGTGCTGCCAAAATGTCTCTTAATCATGGCCTCCATCTCCAACTCCAAAGGCTTGAGCTTTCAAACTAGATCCATGACAAAGGAGCAAGCTTTCTACATCAAATCAAGGAAGTAGAGCACCATCTCAACACCATTCTATGACGATGCTTGCTCATAAATCTCTAGCCACGCTTTGTAAGTTCTAGCTACTTTTAGATCTAAACGGTAGTTCTAATGTTGACATGGAATAAAATGAGATGAAACCTAAGTATGCTAGTCTATGAGAATCTAGTCTTGCCTCTCTCTTGAACCCATAACCTTGGGCTATTTCTTAGTGATTAAATCATGCCACTCATGTTGTGTTTGACTTAGTTTATCATGCAAGATTGAATTTTTACTTATGGAATGTTGGCATGAACCCTTAGAACCATTTGGCTTGTGGAACATTCATATGAACTTGACTTGGGGCTTATGCATGTAAAAGAACCTAAACCTCTCATGACCATTTACATGCCTATGATGATAAACCTATTGTTATGCTATTATACATGCTTGAGGCCAATCCCTTTTATGCTATCATACATGTTTGAGGCCAATCCCTTTATGTTATCATACATGATTTGAGGCCAATATGTTGTCATATTATTCCTACTATGTTGACTCGCTTTCACTTGCGTTGGGAATACGCCTTGGGTAGTTTAGGCAAACGTGAGATGGGCTATGAAATTTAACATGAATTAAGTAATGGGACAATGGGCACAAGTGTAAAACGTGGACTTTGTCATAGCCTAAATTTGACATGAACATGATAAGTAGGAAAACATGAAAGCGGCCAACTCGAGGTTGGGTTGAGTTTGTAGCATAAATCTGCCCGGAATCGCCCGACAAATCCAGTAGCTACAGACAATAGGACCCAATGTGAGAAGTTGGTCATATCGCGCTAAAAACCCGATGTTAGACTTGGTTGTGGTGTAAAGCTGCCCGGACCCGCCCGGCGTAACCAATAACCACAACAAAGTCTAATGTGAGAGGTTGGGGTGCATTAATTTACTTAATGCCACATGATAAGGTTAAGTTAGTTTGGCTAATGGCACTTAACCGATATGACATGAATGGGTAGGTTAAGTAAAACCGGACTTGATTATTTAAGACACTTAACCATATAACATGATTAGCGGATGGGTTAGTTTAACCTAAATGGGTTGATAACACCCGACTGGGATAACGCGATGCGTGGTAGAGTTAAGTAAACCCACAAGAATGATACTTAACCATTATAAATACGACTAGTGAATGGGGTTAAGTTAACCTACACTTAACCAATCCGACTCGGTAATTTGATGGGGTTAAGTTAACTTACACTTAACCAATCCGACGTGATGATTCGATAGGGTTAAGTCACGAACCTCTTAAATATACTTAACCAATCTGACTCGGTAATTTAATGGGGTTAAGTTAACCTACACTTAACCAATTTTACACGGTAATTTGATAGGGTTAAGTTAACCTATACTTAACCAATCTGACACGGTAAATTTGATAGGGTTAAGTTAATCCATACTTAACCAATATGACAGAATAATCTAGGGTTAAGTCATGAACGTCTTGATATACTTAACCAACTTGATACATGGTTTGTAGGGCTAAGCCTTGAACTTGAATACTTCGCCAATTTTGACATGATTCGTGGGCGGGGTAAGTCATGAACTCGAATGACAACACTTAACCCATTAGACAAAACCCTAGTTCAGGGGACTAAGTGGAAAATCGTAGTTAATAAGGATAACGCAAAGGGAAACTAAGTGATAAACCTTAGTTAAGGATAACTAAGTAATAATTCTTAGTCAAGACAATTAGACCAGTGCACATATAGATGAGTAACCTGATATGGTAGGTCATCGCTTAAAACGAACATATGAGGAGGAGCGAATGTTTATCTGACTTAGATAAAGGCTCCAGCGAACTGGGTGACGAAGCGGTAGCTTCAGGGGACATGAGGGTACTCTTGTATCCCTCTGTGAGGTTGCAGATGATCCTCCTGGGCTCACAGAGGTTAAGGTCTGCGGTAGAAGAACCAAGGGTATGCCTTGGTTGCTATGCGAGCAACCTAAAGACTGGGGTGGATTAGCGTGGAGTCGGCAATATGTAGTTTAGCCCTGTGATAGCACGTCGTCGACTACCTACCATCTTTAGTCAATCGTGTACGTATGCGGAAAGGCAGAGAACTCCCAACAGACCATATACTTGCTATCTAGTTATGGGTGAGGAGGGCCAATAGGAAAGCGGGGCATAGGTGGCCGGAGTATAGTTCTCGTGCATGATTTTCTTGGATTGCCTTTCAGTAGTTGAGGGAGGGGTCACGTGGGACCATAACACTGGTAGAAAAACAGACCTTGATATCTTCATCGGCAGATAACCTAAATCTCCCGACCGAGTCCTGTATTTCATGATTAGCCCTGCACGGGACTCGGATGGCACATTGAGATACATGTGCATCTAGACATGGAAAAACGATTCACGATACATACGTGGGAAAAAGGGGCGTGGTTGACGGGTAGCGTAATCCCTAGTGGTCCTAGGTGGCTTAAACCCAAACCGAGTTACGAAAACGTTTAGTAGGTAGTGTAATCCCTAGTGGTCCTAGGTGGCATAAATCCTAGTCGAACATTCGAGAATTCATGGTAAGAAAACACAGCTAGATCAAGGGTGTCAGTCCAGACGATTTCAAGGATAATGGAACTACGTTGAAGTAGTATAGAACTACGTGAGGAAACCCGTAGGATTTACGGCAAAGGACTAAACATATACATGGAAAGAAACATACGAGCTGGGAAAACCTACCTTAGGTTGGCATGGACCATTTCATGACATTGGGTGAGGGACATTTGGTAGCTAACACATGACACGGGTTGGGATACTAGTACGGAAGGTGCAGGGCAAACATACTTGATAGAACCTTGGGTGTATTACTTGATAGAACCTTGGGTGTTATACTCGATAGAACCTTGGGATGTTATACTCGATAAAACCTTGGATGTTATACTCGATAGAACATTGGGAAGTTATACTTGATGCATAGTGACCGTAGTTTATCTCTATATAGTAGTTCATCCTATTACCTTAGTTTAGCTTGTCTATCTTGTCATCATCATTATGTTTACTTTCAGTTTATGCATGTCATATTACCTTTACCTGTTTTTATGCTGGAAGTAGATAGGACTTACCAGTCTTTATGACTGACCCCGTTTTCTTTCGCCTCTTTGTCTTCCGTTTCCCCCCCCCCCCCCCCAGGTTTTCAGGGAGGAAATACTGTAATTTAGCTTGGACTTCTTCTGCTTCAAGGTCATCATGTATGGCTTGGATTTTTCTTGGCTATGGCTGCTTTACCATTTTACTTGGGGAATATTTTATGACCGTGGTTTTATGCTTCTTTAACTATTGCAAGACAGGTTTCCAATGTAATGGCTTTTAAAGGCATTTTGATATAAAAAGGCTTTAGACTTTGAAATTTTATGAGGTAATGAAATTTGGTTTTTCTTCCGCTGTTTTATATGTTCTGTCTTGTAATATTTCTGCGCATGTTTACCTAGATAATACTCCACCAAAGCTAGTGCATTCCCTTTGTGAGTGACCCTGGTGGAGTTGGGGTGTTACATTTGGTATCAGAGCAGAAGGTTACCAGACTGGGCAAAAATTTTAAAACCTTCTGAAAACCATTTGAAAACCGTTTACAAAGAAGCATTTTTCAAGGAAAGTTTTATTTTTAAAAAGGCTATTCCCCAAAGGCCATTAGCATTATCCTTTGTTTCCTTGATTGAATCTCTTTTCCTTTCTTTCCTCCATCTGTAGTCACAGTGGTTTGAACTGCGACTAATCTTTTTTCTAACTACATCAGTGTTTTTGGCACGATGGAGGAAGTTCTCGAGAGACCTGTTACCGCGTTATAAGAAAGGATAGTAAGAACAAGGATAAAGGATACAAGATTAAGGACAAGCAACTGGTTGGTATGGCTCAATCCACAAAGGAGGAAAAGGGTGAATGATAAAACCCATGACAAGAGAGAGTATCTCTAGTAGGATAAAAAGAGAAAGATAGTCAAGTATTATGAGACGAGGACAAGATCTTCGAGGGGGCAATTGTATGCTCTCCCTGTTAGCGTACCTAAGAAGGATAGTAACGTTTCTATGAAAGGTTTAGCTTTTCTCCTCTATCATCCCGTCAGGACTTTGCCTTGATCACCGCATCCTTTAAGTCTGCTTCGATAGTTGAGTCTCTGCACCTTCGTACTAGCATAGTAGAGGATCCCATTTTTTTCTTTTCTCAAATCTTGTTGAGGAATCGGTCCATTTATTCATGACTTGTTTGGATTTGAGGACATCTATGACTTTTGGGAATAATGCTTATGTTTTTGAGCTATGGGTTGATTCTTGGAATGGAGTGGCTATCCAGTAAGGGTGCCATTCTCGGTTTGGAAAGGAGGGTAGTTAGACTCTTGACTTGCCTTGGTAATACCCTCGAAGTCTCGTGTAACCTTTAGGGTTCTGTCATGATTGGTTACCTAGAATCTCTTGATGCATTTGTTGGTAACCCGTTCGAGTAGAGTTCGCCACTAAGGAGGATGGTTCATTTTGCTTGTGCATGAGTTATGGAAATCACTCTAGTGAGTACACTTGGTAACATGGTTGGCATCTATTTGTTTCCAAGAGATAGTTCTTCTGCGTGGAATGCCGCCTAGTGAGTAAATGAGATCCAGAGTTCACTAGTGAATTTTGGAGAGCTTACATGAAACCATGAGTGCACGGATATGGTTGAGCCAAGTATACTAGAGGGAGAATAAGTAAAAGTGGAACGAGAGGCGACAACGAAGTGAGTTCCAGCTCATATTTGGAAATAGGAGTTAAGAGGCCATGAAATCATGAAGTTAAAGATGGTTAAAGCACAATGGAATTTAGCTCAAGGAAATGCGACTTAGAAGATTGAAGACAGGATACGCGCATCATATCTCTTTTTAAGAGCATATTCTTGATCCCTGTTTTCCTGTAGAGCTTACCCGAATGCTATCTTTTATGCATATCCTGTCGATCCTATTCTCGATCTTATTTCTGTTGCAAACTCCATAGGGGGTATGGCTCATCGGTTAATAATACATGTCAAGGTTTGAAGGTGTCCGTTAGATTGACTAAACCTTTTGGGCTTTATAGGACATGGATGGGGTTTAGAAAGGGATTTCTTGTAATCCAAAAGGAGTTTATCTTGCTTATCTTCTCGGTCCCATCTTAAGGACCTTAGGTAGAACCATGTGGATGTAAACATGTATTTGAAAACATGTTATGATTGATATGGTTGCAAGTGGTTGCTCGTGGATGCGCGAATACACACTAGGTACTAGATCGGCTCAGACACATTTTCATGTTGCATATGCATGAGTGTTTATACTTGTTTATGGATGAAATTGAATGTGTTATCATGTGGATATTGCATATGGATGAATGGTTGTGCACACATATAGTGTTTATGTGACTAGGACTATTTGCATACATGTGGGATCATGGCACTAAACATATTTTTCATTTAGAAGATCAATCAGGCCTGATCATTTGCATTAGATAAGGAACATATACACACACTTTCTGCATATGTTCATACATCGTTAGAAATATTTTAAGGACAATGGCTGCCTGTGGATGATGCTTTGAGTAGATGGATGATTGGATGGTAGGACACATCCTCCCTAACTTGGAGATTTCGGGGACGAAATCCTTAAAGGAGGGGAGAATGTAACAACCCGAATTTTTAATAATAACGCGTTAAGACAAGAATCAAGACAGAAATAAATTTTAAAATAAGAATCAAGCAAAACGGGTTGCGCTGTTGCGTTCGTCTCGGAATTCTGGTTGGAAACGAGTCCGAAATTTTGTAAATCGGAGTCCGTGTGACCGAGATATGGCCCATAGAAGATTTCAGAAAATTCAAAATTCAGCCCGAAATTCGAAATCAGCTCCAAACAGATTGGGCGAGAAATTTTCCCGCCCTGCCGACCTCCCTGGTCGGACCCTGTTGGTTTGGTGCACTAGTTTGCTCCTTTGGTCTGTTTACTTGGCCTGTGGCGGGATTTGATGGTTCAGATCTAAACTAGAGTTAATCCTATGGCCTAAACTAGTCCTAACTTCTATAAAAAGACCCTAAGACCTAGCCTAAACCACCACAAATCATTCTAACAACGAAGTGCTGCCAAAATGTCTCTTGATCATGGCCTCCATCTCCAACTCCAAAGGCTTGAGCTTTCAAACTAGATCCATGACAAAGGAGCAAGCTTTCTACATCAAATCAAGGAAGTAGAGCACCATCTCAACACCATTCTATGACGATGCTTGCTCATAAATCTCTAGCCACGCTTTGTAAGTTCTAGCTACTACTAGATCTAAACGGTAGTTCTAATGTTGACATGGAATAAAATGAGATGAAACCTAAATATGCTAGTCTATGAGAATCTAGTCTTGCCTCTCTCTTGAACCTATAACCTTGGGCTATTTCTTAGTGATTAAATCATGCCACTCATGTTGTGTTTGACTAAGTTTATCATGCAAGATTGAATTTTTACTTATGGACTGTTGGCATGAACCCTTAGAACCATTTGGCTTGTGGAACATTCATATGAACTTGACTTGGGGATTATGCATGTAAAAGAACCTAAACCTCTCATGACCATTTACATGCCTATGATGATAAACCTATTGTTATGCTATTATACATGCTTGAGGCCAATCCCTTTTAAGCTATCATACATGCTTGAGGACAATCCCTTTATGCTATCATACATGATTTGAGGCCAATATGTTGTCATATTATTCCTACTATGTTGACTCGCTTTCACTTGCATTGGGAATACGCCTTGGGTAGTTTAGGCAAACGTGAGATGGGCTATGAAATTTAACATGAATTAAGTAATGGGACAATGGGCACAAGTGTAAAACGTGGACTTTGTCATAGCCTAAATTTGACATGAACATGATAAGTAGGAAAACAAGAAAAGTGGCCAACTCGAGGTTGGGTTGAGTTTGTAGCATAAATCTGCCCGGAACCGCCCGGCAAATCCAGTAGCTACAGACAATAGGACCCAATGTGAGAAGTTGGTCATATCGCGCTCAAAACTCGAGGTTAGACTAGGTTGTGGTGTAAAGCTACCCGGACCCGCCCGGCGTAACCAATAACCACAACAAAGTCTAATGTGAGAGGTTGAGTGCATTAATTTACTTAATGCCACATGATAAGGTTAAGTTAGTTTGACTAATGGAACTTAACAGATATGACATGAATGGGTAGGTTAAGTAAAACCGGACTTGATTATTTAAGACACTTAACCATATAACATGATTAGCGGATGGGTTAGTTTAACCTAAATGGGTTGATAACACCCGACTGGGATAACACGATGCGTGGTAGAGTTGAGCAAACCCACAAGAATGATACTTAACCATTATAAATACGACTAGTGGATGGGGTTAAGTTAACCTACACTTAACCAATCCGACTCGGTAATTTGATGGGGTTAAGTTAACTTACACTTAACCAATCCGACGTGATGATTTGATAGGTTTAAGTCACGAACCTCTTAAATATACTTAACCAATCCGACTCGTTAATTTAATGGGGTTAAGTTAACCTACACTTAACCAATTTTACACGGTAATTTGATAGGGTTAAGTTAACCTATACTTAACCAATCTGACACGGTAAATTTGATAGGGTTGAGTTAATCCGTACTTAACCAATCTGACATGATAACTAGGGTTAAGTCATGAATGTCTTGATATACTTAACCAACTTGATACATGGTTTGTAGGGCTAAGCCTTGAACTTGAATACTTAGCCAATTTTGACATGATTCGTGGGCGGGGTAAGTCATGAACTCGAATGACAACACTTAACCCATTAGACAAAACCCTAGTTCAGGGGACTAAGTGGAAAATCGTAGTTAATAAGGATAACGGGAAGGGAAACTAAGTGATAAACCTTAGTTAAGGATAACTAAGTAATAATTCTTAGTCAAGACAATTGGACCATTTCACAGATAGATGGGTAACCTGATACGGTAGGTCATCGCTTAAAACGAACACACGAGGAGGAGCGAATGTTTATCTGACTTAGATAAAGGCTCCAGCGAACTGGGTGACGAAGCGGTAGCTTCAGTGGACGTGAGGGTACTCTTGGTATCCCTCTGTGAGGTTGCAGATGATCCTCCTGGGCTCACAGAGGTTAAGGTCTGCGGTAGAAGAACCAAGGGTATGCCTTGGTTGTTGTGCGAGCAACCTAAAGACTGGGGTGGATTAGCGTGGAGTCGGCGATATCTAGTTTAGCCCTGTGATAGCACGTCGTCGACTACCTACCATCTTTAGTCAATCGTGTACGTATGCGGAAAGGCAGAGAACTCCCAATAGACCATATACTTGCTATCTAGTTATGGGTGAGGAGGGCCAATAGGAAAGTAGGGCATAGGTGGCCGGAGTATAGTTCTCATGCATGATTTTCTTGGATTGCCTTTCAGTAGTTGAGGGAGGGGTAACGTGGGACCATAACCACTGGTAGAAAAACAGACCATGATATTTGCATCGGCAGATAACCTAAATCTCCCGACCGAGTCCTGTATTTCTTGATTAGCACTGGCACGGGACTCGGATGGCACATTGAGATACATGTGCATCTAGACATGGAAAAACGATTCACGATACATACGTGGGAAAAAGGGGCGCGGTTGACGGGTAGCGTAATCCCTAGTGGTCCTAGGTAGCTTAAACCCAAACCGAGTTACGAAAACATTTAGTAGGTAGCGTAATCCCTAGTGGTCCTAGGTGGCATAAATCCTAGCCGAACATTTGAGAATTCATGGTAAGAAAACACAACTAGATCAAGGGTGACAGTCCAGACGATTTCAAGGATAATGGAACTACGTTGAAGTAGTATAGAACTACGTGAGGAAGCCCGTAGGATTTACGGCAAAGGACTAAACATATACATGGAAAGAAACATACGAGCTGGGAAAACCTACCTTAGGTTGGCATGGACCATTTCACGACATTGGGTGAGGGACATTTGGTAGCTAACACATGACATGGGTTAGGATACTAGTACGGAAGGTGCAGGGCAAACATACTTGATAGAACCTTGGGTGTATTACTTGATAGAACCTTGGGTGTTATACTCGATAGAACCTTGGGATGTTATACTCGATAAAACCTTGGATGTTATACTCGATAGAACATTGGGAAGTTATACTTGATGCATAGTGACCGTAGTTTATCTCTATATAGTAGTTCATCCTATTACCTTAGTTTAGCTTGTCTATCTTGTCATCATCCTTATGTTTACTTTCAGTTTATGCATGTCATGTTACCTTTACCTGTTTTTATGCTGGAAGTAGATAGGATTTACCAGTCTTTATGACTGACCCCGTTTTCTTTCGCCTCTTTGTTTTCCGTTTCCCTCCCCCCTCCCCCCCCCCCCCCCAGGTTTTCAGGGAGGAAATACTATTATTTAGCTTGGACTTCTTCCGCTTCAAGGTCATCATGTATGGGTTGGATTTTTCTTGGCTTTGGCTGCTTTACCGTTTTACTTGGGGAATATTTTATGACTGTGGTTTTATGCTTCTTTAACTATTGCAAGACAGGTTTCCAATGTAATGGCTTTTAAAGGCATTTTGATGTAAAAAGGCTTTAGACTTTGTAATTTTATGAGGTAATGAAATTTGGTTTTTCTTCCGCTGTTTTATATGTTCTGTCTTGTAATATTTCTGTGCATGTTTACCTAGATAATACTCCACCAAAGCTAGTGCATTCCCTTTGTGAGTGACCCTGGCGGAGGTGGGGTGTTACAAGGAATACTGACAGTAAAACATCACAATTTTCTTATAACAATTAATTTATGAATGTTGTTTATATGATGCAAATTTTAGATTATGGTAGCCATTTTGGTGAACGTAAGGTTCATAAGTCCGGTCCTTTCTTGTTTCAACTTGTTTCTTTTTAGGTAAAACTTCAGTCTTAACAGTGCACACTTCAGTACTATGACCAAAAACATTACTTGCTACACACGTTGGGCTTCCATAAGTATTTAACTCTTACTTGTATAAAGCCATTATCCATAGTTTAATTGGAAATGAACGTAGATATTAAGGTGCCCTGCTATATAAAACTTTGTTCACGTACGAACCGCTATGGACAAAGAAAAAATTCGGCCATGTCAAGTAATGTGCCATGATTTCAAAATTATAATAAAATAGACAAGTTAAATTATTTTGTGGAATTCCAAAAATGTTGATTTAGGGAGCCAAAATATGTTAAACGAAAAGTAGCTTATTTTTCCAAAATAAAAATTATAGAAAATTTATAAATGTCAATGTAAACACAACTGAACTTATTTCGCATCTTGATTCGATCATTTGCTCAAGTTACACACAAATATTCATTTAATTAAATTAAATTAATCGCTACACAAAATAACTGGGTGTTATTGACTAGTGTGGTCACATATGATATCGCATTGCCATGAAATTCGGTTTCGTGCAGTACTATAACAAAACGGATCCAATAAAACTAATTTCGTTGAAATCCGTAAATGTTTTAGAAATGGCTTATTTTCTGTACTTAGATAAAATCAATAAAATGTAAATTAGGTCTAAAACAATTCAATTAAAAATAATAAATTATTATAGTATATATATTCAAACAGGATGTCATACAACCCAAAATAAACAATATGGAATTATAACTCGATATTTAGAAATTCCGTGTTAAATAAATATTCAATTTGTTTTAAAACCCCTTTTATTTATTAGATAAATTGTTTTAATTTATAAACGTTTCCATAGCGACTTTCTTGAAATTTGACTTGGACATAACTTATAATCTACAAGGCGATATCTCGATTTTTCACTTTCATTAGAAAAATATAGTTCAATACATTCGAATATTTCTTGTTTCGAAAAATTTCGACTTATAACGAATCATGTATGTTTATTTAAAGTTATAAACATAAAACTATGAACTACCATGACATTACAAGCTCGTTTTAAATTATATTATAAATTATAAGTTCAAACATTGTTTTATTAATAAATTTGATATTAAAATCCATTTATATTATTAAATCAACATTTAAAACTAATCTAAATATTTGAAATAAAATTCTTAAAAATTTCGGTCGGCACATCTCCAGGATAGCACCAGATTAAAATAATCGACTAAAAAGAATCAAGATTTTTCTGGGATATGAGATGCGAGCATGCATTTGTGAGTCTAGAGGAAAGGTTGACGTATGCTTCTATGTTAGTTATTCCAAAAGGGAATGAAGAGATGAGTATACATCGATGCTTGTGGTACAAGATTAGGTGCAGTGTTAATGCAAGGGGGTTAAGTCATCGCTTATGCTAGTCGGCAAGAAAAACCAAATGGGAAGAGATACCCCACACAAAATTTGGAATTAGCTGCGATTGTGTTTGCATTGAAGATGTGGAGACATTATCTTCTGGGAGGAAATTTAATTTTTTTACCGATCACTAGTCATTGAAGTATCTTTTTCTCAGAAAAAATTAAATCTCCATCAACAACGATGGTTGGAATTCTTGGCTTCCCATATTTTTTATATCGCAATAATTTTAATATCGCATGCACCCTAGGAAAGGGTAATGTCATCACTAATGCATTAAGCAGGAGACATGTTGGTTTGGGCGCCATGTCCTAGAATGGAAGCAACTAGAGTATATTGCAGGTTTTGATTTTAGGCCTAGGTGTGAATTGGAACCAAAAGTGTTGGCAAGTTTGACAATAAAACCTACATTGATTGAGCGGATTGGTTCCAGTTAGAATGGCGATTTTAAATTAGCATAGATCATTGCCAAAGTTGAAGCTGGTATTGATGTGGGGAATGTGAAAGTTTATGAACTTGACCGTGATGGTCGGCTTCAAAAAGAAGGGAAGATTAGTGGTACCCAACATCAATGGATTAAAAGAAGTATTTTGGGAGTTTCATTACTCGAAGCTAACTATACATTCCAGTGGTAATAAGGTGTACAGTGATATGAAACGAATCTAATATTGGGAAGGTATGAAGAAAGGCATTGGAATATTCATTTCTAAGTCTAAGAATTGCTACTTGGTAAAAATGGAGCAGAAAAAGCCTAGTGGTTTGCTACAACCACCGGAGGTGTGACACCATACATCCATTAATGTCACTCTTTATTAGAATGCATTAAGTTCCGTGAAGCATTATAGGTAATAGAAACAAAATCTCACAAGAAAGATATATAAAATAGAAGTAGAAATTTAAAACTTTATTTTTTCCAACAGAAAACATTGTGGTCTCAAAATCCAGTTACGACATCAAACTAAAATACTGGAACAAAATACATCAAATAAGAACATCTATCTTGTGTTGAAAACCATCAGAGTATAGAAATGAAAAATCATAACCCCCATAAGTAGCCAAAACAAGTAACAAGAAGTCAAAGCGATACATCAAAGCAGATCCAAATCCAAGCAGAAATAGAAGAGAGAATCCTAATCAGGCCTGAGCGTTCCCACCTTAAGAACCTGGGGGGGGGGGGAGGAAGAGAGAGAAAAGAAAACAAAACGGGTCAGATAAAAAGTTTGGTGAGTCCAGTGACTTTTAACATATAAAGAAATAAAAGTATCAAGACAATAAAATAAACTGGACGAGAGATAACTATAATATAAAACAAGTCTAAAGAAAATGAACAGTATAAACAGAATGAACAGGATTAACCATGCTTCTCATCTACTTTCTCTGCGCCAATACTAGTATACTAGAATAAGTGTTCCCCAATTACTTAACAGAAACAGAATGATCCCAACAGAGCACAATGGTAAACTTAGGTGTACTTCTAGCAACGGGTTTTACCCCAAACAGAAATAACAAGTACCCCAACAGAAACAACGGGTGTTACACCAAATAGGAATAATGGGTAGCTAAATAGGCAGGACTAGATGTACCCAAATTATTACCCCAAGCGATTGGCTCCCTAACATGTAAATACCCTATGTCGGCCCCATAGTAGGGTGTATTATTTCCTGAAGCGGCAACCTGCAGAAGGACACAGACCTATTTACAGGTGTTATAACGGCTTATTTTCCCAAGCAGGCCTGATCCATGCACGCACATGACCCCGTTAGAACACGCCATCTGAACACCCCATCCCAGATGAACCTCTTGCAACTAGCTTAGTAAGCGTGCCCTGACCCCTACCAAGTGCTGGGTCCTCGTTTAATGCCAAAATGGATTGCTGACTAATATGAGTCCCACAAAACAAATGACACAAGTCAAACCCCTAAACTTGTCTCCCCAATCAACTAGGATTTCCGGAAGTTAAGTCTTGCATCCTAACCCCCCACAAATTCAACAGGTTAAGTTTTACACAGTTACCAGTGTCCATACAACCCCAACAGATTAACAAGTTTACTTAACCCCAGCAAATTAAACCGGTAACATACAGTTTCATTAACGTGTTCCACTTAGTCTTTGAATTAAGCCTACAGATTTACATGTTCATACACCCTAAATTTCAGTCATATTACAAAGTATAACATATGCCCCAAATTTTAGTCATATTCATAGTACAGGATATGCCTCCAAATTATCATTCCCAATTAATCCCAATTTCATTCGCATGCATATTTCAGCTATATTGGCCTAGGCTCGAAGGTAGCCCAGGCTATAAAAATAAAAAGGGAATGAGAGAGGAAGAAGAACAGAAATAGGCATATAAAACAATTGAACAACAAAATAGGTGTATGTAAAATTTCATGTAATTATAGTAGATCTATTTAGACGTAAATCAGTTTCTTTAATAGGCATAGGCTTAGATCTGATTTATTAACATGTCAAGATAACTGTTAAATTTTTATATCTAAATGTAACATGAACTCACAGAGATTGGACCCAAAGAGCAGAGAATAATATGCTGATATTGCAGAAGAGATTCTTGTATATGAATAGGCTGTTTTTGTAGAAGATAGTATAATTTGATCAAAACTGAGGTAGCATCTCCTTATTTCTGTTGTTTTAGGTGTAGAAAACAATATAAATGATAGCCTTTATATAGACTTTTGTCAACGAGTCTCGCTAACAAACAAGTCCAGGTTCAGGAAATGAACCTGGCCAGATTTTGGGTGGGTCGACCCACCTTTAAGTGGATCGACCCATAGGTCGGCCCCCCTGCGGTGTGGGTCGATCCCCAATAGGTCAAAATCCCGCGTTGATCTCCCACCCTTAAATTCAGATTATTTTGAAATTTCTGGTTTGATTTGTTTATATGTATTTCCCTTATATGTATACAAACTTCTAACCTTAATATCTTCTTCATACAATGTCCGATTTACGCAAACTCGGAGTCCATCTGAACCATAATTACGAAAAGAACGCAATGGTGCAGTCCATTTTACTTAATTCCTAACATTAAGTTAAGTATTTTTTAGTTTATTAACATTCTTTAAAATTACGAGGTGTTACAAGATGTTCCCGAATGGAAGTGGGAACAAGTTTCAGTGGACTTCATTGATAGGTTTCCAAGGTCTCGGGCAGGAAATGATAATATTTAGGTCATCGTGGATCAATTGACTAAGAGTGCCAGATCCATACCCGTTAAGTCAAATAGAACAACAACTAAGTTACCTGAGTTGTATGTCAAATGGATTGTGCGATTCTATGGGATTCCGAAGGGAATTGTTATTGACCGAAATTCACTGTTTACTAGTGGGTTTTGGATAAGCTTACAAGAGGCATTGAGGTCTGAGTTGCATCCTAGTATCGCTTACCATCCTTAAACCAATGGACAAACAAAGAGGGTAAACAATATATTGGAAGATCTTTTGCGGGCTTGCGTTATGTTGTTTGGATGGTCGTAGGAGGTCGTGCAACTTCCATTCAAGTTGGTTTGAGGCGGGATAAAAACTGATACTTAGGCTAGATATGATTAGAGACACCTCCAAGAAAATTGAGATGGTATGACAGAGAATAAAGGCTGCTTAAGATAGGAAGAAGAGATATGCTGATAATATGGGTAGAGATTTTGTAGTGCACCGTCTCTATACCCACTACCGTCCACTTCATTTCAGAGAAATGTCGTAGAACATAACGGAGAATGAGGTTTGTGAAGGGCGACCGATTGTATAATTGCTCCATGTAAGGAATGCACATCAAATTCTGATACTGATTAAATATTTCGACAAGACCATTCGGCACATAGGGCAACTAAACAACGACTATATGAAATCTGGAAAGCAGTATAAAATAGCCAACAACAATATAAATACGGTATATCTCATAGCCAGACACAGAATAATCGTATCAAAAAGGCGAAATAGATATGAATAAACCAAGGATGCGTACAACAAGATTTTGGTCAACAAAGATCCACTAGACCCAAAATAATAGATACATGTACCATGATCTAAATAAAAGAATATGTACACAACAATAAATAAAGTCATAGGTACAAAAGTACATAAAACTGCAAAGACAGAGTAGCAAGCTGAAAGCAGAAGATCAATCCAGCGATGAGGCCCAAAGGAGCATCTAAAATGACTCGGCCTGACCTGAGTATTATTTATAAGAAAATAAACAATAAACAGATCAGTCTAGTTGTACTTATCAAATAAAATGAGATATTAAGAGATATAACAAAGGATGACATGAATATGGCATGTCGACACAATCAAGAAATGACAATGGAATGTCATCACACCATTATCTCTAAATAATCTCCTAGCTAATGTAGAATGCAACATTCAAAAAATAGCACACAACAGGAAATGACAGTGGAAATGAATCACATGACATTGAGGACACAACAAAAAGAATCCATAAATCACTAGAAATCCAAAAAAACATCATAAAAAGTGGTACTCCCCATATGAGAAATAATCCAAAAAAACATCATAAAAAGTGGTACTCCCAAGATAAGGAATGATCCAGTGGTAACTCCCCAAATAAGGAACGATCCAGAAAACATCATAAAAGGTGGATACTCCCCAGATGAGATACGATCTCTAGGTAGAGAACCCATTTGTTTGAGCCGAAGCTCCGCCACGGATCCGGATCGTGACCCCGGAGAAGGAAAATACATAATCATAGAAAGTTGGACCGAAGTCCCAAAAGTGAAATCCAAGAATCATAAATCCCACTAGGGCGATCGAGGACCACAAAAACATAAATCATAAATGTTGGACCGAAGTTCCAGAAGTGAAATCCAAGAATCGTAAATCCCATTAGAGCGATCGAGGACCACAAAAACATAAATCATAAATTTTGGACCGAAGTCCCAGAAGTGAAATCCAAGAATCGTAAATCCCGCTAGTGTGATCGAGGACCACAAAACATAAATCATACAAGTTCACATCGATCTGGGTGAATAGAAATTACTCCAAGCTAGTTAATATAAGGAAATAGCGACATGTCCCATAACCACATGCTATTCTCGAATATTTACGAACCCGTAATTGGTTTCTATTCAGAATAGAGAAAATCACCACACATGCTCGAATGCATGAGTCCAAGAGGTATTCGCCGAAGTAAACATATAAGGGGTTATAGTCCTCAATTTTACTAAGGTAAATAAACTAAATTTCGCATCCGATCCATAGGATAAGGAATTGTATATAAATCAATAGAATCAGAACCGGGTTTAGAAACTAAATTTGTTTTAAAAGGATTTGAATATAAAAACTGATTAAACGTTGGTTCGATTCCCATTAACGATATAAAACCCCATTATCCATTGTGGTTCAATTATTCATGAAAACCGTCGCCGTGGCGAATAGAACACAAACATCATGAAACATAAACTCACATCACAACAACATACAGGAAATCAAGGGATCACCATTGTAATTTCGATCTTCAAACGAATCGAAATCCCAAAATAGCACCTCGAAGGTTTCAAACTACATCGAAATAGACACGAAGGATATCGAGTCGATAATTCACGTTTTAATGGCGTGAAGCATCTTAACAAGAGTATCAAATAAATTCGATGTACGAAAATAAAGAGCACGGGCTTTAGAATGATCACTTATTCAATTCACATCATAAACAAATGTGAATAGGCCAAGAAGGATCAACATTGGAAGAACCAAATGAGAATCAAAGTTGATGAATCGAGCTGTTGGAATCTGTGAATTCGTAAAGCTAAAGTTCACAAACGAAGTCCGAACGACCCGAGCTCCGGCCGGGAAAGAGCCTGGATGGGCCTAAACTGTTGACTATAGTCTCCACTGGTCAACAACATATTTTCAGTGACAGACGTCTGTCACCCCAAGGACAGACGTCTGTTGTCAGGAAAACTGTTTCCCGAGAGTTTGGACAGACGTCTATTCGGTTTAGGACGAACGTCTGAGCTAAAGCAATTATTTATTTTGCTTCCTAAACATTGACAGACGTCTGTCCCCCTCCTGGACAGACGTCTGAGCTGAAGTGTGGCCATTTTTGCTTAGGAAATGAGGTGCAAACGGCTCTCGGCCGAGGCCGGATCAATGGTGATGTCTTATAACATTTTCTAAGTGAAAATGAAGCATCAAAAACATGCCGAAGCAACTCATAACACCAAACAAACATGCATAAACATGTATATATGGGATTGCTATGATTTCGATTATATATTCAAAAATGAAAAGTTTCTCTAACCAAAGCAACTGAATATGATTCAAGCGACTTGTGAAGGATTAGAGCTATGTCGGGGGACAACGGAACTTTACAACATCACCAAATCAGCTTAAAATATATGCATAAGATCGTGTAAACAATCCTACTTATAATTTCAACACAATGGAACATAAACATATGAAATCGGCTAAGTTACACTAACATAACCAATTCACTAGCACATGCAAACACATATAAACACTAAATTACACTTGTAAAAGCACCAAGGCTTGAAGCATAGATGTGAGTTCATCAAAGAACTCACCTTGGTTTCAAACGACGAAGAACAAGCTCCAATTCAAGCAAAGAACCCATCTTTCTTCATTAGCTCCTCCTAAATCACCTCATGAACATACATAAGGGAATATATGTTTTTAGGGCACGAGCAAAAACCCGAAATTGATGAACTATGAAGATAGAGAAGAGGATAGAGAAGCTTACCCATTTCGTAGAATTGGATTTGCACAAGAATTGAGTGCTAGATTGAAAGCCCTAGCTTAGGGAATTTCCATTTCCCATTCCCCTCCCCATTTTCTATTTTCTTTGAGTGTTTGGAATCAATGAGAGGAAGAGGGGTTGATTTGGTTATATGGAGTGAGCTAGGTTTAGCTAACCAAGCCCAAAGTCCCAATTTTCCGAAACTCGGAACATATCGAACCTTATAGTCTTCGAACACCTAAACGACGTTTTGAACCCGATGGAAGTGGTTTCGAGTCCAAATTTATTCGTATGTGTAAAGTGATATTTTGGTCATACAATGAAAATGACCAAATTCGCCCAATTCAAACGGTATAGATGCTTATAGTCAAAAAGGTCGTAAACGATGATCCGGACTCAATGGAAGTGGTCCCGAATCCTAATTTTATCGTTTGTGAAAAATGACATTTTGAGTGATACATAAGATATGACGATATATTTAAATAAAATATTTAAATCCAAAATCGTCGAATGAGCGGGTTGTTACATACTTCCCCCTTAAAAGAATTGTGTCCCCACAATACCATAAGGGTGAAATAATAGGCAACAACAAAAAATATTACCATGAAGTGGTACCACAAGAACCGACACGAAACGAAAAGATCACACCAAGGGCTAGGTGAGATCCTAATTTTGCCTCGCAAGATCATAAAAACTAGAGTTCAATCTCAAATTCCATTACCCATGAAGGTAGTCAACCCAAACGGGTAAAATAATTCCAGAAAAATTCATAAGTGCTATGAATTCGAATAGACTCGCCTTTCTTAGTATGATTCTCAAGGGAATAAGAATCTATAGAATGCATAAAAACCATGCAAATCTAATTTGGAATTTCAAGAAGCAATAGGACTGCGTCCTACAGACGCAAGATATCATAGTAGATATTTCTTTTAGGATATGAGATGGGAAATTACGGTGATTGACTAATCCATCCCCAAACTCAATCATGACGATGTAGCGAACATCGATCTTCCGTATTTTAGTCTTGCGACAAGGTAGCTGACCCCCACCAAAGAACAACTCAGAGATTCCAATGAAGTTAGCTAAAGAGAGAAATTCTCGAAGGAATAATCAATTCTAATATCAATGATTCAAGGTTGGTAATGTAATACCAATGTACTACTCGGGGAAATCGATTTCTAACTAGGTACTAAATCTCATTTAGTAACCATAAAGACGAATCATTAGGAATTATATGAAATTCCCAATATTCAGAAACTCGAGAATCGATTTTAGAAAATCGAAAACATGGAGAAGATGATGGAAAAGTGGTGCACAACTTACCACTTCGGAACAACAAGTTTAAGATAATTTTCCGCCAAAAATCTCAAATTGCAAAAGCATCAGCAATTAATCAAAGAAGCAATAGACAATTTCTCTAACAAGATGAGATTAAACCAAAGAGGTCATAATCCCCAAAGATTTGATTGACAAGTGTTAACAAACGTGCAGAGACAATTGTCAAGCCAAATGATTCAAATAAACAAAGGAGGAATATCAAAAGAGCTCATCCTTTCGATATTCATTTCTAAGAACAACGCAAGGCTAAGTCCATAAGTGAATTGACTATAGCACTTCCGGTTGATCGACTAGATCATAGATTCGAAGAAAAGAATTATTGAGTTTGTCGTGGATCGCAAAACCCAAATCTTCCCTCCCCAATGGGAACTCCCATTCTCTCGAGTGATCATTCACTAGAGAAAATAAGAAGACTCATGGAATCACAAGAATACTAAATTCTCTTTAGCAAATCGAAACAAGGATTAAGAATTAGGCGAGATTCTCAGTCACTAAGAATTCCCAAAAATCAAAGATCTAAAATCCAGAAACAAGAGACATAAGCAAATAACTTTTTGGGTTGTTCCTGGAGTTATTTAATTTACTCAAAGAAAAGGTTCAAGATAATTTCTAACTAAAAATCTTGAACCACTCAAATTTTTGGAATTGCTCTAAGGATATCTAGAAGTGAATTATCTAGAAAAATAACAAACGATTACGAAAAATCGCAAAAACCCCAAAATATTATTATTTTGATTGACTTATTAGGAGAATTTTAATTTTAGGAATCATTTCGAATGTCGGATTGTCACATAATGGTGTTTAGGAATTCTGAACTACAACATGGCGTCCCATATCTCGTTCGAGATATTTAATGCACCCGATGGAAAAGTTAACACAAGAAAGTGCTCACAATTTCTAACGTTCACGCATATCTCGTGAAAATATAAAAAATTCAATAAATCATTCGGTATGGCACAAAGGAAATAAAATTCCTTTATCAACTTACGAATAAAACACAAAATGATATCTTTTGATAACGAAGAACACGATCGACGTATATCAAAAGAACATAAATAAAATAATCTATGAATAAGGTAACTGACATTAAGGAACTAATGACACATACCCTGACTCAAGAAGAGGGATCACAAGAAGCGGGATGCTTTCCCTCGTTCTTGATCTTGAGTTTGGAACGCAACGATGTAACACAAATGTATCGTTGCAAATTTGTTGAGTTAGTTTAGCACAAATGCTTGGTGACTCACACTGGCACAATGAGGTAACAAACGAGTTGTTTATCCCGAAGGCTTAGTGATCTCACACCGAACTAGAACTATATAGCTGACAACAAGGGAGTAGATTTAGTCACAAAGACATGGTATCTTCATACCGACTGACAAGTGATCAATAGACTATGCTAGGTACATAACGACGTACGAAACAATCTCAGCTAGAAATCAAGAAATATCAGGATCAAAGGCACTTACAACGTGCGTAACGATGCATGGTCAAGATATCCAATGAACAATCAACTACAAGGATCATAAATGATCAACAAGATAAGTATGATACACAATAGTTTTCAAATGCACAAATCCAGTAATTATCCGTCAAAGCAAACACAAGGGTCCATAGTCCTCATGTTTACTAAGGCGTTTAATTAAATTTCTTGTACGATTGAAGTAGTCATGACAATGCCGCAATACGATCACTGAAGCGATCGACAACTTGACATTTACGTTTTAATAACGTAATTCATACAAAAACAGACATCGATTAGCAACTCGAGTTAAAAATGAACCAGAAGCACCACTAGAGCACACGGGTCCTAGACGGACTATAGAAATCAACCCGAAAGAGAACGATCGATAACTATTCTAAAGGACCAAAAGTAGGTCACTAGATACTCAAATATTCCTCCATAGGAGGTACACTGGGTGGACCGGCACTTGCACGGCTATGACCAACAATTTCACTTATTTAAGGAAAAAGAAGGAGGAAAAAGTTAGTCACTAGTTGAATTCAAACGAGGTGAATTCAATCAAGATGGAATTGTATAGGAAGATAAGCTATGACGAGTCTTAAGACTCTAAATAAAACCCTAAAGTACGATTCCCGAGAGAGGCTTAAGACAATACCATCGTCATACTATCTTACACTATTCCGGAAAGTTGCTCTGATACCAACTGTAGCGCTCCGCCTCTATACCCATTATCGTCCAGTTCATTTTAGAGAAATGTCATAGACCATAACGGAGAATGGGGTTTGTGAAAGGTGATCGATTGTATAATTGCTCCACGTAAGAAATGCACATCGAATTCTGATACCAATTAAATATTTCGACATGACCATTCGGCACATAGGGCAACTACACAACGGCTATATGCAATCCGGAAAGCAGTATAAAATAGCCAACAACAACAATATAAATATGGTATATCTCATAGCTAGACACAGAATAATCATATCACAAAGGCGGAATAAATATGAATAAACCAAGGATGTGTACAACAAGATAGTGGTCAATAAAGATCCACTAAACCCAAAAGAATAGACACATGTACCATGATCTAAATAAAATAATATATACACAACGATAGATGAAGTTATAGGTACAAAAGTACATAAAACTGCAAAGACAGAGTAGCAAGCTGAAAGCAGAAGACCAATCCAGTGATGAGGCCCAAAGGAGCACCTAAAATGACTTGGCCTAATCCGAGAATTATTTATAAGAAAATAAATAATAAACGGATCAGTCTAGCTGTACTTATCAAATAAACTGAGATAATAAGAGATATAACAGAGGATGACATGAACATGCCATGTCGACACAATCAGGAAATGATAATGGAATGTCATCACACCATTATCTCTAAATAATCTCCTAGCTAATGTAGAATGCAACATTCAAATAATAGCACACAATAGGAAGTGATAGTGGAAATGAATCTCATGACATTGAGAACACAACAACAACAACAAGAATCCAGAAATCACTAGAAATCCAGAAAACATCATAAAAAGTGGTACAACCCAAACGAGAAACGATCCAGAAAACATCATAAAAAGTGGTACTCCCCAGATAAGGAACGATCCAGTGGTAACTCCCCAAATAAGGAACGATCCAGAAAACATCATAAAAGGTGGATGCTCCCTAGATGAGATACAATCTCTAGGTAGCGAACCCATTTGTTTGAGCCGAAGCTCCGCCACGGAGCCGGGTCGTGACCCTGGAGAAGGAAAATACATAATCATAGAAAGTTGGACCGAAGTCCCAAAAGTGAAATCCAAGAATCATAAATCCCACTAGGGAGATCGAGGACCACAAAAATTTAAATCATAAATGTTGGACCGAAGTTCCAGAAGTGAAATCCAAGAATCGTAAATCCCACTAGGGCGATCGAGGACCACAAAAACATAAATCATAAATTTTGGACCGAACTCCTAGAAGTGAAATCCAAGAATCGTAAATCCCACCAAGGCTGACATTGAATCATAGTCCTCATTTTTACTAAGGTAAATAAACTAAATTTCTCGTCCGATCCATAGGATAAGGAATCGTATATAAATCAATAGAATCAGAACCGGGTTTAGAAACTGAATTTGTTTTAAAAGGATTTGAATATAAAAACGGATTAAACGTTGGTTCGATTCCTATTGACAATATAAAACCCCATTATCCATTGTGGTTCAATTATTCATGAAAACCGTCACCGTAGTGAATAGAACACAAACATCATGAAACATAAACTCACATCACAACAACATACAAGAAATCAAGGGATCACCATTGTAATTTCGATCTTCGAACGAATCGAAATCCCAAAATAGCACCCCGAAGGTTTCAAACTACATCGGAATAGACACGAAGGATATCGAGTCGATAATTCACGTTTAAATGGCGTGAAGCATCTTAACAAGAGTATCGAATAAATTCGATGTACGAAATTAAAGAGCATGGGCTTTAGAATGATCACTTATTTAATTCACATCATAAACAAATGTGAATCGGCCAAGAAGGATCAACATTGGAAGAATCAAATAAGAATCAAAGTTGATGAATCGAGCTGCTGGAATCTGTGAATTCGTAAAGCTGAGGTCCACAAACGAAGTCCGAACGGCCTGAGCTCTGGTCGGGAAAGAGCCTGGATGGGACTAAACTGTTGACCGTGGTCTCCACTGGTGCAAATGGCTTGAGGTGCAAACAGCTCTCGGACGAGGCCGGATTAATGGTGATGGCTTATAACATTTTCTAAGTGAAAACAAAGCATCAAAAACATGCCGAAGCAACTCATAACACCAAACAAACATGCAAAAACATATATATATATATATATATATATTAATTTGCTATGATTTTGATTATATATTCAAAAATGAGCAAATTCTCTAACCAAAGCAATCGAATATGATTCAAACGACTTGTGAAGGATTAGAACTATGTCGGGGGACAACGAAGCTTCACAACATCACCAAATCAACTCAAAACATATGCATAAGATCGTGTAAACAATCCTACTTATAATTTCAACACAATGGAACATAAACATATGAAATTGGCTAAGTTACACTAACATAACCAATTCACTAGCACATGCAAACACATATGAACACTAAATTACACTTTTACAAGCACCAAGGCTTGAGGAATAGATGTTAGTTCATCAAAGAACTCACCTTGGTTTCAAACGACGAAGAACAAGCTCCAGTTCAAGCAAAGAACCCATCTTTCTTCATTAGCTCCTCCTAAATCACCTCATGAACATACATAAGGGAATATATGTTTTTAGGGCATGAGCAAAAACCCGAAATGGATGAACTATGAAGATAGAGAAGAGGATAGAGAAGCTTACCCATGTCATAGAATTGGATTTTCACAAGAATTGAGCTCTAGATTGAAAGCCCTAGCTTAGGGAATTCCTATTTCCCATTCCCCTCCCCATTTTCTATTTTCTTTGAGTGTTTGGAATCAATGAGAGGAAGAGGGGCTGATTTGGTTATATGGAGTGAGCTAGGTTTAGCTAACCAATCCCATGCCCAAAGTCCCAATTTTCCAAAATTCGTAACATATCGAACCTTATAGTCTTCGAACACCTAAACGACATTTTGAACTCGATGGAAGTGGTTTCGAGTCCAAATTCATTCGTATGTGTAAAGTGATATTTTGGTCATACACTCAATGAAAATGACCAAATTCGCCCAACTCAAAAGGTATCGATGCTTATAGTCAAAAAGGTCGTAAACGATGATCCGGACTCAATGGAAATGGTCCCGAATCCTTATTTTATCATTTGTGAAAAACGACCTTTTATGTGACACATATGATAAGACGATATATTTAAATAAAATATTTAAATTCAAAATCGTCGAATGAGCGGGTTGTTACAGATTTGGAATTCTCTGTCGCTGACTTGGTATTTATCAGGATTTCTCCATTGAAGAATGTGATCTGGTTCAATAGTAAAGGAAACTAGTGCCTAGATTTGTTGGACCATCAAAAAGAATGCTATACACGTAATAACCACAACCATCTACTCATGCAACATCCACAAGCATCCATTGTCCTTAAGATTTTTCTCTAATGCCTGTATGAACATATGCAATAGTGTGTGTATATGTACTTACACTAATGCGAAAATCAGGCGGTCGACTGATTCTGTTGATCTCCTTAATGCAATTTATGTTCATGCCATGTAACCAAAATGTATGCAAATAATCCTAGTAACCAAAATGTATGCAAATAATCCTGGTATAGCTTGTAAGTTCTATTTGTGTGCACAGTCATTCATCCAAATGCAACTTCTATATGATGATACATCCATTTTCATCCAATAAAAAAATTCATAATGTGCACACATCCATATGAAATATGTAAGTGATTGAGCCGATCTAGTGCTTAGTGTGTGTGTACATGCATCCACGAGCAACCACTAGCAAACACTTGCATCCATCAAACATAACATGTCTCAAACACATGTTTACACCCATTGGTTTTCTACATAAAGGTCGAAGGATCAATCGATAGGATACTCACGAATGATAGAAACAAGTACTAATAAAAGCTTGGAAAAAGAAGCTATACCCTTGAAAAGAAAAGGATTTGAAGCATGAATCTTGTCCTCAGTCTACCAAGTTGCATCCTCGTTATCTTCTCCCCATTGTACTTTCATCAAGTTGACCTCTCTATTATGTAGCTTCTTAACCTCTAATCCAACTATACGGGTAGGAACTCATCTAACTATCGCCTCCCTTTCTAACTCTACTTCCTCAAGCATGCTCAGCTCAACTACTTTTACCATATTGTGCAGACATTACCGCAAATGGTATACGTGGAAAACATCATGAACACCTACCAACCTCTCTGGTAATCTCACCCTATAGGCCATCTGACCTACGCTGTCTACTATGGGAAATGGCCCTACAAACCATGGCATCAATTTCCCTACAGATCTAAAGTGAACTACATTCCTCAATGGTGATACTTTGATGAAAACCATGTCTCCTACCTCGAACTCAATGTCAGTCCTTCTCTTATCGGCGTAGGACTTCTGCCTGAGCTGTCTTCATCCATTTGCGGATAAGATGAATCTTCTCTGAAGTCTCTCTAATCATCTCAGGTGCAAGTTGAAGCCTATCTGCAGACTCCCACGAACAAGTCGGTGATCTGCAAGGTTGTCCATATGGTACCTCGAACGATGCCATGCCAGTACTAGCCTGATAACTGTTGTTGTAGGCGAACTCCACCAATGTAAGGTGCTCCTCCAAAGTCCCTCCAAAGTCTAGGACACAGTCTCAAAATATCGGCAAGAACTCTATTGACCCTCTTAGTATGTCCATTGATCTGAGTGTGATATGCGGTGCTAAAACATAACTGTATACCTATGCCTCTTGCAGGCTCTTCCAGAACTCACTAGTGAAGATGGGATAACGATCACTCACTGTGCTAGATTGTACTCCATGTAGACGGAGTATCTCATGTAGATAAACTGATGCCAACCATGTTGCTGTTCTCTTTCTCTTAATAGGAATAAAATGTGCTCTCTTAGTAAGCCTATCTACTATAACCCAGATACTGGTATTGCCCTTCCTCGATCTAGGAAAACTACCGATGAAATACATAGTGACACTCTCCCATTTCCACTGTGGAACCTCCAAAGGCTGAGGCAAACCGCCAGGCTTTCTCTGTTCAGCTTTAACTTGCTCCCATATTAAACATCGAGCTACGAATTCCGATATATCTTTCTACATCCATCCCAAAAGAGAACCCTCTTCATATCTCTATACATCTTATCGCCACCCGGATGGATAATCATCCTAGAATGATGGGCATCCTTAAAAACTATCTTCAACAGACTCCCAACTCAGCGAACACAAAGCCTAGCATCTCGTCATAGCCACCCTTTATCATCCACAAAATATCTACTAAGGTGAATAGAAGTAGCGCCTCTACTGAGCCTATCCAAGATGTCTACTATCTGTGGGTCCTCTCGCTGTGAAGATCCTATCTGATCAATAAGAGTAGGTCGCACCTCTAGGGATGCTAACTAACTAGGTGTATGGTCCATAGATGGCCTAAAATCGAAGGTCAGTATATACTCCAAACTCCGCCTCTCTATGAATAGAGGACTCAATGTCATCCTTTTCTCAATGTGTCTGCCACTACATTACCCTTGCCAGAGGCCAGGGGTATAAGAAATCTCAAAATCATAGGATGCTAGGAACTCTATCCATCTTTGTTGTCTTAAATTGAGATCCTTCTACGATAACAGATAGTTGAGCGACTTATGGTCTGAGTATAACCCGAACCTTTCCCCCAAGAGATAATGCTGCCAAATTTTAAGTGTGAACACTATAGCAGCCATCTCCAAATCATGGGTTGGGTAGTTTTTTTCATGAACCGTCAATTGTCTACTACTATAGCATACTACCCTACTCTCCTGCGTCAAGATGGCACCAAGCCCTGTACCACATGCATCAGTATATACTGTGAACACCTTAGCTCCCATCAGGCAATGTCAAAACTGGGGCTGTTGTCAGAGCCCTTTTTAATCACTGAAAAGCATCCTCATAATCAATACTCCAAGCAAAGGTCAAATTCTTCTTCGTCAGCCAGTTGAGTGGGGCTACTATCCTTGCGAATACCTTAATAAACTTCCTATAGTAGCCGCTAAACCAAGAAAACTTCTCACCTTTGTTGCATTCTTTGGAAATTTCCAATCTTGAACTGCAATAACTTTCGCGAGATCCACCGCTATCCCATACTTGGAGACCACACGCCATAGAAATCTCACCTCCTTTCTCCAAAAATGACAATTAGAGAATTTCATCTTAAGCTGGTGTGCTCTGAGAGTCCTCAAGACCTCCCTTAAATGTAGGGCATGCTCTTCTTCGCTATTGGAGAAAATCAGAATGTCATCCACAAAGACCGCCACGAATTTATTCAGAAACTCCCTGAAGATCCTACTCATCAGGTCTACAAAATATTCGAGTGCATTCGTCAAACCAAAAGGCATGACTAACCACTCAAAGAAGCCATTTGGAGTTCTGAAAGCGTTCTTACCTATACTGTCTTCGGTCACCCTCAACTGATGAAATCCCATGGCCAAGTCTAACTGTGAGAAAACAGATGCGCCAATAAGATGGTCAAACAGATTATCAATCCTCAGGATTGGGTGCTTATTCTTCTTAGTGAGCTTATTCAACTCTCTGTAATCCACACATAGGCCAAGAGAGCCATCCGCCTTAGTCACAAAGATGACTGGAGCACCCCATTCTGATATACTTCACCTAATAAACCCCTTTCTCAAGTAGCTCCCCTACTTGCTTGCTAAGCTCACTCCTTTCCCTATGGCCCATGTGGTGCACAGGCAATGCAGTTGGCTTCACATTATCCACCAAATATATCCGAAAATCAATCTTTCGCCTCGGAGGTAAGCCCCTAACCTCATTAAAAACATCTAGATACTCACAGACTATAGGTACAGATCGCAAAACATTGACAAATGCATCAAGTGATTCTAGGAACTAATCATGGCAGACCCCCTTGGGTCATAGGAAATCTCGAGAGTCCCCCCATGGTAAGTCAAAAGTTTAATGACCCTCCTCTCACAGTCTAGGATGGCACCATACATGGCTAGCCAATTCATTCCTAGAATCAAACTGTAGCCCATAAAACCAAGCACATATGCGTCGCACTCGAACTCGACACCCAACACAGATATCGTCAAATCCCGACATATCATAGGTAGATGAGACGTTCCCCAATGGGGTTTGAGACAATAACAGGATCAGAAATAATGCTAGTACTAAGGTGTGGAGACTCACCCATAGAGTCAGATATAAAAGGGTGAGAAGCGCCAGAATTAAAAAGAGTCCTAACTGGATGATCGGAAAGGGAAATAAAAACCTTCAGCAGAAACTTTCCACCTCTGTCCGGCCGCTAGCCTCGAGAGCATGCACCTGCCCTCCAGAAGGTCCTATCCTTTCCCCTTATCCATGCTTCTTTGGGCATTCTTTAATATAGTATCTAGTTTCACCACAGCTTTAGCAAGCATTCCTCTTCTTCCTTCTTTGACCACATGACCCAAGCCCCCACAACCATGACATTTCTTCTTATTTTGAGCTTTGTCGTTCTTTTCACCTTTCTTTTGCTGTTCTTTCTTGGGCCATACTTTCTTATTTTGCATCTCATCAGTCTTAGCCTCTTTTTTCTCATCCTTACCATCTTTGTACATTAGTGACACATCAACCAGTCTCTCAAAAGTTGCTCCCATAGGTATGTGAGATAATGCCAATGTTTAATGAGGTTGATTCAATCCTCTTGCAAACCTTAAAGCTTTCTTGTGCGGGGTATTCACCAGCTCTAGACCAAATCTTGCCAATTGATTGAACTTATTGACATACTCTTTAACAGACATGCTTCCTTGCTTAAGTGCCAAAAATCTCTCTATCTTCATACACTCTTCTACCTAAGAAAGAAAATTCATCTCGAATCTCTGTTGAAAATCATTCCAAGTATCAACTGGATGCCTTGGTTGCGTCACTTCCCACCAGAACGTAGCCTCATCCTTAAGTTGTCAAGCAGCCAACTATATATTCCTATGGTCATCAACCTCAAAACGTCCAAACAAATTCTCTGCCTCTTTTGGCCAATTCCATGCTTCCATAAAGCTTTCAGTTCCATGGAATGGTTTTCCTCCCATAGCACAAAAGTCCTTGCATATCCTAGAGAAATTTTCCGCTCGCGGAGTAGGAGGAAAAGCGACTGCAGCTGGGGAAGGGGTGTCTCCTTGGCCTCCGGCAGGCGTCGTAGCCTCAAGATACATACGGAACCAAGCCGGTATCTGAATGCCCTCGGGAAGACTTGGTTCCCCAGACATGCTGAAAAGAAAAGGAAAAAAGGTTCAAATAGAGAATCAAAAGATACTTTATATGGCTTTGGGGAATATGTTTTTCTAAAAACAAACTTCTCTTAAAAATACTTTGCTTTTAAAACAGTTTTCAAAACTTTAATCCGATCTTGTAACCTTCAGCTCTGATACCAAATGTGACACCCAACGTCCATTAGTGTCACTTTTTATCATAATGCATTAAGTTCCATGAAGCGTTATAGGTAACAAAAATAGAATCTCTCAAGATAGATACATATAATAGCAGCGGAAGTTTAAAACTGTATTTTTCCAGTAGAAAACATCATGGTCTCAAAATCCAATTACAACATCAAACTAAAATACTGTAATAAAATACATCAAATAAAAACATCTGCCTTGCGCTGAAAACCATCAGAGTACAAAAATGAAAAATCATAATCCCCATAAGTAGCCATAAACAAATAGGCAAGTTGTCAAAGTAATACATCAAAGTAGATCCAATTCCAAGAAGAAACAAAAGAGAGAATCCTAATCAACCCTTATCGTTTCCAACCTGAGAACTGGGGGTGAAGGAAGAGAGAGAAAAGGAAACAAAGCAGGTTAGACATAAAGTCTGGCGAGTCCATTGACTTTTAGCAAAGAAATAAGAGTATCAAGACAGTAAAATAAACTGGAAAAGAGATAACTATAATATATAACAGGTCTAAAGAGGATGAATAGGATAAATAGAATGAACAGGATTAATTTTGCTTCTCAACTACTTTCTCTGCACCAATACTCGTATACCGGATTAAATGTTTTCCAGTTACTTAACAGAAACAAAATGATCCTAAGAATACATAATGGTAGACCTAGGTGTACTTCTAGTAATTGGTATTACCCCAAACAGAAATAACAAGTACCCGCAACAGAAATAACAGGTGCTACCCCAAACAGAAATAACGGTAACCTAAACAAGCAGGACTAGATGTATCCTAATTACTACCCCCAAGAGATCGGCTCCCTAACACGTAAATATCACGTGTCAGCCCCATAGTAGGGTGTATTACTTCCTAAAGTGGCAACCTACAGAACAGACCTATTTATAGGTGTTATGGCGTCTTATTTTCTCAGGCAAGCCGGACCCATGCACGCACAAGACCCCGTTGGAGCGCGCCATTAGAACACCCCATCCCAGAAGAACCTCTTACAATTAGCTCAGTAAGTGTGCCTCGACCCCTACCTAGTGTAAGGTCCCCGTTTAATACTAGATTGGGTTACTGACTAATATAGGTCCCACACAACAGATAACACAGGTCAAACCCATAAACTTGTGTCCCCAATCAACTAGGATTTCCACAGGTTAAGTCTTGCAGCCTAACCCCCCTCCCAAATTCAACAGGTTAAGTTTTATATGGGTTAACAGTGTCCATACAACCCCAACAGATTAACAAGTTTACTTAACCCCAACAGATTAAACATGTGACATATAGTTTTAGTAACATGTTCCACTTAATCTTTGAATTAAGCCTACATATTTACATGTTCATACACCCCAAATTTCAGTCATATTACAGATTATAAGGCATGCCCATAATTTTATTCATATTTATAGTACAGGTTATGCCCCAAAATTATCATTCCCAATTAGTCCCAATTTCATTCGTACGCATATTCTAGTGATATTGGCCTAGGCTCAAAGGTAGCCTAGGCTATAAAATAAAAAGGGAATGAGATAGGAAGAAGAACAGAAATAGGATATAAAAACAACTGAATATTAGAATAGGTGTATGTAAAATTCATGTAATTATAGCATATATGTTTATATATAGATCAGTTTCTTTAATAGGCATAGGCTCATATCCGGTTTATTAACATGTCAAGATTACTGTTAAATTTTTATATCTAAAAGTAACATGAACTCATAGAGATTAGATCTAAAGAACAGAGAATAATATGTTGATATTGCAAAAGAGATTCTTGTATACGTATAGACTGTTGTTGTAGAAGATAGTCTAATTCAATCCAAGCTGAGGCAACATCTCCTTCTCTCCATTGTTTTAGGTGTAGAAAACAATAGAAATGTCGGCCTTTATATAAACTTTTTCCAATGAATCTCGCTAACAAACAAGTCCAGGTTCAGGAAATGAACCTGGCCATATCTGGGTTGGGTCAACTTTAGGGTCGACACACCCTTGAGTAGGTCGACCCCCAACGGGTTAATATCCCACATTGGTCTCCCGCACTTAAATTTGAATTATTTTGAAATTTCTGGGTTAATTTGTTTGTATATATTTCCTTATATGTATACAAACTTCTAACCTTAATATCTTCTTCGTACAATGTCTGTTTTACGCAAACTCGGAGTCCATCTAAACTAGAATTCCAAGAAGAACATACTGTTATAGTCCGTTTCACTTAATTCTTAATGTTAAATTAAATATTATTTAGTTTATTAATGTTCTTTAGAATTATGGGGTGTTACAAGAGGTACCCGAGTGGAAGTGGGAACAAGTTTCAATGGACTTCTTGATCGGTTGCCAAGGTCTCGGGCAGGAAATGATAATATTAGGTCATTGTGGATCAACTGACTAATAGCACCAGATCCATACCCGTTAAGTCAAATAGAATGGAAGCTAAGTTACCTGGTTTGTATGTTAAATGGATTGTGCGATTCTATGGGATTCCAAAGGGATATTGGAAGAAGTCTATATAAAGGCTAGCATTGTGTATCGCTTACCATCCTTAAATGATGGACAAACAAGGAGGGTAAACAGTATACTGGAAGAATGTTTGCAGGCTTGCGTTATGTGCTTTGGATGGCCATTGGAGGCCATGCAACTTCCTTTCATGTTGGTTTGAGGTAGGATAAAAATTGATGCTTGGACCAGATATGATCGAGACACCTCCAAGAAAATTGAGATGGTACGACAAAGAATAAAGGCTGCTCAAGATAGGAAGAAGAGTTACGCTGATAATAGGGGTAGATATTTGGAATTCTTTGTCGCTGACTTGGTGTTTGTCAGGATTTCTCCATTTAAGAATGTGATTTAGTTCAATAGTAAAGGAAATTAGCGTCCAGATTTGTTGGACCTTTTCCAACCCTCAAACGATAGGGAACCTAGCATATCTAGTTGACCTACCATAGAAACTGACTGAGGTACACAATGTGTTTCATGTATCACACCTGAGGAAGTACGTACATGATTCCAATATAATCGGTTCAATGACATTGAGGTGGAACCAGAAGTCGCTCGACCCCGTAGACTAATTCGTATTGTTGGGCACTATGCTTCGGAGGAAGACTTTGAGGCTTATTAAAGTTCAGTGGAGAGATAATAAGAGTGATTGATTGTACTTAGGAAACCGAGGAAGGCATGAGGACTTCTTACCCAAAGAACTTCACTTGGTAAATCCTTAATACATCACCCTTAAAAAAATCTTTAATGATATCATAAGTTTTCTCGTTCAGTATCCCGCATGCTAGGCTAGGCTTAAATTGTTTTTCTATCATGTTTGATATGCTTGTTTGATTGCTTTTGAATGACTGATAGGCGCCCAGGACTATTTTGTTTGTTGCTTAAGGAAATTCGAAGGTGAAATTTCTTGGGGGGAGAATGTAACGACCAGTATTCTATGTAACAACCCGCCCAGAATGGCTTAAATTTTGAAATAGAAAATGTCCATTGAAAGTTAGAGACATTCTGAATAGGTTGTTGGTTTCTATAAGGAATTACATTTGCGCATAATATATATGTACACTTCGAATGAAAATCTCAAACAACAGAAAGAGAAAATATAATACTGAAATAAGATGTACCACTTATTAAAAATCACATAATTACAACGCAACAGTCAAGATTACATCTGTTTCATGGGTACATCAAATAATTCATTCTCAAATGTTTCCATAAGAGGTAAATCAATAACAACTAATAATATCATAACGACTTCGTCTTCAGCTCCCATCATGATTTCATCCGTGAATTTTACCCCATCTACTGACCTGTTAGATATGTTAAGGAGAGAGGTCAGAACATAAAGTTTTGTGTGACTAGAATATGGTTTTTACTTAAAGACCATACCCTAGTTTTTAGCAAGTTATATATGTAAAGGTATGTCTACGCAGCACACAACATTCACACAAACACCAAGTATATAACCAATGAGGTGGATATCCAAGTCAGTCGCTCATTGTTAATTTTAGGGTAAAGACCGAACGAGGCGGGCATTCTTGGTCACTTATGGCCCTATTAAAGGTGGATTCTTATGATCTCTTATAACTTTGAGGCGGATCCTAGCCCCTTAAGGCCTTGTCCTAATACGTCAACCACTACAAGAAAAAGTCACATAGACATCGACTAAAAAACGATGTCCTCATTTTTCTGGAGTGATGTCTTTGTGGGTGATGTCTAAAGTAACCCTTTTTTACATCAGTTAAAAGATGATGTCAAAGAAGCTTTAAGACATCATAAATTAATTAATTAATTGTTGTAATAAGTATTTTTACCATATCAGCTTTTGACTGATGTCTATGATAGCTTTATACTGATGTCTACAATGGCTTGTTTATGTTGTTTTCTCATACAGTAATAAATATTTATAAAAGAAATACTAGTTCACAAAAATTAATATTCAAACAGTATTTTTATTTAATTAAATATTTTATTTCAACATATGAAATAGCATAAATTTCTAACTCCAACTATTTTATATTCACATTTCTCATACACAATTCAATACATTACACAATCGGTTTTACATTGCCACCTCGCTACAACACTCATCACTCCAGTCAGAGAAACACTAAACGGGTAAACTGTGTAACACTTTCGATTGTTCTTATAGATTATATGCTATAATCCAGTCCAGTCACCTGTATACCTATCATAGAAACACACACAGTAAACTGGAACAAAAATAGATGCTAAACACAAGAAAATATATTTTAAATTTTATTTACCTCAGAATTTTGGTGTGTTTCTCATTATTTTTAGTCTAGACTGCTTGTAATATTCACAGCGATACACTGTAAATACTACAAGGCAGACTGTATACTCTAGCGCTCACAGATCAGCCCCAACACAACTACACTGGTCTGTTGATCTGAACCAACATTATAGTTAACTGATTATGAACAGCCCCAACACGGATATAGTTGGTCTGCTGATAAACCATTCATGTCTGTCACTCGAACAACCCACATATATAAAGTACACATACACGATACATGTATACACATATAGTTGTATGTATATATATATATATACACATACATTAATATGCAAGAACATAGGCTTGACATACAAAACATAAATGGACAGAACAAGTGACAGGGTCAACACTACAACCAACATATCCATAGGGCGACACAATATGATCGAAGCGGCAATTACATGTCGATGCACAAGCCCGGGGACACCAATAAAACATGGAAACATGAAGCATGGCAGTATTGAATACACGAATATAGCAGTAGTATATGAAACAAGAAACATGAAACTAGTGGAGCATGAGCACAATTTTCAAATGCAAATTGGCACATTAATGATTATATGCATGCACCTGAACTAGGCATGAATGACTTCCACAAGTAAGTGGTAGTTTATACATATATACATGGATACACTATCAATACAGCATGGTCAAGGTCAACATTAAGACCACAAGCTGATTTTAAATATATTACATCCAAATACATGTAATAAATTTATGGTGTACACAGCAAAAGGGTTCCAAAATTTCAAGTGAACCAGGTACAAACAAACATATGCCAATAACATAAGCCAAGCATAAATAATAGGGGGACACTAAGGCGAGTGCAGTATCACTCAATTCATGGTAAAGAGCATATCAACATAACATCCAAAGCAAGTAAAGCTGGTGCAAACAGAAAACAGATTTGCTACGAAGCCCGAAAGAAAAGAAGCCCGAATGTAAAGTTAACAAAAAAAAGAAATAATATACAGATGCATCTAATATAAGCAGGGAATTTATATCAGGTGAATGTTTTAAGTGAAAGCGTAGTATCTGTTCTTCTCGATCTTTTCAGATAATTGAAGAATTAAGAGGAAACACCCAAAAACACAAATATGATAGGACAAAGCCTTCATTAGGGAGATAAAACAAGTATCAAGTAATCAGTTCTTATCAGCTGTAGAATCAGGAGCAAACTCAAGTATAGTTTCTGCAATAACCCGCAAATTCTGAACCAGTTTAAAATTTTTATTTTGGCAATTTTAGCGAATTTTGAACATTCAAAATGAATTATTTTAAATAATATCGACGTGAAATCTATTTTGAATATATTTAGAACGTATATATTATATACGCCGTCGTTAGAATACAAATAATTATATATATAATTATAAATAGAATTGAAAATGGCGCGGTAGTTCGATAATTCGATTTCAAACTTCAATTGAACATACCGGGTGTAAAACAATCCGGATTTTAGTGAAACCAAAAACATTAGGATCTATTTGATAATATCTTTCCAACGAATCCGAAAAATCAAAATTTCATAGCGGGAATCAAAAGATATGTCCAGTTGAAAATTCTGAATAGTCGCTATGGAATTCAGGCCCTTAAAAATGGAAATTTTGCAAACGACCTCGGATTTCGATGAAACCAATTTTGTTGGATCCGTGATGTCAAATTATTGCTAGGTTTCAAATTTCATAATTTTTCGAATCAATATGTGAGCATGGCAAAGGAAAACGCGTTTGACCAGTTTTAGTTGATTTTAATCGACTGGAAAATGGCCATTTTTCTAACGGTCTCAGAATTCGACGAAACTAGTTTTTTTAAGACCGTATCGTCAATGCGAAGCTAGAAAATATTTTTCGGGAATTTATAGAGTTCGTATGTGACCCCAGTAAATTGAAATGCGCGTTTAAATTCAATATATAGAGTTATATGTTGATTTTGATGAAAACTGATCGAGACGAACAAACCAGCTTACGATACATATCCCATTGTGTTCGAAATGGGGGTAATACGCTAGGGACGACAGTCGGTAGGTTCGATTTCGAGTTCGAATAAAAACCCTACTTTTTATAGAAGAAAAATAATAAATTATATTAATTAATATGTTGGCCCCCTTTTTCTATCTCTCTTCCTATTCCCCGTTGACCATTTCAGTTTCAAAATCAAAAAAAAAAAAAAGGGGATCGACGTGGGGAGGAAGCCGCCGCTTCCACTGTCGCGGGGCCCCCCCCATCGCAGCGCCTCCACAGGCGCACGCCCCCTCAACTTCTCCTCCCTCTGCTCTCGCTCTCTCGTCCTCTCTTCGAACCCTCGCGCGCAGCACCCAAATCCAAGCCCCCCCCCACCCAAATCAGATCGCGCCGCCCACTCCCGAGGGCCCCACCGCCAGACCGACCACCTGTAACGGAAAAGGCCACCCCCTCCTCCCTGTAGAACGCGCGCAGCCCTCCCCTGAGTCTCCATCCACTGTTTAAACCCCTCTGGCCCTTTTTACCCAAAACCACCGCTTCTTCGACCAACTGCAGGCCTGCCATCGCTGATACACCCTCCTCGACCCCGCTGCGAGCTCCGACAACACTCTTCCCCACCTTTTCCTCGGGGAAAACTGAATTAAAGTGAGTTTTTCTTAATTTATTTACTTATTTTTATGAAGTCAGTTTATTTAAGTTAGTAAATAAACAATAATCGGATTTTCAAATGGTTAATTGAATAGAAAAGATTAGATTTTTAAAATAGAAAAGATTAGATTTTTAAAATAGAAAAGATTAGATTTTTAAAATAGAAAAGATTAGATTTTTAAAATAGAAAAGATTAGATTTTTAAAAATGAAAAGATTAGATTTTTAAAAATGAAAAGATTAGATTTTTAAATTTGAAAGGGCGAAATCTTTATATAGAGAATAGCGTAGTAAAAATAGAATTTTAATCTATATATTAGCGGTATGGAAATGCGATTTTTTTATCCATATGGGTTTGAAGTAAAAATTCGATTTTTATATATTGAATAACAAGATAAAAATTCGATTAATAGCATAATAAAAAATCGATTTTTATATATTGAATAACAAAGTAAAAATTTGATTTTTACATATGTAGTGGCTACGGGCAACGAAGATGACAAGAATGTGATAACGATGAAGATTTCTATCAATGAAGTGTCGTGGAGTTGGATAGCTTTCGGTGAGAATTTCTCACTCTTCAATTTCTTTTATAGTTATATATCTATACTAGGATGCAGACGGTGTTTAGTAGCACCCGACACAACCGTCCACAGACCATGGACTTGTTTGTTTGATTGCAAAAATTGGTTAGATTATTTGATTGAAATTTGAGTTGTTTGGTGAAATGGAATGGATTGATTGATGTGTGAATGGCGTGGGCCTTCACTAGACCGGGGACAAGGCTAGGCCTCGTCCCGTTTCTAGTATCGTGCCGTTATGCCGTCGAAATTTTCTAAAATAAGTTAGAAAAAGAAAAATATCATTTTATTTAAAGAATGAACTGAACAGAAATTCATAAGTTAAAATAAAATGTTTTGTCGTTAAAAATATATTTTTTAACGTGAATATGAATATAGTGAAAGTGAATAAATAAATATTCATTTAAAAACCGGACGGTTTGTTTATGTACACCTATTTGAAGGACATTGATTGGGACGATAAATTTCACACATCGCCCAACTGCACGAATAAAATATGTGTTTGATTGTTTGAAACCCCACACGGGTGTTGGGATGAAATTTGAAGTTCACTCATCCTGATTGATTGAATATGTCGATCGATTGATTGACATGCTGTTATAAGCGTTAGATATCAATATTTGATGCTTATACAGTGTAGTGCACTTTGGTTGATGGTTGATTATTTTTCAATGCTATTATATACATGTGTTGTATGAAAATCCATATAATTAATTTTATATGGTGATTGATTGGGCCTCATTCCAATTTAGAAAAAAAGAATATTATAAAATAAAGGTTCGTGTGTTGACCGTACTCATCCATTGAGATTAGTCATGTGTTAAACAAAATATTTTAATAATAAATTTACATCTTTATCAATATAAAATAAAGGTTCATGTGTTGACAGTACTCATCCGTTGAGATTAGTCATGTGTTGAACGAAATATTTTGAAAAAGAAATATTTGAAATAGAATATTTGAAAATAGAAATATACGAAGCCGTGTTGATTAGATTGACACCATTTTGACGTGAATGATATTTATATCGATTTTATTCATTTTAAAATGAATATTGAAAAGTGATTTCGAAATCGAATATTTTAAAATGAAATCTGAATTAAATTGATTAGAAAACGAATTTAGTTTCAATTGAATATATAACCAATTTGAATTGAATCGAATAGAAAACAAATTTGAATTGAATCGAATAGAAAACCAATTTGAATTGAATTGAATAGAAAACCAAATTGGATTGAATAGAAAATCAATTTGAATTGAATCGAATAGAAAACCAATTTGAATTGAATTGAATATATAACGAATTCGAATTGAATATAAAACGAATTCGAATTTAATATAAAACAAATTCAAATTGAATTGAAAACGAATTCAAATGAATTCAAATTGAATTGAAATTTGAATTGAATAGAAATGAATTTTAAAACGAATTTATAAGGAAAAATTCAATTTTGATTTGAATTTGAAATGGAAATTGAATTGTTTTTGAAACGAATTTAAAACTATTTATATAATTCGTTTTAAATAGAAATCGACGAAATATATATTATATATATTATATATATTACATATATAATATAATGGCCTGAATAGAACGCGCCGCGCCGTGGCAGTTCGTGAATTTCGACCATTTATTTCAAAAGGACATTACGGGAGATCCGACCATCGGATTCTCCTAAAACCGGAACCGTTGGGTTCGTATCGAAAAAAGCTTTCTAATGAATATTAGAAAATTGAAATCTAACGGTTGGATTTGGAGATACGTCCAAATCAAATTTGAAAAAGGTCGCTGTAAGTGCAGTTCGATGGCCATTGTTGGAAATCGACTGTACGGGCCTTGATAAAATTATTAAAAATATCAATAATTTGTGTAAAATCATAAGAAATGATTTGGAAAAAATTGGGATGAAAAACTCCATATTTGAAAAGATAAAAATAGATTTTTATCGAAATGAACTAGATTGAACTGAATTTAAAACCCGATTTTTTTTTTAAATAAAAAAATTAGATTTAAAAAGGGGTTTTAAATAATCAGAATTTCTAATATATTTGGTTGGATTTGAAATGGGTTTATCATGAATGGTGTTCTAAATAACACTAGTTCTTTAACCCGATAATAAATAGAATGTGATTTGGGTTTGTCGTCAACTGTGTTTTAAATAACACCTAGTTCTTTAACCCAGAAAAAGGAGTTTTAATGAATCTGCAATTAAATTGAAATGTGAATGGATAATCTAAATTATCAAATTTAGAAATGAGCGAGAATGGAGTATCGCCAGTTTTGCTCCAAAGCGATAGTTAAATCTTTAATTAGATTTGAACGTGAAATGGTAATTAATTTTACCGATAACACCATAGTATTAGATATGGAGTATTACCAGTTCTGCTTCATGGGATGAATAGGTTGGGATTGGGAAATAAAATAAGTAATTACTTCGTTGTGGTTCGCTAATCTCGACTAGTTGGAAAAACCATATTTTGGTTTGAAATGACATCCAAAGGAAGAATAAAGAATAAATTTTAAAGAATTTATCTTGGATAAAATTAATGGGAACCTTTCCCTGAGAATATGAATTGGAATGAGGCGTATGTTGTGTTTGTGTAACATTTGTTTTTAATACACGCGGGTTGTTCGCAAAGGCCGGGTTTATACCCATTCTGAATAACCAATTCGACGATAAGTCGAAGATGAAGACGGAGGTCGAAGACCGGAAGTCTTCACATCGTTTGGATTATTACTGACGATCCTGATTGGGCTGTACACCCAAGAGGATGGAAATAGTTGGTGGTCGTCTAGACGTACTTGGAGATGGATGGATATGCGAGGAAAGTGCCTCTGGTTTCGTTCAGACCCAGAACGGACTTGTAAATGGATTGTGTATCTGACATTGGATTTTATTCTGTGTTGATTGATTTCCGTTAAATATATATTTGTTTGGCGGCGGAGAATTTATTCTCTTGTTTAACGCCCTTCTCTGAGACGTACGAGCTTAGAGGTTATATATCGATAGATATCAATCGCATGGCATGAATTGCCTGTGTGGCACGCTAAGATGCAATGATCAAGGCTTCTGTTGAAAAGCAAAGTCTTGTGGTTGATGATCAAAGCACGCCTACGTGGCAGCTTTGTGTATAACGTGAATTCGCGAGCCTCACACCTCGGTATGAGTTAAAAACGGGATACGGACCGTTGGGAGAACACGACGTTTCTTTCTAGCTTTGGTGGTGTCAGTGACTTACTAGCCCTGACATTTATATATTTTTCACCTTTGTGGTTGTTGGAATCAGGCGCCTCGATTATAGGTCTGTAAGGACCGAGAAACGTGTGTTCAGGCATAAATAATCCTCCAACGTAAATGAGGACCGGCCCAACCGATCCAAGTTGCTGCCCAGAGTGTGTAGTCCTGAGCATTTGCTAGAGTGTCTCGAAGCGGAGAGGAGCTTGCCCCTTGCCTCGACTCATGACGGAAATCCAATTTCCAATACGTGTATTTCGGCTTTATTTGTAGAGCCTAGTATGGCGACATAGTGGGATGGGGCACTCATGCCGTCTATGATTTATATTTATGATTGAAATTGTTTTGACACTATACACTTATTATAGTATCAAATGATTTGTTTTTAAACGTATCAAGCATGTTTGGCTGTTATAAGGTAAAACCCTATCCTCCGGCTTGCGTTGCATTGTGTGATGGGACCTGGGTCTTATAATAGCTTCATTTTTCGAAAAAGCACTGCGTTGTTTATTGATATGCACTGGTATTCTAGGGAGGAAACCCGTTCCGTGTTTTACGGCGTGGTCCCTTGAATTACTCTCTTTTAAAATACAGTTTTAATAACTGTTTTAGTTCTCACACCAGTCACATGACTGACCTGGAGTTTATTGTTTTAACCTAAACTCCGGGTGCCCCTATTTTCCGCACGGGCAGCTAGTAGTTTTGGTTTTGCAGATTTATATTCATAGGATCCTGGTTTACAGTTGGAATGATATCCGGAAAGCTCTGTATCCGTATCACCTTCAGTTGTGCTTTGTATTATTTTCCGCTGCTATGTAATTTATTGTAATCTCTGATATTTATCAAATGTAATTTACTCATTTATACTCTGTATATTCTTGTAATCTGATGGAATTGTTGTAATAACAATGAAATGTTCTTCCGTCTGCGTTCTATTGTGTGTAGTTCTCAAAGTATCCGCCCTTTCCTTTACGGGGAAGAAACGGGTCCTCACATTTGGTATCAGAGCTTTGGTTTACAGAGCTCGAGAACAAGACACATTAGAACCTTACGAAAGAATTCATCAGATATTGGATTAGTAATATCCAATTAGAATGACTCGTTAGAAATAGGATCAGTAGTATCCAAGAATGAGTGTGAAGAGTATATTCTTCAAATGAAAACAATTTTCTTTTAAAATTTAAATTGCTTTAAACGTATTTGATTATTTATTTATTTTGAACATGGACAATCCAATATATAAAGATTTTGCATATACGCGTCATGAACGTATATTCGAAGTTTTAATATACTGGATAGATATAGAATCATATTTTAGACACCCATAGATGATTCTGATGATTGATATACCATCATCAGAATTTGTGTTCGTGTTTCGAAGGTTTGATTTCTATATATTTCCATTAGGCTGGTGTGAGAACCAAAACTTATATCGTTAGAACACATTGTTGTGAATTGGCACCAAAACATGATTTCCTGTATATGTATCAAAATTATGAATTTGAAACTCTAATCCACTAATTGATTGATGATTGTGTTGTTTGTTTATTTGTTTGATAATTTTGAACCATTTAGCCTAATTATATCAAATATTGAATTGTATTGAAAATTGGTCGCATTTGCTTGCATATACATATACTTACATTGAACAGGTCATAGCAAGGAGGCTAGAGCCGAAGAATAAAATTTGTTTGCCCGGCAAATAGGTACATGTTTACTACATAATTTACTGTTTTGTTTGGGTGATGATGATTTTATGAGCCTATTGGCTAGCCGCTTGGCTTTTTCTTTTTCTTTTTGAGATCAGAAGGCCTATATGGCATTTTCGGGATTTTCCCGTGGCTCCCGGTGCCGGGGAGGTTATGGCGAAATTTTTCGAAAATTTAGGGTGTTAGCCAAATTTTTGAAATTTTGAAAATTCTCAGAAACTGAAAAGTTGGAGAATGGAAGCCAGATCGAACGTAGAGTTGATTAATCAAACCACTTTCGACTTTGTTCCTTTTCGGGGACGAAAAGTTTTAAGTGGGGGAGATTGTAATAACCTGCAAATTCTGAACCAGTTTAAAATTTTTATTTTGGCAATTTTAGTGAATTTTTAACATTCAAAATGAATTATTTTAAATAATATCGACGTGAAATCTATTTTGAATATATTTAGAACGTATATATTATATACGCCGTCGTTAGAATATAAATAATTACATATATAATTATAAATAGAATTGAAAATGGCGCGGTAGTTCGATAATTCGATTTCAAACTTCAATTGAACATACCGGGTGCAAAACAATCCGGATTTTAGTGAAACCAAAAACATTAGGATCTATTTGATAATATCTTTCCAACGAATCCAAAAAATCAAAATTTCATAGCGGGAATCAAAAGATATGTCCAGTTGAAAATTCTGAATAGTCGCTATGGAATTCAGGCCCTTAAAAATGGAAATTTTGCAAACGACCTCGGATTTCGACGAAACCACTTTTGTTGGATCCGTGATGTCAAATTATTGCTAGGTTTCAAATTTCATAATTTTTCGAATCAATATGTGAGCGTGGCAAAGGAAAACGCGTTTGACCAGTTTTAGTTGATTTTAATCGACTGGAAAATGGCCATTTTTCTAACGGTCTCAGAATTCGACGAAACTAGTTTTGTTAAGATCGTATCATCAATACGAAGCTAGAAAATATTTTTTGGGAATTTATAGAGTTCGTATGTGACCCCAGTAAATTGAAATGCGCGTTTAAATTCAATATATAGAGTTATATGTTGATTTTGACGAAAACTGATCGAGACGATCAAACCAGCTTACGATACATATCCCATTGTGTTCGAAATGGGGGTAATACGCTACGGATGACAGTCGGTAGGTTCGATTTCGAGTTCGAATAAAAACCTTACTTTTTATAGAAGAAAAATAATAAATTATATTAATTAGTATGTTGGCCCCCTTTTTCTATCTCTCTTCCTATTCCCCGTTGACCATTTCAGTTTCAAAATCAAAAAAAAGGAAAAAAAAAAAAGGGGATCGACGGGGGGAGGAAGCCGCCGCTTCCACTGTCGCCCCCCCCCCCCCCCCCATCGCAGCGCCTCCACAAGCGCACGCCCCATCACCTTCTCCTCCCTCTGCTCTCGCTTTCCCGTCGTCTCTTCGAACCCTCGCGCGCAGCACCCAAATCCAAGCCCCCCCCCCCCACCCAAATCAGATCGCGCCGCCCACTCCCGAGGGCCCCACCGCCAGACTGACCACCTGTGACGGAAAAGGCCACCCCCTCCTCCCTGTAGAACGCGCGCAGCCCTCCCCTGAGTCTCCATCCACTGTCTAAACCCCTCTGGCCCTTTTTACCCAAAACCACCGCGTCTTCGACCAACTGCGGGCCTGCCATCGCTGATACACCCTCATCGACCCCGCTGCAAGCTCCGACAACACTCTTCCCCCCCTTTTCCTCGGGGAAAACTGAATTAAAGTGAGTTTTTCTTAATTTATTTACTTATTTTTATGAAGTCAGTTTATTTAAGTTAGTAAATAAACAATAATCGGATTTTCAAATGGTTAATTGAATAGAAAAGATTAGATTTTTAAAATAGAAAAGATTAGATTTTTAAAATAGAAAAGATTAGATTTTTAAAATAGAAAATATTAGATTTTTAAAATAGAAAAGATTAGATTTTTAAAAATGAAAAGATTAGATTTTTAAAAATGAAAAGATTAGATTTTTAAATTTGAAAGGGCGAAATCTTTATATAGAGAATAGCGTAGTAAAAATAGAATTTTTATCTATATATTAGCGGTATGGAAATGCGATTTTTTTATCCATATGGATTTGAAGTAAAAATTCGATTTTTATATATTGAATAACAAGATAAAAATTCGATTTTTATATATTTAATAGCATAATAAAAATTCGATTTTTATATATTGAATAACAAAGTAAAAATTCGATTTTTACATATGTAGTGGCTACGGGCAACGAAGATGACAAGAATGCGATAACAATGAAGATTTCTATCAATGAATGTCGTGGAGTTGGATAGCTTTCGGTGAGAATTTCTCACTCTTCAATTTCTTTTCTAGTTATATATCTATTCTAGGATGCAGACGGTGTTTAGTAGCACCCGACACAACCGTCCACAGACCATGGACTTGTTTGTTTGATTGCAAAAATTGGTTAGATTATTTGATTGAAATTTGAGTTGTTTGGTGAAATGGAATGGATTGATTGATGTGTGAATGGCGTGGGCCTTCACTAGACCGGGGACAAGGCTAGGCCTCGTCCCGTTTCTAGTATCGTGCCGTTATGCCGCCGAAATTTTCTAAAATAAGTTAGAAAAAGAAAAATATCATTTTATTTAAAGAATGAACTGAACAGAAATTCATAAGTTAAAATAAAATGGTTTGTCGTTAAAAATATAATTTTTAACGTGAATATGAATATAGTGAAAGTGAATAAATAAATATTCATTTACAAACCGAACGGTTTGTTTATGTACACCTATTTGAAGGACATTGATTGGGACGATAAATTTCACACATCGCCCAACTGCACGAATAAAATATGTGTTTGATTTTTTGAAACCACACACGGGTGTTGGGATGAAATTTGAAGTTCACTCATCCTGATTGATTGAATATGTCGATCGATTGATTAACAGGCTGTTATAAGCGTTAGATATCTATATTTGATGCTTATACAGTGTAGTGCACTTTGGTTGATGGTTGATTATTTTTCAATGCTATTATATACATGTGTTGTATGAAAATCCATATAATTAATTTTATATGGTGATTAATTGGGCCTCATTCCAATTTAGAAAATAAAGAATATTATAAAATAATGGTTCGTGTGTTGACCGTACTCATCCGTTGAGATTAGTCATGTGTTAAACGAAATATTTTAATAATAAATTTACATCTTTATCAATATAAAATAAAGGTTCATGTGTTGACAGTACTCATCCGTTGAGATTAGTCATGTGTTGAACGAAATATTTTGAAAAAGAAATATTTGAAATAGAATATTTGAAAATGGAAATATATGAAGCCGTGTTGATTAGATTGACGCCATTTTGACGTGAACGATATTTATATCGATTTTATTCATTTTAAAATGAATATTGAAAAGTGATTTCGAAATCGAATATTTTTAAATGAAATCTGAATTAAATTGATTAGAAAACGAGTTTAGTTTCAATTGAATATATAACCAATTTGAATTGAATCGAATAGAAAACAAATTTGAATTGAATCAAATAGAAAACCAATTTGAATTGAATCGAATAGAAAACCAAATTGGATTGAATAGAAAACCAATTTGAATTGAATCGAATAGAAAACCAATTTGAATTGAATTGAATATATAACGAATTCGAATTGAATATAAAACGAATTCGAATTTAATATAAAACGAATTCAAATTGAGTTGAAAACGAATTGAAATGAATTCAAATTGAATTGAAATTTGAACTGAATAGAAATGAATTTTAAAACGAATTTATAAGGAAAAATTCAATTTTGATTTGAATTTGAAATGGAATTTGAATTGTTTTTGAAACGAATTTAAAACTATTTATATAATTCGTTTTAAACAGAAATCGACGAAATATCTATTATATATATAGTATAATGGCCTGAATAGAACGCGCCGCGCCGCGGTAGTTCGTGAATTTCGACCATTTATTTCAAACGGACATTACGGGAGATCCGACCGTCGGATTCTCCTAAAACCGGAACCGTTGGGTTCGTATCGAAAAGACCTTTCTAATTAATATTATAAATTTGAAATCTAACGGTTGGATTTGGAGATACGTCCAAATCAAATTTGAAAAAGGTCGTTGTAAGTGCAGTTCGATGGCCATTGTTGGAAATCGACTGTACGGGCCTTGATAAAATTATTAAAAATATCAATAATTTGTGTAAAATCATAAGAAATGATTTGGGAAAAATTGGGATGAAAAACTCCATATTTGAAAAGATAAAAATAGATTTTTATCGAAATGAACTAGATTGAACTGAATTTAAAACCCGATTTTTTTTAAATAAATTAATTATATTTAAGAAGGGGTTTTAAATAATCGTAATTTCTAATATATTTGGTTGGATTTGAAATGGATTTATCGTGAACAGTGTTTTAAATATCACTAGTTCTTTAACCCGATAATAAATAGAGTGTGATTTGGGTTTGTCGTGAACTATGTTTTAAATAACACCTAGTTCTTTATCCCAGAAAAAGGAGTTTTAATGAATCTGCAATTAAATTGAAATGTGAATGGATAATCTAAATTATCAAATTTAGAAATGGGCGAGAATGGAGTATCGCCTGTTTTGCTCCAAAGCGATAGTTAAATCTTTAATTAGATTTGAACGTGAAATGGTAATTAATTTTACCGATAACACCATAGTATTAGATATGGAGTATTACCAGTTCTGCTTCATGGGATGAATAGGTTGGGATTGGGAAATAAAATAAATAATTACTTCGTTGTGGTTCGCTAATCTCGACTAGTTGGAAAAACCATATTTTGGTTTGAAATGACATCCAAAGGAAGATTAAAGAATAAATTTTAAAGAATTTATCTTGGATAAAATTAATGGGAACCTTTCCCTGAGAATATGAATTGGAATGAGGCGTATGTTGTGTTTGTGTAACATTTGTTTTTAATATACGCGGGTTGTTCGGAAAGGCCGGGTTTATACCCATTCTGAATAACCAATTCGACGATAAGTCGAAGATGAAGACGGAGGTCGAAGACCGGAAGTCTTCACATCGTTTGGATTATTACTGACGATCCTGATTGGGCTGTACACCCAAGAGGATGGAAATAGTTGGTGGTCGTCCAGACGTACTTGGAGATGGATGGATATGCGAGGAAAGTGCCTCCGGTTTCGTTCAGACCCAGAACGGACTTGTAAATGGATTGTGTGTCTGACATTGGATTTTATTCTGTGTTGATTGATTTCTGTTAAATATATATCTGTTTGGCGGCGGAGAATTTATTCTCTTGCTTAACGCCCTTCTCTGAGACGTACGAGCTTAGAGGTTATATATCGATAGATATCAATCGCATGGCATGAATTGCCTGTGTGGCACGCTAAGATGCAATGATCAAGGCTTCTGTTGAAAAGCAAAGTCTTGTGGTTGATGATCAAAGCACGCCTACGTGGCAGCTTTGTGTATAACGTGAATTCGCAAGCCTCACACCTCGGTATGAGTTAAAAACGGGATACGGACCGTTGGGAGAACACGACGTTTCTTTCTAGCTTTGGTGGTGTCAGTGACTTACCAGCCCTTACATTTAAATATTTTTCATCTTTGTGGTTGTTGGAATGAGTTGCCTCGATTATAGGTCTGTAAGGACCGGGAAACGTGTGTTCAGGCATAAATAATCCTCCAACGTAAGTGAGGACCAGCCCAACCGATCCAAGTGGCTGCCCAGAGTGTGTAGTCCTGAGCATTTGCTAGAGTGTCTTGAAGCGGAGAGGAGCTTGCCCCTTGCCTCGACTCATGACGGAAATCCAATTTCCAATACGTGTATTTCGGCTTTATTTGTAGAGCCTAGTATGGCGACATAGTGGGATAGGGCACTCATGCCGTCTATGATTTATATTTATGATTGAAATTGTTTTGACGCTATACACTTATTATAGTATCAAATGATTTGTTTTTAAACGTATCAAGCATGTTTGGCTGTTATAAGGTAAAACCCTATCCTCCTGCTTGCGTTGCATTGTGTGATGGGACCTGGGTCTTATAATAGCTTCATTTTTCGAAAAAGCATTGCGTTGTTTATTGATATGCACTGGTATTCTTGGGAGGAAACCCGTTCCGTGTTATACGGCGTGGTCCCTTGAATTACTCTCTTTTAAAATAAAGCTTTAATAACTGTTTTAGTTCTCACACTAGTCACATGACTGACCTGGAGTTTATTGTTTTAACCTAAACTCTGGGTGCCCCTATTTTTCGCATGGGCAGCTAGTAGTTTTGGTTTTGCAGATTTATATTCACAGGATCCTGGTTTACAGCTGGAATGATATCCGGAAAGCTCTGTATCCGTATATCACCTTCAGTTGTGCTTTGTATTATTTTTCGCTGCTATGTAATTTATTGTAATCTCTGATATTTATCAAATGTAATTTACTCATTTATACTCTGTATATTCTTGTAATCTGATGGAATTGTTGTAATAACAATGAAATGTTCTTCCGTCTGCTTTCTATTGTGTGTTGTTCTCAAAGTATCCGCCCTTTCCTTTTCGGGGAAGAAATGGGTCCTCACAGTTTCAATATTCCTATAAGTTCATATCAGTGTCACATATACAAGCAGACTTAAGTGGGTCAAGTTCAAGATAAGAAGTAGTTCAATCAATAACACAGGTAGTGCCATCATTACAAGTCAAGCAGAGCGAAAATCAGATATATCACAAGTGGTACAGTGAAAATAGTGGACTAAATGAGGCCCAAATCATACGACCAAGATCATCAACTAATCGGAGCATTAGAATACAAGTTTCCAGAGCTTTCGAAGTCAAGATTTGGACAAAAATTAAAACCCCTAATTTGTAGATACTTTCGGGTGGCCATTGAAGAAATTGAAGACGGCCAAATTCTCTTGTGTTGAGAAATAAAATGTGAAGGGTTGAAAACCCTAGTTTGAAGAAACTTTTGGGTAGCATTGAAGAAATTGATGTAGGCCAAATTCTCTTGTCTTGAGAAATAAATGCGAAGGAGTGAAATGTGAAGCGGGAGTGTTGAAACGTGAAGAGGGAAATTGCTGATGATATGGAAGAGGCTGGCTGGAGGGTTTTGATGGTTGCGGATTACTAGAAGAGATCAACGGCTAGATATAAGTAATTATGGGGTGGTGCAGATTGACAAGGAAAGCAAATTATGAGACCTTTAACATCACACATGATGCTGATGTAAATGATGCATTGAAATTGATGTTAAAGCACATTTTAATTTATTTATTAATGTAAGATATAATTTTACTATAAAATTTAATTAATAAATATTAACTATAATTAATAAATATTAACTATAATTACTAAAAAATATTAACTATAATTTACTAATTATAATATTAACTATAATTAATAAATATAAACTATAATTACTAAAAATATTAAATATACTTTAATAATTATAATATAATTAACAAACATTAGTTATAATTAATAAATATTAACTATAATTACTAAAAAAAAATATTAACTATAAAATATAATTAATAAATATTAACTATGATTTACTAATTATTAATCATTAACAATAATACATTTAACAAGTGATGTAGTAGACAACAGCTATTTTAATAAGTGATGTAATAGCCAAGATATTTGGTATGGCCTAAGTTCAATTTTATAAAAGTGTATTTAAGACATCGATCATTCAAAAAATCAATGTCTCAAAAACCAACAACGTCACTTTAAGAATTAGCGATGTTAAAAACCGTTTTGACATCGGCTGAATTTGCAATTGAAGTTAAAACTGTGATGTCTATTCTACTTTTCCTTGTAGTGAATGTTCTTAAGTCTATACTCTCAATTGTAATATGAAAAGTAGAATTGCGAACGTTAATGCTTAACTGATATTACGGTAGAACATCTACGTCGCTTAAGACTTCCCTTAGACAGTTGGTGAGCACGTAATGACCACATATCTTTTATATACAAATCATGTCTCTACTTGAGCCCCTATAAACTTCTGGAGGAAGTAGACATCCCCCATGAACCACCTTACTCTGATACCGCTTATGCCTAACCACTTTTAGAGAAGGAGGACCCATACACTTCCCTTAAATCTAATAAGGGTGGGTCCCATGACTTTGGTTCCCATGACGACCACCCATAACCCTTGCACTAAACAAGAGGGATAATGCGTTGAAAATGTGCTAGACAGCAATGGACGATCATCAGATTAGGTAAACAACATCGAAACCTATCGTAAAAGTCACAGCGCAAGGATAAAATATAATAGAACATATACAACAGGTAATAGTAACAAAGCATCATAAAACAAACTTTTGAAACTTTCTCAACATCCTAAAAGGTTATCCAACTGGTATTAAAGTTTTGTACATAAGGACTTACTACAACCCTCATAGAGCACTCAAACAGCGGAAACAGAAATGCTAGATAGTAATAAAACTAGTACGCCAGCCTCCTGCTCGCCTCCGCACAGCAGCATCGTCCTCACTAATCACCTGTAACCTGCTACTTAGTTTGCGCATCCACAACCGGATGAACAGCCCAAGGTAATAAGAGGAGACATAAAATCTTGAGTCCAAAAACAGTCTTAGTGAGCAATAAAATAGTTAACAAAGTTCAATAATAAAGTACATGAGAATAGGTAGATTAACAAACCAATCTACCAAACATCAAAGAAGAACTCAACTCCTGTCTTCCCCACATCAGACAGTGATAGCCTTTACGATAAACAATTCAACCATTCATCCTTGGGAACCAAAACAACCTTTCAATCATGGTAAGCTCTCATAACATCCAGATTATAGATCTCATGTAAACCATCCTAAGCGAATTCAACATCCCTCAAGCACTAGCCCCAGAGGCCTAGACCAATATCAGACAAGAATCCAATTCCAGAAACAACATGACCTAAGAACCTCACTTCACTCTTCCAGAAGTGACACTTGAAAAACTTAGCTCTTAGCTGATGCTTTCGCAAGATCTCTAACACAGCTCTCAAATGCGTCTTATATTTTATCTCATTTCTGGAGTAAACCAGAATATCATCCACGAAAATAAGCATGAACTTGTTCAAATGATCCCTGAATACTCTATTCATAAGATTCACGAAATATGCTGGCGCGTTAGTCAACCCAAATGGCATCACCAATCATTCTAAGAAACCAGATGGTGTCCTAAAAGTAGTCTTTGGCACACTATCATTTACCACCCTCAACTGGTGAAATCCCGTTACCAAATCCTTCTGAGAAAACACTTTGGCTTCATGAAGTCGATTGAACAAGTCATCTATCCTTGGCAACGGATACTTGTTCTTTTTAGTCACCTTGTTCAGCTCACAATTATCCATACACAATCTAAACGAGCCATCTGCCTTGGTTGCAAACACGACCGGTGCACCCCATTCAGAAACGCTTCTCTGAATAAATCCGTTCCCCAAAAGGTCACGAACTTGCACCTACAACTCTCGTTGTTCCTTAGGCGCCATCTGCCTAAGAGGCATAACGATTGGTCTAGCACCCTCGACAAATCAATCCTAAACTCGATCTCACGATGCGGCGACAACCCTTTGACCTCGACAAACACATCCTCATACTTATTAGCGATCAGCATAGATGGCAAGTCTTCCTGTGGAATCCCAAACGAATATGGATAGATCACAAAGACACCCTCTTTGTGCTTACATCTAATCAACACCTTTCGCCCTTCCACATTCCCGACTCTCACCTCTAGCTTCTCGTAATTCACTCCTGTTGTGTACTTCTTGAGCCAATCCATGCCCAAGATGATCCCATACCCAGCGAAGTTAAGAACAAAAAAAATCACACAAAAAGAGCAACCATGACTTGACAACACTAGACCATGACACAACATGCACAAACTGGACGAACACCCAACTGGATTAGTCACGATTAATGGTCTATCACAAATCTCGGGTTCCAAACCCAAGCGGCACACAAGCTCATTGCAAATGAATGAATGCGATGCTCATGAACTGAAACACCATTAACAGAAAGAGTACCTTGCACCACGACACCCTTTCCCTTTTCCACTTCAGTAGGAGCTCTTGAAGAAGTTGGCATGACTTCCAAAGCATATGCCTTCACAACCTCCTTTCCCTTAGCTGATTCTGGACAGTCTTTCTTCTCATGCCCAGGCTTCCCACACTTGAAGCACTTCTTTTCAGCTTTGGGAATCTTGCACTCATTAGCAAAATGGACTTTCTATTGGCAGTAGAAGACTACTCTTAGGCTTCTTTTAGCCATCTTTTCCTTTCTGCTGTTGCTACTTTCTCTTCTTATTATTACCACCCTATTGCGGCTTCTGTTCTTCCTTAGGTGCAACAACAGACATCTTCTTAGGAAACAGACTTTCATGCTTAAAAGACTTCTCGACGATCTTCTCAAAACTATCATCGAGGTGATCCGCGAGCTGATTTCCAAGATATTCATCCAATCCCAAGACATACTTATCGTTCTTTTGATAAGGAGTATCAACATATGAACGAGCATACTTTGACAAATCCTCGAAGTCAGAAATATAGTCAAGAACTGGATGACCATTCTGCTTAAGCTCCATAAATCTCCTAAACAAAATTGACTTTTGCACGATGGAGATAAACTTCGCTTCAAACTAGGCTTGGAACAGCTCTCATGAAACATCCACTTCAGGGGTCTCAAGTGTGACAGATTTCCACTAGTCCATCGTTCTGCCCTCTAACTGCCTTGATGCAAGCTTTCTCTTTGTTTCATCATCAATGCCTAAGTCCCAGAAGATCCAAACGCAAGTATCTATCCACCTTTGGACTTCTTCAACTGGTTCAGTGCCCTTGAACTGTTTTCCTCCCAATGAAGAAAATTCTTTGCGTAGCTTTGCAAATTCTATAGCTTCAAGCACTGGGACCTCAACCGCAGCTGCCACTGGAACGGGGTTCCTTCGAAGACATGCTTCAATCATCGCTTTAAACATGGTCGGGTAATCAAGTGCCCCGCTATTATCCCCTCCAGGCATAGCTTCTTCCCTAGCAGAATGTCTCGTATAACATCGACTCATTCTAAACCTATAAATTAGAATGATTAGCCATCTACAAGAAAACTGTTAAATAAGTACAAATGCTACTACTATATATGCTAAAACATATAGTAAACATCCAACTGAAATCTACAAGTACGTCTCTCATACGTAATTACGTCTTCGAACTTTGGCCACAATCATTGAACAGAGCTCTAATACCAAATGTGATGACCACCCATAACCCCTGCACTAAACAGGAGGGATAATGCACTAAAAAGTGTGCTAGGAAGCTATGGACAATCACTAGAGTAGGTAAACAACATCGGAACCTATCATCGAACTCATAGCGCAAGGATAAAATATAATAGAACATATACAACGGTAATAATAATGAAGCATCATATAGCAAACTTTTGAAACTTTCTCAACATCTTAAAAGGTTATCCAACTGGTATTAAAGTTTGTACATAAGGCCTCACTACAACCCTCATAGAGCACTCAAACAGCGGAAACAGAAATACTAGATTGTAATAAACTGGTACGCCGACCTCCTGCTCGCCTCCCACAGCAGCATCGTCCTCACTAATCACCTATAACCTGCTATTTAGTCTGCCCATCCACAATCGGATGAATAGCCCAAGGTAATAAGAGGAAACATAAAACCTTGAGTCAGACAACAGTCTAAGTGAGCGATAAAACAGCTAACAAACTTCAACAATAAAGTATATGAGAATAGGTAGATTAACAAACCAATCTATCAACCACCAAAAAAATACTCAATTCCCATCTTCCCCACATCGGACAGTGATAGTCTTTACGATAAACTATTCAACCATTCATCCATGGAAACCAAAACACACATTCAATCATGGTAAGCGTTGACACCAAAAATTGGTACAACACCCAAAGAGAAGAATATGTAGAGAATAAGTGAAGATTAATAATGATAAAAAGCGTAAAATGAAAGAAATCACATACAAATTTATAATGGTTCGGCGTTAATGAGCCTACATCCACTTTATGAGTTTTTCTAAATTATCTCCAATACCGGGTAGAATAATTACAATGGCGGAATAAGAGAATTAAAGATACACAAATCATTAAAGTTTTGGCAATCCTCTCCCAGCCAAAAGATACCCCCTCTGAACTGAAAAAGGGTATTTATAGATGATACAATATCTGGCCATCTTGGATGTGTTGCAAGATCCAAAAGAATAGTAGTTGTCGAATGAATCGGTATCTCCTAAAGAATTGGTATTCTCTTTAAATTATTGGCGTGAATTGGTACTGGGTCCTTCTAACTTGGATAGCTTGAAAGATAAGATATGGAATGAGCTAGTCTTTAGGCCAGTTTTCCAGACTCAACTGAATGCAACACGGCTGATTATGCTTGGTCATATCGGACTCCTTCTGGGCCGCGCCTGACGAGGGGAATGAGTTGAGACGTCGGGCTTTGCTGATTGGTCCAATTCGAGTACTTCTAGTGTGAACTTGCCACATCAATATGCCTTGATGGGCTGCCCGAGAGGCCCATCAACACTTTTTCCGCTAAAGTATGGTTCGTTAGGAAATGGGGCATACTTTGTGATCATGCATCTTGAACAAACCTCTCCGTATCATACAAAGAACTTTACGGGTTGGCTTAATCCGTTCATTTAATGAGTCTCCCAAACCGCACTAAATTCCATCAACCACTTTGAAATTATAAACGAGTTCAGATAATGATGATGCCTTACTGTCTTCCATCCCATCGATTGGTCCTTAGCTCCTCAGCTTCTTTACACGTTAGGTCCAATCGCATCAGCCGAATTTGAATGGTCATTCTTTCTTGTTATAAAACGCAAATTCCCTTTATCCTTTTCTTTTTTACTTTTACTATTGTGGAGACTAATTTACTTCACTAAAAAGGGGTGATTAACAAACACCATCCTTGCCCAAAGCTATCTTCTTCAGGCATGAATCGTTTTTCCATACTGACATGTCATTCTCGTATGGGATCCTTCTTTACCTTGCCATAATTAAAGGTTGGTTTGACCCAATGTTGGAGTTCACCAGTGCCGAATTGCCGGAGTCGACGGCGATGTGGTTGCCTATGGTGATACCAGTGTCTTTTGGGTAGGATTTTTTGATGTCAGATCCACTGATTTGACAGTATCGTGGAAGTAAAAAGGGTTTCCCGCCCATTCAAGGCATTTTTGTATCAAGGTGTCTTTGAAACCTAGGGCACGTGAGAGTGCTTGGTAGGATGGTGGAAAGATGTCAATTTTTGTATAATTTGGATCATAGTACCTGTGACTTGACTTTTATTGGAATTGCACTGTACAGAGGCCATAACCCCTTTTCTTCTCTTTTCTCTTTTTTTAGCTCGATAATCCCATCACATACCAATGGTTGAAGCACGCGACATCCATAAGTAGGAATTGGACGAAGAATTAGCTTTTTCCGTCAGGGTAGATATCACTTCTAACTCATCAGATCGATTAGGACCGATTCTTGATTGGGATCCTCGAAGTCGGTCATCACATCCACTACTTGTACCTCCAATAGCAGTCGAGCTAACTGAAGCCATACCCATCCCTATAGCACCTGACATGCTTACGGGTGCGGAAGTTTTAGAAAATCCTCCAGATATTGAAATGTCTACAATTACTTATAAACAGTTGCAACGTTTGACGATAAAACATAATATTCCTTTTGATGACGTTCTTGTTCCTGAGAAGACTGAACGGCCTCACAACCCTTTGGACGGTTACATGGCGGTTTCTCTTCCAATGCGCAATGTGGGGGCCATTTCCCCTTTCTCTTCATTTGTTATTAACTTCTTATGTCGGATGAATTTATCTCTGATGAAGTTTCAACCAATTGCTTATGGCAACCTTTTGTCGATTTACTACCTGTATATGAGATACTTGGGTTATCCTCTATCCTTCGAAGACCAGGCTTTCCTTTTTCACTTTAAACGTAATGAGAGGCAGTCCCCCTCCTTGCTTAACTTCGAGGCTGTTCGAGGTTGGAAGATTATTGAAGATGTTCCAAGCTAGGTGGGCAAGGTAAGGCAGAAATAGTTTTGGATTAAAGGACAGCCAGGGTGCACCGGGTATTAGCTTCAATGTAGTGAGTTTCTCCACCATCCAACACTCTTTATATTAAGATTTTTTATGTTTACCACTATACTTCTTTCTTTGTGTAAGGGACAACCCTATAAGGCATATGGAGGAGGTGTCTAAGAAACGCTACGAGCGGTTGATCAAGCTAGATCTGAAGCAACGGTCATTTTGGAAATGTCTAACTGATGAGAATTTATACCAATATGCTCTCCTTGATCGAAGTAGGATGATCAGATCGGTGATAGAGGGGTCTAAATCAGCAGCACCGGACCAGGACGTGGTGGCCCCAGTCATGAAGAAATCGGGGGATGCACAAATGACTCACTCGATCGGGGGATCTTCTGCTCATCCCTCTCCTAGGAGGAAAAAGAAACTTGGTTCAAAGAAGCCTGCTTCCAAAAGGTGGGTCCGAGAGGCTGAGCGCCGAGAAACCGAGCGTAGAAGGATCAAACATCAGCAAAGAGAGAAGTTTCCTATCGACAATGCCCCAAAAATAGTGCAAGGAGAACCAAACAAAGAGGACTTTCTTGAAACTCGCTCTAAAGATTCAGAGGCCGAGAGAGACTCTCCTACGGTCTGTGATCTACAGGGGGAGCTTGGTGCATTTCCCCTTCCAAATTTAGAAACACTACAAATGCCTAACATTATCCTTTCACCATAGAGCTTAAAACCAAACCAGTTTTTTGCCAACCAATCCGAGGGAATGTCCTTCTCATCTAAACAGAAAGGTATCAAAGTTATGATCCTCTCCTCAGCGTGAGGTTTATCCATGTCACAATAGCATGTTTCTTGTGCATAAATTGAAGTTTGTTTGTCTTACGGCTTTTGTTTTCTTTGCAGAAGACATTGACGAAGAGTTTTACAGTGACCTTTTTGCCTCTCTTCCAACGGACATTAGCTAGACGAGCCCACTTTGTCGCATATTAGGAGAGGAAATGGTGACAGAGATGAAAACAGTAAGAGGGAAGAGGAGAGGAGGACATAGGACGCGGAGAGAGACAAAGACAGTGAGAGAAAGGGAGAAGAAAAGGAGAAAGAGAAAGAAAAGGATGAAGAGAGAAGGAGTGAAGGAAAAGGAGAGAAAGGTGAAAGATTGACCCAGGATCATGGCAAGCAGAAGAAAAAACGCTGAGGAAACATGATCGAGCGTCAGGAGAAATGGAAGAGTCTGGGGGCATGCCCAAAAAGAAGAAAGGGGATGAGTCCCTTAAGTCCAAGAGAGGAGAAGAAGCTGAACACTCTCGGGCGGTGTTGAGCCACCTTGGCCTTAGATCATGCCTTGTTCAATGATCGAGTCCAAGAATTGGAACGGGATCTCCCAGACCACATTTTTTCAGGCATCGAGCCTGCCCCGAGCTATGGCTATTATCGTGCAGCTTTCGCCGTTGTATGAGCAATAACCTCGAATACGCTCTTTCCCAATAAGACACAATGCGTGAATATGCCGGGAGGGTAAGCGGAGTATTGAAGGAAAGGCTGGACGAAATCATTGGTCTAAAAACAGACATTGCTAGCAACAAGAAAACCTTTGGATTTCTTGAGAAGAAAATTAAGGACCAAGAGCTACAGGCTGCGACTGATAAAGAAAAATATAGAAAAGAAATCGAGGACCTAAATGTCCAGGTCTAACAGAGAGGTTGGGAATGCAATTTGAGGAAGGGAGAGATCGAATCTTTGAAGGAGGATAGGGCTCGGTTGGATCTTGAAATATAGAATCTCAAAGCCACCCTTCATTCGTTCGAGCTAGCCAAAATCAGGCTGAAGAATTTGACGCAGCAGTAGTTGAGTCCGTTAACAAGCTGAAACTTCAGCATGACATTGATGTTGAGGCCATTAAAGCTGAGCAGGAGGAAGTTGAACCGAAAAAAGGGCATGCTCGTCAGACCTTTTCGTTTTTTGCTAGCTTCCTTCGTCATAGGGATTTGTCTTGGATGTCAGGGTATTCTAGGCTATTGACTGATACATGGAAGATAGTTTTGTGGGAAGATAGAAAAGCATCAAAGGGATAGCCAGTGGACGAGGCATTGTTGATGAACCAAATTTTAAATGACAAGGATTGAGCAATCGTGGCGGAGGTGAGGAGTCAAGAAAAATTGCGGCAGAAGCAGAGCGCTGCAGGATTAAGGGGAAATCGGTCTCCAAGAGTGAGGTTGGCAACAGTCGACCTAAAGTACCCACTCCTTTTGCACATGTGGTTGTTGAAAAGGATTCGTCATCTGCTCCTTCATCTGAACCAGTCAAAGTCGCGAGAGAGCAGCTGATCAATCCCAATGTTGGAGGTAAGCTTTTTCACCAATCATGAGTTTACCCGTTCTATCCTAATTTGTATTTTTATGACAGGCATCTTGTCAACGAATGAGAGAGTGGAGGTAGAACCTGCTTCTGGGGAGAAGGGAAAAGTAGAAGAAGCAAACAAAGTTTTGAGGCAGGAGAGGATTAATATTGCTTCTTCGGAGGACAAGGACGTCGCGATCATAGGGAGTCTGAGAGAAAGGATCACCCGTCTTTAGTCGAGATCAAAGCCCAGAATGATAAGGAAATTTTTTCTGCGAAGCCTGAACCATTCAAAGAGCCTTTGAGCATTAAACCTGTCTAAGCCATTCCCCCGACCATACTTTCTTCAGTCACAACATCGGCTCTCGTTGCCTCAGTCAATCCGCAAGCCTCAACACCAACTTCTGGTTCTTTTGGTAGCACGCTTGGGGGATCGAGATGTAGGTTAAATACCGAGGAAGCACTGGACGTGATCAGACAAATAGAGCTAGCAGAAATGGTAGAGAAAGGAATAATGCCACCTTCTTTTTAGAAGTCCTTCTTGCATGTTTCTTTAAGGCCCCCTGGAAAGTTTCATGTGAGTGTGACCCTCATTCTTTTATAATCACCAAACTCTATATTCCTGGAGATGATGTTTTGGATTGTACCTGTCATGCAGCAATATTTTATAATCATGCTATGGTACTTTAAATGAAAATCTACTTGTTTTGTAAATACTTAGGTCTTCTACGTGCAAAAAATGTCATGTGAATTTCTTGTCTCGTTTTAGTAATCGAGAGTGACTTGAACGCTACTCTAGTCGGGAGTATCCATCAATTCTCTCTCCCCCGGTGTCGGGGTAAGTTGTTCGAATAGCGGCCTCTCCAGTCATATTCAAGTGGCTCCAACCTTGATCAGGGGTCGAGCATAGTTGAGCAAGAGCTCTTTCAGTTCTTTATACTCATCTTTTAGTTGGTAAATCGTAAAGTTCTTTTTCTTTAAGGATCGAGCGGTCTTTTGTCGGGGTGCACCATTCACACCCTTTTGTCATTTATACTCATCCTCAACTCGTGCGGTTAAGAGTTGAATCCCGACAGTCAGTCAGTAGGATTGAATTGGAATTGATCTTACTTTGAGTCAATCAAATTGGTCAAAAAAGGGGTCGATCAACCAAAGTCGGAAGTTGGTACCATTGACGTGGTCGAGCCTTCATTCCTTTCATTAAGTCGACTTGCTACATTTCTATCCGTTCTGTTATAGCGTCGGGGCATAAGCCATGGTTGGTTAAGTCACATCCCTTAGATTTTACAACAATAACAAAACAGAGTAAGAAAGGAGACTTTTATTCATGTGATACTGCAATCTAGGAAAGATCACTTATTACAATGATAAAAACAAATGAACTAATAAAAATGTTTTAGAAAATTCTTAAGAAAGATAAAGTCGTTAATGCTCTACATTCCATGCTCTTCGAAATGGCTCGCCATCCATAGCTGTTAGCCTAAAACTTCCATTATCAAGCTTTCGTTGAATTATGTAGGGGCCTTCCCACCTAGGGCCCATAAGGATGGGGACTGGGAAAATTCGCTTCATAACAAAGTTCGCCCACTTTGAAAGTTTTTGGCCCGAACTTTTGTTGTAATATCATGCGACCCTTTACCTATGGGCTGCTGCGCGAAGGTTTGCCTCTTCTTTTTTTTCACCAATCGTGTCTAACGATGTGAGGAGAAGCGCCTTATTAGAGCAGGGATCATAGTAAGTCGCCTGATGAGATGAGACTTCAAGCTCTATCGGAAGAATGGCTTCCGTACCATAGGATAAAGCGAAAGGAGTATAATTTGTAGCAGTTTTATAGGTGGTACGATATGTCCATAAGGCCAGAGGCAATTCATCAACTCATTTTCCTTTAGCCCGCTCTAACCACTTTTCGAAAATGGTTTTAGTGATCTTATTAACTGCTTCGACTTGACTATTAGACTGGGGATGTGCGACCGTGGTATATTTCTTCTCGATATGGTATCTCTCACAAAAATCTCTAAACTCCAGATTATCAAACTGGATTCCATTGTTTGTGATGATGGTTCGGGGCACCCCATATCGGCATATAATATTTCTGATGATAAAGTTAATGACCTTCTTCGTCATGATCGTAGTCATCTGTTCAGCCTCTGCCCATTTTGTAAAGTAGTCTACGCCACGATCGCATACCTGGCACCCCTTTCGAAATAGGAAAAGTTCCAATAATATCTATTCCCTAGACAGCAAACAACCAAGGGCTAGCCATTTGGATGATATCCGTTGGGGAGCTCGTGGGATCTGCGCAAACCTCTGGCATTTGTCACATCTTTTGGAATAATTAGAGGCATCTTTACTGATAGTCGGCCAGAAATATCCATACCGCAGTATCATCCTGGCTAAGGTTTGCCCACCTATATGCATTCCACAATCTCCTTCATGCACTACTTTTAATATTCTTTTGATATCATCATTAGCCACACACCTAAGCATAGGGATAAAGAATCCTCTTATATATAGCTGGCCTTGTTGAATAATGTACCTGGAAGCTTATCGCATTAAAGCTCGTCTGTCGTTCTTTCCTTCGGGTAACTTACCGTAGAGGAGGCAATTTTTGATGGGATTCACCATGATTCTCCTTCGGGTTCAGCATCAGCCTGGTCGACTTCCATCCGCTCGATACTTGTTTCACTTAGGGTTTCTATAGGAACCAGCTTCGTCTTGCCCGGGTAGTATGAACTAGCTAGTTTTGCCACCCTATCTGCCTTCTGGTTGTCCCCTCCCCCGGACCCTCGGGAATATGGGAAATGATATACCGGTCGAAACGTTTTAAAAATTTCTCTACTTCCTTAAGATAAGAGGTTAGTCGATCTCCCTTAATGGGAAATTCCATTCGAACTTGGCAAACCACAAGTTTTGAATCGCAAAAAATCTCGAGCGATGTTATCTTCAAGTCTCTTGCGAGTTTAAGCCCGGAAATCAAGGCCTCATACTCTGAATCATTATTGGTCGCTAGAAAGTTTAACCTCAAAGCATAGTAAACCGACCGTCCCTCGGGAGATAGCAATAATATGCTGGCTCCCGAGCGTCATTTGTTTCGGGCTCCATCCATACATAGCTTCCAAACGGCGGGTCCTGGTCCGGCCTTTGAGGGCTCGGAACCATCGCTCTGATCTTCATCTTCCATGGTAGTAAATTCCACTATAAAATCAGCTAAGGCCAGCCCTCGGATCGATTTTCATGGAACGAAAGTTAAGACCAACTGTCTCAATTCAATGTTCCATTTTAGTAGCCTCCCACTTGCCTTGGGTCGTTGCAAGACTTGCCGAAGGGGTTGATTAGTAAATATCTTAATCGAATGGGCTTGAAAATAGTGTTGAAGCTTCCTTGACGCAACTAATAAGCTATAAGCGAACTTTTCAATCTTTGGATAATTGCGCTCGACCCCAGTCAATTTTTTGTTCACGTAGTAAACCGGCCATTGTACTCGTTCATCTTCGCGGATCAGGACCGAACTGATCATATGTGCGAATACTGCTAGATAAACAAATAAGTCTTTATGGTCGACTGGCTTAGAGAGAATAGGAGGTTTTTCCAAATGATCGATTAGATTCTGGAAAGCTTCTACGCAGTTGGGCGTCCAAGCGAAGTTTCGCTTCCCTCTCTTAATTAATTCAAAGAAGGGTAGGCACTTATCAGTTGCTTTCGAAATGAACCGACCCATTGCTGCCACCCTTTCCGCTTAACTTTGAACATCCTTGATCCGTCGAGGTTCCTGAATTCCTTTGAGGGCCGATATCTGGTCAAGGTTAATTTTAATTCCGCAGAAACTCATAATAAAACCCAGGAACTTGCCCGAAGCTACTCCAAAGGAGCATTTTAAAGGATTCGGTTTCATGTCATACTTCCAGAGAATGCCAAACATCCTCGAGAGATCATTCACATATTCGAACAATTATTTTGACTTTACTAACATATCATCTACGTATACCTCCATTGTTTTTCCTATCTGTTCATGGAACATCCAGTTGACTAGCCTTTGATAGGTCACCCCTGCGTTCTTCAGCCCAACCGGCATTACCACGTCGCAGTATACCCCAAGGTCAATGATGAAGCTGGTATGTTTTTGGTCGGGGACATGCATGGCAATCTGGTTGTATCCCGAGTAGGCATCCATAAATGAAAGTAGCTCGTGCCCGACAATCGAATCGACTAATTGATCAATCCTAGGTAAGGGGAAGCTATCCTTAGTGCAGGCTTTATTTAAATCGGAAAAATCAATATAGGTTCTCTACTTCCCATTAGCCTTCTTCACCGGTATCAGGTTGGCTATCCAGTTAGGATAGGTCGAATCCCAGATAAATCCATTGGCTTGAAACTTCCTGATTTCCTCTTTCAATGCCATCGACCTTTCAGGGTCGAGCATTCGCTTCTTTTGTTTTATCGGAGTATAGTTTGGGTCTATGCTGTAGTTATAATTGAGGGTGAGATCCACACATATCAGCGTGGGCCCAGGAAAACACGTCTAAGTTTGCTCGGAGGAATTCAGTTAGTTCCCTTGTCCATAGGGAATCAATATGGGATCCAATCTTTAGGACCTCAGTGGGGTCATCCTTGTCGATCGGAATTTCCACGGTGGCCTCATTCGGGTCCGCCTTTCTACACCCCAGCTCATCGTCCTCTCGTGGATCGAGACCTCACAGACGAACGGTCCTGGCCGGGGTGTTCTCTGTAATTGCTATGCCTCTTTCCCCTTCCCGGAGGAGGATTTTTCAGGCTCCTTACTACCATTGCCTCGTAACTCCTTCCATTTGCCAAGTACCATGTTCGATATGTTACTTGGTCTCCTCGTACCGTCCCTATTCCACTATCAGTTGGAAACTTCAAAATCAAACACCCGGGGGTGATACATGCCCTAAATACAGCCAGGGAGGGTTGTACCAAAAAGGCATTGTAGTGTGAGTTAATATTCATTACAACAAACGGCAAAATTCTGACTCTTCGACGATCTCCGTCCCCCAGTTCTATAGGAAACTTGACCTGGCTGATGGGTTCGGTGGAAGTTCCGTTAAAACCGTGTATCTGGCCGTCATACGGCTCCAAGTCCTTTAGTTCCAATTTCATTTAGTTGTAGGCCTGCTTGGATAGAATGTTAACTTATCTTCCATTGTCAACCAAAAACTTTCGGACTGTGGTTGAGCCAATGACAGTTGTTATCATCAATGGATAAACCATTGGTATATCTATGTCGACCGATTCCTTGTCGCGGAAGACGATAACATCTCCCATCATCTTTCTTTGTTTGATGGTACTTGCAGCCTCATGGGGTTTGCTTCTTCAACATCGAATTGTTTCGCAGAGTTGACATATCTTTCCATGGCTCTAATACTGTGGCCCGCCGGATGCGGTCCTCCAACAATGGCATTTATAACAATCCCCTTTCCTTTCTCATGGGGGGTTACATGAGATGTACCTTGGTTCTGTTTGGGTACCACCGTCCCTTGCCCCCTGTCCCTCAGGGCCGCCTTGTACTCATCAAGCTTTCCTTCTCGAATCAACTTTTCAACGATGTCCCTTAGATGTCGACATTTGTTGGTCGTATGCTCGTAAGTATCATGGAACATACAATATTTCTAGGTCACCCATTCTTTCTCCATAGGCTCTCATGGGGGCGGCTTCTTATATTGCATCGTACTACAGGTACCAAGATAGATATTCTCCAATGTGTCGTTCAAGGCCGTGTATGCATCAAATACCTGGAACCGGGGGCGCCTCCGAGCACTTACCCTCTGTCTCGAACTCACATTGGTCACCTTTGATCCTTCGTTGCTTTGCTTGCCACGGTTTTCAACATTTACTTCAACTTTCCCTGAGTTATCCCCAGATTGTTTGACTGCGACATTGTTCTGGGTCATCGGGCCAAATGCAGTTTTCGACCCATCTTTTTCTTCTAACTGCGCATCTTATTGTCTCAAGCGGATATGGGCTTTTTCATAAAAATCCTCGATCATCGTTTACAGCTTTCCAATTAAATACTTTCCAAACTCTGTCTGCTTATCGATGCCATCGACCATGGCCATCAGAACAGTTTCATGATTGGGGTTGCTGACTTCAGTAGTAGCTCGATTGAATCGATTGAGATAATTCCTCAAGGATTCACCTCTTCCTTGTTTGAACGCTGAAAGAGCCATAACATCGACTTGGTAGCGTGGAGGCGGAACTGAGTTAGAAATTTTTCACTCAGATCTTTAAAGCTAGGAACCGACCTCGCGGGCAGGCGTACAAACCACATGAGTGTTATTTCGCTTAAAATATTGGGAAAGCCTTGCACTTGATAGCGTCACGGGCCACCGCTACTACCATATGCAAGGAATATCTCATTAGATGTTGTTGTGGGTTAGAGGTTCCATCGTACTGGTTCATCTGGGGCACATTAAATCTCTTGGGGAATTCCGCTTGTAAAATGTCGTCAGTGAACGGTGTATGGCTCGGCCCCCTCCCCCACCCCCAATCTTCATTCCTGTGTCCGCGGTTATCGTTCATGATCTGCCGCAACATGGTGGTCAGAACGGGCGGGATGACTGTATCCGGAACAACCTCCTTAAGAGACCGGCCTCTTCTGGCCCTTTCGGCAGGCAACGCCGTCCGGGTGTTACTTCTTCCTCCTCGGATATTGTAACACCCTGAATTTTCCGTTAACTGTAACTTAACAAATTAAAGTATAATTAATTCTAAATGATGAAATCAAGGGAAATGGGTTACGCCATTGCGTTCGTCTCGAAATTATGCTTGAGATAGAGTCCAAGTTTGCGTAAAACGTATATCGTATGAAGAAGATATGGACGAACGAAGTTGGGCAGAAAAACCAAAAACGGGTTAGAACGCATTGGCGCAATTGGGAAGTGCGCCAGAACAAAATTGAACTGGCGCACTTGGGAAGTGCGCCAGTACAATTTTAGCCTGGCGCACCTGCCAAGTGCGCCCAGGTCAGAAAGACCTGCTGGTCAGGCCCTGGCTGGCCTGGTCAGGGTCTGGTCAAATTCTGAGGCTTGGCTGAGTCACTAGGGCTTACATGTCACTTTCTGATTGGCTTCTCTTGAGATGGATGGTCTGGATTCACTCTAGCTTCATCGACGACTCTAATTAGATTGAAATTCTATAAATACAACTCAAGTCTAACCCTAAAATCACACAAATAATATAATACTAAAGCCGTCATGCTGCTGGAAAGAAACTAGGAGTGGCCGTCAGTTAGAAAACCTAGAGACAAGCCAATATTAAAGCAAAACACGAATCAAAACAATGTTAGTTTACCCAAAGGAAAGCATATCAAATCCAGAATTCAGAATCCAAGTTCGTCATTCGTTGTAAGTATAGTGATTTTTTCGATGAGAATAAAACTAGGAATTGATTCGATGTAAATTCGAAGTGGAATTGTGCTATTATGTAACGACGATGTTAATTCATATCTATGTTTTGAAATGATTGTGTTGCGAATGAAATTGGGATGTTTGTGATATAACTAAGATTGATGTTGATCCTATTGTACTTTTAGAATGACAACAACATCACAAGCAAGTTGTATAGTTCATGATTATGTGATTATATAGATCATTTGTGATTAGAACCTCATGTATATACTTTATGCTAGAAAATCTTTATGCCTAAATGGTTATGTTCATATACATGCCCCTATGTTTATGTAAAAGTGGCAAGTTCCTAATTGGATCCATGTCAAGATCCACTTTAGTATATGTTTCATGTTGTACTTAGATATGCGATTGGATCTAGTTCACACCCTTGTCATAAAGTTATACATATTTATGAAAAAGTCATATTCTTGTCATGTGCTAGTGATGTTCGATGTTATGCCTAGATCCAAAAACAAGTTTAGACCAATGTTGTCTAAATCATATGCTATTTCATGTGACACCTATTTCGTTAGACCCTTATTTCAATGCAAATTCACATATATGTGTAAATTGATTTAGGCTATGTTGCAAATTCACATATATGTATATTGACTATTTTGCAAGATCACATCTATGACATTCATGTTGTCTATTTTGCAAGTTCACACCTATGATGTTCATATTGACTATGCCAAAAATGCCAAGGTTACACCTATGTTTTGTTTATGAATTCCCTTATGCCTATTTGTGTGCGCTAAATTAGGCTATGTTTTAGCCTAATATCATATGTTAAAAACTATGCGAACGAAAATTAGGCTAAGATTGTTAACCTAATGTTTAAACGGGGTAACGTTGGGAATATTAGAAAATTTGTCATAAAAATATATGAAATTGGCATGTTTGCCACATGCCAAAATTGGTGGCATTTAAACGGTATAAATTCTTTATACCAAAAAGGTTAAACTTGGAAAGTGGGCCACAGCATTTAATTGTTGACAAATTTACATATATTAAGTGATAAAGACAAATATGTAAATTTAGAAAATACGAATATGCTTAACACGAGGTTGGATTGAGTTGTGATGTAAATCTTCCCGGACCCGCCCGGCTGTCCAGTAGTCACAACAATACCTATCCAATGTGTGTGGTTAAGCATGAAGCCCAATAAGGACCCGAGGTTATACTGAGTTACGGTGTAAATCTGCCCGGAACCGACCGGCACATCCTGTAACCGTAACAATATCTGTCTAATGTGAGTGGTCGGTGCTTTAAAAGGCTAAGGACAGATGTTAGGGTTAAGTTAACTAAAACACTAAACCAATTCAACATGTTAATGAAATTTATGGGTAGGGTTAGGTAAATACAGACACTTAACCACTTAGCATGTTTGACTAGAAAACCCTAGTAACGGGGACCCATTTCAGTAGTAACCCAATTAGGTATCATGGTACCCCGAAACTAGGCAGGGTGGGGCATGATTACTGGGCTTATTGTAAGCGGTCAAAGCGACGGCGGTGGGTGCAACAGTGTGGGTTCTAACGGAGTGCGGGCGTGCACACACTTCGGAGCAGACTAACAGGGCACTGGGGGCAACAGTAGTATAACCTATGTATTCTAAGGTCTGTGTCGGGGTTGCCACCATGGGACTTGATACACCCCATGGTGGGGCCAACATAGGTATCTACAATTTATGGGGGCCATAAGACACAGATGATTATGCGAGTAGGAGCCGATCTTTAAAATAAGGGGATCACTTTACCCTCAGCATAGGGTGCATCTTTAGAAACAGAATCACTTTACCCTCAGCGTAGGGTGCATGTTTAGAAAATGGGATCACTTCACCCTCAGCATAGGATGCCAGTCGGAATAAATACAAGTAGGTGCAGAGATAGTGTGGGGTGCGATAGTATATTCGTTTCAGAACTACCTTATCTAGTTTATGATACTTTCATGTTCCAGTTTATACCTATCATGCCCTTATTCTTATTTTCATACTGAAGAGTCACTAGACTTACCAGGCTTTATGTCTGACCCTATTTTCTTTCGTCTTCTTTTCTTCCATCCCCCCCCCCCCCAGGTCCACAGGGAGGAAATAACTTAGCTTAGTCAGATTCTTTAAAAGCTTCAATATATTTGATGTACGGTTTGGAGTCTCTTTCCTTGGCTATGGCTGTTGGTCACACTCTATGGGGATTTATGCAGTTTTAATCACGTTTTATGCTTCTTTATTTAAAAACCAAGATAGAAATGATGTTGTAATGTTTTGGAAGTTGTTATGAGACAATTATGGAAATGTGTTGTATGAACAAGTAATTTATGAAATAAAAGTCTGATGTTTTCCGCTGCTTATATATATATATATATATATATATATATATATATATATATATATATATATATATATGTTTATATCTATCTTGTGTTTTATCTGTGACTTTTACTTACAAACCTCCACCAATGTTAAGGCAGTCCCTTGTGAGTGACCTTAATGGAGGGTGGGGTGTTTCACTTGGTATCAGAGCATAGGTTTACCAGACTAGATAAAAGTTTTTGAAACTAGTTTCAAAAAGAAGTTTAAAGAAGCATTTTCAAGAAAAGTTTTGATATTTTAAAAGGCATAATCCCCCAAAAGCCATATGCACTATCCCTCAATCCCTTTATCTTGAATACTTTCCTTTTCGTTTCAGCATGTCTGGGGACCTTACTCCCCAGCTACATATGCTTTTACTCCTCCTCCTCCTCCTCCTCTACGTGAAACAGCAAGCTGAAGAATCACAGAACAAGAAGATGGATAATAGTCAAGGAGGAAAGGACCACAACAATAATAATAAGGCACATGAGAAAAGGAAATGTTATTTCTGTGGCATTGTTGGGCATATAGTCCAAGACTGTAGAAAGAAGAAGATGAAGATGGGGGCATGCTTTCAGTGTGGTGATAGTGGACATATCAGCAAGAACTGCCCTAAGAAGCCAGGGCAAGACCCGCAAGCAGGACCTTCTGGGGGTATCTCTTTAACTTCTTCTCCTAAATGCTTTGTTTTATCTTGCTTATCTTCTCAATCCTATCTTGAGAACTTTAGGAAGAAATATTTCTGTAGAAAGCTTAGTTTATCTGTATGATCATCCAGTTCGCACTCTCTTTGATTCTGGTGCATCACACTCCTTTATTTCATCTACTTTAGTAGAATCTCTGCACCTGGACACTAGTATGGTAGAAGATCCCTTGGTTGTTTCAAATCCAATTGGGGGCTCGGCTTATTTGTTGATGGTTTGCTTGGATTTGAAAATCTCTTTTCTAAGTGTTGAATTTAGATGTAATGCCTTTATTTTGGGCTTCTCAGGGTATGGACTGATCTTAGGCATGGACTGGTTATCCAGTAATGGTGCCATTCTTGATTGTGAGAAAAGAGTGGTTAGGCTCTTGACTCGGCTCGGTAACACTCTAGAAATTTCTTGTAATCCCCTGAATGCTGTTATGCTTAGTTATCTAGAGTCGCTTGACGCTTCTGTTGAGATTTTGCAGTCGGTTAGAGTAGTCCGGGAATATCCGGATGTCTTTGAAGAGGTGAAAGGCTTACCTCCGATGCGGGAAATAGACTTCTGTATATATCTTGTTGATAATGCAAAGCCCGTAGCTCTGCCTATTAGACACATGGCTCCAAAGGAGAGAAGGGAGCTCAATAAGCAAGTTAAGGAGCTTCTCGAGAAGGGGTTTATAAGAAGGAGTATCTCGGAATGGGGTGCTCCAGTGGTGTTCGCCACCAAAGCAGATGGTTCATTGCGTCTTTATGTGGACTATAGGGAGCTAAACAAGCTAACTAAAAAGAATAGACACCCGCTTCCCCGAATAGACGATTTGTTTAATCAGCTTGTAGGTGCGTCGGTCTTCTCCCAACTTGATCTGGCTACTGGGTTCCATCAGTTAAGGGTAGTTGAAGATAGCATTGATAAAACGGCGTTCAGAACCCCAGACGGTTTCTTCGAGTGGCATGTCATGCCTTTCGGTTTGACGAACACACCCGCTTATTTCGTAGACCTAATGAGCAGGGTGTTCAAAGAATTCCTCAATAAGTTCGTGGTGGTCTTCGTAGATGATATCTTGATCTTCTCAAAGAACGAGGAAGAACATGCTCATCATCTGAACAGATCATGGATACTCTCCGTGCACATCAGCTAAAAGCCAAATTCTCCATGTGCCACTTTTGGAGAAAGGAAGTAAGATTTCTGGGGCATATAGTGTCCAAAGAGGGGTTGGCTATGGACCCCGTGAAAGTGGTGGCAGTGCAAGATTGGAAGACACCAAGAAATGCAACCAAAGTTCGAAGCTTTCTTGGGCTAGCCGGTTTTTACCAAAAGTTCATTAGGGATTTCGCGAAAATCTCAGCTCCACTCACAAGGCTAACAAAGAAGAATCTAGCATTCACTTGGGATTTGGATTGTGAGTTTGCTTTCCAACGATTAAAAAGGGCTCTCACAACAGCCCCAGTTCTGACTTTACCAGATAGAAGCAAAATGTTCACAGTATATACGGATGCTTGTGGTACGGGGCTAGGCGTTGTTCTGATGCAAGAAGGGAGCGTAGCAGCTTATGGTGGAAGACAATTGAAAGTGCATGAAAAGAACTACCCAACCCACGATCTTGAGTTGACCACCATCGTCTTTGCGCTTAAGTCTTGGCGCCATTATTTTCTAGGTGAGAAGTTCGAATTATATACTGACAATAAATCATTGAAATATCTCTTCTCACAGAAGGATCTTAACTTGAGGCAGCAAAGATGGATGGAGTTTCTTGCCTCGTATGATTTTGAAATTTCCTATACTCCCGGCAAAGGCAACGTAGTAGCAGATGCGTTGAGCCGAAAGAAACTGACCTTAAGCCCTCTCTTTGTAGAAAGGCATAGCTTGGAGTACATAGCCGGTTTTGACTTTATGCCCTCTTCAGATTTTATACCTGGTTTATTGGCATCCCTAGAAGTACGGCCCACTCTTTTAGACTCGATAGGGGCCGCACAACGAGAAGACCCACAGCTTGTGGATGTGATTGATCAACTAATTAGGGGTGAAACTTCCAGTCACCTCAATAGGTATTCCATCGATGATAAGGGTTGGCTAAGGCGAGATGGAAGACTATGCGTCCCACAAGCTAGGGATTTTGTAAAGAAGGTTCTCGAGGAGGCACATCATTCCAAGATGACAATACACCCAGGTGGAGACAAGATGTACAAGGACGTAAAGAGAGCTTTCTATTGGAGCGGCATGAAGAAGGACGTGGCAGATTTCGTTTCTAAGTGCGTGACATGCCAACAAGTCAAGGCGGAACAAAAGAAACCTGGAGGACTGCTTCATCCTCTAGAAGTCCTGCAATGGAAGTGGGATAGCTTTTCAATGGACTTCATTGACGGGTTGCCTAGGTCAAGAAGAGGCAATACTAACATTTAGGTAATAGTGGACAGGCTTACTAAAAGCGCCCACTTTATACCTATCAAGGGTAGAAGAACTGCTTCGTCTCTAGCTTCTCTTTATCTCAAGGAAATAGTTCGACTCCATGGAATACCCTCCAGCATAGTGAGTGACAGAGACCCCATCTTCACGAGCGAATTTTGGCGGAGTCTGCAAGAAGTTGTCGGCACACAGTTATGCTTGAGCACGGCCTATCACCCCCAAACTGATGGTCAGACAAAAAGGGTGAATAGAGTATTAGAAGATCTTCTAAGACTGTGCGTTCTTGACTTCGGAGGAACTTGGGAGGATCACCTTCCTTTAGTGGAATTCGCCTATAACAATAGTTACCAAGCCACCATCGGTATGGCGCCCTTCGAAGCTTTGTATGGAAGACCTTGCCGATCACCATCTTGTTGGTGGGAGTCCACCGACAAGATTATACTTGGGCCAGACATGATTAGAGAGACTTCAGAAAAAGTGGACTTGATACGAAGGAGAATGAAGACTGCCCAAGACAGACAGAAATCCTACGCCGACAAGAGAAGGACCGACCTTGAGTTTAAGGTTGGGGACAGAGTTTTCCTTAAGGTATCCCCTTTAAGGAACGTTGTTTGCTTTGGATCTGCAGGAAAGCTAGCACCAAGATTTGTAGGACTGTTCCCTATCACCGAGAAGATTGGGAAAATGGCTTATAGAGTATATCTTCCTGAAGGATTGGCTGATATTCACAACGTCTTTCACATTTCTCATCTCCGGAAATGTCTACATGAATCAGCGGAAGTGGTGGAGCCAAGCATTCTAGAAGAAACCAAAGTGGAACGCAAAGCAACTATGAGGAGAGTTCCAACTCGAATCGTAGGAACTGAAATAAAAATGCTACGCAACCGCGAAGTGAGGCTCGTCAAGGTTCAGTGGTGCGACGCCGAGGAAGACACGACTTGGGAAACTGAGGATAGAATACGCATGGCCTACCCTTCTCTTTTTGAGGGTACATCTTTGACCTCTCTTCTTCCTTAAGTTGTACTTATATCTATCTTTTTAGGTATATCTCCTCGATATTATCCTTTATCCTTAGGTAGAAACCCTTTTGGATGTAAACATGTATTTGAAACATGTTATGGTTGATGGCTGCAAGTGGTTGTTAGTGGTTGCTCGTGGATGCATATACACACACAACCTAGGTTTTAGATCGGCTCAGTCACTTCACACTGCATATGCATATATGTATTCATATTTGTATGTGGTTGAAACTTGATATGTTGTCATATGGGTGTCGCATTTGTATTGATGGTTGCGCACTCATGTAGAATTATGAGTAAGGACAAATTTGCATACATAATGGATTCATGACACTTACATGATTTGCATTAAGGAGGTCAACTGGATCAGTAGACCGCCTGATTTTGCATTAGTTAAGGACATATACACACACCGTGCATATAAATCATTAAGCATTAGAAGTCATTTAAGGATAATGAACGCCTGTGTTTGTTGGTTAAGTAGATGGACGATTAGATGTTAGGACTTACGTTCTCCTAAACTTGAAGATTTCGGGGATGAAATCCTTTGAGGAGGGGAGAATGTAACACCCCGAATTTTCCGTTAACTGTAACTTAACAAATTAAAGTATAATTAATTCTAAATGATGAAATCAAGGGAAATGGGTTATGCCATTGCGTTCGTTTTGAAATTCTGCTTGGGATAGAGTCCAAGTTTGTGTAAAACGGATATCGTATGAAGAAGATATGGATGAACGAAGTTGGGAAGAAAAACCAGAAACGGGTTAGAATGCACTGGCGCACTTGGGAAGTGCACCAGAACAAAATTGAACTGGCGCACTTGGGAAGTGCGCTAGTAAAATTTTAGCCTGGCGCACCTGCCAAGTGCGCCCAGGTCAGAAAGACCTGCTGGTCAGGCCCTGGCTGGCCTGGTCAGGGTCTGGTCGAATTCTAAGGCTTGGTTGAGTCACTAGGGCTTACATGTCACTTTCTGATTGGCTTCTCTTGAGATGGATGGTCTGGATTCACTCTAGCTTCATCGACGGCTCTAATTAGATTGAAATTCTATAAATACAACTCAATTCTAACCCTAAAATCACACAAATAATATAATACTAAAGCCGTCATGCTGCTGGAAAGAAACTAGGAGTGGCCGTCAGTTAGAAAACCTAGAGACAAGCCAATACTAAAGCAAAACACGAATCAAAACAACGTTAGTCTACCAAAAGGAAAGCATATCAAATCCAGAATTCAGAATCTAGAATCCAAGTTCGTTGTTCGTTGTAAGTATAGTGATTTTTCCGATGAGAATAAAACTAAGAATTGATTCGATGTAAATTGGAAGTGGAATTGTGCTATTATGTAACGACGATGTTAATTCATATCTATGTTTTGAAATGATTGTGTTGCGAATGAAATTGAGATGTTTGTGATATAATTAAGATTGATGTTGATCCTATTGTACTTTTAGAATGACAACAACATCACAAGCAAGTTGTATAGTTCATGATTATGTGATTATATAGATCGTTTGTGATTAGAACCTCATGTATATACTTTATGCTAGAAAATCTTTATGCCTAAATGGTTATGTTCATATACATGCCCCTATGTTTATGTAAAAGTTGCAAGTTCCTAATTGGATCCATGTCAAGATCCACTTTAATACATGTTTCATGTTGTAATTAGATATGCGATTGTATCTAGTTCACACCCTTGTCATAAAGTTATACATATTTATGAAAAAGTCATATTCTTGTCATGTGCTAGTGATGTTCGATGTTATGCCTAGATCCAAAAACAAGTTTAGACCTATGTTGTCTAAATCATATGCTATTTCATGTGACACCTATTTGGTTAGACCCTTATTTCAATGCAAATTCACATATATGTGTAAATTGATTTAGGCTATGTTGCAAATTCACATATACGTATATTGACTATTTTGCAAGATCGCATCTATGACATTCATGTTGGCTATTTTGCAAGTTCACACCTATGATGTTCATATTGACTATGCCAAAAATGCCAAGGTTACACCTATGTTATGTTTATGTTTATGAATTCCCATATTCCTATTTGTGTGCGCTAAATTAGGCTAAGTTTTTAGCCTGATATCATATGTTAAAAACTATGCAAATGAAATTTAGGCTAAGATTGTTAGCCTAATGTTTAAACGGGGTAATGTTGGGAATATTAGAAAATTTGTCATAAAAATATATGAAATTGGCATGTTTGTCACATGCCAAAATTGGTGGCATTTAGACGGTATAAATTCTTTATACCGAAAAGGTTTAACTTGGAAAGTGGACCACAGCATTTAATTGTTGACAAATTTACATATATTAAGTGATAAAGACAAATATGTAAATTTAGAAAATACGAATATGCTTAACACGAGGTTGGATTGAGTTGTGATGTAAATCTGCCCGGACCCGCCCGGTTGTCCAGTAGTCACAACAATACCTATCCAATATGGGTGGTTAAGCATGAAGCCCAATAAGGACCCAAGGTTAGACTGAGTTACGGTGTAAATCTTTCCGGAATCGACCGGCACATCCAGTAACTGTAACAATATTTGTCTAATGTGAGTGGTCGGTGCTTTAAAAGGCCAAGGATAGATGGTAGGGTTAAGTTAACTAAAACACTTAACCAATTCAACATGTTAATGAAATTGATGGGTGGGGTTAGGTAAATACAGACACTTAACCACTTAGCATGTTTGACTAGAAAACCCTAGTAACGGGGACCCATTTCAGTAGTAACCCAATTAGGTATCATGGTACCCTGAAACTAGGCAGGGTGGGGCACGATTACTGGGCTGATTGTAAGCGGTCAAAGCGACGGTGTTGGTTGCAACAGTGTGGGTTCTAACGGAGTGCGGGCGTGCACACACTTCGGACCAGACAAACAGGGCAGTGGGGCACCAGTAGTATAACCTATGCATTCTAAGGTCTGTGTCGGGTTTGCCACCATGGGACTTGATACACCCCATGGTGGGGCCAGCATAGGTATCTACAATTTCTGGGGGCCTTAAGACACAGATGATTATGCGAGTAGGAGCCGATCTTTAAAATAAGGGGATCACTTTACCCTCAGCATAGGGTGCATCTTTAGAAACGGGATCACTTTACCCTCAGCATAGGGTGCATCTTTAGAAAACGGGATCACTTTACCCTCAGCATAGTGTGCATGTTTAGAAAACGGGATCACTTCACCCTCAGCATAGGGTGCCAGTCGGAATAAATACAAGTAGGTGCAGAGATAGTGTGGGGTGTGATAGTATATTCGTTTCAGAACTACCTTATCTAGTTTATGATACTTTCCTGTTCCAATTTATACCTATCATGCCCTTATTCTTATTTTCATACTGAAGAGTCACTAGACTTACCAGGCTTTATGTCTGAACCTATTTTCTTTCATCTTCTTTTCTTCCGTTCGCCCCCCTCAGGTCCACAGGGAGGAAATAACTCAGCTTAGTCAGATTCTTTAAAAGCTTTAAGATAGTTGATGTACGGTTTGGAGTCTCTTTCCTTGGCTATGGTTGTTGGTCACTCTCTATGGGGATTTATGCAGTTTTAATCACGTTTTATGATTCTTTATTTAAAAACCAAGACAGAAATGATGTTGTAATGTTTTGGAAGTTGTTATGAGACAATTATGGAAATGTGTTGTATGAACAAGCATTTTATGAAATAAAAGTCTGATGTTTTCCGCTGCTTATATATATATATATATATGTTTATATCTATCTTGTGTTTTATATGTGACTTTTACTTACAAACCTCCACCAAAGTTAAGGAAGTCCCTTGTGAGTGACCTTAATGGAGGGTGGGGTGCTTTAGATATCTCAGTCAATCACAAGATTCCGAGGAGGATGAATAGGGGCCCGATCCTTCCGAGCAATATTTGGATTTGTAGGAGGAGAAGCCTCTCTGTTTTGTGGAGCTATGGGATCAACAATTTCCACCTCGGCTTGGTTAACTTGCACTTGGTTGCTTTCCCCTGGCAGGTCTTGGAGTCTCTCGAGACGTAATTGCCTAACATTTTCATCTCTTTCCAAAGGGCTCGAGACCGAAGTGGGTCTCTACTTTCCCTAGATGAGGAGGAGCCTTCTAACACTTGAGATATAGTTGAGGAAGAGGGAGTTAATGGTCCCGGGCCTCTTGGGTTTGGTTTCTGAACTCCTCCCATTGTCTTGCCATGCGAGTCATATCTTGCCACATCACGACATTCTCTTGAGCATGGGCTTTTAAGGCATCCTCAGTTTCCTTAAGTCGATCTATTATAGCCATAAACTCGTCTCGAGTGGCGAAAGAAGAAGATGGAGCTGAGTCTATCCTGGGAGGTAATGCGGGCTGATCTGAACAGCTTCAGGGGCTGTCGACCTGCCGGCTGCTGCAGACGTTCTTTCCTACATATTTTTCCAGTATTGCGAACTAATTTTCAAGCCATAGTTTAATTAATGCAGAAATGAAAGTGGGATTTTCGTCTCGGACTTGGTGATCTGAAAGTAGAGCAAAAATCCGAACTGGTCCGAGAATGTCAAGTTCTTAGTGAAAGCACCAAAATGTTGACACCAAAAATTGGTACAACACCCAAAGAGAAGACTATGTAGAGAATAAGTATAGATTAATAATGATAAGAAGCGTAAAATGAAAGAAATCACATACAAATTTATAGCGGTTCGGAGCTAATGAGCATACGTCCACTTGATGAGTTTTTATATATTATCTCCAATACCAAGCAGAATGATTACAATGGCAAAATAAGAGAATTAAAGATACACAAATCGTTAAAGTTTTGGCAATCCTCTCGCAGCCAAACCCCCCCCCCCCCCCCCCCCCCGAACTAAAAAAGGGTATTTATAGATGATACAATATCCGGCCATCTAGGACATGTGCTGCAAGATCCAAAAGAATACTCATTGTTGAATGAATCGGTATCTCCTAAAGAATTGGTATTCTCTTTGAATTATCGGCATGAATTGGTACTAGATCCTTCAAACTTGGATAGCTTGAAAGAAATGATCTGGATTGAGCTAGTCTTTAGGCTAGTTTTCTGGACCTCAACTAAATGCAACACAGCTGATCATGCTTGGCCATATCGGACTCTTTCTGGGGAGCGCCTGGCGAGGGGAATGAGTTGAGACATCGTGCTTTGTTTATTGGTCCAATTCGAGTACTTCGAGTGTGAACTTGCCACATCAATATTCCTTAATGGGGTGCCCGAAATGTCCATTAACAGTAAGCACCCATAACACCCAGATTATATATCTCATGGAAATCATCCTAATCGAATTCAACATCCCTCAAGCATACACCCAGAGGCCTAAACCAATATCAGACAAGCACCCAAGGAACATTTCCTTCGACGATGGACAATCTACATGATATGGTTCAAACAAGGCAACCAATCAACCATGACAGACTCTGCTATCACTGCCAATCCTTCTTTGAAACCATCGTTAATCGTATGATGGCCAACCTTGCCATATAACAAGGGATAATGGTAACCCCGGTTCTAGCATAAACTCCATACACCTTTCAACGATACATATGTATGTCCAACCTTGACAACTAGGCCTTTCAACGATACCCAGAGTACTCGACCTACAACTGGTCTTTTGGGTGCCCCTATCGTACCTCTGCTTTGAGCCTAATGGAACTTACAATAACAATATTCTCTCATCCTTCTCATCTCTAGTCATCCAACTTGATGACGTTTCATAGCTCAAGCAATCTTCTCAAGCAACCATTATCCACCAACTCACGACCTTTGAGTTGTCACCTAATTCGTTGTTCTACACTGATCAATGAACACATTCAACACTTCGATTATTCCCACTTGAATTCTCCTTGAATTTATTACCATCACTGAGCCAATTACACCACTGCGTTGCGGCTTGAGTAGGGTTCGGGGGTTGCCCTAAAAAAAAATTCGGGCCTTTTTCTCTAAATCTGAGTCGTACCCGAAAAATATAATTTTTCAGAAAATGACCCTGCTTGACCGACCCTCAGCTTAACCAATCCTGACCATGACTTATTCTCCAAGCCATGCATTTAAACATCCGACCGACCCTCCATGTTCGACCCACACCGTGTTTGATCCAAAACCTGCATCCTCTAATGCAACTCCAATTTTGACCAAAATTTCGCCAAAACGATTCGTTCGACGAAACTAACTCAACCAATCCATTCAACACCATCATGAACATGTTATGAAACCATTAACATCACCAAAATGACAATTATCATCAAATTATGCAAATTTCACCAAAAACAATAACAAATGTACATATGATCTAAATTGCGGATCTAACTTGCATAATCATATGAAGTAGCATTGAAATCATTGCATTAACTTGCTAAAATAGATCATCGGGTGATTCATGTGAAAATGGGCATATAACGGGGTAGATCCATGAGAAAACACTTGAATTTGATGAAAAACATGATTTAACATTCATATACTTCATTGAATCCATGTGAGAGATGTAAATCACTCACCGATTTGCCAAAATAAGCTAAAGTAGATGAAATAAGAATCTGGACAGCAAGTACCTCGCACCAAACACCTTGATCCGATGAACTCTTGATTCAGTTGATGTATATCTAGCCACAAATGGTTTAGATCTATGATTTCCCTCCTAGGATTTTGATTTTTAATAGTGAAAAGGTGTTAGAGGAAGGAGGAGCACAAGGCATCAAATGAGAAAATGGAAAACTAAAACCATTTCCCATATCCCTTACCCCCTATTTATACCCTTCCATCAGCCCACAAACAGGCCCTCCCAAATTAGCCCATTGTGGCTCTCCAAACCTGAACAACCAACTGAAAAACCTTAAAATAGTGATTCCTCCCAAACCGCTGAGCCAAAATTTAAATGTAACCACTCTACAGAAAGGCAATCATCAATTCGTTTCCAATTGCGAAGGTCTCACCCTCTGATTTTACCTGAATCAAAAGTTATGTCCTGTACAAGATTGACAGGGGAAAAATGGTCACAAACAAAATCGGTAAAAACTATGGACATGTCTCACATCCCCATAAGCAACATATCAAAAGATGAGAATGGTCCAACCCTCAGGGAATAAAATAAAAATATTTTACGATCCTCCGATACGTAAAATGCGGGTTGTTACAGTTCCTCTCCAAGGAATAAATCTTTGAAGGGATCCTAGTCCTAACCACTTAAGACCCAAATTAGACAGGAAGAGAGTCAGCCACTTAGGACCTTCTCAAGACATAGTAAAACTGCCTATTTTCACGTACAATAGACTTATATGTATAGTTATATATACACACTAGACCTCTCACATTAAATCGTATATTTGTAGATGCTGGATATGTCGGGTGGTTCCGAGAAGGCTTTTACTACAAGTGGGTTTAACCTCTTGTCGTAGTGTACTAAGTTTGAATGGCCTATGGCACCTAGACCTCTCACATTAGTTGGGTCTACTTCTGGTTGCTGGATTTATCGGTTGATTCCGGGCAGGCTTCTACCACAAATGGCAACTAACCACATGTATGTGTGTCAACATTAATATACGTAAAGCCATTCTATATGCAAACACAAGCAATCAATTATATATGTGGGGACATTTCGAATTCAAATCCTATCTTAATCGTATTTACTACGTTAATATTACATTGATTATGTTATATTAATATAATAACTATAGCGCATAAATAGCGTTTAATGTTCATATGAACGAGAGAACGTTTTAACGGGATAAAAATTGTCCACTTGACTAAATTAAGGTATACAAGTTAATTTTCCATATTTTGACCGCTACAATTTAGGCATGACAGCATAATAACACGATAACATACAATAGTGAATGGAAAATACACATAACATACAAATTTCAACTTACATCCTAGGCTTAATAGAATGATATCGATAATGGATCAAGAATAGAATATAACATACACATATAATATATACATGTATGTATATAATCAAATGTTTACATTTGATATATTTCAAGTATGAATACGTTTGGATTAAAAATAGAATCTAAACCTAATCAAATCATAGAACAACCAAATTTTAAACCCTTTTAGATTACAATCAAATGATTACGTAAGGGTGGATTACACAAAGTAGAAACAACAAAAATGCCCCTTTCATTCTCAATCAAATATTAAGATCCAAATCCACAAACCCAAATAACATGACAATTCTTACACAATATAAAACATAGGGTTTTGGGGGGGTTTTGTATTGATGTTATCGATTTTCAAATCCTCTTAGGCATAACTATCAACATGTTAATCTATTAAAAAATAGAATATGCCTAAGAACACAATATTCCACTCACAGGTCTAAGGAAGAACAAATAAGATTCTTGTTGTAGATTCAGATATGTGCTTAATATTCACGAGAAACATGCTCCAATCCTCCTGATATATGTAAGAATCATCTTTTAGAATCTTATACATATATATAACTAAATTCCGGAATTCATACTAAAATCTATTTGAATTTAGATTAGAGAGAAGATAAGAATAAAGGTTAGAGGAATAGAAGAGAAATTTCTAATCTTCTCTGGAATTCAGCAATGGCAGAAGGATGATTTGGAGGTAGATATAAGAGAGTTGCTAGGGTTTTGTTGTGTGGTTTGAGGTGTTATATATAGTCGCTTGTGTAAGCATAGACCGTTAGATTATTCAGGTGTAATTCTAGCCATATATTTATATATATCCCTTTAAGAAACCCAAACCAAACATAGATTCATTGGGCTTCTCAGCCGCCAGGCGATTGACCTGGGCAGTTGACACCACTCCTAAAGGGGTAGTCGCCCTCCTGGCCGCTAAAACGCCCAATGAACGTAGATGGCGCTGAGGTGTTTAATTAAATAATTCGTTACTTTATTTTCTAATCTCTTTCCTTACTTACAATATTCTCTGTACACATCATCTTATGCTTAGTTTGAATGTCAAATTCTCCCATATTTATTTTAATATATTTTGGATATATATATGTATTACTCATCTAATTATATATATATATATATTCTATGTTTTACTATCCAATTTCATTTGCTTGTAACTTCTTCATACATTGACCATTTTCAACATATTATATATGAAAACAGTTCAAAATTTCACCACGAATTCAAATAAAAGACTTTCATAGCCAAATTCTTAAAGCTACAAAATCTCATTTTCCATCCTTATTGTTAAATTGTTTATTTTTATTTACTATTACTATTTATGCATTTTACGTGGCATTACATTCTCCCCCTTAAAATAGATTTCGTCCTGAAATCTATGTAAAGGGGTAAAATACACAACTCGCTCGAAACATCCATGTTATTTTTAACTTCATCCATAAGCATCCAGGACTCATAGTAATTATGGTCTGCAGACCCCCTAAAGTGAGCTCTATCCTAGCATGTATGTGTAACAAGTGATGCAATTATATATGCGAACATCCTAATTATGGATATGTTTCTTTATGAGTGCGAAGTGCAATGGTGTTGCTTCTATTTCCTAACATCCAATCTAGCAATCGCAATGCATCCATAAACGTTAATTTGAGGAAAAATTGCCTGAGAAATGCTCTAGGCGAGTCTGCCTCATCTTATCCTCGGTCTCCCATGTGCTTTCTGCCGGATCATTTCCCCATTGTACTCAGATGAGGTGAATGGTTTTATTGTGGAGTCTCTTGGTTGGTATTCTACAATCCTTGCAGTGGCACGGGGCATCCTAGACTCCAATTCGAGCTTTTCTATATCCCCAATTTCATCAAGCTCGAGTATAAGAGCAGAATCATTAAGGCATTTACCTAGATGAGATACATGAAAAACATTATGGTTTCCGAATAGATGCTCTGGGAGATCCACTCGATAGGACAAAGATCATATCTTCTCGATGATGCGAAAAGGCCCAATAAATCTCTAAGCCAACTTCCGAGCCTTTCCAAACTGAACAGTCTTCTTGAGAGGGAATACTTTTTTGAATACTAAGTCTCCAACATAAAACTCTAGTTCCTCCTTCGCTTATTGACACATGATTTCTGTCTGCATCCTCTACATAGTCAAGGATGTATTATCCGTGGAATCACGGACGAAGTCTGGTCCATGTAGAACCTTGTTGGTAGTCACCAACAAGATGGCGATTTGCATGGACTCCCAAAGCGCTTCAAAAGGGGCCATACCAATCGTGTTAGGATTGTCTCGCATATTGTTAAGGAGGAATGACGGGTTGGAACTAATAGTTCCACAACATGGAATAAACAGAAGGAGTTGAGTACAAATATGAGGTGGTAGGTACATAACAACAGATACTCCTTTTGTTATATAGGAGTTGTGTGCTAGCTCATATGCATGCAAGGAAGGAGGGCTTTGTTCCGACCGTCGTTACATAACAGCGGTATAAGAGTCGAAGGTTACAGATTGGGCCATGTAGGCAAGGCAGTGCTCTCAAAAGATACTCGTAGGATGCAAGTCAAGGGGAGACTGTTAGAATTGCCTCGCATGTTGTTAAGGAGGAATGATGGGTTGGAATTAATAGTCCCACATCATGGAATAAATTGAAGGAGTTGAGTACAGATATGAGGTGGTAGGCATGTAACAACAGGGATTCCTTTTATTATATGATAGTTGTGTGCCAGCTCATATGCGTGTAAGGAAAGGGTCCTTGTTCCGACCATCGTTAAATAACAAAATCGTTGTTTGAAAACTATTGTTGTAGGTGAACTCAATGAGCAGTTGGTGCTGCTCCCAAACTCCTCCAAAGTCGATGATGCAAGCTCTGAGCAAGTCTTCCAAGATCCCATTTACCCTTTCTATCTGACCATCAGTCTATGGATGATAGGCAGCTCTTAATTTAAAGGTCATTCCTAATGCTGTTTGTAGGCTTCTTTAAAATTTGCTTGTGAACAAGGGGTATCTATCACTCACAATACTCGATGGGATACCATGTAATCTGACTATTTCTTAAATATATAGTTAGGCTAATGAGGTTGCAGTCCTTGTCTTCTTGACTAGTATAAAATGTGCACTTTTGGTTAAGCAATCTACCACAACACAAATGGTCTCGTTACCCCTTTGGATTATAGGAAATCCATCTACAAAGTCCATGGAAATATGTTCTCATTTCCACATGAGAATCTCTAAAGGTAGTAATAATCCTTCGGGCTTCCCTTGCTCCGCTTTCACTTTTTGGCATGTCAAACGTTAGCCACGAATTCGGCTACATCTCTTTTTGTTCCTACCCAATGGAGATTCCTCTTTATACCTCTGTACATTTTATCTCCATCGTGGTGTATGGTCATTTTTGACCTATGGCACTCCTCTAGAATTTCTTTCCTCAACCCTTCATCTTTAGGTATGTGAAGTCTTCCACCCCAAAGTAAACTTCTAAGGAAAAGTCACCTTCTTTCCCACTTTCTCCCTTATGCTTCTTAATTCCTTGTCAACATCTTATGCACTTCGAATCCTCTCTTTTAGAGTAGGTTTAATTATCATAGCTCCAAGAAAACTATTAGAAGTGGTTCAAGAGGATTGTAAATTAAAATTAGGGAGGAACTCTAATTGTTTCCATTTTGTCATCGCATTCAAGGTTGTTTGTTTCCTACTTAACGCATCCGCCTCAAGATTCCCCTTTCCTGGGGTATATTGGATCATGAAATCAAATGAGGCATTATATTCCATCCACTGTTGTTGTCTCAAGTTTAGGTCACGTTGAGAAAATAAATACCTTAGGGATTTATGGTCAGTAAAAAGTTCAAATTTCTCCCTTAAAAGATAATGCCTCCACATTTTAAGGGAGAACACTACTGCAGCTAACTCAAGGTCATGAACTGGGTATCTTTTCTCCGGATCCTTGAGTTGTCTACTAGCGTTAGCAACTACTATTCCTTCTTGCATAAGGATCGCTCCTAAACTGGTCCTACATGCATCGGTGTAAAATGTAAACAATTTTGAACCGTCAGGTATAATTAGGACCGGAGCGCTAGTTAATACTTCCTTTAATTTCTTTAAGGCTATGTCATATTTACTGATCCAAGAAAACACCAAATTCTTCTTTGTCAATTGGGTTAAAGGAGTAGCAATCTTTGCAAAGTCTTTAATGAATTTCCGATAATATCCAGTCAATCCGAGGAAGCTTCTTACTATTAGAGTTTATGCCCTAGAGGCAATGCATTTGATGTGATTAATAACGTTATTGTTTTATTTGGAATAAAAATAATCTGTTTGTTATATTTACTGCGTAATATAAATAATAATTTAACATAAGTCCTTAGAATAATAATACGGAATTATATAGTTCGAGTAAGACGGAACTTGAGATTATATAATGTGATCAGTATTATAATTCTTAAATGTCCCTAGTCGAGTTTTATTGTTTATATAGGACAACGATAAAGCGTTGAGACTAGTAGCGTTGAGACTAGTATATTGACTGACTGATGATCATATCTCATTGATCATTAATATACGTGATATTAAAGTCAAGATATAAATACGTATTAGAGAATAGTGTATTGGGCTGACCCACCGTGAGATAACTACATGGAATATAATCAATAGTATCATAAGTTGTTCTCATAGTGACAGTGATGTAATGGTCCTCGGACCTGAAATCATTATAATTTTATTCGAGGATATTTGTGTTTTGATATCATCTAAAGTTATTTCGTAACAGAGTAATGATAACCGTGATTATTGGATATATCTCGAATCGAATGAAAATTATGAATGATCTAGATGGAATTTAACCCTACGATATATTCGTAGTGATATCCACGGGCCTCTTGATTGAGTGGGACTGTGAAATGCATGGCCGTTCTTAAATATTGATTTGTTTTAAACAGTCTACTCATCGATCAAGAAAAAAGGATTAAATTATAATGAGGATGATACGATCCATGCCTCTAATTTGATCCTGGATATATTGGTTAAAAAGATTATATTACATTGATACACTGGTCACGAAAAGGTTGTATCGAATCATTGATCATATTATAACTTGGGTAGCAATGATGCATTGCGATGCCAGTCTCTGTTTATGATTTTAAATACGATTTAAAATCATTGCCAACGTTGTAATAACCTATCGGGTTACACATAACAACGTTTGTAAAATGATAAGACCGTTCAAAATAAAAGGAAATCAAGATGTTGATTTTTATTTAACTTTGAAAAGGTACAAAGGTTATATAGTCCTTTTTATATTTAGATTTTTGTTTGCCATCATTTAAAAAGAGAAGGGCCGACGTTCTTTTCAATTAAGCCATTTTCATTATTTCAGTTGTAGCCACTGGCAAACAAAACTCTAAAACTAAGAAACCCTAGAATCCAAAATTATGGCTAGCAACGTCTATCCTTCCTCTCGATTTTGCTAGACAGCGTCGAGATCAAGCGTTTGTGGACTCCAATAGAGGCTCGCTGCTTTGGGAGCTCAGATTCGAATTAACCCTTTGATTCTCGCCGATCTTCATGGATATGGAAACTGGAAGCTCGAATTGGGTATGTTCATCCATGGAATCGTGAATGACAGGTATAAACCCTAATTTATGTAAATGTTCGGTTTATTAATTTTGCATAGATCCTAGAATATTTAAATTGTTTAAATTGTTGAACTTGGAACCTGATTAGATTGATAATTCCTTACAGTGGTATCGGAGATAGCTTGCAAAATTAATATTTCATTCTAAAATTGGGTTTTGTGCTTTTGTGTTAGTAGTTAATCGATTACAATTGAAACCCTAGATTCCAGAATTAATTACAAGAACAAACAAAAGGTGGAATTGTTTCACTGAAAAGATAATTATATTTAATAAAAAATGTAGAGTCGTTCAACAGTAAACAAGATTTTATATTTTATATGAAATTTGGATTTGAATTCGTTGTTAATTCTGGAAATCAAGTCTGTTTAATATTGTCATTAAATTCTGGCATAACTCGATTGATCTAATACATCTGAATGTTTCAATTATATTCGGATCTGTCAATCTGTATGAACACTTTCAGGTTGTAAATCAATAGGATATTTAATTACTGTAAAATTAAAAGTTTGACTTTATTGTATTGAATTATAGTCCCATAGTCGAGCCTTTTAGGTTTTACAATTACACAAGGTTGTTTATGAATATTTGGATTTGTTCTCCAACAAGTATTAAACTAAACATCAAAATGTTTGATTGACAAGTCTTCAAATCTTGATTTAATCATATATATATATATATTTGATGAAAATGATTTTATTGATTGACAAATCAGTAAGATGATTTTCAGATTGTTTTGATTTATTGAAATCTTTTAAATGAAAATTTGTTAAGACAAATTCTATGAATTGTTTTTAAAACATGCAAATAAAACCAAATTTGTTTTATTTAGTCAAAACATTGTTTTCTGATTTTAATCTTTATAGTTGAGTTTAAAATCAGAATAATTGAATTTATTTTGTTGCGGAATAGTCTGTTTTAACATATAACTGGCATTAGAAATCCATATAAACTATACAAGGTTATGCGTTTACATTACAGTGAATAGAATGAGTTCAATTTACCATAAATGCATTATATATGTTCATAAACATATGTTGTGGCTCGATGATCATATAGCATATATATATATGTATTTGACATATATATAAAGATACATATGGATCTTAATCTTTTAAACCATTTTTTTTTAATATGATTTCATCATTACAGAAAAAATTGTTTTCTGTTTTAAATATCATACTGCTTGTAATGGAGCTTGGACATGCCATAGGAATTTATGTAAATAAATATGTAAATTGACATATCAGAGTATATCGATAGTGTTCCAAACACTTGCATATGGTATAAAAGGATATATATATATATATATATATATATATATGCATTATTACAGATGTGAAATCGTTTCAGTAAAAGGATCATTTTATATTTAATATGAAATGAAATCTTATATTAATGTTTGATTAATATTAGATGTTAATACAGTGATACATTCATTTTACTAGATCCAATGGCATATGTGATGTACAGTCTTTTGGATTTAAAATCTTGCTTAAATCTTTCACATGGTGATCAATTTTAATATATGGTATATATATATACACATACATCTTTTATCCACCTCTTTGCATTTGTACTCAAATTGTAATCAGTGCTTACAACATAACAGATGTGATTTATTAATGGATATGATTCATCAGAAATGAAACATATCTTGTAAATATATATCTGTTAGGTCATTACAGACTTAGTTGGGAATTTAAAATGTCATATACATTGACAAAGTATTTGATAATTTTAAATAACCTGATTTTATTCTTTATGTATCAAAATGATTCTGCTGATTGATGAATCAATAATATAGCTCTATTATGAATTTGATTAGATGAATTTATTATTGATTATATCCGAAATATTAAATTAGTTTTAAATTGTTATTGCTTTGGTGAATAGCAAATATGTCTTGCATATAAACCAAAGCCCAGTTATGTTTGGTCAAATTGACAGGTTAATCTTGGAAACTAATTTCTGAAATCAAATTACTATTGGATATATCTTGATATATGTAATGATTAACCTGATGTGAATGTTTACACTGAAGCTATATAATTGGGGGTATTATAGTGATTTATTCATGGAATGAATGCTTGGTGATTACAAAGTATGACTCTACTACAAAATATTTGTTATCGATCAGAAAACTTTATTATTATTTAATAATAGTCTAAATGATTTTGAATCATTGCAAAATATAATATGTAAGTCTAGTATGGTTATGATCTTAGCTTAAAAACCACGATGCATACCAATCTGATATGCCTATACATTTAAATAACCATGTCTAGTACCCAATCACATCTGGAATTTTAATAATTTTATAACACAAATATGTTGATATTAGAAATATATTATAATTCTCTCTGTCAGCATAAGATGTTTGAATATAGATTATGTATATTTATAGTGATAGATATGATGGAAATCATTTTTTTTTTGTCACCGCAGATTTGATTTGCTAACTCAATTCTATATAAACTAGTTTTGAAATAAGGATGAGTTGATATAAAATCAAAAACTGTTTTGATTTTATTCCTCTGGATCATCCACAATTGTTTGACATTAGTATGCATTTGGGTATAAAGATGCCAAAACACATTATAAGGATATCATTGGTTCAGCAAACATAAGATCTGATAGCATGTACAGATTTCTATAAAACACACTGCAATTCATTATAATCAATATCAAGATATCCAGTTACATTTATACATTGTATTTGTAAAAGAAAGCTGATATAATAGTTATACCATGTTTACTATATAGAAATGTGTATAATGATACATAAATGTCTATATATGAATTGCAGTGAGTATACTAAATATATTGTACATGTGATGTAATAAGTACATGAGATAAAGCACTTTATACATTTAATGTATATAGGTCACTGGACATGTATATTATATACATTTGATGTGTATATATATAAGTTTTTCTGACCCTTTGATTTCACATTTAGTCTAACAGAGGGCAGCCTATATACACTGAAAGAGTTTCAGTATAAAGTGGCAATACAAACGCATATGTTGGCAAAAGCAACGGCTACAAGAAAATGTTGATTAAACAGACACGTATTGTTGGTTATCAAGTTATTTAAGTATGTGTATAATTATGTAAATATATATGAAAACTTCCTGTATGATTTCATATAAGCTGATTAACGATGTTTACATCAGGTGCTAGTGATTGTATTGTTAATAAAAACTGTGTTATATTATTCTATTTGATTTGTATAAACATGTACAGTCTTCTGTTCTTGCCTGCAAGTTGTATCTAGTTTTAATTGCAGATTTAATTACATAGTCATGGGATGTGTAGGGCATAGAAATATACACATTAACATTTCCTTGCATTAAGGACAGATGTATACATATAGATGATTGCCTTACATAATGGTTATATTGCATTGGGTTAGCATGTTGGAAATGTTCCTGTTTACATGATAGTACGAATCGAGCCTGAACTATATATAATTCTAGTAATAAAACATGCTTGGGTTTTATATCATAAGTATAGTGACCAGCAGAGAAAGGCCATGTTTACAGAAATATGAGCTTTGAGGTGATTTTTTTTTCATCCAAAATTCTGAATTGTTCAAAAGGTTAAGTAGATATACTTCATATTTAAATATATATTACATTGAATTTAAATATATGTATTTAAATCCAATTTATATTATGAATATAAAATACATATATTTGGTATATGTAAATAACTCTAATATTGTTTGCCACTACGAATTATAAATTCCCTTTAAAAACAAATTATTGTTATATTAAGTCATGGTGAAGTCTTCCAATAATATACTCATCACTGTCCAAGATCATTGGTTGTAACTAACGCCAAAGCGTTGTGCACCTTTTAGTCTGGTTATATGCGATGGAGTAAAATGTGGTGCTCCAACCTATTATTGGGTCTGACTTAACTAGGCTGCATAATACGATTATGGCCTTAGAGACAAAGCATGAATTATTCTATATTTGAGCAAATGAATAATACTGAAAAAAAGGTTCAACATGCGATCCAAGAGTTATATAGACGATATAATTGACATAAGATGTCTCCCTAAAAGATTGTGTTTTGAGTTTAGCCAAAGCTAGGTCACGGCATGATTAGATGTGGATCTTGGAACACCTTTATATATATATATATATATATATATATATATATATATATATATACACATACATACATAAACAGAGGGATGCTAATTTGAGTGGGAGCGTATTTTAGTTTAAATAATACATTTATGTTAATATAAAATTTTGATTGTCAAAGTTTATATTAAATAAATATTAAAGAATCAAATATTATTTATTATCTTCTATAGATATTAAATGACGAAATAACATTGATAATTTAAATTAATCCTTGAGAAGGATAAATAAATTAAACCAAAATTTCTTGACTAACATTGAAATTTGAGGACAATCCTCAAACAAGTTAAACGTAATTGTTTTACAAATATCGAAGATCTAAGATGAAAGTTGAAGTATGACTCCAACCGAATAAGATATAAATAAATGTTATAAAGTTGAATTATGACTCCAACCGAATAAGATATAAATAAATGTTATAAAATCTACTTATACGTTTCTAATATCAGATACTAGATATAGATCACATAAATGTGTGTTGATTTACAGAATTTGTAGAATAAGTATAATTCTAATAAAAGGACAAGTTTACTTACGATTGGAAATGTAGCAAATGTTGCTGTATTATCCATAAAAAGTTAATCTTTGTTGATTGTACTAGCTTAATTAAATTAAATAATTGTTATAATGAAATTCCACATAAAATAAATGTTATAATAGATCTTGTTTAGGCAAGTTTGAATTTCATTTGTAATAAAAGAATAATTGTTATTCAATTTAAATGAAATATAGTATGGAATTTCACAAATAGTTAATGATATTTGTAAATCCTTAACTATAATGTACTTGACATTAATAATGAGTGGATTAAATTTAGTGATTTAAATCCAATATACCTTTAGATTACCGGTTAGCCCAGTAAACAAGAAAGTATATCAAAACTCCATAATGATGGAATTTTGAAATCATTTGATTTTCAATTTTATGAAGAATACAAATCTTGTTTATTAGGAAAAATAACTGAATCACCTTTCACCTGACACAGTGAATGAGTGATAAGTATTTGCTCTCATACATAATGATGTATAGGAGCAATGAATACATATAATAGAGGCAGGTTTTATCATCGTATTTACTGATGATATCAGTAGATACAGATATGTGTATCTTATGAGACACATATCAGAATCCTTTGAAAAGTTAAAAGAATTCAAAGTGGAGATAGAAACCAATTTTAAAAGAAAATAAATACTTTTCGAATAGATCTAAAAGAATATTTAAGCCAACTATATAATGACTATCAAAACGAGTTTGAAATTGTTTCACAACTCACTCCACCTAGAACATCATATTAGAATGGCGTATCTGAACGGAGACATCACACTTTATGAGATATAGTATGATTAATGATAAGTCATATAGATCTTCCAATAAATTAAATTTAGAGCAATTATATTAAATTCCACTAAAACGATTTAAAGACGCCATATAAGATACACACTAGGAAATGTCCTAGTGTGTCTAACACGATGATTTGGGATGTAAGGTGTTTGTTAAATGTCCTTCTTCTGATAAGATAGAACCCAAATCATATAACTATTTTGTGGAATATCCAAAAGATATAAATGGATATTGTTTCTATAAATCCTCAGAGGATAAAATGTTTATTGCTCGAATTGGTATCCTTTTAAATGAGAGCCAGTCTCTTAGATATCAAAGGAAATGAACAGGAATTCAAGATGTCTCGGAAACCACAAAATACCATTGAATCTTGTATAGACAAGAATTTGAGTGGGAGTATCACAATGATTCTAATGTTATATACTGATAACACATTAATTATTGTAAATAATGTTAGTTTTCAAATAAGAAATATATACTGATTCTGAGAAAGAAAATGTTTGGATTAAAAAGTTCATAATTGAACTTAATTCATTGTTTATCGAATGATATACATTGCGATAACAATATGGCTATTGCTCAGGCCTAAAACGTTAAACTCATCATCAATCCAAACATATATTTTAAGAAATATAATTCTTATGTGAAGTTGTTCACAAAAGGAAATAAACATATCTGCAAAGTTAAAAAAGTTGTAATGTTGCAGACCTGCTGAATTAAACTCTGTCGCAATAAAAGCTTAATAGTCACACTAGTTTCATGAATATACGATACGTAAATGATTGACTCTAGTGGAAGTGGGAGAATGTTAGAGTTTAGGCCCTAGAGGCAATCCATTTGATGTGATTAATAACGTTATTGTTTTATTTGGTATAAAAATATTCTATTTTTTGTATTTACTGCGTAATATAAATAATAATTTAACATAAGTCCTTAGAATAATAATACGGAATTATATAGTTTTAGTAAGACTGAACTTGGGATTATATAATGTGATCAGTATTATAATTCTTAAATGTCCCTAGTCGAATTTTATTGTTTATATAGTACAATGATAAAGCGTTGAGACTAGAATATTGATTGACTGATGATCACATCTCATTGATCATTAATATACGTGATATTAAAGTCAAGATATAAATACGTATTAGAGAATAGCGTATTGGGCTGACCCGCCGCGAGATAACTACATGGAATATAATCAACAGTATCATAAGTTGTTCTTATAGTGACAGTGATGTAATGGTCCTCAGACCTGAAATCATTATAATTTTATTTGAGGATATTTGTGTTTTTATATCATCTAAAGTTATTTCGCAACAGAGTAATGATAACCGTGATTATTGGATATATCTCGAATTGAATGAAAATTATGAATGATCAAGATGGAATTTAACCCTATGAAATATTCGTAGTGATATCCATGGGCCTCTTGATTGAGTGAGACTGTGAAATGCATGGCCATGCTTAAATATTGATTTGTTTTAAATAGTCTACTCATTGATCAAGTAAAACGGATTAAATTATAACGAGGATGATACGATCCATGCCTCTAATTTGATCCTGGATATATTGGTTAAAAGGATTATATTACATTGATACACTGGTCACGAAAAGGTTGTATCGAATCATTGATCTTATTATAACTTGGGTAGCAATGATGCATTGTTAGATGCCAATCTCTATTTATGATTTTAAATATGATTTAAAATCATTGCCAACGTTATAATAATCTATCGGGTTACACATAACAACGTTTGTAAAAGAATAAGAACCGTTCAACATAAAAGGAAATCAAGATATTGATTTTCCTTTAACTTTGAAAAGGTACAAGGGTTATATGGTCCTTTATATATTTAGATTTTTGTTTGCCATCGTTTATAAAGAAAAGGGCTGGCGTTCTTTTCAATTGAGCCATTTCAATATTTCAGTTGTAGTCGCCGGCAAACAAAATTCTAAAACTAAGAAACCCTAGAATCCAAAATTACGGCTGGCACCGTCTATCCTTCCTCTCGATTTTGTTAGACAACAACAAGATCAAGCGTTTATGGACTCCAATAAAGGCTCGTTGCTTTGGGAGCTCGGATTCGAATCAACCCTTCGATTCTCGCAGATCTTCAAGTATATGGGAACTGGAAGCTCGAATTGGGTATGTTCATCCATGGAATCGTGAATGACAGGTATAAACCCTAATTTCTGTAAATGTTCGGTTTATTAATTTTGCATAGATCCTAAAATATTTAAATTGTTTAAATTGTTGAACTTGGAACCCGATTAGATCGATAATTCCTTACACTTACTTCCATAGCAGTTTGAGGTATCCTCCATTCCTTGATTTCCTCGATCTTAGTGGGGTCTACAACCAAGTCTTCACTTGACACAATGTGTCCTAAAATTTTAACTTCTTCCCTCCAGAAATGGCACTTCGAGAATTTTTCTTTCAATTGGTTCTTTCTTAATATCCCTAACACTTTTCTTAAGTGATATATATGCTCTTTACAGTCTTTTGAAAATATAAATATATCATCTACGAAGACTACCGCAATTTTATTTAGAATGTCTCTAAACACTCTACTCATGAGGTCAACAAAGAAGGCGGGTGCATTCGTCAGTCCCAAGGGCATAACTTCCCACTGGAACAATCCATCCGGCGTCCTAAACGCAGTTTTGTCCTTACTGTCCTCCGCAATTCTTGACTGGTGAAATATAGTAGCAAGGTCTAATTAGGAAAATACTTGGGCTCTTCCCAAGTGGTCAAAAAGGTCATCGATTCTAGGTAAGTGGTACCTATTATTTTTGGTCAACTTATTAAGTTCCCTATCTTTCACACAAAGTCTTAAAGATCCGTCTACTTTGGTGGCAAACACAATAGGTGCACCCCATTCTGAGGTACTTCGTCGAGCGAAACCTTTTTGTAATAATTCTGAAATCTGCTTATCTAACTCCCTTCTCTCTTTGGGCGCTATATACCTCAAGGCTAGTGCTATAAGTTTATCGTCCTTCTCTAGGTCAGTACGAAAAGAGATTTCTCTTGGGGTGGAAGTCCCATGACTTCCTCAAAAACATCCAAGAACTCACAAACTATAGGGACCAAAGGTGGTCATCCGGAACTAGGAGATAAGGATTATAACATGGCTTTATCCTTGTCCTAATATTGCAAGGAATACTTAGACTACATCCTCCTCCTCATCTCCTTAGAAGAATGATTCTCTTATCGCAATTTAGGATAGCCCCATAAAATGATAGACAAGCCATACTTAGGATAAGGTCATACCCCATAAAATCCAACGCATATGCTTCGCACAAAAGTACAAGATACTTAGATCCTCTGATAGGGTTGGCCATCTCAATCGGACTATCAGAGATAGAAATGGGAAGGTCCAATAGATTAACTAATCTCTTAGACATAAAAGAGTGAGTTGCTCTAGAATCGAATAAGGTGTATATAGAATTTCCTAAAATAGAAGTTATACCTTCAAGTGTGGGTTGTCCTTGGTCTTTTGGGGGTTGGATTTGAATCAGTGTTGCCTCTATTCCATAACTCTAGCCACTTCGGATAACTTTGGGCTTTGGGCAGTCCTTAAACATGTGTTCTTCTTCATGGCAGTTGTAACACTTTTCTTTGAATTCCTTTTTCACCAGCGAGGTCCTACAATCCTCTGGCCTCATGGCCCTTGCGGTTGCACCTCGTACAAGTCTTCACTTCTTTTTTGAATTTACCCCCTTTCTTCTTGTTTTTCCACCATTCATTTTTCTTATTCTTGTTGGAACTTCCTTCTCCTTTCGCACCTTCTATATCCTCCATGGAGCCTGCAGCCATGCATAGGATATCTGTCTCTACTAGGGTTTCAAAAGTTGCCACAAATGTTACTTAGCCTAATAAAGTTTCCTTCAATGGGGAGTTCAGCCCTTTAACAAATCTCAAGGCTTTGTTCATGGGGATGTCTACCAAACCTCTTCCAAACTTACTCAATTCAATAAACTTGGCCACAGACTCTTGCATGGTCAAGCTTCCTTGCTTGAGGTGTATAAATTTCTCCAACTGGATAGTCATTTTTCCCTTGACAAAAACTTTGCTTCGAAACAAATTTTGAATTCATCCCATGTAAATATCCAGCCCTCATTCTCTCCAGATACTAAGTTCACCATTCAAGGGCCTAGCTTTGAAAATTCATTCACAGTCCAGTATCCAAGATTGGGCATTAGAAAAACCTTCCTTTCCAAAGATTGATTTCCCTCCAAGATTCATGAAAGTCTTGTAGAAACGAGAAAAGTCAATGGCTACCTCAACGACAAGAGCTGCAAGTGTCGCAGGGGCAGGAGTAGCAACATAGACCTGTTCCACAGTACAAAGATACTGTCAGAACCATTCTGGAAAGTATCACGTCCTTTCCCAGTTACCATACTCAATAAGATTATCATCCATTCTACTATTTGGAAAGAAAAGGAAGAATCCCTTAGTGGATACTTCTGAGATAGTATTTAAGCTGAAAAGGGAAGAAAACGATAAAGCTTCCTAGTATAAATGTGTATGCTTATTGCGTAAATAAATATAGTTTGAAGAACCTTATTCAATATACAAATACGTCTCTCATACGTATAATTCCCTTATAATCGGGTAACCTATGCTCTGATACCAAATGTAGCAACCTGCCTGGAATGGGCCAAAATTTTGACCTAGAAAAGGCCCAATGAAACTTTGATCCATTCTAAACAGTCATTGGTTTCTGTAAGGAAATACATTTGCACAGGTAATATACATACACTTCAAATGGAAATCTCACATGGCGGAAAGAGAAAATATAATACTAAAATAAAATGTACCACTTTATTAAAAATCACGAAATTCCAACACAACAATCAAGATTACATCTATTCCATGGGTACATTAAATAATTCATTCGCAAATGTTTCCATAAGAAGTAAAGCAATAACAACTAATAATAGCATAACGACTTCGCCTTCAGCTTCTATCATGATTCCATCAATGAATTTTACCCCATCTACTAAACTAGTGGATATGTTAAGGAGAGGGGTCAGAACATAAAGTTATGTGTGACTGAAATATTGTGTTTATTTAAAGACCATACCTTAGTTTTAGCAGATTACATATGTCAAGTTATGTCTACGCATCACACAACATTCACACAAAAACCAAGTATCTAACCAATGAGGTGGATATCCAAGTCAATCGCTTATTGGTGTTTTTAGGGTAAAGACCCAACAAGGCGGCCATTCTCGGTCACTTATGTCCTTATTAAAGGTGGTTTCTTATGGTCTCTTATAACTCTGAGGCAGACCCTAGTCCCTTAAGGCCCTGTCCTAATGCATCAACCGTCTTAAGTCTATACTCTCAATTGTAATATGAGAAGTAGTATGGCAAACATTAATACATAACTGATATTATGTTATAACACCTACGTCTCTTAAGACTTCCCTTAGAATGTTGGTGAGCATGCAATAGCCACATATCTTTTGTATAACAATCCCATACCTAGTTGAGCCCCTATAAGCTTCTAGAGGAAGTTGACATCCACTGTGAACTGCCCTACTCCGTTACCACTTATGCCTAACCACTTTTAGAGAAGGGGGACACATAGACTTACTTCAAATCTAATAAGGGTGGGTCCTATGACTTTGGTTCCTCTCCAAGGAATAAACCTTCGGAGGGATCTGAGTCCTAACCACTTAAGACCCAAATTAGACAAGAAAAGAGTCAGCTACTTAAGACCTTCTTAAGGCATAGTAAACCTACCTATTTTCACACACAATAGATTTATATATATACACACACACACACACACACTAGACTTCTCACATTAAACCATATATTTGTAGATGTTGGATATGTCGGGCGGTTCCGGGCAGGCTTTTACTACAAGTGGGTTTAACTTTGTGTCATAGTGTACTAAGTTTGAATGGCCCATGGCACCCAGACCTCTCACATTTGTTGGGCCTACTTGTGGTTGCTGGATTTATCGGTCGGTTCCGGGCAGGCTTCTACCACAAATGGCAACTAACCCCATGTCTGTGTGCCAATATTAAAATATGTAAAGCCATTATATATGCACTCACAAGAAATCAATTATATATGTAGGGACATTTTGAATTCGAATCCTTTCTTAATCGTGTTAGCTACGTTAATGTTACGTTGATTATGCTACATTGATATAATAAATATAACGCATAAATAACATTTAATGTTCGTGTGAATGAGAGAATGTTCTAATGGGGTAAAAATTGTCAACTTGTCTAAAGTGGGGTATACAAGTTAATTTCCATATTTTGGCCGCTACAATTTAGGCATGATGGCATAATAACACAATAACAGATAGAAGTGATTTGAAAACTCACATACACACAAATTTTAACTTGCATCCTAAGCTTCATGGAATGATTTCAATAATGGATCAAGAATAGAGTATAACATACACATATAATATATACATGTATGTTTATAAGTTCCACTTTATATAATTCACCCCTTTTTGGTGTTTTGCACATAAAAACGTGACATTCGATATATTTCAAGTACGAACACGTTTGGATTCAAAATAGAATCCAAACCTAATAAAATCATGGAACAACCAAATTTAAACCCTTTTAGGTTACAATCAGATGTTTATATGAAGGTGGATTACACAAAGTAGAAACAACAACAACACCCATTTCATTCCCAATCAAATATTAAGATCCAAATCCACAAACCCAAATAACATGAAAATTCTTACGCAAATATAAAATAGAGGATTTGGGGGGGGTATTGATGTTATCGATTTCCAAATCCTCTTAGGCATAGCTATCAACTGTTAATCTATTAAAAATTAGAATATGCCTAAGAACACAATATTCCACTCACAGATATGAGAAATAACAAATAAGATTCTTGTTGTAGATTCAGATTTGTGCTTAGTCTCCGCTACAAATGTGCCCCAATCCTCCTAATATATATGTAAGAATCATCTTTTAGAATCTTATATATATATAACTGAATTTCAAAATTCATACAGAAATGTATATGAATTTATATTAGAGAGAAGATAAGAATAAAGGTTAGAGAAATAGAAGAGAAATTCCTTAACCTTTTCTGAAATTCAGCAATGGCTGAAGGATGATATGGAGGTAGATACAAGAGAGTGGCTAAGGTTCTGTTGTGTGGTTTGAGGACCTATATATAGTCGCTTGTGTAAGCGTAGGGCCGTTAGATTATTCCGTTGTAATCCTGGCCATATATATATATATATATATATATATATATATATATATATATATATATATATCACTTTAGAACACCATAACCTAACATAGATTCATTGGGCTTCTCAACCGCCGGGCGGTCGACGCCCCTTATAGGGGGCAGTTGACCTCCTGGTCGCTGAAACGCCCAATGAACGTAAATGGCGCTGAGATGTTTAATTAAATAATTCGTTACTTTATTTTCTAATCTCTTTCCTTATTTACAATATTCTTTGTCCCCTTAATCTTGTCCTTGGTTTGAATTTCAAATTCTCCCTTATTAAATTAATATATTTTGGACATATATATATATATATATATTATTTATATAATTATATATATACATATATTCTCCGTCTTACTGTCCAATTTCATTTTCTTGCAACTTATTCATACATTGATCGTTTTCGGCATATTATATATGAAAATGATTCAAAATTTCGCTACGAACCCAAATAAAAGACTTTCGTAGCCAAATTCTTAAACCTGAAAAAACTCATTTTCCAGCCTTATTATTAAATTGTTTATTTTTATTTATTATTAATATTTATGTATTTTACGGGGTGTTACATTCTACATATCAAGGGATTATAGAATATTTATTTTTGTTTCATATGGGGTCATATAATAGTATAACATTAGGAAGTATCTAACAGGGCCATTTCCTACCTTCATCATTTTTGTTGGATTTTAATATAACCATTTTACCCTTGGTTAATCTTGTTTCACTAATGACTTTTTATTGGTAAGAGATATTGACTTGAAACTACTTTCAATGGACTCGGATGATGGTTTCTGTTCTGTAGAGTGGTCATATTGGCCAAACGGACTAGCCATTTAAGAGAAATGGCTGAATTAAGATCTGAACTAGTTTAAGCAACTTAACTTAGGTTGGGTAAAGTCATTGGTGGGAGGTCCCAAAGTATATTTTGAGATTATGTTTACGTAGGGGCTGAATGGGGTAGGTGAGTCATTCATTCTCACTTTTACAACCCCCAAGAAAGGTCCCATCGACCTCCAATGGCTCCATCCTCTAAAACACCTTCTAATCCCTTCTTTAATTTTTCTAAACCTAATATTAACGATGATTTAATCATCTCAACATCAAATCAATCTTGGCGCTGCTACATAGCATTGGGATTCAAGCCAAATCATCATCAATTTCATATCCAATTATTTTGGGACAATTAAGGTGAGTGGTTAACATCATTATTCACAAATTAGGGTTTATTATTAGATAATCACCTCTGAAAATCATAGAGAAATGATTATAAATCATAGATTAATATAATATTGTACATATATGAATTTGGTTCAATTTGATTAAGCTTTATTAATACCGGAAATTAGGAAAGCCAAAAAGGTAATGTTATCCTTACCTTGTCTTTGGTTTTATCATGTTTTATTTGCCTAGATGTTGCATGAATGTGATTGGTATGTTTGTATTATGTCTAGGAATATTAGAATGAATGGAAACATCGTCGATTGGCGAAATAGAGTGTGACATTAGGGATTTTATGGGGACAATAAGGAAGATCCCAGGAACTCTAGGAAAAAGTTTCAAGTCACTTGGGATAAAGGAAGGTCGTGTTTTAACTCATGTTAGCTCAGGTCAAATTAGGCCCGGATCGACTAAGTCTTAAGGAAGATCCCAAGAACTCTAGGAAAAAGTTTCAAGTCACTTAGGACAAAGGAAGGTCGTGTTTTAGCTCATGTTAGCTCAGTTCGAATAAGGCCCGGATCGACTAAGTCGACCCGGGCATGGCAGTTGTGTACGGGTCGACTTAGTCGACCCGGATAACTTGGGTAAGGCCGGGTCGACCAAGTCGGCCCGTGAAGAGAAAACGAGCTCGAGTCGATCAAATGGACCCGAGCACATTCACTTAGCCCTATTCGACCGAGTCGACCCAGACCTATCATATGTTATACGTAAGTAGAGTGAGAAACTTCGAGGATTCAGTAGACAACGGGCGACTTCTTCTCTTAGTGACTAACTCATTCTTTAAAGGACAAATCCCAATACGACAAGCCTAGGATGAGACGTGAATAAAGTCTATATGGAAGTTGACTATGAAGGAACCAAGTGGGAAATATCATGGCAATTTCCAAAGTAGGGTTCGCTGCGGATGCACATGCAAAGGGGTTATCGATACTCGTGACTTTGGTATACTTTAGAGGGAGGGGCACAAGAGTGATTCAACGCCAACTGCAATATGCACTGATTCGGTCTGGACCCCAGCTCCAATTGTTGTATGGATTGGGTAGGGAATTTGAGTAGAGCTCGTTGCAGTACGGACTACCGAAGGCCTCGGGAGATTTAGCAACCTAAGTAATGAGTATCGTACACTCAACGCACTGAGTGATGTGAAGAATGAGTGTTAAGCTTGGATGTTTGTTAACACCTTATCACGCGCACCTTTCGCTCATACTTGTTATATGATGACCATAGAATAGAAGTACATTATTATTATGTGCTTACTCTTTGGATGGAGGGACAAGTCAGGTATGATTCCTTTTATACCTATGTTGTTTATCTAGTAGTTTTGATTCTTACCGTTTACACCATACTTTGTCTAACTCGAGGTTTTATGCTTTGCTTCTTATTACTCTGGATGCTCTTAAATGAGTAGACTAGAGATAGGTTGGTGTACTTGAGTAGCTGTCCGGAGACGAGCAAGAGGCTCCCATGTATTATATATATATACTTCTATCCCTGTTTATCTTTGTGATCATTACTTTGGGCATTAGTAGTGTATTTTAGTAGAGACAGTAATAATGTTGGAGATGTACCTATATTTAACTACTTGATACTATGTTGTGATTTGGGTATATTACTCTGATGATTGTGGTATATTACAGCTTATACTATCTCGTCTATTTTATATTAGTCTATGTTTATATTATATTTTATGTCATGCACTATGGGATATACGACAGGTTTTGGGTTATTTCTTCTATCTTTCTCATTCTTACCTTGATGATCGCCCTACATTAGCCTAACACCACCACATCGCCTAGTTTGGCTTGGCTGTGAAGGGCAGTCATCATAGTTTCCAACGGTACCCGATTAGGTTTGTAATCCGATTGTCTTTTACATCCAAGAGATACCCGATTAGGTTTGGATTTCAGATGTCTTCTACATCTAGTAAGTACTCGATTAGGTTTGGATTTCGAATATCTTTTAGATCCCATAAGTACTTGATTAGGTTCTGAATCTGACTATCTTTTTCATCCCGCGGATACTCTATTAGGTATCCAAAGGTCCATTACATATAGGTATATGATTAGGTTTTAAATCCAAATGCCTTACACAAACTATATGTACCCTATTAGGTTTGTATTTTGGATGTCTTTTACATCTCATAAGTACCCGATTAGGTTTTGAATCTGGCTGTTTTTTACATTTCATACTCGATTAGGTTTTGAACCCGACTGTCTTTTACATATTATAGGCACTCGATTAGGTTTGGCATCAAGATGCCTTTAGCATTCGGTAAATTTTTTCGGTTAAATAATATATCTTGGGTATGTATTAGTTTCCATATGTACTTGATTAGATTTGGAATCCAGGTGTTTTTTACATTTTGTACTTTTCTCAATTAAAATATATCTTGGATATATATTGGATTCCATATGTACCTGATTACCTTAACTAATATATGCTTTCTTAAACTATCATTTTGCAAACCTAAAACATGCTAATGCATTTTGTAATTAAAATGCTATATTTACTTATCATTTTGCATATTGTAATCAAGATATTGAATATGATAACTAAATCGGTACAATAAACTATTAATTTCCTTATTTTAAACATAGTAGTGAAGTTCACAACTCAGATGCTATTTTAAACTATCATTTTCTATATTTGATATATGTTGGTGTATTTTGAGATTAAATATTAAATCTCTTTTTACACATTTTACTCACAACATTGGAGTTCATAAGTAAAATGGTTCATTAAACTATCAATTTGCATACTTTAAACATAATAGCGGACTTCATTACACAAATGCTATCTTAAACTATCATTTTGTATAAAAAAAAACCTGAAAGTGGATTTTTTGATTAAAATGATATATTAATCATCATTTTGCACACTGGAATCTTGATATCAACCTTTTATACTAAAATGTTACATCAAACTTTCATTTTGAATAATTTTAATATAATGGCGGACTTTCTAATTTAAATGTACGTTAAACTATCAATTTTTGTACATAAAATATGCTACTAGACTTTGTGCTTATAATTATATATTAAATTTCATCTTTCCAATTGTCACAACATGAAACTGCATAAATAAAATACTATCATTTTGCAAAAAAAAAAAAAAAAAAAAAAAAAACATGCTTAATTGTTTGCTATGTACCTATGGTACATTGAACTATCCTTTTACCTATTCAAATTCTCTATACAGATTATGGTACTATAATTTTAAAAAGTAAAACGTTATATTAGTTATCATTTAGCAAATTAAACACATTTTATTATATCTAAATACATAAATGCTATGTTTGACTATCATTGCGATTTGAAATTTACACACGTTACATTTAACCAAGATATAATACCTTTAAAGGCGTAAAATCAGTGCTTATGATTAAGGGCTTTTCAAGTTCTTCTTTATTGATGTATTTCTTTTGCAAATTTTATTTGCCCTTGAATTTATAACTCTCGACTTTAATTGTAACAACCCGCATTCTACGCGTTGGAGGATCGTAGAGTATTTATTTCTTTCTCATATGAAGTCGTATGGTCATGTAACTTTGGGAAACAACCATTAGAGTCATTTCCCATGTTCATGATTTTTGTCGATTTTTAAATGACCGTTTTGCCCTTAGCTGATCTTGTTTCGGCCATAACTTTTGATTGGAAAGGAATTTTGACCTGAAACCACTTCCATTAGATTCGTTTGATGGTTTACCTTTCCGTAGAGTGGTCACATGTGAGAAACGGACTTATCGTTTGGGAGATATGGCTGAAATAAGGTTTAGAAGGTGAAAAACTGCTTAATCGGGCCAAATAGGGTGATTAGTAGATGGGCCCATAACCCATTTCGGGATTAGGGTTATGGGGAGGCTGAAATGAGTTAGGGTTTCATTTCATTTCAGTTTTCTAGCCTCCACTTACCTCTTAGAAACCTTAAAAATGGCCTCCAACCTCTAAATCACCTCCAAATCACTTTCTACTTGAAGATTAAGCTTAGCAACATCAAACCAAGAGAGATCAACACCAAATCAAGATTAGAGCTGCTGTTTAGCATTGGGATTCACGCCAAATCAGAGATTTATTTCAGATCTAAGTCTTATTTGTGGCTAAGGTGAGTGATTTGCATAGTCCCTCACTAATTATGGCTAATTAAGGGTAATTAGTGTTAATTAGCGAATCTAAACATGATAAAAATTCTAGAAAAATATTTATAAAATTCGAAATGATGTTTTAGACTTTTGATATGAATTTGGGTTGATTTGGTTAAGTTTTGCTAAACATATCATTAGTTTCACCTAAACATGCTTAAGGGAAAAATATGGGGTTTTGGCTAGGTTTGATCCATTTTAACCTATCATATTGTTGTTTTGATGTTTGAGGTCACTTCTACTTATTGCTATGACTTTGTGGTATGCTTTGTGATTGATTAGAATAATTAGAATGGTCGAAAACGCCATCGAGAGGCGTAAAAACAGTCGCTGGAAAGTTGCAGGAAAAATGCAGGAAGGGATCGGATCGGACCCCCTTACCTGACCCTAACCGATTCGTGGGTATTTGCAACGATCCGGACCGGAGACCACGACCTGATGGTGGAAGGAGCTCGAACCCGAGCCGCGTCACGTACTGGAGCACCCGATCCGAACCGTGGAGCATGGAGCACGATCCGAAGATGGTCCACGATCCGTCAGCAGCTCCGACCCGAACCCATGGATGGCGATGGAGCTTGGAGATCCCGACCCGATCCGCCAGGGGTGATGACGACCCGATCCGATCTAGTGAAGAGGAGCATTCCGATCTGAACCGAACTGATGATTAAGGGGAGATCCGAACCGATCCGGTGATGACTGATAACCCGAGATGCAAAGGTAGTCCAAATGGAAGTTAGAGCTCAGGATCCAGTCGGGAACCAATGAGTTCACTTCATGGTTGGACTTTGCTGCGGGACGTGTCCTAAGGAGTTGTCGACGTTCATAACTTCGATTCACTACTGGAAATGGATGATGGGCTACTTATCAGTGCAGTAGAGTCACTATGACTCGAGGGGCAAGGTGATGGTAGCAAGACTACATTATCAGTGCAGTAGAGTCATTATGACTCGAGGGGCAAAGTGATGCGTAGTAAGACTATGAGCCAGTGAAGTGGGGTCATTGTGACTCCATGGGGCAGAGTGGACATAGTAAAGGATTAGTAAGGCTATAAACCAGTGCAGTGGGGTCATTGTGACTCCATGCGGCAAAGTGGACATAGCAAAGGGTTAGCGGCTATGGATCAGTGCAGTGAAGTCATTGAGACTTCATGGGGGTAAAGTGATCATAGCAAAGTGTATTGGGTGATCGAAGTGGTGAATATCGTATGCTTTACGCACTGAGTGAGAGATGTGAGGATGGTTGTTATGCTTGATTGTTTGCCATCACTATGACATGCACACCCCCACCCTCGTTATCTTTACACCATTTGAAATGGTATCTTAGAGTGTTGTACCGTATGTAGTGCTAACTCTTTGGTTGCAGGTCCAGGTTCAGGTATGGTTTAGTATACCTGTTATTGTTTTGTTTAGATGCTTATCGCTCATACTAGACTTTTTGTCTGACCCAGAGTTTTGTGTCTCTTCTTATTACTCTGGGTGCTCACATGAGCAGACTAGAGACAGGTTCGCTGGTGATGCGCGAGTAGCTGATTCGGAGGCAAGCAGGAGGCTTCCACGTATGATATATAGATATTCTCCCTGTGTCGTTGGTGGTCGCTACTTGGGCATTAGTAGTGTACCTCCCTTATCTTACTCTTGCTTTTTGAGATAGTTTGAAAAGTTGTAATAATGTTAACTTTGGATCATAAGCTGTACTTGGATTTTCCGCTGCTATGTTAGCTTGTTTTCAGCTTATGCACTGTCTCACCTGTTTTATGTCAAGTATGTTGTTATTATATTTTGTACCATGCGCTGTGAGACATTTTACAGGTCCCTTGTTAGTTTATTTCCTTCTTCCCTTTCCTTCTGACGACCGTCCCGCGCTAATTGGACATGTGTACAGCGCACTTTTGGAGTAAATGTCGGTTGGTGCGGGGCGGGCCGTCACATTTGGTATCAGAGCTCTAGGTTGCGTAGTTAACCTAGGGAAAGACACTAAGGAGAGATAGTACGTATATGAGAGCGTGTATTTGTGATTACTTTGGTTTTCAAAAGCTATATATATAGATATACTATTAGTAGTATAAGGATGAAGTCGTACTGCACTAGCACCACTATGGGGTCGTTAATCATTTTCTCTTTACAGATTGAACGATGAGTCGAGACACGAGGGGTGCTGGTAGAGGGACCAACAATGGAAATGCACCTGACATGAGGACGAAGTTCACTAACTTCATGAAGGAGATGCTTAGGGATGTTCAGGGAGAAGTTCCCAATCCCGGAAATGGTGGTGGTCCAGTAGTGCAGGCGCCTAGGGTCGATTTCGCCAAGTTGTGCAAGGATTACACTAACCTTGGTGGGAAGCCGTTCCATGGAACGGAGTCGACCACGGATGTTCAGGATTGGTTGGATAGCTGTATTCGTATCTTCGACAACTTAGGTATCGAGGATGCGATGAAGAGAAGTCTAGCGTCTCATCAGCTGCAAGGGCGAGCGATGAATTGGTGGAATGCCATTAGAACAAATACTCCAGAAGATCAGGTTACTTGGGATCAGTTCAAGGCTCGCTTTAGCGATAAGTTCATTCCAGCTGCCCAGAAGTCAGTGTTGTTTAAGAGATTCTTGGAACTCAAGCAGAATGGTAGGGCAGTCTCGGACTATATTGCTGAGTTCGACACTTTGTCGAAGTATGGATTATCCCTTATCGATATTCCTGAGAAGAAGAATGAGAAGTTCATTACTGGGTTGGATGGATACTTGGGGGAAAGGCTTATCAACCACATCGATGAGACTTTTGAATCCATTATGGGGAAAGCTTTGAGATCAGAGAGTCTTTACCCTAAGCCAAAGACTGAGGCTGCATCTGCAGAAGGGCTGAAGCCGCAAGCAGGCGGTGGAGGCAAGAATAACTCTCAGAACAAGAGGAAGCAAAACCAATCTAAGGATGGCCAGAAAAAGAGCAAGAAAGATGTTGAGTGCTTCAGCTGTGGTAAGAAGGGCCATTATGCTAAAGAATGTTGGGCCAAGCCAGCGGATAGGAAGTGCTACAACTGTGGCCAAGTGGGACATCATAAGGATAAGTGTCCACAACCTCTTAAGGAGAAGCAGATTGTGAAAGCATATGTTATCGATGTTGTTCCTTCTTCGTCGAATGCCCCAACTGCGGCAGAGAAAGGAAAGAATGTCGTCATTCAAGGTATGCTTTCTATTTATGATGTACCAGTTCGAGTTTTGTTTGATACTGGGGCTTCCCGTTCCTTCATATCTAGTGACCTGGTAGATAGGTTGGGACTAGAACCCGAGATAGTCGATAGACCGTTGGTTGTGACGAACCCGATTGGTGGTTCGACTAACCTTAGTATGATTTGCAGAAATTTGGTCCTATCGAGTCATGGATGTATGTTTGTTTGTGATTGCTTTGTTTTGGGCTTTACTGGGTATGGCATTATATTGGGAGTCAATTGGCTCCAAAGATACAGGGTGGTGGTAGACTGTGAGGGCTTTTTGGTGACAGTTAGGGCTTATGATGGGCGGAGGGTAGTGTTTGGTAGTCTACCTAGTGATGGGGTAATGGCTAGTTTTATAAATTCCCTCGACATCCCGCATGATGAGTTGTCAGATGTGCCCATGGTTGGCCAGTATCCGGACGTCTTCGAGGAGGTGACCGGGCTTCTACCACACCGAGAGATTGAGTTCCATATTGATTTAGTAAAAGATGCCAGACCTATAGTGATGTCACTTCGTCGTATGGCACCAAGGGAGCAGCGAGAGCTCGAGGTGCAAGTCATCAATCTTTTGAAGAAGGGATTTATTAGAAGAAGTGTCTCCAAGTGGGGAGCACCAGTTGTGTTTGCCACTAAGGCAGATGGTTCCCTTCGGTTGTGTGTGGACTATCGCGAGTTGAATAAGGTAACAAGGAAGAATAAGTATCCGCTACCGCGGATAGATGATTTGTTTGATCAATTGGAAGGAGCAAGAGCGTTCTCCCAGTTGGACCTCGCGACAGGATTTCATTAGCTCCGAGCAGCGGATGAGAGTGTTCCGAAAACGGCATTTAGGAGGCTGTCTGGATTCTATAAGTGGTTGGTCATGCAATTTGGTTGACCAATGCACCAGCCTACTTTGTGGATCTTATGAATCGAGTATTCAGAGATCAGTTGAATAAGTTTGTTCTTGTGTTCGTAGACGATATCCTTGTTTACTCGAGGACAGAGGAGGAACACAAGGGGCATATGAGGATAGTGATGGAGGTGTTGAGGAAACACCAATTGAAAGCGAAATTTTCTAAGTGTCACTTCTGTAGAAGGGAAGTGAGATTCTTGGGCCATGTTGTTTCAGAGAATGGTATTGTCGTGGACCCTGCGAAGGTGGCTACGGTACAGGATTGGCATACGCCCAAGAATGCAACAGATGTAAGAAGTTTCTTGGGGTTAGCTGGATATTATCGTAAGTTTATCCAGGACTTCTCCAAGATAGCAGCACCGTTGACTCAGTTGACTAAAAAGAATCAAGCCTTCGTCTGGGACAGAGTGTGTGAGAATGCATTCAAGAGTCTAAAGGAAAAGTTGACGCGTGCGCCCGTGCTAGCCATTCCTAAAGGGAATGAAGATATGACGGTATACACAGATGCTTTTGGTACCGGACTAGGTGCTGTATTGATGCAAGGATGTAGGGTTGTAGCTTATGCTAGTCGGAAATTAAAGCCGCATGAGAAAAGGTAACCTACCCATGATTTGGAATTGGCAGCGATCATGTTTGCGTTGAAGATGTGGAGACATTATCTCTTGAGAAAGAGATTTGAGTTGTTTACCGATCATAAATCGTTAAAGTATCTCTTCTCTCAGAAAGATCTAAATCTCCGCCAGCAGAGATGGTTAAAGTTCTTGGCTTCGTATGATTTTGATATCGCATACACACCTGGGAAAGGTAATGCGGTAGCCGATGCCTTGAGTAGGAGACATGCCAGTTTAGGGGCTATGTTTCTTGAATGGAAGCAACTGGAGTACATCGCAGGGTTTGATTTCAGACCAAAGTGCGAATTGGATCCAGAGATGTTAGCTAGTTTGACGATCAGACCCACCTTGATTGAGTGGATTGGTTCCATTCAGAGGGACGATCCTAATCTATTGGAAATCATCTCCAAGTTAGAGATGAACATCGACGGTAAGGAGATGAATTTGTATGGGCTTGATCGAGAAGGATGGCTTCGAAAGAATGGAAGACTAGTCGTACCCAACGTGAATGGTTTAAGAGATGAAGTGCTTAGGGAATGTCATCACTCAAAACTAACTATACATCCCGGTGGTGATAAGATGTATCGAGACATGAAGCAGACTTACTACTGGGAAGGGATGAAAAGAGACGTTGGGAAGTTTATATCCAAATGCATGAATTGCCAGCTAGTTAAAGCCGAGCAAAAGAAGCCTAGTGGTTTGTTGCAACCACTAGAAATTCCCGAATGGAAATGGGAGCAAGTCTCGATGGATTTCATCTATGGTTTACCAAGGACTAGACCGGGACATGATAGTATTTGGGTAATTGTGGATCGATTGACTAAGAGTGCAAGATTTGTACCAGTCAAATCGACCAGAACGGCAGCTAAGTTAGCAGAATTGTATATGAAGTGGGTAGTGAGATTTTATGGAGTACCTAAAAGCATTGTGAGTGACCGAGACCCATTGTTTACTAGTGGGTTTTGGAAGAGCTTACAAGAGGCTCTAGGATCAGAATTACATCTCAGTACCGCATATCATCCTCAGACCGACGGTCAGATGGAGAGGGTGATTCGTATATTGGAAGATCTCTTGAGAGCTTATATATTGGATTTTGGTGGATCATGGGATGACCATTTGCATCTAGTAGAGTTTGCATATAATAATAGCTACCAATCCAGTATCGGTATGGCTCCATATGAAGCTTTGTACGGAAGACCGTGCAACTCACCATCATGTTAGATAGAGACCGGTGAGAAGTTTGTGCTTGGACCAGATGTGGTAAGAGAAACCTCGGATAAGATTAAGATCATTCAACAACGAAAGAAAGCTGCCCAAGATAGGCAGAAAAGTTATGCTGATAAGAAGAGAAGAGACTTAAAATTCTCCGTTGGTGACTTGGTGTTTGTCAAGATTTTTCCGTTGAAGAGCGTGATATGATTTGGCAGGAGAGGCAAGTTAGCACCAAGATTTGTTGGCCCATTCCCAGTTCTTGAACTAGTCGGGAATTTGGCATATAGAGTTGACTTACCAGAAAAGATGGCGGGAGTTCACAACATATTTCATGTTTCCCAACTAAGGAAGTTCGTACACGACCCAGATATGACTAGTTCACCTGATCAGTTAGAGGACTTCAAAGTGGAACCCGAGGCGGTTGGGAACCTCAAGCCGATTCGTATTGTCGAGCACGATACAAAGCAACTTCGAAGGAAGGCGGTGAAGCTAGTCAAGGTTCAGTGGGGCGAGAACGAGAATGACTGTACTTGGGAGACAGAGGAGAGCATTAGGAAGATGTATCCAGAACTCTTTGCCTGGTAAGATTTTCTTTGCGATTTAGTTATTCCGCATGCTAGGATAGACTTGTTTTGCATGTTTGATTGTTGTTTTATGACTGATAGGCATGTAGGACCCTTGTGTGTGTTTTGATTAGGAAATTTCGAGGGCGAAATTTCTTAAGGGGGGAGAATGTAACAACCCGCATTTTACGCATCGGAGGATCATAGAGTATTTATTTCTTTCTCATATGAAGTCGTATGGTCATGTAACTTTGGGAAGCAACCATTAGAGTCATTTCCCATGTTCATGATTTTTGTCGATTTTTAAATGACCGTTTTGCCCCTAGCTGATCTTGTTTCAGCCATAACTTTTGATTGGAAAGGAATTTTGACCTGAAACTACTTCCATTAGATTCGTTTGATGGTTTACCTTTCCGTAGAGTGGTCACATGTGAGAAACGGACTTACCGTTTGGGAGATATGGCTGAAATAAGGTTTGGAAGGTGAAAAACTGCTTAACTGGGCCAAATAGGATGATTAGTAGATGGGCCCATAACCCATTTCGGGATTAGGGTTATGGGGAGGCTGAAATGAGTTAGGGTTTCATTTCATCTCAGTTTTCTAGCCTCCACTTACCTCTTAGAAACCCTAAAAATGGCCTTCAACCTCTAAATCACCTCCAAATCACTTTCTACTTGAAGATTAAGCTTAGCAACATCAAATAAAGAGAGATCAATACCAAATCAAGATTAGAGCTGATGTTTAGCATTGGGGTTCACGCCAAATCAGAGATTTATTTCAGATCTAAGTCTTATTTGTGGCTAAGGTGAGTGATTTGCATAGTTTCTTACTAATTATGGCTAATTAAGGATAATTAGTGTTAATTAGCGAATTTAAACATGATAAAAATTCTGGAAAAACATTTATAAGATTCGAAATGATGTTTTAGACCTCTGATATGAATTTGGGTTAATTTGGTTAAGTTTTGCTAATCATATCATTAGTTTCACCTAAACATGCTTAAGGGAAAAATATTGGGTTTTGGCTAGGTTTGATCCATTTTAACCCATCATATTGTTGTTTTGATGTTTGAGGTCACTTCTACTTGTTGCTATTACTTTGTGGTATGCTTTGTGATTGATTAGAATAGTTAGAATGGTCGAAAACACCGTCAGAGGCGTAAAAACAGTCGCTGGAAAGTTGCAGGAAGGGATCGGATCGGACCCCCTTACCTGACCCGAACCGATTCGTGGGTATTTGCAACGATCCGTACCGGAGACCACGACCTGATAGTGGAAGGAGCTCGAACCCGAGCCGTGTCACGTACTGGAGCACCCGATCCGCTTGCACGATCCGAACCGTGGAGCATGGAGCACGATCCGAAGATGGTCCACGATCTGTCAGCAGCTCCGACCCGAACCCATGGATGGCGATGGAGCTTGGAGACCCCGACCCGATCCGCTAGGGTTGATGACGACCCGATCCGATCCAGTGAAGAGGAACATTCCGATCCGAACCGAACTGATGATTAGGGGGAGATCCGAACCGATCCGGTGATGACCGATAACCCGAGATGCAAAGGTAGTCCAAATGGAAGTTAGAGCTCAGGATCCAGTCGGGAACCAATGAGTTCACTTCATGGTTGGACTTTGCTGCGGGACGTGTGCTAAGGAGTTGTCGACGTTCATAACTTCGATTCACCACTGGAAATGGATGATGGGCTACCTATCAGTGCAGTAGAGTCACTGTGACTCGAGGGCAAGGTGATGGTAGCAAGACTACGTTATCAGTGCAGTAGAGTCATTATGACCCAAGGGGCAAAGTGATGCGTAGTAAGACTATGAGCCAGTGCAGTGGGGTCATTGTGACTCCATGGGGCAGAGTGGACATAGTAAAGGATTAGTAAGGCTATGAGCCAGTGCAGTGGGGTCATTGTGACTCCATGGGGGCAAAGTGGACATAGCAAAGGGTTAGCGGCTATGGATTAGTGCAGTGAGGTCATTGAGACTTCATGGGGCAAAGTGATCATAGCAAAGTGTATTGGGTGATCGAAGTGGTGAATATCGTATGCTTTACGCACTGAGTGAGAGATGTGAGGATGGTTGTTATGCTTGATTGTTTGCCATCACTATGACATGCACACCCCCACCCCCGTTATCTTTACACCATTTGAAATAGCACCTTAGAGTGTTGTACCGTATGTAGTGCTAACTATTTGGTTGCAGGTCCAGGTTAGCTGGTGATGCGCGAGTAGTTGATTCGGAGGCGAGCAGGAGGCTTCCACGTATGATATATAGATATTCTCCCTGTGTCGTTGGTGGTCGCTACTTGGGCATTAGTAGTGTACCTCCATTATCTTACTTTTGCTTTTTGAGACAGTTTGAAAAGTTGTAATAATGTTAACTTTGGATCATAAGCTGTACTTGGATTTTCCGCTGCTATGTTAGCTTGTTTTCAGCTTATGCACTGTCTCACTTGTTTTATGTCAAGTATGTTATTATTATATTTTGTACCATGCGCTGTGAGACATTTTACAGGTTCCTTGTTAGTTCATTTCCTTCTTCCCTTTCCTTCTGACGACCGTCCCGCGCTAATTGGACATGTGTACAGCGCACTTTTGGAGTAAACGTCTGTTGGTGCGGGGTGGGCCGTCACATTAATCTTCCACTTTCACTAGATTTGTCTTTTGTCTGACGAGTCGATGACAGATTATTTCACTTTCGTGTTATAGGCTTGAATATCCATGTTGATATCTTCAAATCGAAACCTGACATTGATGAACTTATCGACATTAATCGGGTTTTCATTTATTTTTAATGAAACCCTAGATTATAGTGATTCAGTTGTTGTCGATGAACTTGTCAACTGTAATAAAACCCTAAATTATTTGAATGGTGAATGAAGAAGGAACATTTAGTTAGTAGGCTTGAAGAAACTGGCGAGAAATATGGTTGAGCTTCCTTGAAATAAAAAATAAAATTTTGCATCGGCAATTTTAGAAGTTTTTTTTTTTACTTTTTCCTTTAAACTAATTCCCTCCACTAGGAAACTAGAAGCAAGTCCTTAAATATAAAGGATTGATGAATTTTTTTGTTCAAATCATTTTCCTGATTATTATAATATACGAGGCTCCTAAAAGAATATATTTGTTTTGTTAGTAATATCGAATGAACTAAATGAACACGGTGTACAATACACACTTTTGTGGTTACTACGTGAAGATTAACATTTTCTTATTAGATTTGTGCGAGTGCTAGATTGTGCAAAGTTATTTATGGAAACTTCATAAAAAATGGAACCTTATTGTACCTATAAGGTATCAAAAGCAGTACAAGAGTAAACGAATAACCAATAACTAATTGCAAGTTCACTCTACTATTCTACATTACATTTATCCATGAAGGTAATTATGAATTTCTTAAGTATGAATAGTTATAAATAAACCAGTTATAAAAATAAAAAATCTTTGATAAAAACCTACTTATTTGATGGAATTACATGCTTTCCCTCTCTTAGGATTAGGAATCTAGGAAGCATTAGTGACATACAAGCCAAAATCAGCTGGTTCAACGAATTTTTTAAGTCACGTAATAAATAAGCAACGATGAACAAATTAGGAAGCTTTTAAACAAGTGTCACCATAACATATATACAAAGCAAAGGAATTTTTCACCAGATATTTCTCTGAAGGTGGCTCATTACACATTATATAATTAAATAAGTTGCTGATCTACTCATTAACGCCATGCATCATACTAAATTTTTTAAAAGAAATTCGTGTTCAGTGTCCAATGGCCTGCTATTTACATTGGAGATCAAACCATCAGTGTCCAAGTTTATTTTTAGGTCAAAAATATTGTATGACTAAAAAATTTGATCGTACTTATACTGTATCACCTCTACAATTTAAAATGTAAAGTTATCTTACTCATTTAATTAAACATCATGTATCAGTTACAAAACTCTCAACAATAGCAGTTATTACATCTAACCATCTGAATTCAACTTTAGTAAGCCAAAGTTAACAACAAAACAGAAAATATGGAGGAAATTTATTTTGCATACGTTCTAAGTAGCATTTTCCATTTTTTGATTCTACAATAGTTATCCTGAATTGGAAATTTTAAGTGATATAGTGCGCCATGAAGGCCTCTAACTTTGGATGAGTTTCTTTTGGAATGCACTACCTATAGTAGAGCAAAGTAGAATATAGTAAAATAATGATCAGACTGTGGCTTGCATAAACTACAGAACATTGTTAATTTAGAAATAATTATGTTCAAACCCAGGTTACACCAAAAAATTATGTTGATAAAGCGAACTAAGACCATAGTAAATATAGTATTGGAAACAAAAGAATCTAAATTTTTTTTGAAACACTAAATATATGACTATCCACCTTAATATTTTGAGATTAACAATGTAATAATAGCCATATTGAGTAAAAATGGGATATAAACTTGTAAATTTGACATATGAAGCATTTAAAATAATGAATAATGAAATTTTATTTACATACCTTTAGACTAGTTTTTGGTTAAACGAGCCTAACACCCAAGATAACATTATCACAAATTGAAATCAACAATTATAGCCATAAATGATAAAAACAGTAAAGAACAAGAGAATTTATAGTGGTTCGATAAAGTATAGTCTACGTCCACTTGTAGTAATTTATATTTATGCTGTTGATTATATGTATAGTTGGTTGTATAAGAATGTAAAGAGAAGAAGATGTTGTTGTCTTCAAAGAATGACAGAGTTTCTGTATGGAGATGATAAGAGAATATCACTTTTCCTGGGTGCCTAAAGGTCTGTTTAAAGCTAAAGAACCAATTTGGATTGGCATAAAACTTTGCAAGGGTCCATCAAAGCAAGACGAACGAGTCTTGGTAATGAGGCCGGATAGCCCCACATAGGAGAGGTCGGTACCGACCTCTTGGGGTCTCACCAAACAAGGTGCGAGCTCTAGGGTGGGTCCGCGTTAATTCTCATTTGACTTTGTACACTTGCTTACCTGATTTGTCTTCCAAATGTTGAGTTGTCAACGTAGTTTCAAGCAAGTTCCTAAAGCTTGAAATTATATCTCTCGGAGTAGTATTGATCCCTATCTTAGCCAAATTCTTGATTTTATGCCCCAGATTCCTACCATTCCCTGACTTAGCCGAAGTTCTAGTTTTGTTCTTTTCTCTGAATTTATACTGATCACTGACTTAGCCTAATTTTGGGTTCCACGCTCTGAATCTATACTAATCTTTGAGTTAGTTGAAGTCGTAGTCATTTGCTCAGGATCCATGCCTAACACTGTCCTTAGCTAAGTCTTTCCCCAAATCAGCTAATCCCATGGTGTTATTTAAGGGAGTCCACCTATGTATAGCTTCACGCACACTCAATTTTGGAGCGGTCCAGCCAACTTTTCTTACTATCACCTTGAAAGTTGTGTAAAGTGGATATTCGAGTTCATCAATGTAAACAGCCTTGTAAAAGGCAAGTAGCCTTCCAAAACTTATATTGCTGTTGACGATGTGTTTTGCATGATTAATAATCTGCAGTCTCTTCAGATTGTTCATTTGTTCCGCCATCGTTCTAAGTCGTTAGTGAAGTACACAATCTCATTGGATCATTTATATATATGGCAGTTGTACCGAGATGATGTTGATGGCCTCGCTGAGACAATGTTGTAATATGTGACCACTTCGGGAAGATACTTAACATTCGCAACCCCGTCGGGTCAATGTTAGATATCCATGAACTCGTTGGGTCAATCCTTTGTCTCTCCCGACCCTAGTCGAGAACAATCCATAGTCAACGATTATTGTCTTCCAGTGCCAAGTGCCATCAATATATAGCGATCATATCCTCGCCAAGATCTTGCTGAGTATTGTTGCGCTCAACAATCTGAGTCTTCTCATGGAAACCATAGACAATAGTCAGGGATACTAACATCATTGAGTTCTTCTCGAGTATTGTTGTATTTGATGATTCGTAGCCTCTCGATCTTTTGTCGACATCAACTATACTCGACCGTTCTCGCTGGGCTCTGATTGAGCATCAATTATACTCGATGATCCATAGCTTAGCTAGGCTCCTCTAAGCATCAATCATACTCAATGACCCTGATTGAAAGGATTTGTGCCTGAACTTTCGCAACCCTTTCCAAGCACAAGTCGTACATAACGATCGTAAGTAGACAGCCTTGCCAAGTTCTTGGCTAAACTATCTACCCATCGCCATGTGTCAATCAAACATGACGATTTAGAAAATAATTAAAGTTTAAAATCTAATTTCGCGTTTCATACCAGATGAGCATCAGCTATACTCATCAAATAATTTATTAAAGTACTTAAAAGCATACGTTTTGTTACATCGAAATCATTGGTTTATCACTATCTTAGAGCTTCTCTATTAGTCTTACCAAGTCACATACAAAAGTAAGTGGGTTAGTCATGCATTACAGGTTGGCTAAAGAAAAAGTAAAGTTGATGGTTCATCGTCGTTTAAGAGCATGCCCAGGGATCTCATTAGATCCTGCACACAAATAAGAGACTTAGTAGTTTTTATTGTCTTGATCAAACCATTAGTTAACGATAATATAACCACCGAAGCTAGGCTCTCTCACAACTACATCTGTTCAGTTGTTAAGACCATGTTCAGGACATATAATTGCAGTTGTTCCTTCCTCGCTTTCTCCTCTATTACATCTGGTAAGTGTTTTCACTCATTCGTATCGTGCCTAACAATTATATGAAATAAATATAATTTCTTGGAAGCCCTCTCTCGCTCCGTGGGATCCCTACCAGTAGGCATTCTCATCAAAGGGCAGTCTGTATTGTCTATATATATATCTGCTACAGATTCGCATTAAGTTCTCCATACGAGCTGTATTTTGGTCCTTTTTAATTTTATTTCCTTGTCTATGATTGCCTTCAACTTTGTGCTTCCATTTGTCTATTCCAAAACTAGACGATCCTCCATCCTTAACAACATTAACCCTAATGGCTTCATGATATGTCCTTACATCCTCCTATCTAGGAACCCTATCTGTTTCATGGTAGGGTTCCCCTATATTGTGACGACCGCCCATAACCCCCGCACTATTCAAGAGGAATAATGCACGGAAGGGTGTGCTAGGCAGTCATGGACGATCATTAGAGTAGGTAAATACAAGCGGAACCGGTCGTAAACTCATAGCGCAAGGATAAAATATAGTGAATATTAGGCTCACATCCCTATTTTGAAACTTAATTAGGCTCACATCCGGTCATAAACTTAATATAAATTAGGTCCCTGTTTTCAAAACTTATAAAATAATAATTAAAAAAAAATCGTAAATTAGTAATAAAATATATTATGCATTATACAAAAAATTCAGTTAAGAAAACAACAAAAATAATGTCAGAAAGAAGAAAACAGCAAAAAAACAGAAAAAACTGCAGTTAAATGCATAATATTATGCACGTTTTTTATTTTATTGCATGCATATGTGCAATTATTGTAGTTCTTCCAGCGCATAGATTTAAGTTAATATTTCAGTTCATTTTTATTTGCATCCAAATGTGCAAATTTCTCAGAAAATATGCACACATGTGTGCAACATTTTTATAGGATAACACACTGGCTAAAAGTAGGGACCTAATTTATATAAAAAAAATTTGAAAATTTTAAACCCGCCCCCTAATTTATTACTTCCGCCTTTTTTATTTATTTTCTTAAAAATGTTCTTTCGTTCATAAAAAAAATATATTCTAAAACCTGGAAATAATGTCAAGATTGTACGGAAATAAAAAAATAGTTGCATACATTTATGCAATTATTATTGATAATTGCATATATGCATGCAACTTTTCCGTAAGCTGTGTTCGGATTAAAATCTGAAAATAAACTTGCACAAATGTGTGCAAGTATTTGAAATATTTGCACACATGTATGCACGTATTTGCATGAAGAAAAATCAACGAAGATGAATGTAGTGAAAAATAAGCACGGATATATACAGGAAAATGATATATGTGCATATTATTATGCATTTAACTGGAAATTTTGTTTTTTTTCTGTTTTTTTGATTTTTTGTTCTGAATTTTTTAGTGTTTACATGTTTTATTTAAATATGAATTTACATGATTTTTTTATATTTTTTTGATGAATTTTCAGAAAATAGGGACCTAATTTATAATAAGTTTATGACCGGGTTTTTTTTCTATTTTGAAACTATAACAGGGACCTGTAAAAAACGCACGCTAAAATATAATAGAATATATACAGCAGATAGTAATAGTGAAGCATAAACACAAGACTTTCATACAACTAGAAAGTAATATCCACAACTTGGAAATAGTGTTTGTACAAAGTTGCCTCACTACATCACTTAGAAAAGCAAACAACGGAAATCCAATTATTAGATAGTAGTAAAACTGGTATGTGAGCCTCCTGCACGCCATCGATCAGCATCATCGTCCTCACTAAAACATTACCTGTCACCTGTTACTTTGTCTGCCCATCCACAACCGGATGAACAGCCCAAGGTAATAAGAGGAAACATAAAACCTTGAGTCAGACAACAGTCTTAGTGAGCGATAAAACAGCTAACAAACTTCAACAATAAAGTGTATGAGAAGGGATAGATAAACATACTAATCTACTCACGACACCAAAGAAGAACTCAACCTTGTCTTCCCCACGTCGGACAGTGATAGCCTTTACTATAAACAATTCAACCATTCATCCATGGAAACCAGAACATCCATTCAATCATGTGAAAACACTCGTAACATCCAGATTATATAAGTCTCACATAGACAACCCTAATCGAGTTTAACATTCCCCAAGTACTCTCCCCAGAGGCCTAGATCAATATCAGTTGAGCACTCAAAGAACATCTCCCTTGACTTTGGATAAACTATGTGAGATAGTACAAACAGAACAACCAATCATCCATGACTGACTCTGGCTATCACCGCCAGTCCTGCTTTGAAACCATCGTTAATCGTATGACGGCCAACCTTGCCATATGTCAAGGGCTAATGGTAACCCCAGTTCTAGCATAAACTCCATAAGTCCAACCTTGAAAACTAGGCCTTTCCCCAAGACCCAGGGTAGTCGACCTACAACCGGTCTTTTAGGTGTCCCTATCATACCCCTGCTTTGAGCCTGCTAGAACTTACAACAATGATCATATCTCATCCTTCGCATCTCTAGTCACCTAACATGGTGACTTTTCACGGCTCAAGCGACCTTCTCGAGCGACCATTATCCACCAACTCACGACCTTTGAGTTGTCACCTCATTCGTTTTTCTACACCCATCAATGAGCACCTTCCAACAATTCGAACCTTCCTACTTGAACCACTTCGAAGTTACACCATCACCGAGCCATATTACACCACTGCGCTGCGGCACGGGTTCGGACAGCCGATTTTTTTTTAAAACACCTTTTTATTAAAATCATAACCGTATACGAAAAATAAAAAAATTCAGAAAATCAACACCATTGTTTCAAATCTCGCAAATATCGCCTGAGATCTCCTCTGAGATCTCATTTTGGGCTCCTTCCGAAACGAAACAGCAAATATCACTCTAAATCTCCTTTCGAATATATCGCCCGATATATTGCAATATCGAACGATATATCAACCGAGATGAAATACTGGAATATCGTCCGAGTTCTTAGTTTTATTGGTTAAATTTTAAATTTGTGCCTGAACTAGAATTATAATTAAAAAAAACTCAAATCTAGCTATATCAAACTTTTGTTATTTTACATCTTGCATGTTAAATGACTATATTGTATGTTCGTATATGTTTTACAATTCTTATGATTTTCATAATCGACTTTTTTACATACATGTTACTTATGAAATTATGTATTTTATGGTCTATTTATGCTAAATTTTTCAATGTTTTGGATCCTTTTAATGTTTCTTGTCTAACAATATTTTTGTTTTAAGCATATTACGATTTAAAGTATGAATGATCGTTCGCAAAATAAAGAATAATAAAGTTATTTTGCATTTTAAGTTTAAGTTACTATGTTTCTGATAGCATTCATAAAAATCATTTTGTCAAAAAATCATTTTGTCAAAAAATCATTTTGTCAAAAAATCATTTTATCAAAATATCATTTTCAACATATCATGTACCCCAAGATTGTTCCGATATGAACTTCCAAACCCAAGATGAAAATCTGAGACAAACTCCCGAGTTAGACTCATCTCGTCCGAGATCTCCCCCGATACGAGACAGAGTCTATAAAATCCCCAAGACGAAACGCGACCGATATCCGAGATTTAAAACCTTGATCAACACCGTTAGTCGGTCCTCCCAAAACATCACTAGTCAGTCCTCCCAAAACATACCGGTCGGTCCTTCCAAACACACCCCTGGTCAGTCCTTCCAAACACCACTAGTCGGTCCTCCCCAGTCACCATCGGTCGGTCCTCCCTAGTCACCACCAGTGGTCTCGTAGTCCCTTTGGAATCACCAAAACATGTTACCTTGACTGGTCGGTCCTTCTTTGAACTCCACTGGTAAGTTATCCATTCATACACTGATCAGTCTAGAAAGCAACTGCGTCGGTTGGTCAATCTTCTGCTTCTTCCACTGGTCGGTCGGTCTTCCGTCTGATTTGTTCTCCAAGCCATGAGTTTTCCGACCGATCGGTCCCCTGTACAGGCCTATACCAAATCCAATTTCAACCAAAACTTCGGCAATCGATCGAATCGACGAAATATACTTGTCTACCTCATTCAACATAATCATAAGAATGTCATGAACAAACTAAAAACATGAATATGACGATTTCACCAAAAATTATACCGATTCACTCACAACTAGTGATAAATGAACCTATTAACAAAAATGATGGACCTATATGCAAAATCATATGAAAACATATGGAAATTATCAAATTAATCTTGGTAAATTAGGTCCTATGGTGTTCATATGAAAATAGACACATAATGGTGTAAATCTATGGTACATCGTTCCAATTTGATGAGAAACATGCACAAATACTCAAATACTTCATTGCATTCATGTGAGAGATGTAAATCACTCACCTATTATCCAAAACAAAGCAAAATGATGAAATAGGAATCCGAACAGCGAACACTTCAAATCAAACTCCTCAATTCAATGAATACGCCCTTGAAATGATGCAGATCTAGCCTCGATTGGTGTAGATCTTCGATTTCCCGCCTTGGATTTGAATTTCTAATGATGGAAATGTGTTTAGAGAAAGAAGGAACACAAGGCCTTCAAATGAGAGTATGGGAGAAGTAAACTATTCTCCATACCCCTCACCCTCTATTTATAGACAACGCCATCCCACTAATGGGCCTTCTCCAAATCAGCCCATTAGTCTTTCAAAACCTGGACAGCCAACTGAAAAACCTTAAAACAGCGGTTTCTCCCAAATCGCTGAGCCAAATCTTTAATGTAACCACTCTACGGAAAGGCAATCATCAATTTCTTTTCAATGGCACTGGTCTCACTCTCTGATTCGACCTGAGTCAAAAGTTACGCCTTATACAAGACCGACAGGGGCAAAATGGTAATAAACAAAATCGGTAAAAATTATGGACATGTCTCACATCCCTTGTGACAACAAGGAATTTCGCTCGATCCGAATCAGTCGCTAAACCGATCTAGACCGTTCGAAATGCCGAATTGTTTTGAGAACACGACAAAATAGAACGCAGACGGAAGAACATTTCATTGTATATTACAACAATACATCAGATTACAAGAATATACAGAGTATAAATGAACATTACATAGAAATATCAGAGATTTAAATTACATTTAAATACATCGCAGCGGAAAATAATACAATACACAACTGAAGGAGATATACGGATACAAAGCTTTCCGGATATCGTTCCAGCTGTAAACCAGGATCCTGTGAATATAAATCTGCAAAACCAAAACTACAAGCTGCTCGTGTCAAAATAAGGGCACCCAGAGTTTAGGTTAAAACAATAAACTCCAGGTCAGTCATGGGACTGGCATGAGAACTAAAAAAGTTATTAATCTTTATTTTTAAAGTTAGGTAAATCAAGGGACCACGCCGTATAATACGGAACGGGTTTCCTCCCAAGAACACCAGTGCATAAAACAACAGCGCAATGCTAAATAAAGAACAATGAAGCTATTATAAGACCCAGGTCCCATCACACAATGCAACACAAACCGGAGGATAGGGTTTTTACCTTATAATAGCCAAGAATGCTTGATACGTTTAAAACAAATCATTTGATACTATCATAAGTGCATAGTGTATAAAACAATCTTCAAATCATAAGTATCAATCATAGACGGCATAAGCGCCCCATTCCACTATGTCGCCATACTAGGTTCTACAAATAAAACCGCAAATGTCACGTATTTGGAAATTGGATTTCCATCTATGAACCGAGGCAAAAGATAGTCCTCAACTGATTCGAGACAATCTAGCCCATGTCTCAGGGACAGAACGCATCGACCCTTAGGAGCCACAGGGTCGGTCCACCGATGTGGATTAAAATGCCTGAACACTGCGTTTCCCCGCCCTTTGGGGCGTAAATGAGTCTGATGACTCTATCAGTCCCGGATCGACCGATATAACCGAGGCGCCTCGCTACAGCAACAACCACACAGGTGAAAATAATATAAATGACAGGGCCGGTAGGTCACTGACACCACCCTAGCTAGAAAGAAACGCATGCCCTCCCTGGATCCTTCTCCCGTTTTTAGTTCACAACCGGGGTGTGAGGCTCGTGAATTAACGTCACACAAAGCTATGCCACACAGGCCTTGCTTTGATCATCATCCACAAGACTTTTCCTTTCAACAGAAGCCTTCATCAATTGCCACTTAGGCATGCCACACAGGCAATTCACTCCATGCGATTGATATCCATCAATATATAACCCTTGAGCTCGTACGTCTCAGAGAAGGGCGTTAAGCCATAGAATAAATTCTCTGCCGCCAAACAGATATATATTTAATAGAGATTAATCACACAGACTAAAATCCAATGTCAGACACATAGTCCATATACAAGTCCGTTCTGGGTCTGAACGAAACCGGAGGCACCTAGTACCCCGCATATCCATCGATCTCCAAGTACGTCTGGACGATCACCAACTGTTTCCATCTTCTTGGGTGTACTGCCCAATCAAGATCATCAGTAATCACCCAAATGACGTGAAGACCTCCGGTCTTCAACCGCCGTCTTCATCTTCGACACCACGTCGAATCAGTTATTCAGAATGGGATAAACCCGGTCTTTCTGAACAACTCGCGTATATATATATAATAAACACGTGTTACACAAACACAACATACGCCTCATTCCAATTCAGAATATTCTTTGGGAAAGGTTCTCATTAATTTTATCAAAGATAAACTCTTTTAAATTTATTCTTTAATCTTCTTTTGAATATCAATTCAAACTAGTCGGGATTAGCGAACCACACCGAAGTAATCATTTATTTTATTCCCCAATCCCAACCTATTCATCCCATGAAGTAAAACTGGTAATACTTCATATCTAACACCACGGTGTTATCGGTAAATTCAATTACCATTTCACGTTCAAATCTAATTAAAGATTTAACTATCGCCTGGAGCAAAAATGGTGGTACTCCATTCTCGATCATTTCAATCTAATTAAAGATTCATTAAAACTCCAATTAGTTTTAATCTTCACTGAAATCAATATCCTATATTTAAATGGGTTAAAGAACCATTGTCATTTAAAACACGGCCCATAATAAACCCCAAAAACACATTCATTAATTATCGGGTTAAAGAACAAGTGTTATTTAAAACACTGTTCACGATAAACCCAAAAATCAATACCAATTCCATTCCAATTAAATATCATTTAATTGGTACACTTCATTAAATCTAAATAAAAAGATTTAATCTTTTCTCAACTGGGTTCAAGAACAGTGTTAATGAAGACACCATTCACGACAAACCCAAATCACATTTGACATTAAATACAAGGCTCTGAGTAGAAAATATACCGGCTTATATTCAATATCAAATTCTACGACCAACCAATATCGTATTGGAAATAACGATATATATATATCTTTCAAATTCCCATAATAATATCTGTATCCTCACGAAATCCAACATCGAAACATTCCGGAGACAATTTCGATTCAAATCCATTCCAATTCAATTATTGGAATTTCTGGTTATATTTCAAAACCATTTCAAACTCACTTTATTTATTTTAAAAATAAATAAATTACTATTCTAGTTCAAAACTAGTTCATTTCGATAAAAATCTATTTTTATCTTTTCAAATATGGAGTTTTTCATCCCAAATCTTCAAAAATCATTTCTTATGATTCTACACAAATTACTACTATTTTTAATAATTTTATCAAGGTCCATACAGTCGATTTCCATCAACGGCCATCGAACTGCACTTACAGCGACCTTTTTCAAATTTGATTTGGACATAATTCCAAATCCATCTGTTAGATTTCCAATTTCTCACATTCGTTAGAAAGCTCTTTTCGATACGAACCCAACGGTTCCGGTTTTAGGAGAATCCGACGGTCGGATCTCCCGTAATATCCGTTCGAAGTCAATGGTCGAAATTCGCGAACTGCCGCGGCGCGGCGCCTTCTATTCGGGCCATTATATTATATATATAATATATATAATATATACTTCGTCGATTTCCTTTTAAAACGTATTATACAAATCGTTTTAAATTCGTTTTCAAAACGATTTCAACTTCATTTCAAATTCAAATCAAAATTGAATATTCCAATATAAATTTGTTTTAAATTCATTTCAAATTGATTTCAATTCAAATTGATTTCTAATTCAATTTCAGTTCGTTTTCAATTCAATTTCAATTCGAATTCATTTATATTCAATTTCAATTCGAATTCATTAATATTCAATTTCAATTCGAATTCATTTCTATTCAATTTCAATTCGAATTCATTTCTATTCAATTTCAATTCGAATTCATTTCTATTCAATTTCAATTCGAATTCATTTCTATTCAATTTAAATTTGAATTTCAATTCTTTTCAAAATATCAGATTTTGAAATCACTTTCGATATTCGTTATAAAATGAATAAAATCGATATAAATATCGTTCACGTCAAAATGGTATAAGTCTAATAAACACGGCTTCATATATTTTCTGTTTTAAATATTCTATTTCAAATATTTCTATTTCAAATATTTCTTTTTCAAATATTCCTATTTCAAATATTTCTATTTCAAATATTTCTTTTTCGAAACTGGAATGAGGCCCAATCAATTACCATATAATGTTAATTATATGGATTTTCTACCTCACGTATATAACAGCAACGATAAATCATCAACCATCATCCAAAGTGCATTCTACACTGTATAAGCATCAAATATAAATATTCAACGCTTATAACAGTCTGTCAATCAATCGATCGACATACGACTAAACAATCGGGATTAGTGTACGTCAAATATCATCCCAATACCCGTGTGGGGTTTCAAACAATCAAACACAGATTTTATTTGTGCAGTTGGGCGATGTGTAAAATTTATCGTCCCAATCAATATCAGTCAAATGTGTGTATATAAACAAATCGTCCGATTTGTTTATTTTTATTTCATTTCATATATACATTAAAATTCTATTTTCAACTATAAAATATTTTTAACTATATAAATATTTTATTTCATTTCACATCACATCACACAATCAACTACACATCAAAATCAAACAAACAAGCATAAAAGTCGTCCATGGTCTGTGGACGACAGGTGTCGGGTGCTACTAAACACCGTCTGCATCCTAGTATATATTTTTAACTAGAAAATTAAATTAAAAGGTGAGAAGTTCTCACCGCTAAGCTAATCCAATCCCACGACTCTTCTTATGTAGGAAATCTTCGCCGTTTCTTCTTTCATCACTTTCGTTGCCCGTATTCTCTACATATGTAAAAATCACATTTTCACTTCGCTATTCAATATATAAAAATCGAATTTTTACTTTGCTATTCAATATATAAAAATCAAATTTTTACTTTGCTATTCAATATATAAAAATCGAATTTTTACTTCGCTATTCAATATATAAAAATCGAATTTTTACTTTGCTATTCAATATATAAAAATTGATTTTTTACTTCTACTTTATAAGGATTAAAATCGTATTTTATCATACTTCATATACACGAAAACCATTTCTTTCTACCATTAATGGAAAAAAAGTAAAAATCATTACTTTGCTTTGCTAAGATTAAAATTATGTTTTTATCACTTTCAAAATCATACCTTTATTGTTTGACTCTTCCTATAAAAAATCATAACTTTATTTCGCCCTTCCCATTATAAAGATCATATTTTTATTTCGAAAATATATATATAAAGGACACATTTTTATATATATAAGAGCGCACATTTTTCTCTTAATCCGATAAAGGAATATAAATAAAAATAAATACTTACAATCGGTTTTGTAATAACCCGGAAAATCTGGGCCAGTTTAAAATTTTTATTTTGGCTATTTTGACGAATTTTGAATATTTAAAATGAATTATTTTAAATAATATCGACGAGAAAAATGTTTTGAATATAATTCGATGTATATATTATATGCGTCGTCGTTAGAATATAAATATTTATATATAATTATAAATAGGAATTGAAAATGGCGCGGTAGTTCGATAATTCGATTTCAAACTTCAATTGAACATACCGGGTGCAAAACAATCCGGATTTTAGTGAAACCATAAACGATAGGATCTAATTGATGATATCTTTCCAACGAATCCGAAAAATCAAAATTTCATAGCGGGAATCAAAAGATATGTCCAATTGAAAATTCTGAATAGTCGCTATGGAATTCAGGCCCTTAAAAATAGACATTTTGCAAACGACCTCGGATTTCGACGAAACCAGTTTTGTTGGGTCCGTGATGTCAAATTATTGCCAGATTCCAAAATTCATAATTATTCGAATCAATATGTGAGCGTGACAAAAGAAAACGCGTTTGACCAGTCTAAGTTGATTTTAATCGACTGGAAAATATCCATTTTTCTAACGGTCTCAAAATTCGACGAAATTAGTTTTGTTAGGACCGTATCGTCAATACGAAGCTAGAAAATATTTTTCTGCAATTTTTAAAGTTCGTATGTGACCCCGGTAAATTGAAATGCGCGTTCAAATTCAATATATAGAGTTATATGTTGATTTTGACGAAAACGAATCGAAACGATCGAATCAGCTTACGATACATATCCCATTGTGTTCGGAATGGGGGTAAAACGCTATAGACGACAGGCGGTGGGCCTTGTTTAGAAGTCGTATGTAAAAGTCAACTTTTGAAAGTAAAAAAAAATAAAAATAAAAATAAATAAATTTAAACCCTCTCTCTCCTCCCCCTTATCTTCTCTCAGGCCCCCATTCGATTTAAAATCAAAAGAAGAAAAAAACAAATCGCTCACCAGCGATAGCCCCTCCCGCCGCCATCAACTTCGATCCGCCACCTCCTTCCTCCCCCACCTCGTCGACTGCGACGCACCACCCGACGAACCCCCTGATACCCATCGCGAGCCCCAACCCACGTCCTCCCCGCGTCGACAGCAAACCGCACCCCCCTGGCCCACAGTCCGCCGCCTCAGGCGCCCCCTAGCCTCGCCAGCACCTCCGACCACCTCAGGCGCAGTGAAACCCCCCTCCCCCCCCCCCCCCCTCGATTGGAAAAGTAAGTTTTTTTTTAATTTTATTTATTTATTTCTTTTATATATGGTTAGCAAACAGGAAAAAATCAGTATTTTTATATATGAATTGGCATTTAGAAAAGCTGAAAATAAAGTATATATAAAGATTTGATTTTTAGAATTGAAAAGATTATATTTTTATTTATAAAAATATGATTTTTATATAAGGAAGAGGTAGAAAAGATTTTTATTCAATTAAAAATATGATTTTTATATTTTTAAAGTATTAGAAATATAGTCTTTACTATATAGGAGATGTAAAAATATGATTTTTGTTTATGTAGAGAAGTAAAAATATAATTTTTACATGATAGGAATATTAGAAATACCATCTTTATATGTGTAGAAAAATAAAAATGTAATTTTTATAATGATATAGTTGAAAAGGCGAAATCTTTATATAGAGAATAGCGAGTTAAAAATAGAATTTTTATCTATATAGTAGCGGTGTGAAAATGGAATTTTTATCCATATAGCGAGATAATAAAATTTTGATTTTTATATATTGAATAGGTAATAAAAATTTAATTTTTTATATATTGAATAGTATAATAAAAATTTGATTTTTATATATTGAATAGCATAGTAAAATTTTGATTTTTATATATTGGATAGCAAAATAAAAATTCGATTTTTATATATCGAATAGCAAAGTAAAAATTCGATTTTTACATATGTAGAGAATACGGGCAACGAAGAAGAAAAAAAGGCGAGAACGATGAAGATTTCTATCAAAGAAGAGTCAAGATGATTGGATAGCTATATGTGAGAATTTCTCACCTTTCAATTTCATTTTCTAGTTATATATATATACTAGGATGCAGACGGTGCTTAGTAGCACCCGACACAATCGTCCACAGACCATGGACTTGTTTGTTTGATTGCAAAAATTAGTTAGATTATTTGATTGAAATTTGAGTTGTTTGGTGAATTTGATTGATGTGTGAATGGCGTGGGCCTTCACTAGACCGGGGATAAGGCTAGGCCTCGTCCCGTTTCTAGTATCGTGCCGTTATGCCGCCGAAATTTTCTAAAATAAGTTAGAAAAAAAATATATCATTTTATTGAATAAATGAATAGAATAAAAATTCATATGTTGAAATAAAATGTTTTATCGTTAAAAATATAATTTTTAACGTGAATATAAATATAGTGAATGTGAATAAATAAATATTCATTTACAGACCGGACGGTTTGTTGATGTACACCTATTTGAAGGACATTGATTGGGTCGATAAATTTTACACATCACCCAACTGCACAACTAAAATCTGTGTTTGTTGATTTGAAACCCCACACGGGTGTTGGGATGAAATTTGAAGTTCACTCATCCTGATAGATTAAATATGTCGATCGATTGATTGACAGGCTGTTATAATCGTTAGATATCTATATTTGATGCTTATACAGTGTAGTGCACTTTGGTTGATGGTTGATTATTTTTCAATGCTATTGTATACGTGTGATGTATGAAAATCCATATAATTAACATTATATGGTGATTGATTGGGCCTCATTCCAATTTAGAAAATAAAGAATATATAAAATAAAGGTTCATGTGTTGACTGTACTCATCCGTTGAGATTAGTCATGTGTTGAACGAAATATTTTAATAATAAAATTTACATCTTTATCAATATAAAATAAACGTTCATGTGTTGACTGTACTCATCCGTTGAGATTAGTCATGTGTTGAACGAAATAATTTAATAATAAAATTTACATCTTTATCAATATAAAATAAAGGTTCATGTGTTGACTGTACTCATCCGTTGAGATTAGTCATGTGTAGAGCGAAATATTTTAATAATAAAATTTACATCTTTATCAATATAAAATAAAGGTTCATGTGTTGACAGTACTCATCCGTTGAGATTAGTCATGTGTTGAACGAAATATTTGAAAAGGAAATATTTGAAATAGAATATTTGAAAATAGAAATACATTAAGCCGTGTTGATTAGATTGACGCCATTTTGACGTGAACGATATTTATATCGATTTTATTCATTTCGAAATGAATTGAAAACGATTTCGAAATGAATTGAATTGAAAACGATTTCGAAATGAATTGAATTGAAAACGATTTCGAAATGAATTGAATTGAAAACGATTTCGAAATGAATTGAATTGAAAACGATTTCGAAATGAATTGAATATATAACGAATTTGATTTCAATTGAATATATAACGAATTTGAATTGAATATATAACAAATTTGATTTCAATTGAATATATAACGAATTTGAATTGAATATATAATGAATTTGATTTAAATTGAATATATAACGAATTTGAATTGAATATATAACGAATTTGATTTGAATAGAAAACGAATTTGATTCCAATTTGAATATATAACGAATTTGAATCAGATAGAAAACCAATTTGAATTGAATCGAATAGGAAACCACTTTGAATTGAATCGAATTAAAAACGAATTCGAATTGAATTTAAAACGAAGTAGAATGAATTCAAATTGAATTGAAATTTGAATTGAATAGAAATGAATTTTAAAACGAATTTATAAAGACGAATTCAATTTTGCTTTGGATTGAAATGGAAGTTGAAATGGTTCTTGAAACGAATTCAAAACTATTTATATAATTCGTTTTAAATAGAAATCGACGAAATATATATTATATATATTATATATATAATATGATGGCCTGAATAGAACGCGCCGCGGCAGCTCGTGAATATCGACCATTTATTTCAAACGGACATTACGGGAGATCGGACCGTCGGATTCTCCTGAAACCGGAACCGTTGAGTTCATATCGAAAAGAGCTTTCTAACGAATATTAGAAATTTGAAATCTAACGGTCGGATTTGGAGATACATCCAAATCAAATTCGAAAAAGGTCGCTGTAAGTGCAGTTCGATGGCCATTGTTGGAAATCGACTGTACGGGCCTTGATAAAATTATTAAAAATATCAATAATTTGTGTAAAACCATAAGAAATGATTTGGGAAAAATTGGGATGAAAAACTCCATATTAGAAAAGATAAAAATAGATTCTTATCAAAATGAACTAGCTTGAACTCAATTTAAAACCCGATTTTTTATTTTTAAATAAATAAATTAGATTTAAAAAGGGGTTTTAAATAATCGGAATTCCTAATATATTTGATTTGAATTGAACTAGAATTGATTTGTGGGTTTATCATGAACTGTGTTTTAAACAACACTTGTTCTTTAACCCGATGATAAATAGAATGTGATTTGGGTTTGTCGTGAGCTGTTTTTTAAATGACATTAGTTCTTTAACCCAATAAAAGGAGTTTTAACGAATCTGCAATTAGATTGAAATGTAAATCTATAATCTAAATTATCAAATTTAGAAATGAGCGAGAATGGAGTATCGCCAGTTTTGCTCCAAAGCGATAGTTAAATCTTTAATTAGATTTGAACGTGAAATGATAATTAATCTTACTGATAACACCATAGTATTAGATATGAAGTATTACCTGTTTTGCTTCAATGGGATGAATAGTTTGGGATTGGGAAATAAAATAAATAATTACTTCGGTGTGGTTCGCTAATCTCGACTAGTTTAGAAAACCATAATCTGGTTTGAAATGACATCCAAAGGAAGATTAAAGGATAAATTTTAAAGAATTTATCTTGGATAAAATTAATGGGAACCTTTCCCTAAAAATGTGATTTTGTGAATAAAAGAATATTCTAAATTGGAATGAGGCGTATGTTGTGTTTATGTAACATTCGTTTTAATATACGCTGGTTGTTCGGAAAGACTGGGTTTATACCCATTCTGAATAACTGATTCGACGATAAGTCGAAGATGAAGACGGTGGTCGAAGACCGGAAGTCTTCACATCGTTTGGATAATTACTGACGATCCTGATTGGGCTGTACACCCAAGAGGATGGAAATAGTTGGTGGTCGTCCAGACGTACTTGGAGATGGATGGGTATGCGAGGAAAGTGCCTCCGGTTCCATTCAGACCCAGAACGGACTTGTAAATGGATTGTGTGCCTGACATTGGATTTTATTCTGTGTTGATTGATTTCTATTAAATATACATCTGTTTGGCGGTGGAGAATTTATTCTTTTGCTTAACGCCCTTCTCTGAGACGTACGAGCTCAAAGGTTGTATATCGATGGACATCAGTCGCATGGCATGAATTGCCTGTGTGGCACGCTAAGATGCAATTATCAAGGCTTCTATTGAAAACCAAAGTCTTGTGGTTGATGATCAAAGCACGCCTACGTGGCAGCTTTGTGTATAACGTGAATTCGCGAGCCTCACACCTCGGTATGAGTCAAAAACGGGATACGGACTGCAGGGAGAGCATGACGTTTCTTTCTAGCTTTGGTGGTGTCAGTGACTTACCAGTCCTGACATTTATATACTTTTCACCTTTGTGGTTGTTGGACGAGGTGCCTCGATTATAGGTCTGTAAGGACCGGGAAACGTGTGTTCAGGAATTGCCAATCCTCTAACGTAAGTGAGGACCGGTCCTGAAGATCCAGGGTTGCCCAGAGTGCGTAACCCTGAGGCATTTGCTAGAGTGTCTCGAACGCGGAGAGGAGCTTGCCCCTTGCCTCGACTCATGACGGAAATCCAATTTCCAATACGTGTATTTCGGCTTTATTTGTAGAGCCTAGTATGGCGACATAGTAGCATGGGATGTTATGCCGTCTATGATTTATATTTATGATTGAAATTGTTTTGACACTATACACTTATTCTAGTATCAAATGATTTGTTTTAAACGTACCAAGCATGTTTGGCTGTCATAAGGTAAAACCCTATCCTCCGGCTTGCGTTGCATTGTGTGATGGGACCTGGGTCTTATAACAGCTTCATTTTTCGAAAAAGCATTGCGTTGTTTATTCTATGCACTGGTATTCTTGGGAGGAAACCCGTTCCGTGTTATACGGCGTGGTCGCTTGAACCACTCTCTTTTAAAATTGAATTAATAATTGTTTTAGTTCTCACACCAGTCACATGACTGACCTGGAGTTTATTGTTTTAACCTAAACTCTGGGTGCCCCTATTTTCCGCACGGGCAGCTAGTAGTTTTGGTTTTGCAGATTTATATTCACAGGATCTTGGTTTACAGCTGGAATGATATCCGGAAAGCTCTGTATCTGTATATCACCTTCAGTTGTGCTTTGTATTATTTTTTCGCTGCTATGTAATTTATTGTAATCTCTGATATTTATCGAATGTAATTTATTCATTTATACTCTGTATATTCTTGTATTCTGATGGAATTGTTGTAATAGCAATGAAATGTTCTTCCGTCTGCGTTCTGATTTGTCTTGTCCTCACAGTAATTCGTTCTTTCTCATCTCTTCGGAGACCGGGGAAGTTCGGGTCGCTACAGTTGGTATTAGAGCTTTGGTTTACAGAGCTCGAGAATAAGGCACATTAGAACCATACGAAAGAATTCATCAGATATTGGATTAGTAATATCCAACCAGAATGACTCGTTAGAGATGGGATCAGTAGTATCCTAGAACGAGTGTGAAGAGTATATATTTCAAATGAAAACAATTTTGTTTTGAAAATTTAAACCATTTTATACGTATTTGAATATTTATTTATTTTGAATTTGGACAATCCAATATATAAAGATTTTGCATATACGCGTCATGAACGTATATTCGAAGTTTTAATATATTAGATAGATATAGAATCACATTCTAGTCGCCCGGACATGATTCTGATGATGGCGCGCCATGACCAGTATTTATTTTCGTGTTTCAAATGTGTGATATCTATATATTTCCATTAGACTGGTGTGAGAACCAAAACTAATATAGCTAGATTTATTGTTGTGAATTGGCATCAAAAACATGATTTTCTGTATATGTATCAAATTTTATGAATTTGAAACGTTAATCCACTAGTTGATTGATGTTTGTGTTGTTTGTTTATTTGTTTGATAATTTTGAACCACTATGCCTAATAGAATCAAATATTGAGTACTATTGAAAATTAGTCGCATTTGCTTGCATATACATATACTTACATTGAACAGGTCATAGCAAGGAGGTTAGAGCAGAGAATAAAATTTGTTTGCCCTACAAATAGGTACATGTTTACTACATAATTTACTGTTTTGTTTGGGTGATGATGATTTTATGAGCCTATTGGCTAGCCGCTTGGCTTTTTCTTTTCTTTTTGAGATCAGAAGGCCTATATGGCAATTTCGGAATTTTCCCGTGGCTCCCGGTGCAGGGGAGGTTATGGCAAAATTTTACGAAAATTTAGGGTGTTAGCCAAATTTTTGAAAATTTGAAAATTCTCAGAAACTGAAAAGTTAGAGAATGGAAGCCAGATCTAACGTAGAGTTGATTAATCAAACCAATTTCGACTTTGTTCCTTTTCGAGGACGAAAAGTTTTAAGTGGGGGAGATTGTAATAACCCGGAAAATCTGGGCCAGTTTAAAATTTTTATTTTGGCTATTTTGACGAATTTTGAATATTTAAAATGAATTATTTTAAATAATATCGACGAGAAAAATGTTTTGAATATAATTCGACGTATATATTATACACGTCGTCGTTAGAATATAAATATTTATATATAATTATAAATAGGAATTGAAAATGGCGCGGTAGTTCGATAATTCGATTTCAAACTTCAATTGAACATACCGGGTGCAAAACAATCCGGATTTTAGTGAAACCAAAAACAATAGGATCTAATTGATGATATCTTTCCAACGAATCCGAAAAATCAAAATTTCATAGCGGGAATCAAAAGATATGTCCAATTGAAAATTCTGAATAGTCGCTATGGAATTCAGGCCCTTAAAAATAGACATTTTGCAAACGACCTCGGATTTCGACGAAACCAGTTTTGTTGGGTCCGTGATGTCAAATTCTTGCTAGATTCCAAATTTCATAATTATTCGAATCAATATGTGAGCGTGGCAAAATTAAACGCGTTTGACCTGTTTTAGTTGATTTTAATCGACTGGAAAATGGCCATTTTTCTAACGATCTCAGAATTCGACGAAACTAGTTTTGTTAGGACCGTATCGTCAATACGAAGCTAGAAAATATTTTTCTGCAATTTTTAAAGTTCGTATGTGACCCCGGTAAATTGAAATGCGCGTTCAAATTCAATATATAGAGTTATATGTTGATTTTGACGAAAACGAATCGAAACGATCGAATCAGCTTATGATACATATCCCATTGTGTTCGGAATGGGGGTAAAACGCTATAGATGACAGGCGGTGGGCCTTGTTTAGAGGTCGTATGTAAAAGTCAACTTTTGAAAGTAAAAATAATAAAAATAAAAAAAAATTAAACCCTCTCTCTCCTCCCCCTTATCTTCTCTCAGGCCCCCATTCGATTTAAAATCAAAAGAAAAAAAAAGAAAACAAATCGCTCACCAGCGATGGCCCCTCCCGCCGCCATCAACTTCGATCTGCCACCTCCTTCTTCCCCCACCTCGTCGACTGCGACGCACCACCCGACAAGCCCCCTGATACCCATCGCGAGCCCCAACCCACGTCCTCCCCGCGTCGACAGCAAACCGCACCCCCTGGCCCACAGTCCGCCGCCTCAGGCGCCCCCTAGCCTCGCCAGCACCTCCGACCACCTCAGGCGCAGTGAACCCCCCTCCCCCCCCCCCACCCCCGATTGGAAAAGTAATTTTTTTTTAATTTTATTTATTTATTTCTTTTATATATGGTTAGCAAACAGGAAAAAATCAGTATTTTTATATATGAATTGGCATTTAGAAAAGCTGAAAATAAAGTATATATAAAGATTTGATTTTTAGAATTGAAAAGATTATATTTTTATTTATAAAAATATGATTTTTATATAAGGAAGAGATAGAAAAGATTTTTATTCAATTAAAAATATGATTTTTATATTTTTAAAGTATTAAAAATATAGTCTTTACTATATAGGAGATGTAAAAATATGATTTTTGTTTATGTAGAGAAGTAAAAATATAATTTTTACATGATAGGAATATTAGAAATACCATCTTTATATGTGTAGAAAAATAAAAATGTAATTTTTATAATGATATAGTTGAAAAGGCGAAATCTTTATATAGAGAATAGCGAGTTAAAAATAGAACTTTTATCTATACAGTAGCGGTGTGAAAATGGAATTTTTATCCATATAGCGAGATAATAAAAATTTGATTTTTATATATTGAATAGGTAATAAAAATTTGATTTTTATTTATTGAATAGTATAATAAAAATTTGATTTTTATATATTGAATAGCATAGTAAAATTTTGATTTTTATATATTGGATAGCAAAATAAAAATTCGATTTTTATATATCGAATAGCGAAGTAAAAATTCGATTTTTACATATGTAGAGAATACGGGCAACGAAGAGGACAAAAAGGCGAGAACGATGAAGATTTCTATCAAAGAAGAGTCAAGATGATTGGATAGCTATATGTGAGAATTTCTCACCTTTCAATTTCATTTTCTAGTTATATATATATACTAGGATGCAGACGGTGCTTAGTAGCACCCGACACAATCGTCCACAGACCATGAACTTGTTTGTTTGATTGCAAAAATTAGTTAGATTATTTGATTGAAATTTGAGTTGTTTGGTGAATTTGATTGATGTGTGAATGGCGTGGGCCTTCACTAGACCGGGGATAAGGCTAGGCCTCGTCCCGTTTCTAGTATCGTGCCGTTATGCCGCCGAAATTTTCTAAAATAAGTTAGAAAAATAAAAATATCATTTTATTGAATAAATGAATAGAATAGAAATTCATATGTTAAAATAAAATGTTTTATCGTTAAAAATATAATTTTTAACGTGAATATAAATATAGTGAATGTGAATAAATAAATATTCATTTACAGACCGGACGGTTTGTTGATGTACACCTATTTGAAGGACATTGATTGGGTCGATAAATTTTACACATCGCCCAACTGCACAACTAAAATCTGTGTTTGTTGATTTGAAACCCCACACGGGTGTTGGGATGAAATTTGAAGTTCACTCATCCTGATAGATTAAATATGTCGATCAATTGATTGACAGGCTGTTATAAGCGTTAGATATCTATATTTGATGCTTATACAGCGTAGTGCACTTTGGTTGATGGTTGATTATTTTTCAATGCTATTGTATACGTGTGATGTATGAAAATCCATATAATTTACATTATATGGTGATTGATTGGGCCTCATTCCAATTTAGAAAATAAAGAATATATAAAATAAAGGTTCATGTGTTGACTGTACTCATCCGTTGAGATTAGTCATGTGTTGAACGAAATATTTTAATAATAAAATTTACATCTTTATCAATATAAAATAAAGGTTCATGTGTTGACTATACTCATCCGTTGAGATTAGTCATGTGTTGAACGAAATATTTTAATAATAAAATTTACATCTTTATCAATATAAAATAAAGGTTCATGTGTTGACTGTACTCATCCGTTGAGATTAGTCATGTGTTGAACGAAATATTTTAATAATAAAATTTACATCTTTATCAATATAAAATAAAGGTTCATGTGTTGACAGTACTCATCCGTTGAGATTAGTCATGTGTTGAACGAAATATTTGAAAAGGAAATATTTGAAATAGAATATTTGAAAATAGAAATACATTAAGCCGTGTTGATTAGATTGACGCCATTTTGACGTGAACGATATTTATATCGATTTTATTCATTTCGAAATGAATTGAATTGAAAACGATTTCGAAATGAATTGAATTGAAAACGATTTCGAAATGAATTGAATTGAAAACGATTTCGAAATGAATAGAATTGAAAACGATTTCGAAATGAATTGAATTGAAAACGATTTCGAAATGAATTGAATTGAAAACGATTTCGAAATGAATTGAATTGAAAACGATTTCGAAATGAAATGAATATATAACGAATTTGATTTCAATTGAATATATAACGAATTTGAATTGAATATATAACGAATTTGATTTCAATTGAATATATAACGAATTTGAATTGAATATATAACGAATTTGATTTAAATTGAATATATAATGAATTTGAATTGAATATATAACGAATTTGATTCCAATTTGAATATATAACGAATTTGAATCAAATAGAAAACCAATTTGAATTGAATCGAATAGGAAACCACTTTGAATCGAATTGAAAACGAATTCGAATTGAATTTAAAACGAAGTAGAATGAGTTCAAATTGAATTGAAATTTGAATTGAATAGAAATGAATTTTAAAACGAATTTATAAAGAAGAATTCAATTTTGCTTTGGATTGAAATGGAAGTTGAAATGGTTCTTGAAACGAATTCAAAACTATTTATATAATTCGTTTTAAATAGAAATCGACGAAATATATATTATATATATTATATATATAATATAATGGCCTGAATAGAACGCGCCGCGCCGCGGCAGTTTGTGAATTTCGACCATTTATTTCAAACGGACATTACGGGAGATCCGACCGTCGGATTCTCCTAAAACTGGAACCGTTGGGTTCGTATCGAAAAGAGATTTCTAACGAATATTAGAAATTTGAAATCTAACGGTTGGATTTGGAGATATGTCCAAATCAAATTCGAAAAAGGTCGTTGTAAGTGCAGTTCGATAGCCATTGTTGGACATCGACTGTACGGGCCTTGATAAAATTATTAAAAATATCAATAATTTGTGTAAAATCATAAGAAATGATTTGGGAAAAATTGGGATGAAAAACTCCATATTAGAAAAGATAAAAATAGATTCTTATCAAAATGAACTAGCTTGAACTCAATTTAAAAGCCGATTTTTTATTTTTAAATAAATAAATTAGATTTAAAAAGGGGTTTTAAATAATCTGAATTCCTAATATATTTGATTTGAATTGAACTAGAATTGATTTGTGGGTTTATCATGAACTGTGTTTTAAACAACACTAGTTCTTTAACCCGATGATAAATAGAATGTGATTTGGGTTTGTCGTGAGCTGTATTTTAAATGACATTAGTTCTTTAACCCAATAAAAGGAGTTTTAACGAATCTGCAATTAGATTGAAATGTAAATCTATAATCTAAATTATCAAATTTAGAAATGAGCGAGAATGGAGTATCGCCAGTTTTGTTCCAAAGCGATAGTTAAATCTTTAATTAGATTTGAACGTGGAATGGTAATTAATCTTATCGATAACACCATAGTATTAGATATGGAGTATTACCAGTTTTGCTTCAATGGGATGAATAGTTTGGGATTGGGAAATAAAATAAATAATTACTTCGGTGTGGTTCGCTAATCTCGACTAGTTTAGAAAACCATAATCTGGTTTGAAATGACATCCAAAGGAAGATTAAAGGATAAATTTTAAAGAATTTATCTTGAATAAAATTAATGGGAACCTTTCCCTAAAAATGTGATTTTGTGAATAAAAGAATATTCTTAATTGGAATGAGGCGTATGTTGTGTTTATGTAACATTCGTTTTAATATACGCTGGTTGTTCGGAAAGACCGGGTTTATACCCATTCGGAATAACCGATTCGACGATAAGTCGAAGATGAAGACGGTGGTCGAAGACCGGAAGTCTTCACATCGTTTGGATAATTACTGACGATCCTGATTGGGCTGTACACCCAAGAGGATGGAAATAGTTGGTGGTCGTCCAGACGTACTTGGAGATGGATGGATATGCGAGGAAAGTGCCTCCGGTTTCGTTCAGACCCAGAACGGACTTGTAAATGGATTATGTGTCTGACATTGGATTTTATTCTGTGTTGATTGATTTCTATTAAATATACATCTGTTTGGCGGCGGAGAATTTATTCTTTTGCTTAATGCCCTTCTCTGAGACGTACGAGCTCAGAGGTTGTATATCGATGGACATCAGTCGCATGGCATGAATTGCCTGTATGGCACGCTAAGATGCATTGATCAAGGCTTCTGTTGAAAAGCAAAGTCTTGTGGTTGATGATCAAAGCACGCCTACGTGGCAGCTTTGTGTATAACGTGAATTCGCGAGCCTCACACCTCGGCATGAGTCAAAAACGGGATACGGACTGCAGGGAGAGCACGACGTTTCTTTCTAGCTTTGGTGGTGTCAGTGACTTGCCAGCCCTGACATTTACATACTTTTCACCTTTGTGGTTGTTGGACGAGGCGCCTCAATTATAGGTCTGTAAGGACCGGGAAACGTGTGTTCAGGAATTGCCAATCCTCTAACGTAAGTGAGGACCGGCGCTGAAGATCCAGGGTTGCCCAGAGTGCGTAACCCTGAGGCATTTGCTAGAGTGTCTCGAACGCGGAGAGGAGCTTGCCCCTTGCCTCGACTCATGATGGAAATCCAATTTCCAATACGTGTATTTCGGCTTTATTTGTGGAGCCTAGTATGGCGACATAGTAGCATGGGATGCTATGCCGTCTATGATTTATATTTATGATTGAAATTGTTTTGACACTATATACTTATTATAGTATCAAATGATTTGTTTTAAACGTACCAAGCATGTTTGGCTGTCATAAGGTAAAACTCTATCCTCCGGCTTGCGTTGCATTGTGTGATGGGACCTGTGTCTTATAACAGCTTCATTTTTCGAAAAAGCATTGCGTTATTTATTCTATGCACTGGTATTCTTGGGAGGAAACCCGTTTCGTGTTATACGGCGTGGTCCCTTGAACCACTCTCTTTTAAAATTGAATTAATAACTGTTTTAGTTCTCACACCAGTCACACGACTGACCTGGAGTTTATTGTTTTAACCTAAACTCTGGGTGCCCCTATTTTCCGCATGGGCAGCTAGTAGTTTTGGTTTTGCGGATTTATATTCACAGGATCCTGGTTTACAGCTGGAATGATATCCGGAAAGCTCTGTATCCGTATATCACATTTAGTTGTGCTTTGTATTATTTTTCCGCTGCTATGTAATTTATTGTAATCTCTGATATTTATCGAATGTAATTTATTCATTTATACTCTGTATATTCTTGTATTCTGATGGAATTGTTGTAATAGCAATGAAATGTTCTTCCGTCTGCGTTCTGATTTGTCTTGTCCTCACAGTAATTCATTCTTTCTCATCTCTTCGGAGACCGGGGAAGTTCGGGTCGCTACAGGTTCCGTGTGGCAAAGGAGGCTCGGAGTCGAGGTGGTGGATCCTGGGGTGCTATGGTGGCGCGGTTAGGGCAGAGGAGCGACGGGTGGTGGGCTGGGGTGCGGGTTGGGCTTCAGGGGTTCGGAGGGGGTACGAACAGAGGGATCCAACAAAAGTGGTTTCGTCGAAATCCGAGGTCGTTTGGTATCTAGAAATAACCTTACATCCTGGATCCGACAAAAGTGGTTTCGTCAAAATCCGAGGTCGTTTGCAAAATTTCCATTTTTAAGGGCCTGAATTCTATAGCGACTATTCAGAATTTTCAACTGGACATATCTTTTGATTCCCACTATGAAATTTCGATTTTTCGGATTCGTTGGAAAGATATTCCCAATTAGATTCTATTATTTTGGGTTTCACTAAAATCCGGTTTATTTTGCACCCGGTATGTTCAATTGAAGTTTGAAATCGAATTATCGAACTACCGCGCCATTTTCAATTCTTTTATAATTATAAATAATTATTTATATTCTAACGTCGATTCAAATGAATATATACGTTCGAATTATATTCAAAATAAATTTCTCGTCGTTATTATTTAAAATAATTCATTTTAACTATTCAGAATTCATCAAAATTGCCAAAATAAAAAATTTAAACTGGCCCAGAATTCCGGGTTATTACAATCTCCCCCACTTAAAACTTTTCGTCCCTGAAAAGGAACGAAGCCGAAAAATTTTTTAAATACCAACTCAACTTTCATTATTTTCATTACGGCTTAAGTTCTTCAACTTTTCAGTTTCTAAGAACTTTTCAAAATTTTCAAAAATTGGGCTAACACCCTAAATTTTCGAAAAATTTCGCCATAACCTCCCCTGCACGGGGAGCACGGGAAAATCCCGAAATTGCCATACAGGCCTTCTGATCTCAAAAAGAAAAAGAAAAAGCCAAGCGGCTGGCCAATCGGCTCATAAAATCATCATCACCTAAACAAAACAGTAAATTATGATAAACATGTACCTATTTGTTGGGCAAACAAATTTTATTTTCTGCTCTAGCCTCCTTGCTATGACCTGTTCAATGTAAGTACAAGTATATGCAAGCAAATGCGACCAAATTTCAATACAATTCACTATTTGATTCAATTGGGCTATATGGTGCAAAATTATAAACAAACAACACAACCATCAATCAATTAGTTGATTATCATTTCAAATGCATAACTTTGATATATAGTCAAAAATCACATTTTGGTGCCAAATCACAACAATAATCCCTATCTAGTTTCGGTTCTCACACCAGTCAATTGGAAATATATAGAAATATCACTTTCGTCACATGAACATAAATTCTAATGATGGAGCTCCATCATCAAAATCATCTCCGGGCGATTAGAGTGTAATTCTATATCTATCCAGTATATTAAAACTTCAAATACACGTTTGCAAGGCGTATATGCAAAATCTTTATATACTGGACTGTCCAAATCAATACAAATAACTAATCAAATATGAATAATTGATTTAAATTTTAAAACCAAACTTGTTTTCATTTTTAAAAATATACTCTTCACACTCGTTCTAGGATACTACTGATCCTATCTCTAACGAGTCATTCTAATTGGATATTACTAATCCAATATCTGATGAATTCTTTCGTATGGTTCTAATGTGTCTTGTTCTCTGAGCTTTGTAAACCAAAGCTCTGATACCAACTGTAACGAAAAGGAATTTCGCTCGATCCGAATCAGTCGCTAAACCGATCTAGACCGTTCGAAATGCCGAATTGTTTTGAGAACACGACAAAATAGAACGCAGACGGAAGAACATTTCATTGTATATTACAACAATACATCATATTACAAGAATATAAAGAGTATAAATGAACATTACACAGAAATATCAAAGATTTAAATTACATTTAAATACATCGCAGCGGAAAATAATACAATACACAACTGAAGGAGATATACGGATACAAAGCTTTCCGGATATCGTTCCAGCTGTAAACCTGCAAAACCAAAACTACTAGCTGCCCGTGTCAAAATAAGGGCACCTAGAGTTTAGGTTAAAACAATAAACTCCAGGTCAGTCATGGGACTGGTGTGAGAACTAAAACAGTTATTAATCTTTATTTTTAAAGTTTGGTAAATCAAGGGACCACGCCGTATAACACGAAACGGGTTTCCTCCCAAGAACACCAGTGCATAAAACAACAGCGCAATGCTAAATAAAGAACAATGAAGCTATTATAAGACCCAGGTCCCATCACACAATGCAACACAAACCGGAGGATAGGGTTTTTACCTTATAATAGCCAAGAATGCTTGATACGTTTAAAACAAATCATTTGATACTATCATAAGTGCATAGAGTATAAAACAATCTTCAAATCATAAGTATCAACCATAGACGGCATAAGCGCCCCATCCCACTATGTCGCCATACTAGGTTCTACAAATAAAACCGCAAATGTCACGTATTTGGAAATTGGATTTCCATCTATGAACCGAGGCAAAAGATAGTCCTCAACCGATTCGAGACAATCTAGCCCATGTCTCAGGGACAGAACGCATCGACCCTTAAGAGCCATAGGGCCGGTCCACCGATGTGGATTAAAATGCCTGAACACTGCGTTTCCCCGCCCTTTGGGGCGTAAATGAGTCTGATGACTCTATCGGTCCCGGATCGACCGATATAACCGAGGCGCCTCGCTACAGCAACAACCACACAGGTGAAAATAATATAAATGTCAGTGTTGGTAGGTCACTGACACGACCCTAGCTAGAAAGAAACGCATGCCCTCCCCGGATCCTTCTCCCGTTTTTAGTTCACAACCGGGGTGTGAGACTCGCGAATCAACGTCACACAAAGCTATGCCACACAGGCCTTGCTTTGATCATCATCCACAAGACTTTGCCTTTCAACAGAAGCCTTCATCAATTGCCACTTAGGCATTCCACACAGGCAATTCACTCCATGCGATTGATATCCATCAATATATAACCCCTGAGCTCGTACGTCTCAGAGAAGGGCGTTAAGGAAGAGAATAAATTCTCCGCCGCCAAACAGATATATATTTAATAGAGATCAATCACACAGACTAAAATCCAATGTCAGACACACAGTCCATTTACAAGTCCGTTCTGGGTCTGAACGAAACCGGAGGCACTTAGTACCCCGCATATCCATCGATCTCCAAGTACGTCTGGACGATCACCAACTGTTTCCATCTTCTTGGGTGTACTGCCCAACCAAGATCATCAGTAATCACCCAAACGACGTGAAGACCTCCGGTCTTCAACCACCGTCTTCATCTTCGACACCACGTTGAATCAGTTATTCAGAATGGGATAAACCCGGTCTTTCTGAACAACTCGCGTATATATATAATAAACACGTGTTACACAAACACAACATACGCCTCATTCCAATTCAGAGTATTCTTTGGGAACGGTTCTCATTAATTTTATCAAAGATAAACTCTTTTAAATTTATTCTTTAATCTTCTTTTGAATATCAATTCAAACTAGTCGGGATTAGCGAACCACACCGAAGTAATCATTTATTTTATTCCCCAATCCCAACCTATTCATCCCATGAAGTAAAACTGGTAATACTTCATATCTAACACCACGGTGTTATCGGTAAATTCAATTACCATTTCACGTTCAAATCTAATTAAAGATTTAACTATCGCCTGGAGCAAAACTGGTGATACTCCATTCTCGATCATTTCAATCTAATTAAAGATTCATTAAAACTCCACTTAGTTTTAATCTTCACTGAAATCAATATCCTATCTTTAACTGGGTTAAAGAACCAATGTCATTTAAAACACGGCCCACAATAAACCCCAAAAACACATTCATTAATTATCGGGTTAAAGAACAAGTGTTATTTAAAACACTGTTCACGATAAACCCAAAAATCAATACGAATTCCATTCCAATTAAATATCATTTAATTGGTACACTTCATTAAATCTAAATAAAAAGATTTAATCTTTTCTCAGCTGGGTTCAAGAACAGTGTTAATGAAGACACCATTCACGACAAACCCAAATCACATTTGACATTAAATACAAGGCTCTGAATAGAAAATATATCGACTTATGTTCAATATCAAATTCAACGACCAACCAATATCGTATTGGAAATAACGATATATATATCTTTCAAATTCCCATAACAATATCTGTATCCTCACGAAATCCAACATCGAAACATTCCGGAGACAATTTCGATTCAAATCCATTCCAATTCAATTATTGGAATTTCTGGTTATATTTCAAAACCATTTCAAACTCACTTTATTTATTTTAAAAATAAATAAATTACTATTCTAGTTCAAAACTAGTTCAAATCGAATTTTTACTTTGCTATTCAATATATAAAAATCGAATTTTTACTTCTACTTTATAAGGATTAAAATCGTATTTTATCATACTTCATATACACGAAAACCATTTCTTTCTACCATTAATGGAAAAAAAGTAAAAATCATTACTTTGCTTTGCTAAGGTTAAAAATCATGTTTTATCACTTTCAAAATCATACCTTTATTGCTTGACTCTTCCTATAAAAAATCATAACTTTATTTCGCCCTTCCCATTATAAAGATCATATTTTTATTTCGAAAATATATATATAAAGGACACATTTTTATATATATATAAGAGCGCACATTTTTCTCTTAATCCGATAAAGGAATATAAATAAAAACAAATACTTACAATCGGTTCCGTGTGGCAAAGGAGGCTCGGAGTCGAGGTGGTGGATCCTGGGGTGCTGTGGTGGCGCGGTTAGGGCAGAGGAGCGACGGGTGGTGGGATGGGGTGCGGGTTGGGCTTCAGGGGTTCGGAGGGGGTACGAATAGAGGGAGGAGGAGATGGGGGAGGGTGGCTACGACTAGGAGGCGAAGGAGAAGGGTTCATCGTCGGCGGAGGCGATCTGAACGAGGGGGGCGATCTTCTTTTCGTCGATTTGGTGCTACAGCGCGTTGGAGGGAGGAGATGGATCGCGACAAGGATGGAGGAGGGAGGGAAGCTGCAGGCGAAGGAAGGAGGAGGAACGCGGGTGGGGTTGCGGCACCAGGGGGCGGCGCTGGCAATCGTGTGCCCTTTTTTTTTAAATTTAAAATCGATTTGAAAAGTAAACCGGGGGGGGGGTCTGAGCAAAGATAAAAGGGAGGAGGGGTTTTATTTTTATTATTTAATTATTTTATTTCTCTAAAAAGTAACTTTTTATTTCGACCTCAAAACGAAACCCACCGCCTGTCACCCATAGCTAATTACCCCCATTCCGAACACAATGGGATATGTATCATAAGCTGATTCGACTGTTTCGATCAGTTTCCATTGTATTTACATTTAAATCATTATACTAAATTTTAAACGTACATTTCAAATTACCGAGGCCACATACTCACTCGAAAAATTCCCGAAAACTATTTCCTAGCTTCGTATTGACGATACGGTCTTAAAAAACTAGTTTCGTCGAATTCTGAGACCGTTTGAAAAATGGCCATTTTCCAGTCGGTTAAAATCAACTAAAACAGGTCAAACGCGTTTTCCTATGCCACGCACACATATTGATTCGAAAAATTATGAAATTTGGAATCTAGCAATAACCTTACATCCCGGATCCAACAAAAGTGGTTTTGTCGAAATCTGAGGTCGTTTGCAAAATTTCCATTTTTAAGGGCCTGAATTCTATAGCAACTATTCAGAATTTTCAACTGGACATATCATTTGATTCCCGCTATGAAATTTTGATTTTTCGGATTTATTGGAAAGATATTCCCAATTAGATTCTATTATTTTAGGTTTCACTAAAATTCGGTTTATTTTGCACCCGGTATGTTCAATTGATGTTTGAAATCGAATTATCGAACTACCGCGCCATTTTTCAATTCCTTTTATAATTATAAATAATTATTCATATTCTAACGTCGATTCAAATGAATATATACATTTGAATTATATTCAAAATAAATTACTTGTCGTTATTATTTAAAATAATTCATTTTAACTATTCAAAATTCATCAAAATTGCCAAAATAAAAATTTTAAACTGGCCTAGAATTCCGGGTTATTACAATCTCCCCCACTTAAAACTGTTCGTCCCCGAAAAGGAACGAAGCCGAAAGTTGTTTTGAATACCAACTCAACTTTCATTATTTTCATTACGACTTAAGTTCTTCAACTTTTCAGTTTCTAAGAACTTTTCAAAAATTTAAAAAATTTGGCTAACACCCTAAATTTTGGTAAAATTTCGCCATAACCTCCCCTGCACCGGGAGCACGGGAAAATCCCGAAATTGCCATACAGGCCTTCTGATCTCAAAAAGAAAAAGAAAAAGCCAATCGGCTCATAAAATCATCATCACCCAAACAAAACAGTAAATTATGATAAACATGTACCTATTTGTCGGGCAAACAAATTTTATTCTCTGCTCTAGCCTCCTTGCTATGACCTGTTCAATGTAAGTACAAGTATATGCAAGCAAATGCGACCAAATTTCAATACAATTCACTATTTGATTCAATTGGGCTATATGGTGCAAAATTATAAACAAACAACACAACCATCAATCAATTAGTTGATTATCATTTCAAATGCATAACTTTGATATATAGTCAAAAATCACATTTTGGTGCCAAATCACAACAATAATCCCTATCTAGTTTCGGTTCTCACACCAGTCAATTAGAAATATATAGAAATCTCACTTTCGTCACACGAACATAAATTCTAATGATGGAGCTGCATCATCAAAATCATCTCCGGGCGATTAGAGTGTAATTCTATATCTATCCAGTATATTAAAACTTCAAATACACGTTTGCAAGGCATATACGCAAAATCTTTATATACTGGACTGTCCAAATCAATACAAATAAATAATCAAATACGAATAATTGATTTAAATTTTAAAACCAAACTTGTTTTCATTTTTAAAAATATACTCTTCACACTTGTTCTAGGATACTAATTATCCTATCTCTAACGAGTCATTCTAATTGGATATTACTAATCCAATATCTGATGAATTCTTTCGTATGGTTCTAATGTGTCTTGTTCTCTGAGCTTTGTAAACCAAAGCTCTGATACCAACTGTAACGAAAAGGAATTTTGCTCGATCCGAATCAGTCGCTAAACCGATCTAGACCGTTCGAAATGCCGAATTGTTTTGAGAACACGACAAAATAGAACGCAGAAGGAAGAACATCTCATTGTATATTACAACAATACATCAGATTACAAGAATATACAGAGTATAAATGAACATTACACAGAAATATCAGAGATTTAAATTACATTTAAATACATCGCAGCGGAAAATAATACAATACACAATTGAAGGAAATATACGGATACAAAGCTTTCACGATATCGTTCTAGCTGTAAACCAGGATCCTGTGGATATAAATCTGCAAAACCAAAACTACTAGCTGCCCGTGTCAAAATAAGGGCACCCAGAGTTTAGGTTAAAACAATAAACTCCAGGTCAGTCATGGGACTGGTGTGAGAACTAAAACAGTTATTAATCTTTATTTTTAAAGTTAGGTATATCAAGGGACCACGCCGTATAACACGGAACGAGTTTCCTCCCAAGAACACCAGTGCATAAAACAACAGCGCAATAGTAAATAAAGAACAATGAAGCTATTATAAGACCCAGGTCCCATCACACAATGCAACACAAACCGGAGGATAGGGTTTTTACCTTATAATAGCCAAGAATGCTTGATACGTTTAAAACAAATCATTTGATACTATCATAAGTGCATAGTGTATAAAACAATCTTCAAATCATAAGTATCCATCATAGACGGCATAAGCGCCCCATCCCACTATGTCGCCATACTGGGTTCTACAAATAAAACCACAAATGTCACGTATTTGGAAATTGGATTTCCATCTATGAACTGAGGCAAAAGATAGTCCTCAACCGATTCGAGACAATCTAGCCCATGTCTCAGGGACAGAACGCATCGACCCTTAGGAGCCACAGGGCCGGTCCACCGATATGGATTAAAATGCCTGAACACTGCGTTTCCCCGCCCTTTGGGGCGTAAATGAGTCCGATGACTCTATCGGTCCCGGATCGACCGATATAACCGAGGCGCCTCGCAACAGCAACAACCGCACAGGTGAAAATAATATAAATGTCAGGGCTGGTAGGTCACTGACACCACCCTAGCTAGAAAGAAACGCATGCCCTCCCCGGATCCTTCTCCCGTTTTTAGTTCACAACCGGGGTGTGAGGCTCGCGAATCAACGTCACACAAAGCTATGCCACACAGGCCTTGCTTTGATCATCATCCAAAAGACTTTGCCTTTCAACAGAAGCCCTGATCAATTGCCACTTAGGCATGCCACACAGGCAATTCACTCCATGCGATTGATATCCATCAATATATAACCCCTGAGCTCGTACGTCTTAGAGAAGGGCGTTAAGAAAGAGAATAAATTCTCTGCCGCCAAACAGATATATATTTAATAGAGATCAATCACACAGACTAAAATCCAATGTCAGACACACAGTCCATTTACAAGTCCGTTCTGGGTCTGAACGAAACCGGAGGCACCTAGTACCCCGCATATCCATCGATCTCCAAGTACGTCTGGACGATCACCAACTGTTTCCATCTTCTTGGGTGTACTGCCCAATCAAGATCATCAGTAATCTCCCAAACGACGTGAAGACCTCCGGTCATCTTCGACACCACGTCGAATCAGTTATTCAGAATGGGATAAACCCGGTCTTTCTGAACAACTCGCGTATATATATAATAAACACGTGTTACACAAACACAACATACGCCTCATTCCAATTCAGAATATTCTTTGGGAAAGGTTCTCATTAATTTTATCAAAGATAAACTCTTTTAAATTTATTCTTTAATCTTCTTTTGAATATCAATTCAAACTAGTCGGGATTAGCGAACCACACCAAAGTAATCATTTATTTTATTCCCCAATCCCAACCTATTCATCCCATGAAGTAAAACTGGTAATACTTCATATCTAACACCACGGTGTTATCGGTAAATTCAATTACCATTTCACGTTCAAATCTAATTAAAGATTTAACTATCGCCTGGAGCAAAACTGGTGATAGTCCATTCTCGATCATTTCAATCTAATTAAAGATTCATTAAAACTCCACTTAGTTTTAATCTTCACTGAAATCAATATCCTGTCTTTAACTGGGTTAAAGAACCAATGTCATTTAAAACACGGCCCACAATAAACCCCAAAAACACATTCATTAATTATCGGGTTAAAGAACAAGTGTTATTTAAAACACTGTTCACGATAAACCCAAAAATCAATACCAATTCCATTCCAATTAAATATCATTTAATTGGTACACTTCATTAAACTAAATAAAAAGATTTAATCTTTTCTCAACTGGGTTCAAGGACAGTGTTAATGAAGACACCATTCACGACAAACCCAAATCACATTTGACATTAAATACAAGGCTCTGAATAGAAAATATAACGGCTTATATTCAATATCAAATTCTACGACCAACCAATATCGTATTGGAAATAACGATATATATATATATATATATATCTTTTAAGTTCCCATAACAATATCTGTATCCTCATGAAATCCAACATCGAAACATTCCGGAGACAATTTTGATTCAAATACATTCCAACTCAATTATTGGAATTTCTGGTTGTATTTCAAAACCATTTCAAACTCACTTTATTTATTTTAAAAATAAATAAATTACTATTATAGTTCAAAACTAGTTCATTTCGATAAAAATCTATTTTTATCTTTTCAAATATGGAGTTTTTCATCCCAAATCTCCATAAATCATTTCTTATGATTTTACACAAATTACTACTATTTTTAATAATTTTATCAAGGCCCGTACAGTCGATTTCCATCAACGGCCATCGAACTGCACTTACAGCGACCTTTTTCAAATTTGATTTGGACATAATTCCAAATCCATCCGTTAGATTTCCAATTTCTCACATTCGTTAGAAAGCTCTTTTCGATACGAACCCAACGGTTCCGGTTTTAGGAGAATCCGACGGTCGGATCTCCCGTAATATCCGTTCGAAGTCAATGGTTGAAATTCGCGAACTGCCGCGGCGCGGCGCGTTCTATTCAGGCCATTATATTATATATAAAATATATATAATATATACTTCGTCGATTTCCTTTTAAAACGTATTATACAAATCGTTTTAAATTCGTTTTCAAAACGATTTCAATTTCATTTCAAATTCAAATCAAAATTGAATATTCCAATATAAATTCATTTTAAATTCATTTCAAATCGATTTCAATTCAAATTGATTTCTAATTCAATTTCAGTTCGTTTTCAATTCAATTTCAATTCGAATTAATTTATATTCAATTTCAATTCGAATTCATTAATATTCAATTTCAATTCGAATTCATTTCTATTCAATTTCAATTCGAATTCATTTCTATTCAATTTCAATTTGAATTCATTTCTTTTCAATTTCAAATCGAATTCATTTCTATTCAATTTCAATTCGAATTCATTTCTATTCAATTTCAATTCGAATTCATTTCTATTCAATTTAAATTCGAATTTCAATTCTTTTCAAAATATCAGATTTTGAAATCACTTTCGATATTCGTTATAAAATGAATAAAATCGATATAAATATCGTTCACGTCAAAATGGTGTAAATCTAATCAACACGGCTTCATATATTTTCTATTTCAAATATTCTATTCCAAATATTTCTATTTCAAATATTTCTTTTTCAAATATTCCTATTTCAAATATATTTTTTTCGAAACTGGAATGAGGCCCAATCAATTACCATATAATGTTAATTATATGGATTTTCTACCTCACGTATATAACAGCAACGATAAATCATCAACCATCATCCAAAGTGCATTCTACACTGTATAAGCATCAAATATAAATATTCAACGCTTATAACAGTCTGTCAATCAATCGATCGACATATGACTAAACAATCAGGATTAGTGTACGTCAAATATCATCCCAATACCCGTGTGGGGTTTCAAACAATCAAACACAGATTTTATTTGTGCAGTTGGGCGATGTGTAAAATTTGTCGTCCCAATCAATATCAGTCAAATGTGTGTATATAAACAAATCGTCCGATTTGTTTATTTTTATTTCATTTCATATACACGTTAAAATTCTATTTTCAACTATAAAATGTTTTTAACTATATAAATATTTTATTTCATTTCACATCACACAATCAACTACACATCAAAATCAAACAAACAAGCATACAAGCCGTCCATGGTCTGTGGACGACGGGTGTCGGGTGCTACTAAACACCGTCTGCATCCTAGTATATATTTTTAACTAGAAAATTAAATTAAAAGGTGAGAAGTTCTGACCGATTAGCTAATCCAATCCCACGACTTTTCTTATGTAGGAAATCTTCGCCGTTTCTTCTTTCATCACTTTCGTTGCCCGTATTCTCTACATATGTAAAAAATCACATTTTCACTTCACTATTCAATATATAAAAATCGAATTTTTACTTTGCTATTCAATATATAAAAATCGAATTTTTACTTCGCTATTCAATATATAAAAGTCGAATTTTTACTTCGCTATTCAATATATAAAAATCAAATTTTTACTTTGCTATTCAATATATAAAAATCGAATTTTTACTTCTACTTTATAAGGATTAAAATCGTATTTTATCATACTTCATATACACGAAAACCATTTCTTTCTACCATTAATGGAAAAAAAAAGTAAAAATCATTACTTTGCTTTGCTAAGGTTAAAAATCATGTTTTTATCACTTTCAAAATCATACCTTTACTGCTTGACTCTTCCTATAAAAAATCATAACTTTATTTCGCCCTTCCCATTATAAAGATCATTTTTTTATTTCGAAAATATATATATAAAGGACACATTTTTATATATATAAGAGCGCACATTTTTCTCTTAATCCGATAAAGGAATATAAATAAAAATAGATACTTACAATCGGTTCCGTGTGGCAAAGGAGGCTCGGAGTCGAGGTGGTGGATCCTGGGGTGCTGTGGTGGCGCGGTTAGGGCAGAGGAGCGACGGGTGGTGGGCTGGGGTGCGGGTTGGTCTTCAGGGTTTCGGAGGGGGTATGAATAGAGGGAGGAGGAGATGGGGGAGGGTGGCTACCACCTGGAGGCGGAGGAGGAGGGTTCATCGTCGGCGGAGGCGATCTGAACGAGGGGGGCGATCTTCTTTTCGTCGATTTGGGGCTACAGCGCGATGGAGGGAGGAGATGGATCGCGACAAGGATGGAGGAGGGAGAGAAGCTGCAGGCGAAGGAAGGAGGAGGAACGCGAGTGGGGTTGCGGCACCAGGGGGCGGCGCTGGCGATCGTGCGCCCCCTTTTTTTTATATTTAAAATCGATTTGAAAAGTAAACGGGGGGGTCTGAGCAAAGATAAAAGGGAGGAGGGGTTTTATTTTTATTATTTAATTATTTTATTTCTCTAAAAAAGTAACTTTTTATTTCAACCTCAAAACGAAACCCACCGCCTATCACCCATAGCTAATTACCCCTATTCCGAACACAATGGGATATGTATCATAAGCTGATTCGACTGTTTCGATCAGTTTCCGTTGTATTTACATTTAAATCATTATACTGAATTTTAAACGTACATTTCAAATTACCGAGGCCACATACTCACTCGAAAAATTCCCGAAAAATATTTCCTAGCTTCGTATTGACGATACGGTCTTAACAAAACTAGTTTCGTTGAATTCTGAGACCGTTTGAAAAATGGCCATTTTCCAGTCGGTTAAAATCAACTGAAACTGGTCAAATGCGTTTTCCTATGCCACGCTCACATATTGATTCGAAAAACTATGAAATTTGGAATCTAGCAATAACCTTACATCCCGGATCCAACGAAAGTGGTTTCGTAGAAATCCGAGGTCGTTTGCAAAATTTCCATTTTTAAGGGCCTGAATTCTATAGCGACTATTCAGAATTTTCAAATGGACATATCTTTTGATTCCCGCTATGAAATTTTGATTTTTCGGATTCGTTGGAAAGATATTCCCAATTAGATTCTATTATTTTTGGTTTCACTAAAATCAGGTTTATTTTGCACCCGGTATGTTCAATTGAAGTTTGAAATCGAATTATCGAACTACCGCGCCATTTTCAATTCCTTTTATAATTATAAATAATTATTTATATTCTAACGTCGATTCAAACGAATATATACGTTCGAATTATATTCAAAATAAATTTCTCGTCGTTATTATTTAAAATAATTCATTTTAACTATTCAAAATTCATCAAAATTGCCAAAATAAAAATTTTAAACTAGCCCGGAATTCCGGGTTATTACATCCCTATAAGCAAGATATTAAAAGATGGGAATGATCCAGCCCTCAGAGAACAAAGTAAAAATATTTTACGATCTTCCGATACGTAAAATATGGGTTGTTACATATATCCATTGGAGGACCCCTGTTTAACAAATCTTAAAATCAAAATAATCCAGCACTCCTGATTTCGCCATCATTAAACCAAAGACGGATCTGGTCAATCCACCAATGTCGCTACCACGTTGAACCTTTCTAAAAAAATTCCGCTAATTTCCTTTGATCTTGTGCTTGGTTGTAGTCAATATATCACATTTTCGGATCAAGTGATATGGACTAGAAATTGACTCATGAACTTTTCAACTAATTCTATCCAGCTTATGATTATCCCATTCTCTAACCGTCTGAAACACATGGTTGTTATATCAAAAAGAAGAAGTATGAAGCATTTAGCAGTCACTTTGTCTACTGCCTACGGTACTTCCATGTTCCTTATATATCTCATTAAGTGAATGGTTGTATCTTTCTCCTGTCATAAGCCTTTGACACCAAAAGCTTGAAGTCTGCTGGATTCCTTAAGTTTCAAACGTTCAGAGCAAATGGACTCCATTGCACATGATCGATATCCCTACTCATTAATCCACGCCACATAGCTTGATAGATAACATTAGTGAAACCATAATTATCATTCAAAAATGATTTTTAATTAGAATTTTGAATCTTTTGACCTTGAGCATTTATACTAGTAATATATACAGTTGTGCCCACTTTAGTTTGACCCGTAGGCAAGCCTGCGAGACTCAAGGGGTCAGCATCGACCTCTTTAAGGGATTTAGGTTTGACTCGATCTTCTCGTGTTTGGTTTGCCCTGGTAGATTTTTGTTAGTTCTTACTATGCTAACTCCAATTCTTGAATCTTGAACTCCTAATTGCACAATAGTTGTCTGAAATTGTACCGAGAACATGCCCTTAGTCTGTTGGTGGTCGGCTCTGATACTTGCATAGGCTCTGCACTGACTCGTTGTCCCACTTTGGGTGCTAGCCCCGTTTGTTGAACCCTGTTCCCTTGATTTCTTGCTTTGTTTCCAATGCTTGTATTTTGATTTCCAGCTCTATCTGCTTGTTCCATTCTTTGAAAGAAGTTAGCCACCATTTCTTCCTATCGTCAAAGCATATCCTTTTGTCTAGCCAGCATATCTTGTAGCCAGTTCACAACATGATCCATGTTCTCCCTTGTCATGTACAAGGAATGATTTCCTACAGAGAAAGATTCCTTACTCCCTCTTCGCATATCTTCTCAATATAAACTCTATGAGCTTCCATTCTTTTTTATTAGCCATAGCTCTTTTTTTTCAAAAATTTAACAAATCTGATTTCCTAGGCCTTTCAATTCAAGTAGTGCACCCTTTTTGGTGCCCCAAAAGTTTTAGATTAATGTAACAACCTTAAATTTTGGGGTAAATTTAAAAATTTATTTTAACTAATTTTAATGGGTTTTGATATTTTAAAAAATTTATTTAAATCGAAGTTTGGATGAATAATTTAATTTTGATTAAAAAAGGAGTTAGAAATAGCGCGGTAGTTTGAAAAGTCAAACTCGAACTTTGACTGACCGTACAGGATGCAAAATTTAACGGATTTTAGTGAAACCAAAAACATTAGAATCTCTTTTAAAATATCTTTCCAACGAATCCGAAAAATCAAAATTTTATAGCGGGAATCAAAAGTTATGCCCAGTTTAAATTTCAAAATAGTCGCTGTAGGATTTATATATACATTTTAATATTAAAAATAGCCATTTTTCAGACGACCTCTGTTTTCGATGAAACCATTTTTGTTGGATTCGGAATGTCAAATTATTGCTAAGTTTAATTTTTCGAATTAGTTTGTGACCATGGCAGAAAGATTTCAATTTGGTCAATTTCGGTCAATTTTAATCGACTTGAAAAAGGCCATTTTTCTAACGGGCTCAGAATCGAACGAAATTAATTTTCCTAGGTCCGCAGCATCAAAACATAGCTAAATATATTTTTCGGGATTTTTCGAAGTTAATTTGTGGCCCCGGTGAATTTATTCGTATGGTTGAATTAAAAATAAAAGAAAATATTTTAAAATAAAGAAAACTGGGTCAAGACAGTCGTGTGGGCCTGCGGGACATAGCTTGATGAGTCTGGAATAGGGGTTAATAGGTAAGAACGACAGTCATTGGGCTGAAATCAGACAAAGTTGCAAATCGGGCCTTAATTGGGTAATTAACTAATTAAATAATATAAATATTCACTAACCCCCAAACCCTAATTCCCTTCCTCTAGAAATCAGCCGCCACCCCTCTTTTCTATGGCCAAGAAAATCTGATTTTCATCCTTTAATCTCTCACAATCCATTCAACGAATTCCAAACCTTCTTTTGAATTTATTGTAGAGATCTTTCCTCTCTTTGATTTTATACGAATATGATTGGATTTAGTTGAGTCTTTAGCCCGGACTTCACCTCCAAACCCGCTCCATAAACATCCTCGCCGCACCCCCATGGCCCCACCGCACCTCCCCTCACCGAGGGCGCCGTGCTCCCCTTCCCTCCCTCTCCGATGTACCACCTCCCGATCGCTTGCAAGCCTCCTTGATTTCGAGTTAAATTCAATCCTAGATTTGAAGACTATGGGTTTAACTAACGGCAAGTCAATTTGGAGAGAGGAAGAAGAAGGTAGGGTTGACTTTTCAACCTTATTTATCTAAATTAATAAATTAAATTTTTACCAATCTTAATTTAACCATATCTCACTTGTACGAACTGTAAACTGAACGATTTCAGGTGCACCACGATCGTGAGACCGAGATCTTCACAACGAAACTGACTAGACCTGATTCTGAGGAAGTTGATTTTTTGACAAATTTTGGATCTGAACAGTGCAGAACCCGATAACGATGTGAGATTTCTCTTTTAATAATTAATTAAATTATTATTTGAAATCGATATATGTATGTGATAAAATCAGATCTGTGATTTGTGGATTGAAATATATTTGTTGTTGTGATTGATTTGCGATGCTCGTATTTTGTTAGATCGGTAATGTTGATATAGAAATAAAAATCACATTTTTGTGAAAGAATGATTATAGAAATAAAAATCACATTTTTGTGAAAGAATGATTATAGAAATAAAAATCACACTTTTGTGAAAGAATGATTATAGAAATAAAAATCGCATTTTGGTGAAAACATGATTATTGCAAATAAAAATGACATTTTTAAATAGAAGTTTGTTATGTAAATTAAAACAACATTTTTATTAGAAATGTGTTTTGCAAATATAAATAACATTTTTGTGAAATTAGGATTATAGAATGAATTCATTCATTTTGTCACTTTGAAAGGAATGAAGTAAATTCATTCATTTTTGTCACTTTAGAGAAATGAATTAGAAAACATTCATTTTGTCACATTAAGAGAGAATGTATTGGAAATGTATATTTTATACATTAAAAAGAGTTTAAAACAAAAATACATTTTTTTTCATTAAGAAGAAAGATTACATTTTGATCATTAAAAGGGATTAAAGAAAAATTAGCATTTTGTTTACTTTAAAGAATGAAGACAAAAATGACATTTTTGTTTACATGGAAAGATTAGACAAAGGTAACATTTTTATTAAATCGGGCAAAGCCCAATTTAAGATGTTAGTATTAGAAAAAGATCATTTTTATTATATGAAATGTTAGCATAGAAAAGTAACATTTCTATCTTATAAAATGTTGCATAAGGAATAAAGGTTCACTTTTGTTAAGAATGTTGCATTTAAAAGAATTAACATTTTTAGTGTAAAATGTTGCATTAGGAATAAAGTTACATTTTTTTTAAAAATGTCACATTAGTATAAAAATATCATTTTTGTTAAGATGTCACGCTAGTATGAAAATAACATTTTTTTGTGTTAGAATATAAGTGTCATATAACACTTCATTGGTTGATTATGAAATGACATTATATTTCACCGTCATGTTTTGTTAAAAAGAAAATAATGGCATTAACATTGGTTTTAGTTGAAATAATAAAAATTACATTTTTTATTGATTTTAGTTGAAAAATGAACAAAGACATCATTTGGTCATTATTTGTAAATGTACAAAGTTATCATTTTTGTCTTTGTTTTGTAAAATGTAAAAAGGATAATTTGTTTGTTTATAAAAAAAGAAATTTACATTTGTTTGAAAATGAATATTTACACCGTTATGTGCTAAATTAGAAATGAACATGATTGACACTGCAATAAAAATTACATTTTTATGTAATTAAAAAGATAAGATTTTGTCATTGAAAATAAAATTGCATTGTTATATGAAATTAAAGATTAAAGATTTACATTGTAAATAAAATCACATTTTTAAATGTAATTAAAGAATAAGTTTCTACATGTAAAATATAATTACATTTTTATATGTAATTAAAGAGGAAGAATTTGCGTAGTAAATAAAATTACATTTTTATGTGTAATTAAAGTATTAAAATTTACATTGCAAATTAAAAAGTAAGAAAAATACATTTATATGTAATTAGATTTATAGAAAGATAAAATTACATTTTTATGTAATTAAGTTAAAGTTTATATTTTCATGTAATTAAGATTTAAAGTAAGGAAATTACATTTTTATGTCATGAAAAGATTAGATTTTGACATTGCAAAATTATTTAATGCCATGTAGATTATATTAAAAAGAAAAGTTTACACTTTTAATGTGAATAAAAATAATGGAATTGGAATGTATATTTTTATCGTCACTTTAGATGCGATAAAAAGAGTAGAAATGAAATGTATATTTTTATCGTCACTTTAGATGCGATAAAAAGAGTAGAAATGAAATGTATATTTTTATCGTCACTTTAGATGCGATAAAAGAATAGAATAATTGTTATATATTTTTATCATCATTTTAGAGGCGGTAAAAAGAAGTTACATTTTTCAATGTAAATAAAAGAAAAATACGAAGTTACATTTTTATATGTAATTAGTGAAATAGAAATTATATTTATTTATTTTTTATATGTAAATAAAAGAATTTACATTTTTTAATGTAAACAAAAGAAATAAAAGAATGATTAGGAATTCACATTTTCCAATGTAAATAGAATATGAAATAAAAGTTACATTTTCAATATAATAATATATTGAAATATAAGTTTACATTTCTCAATGTAAATAAAATAGGAATCTAAATTTACATTTATTTTTTATGTAAATAAAAGGATTAGAAATTTACATTTTAAGGAATGGGTTTTCGTTAAAAAGGAATAATGAAACCAAATATACATTTGGTGTAAATTGAAAGATGAAAGAAGAAAAAATACATTGTTGGATATAGCATGTGTATGTGAATTGAAATAAAATAAACATTATTGTGTGCCATGTTATACCTCGATATTATATACACAAATAAGGATACTCGATGTTAACAAAATATAGTGAAATGAAATGGATGACGGAATTATATATAAGTATATATATGTAAATTATAATTAAACGAATTGCACGCGGTAGTTCGCGATTCGACAATCGTAACTTTAAATAGTTATACCGAAATATTCGACCGTCGGATTTTCCCAAAACTGAAACCGTTAGATTTGCCTTGGGAAGACCTTTCCAACGATATGAATTGTGTTAAATTCCAATGGTTAGATTTAGAGAAACTTGTAAAACAAATTTGGGTGAAAACAGCACCAAGGTCGCCTATTGACATAAAGTGTTGTTAAATAAAATTTAATTATTTTTGTATAATTAAAAATAAGGATTAATCGTTATAAATTAATATTAACGATAAGAAATGATTTTAAATTATATATATATATATACGAGGATCATTTGAAAAGTCTGAGTTCAATCTCATTTCAAATGATTATACGTCGATCCAAGTTGAAGAGTTGAAGACAGTGATTGAAGACCGACGATCCTCACGTCGAATGGATGAGTTACCATTGACGCCCATGATTGGAGTAGCTACCGTGAAGGGGCTACAATGGTGGCCTCCAGACTACTTGTTGATTGTTCGGATATGCGAGGAATAAGGTGCCTCCGGTTTTGTTCAGACCCAGAACGGACTTGAAAATGGATTGTATGTCTGACGTTGTATTCCTTTATACGGTATTCGTTGATCTCTGCTAAATATATATCTGTTTGGTGTTTAACACCCTTCTCTAAGACGTACGAGCTTAGAGGTTATATATTGGTAGGAATCAATGGTATGGTATGGATTGACAATGTGGCATGCTAAGATGAAAATGATCAAGGCTTTTGTTGAAAAGCAGGCCTTGTGGTTGATGATCAAAGCATAGCTTGAATAAGCATAGCTTTGTGTATTACGTAGCTTCATGAGCCTTACAACCCGGTTGGAGTCTAAAACGGGAGAAAGGAATGCAGTTAGAGCAGCACGTTTCTTTCTAGCTAGAAGTGGTGTTTGGGTTTTACACGGCCCGGCATTTTACTTATGTGGATGATGGAATGAGGCGCCTCGGATATTAGGTCCTATAGGACCAGGAAACGTGTGTTCAGGAATTTCCAATTCGCAAAATTCTATGTGTGGACCGGCCCTGCAGCTTTCCAAGGGTTCACTGCGGGGAATCCAGAGACACTAGCTAGAGTGTCTCGAATCAGTAAGGAGCTCCCTCCTAGCCTTGACTCATAATGGAAACCCAATTTCCAATACGACCTCATGCGGTTTTGATTGTAGAACTAGTATGGCGACATAGTAGGATAGGGTGCTATGCCGTCTATGACTGATACATTATGATTGAAATGTTTTTGAAACATATATACACTAATAATAATATCAAATTGATTTTTATCGTATCAAGCATTTTTAACCATTATAAGGTAAAACTCTATCCTCCGGTTTGCGTTGCATTGTGTGATAGGACTTGAGTCTTATAATGGTTTCATTTTTCCAAAAAGCATTGCATTGTTTAACGATTCACTTTTAATTATGCACTGGCAATCCAATGGGGTAAACCCATTCCGCATTAGCAGCGTGGTCATGTGATTAGCCTTATTATTAGATTAGTTAAGTTAGATTTCTCATACCAGTCCCATGACTGACCTGTAAACTTGGGTGCCCTCTTTTCCACACGGGCAGTCGAGTAGCTTTTTGCAGATATTTATCTCTTGAGCAGGATTCTGGATCGAAGCCTAAAGCTGTGTCCAGAGCATAGAAGTCTTCCGCTGTTTACTGTATTTAATTTATTGTAATTTATCTTCCGCTGTAATTTTATTCGATGTACTTTGATATTTTGTACTCTGATGTAACATTATTATGATGTTTATAAAAGTCTGTTGTTGTTCTAATGTGTTGTATTCCCAACGTTAACGTATTCGGGTTTTGAACGGTCTTAGTCGATTTTGCGATCGATCGGGTCGGGCGAAATCCGGGTCGTTACAATTAATATTCCTCAAACGAGCCAAACACCCCAAATAACGTAATCTCAAATCAAAATCAACAATCACAACCATAAAGCAACCACAGAACGATGAAAAAGCAGTAAAGAACATGAGAATTTATAATGGTTCGGAAAATTATGGCCTATGTAGCATTCTTTATTTATATTATTGATTACAAATACAGTTGGTTATGTAAGAATGTAGAGAAACAAGTGTCGTCATCTCCAACGAACGATAGAACTTTCGTATGGAGAAGAGAAGAGATTGTCAACTATTTTAAGTCATTGGAGGTCTATTTATAGCTGAAGAACCAAGTCTGGTCATCCTTGTGCTTTGCAGGTGGCCATCAAAGTAGGACGATCAGATCCTAGGAATGGGGCGGTCTCACTTCCAAAACTGCAAGAAATCCAAAGATGACTCAAATGGTGGTTGAAGGTTGAACCAGAAAGAAATTCCAGATGTCTCCAAATGACAATAACACTAAGGGTGGCGTGTCTCCTACTCAAAACATCTACGACAACATTACCCCTCAAACTTATCTCCAAGGAGAAAATGCATCCATATCTCAAGGGAACATACTATGGCTGCTAGCTCTAAATCATGCATATGATATCTCTTCTCATGATCCTTTGATTGTCTACTTGCATAGGGAACTACCTTAACACTTCTTGCATTAACACTACTCATAATCCTATCCCATAGACATTCGTGAAAATTGTAAATATCTTAGTCCCATCAGGGATGATAAGGACATGTGCACTTGTAGGAGACTCCATAAACGTCTCGAAAGCACTACTATGGTTATCACTCCAAGAAAACTCGAGATTCTACTTGGTCCAACGGGTCAGAGGAGCTACTATCCTTGAAAAGTATTTAATGAATTTCCTATAATAATCTGCTAACCCTAAGAAATTCCTAACCTCCAATGCATTTGGAGGGTTATTCCATCCTTGAACAACTTCCACTTTTGTGGGATCCACAGCCAAACCTTTCCCCGAAAATATGTGTCTAAGAAACTTAACTTCCTCTCTCCAAAATTGGCACTTGGAAAACTTAACCTTAAGTTTTTTCTTTCACAAGATACCTAAGACCTCCCTTTGAAGATTCTCATGCTCTTTATGATCCTTGGAAATTATGAGAATGTCATCCCTAAACACCACGATTATCTTATTAAGAATGCCTCAAAACACTCTACTCATCAAATCCACAAAGAAGGCACGAGAATTCGTTAATCCAAAGGGAATCACTTCCCATTCAAGCAAACCATTGTGTGTTCTAAAGGTTGTCTTAGGTTTGCTTTCCTTAGAAATTCTTAACTTGTGATATCATGTCACTAGGTCCAATAGAGAAATGACTTTAGCACCTCCCAAATGATTGAATAGGTCATCTATCCTAGGAAAGGGATACCTATTCTTCTTGTTCAGCTTATTAATTTCTCTATAATCAACGCATAGTCTTAACAATCCATAAGCCTTAGTAGCAAACACTATGGATGTACCCTACTCCAAGGTACTCCGTCTGATGAATCCTCTCATCAACAACTCAGAAATTTCCTTATCTAATTCTCTCCTTTCTTTAGGAGCCATATGACTCAACGACAATGCAACTGGTCTAGCGTTCTTCTCAAGATCTATCCTAAACTTAATCTATCTGTAGGGCGGAAGTCCTATCACTTCATCAAAGTCGTCAAGAAACTCACAGAAAATAGGCATTATGGATAACCGTTCCAAATCAGAAGATAGAGAATGCAACATGGATGAATTCGAGAATCCCTCATGTTCTTAACCTGATAAGGGATCGCTAACATACGGCCATTAAGATCCTCAGGCAAATAATCTTTTTATCGAAATGAAAGATGGCCCTATAGTAAGTTAGCCAATCCATCCCTAAAATAAGTCCATACCCCTCGAAGTTCAAAACATATGCATTACACGAGAAATTGACATCTTTAACATCTAATTCTGGGTCTTTGCAAATCAATAAGAGCTTCTTATCCCCTCCGATAGGATCATAAACCACTATCAGAGTGCCAACAATAGAAGTAGGAAGTTTCAATAAATCTATAAGGATCCTAAACATGAAGAAATGTGGTGCTTTGGAATCAAATATGGGATGAACAAAAGTCCCTAAAATAGAAATGATACCTTTAAGGGTTGGTTGTCCTTGGTCCTTCAGTGGTTGACTCTGAAGGGTTGCTACTTCTAAAGCGTAATTCTTCTTGCTCGATCTTCCCTTAAGCTTTGGGCAGTTCCAAACAAGATGACTTTCTTCCTTATAGTTGTAGCACTTCCCTTTGAATTCTAGCTTTGCTAGATTGACCCTACAATCTTTGGCATTGTGGCCTTTGCTATGGCATCTTCCACACTACTTAGATTCTTGAATTTTCCGTTATTCTTCTCTGAAAGCTCTTCTTCTTGTTCCTTCCAAATTTTGAAGTACCCTCACTCTTAACCTTTTTCCTTTCTTCCATAGAGTATAAAATAATAGTCTCCAGAAGCGCTTCAAAAGTTATGTCACTTGAGCTAACAGCATCTATCTGAGAGGGGAGTTGAGTCCCTCTACAAATCTCAATGCCTTATTCATAGGTGTATTGTAACGAACCAGGATATTTGACCGGGAAAATCAACATAAAACTCATGTCAATTATTCAGGCATCAAACATTCTAGATCATTAATAAAAAGAAATTATAGGGTGAGAATAGATAAGATAGAAAATTAGAATAGAAGAAGAAGAAAATAACAACAATAGAATCAGAGTAACACAAATCTCACAGTGGAACGAATAAAATATACTATGTAACATAATATTTGAAATACAAAACTTATAACTGTATATACATACCATTTTAGGGTATAACACATAATATTACAGTGAAAATAAACAATAGCTATATAATCCTGAAGCCACCTGCTCTAGCTCTCCAAGTATCTGTAAACCCCGACTACTTGACTGCCCGTACAAAATTGGGCACCAAAGAGTTTAGGGAAAACAAAACAAAATAAACTCTGGGTCAGTCATGTGACCGCTGTGAGTAAACTCCAACCATTTTTTTAACTTTTAAAATCCTTTAAATAAAGGAAAATCTTAAGACCGAACCACATATAAACACAGATGGTTTTTACCTTACAATTACTCAAAATATTCTTTATTTCACAACTTTTCTGATATTATAATAATGTCTAAATCAAGTAAATAACAATTTAGTAGAACACTTTCATCTCACGTTCTGCATATATAATATACAATCAAAAACCGTGGACTCTTATTGGGTAATGGATTTCCAACTAAGACAAGGTATGAAACCACCTTCCGATCGGTGTACTCTAGAAGCGATACACTGGAGTTCAACAAGAGCATCTTGTAACTCGGCCACACATGACCGGCCATTCATTTCGCTTGAATGTTCCGAATATATTGTCACCTTACAGTTGGTATACCAACATAACCATTCCCTGGAGGTACAGAATTGAAAGAAGTAACAAATATGAATATTCTCTAGATGGTGACAATATACCCTAATTGGGTGCGACCCACTTAGCCATGTTGTCTTCCCGATTTCTATCATTTCCTAGTTGATGAGGCTTGAGGTCATAACGTATCTTTTAATAGATCACCCCTTTATTTACTTTGAATGCCACATCGTCATACCCGTCAAATCACAAATTGATTTTCCCAAAATACCATGGGTATAAGCTAAGAGAAACGAGTTCCTCCGCCACCAACGTAAATACATTTGAAATGATAAATTTACGCGATCCACTAGATATACTCTGTCAGACATTCATCCATTTAAGTTGTCCTGGGACTGGACAACCCGAAGGAATTATTCTGTAAATCCATCTTAGGCAATTTCTACCAAGGTTTTAAATCTCGGATATCGGTCGCATTTCGTCTCGGGGATTTTATAGACTTGGTCTCGTATCGGGGGAGATCTCAGACGAGATGAGTCTAACTCGAGAGTTCATCTCGGATTTTCATCTCGGGTCTGAAAGTTCATATCGGAACAATCTCGGGGTACATGATATGTTAAAAATGATATTTTAACAAAATGATTTTTATGAATGCTATCAAAAACATAGCAACTTAAACTTAAAATGCAAAATAACTTTATTATTCTTTATCTTGCGAAAGATCATTCATACTATAAATCTTAATATGCTTAAAATAGGAATATTGTTAGACAGGAAACATTAAAAGGATCCAAAACATTAAAAAAAATAGCATAAATAGACCATAAATTACATAATTTCATAAGTAACATGTATGTAAAAAGATGAATATGAAAATCATAAGCATTGTAAAACATATACGAACATACAATAATATAGTCATTTAACATGCAAAATGTAAAATAACAAAAGATTGATATGGCTAGATTCGAGTTTTTTAATTATAGTTCTAGTTTAGGCACAAATTTAAATTTTAACCAAAAAAACTAAGATCTTGGACGATATTCCGGTATTTCGTCTCGGTCGATATATCGTTCGATATTGCAATATCTCAGGCGATATATTTGAAAGGAAATTTAGAGTGATATTTGCTATTTCGTTTCGGAAGGAGCCTTAAACGACATCTCGGAGGAGATCTCGAGCGATATTTGCGAGATTTGAAACAGTGATTTCTATCTTGGATCGCCAGAATAAACTTTGCATAAACTCCGTCTTCAATTTGTCTTTGATATATTTGATTCGAAACGATAATCCCCATACAGAATGGTTTTTAGATAATAAATCTGATCTCCGTCTCTCTGTATTGACAACGGAAATGGTCAAAACTTTGATAGTCGGTTATTTAACTATCAAAGGAAAACATGTGTACAAGCAATGGTCGTATTCCCAAATGGAAATCTTATCGATCAATCATCATTTCATTTCCCAATTTCCCATTCATCGTTTCCATACATTTATAAATTCCTTATTTTCTAAAATTAGATAATACACATTATTAACTTTGGAAAAAAAATTCCACTTCTGATTCATGCATCAATATCTTCCCACATCTATCAGTTTCTAACTGTAAACTAGTAAGAGAACAACTTCCAAAGTATAAACCCAGAAGGCCGAAACCAACATCAGATCGATACCCAGAAAGCCACTCAACTCAACTAATTTCCAGTCAGTTTCTAATTTCAGTAATTCCATTTAAATTCCTATCTCAAACCCAATTTCCTTTATAAGTATTTTATTTGTAAAATATTTACTTTAATCTATTTTTCACATAGAGTGCGAATAATATTTCTTTATATAATCAAAACAGTTTGATTTCGTATTTAAAAACAATATCTCAAATCCAAATTCAATTTATATTTTTATCTACAGAATTATTCATACAAATCATATTTTTCCTTCTAACACTTAATATCTCGTTCAAATTCCCTTTTTAAATTCTAAGTTCAAATTCTGTTTCAAATATCAGTGTTGGAACCGATTTTACTTCACTATTTAAATTCAGATTTTATATATCCAATTTATCCAATGATAAATATTTTACTTAATTTATAAAACATTATTTATAAATTAATCTTTCCAATTTATCTGTTAAGACATATTTCTATTTACAATCTACTTTAAATCCATCTTCTCGTAGTTCTTTTATATCTCTCCAATTTCCTTTTATAATTCAATTTAATTCCCGAATATTTCTTTTTTTAATCCTATTTATTTTCCAAAATAATTCCTTTTTTAATTCTATTTATTTTATATAAATATTTTATTTTAAATATACACTTTGAAAATTCCCTTTTTACATTCCAATATTTCTTCTGGTATTTAAAAATGCTGAATAATAGGACAAGTGTCATCATAATCAATCACAGATTATATATCACATCATATATCACAATATATGAAAACAAACAGTACTATAAATATTGAGGAATCCTATTGGATCCCTCAAACCTGTTTCCTTGTACCAAAGATGTTAAACAATATAACTAACATCAATTTCATTTCAAGATGAAATACTCTATCAACAGAATTAATATACGATTAACGATTTTTATATATATAACTATATCTATATTTTTAACCAATTAACTAGCAGTTCATCCAGAATATCAACACACAACAATTAACCATCATTTATCAATTCTAAAAATACGTTATAAAAATATAAATGTGCAGAGTTAGTGAGATTTACTCACATTGGTCGGTTATCGTTAAATAACGATAATTGTTGTTCATTCAGATCAGGCAATTTATTTCGCTATAAATCGTAACGAGCTCCAATTTACTCTAAATCAATTCCACTATGAAGCCCTCATCCATACGATCACAACGGATTTGACCATTCGTGATTCTGACAATGTATGGTAAAGAAACGATTTTTAGAACTTAATATGTTATTTGATTAAAATTTTAAACTTATATAAATTATGGAATTGGGCCTCACCCGTTCAAATCCGACCCAAACCCCCATACCCAATTGGCCCTCCACTCTTTAATCCGACGCACCCAACAACATTTTATCTTCCTCCTACCTTACTAATACGCTTGCTCCATTATTTTTAACCACCTCATTGCTGACGTTACAAACCTACACCACTCATCCATTTTTCAACACAACTTTAAATGCAAATCATCAACACCTCTCCTTTGGACTCCTCTTTCCATCTGTACTGCTATCATCTAGCTCGACCTCAAGACAAGAAATCGCGATCTTCTGGTATTCCTAACTACAATTCACGCAACCAATCCTTGTACAAAAAGCCCAGCTCCTACCTGCTGTTTTGTCTTTTTCCTTTGCCATAACAACAAACAATGATCCCCTCCTCTACTTCATAACGCGACTAACTAATCACGTGATCACCGCACATCAGTTTCTTCCCAAAATGTTAAAAATCTTGTTGCGTTTCTGGACACTCATTGACAGCCCACCCACCGCTTCCTTAGCCATCAACTTCTGTTTCCTTTTTCCTATTGCTATAACGTACAACTCAGTTGACCATCTCCATCGCGGTTCCATCCTCGACACAGTATGATATAGGAAAGATGCGAACTATTTTTGCTTGCATCCCATCCAAACTTCACCCAAACAAACCGCATGCCTGCTAAAATGTTACGCACCCCACAGCCTTTTCTCTCCCCATCCATGCATACCCACTCACGTACATTAGTAGCTCGCGCATCCCCTACTCCTTTCCATATAAGCTCCACTTCTCATCTCAAGCTCCCTCTTCCTTGCAAGCTCCTGACAAAACAAAACACGCTTCGTCCCCTCCTTCCCTTTTGAAACTCAACTTCCCCACCATACGGACGTTCGAAAGCTTCTGTTTCTCCATCGTGCCCCCAACAGTATACCCCGTGAACTTCAAGATTTTTAGAGAAAGAATGCATTAGTTTTGAGTTATTGTTTTAACGGCCTTTTCAGTTCGAATTTTCTGAAGCGAAAAAGATGAAGACCATTGCTCGTGTATTTATATAGATGGATGATTTCTTTTCCTTAGTTGCAAAGGAAATACAACAATATATATTATATATATATATATATATCAATACTAAAATGCTAAGGAAGGTTATGAAGTGAGGCGCATCGAATGCCCAGGAGCTGCCGCGACTTGACCATTCAGGGAAGACTTTTGGGGTAGGTAAAATGTAGCTGTTAAGGATCATTGGTTATATTATATAATTTTTGTATTTAGCTTTGGTCATCACTGTAACGATTTTTGGTTATATTATATAACGGTTAGAGTGGCATACTACATAATTTCGTAACAGTAGAGAACATCAGTGGTTATATTATATATATACATGCCCGTCTATCTGAATAGTTTCAGTGGCATGCGTATATATATTTACCCTCTGACAGTGAGAACATTAGATTGATGCCAAGTGTAACATACTTTAGACAATCAATCTTCACATATATATGTGGTCCCACTGAAAGGGTAAACACCATGTCATTTTATTTTATTGTTTATCTTAAACTTAGGCACGTAGTTCCTAAAATCTATAGGCATGCGTTAGACTGTTTGGGCTAGTTTAGGGTAGCTGCGTTTATATATACATTTATTAAGGGTACCCACTTGTATAAATTTTCGTTTGTTCACGGACTGTTGCTCGACAAAAATAAAAATACCGTTGAGATTAGCAAGGTGTCATGATCCCAAAAATATAATAATATAGATAGATTAGCATATTATGTGATGTCCCAAAATACTGATTTAGGATGTAAAATACTCCAAATAAAAAGTTATTTATTTTCCAAAATAAAATTTACAGTAAATTTCTAAAAATTTAGTTATAACTATGCCACAAATATCTTGTCCAAATTCAAAACCAATATTTAATTAAAAATAAATAACCGTTATGGCTTATAAATGATTCCATGGCGACTATTTGAAAATTTGATTGGGGTATAACTCAAAATCTACACAATGAAATCCTGATTTTTCTTTTCCATTAGCAAAATACACTTCACCAGCTCCAAACATTTCTTGTTTCACAGAAATCCGGCTTAAAATGGATTCTGTATATTCGTTTAAAGTTTGAACCGCCAAATTATGAACTACAACGCTATTTTGAACTCGATTATAATTATAATATAAATTATACAATCAACTGACATTTATAAATAAATTTGTTAATATAATTCAATTCTAAACTAAATTATATATTTTAAATTGTCCAGTTCACACAATATTGTGAATTCTTTTATTTCTGATTTATTTCGAAAATAAATATATTATTTTATTATTTATATTAATTAAATATTCAATATTATTTAATTAAACAACCATTTTATATTACCAAATCATTATTTAATAATTAAATAAAATAATTATTTAACCGTTAAAATACGGGATGTTATATGTATCTACAATGCTTCTAACAAACTTAGACAACTCCATGAACTTCGTTATATATTCCCTTAAAGATGACTCCTTGCTTAACATGGTAGAACTTCTCCATCTGCAAACTCACTTCGGCATTACGCAAAAATTTATCCTTAAAAAAGGGACTTAAACTCATCCCAAGAGAGTATTCTACCCGCATTATCCTTAGAAACCATATTCCACCACCTCAACGCCTTGCCTTTATTATGGCAAGCTGCCACCCTTCTTTTTAACGGGTCTTTCCATCCTGTAGCCACGAATATACGATCGAACTCTGATAACCACACCTTAGCTTCAAGAAATCCTCCTTTTCTAAAGGTCCTGAAGAAGAGCTTGCCTCTAAGATTAATGAAATCCTTATGGAGACAAGGAAAATTAAGGGGACGTCATCGGCTTCAGCTGTTGGTTCTAGTGGGTCTACAGGTGCAACGAGAACCTATCTTGCAAGCCTTAAATACCGCCGGAACCATTCGGGTAAATACTGAGGTCTTACTGAATTCCCTTACTACGATTGGTTTTAGGACAATTTTAATATCTGTAAGAGAAAAACCTTCAGTGGAAACCCCTAAGATAGTATTAAGGCAAAAGAAAAAAGAGAGAGGTTTCCTAGTATAATCATGTATGTCTTAGGGGTATAATATATATATACACACACACACACACACACACATTGCTTAAAAACCTTTTCAAATAACAAGTATGTCTCTCATAGATATATTCTCCTGTAATTGGGTAACCTGGGCTTTAATACCAAATGTAACAACCCGCCCGAAATCGGCATAAACCCCGACCTAGGAAAGGCTCATCGACACATAGATACATTCTAACCAAGTCATTGGTATCTATATGAAATAAATAACATAGCCAAACTAAAATGAAATCAGAATCTCACATCGGATGAGACAAAATATAATAACTAATATAGACGTACCATTTTATAAGAACCCATAATAACGTCGGTTACGTCATAGATTCAAATGTCATAAATAAGGTACATCAATAATATCCCATAATTACAATCAACTGCCAGACATAGTACTAATAATAGACTAGAATAAAACCTTCATCGCCAAGCTTCTGATTTCATGATATCCTCAATCTAGCACTCCACATACTAACCTGTGTTGTTAAGATGGAGGGGGGATCAGAACAACATGTTCTAGTGAATGAAAATCATTTAGTTTAAAGGGAATCTATTTTCTATACCTGGCAGTATAAGTTCATCAAGTTATGTCTAAGCGATTTCAACACATAATTTAAATGTGTAGTACACATGCATTAAATGATAACGGAATATCCTATGGTCACTTAAGGCCATCATATACGTACATACATGCATGCATACATACATATTGTATATATATATATGTGTGTGTGTAAGGGCGGATTCCTACGGTCACTTAATACACTTCGAGGTGGACTATTAATTAGTCACTTAAGGCCACTTTGTATAATTATTTATGGGCGGGTTCCTACGTTCACTTGATACCATATAGCGGACCCCAGTCACTTAAGACATCGATTAAAGACATCAAATATTCTCTCTATTATAATGCGAGAAATAGTAATCTACCATTTAATATAGGGTGAAGGTAATCCTTTGGCGGATGAAACACCCCACCTCCGTTAAGGTCACTCACAAAGGGAATGCCTTAACTTTGGTGAAGCATTTTAGGTAAAAGATGCAGATAAATTACAAGACAGACAAATAAAGCAACGGAAAATAAAGTCATTTTATAAACAACTTAATTCATCAAGCTTTTGCAACAACTGTCTCCATTATACTTAAAAGTAATACATAGAAATTCTGTCTTGATTCAAAAACTTCCAAGTATAAAAGAAGCATAAAAATGACAATGATATTCCCTAATAAAGCATGAACCAGCCATAGCAGTGGAAGAGAGTCCAAAGCAATACATCGACTATCTTCGAGCCTGGAAAGAAAATTGAGCTAAGTGGTAACATTTCCTCCCTGCGAACCTGGGGGGAAACGGAAGAAAGAGGCGAAACAAAACTAGGTCAGACATGAGTCTAGTAAGTCCAGTGACTTTCAGCATATAAACAGGCAAAAGCATCATGACATGAATAAACTGAATATAAGACAATACCGTGATAACAGGGATAACAAGATAACATAGGATAAGCATAAGGTATGATAAGGCAAGATAAACTGAATGCGCTTCTACTATTTCTCTACTTCGCTACTACTTTGTTATTCTGGTTTTTATATATATATCTGCACCACCTAACTAGTGTCCCAACTAGTAATCTGTATAAAATGATAATATTACAACGTGATCCCAATCCCTGCAAATGGTGGTAGCCTTAAGCTGTACATCTATCGTGAGGATTCCATCTCAATCAACCTAATTGCCATGAACATGTTAGATGTACCCTTACTACCCTATCGATTGGCTCCCTTACTTATATTCATGTCCCATTTGTCTGTGTTAATCGGCCCTCTCTTGCATGTAGATACCCTGTGCTAGTCCCACCATAAGTGTATCAATCCTTATGATAGCGACCCGACACGATTCAAGATGCATAGTGTATAACTATTGGTACTCAGTGCCTGCTTTTTCCCACTCCGGAGTACGTGCACCCCCGTAAACCGTCGGAACCTACACTGACGTACCCTCTGCCCTGTTTTAACCACTTATAATCAGCCCAGTAATCGTGTCCTACCCTGCCTAGTTTCAGGGTACCATGATACGTTTATGTGGGTTACTGCTGAAATGGTCACCGTTACTAGGGTTTCTTATTGGTTAAGTTTGTGGGCCTATATATACAAATATTACCCACCTACACGAGATGTACTTAACCCTCCCATCGATTCAAGCATGTTTATTTAACGGTTAAGTTTGTGGGCCTATATGTACTAATATTACCCACCAACCTGATATGTACTTAACCCTCCTGCACATTATGTCGTATTGGTTAAGTGTTGTCCATTCATGTTAACTTAACCCACTCATTCATCATGTCATGTTGGTTAAGTGTTTCCTATTAACTTAACCCTCCTCGCTTATCATGTTGGATTAGTTAAGTGTTTCCTATTAACTTAACCCCGTTCGTTCTTCAAGTTATATTGGTCAAGTGTTTCTTGTTAATTTAATCCCACGTGTTCATCATGTTGTGTTGGTTAAGTGTCATCAATCAATTCAAATTAACTTATCCCACCCACTTGTCATATTACTTTGGTTAAGTGTTACCTTCTTGTGTTAAATTAACCCTACCATAAATCAAGTTATATTGGTTAAGTGTTGCACTCTTGTTTTTTACTTAACCTTACCACAAATCAAGTTATATTGGTTAAGTGTTTTTTATTACTTAATACCCATTTATCTTGTTATATTGGTTAAGTGTTTCTCATTAACTTAACCCTAGTCATTCATATTGGTTAAGTGTTCCTATGAACTTAACCCTAGCCATTAATCTTGTTCATTAGCATTAATTGGTTTATTAATGCACTAACCTCTCACATTAGATATGTGTTGTTGCGGTTACTGGATGTGTCGGGCGGTTCCGGGAAGTATTACACCATAACTCATTCTAACCTCGGGTTTTTCTTGGGCATGATGCACTAAACTCTCACATTAGATAGGTGTTGTTAACCGAGCTCTCCCGATGCTTTGTGCTCCGGTCGCCTTGGTTACTGGATGTGCCGGGCGGTTCCGGGCAGTTTTACACCACAACTCAATCTAACCTCGGGCTAGGCACATTTGTCTTTTCACTAATTTACATATTTATAGTTTATATGTAAATTATTCACAATTGTTGTCAATTTCAGATTATGCCATAAATGTCCAAGTCTAGATTTTATATGCTAGTTATCCCAACCAGTCATGTTCTAATTCTCAAGTTATGCCCAACAAAGCTAATTGCAAGTTATGCCCCCCCAAGTTCAATTTCGAGCTATCACTCAAAATAGACTACACCTAATCTTCCCAATTATGCAATAACAGACATGCCCCAACATTACAATATTCATTATACTTGGCGTCCCAAATCAATAGTTTGGCCAAATCTAGATGTAATGTTCAAATTTACATTTTTCGCCCAAAACTTGATTTATATGCCAACTTCCTACTTTGTCGTTCGTGCCAATTCTAGGTTCAATATGTCAAATTACATATTCCATAATTCATGTCAAATTGCATCTTAATAGTTATGCCATGTTACATGTTCCAAATTATGCCAAATAGTGTCAATTTCATGTTATACCCAATTTCCTCCGCATTAATAATGTACATATTTCGAGATTTAACTCAAGATTCATAATATAAGGGGAGAAGCAAGATGGAACATCATAAGAATAGGCATAGTCATATGATGATAAGAACTACTGGTCCAATAAACTTGATGTGCTAAAAAGACAAGTTTTTCAAGGAATACATCGCAGGCATATAGATATGATAAGAATTATATCATGAACTTAAAAAGGATTACAATTCCGATATACAACAAGGATAGATATGATTGGACCAGTTTCATAGTCAAAAATGATTCCCAAAGATATATATACTCAAGCGCAGATTTCAATGAAAGGATAGCTTACATCAGGCATATTCTCATATCCATTTTATTACATGTCACAATTAGATTTAGGTGTTCAAATCTAAAAAGTAACTGACTTACAAAACAAAGGCAAATCTTGTTTTCATGCCTAAGCCATACATCACTATACATCCTAATCTTCTTCTTCCAAATCATAAACTATCATATATATATATATATATATGTCCCAGTTTTAGATCTTAGACCACAACATGTACTATGCCTTATATTTACAGTTCAATTTACGCCCCAAATCCCAAGTCATATGCCCAATACTTTATGCCTCAAATCTCAAGTCATATGTCCAATACTTTATGCCTCAAATCCCAAGTCATATGTTCGATACACTTTATGTTTTGAATACAACATGTGTTATGTCCTCAGATCTGGCTCAGGCTCGTAGTAGCCTGGCTATAAAACAAAAAGGGAAGAAGGAAAGAAGAGACAAAGAATGGACATAATATTATCAATAAGATAGATCCAAAGGATATAGAAAGACATGCATAATCTCAGATCCAGATTTGTTAAAATGTCAGAATCACAATTAACTTTTATTTCTGAAAGTAACGTGAACTTACAAATTACAGAAGGGTCTTGAATTCTGGGATCTGTATTCTGGAACTGAATAGCTCGCCCTTGAAGTAGACTATTTGCTCTTCTAATTTAGATTTGATTTGATTCATAGAAATAGTTGTTGAAGTCGTTGAATTAGCTTTTGAATCTCTACTAGAATTCTAAACTTGATTTCTACGAAGGACTTAAGCAGCATAATCCCGTCTTAGTTTTATTTTGATATGAATAAGGGTAGAGTATAGGCGTAATGAAGTTGTGTAGAGAGAAAGTGAGATTTGGGGGTGTTTAAATAGCTTAGGAGCAACGATTCTGGTCAAAACAGGCGTCTAAATGCAGAAAAACGAATCTGTCCACGGATCTGGAAAAGAGGGGGAGGTCAACCCCATGGTCGACCTGTTCTACCCAGGTCGACCCCCTGGTCGACCTGGGTCCTGGGCGGGAAATTTCCCGCCTAGCCCGGGTGTGTGATTTGAATTTTGAAACTTTAAATTTGAATTCGGGCTGGTTTTTATTTTAAATTCCTGAAATTATAAGTGCCATAACTTCTTCATACGGAGTCCGATTTATGCAAACTCGGACTCTATCTCAAGCAGAATTCTGAGACGAACACATTGGAATAACCTGTTTCTGTTAATTCTTCTTTTAAAAATTAAGTATACTTTGATTTGTTACTTTGACGTTCACAGAAAATACGGGGTGTTACAGCGGATGTAACACCCCGAAAATTCTATAACTGTGAAATTAACAAATTAAAGTATAATTAATTTGAAATCAAAGAACTAAGGGAAACGGGATATGCCATTGCGTTCGTCTTGGAAAAATACGCGAAATAGAGTCCGAGTTTTCGAAAAACGGAGTCCGTATGAAGAAGATATGGCCTTCGGAAGTTTTTGAATTAAATTTAAAATTCAAACAGAATTAAATAATTAAATATTCCGAAGTGGGGCCCATTGGGCCAGGGTGGAAGAACACCCGCCTGGGCCACCCAGGTCGACTGGGCTGTCGACCTGGGCTACCCATGTCGACAGGGCTGTCGACAGCCCTGTCGACAGGGGTATCGACCTGGTCGAGCCCAGTCAACCTGGCTGGCCAGGTCGGTGTGTGGTCGGATTTCTGTGGTCTGCTTTGTCATTAGGGCTAGGTGGCGGGTTTTTATTGGTCTCTCTTCCTAATGAATGGCTATGATCTAACCTAGCAACATCAATGGTCCTAATCAATTCCTAACCTCTATATAAACAACCCTAGACTAAACCCTAATCTATTCATTCAAATTAAGAACATAGCCGCCATGTTGCTGAGGAACGACAAAGAGTAGCCGCCAACTAGAGAGAGAATTAGGAAGAAAGTTCTAAACCTAAAGCAATTCAAGCAACCTAAAGCCAATCAATTCAACATAGGAATCATATCTCTTAATTAGAGAATTCGCCGCAACCATTGTAAGTAGAGTATTACTTTGGTATAATAAACAACTGTGTTGATGTGTATGCTTGAATTGTGGCAATGGAAGTAATTCATATTTGTGCGTTCTTATCAATTTATATACGTTTGGATATTCTTGAATTATATTATTCATTATAAAGAACTACATGCGGTAGTTCTATGCAAATATACGTTTGGAATATTGCGCAAATTATGTAGTCTATGTTGAAGCTACATGTATATAGTTGAGTGAAATTTATGCAAGTTTGGGCTTTGTTATTATGCCATCATGATGTATATTTTATGCATAAATCATTTTGCAAGTAATTGGAACAAGTTTGGCTGTTATAGTTCATATGAAACTATGTTGGAATTTTGACACCATAATCCATGTATTAAGTCATGCTTTTGCAAAACTTATGAATATGGCTAGGCTATGAATGATATTTGGCATAATTGAAATATATGATTAAGTCTATCTTGTTTAAAAGAATTATATGATGACATATGTGAGACATGGCTAGGTTAGACTTAAAAATCCCTTTTTGCAAGTTTAAAGCAAACACCATGTTTAGGAATATTTATGCATAAGTATGTTTATACCATCGTTATGTGATTAGACTTAAACCATGATTTAAGTTGAACTATGCTTGTGTGTTAGTAACAAAGTATCCCCTTTGTAAACGTGTAGAAACCTTATGAACATGACTTGTTTATGCTTATGCTAGAAATACTTATGTCATGTTTATGCTAAAAGTATTTATGCCATGCTTATGTTTGACATTATGCTATGCTTATGCTAGAAATACTTATGACATGCTTATGTTTGACATTATGCCTAAATAAGAATATAGGTTCATGTTGTAGTTAAACCTATGCAAGTTCACATGCTTTGATTTATGTCACCTATGTTACCACTATGCAAGTACACCAGTTTCTATTTTGTATTTCCAACGTCGTATTGCAAGTTCATGCGCTCACCTTCCCCTCTTTGTGTATGTAATCACGCCATAAGCCTCCCCTTTTCGCATGGCTAAATTGGGCTTTAAAAGGCTAAGCCCAATATATATAAACGGACGTGTAAAACGGGGGAAAATAACGTTGGGTTAAAATTAATTAATGAATGAAAATATAAAATAGAAGGGCCCAAATTCAAGTATGGGTTGGGCCCGTGATTGGTGTAACCTTTACACCATTAACTTAATAATGGGCCGCAAATATTTACATATAAGAAATAAAGAAGAATGACAAGATATGTAAATGTAGAAAATACGATGTGTTTAACCCGAGGTTGGATTGAGTTGTGATGTAAACCTGCCCGGAACCGCCCGGCTGTCCAGTAGTCACAACAATACCTATCCAATGTGGGAGGTTAAACATGGAGCCCAATAAGGACCCGAGGTTAGACTGAGTTGTGGCGTAAGACTGCCCGGAACCAACCGGCAACAGGCAGCCACAACAATACATGTCTAATGTGAGAGGTCAGGGCCTTAATAAGACAATTAAGGCTGAGTCAGGATTGTTAGGATTAAGTGAGCTAAAGACTTAATCAAAATGGAACATGCTAAACTAAATGGACTGGTGGGGTTAGGTTAGGAAACACTTAACCAACTTAGCATGTTGGCTAGAGATAGAAAACCTAGTAACGGGGGACCCTTTTCAGCAGTAACCCTAAAAGGTGTATCAGGAGACCCTGAAACTAGGCAGGGTGGGGCACGATTACTAGGCTGATTGTAAGAGGTCAAAGCGACGGCGGTGGTGTAGCAGTGTAGGTTCTAACGGAGTACGGGCGTGCACGCACTCCGGCGCAGAAAAATAAGGCACTGGACACCAGTAGCATACCTGTGCACTCTAAGGTTGTGTCGGGTTGCCACTATGGGACTTGATACACCCCATGGTGGGACCAGCATAGGTAACTACAGACATCGGGGGCCGTAAGACACATGTAACTTTGCGAGTAGGAGCCGATCATCGTAGAATGGGTCACATCACCCTGATTATGGGGTGCAAATTGGAAACTAGTTTATATGGGTTCAGAGATTAACATGGGGTACGATAGTATATTCGACCCTAGACAACTTAACCAAGTTTATTGTGCTTGCCCACTTCTTGTTTTACTTATCATACCCAGTTCTTTATTCATAGACAAAATAGTACTAGACTTACTCAGGCTTTATGTCTGACTCTATTTTTCTTTCGTCTTCTTTCTTCCGTTCCCCCCCCCCCCCAGGTCCTCAGGGAGGGAACACAGCAGCTTGACCAACCTCAACATCCAGCTTGAAGAAGAGAAATGTATTGCTTGGACTTTCCTGTTTTGAACTATGGCTTTGGACAATCAACTATGGGGCTTTTGCCGTTCATCTATGTTTTATTTATGCTTCTTTAAATAATGTACTCAAGACAGATTATGAAAGTGTTATGTTATGTTTTTGGAAAGGATGTTGTTGTAACACGTATTTGACTTATTGAAATAAAGTTTGTTGTTCTTCCGCTGTTTTCAAATATGTGTTCTTATATCTGTCTTATATATCTGTGACTTGTACTTATAAACCTCCACCAAAATTAGGGCATTCCCTTTGAGAGTGACCCTAACGGAGGTGGGGTGTTTCAGCGGACCCTTGCATTGCTATTTAACTAGCTCCACGGGTGAACTCCTAGTCACTTAATACTCCCCTTGGAAAGACGGTCCCGCTTACATGCTCTTTAGTACTCTTATTGTCCCATGCCCATGTATTCCCATATATAGTCCCCAGGTAAGAAGCGAACAACTTCTGGAGAACTATCCCATTCATATGTCTATCTTTTCATTTAAGACCTTTTAATACCTCATAATTTTATTGGAGAAACGCAAACCTAATGATCTCTTAGTACCTAATAAGGGTGGGTCTCATGACTTTGGTCCAAAAATAAGGAGTATACCTTAGGAATGAACCTATTCGTAACCACTTAACACCTAAATACGGTAGGTCATCCACTTAGCACCTTCTCAAGGCAGGCCTACTTCGCACAAGTATTTATTACACTAGACGTCTCATATTAAACCGACTTTTTGTAGCTGTTGTATTCAACAATCGATTTCGGAAAAATTTCTACTATAAGTAGAGTTTAACCCCACGTCTTTGCGTATTTATTATAACGACACTTAGCACTATACATCTCACATTAACCCAACTTTTTGTAGATGATGGGTATGTCGGTCGGTACCGGGAAGGCTTCTACTACAAGTAGGGGTTAACCTCGTGTCACTTGTCATTAAAGCCACTAATATTAGGGTAGTTTGGTAATGGTAAATTTACCATTACCGTACCATTATCGATAAATTGGTAACCGGTTAAAAAATTAAATGATATACCGATACATTCGGTATGATAAAGGTAATTTTACCGTTATAAGTGGTAAAGTATCGGTATTTTTTTATTCCATCAGTAACGGTAAATAACCGCAACCAAATAAGTTTTATATTTTGATCCATTGGATTTAAATCAAACGTTGCAAGTTATATTAGAAAATTAGGGTTTGCTTCTCTTTTGCCTTCAGCCGCTACTCTTACGGTTTTACAATTTTACTTTTTTTTTCATTTGCCTTTTATAATTTATTTCTCCAATGTCGATTAGGGTTGATTCCTCCAGTTTAATTCAAAAATTAAAATACGCTTCGGCTCAGTAGTCAACTTGTTTAATTTGGATCTGGAATTAGAGAACTAGTAACCTACACTCTTCTAATCAGTAAATTTTGTTAATCTCTGATTGATTTCATTTTTTTAGTTTATTCTTCTGCAATTTCAATTCCTAGTAAAACTTGTATTGCAATTACTATGCTAATCTCTGCTAATCGGTAAATTACTATGCTAATTGGTAAATTACTATGCTAGAAACATTTGTATTCATTTCTAGTCCAAGATTCTAAAGTTGGGTGATCATATCTCTATCCCAACAGATGTTTTGCACTGGCCACTGGGCATTTGATTTCCTATTTAGTCAAGACATAAAGCTAAAAGTAGGGAACGTAATGATTAATATATAGCAATTGTGGATTTAAACCTCTTGATACAATTAAGAGTTAAACGTGTATTAGATATCAAATAATGTAATCACCAAAATGACTGTAAAATAAAACAAAGAGTGAACAAATGAAACAAAGAGTGAACATATTTCATCCAGTTCTTTAAACAACAAATATAATATAAAAAATATTAGTCTAATGATGAACTGAATGGATAATTTGATGACTGATGTACAAATACATTCGAAATTCACTTTACAGTAGACATTGATACACATATTATCATTTTTCAGTCATAACGTATAACGTTAAATTATATAGTCATAATTCCATTGTTCAGTCATAATGTTTTCCGTTTGGGTGGACAGTGAAGTTTAAACTATAATGTTTTTCGTTTGTTAATGCTTATATTTTCATCTCATCATTTTTCCTTCTTCTTATATTCACCTTTTTAGGTTTGGTTCCGCTTCCTGATCGGCCACCTTCCTCTGCTTCACTTAATTGATGTGAAACTGATGATAAAATTAGAGCATCTTTGGTGGCTTATTTGCTCATCAACTCCAAGTTAAAACTATTTTTTTTTTTTTTGCTAATGAAATGATGAATGTGTTTCTTGTTTAAGTTGAATTGTTGTGCCATGTAAATTGTTAAACTAATTTTCATTATACAACCATGTATGTACTGCATCAAAACTGATTTTTATTGTTTAAGGCTTTAAGCTGAATTGCATGGCTTATTTGCTAATTAACGCAATGCAAACAATTTCATAATATCATTTATACTATTTTTAGAAAACGATAATTTACTGTTACCGACAAAACGGTTACCGTTGTATCGGTATACCGACAGAACGGTTACCGTCGTATAAGTAACAGTAAGCAATTTTGATTTACCGAAGAAAACAGTACGGTAACAGTATTTGCTTAACGGTAACCGTTACCATAACAACCCTAATTAATATTGACACACATACATATTTCTTATGGGGACAATTTAAATTTCGAATTCATAGTTGAATGCATTTATAATACATTAATTATGTTATTTAATAAACATAAAAAAGAGTGTAATTAGTGCCATACGTAATGGAAATATTCTAAATGTAGAATTGTCAATCCTAACCAAAAATCAAGGTTTATAAGTACTTCCCAAACTTTATCGACATAACATATCATATTCGTTTCACATCTGAAGCAATAATAGGGAAATAATAGAACACAAACAAATAACTTGCAACGAGGTTCTTAGGATTATTTCAATAATAAAAGAAAAGGACACGGCGTAATATAACGACATATATATATAATTTCCTTCTAGTGCTTTACTCTTTTATAACATATTTACACAAAAACTAAGATTTTAGTAATATGTGTCTTATTACATTTAAACAGTTTGTTTTATGGAAACAAAGATTTAAACATATATAAATTACAATACCCAAATCTGTGCTTTTGTATAAACTAAATTTTCAATAAATTAAAAGAAAGTAAATCAGACTAAATGATAAATCACACAACACCCAAAAATCCAATCTTTTATTACATCTATATTCCAAAACCCAAATTAACATATGATTGACCATTTCCTATATTATTTAAAGAGTAGAAGGATTTATAAGTAATTTATTTTCATGATAATTCCAAATCTCTGTAGGCATAACAATTCGATTATGAACTAATAATTACAGAAAATAGTAAACTTATAATAATTTCCACTCATGGAATTACAAGAAGAAGGAGGAGGAAATTTTATAGAACAAAACTCTGGACTGTTTCCTCGAAATTATGTACTCAATATGTTCCTCCTAAATTATTGTATATATAAGAATCAAGTTAGAATCTTATGTACATATTAATCTAATTCCAGATTTTATTAAGAAATTAGTATAGAGAAGACATAAAATATGTTATATAGAAGAAAAAGCTAACCTGGCCTAATTTTGGAATTTAGATAGCACAGAGGCGGAGTTTGGAAGAAAATATAGGGTTCAGGGAGAAGACTAAGGCCTTATTTATACTTTTTGAAGTGTGCGTGGACTGTCATATTCGTTTTATAAAATCTCAAAGGTTCGTTTCAACAAAATTATATAAAATCCCAACCTAAAATCAATCTCCACCTATATAGGGTTGGGGGAGAAGACTAGGGCCTTATTTATACTTATTGAAGTGTGTGTGGACTGTCATATTCGTTTTATAAAATCTCAACGGTTCGTTTCAACAAAATTATATAAAAGCCCAACCTAAAATCAATCTCCACCCATATATCTTACTTAAGGTTGTCGACACCCACTCTAGGAGGGAAGTCGACCCCCCTTCAGGGGAGGCAGTTAACCCCCTTAAAGATAGGGCGTAGAGAATTTAAATCTCCTGTTCGTTTGATTTTATATTAATATGTTATTAAATTTGAATGATTGTTTTCGTTTTCTTAAGGTTCTTGTCCCCTCTTATATATATACACAAGTTTGAAATCTAAAAAGAACATTTCATTATGTCATAGGTATTCTTTTTATTTTAGTTTACATTTACAGTTTGAATTTTAAATGATGTGTGTATATTATTTTTGTACAACTTGTTTTATTCATAATTTTTTAATACGAACTCCGTTTTTTATAAATAAAATATGAAAACGGACTAGAATCACGCCATGAATACAATGATAATATATTTATAGCCCAATTCTCAATTATTTGATATTCGTATTTTCATCCTATTAATATTTTATTAATTATTATTATTTATTCTTAATTTAATCATTTATGTCTATTTAGGGTATATATTTACGGGATGTTAACATGTGTCGACACAAGCATCTAATTGTGTCGACATAGGTAGTGTAATTTTCAAGGGAATTGACGTTTCCCTTGTTTTTTAGACTTAGGCTATGTTTTTGAGCATATGTTTGCTCATTTTTTCATTTACTTTAGCTTATAAACGTATAGCTTAGAATTGATTTTAATTCAGCTACTCAAAGGCCAAAAATTTTAGTGTATCCATTATTCAGATTGGATGAATTTCATTTGCATTTCACTGAGCATTGTTGCTGTTTTTCCATGATGGTTTCTACACCATGCATATTTTTATAAAATTATTTTTGAAACACACATTCTCTATAAAAATATATGTAGCTTTGAGACAAATATTTTTCCCAGAATTGGTTTATATAAATAAAATCGTGTCAAAGCAATAGTATAACTTATATTTTCCAAATATATAGGTTTTCTAAGAAATAATCCAAACGTTTTCTAAACCGTTTTGTAAACTTTTTTCCTAAAAGTCAAATACTTTCTATATATAAAATTACTCGCTTTTGTACACTTCGAAGAAGCCAGGACATGATTTAAATGGTATAATTAATCGTGTGGTATTGGACATGTAGATGGATTGTATCGGTTAATTCCATACTCGTTCATTGATATCAACCGTTGTTTTCTAGTATGAAGTGGGCTAGCTTATAGTAAATGTCTAGTGAAAACGTATGGTATGGAACCTATTGTTTTCATTATTCGAATAACTATTTGCGAGTCTATGACACATCTTTTTGGTGTTTTATTGCTAGTACTTGGACCGTTGGGTCGTATATACATATTTATAGCTGATGGGCGAGTTTGGATTGGTGAGTCCTATATGAGACTGGTAGGTCTAACATATAATACCCGCCAAGCCGGTGGACCAAATATTGGATTGGTGGGTCCTTATCTATAGTTGGTAGGCGACTTGGACTGGTGGGTCCAAGGTTGTATGTTATTGTTCTAGATTTCTTTGTGATTGAGTTTTAGAAATTTTGATGATTTTTGAATGTTTTCACCTTATTGATGATTTTAAATAGCTAGTAGGCTATTGGTGATAACTATTTGGGTGATTTCATTCATCTGATTATGAACTCCTGAATGAGTTCAATTTGATGTAGTGGTGTTTATTTATTCGATGTCGCGTGACATGCATGATTATTCCTTATTGCTTTGCTTGTGGGATTCATAAAATGTATTGAACCTTAAATCCTTACCTTTGTGTATATATCATACCATGATTACTTCTTACCCACGACATCATGTGATTATGTTGTGACTTACTTTTTAGATAACCAGTTCATGGGATATTATTTATTCTATATATATTCTAATAATATCATTTTAACTAGACTGACCTGTGTATTTACTACTCGAGTCGAACCGAGTCTTTAAAGGCCTTCCTTGATGATGACACTTTTCTTATGCCTACGTTATTAGACTAGCTTTTAATTTTTTTGTTCTCCCTAGCGAGTTTTTGATTAGGTTAGCTCGTGGTCGTTTGGATTCGTACTTTGGCATTGTATATATTCTTTTGTGAGGGACAGTTGTATGTATTTTATAGGTTTCATACCCATTTGTATATTGTTGGGTGTTGTGCTTGATGTATATGCGTATATATTTGTGACTACGTTGATTGTTTTGTGTAATGTAATATTATATATGTTGCATTTGTTCTGAATAGATCCCGTGTCACCGTGATATTGTATTGATTGATTACTGGGTGTGTCAATCTACTTAATAAAAAAAGAGTACGTCATCCATATGTCATATACTCATTAATACCATATTATGGATGGTCGCTCCTGACCAGCCCTATTCTTCATATTTACAAACGACATTACTCGTTAATTCTCATTGTTAACATGAGTCCCGGGGTGGGTGTCACAATATAATGTTGCACTTTTGCATATTATTATTGTTTTTCAAAACATTGTGAGAACAGAAGAATAAGGTTGATTATTAAAATTCATGATATTAATGAGAGGGAAACCTGTATCACTAAGCTACATGGTCTCACTAGATATCTATTGGTTTCGGGATACTTGTTATTATTCATACTAGTCTGTTGACTGACCCTAATCTTTTGTTTTCCCTTTTAACTATTGGATACCCATTTAAGTAGGTTATGAGTTAGAGTTTTCAGGTTCTTTTTGTTCGAATAAGCTTCCAAGGACCTGTAGGAGGTATTTAGTTATTAAAGTGCTTTTCCGCTGTGTGTTCTTTAGTCTATTTGGACGTATATAAAAGCAAGGTCGTCCATTGCCTATATTTTACTCTGATAAATCAAGTGGCATCTTTGTTTGTTATTATTGTAGTTTTATACATATATATACATATATATGTATGTATATATATATATATATATATATTGTAATGATTATATTTTGATTTGAACGTCGATTTGCAATGAGACTTGTAATTAGTTTTGAAATTTTTATATTTCTATGATATTATATTGAATTAACACATGCATTTTCTACCACTGAAGATTAATTCTTAGATAACTGCAACATCAGCAACGTTTAGCTTTAGGCCTAAGAGAATAAGGTATTACACCTGAACATTATTCATATACCAAATTAAACTCTAATTGAGGTGTGTTCATTGGAGTCCCTAGACAAATATCTCTATTCCAAATTCAATGGAATTATTTTCGGAACCAAATTTGTAATGACCCAACTTTCGAACACATCGGAAGTCGTGTCATTATATAAGAATAAGAATAGATAGAAGATAGAACTAAAGAAAACATTAGAATCTCATAGCGGAATTTAAACAAAAGCTGATATTACATAATATTATACATCAGAACATAGTACATCATAGCCTATCAGGTCTAGGGATACATGCCATTACATACTAACACTTTAAATATACATAACATCATAGATAACCCAAAATTGCAGTACTTAGTAATTAAATATAGGTAGATAGGTAAATCAGCATGCAGAAAGTCCATCCAGCTTCCCAAGTTAAATCATGACCTGATTCACTTGTTTACTCATAACAAGTGTTATGAGTACCCAAGATTTTAAGAAAACACAGAAAAATAACTTCGGGTCAGTCAGGGGACTGGTATGAGTAAACGATTTTAAACAAGATAAAAATACCTCATAAGACTACGCCGTGAATACGGAACGGGTTTTTATCTTATGAGAATAAAAACACTTTGTATACTTTAAATCAGATATTATCATAGTGTCTAGGATTTTGACAAATTTTTTAGAATCTAGAAGAATGCTTACATCTCACATTCTCCTATAGTATACAAATAAAACAGCTTGGCGCTTATGAAAAAATGGATTTTTGATTATGACAAGGTATGGGACCACCTTCCGATAGTGTATCTCTACAGGCGAATACACTTGGGTTAAATAAGAACGTCTTGCAACCCGGCCCACACATGACCGACCACTGATTTCTCTTGAGTGTATCGAATGTATATCGCCAATGGTTGTGTACGGCAACCAATTCTCGAATGGGACAGAATCGATAGAGTAAGAAACGAAAAGAATTTCTCTAGATAGGTGATGCTACACCCTAATGGGAGCGACCCACATAGCCATGCTGCCTGCCCGATTTTTGTCATTTTCTGGGTGTGAGGCCTAAGGCTAGACTTACCTTTTATCATCACCAGTTTATTTACTTTAGAATGCCACATCGTAAAAACTCGGCAACCGCTAATTGACTTCCCCAAAAATATATTATAGGTATAAAGCGAGAGAAACGAATTCCTCTGCCACCATATAAATACGTTTAAAGAGATCAACGTACGTGGTCAGTAAGAATTAGTTTGTCAGACATTCGTCCATACAAGTTGTCCTGGGAATGGACAAACCAAAGGCACTATTCAAGAATAGCCCTTGCATATCTCCGTCTTCAATTATCTTTAATAATCCCTGATGCGCGGCGTATAAATCAAATTGAAGTGGAATATTAATTCCGAACTCTTCGAAATGATTAGCGTGATATCTCTTTAATTATCAGTCTAACATGATTATAATTTAATTTACATATCTTTTATTCATGAATTTCAGTTAAACAGAATAGTATATGATTATCTTACTTACATCTGGATGTTCTGATTATATCTTAAAAATGGACAATTTAAGTGTATGCGTCGCAGTTTGTTGACTTTATAAATAAATACTTCCATTATTCTTTAGAAAATTATTTCTTATTCTAATTATTTACAAATAAAACAAATTTATAATTTTATTTTAATCTCAGCTTTTACACTTTATTATCAACTTTGTCAAACTTCTCGATCTTCTACACTTGATCTACTTCTTCTTTCCACTTGCTAATTTAAATAAAAATTCTCTCTTTATTTTCTTATTTATTTCTACTTTATATTTAATCTATTATTTAATTAAAAACTGGTTTTTTTATTAAATTCATATTCAAAAATCTTCCTTTGAAAACATTTATGCCAAAGTACCACTTCGGACAAAGTACCACTTTAAAATCTCATGTGCTCGCATGGAAAAACTATCCAACTCCCATGATCTGGACGAACTACCACATGCCTGATCAGCCCAAAATGCCACTTCGCAATCACACAAACCACCTGCTGATCAGTTCCAAATTCCTGTGTACCAGCCCCAATGCCAAAGTGCCAGTACCCAAGTACTACCCCCAAAATTTCATGCCCGATCACTTCAAAAACCTGATGTCATCCCTTCTGATCACCCCCAGACCCGTGCACGTGCACACATGCACGAGCCACCGCCCTTCACCTCCGACCACCACCACATGTCACATCGCTTCCCCTGATCATTTTGCTACACTCAGAGCATCACCTCCTCGTTGCTACAGTATTTTCACTGTTCAACACCACCATGGCCAAATGGGTTCATCCAAGAAAAACTCCAACTGCTCCTCGACCCGACCACTAATCGTCGTTCCCCTTCTACCACGCCACCAAGGCCTTCCAACGCCTCCATTCCCCCTGGACCGCACCCACAAAACACCCCCGCCATCGTCGGCGAGAACCAAGGTGATAAAAAACAAACCCAAAAACATAATTTTACCTCGTTCTTGCAATCCCTACATTAGAAAATAATTTTTAACTTTTCCTAGAGGCTCCTACCCTAGATGAAGCTCTCCTCTCAACCGCATGGCTTCCAATGGCCTGGATAGTCGAAATTTGATCAATGCTAAAATTCTGATCATCACCGTATATCTCATTACCCAGGATGTTAAAAATTGTGAAACCACCACCAAAATTCACCATTTTCCTATATGATTCTATTTATACACTTAGATATGGTTTCTATGTGGTTTGAAATTTCATGGTTACAGAGAGCTTTCAAAGAACAGTCTGTTTCTGTTTTTCTTAAATTTGAAATGTTCTTCTTACTTATAAATGTACAGTATGTATACATTGTATCCTATATCGACTTAGCGTAAACAATTGGTAGGATTTTCTTCTAAAATCAAGTGTTTGAAAAGTTTTATGTTTACTAACCAAACAGCAGTTTTGGTTATTTAAAGTTAAAACTAATCAATAGAATTTCTACAACATGCCAGTATGATATAGCAGTCCAAACCGAATGTTACCCAATGGTTTCGAGTATTAACCATTAGTTATTGATTAGTAAAAGGATGGTATTCAAAGCAGGAGCTTGAAACTTGAAAAAAACATCAAAATGACAGGTTCAACTTAACAGTTTCTGGCAGTAAATGTAGGAATTAAACCATGAAAATAAAAGTAGTTTACTCACCAGTAAAACTTGAAATTCTCAGTTTATACTTCTCCTTACTGAACTGATTTGGTTCGAATGGTTTGGGTTGAGGAAAGAGTGCATGGAAAGCTCCTTATATAGGTGTAGGAAAATATTAAAAAATGGGGCATTTAATGTATGTCTGGTAAAGAGAAAACATTTCAGGAATTCTCTTTCCACTGGACATATGATTGAAAATGAAAGGCCTCTTCTCTCCTAGATACTGAAATGACATTACACTTTTCCCATAGCTTAACATGGCTATAATCAGCATAACAGTGCTATGAAAATCCATGTGCGGTACAAAACTTATCCCCAATTGGCTGCCTATGCAAAATCGCATTAATTGTTCTTGTCCCAAACCATAACTCTCTCTCAATCTTGCATTGGTGAAAAAAGGATATAGCAACCATCATTTCATACCATGGTATGCTCAAAACTTCGGTTATCTAACTATAGGTTGGCATATGATCTTTTGATTTAACAAAAATATTATAAAAGTTTACTTTGCTTCCAAGTAGTTGCAAAAACTGAATTCTTGGTACAAAGGGGCTACGGCCATGTGAGTGAATATGATAAAATCCTAGGTGTCTAGATGCTAATATAAAATCTAGTGTATGCAAAATCTTAAGTTTATATACTCAAATCTGCATAAATCTTAAGGAAAATATCTTTTCTTGAGTACATGAGAAAGTGGGTTTTTATTTTATAACTCCCTATTTACTATATGAACAAGTCTTGCGCAAAGAAAGATGGCACTTAGATAATTTGATGCACATGTAAAAAATGGCTTTTTCTCTTGAAACTTTATTTTGTAAGCAAGAGTGGTTTTAGTATATATATATTTGTCGATGTGCATTTGTTTTAAAATTCGAGAATTTACTTAAAACAAAATTTTAAACCCTTGGTATTAAATGAACATGGTAGGTGCTAATACAGAAGAAATGGCATTTCATACTTTCTACACACACATGTTTAAATGAGTTTACACAAATGCTATTATATGCAAGGCTTTACATATTGAAATTGTTTAAAGTATGTAATTTAAATCGTATTTGTAAATTTGTACTTGCGATCGATCAGAATTTGTATTAGCGATGTTAGATAAGAACCGGGTCGTTACAATCTACCCCCCCCCCCCCCATAAAAAATTCTTCCTTGAAATTTGTAAATAGAAGATAGGAAGAAGATAACATATCATATCATAACATGTCAAATTGAATACATCAGATATAAGCACTATACTCGACTAGTATCGAGTTATAGACTACTATAATACACATCTGCCATACTACTAGTACTGCTATATATACAATAACATCCTAGTTCAACCACCCTACTCTGAGCTACTGCTGATCTCGATGATCTCCTCTTCGTCTGAGATAATAATAATCTCCTCATCGTTTGAGATAATAATCATCTCCTCATCGTATGAGATAATAATCATCTCCTCATCGTCTGAGATAATAATCATCTCCTCATCGTCTGGAATAATAATCACCTCCTCACTATCTGAGATATTAACTACTTCCACTACATCATCACTCTCCTTAGGGTCATCGTCGTCTGAGATCTCTATGATCTGTATAGGAGAAGATGGGTATAACATCATATCAGGGTACGTATAATCCATGGTATCCCCAAATCCCCTCCATTTTCCTAAAATTGCATCATCTCCTGAGCGATCTGTTCCCACAGGACAGCTAACTGCCCATCCTATGGTATCAGTGGGATCATGCCAATAGGGTCATCCTACATCTGGTCAGGTATGATATCTTCCTCTGGTTCCTCCTCTGGTTCTTCCTTGGGTTCCTCCTCTGGTTCCTTCTGGTCATCCATATCATCATCCCTGTCATCGTCATCTCCACTGTTACTATCATCACTATCACCATCGTCACCTCTCTCACCTGAATAATACTCCTCCTGCCTGGCCTCTCCCTCATCCTCAGGCTCCTAAAGGAAATCCATACTGTCCTCCTCAACGGAAGACTCCCCATGGTAAATCCCCGACTCCTCAGTGTCAACATATCGTCTCTCCTCATCGTCATGCTGGGCATGTCCCATCCTATCATGAGGACCTACTATCTCGGGTATGCTAATGCCGGTGTGAAACCACAATATCTGGAGTGGGGTCAAGCGCATCCTTACTGTCTTTTGAAAATAGGTGCCATCTGGAAAAGAAACAAAGAACAAATTTCAGCACAAGTGATAGTAAACTGAAAGAGTTCATAAGTCCTAAGAATACTGAGTCCTCAAGCATCAATAATCCACAGAGGTGAAAAACCCAAAATTTCATTTCCAGACATAAGATAACATCCATAACAAGCCATACAATACCAACATACATAGGATAACATCCAAATCAAAGATAGGATAGCTAACACCTAGTTCAAAACAAAATCCAAATAGATTTCTCTGATGTTTTTCTCTGTTTCCCATGTACAGTCATATGGGTTCTCACTCCATTGTATCTTGAGCAGCTTCACAACCTTATTTCGAAGTCTCTTTTCTTCTTTATCCACCACAAAGACTGGATATCTAACCACAGTCAAGTTTGGTTCAATCTCAAGATCCTCCTAAACTGATGGTTCTAAAATTATAGACGGGTCGTGAACACATTTGCGTAGATGAGACACATGAAAAACATTGTGAATCCCTTCCGTTCTTTCTGGTACTTCCACCCTATAAGCAAGAGATCCAACCTTCTCAAGAGCACGGAAAGGTCCCACATATCATGGAGCTAACTTCCCTGTTTTACCAAATCTGATTGCTCCTTTGATTGGTGAAATCTTTATAAACACAAAATCTCCAACAGGAAAATTTAGGTCCCTTCGTCTTTTGTCTGCGTAGCTTTTCTGGCGATCCTGGGCCTCTTTCATTCGCCTTTTGACTAACTCAACCTTCTCAGTTGCTTCTCGGATCATATCTGGTCTGAGAACAAGTTTATTTCCTGACTCCACTAAACGAGTTGGTGATCTGCACGGTCTTCCATAGAGAGCTTCATATAGTGCCATTCCTATACTGGCTTGGTAGCTGTTGTTGTAGGAGAATTCAACTAAATGTAAGTGATCCTCCCATGATCCCCCAAAATCGAGAATACATGCTCTCAACAGGTCTTCTAATATCCTGTTTGGTCGTCTGTCTGGGGATGGTAAGCGGTACTTAAATTCAACTTGGTCCCCAAAGTTGTTTGGAGCGCTTCCCAGAGTTTACTGGTAAAAATGGGATCTCTATCACTTATAATACTTACTGGGACTCCATGTAATTGTGCAATCTCCCTTATAAAAATATCGGCTAACGAGGCTGCAGTCCGAGTTGGTTTCACCGGAATGAAATGCGCACTCTTCGTCAGTCGATCTACTATAACCCAAACTCCTTCATATCCCCTTCTAGTCTTGGGTAAACCATCGATGAAATCCATTGATGTCATTTCCCACTTCCAGTTGGGAATCTCCAAAGGTTGCAGTAATCCTGCTACTTTCTGGTGATTTCCTTTTATTTGTTGGCAGCATAGACACTGATTTATATAATTCAGAATATCTCTCTTCATCCCAGGCCACCAAAATAGTCGTCTCATGTCTCTATACATTTTGTGCACTCCTGGATGAACATTTATCTTTGATTTATGGCATTTTGCCAAAACTTCTTTCCTTAGCCCATCAACATCAGGAACATACAGTCTCCCATTTATCTTAGAATACCTTGGCTATCAACTTCAAAATCTGACTCCCCTCCTCTTATAACTCCTTGAATTTTCTTCTCCAAATTTTCATCTCTCCGTTGATTTGCCATTATTCTTCCTTGAAGTGCTGGGGTAGCTTCTAGAAGAGATAAGATTGCGTTTCTGCTTAGAGCATCTGCTATGACATTTGCTTTTCCTGGCATATAGATAATATCCAGATCATATGATGCAAGAAATTCCAACCACCTTTGCTATCTTAGATTGAGATCTTTTTGGGTAAACAAATATTTGAGTGGTTTGTGATCAGTGAAAAGCTCGAATTTCTCTACTAGCAGGTAGTGTCTCCACATTTTCAACGCGAAGACTACTGCCAATAACACTAGATTGTGTGTAGCATAATTCTTTTCAGGAATCTTTAATTGTCTACTTGCATACGCAATCACATGTCCATTTTGCATCAACACCGCGCCAAGTCCAACTCCACAAGCATCAATATATACTGCGAATCCACTCTTTTCATCGGGAACAGCTAGAACTGGTGCTTCTGTTAATTTCTATTTTAATTTCTTGAAAGCCTATTCACAATTTGGAGTCCATATAAATTTCTCACCCTTCTTAGCTAGCTTAGTCAGATGAGAAGATATCTTAGAATAATCTTGGATAAATCTCCTGTAATATCCTGCTAATCCCAAGAAACTACGGACTTCCGTTGGTGTTCTGGGCTGCTTCCATTTCTGCACTATTTCTACTTTGATTGGGTCCATAGAGATACCATCTCCATTTACAATATGCCCCAAGAATCTAACTTCAAATTGCCAGAAATGACATTTAGAGAACTTTTCCTTTAATACATTTCTCCTTAGAGTCTCCAATACCACTTTAAGATGATATCAGTGATCTTCTTCTGTCTTTGAAAAGATTAAGATATCATCGATAAAAACTAGGATAAATTTGTTTAGAATCTTCCTAAAGACACGGTTCATTAAATCAACAAAATACGCAGGTGCGTTGGTTAGTCCGAATGGCATAACTAACCATTCATAAAAGAAATCTGGGCCTCTGAAAGCAGTTAAAGGAATACCATCTTCGACAATCCTTAACTGATGGAAACCTGTTGCAAGGTGTTGAGACAAGATTTTGATCAATGCCAACATATAAAGGTGCAATGAAGATCATTTCATAGAGCTAAGTTTTTTTTTTACTTTGAGTCGTGTTAGAAATATGATAAAATCTATCCTCAAAGTATAACACGATTGCATAAAACTTCGTTGCTGAAATCTATATATTTGAGGAATTGAAAAGTCATAGAAAAAGCCCAAACGGTCCAGCCTCCGACCGGGAAAGAGTGCAGAGTGATATAGACTATGGACCGAGGTACTCCGGTCCATAGCCAGAAAACGGTCGACCGCCCAAAAATGACCGGTCGACCGGTTTTACTGTGTTTGCACATAACGGCTATTTTTTTGATTCTTTAAATTTCCAGAGAGTTGACCAGTCGACTGGTGATTTTCAACCAGTTGACCGGTCCCGAACAGCAAGCCTTTTTTATGAAGGGTTGCTTCCATTCATCAAGAGTTTTCTCTTCAATTTTCAATGGAAACGGATGCAATCTTTTGTAGAAACTCTTCATGAAGGAATGCAACTATTCTATACTATAAATAGATTTGAAATTATACTTTCAAATCACCGATTCTTTCTCTAGTTTCTGATCTTACTTTCTAAATACTCTTGCATTCTAAAAGCTCTCCAAATTCAAATACTTGTTGAATCCTTGAATCAATTTAATATCATTTGATTCAACAAGCATGCTACTTCCTTAAATCTACGCATTCAAAGTATATACTCGAGGATAAGATTATAGGAAGGGTGTACTACAAGTGACTAGTCCGTGTATTGAAGACACAATATATATTCAACCATCAACTACTTTGTATTGAAATTCCGGTAAGCATGTAGCCGTTCAAATCAGGTGGGTAAGCTTGTGGCCCGTGAAATCAAGTGGGTAAGCTTGTGGCCCGTGAAATCAAGTGGGTAAGCTTGTGGCCAGTGAAATCAAGTGGGTAAGCTTGTAGCCCGTGAAATCAAGTGGTGTGTTGTGAACCTGTTCCTCCGGGTTAAGCGAGGTTGTTGATTAGTGAAATTCCAGAGAGAGGTCTGGGACTGGACGTAGGATGGTGCTCCGAACCAGTATAAAAAGCCCTGGTGTGATTTTTCTATTACTGCATTTACTTATCTGTGATATTGCTACTGTGAGATCTTTCTTAGTATATATATCATATATTCCGCATATCCATATTACTAATCCTGCCTAAAGTCGTCTATCGACATTTTCACAAGGTCCATTTGAGAAAATATCGTGGCTCCATTCAATTGGTCAAAGAGATCGTCAATTCGAGGTAAAGGATACTTATTTTTTATGGTTACCTTATTTAACTCTCTATAGTCAACACATAATCTTAGTGATCCATCAGATTTAACCACAAAAACTATGTTGAACCCCAACTTGAAAAGCTTGGCCTGATCAACCCTTTGGCCAACAAATCTTGAGTTTGCTTTTCGAGTTCGATGACTTCCTTTGGTTCCATTCGTCTTTTAGGTTGAACTATCGGTCTGGCTCCTGGAATTAGATCGATTCGGAACTCTATCTCGCGATGTGGGGGTAAACCCTTAACTTATTCAAATACGTCAGAGAAATCTCTGACTACTTCTAGAGTCTCCAAATTTTCTTGTGGTGCTTCCAAAGCATACAAGAAACTACACATATGAATACCGGGTTTCCCACATGGTATCCTAGCTTTGCTTCCAATATTGGTTATTAGAGTTACGATTTCTTTGTAGTGTTTAATCTTAGCTTCGAATTTACTCAACCAGTCTATCCCAAGTATAAAATTAAATCCTTTAAAGTCTAAAACATAGAAATCGAAAAGAAAGGAATGCGAAAGGTACGAGATTGCCACATTATCGCAATACATTTTTAATTCAGTTTTTCCACCAATGGGATTAGATACGCAAATCGGATTCGGGGTAATCTTTGGGATAAAATGGATTTTTCCTACTATTCCAGAAGAAATGAAACTATGCGAGGTGCTGGTATCAAATAAAACACGGACATCAATTCCATTTAAATCAAAAGTATCTCCGAGAACTCCTTTTCCTTTTACATCCTTGGAAGTTGATGGTTCATTTTTAATAGATACACTTTTGGTTGTTGTGCCTTTTTCATGACTGACAGTCCTTAACCAGGTGCCCAGGCTGATGGCAGTTGAAACATAGAGTCTTCATGACCATTGCATTACCAGGGCCTTGCTGTTGTTTCTGCTATTGTTGTTGAGGTTGTTGTTGCTGCTGAAGTTGTTGTGGCTTTTTCATTGCTGGTTTTGTGCAGTACTTATCAATATGCCCCTTCTGCTAACAAGTGTGGCATTTTGTATCTTTAAATCATTCCTTGGTTTTCTCCCCCATTTTTGCTATTCCCTTGTTGTTCCAGTTTGGGTTAAATTTCCTTTTATTGGAATTCTCCCCACTGGGTTCTCCCGCCTGCGCTTTTGCAACTGGCTTCTTTCCCTCAAGTGCCTCATGCCGAACTGCAATATCCACCAAATCAACAAATGGAATCTTGAGATGCCCAATCATTTTAACTTGCAAGCTATCCTTCAATCGTGTTATAAACATTTCATTCTTCTTGAATGGGGTGTTGATTAACTCTGGCCTAAAGCAGGAAAGTGCATTAAACTTGTTTTCATACTCAGATATTGTCATGTTTCCTTGTTTGAGGTCAATAAAATCCCGATACATTCTAGTTTTGCCAGCGGCAGGAAGAAATTGTGCTTTGAATGCTTCTTTGAATTTTTCCCAAGTAAAATCATCTTCAGGAACGTTCGCAGTTTGAGCGTCCCACCAGATTGCAGCAGCTCCTTGGAGTTGCCATGAAGCTAAAAGACGTTTCTGATCATCATTCAACTTCAACCCCTTGAAAATCCTCTCACAGGACCTCAACCATGCTTGAACCTCAATGAAAGACTCAGTCCCTTTGAATACCTTCCCTCCTAGAGTGGTATACTCCTTACAGATAGTTGCAAAACTTTTGTCCTACTGGACTGGTGTAACTTCCTCCACAGTTTTCTCCTTGATCTTGGGAGGCAGTATTACGATCATTAGTAGAGGTAGTCCCACTAGCGCGACCTCTTCGTGAACGGGTACTCATTTTTTATCACCTAAACATAACAGTTCTATAATCAAAACTTGATTGGATATAACTAACTTAAGTATATCATTCAAATTGATCTTCCTATATATATTTATTTCAAATTTTTATAAAAATACGCTTTCTCACACTCACCCAAAGCTTAGGTAATCAGTAACCTAAGCTCTGATACCAACTATAACGACCCAACTTTTGAACACATCAGAAGTCGTGTCATTATATAAGAATAAGAATGGATAGAAGATAGAACTAAAGATAACATCAGAATCTCACAGCGGAATTTAAACAAAAGCTGATATTACATAATATTATACATCATAACATAGTGCATCATAGCATATCAGGTCTAGGGATACATGCCATTACATATTACCAATTTAATTATACATAACATCATAGATAACCCAAACTTGCAGTACTTAGTAATTAAACATAGGTAGATAAGTAAATTAGCATGCAGAAAGTCCATCCATCTTCCTAAGTTAAATCATGACATGATTCATTTGTCTACTCATAACAAGTGTTATAAGTACCCAAGAGTTTAAGAAAACACAGAAAAATAACTCCGGGTCAGTCAGGGGACTGGTATGAGTAAACAATTTTAAACAAGATAAAAATATCTCATAAGACCACGCCGTGAACACGGAACGGGATTTTACCTTATGTGAATAAAACAGTTTGTACACTTTAAATCAGATATTATCATAATGTCTAGGATTTTCACAAATAATTTAGAATCTAGAAGAATGCTTACATCTCACATTCTCCTATATAGTATACAAATAAAACCGCTTGGCGCTTATGAAAAAATGGATTTCCGATTATGACAAGGTATGGGACCACCTTCCGATAGTGTATCTCTAAAGGCGAATACACTTGGGTTCAACAAGAACGTCTTGCAACTCGGCCCACACATGACTGACCACTCATTTCTCTTGAGTGTATCGAGTGCATATCACCAACGGTTGTGCACGGCAACCATTTCCTGAATGGGACAGAATCGATAGAGTAAGAAACAAAAAGAATTTCTCTAGATAGGTGATGCTACACCCTAATGGGAGCGACCCACATAGCCATACTGCCTGCCCGATTTTTGTCATTTTCTGGGTGTGAGGCTTGAGGCTAGACTTACCTTTTATCATCACTGGTTATTTACTTTTGAATGCCACATCGTCAAAACTCGCCAACCACTAATTGACTTCCCCAAAAATATATTATAAGTATAAAGCGAGAGAAACGAACTCCTCTACCACCATATAAATACGTTTGAAGAGATCAACGTACGTGATCAGTTAGAATTACTTTGTCAGACATTCGTCCATACAAATTGTCCTGGGATTGGACAAACCGAAGGCATTATTCAAGAATAGCCCTTACATATCTCCGTCTTCAATTATCTTTAATAATCCCTGACGCGCGACGTATAAATCAAATCGAAGTGGAATATTAACTCCGGACTCTTTGAAATGATTAGCGTAATATCTCTTTAATTATAAGTCTAACATGTTTAATAATTAATTTATATATCTTTTATTTATGAATTTCAGTCAAACAGAACAGTACGTGATTATCTTGCTTACATTTGGATGTTCTGATTATATCATAAAAATGGACAATTTAAGTGTGTGCGTCGCACATGGTTTTTCTTTCTACTTTGTTTGTCAACTTTATCAATAAATACTTCCATTATTCTTTAGAAAATTATTTCTTATTCTAATTATTTATAATAGACCTAATTTGTAATTTTATTTTAAGCTCAGCTTTTACACTTTATTATCAACTTTGTCAAACTTCTCCTCGATCTTCTACACTTGATCTACTTCTTCTTTCCACTTGCTAATTTAAATAAAAATTCTCTTTTTATTTTCTTATTTATTTCTACTTTATATTTAATCTATTATTTAATTAAAAACTGGTTTTTTAATTAAATTTATATTCAAAAATCTTCCTTTGAAAACATTTATGCCAAAGTACCACTACGGACAAAGTACCACTTTAAAATCTCATGTGCGCGCAGGGAAAAACTATCCAGCTCCCATGATCTGGATGAACTACCACATGTCCAATCAACCCAAAGTGCCACTTCACAATCAAACAAACCACCTACTGATCAGTTCCAAATTCCTGTGTACCAGCCCCAGTGCCAAAGTGCCAGTACCCAAGTACCACCCCCAGGATTTCATGCTCGGTCACTTCAAAAACCTGATGTCATCCCTTCTGATCACCCCCGGACTCATGCATGTGCACACACGCTGTAACGACCCGCATTCTACGCATCATAGGATCATAGAGTATTTATTTCATCGTCATAGAGAGTCGTACGGTCATGTAACTTTGGGAGACGACTACTGGGGTCATTTCCCAAGTTCATGATTTTTCCCGATTTCTAAATGATCGTTTTTCCCCTAGCTGATCTTGTTTTAGCCATAACTTTTGACTGAAAAGGAAATTTTACCTAAAACCACTTCTATTGGATCTGGATGATGGTTTACCTTTCTGTAGAGTGGTCACATTAGCCAAGCGGGCTCACCGTTTGGGAGATATCGCTGAAACAAGTTTCAGATGGTGAAAAACAGCTTAATTGGGCTTAACCGGGTGATTAACAGCTAGACCCAAAGGGGGATTTCGGGATTTGGAGTATTTAAGGGCTGTTAGGGTTAGGGATTTCGGTTTTTAGACATTTTCCAACCGCCATAAACATTTGTTCAACCCTAACAATGCCCTCCAACATTAAAAACATCCCCAAACCACTTTCTAATTGAAGATTAGGCTTAGCAACATCAAATTAAGGAGGGATAGCACCAAAGCGAGATTAGAACTGTTGTGTTGCATTGTGAACAGCGCCAAATAGAGAATCATTTCAGATTTGGTATTTTATTTGTGGCCAAGGTGAGTGATTAGCATTGTTTTGACACTAATTGTAGTTAATCAGGGTGATTAGTGTTAATTAGCAGATTTATGCATAAATAAATTCTGGAAAAATATTTATAAATTCTGAAACATTATTTTAGACCTCTGTTAGAAATTTGGGTTGATTTGGTTTAGTTTTGCTAATCCTATCGTTAGTTGTTGTTAAACATGCTTAAGGGAAAATATGGGGGTTTGGCTATGTTTGATCTGTTTTAACTTATCAAATTGATGTTTTGGTGTTTATGGTTGTTTCTACATGTTGCTATGACTATATGGTATGCTTTGTGATTGATTAGAAAAGTTAGATTGGTCGAAAACGCCGTCGCATGGCGTAAAACAGTCGCTGGAAAAGTTGCAGGAAAATATGCAGGGATCCGGATCGGATCGCCCCCTCTCTCCACGACCCGACCCGCTCCAGCTTGAGCGCCACGATCCACCTGGGAAAGTAAGCCACGAACTGATGCCTGAAGAGGAGGACTGACCTGAGGCTCCATGAATGAAGAAGCCACGACCCGATCCGACCTGGACCAGGGATCACTCACGAACCGAACTGGAGTATGACGTCACGACCAGGAGCTTGGGTACCACGACCCGATCCGATGGAGGGAGCACAATCCAACCAAGACCAGAGTGGCGACTGCGAACCGATCCAAGGGTGGAGCACGATCCGAACCGAGGGGCTGATGACCACGACCTGAAGCAAAGTGAAATGAATGAAGACTGATCCGGAGGGGAAGACCAAAACCCGAGATGCAAAGGAAGTCCAAGTGGGAAGTTTGTGCTCAGAATCCAGTTGGGAACCAACGAGTCGACTTCATGAGCTGGGCTTTGCTGCGGGACATGTGCTAAGGGGTTGTCGATGTCTGTAACTTTGGATCACTATGTGTAGGGGGTATGTGAACGGATTCAGGGCCACAGTGGCCTAGGTACGACTAAAGAGCTATAGACCAATGAAGTGGGGTCATTTGTAAAGATTTGGTCATAACTCCATGGGGTAAGCTTGGTAGTAGCAGTAGTTGTACAAGTCGAACTCCGTCACTACTTCGAAGGGTCTAGTGATTGACAGTGGTGGACATCGTATGCTTTACGCTGAGTGAGAGATGTGAGGATGGTTGTTATGTTTGATTTGTTTGCCATCATTATGACATGCACACCCCCACCCCCGTATTCTTTACACCATATGTTAGTGGCATCTTAGAGTATTGTACGGTATGTAGTGCTAACTCTTTGGTTGCATGTATAGGTTCAAGTATGGTTTAGTATACCTGTTATTGTTCTGTTTAGCTGCTTATCGCTCATACCAGACTTTTTGTTTGACCCAGAGTTTTATGTCTCTTCTTATTACTCTGGGCGCTCTCACGAGCAGGCTAGAGACAGGTTAGGTGGTTGCACAAGTAGTTGTACCGAAGGCGAGCAAGAGGCTTCCACGTATGATACATATATATAGATATTCTCCCTGTGTTGCTGCGGTCACTACTTTGGGCATTAGTGGTGTACCTTTCTTTCTTTGGTTTAGAGACAGTAATTTGGAAAGTTGTAATAAGCTGTATTTGGATTTCCGCTACTCTGATGATGATGATGATGTTGATATTGGTTTTAATTATCAGCTTATGCACTGTCTCGCCTATTTTATGTCAAGTATATTATTATTATATTTTGTTTCATGCGCTATGAGACATTCTACAGGTTTTCGATTAGTTCATTCTCTACTTTCCTTTCTTTGGCGCCCGTTCCGTGCTAGTCGGATATGTGTACAACGCACTTTCGGAGGAAATGCCGGCTGGTGCGGGGCGGGCCATCACACTTGGTATCAGAGCTCTAGGTTGCGTAGTTAACCTAGGGAAGTTATCAGGGAGAGATAGTACACGTATATGAGAGCGCGTATTTGTGATTATTTTGGTTTTTAAAAGCTATATATATATATATACATATTATTAGTATAGCTAAGGATGAAGTCGCACTGCACTGACACCACAAGAGAGGATGGTTAATCGTTTTCTCTGTGCGGATTAAACGATGAGCCGATACGCAAGGGGTATTGTTAGAGGAGCCAATAATGGGAATGTTGCCGAGATGAGGACGATGTTTACTGACCTCATGAGAGAGATGCTTAGAGATGTTCGGAGGGCAGCTTCCAATGCTAGTAATGGTGGTTGTCCAATAGTGCAGGCGCCTAAGGCCGATTTCGCCAAGCTGAACAAAGATTATACTAGTCTTGGTGGGAAGTCGTTCCACGGAACGGAATCGGCTACAGATGTTCAGGATTGGTTGGATAGCTGCGAGCGTATCTTCGAAGACGTGGGTATCGAGGATGCGATGAAGAGAAGGCTATCATCCTGTCATCTACAAGGACGGGCAATGAATTGGTGGAATGCTATAAAGGCAGTTACTCCCGAGGATCGGATTACTTGGGATCAGTTTAAGGTTCACTTTAGCGATAAGTTCATTCCAGCTGCTCAGAAGTCAGTGTTGTTTAAGAGATTATTGGAACCCAAGCATAATGGCAGAGTTGTCTCGGAGTATATTGCCGAATTCGACACTTTGTCGAAATATGGATTATCCCTGATAGATACTGCCGAGAAGAACGAGAAGTTCATAACTGGCTTGGATGGATACTTGGGGGAAAGGCTTATTAACCACATCGATGAGATGTTTGAATCAATTGTGGGGAAAGCTTTAAGATCGCGAAGTCTTTACCCTAAGTCGAAGACTGAAGTCGCATCTGCAGAGGAGCCAAAGCCACAAGTAAGCGGTGGAGGCAAGAATGGTTCTCAGAATAAGAGGAAGCAAAACCAGAATAAGGATGGCTAGAAGAAGAAGAAAGATGTTGAGTGCTTTAGCTGTGGCAAGAAGGGCCACTATGCTAGTAATTGTCGAGCAAAGCCAGCAGACAGAAGTGCTTCAACTGTGGCCAAGTGGAACATTACAAGGACAAGTGTCCGTAACCCCCTAAAGAAAAGCAGATGGTGAAAGCATATGCCCTTAATGCTATTCCTTCTTCGTCTAATGCCCCAACTGCGGCGGAGAAGGGAAAGAATGTCATTATCCAAGGTATGCTTTCTGTTTATGATGTTCCTATTAGAGTTTTGTTTGATACCGGAGCTTCCAGTTCTTTCATATCTAGTGACCTGTTAGATAGGTTAGGATTGGAACCCGAGATTGTCGATAGACCTTTAGTAGTGATGAACCCGATTGGTGGTTCGACTAACCTTAGCATGATTTGTCGTAATGTGGTCTTATCGAGTCAAGGAGGCATGTTTGTTTGTGATTGCTTTGTTTTGGGCTTTACTGGGTTTGGCATTATTTTGGGAGTCGATTGGCTCCAAAGGTACGGGGTGGTGGTAGACTGTGAGGGCTTTTTGGTGATAGCTAGAGCGGATGATGGGCGGAGGGTAGTGTTTGGTGGTCTACCTAGTGATGGGGTAATGGCTAGTTTTCTAAATTCCCTCGACATCCCGCATAGTGAGTTGTCAGGTTTGCCCGTGGTTGGCCAGTATCCGGACGTCTTCGAAGAAGTGACCGGGCCTCCACCACACCGAGAGATTAAGTTCCGTATTGATTTAGTGAAATACGCCAGACCTATAGTGATGCCACTTCGTCGTATGGCACCAAGGGAGCAGCGAGAGCTCGGGGTGCAAGTCAGTGATCTTTTGAAGAAGGGATTTATCAGAAGGAGTGTTTTTGAATGGGGAGCACCAGTTGTGTTTGCTACCAAGGCCGATGGTTCCCTTCGATTGTGTGTAGACTACCGCGAGTTGAATAAAGTGACGAGGAAGAATAAGTATCCTCTACCGCGGATAGATGATTTGTTTGATCAGTTGAGTGGCGAGTATTCTCTCAGTTGGATCACGCGATAGGTTTTCATCAGCTTAGAGTGGAAGTTGAGAGTATAGCTAAAACGGCTTCGGGCGATGTCTGGATTTTATGAGTGGTTGGTCATGCCATTCGGGTAGACCAATGCCCCAGCATATTTTGTGGATCTTATGAATAGAGTATTCAGGGATCAATTGAATATGTTTGTTCTTGTGTTCGTGGATGATATTTTGGTTTACTCAAAGACAGAGTAAGAACACAAGGAACATTTGAGGATAATGATGGAGGTGTTGAGAAAACACCAATTGAAAGCAAAGTTTTCTAAGTGTCACTTCTGGAGGAGGGAAGTGAGAATCTTGGGCCATGTTGTTTCAGAGAATGGTATTGTCGTGGATCCTGCGAAGGTGGCTACGGTATAAGATTGGTCTACACCCAAGAATGCAATGGACATATGAAGTTTCTTGGGAATAGCTGGATATTATCGTAAGTTTATCCAAGACTTTTCCAAGATAGTAGCACCGTTGACTCAGTTGACCAAGAAGAATCAAGCTTTCGTCTGGGACGAAAAGTGTGAAAATGCATCCAAGAGTCTAAAGGAAAAGTTGACATGTGCACTAGTATTAGTCATTCCTAAGGGGAATGAAGAGATGACAGTATATACGGATGCATGTGGTACCAGACTAGGTGCTGTATTGATGCAAGGAGGTAGGGTTGTAGCTTATGCAAGTCGGCAACTGAAACCGCATGAGAAAAGATACCCTACCCATGATTTGGAATTGGCAGCGATCGTGTTTGCATTGAAGATGTGGAGACATTATCTCTTGGGAGAAAGATTCGAGTTGTTTACTGATCATAAGTCATTAAAGTATCTTTTCTCTCAAAAGGATCTAAATCTCCGATAACAAAGATGGTTAGAATTCTTAGCTTCCTATGATTTCGATATCGCATACACACCAGGAAAGGACAATGCGGTAGCTGATGCATTGAATAGAAGACATGCCAGTTTAGGGTCTATGTTTCTAGAATGGAAGCAACTTGAGTACATCGCTGGGTATGGTTTCAGACCAAAGTGCGAATTGGATCCAGAAATGTTAGCAAGTTTGATGATCAGACCCACTTTGATTGAGCGGATTGGTTCAAGTCAGAGGGACGATCCTAACCTATTGGAAATCATCTCAAAGTTAGAGATGGAAATCGACGGAGAGATGAACAAGTATGGGCTTGATCGAGATGGATGGCTTAGAAAGAATGGAAGACTAGTTGTACCCAATGTCAATGGATTGAGAGATGAAGTGCTTAGGGAATGTCATTGCTCAAAACTGACTATACATACTGGTGGTTACAAGATGCACCGAGACATGAAGCAGACCTACTACTGGGAAGGGATGAAAAGAGATGTTGGGAAGTTTATATCCAAATGCATGAATTGCTAGCTAGTTAAAGTTGAGCAAAAGAAGCCTAGTGGCTTGTTGCAACCACTAGAAATTCTAGAATGGAAATGGGAACAAGTCTCAATGGATTTCATTGACGGGTTACCAAGAAATAGGTCGGGCCATGATAGCATTTGGGTGATTGTGGACGGATTGACTAAGAGTGCAAGGTTTATACCCGTCAAGTCAAACAGGACGGCAGCTAAGTTAGCCGAACTAAATGTAAAGTGGGTAGCGAGATTTCATGGAATACCCAAAGGCATTGTAAGTGATTGAGATCCGTTGTTCACTAGTGGATTTTGGAAAAGCTTACAAGAGGCGTTAGGATCAGAATTACATCTCAGTACCGCGTATCATCCTCAAACCGATGGACAGACAGAGAGGGTGAATCGAGTGCTAGAAGATCTCTTGAGAGTTTGCATATTGGATTTTGGTGGATCATGGGATGACCAGCTACACCTAGTAGAGTTTGCATATAATAATAGTTACCAATCCAGTATCGGTATGGCTCCATTTGAAGCTTTGTACGGAAGACCATGCAACTCACCGTCATGCTGGTTAGAAATTGGTGAGAAGTTTGTGCTTGAACCAGATGTGATAAGAGAAACTTCAGCTAAAATTAAGGTTGTCCAACAGTGAATGAAGGCTGCCCAAGATAGGCAGAAAAGTTATGCTGATAAGAGGAGAAGAGAATTAAAGTTCTCCATTGGCGACTTGGTGTTTGTCAAGATATCTCCGTTGAAGAGCGTGATACGAATTGGCAGGAGAGGCAAGTTAGCACCAAGATTTGTTGGTCCATTCCCAATTCTTGAGCAAATTGGGAATTTGGCATATAAAGTTGAGTTACCAGAGAAGATGGCAGGAGTTCATAACGTGTTTCATGTTTCCCAGTTAAGGAAATTCATGCACGACCCCGATGTGACTATTTCACCTTATCAGTTGGATGATATCGAGGTTGAACCCGAGGCGGTTGGGAATCGCAGGCCTATGCGTATTGTTGGGAACGATACGAAGCAGCTTCGAAGGAAGGCGGTGAAATTAGTCAAAGTTCAGTGGGGTGAGAATGAGAATGACTGTACTTGGGAGACAGAGGAGAGCATTAGGAAAATGTATCCAGAACTCTTCGCCTGGTAAGATTACAGTTTCGATTTAGTCTTTCCGCATTCTAGGATAGATTTGTTTTGTTTGTATTGCATGTTTGATTGTTGTATATGGCTAGTAGGCATGCGGGATCCTTTGTATGTTTTGGGTTGAGGAATTTCGGGGACGAAATTTTTTAAGGGGGGGAGAGTGTAACGACCCACATTCTACGCATCATAGGATCGTAGAATATTTATTTCATCGTCATAGAGAGTCGTATGGTCATGTAATTTTGGGAGAGGACTATTGGGGTCGTTTCCCATGTTCATGAGTTTTCCCGATTTTTAAATGACTGTTTTGCCCCTAGCTGATCTTGTTTTAACCATAACTTTTGACTGAAAAGGAATTTTGACCTGAAACCACTTCCATTGGATCCGGATGATGGTTTTCCTTTCCGTAGAGTGGTCACATTAGCCAAACAGGCTCATTGTTTGGGAGACACGGCTGAAACAAGTTTCAGATGGTGAAAAATAGCTTAATTGAGCTTAACCGGGTGATTAACAGCTAGGCCCAAAGGGGGATTTCGAGATTTGGAGTATTTAAGGGCTGTTAGGGTTAGGGATTTCGGTTTTTAGACATTTTCCAGCCGCAATAGACATTTGTTCAACCCTAACAATGGCCTCCAACATCTAAAACATCCCCAAACCACTTTCTAATTGAAGATTAGGCTTAGCAACATCAAATTGAGGAGAAATAGCACCAAAGCAAGGTTAGAACTGCTGTGTTGCATTGGGAACAGTGCCAAACAGAGAATCATTTCAGATTTGGTGTTTTATTTGTGGCCAAGATGAGTGATTAGCATTGTTTTGACACTAATTGCAGTTAATCAGGGTGGTTAGTGTTAATTAGCGGATTTATGCATAAATAAATTCTAGAAAAATATTTATAAATTCTGAAATATTATTTTAGACCTCTGTTAGAAATTTGGGTTGATTTGGTTAAGTTTTGCTAATCCTATCATTAGTTGTTGTTAAACATGCTTAAGGGAAAATATGGGGTTTTGGCTACGTTTGATCCGTTTAAACTAATCAAATTGATGTTTTGGTGTTTATGGTTGTTTCTACATGTTGCTACGACTGTACGGTATGCTTTGTGATTGATTAGAAAAGTTAGATTAGTCGAAAATGCCATCGTATGACGTAAAACAGTCGCTGGAAAAGTTGCAGGAAAATATGCAGGGGTCCGGATCGGATCGCCCCCTCTCTCCACGACCCGACCCGCTCCAGCTTGAGCGCCACGATCCGCCTAGGAAAGTAAGCCACGAACTGATGCCTGAAGAGGAGGACCGACCTGAGGCGCCACGAATGAAGGAGCCACGACCCGATCCGACCTGGAGCAGGGATCACTCACGAACCGAACTGGAGTATGACGTCATGACCAAGAGCTTGGGTACCACGACCTGATCCGATGGAGGGGGCACGATCCAACCAGGACCAGAGTGGCGACTGCGACCCGATCCAAGGGTGGAGCACGATCCGAACCGAGGGGCTGATGACCACGACCTGAAGCAAAGTGAAATGAATGAAGACTGATCCGGAGGAGAAGACCAAAACCCGAGATGCAAAGGTAGTCCAAGTGGGAAGTTTGTACTCCGGATCCAGTTAGGAACCAACGAGTCGACTTCATGAGTTGGGCTTTGCTGCGGGACATGTGCTAAGGGGTTGTTGATGTCTGTAACTTTGGATCACTATGTGTAGGGGGTATGTAAACGGATTCAGGGCCACAGTGGCCTAGGTACGACTAAAGAGCTATAGACCAATGAAGTGGGGTCACTTGTAAAGATTTGGTCATGACTCCATGGGGTAAGCTTGGTAGTAGCAGTAGTTGTACAAGTCGAACCCCGTCACTACTTTGAAGGGTTTAGTGATTGACAGTGGTGGACATCATATACTTTATGCACTGAGTGAGAGATGTGAGGATGGTTGTTATGTTTGATTTGTTTGTCATCATTATGACCTGCACACCCCCACCCCCGTATTCTTTACACCATATGTTAGTGGCACCTTAGAGTATTGTACGGTATGTAGTGTTAACTCTTTGGTTGCAGGTCCAGGTTTAGGTATGCTTTAGTATACCTGTTATTGTTCTGTTTAGCTGCTTATCGCTCATACCAGACTTTTTGTCTGACCCAGAGTTTTATGTCTCTTCTTATTACTCTGGGTGCTCTCACGAGCAGACTAGAGACATGTTAGGTGGTATGCACGAGTAGTTGTACCGGAGGCGAGCACGAGGCTTCCACGTATGATACATATATATAGATATTCTCCCTGTGTTGCTGCGGTCACTATTTTGGGCATTAGTGGTGTACCTTTCTTTCTTTTGTTTAGAGACAGTAATTTGGAAAGTTGTAATAAGCTGTATTTGGATTTCCGCTACTCTGATGATGATGTTGATGTTGGTTTTAATTATAAGCTTATGCACTGTCTCTCCTGTTTTATGTCAAGTATATTATTATTATATTTTGTTCCATGTGATGTGAGACATTTTACAGGTTTTCGATTAGTTCATTCTCTTCTTTCCTTTCTTTGGAGACCGTTCCGTGCTAGTCGGATATGTGTACAGCGCACTTTCGGAGGATATGCTGGCTAGTGCGGGGCGGGCCGTCACACACTCACGAGCCACCGCCCTTCACCTCCGACCACCACCACATGTCACATCGCTTCCTCAGGTCACTTTGCCACACTCACAGCATCATCTCCTCATTTCTATAGTATTTTCACTATTCGACGCCACCATGGCCAAATGGGTTCATCCTAGAAAAACTCCAACTGCTCCTCGTCCCGACCACTGATCGTCGTCCCCTTTCTGCCACACCACCGTGGCCTTCCAATGCCTCCATTCCCCCTGGACCGCACCGCTAAAACACCCCTGCCATCATACAGTTGCGGCGAGAACCAAGGTGATCAAAAACAAACCCAAAAACCTAATTTTACCTCATTCTTGCAATGCCTACATTAGAAAAATCATTTTACATTTTTCCTAGAGGCTCCTACCCTTGATGAAGCTCTCCTCTCAACTGCATGGCTTCCGATGGCCTAGATAGTCGGAATTTGATCAATGTTTAAATTCTAATCATCACCGTATATCTCATTACCCCGGATGTTAAAAATCGTGAAACCACCACCCAAAATCACCATTTTCCTATACGATTCTGTTTATACACTTAGATCTGGTTTCTATGTAGTTTGAAATTTCATGGTTACAGAGAGTTTTCAAAGAACAGTCTGTTTCTGTTTTTCTTAAATTTGAAATGTTCTTCTTACTTATAAATGTACAGTATGTATACATTGTATCCTATATCGACTTAGCGTAAACAATTGGTAGGATTTTATTCTAAAATCAAGTGTTTGAAAAGTTTTATGTTTACTAACCAAACAGCAGTCTTGGTTATTTAAAGTTGAAACTAATCAACGGAATTTCTACAAAGTGCCAGTATGATATAGCAGTCCAAACCGAATGTTACCCTATGGTTTCGAGTATTAACCATTAGTTGTTGACTAGTAAAAGGATGGTATTCAAAGCAGGAGCTTGCAACTTGAACAAAACATCAAAATGACAGGCTCAACTCAACAGTTTTTGGCAGTAAATGCAGGAATTAAACCATGAAAATAAAAGTAGTTTACTCACCAGTAAAACTTGAAATTTTCAGTTTATACTTCTCCTTACTGAATTGTTTTGGTTCGAATGGTTTGGGTTGAGGAAAGAATGCATGGCAAGCTCCTTATATAGGTATAGGAAAATATTAAAAAAATGGGGCATTTAATGTATGTCTGGTAAAGAGAAAACATTTCAGGAATTCTCTTTCCACTGGACATATGATTGAAAATGAAAGGCCTCTTCTCTCCTAGATACTGAGATGACATTACACTTTTCCCATAGCTTAACATGGCTACAATCAGCACAATGGTGCTCTGAAAATCCATGTGCAGTACAAAACTTATCCCCAATTGGCTGCCTATGCAAAATCGCATTAATTGTTCTTGTAACAAACCATAACTCTCTCTCAATCTTGCATTGGTGACAAAAGGATATAGCAGCCATCATTTCGTAACATGGTATGCTCAGAACTTCGGTTATCTAACAACAGGTTGGCATATGATCTTTTGATTTAACAAAAATATTATAAAAGTTTACTTTGCTTCCAAGTAGTTGCAAAAACTCAATTCTTGGTTCAAAGGAGCTACGGCCATGTGAGTGAATATGATAAAATCCTAGATGTCTAGATGTTAGTATAAAATCTAGTGTATGCAAAATCTTAAGTTTATATACTCAAATCTGCACAAATCTTAAGGAAAATATCTTTTCTTGAGTATATGAGAAAGTGGGTTTTTATTTTATAACTCCCTATTTACTCTATGAACAAGTCTTGCGCAAAGAAAAATGGCCACTTAGACAATTTGATGCACATGTGAAAAAATGGCTTTTTCTCTTGAAACTTTATTTTGTGAACAAGAGTGGTTTTAGTACATATATTTATCCATGTGCTTTTGTTTTAAAACTCGAGAATTTACTTAAAACAAAAATTTAAACCCTTGGTATTAAATGAACAAGGTAGGTGCTAATACAAAAGAAATGGCATTTCATACTTTCTACACACACATGTTTAATGAGTTTACACAAATGCTATTATACACAAGGCTTTGCATATTTAAATTGTTTAAAGTATGTAATTTATATCGTATTTGTAAATTTGTACTTATGATCGATCACAATTTGTATTAGCGATGTTAGATAAGAACCGGGACATTACAAAATTCCAACATATACAAAAATTAACTTGTTAATTTAATGCTCGATATTTCTGATTAATTTCAGCCTTCTAGCTTGAAATCAAAAATTCAGAATAGATCGATGCTAATACTCATTCTAGATTGCTTAGGCCATTCGAACCCATGAGAAATAATTTTGAGTCCTTAAGTATCCATCTGCGAAAATCGAGTTTTTAGCTCGTCTATGAAATAATCAAATTAAATATTCAAATACATAAAAATTCAAGTATATAAAGCAGCCTAAAAATACAAGTTATTACAGGATTATGTTAAGGAGATCCTTTATCTTGGTACCTTTTTACCATTGCAATGAAGTATTTCTATATTCTTGTGGACTTGGTGTATATTTATGGTAGGCTGACTCCAATTTATAAAAACATTCCTATGCATTTTCATCTTATTTGTGTAGATGATCTTCTAGTTTTCTCCAAATTTGATCGCAACAATGTTTGTGCCATAAGGAGCGTTTTGAAGAAATTTTCAGTTATTGGATTGTATGCAAGTCAAGAGAAGTCAAAAACCTATTTTAGCAAAGAAAGTAAATACAAAGAGTTCATCACTACCTATCTCAACATTAAATCCTTCGAACTACCAGTCAAATGTTTGTACTTTCTTTTTCTAGTAAGAAAATAAATACTAATGCTATTGAAAATCTCACTATGCCATAAGTGGGCATATTCAACTCTATTTTTATGTGGCCGTAGATCGAAATAGCTTTGCCTTAAGCCTTTTTTTTCAAACAGGCAACATCAGAGGAGCATGGCATCCGCAGCCATTGTCGTTGCTCTCTAAGGCAACACGTTTTGCCATCTACTGCCATAGAGAGAAAGTATTGCATTATAACTGTATTGCAGCACTATTTGCAAGTAATGCAACAATATATGTAACACCCCACGTCCGTTAGTGTCACTCACAAAGGGAATGCACTAAGTTTTGTGGAGCATTATGGGTAAAAGATGCAGATAAATTACAAGACAGACAAACATTTAACAGCGGAAAATAAAACTTTGCTTTATTGACAAAACAGTTTGTACAAGCTTCCTTTACAATATCAGAGTATCATCTGTCTTTACAAAAATAAAGAAGCATAAAAATACATTTTATATTCCCCAAGTTTAGCAAGAGCCAGCCATAGCATCTGAAAAGAGAATCCAAGCAACCTTCGACAAATCTTCAAGCTGGGAAAGAGTGGCAGTCCAACTTAACCTGAGCTAAACTATTCCCTCCTTTACTACCTGGGGGGGGAACGGAAGAAAAGAAGACGAAAGAAAAACAGAGTCAGACATAAAGCCTGAGTAAGTTCAGTAACTTCTAGCATGTGAACATGGAAAACAAAACGACATGAATTAACTGAATACAAGATTACACCATGACGATAGGGTCAACAAGATTAGACAAGGTAGTCACAAGATATGCTAAGATAAACTGGATACGCTCTAATACTTTCGCTGCTTCGCTATTTCCTTGTTATACCGGTTTCTATATCTCTGCACTTCCTAACTAGTGTCCTAACTAGTAATGTTAACGTGATCCCAATCCCTGTATTTTCCATCGCCTTCAGGCATCCATTTATTAGTTATTCCCTAGGTCTAGTCTAGGGTTTACGCTATCTTCTGAACGCTTCTCGGATTTAGTAATTATGCCACCTAGGTCTAACTAGGAATTATGCAACTTGTCGAACGATGCCCTTTAGTCTAGGATACACTACCTAGAGTGGTATATGTTCCTAGACTTTTCCCACGCATGTACCGCGAATCATTATCGCTTGTCTTATGATCGAATGTACTATCGTACCCCATATTAATCTCTGTACCCCTTTGTACTAGTTCCCAACTGGTATCCCATAGTCCGGGTGTAGTGATCCTTTTTAATGATCGGCTCCTACCCGCATAGTTACATGTGTCCTACGGCCCCCGATGTCGTAGCAACCTATGCTGGTCCCACCATGGGGTGTATCAAGTCCCATGGTGGCGGCCCGACACAATCCTAGAATGCATAGGTATACTACTGGTGCCCAGTGCCTTATTTTTCTGTGCCGAAGTGTGTGCACGCCCGCACTCCGTTAGAACCTACACTGCTGCACCACCGCCGTCGATTTGACCTCTTACAGTCAGCCAGTAATCGTGCCCCACCCTGCCTAGTACAGGGTATCCTGATACACCTTGTAGGGTTACTGCTGAAAAGGGTCCCCCGCTGCTAGGTTTTCTATCTCTTGCCAACATGCTAAGTTGGTTAAGTGTTCTGTATAAACCTAACCCCCAGTCGGTCTGTATAGTTTAGCATGTCCAATTTGATTAGGTATTAATTCAATTTACTTGACCCCACCTTCCCACGAAGCCTCGGGCTTCGTAACCCAATTCGTTGGAGCCTTCTTTAAAATCTGATGCTCCTTCTCGTGTTCTACTAAGAATTACTACTTAGTTTTGTTAACTAAGACTTACCACTTAGTTTCCAGAATCCTCAACTAAGTTTTATTACTTAGTCCCTCTTAGTTTTCTTTCTCATCAAGTTGGATTGGTTAAGTGTTCCTTTTTAACTTGACCAAATCCTGTCACTATTGGTTAAGTGTTATACTTTAACTTAACCATATTCATTTATCATATTTTGGTGGTTAAGTGTTCAAGTTCACTTAACCCTACGGTCTAGTCCGACTAACATATTAAATTGGCTAAGTGTATTTCTTAACCCCAACCTCTAGTCTTATTAACATGTTATATTGGGCTAAGTGTATTAACTTTACTTAACCTCGCCTTCTAGCCTAGTCAACATGTTAATTTGGCTAAGTGTTCTCATGGACTAAGCCTTCCCATTCTAGCTTTAACTGTGTTAAGTTGGTTAAGTGTTCCTATTGACTTAGCCCTCTTATTCTGGCTTAACTGTGTTAAGTTGGTTAAGTGTTCCTATTGACTTAACCATCCCATTCTTGTTCTAGCTTTAATAAATTAAAGCCGCAACCTCTCACATTAGACAGATATCGCTGCGGTTACTGGATGTGCCGGTTGGTTCCGGGCAGGTTTACACCGCAATTCAGTCTAACCTCGGGTTAGGCATATTCATGTTTTCTAAGTTCAAAGGGTTTTCTGATTAATTTCCAAATCTGGTTTTGAAAACAACCATCCCGTCCTTCGGATCAGTTAGGGATAGCCAGGGAGGGCAGGAAACTTGTATTTTCCAAACCCAAGCCTAGACACTATCCTCTCTGTCACCCTAGAACCTTCTGGTCTATGTGTTATAAAAAGGGATGTTATCAAAATACTTTTCTTTTGTTTATAAATTGTTAACAATTTATTTCAAAAGCCCATTTCCCCTTTTTAGACAAATTTGGCCTATATTTATTTTGTCAAGCCTACTAGTATACTTATATTCTAGGCCCAAGTCCCAACATGCAGTTTAGGCCATTTCCTATTTCATTGCCGAAACTAGATTAAATATCCTAGTTTATAATTTATGGCCAAAACTTAACCAAGTTACATATTTTGCGGTAAATGAACAATTTAACATTTATGACGAATTCTATAAGTCAATTACTCCTAATTTACTTATTTCATTACTACTCTTTTAATGTACATTATTATGGCCCATTCTCTCTTATTTATCATATTTATACTTTTTGGTATGTAAATTATACCAAATTTAGTGTCGCTAACCATAATTTATTCTAAACATGACAATTGCTCACAATTATGAATAAATTCAAAATTGTGCTAATATACTTATTCCAAATCAACCTTAATTAACCCAATCTTGGTTTAACATCCTAATTCACAATTTATGGCAAAACTAGAATTATTTTTCTAGTTTACATTTTATGCCTAAAATTTAGCTTACTTGCTAACGCTAAATTTAATATGTCAAAATCACATATTCCCTAATCCATGTCAAATTTCCCCGTTTTCATTTTAATATGCATGTCATAATACATATTCCAAATTATGCCAATTTCCAAGTTTACAATTACGTTCATATTCATTTCCATGTTTTTCCCCAAATCGCATTCCCACCGTTCGAATAATCGTGATTCAACCTAGATTATAAATAAATCTAGATTCGTAGATAAAAAGGGAACGAATCAAAATGACAAAAAGGAATAATTGGCATAAAAAGGTTTGGATAACACAATGTAGGTTCAAGAATATGGGTAGACCTAACTAAATAGGTAAATTCCCACTGTCTTAAAACCAAAGAATGGGCAAAAATAGGTTCAAGAACGTGGGTAGACCTAACTTAATAGGTAAATTCCCACTGTCTTAAAACCAAAGAAAAACCAAGGAACAGGTAGAATAAATAATTGGGTTTAGACCCAACTTCTCAATCACAAAACTAAAGCAATATTTTCCTAATCATAAATCATGGGTGTCAAAATCACAGTTGTCCTCATTATGTCATAAGTAATAGTTTATGTCCAAATCAAAGGTATAGGCCTAGTCAAGGAAATAACCCTTTTAGTCACAGTCACAGTCATAGGAAATGTCCATAGTCATATGCGATGTTCATAGTCCAAAAGGGAAAATAATTCCCATAGTCATAAGTCATTGTCATAGGCAATGTTTATATGTCCCAAAATCAAAGGCTTATGTCATAGTCCAAAGGCATATGCTTTCAAAGGCCACAGTTCTATAGTCATAGTCACGGTTACAGTCTTATTTGTCCTCGAATCATAACAGTTCTTAATTCAGTCCAAGAGTATAAACACAGATTCGAAGGGAGAGAGAGAGAGAGATTTGGCATATTCCTTTAATTTCATGTCACAAATAAAACAAAATATTCAGATCTAGAAATAACCAACTTACAGAAAATAGATCTAGAAAAGAAGGAAAGCATGGCTATGATTCGTGCGTCGTTGCTTGAAACTTGTTTGAGCTAGCCTTTGAATTCTTCACTTGAAACTTTGATTTGAATCTCTCCTTAAAAGTCTTTTAGCAGCATCTCCTCGTCTTGAATCATATTTTATTTTATTTATTTAATTAATTAAAGAGGAGAGGAAGAGGCCATGAATCTAAGCAGCATAAGGATAGAAGAGAATTGGTGCAAAGAGAATGAAGACTAGGGCTGTTTATATAGCTGCTCAAGACCTTATCGTACACGCAGCGCTGAGTCAGCATTGAACCCGGTAAAGAAAATAGTCCAGATACGTAGATGAATCTAGCCAAACCTTATCATACACGCAGTGCTGAGTCAGCATTGGGTCCCACAAGCTATTTTGGCGTAGAAATTTGAATTTCAAATGAATTGTTTTGGCGTAGAAGTTTGATTTTCGAACTTTTGAATTTCTGGAATTTATTTAACTGTTTTATTCACATGAAATATTCTTATATGTATACAATTCATCTAACGACCATTTTACGCGTATATATATACGCACAACTTTCATTTTATTTTCAAAATTCAAATGATGTTGCCATATTTCATTGACTGTAGCCTTATCTTGAATTTTATCTTTCGTATACATATATTTTTGCATATATATATATATATATATATATTCTCATATGTATATATATATTTTCTTTATTTCCTTATATGTACGTTCTTATCCTTTCAAATTTTGAATTTGTATACGTACATATATTTGCATGTTCAGTTGGCCCTCTCTAAAATAAAGATAAAAAATTATGCCGCCGCCGGGGTTCGAACCCCCGACCTCCATGCTACAAATCCAATGCCTTAACCAACTGAGCTACTGAGGCTTTTGTTAATAAGTCTTAGAACAATAATAATTATTGTTCTCTCCTTACTTCTCTTTTTCATGTTAGTTACAATACTTAAATTAAACAGCTGCATGGATCTTTTTCTTTTAATTTTTCTTTTAAAAATTAATTATACTTTAATTTGAGAATCCTAATGTTATAGAATTACGGGGTGTTACATTCTCCCCCACTTTAAAGGATTTCGTCCCCGAAATCTTCAAGTTAGGAAGAATGTGTCCTACCATCCAATCACCCATCTACTCAACCATTCAATCATAGGCATTCATTGTCCTTAAAAGATTTCTAATGCTTTCATGTTCATATGCATAGTGTGTGTATATGTCTCTATCTAATGCAAAATCAGGCGGTCTACTGATTCAGTTGACCTCCTTAATGCAAATCATGTTAGTGCCATGCGTCCAATCATGCATGCAAACATCCCTAGTAATGTAAATACTACATGCGTGCACAGCCATTCATCCATATGCAACGTCCATATGATATCATATCAAGTTCAATTTATAAACAAATGCATATGTGTAAATGCAATATGAGAGCGTCCGAACTTGATCTAGTGCCTAATACGTATGCATATGCATCCACGAGCAACCATTTGCAACCACTTGCAACCACTTGCAACCATCATCCATAACATGTTTCAAATAGATGTTTACATCCATTGGCTTCTACCTAAGGATCGCAGATACGACCTAGAGGATATACTTTGGAAAGAGAGAAACAACTACGCGTAAAGCTCCTAAACAAAGAAATCAAGGATGCACCCTTAAGGAAAAAGGGCATGTTGCTAGTATCTAGCCTTCTTGAGCTTTACTCCACTGTATCTTAACCAATTTTTACTCCACGATTGTGAAGTTTCTAAGCTCCATCTCCAAAATGAACAGATGTCAACCAAGTGTATATACTAGGATGATCAGAGGTCTCTCCTCCTATCTTATCCATCATGCCATAATTATAAGGGTCAAAAGGTCACTACGTGCTTTTTAGAGCGCCTGCCACAACTATCCATCTCTCACGCAAACCATCCTAGTCGAACTCGACATTCCTTAAGTACAAGCCCCAAAGGCCTAAACCAATATCAGACAAGCATCCAAGGAATATCTCCTCCGAATTTAGACGATCTACGTGATATGATATAAACAAACTCGATAACTATTCTCAAACCCCTACTATCCAAAAATAAACGGGTCGAACCACCCACTGGGTTTGAGACTGATTGGGATCTTCTTACTATACAAGTACTAAGGTGCAGAGACTTAACTATGGAAGCAAATATGAACAGATGCGAAGCGCTAAAACCGAAGGAAAGAGTATGAACAGAAAACTAGATACTTTCCAACAGAAACTTTTACCACCTATCTCCTAGGTATGCTTAGCATGTACTTGTCCATCTAAAAATCTTGTCCCTCGTCCTTGCCCTTGTCTTTAATTATATGCCCTATCATACTCTAGTAAGGATACTTCCTCTTTTATAATTTCTTCCTCCTTCGTGAGCTAACCTATCTCCATGCATTCCTCATCCTAGGGTTTTGTCCCTTTTTCCAAACTCCTCATCCCTTTCCATGTATTGCTATGTTGGTAAATCTCTCGAAAACTGCTTCCATCATACAGAAAAACCTTATAAACTTGAAAGAAGACTGGCCGTAAGTGAAACAACTACGACTATAGATGGAAGTCGGGCACTACTTCGCCCTTCGATGAGGTTACCTCCCAGAAAGCCAGGAGCCCCAGAGACTCAAGAAAGAAGGAGACAAGAATTCAAACAGAGGAAGAGGAGACAATGCGTATGGCTTTGGGGAATATGGCTTTAAAACAAATCCTTTCTTTTAAAAATGCTTCTTTAAAAACCTTTTGAAAATAATTTTTAAATCTTTTATCTGATCCGGTAACCTTCAGCTCTGATACCACGTGTAACACCCCACGTCCGTTAGTGTCACTCACAAAGGGAATGCACTAAGTTTTGTGGAGCATTATGGGTAAAAGATGCAGATAAATTACAAGACAGACAAACATTTAACAGCGGAAAATAAAACTTTGCTTTATTGACAAAACAGTTTGTACAAGCTTCCTTTACAATATCAGAGTATCATCTGTCTTTACAAAAATAAAGAAGCATAAAAATACATTTTATATTCCCCAAGTTTAGCAAGAGCCAGCCATAGCATCTGAAAAGAGAATCCAAGCAACCTTCGACAAATCTTCAAGCTGGGAAAGAGTGGCAGTCCAACTTAACCTGAGCTAAACTATTCCCTCCTTTACTACCTGGGGGGGGAACGGAAGAAAAGAAGACGAAAGAAAAACAGAGTCAGACATAAAGCCTGAGTAAGTTCAGTAACTTCTAGCATGTGAACATGGAAAACAAAACGACATGGATTAACTGAATACAAGATTACACCATGACGATAGGGTCAACAAGATTAGACAAGGTAGTCACAAGATATGCTAAGATAAACTGGATACGCTCTAATACTTTCGCTGCTTCGCTATTTCCTTGTTATACCGGTTTCTATATCTCTGCACTGCCTAACTAGTGTCCTAACTAGTAATGTTAACGTGATCCCAATCCCTGTATTTTCCATCGCCTTCAGGCATCCATTTATTAGTTATTCCCTAGGTCTAGTCTAGGGTTTACGCTATCTTCTGAACGCTTCTCGGATTTAGTAATTATGCCACCTAGGTCTAACTAGGAATTATGCAACTTGTCGAACGATGCCCTTTAGTCTAGGATACACTACCTAGAGTGGTATATGTTCCTAGACTTTTCCCACGCATGTACCGCGAATCATTATCGCTTGTCTTATGATCGAATGTACTATCGTACCCCATATTAATCTCTGTACCCCTTTGTACTAGTTCCCAACTGGTATCCCATAGTCCGGGTGTAGTGATCCTTTTTAATGATCGGCTCCTACCCGCATAGTTACATGTGTCCTACGGCCCCCGATGTCGTAGCAACCTATGCTGGTCTCACCATGGGGTGTATCAAGTCCCATGGTGGCGGCCCGACACAATCCTAGAATGCATAGGTATACTACTGGTGCCCAGTGCCTTATTTTTCTGTGCCGAAGTGTGTGCACGCCCGCACTCCGTTAGAACCTACACTGCTGCACCACCGTCGTCGATTTGACCTCTTACAGTCAGCCAGTAATCGTGCCCCACCCTGCCTAGTACAGGGTATCCTGATACACCTTGTAGGGTTACTGCTGAAAAGGGTCCCCCGCTGCTAGGTTTTCTATCTCTTGCCAACATGCTAAGTTGGTTAAGTGTTCTGTATAAACCTAACCCCCAGTCGGTCTGTATAGTTTAGCATGTCCAATTTGATTAGGTATTAATTCAATTTACTTGACCCCACCTTCCCACGAAGCCTCGGGCTTCGTAACCCAATTCGTTGGAGCCTTCTTTAAAATCTGATGCTCCTTCTCGTGTTCTACTAAGAATTACTACTTAGTTTTGTTAACTAAGACTTACCACTTAGTTTCCAGAATCCTCAACTAAGTTTTATTACTTAGTCCCTCTTAGTTTTCTTTCTCATCAAGTTGGATTGGTTAAGTGTTCCTTTTTAACTTGACCAAATCCTGTCACTATTGGTTAAGTGTTATACTTTAACTTAACCATATTCATTTATCATATTTTGGTGGTTAAGTGTTCAAGTTCACTTAACCCTACGGTCTAGTCCGACTAACATATTAAATTGGCTAAGTGTATTTCTTAACCCCAACCTCTAGTCTTATTAACATGTTATATTGGGCTAAGTGTATTAACTTTACTTAACCTCGCCTTCTAGCCTAGTCAACATGTTAATTTGGCTAAGTGTTCTCATGGACTAAGCCTTCCCATTCTAGCTTTAACTGTGTTAAGTTGGTTAAGTGTTCCTATTGACTTAGCCCTCTTATTCTGGCTTAACTGTGTTAAGTTGGTTAAGTGTTCCTATTGACTTAACCATCCCATTCTTGTTCTAGCTTTAATAAATTAAAGCCGCAACCTCTCACATTAGACAGATATCGCTGCGGTTACTGGATGTGCCGGTTGGTTCCGGGCAGGTTTACACCGCAATTCAGTCTAACCTCGGGTTAGGCATATTCATGTTTTCTAAGTTCAAAGGGTTTTCTGATTAATTTCCAAATCTGGTTTTGAAAACAACCATCCCGTCCTTCGGATCAGTTAGGGATAGCCAGGGAGGGCAGGAAACTTGTATTTTCCAAACCCAAGCCTAGACACTATCCTCTCTGTCACCCTAGAACCTTCTGGTCTATGTGTTATAAAAAGGGATGTTATCAAAATACTTTTCTTTTGTTTATAAATTGTTAACAATTTATTTCAAAAGCCCATTTCCCCTTTTTAGACAAATTTGGCCTATATTTATTTTGTCAAGCCTACTAGTATACTTATATTCTAGGCCCAAGTCCCAACATGCAGTTTAGGCCATTTCCTATTTCATTGCCGAAACTAGATTAAATATCCTAGTTTATAATTTATGGCCAAAACTTAACCAAGTTACATATTTTGCGGTAAATGAACAATTTAACATTTATGACGAATTCTATAAGTCAATTACTCCTAATTTACTTATTTCATTACTACTCTTTTAATGTACATTATTATGGCCCATTCTCTCTTATTTATCATATTTATACTTTTTGGTATGTAAATTATACCAAATTTAGTGTCGCTAACCATAATTTATTCTAAACATGACAATTGCTCACAATTATGAATAAATTCAAAATTGTGCTAATATACTTATTCCAAATCAACCTTAATTAACCCAATCTTGGTTTAACATCCTAATTCACAATATATGGCAAAACTAGAATTATTTTTCTAGTTTACATTTTATGCCTAAAATTTAGCTTACTTGCTAACGCTAAATTTAATATGTCAAAATCACATATTCCCTAATCCATGTCAAATTTCCCCGTTTTCATTTTAATATGCATGTCATAATACATATTCCAAATTATGCCAATTTCCAAGTTTACAATTACGTTCATATTCATTTCCATGTTTTTCCCTAAATCGCATTCCCACCGTTCGAATAATCGTGATTCAACCTAGATTATAAATAAATCTAGATTCGTAGATAAAAAGGGAATGAATCAAAATGACAAAAAGGAATAATTGGCATAAAAAGGTTTGGATAACAATGTAGGTTCAAGAATATGGGTAGACCTAACTAAATAGGTAAATTCCCACTGTCTTAAAACCAAAGAATGGGCAAAAATAGGTTCAAGAACGTGGGTAGACCTAACTTAATAGGTAAATTCCCACTGTCTTAAAACCAAAGAAAAACCAAGGAACAGGTAGAATAAATAATTGGGTTTAGACCCAACTTCTCAATCACAAAACTAAAGCAATATTTTCCTAATCATAAATCATGGGTGTCAAAATCACAGTTGTCCTCATTATGTCATAAGTAATAGTTTATGTCCAAATCAAAGGTATAGGCCTAGTCAAGGAAATAACCCTTTTAGTCACAGTCACAGTCATAGGAAATGTCCATAGTCATATGCGATGTTCATAGTCCAAAAGGGAAAATAATTCCCATAGTCATAAGTCATTGTCATAGGCAATGTTTATATGTCCCAAAATCAAAGGCTTATGTCATAGTCCAAAGGCATATGCTTTCAAAGGCCACAGTTCTATAGTCATAGTCACGGTTACAGTCTTATTTGTCCTCGAATCATAACAGTTCTTAATTCAGTCCAAGAGTATAAACACAGATTCGAAGAGAGAGAGAGAGAGAGAGAGAGATTTGGCATATTCCTTTAATTTCATGTCACAAATAAAACAAAATATTCAGATCTAGAAATAACCAACTTACAGAAAATAGATCTAGAAAAGAAGGAAAGCGTGGCTATGATTCGTGCGTCGTTGCTTGAAACTTGTTTGAGCTAGCCTTTGAATTCTTCACTTGAAACTTTGATTTGAATCTCTCCTTAAAAGTCTTTTAGCAGCATCTCCTCGTCTTGAATCATATTTTATTTTATTTATTTAATTAATTAAAGAGGAGAGGAAGAGGCCATGAATCTAAGCAGCATAAGGATAGAAGAGAATTGGTGCAAAGAGAATGAAGACTAGGGCTGTTTATATAGCTGCTCAAGACCTTATCGTACACGCAGCGCTGAGTCAGCATTGAACCCGGTAAAGAAAATAGTCCAGATACGTAGATGAATCTAGCCAAACCTTATCATACACGCAGTGCTGAGTCAGCATTGGGTCCCACAAGCTATTTTGGCGTAGAAATTTGAATTTCAAATGAATTGTTTTGGCGTAGAAGTTTGATTTTCGAACTTTTGAATTTCTGGAATTTATTTAACTGTTTTATTCACATGAAATATTCTTATATGTATACAATTCATCTAACGACCATTTTACGCGTATATATATACGCACAACTTTCATTTTATTTTCAAAATTCAAATGATGTTGCCATATTTCATTGACTGTAGCCTTATCTTGAATTTTATCTTTCGTATACATATATTTTTGCATATATATATATATATTTATATTCTCATATGTATATATATATTTTCTTTATTTCCTTATATGTACGTTCTTATCCTTTCAAATTTTGAATTTGTATACGTACATATATTTGCATGTTCAGTTGGCCCTCTCTAAAATAAAGATAAAAAATTATGCCGCCGCCGGGGTTCGAACCCCCGACCTCCATGCTACAAATCCAATGCCTTAACCAACTGAGCTACTGAGGCTTTTGTTAATAAGTCTTAGAACAATAATAATTATTGTTCTCTCCTTACTTCCCTTTTTCATGTTAGTTACAATACTTAAATTAAACAACTGCATGGATCTTTTTCTTTTAATTTTTCTTTTAAAAATTAATTATACTTTAATTTGAGAATCCTAATGTTATAGAATTACGGGGTGTTACAATATACAATGTTGCCCTAATCATAAGTCAGAGCCTTACTTCCAGGTCACGATAGTGGGGCCCACATCAGCTGCCTACCTGTCACACGCCACGTCAGCTCTCCACGTTAGGATCCCGTCATCTGTGGGTTCCACGTGCCATAACACGGCTGAATTAATAATATTTTATTTAATGCAACGCTTATGCCACTGCATTATGTAATGCAACACTATTATCTTGAAATGCAACATAAAAAAAAGTAGATAGGATGGCTTTTTGTAGGTCCTTTCTCTATCAAGTATTAGGATTATCAAAAATTAAATAGATTTTTTAACATTAAATCTTAAGAATCCACATATCTAGCTACTACCTATGAACATTGTGACAATGATATAAAATATAATTCAATGATATAACAAATTAAAATTATCATATGGCTAATTCAACTCAATCACACAAAAAAAAAACTTAAAGTTCAAAAAACACATATTATGTTTTCTTTAGCTAGTGCGTGAGTTTTGGGACCCATGGTATGCGTCTCACCTAATGAATTACGATGCGCTGAATTAGTCTCAACTAAGGTCTGGAAATTAAAAAAAATTAGCACTTAACAAGACAATGCGAACTACTAAAGAAAAGATTAGCACTAAACAATATAATGTGAACTACTAAACAAATTAATTGTGAATATCATTCATTTTATTTTATTTATTTTTTCCATCTGTTCCATGATTATTAAGTTAGCATTATGCAAATTAGTATGCTCGCCAATGGCATATTTTTTTATAATACTTTGCTTTCGTACGAGACTTATACTGCCTCCAAGAGTCATTAAGTGTGTTCAAGACCCACTTGTGTCCTTCATCCGGAATGACATATCTGGCCTACAATAACACAAAATTCAGGAAACAAACTAATTAATTAAAACCAAACATTTAGAAAGTCGGTTGAACTATGGTTTAGGGTGATAGATTTTACCAGAGTATATTCCAACATTTGCCACTTTAACTGATCAGGAACAACATGTTGATTGATGTAAGTAAAAGACACATTATCCTTTGCTAGTGTCCCAAGAAAAATGCTTAATTTCGTAATATTATCAGAAATAGGTTGAACATCCTCATTCAAAGCAATGACAACTTTATCATCGGGGGTTATAACATGTAGCTTGGTCATTTTTTGACTTCCCTATAGGTTTTTTTGTAGCTTATACTTTATATACCGGGTTCAAAAAAATGAATAGAAACTTAATGTATGGCCTTACAAAAACATATAATATGCATGTAAAACTTATAATAGACACACTCAACAGTGCAGTGCACAGATAAAAAACCATTTTACCTGCTTCATCTTCCTATGTCCCACTTGAGGTGGCCTGTTTTTCATCATTTTGCGTTGCTGCTGAAGTCTATGTGCGCTAGTATACTTGCGCTTTGTCGGCTTCTTAGCAGAGCCTGTAACAATAAAAATAATAACGGTGACCTTCATAGTTCTTTACAAACACACACACACACACATATATATATATATATTATATACATACATACGAGAATGGATCTATATTACATATACATATACACCTTGAATTATATTTTCCTTGGCCGTATGATTACATGTGGTTGCATTTGAGTCAACGACTCAATGTCTTCATCAATGGTGTTGTCAATGTAAAAATCAACGTCTTCTTTCTTATTGCATCCCTCTACAAATTCATTTACGTCCTTATCATTCAACATCAGCTGCCAACCACCCCTCTTTCCTTTGCTGATGTAGACTCCTTCTATTTTAGTGTAATGGAGGCAATCTTTAACAAACTCCATAAGCACACTATAAGAAAAGCAGTCTACTTCCATGCTTTTTACTAAAAAATATTTTCCGCCCACGTAACATGTCTTTTGAAACTCCTCGTCATAGTCCAGCTGTATATTTATAAGTCCATACATCCTGTACGAAATAAATACATTACAACAAGGTACGTGCATGTTAAAGTGGACAAAAACCAACAATTAACATTGTAGACTATAACAAATTTAGATGACAGTATTGAAAGACATTAAATCATAAAACATGTGAATAGTGTAAATTGAATTATGAAAAAAGAGTACCAGATACATTAATCAAAAATAATAATTTACAGCTAAAATAAAAAGTGCCAAATACATCATAAACTAAACAACAGATTAGACCAAAATAAAGCAATAACAAAGAGGAATTTTTTGTCCTAAGGAGATGGAACAGGAGGAACTTCTGTTTCTAGTTCTGTTTCGAGTTGTATTACGGGGACATCATCCCTAATCCAACCTCCATCAACAACTTCTGGCTCTACAGCACCTATGCCAATATCATGTGAATGCGGATCGCTCATGTCTTCTTTCATTGCATTCTGATTTTCAGTATCACACCAATTTCTCGGCAATTTTTTAATAACGTAATGACAATTCTTTTCAACTTCATCTACCGCATAAAATACTTGCTGCACTTGCGAAGATAGGACATAAGGATCTGTTTATGGCACTTACTAAAATTTACTCCAGTAAGATCATACAAATCTTTTTTTTGTTGGCACCAACAACACTTAAAAAAGGACCACAGTGAAAGCTCCCTAATAATCAAGTTCAATTTTTTTCGATTGATCCGTAGTAATTGACATCACCAACTATTGGGTTTTGGTCTTTCAAACTAGCAAAGCTGGTGGTTATGGCAGTCAAAAATACGCCACTATTTTGTGTCATACATCGAGAATCTCTAAATTTTGTGTGGAATCTATATCCATTTATTACATAACCGGTAAACTTCCTAGCTACTCGATTATGACCTAATGTAAACACCTCTAAATCTCTTGATATATTGTCCTTTTTCATAACCTCTTGTTTTAACCAATTCCAAAACTCTTCGAAATGTGCTCATTCCCTCTTGTATCTTCTTAGATTTGCTAGAACATCTACAAAAGTTCGATGAACCCTAAATAATAATTAATGTCAAAAAACAACGAAATGCAGATATTAATTTTATAGTCAAGGAAAATGAAATAGGAACTTAAGAACTTACTTGATCAAACTCTCAATTTCCTAATTACTGAAATTGAACAAAATATATCGCTGGGTTGCCTTCCAATATGCACTTTTCAAATTGAACATCTTTCCATCTTTATTCTTCTTTGTCCCAATATGATATTCAAAATCTGTTGTACATCTTCTAAAATCAGTCGACATGTTTTCTGTTCCACATCAACGCTTAGAAATCTTGAACAGAAGGTCACAAACTCTTCTATCGTGTAACCTTCTACAATGGAACCTTCTGGTCTGCGTCTTATTCGAACATAAGATTTCAACATTCCCAAATATAACTTAACTGGATACATGCATCTAAGGTGTTCAAGCCCGCCGTATTCGATTTCTCTGCATAAATGAACAGGCAAGTGTACCACTATATCGAAAAAAGCCTGTGGAAAAATCATTTCAAAATGACAAAGTATCTCAATGTGACGGCCCGCCCCGCACCAACCGACATTTTCCCCAAAGGTGCGCTGTACACATGTCCAGTTAGCACGGAACAGGTCGTCAGAAGGAAAAGGGAAGAAGGAAGTGAACATACAAAGAACCTGTAGAATGTCTCACAGCGCATAGGATAAAATATAATAATAACATATTTGACATAAAACAGGTGAGACAGTGCGTAAGCTGAAACAACTAACATAACAGCGGAAAATGTAAGTACAGCTTCTGATCCAAAATTAAACATTATTACAACTTTTCAAACTGTCTCAAAGCAAAAGTAAGATAAAGGAGGCACACTACTAATGCCCAAGTAGCGACCACCAACGACACAGGGAGAATATCTATATAATACGTGGAAGCCTCATGCCCGCCTCCGAATCAGCTACTCGCACATCACCAGCTAACCTGTCTCTAGTCTACTCGTGTGAGCACCCAGAGTAATAAGAGGAGACATAAAACTCTGGGCCAGACATAAAGCCTGGTATGAGCGATAAGCATCTGAAGTGAACAATAACAGGTAGACTAGAAACATACCTGAACCTGGACCTGCAACCAAAGAGTTAGCACTACATACTGTACAACACTCTAAGGTGCCATATCAATTGGTGTAAAGATACGGAGGTGGGGGTGTGCATGTCATAGTGATGGCAAACAATCAAACATAGCATCCATCCTCACATCTCTCACTCAGTGCGTAAAGCATACGATATTCACCACTTCGATCACCCAACATACCTTGCTACGATCACTTTGCCCCCAAGAAGTCATAAATGGCTTCACTGCACTGATAACGTAGCCACTAATCCTTTGCTATGTCCACTTGCCCCATGGAGTTATTCACCCCATCTGCGCTGGTTCATAGCCTTACCAATCCTTTACTATGTCCACTTGCCCTCATGGAGTTATTCACCCCATCTGCGCTAGCTCATAGTCTTACTACGCATCACTTTGCCCCTCAAGTCATAATGACTCTACTGCACTGATAACGTAGGCTTGCTACCATCACTTTGCCCCTCGAGTCATAATGACTCTACTGCACTGATAAGTAGCCCATCATCCATTTTTAGCGGTGAATCGAAGTTATGAACGTCGACAACTCCTTAGCACACGTCTCGTAGCAAAGTCCAACCATGAAGTGAACTCATCGGTTCCCAAATGGATCCTGAGCTCTAACTTCCCATATTGGACTACCTTTGCATTTCGGGTTATTGGTCAATAATGGGTCGGGTCGGATTCCCTTCGAGCCATCGGTTCGGGTCGGGGTCACTACGTTGCGTCGGTTCATGGTCTTCCTCTGGAGGTTGGAGGTCATTTTTAGGGTTCCTTGGTGATAAGTGGAGGCTAGAAAACTGAAATGGAATGATTCTCTAACTCATTTCAGCCTTCCCATAGCCCTAATCCCGAAATGGGTTATGGGCCTATTCACTAATCACCCTATTTGGCCCGGTTAAGCAGTTTTTCACCTTCCAATCCTTATTTCAGCCATATTTCCCAAACTGTAAGTCTGTTTGGCTATTATGACCACTCTACGGAAAGGTAAACCATCAGAAGAATCTAATGGAAGTGGTTTCAGGTCAAAATTCCTTTCCAGTCAAAAGTTATGGCCAAAACAGTGCCAATTAGGGGTAAAATGGTCATTTAAAAATCAACAAAAATCATGAACATGGGAAATGACTCTAATAGATGTTTGCCAAAGTTACATGACCATACGACTTCATGTGTGAAAGAAATAAATATTCTACGATCCTCCGATGCATAGAATGCGGGTCGTTACACTCCCCCCCCCCCCCCTTTAAGAAATTTCGCCCCCGAAATTCCTTAACTAAAACACAAAAGGGTCCCGCATGCCTATCAACCATAAAACAACAATCAAACATGTAAAAAAAGCAAGATAAGTCTATCCTAGCATGCGGAATAACTAAATTACGAAGTAGATCTTACCAGGCAAAGAGTTCTGGATACGCCTTCCTAATGCTCTCCTCTGTCTCCCAAGTACAGTCACTCTTGTCCTCGCCCCACTGAACCTTGACTAGCTTCACCGCCTTCCTTCGAAGTTACTTCGTATCGTGCCCCACAACACGAATCGGCTTGCGGTTCCCAACCGCCTCGGGTTCTACTTCGAAGTCCTCTAACTGATCAGGTGAAATAGTCATATCTGAGTCGTGAACGAACTTCCTTAGTTGGGAAACATGAAATACATTGTGAACTCCCACCATCTTCTCTAGTAAGCCAACTCTATACGCCAAATTCCGGACTAATTCAAGAACAGGGAATGGGCCAACAAATCTTGGTGCCAATTTGCCTCTCCTGCCAAATCGAATCACGCTCTTCAACGGAGAAATCTTGACAAACACCAAGTCACCAACAGAGAATTTTAAATCTCTTCTCCTTTTATCAGCATAACTCTTCTACCTATCCTGGGCAGCTTTCATTCGTTGTTGAATGATCTTAATCTTATCTGAAGTTTCCCTCACCACATCTGGTCCAAGCATAAACTTCTCGCCAGTCTCTATCAACATGATGGTGAGTTGTACGGTTTCCGTACAAAGCTTCATATGAAGCCATACCGATACTGGATTGGTAGCTATTATTATATGCAAACTCTACTAGATGCAAATGGTCATCCCATGCTCCACCAAAATCCAATATACAAGCTCTCAAGAGATCTTCCAATATACGATTCACCTTCTCCGTCTGACTGTCGGTCTGAGGATGATATGCGGTACTGAGATGTAATTCTGACCCTAGAGCCTCATGTAAGCTCTTCCAAAACCCACTAGTGAACAACGGGTCTCGGTCACTCACAATGCTTTTAGATACTCCATGAAATCTCACTACCCACTTCATATACAATTCTGCCAACTTGGCTGCCGCTTTGGTTGATTTGACAGGTATAAATCTTGCACTCTTAGTCAATCGATCCACAATTACCCAAATGCTATCATATCCCGATCTAGTCCTTGGTAAACCATCGATGAAATCCATCGAGACTTTCTCCCATTTCCATTCGGGAATTTCTAATGGTTGCAACAAACCACTAGGCTTCTTTTGCTCGGCTTTGACTAGCTGGCAATTCATGCATTTGGATATAAACTTCCCAGCGTCTCTTTTCATCCCTTTCCAGTAGTAAGTCTGCTTCATGTCTCGATACATCTTATTACCACCGGGATGTATAGTCAGTTTTGAGTGATGACATTCTCTAAGCACTTCATCTCTCAAACCATTCACGTTGGGTACAACTAGTCTTCCCTTCTTTCGAAGCCATCCATCTCGATCAGGCCCATGCACATTCATCTCCTCACCGTCGATGCCCATCTCTAACTTGGAGATGATTTCCAATAGATTAGGATCGTCCCTCTGGCTGGAACCAATCCGCTCTATCAAAGTGGGTCTGATCGTCAAACTAGCTAGCATGACTGGATCCAATTCGCACTTTGGTCTGAAATCAAACCCCGCGATATACTCCAGTTGCTTCCATTCAAGAAACATTGCCCCTAAACTGGTATGTCTCCTACTCAAGGCATCGGCCACCGCATTACCTTTCCTAGGTGTATATGCTATATCAAAATCATACGAAGCCAAGAACTCTAACCATCTCTGCTGACGGAGATTCAGATCCTTCTGGGAGAAGAGATACTTTAACGATTTATGATCGGTAAACAACTCAAATCTTTCTCCCAAGAGATAGTGTCTCCACATCTTCAGCGCAAACACGATCGCTGCTAATTCCAAATCATGGGTAGGATACTTCTTCTCATGCGGCTTTAGCTGTCGACTAGCATAAGCTACAACCCTACCTCCTTGCATCAACACAGCACCTAGTCCGATACCACAAGCATCCGTGTATACCGTCATCTCTTCATTCCCCTTAGGAATGACTAACACTGGCGCACGCGTCAACTTCTCCTTTAAACTCTTGAATGCATTCTCACACACTCCGTCCCAGACGAAGGACTGATTCTTCTTAGTCAATTGAGTCAACGGTGCTACTATCTTGGAGAAGTCCTGGATAAACTTACGATAATATCCAGCTAACCCTAAGAAACTTCTTACATCTGTTGCATTCTTGGGCGTGGGCCAATCCTGTAACGTAGCCACCTTCGCAGGGTCCACGGCAATACCACTCTCTGAAACAACTTGACCCAAGAATCTCACCTCCCTTCTCCAAAAATGACACTTAGAGAATTTCGCTTTCAATTGGTGTTTCCTCAACACCTCCATCACTATCCTCAAGTGTCCCTTGTGTTCCTCCTCTGTTCTTGAGTAAACAATGATATCGTCCACAAACACAAGAACAAACTTATTCAATTGATCTCTGAATACTCGATTCATAAGATCCACAAAGTAGGCTGGTGCATTGGTCAACCCAAATGGCATGACCAAACACTCATAAAATCCAGATGGCGTCCTAATTCCGTTTTCGGAACACTCTCATCTACTACTCGAAGCTGATGAAATCCTGTCGCGAGGTCCAACTGGGAGAACACTCTTGCTCCTTCCAGTTGATCAAACAAATCATCTATCCACGGTAGAGGATACTTATTCTTCCTTGTTACCTTATTCAACTCGCGATAGTCCACACACAAACGAAGGGAACCATCTGCCTTAGTGGCAAACACAACTGGTGCTCCCCACTCGGAGACACTCCTTCTAATAAATCCCTTCTTCAAAAGATTGCTGACTTGCACCCCGAGCTCTCGCTGCTCCCTTGGTGCCATACGACGAAGTGGCATCACTATAGTTCTGGCATCTTTCACTAAATCAATACGGAACTCAATCTCTCGGTGTGGTGGAAGCCCCGTCACCTCCTCGAAGACGTCCGGATACTGGCCAACCACGGGCACATCTGACAGCTCATCCTGCGGGATGTCGAGGGAATTTACAAAACTAGCCATAACCCCATCACTAGGTTGACTACCAAACACTACCCTCCGCCCATCATCCGCCCTAATTATCACCAAAAAGCCCTCACAGTCTACCACCGCCCCGTATCTTTGGAGCCAATCGACTCCCAATATAATGCCATACCCAGTAAAGCCCAAAACAAAGCAATCACATACAAACATACATCCATGACTCGATAAGACCAAATTCCTGCAAATCATACTAAGGCTAGTCGAACCACCAATCGGGTTCGTCACAACCAATGGTCTATCGACTATCTCGGGTTCCAGTCCCAACCTATCTACCAGGTCACTAGATATGAAGGAACGGGAAGCCCCTGTATCAAACAAAACTCGAACTGGTACATCATAAATAGAAAGCATACCTTGAATAATAACATTCTTTCCTTTCTCCGCCGCGGTTGGGGCATTCGACGAAGAAGGAACAACATCAATAACATATGCTTTCACAATCTGCTTCTCTTTCAGAGGTTGCAGACACTTATCCTTGAAATGTCCCACTTGACCACAGTTGAAGCACTTCTTGTCCGCTGGCTTGGCCCGGCAATCTTTAGCATAATGGCCCTTCTTATCACAGTTGAAGCACTCAACATCCTTCTTGTTCTTTTTCTGGCCACCCTTATATTGGTCCTGCTTCCTCTTATTCTGAGAGTTATTCTTGCCTCCACCGCCTGCTTGCGGCTTTGGCCCTTCTGCAGATGCAGCCTCAGTCTTTGACTTAGGGTAAAGACTCTCTGATCTCAAAGCTTTCCCCACAATCGATTCAAAAGTCTCATCGATGTGATTGATAAGACTTTCCCCCAAGTACCCATCCAAACCAGTAATGAACTTCTCATTCTTCTTCTCAGGAGTATCGATAAGAGATAGTCCATACTTCGATAAAGTGTCGAACTCAGCAATATAGTCAGAAACTGCCCTACCACTCTGCTTGAGTTCCAAGAATCTCTTGAACAACACTGACTTCTGGGCAACTGGAATAAACTTCTCGCTAAAGCGAGCCTTGAACTGATCCCAAGTAACCTGATCTTCTGGAGTAGCTGTTCTAATGGCATTCCACCAATTCATCGCTCGCCCTTGCAGCTGACGAGACGCTAGCCTTCTCTTCATCGCATCTTCAAGACCTAAGTCGTCGAAGATACGATCACAGCTATCCATCCAGTCTTGAACATCTGTGGCCGACTCCATCCCGTGGAACGGCTTTCCACCAAGGTTAGTGTAATCCTTGCACAACTTGGCGAAATCGACCCTAGGAGCCTGCACTACTGGGCCAACACCAACTCCGGGATTGGGAACTGCCCCTTGCACTTCTCTAAGCATGTCTCTCATGAGGTCAGTAAAAATCGCCCTCATGTCAGCAGCATTCCCCTGGTTGGTCCCTCTACCAGCACCCCTCGTGTCTCGACTCATCGTCAATCTGTAAAAGGGAAACGATTAACGACCCCATAGTGGTGCTAGTGCAATACGACTTCATTCTTATACTACTAATAGTATATATGTATAGCTTTGAAAACCAAAGTAATCACAAATACATGCTCTCGTATACGTACTACCTCTCCCTAGTGTCTTTCCCTAGGTTAACAACGCAACCTAGAGCTCTAATACCAAGTGTGACGGCCCGCCCCGCACCAACTGACATTTTCCCCAAAGGTGCGCTGTACACATGTCCAGTTAGCACGGAACGGGTCGTCAGAAGGAAAAGGGAAGAAGGAAGTGAACATACAAAGAACCTGTAGAATGTCTCACAGCGCATAGGATAAAATATAATAATAACATACTTGACATAAAACAGGTGAGATGGTGCATAAGCTGAAACAACTAACATAGCAGCGGAAAATGTAAGTACAGCTTCTGATCCAAAATTAAACATTATTACAACTTTTCAAACTGTCTTAAAGCAAAAGCAAGATAAAGGAGGCACACTACTAATGCCCAAGTAGCGACCACCAATGACAAAGGGAGAATATCTATATAATACGTGGAAGCCTCCTGCCCGCCTCCGAATCAGCTACTCGCGCATCACCAGCTAACCTGTCTCTAGTCTGCTCGTGTGAGCACCCAGAGTAATAAAAGGAGACATAAAACTCTGGGTCAGACATAAAGCCTGGTATGAGCGATAAGCATCTAAAATGAACAATAACAGGTAGACTAGAAACATACCTGAACCTGAACCTGCAACCAAAGAGTTAGCACTACATACTGTACAACACTCTAAGGTGCCATATCAAATGGTGTAAAGATACGGAGGTGGGGGTGTGCATGTCATAGTGATGGCAAACAATCAAACATAGCATCCATCCTCACATCTCTCACTCAGTGCGCAAAGCATACGATATTCACCACTTCGATCACCCAACATACCTTGCTACGATCACTTTTCCCCATGAAGTCATAAATGGCTTCACTACACTGATAACGTAGCCACTAATCCTTTGCTATGTCCACTTGCCTCATGGAGTTATTCACCCCATCTGCGATGGCTCATAGCCTTACCAAACCTTTACTATGTCCACTTGGCCCATGGAGTTATTCACCCCATCTGCGCTGGCTCATAGTCTTACTACGCATCACTTTGCCCCTCAAGTCATAATGACTCTACTGCACTGATAACGTAGTCTTGCTACCATCACCTTGCCCCTTGAGTCATAATGACTCTACTGCACTGATAAGTAGCCCATCATCCATTTTTAGCGGTGAATCGAAGTTATGAACATCGACAACTCCTTAGCACACGTCCCGCAGCAAAGTCCAACAATGAAGTGAACTCATCGGTTCCCAACTGGATCCTGAGCTCTAACTTCCCATATTGGACTGCCTTTGCATTCCGGGTTATTGGTCAATACTGGGTCGGGTCGGATTCCCTTCGAGCCATCGGTTCGGGTTGGGGTCACTACGTTGTGTCGGTTCATGGTCTTCCTCTGGTATCGGTTCTGTTCGGGTTCACTACGTTACCTCGGTTCGGGTCGGGTGTCCCACTTCGGGTCGGGTTGGGTTGCCATCTCCCATCCAGTTCGTGCTCCAGTTCATGTGCCTCGTCTGGTCCCGTTCCCTATTCTAACCCGATCCGATCCCTTCATCATACACCGGTCCGAGCCCTTCGTCCATAAGCCGATCTGATCCCCAGTCGAACCAACATGGCCTTCCTTTTTGCCAGGGTTCTTAAGTGTCAGGTTCCGATCCGATCGAATCCCTTGCCCAGTTCAACTTATCCAATCCGAGCCACCATATCCGATCCGATCCGAAACCTGCACTGTTTCCTGAAGCTTTTCCAGCAAGTGTTTACGCCGTTCGACGACGTTTTCGACCATTCTAACTATTGAAATCAATCACAAAGCATATCATACAGTCATACCAACATGCATAATCAATCACAAACATCAAAACATCAACATGATAGGTTAAAATGGATCAAACATACCCAAAACCCCATATTTCCCCTTAAGCATGTTTAGGTGAAACTAATGATAGGATTAGCAAAACTTAACCAAATTAACCCAAATTCATATCGGAGGTCTAGAACATCATTTAAGAATTTATGAACATTTTTCCAGAATTTTATCATGTTTAAATTCGCTAATTAACACTGATTACCCTTGATTAGCCATAATTAGTGAGGAACTATGCAAATCACTCACCTTAGCCACAAATAATCTAAGATCTGAAATAAATCTCTGATTTGATGCGAATCACAATGCTAAACAGCAGCTCCAATGTTGATTTGGTGTAGATCCCCCTTGATTCGATGTTGCTAAGATTAATCCTTGATTAGAAGATGATTTGGAGGTGATTTATAGGTTGGAGGCCATTTTTAGGGTTCCTTGGTGATAAGTGGAGGCTAGAAAACTGAAATGGAATGATTCTCTAACTCATTTCAGCCTTCCCATAGCTCTAATCCCGAAATGGGTTATGGGCCTATTCACTAATCACCCTATTTGGCCCGGTTAAGCAGTTTTTCACCTTCCAAACATTATTTCAGCCATATCTCCCAAACGGTAAGTCCGTTTGGCTATTATGACCACTCTACGGAAAGGTAAACCATCAAACGAATCTAATGGAAGTGGTTTCAGGTCAAAATTCCTTTCCAGTTAAAAGTTATGGCCAAAACAGTGCCAACTAGGGGTAAAATGGTCATTTAAAAATCAACAAAAATCATGGACATGGGAAATGACTCTAATAGATGTTTCCCAAAGTTACATGACCATACGACTTCATGTGTGAAAAAAAAAATTCTACGATCCTCCGATGCGTAGAATGCGGGTCGTTACACTCAACGAGTTCTTTTTGCAGCCTCTTGATATCATCCACTTCGATAACCTTGCTCTATAGCCCTCTAAGGAATGCACTAAGTCTGATCATTGATAATGCATGTAGGGTTTTCACACTTTCTTCATGGCAAATTGTAACAAATAATTGAGTATGAAATGAGAATCATGGCTCTTATATCTGACAACCGTTCTCTCTTTTATGTGCACGTACCGACTAACATTCGGGGAACAATCGTAGGGAAGTTTTGCGTTCTTCAATACAGTGCAAAAGATTTCTTTTTCCTTATTTGTCATATCAAATATTGCTACTCTAATTTAGCACGCTTTCCATTACCACGTTCAACAGGATGAAGGGCCTTCCATAAGCCCAACTCCGGTAAATCCAAACAAGCTTTTAGGTGATCCTTCGACATCCGACCTATATTAAGTAAAGTACCCAATATTTTGTCACATATATTCTTCTCTATGTGCATGGCATCCAGGTTATGTCGAAGCGGATTATGGTACCAATATGTTAAGTTGAAAAGTACAGACTTTTTTCGAAAGGGCTATCACTTTTACCTATTTTCTTGGTCTATCCCCAAACTAATTTTTGTACCCTTGTAATAACTCTTCAATATATGTTCCTAATAATATTTATGGAATGCTTCCCATTTCAGTTTTGCCATTAAATCTTCTCATATCCAGCCTCCACTTATATGTCGGACCAATAAACTTTCTATGGTTCATATAACACTTTTTTTTTGCTGTGCTTCAAATAATTTGAAGAAGTTTCATAATGGCATACTGGACACACTAGTTTCACCTTCATGCTCCAACCTAACAACATGACATATCCCGGAAAATCACCAATGGTCCACAAGACGCTTGCACGTAAATTAAAATTCCCATCAGTCGACGCCAACATTCCGTAACGCTTTCAATTGTGCAATTAAAGGCTGCATATATATATATATATATATATATATGTGTGTGTGTGTGTGTGTGTGTGTGTGTGTGTGTCAATACTGTTCTTAGGAGAATCTGGACCATATATTAATGTTGAAAGAATCAAATTCTCTTGTTTCATACATAACCAAGGTGGAGGTGGAAGATTGTAATTTACCAACACATTTTGCCATGCACTATAACTTGAATTAATTGAATGATATGGATTAAATCCATCAGCTGCTATACCCAATCTAACCTTTCGATTTTCTGATGAAAAATCAGGATAGCGAGCATCCACCGTCTTCCATACCACACCATCAGCCGGATGTCTTAGTTTTCCATCTTCTTTTCGCTCCACTTGTTGCAATCTCATAAGTTTCGAAAATTCTTTGTACATAAACATCCTTTGTAACCTTGGTCTTAGCAGAAAGTATCTCATAGCATTTGCCAAAGCACTTTGGGAATCAACTTTGGTGGACCATTATTTTCAGCTATGTCTTTTTTCTTTTACAACCCACCTCGAAAAACCACAAGTGTCACAAATCACTTTATCTTTATTTTCTACCCAATATAACATGCAATTGTTTGGGAATGCATGTATTTTATGGTAATCAAGACCTAAATACTTAATTACAGTCTTTGCGGCATTGGAAGACAAAGGCAGCTAGGAATTAAGAAAGGCTTCTTTTATCAGCTTTAGGAATTCCCCAAACACAAACTCATTAATTCCATAAGCACATTTTAAATGATAAAGTCTGATCAAGAAACTTAGTCGAGAAAATTTAGTGTAGCGAGGATATAATGGTTGTTTTCCTTTTTTAACATGTCAATAAAATTTCTTAGCATTTGGATTTGGTTCTACTTCAAAGTCCCTTGGATTTTGAATTTTGTAATCCGCACATTTGAACATCACATCTAAATCATTCTCAAAATACATCTCCGTTTCACCATTCATATGGTCATCAACACCAATAAATTTCGTCTGTGAAACCTCACAAGTCCACCCGGCATGTAATGGAGAAGGGCCATTAAAAATAGGATGATCGTATATGATATTTTCATAATATCAATTACGTTCTATACATTTTTTCAGGAGCACTTCATGTAACAACCCTGAATTTTGAGGTAAAATGAATTTTTTCTTTTTAAGGAAATTATGCAGTTTATTATAACAGTGTTTTTATGTTGTAATGACATTTCACTTTACTATTTAAGAATTGCAATTTATTATATTAATTATTTGAATGAGAAATCTCATAATATTTGTTAAGATTATAAATTTAAATATGATGACTATAAGGGAAAAAGAATACATGAATGTTTGCATAGTTTATTAAGTTTAACTGTTTAATTTTGAACTAAAAAATTATTTTACGTGAGCTTGGAGGAATGTACAAAATAATCTGAAATCTATCTATTTGGGACTTAGTCGTTATTTTGAATATATTTTTTTGGAGAAGAAGATTAAAATAAGTAAATTCCTGTATTCCTATTCTAATCACTATAAGTGAAATGTGTGTAATTGTGAGAAACTTAATATCTTGCAAAAGAAAAGTAAGTAAATAAAAGTATTTAATGTGTTTCATACTATCTATCTCAATAGACACAGGGAAATATCTAGTAAGTACATACATCATGCAAAAATCCATCTTTTGTGAAAATTGTGGACGTAAATTTACCTTAATTTATTTCTAGTTTTGTGCAATTTAGTTTTATGGTTTAAAGATGGAAAATAATAAAGAGGGAAATTTTTTTTTTACAAAATCTTTCCATGTAAAAGAAATCCATAAAGAACATATATACATACATACATACATATATATATATATATATATCAAAAATTATTGTCTCACTAAGATGAAGATGAAGAATTAACTTGATACGCAGGTATAAATAAATAAATATATATATATATATATATGTATATGTATATGTATATGTCCAAAATTAAATATTGAGATTTCAGAATAGGCAAATTTAATGCACATGAAAGAGTTACCAGTTATAAATCACAATTTAACCAAATCACTAGTAACAGACCAAGCTTACGTGTATGTACAGTTGTAGTTTGGAATAAATATTTATTATTTACGTTACATTATATTGTCTTTATTTATCCTCTCATTTCTTTATTAATTCTTAGGAAACCCTCTCGATATATAGTAAGAAATTAATACATTTTCATACATGGCGTTAATTTCCTTTCCCCTTTTTAATCTGACGTACCCTTTTAAAAAAATTATATATAAGAAGAATTCAAACTTTTGTAATATTGTCATGCATGATTTAATGTTTAGATCCACAATTAATGACATTATCTCTCTTCCCATTTATTTTCGTTCTTTTATCTGTTTTATTCTTATTAATCCAATTGAATGTGTTGTCTATATTATGATACTTATTGTTATGAATTTTGAAATTTAAAAGGTCATCACAACTTTCTATATGTCAGCATCAGACAATAAATCATGCATTAATTTATTTTTGTTATCCCTTTTTCCCATGCAATTTTCTTTTGAATTTTTAAACAACAAATATTATAAAAAGGAGAGAGAAAATACCCTAATCCTATTTCTATAGCCGCCATCTTCAACGTAAGGCCATTAGAGCTCGAGTCTTCTTCTCCAAAAAACTCTTCCTCCTCTCGTTTTCAAACTTCGCTCCAGTTAAGTTTTTTTTAGAGCTCGTTCCCCTCTTCGATTCCATACCCGTTGCACCTCCTCCCGCTGCACGTAGCTCGAGAATCAAGCTCTCCAACCGCCGCCGCGTTGAGCCCCCTAGCGCCGCTAGATCACCGCCGAACTACGACCCAATTCCGACGAAGGCGCACCTCCACGAGCACATCAGCCCCATATAATTCGATCAGAACATCGAACAACAAATTGGAAGAGAGAATCAAATTGAAGTATTGAACAAAACTGAAGAACACGGTTTATATAATTATAAAGGTTTGCAACACTAATTTCCGTCGCTAGTTTATATTATTTGTAAAAATCATAACTTTCTCATATGAAATCGAAATTCAGAAATTCCGGTTGCGTTAGAATCGTGGCGATGAGATCTCCATTTCAGAACAGATTAGAAGCGATTTGGAGTCAGTTAGAATTTTCAGCAAAACTAAATCTGAATTGCCAAAATAAAAACCAAGGTTAGAAATCCTATTTTTATAAATAGTTTAATCTAAATTATTTTTCTCGCTTTTAAATCACTGTATGTATTTCGATATTTTCTGATCTGCGATGTGGTAAATTAGGATTTATTTATTTATTTATTACGGTGAATATTTGTTTGTTCATACGTTAAAAATATCATCTTTATTGAGATTTATATATTCATTTTGTTCATACGATCAAAATCTCATCTTATTGAGATTCATAATATTTGTTGGAATTATGCGATGCAAATTTATTCTTTATTTCAGATCCAGTATTCTAGATTTGATTTTGCGATAAAAATCTCATCTTTATTGAGATTTATATACGTTCGTTTGGTTCATTAGATTTGTGGATTCAAAATTAACAATTGTGTTAATTAGAAAAAGTTAAACAAAATCATCTTGTGATATTGATTAAGATGTGTTGGTTCAAAATTAACATTTGAGTTAATTAGAAATAGTTAAAACAAAAATTATCATTTTGTTTATGTGATTTATTGAGAATGGTATTTTTATGTAAATGATTCATAAAAAGAATATAACTTTGGTTAGAGCGTGTTAAGATGAGAATTACATTTTTATGTAAAATGTTATATTAAAAATAGAATTACATTTTTATGTAAAATTTTGCATTAGTAGAAAAAAAGATAACATTTTCATATAAATGTTTCATTAGCAAAAGAAATGACATTTTTATTTTAAAATGTTGCATTAGAGAAAAATAACATTTTTGTGATAAAATGTAGCATGAGAATTAAAATAACATTTTTGTTAAAGAATGTACATTGGGTTAAAATAACACTTTGTTATCAAAGGTGATATTAGATTAAATAACACCTTGTTATAAAAAGTGACATTAGAAAGAAATAACATTTTTAGTTTAAAATGTTACATAAGTAAGAAATAACATTTTTAGTTTAAAATGTTGCATTAAAGAAAGAAAGAAAAATATAAAATTTACATTTTAAATGTTGCATTCCTCGTGTAAATCAAAACATGTAATAGAAAATAATGAAAAACAAAATATTCATTTTGTTAAATAGAAAAATATGAAAAACAAAATATTCATTTTGTTAAATAGGAAAGTGTTAAAACCATATCCTTTTATTTGTCATTAGAATTTATAGAAAATTGTTTAAGGATATACAATAAAAAAATTCATTTTTATTACAAGTATGAAACATTAGGAAAGAATATTTTATTTGCATTTCTCATGTAAATCAAAACATGTAACAGAAAAGAAATTTTATCTTATTTACATTTTATATGTAAATAAAAGACATGAATAAAGAAGTATATCTTATTTACATTTTTCATGTAAATAAAAGACTTGTACTAAAAGGGTATATTTTATTCACATTTTAGATGTGAGTAAAAACATGAATTTGTAAAGGATATTTTATTCACATTTTAGATGTGAATAAAAGACAGGAAATTTAGAAGTACATTTTTATTTGCCTTTTTATATGCAAATAAAAACCATAGATGTAAAGTACACTTTTTATTTGCAAGTTAGTTGCAAATAAAAACATGAAGTTATAAAGTACAATTTTATTTGCAATTTAGTTGTAAATAAAAACATGATTATAAAAAGTTGCATTTTTATTTATATCTTAGATATAAATAAAAGCATGAATTGAAAAAGGATATTTTTATTATATTTTAGATATAAATAAAAACATGAAAATAAAAAGTACATTTTTATTCACATTTTATATGTGAATAAAATTTGATTTATAAAGGATATTTTATTCACATTTTAGACATAAGTAAAAACAAAGAATTATACTTTTTTGCGTTTTAAATGCAAATGAAACATAGAAAAAGAATTATACTTTTTATTTGCACTTTTAGATGCAAATGAAACATATGATTGCGGAGTGTTTATTTTATTTACATTTTTGTTGTAAATAAAACATAGAATTAAAAAGCACCATTTTATTTACATTTTTGTTGTAAATAAAACATAGAATTAAAAAGGGCTTATTTTCTTTTATTTACACTTTTGATGTAAATAAAAAGAAACACATGAAATGGAGGAAAAGTATATTTTTATTTGCAAATTAGTTGTAAATAAAAGACATGAATATAAAAGTACATTTTTATTTGCAAATTGGTTGCAAATAAAAGCCATGGATTAAAAAGAGAAATTTTTACTTACATTTTATTTACATTGCAAAAAGTAAATAAAACCATAGGATGAAAGGTTATATATTTATTTACATTTTAGATGTAAATAGGATCATGAATTAGAAAAGACACATTTTTATTTACATTTTAGATGTAAATAAAAACATAGAAATCAAAGTGAACCTTGTATTTACATGTTAGTTGTAAATAAAACCATGGATTTAAAAAGTGACATTTGAAGTTACATTTTTGATGTAAATAAATAAGTTATATTTTTGGTGAAAATAAGAAGAAATAAAGCGACATCTTCATTTACATTTTAGATGTAAATAAAATGAATTTTTTTAAAGTAACATCTTTATTTACAATTTAGATGTAAATAAAGAATAGAATCAAAGTTACATTTTTATTTACATTCTAGGTGTAAATAAAAAGATTAGGTTAAAAGAGGCATTTTAAATTTACATTGTAGATGTAATCAAAGGATAGAATTTAATATTAAATTTTTATTGTCAGAATAGAGACAAAAAAAAGAATAGTATAAAAAGACATATTTTTATTGTCATTCTAGGGACAATAAAAATAATTTAAATAAAAGTGATATTTTTACCGTCATTTTAGATGCGATAAAAAGAGTAGAAATAAAAGCGATATGCTTATCGTCATTTTAGATGTGATAAAAAGAATCTATCTTAGTAGTTGAAATTGTCAAACGATTCATGTTTATATTTTTATATAAATATAAATAAAACGAATCGCGTAGCTGCAGTTCGCGATTTGAAATCGTAACTTTAAATGATTATACCGTAAGATCCGACCGTCGGATTTTCCCAAAATAGGAACCGTTAGGACCGCTTTGGGAAGATCTTTCCAACGATATAAATCTCGTCAAAATCCAACGGTTAGATTTTGAGATAAGTGTAAATCAAATTTGGATAAAAGCAGCGCCAGGGCCGCCGATCGACCCGAAGCGTTGTTAAATGAATATAGTTATATATATATAACGATAAATCATTAATAAATACTAATAACGATATGAAATGGTTTTAAAATATATATATATACGAGAATCATTTGAAAAGTCCGAGTTCAATCTCATTTCAAATGATTATACGATGATATAAGTCGAAGAGTTGAAAATGGTGATTGAAGACCGAAGATCTTCACATCGAATGGATGTGTTGCTACTGAGGCCCATGATTGGAGTAGCTACCTTGCAGGGGAGTCAGGGGTAGCCGTCCAGACGTATTGTTGATTGTTCGGATATGCGAGGTATAAGGTGCCTCCGGTTTCGTTCAAACCCAGAACGGACTTGAAAATGGATTGTATATCTGACGTTGTATTCCTTTATATGATATTCGTTGATCTCTGCTAAATATATATCTGTTTTGTATTTAACACCCTTCTCTGAGACGTACGAGCTTAGAGGTTACATATTGGTAGGAATCAATGTATGGTATGGATTGACAATGTGGCATGCTAAGATGCATGGATCAAGGCTTTTGTTGAAAAGCAGAGCCTTGTGGTTGATGATCAAAGCATAGCCTGTGTAGGCATAGCTTTGTGTATAGCATGACTTCACGAGCCTCACACCCCGGGTATGAGTCAAAAACGGGATATGGACCGTAGGGAGTGCACATGTTTCTTTCTAGCTAGAGTGGTGTCAGTGACCTACCAGCCCTGACATTTTACTTATGTGGATGATGGATTATGAGGTACCTCGGTTTTATAGGTTGTTAGTGGCCATATTGGAGGTTCAAAAGAACTGGGAAGCATGTGTTCAGGCATAACTAATCCATTACTGTTAAGTGTGGACCGGCCCTACTGCTCCAAGGGTTCACTACGGGGAATCCTGAGGCATTTGCTAGAGTGTCTCGAATCAGAGAGGTCGATCCCTGGCCTCGATTCATGATGGAAACTCAATTTTCAATACGACACCATGCGGTTTTGATTATAGAATTAGTATGGCGACATAGTAGGATGGGGTATCATGCCGTCTATGATTGATACAATATGATTGAATTGTTTTTGAAAACATATATACACTACTAATAATATCAAATCCGTTTTTATCGTATCAAGCATTTTTGACCATTATAAGGTAAAACTCTATCCTCCGGTTTGCGTTGCATTGTGTGATGGGACTTGAGTCTTGTAATGGTTTTATTTTTCTAAAAAGCATTGCGTTGTTTAACGATTTACTTTATTTTATGCACTGGCAATCCAATGGAGTAAACTCGTTCCGCGTTAGCGGCGTGATCTTGTGATTAGCCTTATTATTAGATTAGTTAAGTTAGATTTCTCATACAAGACCCATGATTGACCTGTAGTTTGTTTCACTTGGAAAACTCGGGTGCTCATATTTTCCGCACGGGCAGTCGAGTAGCTTTTTGCAGATACTTATCTCTTTAGCAGGTTCCTGGGTCGAAGCTTAAAGTTGTGTCCAGAGCATGATAGCCTTCCGTTGTATTAGTTGTATTTGTTTCTGCTGCTTTGTATTACATTTATTATAATAAGTCTTCCATTGTATTTTATTTATCAATGTGCTCTGATATTCTGTACTCTGATGTAACATTATTAAGATGTTTATAAAAGTCTGTTGTTATTATTCTAATGTATTGTATTCCCAAAGTTAACGTATGCTGGTTTTGAACGACTTTAGTCAATCTAGCGATCGATTAAGGTCGGGCAAAATGCATGTCGTTACACTTTATCTCATCACCTACTTTATAAATGGGAAATGCATTTCTTAGAAAAGCTTTTGCCCCTCTTACATATTCTGCACTCGATCTCGGAAGTCCTATCCATATGTAGTACTCATTATCCATTGCCACAATCTAACCACAGCCTAGTAAGTCTACATTTGATACCATTAATAGTTTCAAGACACGAACATGGGAAACCTGTAAAGTTTGATTAAATTAGAAATTAAAACACAACTAGTTGCACATATACATGAAACAATAAAATTAATAATTTATAATTATACAAAATCAGTGCTGTGAAATCAATGTGTGGCCAAATGAAAGATTGTTTTGATTTGAATTATCACTAACTTTTGGAACTGAATTATCAGGAGAATACATAAATCAATCAACTAAGGATACCGAACACAAATTCATAACATTACATTGCTGCACCAAACAAAACAGTACAGATACAAAGACGATACAGGTGGATACAAAGACGATACAGTTGGATATATACAAAGAACGATGCAATAATTTAATTTTGTCTTCTAATGTTTAGCCCTTGAAGCTGGTCGTTAAGTCTACTAATTTCATTTCGAAAACCAACAAATCGAGTTTGTAGCATTATAAGTTGATGTTATAATTCATTTGCATATTCGGCAGCTCAACTTCAAAACCGATGGTCAATTCAGTGCCAAAAGGTACACCCTATGGGATAAACACAACATCTAAAATAACACGACCTATTAACTCCAATCGAAATAATATCTTCTACAACAGTAGATCCACACTCACAAATTATGATTGGTGAGTCAACTTGTTGTTCGTCAACCACTTGGTTGTTTTGATGCTGACGACACAAGGCAGCACGACTTTGTCGTCGATGTAGCCTTTCTTCACGTGGTTGTTGTTCTCGGTTTTGCCTTCGAAGTTCATCTTGCTCTAGTTCATACTCACGTAAATATTCATAATGCCTTTCTTACTTCTCTATATAGAAATCAATAGGAGTTTCTAGTGATTATGGGTTTGACTTTCCTAGATCACTCATTCGTAGGGTATCTTCATAGTCATATGATATAGGAAGAGAAATAGGCATTGTTTTTACTACACATAGAAACAGACATTTAAACATCTAAATATTTAAATTAGATTTCTTTTTTTCTTTTGTCCTCTGCATTTTTTCCACTTTTCGCAATTTGACATTTAAACATATTAAGTCAACATTAATTTATTTACCAATACATCAATGGTTTGGCAAACATAAAAATACGAAACTTGCATAATTTCAACACATGCAAACATATAAATACAAAACTTCAAGTATAAAAACCCAAAATATTCAAATAAAAAAACCCCAAACATATAAATATTCAAATAAAAAATGAGCAGAAAAACCCTAATTTAAGGCAATCGGTATACCTAAATCACACAGAGACTTTGAATGTAAACCAAAATAAGTTAGAGATGAATTCACCTAAATAAAACCCAAATGATGAAGCCTGCCTGTAATTTCCCTAAATGATCCTAATCGAAAGTGTAAAGTTTGTAAAATAGGAGCAAACAGAGGTATATAGTTTGTAATAGGAGGTACAGAAGCAATTATAGGTGTTTGCGGAGAGATTTCGTGGAGAAAGTTTGTGGTTATTTTATCGACAGGGAGAGAGTAGAGTAGAGAGGGAGAGATTGTTTTTTTGGGGGGGGGGAGGGGGAGGGTAGTATTTAGTGAAGGGGGGAACATCGCTCTAGAATTGCTCATAACGGAAGCAGGGATTTGTTTGAACCATTGGATTAATCATGCATCTATGGTTGTTTATTTGTTTATGTTGATAACACGGATCACTGAGTTGGATTGTATATATGTAAAGTTACGCTTTTAACTGGTGCTGTGACGCTAGAATTCGCACCGCAATAATGCATTCACATCTAATGCAACAACATATGAATATTGTTGTAGAAGATCAAAGAAAGCATAGCTTTTGTCGTGCTTTTCTTGCATCGCACGCACATTAGTGTCGAATATGCCCACTTATGGCATAGTGTCTTAAAGTCAAGACTTTAAAATTAAATCAGTTGTTGGAAAAATAAAATTAGCCACTGAAGCAACAAATTTCTGACCATAACAGGTAAAATAGATCTTATACATATTTCTATCTTTCCTATTATTTATTGTTGGTCACAACCTACCATTTTCCTTTTCAGATTATTAATAAAATTGAATCTACAAGTGCCAATTTTATAAGGAACAATATATATAATAAACTATCCCAGAATCAAAGGTGTTTGCCAAAGCTTAAGGAGGGCTAGATATTTAAAGCGTTAGAAATATACAAAATGTTATGGCTTTGAAATTAATTTGAAACCTTTCACACATAAAGTCTATATGGACAAGATTTGTAAAAAGCATATATGCCAACCGTAAGAATTCTAGATTACGAAAGGAGGTCATAATGCTTCATATACTTGGAAAGTAATGCTTAAATCTAGATAGTATTGCAAGCATCTAATAAATAGTAATATTGTTAGTAGCAATACTACTCATGTTTGGTTTGATCCATGGCTTTAGGGAAACACCCTTATATCCATACTGGGTTGGCAACAAATGACCAGCAATGGTCGTCATACCTCTTTAGTTGCATATAACATAAAAGAAGATCTTTGGTCAATAGAGATCCAAAGGTCTGCCTTCCATAATTCATGATTCTATTAAAAACGTCAAAATTCATAAAGGCAAACAAGAAGATTATTGAACTTGGACTGATACTAAAAATGGCGATTTGTCCCTTAAATCGACATTAATGTAATTTCCTCTTCTACCAACATATTTGTGACACCCTATGTTTGATAATGTCACTCATAACAGAATGCATTAAGTTCTACGAAGCGCAATAGGTAGTCATTGCAGAGATTTTACAAGACAGATAAAATAAGCAGTGGAGAAATTTAAACTTCATTATTAAAAATAGAACATAGATTCACAAGTACATCAAAACTAGTTACAACTATTCAAATGTCTCAAATCTCTCTTACAAAACATCTCATAAAATAAAATATCATAATATCCCTTGCCATAAGCCATACTAAAGTAGAGAGCTCGAAACGGTACATTTTAACAAATCCAAGTCCAAGCTACAAGAGATATCCTAGACACTACTGGATTCTTCCACTCTTAGAACCCACCGGGGGCGGGAGGAGGGAAGAAAGAGGCTAAAGAAAAGGGGTCAGACATAAAGTCTGGCGAGTTCCAGTGATTTACAAATGTGCATAAAATAGAAATGTCAAGACAGGTAAATAAGGCTGGATGAGAAGGGTACAGTGTCATAAAAGGTAATAGATAAACTAAACATAACGACACGATGAACAAGAATAACAGGAATAAACTATGATCGAGTAATGTTTCACATTTATATCCTAAACCGGTAATGTCTGCACCAATACTAGTATAACAAGTTCAACATGATTACATATCAACATGATTAACGACAGAAATAAATAGTAGGATCAAATAGCAGGATTAGGCGTACCCTAGTTACATAACCATATTCAGTATTAAACTAATTACACAACAACAGAATTAGGAGTACACTAATTAATACCCTAGTGATTGGCCTATTATTATGTAAATACCTTGTGTCATCTCCGACGGTAGGGTGTATCACTCCCTAACCCAACAACTATATACCACATACGTATTTACTGGTGTTACAGTGTCTTATCTTCCCTAGTTGGACACATGCATGCTCATGACTCCGTCGGAACGCACCCGTACCCATCCCCATGTGAACCTCTTACTATCAAGTTCAGTAAAGCGTGCCCTGGCCCTACCTTGTGTGAGGCCACTTCTAAAAAGATACAAACATGGATACTGACTGATATGGGTGCCAAACTGCTGATTGATACAAGCCAAACCTCCTAAGATTGTGCCCCCAAACTACGATTTAAGAGTCCCCAAAACCCGATACAACAGCATACGAGGGACCTCTTGGCTTGTTAATACTCATGTTTAACATAACAAGTTTACGTTTACTAATAAGCATGGTTGTAATAACTACATGTCATTATGTGTACAACTCTTCCCCAAAACACCTGCCAGATGTATACAACTTCTACAACATTTCAGTTTATCAACCTACATCTGGAACTTACCATATTCTAACATGTCATTTACTTCATGTCTGTTTTAAGTCAAATCTAACATGTCCATTTCATGCGCATATATTCATCAACTATGTTCCCAAATTACAACATATACAGGTTTATGCATATCATCCGTTTACAACAAGTATATACACCTTACCCCTTTTTTATCAGCTTATAGTAAGTCTAAACATGTGTATATTATCACTTTCCCAAGTTATGGTTAAACAGTTCCAATTTAATAGCATGCCTAAATTTCTCTTTTTATTTCATTCATTATTGCTTCAATTATACGTGTACTCTAATCGGGTATATCCTAGGCTTCCAAAGGCCTAGGCCTGGCGTAAAATAAAAAGGGACAACAGAGGAAGGAGAATGGAATCAAATCATATAGGCAAGACTGGAAATAAACATAAAACATGGAAAATGAGAAAAGGAAGATAGATATATATACCTTGTTAATTATCCAACATCATATGCATATGTTTTACTGATCATAACGGCGTAGGTGATAAATAGTGAAAACATGCATAACAATTATTTTACTAACTCTGTAGATCCTAACCAGTTTTATTTAACTGCCATGTTTAAAGTCTAAAAAACCAGACCTATAAGTGATAGGAACTCACAATGGGTCTTGGTGACGATAAATATGTAATATTACGTCGTATAAAAAGTCCAATCCAAGTTGTATGTATGCAAGTCTTGATGTTGTCTCTGTTTCATCCAGTCCTCAGCAGCATTCCACCATTATGTGTTTATATTTTAAGAATAGATTTACAGAGGAAGAAGGTGTGAAGAAATGGTGTAAATAAGATTGGGAGAAGCCACCTATTTATAGATTCACATAGTCAACCTCAGCCTTTGGATTCCAGGTTTTAAATCCAAACCATACAAGTCATGCTGAGTCAGCAACAAATACAGTCCACAAAATAGTCCAAGTTCGCCCTCGGAATCCGCTTGGACCTGTAGTAGGTCGAACCACCTAGCCTTGGGTCGACCCTAGGGTTGACCTAGCTGACCATGGGTCGGCCCTGGCCATTTGGGTCATCCCACAATAGTCCTGGTTCCTACTTGTTCCCGCTCGCCTCGTTCTGACTTTTCTGGAACATATTCTATTTTTTATTTTTATTTACATATAAGCTCCTTATACATATACAACTTCTATTGCCTATAACTTCTTCATATGTAATCCGTAACGCAAACTTACGGTCTGTCTGAAACAAAATTCCGAGACGAGCATAACGGTAATGCCGGTTTCACTTAATTCTGAATATTTGACTAAGTTATTCCCAATTCATTATCTTTAAACGTGGTTATAGTGTGTTATATTTTGGGGTGTTATATTCTTCCTACTTAAAGGATTTGGCCCCCGAAATCTCCAAGTCAAGAAGAATGTTACTATCCTAACATCCACCTACAACCATCTACTCATCCATCATCCATAGCATCCATTATCCTTAAGGAAATTCTAATGTTTGTATGAACATATGCAAATTGTTGTGTGTATATGTCCTTACACTAATGTGAAAATCAGACGGTCGACTGATTCAGTTGACCTTCTTAATGCAATATATGTTTGTGCCATGAGTCCAATATGGATGGTAATAATCCTATCACGACACATAAATTCTATATGTGCGCACAATCATCCATCCAAAATTCAACATTCATATGATGATACATCCATCTCCATCTATGGAAAATCTAAAATTCACGCACATCCATATGTAATATGTAAGTGATTGAGCCGATTAAGTGCCTAGTGTGTATGTATATGCATCTACGAGCAACCACTAGTAAACACATGCAACTATCAATCATAGCATGTTTCAAACACATGTTTCCAACCACTGGATTCTACCTAAGGATCAAAAGGTTTGAACAATAGGGTAAATAAACTTGAATGATAGAAGCAAATGAAAGGTAGAAGCTTGGAAAAGAAGTTAAGAACATACTTTCAAAAAGAAAAGGATAAGAAAAGCGAATCCTGTCGTCGGGTCCCCACGTCACATCTTCGCAGTCTTCTCCCAATTGCACTTTAACCAATCTGATTTCCTTGTTGCGTACCTTCTTGATTTCTGATCCAGGGATATGACTAGAAACTCGTCTTACTGATACTTCCTTCTCAACTTCTACGTCCTCAAGTGCGCTCGGCTCTACTATCTCCATAGTATCATGTTGATATTTCCTCAAATGGGAAACGTGAAACACATCGTAGACACCCGCCAATCTATCCGGTAGCTTAATCCTATAAGCCATCTATCCTATCCTCTCTACCATAGGGAATGGTTCTACAAATATTAGCGCTAACTTCCTTATCGAGCCAAATCAAACTATATTAGCAGTGATACTTTAATGAAGACCATATCTCCCACTTCAAATTCCAACTCGGTCCTCCTTTTGTTGGCATAGGATTTTTGTCTATCCTGAGCGGCTTTCATTCTTCGACGGATAAGATCAATCTTCTTGGAAGTATCTCGAATCATTTCTGGTCCAAGTAGAAGTTTGTTCGTAGACTCCCACCAACAAGTCAGTGATCTATAAGGTCGTCCATATAATGCTTCGAAGGGTGCCATGCCTATGCATGATTGGTAACTGTTGTTGTAGGTGAACTCCACCAAAGGAAGGTGCTCTTCCCAAGTCTCTCCAAAGTCTAGGATACATAGTCTTAGAAGATCCTCTAGAACTCTATTCACCCTCTTAGTTTGTCCATCTGCCTGAGGGTGGTATGTCGTGCTCAAACGAAACTGTGTACCTAACACCTCTTGTAAGCTCTTCCAAAACTCACTAGTAAAGATGGGGTCACGGTCTCTTACTATACTGGAAGGTATCCATGCGATTGAACTATCTCTCGAAGATATATTGATGCCAGCCAAGCCGCCGTTCTCTTACTCTTAATAGGAATAAAATGAGCGCTCTTCGTAAGTCTATCCACTATCACCCAAATGCTCGTATTTCCCTTCCTTGACCGGGGCAATCCATCAAAGGAATCCTTAGAGATGCTCGTCCACTTTCATTGTGAGACATCCAATGGATGAAGCAGTCCGCCTGGTTTCTTTTGTTCAACCTTTACTCTTTGGAAAGTCATGCATCGAGCTACAAAATTCCTCCATGTATTTCTTTGTGCTAGTCCAAAAGAAACCTTTCTTCATATCTCGATACATTTTGTCACCGCCTAGATGGATAGTCATCCGAGAATGACGAGCTTCCTCAGGTACTGCTTTAAGGAATTCCCTAATCTTAGGAACACATAACCTTCCATCTCGCCTTAACCACTCTTTATCGTCCACGGTGTATCTGGAAAGGTGACTAGAAGTCTCTCCTCTACAATCTTGTCCAAGACGTCTGAAATCCGCGGCCCCTCCGGCTGCATAGATCCAACTCACTCCAATAGAGTAGGTTGCACATCCAACGATGCTAACAATCCCAAAGTAAAATCCATAAATGGCTTAAAATCAAAGGTTGATATGTACTCCAAGCTTCGCCTTTCTGTGAATAAAGGATTCAAAGTCATCCTCTGCCTACTCAGTGCGTCCTCCATTACATTTCCCTTGCCCGAGGTATAAGTTATCTCGAAGTCGTAGGATGTTAGGAATTCCATCCACCGTTGCTACCCTAGGTTGAGATCCTTTTGTGAGAACAAGTACTTGAGCGACTTATGATTCGTATATAGCTCAAATCTTTCTCCAAGTAGATAGTGTTGCCAAGACTTCAATGGGAACACTATACCAGCCAACTCTTGATTATGGGTAGGGTAGTTCTTCTCATGAACCCTCAACTGTCTATTACCATAGCATACTACATTTCCTCTTGCATTAGAACGGCACCAAGCCCTGTGCCACAAGCATCTGTGTAGGTCGTGAACATCTTGCTTCCATCTAAGAGAGTCAGTATTGGGGCTATTGTCAGAGCCCTCTTCAATCTCTAAAAGGCATCCTCACAATCGACGCTCCAGGAAAAAACCAAGTCCTTCTTGGCCAATCGGGTAAGCGGGCCTGATACCCTTGCAAAGTCTTTGATAAACTTTCTATGATAGCTCGCAACCCTAGGAAACTTCTCACTTCCTTTGCATTCTTTGGAGTCCTCCAATCTTGAACTTCAATGACTTTTGCGGGGTCCACAAATATCCTGCCCTTGGAGACACCTTCCCTACGAACCTTACTTCCTTTCTCCAAAAGTGACACTTAGAAAACTTCGCCTTGAGTTATTGTGATATGAGAGTACCTAGAACCTCTCCTAAGTGCTGGAAATGCTCCTCCTCACTCTTTGAGAAAATCAGAATGTCATCCATAAGGACCACCACGAACTTGTTCAGAAACTCCCTAAACACCCTAACCATCAAGTCCACAAAATAGGCGGGTGCATTGGTTAGACCAAAAGGCATAACCAACCATTCAAAGAAACCGTCTAGAGTTCTGAATGCAGTCTTATCAATGCTATTCTCTACCACTCTCAACTGATGAAACCATGTGGCCAGATCCATCTGCGAGAAAACTGATGCGCCAACTAGTTGATCAAACAGGTCGTCAATTCTTGGTAGCGGGTGCCTATTCGTCTTAGTGAGCTTATTCAGCTCCCTATAATCCACACTTAGACGAAGTGAGCCGTTTGCCTTAGTTGCGAAGACGATTGGAGCTCCCCACTCTGAAATGCATCGCATAATAAAACCTTTCTCGAATAGCTCCCCTATTGGCTTGCTGAGCTCCCTCCTTTCCCTAGGAACCATGTGGCGCACTAGTAGAGCAGCTGACTTTGCATTCTTTGCCAAGTAAATCTGAAAGTCTATCTCATGCCTTAGAGGTATCTCCCTTAACCTCCTCAAACACATTTGGGTAGTCTCTAACTATGAGCACAGACTGCAAGTCATCAACAGAAGTATCAATTGATTCTAAAAAACTGAGCATCACCGACCCCCGTGGGTCATAGGAAATTTCGGGAGTCCTACCATGACAAGTACGAAGTCTAACCGCTCTCTTTTCGCAATCAAGGATGGAACCATACATTGCTAGCCAATCCATGCCTAGAATCAAACCATAACCCATAAAGCCCAGCACGTATGCGTCGCATTCAAACTCGACGCCCAAGATAGAAATTCTCAAACCTCTACACATCATGGATAAATGAGCCGATCCTCCAATGGGGTTTGAGACTACCACAGGTTCAGAGACTATACTAGTATTAAGGTGTAGACTATCTACTAAAGATCTGGATATAAATGAATGTGAAGCGTCAGAATCAAATAGGGTTCGAACATGATAGTCAAAAAGGGAAATCAAACCTTCAACCGTGACTTTCCTACATCAATCAGTTCTACTTGTTTCCAAAGCATGAACTTGTCCATAAGTTCCTGCCCCATGTCCTTACTTATTAGGGCATTTCTTACTGAAGTGTCCCACTTGTCCACAATTAAAGCAGACTCCTTTTGTCTTGTGAATATTAGGCTCACATCCCTATTTTGAAACTTAATTAGGCTCACATCCAGTCATAAACTTAATATAAATTAGGTCCCTGTTTTCAAAACTTATAAAATAATAATTAAAAAAAATAAAAAATTTTGTAAATTAGTAATAAAATATATTATGCATTATACAAAAAATTCAATTAAAAAAACAACAAAAATAATGTCAGAAAGAAGAAAACAACAAAAATACAGAAAAAACTGCAGTTAAATGCATAATACTATGCACGTTTTTGATTTTATTGCATGCATATGTGCAATTATTGCAGTTCTTCCAGCGCATAGATTTAAGTTAATATTTCAGTTCATTTTTATTTGCATCCAAATATGCAAATTTCTTAGAAAACATGCACACATGTGTGCAACATTTTTATAGGATAACACACTGGCTAAAAGTAGGGACCTAATTTATATATAAAAAAAAGTTTTGAAAATTTTAAACCCGCCCCCTATTTTATTACTTCTGCCTTTTTTTTTTTTTTTTTTTTTTAAAATGTGCTTTCATTCAAAAAAAAAATCTAAAATCTGGAAATAATGTCAGGATTGTACAGAAATCAAAAAAAAATAGTTGCATACATTTATGCAATTATTACTGATAATTGCATATATGTATGCAACTTTTCCGTAAGTTGTGTTCGGATTAAAATCTGAAAATAAACATGCACAAATGTGTGCAAGTATTTGAAATATTTGCACACATGTATGCACGTATTTGCATGAAGAAAAATCAACGAAGATGAATGTAGTGAAAAATAAGCACGGATGTATGCAGGAAAATGATATATGTGCATACTATTATGCATTTAACTGGAAATTTCGTTTTTTTTTTCTGTTTTTTTGATTTTTGACGCCTTGTTTGATGATTTATTGTTCTGATTTTTTAGCGTTTACATGTTTTATTTAAATACGAATTTACATGATTTTTTTATATTTTTTTAATATTTTTTTGATGAATTTTCAGAAAATAGGGACCTGATTTACAATAAGTTTATGACCGGTTTTTTTTTTCTATTTTGAAACTATAACATGGACCTGTAAAAAACGCACCCTTTTGTCTTTCTGCAGTCCTTTACGAAATGACCCATAGCTTCGCAACCGTGTCACTTGATATCGTTCTTGATTTGATCCTTGTCTGGATTTCCACCTTTCTCTTTTTTTGCTTTCCTTTTCTGGGCCACCATTTCTGTTTCTCGCCCTTAGCTTGAGTCTGCTCAGTATTAGTACCTTTCTTCTCTTCCTTTCCATCTTCATGCATAAGAGGCATTTCAACTAGCTTTAAAAAAGTCACCCCCATCGGTATATGAGACAAAGCAAGTCCTCAGAGAGGTTGGTTCAATCCTCTCGCAAATCTAAACGCCTTTTTGTGCGGCGTATTCACCAAGTCTAGTCCAAGTCTGGCCAACTGATTGAACTTATTCACATAATCCTTAACATACATGTCCCTTGATTTAAAGCCAAGAATCTCTCCATCTGTATTCCCTCTTTCGCTTGAGATAATAATTTCATCTCAAATCTCTGCCTGAAATCATCCCAAATAGCTACTGCTTGTCCATCTTGCATTACTTCCTACCAGTGGGAAGCCTCATCATTTAATTGCCACGCAGCCAACTATATCTTCCTTCGCTCATCGATCTCGAAAAGTCCAGACAAGTTCTCCGTCTATTGTAACTAATTCCGTGCTTCAACAAAGCTTCGGTACCATGGAATGGTTTTCCTCCCATAGTGCAGTAGTCTTTGCACAACTTAGAAAAGTTATTTACTTGTGGAGGTGGAGCAACAACGACTGCAGCTGGTGTGGAGCATCCCCTTGACCTCCGGCAGGTGCTGTAGCCTCAAGATACCTACAGAATCGTGTCGGTAACGGAATTACCTCGGGAAGCTTGGGCGCTCCAGACAAGCTGAAAAGAAAAGAAAAAGAATTCAACAAGAGATCAAGAGAATATTGACAATGGCTTGAGGGGATATGTTTTCAGAAACATATTTTTACCTGAAAATACTTTGTTTATAAAACCAATTTTAATTTTTTTCTCTGATCTTGTAACCTTCAGCTCTGATACCAAATGTGACACCCCATGTACGATAATGTCACTCATAAGAGAATGCATTAAGTTCCGTGAAGCGCAATTTGTAGTCACTGTAAAGATTCTACATGACAGATAAAATAAGCAGCAAAGAATTTTAAACTTCATTATTAAAAATAGAGCATAGTTTCACAAGTACATCAAAACTAGTTACAACTACTCAAATGTATCAAATCTGTCTCACAAAACATCTCATGAAATAAAATATCAGAGTACATAAAATCATATTCCTCGCCATAAGCCATACTGAAGTAGAGAGCAAATCGAAACGGTACATCTCAACAAATCCAAGTTTAAGTTGTAAGGGAAATCCTAGTCGCTACTGAGTTCTTCTGCTCTTAGGACCCACCGGGGGGGAGGAGGGAAGAAAGAGGCGAAAGAAAAGGGGTCAGACATAAATTCTGACGAGTTCGAGTGATTTACAAATGTGCATAAAATAGAAATGCCAAGGCAGATAAATAAGACTGGATGAGGAAGGTACAATGTCATAAAAGGCAACGGATAAGCTAAACGTAACAACATGATGGACAAGAATAACTGGTGTAACAACCCGTATTTTCAATAACCTGTAATAACATAAATCGAGGCAGAATTTAATTCTAAAATGGGAATCAAGGGAAACGGGCTATGCCATTGTGTTCGTCTCGGAAAAATACGCGAAATAGAGTCCGAGTTTTCGAAAATCGGAGTCCGTATGACCAAGATATGGCCTCGCGAAGTTTCACGAAAATTCCCAAATTAAAGTATACTTAATTAAGTGAAATGGGTTGTGTAGATATATATATATATATATATTGATATATATATATATATATATATAATTGAAAATTTAATAAATAAATATGCAAAAATGCTCAAAACAGCGAATTGGGAGAGGGGAATAACCGAACCGGCCGATTTTTGAAGTCGACCCGAGCCCGCTGGGTCGACTAGGGGTTAATCCAGGGTGTTTGGCTGTCAACCCGTGGGCCGATTCGCTCAAGTGCAGATTTTGCATTTGAATGGTTCTCATGGTCCATCTTTAATCTAAAGGCCCTAGATGGTTCCTACACTTGACTTCTTCCCCAAGACATGCTTTGATGGCTTGGATTGAATCTAGGGTTAATCCTATGGCCTAAAACACTTGCCTAATCTATAAATAAGACCCTAACCTACCCTAATTCATTCATAATTAAACCTAGTGACTAAACTATGGCAAAATGCTAGCTCTCATGGCCTCCACTAATTTTATGAAGAGGGTTGCATACTAATCACTCTCTAATCAACTTCTAATCCCTTCTTAGCATCTTAATCTTCTTCATTTGGTGTTCAAAGTTGCTAGTTGTGAGTTTCTATCACTTTGATGATCTTTTGGTAAACTAATTAGATGAGATGTGATGAGATTTATGGTTTTGTATGTGGGTTAATGAGCTTTGAATCATATGATATGATGTTAGCATTAATCTTATGTTTATGCATGTTGAGTATGTAAGCTTATGCAAGTTTAATATGATGTATGTTATGTTTGCATGATGCTAAATATGCAAGTTGTGGGCTATGTAATCATATGCATGTTATGCAAGTTCATGGTAATATGCTATGCAAGTTACATGTTTGTTAATATGCAAGTTACATGTATGTAAATATGCAAGTTACATGTTTCTTTATATGCAAGTTACATGTTTGTTAATATGCGAGTTACATGTATGTAAATATGCAAGTTACATGTTTATTAATATGCAAGTTCATGATGACACATTATGCAAGTCTATAAGCTAATATGCAAGTTTGTTATGCAAAATGAATATGTAAGTTATGTGACATATTATATGCAAGTTATGTGACATGTTATGCAAGTTCATATGCAAGTTATGTGTTTGTTAATATGCAAGATGGCACCTTTGAAACATGTTCATTCATATGCAAGTTGACACCTTTTATATGTGTTATATCATGAACGAAATTACGTGGGAACGATGGGGTAATTAAATGCATAAGTTAATAAGATTGTGTGAAATTAATATAATTATGCATAACACAAAATAAATAAACATAGTATGGGAATTTGCCTATTTGGTTAGGTGTACCCATACTATGTGTTGGGAATTTACCTATTGAGTTAGGTCTACCCCATGGGAATTTACCTATTAAGTTAGGTCTACCCATGTTAAGAAAACTTGATTAATTAGGGATAATTAATATAAAATTATGAGGGTGATTAATTAGGTGTAATTAATTGACTAAGACACGAGGTTGGACTCAGTTGTAGCGTAAAACTGCCCGGACCCAACCGGCTTAACCAGTTGCTACAAATGTTAGCCCAATGTGAGAGGTCTTAGGCACAAACTAAATACGTAATTAATGTAAAGACACGAGGTTAGACTCTGTTATGACATAAGGCTGCCCGGACCCAACCGGCTTAACCAGCGGTCATAAAAGACAGTCTAATGTGAGAGGTCTTTACAAAGGTTACGTTCTTAATTAATTAATTAAGAAACACTTAACCACATTAGCATGTAGAGGGACATGAGGGGTTAAGTGGGTGCCTCGGGTGGCATGAGAAAATCTAGTGGTTGCCTTGGGTGGCAATAGAAAATACGATTAGAATACTTAACCAAAATAGAACATGTAATTAAAACATGATTAAAGGGTTAAGTGGGATATACTAGAAAAAGGGACAAGCTTAGGTGGGTAGCTTGTGGAGGCCCATTTCAACCAGTAACCCATACGTATCTTTGTGGGCTCGACCCATGTCGAGGACGGGACACGCATACTGGGCTTGACTGTAAGAGGCAAACGGGTTAGCGGTGGCAACGCAAGTCCAACGGGCTTCATATGCGTGAGTGGGCCCGGGCTGGTAGGTAAGCCGTTGTTGCATCGAGTAGATATAAGCCGTGCACCTTTAGTTTCATCAGGTTGCCACATTGGGGAATGATACATCCCACGGTGGGGCCAGCACGGGTATCTACGTTAGGGAGCCGATCGAATGGGAAGTAGTGTGTACACCTAGTGGATTGTAGGGCCCCGTGGCGCCTACTTGGTCACCTAGGGGTACGCAGGTACTAATTAGTAAATTTTATAAGTCCTTGGGTGGGATCAACCTTTAAGTTAGGAACGACTGGTGTGGTGCAGTTTAGTAATTTACCTTAGGGAGGGTAGATGCGTCTTTATCCTTTATCTTCGTTTAGTTGACTGCTTAGGGTAGCCATTCATCCCTATATGTTACCGTATATCAGTTTATGTCTTCTCTGGTTACTTTAACGATTGTATTGTTAAAGTTATAGGACTCGCTCAGACTTATGTCTGACCCTGTTGTTTTTATCTTTTTCCCAACCCTCAGGTCCTACGGTGGATCCTAGCAGTAGTGGAGCTTGATCGGATTGCTGTTCCAGTCTTTAGGAGCTTGGATAGATGTAAAGCTCCAGTTATCCAGTTATCTTTTCTTTTGTTTGGCTATTGTATGAGAGTGGGATTATGTACTTCTTTATTTTGATGGATATTGTACTTGACCTTTATTGTGGTTTTATGATGTAACCAGACATGTTTTACTTCCGCTGTTATGAGATGATGTTTTAAAATTTCAAGTACTATTTATATCTGTCTTGTTGTAATTTTTCTGTTCTATATTCACTAAAATACTCCACCGATGCTATGGCATTCCCTTAGTGAGTGATCATAGCGGGAGTGGGGTGTTACAACTGGAGTAAACTTTGATCGAGTAATGCTTCACATTTATATCCTAAACAGGTAATGTCTGCACCAATACTAGTATAACAAGTTCAACATGATTACATATTAGCATGATTAACAACAAGATTAAACAGAAGAATTAGGCGTATCGTAGTTACATAACCATATTAGGTGTTAACCTAATTACACAACAACTGGATTAGGTGTACCCTAATTACTACATAAGTGATCGGCCTGCTACTACGTAAACACCTTGTGTCATCCTCGACAGCAGGGTGTATCACTCCCTAACCCAACACTGTATGACACATACATATTTACTAGTGTTACAACGTCTTATCTTCCCTAGTCGGACCCATGCACGCTCATGACTCCGCCGGAACGCACCCGTACCCATCCCCATGTGAACCTCTTATTATCCAGTTCAGTAAGGCGTGCCCTGGCCCTTACCAAGTGCAAGGCCCCTTCTTAAAAGATACCAATAGGGATACTGACTGACATAAGCCAAACCCCCTAAGCTTGTGCCCCCAAACTAGGATTTAAGAGTCCTCAAAACCTGATACAACAGCAGACAAGGGACCTCTTAGCTTATTAATACTCATGTTTAACCTAGCAGGTTTAGGCTTACTAATAAGCGTGGTGGTAATAACTGCATGTCATTATGTGTACAACTCTTCCCTAAAAAACTTGCCCAGATGTATACAATTTCGATAGCATTTCAATTTATTAACCTACATCCGATACTTACCATATTCTAAATGTCATTACTTAATGTCCGTTTTAAGTCAAATCTAACATGTCCATTTCATATGCATATTATTCATCAACTATGTTCCCAAATTACAACATATACAGGTTTATGCATATTATCCATTTACAACAAGTATATACACATTACCCCTTTTTATCAGTTTACAACAAGTCTAAACATGTGTATATTATCCCTTTTCCAAGTTATGGTTAAACAATCCCAACTTAATAACATGCCTAAGTTCCTCTTTTTATTTCATTCATTATTGCCCCAATTATACGTCTAATTAGGTATAGCCTAAGCTTCCAAAGGCCTAGGCTTGACGTAAAATAAAAAGGGAAAATAGAGGAAAGAGAATGGAATCAAATCACATAGGCATATAGACAAGATTGGAAATAAACATAAAACATGGAAAACGGGAAAATGAAGATAGATACATATAACTTGTTAATTATCCAACATCACAAGCATATGTTTTAATGATCATAACGACATATGTGATTAACAGTGAAAACACGCATAACATTTATTTTACTAACACTGTAGATCCTAACCAGTTTTATTTAACTATCATGTTTAAAGTTTAAGAAATCAGATATGTAAGTGACAGGAACTCATAGTGGGTCTTGGTGAAGATAAATATATAACAATATGCCATAAAAAAAGTCCAATCCAAGTTGTATGTATGCAAGTACTGATGTTGTCTCTGTTTGATCCAGTACTCAGCTTCATTCCCCCATTATGTGTTTATATTTTATGAATAGATTTACAAAGGGAGAAAGAATGAAGAAATGGTGTAAATCAGAATGGGAGAAACCACCTATTTATAGATTCATAGAGCCAACCTCAGCCTTTAGATTCTAGGTTTTAAATCCAAACCGTACAAGTCATGCTGAGTTAACAACAAATACAGTCCACAAAACAGTCCAGGTTTGCCCAGATCTATTGTAGCTGACCATGGGTCGACCCATGCCAGCATGGGTCGTCCTACAACGGTCCTGGTTTCCGCTTGTTCCCGCACGCCTCGTTTTGACTTTTCTGGAACATATTTTATTTTTTATTTACATACAAACTTCTATTGCCCATAACTTTTTCATGCGTTATCCGTTTTACGCAAACTTGGGGTTTATCTAAAACAGAATTCTGAGAGGAGCGCAACGGTAATGACGATTTCACTTAATTCTGAATATTTAATTAAGTTATTCCCAATCTATTATCGTTAAACATGTTACAGTGTGTTATATTTTGGGTGTTACAATATTAGAGTAGACTAAATTTCAGTGGGAAAAAGCTAAATGTTCAGATATTACTTTCACCGCCTTTCAGCTTGTATGGATCGCTAACAGACTTATAATCATATCAGTAAATGGAATAACAATCATAATCATACTTGCAAACTTTGCGAACAACATAAAACTGTAAGTATTCCGAATTTATTTGGGTTTTTGTCAATAGGAGGATCAACATTAGTTTGCGTAAAACATACAATATTCTAGACATCATTTCAGATCTAATAAATTTGGTCAGGGCAACAAGCAGTTAGAAACCATCATGAAAATTACAATCACTACAATTACGAGTACAATTTGAAAAGAAAGATGTCAAAGAATATTTAAAATTGCTCCTACTATGAAAGAAACTAAAGCTAATCTGATATTAGCTGGATTTCTTCCCTCATTTTAGGTTTCATATGTAGTAGTGAAGCACTGCGAGCAAAGTTTACTTAAAAATAGCAGTAGAATGGATTCTCGATTTGTAATAGTTAAAGACCGCAATCACCCACCATAGTTATTTTTGAATTTTCGCTGCTAGAGATGAGATAATGTCTTCCATGGTTTGTTTTTGAATTTTGTTGCTCAAGATTAATTCAAATCAAAATTTGCGTGCGATCAATTGTTTATATATTAAATTGTGCAAAATTTCAATGTTATTTGTTTATAAGTGTTTCCTTTTTGTATACAGTTTGTTTTGGGTGATCTGTTATAGTTAACTCATCATATGTAATAATGTACTCTGTTGAAAAAAGGAAAATGTTCCTTATATTTATAAATTTCAAAAAGTGAAAATTAGACTCATATCCCTAAAATGAAACTTAATTCACGCCACATCCAGCCAATGTTTTCATGCGTTTCCGGTCCCTATTTTAAGGTGCCGCCCAAAATTATTTGTCCCTTCCGCCTCCTGCCATGCAATGTTACGTGTTTTTCCCTTTCTGACCAGAAAAAAATGCGCCAGTCACTAAAAAAAAAATTCAAAAAATAGGAAATACTCTCAGAAGCATTCGCCAAAAAAAAAGTTGCATACTTCTGTGCAACAATGTCTGAAAAGTAGCATACATACATGCATATATTTATATAGTATATTTCTGTTGAAAATCTGGACTAATATATGCATACATGATTGCAACTATTAGCAAATAACTGCATACATGTATGCATATAAAGTTGAAATGAGATTCACGTGTTACAAAAAGTTGCATACATAAATGCAACTATTCTGTATATATGCATGCATGTGTGCAACAAATTCAAAGAGGGTGAAGGCTTCTGAATATGTGCCTGAATGTATGCATGTATTATGTACAAGAGCATAAATGCGTGCAACAATGTCTGAAAACGGCGAATGCTTGAAAAAACAGCCCAAATTTGAATATATGCATAAAAGAATGCGTATAATGTTGTTTAGCTGCATACATGTATGCATTTATACTGCAGTTGGACGCAACACTGAAATATAAGCATGAATGTATGCAACCATGTACGAATAAGTGCATCTTTTGATGTAAAAACCTGTTGTTTCGCTGTTTTTGTGTTATTTTGGGTTTTGATGTGGTTTTTGATTGTTTTAACACATGAATTTTTTGGGGTGAGCGTGTTTTATTTAATAATAAATTTTCGTGAATTTTTTTAATATCTTTTTAAGCAATTTTCAAAAATAGAAACCTAATTTACATGAAAAGTTTGACCGGATGTGAGTCTAACTTTGAAATTTAATAGGAACCTGTGAAAAACGGACCCTTTAAAAAATAGAGGGAAAGAAAGAGAAAGAGAAAGAAAGGAGGCAAAAGAAAGAAAGCTAGGTAAACGGTTTAGATTTTCCTCTCCTTGGGCGTTCGAATGCTCGTTAAACCGTTAGTTAGTTAGTTGACTTGATGCGTAGCCAAACTTTACATGAAACCAGCAGGCCCACATAATTTCAAAGTAACCGAGTTCAGTTTAGTGTCACGCTTTCTCCTCCTCTTACCAAGCACAAACAAAACTCCAAAAACCCTAGATTTCATCGATGAAAAAATTCGCTAAAGTCGATCAATAAGGGCATAACTACAATAAAAAGATGGCGGTCGTTAGCGTCGACGTGCGCAAAGCGCATGCGGTGATGGCGGTGGTGCAGATAATATCAGCTGGATATCACGTGATTGCAAAACTCGCTTTGAACGTTGGAATGAATCAAGTTGTTTTCTGTGTTTTTCGGGATATGTTGGCGCTTTCTATTCTTGCTCCGGTTGCTTTTTTTCATGATAGGTAGTTGAGGCCATTGATTATTTTTGTGTGATCGCCCGTGATCTGGTTGGCGCATAAGAAATGAATTCGTGATAAATTAAGAGCGATTTTTGGTATTTTAGTTATACCCGTGATTGTATGATAGAATACACAGTCTCCATATGTAGATGGCATAGTAGCAACAACAATAATTGTTAAGGTCTTTGCTGGTTGACATGGTAAGGTTAGCTTAGTTTTGGCATCATATGCTGTAGCAATAGCAGCTTCAAATTAGTTTAGCAACCATCCCGTAAATGGACCGACTTGCTGTTTTGACCACTTAATTACTCTCATTCTGTTTAAGTACAATTATGATTGTTTTCTCACTTTATTATTTCAAACAATTTTATAAATATGTGGACAGTTTTGATCAATTTGTTAATTTGATATTGACATTTGACAGAAAAATTCGACCTCCTATCAACCGCCGCCTCCTCCTATCATTCTTTATTCTAGGGCTTACTGGGTAAGATTTACATGGCTATTTAATGTATACATTGTTCATATTCAGTCTGCTAGGGAAATTACCTTCGTTTGAGCAGTTAAATGACTTTAAACAATGTAAACTGAGCAGGATATTTGGCAATCAACTTTTATTTCTCATAGGTCTTAGCTACACAAATCCAACTTATGCTGCTGCTATTCAGCCAGCTACGCCTGTCTTTACATTCATTTTTGCTGCAACAATGGGGTGAGCTGCTGCTTTATTTTACATAGTATTTCATTTTGTGGCTGATTCATTCTTTGACTCAAAACATGTTTTCAATATATGTAGTACTGAAAAAGTGAATTTGCTTACAAAAGAAGGCAGAACAAAGGTTGGTGGTACGATTATATGTGTATTAGGTGCCATATTGATGGTATTATATCGGGGCCCTGCTGTAATAGGATATATAGAATACGATTTATCATCTCACAGCAATATAAGTGTTAGAGGACAACCTGAGCCAGTTGGATGGTTTACGTCTTGTTTGACCGATATCGGTCTCGAAGAGTGGCACATTGGCGTGATATGCTTAATTGGAAATTGTTTATGCATGGCCACATATCTTGCTCTTCAGGTATTGTAATTTGAAATGTCATATTTAGTTATGCACCATTTAAGTGATCATATTGGATTCCAATTTGAATTCATATACCATGAGAATCAACATTTACTACTGAACTTAACTGTTGCAAATGATATTAGAAAATTCCAATGTCAACAAAAAAAGGAAACTGTTCCAAAAGATGATTGAGAGGTATTATGTTTGACATGAATGAGTTTTATTTACAAGGCTATTTAGATATTTGTCTAATTGCAGAAAAAAATAAAAAACTGCTGGTAGGTATTTTTTTATGTGTATCATTTGTATTCGACGTCCTTCTTGAAAATTACTGTTATATTCATTTTTGGATCAAAAGGTGATACAAAGGGTAAGGTTGATTCAATTGGACATCAAATTTATTGGGTATCAGCCTTGGTCTTATTACTGATTTTAGCTAATCCAAGTGATATAAATGCTATAATATCGGGATATTTGCGCTTTTATTTTATGAACCATTTATTGCCTTTGTGTTTCATAAAAATTAAGAAATTATCGTTTTGGAATGATATACGATTCAAATTCTAACCATGCTTTTAACGACAAGCACCAAGTCCAAGCATTTTTATTGTTGAACTTAGTTTTAGTCACCATTTAATGTTTTTGTTTTTAACTATTCTGCTAAAGATGCTTACTTTGGAACTCTAATATTGCCGTTCCAGGCTCCTGTCTTGGAAAAATACCCTGCTAGCTTATCGGTGACTGCATACTCATACTTTTTTGGAGCAATGTTGATGGCGTTATCAGGTTTTTTTGCAACTAGCAGCTATTCAGATTGGATTTTGACGCAGTCGGAGACTCTTGCTGTTTTATATGGTGTAAGTTTTTTTTCTTTTTCTTTAAAATAATAACCAACTAGTGATGAATGAGTATTATCGGTATTGCATGGTACTTACGTTTTTCTCTTGAGTCATAACACAAATTATGATGGTAGCGAGGTACGCAATCACAATTTTGTATTTTTGAAAAGAATTTAAAACATATTTGGATGAAGGCAGATTATAAATCAGCAAAACTGGTTAAGGTAAACACGCTTCTAGATGAAAGCAGGGACATTTCAACTGTTTTTAGGCTCTAGACCAAAAGCATCTAATGAATTTTTGGTTAAAAATCAGAACTTTAAAATGTTCAATTGTTGAAATACAAACGAGTCAGTTTACATAATGTTGAACTAGAAAAGGAAGCTACTTACATGATATGTGAATGTGAGGACACAACAATATTAAAGAGTGTGGGAAAAATATATACAATTGAAGATGAACATTAATACAGCAAAATGATAGACTGCGGAGGAAAATAAAAATGGTTCACATCGATCATATCTATTGCATGCATGTTATTCTTATTATTATGTTGATCATCCATTAAAAGATGTTGAAATATCTCTTTAACAATTAACCCTTTAAAATTTACATTTTGAACTAGTGTTGCATCCCATATTTATAATCTTGGAATACAATGTCTATATTTTGCAAATTACAACGCACAAGTACGTTATTCTATAGATAGATGCAATGAAGAAGAGGTTGACACATTAGAATCAAAACATTATCGACTAAATAGTAGTATATTGTATCAAAGTTATAAAATAATATAAGGTAAGAATACATGTAGACAAAAAAATTATTGAAGTTCAAACAACGATAATGATGGCACTTCTACCCTAAATTATGGTGTAACTCTCCTTTGTGAATCTCTTTAAAAACTATCTCGCATCCTTAAGCTCCCATGTGGAAGTGTTGTTTTAAATGTCATGAGCGCCCCCCCCCCCCATAATATGATCAACGAAGAAAATACGAAAGAAATCATAACACAAAGGTAGGGGTGTCAAATGGGTTGGGTTGGATTCAAAATCAACCCAACCCATTTAAATAAAAATATACCCAACGCATTCAACCCATTCAAAGGTAAACCCAACCCAACCCATAATTTAATGGGTAAAAGCCTACCCAACCCATCAAACCCATTTTGGTGGAGACTAAAGCAAAAAGCTAAAATGCAAAATTGTAACATATGAACTATACAAAAAGATGGAAACTTGTGGCATTTCAGTTACATCAACATACATAGCTCCAATATAAAAATTGAAACTATCATTCAAAACTACATCATTTGTAGCATTTGTGCAACATTAATTGAAATGTCATTCAAGAACGGTAATAGTTTCATTGTACTATGCGAGCACCTAAAAATGCACCACGACAACAAACTTAACTTTCACCAAGTCAAAGCAAACACCACTTCAAACATAGCCAACAACATTCAACCTTCAATGCAACTCAACAAATTCCATACAACCAACCATGCACAAAAAAACTGCATCAGTCCGAGCCCCCACATCTACTGCCAAAAACCAGAAACCGCACTACCCAGACCTTCAGCAACTCCTATTCATCGACATCATCCAGTTGCATCACATACCTAACCCTTCTGCACCCTTTCGAACCCTCCTTAACCTAATATCAGCCACTAAATCTCCTTCACCAAGCCTTTCAACCAACCAACATACCTATCCCTGCACGCAAAAAGCATAACAATCAATAGCCAAGAAACTGAAATAGAAAACTAGTAACATCCACCGATCCCTGCACGCATTAACACTATATACAAGATATAATAATTTCTTATGAAAAAGTAATGTGTTCGTAATCATAGTAACTAATTACAACGAAATTAATAACCTGAACTCTGGTGCAACACAGTAGAGTAAAACAACTTGAATTTAGAATACTTTGTAGATATATCAATGCTTTTATTAACATATATTATATTGGACTTTTTGCGTAGAGTTCGCTGAGATACAATTAATTTCCTAATAAAGAATCAATGCTTTTATTGACTGATGGCTGATGAATGCATCTAATTTGCAACCAAGCACAACAATATCTTATCGAAGTGTAAACCACTGACTCTGGTCCGTCTATCAACAATAAGCAGACACAACTTTTTATAATTTTTTATTCTAATTATTCACTAGCATGATTTGTACCAAAAAAAAGTTCAATACGTACTCGAATCACGCTAACTAAATTTCAAATCTGATATTTTTGCTAAATGTGTGAAATATGAAACAAATAATTTTTGTGGTCATTATACGCAAGAAACATATTTGTGCATAACCCAATTTGCAAAAGAAGAAGATGGATCATAACTTATCCTTCATCGGAAATCAACAGGAATGACATAAGACTCATCCAAATCATCACACAGGCAAACCCAAGGCTCATAGAGAAGTTGGAGCACATAATATGCATAAAGGGTACATATTGACAGGAACCTAAGTCCATCACTTGCTTCAATAGAAACATGATATGCCATAAACTGCTACCTTCAATTAACCAAAATTCATAAATATCTAGTACATACCATGATGCAATTGTATTATTATTACAACATGGACTGCCTTCTCGAAGAAAACAAATGGAAATGCCTTTGAGAAGGGGAACTTATAATAGATATCTCTATATGTATGTATGTTCAAATGGAACATAGCCCATCTATGTCTCATTAAAACAGGTTTAAAAGCAAAAGCTCATGCATGTCCGATCAGGAAAAGCAACACACATGATCTATCAAGCATGTAGCATACAAAGTGAAGACTGCATCACTTCGACCCACAAGGATTCTCAGGGACAAACATGTGCAACTAGTACCGACCAACCACACCAATAGGAAGTGCATGTTATTTCTTTTTAAAGTGACTTCAAAGAACTCGGTCCGACAAGTTCTTTGCTTTTTTGGGAATTGCTTTGTTAGCATCCAGTAAAGCAAACTCAAGATTTCTAATCACCATTCTGTCCTTATTAATCTTAAAAAACTTGTCTAAATTATAACGCACCTGTACTGGTAAGTTCTTACTTGCTCATTTTTCTTTCTCCAAAGAAACGACCTAATCATTTTGGTTAGAAGTACCATTATTGGCCTTCTCCACTATAATGGCTTCTCTCGTTTGGTGGAGATGCGGTGTCATCAAGCCTTCATCCCCAGTCGAAGTGACAATAGGAGGGGAAGGTGACATACACTGCTCCAATTTTATCTTGCTTCATTTGATATAGGTTACCAAGGATCTCAATATGATGTAATGCTTTAATGTCAAAGATAGAGTTACGATGATATTCCTCCGGAGACTGATTAGACTTAGATGGACAAACATCCTTCACCTCATTAGTAATATACTAATCTTGTCTTTGTCAATAAATTCTCATATCAACCCCCTCTCATCAGCTTCCTCCTCAGAAATTTGTTGATCAGTATTCACTTGCCTCTTGTTACCTTCCAAAATAACATCACATGCATTATGTTTTGTAACACTCCCGTTGAATTAGGAGCAGTCTGACCAGTTGGTTGTTGCTTCCGTACTGGTGTTAAACTAATACCGCCCTCCACAACTTGGTATAATGCTCTCCTCTCTATGTTGTCACGTTTTGCTTGGTAACCAGGCTTTAATCATTGGATCACAATGGTTATTTACTATGACCAAAGAAACAACGTATTTCACACGTAGGACGAGCACTCTCATAAATCACTTTTTGAGAAACACACTACCTTCCTCGTCCTTGCCTCTATGGTGTTAGGAAACCTCACCATAGCTTTCATGTCTACAAGCACACGCGTAGAAGAAACTTTTGTTCTATTTGTGGTCATGACTTCATCCATTTTAATAGGAATTCAAATAGTACTTGCTAGAGCACTTATGGCTTTTGATTCCTTTAAAGCTTAAAACTCAACTTTGGAAGTATTACCCAAACATACATTATAGATAACAAATTGCATTCCTATTAAGTCAGTAATTATATTTTCAGTACAATAAAAACATGAGCGTGGTTATGATGCTATACAACTATGGTAATATCCTTAATTGTATGATCGCTTGCAATATCAGATTCACTTAATCTATCTCAGATTTACAAACATGCTAAAATTCATGTTTTGACATCTAATTGGTGCTCATCATTGGGAAAGTGTAACCAGTTTGAAATGAAATCAAACAAACAATTTTTTAAGACAACAAATAAGGAAAAATTGCCTGAACAAGGCCGAGGCAGACGAAGTCGAAGGCCGTAGATGAGGAAGCGAACAACATCAAAGTTCGATTTCTCGAAGAAGTTTAAACCCTAGAATTGAAGTGAAGACAGAGGATGCGACAACAACCCTTGCTTTTTGAAACGATTCAATGTCAAGGAAAGTAGTTGAATTGTTTTAGGATTAGATATAAATCAATGGAAGAAAACCTAATTTTGTTTCGTTGTAGCTGTGCGAACAAGCAAGATGACGCAGTGAAATGCAAATATGGGTTAAACAGTTAACCATAAAATAAATGAGCTACAACCAAGTAAACCAAGTAACTAAATGGGTTAAACGGGTTTGCCCAATTAACCCATTAGTTTTATGGGTCTAACCCAACCCATTTATCTTTAGGGTATATGGGCTGGGTAAATGAGTCGGGTAGCTTTTTGACAGCCCTACACAAAGGTGTGTCCCGCGAAAAGAAAACAAATAAGTAGAGTTTCTTGAATCAATATCACAAATTCTGATGCGAGTATCATTAGATTTTTGCCCATATTCCAAAATATATTCAAGTAGAAATATCATATCCTATGCTGTCAAGGGTGCCACCGAGTGTGGATTAGGCACTATTTTGTCATTTTAAGGACTCGTTTTTTTTATTATAGCTCTTCATTAAGCTCTCTGTTTGAGGGGACATCTGAGTGATGAGTTTTCCTTAAGGCACTAGAAAATATGCGTTTTTATTATAGCTTTATTTTATACTTGACTAAATTAAATACATTTACAGTGAAATCATCTTGGTGCTTTGTTTATTTACTATACAACATTGTCTTTGCAAAATTTCAATGCTCGAATCATTTTCTTTTTTTTTTAAATATACAAACAAGCAAATAATAAACAATTATAGTTTTCTTCATATCTGAGAGCAAAAGTTGTTTTAAATTTCTAATTTTGGCATGCTAAATTGCTTAAACTTTTAACTTAATGTGTGAGTTTTAGAAGTTAGTTTAAAATGGTTTCCTAATCAAATACAAAATAACGACTATAAATTAAGTTATATTATTCACTAAAATTGTACGTGGCATTCTAGGTTATCTGATATACAAATATTTAATTATTGTTTGATACAAACTATACTAAGATAAATTTGTTGCTTCAATAATTGTAAAAGTACTTCATTCAAGTTTAAATTTATTAATGAAACATTTACATGGATAAATGTACATTGGTAAATGTGTATGTGTATATATAATCAGAATGGCTATTGATACACAAAATTAAACACAAATTGTGAACTGTTGGAATCATTTGTCTTTATGTGGAAGGTGAAATTTAGAAGATCTAATAGTTGATGTTCATTGTGTATATTTTGCTTTCACAATTTTGTGTTTAAATAGACATTCCCATATATAATTTACAGTAAATTAATAAGCCGTGGTCATCTGATCAATGTTAATATAAATGAATCTTACGGCATTTCTAGCAATTAATTAGTGTAAACAAGATTTACAAAATAAGATTCAAATTGTAAATCGTAAAACTCAAAGTATGAATCAAAATAGAATTTAAATCGTAAATCATGGATTCAAAAAACATACATTTTAAAGTTTACACACACTTTGAAATTAATTTTAATGTTTGAACTTCTACATCTAAATCTGAAACATCATTTTCTATCTTGTTCCAATTTTACTTTGTTTCTAAATGATTGAAATTGGAATTGTAGATCCAAATAAGTATATTGAATATATTAATTTGAATTAAATGGTAATTCTAAAGTGTGATATTAGTTTGGTTTGAATCAAAATATAAATCGAATCATAATCGGAGAGATTTGATTTAAAACGGGATTCAAAGCGTAAGGTAGTGTTTGGTTTAAAAATTATTTTGTGTTTTCGGTTTTCAATTAATATGTCAAAAATGAGAAGAGTGGAGTAATGATGAAAAATATTAAAGAAAGACGGAGGGGACCGCGGAGGTGATAGATGAGTAATGTATGAATGGATTATGTCAAATGTTCATCTTATTTCTCAAAACATGGAAAATGGGAAAAAATGTTTCTATTTTGTATATTAATTTTGTTTTCTAAATCGATCGTTTTCAACAATATATGTACATCGTGCGCATTTTTGTATGGTCGAAAACTCAAAACTTAAAATGGTGAACTAAACACTATCTAATATTTTAATATTTTTTGACAACAATGAGTGTTAATATTATTTGTGTGAAATGCATGTGATAAACGTCTAATTTCATGCAGGCTTCACTTAAACTACATATGGACTCTAAAGCGAACCTTAGCACTTAACGCTCCACTCCGTCTAGAACAACATAGATTATATTTGATCTTGCTTCTAGCCTCCCCGAGTTGTATAAATTTATACAGCTTCACCCAATAATCCAATGCAATTATGGTAAAGGTGTCAAGGTGCGAATAAATCTAGCAATGCATAAGGTCTTATTTTGTATTCCAAAAATATTAATTCCACTTCAATTGAAGCTAGAAGAAATCTCAATAAAACAAACAATATCTTGCTCGTTGCCCCCACAATATAGACTCTTCTTACATGAAACCCCCAAAGTTGATATATTCTTGAACCTCCTTGCCCATCAACTTGTAGAATGATCACCAAAATATTGATCTGGCCAAGGTTCTATTTAGGGCCTTAAACTTATTTGAAATGATGTAATATCCCCTATTTCTAAACTCAAAAATGGAACTCCATTGTGCATTAAAAAGTTTAAGTGTGTTGAGCGACTAATAAATGCAATACATTAGCGTGTCCATATAGGAGTCAAATATAATGCAACATGGATAATTGTTTCGCGTTTGACATATGAAATGCCAACACGAACGCTTCGTGCAGTGAATGCAAACATCTATCAAATTTTCAAATCATTTTATTCACGAGAAGCATAAAAACAAATTTTAATAATCACAAACCATGACCATGCCTAGTTATAGGAGAAAACAAGGACTGAGGAAATATATTACTCACCTAGATTTCCTAATTGACTTATCTTAGATCTCTTTTAGTTTTTGTAGCTTGGATCCTTTTCTTTTCATCTTTCCTTTTCTTAGCCACCATTAAATGCTCTAAGCTTACGTATTTTGTGAGGATAAAATGAAATGAAATAAAAAGCCCCCGGGGGGGGGGGGGGTGTGGTGGTATGGGTTTGGTGGGTTTAAATTCCTATGGTAAGTTTGGGTTGTCAGCCCCTTTTCATCTTTCACACTTGATCTTCTTAGGAATATTCGATTTTCCATGCAGTAGGCTCATTATTATTATTATTTATTTGCGATTGTCAGGCCCGGTCCACTGTAAAATTGGGCCCTGGGCGAGTATTGCACTGTTTCAAAGCTGAAGTTGGGCCTTGAGCAAACACCAAGTAAAGTAACCAAAACATGAATAAAAAGGTGAACAAGGTTAGTGTTGAAATGCTAATGCCCAGATTCGAACTCATGACCAATAAAAACATTCAACACATGGTACCAACTGAGCTACAATACCATATGTTCAAAGTTAATGATATATATATATATATATATATATATGTATATATATATATATTAGAACTTTTCGAAATTTTTTGCCCTTTCATAAATTGGGCCCTGACCGTCGCCCAGCTTGCCCGGGCCCAGGGTCGGCCCTGACGATTGTTATATTATTTTCCTGTGTTGTGATGATTTGTTAGAGATAGAACAACAAAGCTATTAATCCTAAGCAAGTTATAGTTGGCTTAAGATGAAATCCAAAACCAAAAGACATGGTCAATATAAAGGTAATACTAATAACAAGAGATTTAACGGTAAAAACATAAATAAAATGAAATTTAAAATATAATATAATATAATTAGGCAACTAATAATAGTGAGAATAATGAATGAATAAATAAAATCATGATGCTGCCGCTGATGATGATAATATATTAATAATAGTACTAGTAGTATTAGATACCGAAACTAACGCTACGCCTTATGCCTCTATATAGTACTATCATCTAAGACTAATAACACACTCCTTAAACTAACTGAAAGTTTAAGGTTTTGGTACATGGTTTGCTCTGTGTTATCAAACGATAAATAGCGCATAACGCAGTGCTTGCGCTATTGTACTTATAATAACGCAAGGGTTCCCTATAGCGCAAAAATAGCGCGCTATTTAATCATAGCGCAAAATAGCGTTCGATATTGTTTTTTTTGTCTCTTTTTAAAATGTTTGGGCAGTAAATTAAGCCCAAATTAGCACGCTATTTATTTATAATGACTCAAGGGAAAAATGCTGTAGAGTATGACTTGAAAGAAGAAGAAATTGACGACCGTTTAAATAATGATTGATGGTTATGATTTTGATGAAACTAGTGACTATGTTTTAAAAATTAGAAGTATAATATAATTTTTATGTTTAGTTATTGTACACTTGAATCGCGTTTAACTTTTGTTTATTTGAATATTGTTATTGTAGACTTCATATATTATTTTTATTTGATCTTATTTTCACTTTACAATTTTTCTTATTTATAATTTTTTTCTTTGTACTTGTTAGTAATTTTTTTTTAAAAACATTTTGTGCAAAAGTGTATTTTCATGCATTTGTTCTTAAGAGTTTTATATCACCATAATTGATAAATAGAAATAAATTTCATTATAACTCACAATTATAAGAATAAATTTCAAATTTGTAAGACATAAATATATTATATCCATCAATTATTTCATATGTACAATATGTATTTATCAACTTTTCTGTAATATAATTATATTTTACATAAACTATATTCAATACGTGCATAAAGTATGTTAATACTTGTGTTTGGAGTCTTGAATGGTTTGGATATGACGCAAAATATGAAAAAAACAAAAAAAATCCAGTTAGGCAAAATATACTTAATTACTTTTTTCCCTAAATGAATGCAATAACGCGCGTTATAGTGCATAGCGCAAGTCTTGTGCTATTTTGCGCTATGTGCTGTAGACTACACCGGGATTGCTAACTTTCATACGTTCGTGTTCGACACCAGCTCTTCACGTATACTCGATTTCTCAAGTTTTTTTCACTACTGTCTCCCATGTCATCTTTGGTTGACATCTTATTTTCTTTGAGCATTCAGTGCATCTTATAATTTCAACTTGTACGATGCATCGTAAGGTCTTCATTGGAGATGTCCAAACCATCTTAAGCTGTGTTGGACTAACTTCTATTCAATTGGTATAACTCGAAATTTGTTCTGAATATTATCGTTTCTAATTTGGTCCCGTTTGGTATGACTACAGTTTCATCGCAACATACGCATTTCAGTTGCGCTAATATTTTGGACGTGTTGCCTTTTCGTAGGCCAACATTCTGTACTATATAACATCACAAATCTGATTGGTATTCTCTAAAAATTTTCTTTGAACTTGTGTGAAAATTTTCTATCACAGAGAATGCCAGATGTTAGTTGCGATTTCACCTATCCTGCTCGAAATCTAAAGCTAACGCCTTTATCAATGTCACCATCAAACTGCAACATTGATCCTAAATATTGATCATATTTCTTTCTGGGTACTACTTGACCGACCATGGTGACCTCTTTATCATATGATTTAACACCGCTGTACTTACACATCGTATACTCTGTTTTAGTTCCGTTAGACCTGAAACCCTTCTAAAGTCTTTTTCCACAACTCCAACTGTTTATTAACCCCCTATCCTACTTCCATCAATACAACGTCATCAGGAAGAGCATACACCAAAAAATCTTACCTTGTATACCCTTGGTGACTTCATCCACCACCAAGGAAAAACTATAGTGGTTCAAACCCGATCCTTGATGTAATCCTATATTTATGGGAAAGTCATCGCCATCGCCATCGCATGCTCTGGCATTGGTCACAACCTCATCATGCATATCCTTGATAAGGGTAATGTACTTCGTTGGGATTCTCTTCTTTTCCAGCACTCACTACATAACCTTTCTTAGTATTTTGCGCAAGCTTTACCCAAATTGATAAAAATCATGTGTAGATCTTTGTTTTGCTCCCTAAATCTTTGCATAAGTTGCACTATCAAAAAAATTGCCTTTGTGGTTGGCCTTCCAGGCATGAAACAAAATTGATTTTTTGAAAAACATGTCAACTTTCACAAACGATGTTCTAAAGCTCTGTCCCAAAGCTTCATTGCATGATTCATAAGCTTAATTTCTATATAGTTTGTACAACTTTAAATATCTTCTTTATTCTTAAAAATTGGAACTAAAATGTTTCTTCGTCACTCATCTGTCATCTTGATTGATTTGAAAATTTTATTGATCAGCTTAGTTAGCTTGGTTATCCCTGCATCTTCAAGACACCTCTACACCTCAATGAGATGTCGTCAAGCCTTACTCACTTGTCTGTTTTCAGCTGTTTCAGCGTTTCCTTTATCTCAATCTCTTGGATTCTCCGAATAAAATCTGCTGGTGTCGTCCAAAAAGCCTTCCAATTTGATTGTAGAGCTATCGCTTTCTTTGTTGGAAAGCAGTATTCTCTTCATCTTTTTTTTATAATCCCATCGTCCTTCATCAAAAGTCTGTTATTCTCATTTTTAATGCATTTAACTTGGTTGAAGTCTCATGTCTTCCTGCGTAGCATGGCTATCCTACAGACGCCCCTTCTACCCTTGTTCATACTTAGCATTTGATAAAGATCTTCGTACGCTCGACCGCTTACTTCACTCACCGTCCTCTTTGTGGTCTTCTTTGCCACTTTGTACTTTTGTATGTTGTCCTCACTACTATTATGATGTAGACATTTGTAGCATTTATTTTTCTCTTTGATAGCCTTTTGTACATCACTGTTCCACTACCACGAATCTTTATGTTTTCGCTTATTTTGTCTTGTTATCCGAAACCGCTCAGTAGCCGCTTTTCGAATGCATGTTGCCATCTTATTCCACATGTCACTTGCTTCTCCTTCTATTTTCCACGCCTCTTCTTGCATCACTTTGTCCTTAAACAACCATGAGGCATCTTTTTTTGAGCTTCCACCATTTTATCCTACTGATCTTAGTTCCCTTATCCTTCAACATCCGAAGACGAAACACGAATATCAAAAGCTGATGCTGTGAGACTACACATTCTCCAGGTATGACTTTGCAATTTACACAATCGTGTTTATCATCTCTTCTAGTAAGGACAAAGTTAATCTAACTAAAATGTTGGCCATTATTGAAAGTAATCAGATGTGATTGTCCTTTCTAAAGAAAGTATTAGCAATCCTGAGGTCATAATAAATAACAATTTTAATATATTTTCTCTTTCTTGGAACCTGTTGCCATATCCAAAATAGGACTGTCAGCATATGCTTTCGGATGCGGATGGTGGCATATTCGCATTGGCATCCGAAGTCATTTTCGAATATATACATCCATGAATACAGATAAATATCAGATAATTGTCCGATCCACCAATGATCGATAAATCAAGAACAAAAATGATAAATTTTAGTTTAACATAAAGTCTTTTTCAATCCAGTTGATTATTAAAATGTTAAAAATAAGCAACTATGATGATAATAAATAGTTTTTAGCAATTAATATGTATTTAGTGAGTATAATATAAAATTTTAACTTAATAAAATAATAAATTAGCGTGCTTCATTATGCTAAAGCACACATAATTTAAACTACAATAAAAGGTGGATACCCAGTGCCAAAGGCTCCCGTACTCAAGCGCGAGAGGACTTCCCAGGCCAGTCTCCCATCCTGGTACTATTCTCACGGCTTTCCGGGCTCTGGGGGTGGTCGATTAGTGCCAAAGCCTTTCCCTCACATATGTGAAGAGGCTGGGACTCGAACCTGCGCGCTCCAGATTACAAGCCGGGTAACCTTACCGTTGCGCCAGGCACCACCTTTACATAATTTAAACTACAATCATGTAAAAAAATGGGTGGATAATTATCGGATGCGTATGTGTCTATACCCGCATCCACATCTGCTCTTTTGAATATTAGATATTCATCCGCTTTTCGGATGTAGATGCAGACAGATTTCGAATTTTTGGGTATTCATTAACAACCCTAATCAAAAACCACCGTGCACTCTCTAATCCCCTACTAGTTGAGCGAACATGATTGTTGAAATCCCCTCCCATGATTTTTTTTCCACTACTAGCCACATCTCTAACCACGACATCTAAATTTTACCAAAAATTTCTCTTGCCTTCTTCACTTAGGCCTACTTGTGGGCATAGACACTAATAACGTTTAGAATGTATGCATGAAGATGGGGAAAACAATTCCGATGCCTGTTCAAATTTGCGATGACATAAACCAAGTTAGAAGATACTTTGGAAAAAAGCTTATTTATAATACTGAAGTCCTGTTCAAAATTTGTCTCCTCTACCAAATATTCTAACATACAATGAGAAATGATTGAGATTGGAGCTTCTTTATATATCTCTAGAAATATGATAGAACACATGTTAGTGAAAAGCCATATCTGAGTTTTATAATATTTTTGTCTACCTATGAAATGGCAAGCTATGACATTAAGGAGTTTGTTACGGTCAACCTCTGTCCATTGGAGCATGTGGTCATCGTCCAACAAAGCATGCACCCTTTGTGTGATAGTTTGACTATGCTTTGGCTTTACTAACTTCAATCGTTTTACTCAAGTCAAGGTTAGGGATACTTAAGAATTAAGACCTTAAGCTTTGAAGATGCTAAGCATGTGTAGGTTAGAAATGCTTAAGGACAAATGCCTTTGACATTTGGTTATGAGAATGCTAAGCATGTGTATATTGTTTTTGATAGTTACTTTCATGAATATTATATATCGTTTTGCATGTTCAACAGTCGATATAATCTAGGATAAGCAGGCTATAGAGCCTCACGATGCTGGTCCTAAGGCTGGATCATTGGGAACATCTTACAATAGTTCCAACAAGGAATTCAACACAATTACGTGTAACCTACACCAGACGTTATGGATTTTTTTGCGTATAATAAAAACTGTTTGCATAGGAGGTGCTTTGAAGGAGAGAAACGTTTGACGGTGGTAATTAGGTAGGTGCACCAATGTGAAGTCATCTTTAAAAAAAATGACATGATCGAAATATGAAGAACGGAGTTATGCTTCATGTCAATTTTCATTGTTTTAGTGAGATATGACTTGTATGGATACCGAGGAAGGTATGATAATGTGGATGGATTTTAATGGTACTATGAGATATAGCTTCATTCCTTTATTATAATAAGTATCATATTACAGAGCTTCATCGAGTTGAATCAATGCGAGAATAACGATCAACATATGAAGCAGTGTTGATTGATACTCCCAAGAACAAATGACAAGTTCATAGATGTCTTCTGTTGTCTGTATTCATCGGCGGTATCTTTTGATGAAATGATTAACGATGCACTAGAAATAGAAGAACGTTGAGTCAAGACAAAAAAGTGAAAGCTTCACATGGTGAAAGAAGTAAGCCACAAGATCGAAGGGGCAACCTTTCAAATAATTGGTATGACCGGCATAAAGGCTAAGAATGCAAGCAAGGGTGTCAATCAAGAGATCAATTCTAGGTCCGACTAAAAAATGTCATACTTTTCCCATCAGTCAAACTTAATTAGGATTATATATATATATATATATATATATATATATAGCGCTAAGGTAAGCTCATCTGGAGAGTCTCAAGATGGTATAATTCTTTTGTTTTCTAATAACAAACTAGATAGTGTAAATAGTCTTAATCATAGTTGGTGTGGTACCAAACCAAATCCATCCCTAGTGTGGGATCAGACACTATGCATATGTGCATGACTTGATTGGATAAACCGAATAGCATAACACTGTTGATTCACGTAACAACATTTAAACTTGAAAAAAAATGATATTATAAATCTGAATAACGTGATGATTGAAATGAAGAACATGACTAGATAAGTGAAGGAGGAAAGCTTTTATACATTGAAATGCAACATGATGAAAAACACATTTTAAAATTATAACCTAGTGTGTAAATATAGAATGATTCCAAAACACTACTGGATACTACTGGATATCACATACCAGTGTTGTAAACCTTGAATTGAATTTCAGTTACATTTTATCGCGATTTTTTTTGCAATCCAACATAGTATCAATGGAGATTTTGGACAAGATGAGTGCACCTTGGGTGTTCATTCTTGTTTTACATTTTGGGTTTATATTTCTAGTTTTTGGACTATCTTGTAGTATATGTTATGTCCATGACCGATTAGCGCAACTATCGATTTAGTAAAAATTATGTAGTTAATACCGGTTTAATATCGCTATATATTCTGATAAATGATAATATATCATATTTTAGCACTGAGTTCATTTTTCTTTTCTTTTCAAATATTGCTTGAAATATGGTTAGCTGTACATTCTTAGGTATTTGTTGATATATTATAAAGATATAGTGTGAAATATTTGATACTTTCACTGAATACCAGCCATTGTTCTAAATGATGATAATAAGAGAAAGCGATAAATGAAATTGGTGTTTAATGTGTGTACATATATATAGCAAATGACAATATATGTGTTAGCCTGCTTTGTGACCAGGCTACCCAAAGCAAGGATCATGTTGACACACTTTTTGGCAAATGCTGTCACATATGGAATCTCTGGGTAGCATCATTCTCCGGCAATGGAAGCATCGTCAGAAGACACATGGCAGTTTGATCAAAATCACAACATCAGTATAAACTAGCCCGAAACCCCGTATCAAATGACCTCATTTGGATTTAAACATATCAAATACTTGTAGCCCTCTGAATTAGCTTCAAGTAGAGCTTTTGTTTGGTCCAATCGGCCTTACGGTTTGAAAGTTACGTCCGTTTCCGTGAACGCATGCATAAATATGGAAAAACTTGTATTTTGGCATTTTTGAAGATCGGATCGTGACCACCCCCTGGAGTCGGATCGTGACCACCCCCTGAGATCGGATCGTGACCATCCCCTGGAGTCGGATCGTGACCACCCCTGGGGTCGGATCGTGACCACCTCTGGGGTCGGATCGTGACCACCTCTGGGGTCAGATCGTGACCATGACCCGGCCTGACCATCACCATCACGACCATCACCAACTCACCACCCCGGCTCACGAACCGCGACCAGGACCCGCTACTACACAGTAGATTTTGACTTATTCTCAAGGCTATGATTGCTTCTGCTTTCCCGGATCAAGTGCCACGTGTCCTACCACGACCCCATCACCATATGAGCTTTCCTGCAGCTATAAATACACCTCTAGAGGGCATTTTCAAGGGACTTTTTGGCATCTCCTTGTCCATGGCTGCCATGGCCAACACTTCTCCATGAATAATCACCATCTTCTCCAATAAAAATCAATGGATTGAGAGATAATATTCATTGTAATTGTAATCTATGAATGAAATGAGAAAATATGAAGTGGGCGTAGGCTCGTTGACGCCGAACCACTACAAAAATCTTGTTGTCTTGCTTTTTTCTCATATTTTTCAGTTATTTCTTCATATATTATGCTCGAAATACGACGATTTGGGTGTTAGGACCATTTTTTGGTCTAACATTTTGGTGCTTTCACTGAGAATTGAACTCAGGGCTACCAGATTGCTGTTCTGCTATTTGGATTCGAAAGCCCGAAGAAAACAATCCGCATTTCGACCGTTTTTGAAGATTTCGTTGATTTGTGAAAGTCAGAATTTCATGTGCTCGAAGAAACAACGTATATATATGCTGGGAAGTCAATGTTAGAGTATACATAATATATGAGATAAATTTTGTACATCGTCAGATCGGGCCTATGACATCAGCTCACATCCAGAGACCCACTCGTAACCAGGCACTGTCCAAACATCAGAAAACACCAGAGACAAATATTTAGTTCAAGCACAAAGTTCAGCTCGTGAACAAGGGGTGGTCTGAATACACTGAATTGGCTCGTGAATATAGTTAGTTGCATATGTGAAGAGGGGTCGGTTCGTTTGTAAAGCTCAGCATGCAGGGATCGGCTCGCAAAAACCAACTCTCTCGTGTCCACGTTTTGATACATGCAACCATCAAGTTTTGACATTCTCTTTGAAAGGTTTCACGAGTGTGGTTATGCTGGCACGTGCCCCCCCATTCACGAGTGGACGTGTGCTCACGAACAGGAACCGAGCTACCTTGAATGGAAATAGCGAGTGGGCTACCACGAACAGCTGCCATGTATTTGGCACATCACGAACCAGATTGAAAGAGGTGCTCACGAACCAAACTGTGTCGTGATTGCTGGATGATTCCTTCCTGGAACGCGAGAACACCCCTATTCAGTATTCACGAGTGGGCTGAAGGCACAACCCAAGCATGGGTCAGTTGAAGGATTCTGTATCGATTGATGTTTGAATATGATGCCAGCCTGATGCAATTGGACCGTGTGCACATATACCATAGGATTTAACCATGTAAACACATGGATCGTTGGAATTTCCGGGTCGTGATGCATGGATATTGGTACATGCACCATGTAACGAACCTCGCTTATAACATATGAATTGGAACGCCCTTACCTTGGATCAACTGCAGTTTAAGCGAACCAGTCTTCGTGCAAATTCCTTGGTGAAATTTGCACCACTCCAGGTCAATACACTTCAAACAAAAGGAAGACCAAATCATTTTCATACTAGCCTTGTTTCTTTTTCCAAATTCCTCGGATCTCCACCTACATCGGATCCGGTACACTCATGCAAAACAGAGTTAAGGTCAACATCCAGTCCAGGTCATGTTTAGATGGAGCCTTTGAATTGGCTGCAGCGTGCAAAACAGAGTGGATGAGCGGACAGCCAGTTCGGATAAGAGAACCGCGATCTGGAGAAATACATGAATCACGACCCGCAGCTCTCAAAAGGATGTGCTTGAGCTGCGAGCCGCAACAACAAATCATGTAAGAATGTTCCTCGACCGGTACCGCAGTGGGAAATCCGAACATACCAAAGCTAGTGATACCCCGACCCAAACCGAAAGGGGATGGCTTCGGGTCGTTCGTGGTGAAGTGCCATTGATGTATTAATCACGTGATGGGTAACAATTTAAGTGGAGGGATCATTCTTCAGTTTATGGTGACTGTTGTTCACTGCATGAATCACATACACCACATGAAAAGAAGTTGCATGATGGGATCCGAGGATTGCTGCATCTTGAGTATTCAAGAGATTCTTCAGATTTCTGGAGTTCACGGACCGCATCGAAGTATAGATCACGATCCGATCTGCCTGACTCCCGAAATACAAACAACTTGTGGATGAAGCCATCTGCATGGACCAGAAAATATAGCTAACGAATGGAATGAAAGATAGACCAGCTTCCCGAATCACCATCTTATAAAAGCATAAAGCTAGAACGTGATATAATGATGCACGGTTAACAATGAAGCCATCTACATGCCTTATCGCAGTAATGATTTGCGAACATTAGAGACAATGGCTTCGGCATGTTACAATCTTCCGTTCGGATGAAGGTTAGCAGCAGAACACCCAGGGATCGACAATATTTCATAAAGCATGTAGTGTTTTAATTAAGCGAGCCGGATCCAGCTACATTCTTAGATGCATGGATCATGCAGTACCAGCTTGTAGCAATCTCATACGAGAAAGTGGGTACGTGTAAAGCTGAGGAATCATATGTTATAAACATGAAGCATGGCTTAGTGATGTGGAACCCACCATCTGAGCTCGTAATCTACACTCCCTACCTGTGGACAACATGTTGAAATCACGAACCGCCAGTAGAAATATACATTGGCAAATCATGGTACCACTATCTGCAGTATGCATATTTCATGTATTATGAATTGAAGCTTTCTTTTGTTGCTCACGAGTGGGATGTACAATGTGTATTCACGGGCGGACTAAGACAATGCGTATTCACGAGCGGTTTATTACTAACGTTCCACACACGAGCGGGTCACGAGCCAAATAAGCCATCACGAATCAGCCACTTTGAATTGAGCCATCACGAATCGATAATCACGAGTGAGAACGTGTGGTCCGAACCTAAAAATTGTAGCTGTGCCTTCCAGTTTCTGATGTGGTAGACCCGATCCGACACGTTATCCGTGCCAATTTCCAAGTGTTCACCAGCCGATGTTTGAACACCCGACCCGAAAACTGGCTAAACCACGAACCGAAAGAAAATAACGAACCGCAATACAGAAAAAGAATCGTGGACATAGGTCACAATCGACCCCAAAAAAGTGACCGTTTTTGAAAAAAATGCATCTTCCTGATCATTTCAGAAAAGACTCCATCTTCCAAAATCAAAAAAATCGTGCGGTGCCCACATTTTCAACCTAACCGGCTAGGTCGATCGCCGTCGGGACTGCGGGGCCCCGGACCCTCGCCGGCGCTGCGTCCGGACCCGCTGACGGCCTCGCCTTCGGCTCGGAATACGTTTTGGCGTAGAATTATCACCAACGCCTATCAACCGAGATTTCAGTAGATAGTCTGAGGACATTGACAGCAAATTGGCGACGAATGGGATTCTTCCTAGAGCCATGACGCTTATTTACTGATGTTGTTCAATGTGAGGAGCCATTGAATAGATTTGGCATGCCGGCTATGACAACATACAAGACGATGACAATCTTTTGATAACCTCCTCTTCCAGGACTCTGATAGTGTATAGATTCCACCAATGTTGTTCCCGAACGAGTAGTGATCACCTGATCTATGTGACTCAAACTAGTCCAATCGGCGAAGTCCCAAATGACGATTATATGAAGTAGTTCGGGCGCTACTCCGAAGGTAGTTCATATGATCCTAGCGCTCATGACTTTCAATGAAGGGACATCAGAAAGCAACTGAAGATCCAAGCATTACAAAGTTATACCTCGCTCGAATAACATGTTTGGACAACCAAGTTACTGGAGGAACTTGCCATCTGGTCGAATGAAATATGTTACGCAGCAGAAATGGCATGGAATCCAATGACGCTTCCCTTCACGATGAGATGGATTATGAAGGAATCTTGAACTTAGCCAGCAAGGAAGATGTCGCAGGAAGAATTGCCCGTTGATTTACCCGAAGATACATGTCCCAGAGAGAATGGAAATTCGGGATGCAAGAAGGCGACATCTGGCGAATCAACTACCCAAAGATGGAAAAGCTCGCTTACAGCTTGTTGATTACTTCGAGAAAACTCTGCCACTATTTCCAAGTTTGTTTGATTGTGATACACACTGATTAGCCGCTACGACAAGTCCTACAGCGACCTGATGCATTTGGAAAATTGCTCGAACGGAACATAAGGCTGAACCGGTTTGATCTCAATATTTCCTAAAGAAGTACTTGCGGCGCCAAATATTAGCCGACTTCATCGCTGAATGTACCGTTCCCGAAGAGGATATGTTAGATGAAGAAAATGGCCCCTCGAAATGAAAGATGAAATCAAGCATCTGGAAACCGTATACAGACAGTGCTAGAAATGATCGACGATCCAATGCTGGAATTTTGCAAATAATCCCCCAAAGGAATTCCTAGTGGAGGAACCACCATTCGCAGCTCACCTAGAATAGGAAGAACCGTTGGATGGATTGGGGCGGTATAACTTATCTCATGTCCTATGAACAGAAAATCAAAAGGCGAATAATCTGGTTAAGTGAGAAAGTTCCGAAAATTTAGAAACGATAGAAATGATCCCAATCAAGACACTACAAACTCCGATCATGGATCAGATGGAAGTTGATCCAGTGTTGGACACTACACCCGAATGAGAATCATCGACAACCCACGTAAGAAACTTCCTGCAGCACAGAATGCTTTCAGCAACGAGAATGAATGGCGTACCATCGTTCGTTATGCCTCAAGATACGACGTGCAAGGCGACATGGCTTATTTTCCTTGGAAGGTTGCTCCGAGATAGACATCAATGAGCCTCATTACTAAATTCACTGCCTTGAGTGATTCGTCGAAATCACTAGTCAACTTCCCGTTAAATGAGAGATGTACATGAATGAAACTTCTGATGAACGACATTTTGAAGCTAGAAAGTGAAGATTCATACTTCCGCTCCTTTCATCGATTATATGTCAAGCAAACTCATGCCCCAGACGTTGGGGGAAATTGGAGATTTGGGCATAGATTACTCGAGATTACATCATTTAATTCAAAGATGATATGTCAGGAGTTCGAACGGCCGATTGCCTTAGTCTTGCCTGAAGATTAGCAAGTTGAAGGTTTAGAACGCTTGCGCCTGAATGCTTATTGATTGTTTGCGCACCGACCCTTGTCCCGATATGGAATCGAGGGCATATCAGCAAATTTATGACATACGGCTATTCCACCAGCAACAATATTCTATTTCCTAGCATAGAAAGTGCAAAAGTTTCTATAAGCATGAATCCATTGTTCTCATGCCAATTGCCATCCTAGCACCAATGCGATGATATGCTACCATTAGCGATACAGTCATGACTTCCTGGCGCTCTATCCTTACCCTCAGCATAGGGGCAAAAAGGCGATTCAAAGGAGATGCGACCTCATCACTCGCTTATGATACTTACCTAACCGCATTTGCCATCCCAAGACCCCGATCAAGGTCTATACATTCCTGGGACTGTCGCCCCCATGATAATTTGAAAATATACCTTCGTCAGCTAAAAGACTTTGGCAGCCCTTCACTGGCAGAGATAGGGCGAAGCGAAATGGACCTGCGAAGGATCTACAATGCCATTTCCGCTCTGAATGATATTCATTCCTTCAACATGATTATTCTTTAACCATGACTCTTATATTTGCATGTTTTATAAGTTATTGATGTAATTAACTCAGATGAATTAATATGTGGATGGTGTAGGTTTCCCGGATTTGATATCGATCAAACTTCTAACATCTGCATCTGGAGTTATGGAACAAAACCATAATGAGCTCGACTGAACTGCTCGTCTACAAAGCCACGCCCTCTGTTTGAGGAAAGGTGTATAGCTCAAGGTGGATCCGAGATGATAAGCTACAACTTGGCTCACACGTGACAGACCTCGAAACAATTGCGCATTGACTTTAGCATTTCAGATGGAATCCTACTCCAAATGGACGCGTTGTGACCGTCTATATGGCTCAATCCTATCCTCGATGCCACCAGATTGCATGAATCCCAATAGGGGGCAGCAGTGCCCAATGATATCCTTACTTTTCAGTCATAAGATTTGCTTTTACATGCCTCCTGAGTTATCGACATGACTAATTCGTGCGATATGAATGATGCAGGTACCCAAGGTTTGGTGCCAACCACTCCTCCCATAGATTGTTCGGAGGAACGCAAAGCCTTGGCAAACGTTTGCCAGTTGCTCGATTGACTGATGCTATCCTCAGAGCTTGGACAGAAATATAAACCTAGGATGAGTGCGACCCGTCCACTTGCCCGAAAAGCTCCGTTCGCCAGGGTGAAGCGTGGAGTATGGACTGGAACCGATCTCGAGAATGGCACCCGAAACGACAGAATCCCACTCTTTGAACTAGAGTGTAGAAGAACGCCGTGGCAAATGATATGGCCGTTCGCCTGAACCACTCCAACTCTCATAATCCGAGGGAGAGTATAAATGACAAGATGATGATGTCCAATACTCTAACTCTCATGATTCGAGAGAGAGTATAAAAGACCAGATATAGCGTCCCGAGGCGTGAAGGTGCACCATGAATAAAGACAGCCTCGACAAAACTCTAACTCTCATGATCTGAGAGAGAGTATAAAGGCGTCAGAGACTTTGCGCCGCAAAAGAACTCTTACCCCGCTGAAGGATCGGGGAGCAGATTGAATGCTGAGTTCGAACTCTAACCTGAACAACGACAGGAGAGTATAAAAGCGCTAGAGACGCAGCGCCTCCAAAAAGGCTCCTACCCCGCTAAAGGATCGGGGACTAGATTGAAAGCTGAGCCCGAAACCTCCATGTCTGGACATGGGGGCAACACAGTTATGGTCCTAATCAATCCTTAATAAGCCCTAGCCAGGCACCATATTAATGATTGATTGGGGGCATACCTACACATACATACTACTTTAGTGCACTTTCGTTCTTGCATTAATAACTTATGATGCAATTTCATTCATATTTTATTCACTTGAATGTTAAAATGTATGACTAACTGTGAAATGCCCACAGGTACACAACAATGCAAAAGAAACCAAATTCCATTTACTGAATGCAGATTTACAAAGGGTAGTCATGAACGCGAGAACCGAACTCGCTATAACGACGGCTGACCAGTGGAAAAGAAGCAAAGGGGCACTTCCAAAAGCCCGGCGCTGACAAAAGGATTTCTTGAACTATACGAAAAATGTTTTCCCTCATACTTGGAAAATAGTATCACTTAAGTTCTGAAAGCAACGACTCATTTTCCTGCACACATGTCTGAATTCGAAAGGGAAGTAATCTGACCATCTATCTTATTTCGTTACCCTTGGAATGATGGCATAACTATTGAAAATATTTACAAACGGCATAGCTTATGTGCCTGTGTTTAACTTATGTTGTGATCTTGACAGGCCCTTTGAGGACCAGGAAACAAATGCAAAAAGAATGGCCATTTGGTGGTCCCGACCTACTTCCAAACTGGAAAGTTCAGATGAAGCTGGACATATCCCATGCAACCATTAGGTGTGACACAACCACCCCATCGCGGACCATTCCCTTGATGCAGGGGGAAAGTAGGAACACTCGGGACGATCATAGTCTGACCTTTCGCCATCTGATACCAAACTCGAGTCTTGAGCGACATAGTTCGACTAACCGATTCCTATATTCAGAATTGAATGACAGAAGCCTTATTGATGGCTACTGCTCACGTGGAACAAAGAAGCCCGTAGGCCGACCTTCACCTATTTCAAGACTCCACACTAGGGGCACCAGCGTTGAATCAGAAGGCCGAGCAACAATCATCAATTCACTAGAAATGATGAAATCGAAGTTAAAGCAATGACGAACCTGGCACAGGCAAATAGCAACCATCAGCTTGAGTTGAACACGAGCCAATAAACAGGCATGCAGCATGCGACTTCGGTTCAGAACGCCGTGGATGGAAACATGGGCGATGGAACAACCACCTGCAACATCCTAGGTGAGAAAGCAAGAATTGTGACATACTCAGGTCATATACGACCAGCTTTAGCCCCAACTCAAATGGATACTCGAGCGACGTTTTACACTTAGCTCCAAGCAAGAATGCAACAATTCGAAGAACAGGAATCCGGTAGGGTCGAATGACTCGAACCACGACCCGGGGGCAACATCGACGCAGAATCAAGAAATCCGCAAAGACCCCCCTTGTAATCTCAGATTCGACGCTGGGGGCACCAACCATGATCTTGATAATGTGCATCAGTTCTTTGATGGAAACTAGGGGGTGCCAGTTTGATTCGACATCTCTCAAGAAGCGGTACTTCTCACGATGATGTGGGTAACGACCATCATAGCCTTTTCACATAGGACATCAAAATATCCTGTTATTCCCATAGATTTCAATTTTTCACCACAACGAGACTTGCTTAGAGATTTTGATGAATTCAACCCTGAGGTGGATAGACTTTCATGACGAAAAGGTGTTAACATCGAGAAGAATGAACAAGATGCTTTTCCGACCGAAGAATGGGGCACCTTCCAATTCCTGAAACGGTAAAGACAAAGGAAAAGCCCTGGAAAACAATGATAAGAATGTGCAATTCCAAGGAGAATCTATACCACTAATCGACCTCATGATCTTGTTTGTCAAGCTCAATTGAACCGAGCATGATAAAGAGACTCGACAAGATTGTGACGACCATTTCAGACTATGCTGAAGCATAAACGGAGGGGCCCAACTAACTTCATAAAGACATTTATCCACTCGCATTTAACAAGCTTACTTCACAACTGATCCAGTGGGAGTAACCGAATTCGCTGACGTCCGATGAGGCAATCCTCACTATCCAACTAAAGAGTAGAGACGATATCAAAACAATTGTAATTCAAACATTTGCGTATACAACACCAACTCTTGCTGATTCGAGAGAGAGCACAAAATGTCTTGGGTTGACTAAGATTGCTGAACCTGTAACTCTTACCCGATGCAGTGACTGGAACTATAAGACCCTGAAGATTGGATGCCCGATTGACTTAACCCCCATCGATGCTGGGGGCATAAGCCCTGACTTCGCTTGTCCTCCGATGGCACTGAGAGCACAAGTGTTGATTCATAGACTAACTCTAAAGACAATCCTGGCATGGAATGAGATTTAAAACATGTACACTATGCCTCAGAGTATGACCTGATTCATCTTCCCAGACCAAGCAACCTAGATTGCGGATCAAATGTGAACGTAGAGACTCAAACGACACCGGATGGAAGGTGTGACGAACTTATCTACTACCTTACGATGGTAGCGATCATATAGGCGCTGTTCCACATGATTTTAACAACATCCCTTGTATACCACTTCATATGTGATTATTGGGTAACGAAGTGATCCAGAGCGATTATGGATTTCTTTGACCACGATCCAGAGTGATCATAGCTTTCAAATTCCTTGCTATTATGATTCAACGCAATTTTACGATCCTGGATCAACATCAAGATATCAAGCTAGTCCAAACTTGAGTATAAATGACAATTTCATATGTTGATTCTGATGGGCTTGTTCCAACCATCCATATACCGACTCAAAGCTCGAGGATTCTTGAATTACCCAATGATTTGGAGAGCTATTTCGTACATTGACCCATATGTAAAAGAAAGTCTGGCCTGACAATGCACTTGGCTTGCGAAAAATGATAAAATTGTTTGGCAACAACCTGTGCGTGTAGAATCACGCTCGGGAGCCAACGATTTAGCATGACTTTTGACGAATAAATTAGACCTTTTGATTCGACAAGGTCTAAACAATTACTTGATCATCTCGAGTACTCCTTCCATGGAGCTTGGCCTGACTAGCTCCCAGGGAAGCAATGCAACAATTAGATAAAGCCTTCTCAAGGATAAATGATGTTCCAGAGAGATTTAGCTCATCAAAGCACATCTTATCTGCGATAGGATGTACTTTGGAGGGCAAAATGTTAGCCTGCTTTGTGACCAGGCTACCCAAAGCAAGGATCATGTTGACACATTTTTTGGCAAATGCTGTCACATATGGAATCTCTGGATAACATCATTCTCCGGCATTGGAAGCATCGTCAGAAGACACAGGGCAGTTTGATCAAAATCACAACATCAGTATAAACTAGCCCGAAACCCCCTATCAAACGACCTCATTTAGATTTAAACACATCAAATACTTGTAGCCCTCTGAATTAGCTTAAAGTAGAGATTTTGTTTGGTCCAATCGGCCTTACGGTTTGAAAGTTACGTCCGTTTCCGTGAACGCATGCAGAAATATGGAAAAATCTGCATTTTGACATTTTTGAAGATCGGATCATGACCATCCCCTGGAGTCGGATCGTGACCACCCCCTGAGATCGGATCATGACCACCCCCTGGAGTCGGATCGTGACCGCCCCTGGGGTCGGATCGTGACCACCCCGGGGTCGGATCGTGACCATGACCCGGCCTGACCATCACCATCACGACCGTCACCAGCTCACTAACCGCGACCAGGACCCGCTACTACACAGTATATTTTGACTTATTCTCAAGGCTATGATCGCTTCTACTTTTCCGGATCAAGTGCCACGTGTCCTACCACGACCCCATCACCATGTGAGCTTTCCTGCAGCTATAAATACACCTCCAAGGGGCATTTTCAAGGGACTTTTTGGCATCTCCTTGTCCATGGCTGCCATGACCAACACTTCTCCATGAATAATCACCATCTTCTTCAATAAAAATCAATGGATTGAGAGATAATATTCATTGTAATTGTAATCTATGAGTGAAATGAGAAAATATGAAGTGGACGTAGGCTCGTTAACGCCGAACCACTATAAAAATCTTGTTGTCTTGCTTTTTTCTCATATTTTTCAGTTATTTCTTCATATCCTACGCTCGAAATACGACGATTTGGGTGTTAGGACCATTTTTTAGTCTAACAATATGAATCATGCTAGAAATCAAGATGCATCATTTGTTCAGTTGTAATATCGTTCTATCATTTTTAATAGGTGTTTTTAATATGGAAAGCTGTATTACATTATTTCACATGTTTTATTTTGTAGGAACTCTTTTTGTTTGGTATGATATACCAGTAGAGAAACCAAAGTTTTAGAACTCATTTTCGATTTTGAACCTCTAAATTTTGGCAACTTGCGCATCATTTCGTTAAGTATTGGTAAATTTGAGATTTTAAATTTTCGAAGTTAGATTTTTGAAGAAATATATAACAAATGCTAAGTAATAACCTTATTCGAAAATCTAACTTGACGCAAATCATTAATCTAGCTCAAATAATTGAACATATGACATGATCCATAATAAACATGTCCATGAGCAATTTGCCTTGGACTCATATAATGAATCCATCCAGATAAGTCCCCAGCCATAGTTATTAATGGCGTATGGCGCAAAAAAGCGCAACATCAGTCTGGAGTCTTGGCGCATGGCGCGGTAAATGACATGCGCCTTTCTGATTTATTGCGCATTTTTGTTTTTTTAATTTAACATATAACAACAAATTTAAAAGTTCAGTATTTTTTGCTAAAACATATGCAATTAAAGTTTTTACTTTTTTGCAAAAAGAAACATCATCATATTTGACATCATTAGCATATAATTTCAAGCATAATGGTTTAAAATCCAAAATAATAATACGTATTACTAATAAATTAGAATTCCGATTCCGATTCAACAATCATATTTTCCAAATCAACACCTGCATCATCGGATTCATAAGGACAATTAGATTATATCAAGTCTTTTTATTGTTATGATGTGGTTATATTTAGTATTGTTATGATGTGGTTATATTTAGTAACATAAAGGACAATTGGTGAGGAAAAATAGCATATCGGTTGATAATATTGTTTCCCTGATGCAATTGATAACTTTATGCCAAAAAATAAATAAAAATAAAGTGATAAATATTTATTGATAATCTATTTGATGCATCTACAAACTATTTGAAATAAAATACACAATTAATTGAAATACATGTTTTCTGTACAAGCAATATTACATTTGATATAAGAGTACTACATAAAATAAAATATATTTTCAGTATCGATATATTTATTTCTCTTCAAGGAAAAAGAACTGTAGAAAAGTCATCCATCAGAACCTACAAAATAAACAAAAACCAAATACAAAACGTTAGAAACGCAATAATATGATCAACAATACCGTAGAAAAAACATCCATCAGAATCCACAAAATAAATAAAAACCAAATACAAAACATTAGCAAACGCAATAATATGATCAACAATAATTTTATGTGAAATGCAAAAAACGAAAAAATAAACAAAAAACAAGCAAAAAACAAAAAAATAAAACAAAAGGCGCACCATTTTGCGTCGTGCGCCTTTTTTGCGCTGCGCGCCTTTTGCGCTTTTTGCCGCGCCTTCTCATATGCGCCGTGCCGCAAGAAGAAATGGCGCAGATGCCGCGCCGTGCCGTGCGCCATGGCGCGTGCCATTCATAACTATGTCCCCAACTCGAAAAATTCATTCAAACCCCCAATTTTTCTTGCTGCAGCATTGTATGAAATGAGAAAAATAACAATTCTATTCTAAAGCTTCTGCATTACAACTATTACAGAAATACAAGGATAACAGTTTTGCAGTTCTCCATTTCTGTCACAATTTTATTTGCAGATTCATGCATAGCAAGGCTAACACTGTAGCCAAAATATTTAAAATAATAACACTTATTGCATATAACAAGAGTTATAGTTATATTAGCTACAATGATCATATCCTGAATTCTCAGCGATCAAAACGTGCCCTAAAAATTAATACGAGCACTCTAAAACCTAAGTAAGAATTCACATTAATTTTGACTTCTAATTCACAATGATCAGTTTGTGATAATAGTGATAACAACACATCAATGGATGAGTCACTCAACAAAAAAACATCAGTTAAGAATTCCAATAAATTTCAAGTACAAAGTTTCAGACCAGTGTCATGAAAAATAACTAGATTTTTTTTATAATTCCATAATCTACATCTTGTCACCGGTTGATGAAAGATGCTGCAAAGGAATATTGAGGGCTGCGGCGAGAGAAATGCAAAAAGGAGTTGCAAGTTGCAAGAAAGAGTTCGAATTGTTTCCAACAGATAAGGACTAATTGATTTTCATGTCCTTTCTTAAAGATATAACGCTGTGAAGAGTTATGAAGGACCAAAAACAAGTGCGTTTCTTTTAATCAAATGAAAGCTTAGTTGGGTACAAAATGTTGATGATTGACTTGGTCCAGTTAATCTTCTTTAATACAAAATTGTTCATATTGTCTGGGACATGGAAATTTGATCTCAATTGTAATATCAATCGAGAAATCAATATCTTAATCGATATATGGAAAACGATATTTTCATCGAATGATTGCATTTCGTTTTACTAGGTTCAATTATGTGATCGTGGTCGAGATACTGGCTGGAACGACAAGATTTAAAATAATGCTACATATACTATACATGACTTACAATGTTATAACTTATAATCTAAGGACTAAACACAAATCTTTGCTGCGTGTTTTCATATTCTGCTAAGAGAACATATACGACCCATTATGCACCCACTTATTGTTTCATGTAATAGTCATTGCACCTAGAAAAAGAAACAGCTTAGGCAAACTCATTAACATATAGAAATTGAGCTGAAGGCATGTTCATAGCTTGTGAACTGATTTTTTATCTTGTCATTTTATGTTAAATTTACGACTTCAATTTAGGCTTGTTTTGAGAAATGAGCGCTTGGATCCTGTTGTAGTGAATTAAGGAACTTAATAGACTTGAACTAGCACATGTTTAGAGTTTGTGTGAATATTTTGACTACAAACTAAAGTTGAATTTCAAACCGTCGTCATTTTGAGAAATGATCATTTGAGTTGGATCTTTTAGTTTAGACATATTTTGGAATTATGTTTTTTTAAATATATTTTTAATGTTTTGGATTCTATTTGTTTGTAGAAAAAAAAGTATTCGTCAAATAAGGTGTTTCATATGCAATTCAAAAAAAAAAAAAAAAAAAAGCCTCACTTTCTCTTAGCCTTAGCTATAAAGCAAATCTATGTTTTTTTTTTCATTTCATTTTAACAAAGGATTTTTTTTATTGCATGGAAAAGAAGTTCAAATGTAGTATAAATTTGTGTCTTGAATATTTGCTGTTTATACAAAAAAAGTATCGAAATTTGCGAAACAAAAATTACCAATGATTGTAATGGAAAATGGATGACGAAGTTTTAAATCTTGGTTCAAAATTGTTTCATCACTTAGATTATTGTATCAGACAAATTCAAACAGTAGGCTATCTGTTCTGGTTTACGACTTTATATCTCATATTTTGAGAGCAAATCCAGTTTCAAAACACTTTTATCGCTCAGGACCGAAGCAGTTGGAAGGAAAAACGATGCGACTTTACATATTACTAAATAAAGAATAGAATTTTCCTTATCGTTTGTAATTCTTTGATATTAAATTTTATTTTGTTTAACTTTCTTCTTTCATTTCGGTTGATGATATTTACAGTATAATGTTAATAAAAGAAATTGATTATATAAGAGTCACGTGTTCGTCATCGTAGTTGCTTTCAAAGTTACATAATACCATTCGTTTTATTTAATATTCTAAGGCATATTTCTATGCCGTATATGTGTGCGCACATTGTTTCATACACCGGCTTACGATAACATAAATAGTTAACTTTAAATGTGTCTTTATTTCAAAAATACGAGTTCATATAGCAAATATCTTTTGGCCACTTATATTCACTTGCAGTTTTAACGGCTAAAAAATTTGGAAGTATTTTTCTTCTTCTGTTTTTCCTTTTGTTTTTTTGTTTTGGATATTGATATATACACTGAGGAGGTTATGTGGAATTAGCTTTTGCTCGAAACATTTTATATAAAATAATCATTCAATTTTTTATATATGAAACAATTGACGATAAATAGGAAAACGGAAGAATAGAGGATGCAGAGAGGATATGCACATGGATATCATAGGTTGTACAGGTACAATATAATAGGTGAGCATATAGCTTCCATAGCATATATGAATCCATTTGTAGCATGGTTGAGTATCTGTTGGAACCTCCAACTCTCGGTCACCTTAATTTGATTCCAGCCGGAAATAGAGTAAATTTGGATCCGTGCGTTGGTTCAGATGAAGATGCATAAATATACTATATAATTTCGAGAACTAACCAATAACAATACTTTCGAAAATTGTGTAGAAGTAAAAAGTAATCGAGAACATATTGTTGGGAGCAAATTAAAGCTGCACAGTTTGAGCTTTGAAGGTGTGAAAGTAGTATGAATAAATGAAAGTGAGAAAGAAAAGGAAGATAGGAAGCAACATAGAGAAACATGGCGCGACAAATAACGAATGCTTTTTAATGTACTATGCGTGTTTTTTTTAAACACACACACACACACACATATATCAATTAATTTAAAAAGTTCAATCTAAGTTCTTTTTTATTGAGACATACATAACAAATATTTTTTGGATATTTTTACATATTAGTATCATAAGCATTAGTCTGGGGCCTCAAGCTCGACTGGTTGAGGGTGCGGCGCTTTAGACATAGGTTCTAAAAATATGAGTTTGAGCCCTTAAAACACTAAAAAAAAGCGGTCTGTTTGAACAAAGCATCACTCATGTTATACATATATACATACATACATACATACATACATATATATATACATACATACATACATATATATATATACATACATATATATATATATATATATATATATATAAGAATATCGTAAGCATAATTGTAGAATTTCAAAAATAATATTATTTAAAAGCTGAAGTGCAATATAGTAGTACATATTATTGATAAACTAGAAACTTGAATATGATTCAATAATTATATTTTCCAAATCAATTTTGTATCATCATATTCATGATTTTCTACATTTCCCTCATTTATTTAGATTTGTTATTTCTTCATGAAGATGTAAATGAGTTGAAGCAGATATGGAAAAACATATCCTTGGATGTTCTTCTACTTAGATATTTAGTTTCTTCTATTCATGTTGCTCAAACAGCAATATCCGGAGTCAAATGATCATTATCATCAAATAAAAAGTTCATTCTAGCATCAAATGCATTATCCATATTTTTCATTATTCATTCATTTTGATCATTAATATTTTTTAAGGATATTGGATCCTTGGTCTCATTAATGTTATATTTTTTTTATTGTTCCATGGTATTTAACAAATACCAAATCATATGTTAACAAATACCATGTCAAGAATTAGCAAAAATGATTGAATGCTAATTTAAATCAACTTTGAGTTGTTAAAAATAAATGAAAAGAAGTATAAAACAACAAAATAATGAAAAGGCGAGGCTTGTGCCATTTTCTCCGTTCGATGAACCTTTCCATGTCTGCACGCCATAAGGAAGCAAACACATCGCCTTGCCTTGGGGCATGCTGCTCGCCGGTCATAACTGTGCTTTGTCAAATACTCAACTCAGAAAATGAAACCTTTACCCTTGCTTTGGAAATTAACAAAATAAAATACAAAATTAAAGATGTAAGAAGTCCAGACCTGTTAAACCAAGTACTTAAACCTTACTTTGTAGTTTGTACATTTAAGAGGCGAACGGATCGGCTAAAAAAATGTGTGTTGTTCGTACAGAACAAAAGCTAAAAATATAGTTTTTTTAGCATAGTGATGGACATAGTTACATGTTCTCGCCAACAGAAAAACACTGCTCAAGACCAACAATTTACGTTATTCTGTGTATTATGTAAAATTAAATCTCAAATACTAACGTGAACATCAGTTCAACACTGCTAGTATGAAAAAAAATCGTTCTTAAGTACGGATCCCTATCTCACTTGTATCGTTGTTTTAGCTTTGTGCACAATATTCGTAAATATCACCAAGTATTTATTTCATGTACTTTTAACTTAATTTCAACCATACACTCCCATAATGCCATCTATTTTGGGATAAAGAAAACCCGAATGAAATTACAAATGGAGCAAAGGGGGTAATTTATTCAGCAACCACAGCTCCAATTTTAGATTTGACCCTGATCACACCTTCAAAAAATTTAACTTGTCTGGTCACCACTTGTAAGGTTGCATGGGAATATTTTCATCTGGAAAAGGTTAAAGCTAGTATCTTGGTGTCATTGACTCATTATACTTATAAAACCTTATGATGGATATTTGCAGACTAGCTGATATTATTTAGTATTAAACCGTGTATATATTGTACGGTGGTAGGGTGCATAACATTACATGTGTATAATTTTACAAGCACTTGTTGAGAGGATGGGATCACCTTTCACTAAAAACTTATTTCTTCTCTTGCATTTTTCCTTCAGGGAATCATTGCGTCTGCTCTAAATTATTGGTTGTTGACATGGTCAAATAAGATTCTGGGTCCTGCACTTGTGGCATTGTATGTCCCACTTCAGCCTCTAGCATCTGCATTCCTGTCAAGATTGTTTCTCGGAAGTCCAGTTTATCTTGGGAGGTATGGCTTTACCCTTTTTACTTAGTATTTTTTTAATATAAAATCAACCGCTTAGTAATAGGCTCAATAGCATTTCCTCTAAAATTTTAGGATATCTACTAATAATGTAACTGGTATTTACTGTTTCAGCATGGTAAATTTGTTGGGATGCACTGTGCAGTACATGTTTGAAGGAAAAAAAAAAAAATCATGTAAATGTGAAATTAGATCCACAATTTTGATTTTGTTGTAAACGGGAACCTTGTAAATTTCATAGTGGGAGTTTCTTGTAAGCTGAAACTTTGCGAATATCACATAACACTTGCACACACCATTATATTGAATAAATCACAACTTGGAAGCCGATGCCTTATAGGTGGACGATTTAGTCACCATGGGCTAGAGTTTCTTGTTTAGGAGCTGATCGTTGTTTTTTCCCCCGACTTTCAAGTGGACGAAATGTACTACAAACATATGTAAACAGCTTTCAAAGTAAATGAGAGCTCGTTTCCTTTTCAGATGGAATTGCGCTTTAAATAGTAGGGACAAAAATTTGGATAGCAAAGAATAAATGGAGAGCATTAGAACGTATGTTAAAATTTACACCTTTTTTTTAATCTAATTTTCTTTTTGCACTTTAGAATTTGAACTTACGCCAATAATTTTGAAAAGTACAAATAATATCTCGTCTCAAGGGTATTTTTATTTTTATTTTTTAAATGCTTAGGAATACTATCTCAAGTGGTAAGATTTATAGACTAGTTCTCAAGACATGGAAAATAGGTGCTCCATATAAATTAAATATCACTCTAGCTGTAGAAAAAAAAAAAAAAAAACCTAAACAAGGGGCATCACTGTTTGTTCAATGGATGTTAGAATGAAACATCACTATTTGTTCAATAAATGTTATAACCTATGTAAAATCTATAATGTTTTTAAATATGTCTCTTTGGAAACACAACTATTGACTTTTCTAAGTGGAGCACTGTTATCACGGCGCTTAACTAGTCGACTAATCGAGATCAAACCATCGACATGAAGTCTCGACTTGCTCTTTGTATGAATTTCGGACGTCTAGGTAGAAATTAGTCGACTAATCGACTAGTCACTCGACTAGGTTGTTACTGGTGTCGACTGGTTTGGTATTGGCCCACTTTCCCCATTCTTTGTTTCTCATCCGAATGAGATCTCATTCAAAGAGAAAGATAGCAAATATCTGGAGTTTCTTTTTTTATCCTTAGAAAAGAAAAGAAAAAATCCGAACCCTTTACAGTTATCGATACATCAAATAGGAAAAAACAGAAAGTTATCGATACCTGTATCGAATAATAAAAAAACAGCAAAAAATGATCGATGCTTAGTATCGACCAAAAAATAAATTGATCGAAAGTCGATTTAAAATTCTTGAGTTGAGAAAGATCGAGTATCGATTATCGAATAGAAAAAACTTCGAATCCAAGCTTCGATCGAAAGTCGATCGATACCCTGAACCTGCAGCGCCGTCTTTAAACTGCCATCTTGCAACTTGCACTTTACTAAATTCTATGCATCCTTTGTTTATTTTCTCTGTTCAGTAGCAATATATTTGTTGGTAGCAATATACTAGAATTGACAACTTTTTGGTGGCAACAATATATTTTTCGACTAGTCTACGACTAGTCGACTAACTGGACCTCTGTCGACTCGACTCGACTTACCACTATAATAACAATGAAGTGGAGTGTCTTCGTATTCGTATTCATTTCTGTCCTCTTTTCCACATTAATGCTGGCAGTCATGCATTTAAAATCCGCTTACGATCCTTGGCCACATGTCTTTTTTTTTGGGGAACTGGTGCTCATATACAGGTATTAGGCATTACACAACTTACCACATGCCAATATAAGTTCGAATCACACTACGCAAGTTTCAAATCTACGACCTCTTGCACCTAAGTCAAAGTGCCTAACCACTGGGATAATGGTGCTTGGCCACATGTTAGAGCTATTGACATCATTTTACATTTTTGATTGCCAGGCAAATCATCAAATTTTGATTCACTATAGATTGACAAATGATTATTACCAATGCATCAATATTGTAGTTGAATCGACATTGTATCTACCAAAACCCTTTTCTAGGTTTATTTATTTATTTTTATTTTTATGAAATAAAGCGGGAGGTTGAATAACAAGTTAGGTTTGAAACTTAATAAACATAGTGGAATTCACAAATCGTTAAACAAATTTGCTAATGTTTGTAATCTCAAATTCAAGTTCCACCAATCACCTTGACAATTTTTATGGGTGCATTCTCAAATTATGTGTAAATTAATGACTGCTTTGAGAATAAGTTTATGGACATAACTGCTTTTAATAATAATGCTCAATAACTAGCGCATGTGATGATAATATTGATAAATTATATCTTCGTGTTCGTGAAATTTATTCTTCGTCATCGTTCTCTACCTAGTGAAAAATACCATTTGTTTGAGTGGGTTCTGATTTGTAAGTTGTACATGTACTTACCCCGTCGCTGAAGATTCAAAATTTGGTCAATAACCAAGTGCCTACACCAGCCGAATAGGAGGATGCATAAATAGCGCTGACGGTAAAATTACCTAATCAAAGTAAATTGTGCCACACATAAGATGTATTGTACTATATGTCTGTAAAGTAAGGCATTCAACTAATTAACATAGAGTAGACATCCATTACCGCGGAAAAAGTAGGAAGCTTCTTAATTGAAAAAACTGTGAAATGTAAAATCAGAATATGAATGCAGCGAAATATTGGCTTTTGTTTGCATCTGGAACTTTTGCAAACTGAACTTCATTTTCTCCTTGAGCATCATTTCCGCAGTAAAATTGGATCTATCGTCGTCATCATCATTCCTTTTTTTGTACTAGATAGAAGTGTTTTTATCGATATCACAAGTGCGATTTATCATCTTGGTCTTAATACCGTTCACATAGGGAGTATGTGTTTTATCTACTTTCAGTTTCTTGTATCACGTACCAACTTTATAAAATTCTCACTGTCAAAGTGACAGGAGTAAAACTTTATAAAGTAGTTTAGCCTCAACCTAGGAATATCCATACTCAACTTGGGGGGAAAAAGGCAAAAGGTTTCTTTATTCACTAAAGATGATCAGTGAAACCATTTGCAAATATTTGTTCTGTGGAATATACACATACTTGTGAGGGTAAACATAAGACCGTTACCAACAATGTGGCTTGTTCGCTTCATTCTCTCTCCTGTTTTCAATTGAACGAACGAGCTGCACACACAGGTAACATTGAACCAACAATGAACTGCTTTGCTTTTAAAGCAAAAATAGATTGTTGTTTATAACGGCGAAGTCTTCGCCGTTATGAATATATGCATGCTGTTTTTAGCATGAAAAGTTTATAATGGCATAGTCTTTTGCCGTTATAAACATAAAACGGAAAGACTTCGCTGTTATAATTATCAACCTCTGTTCAGTGAACCAACCACTAGATCAATTCAAACTAGCCACGACGAAGTGAACAAGCCACACCTGAATGTTCCATGACTTATTTAGTAGCTGAACAAGATATTGTTAGTTGTGCCCCAATTATACCTGTCAAAGGTGGGTAAACAAAATAAGACATACCAACGACCGTGCCTTATTATGGGTGGTAAATAATATTACATCAGAAAGTAAGTTTGGCGAAGAAAAAGTAGATTTTATTGGATCAGAATATGTTTTAGTTTTCTACATGTATCTCTCTTTACGCCCTTTTCACTTGTAAAAATGTTTGGAAAAGGAAGTGAGGATGGTAAATGAATGTATTTTATCATATATTTTTTAATAAAACCAAGAAAATGTAAAATACTGATAATAAATGTTTAGGACTCTTTGAAATGCTGTTTGAAATATGATGAAGATTTTCTTTTTCCACTTTCCAAAATGCATACAAATGAAGATGCAACAAAGATTGATTCATTCGGTCTAATGGTATCAAGGAACTTTATGTACTTGTATGAATCACGGTACTAGTAATTAGTAATCCATAATAGCACAACTTTTGTCCCAATATTTCTTTAGTTTATTGTGTATATAATATTTTCTCATTCCGAACTAAAGACTTCACTCTTTGGCAGTATTTTTGGAGGATTTCTGATTATCTCTGGACTATACCTCGTCACCTGGGCTCGATATAGAGAGAAACAAGCATCTACGGGGATGACTTTGTTAAATGTCATATCCGAGGTTCCGTTCAATGATATACCACCGAAGAAAGGAGGTGTTTTCTCTAGCACGTCTCCTAGGTCTTGGATTGAATCACATGAATCTTAGTAGGTGGAATTAGGATAAATACTATAATTTCACTAAGAGCCGTTTTCCTCACTCTAGAATTAAATTAAAATTAAATGCCATTTTACACAGAAATTGCTGCCATCCATTTTCCTAACCATTATACTAACTGCTTCCTTTCTCTGGTTTCCCCTGTCCTATGTTTATTTTCTGATTTTTTTTTAAACAATTACATTGGTACTTGTTTATTTGTAATACCTAAATTATATTTGGTTAGTTGAATGAAAATGCGATGAACATGGAATTTTTACCATCGATGTGGATATATGGGTATCATCAAATCAACGTGTTGTTTATATTTCTGCGTTGTTAATATGTAAAGGTGGCTTGGGTATGCTGCTTACCAGTTTAATATCATGTGCATACGTTTGAATGATATGCAGAATTCAACTGTGTTTTCTCTTTTGAAAAGGTAACGGTGGAAAATTGCTTTATATTGTCAACATGGCCTTCTAGGAACTAGTCTACCTACTTGTAAAATTCTTTCAGCGTCTGCCTTAGGTCCTGCGTAAGGTACTGTCTACAGGAAGCTTATTGCGACGTCTGAGCATTTAAAGCTGTCGGAGCAAAAATTGATTTCCTAAGGTTGTACAGTGTCCATGGCTGCTCAAGTGTGAGAATACGATTCAATATCAATACAGTAATCCTTGGTTGTTCCTTTTTGTAACGACTCGGATTTCGCTCGGACTTAATCGATCGCAAAATCGATCAAGACCGTTCAAAAATCCGAATACGCTAGCTTTGGGCATACAACACATTAGAACAAATAACCGAAGATTTTTATAAATATTACAATAATGTTACATCAGAGTACATAATATCATAGTACATTGAATATAATACAACGGAAGATAAATTTACAGTGAATTTAATAGTGCAGCGGAATCAATAATCTGATACAGCGAAAGTCTATCTATGCTCTGGACACAACTTTAAGCTTCGATCCAGAATCCTGATCAATATATCTGCAAAATAAGCTACTCGACTGCCCGTGTGGAAAGTGGGCACCCGATTTTGCTTATTTTGTAGGTATATTGAGCAGAATTCTGGATCGAAGCTTAAAGCTATGTCCAGAGCATTGATAGACTTCCGTTGTATCAGATTATTGATTCCTCTGCACTGTATTAAATTCACTGTAAATTTATCTTCTGCTGTATTATATTCAATGTACTCTGATATTCTGTACTTTGATGTAACAATATTGTAATGTTTATAAAAGTCTTCGGTTATTTGTTCTAACGTGTTGTATGCCCAAAGTTAGCGTATTCGGGTTTTTGAACGGTCTTGGTCGATTTTGCGATTGATTAGGTTCGGCGAAATCCGAGCCGTTACATGTGTTATCAGAGCTGGTTAAAGAACGTGATAGGGAGTTCTCGCTTGGCTGTTTGGTGACGAGCAGGAGACTCTTACCTCTACATGTCCCAGTGGGAAGATTGAGTTGGTTGTTGCAGTCGAGAGGCTGATCGTAAAAGCAGTTCTGAGGTATCACAGTATGTCACGGTGAGAGGTTAGCCCACTGCCTGATGGTTGCAAAGCCTAGGGTCGTTACACCTTTTAAGATGGAACTGGGTTTTATGATGATATAAATATTGATTAGGTGCCTGGGGTGATGGAGTTAAATAACTTGAGAAGTTTAAGCAAAGAAATGCACAAGGAAATCATGTTGACACTGACACGATTGAACATGTCGGTTCCGACATGTTTGAAAATGGAATCCGCTCTGGAGCTGTATATGTGTTGTGTTTTGCTAAAATAGGTGGACTCATGTGTCACAAATCATGTTAGAGCCACCATGATTTATGGAAATAATTTTATTAACGAAACTTTGAACACTTGAGGATGGAAACAACAACAAAGATCGAAGATACAAGTTGCAAAATCGGGTCGCCATTGACGTGATTGTGTGGGTATCATGATTTAAGTTGCAAATTTTGCTCGTTCCTCGTGTTTGAAATTGGGATCTAGTCTGTTATTTGTTTTTCCACGAACCAGTGACTTTTGTTAGTGAATTCGATCATAAAAACCCATCCTTTCGCAATGGAAGGATTTGCCTTTTATGACTTTGGATTCTCTAGCTCATTTTTTCTCTCATAAGGTGCCGATTTTGTTTTAACTTTGTATGCTCAAATCATTAAAATAAAAGCCAGAAAAATGTTGTTTATTTGTGATTGAATCACTTTAAATTAGGGCTATCAACGGCTCGTATCGGGTTGTGTTCGGTTTGGATCAAATTGGGTTTGGATTGATTTATAAACGGGTCAAGTCAACCTGTTTATTAAACATGTCATTGTTTCCCAACCTTAACCCGACTCGTTTATAAACGGGTTGACCCGATCAGATCCGTGTAACCCTTTTCACTAAACGGGTCGTGTCGGGTTTACCTGTTTGACCCGTTGACAAATATTGCCCATTAATATAGACGGCGAAAGAACCAAATCACCAGTAGACAACAATTTACAAAATCAGTAATAGGCACCAAATTACAAAATCAGCACAGGTAGCACATATAAACATGAACTCACCATATCCAACAATCATTCTCTATACATAAGAATATATAAGCATATTGCATAGATAAAAGACTAACAATATAAAAGAGATACAGTTGTTATAAGTAAAATATAACTAACAAAATGCAATAATAAATTAGTGAAATGTGACAGCTTACATAAGAATATATGAGCATACTGATTATTGGATACATAAAAGACTAACACTAACAACATACATAAAAGACTAACACTAACAACATACATAAAAGACTAACAATACGGAAGAGTTACAAGATATAACCGGGTTTGGTAGGTCAAAATCGAGTTAGCGGGTCAACTCTAAATCCATCCGTTTATAAACGGGTCAAATTCGGGTTGATTCGAAAATAATCCGCCAACTAAACAGATCGGGTTAATCTGCTAATTTCCATGCGGGTTTCGAGTCGTGTAAGAAATTGACAGACCTACTCTAAATATCATGTGTTTATACTTTTATTTTCTCCTTTTAGCTTTGCTTTTTTTTAATTTGGGTGTTATTTCACGTAATATAGTATTTTCACTGAGAAAGAAGATTATGGAGTAAATCTACACTTTAACTTTGGATTTGAAGATACTAGAAGGTAAATCCAGAGTTTTTTTGTTGAATGTCTACGTTTATTCGGACTGGCCAAGAATCTACTAGCAAATCTTTCCTGTTACTCAACGATATCACGAAGGATCTTAATGTAATAAAGGTGAGGGACTCGATTTGTGTCTACTTTACCATCTTCTTCATCTTAGCCTATTGTTGATGCCGAAGAGTGGTCGTCAACCTTCGTGATTTCCACGTGAGTGATAATAAACGTCCAGCTGCGGAAAGTAAGTAGCGATATAATGTACAGGGGAAAAGCGCAAATAAACGATCACATAGAGTTTATAGTGGTTCGGCTCGTTTGAACCTACTTCCACTTTGAATGGTTTTGCTCTTTTATTATGCTCTTGGTACAAGCTACAACATTGGATCAGAATAATTCTGATTATACATGAGTTTTGATCATTTTCGATACACAGCTGAGTAATTTTCGAGTGACATGAGGAAATCTCTTCTTCGTGATCCACATATTTGGAAGTGGAAGGATGAGACTTTGTGTGTCTGCGAATTCTAAGTTCAATTGAGTGTGGACGAAGATGTTATGGAGCTTTCATGAAGCTATTTTGGCCATGGTGGCAAGGAGGTCCAAAGATGATTTCTTTATCTTCTTATCAGATGCCAAGGCAGCCCAAAATAGTTTAATGTTCAAACGTGCAGTCAAATATCCGTAAACATGTTCATATGTCTAGAAATATGCTTCTTCTTCTTCCTTGGATGATGAAAGGTGCTAGGGAGGCTTTGGGAAGTCTATTTCCTTCTTAGCCGGCCATTAAAGCTCACAGGTGAGCAAGGACCAACCCTCTTCACGTTGGAAATGAGGAAGTATTTATAGGAGTGGGATGGAAGTGGAGTAGGTGAGCTGGAGTGGCCTAGGAGTTCGTATCCCACGTTTTCAGAGCGACTTCGCATCCTGGGTGCCCGGATACAGATTTGTATCCCTCGGATAGGGATACGATTTTGTATCCTGCATTGGGGACACGAGGCTACTCGTTGATGGAGTGACCAGGGTGCGAATTCACATCCTGCAAGGAATGTGAATTCGCATCCTTAGAAGGGATACGAGTTCATACCCATGAGGTGGAAGCGGGATGCAAATTCGCATTCCGCGAAGGGATACAAATTCGTATCCCACGAGGAACACGAATTTGCATCTGACGAGGGGCACGAATTCGTATCCCACAGAGGGGATACGAGATTCACACTGCTGTGGGCTTCGGGGAGCTGCGATGCTACATAGTGAGTTGATGGCGAGGTCGGAGGTTGATCCGTGGATACTGGCTCTATGTCGAGTTGATTTATCAAGACGGATTGAATATTGCTGTACGATTCTATCCGGACTTGGGTTCTGGACATCTCGGCAATGTCTCTGTGCTGTTGACCCACACGACATGTCAAGTCACGTGGCTTTTGACTACTCTTGGGAGCTAGTCCAAAAAGTCGGTTAACACTCGCTTCCCAAAGGATGTCTTGCGATAGCATGACATGCTTTAAGAAGAGCGAGGTACCCTGGTTGAACGACATAATCCTCGGGTCATGCGGGATGACCTGTCGTGACCTTCTCGTTGAGATAAAATGATGATAATATCACGGAGTTCCAGCGCTGCTGAGAATTTTGATTGCTCGGACTGGAATTCCCTGATATTGTTCAGGTGAATGCTCATTTCCTGTGGACTCAAGAAATTAAACGTCAAACGTCGACTTCCGTTTGCACCGAGACGTAAACGAGTCGTTGTCGACACATGTAGCATAACAACTCACATGTTTGCACATGGTTTTGCAAGATACGATCGAAGTTTGAAACAAGTAACATAATCGGTAAATATGTCATCGGCTTACGGTTACGCGAATGGATTCTCGAAAACGATATCGAATTGTGAACTCGATTGCTTGACATACGTTCTTGAGCCATTTAAAATTTCGAACGCGAGTCGAATTGGTTTCAATAGCCATAGTTTCAAAAACGCGTACTCGTAGTCATAGGTGGAGTCGCGAGTCACGAATTTCTTGAAGTTGGAAACTCTATTCTCACTTCTCCCATCCTTATTTTTTATGGAAAACGAAATTTTCGTACCGGGGGGGAGGGGGATGCGAATTTTCGTATCCGGGAGGATGAGGATGCGAATTTTCGCATCCCGGTGGATATGAGATTTTCCTATTTTGAAAGGATGCGAATTTACGCATCTAGGTGGAATGTGAAGTCGCATCTCGGGGGATACAAATTCGTAATTCTCCCAGCCTCCCAGTACTATTACTCCATATAAAAGGCGGAATGCGAAAAACCATCTTACCTCACTTCAATTATTTCGACTCCTTGGGAGATAAAGAATTTCACGGGTCTCGAAATTCCCCTGTCCCTCGTCCGTTCCCATTGCCTTTAGAGCTTGAATTCTTCACCATCATGAGACCGATCAGGGTGGCTTGACTATTAATTGAATTTATACGCAGGTTTATCCGTAACTTGATGACGAGGAGTGGGCTTTTGCCTATGCCATGTGTGACGGCCCGTCCCGCACCAACCGACATTTACTCCAAAAGTGCGCTATACACATGTCCAGTTAGCATGGAACGGGTCATCAGAAAGAAAGGGAAGAAGGAAATGAACTAACAAAGACCTGTAGAATGTCTCACAGCGCATAGAATAAAATATAATAATAACATACTTGACATAAAACAGGTGAGACAGTGCATAAGTTGAAAACCAGAACTAAGCATCATAGCAGCGGAAATCCAAAATACAACTTATTACAACTTTTCAAACTGTCTCAAAGCAAAAGTAAGATAAATGAGGTACACTACTAATGCCCAAGTAGCGACTACCAACGACACAGGGAGAATATATATATATATATATACATATATATATACATATATATATATATATATATCATACGTGGAAGCCTCCTGCTCGCCTCCGAATCAGCCACTCGCGCACCACCAGCTAACCTGTCTCTAGTCTGCTCGTGTGAGCCCCCTGAGTAATAAGAGGAGACATAAAACTCTGGGTCAGACATAAAGCCTGGTATGAGCGATAAACATCTAAAGTGAACAATAACAAGTAGATAAAACATACCTGAACCTGGACCTGCAACCAAAGAGTTAGCACTACATACTGTACAACACTCTAAGGTGCCATATCAAACGGTGTAAAGATACGGAGGTGGGAGTGTGCATGTCATAGTGATGGCAAACAATCAAGCATAACAACCATCCTCACATCTCTCACTCAGTGTGTAAAGCATACGATATTCACCACTTCGATCACCCACCCTTGCTACGATCACTTTGCCCCATGAAGTCATAAATGACTTCACTGCACTGATAACGTAGCCACTGATCCTTCGCTATGTCCACTTGCCCCATGGAGTTATTCACCCCATTTGCGCTGGCTCATAGCCTTACCAATCCTTACTATGTCCACTTGCCCCATAGAGTTATTCATCCCATCTGCGCTGGCTCATAGTCTTACCAATCCTTACTATGTCCACTTGCCCCATGGAGTTATTCACCTCATCTGCGCTGGCTCATAGTCTTACTACGCATCACCTTACCCCTTGAGTCGTAATGACTCTATTGCACTGATAACGTAGTCCTGCTACCATCACCTTGCTCCTCGAGTCATAATGACTCTACTGCACTGATAAGTAGCCCATCATTCATTTTTAGTGGTGAATCGAAGTTATGAACATCGACAACTCCTTAGCACACGTCCCGCAGCAAAGCCCAACCATGAAGTGAACTCATTGGTTCCCAACTGGATCCTGAGCTCTAACTTCCCACATTGGACTATTTTTGCATCTCATGTTATTGGTCAATACTGGGGCGGGTCGGGTTCCCCTCAAGCCATCGGTTCGGGTGTGTTGTCCTCCCCTGTAACCGTTCGATTCGGGTTCCCAGCATTGTATCGGTTCGGGTCGGGTGTTCTTCTCAGGGTCGGGTGTCCCACTTCGGGTCGGGTCAGGTGCCATCTCCCTTCCAGTTCGTGCTTCCGCTCCGATCCGCTCCCCTTGTTCTTCACGTGCTCCGATCCGATCTCAGTTCAATTAGCGTGGCCTTCCTTTTTGCCAGTTCTCTCAAGTGTCAGGTTCCGATCCGATCGAATCCTTTTTCCAGTTCAACTTATCCGATCCGAGCCACCATATCCGATCCGATCCGATCCTGCACTGTTTCCTGAAACTTTTCCAGCAAGTGTTTACGCCGTTCGACGACGTTTTCGACTATTCTAACTATTGAAATCAATCACAAAGCATATCATACAGTCATAGCAACATGCATAATCAACCACAAACATCAAAACATCACATGATAGGTTAAAATGGATCAAACATACCCAAAATCCCATGTTTTCCCCTTAAGCATGTTTAGGTGAAACTAATGATAGGATTAACAAAACTTAACCAAATTAACCAAAATTCATATCAGAGGTCTAAAATATCATTTAAGATTTTATGAACATTTTTCCAGAATTTTATCACGTTTAAATTCGCTAATTAACACTATTTACCCTTAATTAGCCATAATTAGTGCAAAACTATGCAAATCACTCACCTTAGCCACAAATAAACTAAGATCTGAAATAAATCTCTGATTTGATGTGAATCCCAATGCTAAACAGCAGCTCCAATGTTGATTTGGTGTAGATCTCCCTTGATTAGATGTTGCTAAGCTTAATCCTTGATCAAAAGATGATTTGGAGGTGATTTAGAGGTTGGAGGCCATTTTTAGGGTTCCTTGGTGATAAGTGGAGGCTAGAAAACTGAAATGGAATGATTCTCTACTTCATTTCAGCCTCCCCATAACCCTAATCCCGAAATGGGTTATGGGCCTACTCACTAATCACCCTATTTGGCCCGGTTAAGCAGTTTTTCACCTTCCGAACCTTATTTCAGCCATATCTCCCAAACGGTGAGTCCGTTTGGCTATTATGACCACTCTACGGAAAGGTAAACCATCAAACAAATCAAATGGAAGTGGTTTCAGGTCAAAATTCCTTTCCAATCAAAAGTTATGGCCAAAACAAGATCAGCTAGGGGCAAAATGGTCATTTAAAAATCGAGAAAAATCATGAACATGAGAAATGGCTCTAATGAATGTTTCCCAAAGTTACATGACCATACAACTTCATATGGGAAGGAAGAAAATATTCTACGATCCTCCGATGCGTAGAATGCAGGTTGTTACATTCTCCCCCCTTAAGAAATTTCGCCCCCGAAATTTCCTAATCAAAACACACACAAAGGGTCCTGCATGCCTATCAACCATAAAACAACAATCAAACATGCAAAACAAGTAAGGTAAGTCTATCCTAGCATGCAGAATAACTAAATTGCAAAGTAAATCTTACCAGGCAAAGAGTTCTGGATATGCCTTCCTAATGCTCTCCTTTGTCTTCCAAGTACAATCATTCTCGTCCTCGCCCCACTGAACTTTGACTAGCTTCACCGCCTTCCTTCGAAGTTGCTTCGTATCGTGCCCCATAATACGAATCGGCTTGCGGTTCCCAACCGCCTCAGGTTCTACTTCGAAGTCCTCTAACTGATCAGGTGAAATAGTCACATCTGAGTCGTGAACAAACTTCCTTAGTTGGGAAACATGAAACACATTGTGAACTCCCGCCATCTTCTCTGGTAAGCCAACTCTATACGCCAAATTCCCGACTAATTCAAGAACAGAGAATGGGCCAACAAATCTTGGTGCCAATTTACCTCTCCTGCCAAATCGAATCACGCTCTTTAATGGAGAAATCTTGACAAACACCAAGTCATCAACGGAGAATTTTAAATTTCTTCTTCTTTTATCAGCATAACTTTTCTGCCTATCCTGGGCAGCCTTCATTCGTTGTTGAATGATCTTAATCTTATTTGAAGTTTCTCTCACCACATTTGGTCCAAGCATAAACTTCTCGCCAGTCTCTATCCAACATGATGGTGAGTTGCACGGTCTTCCGTACAAAGCTTCATATGGAGCCATACCGATACTGGATTGGTAGCTATTATTATATGCAAACTCTACTAGATGCAAATGGTCATCCCATGATCCACCAAAATCCAATATACACGCTCTCAAGAGATCTTCCAATATGCGATTCACCCTCTCCGTCTGACCGTCGATCTGAGGATGATATGCGGTACTGAGATGTAATTCTGACCCTAGAGCCTCTTGTAAGCTCTTTCAAAAACCACTAGTGAATAACGGGTCTCGGTCACTCACAATGCTTTTAGGTACTCCATGAAATCTCACTACCCACTTCATATACAATTCTGCCAACTTGGCTGCCGTTCTGGTCGATTTGACTGGTATAAATCTTGCGCTCTTAGTCAATCGGTCCACAATTACCCAAATGCTATCATATCCCGATCTAGTCCTTGGTAAACCATCGATGAAATCCATCGAGACTTGCTCCCATTTCCATTCGGGAATTTCTAATGGTTGCAACAAACCACTAGGCTTCTTTTGCTCGGCTTTGACTAGCTGGCAATTCATGCATTTGGATATAAACTTCCCAACGTCTCTTTTCATCTCTTCCCAGTAGTAAGTCTGCTTTATGTCTCGATACATGTTATTACCACAGGGATGTATAGTCAGTTTTGAGTGATGACATTCTCTAAGCACTTCATCTCTCAAACCATTCACGTTGGGTACAACTAGTCTTCCCTTCTTTCGAAGCCATCCATCTCGATCAGGCCCATGCACATTCATCTCCTCACCGTCGATGCCCATCTCTACCTTGGAGATGATTTCCAATAGATTAGGATCGTCCCTCTGGCTGGAACCAATCCGCTCTATCAAAGTGGGTCTGATCGTCAAACTAGCTAGCATGACTGGATCCAATTCGCACTTTGGTCTGAAATCAAACCCCGCGATATACTCCAGTTGCTTCCATTCAAGAAACATTGCCCCTAAACTGGCATGTCTCCTACTCAAGGCATCGGCTACCGCATTACCTTTCCTAGGTGTATATGCGATATCAAAATCATACGAAGCCAAGAACTCTAACCATCTCTACTGACGGAGATTCAGATCCTTCTGGGAGAAGAGATACTTTAACGATTTATGATCGGTAAACAACTCAAATCTTTCTCCCAAGAGATAGTGTCTCCACATCTTCAGCGCAAACACGATCACTGCTAATTCCAAATCATGGGTAGGATACTTCTTCTCATGCAGCTTTAGCTGTCGACTAGCATAAGCTACAACCCTACCTCCTTGCATCAACACAGCACCTAGTCCGGTACCACAAGCATCCGTGTATACCGTCATCTCTTCATTCCCCTTAGGAATGACTAACACTGGCGCACGCGTCAACTTCTCCTTTAGACTCTTGAATGCATTCTCACACACTCCGTCCCAGACGAAGGACTGATTCTTCTTAGTCAACTGAGTCAACGGTGCTGCTATCTTGGAGAAGTCCTGGATAAACTTACGATAATATCCAGCTAACCCCAAGAAACTTCTTACATCTATTGCATTCTTGGGCGTAGGCTGTAACACCCCGTAATTCTGTAACGCTAAGATTCACAAATCAAGGCAGAATTAAAAGTTAAATTCAAAATCAAGGGAAACGGGCTGCGCATTGCGTTCGTCTCGGAATTCTGCATGAAAACGAGTCCGAGTTTGCGTAAATCGGAGTCCGTATGAGGAAGATATGGCCTCCGGAAGATTCAGCGAAATTTAAAACAGGGCAGAAAAAGGAATTCAAATTCGAAAACAGACCCAGGCTGGGGTGGGCGGGAATTTTCCCGCCCAAGGCACCCAGATCGACTGGGTAGTCGACCTGGGGGTCGACCCCCCTGCTTTTTCCTGTTTTCTGCATCTGGTTCGTTCTTCTGTATTCGGACACCATCCTGACCAGATTCGTTGACTTCTACACTATATAAACAACCCTAGACTCCTTCTCTATTCACAATTCTTCTCTACCCTTATGCTGCAAAGATTCTTAGTGAACATGGCTTCCTCTCCTCCTCTTAATTAAATAATAAATAAAATAATATATATAAAATAAATCAAGACGAGGAGGTGCTGCTCAAAGACTTTCAAAGAGGAGATTCAAGCTAGAATTCAAGTGAAGATTCGAATGACTGCAACGACTATTTTTATACGAATCATAGCAACGCCATCTTTCTAATCTAATCTAATCTCTGTAAGTCAGTTATTTTTAGATTTGAACGTTTTTCTCTGTTCGTGACATGAAATTAAAGGAATAAAAGAATATGCCAAATCTCTCTCTCTATTCGAATCAGTGCCTATACTCTTTGACCCAATTAAGAACTGTTGTGATTCAAGGACAAATAAGACTGTGACTATGAAATTATGGACCTTAGAACTATATGCCTCTTTGACTATGAACATTGTCTATGACTATGAACATTGCCTATGACTACGAACATTGCCTATGACTATGAACATTTGCTTATGACTACGAACATTGCCTATGACTGTGACTATGAGGATTATTTCCTTGACTAAACCTATGCCTTTGATTAGAAAACATAAACTATTGCCTATGACATAACAAGGACATCTGTGATTAAACACCTATGATTCATGACTAGGAAAGTGTTGCTTAAGTTTTGTGATTATGAGATCGGGTCTAAACCCGATTATTTATTCTGCCTGTCCGTGGTTTTCTTTGGTTTTAGACCATGGGAATTTACCTATTAAGTTAGGTGTACCCATGTTCTTGAACCTACTCTGTCTATTCTTGGTTTCATACCTTGGGAATTTACCTATTAAGTTAGGTCTACCCATGTTCTTGAACCTACGTCGTTATTCAAAACCATTTTATGCCAGTTGTTATATCTATCCTTTTCATAGCAATCTTTGGTTCATTCCCTATTTGCTACGAATCTAGATTTATCTATAATCTAGATTGAAACACGATTATACGAACGGTAGGAATGCGATTTGGGACAAAATATGAAATTTACTAAAACATAGTTATAAACTTGGAAATTGGCATAAATTGGGAACATGTATTATGGCATGTTCATAGAAATGAAAATGGGATAAATTTAACATGAATTATAGGATGTGTAATTTGAGTCTAGTATTGACTTGTAAATCTAGCATTTACATGAGTTATGAACTAGAATAATAAGTCTAGTTTGACGTGAACTGTAATTAGAATGTTAAATCAGGATTGGATTAGCTAATTTGGCGTAATAAGTATATTGGTATAAATTTGAGATTAGCCATAATTGGGAATAACCGTCAGGTTTAGCAAAATCATGGTTAGTGACACTTAATTGGTATAGTTTACATACCAAAATGCATAAATATGATATAGAGGGGAAAATGGGCCATAAGAATAAAATGTTGACAGTTTACATTAAAAGGGTTGTTAGGAAATAAGTAAATTAGGAATAATTTACTTATAGAATTTGGCCTAATGAGGAAATGTAAATTTAGACAAATTAAAGGTATTAACGACATCTCTTTTAATGGTACACCAGAAAGTTCTAGGGTGACAGAGTGGATAGTGTGTAGGCTTGGTTTGGAAAATACAAGTTTCCTGCTCTCCCTGGCTATCCCTAACTGATCCGACGAACAGGATGGTTACTTTCAAAACTTGATTGAAACCCTTTGAACTTAGAAAACACGAATATGCCTAACCCGAGGTTAGACTGAGTTGCGATGTAAACCTGCCCGGAACCAACCGGCACATCCAGTATTCGCAACAATATCTGTCTAATGTGAGTGGTCGCGGCTTTAATTTATTTAGTTAAAGCTAGAACAAGAATGGTAGGGTTAAGTTAACTAAGACACTTAACCGGTTCAACATGATAACTAAACTGATGGGTGGGGTTAGGTTCAGACTAACACTTAACACAGTTAAGCTAGAATGGTAGGGTTAAGTCCATAGGAACACTTATCCAACTTAACACAGTTAAGCTAGAATGGGAGAGCTAAGTCTATAGAGACACTTAACCAAACTCAAGGTAGCAAGACAAGATTTGTAGGGGTTAAGTAAAGTTAATACACTTAGCCAAATTAACATGTTAACTAGACCGGAGGTTGGGGTTAAGTAAAATCTAATACACTTAGCCAACTTGATATGTTAGCTGGGCTAGACCGTAGGGTTAAGTAAACTTGAACACTTAGCCATCAGATTGTGATAAAGGAATAGGGTTAAGTCTAAAACATGAAGGGTAAATACTTAACCGTTAATAACATGTTAGTTAAAACAGACGGGCAAGGTTAAGTTAAAAAGGAACACTTAACCAACACAGGGTGAATGGGTAGGGTTAAGTAATAAATACTTAACCAATATAACTTGATTTGTGGTAGGGTTAAGTCAACATGAGTTACTGATAAAACTTAACCAGTTTAACAGGGTAAATGAGGAGGGTTAAGTTAGCTTGAATTGACTATGACACTTAACCAATCCAAATTGACGGGAAAGAGAACAAAGTAAATCTTAGTTAAGAAAACAACAATTCTGGAAACTAAGTGGTAAACCTTAGTTGACAAAACTAAGTAGTAATTCTTAGTATAACACGAGCAGGAACGAACGTCTGTCTGATTAAAAAGAAGGGTCCAACGAATTGGGTTACGAAGCCCGAGGCTTCGAGGGGACGTGAGGGTACTCTTGGTATCCCTCTGTGAGGCTGCAGATGATCCGCCTGGGCCCACAGAGGTTAAGGTCTGCGTAGAAGAACCAGGGGTATGCCTTGGTTGCAATACATGGCAACCTAAAGACTAGGATGGAGCGGCGTGATTCGGCGAGCAAACGATAGCCCTGTGATAGCGACTCGTCGTCTACCATCCATCTTCAGTCAATCGAGATACATGAAGCGGAAAGGCGGAGAACTCCAAAAGACCATATACTTGCTATCTAGTTATGGTTGAGGATGACCATAGGATAGTGGGTCACCGGGGGCCGGCGTATAGTTCTCATTTTTCAAGGTGTGCCTTTCATTAGTTGAGGGAGGGGTCAAGTGGGACCATAGCCACTGGAACAAAAACAGACCTTAGCATCTACATCGGCAGATATCTGAAAGCTCCCGACCGAGTTCTGTATTTCTTGATTTGCCATGACACAGGACTCGGACCGCACATTACGGGACATGTGCATCTAGACAAGCGATAACGATTCGCGATACATGCATGGGGAAGTATAGGAACATATACCACTCTAGGTAGTGTGTCCTAGACTTGGGGGGCATCGTTCGACAGGTAGCACCAGTTGGACTAGGTGGCGTAAATCCTGAATCTGAGAAGCGTTCAGCAGATAACGTAAACTCTAGTTAAATTTAGAAGGCACTTGGTAGAAAACCCTAGATTAAATCTAGGTAACAAATAATAAATGTATGCCTGAAGGCGATGGAAAATACAGGGATTGGGATCACATTATCATTACTAGTTGAGACATTAGTTAGCTGGTGCAGAGATAATAGAAATCCGTATAACAAGGAAATGGCGAAGCGGCGAAAGTATTAGAGCGTATCCAGTTTATCTTATCTTAGCATATCTTGTGACTACCATGTCTAATCTTGTTGACCCTATCGGCATGGTGTAATCTTGTATTCAGTTAATTCATGTCGTTTTGTTTTCCATGTTCACATGCTAGAAGTTACTGAACTTACTCAGGCTTTATGTCTGACTCTGTTTTTCTTTCATCTTCTTTTCTTCCGTTTCCCCCCAGGTAGTAAAGGAGGGAATAGTTTAGCTCAGGTTAAGTTGGACTGCCACTCTTTCCCAGCTTGAAGATTTGTCGAGTTTGCTTGGATTCTCTTTTCAGATGCTATGGCTGGCTCTTGCTAAAATCGGGGAATATAAATGTTGTTTTTATGCTTCTTTATTTTGTAAGACAGATGATACTCTGATATTGTAAAGAAATCATTGTACAAATTATTTTATCAATAAAGCAAAGTTTTACTTTCCGCTGTTTAATTTCTGTCTGTCTTGTAATTTATCTGCATCTTTTACCTTAAAATGCTCCACAGAACTTAGTGCATTCCCTTTGTGAGTGACACTAACGGACGTGGGGTGTTACACGTGGTATCAGAGCTGAAGGTTACCTGTTCAGATAAAGGATTTGAAAAATTATTTTCAAAACGGTTTTTAAAGAAGCATTTTCAAGAGAAAAGATTTGTTTTAAAGACATATTCCCCAAAGCCATACGCGCTATCTTCTCTTCCTCTGTTTAAATTCTTGTCTCCTTCTTTCTTGAGTCTCTGGGGCTCCTGGTTTTCTGGGAGGTAACCTCATCGAAGGGCAAAGTAGTGTCCGGCTTCCATCCATAGCCATAGTTGTTTCACCTACGGGCAGTTTTCTTTCGAAGCTTATAGGGTTTTCCGGACGATGGAGGCAGTTTTCGAGAGATTTGTCAACATGACTACACACGGAAGGGGATGAGGAGTTTGGCCAAGGAGCATAACCCTAGGATGAGGAATTCATGGATGTAGACTTAGCACACGAAGGAGGAAGAAATTATAAAACCTAAGACAAGAGGAAGTATCTTTACTAGGGTATGATAGGGCATATACTTAAGGACAAAGGCAAGAACGAGGACGAGATTTTCAGAAGGGCAAGTACATACTTTCACCACTAAGCGTACCTAGGAGAAAGGTAATAAAGTCCAGTTGGAAGAGTCTAGTTTTTCTGTTCGTACTATTTCCTTAGGTTCTAGCGCTTCTCATTTGTTCATATCCACTTCCATAGTTGGGTCCCTGCACCATAGTACTTGTATGGTAGAAAGATCCCACTAGAGTCTCAAATCCAATTGGTGGTCCGACCAGTTTATTTTTGGTTAGTAGGGATTTGAGAATAGCTATCGAGTTTGCTTATATCATCTCACGTAGATCGTCTAAATTCGGGGGAGATATTCCTTGGGTGCTTGTCTGATATTGGTTTAGGCCTTTGGGGCTTGTACTTGAGGAATGTCGAGTTCGACTAGGATGGTTTGCGTGAGAGATGAATAGTTGTGGCAGACACTCTAAAAAGTACGTAGTGACCTTTCGACTCTTATAGTTATGGCATGGCGGATAAGAGGGAAACCTCTAATCATCTTAGTACGTATACCTGGTACCGTGATTGACATTTGTTTATTTTGGAAATGGAGATCCGAAACTTCATAATCGTGAAGTTAAATTAGTTAAGATACAGTGGAGTAAAGCTCAAGAAGGCTAGATATTAGCATCATACCCTTTTCCTTGAGGGTGCATCCTTGATTTCTTTGTTTTAGGAGCTTTACGCATAATTGTTTCTCTCTTTCCAAAGTATATCCTCTAGGTCATATCTTCGATCCTTAGGTAGAAGCCAATGGATGTAAACATGTATTTGAAACATGTTATGGTTGATGGTTGCAAGTGGTTGCTAGTGGTTGCTTGTGAATGCATATGCATACGTATTAGACAATAGATCAGTTCAGACGCTTTCATATTGCATTTACAGATATGTATTTATTGGTAAGTTGAACTTGATATGTTATCATATGAGTGTTGCATATGGACGAATGGCTGTGCACGCATGTACTATTTACATAACTAGGGATGCTTGCATACATGATTGGACGCATGGCACTGACATAATTCGCATTAAGGAGGTCAACTGAATCAGTAGACCGCCTGATTTTGCATTAGATAAAGACATATACACACAATATGCATATGAACTTGAAAGCATTAGAAATCTTCTAAGGACATTGAATGCCTGTGGTTGAATGGTTGAGTAGATGGGTGATTGGATGGTAGGACACATTCTTCATAACTTGAAGATTTCGGGGATGAAATCCTTTTAAGTAGGGGAGAATGTAACACCCCGTAATTCTGTAACGCTAAGATTCACAAATCAAGGCAGAATTAAAAGTTAAAATCAAAATCAAGGGAAACGGGCTGCGTCATTGCGTTCGTCTCGGAATTCTGCATGAAAACGAGTCCGAGTTTGCGTAAATCGGAGTCTGTATGAGGAAGATATGGCCTCCGGAAGATTCAGCGAAATTCAAAACAGGGCAGAAAAAGGAATTCAAATTCGAAAACAGACCCAGGCTGGGGTGGGCGGGAATTTTCCCGCCCAAGGCACCCAGATCGACTGGGTAGTCGACCTGGGGGTCGACCCCCCCTGCTTTTTCCTGTCTTCTGCATCTGGTTCGTTCTTCTGTATTCGGACACCATCCTGACCAGATTCGTTGACTTCTACACTATATAAACAGCCCTAGACTCCTTCTGTATTCACAATTCTTCTCTACCCTTATGCTGCAAAGATTCTTAGTGAACATGGCTTCCTCTCCTCCTCTTAATTAAATAATAAATAAAATAATATATATAAAATAAATCAAGACGAGGAGGTGCTGCTCAAAGACTTTCAAAGAGGAGATTCAAGCTAGAATTCAAGTGAAGATTCGAACGACTACAACGACTGTTTTTCTACAAATCATAGCAACGCCATCTTTCTATTCTAATCTAATCTCTGTAAGTCAGTTATTTTTAGATTTGAACGTTTTTCTCTGTTCGTGACATGAAATTGAAAGAATATGCCAAATCTCTCTCTCTCTTTATTCGAATCAGTGCCTATACTCTTGGACCCAAATAAGAACTGTTGTGATTCAAGGACAAATAAGACTGTGACTATGAAACTATGGACCTTAGAACTATATGCCTCTTTGACTATGAACATTGTCTATGACTATGAACATTGCCTATGACTACGAACATTGCCTATGACCATGAACATTTGCCTATGGACATTGCCTATGACTACGAACATTGCCTATGACTGTGACTGTGACTATGAGGATTATTTCCTTGACTAAACCTATGCCTTTGATTAGAAAACATAAACTATTGCCTATGACATAACAAGGACATCTGTGATTAAACACCTATGATTCATGACTAGGAAAGTGTTGCTTAAGTTTTGTGATTATGAGATCGGGTCTAAACCCGATTATTTATTCTGCCTGTCCGTGGTTTTCTTTGGTTTTAGACCATGGGAATTTACCTATTAAGTTAGGTCTACCCATGTTCTTGAACCTACTCTGTCTATTCTTGGTTTTAGACCTTGGGAATTTACCTATTAAGTTAGGTCTACCCATGTTCTTGAACCTACGTCGTTATTCAAAACCATTTTATGCCAGTTGTTATATCTATCCTTTTCATAGCAATCTTTGGTTCATTCCCTATTTGCTACGAATCTAGATTTATCTATAATCTAGATTGAAACACGATTATACGAACGGTAGGAATGCGATTTGGGACAAAATATGAAATTTACTAAAACATAGTTATAAACTTGGAAATTGGCATAAATTGGGAACATGTATTGTGGCATGTTCATAGATATGAAAATAGGATAAATTTAACATGAATTATAGGATGTGTAATTTGAGTCTAGTATTGACTTGTAAATCTAGCATTTACATGAGTTATGAACTAGAATAATAAGCCTAGTTTGACGTGAACTGTAATTAGAATGTTAAATCAGGATTGGATTAGCTAATTTGGCGTAATAAGTATATTGGTATAAATTTGAGATTAGCCATAATTGGGAATAACCGTCAGGTTTAGCAAAATCATGGTTAGTGACACTTAATTGGTATAGTTTACATACCAAAAGGCATAAATATGATATAGAGGGGAAAATGGGCCATAAGAATAAAATGTTGACAGTTTACATTAAAAGGGTAGTTAGGAAATAAGTAAATTAGGAATAATTTACTTATAGAATTCGGCGTAATGAGGAAATGTAAATCTAGACAAATTAAAGGTATTAACGACATCTCTTTTAATGGTACACCAGAAAGTTCTAGGGTGACAGAGTGGATAGTGTCTAGGCTTGGGTTTGGAAAATACAAGTTTCCTGCTCTCCCTGGCTATCCCTAACTGATCCGACGAACGAGATGGTTACTTTCAAAACTTGATTGAAACCCTTTGAACTTAGAAAACACGAATATGCCTAACCCGAGGTTAGACTGAGTTGCGATGTAAACCTGCCCGGAACCAACCGGCACATCCAGTATTCGCAACAATATCTGTCTAATGTGAGTGGTCGCGGCTTTAATTTATTTAGTTAAAGCTAGAACAAGAATGATACGGTTAAGTTAACTAAGACACTTAACCGGTTCAACATGATAACTAAACTGATGGGTGGGGTTAGGTTCAGACTGACACTTAACACAGTTAAGCTAGAATAGGAGGGTTAAGTCCATAGGAACACTTATCCAACTTAACACAGTTAAGCTAGAATGGGAGGGCTAAGTCTATAGAGACACTTAATCAAACTCAAGGTAGCAAGACAAGATTTGTAGGGGTTAAGTAAAGTTAATACACTTAGCCAAATTAACATGTTAACTAGACCGGAGGTTGGGGTTAAGTAAAATCTAATACACTTAGCCAACTTGATATGTTAGCTGGGCTAGACCGTAAGGTTAAGTAAACTTGAACACTTAGCCATCAGATTGTGATAAAGGAATATGGTTAAGTCTAAAACATGAAGGGATAATACTTAACCGTTAATAACATGTTAGTTAAAACAGACGGGCAATGTTAAGTTAAAAAGGAACACTTAACCAACACAGGGTGAATGGATAGGGTTAAGTAATAAATACTTAACCAATATAACTTGATTTGTGGTAGGGTTAAGTCAACATGAGTTACTGATAACACTTAACCAGTTTAACAGGGTAAATGAGGAGGGTTAAATTAGCTTGAATTGACTATGACACTTAACCAATCCAAATTGACGGAAAGAGAACTAAGCAAACCTTAGTTAAGAAAACAACGATTCTGGAAACTAAGTGGTAAACTTTAGTTGACAAAACTAAGTAGTAATTCTTAGTATAACACGAGCAGGAGCGAACGTCTGTCTGATTAAAAAGAAGGCTCCAACGAATTGGGTTACGAAGCCCGAGGCTTCGAGGGGACGTGAGGGCACTCTTGGTATCCCTCTGTGAGGCTGCAGATGATCCGCCTGGGCCCACAGAGGTTAAGGTCTGCGTAGAAGAACCAGGGGTATGCCTTGGTTGCAATACATGGAAACCTAAAGACTAGGATGGACCGACGTGATTCGACGAGCAAACGGTAGCCCTGTGATAGCGAGTCATCGTCTACCATCCATCTTCAGTCAATCGAGATACGTGAAGCGGAAAGGCGGAGAACTCCAAAAGACCATATACTTGCTATCTAGTTATGGTTGAGGATGGCCATAGGATAGTGGGGCACCGGGGGCCGGCGTATAGTTCTCATTTTTCAAGGTGTGCCTTTCATTAGTTGAGGGAGGGGTCAAGTGGGACCATAGCCACTGGAACAAAAACAGACCTTAGCATCTGCATCGGCAGATATCTGAAAGCTCCCGACCGAGTTATGTATTCCTTGATTTGCTCTGACACAGGACTCGGACCGCACATTACAGGACATGTGCATCTAGACAAGTGATAACGATTCGCGATACATGCGTGGGGAAGTATAGGAACATATACCACTCTAGGTAATGTGTCCTAGACTTGGGGGACATCGTTCGACAGGTAGCACTAGTTGGACTAGGTGGCATATATCCTGAATCCGAGAAGCATTCAGCAGATAATGTAAACTATAGATAAATCTAGAAGGCACTTGGTAGAAAACCCTAGATTAAATCTAGGTAACAAATAATAAATGTATGCCTGAAGGCGATGGAAAATACAGGGATTGAGATCACGTTATCCTTACTAGTTGAGACATTAGTTAGCTGGTGCAGAGATAATAGAAATCCGTATAACAAGGAAATGGCGAAGCGGCGAAAGTATTAGAGCATATTCAGTTTATCTTATCTTAGCATATCTTGTGACTACCATGTCTAATCTTGTTGACCCTATTGTAATGGTGTAATCTTGTATTCAGTTAATTCATGTCGTTTTGTTTTCCATGTTCACATGCTAGAAGTTACTGAACTTACTCAGGCTTTATGTCTGACTCTGTTTTTCTTTCGTCTTCTTTTCTTCCGGTCCCCCCCAGGTAGTAAAGGAGGGAATAGTTTAGCTCAGGTTAAGTTGGACTGCCACTCTTTCCCAGTTTGAAGATTTGTCGAATTTGCTTGGATTCTCTTTTCAGATGCTATGGCTGGCTCTTGCTAAAATCGGGGAATATAAATGTTGTATTTATGCTTCTTTATTTTGTAAGACAGATAATACTCTGATATTGTAAAGAAATCATTGTACAAACTATTTTATCAATAAAGCAAAGTTTTACTTTCCGCTGTTTAATTTCTGTCTGTCTTGTAATTTATCTGCATCTTTTACCTTAAAATGCTCCACAAAACTTAGTGCATTCCCTTTGTGAGTGACACTAACGGACGTGGGGTGTTACATAAGCCAATCCTGTACCGTAGCCACCTTCGTAGGGTCCACGACAATACCACTCTCTGAAACAACATGACCCAAGAATCTCACTTCCCTTCTCCAAAAGTGACACTTAGAGAATTTCGCTTTCAATTGGTGTTTCCTCAACACCTCCATCACTATCCTCAAGTGTCCCTTGTGTTCCTCCTCTGTCCTTGAATAAATAAGGATATCGTCCACGAACACAAGAACAAACTTATTCAACTGATCTATGAATACTCGATTCATAAGATCCACAAAGTAGGCTGGTGCATTGGTCAACCCAAATGGCATGACCAACCACTCATAAAATCCAGACGGCGTCCTAAATGCCGTTTTCGGAACACTCTCATCTGCTACTCGAAGCTGATGAAATCCTGTCGCGAGGTCCAACTGGGAGAACACTCTTGCTTCTTCCAGTTGATCAAACAAATCGTCTATCCGCGGTTGAGGATACTTATTCTTCCTCGTCACCTTATTCAACTCGCGATAGTCCACACACAAACGAAGGGAACCATCTGCCTTAGTGGCAAACACAACTGGTGCTCCCCACTCGGAGACACTCCTTCTAATAAATCCCTTCTTCAAAAGATTGCTGACTTGCACCCCGAGCTCTCGCTGCTCCCTTGGTGCCATACGACGAAGTGGCATCACTATAGGTCTGGCATCTTTCACTAAATCAATACGGAACTCAATCTCTCGGTGTGGTGGAAGCCCGGTCACCTCCTTGAAGACGTCCGGATACCGGCCAACCACGGGCACATCTGACAACTCATCTTGCGGGATGTCGAGGGAATTTACAAAACTAGCCATAACCCCATCACTAGGTAGACTACCAAACACCACCCTCCGCCCATCATCCGCCCTCACTGTCACCAAAAAGCCCTCACAGTCTACCACCACCCCGTATCTTTGGAGCCAATCGACTCCCAATATAATGCCATACCCAGTAAAGCCCAAAACAAAGCAATCACAAACAAACATACATCCATGACTCGATAAGACCAAATTCCTGCAAATCATACTAATGCTAGTCGAACCACCAATCGGGTTCGTCACAACCAAGGGTCTATCGACTATCTCGGGTTCCAGTCCCAACCTATCTACCAGGTCACTTGATATGAAGGAACGAGAAGCCCCAGTATCAAACAAAACTCGAACTGGTACATCATAAATAGAAAGCATACCTTGAATAACAACATTCTTTCCTTTCTCCGCCGCAGTTGGGGCATTCGACGAAGAAGGAACAACATCAATAACATATGCTTTCACAATCTGCTTCTCTTTCAGAGGTTGCAGACACTTATCCTTGAAATGTCCCACTTGACCACAGTTGAAGCACTTCTTGTCCGCTGGCTTGGCCCGGCAATCTTTAGCATAATGGCCCTTCTTATCACAGCTGAAGCACTCAACATCCTTCTTGTTCTTTTTCTGGCCACCCTTATATTGGTCCTGCTTCCTCTTATTCTGAGAGTTATTCTTGCCTCCACCGCCTGCTTGCGGCTTTGGCCCTTCTGCAGATGCAGACTCAGTCTTTGACTTAGGGTAAAGACTCTCTGATCTCAAAGCTTTCTCCACAATCGATTCAAAAGTCTCATCGATGTGGTTAATAAGCCTTTCCCCCAAGTACCCATCCAAACCAGTAAAGAACTTCTCATTCTTCTTCTCAGGAGTATCGATAAGAGACAGTCCATACTTCGACAAAGTGTCGAATTCAGCAATATAGTCAGAAACTGCCCTACCACTCTGCTTGAGTTCCAAGAATCTCTTAAACAACACTGACTTCTGGGCAGTTGGAATAAATTTTTCGCTAAAGCGAGCCTTGAACTGAACCCAAGTAACCTGATCTTCTGGAGTAGCTGTTCTAATGGCATTCCACCAATTCATCGCTCGCCCTTGCAGCTGACGAGACGCTAGCCTTCTCTTCATCGCATCCTCAAGACCCAAGCCATCGAAGATACGGTCACAGCTATCCATCCAGTCTTTGAACATATGTGGCCGACTCCGTCCCGTGGAACGGCTTCCCACCAAGGTTAGTGTAATCCTTGCACAACTTGGCGAAATCGACCCTCGGTGCCTGCACTACTTGACCACCATCATTTCCGGGATTGGGAGCTGCCCCTTGCACTTCTCTAAGCATGTCTCTCATGGGGTCAGTAAACATCGCCCTCATGTCAGCAGCATTCCCATGGTTGGTTCCTCTACCAGCACCCCTCGTGTCTCGGCTCATCGTCAATCTGAAAAAGGGAAACGATTAACGATCCCATAGTGGTGCTAGTGCAGTACGACTTCATCTTTATACTATTAATAGTATATATATAGCTTTGAAAACCAAAGTAATCACAAATACGCGCTCTCATATACGTACTATCTCTCCCTAGTGTCTTTCCCTAGGTTAACTATGCAACCTAGAGCTCTGAGACCAAGTGTGACGGCCCGTCCCGCACTAACCGACATTTACTCCAAAAGTGCGCTGTACACATGTCCAGTTAGCACGGAACGGGTCATCAGAAGGAAATGGAAGAAGGAAATGAACTAACAAAGAACCTGTAGAATGTCTCACAGCGCATAGAATAAAATATAATAATAACATACTTTACATAAAACAGGTGAGACAATGCACAAGCTAAAAACCAGAACTAAGCATCATAGCAGCGAAAATCCAAAATACAGCTTATTACAACTTTTCAAACTGTCTCAAAGCAAAAGTAAGATAAAGGAGGTACACTACTAATGCCCAAGTAGCGACCACCAATGACACAGGGAGAATATATATATATATATATATATATATATATATATATATCATACGTGGAAGCCTCCTGCCCGCCTCCGAATCAGCCACTCGCGCACCACCAGCTAACCTGTCTCTAGTCTGCTCGTGTGAGCATCCAGAGTAATAAGAGGAGACATAAAACTCTGGGTCAGACATAAAGCCTGGTATGAGCGATAAGCATCTAAAGTGAACAATAACAGGTAGACAAAACATACTTGAACCTGGACCTGCGACCAAAGAGTTAGCACTACATACTGTACAACACTCTAAGGTGCCATATCAAACGGTGTAAAGATACGAAGGTGGGGGTGTGCATGTCATAGTGATGGCAAACAATCAAGCATAACAACCATCCTCACATCTCTCACTCAGTGCATAAAGCATACGATATTCACCACTTCGATCACCCACCCTTGCTACGAACACTTTGCCCCATGAAGTCATAAATGGCTTCACTGCACTGATAACGTATCCACTGATCCTTCGCTATGTCCACTTGCCCCATGGAGTTATTCACCCCATCTGCGCTGGCTCATAGCCTTACCAATCCTTACTATGTCCACTTGCCCCATGGAGTTATTCACCCCATCTGCGCTGGCTCATAGTCTTACCAATCCTTACTATGTCCACTTGCCCCATGGAGTTATTCACCCCATCTGCGCTGGCTCATAGTCTTACTACGCATCACCTTGCCCCTCGAGTCATAATGACTCTACTGCACTGATAACGTAGTCTTGCTACCATCACCTTGCCCCTCGAGTCATAATGACTCTACTGCACTGATAACGTAGTCCTGCTACCATCACCTTGCCCCTCGAGTCATAATGACTCTACTGCACTGATAAGTAGTCCATCATTCATTTTTAGTGGTGAATCGAAGTTATGAACATCGACAACTCCTTAGCACACGTCCCGCAGCAAAGCCCAACCATGAAGTGAACTCATTGGTTCCCAACTGGATCCTGAGCTCTAACTTCCCACATTGGACTACCTTTGCATCTCGGGTTATTGGTCAATACTGGGTCGGGTCGGGTTCCCCTCAAGCCATCGGTTCGGGTCGGGTGTGTTGTCCTCCCCTGTAACGGTTCGATTCGGGTTCCCAGCATTGTATCGGTTCGGGTCGGGTGTTCTCCTCCGGGTCGGGTGTCCCACTTCGGGTCGGGTCAGGTGCCATCTCCCTTCCAGTTCGTGCTTCCGCTCCGATCCGCTCCCCTTGTTCTTCACGTGCTCTGATCCGATCCCTCCTTTATCCGATCCGATCGCAGTTCAATTAGCGTGACATTCCTTTTTGCCAGTTATCTCAAGTATCAGGTTCCGATCCGATCGAATCCCTTGCCCAGTTCAACTTATCCGATCCGAGCCACCATATCCGATCCGATCCTGCACTGTTTTTTGAAACTTTTCCAGCAAGTGTTTACGCCGTTCGATGACGTTTTCGACCATTCTAACTATTGAAATCAATCACAAAGCATATCATACAGTCATAGCAACATGCATAATCAACCACAAACATCAAAACATCAACATGATAGGTTAAAATGGATCAAACATACCCAAAATCCCATGTTTTCCCCTTAAGCATGTTTAGGTGAAACTAATGATAGGATTAACAAAACTTAACCAAATTAACCCAAATTCATATCAGAGGTCTAAAACATCATTTAAGATTTTATGAACATTTTTTCAGAATTTTATCACGTTTAAATTTGCTAATTAACACTAATTACCCTTAATTAGCCATAATTAGTGCAAAACTATGCAAATCACTCACCTTAGCCACAAATAAACTAAGATCTGAAATAAATCTCTGATTTGATGTGAATCCCAATGCTAAACAGCAGCTCCAATGTTGATTTGGTGTAGATCTCCCTTGATTAGATGTTGCTAAGCTTAATCCTTGATCAAAAGATGATTTGGAGGTGATTTAGAGGTTGGAGGCCATTTTTAGGGTTCCTTGGTGATAAGTGGAGGCTAGAAAACTGAAATGGAATGATTCTCTACTTCATTTCATCCTCCCCATAATCCTAATCCCGAAATGGGTTATGGGCCTACTCACTAATCACCCTATTTGGCCCGGTTAAGCAGTTACCTTCCGAACCTTATTTCAGCCATATCTCCCAAACGGTGAGTCCATTTGGCTATTATGACCACTCTACGGAAAGGTAAACCATCAAACGAATAAAATGGAAGTGGTTTCAGGTCAAAATTCCTTTCCAATCAAAAGTTATGGCCAAAACAAGATCAGATAGGGGCAAAATGGTCATTTAAAAATCGACAAAAATCATGAACATGGGAAATGGCTCTAATGGATGTTTCCCAAAGTTACATGACCATACAACTTCATATGGGAAGGAAGCAAATATTCTACGATCCTCCGATGCGTAGAATGCGGGTTGTTACACCATGGTAGCGGAACTTGGGGGGTTGTTGAGGAAGTGAGGGGGAGAATTACGAAATTCGATGGATTTCACATCTCGCATCGTGGCGCCCGAGGTTATGAAGTTGTGCAGGAGAGAATGAAGGGCGAGAAGCAGGAGAGAAGAAGGAAGAGACAAAGGAGAAGGGGTTCGAAGCTTGCGGGCGTCGCAGCCTGAGGCTACTGTAGGGATACGATTTTCGCACCTCGGAGCAGCTGAGGGGATGTGAAATCTCTTAAGTCCCCAAAACACGAAATTCCTATCTCTTCGAGGTACGAAAATTTCGTATCCCACAATGACTTAGAAGTTTCGATACCCAGTGATCTCAAAATCTAGGAGGCGAAATGGCATGGAACAGGAGGATGCAAATTTTCGTATTGGCATGGGATACGAAGTAGCTTGCTTGACTACATACCCCATGGTATTGTTACGTCCCGCTGTCCCTAATGAGAATTCGAATCCTGGGAAATTTGTCGTCGGACTTGTATCATTTTCACGACGCTGCGTGATTGAACTGGACTTGGGATCAGATGCATTGACTAGTACATGAACTGATAATTCGGATAAGCACATAGGTTAGAGCAAAAAACCGAACTATGGAAATATGACTAAACTACAGGTCTTTAAGTTTCATTTTCAATCCCGATCACGACGTAGTCGCGGCTCGACGCGAACTCGACGATATTGGTTGATGATGACGACAGTTATAATTCTATAAACTAGAGATCGCCGTCATGTCCCAAGTTTGTTTATCATAATCGTATCAGCACCTCACGACACTGCACTTTCATGCTAGTTTACACCAACATGAGGGGTACAAGTTTTTTTTATTGTGGTTTCTAACGCGACTGTATTGAAAGTATAGTTCACAATGACAAGGAGAAGCTCCAGACGACTTCAACGCTTGGAAGCCGAGCCCGTAGAAACATCCCCGAGTTCCAATGAGTCTTCAGATTATTTTTATCTCGTTAGCGAGCGATAATTGGAAGTCCGGACCTTCCACCCCATCTCAACTTGTAGGCTCATCCGGTACACAAGAACAAGGGTTTCAACCCGAAGGGTTTCCGCATCCAAGTGTTAATATAGACGCACCGGTAGTCGGAGGCAAAGCAGAGGTTTTCGGAGGGGCCCGATGGAAGAAGTCGATGTCGGTGGCTACCAGGAAGATGTTTTTATAGCACTGGACATGGTGGGAGATACAACGATTCTTGAGAATCCCCCGGATTTAGTTGCTTCATGGATAGATGAAGCCTCGTTGCGGCGAATTTGTACGTATGGAATAACCTGGGATGATGTCAGAATTCCTGGAGGGGAAGACATGACGTAGGCTCCCCCAGAATACGCTGGATGCGTGCCCTCATCTTGTGCGTACATACGAGATATTCTATAGTTCTTTCGATTGACGCTGAAACAGCTTTACCTGAACGTGTACGCCCTCCTGCTTGACACCTACATCTTATATGTTGAATGGTTCCAGATTGAACCGATGAGGGAAGACATCAGATACCTCTATTCTGTGAAGAAAAGATGCACTGTGTCTCCCTCCTTGTATATATGGAGGTGCAACCCAACAACCGCTTGATCCTGTGAGCGTGGAACAAACTCAGTTATTTTATGGGTGATTGGTTCTTTGTTCATAACCCGCCAGGATTTGCAAGAAGGTGGCTCGCTGACAGTAAGTACCCAAAGATTTACCTTTCTACCTGGGCTAATTGAGTCGTAAGCTCGAAACTAACTTGGGGTTTCACGTGCCAGGGATTCCGTCGATCTCAAAGAGAGGATTCCGTCGATCTCAAAGAGTGGTGAGCACTTGCAGCGAGTCGTAGCTTTGAGGGATGTTCATAGCGAGTATCGTTGTTTCCAGACTCTTATATCAGTTCGTCTTCTCCATCTGTTGTATTTGCTTCCAAACTGTAGTTTAACGGGCCGCTAGGACTATGATCGAGTAACAACTAGCAAGACTGGTGAAAGCTGAGGGAGGAGATGTTTCTTCGGGTCTGCAAGACAAATTGGCCCATGTCGTACATTATGGCGTGCCCCTATTTGAGAAGGGAGCTACAAAGGCTCAAGAGGATGCAGACGGCGATGCCGGCGGTGAAGAGGAGCGTATTGGAGGGAATGGTTCACAACCCACTCCCATTCTTTCTCTGACCGGGGAGATAAGACCAAGAGAGAGGTTATTGGACCAAGTTCTCCGATTACGACCTGCGCGAACGTCGTGTCAATGGAATCTGAGGACATGTTAGATAAGGTCCCAATTAAGACATCCTCTTTCGGATTGAGTGGAACATACATTGAGAGTTTGCTACCGAGTGTTGGGGAAGTTACCCCTTCAAGCAAGCAAAAACTGGGTCCGTAGGGGGGAACACATAGGACACACACAACTACAAGCATTGTACAACATAACACTCGATTCGTATGCGTCGGATGTTCAATTCTGATTCAAAGCTTGCTCCTTGTAGGGACCATGGTTCACGAAGGTGACAAAGACCGCGATAGGGGGGATTCTCGTTGGCGGAAAAAAGCAAGCACCATGTCGGTGACGACGACTTTTGGTAGACGAGGATCTAGCGATGTGGGACTAGGAAGTGTAGGAAGGGATGTGAGAGGCGAGGGCCCGACGCTTCTTGATATGTTAGATATCCCTTAATTTGATCCCGAGGAGAGGAAGGCGATACCAAAGAAGTCATTTCCCAGCTTTTATTTCGAAGAATTGTTTTGGTTACCAGACCTTACTCTGATCTCTCGCCAAGATGATGAAGATGTGTGGAAATGAGTGTATGCTGCCTACTACCAGTATCGAGAGATGCACAGATATGTGAGGCATCTCTCCGAGTTGATATTCAAGAAGAACGATGAGATCCTAAATCTGCAGTGTATATCAAACTCGAATGGGATAGTCTCGCGAATAGGGAGAAAGAGATAGGCAAGACATGATCTCGAGCTACACCTGCTTCCCCGTATTCGAGTAACACTTCTATATGCTAACCCTTTATTTGTGGAACAAGTGTAATGAAACTGAAGCTAGAGGAGACAAAGGCGGTGATGGAAGCGGCCAGTGAACATTATAAGATGTGTTAGCCTCTTCATCAACCCTAGCCACCAACTTGGAGAAGGAGAATAAAGCCTTGGAAGAAGAGATGCATAAGTTGCAGGAAGAGAATGAGACGATGCAACAGCTGAGGATGGAAAAGCAGACGTTGGTTGAGGAAATGAGAGGTTTCGAAAAGAGAATGAAGACGCCCAATGCTACAGGAATTCAGAAAAACGCTGGATAGGAGAAATGATTAGTATGAGCTGGCCAAGAAGGATAAGAAGGCGACGAATGTTGATAATAAAGAGGTGCTCAGTCAAATAGATGACATCAGAGATGAGCATGAAGTTGAGCTAGAAGAGATGAGGCAGCAAGTCTGAGAGGCCCGAGCAGAGGTAGAGATGGACATGGAGGAGGTGATTTGGGGCTTCTCTGTCAAAAGCCTTAAACACCGCGGGTATTCATGGGTCAGCAATTACTCTCGGAACCTGGCAAGGACTTGGGAAAATCTTGTTGAAGATGAGGCCGCTGCCCCCCATGGTGGAGAGTGCGGAAGAGGCCAAGCTGATGGACCAGTACCTGATGGAGGATGAGCGTCGAGTGTTGGAGGAAGGGAGAAAACTTCTTGAGAAAGATGCCACGACGGAGGAGACAGAAAGACATGTTGCTGGGAAGGAAAATACTATCATAACCGAGAGCATCATAGTGGCTTATAATGTATTTCTCAAACAGCAGCAAGCCATCCTGGCAGCTCCAAGTGCACTTCCCTCAACCACCGAAGGATCGACATCAAGGGGGCCCACACAGCTGGAGATTGAAGGTATGTCCATTTACTTGATGAGAACAAAAAGATGATAGCATGAAACGAGAGTGATTGATCCTTATCTCAATATGCAAGTATTTCTGGAGAAGGAGAGATGGTCGGGATAGAGACAACAACGACTGACGTAGCTGGGACAAAGGTGGATGCCTATAAGAGGCAAATGGAGGAGGTGCTCGGGTTCCTTGCAGGCTTTAACCTAGAAACATGAGGGTTTGGACTGGCTAACTTAGAGAAAGTGCTCGCAAAGGGGAAGGACCCAATGGGTGGAGACGCTCAAGTTATTGGAGAGACGGAAGCGGCTGGAAAAACTATGAATGAACTAGTCGAGGAACAGAAAGCTCAACTGCTTATGAAGTCTCAGGAACTTGAGGCAAAGGAGAACACATACGATGAGGCCAGGGTCAAAGTTCAAGGCGGAGCGAGGAAAAAAGCCGAGGAGGAAGCCCAAGCTAAAGTGCAAGATGAGAAGGGTGGAGCTAACGAAGTTGAAGGTCCAGAAGCTAAAGGCAGGTCATTCAGCGACGAAGAAGGCCGAGAGGGAGGCTAGGAAAGCTCAAAAAGAGGCGGTGTAACCCACGACCACATGGGCCCTTGTCGAAGCTTAACCAACTCCAGTGAAGGCGATCCTCCCCAAGGAAGATGTCACGGATATTACGGAGATGCCGAACGAGGGAGAAGATGAAGGACAGACCCTTCTAGCGACTCTGGCGAGGGATATGAATTTAGGCCTCACCCTCCACGACTCCACCTAAGGAGTAGAAATCCGGGACTGGGATTTGAAAAGGAAGAGGAAGAAGGATGAGCCATCTGAGATCGAGTCTGACAAGAAGAAAGTGAAGAAGGACGGCTCTTCCAAGTAGCTGTGTAAATAAGTTTCATTTTGGTAGGTCGGTGAAATGTGCGAGTACGACCACTGCACCATAGATGACCTATTTCAACGAAATTAGAAGGTGTTGCTAGCTAAAATGTAATGATAGCTATGGTGATTTTTGTCTATTGCAACATTCACTTCAAGGTGTTAACATAGGTATCAGTAAGATGTTGCAGTAGCTATAAATATATTTAAGTTAAAAAAAAAAAATACACCTCAGCGATCCACACTATCATTTAAAACAAAATTTGTACCACCAATCCACACAATCCATACCATCATTTAAAACAAAATCTGAACCATCAATCCACACCATCAATAGTGAAAACCCTCTTTCTCCTTCATTTTTCACTTCACCCGCTTCCCCCAAATCATCCAAAATGGCTTCCTCCTCAAATTTCCCTCCTTCAAAACGCCTCCCCATCAAATCAAATCATCAGCAACCAAAAATCAACAGGAAGAGGGTTTAACTTCAATCGTGATTAGGCAATTCAGGTCAAGGTTGGAGTTTAACGCGTCTTCTAATGTTCGCTGTTTCAGTTTGCTAAGGCAATCGGGTGTAGAAGTTTGGAATCGAAGGTAATGGGTGATAACAATTGCGGATTTAAGTTTCTCGATAGTGGATTCTGAAGTCGATGTCAAGGAGGCCGAATGATAAAGATTTGGGTTATAGGTCGGGCTCATGAATGAAGTTTGAGGGTTGTTGTTTGACTGATGAAGATTAGCAAAATGGACAAATGAGAAACACAAGTCCTATCTGAATCGTATAGAAGCACCATTCGTTGTGAAACTACACAACAATGAATTATTCGATGGGCCTTGGAGAACTCCAGCACAAGCAGCTTCACATGGATTAGTTCCGAAAAGCCATTTATTTTTCTAGGTTAAGAATAAGTTAATTTCTTGAAAGATCAAATTAGTTCATATTTATACGTTAATGTATGATTTCCACCTTTTATCTTCATCCTCGAAATACTATCCAAATTTACAGTTTAAGGTTCGACGCAGAGGTTGTCCGGAGAACTCTGAATTTGAGAAAGATGATAATGTTTATAAAAATGGAAGTGAACATGAAAGGAATGAAGAATGTTCAACTAATTTTAAGAAGGCAAAGCAATTCTGCTTTCATAGACTTCACAGAGACTTCATCGGTAGAGTTACATGTGCTTTAACATCTTGATTTCTATTTGTGAAGTTTATATATGGATATTTGTATGAGCTCTAGTTTGCTTTTGGACATGACATCCATGCTGAAACAAACATACATAGTCACTTCATTCGATACAAAACATTTTTAACTCACTTAGAGGCTTGCATTTGTACTATTCTAGAAGGAGAATTGGAGATGCATGTTTGAATCGGTAGCATCAAGTCATGGGTTGTTTTATTTTCGAAGATGACTGGTTATGGCGGTCGCTGTTAGGGGATTGAGACCGGGTGGTTGAATGGGAGTTGAAGAAAATGATGAAGTTTATGATCGACAGTAGTTTGGGATGAGGTATGATGGTGCTGCACTTTGGTGATGGGTGTTGTTGCTAATGATCGGAGAGGGTAATGGCAGTAACAGTCAAAGGGTTAATGGTATGTGATTGTGGGTTGGTTCAGGAGTTTATGATCACTAGCAACCAAAAATCCCAAAATTGTAAGCTGTTAATGTGTATATATTTCATATATGCATATATATACCCTGTTTGGTATACTTATATATTTTTGCTGGTTCAAAACCTGCTACTTGAGTTACTGTCTTTACTTCACATCTATGCTTTCAATTTGGTATTAATGCTTACTTGAATATATACATGCAGTCAAGGTTGTGGTGCTAGTGGTGGTGGTTGGTCGACTGTTGCTGTTTTGAGGTGGTGCTGAAGGAGGATAAGTGCAGGAAGGGGACACAAGGTGTTTGTGGTTGGATATGATGTAAGTGTTTATAGAAATGGAAGTTCTAAAGTTTAATGTTTGTTGTTGTTGTTGTTTAAAGCTTTGGGTGATGATGGACTTGGTGTGCAGTGTTTCAAAGAAGGCTTGGTCTTCCGAAATCGGATGAATCAGGCGCTGCGCCTGAAATCGCTACTCGGCTAGCCTTCGGCTCGACACTCGGCTCGCTTTCGGCTCGTTATATATTTGTCAGTGTCAATGTCTGTATAATTGAAACTGCATATATAATGAGTGAACTGAGTGATGTAGTGAGGAATACCTGTATATGTGAATAACCAGTGTTGTAGTAAATCATTGAGTTGCAAATAGTTGGAGTCAGAAATTTGTACTATTTCAGTTGTTGAAATAAAATATTTTATTTATAAAACACTGTTTGAATTCAAATTCTGTTCAGTAGTATTCTATTAAATAAATATTTGATCCTGTTATAGATGAAATATTTGTAGCAACTTTTTTGGAATGTAAAAGTGTTGCCATTGGATGGTAAAAGTGGTATTATAGATAATGTGGGCACCACTTTTAAGTAAAATTAGCATCGGTGGCAACACCATGAAAATGTCGCCATTGGATGGTAAAGATGTTGCCTTTGATTCTAGGGCAACATGGCAAAATGCAACACCGAGAAAGTGTTGCCTTTGATCTTTTCTAGCCTATAGCAACATTTTTTGGCACTTCTTGCATCACTTCTCTGGTGTTACAGTAGGCCATCTATGGCGTGATGGGCCCTCGTTTTTTGGAGGCATGATGTGGTCATGATGTACATCATGTCATTAATAAAAACCAGTAATTTTTTGGCATGTGAATAAAAATTTATTTTCTTTCATCATATACCGTTCTAAGTATTCAAGTACTCTTTATATTTTCCATTTCTGTACTTGTGTAAATTAACTTGGCGTTACACTTGGACTTGAGTTTGTTGGTGGAACTTTGAGACTTCAGAAACTCATGGACGGGCTGGAGGAACCCGAGAACTTATGGCAAGTGCATCGGGATACGAATTCTTGACCTCGTGTTCTGGTGACTTAGCCAATTTCTCCTGTTTCTTCGGGAGTTGATGGTTGTATTGTTTTGTTCGATCCTGAGTTCAAGTCTGTAAGCTTGGGTTGTTTAGTCACCGGTGGAAGGTTAATAACATCGAGGACCTAATTTTTTGATTCTAGGTCACCCTTTCCGCGAGGTGGATGTGCTTCTAAGATAGTTACTCCATTGATTACGGTTAGGACGATACTAGTGCCGGAACTGGTGGGGATCCGCCTCGGGTCCTACGAAGGCTATGACGGTGTAGGAATCGATAGAGGGCTGCCCCGGACACGCGTGCTCCACAAATCCTCCTCAGTTCCGAGTCTGGTTTTGGCAAGTCTAGATCGTCACACGACGTTGCGCGATTGGATTAAGATTGAGGTCGAATGCAATGCAGTTGAATGGCATAGCGTTCGAGAAGCGAACACGTTTGGATGACCACTCACATATGTATGTAAAATGTGTGTAAACGAGTGAGTTGCCAAGCCGGGGGGTTTATTTCCTAATCTAGTTGCGTTGTAATCGCAATTCGAGCTTAGTATCCCATCAGTGGTCGACGATGACAATGGTTTTAGCTATAAGGCTAAACCATCATCGCGTTATGGGACGCTTGTATGTAGGAAACCCTAGCACCGAGGATATCGTGGACGACTTCCGCAATGCCAGACTTCGTACCATCTTCTCTGCGCGGTGGGGTTGCTTCTCAAAAGGTCGCTCCGTGGTTGTAACACCCCATAATTTTAAAATATTAAAATTAGCAAATTAAACGTTTTAAATTCATTTTCAAAACGATTTCAACTTCATATTCAATTTCTAATCAAAATTGAATATTCCATATCATCGATATATAAATGATAATGATTTCAAAATCTAATGTTTTGAAAATATTATCATTTATATATCGATGACATGGAATATTCAATTTTGATTAGAAATTGAATATGAAGTAGAATATTTAATTTTTAAAGGAATAATTAAGGGAAACGGGCTGCGCCATTGCGTTCGTCTCGGAATTCTGCTTGGTATATGGTCCGGGTTTGCGTAAATCGGATATCGTATGAAGAAGTTATGAAGCTTAGAAGATTTCAGTTTAAAGCAGAATTTAATTAAATAATAATTAAATAACCAGAGCAGTTCAAAATTCGAAATCCAACTCAAAATAGCTGAGCGAGAAATTTCCTTCTCGTGGGTGTTGACCCTCCCAAGGGGAGTCAACCCCCCAATAGAGGTGTCGACTGAGGAGTCGACCCCCCTATAGGGTGTCGACCCCCATCGGCCAGATCTGTATCCGACGACGTGTTTTTCTGGGATTGGCTGGATGACGTGTTTTTCTGGTCTGGATGGTTCAGATGGTCCGTAATCTAATCTAAAGGCCCTGATTCACCTAATACACCTATAAATAAACACCTAAACCTAACCCTAATCTCATTGTTTTCATCCATGGCGCCTTCATGCTGCTCTAATGTAAACTAGCCTTTCTTCTCCACCAAAAAATAAATTAGAATAGGAGTATTCCAATTAGAAGATCAGATCTACAAACAATCAAAGTAGAGATTGTTCAAGATCAAATTTGCTACAACAACGCCTAATTCTCTTTTTCTAAGAATCCTATCACTGTGAGTCTATGTTACTTTCACATATAATTAAATTAAAAAGTAATTGTGATAGGATTTTAAATTGGATCTAATGTATATGCCTGTAAATAAGATGAATCATACCAAGTTTTGTAATTTGTTTTCTTTTAGATTCATACCTAATTGCCATTATCATATGCCTATCTGATCTATTTTGTCGTTATTCATTTCACATGCCTGTTTATATGTTTATGCTAATTTTGATGTTTTGATTCTCTCCCCTTCTTCTTTTCCTTTTTCCTTTTGATATTAGGCTAACTTCGAGCCTAAGCATATTACGTTGAGATTTACGTACGATTAACATCAGAATGATTGGGAAAAGTTGGGAAATATGTAATAAAATGAGATTATTAGCATAAATTGTTGATGAATATGGAAATTGGTTTGGGCATAATTGAGTATAACTTGTATACATGAGATTTGACATAAATTGGTTTGGGCATAATTGAGTATAACTTGTATACATGAGATTTGGCATAAATTGTTAATAACTATGAAAATTGGTTTGAGCATAATTTGGCATAACTTGTACACATGAGATTATAGGCATAATTTGGACTTAAAATTATAAGCATAATTTAGATTTGAAATTATGGGTAATTGGAATATATTATAATCCAAGATTTGAAATTGGGACTTGAATCAAGAAAGTGAAAATAAACGTCTAAGACACGAGGTTAGATTCAGATTGCGGTATAATCCTGCCCAGTACCGCCCGATATTTCCAACAACCGTAATTTGGTAATCTAACGTGAGAGGTCAAAGGCAGAAACTAGATGTGTAATAATGCAAAGACACGAGGTTAGATTTGGATTGCGGTATAAGCCTTCCCGGAACCGTCCGGCATATCCAGCAACTGCTAACGGTAATCTAATGTGGGAGGTCTTGCAAGATTACAGTTATAATGAATTAATGAACACTTAACCAAGATGAGACATGTGGTAAGACATGAGAACAATAAAGGGTTAAGTGGGTAACATGGGTAGCATGTGAAACATAATAAAAGCACTTAACCAAGATGAGACATGTGATAAGACATAAGGATAAAAAGGGGTTAAGTGGGAATTCCTAGCGGGGATCAAGCTTAGGAGGGAAGCTTTTGTCAAGTGCGTGGACCCTTTTCAACCAGTAACACATTTTAGTATCTATATGAGCTCGAACTAGGTCGAGGACAGGGACACGCTTACTGGGGTTGATTGTAAGAGGTCAATAAAGAGTTAGCGATGGCAGTGCAAGTCCAATGGAGTCATGTGCGTGCGTGGGTCCAGGTTGGTAGGTAAGACGCTGTTGCATCGTGTAGGTATAAGCTGTGCATTTCAGTAGTATCGGGGTATCACCTTAGGGAGTGATACACCCTATTGTGGGACCAGCACAAGTATCTATGAGGTTAGGGAGCCGATCGAATGGGGAGGGTAGTGGGTACAACGAGTGGTGGTAGGAGCAAGTGGGCACCTACGAGAGCAGCTAGGAGTACACGAAGCTACCATTATTAGGATTAGTAGGGAGGGATCATCTTTTAGTATATACTAGTATGTTGGTATGGTGAAGAGCATATCTTATAGTGGTTAGGAGCGCAGTCGATGTTCTAGCTTGCTTGCCTTGTTCACCTTGTCATATCTGCTTATGTTACAGTCATCTCTTATATCCAGTTTATGTTCTTATCCTGTTACTTTACTGATTATATTGTTAAAGTCACTGGACTTGCGAAACTTTATGTCTGACCCTTTTTGTTTCGCCTCTTTTCTCTCTTCCCCCCTCCCCCAGGTCCTCAGGGTGGGATTGGTGGAGCTTGACTCAGATTTCTTTCTTCTTGAAGTGCTTGGAAGTGTTTAAAGTAATGCTCAGCTTTATCTCTTTTTCATTATGGCTATTTGGAGTGGTATTATGGTTTTGCTTTTACGTACTCTAATAATAATTTTGTCCAAGATGGATATTTGTGTACTTGGCTTTAGTATATGGTTTTGATGTTGTAACCATACATACTTTGCTTTTCCGCTACAATGAATAAATTTTAAATTTTTAAGTACCATTTTTCTGTCTTGTTATGTTCTTTTCTGTACTCTTATAACGCTCCATGAAAGTTTATGCATTTTCTTAGTGAGTGACATTAATGGACGTGGCTTGTTACACGTAGTATCAGAGCTGAAGGTTACCAGAACAGATAAAAGATTTTTAAAAACCGTTTTCAAAAGCACTTTTAAAAAGAAGTATTTTCAAAAGCATGTTTTAAAGAGGGTATTTTCAAGAGAAAGGTTTATTATGAAAAACATAATCCACAAAGGCCATATATATTTCTTTCGATTCTCTGTTTGAATCTCTTTCTTTTTCCTTTTAGCATGTCTGGGGAACCCGATATACCCGAGGGCGTACATGTACCAGGCTGGTTCAGAAGGTATCTGGAGGCTAGGGCTACTGCCGCTGGCGCAACAAACGTTCCTTCTCCCCAACCTGTAACCACTCCTCCTTCTCCTCCCTGTGTAGACGCTTTTTCTAAGATATGCAAAGACTTCCGTGCGATGGGCGGAAAACCGTTTTATGGAACTAAGACGTTTGTTGAGGCTTGGAATTTGCTCAAGGAAGTGGAAGACTTATTTGGTATCTTTGAGATAGACGATGGAAGGAAGGTTCAGCTAGCTGCTTGGTTGATGAAGGATGAAGCTTCATTTTGATGGGAAGTAACTAATGGAGGACGTGCAGTGGAGACGTGAATGGATTTTAGACAAAGGTTCGAGTTGAAATTTCTTTCACAAGCAGAGGAGGGTTTATACATGGAAAGGTTCTTGGCTTTGAAATAAGGGAGTTTGTCTGTGAAGGAGCACGTTAACAAGTTTAACCAGTTAGCAAGATTTGGTATGGAATTAGTTAATACACCACATAAGAAGGCCTTGAGATTTGCCAAGGGTCTGAATGAACCAATACACGGTTGGCTATGTCCCATATTCCTATGGGGATACTTTCGAGAATCTTGTTGATATGGCGTTGATACACGAAGAGGAGAAATGTGCTAATGTAGATAAGGCACAGGATAAGAAATGAGATCCAAAGAAGGCACACCAACAACAAAAGAAGGGCGGTAAAGGTTCAGAGAAATGAAAGTGTCACAATTGTGGAATACCTGGTTATTTGAAGAAGGACCATAGGAAGAAGAAGAGGACCGGTTGCTTCCAATGTGGTGAGGCGGGGCATATGATTAAAGACTGCCCAAGGAGGCAAGGACAAGGGCAAGGACAGAGGACAGGATCTACTTTTGGAGGGCAGGTTCATGCTCTCATGGCAGCTACACAAGAGAGAGGTAGAAACATTTCTGTTGAAAGTTTGATTTTCCTTTTCGATCATCCTATACGTACTTTGCTTAATTCTAGCGCTTCACATTCGTTTATATCTGCTTCTGTTGTTGAGTCTCTGCAACTAGATACTAGTATAGTAGTGGATCCCGTTGTTATCTCAAATCCTATTGGGGGTATGACTCATCTGTCTATTTATGTCGGGATTTGAGAATATCTATATATGGCATTGAGTTCGAGTGCAACGCTTATGTGCTTGGTTTCACGGGCTATGGGTTGATTCTAGGAATGGATTAGCTAGCCAGGTATGGTTCCATTCTCAACTATGAAAAGAGGGTAGTTAGGCTGTTAACTAGGTTGGGTAATACTCTTGATATCTCATGCGACCCTAAGGGTTCTGTTATGCTTAGCTACCTACAATCTCTTGATACATCTATTGATGATTTGCAATCTGTTCGAGCAGTCCGTGAGTATGCAGATGTCTTTGAGGAGGTTAGGGGCTTACCTCCAAAACGCGAGACAGATTTCCATATATACTTGGTGGATAATGCAAAGCCAGTTGCATTGCCTATGCGTCACATGGCTCCAAGAGAAAGGAGGGAGCTTAGTAAACAAGTGAAATAGTTGCTTGAGAAAGGGTTCATAAGAAGAAGTATCTTGGAGTGGGTTGCTTCAGTTGTTTTTGCTACTAAGGTTGATGGTTCGCTTAGATTGTGCGTGGACTATAGAGAGCTGAATAAGCTCACGAAGAAGAACAGACACCCATTATCGAGGATAGATGACTTGTTCGATCAGTTGGTTGGTGCTTCGGTTTTCTCGCAGTTGGATTTAGCTACAGGATTTCATCAGCTACGGGTGGCTGAGGACAACATAGATAAGATTGCATTTAGAACTCCCGATGGTTTCTTTGAATGGCTCGTCATGCCTTTTGGTTTGACGAATGCACCTGCATATTTCGTGGACTTAATGAGTAGGGTGTTTAAGAGTTTCTAAATAAATTTGTAGTAGTCTTTGTGGATGATATCTTGATATTCTCTAGAAGTGAGGAAGAACATGCCCTAAATCTTCGGGAAGTTTTAGAGAATATTCGAGCACATCAACTCAAAGCTAAATTCACCAAATTTCATTTTTGGAGGAAGGAAGTGAGGTTCCTAGGGCACGTGGTCTCTAAGGAAGGGATAGCAGTGGATCCAGCGAAGGTGGTAGCAATCCACGATTGGAAAATTCCTAGGAATGCAACGGAAGTAAGAAGTTTTCTAGGGTTGGCGGGCTATTATAGAAAGTTCATCAAGGACTTTGCTAGGATATCAGCCCCACTTACACGGTTGACGAAAAAGAATTTGACCTTTTCTTGGGATGTTGACTGTGACGATGCTCTCCAACGTTTGAAGAGGGCATTGACGGCAGCTCCAGTTTTAGTTTTGTCGGATGGGAGTTAACCGTTCATAGTTTATACCGATGCTTGCGGGACAGGGTTTGGTGTAGTTTTGATGCAAGAGGGAAGGCTGATATGCTATGGTGGAAGGCAGTTAAAGGTCCATGAGAAGAATTACCCTACCCACGACTTAGAGTTAGCTGCCATAGTTTTTACGCTTAAGTCTTGGCGTCACTATTTGCTTGGAGAGAGGTTTGAGTTGTATACAGACCATAAGTCACTTAAATACTTGTTCTCTCAAAAAGATCTAAACTTAAGGCAACAAAGGTGGATGGAGTTCTTAGCATCCTACGATTTTGAGATTGCATATACCCCTGGCCAAGGGTAACGTCGTGGCTAACGCCTTGAGTAGAAAGAGGTTGACTTTGAGTCCTTTGTTTGTCGAGCGACAGAGTTTAGAGTACATATCTACCTTTGATTTAGACTCTCTATCGATTATGTACCCGGTTTGTTGGCATCGTTGTGACAACCCCAATTTCGACAGACCAATTTTTTTTCAAAATTTCAATCTATCGAAACTCGGATCGGTTTGCTCTGGTATCCTGCAGAAAAGACAGAGACATAAAACATGTCAGAGCTCAGAAAAATATCTCACAGCGGAAAGGATAAAATATAGTATAATCAAAGCATAACCTTACCGCATTATTAATACTGCCTAACTAGTATCCAAAGCTATCATGTCTCTACGACAATCTAACCTGCGAGTGTGTTATGAGGAGGGGGTCAGAACACAAGTTTTGGTGACTGGATTTAAACTATACACTTTGGATAATCTTACATATACCGTTCAATCATATTTTCTTATTTATTAGGTTACTTGGTTAACAACACTCAAGGCTTACACACACATCGCACCCATTTACTTCCCAGTGAATTAACCTAATACAGTATATGTAGCTATCTCTCAATATTGAGATACACCTGATGGTACCCCACTAGCACGGTCTCCACCGTATCATCGCAGGAATATAGCAGTCCCTAATCCTACGCCTGAATGTCGTACGGATTTCTGTATATATGTCAACGCTATGTCTGCAAAGAACCACTACTTCTATATTACGTAAGCGTTCGGACTGCCATCTTTGAACCATTCGATCGAATTAGGTTCCATCCTCGAATAATGCCCTCTAGTCTTATGATACACCACCCAGAGCGACATGAGTGTAGCTAGACTTTCCCACGTACGTATCGTTAATCATTCTGGATGTCTATTGCACATGTTCTCTATATGTGCGCCTGAGTCCCGTGGCAGGGCTAATCAAGAAACATGGAACTCCGCCGGGAGCTTTCAGATATTTGTCGATTGCAGATGCTAAGGTCTGCTTTTACAGTGGCTATGGTCCCACTCGACCCCTCCCTCAACTAATGAAAGACGCCCAAGAATATCAAGAATGAGGACTTAACCCCAGCCCCTTATGCCCTTCAAACCTATTGGCCAACCTCACCCATAACTAGATAGCAAAGTATATGGTTTTTTGGAGTTCTCCACCTTTCCGCTTTACATACCGACTGAAGATGGTAGGTAGACGACGAGTTGCTATCACAGGGAACTAACTGGTCTCGCCGAATCACACTGGTCCATCTTAGTCTTTTGATTGCCCCTTATTATTACAATCAAGGCATAATCATTAGTTCACCTACGCAGACCTAACCTCTGTGAGTACAAGAGGATCATCTGCCACTCACAGAGGAATACCAAGAGTACCCTACGTCCTCGGAAGCCGCGTGCTTCCCCTTCCAGTCCTTTGGAGCCATCAAACAATCAGATGATTGTGCGCTCCGCTCGTGCCTTATAATACCTCGATGATCTACCCCGTTGGGTTATTCACCCTCAACTGTACGGACTGGTTTAAGCGCCTTACTTTAGCATGTTTTTAGACCCTATGTCTAGACATTCTTTTACGCGCTTGTCTCACCTCACCAGGTTTCCAGTTAACTTGGTTATTTCAATTCATATTGAATTCTTTTTTAAATTTCCAAGTTTCTCTTGCTTATTAATTTCAATCATACAACTTAATTCATTTAAGTTTATTAATAAGCTTACAACATGTTATTCTCTAGATTGTGGCCCAAGGTCTGTGATCCACAATCCCTTTTATATTCTTGTTTGATTTCAATAACATGTTTTACTTAATATGTAATTAAGTATATCTAATTCACATATTTCCAATTACCGTGTCACTTACCATTTATGATTATATATAACTTATTTCATTTCATAAGTTTTCCTCATCCTCTCTCATTTAATCATAATTCCACTTTACGTCGTCAATATGACTTATCGTTGTTTACTTATTAACTTAGTTCTATTATCTAAGGCCCATTAATAAGTTTCTCTACCCATTTATTACAACCTATGTTATTATTTCCCATTGTCCCTAGGACAAATCTAAACATGTTATTCTTACCAATGGGTTTCAGACTCCTAGACTACTTAATTTATAACTAAGTACAATATATTTCCACCCTTTTCTTAACTGGTTTTAGGTTTTCCCCTTTTCTAATTACTTAATTTACAATTAAGTGTCACTTAACTTAATTCACCAGTTATTCCATTCCCTTACTAGTTTATTATAACCTAAGTTATAATATTCACTTGTCCCTCGGACAAGTCTACCTATTATACAACATTTTCATGTTATTTATTTATAGCAGGTTATTATCATTCCCCCTTTTAAACCATTTATTGTTGTAAACCATTATTCTTCATTCTCTGTAATATATATTCCTTATTATATTAAGGAAAACACTTCATGCAGCTTATGAGTTTGATAGATGGAATCAATGATTTATTTTCATAACGTTTTCCCATCTAAATCCGTGGTAGCAAGTAATTTCTTTACTTTTCTATATTTATTGTGGCTTACTTGCAACAACGTTTTCAGAAATAAGTCATTTAGGGAAATACATCACTTTCCCCTCTTATCACACTAACTCAGTTCATTACATCCCTTTCTTTCTTATTTTCTGAGTTAGACATTTAATTATCATCCTTGCCATTTATTCATATCTTGTTATATATATATATATATATATATATATATATATATATATATATATATATATATATATATAAGCGCTAGACCTCTCACATTAAGCCTACGCTTGTGGATGCTGGATTTGTAGGGCGGGTTCGGGCAGACTTCTACCACAAGATGACTTAACCTCGTGTCTTAGCACATGTTGTTAATTCTTGCACTTTGGCCTCTCATATTAGGCTCAACATTAGTGGCTGTTGGATATGTCGGTCGGGTCCGGGCAGACTTCCGGCACTAATGCAACCTAACCTCGTGCCATAAGTGTATTTACAATTTATAATTGTAATCATAAGCATATTCATTTTCAGTCAATCACTTATGTTCATATCAAATTGCGCTTCCAAATTCAAATCTCAAAACATAATATATGTTATGTTCATTACATGAAAATTTTAGACATATTATCCTTTTTTACTGTAATATAGATTACAGTAATCTAATTTACATGTCGTCCAATTTTTGCCTATATTTTGTCGCATGTCATTTTCAACATATGTTTAATTCCACTAGGATATGTAAACATTCAATCGGGTAATTATTTTAACATGTTGTTCAATCAATAATATGTCCCAAGTAAAGCATGTAATTACAATCACTGAATTGGCTATTGATATCCTAACAAGTTTATTTTCTCTAACATGTAAACATTCAATAACTTAGCCAATTCAACATAGGAATTTCCTGACATATTCATATCAACATTTCAATTCGTTACAACAGCAATTTATAATTAAACTGGCCATTTCAAAATTCATTAAAAAGGGGAATGCTAAACGATAGTCATAACATTATCGAAAGGCTATAGCTTAAACCCACTCACCTTTAAGCTATCCCCAAATTTTGGATCTGGTCTGTTATATCATCCATGGTTTTCTTTTTTCCTTTAATTTGATTCACGACCAAACGACCATGGATTTATTATTTCATGAAAAGAGAAGGGAAAGAGAAATAATTTAAATAGATTGGTTCTTAGAGGTTTACCTTGCTTTCATGATTCAATAATCTTTTTATTAACGTTGATTCCCACTTCTAGATCTGAACTCATAATCCTCCTAGGCTAACATTTTAATTTCAGAATAGATTTGAGAAGAGAGAGAGGGAGTCATGGCAGAGCTCCAGCACAACCGTCGAATTATGATGTTTATGGTTAGGTCTAGGGTCTTATTTATAGGTGCTCAAGACCTTATCGTACACGCAGCGCTGAGTCAACATTGAACCTAGTTAAGAAAATAGTCCAGATTCACAAATGAATCTAGCCAAATCTTATCGTACACGCAGTGCTGAGTCAGCATTGGGTCCCGCAAGCTGTTTTGGCGCAGAAATTTGAATTTAGAATGTTTGAATTGTTTTGGCGTAGAAATTTGATTTTTAAACTTTTGAATTTCTGGAATTTATTTAACTGTTTTATTCACATGAAATATTCTTATATGTATACAATTCCTCTACCGACCATTTTATACGTATATATATACGCACAATTTTCGTTTTATTTTCAAAATTCAAATGATGTTGCACCGTTATTTGATTCTTACCATATTCATTGACTCTAGCCTTGTCTTGAATTTTATCTTTTGTATACATATATTTATGCATATGTATATATATATTCTCATATATATACATATATTTTCTTTATTTTCTTATATGTACGTTCTTATCCTTTCAAAATTTGAATTTGTATACGTACATATATTTGCATGTTCAGTTGGCCCTCTCTAAAACAAAGATAAAAATTATGCCACCGCCGGGGTTCGAACCCCCGACCTTTATGTTACAAATCCAATGCCTTAACCAACTGAGCTATGAAGTCTTTTGTTAACAAATCCTAGAAAAATGATAATTATTGTTCTCTCCTTACTTCTCTTTTTCATGTTAGTTACAATACTTAAATTAAACCATTGCATGATTTTTTTTTAATGTTAATGCATTATGTTTGCAAATCAGTGCATGCAACATATTTACATTGCATGCAACCAATCCTTTCTTTCTTTCAATGCATGCATTACATTTTTTTCAATGCATGTATTTATTACATGTAATCCTTATTTTATTCTTTATTTTACATTTTAATTTGTTTTGTATATATATATATATATATTTCTCTTATGCGTATACAAACTTCTAGGCTTAATAACTTCTTCATATGATGTCCATTTTACGCAAACCAGGTGTCTATCTTAACCAGAATTCCGAGATGGACGCAATGTCGCAATCCATTTTACTTAATTCTTATTATTTAATTAAGTTATTTTTATTTTATTATCTTAAAAATACGGGGTGTTACAATCGTTAGAGGTGCGACCTACGCTTTCGGGACAGATAGGAACGGCACAACGAGATGACCCACAATTGATAGAGAAAGTAGACAAGCTCATAAGAGGGAATCTTCGAGCCATCTTAGTAGGTATATTATAGATGATAATAGTTGGTTCCGTAGGGATGGGAGACTTTGCGTAGCATGATACGAGAGTTTGAGAATGATAATCCTTGAAGAAGCACGTCGTTCTAAGATGACCATACATCCCGGTGGTGACAAGATGTATAGGGACATGAAGCGAATTTTCTTTTGGGCCGGAATAAAAAAGGATGTGGCTGAGTTCGTTTCTAGATGGTTAGTGTGTCAGCAAGTCAAAGATGAGCAAAAGAAACCTAGTGGTTTGCTTCACCCTTTAGAGGTTTCACAGTGGAAATGGGAAAGTGTTTCCATGGATTTTGTCGACGGGTTGCCGAGGTCAAAGAAGGGTAATATGGGGATTTGGATAGTAGTAGATAGACTTACCAAGAGCGCCCATTTCATTCCCGTTAAGAGTAAAAGAACAGCGGCATGATTAACATCTGCTTATCTTCGAGAGATAGTTCGTCTACATGGCATACCTTCTAGTATCGTAAGCGATCAAGATCCCATTTTCACTAGTGAGTTTTGGAAGAACTTGCAAGAGGCAGTAGGAACGCAATTGTGTTTGAGCATCGCTTATCACCCTCAAACAGACGTCCAAACAGAAAGAGTGAATCGGATTCTAGAAGATCTTTTGAGGTTATGCATCTTGGATTTTGGAGGGACATGGGAAGAACACCTCCCATTAGTAGAGTTCGCCTACAATAACAACTATCTGACTAGTATTGGCCTGACACCTTTTGAAGCTCTATATGGACGACCTTGCCGATCACCGACTTGTTGGTGGGAGTCTACGGATAAGATTTTGCTTGGGCCCGAGATGGTTAGGGAAACCTCGGAGAAGAAAGACTTGATTCGAAGACGCATGAAGACGACACAAGACCGGCAAAAGTCATACGCTGATAAGAGACGAACCAATCTTGTGTTCGATGTTGGAGACGGTTTTTATTAAAGTATCACCATTGAGGAATGTAGTTCGTTTTTGATCTGTAGGGAAATTGGCACCAAGATTCGAAGGGCCATTCCCCATTACAGAAAGAATTGGACAGATGACCTACAGAGTGAAGTTGCCTAAGAAGCTTAGTGGTGTTCATGACGTATTTCACATGTCGCATTTGAGGATGTGTTTAAATGATACCGCAGAAGTAGTGGAGCCGAGCATGCTTAGGGAAGTGGAAGTAGAGGGAGATGCCACCATTAGGCAAGTTCCTACATGCATCCTTGGGACAGAGGTTAAGAAGCTTAGCAATCGAGAGGTCAAGTTGGTTAAAGTCCAATGGGGAGATAATCAAGAAGACACGACTTGGAAACAAAAGACAAGATACGTGCGTCGTACCCTTTCCTTTTTGAGGGCATGTTCTTAACTTCTCCTTTTTCTACCGCTTTGGTTATACTTGTTCTATCGTTTAGTGTATCCTCTCAATTATATCTTCGACTTTAGGTAGAAAACCCTATGGTTGTAAAAATGTGTTTTGAGACATGTTATGTTTGCTGGATGCAAGTGTTTGCTAGTCATTGCTCATGGATGCATTTACACACACTTTAGACACTAAGATCGGCTCAGTCACTTCCATATTGCATATTGCATAAGAATAGATATGTTTGTATATTGATTGAAATTTGATGTGTTATCATGTGGATGTTGCATTTGAGTGAATGATTGTACACTCATATAGAAGTTATAAAGTGCATTAGGAATAATTGCATACATGTTGGACTCATGGCACTAACATAATTCGCATTAAGGAGGTCAACCGAATTGGTAGCCTGCCTAATCTTTGCATTATATAAGGAACATATACACACACTTTTGCAAATGTTCATATAGCACTAGAAATCTTTTAAAGACAATGGATGCTTTTGGATGATGGATGAGTAGATGGATGATAGGATATACATTCTTCTTAACTTGGAGATTTCGAGGACGAAATCCTTTAAGGAGGGAAGATTGTAACACCCCGTAATTTTAAAATATTAAAATTAGCAAAGTAAAGAATACTTAATTTTAAGAAGAAGAATTAAGGGAAACGGGCTACGCCATTGCGTTCGTCTCGTAATTCTGCTTGGGATAGGTTCCGGGTTTGCGTAAATTGGATATCGTATGAAGAAGTTATGAAGCTTAGAAGATTTCAGTTTAAAGCAGAATTTAATTAAATAATAATTAAATAACCAGAGTAGTTCAAAATTCGAAATCCAACCCAAAATAGCTGAGTGGGAAATTTCCCACTCGTGGGTGTTAACCCCCCCAAGGGGAGTCGACTGGGGAGTCGACCCCCATATAGGGTGTCGACCCCCATCGGCCAGATCTGTATCTGACGATGTGTTTTTCTGGGATTGGCTGGATGACGTGTTTTTTGGTCTGGATGGTACATATGGTTCATAATCTAATCTAAAGGTCCTAATTCACCTAATACACCTATAAATAAACACCTAAGCCTAACCCTAATCTCATTGTTTTCATCCATGTCACCTCCATGCTGCTCTAATCTAAACTAGCCTTTCTTCTTCACCAAAACAAATCAGAATATGAGTATTCCAATTAGAAGATCAGATCTACAAACTATCAAAGTAGAGATTATTCAAGATCAGATTTGCTACAACAACGCCTAATTCTCTTTTCTAAGAATCCTATCGATGTAAGTCTATGTTTCACATATAATTAAATGAAAAAGTAATTGTGATAGGATTTTAAATTGGATCTAATGTATATGCCTGTAAATAAGATGAATCATATCAAGTTTTGTAATTTGTTATCCTTTAGATTCATACCCAGTTGCTATTATCATATGCCTATCTGATATATTTTGTCGTTATTCATTTCACATGCATGTTTATATTTTATGCCAATTTTGATGTTTTGATTCTCTCCCCTTCTTCTTTTCCTTTTGATATTAGGCTAACTTTGAGCCTAAGCATATTGCGTTGAGATTTACGTACGATTAACGTCGAAATGATTGGGAAAAGTTGGGAAATATGTAATAAATTGATATTATTGGCATAAACTGTTGATGAATATGGAAATTGGTTTGGGCATAATTGAGTATAACTTATATACATGAGATTTGGCATAAACTGGTTTGGGCATAATTGAGTATAACTTGTATGCGTGAGATTTGGCATAAATTGTTAATAACTGTGAAAATTGGTTTGGGCATAATTTGGCATAACTTGTACACATGAGATTATAGACATAATTTGGACTTAAAATTATAAAATTATGGGTAATTGGTATATATTATAATCCAAGATTTGAAATTGGGACTTGAATCAAGAAAGTGAAAATAAACGCCTAAAACACGAGGTTAGATTCGAATTGGGGTAAAAGCCTTCCCGTAACTGCCCGGCATATCCAGCAACCGCAATTTTGTAATCTAATGTGAGAGGTCAAAGGCAGAAACTAGATGCGTAATAATGCAAAGACACGGGATTAGATTCAGATTGCGGTATAAGCCTTCCCGGAACCGCCCGACATATCCAGCTACCGCAAACGGTAATCTAATGTGGGAGGTCTTGCAAGATTACTATTATTGTGAATTAATGAACACTTAACCAAGAGGATACATGTGGTAAGACATGGAAATAATAAAGGGTTAAGTGGGTAACATGGGTAGCATGTGAAACATAATAAAAGCACTTAACCAAGATGAGACATGTGATAAGGCATGGGGATAAAAAGGGGTTAAGTGGGAATTCCTAGTGGGGATCAAGCTTAGGAAGGAAGCTTGTGTCAAGTGTGTGGACCCTTTTAAACAAGTAACCCATTTTAGTATCTATATGAGCTCGAACTAGGTCGAGGACAGGGACACGCTTACTGGGGTTGATTGTAAGAGGTCAATAAAGAGTTAGCGATGACAGTGCAAGTCCAACGGAGTCATGTGCGTGCATGGGTCCGGGCTGGTAGGTAAGACGCTGTTGCATCGTGTAGGTATAAGATGTGCATTTCAGTAGTATCGAGGTTGCCACCTTAGGGAGTGATACACCCTATTGTGGGACCAGCACAAGTATCTACGAGGTTAGAGAGCCGATCGAGTGGGGAGGGTAGTGGGTACAACTAGTGGTGGTAGGAGCAAGTAGGAACATATGAGAGCAACTAGGAGTACACAAAACTACCACTATTATGATTAGTATGGAGGGATCATCTTTTAGTATGTAACTAGTATGTTGGTATGGTGCAGAGCATATCTTATAGTGGTTAGGAGCGCAGTCGATGTTCTAGCTTGCTTATCTTGTTCACCTTGTCATATCTGCTTATGTTACAGTCATCTCTTATATCCAGTTCATGTTCATATTCAGTTACTTTACTAATTATATTGTTAAAGTCACTGGACTCGCCAGACTTTATGTCTGACCCTTTTGTTTCGCCTCTTTTCTTTCTTTTCCCCCCAGGTCCTCAGGGTGAGATTAGTGGAGCTTGACTCGGATTTCTTTCTTCTTGAATTGCTTGGAAGTGTTGAAAGTAATGCTCAGCTTTATCTCTTTTTCATTATGGCTATTTGGAGTGGGATTATGGTTTTGCTTTTATGTACTCTGATAATAATTTTGTCTAAGATGGATACTTGTGTACTTGGCTTTAGTATATGGTTTTGATGTTGAAACCAGACATATTTTGCTTTTCCGCTGCAATGAATAAATTTTAAATTTTTAAGTACCATTTTTTTTCTTGTGATGTTCTGTTCTATACTCTTATAACGCTCCATGAAAGTTAATGCATTCCCTTTGTGAGTGACATTAATGGACGTGGGGTGTTATAGTGGTGGTAGAGAATATGACAACTATGAGAATGTAGGAACTAGCGGAGGACTGGTGCCTTCGAATGAGCTTCCGGCAGTGCTTCCCGACGTTGGTTAACTGGGAGGTAGCCAGAGCTCAGAGGGGGGGGGGGGGGGGCGAGAGCCGATGACACAACGAAGAGGAGGTTTCTTTAGGGGAAGGGAGCTTACTTTTGTAATTTGGCATTTCCGATGGATGCCTCTGGGACCACTTGTCACGGTAATTTTTGATCCAAGCGCTCGAGTACATCTTACATTTTCCGAGAATCATAGTCACACAAGATGACTCAGCGTTGCACTTAGTTCTATGCCAGTCAGAAATCCATTCTCTAGGAACTCGAGTCGTGTAGAGCTCAAGTGAATTAATACCAATAGAACGACTCCAGAGTACACCTAACCGTAGGCTGGTCATCTAAATCTATTGTATTTATGGTTGTATTGCTAACAGACTTCCTCTAGAGTATGCTTAAGCATAGATTGGCCGGGCTAAGTTCGTTGGACTCGGTGCATTTGTGGTAGCAATGCTTTGGCAATTCATGGACGAATCTCAGAAGTTGTATACACTTTGCATAAGAATTGCAGTCGAGTTGAGAACAAGTCAAACATAGGCCACTTGGCGGTGTTACAACACGGAAGAGGAAATAATTTGGAAATGGAGACGATAAAACTAGTACAAAATATGACTCAGGCAAGATGAGTCATAGGGTGTGGCATCGATGCTCAAGCCCTACATTGTTGCTGCAGTCTTGCTGGGTCGGGGAGACAATCTCGAGTGGTTTAGTTATCGGATGAGGTCCTGGTTAGTTGAGATCCTTGATGTGCATTGGATGGCTAACAAATTCCATGCAATGGACCCTATCCGTATTGTTCTAGCTTTCCCTTACGAACGAGTTTCTCGATGTCATCCTGTAGGTGGCTGCAGTTGTTGGTGTCATGCACTGGATGACGTGGAACCAACAATACACTGTAGAGTCCCTTGGTGCATTTGTTGGGCCTTTTGGCTTCAGTTTCTTGTATGACAGGACATTGTAGGTCTCGAGATAGATGTTCTCGAGGGTGTCATTAAGAGAAGTGTAGTTGCAGAAAGATGAAAGTCGGAGACCCTTCCTCTTGTTGCGACCACCTCTAATGTTGCTAGTTTAAGCAGGATTATGTGGAGCGTTAGGGTGGGAGTCATTGGAGCTATGGCTTTCTTTCGAAGTAAAAGTCGCTAAAGTGAGAAGACCTATTCCTTTGCGCTAGCTCTTGGCATAGGAAATAGTTGGCCTTCTTGTAAAAGATCTCCATAGTCTTAGATTGTGCTCAGTCAACGCATGCTCCGAATCCAGGATGGGGAATACACCTTTGATAAGTAGGTCCAAGATAGCCCAAGGGCTCAAGTCTTCGATGCCCTCCAAGGCATTGTTGAACCTCTCAAGGTAATTTGTTAGAGCTTCGTCGGAGCCTTGGCGGTTGTGCATGCCGAACTGATCGATTAAACCCCTGACTAATTGGGAAAAGGTCAAGATAGTTCTTTAGGGAAGTCGAGCGAACCATAGAAGAGGCACACCCTCTAAGAAGACAAGGAAACATTTGCACTTCACAACGTCTGTGGCATGAGCGAAATCCATTCAAGATTTGTAGCGGTATATGAATTTCCGAGGTTCGAAATCCCCTGAATAAGCTTCTATCTGCGACATATTGAAATGTGCAGGCCATCTGGCTTCGAGCACGTCTTCAGTGAAAGGCTACATCTCGTACTGGTTTCCCAATCATTGGTGAGGTGACCCCGAGATTCCTTCAGGATGGTGCGAAGTAGGTTAGCGAGAACAAGGACTCGAATCTCTTCCGGATTGCGGCGATCGCGATCCAACTCGGGGGTGCGTAGCCTTGGACGTATTATAGGATGAACTTCATCTTGGTCTAAGGAATCTCGATCTCGATTGTTTGACTTTGCTGAGGCCGGTGAGCGGGAAACTGAGCCTGGCTTGTTGCATGTAGCGTAGGTATCGAGTTATGAGTTGAGACGAGTCTAGCTCATATGGTAATGGGTTGAGCGTTAGCCTGTTGGCTGGGATTTGGATCAAGTTGATAAAGACAGATGTGATAATTATCATGAAAAAGGAGCAGGGGCGGAACTCGATGAAACATGGTTCAATGGGGGTTGAATGCCCAAGTCTGCTTGAAGGCGAAGGACGTCTCACTGAGCATATTGTTGAAATCATTGTATTAATCCAATGTTTAGTTGGATTTGGTCGATGAGGCTTCTTTGAGTTTCGCCTAACTTTCTCGAAGTTTCGTTGAGTTGAGCTTGACCGACAAGGGTGTTGAGGGTGGGAGCATTAGCAGTATTCGGGTTGGTCAAAACTTTAGTGATTCGAGGCCGAGAAGGAATTTCTGAACCAGGATCGAATGTGGAAGGCCCGACTATGAGGTTCTTTACTTTGTTCATCATTATTGATAGGCTTGGTCAGTAAGTCTAATAAAGCTTGAGTAACGTACCAAGTCCTGGTGCTTGAGTGTTAGGAAAGGCGAGGTTTCGATTCTTCAGTGGAAGTGATAGAAAGTCGACCATAGGTGCGCGCTTGTTCTCCCTCCTACCTAGCACGCCAAAGTTTTGACGCCGAAAAGTGGTCGTCTCATGATTTCCACGTCAGTGAAAATAAACGTTCAACAGTGGAAAGTAAGTGAATAACGACGTAATGTACATGGGGAAAGCGCAAGTAAACGATCACATAGAGTTTAAAATGGCTCGTCTGAACCTACGTCCACTTTTAATGGTTTTGATCTTTTATTTTGCTCTTGGTACAAGTTACAACATTGGATCTGAACATTTTGGAGTATACATGAGTTTTGATGACTTCTGATACATAACTGAGTAATTTTATGCTTGGTAGAGGAGGAAATCTATTGTTTGTGATCCGAATTTTAAAGGTGGAAGGATGAGACTTTGGGAAGGCTGTTTCCTTCTTAGTCAGCCATTAGAGCTTGGAGGTAAGCAAGAACCAACCCTCTTCACGCTGGAAATGAGGGGGTATTTAAAGGAGTGGACTGGAAGTGGATTAGGTGAGTTGGATTGGCCTATGGTGGAATTTCTTATCCCGCGTGTTCAGAGAGATTTCGCAACTTGGGGGCCAGATGCGAATTCGTATCCCCCGATAAGGATACGATTTCATATCCTGCGTTGGGGGCACAAGAACAATCATTGACGGAGTTGCCAAGGTGTGAATTCACATCTTGCAAGGGCAGCGATTTCGCATCCATGAGGTGGAAGCGGGATGCGAATTCGCATCCCGTGAAGGGATACAAATTCTTATCTCATGAGGGACACGAATTCCTATCCAATAAGGGGGATATGAGATTCACGATGTTGTGGGCTTCAAGGAGCTGTGATGCCGGATAGTGTGTTGATGGCCAGGTCGGAGGTTGATCCATGGGCACTGGTTCTATGTCGAGTAGTTTGTTCAAGACAGATCAAATATTGCTGCACGATTCTACCCAGACTTGGGCTCTGGATGTCTTGGCAACCGCCTCTGGGTCATTGACCAATGCGACGGGGTCGAGTCAGGTGGCATTTGACTACTCTTGGGAAACAATCCAAAAAGCCGGTTAACACCAACTGAAGTCGTGATAAGGGCCGAGTTGGAGAGTATACAAGGAAGATAAAATAACCATATGGAGTAGATAAGAGCCATGCAAGAGTAGATGGCAAAGTTGGCTCGACCTCGATAGAGGGTTAAATCACAAAGGTGAAGGAAAGATCGAAATGAATCACCACATCCTGACTCTAGCAAATAAAATTTATCATCGACAAAATAGATCATAAGAGATGAAAAACATGTGATGCACAATAGGGCCGAGACATATAGAATAGTGTTGTAGAAGATGATGCAAATCAGATGAAGATGAAACATGTTAGTGTCGGCATATCCTATCAGGTCATCCATCGATTGTAAAGTGGTTAACTTGTTTGATTGTGAAGCGTATTTGCCAGACATTGGCGCCGATCAAGTGTAACAACCCAGATTTTTAACATGTGAATATTACATTTAATATATATATATATATATCAAATGATTAACTTTAAGATTTAATGACTTTTGTTTAATTTAAAATGAGAATTTAAATGTCGAATTAACTTTAAACTGAAAATTTTGAGTTTAAAATTCAATTAAATTGACTTCGAACCTATGTATAATTCTATTTGAATATTACTGATAATAATAAACTATCATCAAAGAATTTGAGTGCTTTGAAATCAATTAATATTTACTTGATTTCTATCCATTCTGCAAACGATCTGAATTCGACGAAACAAGTTTTATGGGATCTGAAATGATAAATTATTGTAAGATTTCAATTTTTGTATCGAGTGGAGTTATCATGTGATCATGCACAATGTAAACGCATATCGATAAGCGATTTGATATTATAGTAATGTATAATTATATTTTATAAATAACTATTGAACATAAACGAATTGACTTTCGAAACAAATTTCAATGAGTCTGGAATATGAGCATTTAGATATACTCCTATGAACACGTGTCATTCAGAGTTTGGAAATAATTTTCATTTTACTGGTAAATGAATAGTTATTTTGTAGATTTCTATGTAAGGCACAAAACCTCATTTATTTATCGTAAACAATAAAGAATTAAGAAACCATTTTCATCACATTTGATCCAATGGCCAGGAAAACTCATTCAACTCCAAATCTTAATTGAAGAATTGTTCAACGTGAAAGTTGTGTAGGATAATCAGGTGAACTCAAGGTCGATCGTCGAGCTTGGATCGAAGCAGTAATGACATGGAAAAGTTGAGCTGAATGGGAGGCTACTGGTTCCAAATTTTGTGGATTTTCTCAGCCTTGGTCAATTGTTTGCTGACGGCGTCTGAAGGGCAGAAGAGGAGAGGCTGCTCGAGGGAATGACCATGGTCCGATCAGGTATGGTGGCTCGAAAGCAATGGAATTTATAGATGAAGGGAAATTGTATTTTTGGGTTTCTAGCTAATTGGGGGATAGGTGGCAGCTTAGAATTATGTGCGCGGGTGCTACTTTGGTTGGTAGTGAAGGTGGACGTTGTAGTGGTGGTCCGATGGTTATAAGTAGGAGCGGTGGTGTGTTTTTGGATCAAAGTCGAGAAATCGAACCTAGGTAAAGAGGTTATGCTTATTTCAAATCACATTTAGGTAAAGGAGTTAGTAGGACTGGATAGTCCATCGTAATCCTCGATCCAAAGGGGTAAGATCAATGTCCGTATAATTGTCACTTAGGACAAGAAAAAGTGTATGAAAATTTGCCTATCTTAAAACATTCAATGTTTCATATTGTCCAAACTTTGTCCGTCCGTTGTCCGGCTTGTACGAATAATGGCCGAGCCAACACCTTGTCCGGTCCATGTATGTTCGAAAGACTTACAGGATAGGACACGAACAACCCTCTGTCCGGTCCGCACGATTAACACCCCTAAGTTTAGGTGGCACAATGACATTGATTAGGAGGCAATGATGGTATTAAAACTTAATGAGTTTAATTAAAATTTATATTTTAATTCAAATGCAAACTTGTAATATCTATAAGTCTTCCATACGATGTCAGATTATAACGAAATAAGATTCGTTGGTTTCATATCGACGAGTCCAATATGTTTGAGTTGGATTGAAATAAAACATAGATAAATTATATTTCTAACAATCTCTCGTTTTTATGGTGACAACTATATATGACAAATGCACACAAATGTATATGAAATAAAATATAGACAAATTATATTTCTATTTTCTCCACCTGTGCTCCCCTCATCTATATGCTATATTTTAATTTTCTTTCCCTTTGTCATTGAAAAAAGGAGTTAAATCTTTTATACATATGAGCATATGCAGTTATATAAGCTTATTATTACATATAGTACTTGCACCTATAGCATATGAATATCTATGCATAGTATATTACATAATTATGTCATAAAATTTATATATGAGCAAATAATAATCTTTAGCGACATATGTGAATATGACTATCAACCATGGCGTATAAAATAATTGATATGAAACATCGTATGTAAAAGTATTTGCATAGGTATCATCTCCCTAAATTTATACTCCCGATATTGATATGATCTCCCCCTGTCGATAGGATTATATTTTCTCTTCCTCTTTTTTATCAACAAAAGGAGATGAATATCAATATGACTAATATAAGGTTTTAACTTGTGGAAAATAAAGTTGAATTTATAAATGAGATAAAAATACAAGTTTACCAAATTCTCCGATTATTCCTACATTTTTGGATCGTTTCCAAGGATATCAGAGATACTGAAATAACCTCTTCGTTGTTTGCGGCGTACGTGCAAATAATATGATATATATACTTTGGTACCCACTTCCTACATTAGGGTCCGGAGGTTAGACGGAAAGTAACCATACCCAAGAGGGTTTAATGGAACCCTTGAAAATAATATTTTCATTATTAACTGCTGAATGAAAATAATCGTTAATATATTTTTCTCTGTTTTTTTAATTTACAGGAACCCAAATACTAAGATAAATTATGTTAATATTTCTTTTCATACTTCTAAATTTATTATACATATTTCTTGTCAAAGAAGTATTCGAATTTCTATAAAAATCGAATCTTGAATTTATTCATGTTTTAGTACTAGTAGTGATATTTTTATTATACATAAAAGCATAACTAATACTATTTGTATGATTAGTTTTATTATATCCTAAACCACTTTTGTCATGTAAAGGTCGAGAACCAGGTAAAATTATATTTAATTCATTTCGACCTTTATTAAATTTTGCAAACTTACATGTATATTTCATTAATTTAGTGTTAAAGTTACAATTGACATTTTCAAAAAATATTTTGTTTGTTTTCAAGATATCAATTTCCTTATTTAATTCAGAATTCTCTCTTTTTAAAGTAGCGTTCTCATTTTTGAGACAACAAAATTGAGATTCTAAATTATCTAAAGCTGATTGTAATTTTTCAAAATTTTCTTTTGAATCACAAATTTCTTTTAAAAATATTGTTATTAACTTTTAAAATTTCAAATTCTTTAGATATTTCTGAATTCTTTCCATTTAAAGCTTTGTTCTCTTTTTGAAGAGACAAAATTAAAGAGCTAGAATTATTTAAAGAACCTTTTAAGGATGTAATTTTATTTTGTAAAATATTGATTTCCTTTAAACGATCATTGTTTTTATCTTCTAGCCGTCCACTTTATTTTTGAAGGAAATCCTTTTGAAAAACAAGCTTTTCTAAAGTATTTTTGAAACATTTACTTCGTTTACTAAAAATTTAATTTCTTCCTTAAATTTGGAATTTTCTTGCTTTCTGTCTTTTAACTTAGCTAAAACAATTGTAGTAAGCATATTCTTGTAAAATCTTTTAATCATCTTCCATGGTCTAACAAAAGATCTTTGTATAACGAATCTAAACATGCCGATTGTGATCTGGCTTTAGCCATGAAACATTTGTTTACTTTCTCTTTTGATTTTGCTTTGTTGCTCTTCCACTTTCCAATTCTTTGACTAGATTTCTTTATAGTGTTTTATTCTAGGATGTTGTTACAACCATTAGAATACTAGGTTCTCATACCAAATGAAAAGATGAGTAGGATCGAGTAATATCGAATTATGTGTAATAAGTTAAGTGCAAAAGATATAGTAAGTAATATATGAACAATAAATAAAAGTAAATAATTACATTGATATTTATACTGGTTCGAAGCACCGTCCTACAATTAGTCCCAGACTCCTTCTCGGATGTCAACTAATCAACAACACTCACTTATCCCGGAGGAATAAGTGTTACAATACCTGAGCAATACAACAGGGACCTAGGCAATAAAACATGATTTAATCTTAATAGCCAAAGAAGACTTTAACTAACACTTGAGCAGCTGAACATGGATCTAAGTAGTAGAACATGATTTCGCCTTAGTCGTAGAAGACGACTTTTACTAATACAAATGTTATTTGACTTCTTTGTGTTCTTAATAACACAGATATGTCACTTTGTAGTACAACCTTCCTATAATCTTTTCCTTGATAATATATATATATATATATATATATATATAGTGTTTAGTGTATGCAGGATTAAGGAATAAATAATTTTCAATCATAGAATATTGAAATATGAATGTAACTGAAAACTTAAAGAGTACAAATATAAGGTAGTTTATAGATTCAAAATATGAAGATTGGATGATTTTAAACTATGACTCTGAGGTCTATTTATATGGAACAAAAGGTTACTTCTATTCATGAAAATTTTAATCAAAAGATATAAATGTAACCCTTTTATTAAAGAGTTATGTCTCTTTAAAAAGTCACAACCCATTAGTTCAACCAGTTGAAAATAATTTTCAACTGGCAAAAAATCGGCTAGTTTTTGAAGTAGTTATGTACATGCACAAGATACAAAATTTAGCTGGCTGAATTACATATTTAGCCAGATGAATGACCATATCAATTTATGAATATTCAGTAATTCAGCCAACTGAATATACAATTCAACTGGCTATTTGTACACTTGCTTTTGTGTATGTGCACATCCTTAATATTTATAAATAAACACCTTATACATATTTTAGCAAAGATTTTAACATGAATTCTAACAACAGTACCAACTCGAATACAACATAAAATATAACACTTAATCCTATCTTCGAATCTTCTTGTATTTGAACCATAAACTCTATTATTTCTCTCCTGCAATAATCATTAGTATACGATATTGTTGATATATTGTTGTCATAATCAAAATATCATAAAATATAGGTTCTAACACGTTCTAGAGTATTTTTGAATATTGTTATAACATATAATTATATACACTGGTGTTTTCGTATTTAATTATATGATTGGTTGATTGGATGATTTGTTGTTTATTCAGTTGGTTTATGGTTATATATTCCCATCGTGGAGCGAATGACCTTTGACACTACCTGCTTTTAAGTGGAAGATTCTTGTTAAATGAATTATATCATATTATTTGATTTATAAACATATATGAACTCATATATGAGTTGTGATGTAGGAGAACAGGTTGGAGGGATCCAACAGGACTCCTCAATGTTTTAGATGTTACTTGCTTTCATATTATAAACATATGAACGGTCTAACCTAAGTAACATTAAATATCTGATTTAAATGATGATTGTTGAATTAAATTCAATCCTGGTATGTATGTAAATAAGAAATAGTATTGGTTAAGTGGTTGAAAGAAGATGACCTGAATTTAATATTTTGAAGAAGTTGATTCGCCTTAAGGAGAATTCACCAAGCTTGAAGTTATAAGACTATCTTCATAATAAAACATGATTTTTGAATCAAATTTTATATATTAATGTAAAACAAAAGTTTTACATATAAATCAATATTTATATTTGGATTTTATATAAATGTTTTAAAATGATTTGTGTAGAAAAATCTCTATCTTATAAACAAGTTTTAGAATTGGAGCTATTGAGTGTTAAAACTTAACCAAGTTTTATATAAGTTTTATGAAGTTATAAAATCAAGTTCCATAAATGGGAAAAAGTTTTATAAGTGATTTCGACCATTTGAATAAGTTTTATAAATTAATTTGTAAATTTATGAAATGACTTATGAATAGAATAAAAACTTAAGTTAGAAATGCATGAAGTTTAGAAATCTAAACGAGGACCTATAATGTATTGAATTTGATTTTCAGGTTAAGTTCTAAATAACTTAATTTAAAGTCAAGATGTTCAAATAAGAGATGAAGTCTTTAAAGATGGATACCCAACGCCAAAGGCTCCCGTACTCAAGCGCGAGAGGACTTCCCAGGTCAGTCTCCCGTCCTGATACTATTCTCACGGCTTTCCGGGCTCTGGGGGTGGTCGATTAGTGCCAAAGCCTTTCCCTCACATATGTGAAGAGGCCGGGACTCGAACCTGCGCGCTCCAGATTACCAGCCAGGTAACCTTACCGTTGCACCAGGCACCACCTTAGATGAAGTCTTTAAAGATAACACAAAAATTTAGTTTTATATTAAGGTCTATAAAGGATTTCATAAGAGGATTTCATAATAAATTCAACGTTCGTAAAATAAAGGATATAAAAGAGATCAAAATATAATAAGATGGTTTTAATAAGGATTTACTTAATAATTAAGTAAAAATGGTTATAACTGAAACCTATTTTCAAATGAAAAAAAATTGTTTATAGAATCGCATTTTAAACAAAATGAAGCTTATTGTGATATATTTGATATTTTGTTTCGTGTTATAAACCTCTATTTATATAGAAGATAAGAATGTTGTTGAGTCAAAGTATGAGAGGTAAATAAAATACCCAAATTTGTATGACTTCCTTGTTATCCAAGAGATGACACTAGTTTGAAAATAAAAATGAATGTTAAAAGTTTAATTATGATTTCCATAAATGATATTGTGAACTTTAATTTGCAAAGTTTAGAAGTTAAATAAAACTGTTTAGGCTTTATAGTAAACAAGCTATCACATGACATTGTTTTGGCCCATATATGATTTTTAAATATACTTGTACCATTTGATTAAGTATATAACACTATTTTCTAAGTAGTGAAACTAATATGGTTTATGAATATACTTATTCCAAGAGATGCGTTTATGACTATGTTTTTCGAAGTAATGAAAAGAAAAGATCTGTGAATATCTTCATCTTGTTGAGATAAGTATATGAAATCAATTCTTAAGAATCGATGAAATGATTTTTAATGAATGATATAATAAAAGGACTTATGCTGCTGACGTACTTAACCATACTAGAATGGTTTGATAATAAAAGAACTGACTATCAAATACATTTCTTTTTTACTTGTAATGTGTTGATTCGAGGTGCCGAGATTGGAAATAAATCTAATACTACTTCGAACTGGCTTTACACTGGAAACTTAATTTGCATGTATATTATGCTTATAAGGATGTTTAAAGGCATAGAACATTAAAACGGAAAGAAACTCTTGTTGACGTCTCCGTTTAAATATCAGGATTATACTTCTAGTAGTGGTTCCTACGTTTTGGGGGCTCCATGATGCAAGAACTTCTTGTTACTAATCCTGGGGATCATTTCTGATAGGGTGTGTTAAAAGGGTACCTCCGGTTTGTCCTGTCCCTGGAAAAATCGTATGGATGAGTGTCTAACATTTCCTTTCTTAGATCATGTGTATTGATTTTTACAAACAAACATCTGTTCGGTAGTAGAGAAGACAACTTATCTTAGCTTAACACCATTCTATAAGACATATGAGCTCAGAGATTGTATTTTTGTGGATGTTTATTAGTGATCGACTAAATGGCCATGTAGCATTCAAAATGGGTACGTGCCGAGTATGCAAGGTAAAAACATAGCCTCTTGCCTCATCAACCCATAATGACTAACAATACTCTTCAGAATCTCATGGAACCCACTTAAGATATAACTCAACCAACTTCAATGTTGTCCTAGCCAATCTGACACGCTTTTGGTTAAGCGATCCACAACAACCAAAATACAATCATATCCTGCCCTTATCCTAGGTAATCCGTCAAAGAAATCCATCGGCCCTTGTTCCTATTTCCACATAGGAACTTCTAATGGTTGTAGCGATCCATCAGCTTCTTTTGCTTGGCTTTAACCAACTGATGGTTCATACACTTCGAGATAAACTTTCTAACATCTCTCTTCAGACCTTCCCAGCAGTAAACACGCTTTATATCCTTATACATCTTATTACCACTAGGATGAATCATTAATCTAGAGTGATGGCATTCCCTCATAACTTCGTTCCTCTATCCATCTAAATTAGGAACAACAAATCGTCCATTCTTACAAAGCCAACTATCTCAATCGACTTTTAAGTCCTTAATTTCCTAGGGTTCATTCCTTATCTCCAATCTTTGTATGATTTTCATGAGCTTCTCGTCTCGCTTCTGGCTTTCGCCAATCCTTTCGATGAGAGTCGGTCTAATCGATAAGCTTGCTAACTTCTCAGGTTCTAACTCACAATGGGGTCTAAAATCTAATCCGGCCAAATATTTGAGATGCTTCCATTCCAAAAACATGACTCCTGAGTTGTCTTGTCTTCTACTGAACACATTAGCCACTGCATTACCCTTTCCCAAAGTATAGGCTATTCCAAAATCATTTGACGCCAAAAACTCCAACCATCACTTCTGCCTAAGATTCAAATCTTTCTGAGAGAAAAAGGTACTTCAACGACTTATGAGTCGTAAACAACTCAAATCTAACTCCCAATAGATAATTCTTCCAACTCTTCAGAACAAACACTATCGCAGCTAACTCCAAATCGCAAGCCATATAATTCCTTTCATGCAGTTTCAATTGTCAGCTCGCATAAGCAATGACTCTATCTTTCTTCATTAGCTCTGTTCCAAGTCCAGTACCACATGCATCGGCCTATATCACCATCTCTTCATTACCACTCAGAATAGTCAATATAAGAGCACTCGTCAACTTTCAAAATTCCCAAAGCTTGCTCTCGCTTCACATCCCATGCAAGACCTGATTCTTTTTCGTTAATCCGATTAATTGTGCAGCTATCTTCGAGAAATCTTTGATAAATTCATCGTTAATATCCAGCTAAACCAAGGAATCTTCTAACATCCGTCGCACTCTTGGATCGATCCCAATCCTGTATCGCTGCCACTTTAGCGAGATCCACCATTATTTCTTATCCCGATATGACATGACCCAAGAACCGCACTTCTTCTTTCTAGAATTAGCACTTCGAAAACTTAGCCCTCAACTGATGTTTCTGCAAGACTTCAAAAAAAAAAAAAAAAATCCCAAGTGCATCTTGTGTTCTTCCTCATTTCTGAGTAAACCAATATATCATCAACAAACACAAGTACAAACTTATTCAACTAATCTTTGAAAACTCGATTAATAAGATCCATGAAATACGCTAGCACGTTAATCAATCCAAATGTCATCACCATCTACTCATAAAATTTGGACGGTATCGTAAAAGCAGTCTTCGGCACACTATCCCTAGCCACCCTCAATTGGTGAAATCCCATCGCCAAATCCATTTGGGAAAACATCTTGGCTTCGTGAAGCTGATCAAACAAGTCATCTATGCTCGGCAATGGATACTTGTTCTTCTTGGTCACCTTATTTAGCTTATGATAATCCACACACAATCACAACGATCCATCGGCCTTGGTCATAAACATAACTAGCGCAACCCACTCGGATATGATTCTCCAAATGAATTCCTTACTCAAAAGATCGTTCACTTTCACCTCTATCTCTCGCTATTCCTTAGGCGCCATCCGCCTAAGAGACATAATAATAGGTCTGACTCCATCCACTAGATCAATCCGAAACTCAATCTCCCAATGTAGAGGCAATCCTTTGACCTTATAAAAAACATCAGAAAAATCTCGAACGATTGACACAGATGGCAACCCATTACATGGAATCACAAGAAAATATAAAAAGCTAACCATAACCCCATTCTATGGTAAGCAACGTATCACCATCATTCGCCCTTCCACATTCCCGGCCGTCACCTCAAGCCTCTCGCAATCCACAACAGTCGCATACCTCATGAGCCATTCATACCATAAATAATCCTAAACCCAACGAAGTTCAAAACAAAAGAATCACATAAAAAAGGGCAACTATGACCTGATAAAACTAGATTACGACAAAGCATACAAAGCCTTGACGAACCCCTACTGGATTAGTCACAACCAATGGTCTATCAACAATCTCAAGTTCTAAAACTAACTTGCTAACTAGCTCACTACAAATAAAGGAATCCATTGCTCCAGTATCAAATAAAACTTGAACTGAAACACCTTTGATAGAAAGCGTACCTTACACAACAACACTCTTCCCTTTCTCCTCTGCGTCGGATGCCTCGAGGAAGATGATGCGACATCCAAAGAAAAAGTCTTCACAACCTGCCTACCCTTTGGTGGTTTCAAACAATTCTCTTTGTATGCCTAAGCATATCACAATTAGAACACTTTCCTTCCACCTTAGGTTTCTTACAGTCCTAGGAGAAATGACCCTTTTGCTGATCATTATAGCATGTAACCTAACCCTTCTATATCTTTTGACCATTCTTCCTTGTTGTTGTCTTCATTTACCATTCCACTTTTTCTTATTACCGCCATCTTGTTGTGGCTTCGACTCCTCCTTGCTCTCAACAAAAGCCTCAGCCTTCTGTGGAAACAATCTTTCCTTCCTTAAAGCCTTCTCGGCTAGCTTCTCATAAGAGTCATCAGTATGGTCGAACAGTTGTTTTCCAAGACTCTCATCCAAGCCCATAATAATTTTTTGTTTATTTGATAAGGAGTCCCAATATATGAATGAGCATACTTGTTAAAGCTCCGAACTCCATCGCACATTCAAGGACAGACATTCCGCCTTGCTTCGACACAACAAACTTTTTAAATAATATTAATTACTGGATCATAGAAATAAACTTCTGCTCAAACTTAGTTTTTAACCGTTCCCATGTGATCTAGTCCTTTGGAGTCTCAAGAGTTATTGAGTTTCATCAATCCATCGCCTGTCCTTGAGATGCCTCGATGCAAGATTCCTCTTGGTTGCATCATCAACTCCCAAATCTCCAAAAATCCGAACACAAGTATCCAACCAATTCTGGATCTCAACAGTAGGTTCCATACCGATAATCGGCTTGCCACCCAAGGAAGTATAGTCCTTCCAGAGCTTCACAAAATTGACAACTCTTAGTGCCTGCAAAGGAACACTGTGCTCTACTACCACTTTTGGAGTGGAGATCCTTCTCATGATCACTGCCTTCATGGCCTCGAACATAGCAGGATAATCGGGGATAGTTGCTGCAGCTCCCAACTGGCTACCCTCGCCTACATTTCCAGTAGCAGACTCATCCTAACAGCGTGTCTCAAAGTTCCTCGACTCATTCTCTATCTGAAAATTACAAACCTATTAAAGTATATATTATAATATAATAACCATCCATTGAAAACTACAAGTACGCCTCTCATACACTTTTACGCTCGCGAACTTTTGGTAAAATCAATTAACCAAAGCTCTGATACAAAATATGATGACCACCCCATAAGTCCTACACCAAACCAAGGGAAGGGTGCATTGCATGATGTACCAGACTGATATGGACGATCATCAGGGAATAAATTACTCGAAATAAAACTTATACTATAAATCACAGCGCATGAACAATATATAATAGTAAACATGTAACAGGAGTATTAAAGCATAATTGAACAAAAAGTCAAATCTCGTAACATCTCCGAGTCACTACTACAAAAGCTCTGTAAAAATGAGCAACGCCTACATCAAGCCTTACCGCATATCTCTCAGAGTATGTGAAATCTCAACATTGGAAATAACAAAACATATATATAGTATGCAGTAGTAATACGCCAGCCTCTTTCTTGTCACCGCACAACATCCTCGACACCAAAACCTGCCGTCTCAGTCTGCTCACCATCAACGTTGATGAGTAGCCCAAGGCAACATAAGTAAAACATATAACCTTGAGTCAAACAATAGTTTTAGTAAACAATAAAATAATTAATAATAATCACAAATGATATATGAGTCTAGAAAGTTCAATCATTTGATCTCCAACAACCATAGTGTTGATACAAAAAAGTGACGCAATACCCAAAGATTCTCATATAATTGAAAATATAGTTTCACATATGGAAAGTAACATGCAGAAAGTATAAACACAGAATTTATGGCGGTTTGGTTCAGATTGAACCTGCGTCCACTGTGAAGGCTTTGATGATTTTATTAACCTTTGAAGGAGTACAACAATGAACTTCCTTGTTGCAAGTGTCTACAATGATTAATTAAGTTATATTAATCCGTGTTCTCGGGAGTCATCGTTGTCCAGGAGTTCAAAGATTGGAGAAAAGAGGGAGTTTCTCTTACTTTAAGCTTCAAGAGGCTTGACTGGTGTTTAAGGTCAATAATTTCCTTCCTAAGATGTCAAACCAGCCAAATGCCAATCTCTTTCATATGTGAGGTCAAGTGGTATTTATAGGTAGTGGAGTTGGTGAGAAACGAGGATCGTTGGCCAAAATTCGTATCCTAAGACAGTAGGTTTTTATTCGTATCTAGGAGGATACAAATTTCGTATCCTGGGGATACAAAATTCTTATCTGGGGATACAAAAATTCATATCCAAGGGATACGAAATTCGTAGCTTGAGGGATATGAAATTCTTATCCTATAGGATATGAGAATCTGTATCCTAAGGGATTCTATATGCGAGGATTTTGTGGAAATATGGGTTACGAAATTTCCCTAGTGGGTGTCTTCATGAGGAGTTGTGAGGCCAACACTCACGTAACTCCCTACAGGCCTGAATCCCGAGTATCTTAATGACTTTAAACTATTGTACCACACGATAGGCCAAGTCATGTGGGCCTATATTAATTTTGGGAATAGGACCAAAAGGCAAGTTAACACTTGCCCCCTAACGTACGTCTTTTCTTGACATGATGTTCTTTGAGCCAAGTCAAGTATTTTTAGAAGCTGGAAAAATCAACAAGTCATGTCGAGCGATTGGTCGTTACCTTTCCGTCGAGACTTGTTGCTGGTGACTCGGAACTCCAACGTTGCTGAGTTTTTTGATTACTCGGGTTGGAATCCCATTTGATTGCTTATGTGGATGTTCATATCTTGTTAACTCAAGAAGTTTAAACGTTAGTCGTCGACTCCAGCTTATGCCAAAATGTAAACAAGTCATTGCTGACACAGGGTTACATATACGCTCACACGTTTACACGTGATTTTGTATAATATTGTAACACCCCGCCTCCTCTAGGGTCACTCACAAAGGGAATGCACTAGTTTTGGAGGAGCGTTATCGAGGTAAACAAACATAGAAATATTACAAGATAGAACATAGATAAAACAACGGAAGAATCAAAAGATAAATTTCATTACTTTCAAAAAGAGTCAAATCCTTTTACATCAAATAGCCAAGGTCATTATTTTCCATTACAATAAATTCTGTCTTGCATAAATAAAGAAGCATAAACTTGAAACAACAAAAGGAGCTTAATTCCCCAAAGGTAGCAGAAATGCAGCCATAGCATATCTCAAGATCAAACCGTACATGAGCTGAACCGAAAGCAAGTGAAATCCAAGCTAAGTGCTAGAGTTTCCTCCTTGAGAACCTGGGGGGTGTGTGTGTGGGGGGGGGGGGGGAACGGAAGAAGAAGAGGCAAAAGAAAACGGGTCAGTCATAAAAACCGGTAAGTCCAAGTGACTTTCAGCATAAAAACAAATAAAGGTAACATGACATGTATAAACTGAAAGTAATCATACGGATGATGACTAGATGGGCAAGATAGACTAAGATAACATGATAAATCAAGTACAAATCAAGTATAACATCACGTATTCAAGGTTCGCTGTACCAACTGCACTAGAATCCCAAACCCATGTCTTATATTAATCATGAAATGATTCCTTGGCCCAATATCATGAAATGACCCATTTCTAGGTCCAACGAAACGATCCACTAGTCGATCGGCTCCCTACAAGTTCTAGCTCGTCATGTGTCTGTGTCATACGGCCCTATCACGAATGTAGTCACCTGTGCTAGGTCCACCATAGGGTGTATCAAGCCCTATGGTGCCAGCTACCAACACGAATCAAGAATGCACAGATAAACCTATAGATGCCTAATGCCTGCTTTTTCAACTTCGGACCACGTGCACGACCATAGCCCGCCTGAACCTACACTGGCGCACCAACACAGCCGTTGTTCTGGTCGCTTACAATCAGCCCAGTAATCATGCCCCACGCTTCCTAGTTCCAGGGTACCATGATACATCACGTGGGTTACTGCTGAAATAGACCGCGTAACTAGGGTTTCCGTCTAATAGGTTAAGTGTTGTCATTTAAATTCGTGACTTAACCCCTATTAGTCTAGCATGTCAAGTTGGTTAAGTGTTGTCATTCAAGTTCGTGACTTAACCCACCTACAAATCATGTATCAAGTTGGTTAAGTTTTGCCTTACATGTTCATGACTTAACCCTATCATGTGGCATTAATTCATTAATGCATCCCAACCTCTCACATCAGACCTGTTTGTTGTGGTCACTGGATATGCCGGGCGGTTCCGGGCAGGATTACACCACAACTCAGTCTGACCTCGGGTTTTCAAGTGCGATATGACCAACTACCCACATTGGATCCTATTATTTGCAGTAACTAGATTTGTCGGGCGGTTCCGGGCAGAATTACACTACAAACTCAACCCAACCTCGAGTTGGCCATTTTCAAGTTCATTCTAGTGTCATGCCCATGTTTAAGTTTCCATGTCAAGTTCGTGTCAAGTTTTCAAGGAAAGTTTCATGTCAAGCTTCCTATAATTACCAATTTTTCCCAACGTTACCCAGTCTAAATATTAGGCTAACAATCTTAGCCTAATTTTTCATCTGCATGGTTTTTGGCATATAATATTAAGCTAAAAACTTAGCCTAATTTAACGTACACAAAATTGGCATAAAGCAATTTATTAACATAAGCATGACATAGGCGTAAACTTGGCATCATCGGCATAGTCAATATGAACATCATAGGTGTGAACTTGCAAAATAATCAACATGAATATCATAGGTGTGATCTTGTAGCGTAGACTGAACCAACATACATATATGTGAATTTATAACATAGACTAAATCAAATTACATATATGTGAACTTGCAAATCAATCACGAACATATGAATAAGTGTGAACTTGAAATATGACATATGTTTAACATATACACATAAACATGTAGATCTTAAATTTGGTCACATATGTTGATATGATTTCACAACCTAAAACTTGCATAATATGATAAACTGCACAACTTGTCATAATGGGTTATACTCCAAGCTCATATACATATGAATAGACTTATTCATTAATTCCCGATTCAACATGATGATAGAATAGAACCACAGGCATATATCAACATAATAAACATTGCCCTATTATCAATTTATTTCCAAGGCATGACCTAACTGAATAAATTGATTAAAACATCGCAGGCATAATATTATGAACATGAAAAGGTTTGAATAACAATCTAGATTCAATTTCATAGTCATAATTCTAGGCAATAACCTCTTGGTCATGAATCATAGGTGATTAGTCACAATTGTCCTTGTCATAGTTATAGGCAACAGTCTTATGTTCACCGTCATATGCATAGTCTTATGTTCATAGTCATAGGCATAGGCATAGTCTTATGTTCATAGTCATTGGCATAGGCATAGGTATAGTTTTATGTTCACCGTCATAGTCTTAGGCCATTAACAATAGTTTCAACGTCATAGGCAATATTCCCAATAATCAAGATCCAAAAAGAAAACAAGAATAGATAGGAATCATACATAAATCAATTCCAGTTTATAACATGCCCATATTAGATTTATAGTTTTTATCTAAAAGTAATTGGAACTTACAGATCGTGGTCTAAGAAAGATGTAGAAGTCGAATCTATAAACTAGTCGTCGAATTGTTGAATCGCTGAATCTTGCTTTGATTGTAGAAGCAAGTCCCCAATTCCTGGCCGTAGTCTTCAAGAAATAATCTTCGCGTTTTAATTTAATTGATTTAATTTAGAGGAAGAAGAAGAAGCCATGATCATCAAGAGTTTGAGCAGCATAAGGTTAGAGAAGAATGGTGTAAAGAGAATGAGGCTAGGAGGCTGTTTATATAGGGTTTCAAACTAATTAGAGCCGTCGATGAAGCTAGAAGAAATGAAGGCCATCCATCTCAAGAAAAGCCAATCAGAAAATAACAAGTCAGCCCTAGTGACACACCAGAGCTCAGAAATTCGACCAGAACACGACCAGGCCAGCCAGGGCCTGACCAAGCAGGTTTCTACTCGGCTTGGGCGCACCTGCCAAGTGCGCCAATGCAAAATTGCATGGGCACACTTCCCAAATGCGCCAGTGCAATTTTATTCTTGCGCACTTCCCAAGTGCACCAGTGCATTCTGGCCCGTTTCTGGTTTTCTGCCTAACTTCATTCACCCATATCTTCTTCATACGGTATCCGTTTTACGCAAACTCGGACTCTATTTCAAGCAGAATTCTGAGACGAATGCAAAGGCATAACACGTTTCCCTTGATTCTTATTTTAAAAATTAATTCTGCCTTGATTTATGGTTTTTACATGTTATAAAAATTCAGATTGTTACAAATATGACCAGGGTTTGTAATGAAACACAAACAATAAGCATGTTTTCGTGTGAGTTAGTTTCCGGAAACGATATCAAGTCGTGAACTCGATCGGTTGGCTATGGTCTTGAATCGTTTAAATTCATGGGAATATGATTGGTCGGTGAATCGAATTGGGCTCAATGGATGTGATTCTTAAAGCGCATGCACGTAGTCGTAGCTTGAGCCGTGAGTTAGGAATTTTCCAAAGTTGGAAATTCCTTCCTCTTTCTCCTTTTTTTCTGCAAATATACACAATTTTGTATCTCCCTAAAGGATATAAATTTTTGTATCCCAAGGTATACGATTTTGTATTTTCCCCATGACACAATGCCGAACTCCCCCTTATATAAATAGCCGAATACGAAAATTTTCATCTCTCTACTTAGCATAATTCGTATTCCATGAATTTTAAGACATTTCCCTAAGACAAAAGCATCCCCGACAAACCCGCACCCCACTCATTCTTGTTTAAATCAAACCCGGGTAGGTTTTGAATTCCCTGCATAACCATGCTCGATCTGATTTTTTGGGTGGAGGGTGGTCGATCCTTGTGGTGCTATAGAGAATGAAATTGTAGCTCAAAATTCGTCTGTGGCATTTGGTGAAGGGGGCATGGTGTTATTTGGGAGTTCGAAGGACTCCATATGAGGCAGTGGATTTGTGAAAAAAAAAAATCTGGGATACGAAATTGGGTTTCATACCCTTAAGATTTGGCATCCTGGAGGCGATTCGAAGAGGGAGATGGTGAAAGGAGGAGGAGAGAATATGAAAGAAAGGGGGAATTGTAGATAGGAATCAAAATTGAGATTTTGTTTCCCGGGACTACAGCGAGAATACGAAATTCTGATTTCATATCCTAAGGCAGTGGAAGGGATACGAGATTAAGGTTTCATATCCTAAATGGGGGATATGAAATCAAGACTTCATATCCTAAACGGAATACGAAATTTTGATTTCTTATTCACTCTAGGAGGTGAAATTCTCCAATCTCTAGATACAAAATTTTATATCCTCAGGACTAAGAGAATTCATTTCCCAAGGAGGATACGAGATGCAATTCGAACGAATTTTGCCAAGGCGAGTGGGATACAAAATTTTCCCATCCTGGGGATATGAAGTTGCCTAGGTTCGGGGTATAAACTTTTGTATACCTGGGACTTAAGAAAGTTTCGAATCCCTAGGGGAGTTTGTATGAATTCTCCCTAGTCAACCTGGATTTTTGGTGTCATCAGATACGCATTTTCGCTTCTCGATATGCCTAAGGAATATTTGACTCCTGAAAGATTCATTCTCGATATGCGTATCCCCGTCCTGTGGGTTTGTCCAAGCTATGCTACACAACTATCACTTAGTGTCGTCGTAGTTCCATTCGAACGTGTATGCCTTCATGCTTACTATCTGTATCCTGTTCTCGGAATACCTGGACAGAGTGCCAACTGGAGAGGACATTCGGTTTCTTTTTCAAATGAAGAGGAGATTTTCTGCTGCGAGCCAGCACCCAATTTATTTTAGGAGTGTGTAACAAGCTCAGAAGTTTTAAGTATGACTAGTTCCGTGTTCGATGTCCCATAGGATTCGCAAGGCGATGTTTAGTCATAACTAAGCATTTCTTTCCTGTTTTGGGTTCGTAGTTAATCGAGTACCAAGCTCGAGACTAACTTGAAATTTGTGTGATATGTATCCCCTGGACCCTTATAGGCAAAGTGTATCAAGAGTGACTTGGAGCGCTGAGGGTCATTCCAGTTGAATCCTGGACTACCCAACATATACTGATCGTCTAATTCACCGAGCGGGCTTACTTCCTGTAGGTCACCTAATAGGCCATCTGGGCGGCGCTGGAGAAGGAGAAGCGGCGGAAGCCGAGGGAGGGAATAATTCTTCGGGTCTGTAAGTGAGGGTAATCCTTTATCATACCCAATGACATGAGACCATAAGATTTCAAGGAGAACCTAGTTGACGGGAAGACGGTGATGATGAGATGATTATCAGAGGAGAGGTTCTAACGACCACCCATGTCCTATCTCCAATAGGTGAGATGAGGTCGAAAGCTTCACCCATGCCAGTTTCTTCTGTTCCACCTTTGGGACCACCGTGTCGCTAAATCGAGGTCCAATTTAAAGATTTAGACAAAGTCCCGATTGAGCTAACAATGCCTTGACCGAGTGATACTAATTTCAGAAGCATAACATTGAGAATTGGGGAGGCAACCATCTAGTCTGTGAAGGGAGCACTTAGGATACACAGTCATGAACATTACATGACGCATCATTTGTTTGTGTGCATGAAACGTTTGGTTCTGACTTTGAATATGCTTCATGCAGGTGCAATGATTAGAGAAAGCGATAAAGACCGAGGTCGAGGTTTTGGAAGTTGTAGACTACAAAAGAGAGAAGTTGTGAGTAGTTTCAGGAGGATCACTGATTTGTTTTCATAGGCCCTCGCTCTCACAACCATAGCAGTGACCGACGTCATAGAGACTAATCCCGACACTCGGAATCTTCATCACCCCTTATACAGCCATCGGGAGCAGATAAAAGGCCAAAAATTATGAGCATGAGGCAATTGGCATTGACAATACACCACTATGCACCACCTATGGCGCCTGTGACTAAGCCTGTAAACAAGAAGACAATGCTTGGTGGATCAGGACACAAGAAAAGGTTTGTGGAAAAGTGGGGTACGACGTTGCCTTGCATGTCGAAGGTCAGACAACTCAATGGCGATGAGTAGACAGAGATATTCAAGAATTCGTTCCTTAGCTTCTACTTTAATGAGCTGGTGTGGCTGCTAAACATACATCAAATCCCTCTGGACATGTATGATGACATGTTTAGCAAAGTGTACAACATTTAATATCAATACATGGAGATGTACAAATATGCGAGGAGGATCTCGGAAGAGGACAGAGGTTGAATTTAAAACCTGAAGGCCGAAGAGGGAAAGAAGCTAAATGCCAGGTGCTAGGCTCAGAGGAAAGCCAAAAGGGAGGCCTAGAGAAGTGTCGAAAAGGACACCAAGAAGGCCAATGAGGCAGGGAAGGAAGGAGACACGACAATAGTGCTTGCGCTATTTAGAGAGTTCCCCCCAAGCCTTTGAAAGTCATCGCCGACCTCAACCAGAAGCCTATATAGATCCTTAGCAGCACTGAGGAGGAGGATTTCCTGATGAATGCTCTTAAGAAGCCAATCCCGAAAAAGGGGACAAAAGGAAGCGGGGGAAGCGGTTCCATCAAGAGAAGAAAGGAGGATGTTGACGAGCTGTCCACAGCCGAGTCCGAGAAGAAGAAAGGCGGCTCGTCGAAGTGATTGTTATAGACTACTTTTTGGTTATGTATGTCAATATGACACATGAGTGTTGCCCTCATTTTTGGAGGCATGACGTGGTTTTGATGTACATCACGTCGTTGGAAAAGGGAGGATAGTTGTATTTTGTTCTGTGAATGGAAGTTAGTTAAAATTTCTTACATCACATATTACTCTAAGTTTTCAAAATTTCATCTACGCTTTCTATCTTTTGTACTTGTGTTAATGTACTCGTCGTTACACCTGAGCTAATGTTTGTAACACCCCAAATTTCACTTAATATTAATGTTTGGTAATTAAAGAATAATTAATCTCAGACGTGAGAATTAAGGGAAACAGGTTGTGCCATTGTGGTCGTCTCGGAATTCTGGTTGAGATAGAGTCCGAGTTTGCGTGATTTGGACTTCGTATGAAGAAGTTATGGCCATCCGAAGTTTCAGAAAATTCAAAACAGATTTAAAATATTCAAATTTCAAATTTCAGAAGAGGCGGGAAAATTCCCGCCAGACAGAGGGTGTCGACACTAAGGTCGACATGGGTGTCGACCCCCCCAAAGGGGTCGACCCATGTGTCGACCCAGGGGTCGACCCCCCCTGTTGGTCAGTTTGGCCTAGGTGCACTGATTTGAGATTTGGGCTGTGTTTTGGTGGCTTGTGACGAAATCTGACGGCTCTAAACTAAATTAGGGTTAATCTAAGGGCCTAAACTACATCCTAATTCTATAAATACACCCTAAGACTACCCTAATTCATACTAAAAATAGATACAACGTCGTTATGCCGTCAAAATGCAACTTGAAGGAGCCTCCATCAAATTGTAGAAGAAGATAGCTTCTCAAATCAACTTCTAATCAACTCTAGCAACTTAATCTTCTTCATAGAAGTGCTAATCAACAAGTTGTGAGTTTCTATGCCTTTAGCAAGCAATTGCTAAACTAATTATGATAGGATATAATGAGGTTATGGTTATGTATGTGGATCAATGCAAGTTATGTTATCATATGCTATGTGTTCATGATGTTATGCAAGTTATGCAAGTCATATGCTATGTGTTCATGATGTTGTGCAAGTTATGCAAGTCATATGCTATGAGTTCATGATGCTAGTTATGCAAGTTTTATGCTATATGTTCATGATGCTAGTTATGCAAGTTTTATGCTATGTGTTCATGATGCTAGTTATGCAAATCACTATGATAAACATTGATCCATTATGACACCATGTTATGCAAGTTTGGTGTTTGATTATATGCAAATTCATATATGACGTGTTATGCAAGTTTGGTGTTTGATTATATGCAAGTTCATATATGACATGTTATGCAAGTTTGGTGTTTGATTATATGCAAGTAACATGTGCAAGTTAATCCCTTTGTATGTCATACATACATATGCAAGTTTACCCCTTTGTATGACATAAGTAACTTATGCAAGTTACCCTCTTTATGACATATGCGATTCATGCAAGTTTGGGTTGATTATTTATGCTAGTTGGGTTTGATGCTATGGTCATATATGCAAGTTGACACCTTTAAAACCCATGTTGATGCTAATGTTATGCTAAGTTGAACCCATTGTATTTGTGATGAATCTTCCCTTTTAAGTATGTCATGTTAGCGTATTACGTGGGAAACGATGGGGTTAATATTCATGTTAACAAAATTGTGATGAAATTGGTATGATGTTGCATACCATAAGTGGATGGACATAATTGAGTCAATTATGTACATCATTAAATTGGAATTAATTAGGGAAAATTAGTTCAAAATATTGGGGTGATTAATTAGGTGTAATTAATCGACTAAGTCACGAGGTTGGACCCTTTTGTAGCATAAGACTGCCCGGACCCGACCGGCAAATCCAGCGGCTACAAATGACTGGCCCAATGTGAGATGTCTTAGGCATAAACTAAATACGTGACAAGTGTAAAGACACGAGGTTAGACTCGGTTATGGCGTAAGGCTTCCCGGACCCGACCGGCAAATCCAGCTGCCATAAAAGATAGTCTAATGTGAGAGGTCTTTACAAAGGTTACGTTCTTAATCAATTAAGAAACACTTAACCAGATAAGCATGTAGTGGGGCATGAGGGGTTAAGTGGGTGCCTTGGGTGGCATGTGGAAATCAAGTAAGTGCCTTGCGTGGCATGTGGAAATCTAGTGGGTTGCCTTGGGTGGCAATAGAAAATACGATTAGAATGCTTAACCAAGTGGAAACATGTAATTAAACATGATTAAAGGGTTAAGTGGGATGCACTAGAAAAAGGGACAAGCTTAGGTGGGTAGCTTGTGGGGGACCATTTCAACCAGTAACCCATATGTATCTTATTGGGCTCGACCCATGTCGAGGACAGGACACGCGTACTGGGCTTGACTATTAGAGGCCAAAAACGGGTTAGCGGTGGCAACGCAAGTCCAACGGGTTTCATATGCGTGTGTGGACCCGGGCTGGTAGGTAAGACGTTGTTGCATTATGTAGGTATATGTCGTGCACCGTTGGTTGTATCAGGTTGCCACTTTGGGGAGTGATACACCCCACTGTGGGGCCAGCACGGGTATCTACGTTAGGGAGACGATCACTTGGGGAGTAGTGGGTACACCTAGTGGAGATAGGGGCAGACGACACCTATGTGGTCAGCTAGGGGTACACGAAACTACTAGTTATATTTTCTAAGTCCTTGGGTGGGATTAACCTTTACATAGGAATGACTGGTGTGGTGCAGTGTAGTGATTACCCTTGGGTGGGTAGATGCGTCTTTACCGTTATCTTAGTTCATCCTATGTCTAGTTGGCTGCTTAGTGTAGTCATTTATCCCCAGTCATCACCATACCAAGTTTATATCATACCCTAATTACTTTAATGATTGTATTGTTAAAGTTATAGGGCTCACTCAGACTTATGTCTGACCCCGTTGTTTTTATCTTTTTCCCAACCCTTAGGTTCTCAGAGTGGGCCTAGCACTAGTGGGCTTTGATCAGATTGCTTTATCTATCTTTTGGAGCTTGGACCGTGATGTAAAGCCCAGCTTATCTTTTCTATTATGGCTATTAGTTATGTAGTGGGATTATGTACTTATGTTTTACCAGGATGGATATTTAGTACTTTACTTTTGTTTTAGTTGGTTTTGATATGTAACCAAACATGTTTATCTTCCGCTGCAATGAAATGATGTTTTAGATTTCAAGTATTATTTATATCTGTCTTGTTGTAATTTTTCTGTTCTATATTCACTTAAAATACTCCACCGAAGTTAAGGCATTCCCTTAGTGAGTGACCTTAGCGGGTGTGGGGTGTTACACGTGGTATCAGAGCTGGAGGTTACCAGAACAAATAAAACTTTTAGAAAAACTATTTTTCTAAAAACATTTTTGGAAGAAGTATTTTCAAAAACATGTCTTTTGAGAGAAAAGTTTTTTGAAAGAAAAGCATAATCCCCAATAGCCATATCTTTATCTTTCGAATTCTCCGTTTTGAATCTTTCCTTTTTCGTTTCAGCATGGCTGAAGATCTTAACTTTCCGGAGGGCGTAGCGATACCAGTATGGTATAGGAGGTTGATGGAGGCTAGGGCCGCCACTGCGGGTCCAGCAAATGTTCCTCCACCAACAGTAGCACCCGATCTTCCCCCCTCCTCCTCCTCGCACGGATACTTTTGCTAAGACTTGCAAGGAATTTATAGCTATGGGAGGGAAACCTTTTCAAGGATCAGAAACTTTTGTGGAAGCTAGGGATTGGCTTAAGGATGTGGAAGAGTTGATAGATATCTTTGAGATGGAAGAAGGAAAGAAAGTCAAGTTAGCTGCTTGGTTAATGAAGGGAGAGGCCTCATTCTGGTGGGAGATAACTAATGGAGAGCGCCCTGTTGACTCTTGGGCGGATTTCAGGCAAAGGTTTGTGGCAAAGTTTCTCTCAAGGGCGGAGGAAAACTTGTATATGGAAAGGTTCTTGACTCTAAAGCAAGGAAACCTATCAGTAAAGGAATATGTCAACAAGTTTAATCAGCTAGCAAGATTTGGCATAGACATGGTGAATACACCGGAGAAGAAGGCTTTGAGGTTCGTTAAGGGCTTGAATGAACCAATGCATGGATTGGCTATGACTCACATCCCTATGGGGTCCACCATTGAGAAGCTAGTAGACATGGCACTCATGCATGAGGAAGAGAAGGGTCCCAATGCTAATAAGGCACCTGAGAAGAAAGGAGATCAGAAGAGACCTCAACAGTAACAGCAAAACAAGGGTGGGAAAGGCAACGGTGGCAAGGGAAAGAAAAAGTGCTTCAATTGCGGGACACCAGGCCACCTAAGCAAAGATTGTCGGAAGAAGAAGAAGACGGGCTGCTTCCACTGTGGCGAAGCAGGGCATCTAGTGATGGACTGCCCTAAGAAGGGGCAGAGGACGGGATCTACCTCAGGGGGACATGTGCAAGCTCTTATGGCACCAGGTCAGGCAAGGGGGCAAGTTCAGGCTCTCGCGGTTCCACCGATTCAGGAAAGAGGTAGAACTATTTCCGTTGAAAGTCTGGTTTTCTGTTTGATCATCCTGTCCGTAATTTATTCGACTCTAGCGCATCGCATTCGTTTATCTCATCATCATTAGTTGAGTCACTGCACTTAGACACCAGTCTAGTAGATGATCCCTTGGTTGTTTCAAACCCAATTGGGGGCTCCACTTATTTGTCCATGATATGTTTGGGTTTGAAGATTTCTATACTTAGCGTTGAGTTTAGATGTGATGCTTTTGGTTTTGGGCTTCACGGGCTATGGGTTGATTTTGGGCATGGACTGGTTATCCAGTAATGGTGCCATTCTTGATTGCAAAAGGAGAGTTGTTAGGCTCATGACCCGCTTGGGGAACACTCTCGAGATCTCTTGTAATCCCATGGATTATGTTATGCTAAGTTATCTTGAATCGCTTGACGCTTCGATCGAGAGTTTGCGATCTGTTAGAGTGGTCCGGGGGGGTACTCGGATGTGTTTGAGGAGGTGAAGGGCTTACCTCCGAAGCGGGAGATGGACTTCCGAATATATCTGGTGGACAATGCTAAGCCAGTATCTTTGCCAGTGCGCCACATGGCTCCTCGTGAGAGGAGGGAACTCCATAAGCAAGTACGCGAGTTGCTTGAGAAGGGGTTCATAAGACGAAGTATATCGGAGTGGGGTGCTCCAATGGTTTTTGCCACGAAGGCGGATGGGTCCCTCAGACTTTGTGTAGACTATAGAGAACTCAACAAGCTCACAAAGAAGAATAGACACCCATTGCCGAGGATTGATGATCTCTTTGATCAGTTGGTTGGCGCCTCATTATTTTCGCAGTTGGACTTAGCCACGGGGTTTCATCAGTTGAGAGTGGCTGAGGATAGTATAGAGAAGAATGCCTTTAGGACTCCGGATGGTTTCTATGAGTGGCTTGTGATGCCATTTGGTTTGATGAACGCCCCAGCATACTTTGTTGATTTGATGAGTAGGGTGTTCAGGGAGTACCTTAATAAGTTCGTGGTGGTCTTTGTGGATGATATCTTAGTCTTTTCTAAGAGTGAAGAAGAGCATGCCCTACATCTTACGGAAGTGTTGGAGACTCTTCGAGCGCATAGCCTTAAGGCTAAATTCTCTAAATGTCACTTTTGGAGGAAGGAAGTGCGGTTCTTGGGGCATGTGGTCTCCAAGAAAGGGATAGCTGTGGATCCCGCGAAGGTAGTATCCATCCAAGATTGGAAGGTTCCGAAGAGTGCTACCGAGGTGAGGAGTTTCTTGGGGTTGGCTGGCTACTATAGGAAGTTTATCAAGGACTTCGCGAAGATATCAGCCCCATTAACTCGCTTGACAAAGAAAAATCTAGTCTTCGCATGGGACGTAGATTGTGATGATGCGTTCCAACGGTTAAAGAGAGCTTTAACCACAGCTCCAGTCTTAGTGTTGCCAGATGGGAGTAAGCCATTTGTTGTTTATACCGATGCTTGTGGGACAGGACTAGGCGCAGTCTTAATGCAAGAGGGAAGGGTAATAACCTATGGGGGAAGGCAGTTGAGAAAGCATGAGAAAAATTACCCTACCCATGATCTAGAGTTGGCCGCTATTGTTTTTGCGCTTAAGACTTGGCGCCATTATCTTCTTGGCGAGAGGTTCGAATTGTTCACTGACCACAAATCATTGAAGTACTTGTTTTCTCAGAAGGATTTGAACTTGAGACAGCAAAGGTGGATGGAGTTCTTAGCATCCTATGATTTTGAGATAGCGTATACCCCTAGCAAGGGTAACGTGGTAGCAGACGCCTTAAGCAGAAAAAGGTTGTCCTTGAGTCCATTGTTCGTGGAACGGCGAAGCTTGGAATTTATCTCAATGTTTGATTTCAGACCCTCCATTGACTTTATACCCAGTTTGCTAGCATCCTTAGAGGTCAGACCTACTCTTTTGGGACGGATTGGCGAGGCACAGCGGGATGACCCACAGTTGGATGAGTTAGTAGAGAAGATCATAAGGGGGGAGTCGTCCAGCCATTTGAGTAGGTACAGCCTAGACGATAGGGGGTGGTTGCGTAGAGACGGTAGACTTTGTGTACCGCAAGATGAGGGTTTGAGGAAGGCTATACTTGATGATGCGCATCGTTCGAAGATGACCATTCATCCCGGTGGGGACAAGATGTACCAAGATATGAAGCGAGTTTTCTTTTGGGCCGGTATGAAGAAAGATGTGGACGAGTATGTCGCTAGATGCTTGGTGTGCCAACAAGTGAAAGCGGAGCAAAAGAAACCTGGTGGGTTGCTTCACCCATTGGAAGTTCCGCAATGGAAGTGGGATCGCGTCTCGATGGATTTTATTGATGGGTTACCGAGATCGAGGAAGGGTAATACGGGAATTTGGGTTGTGGTAGACAGACTTACTAAGAGCGCCCATTTCATACCCGTGAAGAGCAAGAGGACTGCTCCATGGCTAGCTTTAGTTTACCTTCGAGAGATAGTTCGATTGCATGAGGTACTTCTAGCATAGTGAGTGATCGAGATCCTATCTTCACTAGCGAGTTTTGGAAAAGTTTGCAAGAGGCAGTAGGGACTCAGTTGTGTTTGAGCACCGCATATCATCCTCAGACGGACGGCCAGACCGAGAGGGTGAATCGTGTTCTAGAAGACCTTTTGAGGCTATGTATCTTAGATTTTGGAGGTACATGGGAAGAGCATCTTCCATTAGTGGAGTTCGCATGTAATAACAGCTTTCAATCTAGTATTGGGATGGCTCCTTTTGAAGCTCTTTATGGAAGGCCTTGTCGATCACCTACATGTTGGTGGGAATCTACGGATAAGATCTTGCTTGGGCCTGATATGGTTAGAGAGACTTCGCAAAAGATTGATTTGATTCGAAGAAGGGTGAAAGCAGCGCAAGATAGGCAGAAATTTTACGCGGATAAGAGGAGGACTGATCTTGAGTTTGATGTTGGGGACATGGTCTTTATTAAAGTATCTCCATTACGGAATGTTGTTCGCTTTGGGTCCGTTGGGAAGTTAGCACCAAGATTTGTAGGACCGTTTCCTATTAAGGAAAGGAATGGACGGATGGCATATAGAGTGGATTTACCCGAGAGACTTAGTGGGGTACATGACGTATTCCATGTGTCACATTTGAGGAAGTGCCTACATGAGACCGCAGAGGTGGTAGAGCCAAGCTCGCTTAGAGAAGTGGAGGTAGAGCGTGATGTGACGATTCGACGAGCTCCTACTCGCATCCTTGGGTCAGAGGTTAGGAAGTTGAGAAACAGAGAGGTTCGACTAGTCAAAGTGCAATGGGGAGAGGAAGAGAGCAATGCTACTTGGGAGACAGAAGCGAAGATGCGTTCACTGTACCCATTCCTTTTTGAGGGTATGTCTTTTAACTTCTCCTTTATCGTTTGTCTAGTACTTATCTTATCTTTAGTATGTCCTCTCATTAGTATCTTTGACCTTTAGATAGGGTAAACCTATGGTTGAAACATGTGTTTGAGACATGTTATGATTGATGGATGCATGTGGATGCAAGTGGTTGCTAGTGGATGCATATGCACACACTTTAGACACTAGATCGGCTCAGTCACTTCATATTGCATATTGCATATAATTATGTGTAGGTAGCTATATTAATGGATGTATAATGGTTGTGTTATCATATGGATGATGCATTTTGGTGTGTGGTTGTGCACACATGTAGAAATAGTATGTGTAGATAGGGTTCTTTCGCATACATATTGGATGCATGGCACTACCATGGTTTGCATAAAGGAGGTCAAATGAATCAGTAGACCGCCTGATTTTGCATTAGACAGGGAACATATACACACACTTTTTGCATATGTTCGTACAACATTAGAAACTTTAAGGACAATGGATGCCAGTGTTTGATGGTTTGAGTAGATGGTTGTTTGGTTGGTAGGATACGTTCTTCTTGACTTAGAGATTTCGGGGACGAAATCCTTTAAGTAGGGGAGAATGTAACACCCTGAATTTCACTTAATATTAATGTTTGGTAATTAAAGAATAATTAATCTCAGACGTGAGAATTAAGGGAAACGGGTTGCGCCATTGTGTTCGTCTCGGAATTCTGGTTGAGATAGAGTCCGAGTTTGCGTGATTTGGACTTCGTATGAAGAAGTTATGGCCATCCGAAGTTTCAGAAAATTCAAAACAGATTTAAAATATTCAAATTTCAAATTTTAGAAGAGGCGGGAAAATTCCCGCCAGACAGAGGGTGTCGACACTAGGGTCGACATGGGTGTCGACCCCCCCACCCCAAGGGGTCGACCCAGGGGTCGACCCCCCTTGTCGGTCAGTTTGGCCTGGGTGCACTGATTTGAGCTTTGGGCTGTGTTTTGGTGGCTTGTGATGAAATCTGACGGCTCTAAACTAAATTAGGGTTAATCTAAGGGCCTAAACTACATCCTAATTCTATAAATACACCCTAAGACTACCCTAATTCATACTAAAAATAGATACAACGTCATTATGCCGTCAAAATGCAACTTGAAGGAGCCTCCATCAAATTGTAGAAGAAGATAGCTTCTCAAATCAACTTCTAATCAACTCTAGCAACTTAATCTTCTTCGTAGGAGTGCTAATCAACAAGTTGTGAGTTTCTATGCCTTTAGCAAGCAATTGCTAAACTAATTATGATAGGATATAATGAGGTTATGGTTATGTATGTGGATCAATGCAAGTTATGTTATCATATGCTATGTGTTAATGATGTTATGCAAGTTATGCAAGTCATATGCTATGTGTTCATGATGTTGTGCAAGTTATGCAAGTCATATGCTATGAGTTCATGATGCTAGTTATGCAAGTTTTATGCTATATGTTCATGATGCTAGTTATGCAAGTTTTATGCTATGTGTTCATGATGCTAGTTATGCAAATCACTATGATAAACATTGATCCATTATGACACCATGTTATGCAAGTTTGGTGTTTGATTATATGCAAGTTCATATATGACGTGTTATGCAAGTTTGTTGTTTGATTATATGCAAGTTCATATATGACATGTTATGCAAGTTTGGTGTTTGATTATATGCAAGTAACATGTGCAAGTTAACCCCTTTGTATGTCATACATACATATGCAAGTTTACCCCTTTGTATGACATAAGTAACTTATGCAAGTTACCCTCTTTATGACATATGCGATTCATGCAAGTTTGGGTTGATTATTTATGCTAGTTGGGTTTGATGCTATGGTCATATATGCAAGTTGACACCTTTAAAACCCATGTTGATGCTAATGTTATGCTAAGTTGAACCCATTGTATTTGTGATGAATCTTCCCTTTTAAGTACGTCATGTTAGCGTATTACGTGGGAAACGATGGGGTTAATATTCATGTTAACAAAATTGTGATGAAATTGGTATGATGTTGCATACCATAAGTGGATGGACATAATTGAGTCAATTATGTACATCATTAAATTGGAATTAATTAGGGAAAATTAATTCAAAATATGGGGGTGATTAATTAGGTGTAATTAATCGACTAAGACACGAGGTTGGACCCTTTTGTAGCATAAGACTGCCCGGACCCGACCGACAAATCCAGCGGCTACAAATGACTGGCCCAATGTGAGAGGTCTTAGGCATAAACTAAATACGTGACAAGTGTAAAGACACGAGGTTAGACTCGGTTATGGCATAAGGCTTCCCGGACCCGACCGACAAATCCAGCTGCCATAAAAGATAGTCTAATGTGAGAGGTCTTTACAAAGGCTACGTTCTTAATCAATTAAGAAACACTTAACCAGATAAGCATGTAGTGGGGCATGAGGGGTTAAGTGGGTGCCTTGGGTGGCATGTGGAAATCAAGTAAGTGCCTTGGGTGGCATGTAGAAATCTAGTGGGTTGCCTTGGGTGGCAACAGAAAATACGATTAGAATACTTAACCAAGTGGAAACATGTAATTAAATATGATTAAAGGGTTAAGTGGGATGCACTAGAAAAAGGGACAAGCTTAGGTAGGTAGCTTGTGGGGGCCCATTTCAACCAGTAACCCATATGTATCTTATTGGGCTCGACCCATGTCGAGGACGGGACACGCGTACTGGGCTTGACTATAAGAGGCCAAAAACGGGTTAGCGGTGGCAACGCAAGTCCAACGGGTTTTATATGCGTGTGTGGACCCGGGCTGGTAGGTAAGACGTTGTTGAATCGTGTAGGTATAAGCCGTGCACCGTTGGTTGTATCGGGTTGCCACTTTGGGGAGTGATACACCCCACTGTGGGGCCAGCACGGGTATCTACGTTAGGGAGCCGATCGCTTGGGGAGTAGTGGGTACACCTCGTGGAGATAGGGGCAGACGGCACCTATGTGGTCAGCTAGGGGTACACGAAACCACCAGTTATATTTTCTAAGTCCTTAGGTGGGATCAACCTTTAAATAGGAATGACTGGTGTGGTGCAGTGTAGTGATTACCCTTGGGTGGGTAGATGCGTCTTTACTGTTATCTTAGTTCATCCTATGTCTAGTTGGCTGCTTAATGTAGCCATTTATCCCCAGTCATCACTGTACCAAGTTTATATCATACCCTAATTACTTTAATGATTGCATTGTTAAAGTTATAGGGCTCACTCAGACTTATGTCTGACCCCGTTGTTTTTATCTTTTTCCCAACCCTCAGGTTCTCAGAGTGGGCCTAGCACTAGTGGGCTTTGATCAGATTGCTTTATCTATCTTTTGGAGCTTGGACCGTGATGTAAAGCCCAACTTATCTTTTCTATTATGGCTATTAGTTATGTAGTGGGATTATGTACTTATGTTTTACCAGAATGGATATTTAGTACTTCACTTTTGTTTTAGTTGGTTTTGATATGTAACCAAACATGTTTATCTTCCGCTGCAATGAAATGATGTTTTAGATTTCAAGTATTATTTATATATGTCTTGTCGTAATTTTTTTGTTCTATATTCACTTAAAATACTCCACCGAAGTCAAGGCATTCTCTTAGTGAGTGACCTTAGCGGATGTGGGGTGTTACAATGTTGTTCGCGGATTCACACTTGAGATACTCAAGTCGTTTGAAGCTCGAATGTGGCGATCCCATTCTCGAGATCTACTTTCGGTCATCAATCTCGAGTCGCTTAGAGTTTAAACGGGCAAACTCTATTCTCAAAACTTCCTTTTAGACGTTGGTAATGAGTCGTGCAGAGCTTAAGTATGGCAACTCCCCGCTTGCAAACCCCTTGTGATTGTTAATATTGAGTCGTAAGGAGTTGTGAACAGACGTCATTATTTTGTCCTTTATTATCTTTCGTTGTTTCGCTTTGGTTCGCCAATTTTATACTCGAATGCAAGTTTTATGAATAAAAGTTAACCAAGCAAGTGGTTGACATCACACCCACTTAATTGGTGAGTTGCCCTCAAGTCCGTAGGCTAAGGGATAGAGGTGGAAACTGAAATTAATGAGTGTCACGAGTTATTTATACTCGGCGTCGTTGTTGGTTCGAAACCCATGTTGACTTGTGAAGGGCAGACCACCTCACATGGTTTGAGTCTTTGCAAGCAGGCTCTGAGGTGCCAATTTGGTGTTGTGTGCTCGTGTATGCAAGTTGGTAGTTATCATAGTTCGAACATACTACGAAGAAAGTAGGCACACCAAGAACATGGTTGTCTGAAATTTCTTTACTGATAACTTTTGGCAGTAATGGATTTTTTTTTACAATACCTTGAACTTTGAAAACAAAACATTAGTGGAAAGCAGTAAATATGTATAGTAAACTATGTAAAATAGCGGAGAAGATACTCGTTGTTCCATTCTCTTGGTAATTTGGCGCCATCAACAGTCGTTAGCTTCAAAGTGCCAACTCCAACCCACCATTGTATGGCGTATTGGCCTTCCCAGCGAGGACCAAAATCATTCGGTGTCGTAAAGATCCTGAGAGGATAAAAAACTCATATTCGAGGGATATGAAGTTCGTATCCTGTAGGATACAAAAATTCATATCTCGAGGGATGAGAGATGCGAGGAGTTCGTGCATGTATAGGATATGGAATTTCCGTAGTGGAGGTCTTCTTGAGGAGTTGTGAGGCTTACACTCGCATAACTCCCTCCGGGCCTGAATCCTAAGTACATTGGCGATGCTTCAGGCTATTGTACTTCCCGATGGGCCAAGTCGTGTGGGATTGTAATGCTTTTGGGAAGTGGCCCAAAAGACCAGTTAGTACAAAATTATCACATGATAGTCATCTATCATATGCTGTTGTATATAACGATTCTATGATTTTTGTTTGATGATAACAAACATATATTTATTATGATAAATGTGTTTGTAATTGTACTATTATACTACATTACAGAAAGAATATAATATTTATATTTAAATAGAATACTACTGCACAAGAATTTAAATATACAAACAACATTTTATTTAAATACAATATTTAATTTCAACATTTCAACTGTACAAATTTATAACTCCTCTACTTGTACATTTCACTGAAATACAATACATTCATATTCAGTTTCATTTTTTACATTGTTCCTCACTGCATCTCTCAGTCACTACAGTTCACTACAACATTCAGTTATACAGACACTCATATATATTGTTGCCTCACTACATTTATCTCAATCACTCATGCATCTATTAATACATACACTGACATTGTCACTTGTCCTCTGTCCGTTGTCTTCATTGCCAGTCCAATCTTCTGCTTACCTATCATAGAAGAAACACACAGTAAACTGGAACTAAAATATTTTTATATTCTAGTAGATATAATTTTTATTTTTGAAAATTTATTTGCCTCATAATTTTGGTGTGTTTCTCATCATTTTTCATGACTTGATCTGATTTATATGGACATCCATCTGTGTCTAGACAGCTTGTGATATTCATAGTGATACACTGTAAATACCCTATGATAGGCAAATCCTCTAGTGCTCACATATATAAACTGCACGTGCACTATACATGTATACACATACATGTGTATGTATGTACACATATTCCTGTGCAGGGACAATACGGTCAAACATCGTGAATGGACATAAACCAAGAAATCCAGTACATATGCAGACACAAACGCACAAACACACAAATATATATATACATCTATGTGTATATATATATAAGTATGTATGTATGTATGTATCTACATAGTAGGAACATTGGTTCAACAAGCTCAAAATATCCGAGTGTACAAGAATGATAAATCAACATGCATCATTGTTGAGCCAGTTTTAAAATTAAAATTCATCTCACAGTGGTCAAGACAACTCATATTGAAGCAACGATAGACAATGCAACATGGTATAGCCATGCCAACAAAACAGTGGAAACACAATGGAGCAAATAAGCATGCTAGCAGCACATACACAGGTGAATCGAGAATGGTGCAACAGCTCAAGTGCAAGCCAGGTTAGATGGAATAACAACTCAGGTGTGCAAATGCAAATCCAATAAAATGGAGTGCATCAGTTTCATATACTTGTACAAGCCGACATAAAGAAAGTGGAAAGACAACAAATACAAGCCAAGTCAACTACAAGACACAAGTGAAGGAAAAGGCAAACCATCATGGTAGATTTATATATATATATATGTATATATATATGCACACACACACACATCTCTATAAAATATTATATAGATGTGTATATATTATATATGCAACAAATTATACAATCAACACAATTTCAAGTGGCAACATGGCTGTGCAATTTTGACTCAACCAACAAAGTAATATATGCTTAGGTCTAATAGCAAGTGCAAGTCAAAATACAGTGCCAAACACATGCGATGAGAGCAAGAGTGCAACTCAAATATACCGAACAGGTCAAAACAGCAAAGCCATGCTTCAATTTATATGCAAAACAACTCAATGGTGACAAGGCCAATTAGAACAAATCTGAAGCAAAATAAATGGATAAGGGTGGTTCACGATTGTACAACAAGGGCCTGAATGAAATGTGCCAATGCAAGCTAGTGTAGACACATATGAGTGCAACTCGAATGCACACCAAATACAAAATAATCAACATGTTCAAACAAGTGAAGTAAATCTGTTATATATATCGTATATAAATATGTGCATATATATACTCACATTTGTGACTACACACGCAAACACACACACACACACACATATATGTATATATATATATATAATTTACATGACAGCATTGCCAGCAAGCAAGAAATCATGCAATTGCAAGCCAATGGTCATACAAATATCAAGTGTCCCAATGATAGAGGATCAAGGATGCACAGGGAAACATTTTATCAAGTTTTTATTTTCTAGAATTGAAGATAAATTTGCATTCCAAATGTTTTCATAACGTGGCAAAGTTTCAACATAAATTTGGCAAGAGATTTTTGAAATATTTCCATAAACAATTCAAGTTTCAAATGTGTCCAGAATTGGCAAGTCGAAGAGAACATTTTTAAATGTTTCCAGAATTTAAAAAACTCCAGAAAAATAGTTTTGGTCAAGAAAAACATTTTTGGCAACTGCTAATAGGAAATCAAAATTACAGTATTGTTATTTGGCAAGGAAACAATTTTTCTTTGTTTCTAGAAAAAAGCGCACTGATATATAGTAAGAAATCACAAATTGGTTCCAGTATTCAATCATCACAGTCACGACAAGTATTCAAGGAAAACAATTTTATTATTTCCAGAAAATCACTTGGAGGATTCACAACATTTTCAAATCAAGGAAACCGGTCATCAATGCCAAGATAACAAAAGGGGAATTCACGCAGATTTTTCAAGGGGCCACAAAATTCAATTCAGATTTATCTCCAGAAAATCACAAAGTGTATAATATACAATTGTATTTTTGGCAAGAAATCAATTTTACAAAGTCAAGCATAATATCTGTTCTATTTGCAACGAGATATTTTGGGAAATCCACAATTTATACGGTAACCAATTCTGGCAAGGAAAATCATGCAAGAAATCCATCAAGGCCAAGTCAACAAACGTGAAATGAGAGAGCTAACAAGGGTTTTATCACCATATATAAGCACACACAAATCATCACAGGCATATGATCGAAAAAGCCAATGAATCAAAAGCAATTCAAAGAAAAATATTTTAGAGAACACAAAAAAAATTTCAATCATAAAAAAGCCAAATTGCCGAACATTATCTAATTTGAAGCCACAGAGAATCAATTGCAGAAACAATCGGTCGTGATTTGAGGTAGAAGGAAATCCCTAGAATCGTCGTCGCCATTTTTATTTCCCAGAAAGAAAAGAGTTATCAGGCCAAACAAATGAAGATGCAAACAAAAAGAAGGGGCCGACCATAATTTTGTTAAAAGGGGGTTTTTCTATTTTTATTTTAGATTGTATTGTTTTTATTTCTTTTATATTCGATCATCAGTGTTTTCTAGTTTGTCTGTAAAACTAGGGTTTTCTAGTTTGTCTATAAAACTAGGAGTTTATTAATTTGTTTGTAAAACTGGGGTTTACTAGCTATAGGTTTTATAGTTGGGGTTAACGGATTATGGGTTTGTAATTCACGGAAAATATGATTTTGGGTATAAAGATCAATCTAGGGTTTTAAGCGTAGGATTACAATAGGAGCATGGTTTGTGAGTTTATAGGGTTTTTTAAGTGGGATCTGTTTTAATACCTAGTAAAAATCTTGGAAATGCAGCAGTAGGAAAAGTTTGCCGAAGTTGGGTAAAAAATTTGTTATTTACTTCTGCATTTATATTTTCTATTATAATATGTGCTGTGATATTTTTTAATATCTCATATTAATTCAATGAACCCTACTCACCCCCTATAGGGTTAATCTTTATCTAACAAGTGGTATCAGAGCAAGTTCTTCTTTAACTCTAGAGTAATGGTGTTCCCTAGTAGTCAGTTCGTTGAGATTCAGTCCAGTCATATTCCAACTATTTTTAATGGTGCAGATTTTTAAATTGGAAATCAGAAATGGAGTCCTAATTAAAATCTGTTAAAATTAAATGTTGGGATACTGTTATTAATGGATATGATAGGGTAGACAGGAATGATATTGAGCTTAATTCTCGTACTACTCATAATTTATGTTGTTATATTGATGATATCCAACATAACCATATCTCCCATTGTTTGTCTGCATGGGAAATCTTGAATACTCCCGATGCGAAGTATGGAAGAATCGATAAAAGCAGCTCAAAACCCAAAAGGCCAACTCAGCTTCAGATCTATGCTTGGAAGGAGATACAGATGAAAATTCAAGATGTTCAAACGACGGAGACTCAACAAATGATGAGACAGGAAATTACTTATACGAAGTTTTAGTTTATATGTGTGATGATTTCACTAAATCTATTGATAAACTCCAATGAAAAAACAAATCTCTGAAATCTAAAAATCGTGAGTTGACCAACAAAAATATTTGTTTGGAATCAAAACTTTCAAATGTCATGAAATTAGAAAATTCTGATTGAGAAAATTGTTTGAAATTGAAATACGATCTCGTTCATCTCAATAAAAACATTCAAAAGTTTGAAGAGGAAATTCTGATTTTAAAAGATAACGAGATTGAGCTAAAAAGTACAAATAATTCTTTGCAAAAGGAATTTAAAATTTTTAGGCTATCAAAAATTCCAAATATGAAATCTTTGAAAAAAGAAAATTTGCAGAAAATTGATTCAATTTTGAATGAGCTTGAAGAGATTGAAAAATTCAAGAAACTTGAGTTAGAAAGACAAATTCAATTTGAATTCGAAATCCTTCAGTCCAAGACCAAATCAAACAACTTGAAACGAAAACTTGATTTTGAAACAAAATGATACTGAACGGAGAAAGATTAACATTAATTATTGTTCAAATTTGATGAAAGAAAATGGTGATCTTAAATCCAAAATAAACTTGAGTTTAAAACATTTTTCAACTGGAGAAAAATCTTTGAAAATGTTGTTGAAAAATCATTTTTTTTGGAAATAGGAATGGTCTTGGCTTTGGAAAATTCAGTGGGTTTGAGAAACTGAATTCAAATGGTTTTAAAAATCCTTCAAACCATTTTGGAAAAGATCATTTTGACAATTTGAACTCTGATAATTTCAAAGGATTTTAGAATCATAAACAATATGAGAATTTGTTTGGTGACAAACCATTTAAACCATCTTGGACCCTAATGGAAATTCGGATGGATTGTTATACAAACAAGTCTGGGTACCAACATGTGTAAATAAAACTGTGAGTGGTTTTACAAATTTTGTTAGACCATTTGACCCTCTTAACTATTACGTACCGAAGGAGGTTGAGGAACTGTTGTGCAAAAGAGAATCAAATTCAAGATGTTCCATATTTATGTTTCATTTAGAGTTCCTTAGCCAAGTTTGCTGAGTTGGAGATCCACAACGTTTAATGTAAATCTAGTATAATATTTAAACTCATCTCTGTTAATATTCTCTGTATTTATTCTTCTTTGTTTATTCCTCCTTCTACCCTTTCTGATTTTTTCTTATCGGTATTGACACTATTATATCTTTTATATAATTATTTCTTGCTCTTGAACTTCAAAATTGCAATATTCTTAATTTTCTGGAAAGTTGCTTCATTTATATAAAACTCTGATGTTTTAATGATTTCCAGATCTTGAATTGAAAATTGTAAATTTCTGCAATTATTTTGAAGTTTAATTCTTTTCTGAAATCATAAATAGTGCTGAAGCATTCTTGTTATATCCTGAACACTGTTATTTTGAATTCTAAATTTTTGAAGATCTGAAAAATTAATGAAATTTCACACTCATTTGCTGTTATGAGTTTCTTCTAATTTATTTTGAAAAGACATGAAAATTTATACTCATTACAGCACACTGCTATTTTTCAATTATGATAATTTCATTGATTTGGATTGGCTTGATTATTTCTGAATTGAAAAAAATTTGGCTTGAATCATTGCATTACATTTAGAAATTCATTATTTTTCATGATCATCTAACTTAGACATTTTTTGTTGAAATCATTTGAAATTTTTGGTATTTTGAATCGCACACACTTCTTAGATTTTAAATTAATAATCTAGTGTGATTGATTATTTTATCTCAAAATTTACATTTATTCAAGTGTGATTGAATTGTTAATTTAATTGCTTGGGCTTTGTGATTTAATATTGTTGTCTGAGATACCCTTGTTAGCCGCCAGTGTCATATTAAAATTCTTGTTAATGGAGACAACAAGTGGTATCAGAAGTGTCTTATAATTTTCTCACTCATCTATTTTGATTCTTTATTCTGATCTTCATCTTTTATAGATCTTTTTGAATTTCTTTTGTCTTGTATAAATCTTTCTGATCTTCTTATAATTAATTTTTCAATTTTATAATCATTTATTGATTATTTATTCAGTTGAAATCTATAACCAAACTGAACTGTATTTAGGATTCATCAAAATTATTACCAGAACTTTGAAATTGTGATGAGTTGTGACTATAGTAAATTTCACAAAGAGAGGAAATTTTATTTAAATTTTCATGATAATTGAACAATTTTTATAATACCTTTGAATTGGCAGTTATTTCACGAACATCTTCTTAGTCTATCATCATTCTGCCATCCGTCATGATTTTATATTAATGTGGAGAGTTTAATATTTTTAAAATCATCTTAAATAAACAATGAAAATATTTGTGATGGAATTGTGATTATATTATTTTTCAGAATTAGTTATAATTGAAAATTTTCAAGAATCCTGGTACAGTTGAGCATATTTCATAATATGATTAATTTCGAAATTTATTTCACAACCATTTTTGTACTTTCCACATTTCTATCATCCATATTGGTTTTATATACTAAGGAGTCTTTCTTTTTAGAATAGAAAATACTAAAAATATAATATTCATAAGTGTTTCTCTTACCTCACTTAAAATTCCAAGCTCTGGTTATGCATAGTTATAAGATTACTTATTTTTAAGCTGCAACTGGCCTCATTTAAAAGCCCAAGATCTAGTTATGCGTGGCCAGTATGCTCTTAAATAAAAAGAAAAAGAAAAAGAAAAATAAAAGGGAACAATTTGCTATAATTTTTTTCCTTTGGTGTGTGGCAACCAACCTATCAATCCATTTTCTAACTTGTGAAATGCATTAATATTTTATGATATATTATGATCTGTTGATTAATAGCTTTTGGATTTGAGATTATTTGATTTTTTTTCCCTTAAGATGAATTTATAATTGTAGCCCAAATCCATCACTGTTTTGTGCTTCATTTTAAAATTTATTGGAAAATAATTGGAATCATTTTTTTTAACTCTCTCCATTTTTATAAATTTCATCGTAAATCCACCATTCTACAATGTGAAATTTGCCACTAGTTCTCAGAATATTATGATTTTTGTTTGATTATTTGAGATTTATGGTAAATGTTCTTCCTCTTAAGCTGATATTATATTTTTAGTCATTTTTCATCACTGTTTTAATTTTTATATCATTTTGATTATAACAAAAGGGGGAGAATGGGTTAAGATTTTGATCGATGAGTGGATATTCTTTGAATATTTTAATATTGAAGTTTCAATTATTGCTTTTCACTCATGCACTTATCTAGGGGGAGTTTTATTGTAGGGCAAGCATGCAAATAGGGGAAGTTCAGTAATTCACTGGCAAACACATTTATTGTAATATTATATTCGAAATCTTATTTTATGTTTGTCATCATCAAAAGGGGCAGATTGTTGTGTCTAACAATTCTATGATTTTTGTTTAATGATAACAAACATATATTTATTATTATAAATGTGTTTGTAATTGTACTATTATACTACATCACATATATAATATAATATTTATATTTAAATGAAATACTACTGCATAAGAATTTAAATATTCAAATAGTATTTTATTTAAATATAATATTTTATTTCAACATTTCAATAGTACAAATTTATAACTCCACTACTTATACATTTCACAGAAAAACAATACATTCACATTCGGTTTCATTTATTACATTGTTCTTCACTACATCTCTTGGTCACTACAGTTCACTACAACACTAAGTTATACAGACACTCATATATATTGTTGCCTCACTACATTTCTCTCAATCACTAATACATTTATTAATGCATAGACGGACACTGTCACTTGTCCTCTGTCTGTCTACTTCATTGCTAGTCCAGTCTTCTACTTACCAGTCATAGAAGAAACACACAGTGAACTGGAACAAAAATATTTTTATATTCTAGCAGATATTATTTTTATTTCTAAAACTTTATTTGCCTCAGAATTTTGGTGTGTTTCTCATCATTTTTCATGACTTGATCTGATTTATATGAACATCCATCTGTGTCTAGACAGCTTGTGATATTCACAGTGATACACTGTAAATACCACAAGGTAGAAAAATCCTCTAGTGCTCACATATATAAACTGCACGTGCACTATACATGTATACAGATACATGTGTATGTATATACACATATTTCTGTGCAAGGACAATATGGTCAAACATCGTGAATAGACATGAACCAAGAAATCCAGTACATATGCAGACACTAATACACACACACAAATATATATATATATATATATATATATACACACACACATCTATGTGTATATATATATACAGTAGAAACAGTGGTTCAACAAGCTTAAAATATCTGAGTGCACAACAATGACAAGTCAGCATGCATCATGGTCGAGCTAGCTTTTCAAATTCGTCTCACAATGGTCAAGGCAGCTCATTTTCAAGCAACAATGGACAGTGCAACATGGTATAGCCATGTCAACAAAATAATGGAAACATAATGGAGCAAACAAGCATAACAGCAGCACATACACATGTGAATCGAAAATGGTGCAACAACTCAAGTGCAAGCCATGTCAGATGGCATAACAACTCAGGTGTGCAAATGCAAAGCCAAGAAAATGAAGTGCATCAGTTCCATATACTTGTACAAGCCGACATAAAGCAAGTGGAAAGAAAACAAATTCAAGCCAAGTCAAGTACAAGATACAAGTGAAGGAAAAGACAAACCACCATGGAAGATTTATATATATACATACACATCTATATAAATATATTATATAGATGTGTACACATCATATATACAGGAAATCAGACAGTCAACACAATTTCAAATGGCAACATAGATTTGCAATTTTGACTCAACCAACAAAGTCATGTATGCTCGGGTCTGATAGCATGTGCAAGCCAAAATACAATGCCAAACACATGCCAGGAGAACAAGAGTGCAACTCAAATATATTCATTAGTTCAAAACAACAAAGTCATGCTTCAATTTATATGCAAAACAACTCAATAGTGACAAGGCCAATTAGAACAAATCTGAAGCAACAGAAATGGCTAAGGGTGGTTCACGACCGTACAGTAAGGGCCTGAATGAAATGTGCCAATGCAAGCTAGTGCAGATACACATGAGTGCAACTCAAATGCACAACAAATACAAAATACTCAACATGTTCAAATGAGTGAAGTAAATCTGTAATATATATGATATATAAATATGTATGTGTATATATATACTCACATTTGTGTGTGTGTGTGTGCATATATATATATATATATATGTGTGTGTGTGTGTGTGTGTGTGTGTGTGTATAAAATATCCAGCAAGCAAGAAATCATGCAATTGCAAGCCAGTTGTCATACAGATATCAATTGGCCAAATGACAAAGGATCAAGGATACACAGGGAAACATTTTGTCAACTTTTTATTTTCCAAAATTGAATATAAATTTTCATTCCAACTATTTCCAAAATGTGGCAAAGTTTCAACATAAATTTGGTAAGAGATTTTCAAAATATTTCCAGAAACAATTCAAGTTTCAAATGTGTCCAGTATTGGCAAGTCGAAGAGATCATTTTTAAATGTTTCCAGAATTTCAAAAATTCCAAAATAACTGTTTTGGGCAAGAAAAACATTTTTGGCAACTTCTAATAGGAAATCGAAATTACATTTTTGTTATTTGGCAAGGAAATAATTTGTCTTTATTTCCAAAAAAATTGTGCACTGATATATGGCAAGAAATCACAAATTGGTTCAAGTATTCGATCATCACAGTCACGACAAATATTCAAGGAAAACAATTTTATTGTTTCCAGAAAATCACTTGGAGGATTCTCTGAACTTTCAAATCAAGGGAAATAGTCATCAATGCCAAGAAAACAAAAGGTGAATTCGCACAAATCTTTCAAGGGGCCACAAAATTCAATTTAGATTTCTCTTCGGAAAGTCTCAAAGTGTATAACCGTCAATTGTATTTTGGGCAAGAAATCAATTGTGACAAAGTCAAGCATAACATCTGTTCTATTTGCAAAGAAATATTTTGGCAAATCGACAATCCAATTCGAACAATTTTGGCAAGGAAAATTACATAAGAAATTCAATAAGGCCAAGTCAACAGACGTGATATCAGAGGGCTAACATGGGTTTCATAGCCCTATATAAGCACATACAAATCATCACTGGCATATAATCCAAAAAGGCAACAATTTGAAAGCAATCAAAGAAAAAAATTTCAAAGAACTCACAAAAATTTTCGATCTCAAGAAAGCCAAATCACCGAACATCATCTAATTCGAAGCCACAGAGAATTAATTCCAAAAACAATCAGTCCTGATTTGAGATAGAAGGGAAAACCCTAGAATCGCCGTCGCCATTTTTATTTCCCAAAGAAGAATGATTTATCGGGCCAAACAAATGAAGATGCAAACACAAAGAAGGGGTTAACCATAATTTTGTAGAAATAGGGTTTTCCTATTTTTATTTTAGACTGTGTTGTTTTTATTTCTTTTGTATTCGACCATCAGTGTTTTCCAGTTTTTCTGTAAAACTAGGGTTTTCTAGTTTGTCTATAAAATTAGAACTTTACGGTTTGTTTGTAAAACTATGGTTTACTAGCTATAGGTTTTATAGTTAGGGTTTACAGATTACGGGTTTGTAATTCGGGGAAAATCTGATCTTGGGTATAAATATCAGTCTAGGGTTTTGAGTGTAGGATTAGAACAGGAGCAGGGTTTGCGAGTTTACAGGGAATGCAGTAGTAGGTAGGGTTTACCAAAGGTTGGGAAAAACTTGTTATTTACTTCTACATTTATATTCTCTGTTATTATCTGTGCTGTGATATCTTTTTAATGTCTCAAATTAATTTCAGTAAACCCTATTCACCCCCCTTTAGGGCTAATCTAGATCCAACATATGCCATTCTAAAGAATAGGAAAGACCTCCCTAAGCTGGCTTCTCTTCGACGACCTATGGTGATAACCTATCGAGAGAAAACATAGAATAAAGCACACAATCAACCATAACATCCATAACAATATCTTAGCTATCACCGTGTAAAGTCTTGAATCCATCGATAATCGAATTTGCTTTCATCAATCAAAAAGGCTAATGGAAACCCCAGCTCTAGCCAGACTGTCATACATCCTTCCTGTATATGTTTTCCTCAATCAACTAATACAGCTACATCACTCTTACCTAAGTTCGATCCATGGTATATGTTCCTACCTAATCTTCATGGGCGTCCCCACGATATCCCTGCTCCACGTTTGCTAGAATCTTTGAAAATCAACGATTCCTTGGCACTTCAAATCTATCGAGCCTTCCTTCTCGGCGATTCCATCGTTTAGTTCGAGTTGCCTATTAAATGTATTCCATTATCATCCTTGATTAACTCCCTTTTGAGTTAATCCATCATCGTACTGAATCTTATATGATTCCCAGATGGACATCACATTAACCCAGCCCCTACCAGTCCTACTTGAGTTCACAATCGAAGAACTATCATGTTTGAGTTGAACAATCACCATCTGAAATCCATTCACTATCAAACATCACCCGCAACTCCTAGAGGCCTCCACAATCCAGACCCTAAAATTTCGACCCTCTTATGGATCGGTACCGATCCAACAAGCATGGATTGGTGTCGGTCCATCCACTTAGCAAATTTTTGCTAAATATATAATTCCGCTCCATCCTTGTTTCGAGAGCTTCCTTCTGGTCCACGTTCATAGCAAAATTTCAAATGTGCTAAAACCTCGGTCAGTCCATTTCGTGCACTCAAGTAACTAAACTTTGACCGATCCAAAATTTCATCCAAATCTCTTGAAAAATAGCACGTAGCTTCGAAGCCACGTTACAAGCCCACACTCCAATTTTCAATGCAATCCAGTGATCACTGATGGATCGATACCGGTCCAATAAGCATGGATCGGTACAGGTCCATGAAGATAGCTGATTTCAGGCTCAAAATTTCTAAGCACCTCCTCGACATCCACTAGAGCTCCTCGACCAAGTTTCGTTTTAATCCAATTATTTGAACCTCCGATTTGCTCTGTTCTTCAATCCCAATATCCACGACAAATGATTCTAACAAAAAACGGAAGCAATGTAGCCAATTTATTCAAAAAAATGCCATTCAACAATTTTTGATCATAAGAATATGCACATATCATAAACATAACAAAAATGAATAGATCTAACATGATTTGGATCTAAACATATGCAAAATAATAAATAAACTAACAAATTACCAGTTCATATGATTAATCAAGTTTTCCAAGGGCGTCTAAATTTGAGTTAAACATATGTGATCAGATCCGAGGTGAATTTAGCATAAATAAACATGAATTTGATCCTAATTTGCCCATATAACCTGTAGTTTCTGTGTGAGAGATATCTATCACTCACCAATTTCTAGATCCAATGCAATAACGGTTAAACAAGATCTATACAATAATAGAAAACCTTCAAAATTGATGCAATTGTGATGGTCTAATCTTCTTTGATGATAATCTAGCCTCTAAATGTAATTTATGATGAATTAGAATGAAGAATTAGGGATTAGGTTGAATCCGAGAAACACAAATGCCTAACCAATGTTTGAATGAAGGAAGAAACCCTAATTGTCTCCTCAAGTCCCTCTATTTATAGCTATAGGTCATTAGCCTAAAGGGTTTGGCTAACCAACCCATTAGCAGCTAATTAGTCTGCCTAACAAAGGTTGTAATTTAAAACAACGATTCCTTCCAAATCACTAAACCAAATGTTTAATGTGACTACTCTACGGAATCGTAAACCTCCATTCTGATCCAATGAGATCGATTTTAGCACTTGTTTCGACTCTATCAAAAGTTATATCTAAAAAATACATTGATAAGGTCAAAACGGTCACAAATTGATATGATAAAATCATGGACATATCTCATATCTCCGTGAACGACATATTAATATCTAAGAATGTTTCGACCACTAGAGATTAAAATATAATTATTTTATGATCCTCCGATACGTAAAGTACGGGTCGTTACACCATATAAGTTAACAATATCTTTAACATAGAGTTTGGCCAATAGAGGCGTGGTTCAATTAGCTCAAACGAGAGTGAAGTGTACGAATTTAGTAAGTTTATCCATAATCACACATAAATTGTCATGGCCTAAGCGAGAAAGGGGAGACCATTGATAAAATCCATGGACATATGATCCCACTTCCATACGGGAATGTCTAAAGGTTGCAATAACCTGCTGGGCTTTTGGTGTTCGTCCTTAATGAGTTGATACGTAATGAAACACTTGAAAAAGTTTGTGATACCATATTTAATTCCTTCCCAATAACAAAGTCACTTCATGTCCGCATAAATTTTGTTACTTTCGAGATAAATGGAAAATTTAGAATGATGTGAATCCTCTAAAATATTCTTGCGGAGATCACAAAGGTTTGGCACAATAAGTCGTTTGAATTTTTGAACGACTCTATGAGAATCAATATCAAAATATTTTAACTCGTCAACACAAGATTTATCCCTAACACTTTGGCTTAGGAGAGCCAATTCTGAATTCAGCTTTTGCGCTACTCGAATGTTGTCTAAAAGAGGAGGGTGAGTCTCAAGGCTATATAACATAAGAGTGGAACTCATATTGGAATACTTAGCTTTCAACTGATTACTCCAAAGAGTATCCAACACAATACAAAGATGGTTTTCATGCTCTTACACGGCTTTAGAATACATAAGTATATCATCAATAAAGATAAGAACGAATTGATTGAGGAAGTCCTTGAAAACATGATTCATAAGGTCGATAAAATAAGCTGGAGCATTCGTAAAACCAAATGGCATCACTAGCCACTCATAAAATCCATACTAGGTACAGAATGAAGTCAAAGGAATACTATCCTCCACAATTCGAAGTTGATGAAACCCGATAGCTAAGTCTAGTTGGGAAAAGATTTAGTATCACCAATTTAATTGAATAAATGATCAATCCACAATAGAAGATATTTATTCTTGATGGTGAGATCATTAAGCTTGCGGTAGTCGATGCAAAGCCTAAGTGTAACACCCTATTTCTTCATAAAGATTGCTAAAGCTCTACAAGGCGAGGAACTTGAGCGAATAAACTACTTCTCCTCTAATTCGGATAATTGCTTTTGCATGTCTTCATTCTCCTTATTGGACATTTAATAAGGAGGACGAGTAATAAGTAGAGCTCTAGGGATTAGATTGATTCAGAACTCGATTCTTGCTTAGGTACTAATCTTAAGACGAGCTCAAATATGTCGGAAAATTCTCGAACAACATGAATTCAAGAAATGACCTCTTCCTCATCCTCATTACTATCATTCGTAGGATTTAGGGAAAATAAGGAGGCCATCGAATCAAAACTATAATCCTTAATACAACAAGGATCTGATTAACAGATTGAGGATGTCAGAGATAGATAGTCCTGTCAAGACATAGGATATGGGCTACAAAACGGCAAAGCCAATCCATTTCCAATATAATTCCAAAAAATAAATAGCGAGTCATGTATAAACCAGTTCTAGAAGAGTAATTACACAAAATAATCTCGACATCATTACATAATAAACTAAATGTTATGGGTCCACCGACCAGATACACAATCATTAATGAAGTCACTAAACGCAAAACATCCAAAGAATAAGCATCAACAAGTTTTTGTGATATAAATGAATGGGACGCGCCCGTGTCAAAAAGAAATCGTATAGGATGTCCATGAAACTCATTAATTCCATCAAGGATAGATTGAAAATTACATTGACAGGTAGAAGTGTTGCTAAGAACTTGCACAACATCTAGCTTCTCCTCCTTCCTGCTTTGAAGTTGGAGAACAAAGAGGCTAAATGACCCAGAGTCTTGCAATAGTGACAAACGCGGCGATTAGGACAATTGTTGTCGTAATGGTCCTTTGATCCATAACTGAAGCATTCCCCTCAACTAAAGTTATAGGTTCTCGTTCCAGCAACCACTTTCTTTCCTTTCTTATTAGGATAAAATTTGGACTTGGTGTCGGAATTCCTCTTCTTATTGAAGTTCTTCTTAGAGTTCTCAACCTCAACATTGCTCTCCTTATTGGCTTCCTTAAGATGAAATGCGATATCCACATGTTCATCAAAAGGCTTGACTTACGCTACTCTCTTGCCCTCGAGAACAAATTTCGTTTGAAACCTTTCTCGTAATTACTTCCAATTTAGGTCTACTTCTTGAATCTCAGAGATCAGGAGTTCATACAAATCTAACGCTCGATTTGGAAGCATATTAGAAGCCACCTAAACTCGATGCAACTCAATAAGATTCATATGGGAAAAAATGTTGCCGCATGATTTAATCCAAGCTTGGACCTCAAAAGTGCCTTCGGAACCCTTGAAGGACTTTCCACTAAGTTTAGGAAAGTTGCTAGACAAGCTAGAAAACCCATATTTAGGGTGCGTAGGCATGGGAGAGATTCCTGTCGCTACAATAGGCTAGGCCTATGTCTGGAAATTCTCAATGACTCAGGGAGCTATGTTAACATCATCTTCAAATCAGCCTACGTTCGAATGAGATTTCAAGCCAAAGATTTAAAGCCTTGCACGCCACCATCCATGGCTTCAAGGGTTTCTTCAAACGGCCAGTGGGAACAGTAGACCTGCCGGTCGAGCTTAGAGAAGGCATCTCATCAGAGTCCGAATCCTCGCATTCGTAGTCATGAATGTCATTTCTTCCTTCAACGTTTTTTGGGGATGTCCTTTCCTTGAAGAATTCTGAGTGTACATGGCACCATTGTCCCTTCTCATGAAGTTTTCAACTAGGAGGGGGATCAAAACCATCAATCACGACCAACCCACTGCGAGAGCCTGCTACCTTGCTGAGTTGAAAGATTCCATTAATAAGGAGAAGGGTAAGAGTGAAGAACTAATCCACTATGCCAAAACCGCCGGTGCATAGCAGCCAATGGAGTCTGGGTCCTAGCCCAGACATCACCACAGTCTTCCCGATGACCTCGATCTAACTTGGGTCTTAAAGATTGAATCAATACTCCATCCACCGATAAAGGAAGAGCTCATGGAATTATTGAAGGCTAACCTTGATGTATTTGCTTGGACCCGTCCAGATATGTGTGGCATCGACCTAGGAGTCGCCTGCCACATGCTCGGTATCAACTCGAAGCATCTTCCAATCAAACAAAAGCACCAAACCTTGGGAATATGGAGATTGGTGGCACTCAAAAAGGAGGTTGATATGCTACTCGACAACATCTTTATCCGCGATGCCCTTTACGTCAAATGGTTCTCCAACCCTGTCTTGGTCAAGAAATCAAATGGGAAGTGGCGAACATGTGTCGACTATTTAGATCGAAACAAAGCTTGCCAAAAGGACAACCTTCCACTTCCGAAGATCGAACAACTAGTTGATTCAACTACTAGTTACTAGCTTCTCTTCTTCACGGATGTGTACTCATGCTACAATCAAATCCCAGTGTATCTTCCAGATCAGGAACATACATTTTGCACCACTGACCTTGGGCTTTATTGCTATGTTGTCATGCCCTTCGATCTTAAGAATGCTGGAGCCACCTGTCAGCTTCTGGTCAACTACATGTTCGAAGACCAGATCAGGAGATCCATGGAGGTCTACATGGACGATATGCTCTTGAAAACGAGGGTGTCGAATGACTACATCAACAACCTCATGGAGATTTTCAACGTTCTCCATAAATATAACATGAATCTCAATCCCTTAAAATGCTCTTTCGGCATTGCATCATGAAAATTTATGGGTATCATTGTCAATTCATGGGGAATCGAGGAAAATCTAGAAAAATCAAAGCTATCCAAGATATTCAAGCCCTTTAGAGCATCAAGATGTTCAAAGCTTAAACGGAAAAGTGGCTGCCCTAGGTCAATTCATATCAAAAGCTACAGACAAGTGCATTCCCATTTTCGACTTGCTTAGAAAAGGGAAGCGCAATTTCTCACGGACACCGGAGTGCATTATTGTAACACCCTGTATGTTCTATAATAGTGAAACTCACAAATTAAAGTATAATTAATTTCAAATTAAAGAATTAAGGGAAATGGGATACGCCATTGCGTTCGTCTCGGAATTCTGCTTGAGATAGAGTCCGAGTTTGCTTAAAACGGACTCTGTATGAGGGAGATATGACCTCCGGAAGTTTCAGAATTCTGTTTAAAATTCAAACAGACAGAAACAATTCAGAACGAATTCAAAATTCAAAAAAAAATCGGACCAGATTGGGCTGGGCGGGATTTTTCCCGCCCAAGGCACCCAAGTCGACTGGGTAGTCGACCTGGGCCACCCAGGTCGACTGGGTAGTCGACCTAGGGTACCCAGGTCGACTATGTAGTCGATCTAGGGGTCGACTGGGTAGTCGACCTGGCCCCTGAGCCAGGTCGAACCCAGCCCCTCCTGGATGGCCTGGTTTGTGCTTGGCCGAATTTCTGAGCTTCAACTTATCACTAGGGCTAGGTGTCAGCTCCTGATTGGTTTCTCTTTGAAACGAACCACTAATATTAATCTAAGCTCCATCGATGGCTCGAATCAATTCACAAACTCTATAAAAAGGACCTAAGACTCTACCTAATTCACACAAATAAAAATTAGAATGAGACCGTCATGCTGCTGAGGAGAGACTAGGAGTAGTCGTCAAAATTGAGAGATAATTAGGAGACAATTCAAAAGCTTAAAGCAACGACAACTAAATCAAAACAACGCCTACAACAAAGGATAGCATCTCCAAATTCAGAATTCAGATTCCTGAATTGAAGATTCGTCATACGTTGTAAGTAGAGTGCTATTCCGATGTGAATGAACAATTGATTTTTGACTTGTGTAAAATGAGAAATGGAATTGTACTTAATTTGTGGTGATAATAATTCATAATTGTATGTTGCTATGATTCTAATTCTGAATCGATTTGGGATGTCGTGGTATAACGAAGTTAGACCTATTGGATATTTGCAAGTATGAGATTCATGTTGAAAGTTAACAGCTATATGTTTGTGGTAGTTTATTACAACACCTATTGGATTATTGCAAGTATATGATTCATGTTGAAAGTTAGCGACTATTTGTTTGTGGTAGTTTATTTGAGATTCATGCAAGTATATGATCCACTATTATGCCAACGTGATGTATATTTTTATGATCACTTTTAGTGTAGTTGGATCCGTTTGGGTATTATGACTCATATGAATTTATGTTGGAATTGGCATCATGATTCAAGTGTAAAACCATGCTTTTGTATTAGTGACAAAAGCAAGCATCTTTGTGAACTTGTATTAATTCTATGAACATGACTAGATTACGTTTGGTGTTATGCCTAATTGAAACATGTTTTAGGCCTATGTTGTTATCAAACCCATATGATAATATATATGACACATAATTAAGTTAGATTCACATTTTTAAATGCAAGTTTACATGACTAGATTAAAACCATGATTCATGTTAGGTATGTTTCATGTCAAGATTATATGCTATTACAATGCAAGTTTACAAGTGCCTAATTTATGTTAATTAGATCGTTATGTTGCAAGTTCATGCGTTCACACTCCCCTTTTGATGTTACTTAGAATATATAAACACCATGTTCTAAGCCTCCCCTTTTTTCATGTGGCTAAGTTGGGTTTAAATGTTAAACCCAACATATGTTATATTATAGCGAACGTAGAAAACGAGGGTATTGACGTTGGGGAAAAAAATATAAAACATATGTGTTGGCATGTCTGTCGCATGCCAACGACCTTGAGAACATTTAAGTGGTATAAATTAATTTTACCCAATAAAGATGAATTTGAATAATGGGCTGCAAATATTTACATATAAAAAGAAAAGAGACAAAATATGTAAACTTAGAAAATACGATGTGTTTAACCCGAGGTTGGATTGAGTTGTGACGTAAACCTGTCCGGAACCGCCCGGCTGTCTAGTAGTCACAACAATACCTATCCAATGTGGGTGGTTAAACATGGAGCCCAATAAAGACCCGAGGTTAGACTGAGTTGTGGCGTAAGACTGCCCGGACCCAACCTGCAACAGGCAGCCAAAACAATACCTGTCTAATGTGAGTGGTCGAGGCTTTAATAAGACAATTAAAGCTGAGTCAGGATTGATACAATTAAGTAAATTGAATTTATAATTAGTCAAATTGAACATGCTAAACTATACAGACTGATTGGGGGTTAGGTTTACAGAACACTTAACCAACTTAGCATATTGGCTAGAAATAGAAAAACCTAGTAGCGGGGGACCCTTTTCAGTATTAACCCTACAAGGTGTATCAGGATACCCTGAACTAGGTAGGGTGGGGCACGATTACTGGGCTGACTGTAAGAGGTCAAATTGACGGCGGTGGTGCAGCAGTGTAGGTTCTAACGGGATGCGGGCATGCACACACTCCGGCGCAGAAAAATAAGGCACTGGGCACCAGTAGTATACCTGTGCATTCTAGAATTGTGTCGGGCCGCCGCCATGGGACTTGATACACCCCATGGTGGGACCAACATAGGTAGCTACAACATCGGGGGCCATAAGACACATGTAACTATGCGAGTAGGAGCCGATCATTTGAAATGGATCACTTCACCCTGATTATGGGGTGCATGTTAGGAACTAGTTAATAGGGATGCAGAGATTAATATGGGGTACGATAGTATATTCACCTCTAGACAACTTAACTTAGTTATGGTGCTTTCCCATTTCCAGTTTGTACTTATCATGCTCAATTTCTTATTCATAGACTGAATAGTCCTAGACTTACTCAGGCTTTATGTTTGACTCTACTTTTCTTTCGTCTTCTTTTCATTCGTTTCCCCTCCCCCCCGAGGTCCACAAGGAGGGAATACCGCAGCTTGACCAACTTTCACATCCAGCTTGAAGAGAAAGAATGTATTGCTTGGATCTCTTTCGTTTTGGACTATGGCTTTGGATAGCAATTTTGGGGACTTATGCAGTTTACTTATGTTGTTATGCTTCTTTAAGTTATGAAATCAAGACAGTTAAGAAAATGTAATGTTTTTGGAAGTATTGTAAGACAATTATGGCATGGTTTGTGTAACACGTATTTTGTTGAAATAAAAGTTGTTGTTGTTTTCCGCTGTTCAAAATACGTGTATTTATATCTGTCTTGTGTATCTTTGACTTATACTTATAAACCTCCACCAAAATTAGGGCATTCCCTTTGAGAGTGACCCTAACGGAGGTGGGGTGTTTCACTTGGTATCAGAGCATAGGTTTACCAGATATGATACAAAGTTTTGAAAATTTATTTTCAAAAGAAAATTTAAAGAAGCATTTTTAAGATAAAATGTTAATTTATTTTAAAAGGCATAGTCCCCCAAAGCCATAGGTACTATCTTTTATCCTTCATTTTGAATCTATCCTTTTTGTTTCAGCATGTACGAAGAACTTAACTTGCCCGAAGGTGTACCAATACCTGGTTGGTTCAGACGATTTTTAGAAGCAAGGGCCAATCAGCCAGGTCCCACTATTCCTCCTCCCCCAGGAAATCATCCAGCTGCAGAAAATCATCCAGCTGCAGCAGCACCTCCTCCTCCACCTACTCCGCATGGTAATACTTTTTCTAAGATATGTAAAGATTTCAAAGCTATGGGGGGGAAGTACTTTCATGGAACCGAGTCCTTCGTGGCAGCCAGGAACTGGCTAAAGGAAACCGAGGACTTATTCATCATATTTGAGGTAGAAGATAGGCAGAAGGTACAACTGGCAATATGGCTACTTAAAAGTGAGGCTTCCTACTGGTGGGAAGTTACCAATGCAGAAAGGCCAGTAGAAACATGGGAGGACTTTAGGGCAAGGTTTGAGGCTAAATTTCTCTCAGATGCTGAAAGGAGTCTCCAATTGGAAAAATTCTTATTTCTTAAGCAAGGGAATATGACAGTCAAAGAGTATGTTAATCAGTTTGACCAACTGGCTAGGTTCGGACTGGACCTAGTCAACACTCCGCACAAGAAGGCTCTCCGCTTTGTCAAAGGATTGAACAAGCCATTACATAGTTCGGCCATGACCAATATACCCATGGGAGCTACGTATGAAAGGTTGGTGCAGATGGCATTGCTGAACGAAGAGGATAAAGGCAAGAAGGAAACAAAGGCAGTAAGCTCTCAAGGGAAGAAAGAGGGTTTACAGCCTAAGAAGACAGGCTTTAAGAAGGGCGGGAAAGAGAACAAGTCCCAAGAGAAGAGGAAGTGTAATTTCTATGGCAAAGTGGGGCACTTAGTGAAAGATTGCCGGAAAAAGAAGGCCAAGTTGAATGGTGGGTGCTTTTCTTGCGGTGAAACAGGCCACATGGCTAAGGATTGCCCAAAGAAGCGAAGGCAGGGGCAGAATGCTGGATCCACCTCAGTGGCACAGGTTCATGTGCTAGAAGCGCCACCTCTGCAACAACGAGGTATAAATACTTCTGTAAAAAGTGTAGTATATCTTTATGATCACCCAGTTCGTACTTTATTTGACTCTGGCGCATCACACTCCTTTATTTCATCTGCTTTAGTAGAATCTCTGCAGCTAGAAACTAGTATGGTAGAGGACCCCTTGATTGTTTCAAATCCAATCGGGGGCCCAGCTTATTTGTCTATGATCTGTGTGGGATTGAAAATTTCTATTCTAAGCGTAGAATTTAGATGTAGTGCCTTTGTTTTTGGCTTCTCGGGATATGGTTTGATTTTGGGCATGGATTGGCTATCCAGTAATGGTGCCATCCTTGACTGTGAGAAAAGGGTGGTTAGGCTTCTGACCCAACTCGGTAACACTCTGGAAATTACTTGTAATCCCTCGTATGCGGTTATGCTTAGTTATCTTGAATCGCTAGATGCTTCTGTTGAGAGTTTGCAATCAGTTAGAGTGGTCCGTGAATATCCGGATGTCTTCGAAGAGGTGAAGGGCTTACCTCCGAAGCGGGAGATAGACTTCCGCATATATCTTGTAGATAATGCAAAGCCCGATGCGTTGCCCGTTAGACACATGGCTCCACGGGAAAGGAAAGAGCTCAGTAATTAGGTTAAAGAGCTTCTAGAGAAGGGGTTCATTAGAAGGAGCATTTCAGAATGGGGCGCTCCAGTGGTGTTCGCCACAAAGGCGGATGGTTCACTCCGTCTATGTGTTGACTATAGGGAGCTCAACAAACTAACGTAAAAGAATAGGCACCCTCTCCCCAGAATTGATGATCTGTTTGATAAGCTTGTAGGAGCGTCTGTTTTCTCCCAACTCAATTTGGCGACCGGATTTCATCAGCTAAGGGTGGCTGAAGATAGCATCGATAAGACATCATTTAGAACCCCAGACGGCTTCTTTGAATGGCTTGTCATGCCTTTCGGCTTGACAAACGCACCCGCTTACTTCGTGAACCTGATGAGTAGGGTGTTCAGAGAATTCCTCAACAAGTTCGTGGTAGTCTTCGTAGACGATATCTTGATCTTCTCAAAGAGTGAAGAAGAACATGCTCAACACCTAAGGGCGATCATGGAAACTCTACGAGTCCATCAACTAAAAGCCAAATTCTCCAAGTGCCACTTTTGGAGAGAGGAAGTAAGATTTCTTGGGCATATAGTATCCAAAAATGGGTTAGCTGTGGACCCTACTAAGGTAGTAGCGGTACAGATTTGGAAGACACCAAGGAACGCAACTGAGGTCCGAAGTTTTCTAGGGCTAGCAGGTTTCTACCGAAAATTCATAAGGGATTTTGCGAAAATCTCAGCTCCTCTCACAAGGCTGACAAAGAAGAACCTAGTGTTCAATTGGGACTTGGATTGCGAGTTTGCTTTCCAACGACTAAAAAGGGCTCTTACAACAGCCCCAGTTCTGACGTTGCCAGATGGAAGCAAGATGTTCACAGTTTATACAGATGCATGTAGGACAGGGCTAGGCGCTGTCTTAATGCAAGAAGGAAGGATAGTAGCTTATGGCGGGAGACAGTTGAAAGTACACGAAAAGAACTACCCGACCCACGATCTTGAGTTAGCCGCCATCGTCTTTGCACTCAAGTCTTGGCGACATTATCTCCTAGGTGAGAAGTTCGAACTTTACACTGACCATAAATCGTTGAAATATCTTTTCTCGTAGAAAGATCTTAACCTGAGGCAACAGAGATGGATGGATTTTCTTGCCTCGTACGATTTCGAGATCTCCTACACTCCGGGCAAAGGCAACGTAGTGGCAGACGCGTTGAGCCGAAAGAAGCTAACATTAAGCCCGTTGTTTGTTGAAAGGCAAAGCCTAGAGTATATAGCCAGTTTTAACTTTAGGCCCTCCTCTGATTTCGTACCAGGTTTATTAGAATCTCTTGAGGTGCGCCCTACTCTGTTGGACTCAATAGGGACAGCACAACGTGAAGACCCTCAACTTGTGGAGGCGATTGATAGGCTAATTAGGGGTGAGACTTCAGGTCACCTCAACAGATACTCCATCGACGATAAGGGTTGGCTAAGGCGAGACGGAAGGTTATGCGTCCCACGGACAAGGGATTTAGTAAAGACGGTTCTCGAGGAAGCACATCACTCCAAAATGACGATACATCCAGGCGAAGATAAAATGTACAAGGACATAAAGATAACTTTCTTTTGGAGCGGCATGAAGAAGGACATGGCAGATTTCGTTTTAAGTGTATGACTTGCCAACAGGTTAAGGCGGAGCAGAAGAAGCCTGGTGGTCTGCTCCATCCTCTAGAGGTCCCGCAGTGGAAGTGGGATAGCATTTCAATGGACTTTATTGATGGGCTGCCCAGGTCTAGAAGAGGCAACACTAGCATTTGGGTAATAGTGGATAGGCTTACTAAAAGCGCCCACTTTTTACCTGTCAAGAGTAAAAGGACTGCCTCATCCCTAGCATCTCTTTATCTCAAGGAAATTGTTCGACTCCATGGATTACCTTCCAGCATTGTTAGTGACCGAGACCCTATCTTCACAAGTAAGTTTTGGCGAAGTCTGCAAGAAGCGGTAGGCACACAGTTATGCTTAAATACAGCCTATCACCACCAAACCGACGGCCAGACAGAAAGACTGAATAGAGTTTTGGAGGACCTTTTAGGACTGTGCGTCCTTGACTTCGGAGGGACGTGGGAAGACCATCTTCCTTTGGTGGAATTTGCCTACAACAACAGCTACCAAGCCACCATCGGAATGGCACCCTTCGAAGCTTTATATGGAAGACCGTGCCGATCGCCCACTTGCTGGTGGGAGTCTACTGACAAGCTCATACTTAGACTAGATATGATCCGAGAGACCTCAGAGAAAGTGGACTTAATACGGAGAAGAATGAAGATAGCCCAAGACAGACAAAATTCCTACGCCGACAAGAGAAGGACCGACCTTGAATTTGAGGTTGGGGACAGAGTTTTTCTTAAGGTATCTCCTCTAAAGAACGTTGTTCGTTTTGGAACCACAGGGAAGCTAGCACCAAGGTTCGTAGGGCCGTTTCCTATCATCGAGAAAATTGGGAAAATGGCCTATAGATTAGAGCTACCCGAAAAGCTGGCCGGAGTTCACAACGTCTTTCATGTTTCTCACCTCCGAAAATGTCTACATGTATCTGCTGAAGTGGTAGAGCCAAACAACCTTGAAGAAGCTGAAGTGGAACGCGATGTAACTGTGAGAAAAGTTCCAATCCGCATCTTAGGAACTGAAGTGAAAAAGCTACGAAACCGCGAAGTCAAGCTCGTCAAAGTTCAGTGGAGCGACGCCGAGGAAGACGCAACTTGGGAAACTGAGGCTAGAATATGCGTAGCCTACCCTTTTCTTTTTGAGGGTACATCTTTGATCTTTCTTTTTCCTTAAGTTGTGCTTTTATCTATCTTTTTAGGTATATCTCCTCGACCTTATCTTTTAGGTAGAAACCCTTTGGATGAAAACGTGTAATTGAAACATGTTATGGATGATGGTTGCAAGTGGTTGCAAGTGATTGCTAGTGGTTGCTCGTGGTTGCATATACACACACAATCTAGGTTTTAGATCGACTCATTCACTTCATATTGCATATGCATATATGTATTTATATTCGTATGTGGTTGAAGTTTAAATGTGTTGTCATATGGATGTTGCATTTATATATGAATGATTGAGCACTCATGTAGAATCATGAATAGGAAAATTTGCATACATAATGGATTCATGGCACTTACATAATTTGCATTAAGGAGGTCAACTGAATCAGTAGACCGCCTGATTTTGCATTAGTTAAGTACATGTACACATACTTTGCATATGATCATGAAGCATTAGAAGTCTTTTAAGGACAATGGACGCTCGTGTTTGATGGATGAGTAGATGGACGTTTTGGATGTTAGGATATACATTCTTCCTAAACTTTAAGATTTCGGGGACGAAATCCTTTTAAGTGGGGGAGAATGTAACACCCCGTTTGTTCTATAACAGTGAAATTCACAAATTAAAGTATAATTAATTTCAAATCAAAGAATTAAGGGAAACGGGGTACGCCATTGCGTTCGTCTCGGAATTCTGCTTGAGATAGAGTCTGAGTTTACGTAAAACGGACTCCGTATGAGGGAGATATGACCTCCGAAAGTTTCAGAATTCAGTTTAAAATTCAAACAGACAGAAACAGTTCATAACGAATTCAAAATTAAAATAAAAATCGGACCTAGATTGGGCTGGGCGGGATTTTTCCCGCCCAAGGCACCCAAGTCGACTGGGTAGTCGACCTGGGCCACCCAGATCGACTGGGTAGTCGACCTAGGGTACCCAGGTCGACTATGTAGTCGACCTGGGGGTCGACTGGGTAGTCGACCTGGCCCCTGAGCCAGGTCGAACCCAGCCCCTCCTGGCTGGCCTGGTCTGTGCTTGGCCGAATTTCTGAGCTTCATCTTGTCACTAGGGCTAGGTGTCAGCTCCTGATTGGTTTCTCTTTGAAACGAACGGCTGATATTAATCTAAGCTCCATCGACGGCTCGAATCAATTCACAAACTCTATAAAAAGGACCTAAGACTCTACCTAATTCACACAAATAAAAATGAGAATGAGACCGTCATGCTGCTGAGGAGAGACTAGGAGTAGCCGTCAAAATTGAGAGACAATTAGGAGACAATTCAAAAGCTCAAAGCAACGACAACTAAATCAAAACAACGGCTACAACAAAGGATAGCATCTCCAAATTCAGAATTCAGATTCCTGAATTGAAGATTCGTCATACGTTGTAAGTAGAGTGCTATTCCGATGTGAATGAACAATTGAGTTTTGATTTGTGTAAAATGAGAAATGGAATTGTACTTAATTTGTGGTGATAATAATTCATAATTGTATGTTGCTATGATTCTAATTCTGAATCGATTTGGGATGTCGTGGTATAACGAAGTTAGACCTATTGGATATTTGCAAGTATGAGATTCATGTTGAAATTTAACAACTATATGTTTGTGGTAGTTTATTACAACACCTATTGGATAATTGCAAGTATATGATTCATGTTGAAAGTTAGTGACTATATGTTTGTGGTAGTTTATTTGAGATTCATGCAAGTATATGATCCACTGTTATGCCAATGTGATGTATATTTTTATGATCACTTTTAGTGTAGTTGGATCCATTTGGGTATTATGACTCATATGAATTTATGTTGGAATTGGCGTCATGATTCAAGTGTAAAACCATGCTTTTGTATTAGTGACAAAAGCAAGCATCTTTGTGAACTTGTATTAATTCTATGAACATGACTAGATTACGTTTGGTGTTATGCCTAATTGAAACATGTTTTAGGCCTATGTTGTTATCAAACCCATATGATAATATATATGACACATAATTAAGTTAGATTCACATTTTTAAATGCAAGTTTACATGACTAGATTAAAACCATGATTCATGTTAGGTATGCTTCATGTCAAGATTATATGCTATTACAATGCAAGTTAACAAGTGCCTAATTTATGTTAATTAGATCGTTATGTTGCAAGTTCATGCGTTCACACTCCCCTTTTGATGTTACTTAGAATATATAAACACCATGTTCTAAGCCTCCCCTTTTTTCATGTGGCTAAGTTGGGTTTAAATGTTAAACCCACCATATGTTATATTATAGCGAACGTAGAAAACGGGGGTATTGACGTTGCGGAAAAAAATTATAAAACATATGTGTTGGCATGTTTGTCGCATGCCAACGACCTTGAGAACATTTAAGTGGTATAAATTAATTTTATCCAATAAAGATGAATTTGAATAATGGGCTGCAAATATTTACATATAAAAAGAAAAGAGACAAAATATGTAAACTTAGAAAATACGATGTGTTTAACCCGAGGTTGGATTGAGTTGTGACGTAAACCTACCCGGAATCGCCCGGCTGTCCAGTAGTCACAACAATACCTATCCAATGTGGGTGGTTAAACACAGAGCCCAATAAAGACCCGAGGTTAGACTGAGTTGTGGCGTAAGACTGCCCGGACCCAACCGGCAACAGGCAGCCACAACAATACCTGTCTAATGTGATTGGTCGAGGCTTTAATAAGACAATTAAGGCTGAGTCAGGATTGATAGGATTAAGTAAATTGAATTTATACTTAATCAAATTGAACATGCTAAACTATACAGACTGACTGGGGGTTAGGTTTACAAAACACTTAACCAACTTAGCATGTTGGCTAGAAATAGAAAAACCTAGTAGCGGGGGACCCTTTTCAGCAGTAACCCTACAAGGTGTATCAGGATACCCTGAACTAGGCAGGGTGGGGCACGATTACTGGGCTGACTGTAAGAGGTCAAATCGACGGCGGTGGTGCAGCAGTGTAGGTTCTAACGGGGTGCGGGCGTGCACACACTCCGGCGCAGAAAAATAAGGCACTGGGCACCAGTAGTATACCTGTGAATTCTAGAATTGTGTCGGGCCGCCACCATGGGACTTGATACACCCCATGGTGGGACCAACATAGGTAGCTACAACATCGGGGGCCGTAAGACACATGTAACTATGCGAGTAGGAGCCAATCATTTGAAATGGATCACTTCACCCTGATTATGGGGTGCTTGTTAGGAACTAGTTAATAGGGGTGCAGAGATTAATATGGAGTACGATAGTATATTCGCCTCTAGACAACTTAACTTAGTTATGGTGCTTTCCCATTTCCAGTTTGTACTTATCATGCTCAATTTCTTATTCATAGACTGAATAGTCCTAGACTTACTCAGGCTTTATATCTGACTCTACTTTTCTTTCGTTTCCCCCCCAAGTCCACAGGGAGGGAATATCGCAGCTTGACCAGCTTTCTCATCCAGCTTGAAGAGAAAGAATGTATTACTTGGATCTCTTTCGTTTTGGACTATGGCTTTGGATAGCAATTATGGGGACTTATGAAGTTTACTTATGTTTTTATGCTTCTTTAAGTTATGAAATCAAGACAGTTATGAAAATGTAATGTTTTTGGAAGTATTGTAAGATAATTATGGCATGGTTTGTAACACGTATTTTGTTGAAATAAAAATTGTTGTTGTTTTCCGCTGTTCAAAAATACGTGTATTTATATCTGTCTTGTGTATCTGTGACATATGCTTATAAACCTCCACCAAAATTAGGACTTTCCCTTTGAGAGTGACCCTAAAGGAGGTGGGGTGTTTCAATTATCGCATTATAGGACCTCTTGAATCACTTAGAGCGACCATCTATCTTTTCAAAATTCATTGATCATGAAGACTTATTTATCTAATAGGCTGTTTCTATGTAGGCGACTAGCTCGACGTTAGTGCACGAAGAAGATCTTATCTAATGGCCTGTCTACTGCATCAGCAAGAGACTGAGAAGCACAGAAGAATTATTCGAAGCTTGAGAAACTTGCTTACTGCATGTTGGTCTCTTCCCATAAGCTATGACCATACTTTCAGTCCCATCTAATTAAAGTCTACACTGAGCAACCGCTACGACAGGTCGTACAACGACCCCAGACATCTGGGCGATTTTTGAAATGGAAATAAAACCGAGTACATTTGAGAATACATTTAGTCCTCGACGAGCTATCCTCATACAAGCCCTAGAAGATTTCATTGCAGATTTCACTATTCTCGAAGAGCCTCCTCTGTAAGACAGCGAGCCTCCCAACAATTAGTGGAAACTATTCATGGATGGTTTATCTAACAATCAGTGTTCTGGCATCGGAGTCATACTCATTGCTCCCAAGGAACGCTCGATCTGTTACGCTCTGAAGCTCGTCTTCCCTACCACCAACATCAATGTAGATTATGAAGCCTTAATTGCTGGACTTAGAATTGCAATTGAACTTAACATCAAGGTTATCCAGATTTACTCCGACCCATAACTCAATATACGCAAGGTGTCGGGTGAATATCTAGCCAAGGGGGCACGACTTGCTCCTTATATTGGTCTAGTTCGGGAGTTGCTTACCAACTTTGAACACTGCATCATCATATACATCCCTCAAGAATAGACCGAGAAAGCCGATTTATTAGCCAAGCTAACAAGTTTTAGGGATGTACAGCTTTAGGACTTGTCCCAGTCGAAGTACTCGATTATTCGAGTATTGATCAGATGCAGATAGATTCGATATCAATGGCAGAGATCGAGCCCGAGTCTTGGATAACATCGATCAAGAATTACCTAGTTCAAGGAATCCTCCGAAATAGCTCAAAGGAGAAGTGAGAACTCATCCGTAAGCCATCACGCTACATCATTCAAGATGGAGTGCTTTACCGAAGAGGATTCTCTATTCCATTACTCTGGTGTGTAGCCGACACCAATCGTGTACTGTTGGATGTGCATAAAAGGCGACTATGGTGACCACACTAGAGGGCAAATTCTACAAGGAAGATTCTCAAATAAAGCTATTTTTGGCCAACACTTGAGCGGGATGTAGCAGACTACGCCCGCAAATGTGAAAAATGGTAGAAGTTTTCCAAATTTCCAAGACCCTTACCTATTGAACTTACGCAGATGGTCATCCCATGGCCATTTTCTATGTAGGGAATATATATCATCGAAACTCTTCTGATGGCCAGAGGCGGTGTGCGATATGCAACCGTCACGATTGATTACTTCATATGAATACAAGGAAGATAGAACAACAAAATAACCATATGGAGTAGATAAGAGACATGCAAGAGTAGTTGGCAAATTTGGCTCGACCTCGATAGAGGGTTAAATCACAAAGGTGGAGGAAAGATCGAAATGAATCACCACATCCTGTCTCTAGCAAATAAAATTTATCATCGACAAAATAGAACATAAGAGATGAAAAACATGTGATGCACAATAGGGCCGAGACATATAGAATAGTGTTGTGAAAGATGATGCAAATCAGATGAAGATGAAACATGTTAGTGTCGGCATATCCTATCAGGTCATCGATCGATTGTAAAGTGGTTAACTCGTTTGATTGTGAAGCGTATTTGCAGGACGTTGGCACTGATCAAGTGTAACAACCCGGATTTTTAACATGTGAATATTATATTTAATATATATATATTAAATGATTAATTTTAATATTTAATGACTTTTGTTTAATTTAAAATGAGAATTTGAATGTCGAATTAACTTTAAACTGAAAATATTGAGTTTAAAATTTAATTAAATTGACTTCGAACCTATGTATAATTCTATTTGAATATTACTGATAATAATAAACTATCATCAAAGAATTTGAGTGCTTTGAAATCAATTAATATTTACTTAATTTCTATCCATTCTGCAAACGATCTGAATTCGACGAAACAAGTTTTATGGGATCTGAAATGATAAATTATTGTAAGATTTCAATTTTTGTATCGAGTGGAGTTATCATGTGATCATGCACAATGTAAACGCATATCGATAAGCGATTTGAGATTATAGTAATGTATAATTATATTTTATAAATAACTATTGAACATAAACGAATTGACTTTCGAAACAAATTTCAATGAGTCTGGAATATGAGCATTTAGATATACTCCTATGAACATGTGTCATTCAGAGTTTGGAAATATTTTTCATTTTACTGGTAAATGAATAGTTATTTCATAGATTTCTATGTAAGGCACAAAACCTCATTTATTTATCGTAAACAATAAAGAATTAAGAAACCATTTTCATCACATTTGACCCAATGGCCAGGAAAACTCATTCAACTCCGAATCTTAATTGAAGAATTGTTCAACGTGAAAGTTGTGTAGGGTAATCAGGTGAACTCAAGGTCGATCGTCGAGCTTGGATCAAAGCAGTAATGACATGGCAAAGTTCAGCTGAATGGGAAGCTACTAGTTTTAAATTTTATGGATTTTCTCAGCCTTGGTCAATTGTTTGCTGACGGCGTCTGAAGGGCAGAAGAGGAGAGGCTGCTTGTAAGAACCCGTAACTTCCCCGTTAAGGAAAGAGCGGATACTTTGAGAACAACCCACAAATGAACGCAGACAGAAGAACATTTCATTGTTTATTACAACAATTCCATCAGAATACAAGAATATACAGAGTATAAATGAATAAATTACATTCGATAAATATCAGAGATTACAATAAATTACATAGCAGTGGAAAAACAATATAAAACACAATTGAAAATAATGCACGGATACAAAGCTTTCCGAACATCGTTCCAGCTGTAAATCAGGATCCTGTGAATATAAATCTGCAAAACCAAAACTACTAGCTGCCCATGTGGAAAATAGGGGCACCCAGAGTTTAGGTTAAAACAATAAACTCCAGGTCAGTCATGTGACTGGTGTGAGAAATAAAACAGTTATTAATCTTTGTTTTTAAAGTTAGGTAAATCAAGGGACCACGCCGTATAACACGGAACGGGTTTCCTCCCAAGAATACCAGTGCAGAAAACAAACAGCGCAATGCTAAATAAAGAACAATGAAGCTATTATAAGACCCAGGTCCCATCACACAATGCAACGCAAGCCGGAGGATAGGGTTTTCCCTTATAATAGCCAAATATGCTTGATACGCGAAATTTCATCTTATATTATTACTATAAGTGAAGAAAACAACTTCAAATATAAATGTATCAATCATAGACGACATGGGTACCATATATCATGTCGCCAATACTAGGCTCTACAATCAAAACCGCAAAATGTCATATTTGGATATTGGATTTCCATCATGGTGGCTCCTGATTCGAAAGATCGATCGCGTAGTGCCATCTCAACGGCTTACGTCTCGGCTAGAGAAAACACCGTAATGCACATCCGCACTTTTGGGAAATCGAGTATCACTGCGGCTTACGTCCCGGCGAAAGAAAACACCGCTTACCCTATCCCTCTGAGCACTAAGCTCAATCTCGGTCGACCGAATCCACGACACCACGAAGGTGCCCATCCATGAAAAAGCATACTGATCAAACCATCAGTTTACCACCATACCGGGGTGTGAGGCTCGCGAATCAACGCTATACACAAAGCTGTGCTATATTAAAGTTGCGCTTTGATCATCATCCACCAAACTTTGCTTTTCAACAAATGTCTGGATCACTGCATCTCAGCATGCCACACTATCAATCCATATCGTATCCATTGATTTCTGCCAATATATAACCTCTGAGCTCGTATGCCTCAGAGAAGGGCGTTAAGCAAGAGAATAAATTCTCCGCCGCCAAACAGATATATATTTAGCAGAGATCAACGAATACAATATAAAGGAATACAATGTCAGACACACCATCCATTTACAAGTCCGTTCTGGGTCTAAACGAAACCGGAGGCACTTTCCTCGCATATCCGTCGACCTCCAAGCACGTCCAGACGGCTACCACTTCAGCCCCCTTTAAGGTAGCTACTCCCATCGTGAGCATCAGTAGCACCCACCCATTCGATGTGAAGATCGTCGGTCTTGCACCGTCTTCAATCTCTTCGACTCATCGTCGAATCAGTTATTCAGAATGGGTTATACCCGGACTTTCTGAATAACTCACGTATCTTAATCAACAAGTGCTATAAAACATAATATACGCCTCATTCCAATTCAGAACATTCTTTTATTCAGATATTCACACTCCTAGGGAAAGGTTCCCATTAATTTTATCAAAGATAAATTCTTTTAAATTTATTCTTTAATCTTCCTTTGGATATCATTTCAAACCATATCATGGTTTTCCAAACTAGTCGGGATTAGCGAACCACACCGAAGTAATTATTTATTTTATTTCCCAATCCCAACCTATTTATCCCATGGAGCAAAACTGTTATTACCCCATAACTAACACCACGGTGTTATCGGTAAATTTAATTACCATTTCACGTTCAAATCTAATTAAAGATTTAACTATCGCTTTGGAGCAAAACTGGTGATACTCCATTCTTGCTCAATTTCTAAATTTGATAATTTAGATTATCAATTCACATTTTAATTTAATTGCAGATTTATTTAACACTCCTTTTACTGGGTTAAAGAACTAGGTGTTATTTAAAACACAGTTCACGACAAACCCAAATCACATTCTATTTATTATCGGGTTAAAGAACTAGTGTTATTTAAAACACCGATCACGATAGACCCATTTCAAATTCAATCAAATATATTAGAAATTCTGATTATTTAAAACCCCTTTTTAAATCTAATTTATTTATTTAAAAATAATTGGGTTTTAAATATAGTTCAAACTAGTTCATTTCGATAGAAATCTATTTTTATCTTTTCAAATATGGAGTTTTTCATCCCAATTTTTCCCAAATCATTTCTTATGATTTTACACAAATTATTACTATTTTTAATAATTTTATCAAGGCCCGTACAGTCGATTTTCAACAATGGCCATCGAACTGCACTTATAGCGACCTTCTTCAAATTTGATTTGGATGTATCTCCAAATCCAACCGTTAGATTTTGAATTTCTAGTATTCCTTAGAAAGATCTTTTCGATACGAACCCAACGGTTCCGGTTTTAGGAGAATCCGACGGTCGGATCTCCCGTAATGTCCGTTTGAAATAAATGGTCGAAATTCACGAACTGCCGCGGCGCGGCGCGTTCTATTCAGGCCATTATATTATATATATAATATATATAATATATACTTCGTCGATTTCTATTTAAAACGAATTATATAAATAGTTTTGAATTCGTTTCAAAAACAATTTCAACCTATATTTCAAATTCAAATAAAATTGAATTTTCTGTTATAAATCATTTTTACTTTCATTTCTATTTGATTTCAATTCAAATCGATTTTAATTCGATTCGAATTCGTTTTTAATTCAATTCGAATTCATTTCGTTTTCTATTCAATTCGAATTCATTTTGTTTTCTATTCAATTCGAATTCAATTCGTTTTCTATTCAATTCATTTCATTTTCTATTCAATTCAATTCAATTTCAATTTCTATTTTATTCGAATTCAATTTCAATTTCTATTCTATTCGAATTCTATTTCAATTCTATTCTATTCGAATTCAATTTCAATTCGATTTCTAAATATTCATTTTCAATTCGATTTCTAAATATTCATTATCAATTCGATTTCTAAATATTCATTTTCAATTCGATTTATAAATATTCATTTTCAATTCGATTTCTAAATATTCATTTTCAAAACGATTTCTAAATATTCATTTTCAAAACGAATATAATCGATATAAATATCGTTCGCGTCAAAATAGCGCATCTCTAATCAACACGGCTTTATATTTTTCAATAACTTCGTTATTCTTTTCAACAAATGAATATTTATTCTATTCAATACATGAATTTATATTTCTTTCAACACATGACTAATCTCAACGAATGAGTACTGTTAACAAGTTAATCTTTATTTTAAAATATTCTTTATTTTCCCAATTGTAATGAGGCCCAATCAATTACCATATAATGTTAATTATATGGATTCCACACAACACACGTATATCACAGCAACGATAAATACTCAACCATCATCCAAAGTGCACAACACAACTGCATAAGCATCAAATATATATAATCAACGCTTACACAGTCTGTCGACCAATCGATCAACATACAATTAATTAATTGGGATTAGTGTACGCCAATTCTCATCCCAACACCCGTGTGGGGTTTCAACAATCAAACACAGATTTTATTTGTGCAGTTGGGCGATGTGTAAAATTTATCGACCCAGTCAATATCAGTCAAATCAGTGTATATATAAACAAATCGGCCGATTTGTTTATAACTATTCATTTATTCACATTCACGTTAAAATTATATTTTTAACGATAAAATATTTTTAACTATATAAATATTTTATTTCCTTCCAACACAAAAATATTTTATTATTCAATCATCCCACAACACAATCAATTTTCACAATACATCAATCAAACAAACAAGCCATCCATGGTCTGTGGATGACGGGTGTCGGGCGCTACTAAACACCGTCTGCATCCTAGTATATATTATTAACTAGAAAATTAAAATTAAAAGTGAGGAGTTCTCACCGAAGCTATCCCAACTCCACGACACTTCTTATGTGGAAATCTTCGTCGTTCTTGCCCTTTTGTCACTTTCGTTGCCCGTATTCACTACATATATAAAAATCACATTTTTATATCTTCATTCTAATAAATAAAAATCGTATTTTTATTTCACTTCATATATAAAAATTGAATTTTTATTTCATCGCTATAAATAGAATAAAAATCGTATTTTTATTCCAACTAAAAATTATATTTTTATATTACTATTCCTTATATAAAGATCAAAATTTTAATACTTCTATAATATAAAAATTATATTTTTCTATCTATAAAAATCATTACTTTATACTAGCATAAAAAATCATATTTTCATTTCAAATCAAAGTATTTTATATTTTCAAAAACAATTCTATTTTACTTTCTCAAAATCAGTTCTACCTCTATTTTCAAAACAGTTCTACTTTTATTTTCAAAATAGTTCTACTTTATTTTTAAAATTCCATTCCACTTATACTCTATAAAATCATATCTTTGTACTTTTAAAATTCATATCCTTATCTTTTAAACAATATCTATTTTTATTTTCAAAACCATTTCTATTTTACTTTATAAATAAAGCTGATTTTATATTTTTAAAAATTATATTTTTATCAAACTAAAAATCATTTCCTTATCTAAATAAAAATCCCAACTTTGATATGGTAAAAAGCTCAACTTTGTGTGAATAAAAAATATAAACTTCAACAATTTAAAAATATAGACTTTCTAATATCAAAAATCATATTTTTATATTTACAACAACACTAACAACAAATTTTATTTTAAACACAATGCACATTCCAGATTTAAAAAGCAATGCTATATTTTTCTATTTTACAAAAGAACGTATATTTTATTTTTAAAAACAAAGTATATATTTTTATTTTCAAAACACAGTATATCTTTACTTTCTGAAAAAGAAATAAAATAAAGTAAAATACAATGCTATTGAAAATTTCAATCTGAAAACAAAAGGAGTAAAAAAAATGCTTACTGCAAAAAAAAATCTTCATTCTTCCCTGTTCTATCACGATCAAACCCACCAAGCCGGCACCGAACTTCACCTGCGCCCGTCACTTCCAGCCCATCAGACGTCGATCAATGGTGCCCCTCCGATAGCCCTTCCCAAGACCCTGCGCCGCCGTGAGTTCTGAGGAACTCGAACTCCCACAGCCCTCTCGATTGTAGTGCGAGCGAACAGGGTTTGACCCCCGATTTTGGCCTCGACAGTTCCCATATTCCGATCACCACCGTCGGCCATGGAGTTCATGAGGAGCTCTTCAATTTCTAGTTGGAGATTTTGGAGATGGAGGAATGGATCGCGAGTTTTGGGGAGGAGGAATTCACGAGAAAAATCGATCGTCCATTCCCTGAGAGCAGCGGATATGTTTAGATGGAATTAGGGTTTTTATTTATTTATTTGGGGAAAGGGCATTTATATTAATATATAATATTATTTAATTCCATTTATTTCTTAAAAGTCAAATCCCGTGGACGAACTCCAAACTGAACCCAAAAAATGTCGCCCCTAGCTAAATACCCCCATTCCAAACACAATGGGATATGTTTCGTAATCTAATTCGGCTGTTACGATAAGTTTCCATCAAATTTAAAATATAAATCTTTCTATATTCAATTTAAACGCACATTTCAATTTACCAGGGTCACATACTGTCCCTAAAAATTCCATAAAAATATTTTCTAGCTTCGTATTGACGATACGGTCCTAACAAAACTAGTTTTGTCGAATTCTGAGACCGTTTGAAAAATGGCCCATTTCCAGTCGATTAAAATCAACTAAAACTGGTCAAACGCGTTTTCTTTTGCCACGCTCACATATTGATTCAGAAAATTACGAAAATTGGAGTCTAGCAGTAATCTGACATCACGGATCCAACAAAAGTGGTTTCGTCGAAATCCGAGGTCGTTTGCAAAATGGCTATTTTCAAGGGCCTGAATTCCATAGCGACTATTCAAAATTTTCAACTGGACATATCTTTTGATTCCCGCTATGAAATTTCGATTGGTCGGATTCGTTGGAAAGATATCCACAAATAGATCCTAATGTTTTTGGTTTCGCTAAAATCCGGATTGTTTTGCACCCGGTATGTTCAATTGAAGTTTGAACTCTAATTATCGAACTACCGCGCCATTTTCAAATCTGTTTATAATTATATATAATTATTTATATTCTAACGACGACGCGTATAAATATATACGTTCGAATTCTGTTCAAAATAAATTTCTCGTCGATATTATTTAAAATAATCTATTTTAAATATTCAAAATTCGCTAAAATTGCCAAAATAAAAATTTCAAACTGGCTCGCATTTTACGGGTTGTTACACTGCTCGAGGGAACGACCATGGTTCGATCAGGTATGGTGGCTCGACAGCAATGGAATTTATAAATGAAGGGAAATTGTATTTTAGGGTTTCTGGCTAATTGGGAATAGGTGGCAGCTCAGAATTATGTGCGCGGGTGCTACTTTGGTTGGTAGTGAAGGTGGACGTTGTAGTGGTGGTCCGATGGTTATAAGTAGGAGCGGTGGTGTGTTTTTGGATCAAAGTCGAGAAATCGAACCTAGGTAAAGAGGTTATGCTTATTTCAAATCACATTTAGGTAAAGGAGTTAGTAGGATTGGACAGTTCGTCGTAATCCTCGATCCAATGGGGTACGATCAATGTCCATATAATTGTCACTTAGGATAAGAAAAAGTGTATGAAAATTTGCCAATCTTAAAACATTCAATGTTTCATATTGTCCGAACTTTGTCCGTCCGTTGTCCGGCTTGTACGAATAATGGCCGAGCCAACACCTTGTCCGGTCCATGTATGTTCGAAAGACTTACAGGATAGGACACGAACAACCCTCTGTCCGGTCCGCACGATTAACACCCCTAAGTTTAGGTGGCACAATGACATTGATTAGGAGGCAATGATGGTATTAAAACTTAATGAGTTTAATTAAAATTTATATTTATTTTAAATCAAATGCAAACTTGTAATATCTATAAATCTTCCATACGATGTCAGATTATAACGAAACAAGATTCGTTGGTTTCGTATCGACGAGTCCAATATGTTCGAGTTGGATTGAAATAAAATATAGATAAATTATATTTCTAACAATCTCTCATTTTTTTATGGTAACAACTATATATGACAAACACACACAAATGTATATGAAATAAAATATAGATAAATTATATTTCTATTTCTATTTTCTCTACCTGTGCTCCCCCCATCTATATGCTATATTTTAATTTTCTTTCCCTTTGTCATTGAAGGAAGGAGTTAAATCTTTTATACATATGAGCATATGCAGTTATATAAGCTTATTATTACATATAGTACTTGCACCTATAGCATATGAATATCTATGCATAGTATATTACATAATTATGTCGTAAAATTTATATATGAGCAAATAATAATCTTTAGCGGCATATGTGAATATGACTATCAACCATGGCGTATAAAATAATTGATATGAAACATTGTATGTAAAAGAATTTGCATAGGTATCATCTCCCTAAATTTATACTCCCCATATTGATATGATCTCCCCCTGTCGATAGGATTATATTTTCTCTTCCTTTTTTTTATCAACAAAAGGAGATGAATATCAATATGACTAATATAAGGTTTTAACTTATGGAAAATAAAGTTGAATTTATAAATGAGATAAAAATACAAGTTTACCAAATTCTCCGATTATTCCTACATTTTTAGATCTGTTTCCAAGGATATTAGAGATACTGAAATAACCTCTTCATTGTTTGTGGCATACGTGCAAATAATATGATATATATGCTTTGGTACCCACTTCCTACATTAGGGTCCAGAGGTTAGACGGAAAGTAACCATACCCAAGAGGGTTTAATGGAACCCTTGAAAATAATATTTTCATTATTAATTACTGAATGAAAATAATCATTAATATATTTTTCTCTGTTTTTCTAATTTACAGGAACCCAAATACTTAGATAAATTCTGTTAATATTTCTTTTCATACTTCTAAATTTATTATATATATTTCTTGTCAAAGAAGTATTCGAATTTCTATAAAACTCGAATCTTGAATTTATTCGTGTTTTAGTACTAGTAGTGATATTTTTATTATACATAAAATCATAACTAATACTATTTGTATGATTAGTTTTATTATATCCTAATCCACTTTTGTCATGTAAAGGTCGAGAACCAGGTAAAATTATATTTAATTCATTTCGACCTTTATTAAATTTTGCAAACCTACATGTATATTTCATTAATTTAGTGTTAAAGTTACAGTTGACATTTTCAAAAAATATTTTGTTTGTTTTCAAGATATCAATTTCCTTATTTAATTCAGAGTTCTCTCTTTTTAAAGTAGTGTTCTCATTTTCGAGACAACAAAATTGAGATTCTAAATTATATAAAGCTGATTGTAATTTTTCAAAATTTTCTTTTGAATCACAAATTTCTTTTTAAAATATTGTTATTAACTTTTAAAATTTCAAATTCTTTAGATATTTCTGAATTCTTTCCATTTAAAGCTTTGTTCTCTTTTTGAAGAGACAAAATTAAAGAGCTAGAATTATTTAAAGAACCTTTTAAGGATGTAATTTTATTTTGTAAAATATTGATTTCCTTTAAACGATCATTTTTTTTATCTTCTAGCCGTCCATTTTCTTTTTGAAGGAAATCCTTTTGAAAAACAAGCTTTTCTAAAGTATTTTTGAAACATTTACTTCGTTTACTAAAAATTAATTTCTTCCTTAAATTTGGAAGTTTCTTGCTTACTGTCTTTTAACTTAGCTAAAACAATTGTAGTAAGCTTATTCTTGTTAAATCTTTTAATCATCTTTCATGGTCTAACAAAACATCTTTGTATAACGAATCTAAACGTGCCGATTGTGATCTGACTTTAGCCATGAAACATTTGTATACTTTCTCTTTTGATTCTGCTTTGTTGCTCTTCCACTTTCCAATTCTTTGACTAGATTTCTTTATAGTCTTTTATTCTAGGATGTTGTTACAACCATTAGAATACTAGGCTCTCATACCAAATGAAAAGATGGGTAGGATCGAGTAATATCGAATTACGTGTAATAAGCTAAGTGCAAAAGATATAGTAAGTAATATATGAACAATAAATAAAAGTAAATAATAACATTGATATTTATACTGGTTCGAAGCACCGTCCTACAACTAGTCCCAGACTCCTTCTCGGATGTCAACTAATCAACAACACTCACTTAACCCGGAGGAATAAGTATTACAATACCTGAGCAATACAACAGGGACCTAGGCAATAAAACATGATTTAATCTTAATAGCCGAAGAAGACTTTAACTAACACTTGAGCAGCTGAACATGGATCTAAGTTCCTCAGTCGCAGAAGACGACTTTTACTAATACAAATTTTATTTGACTTCTTTGTGTTCTTAATAACACGGATATGTCACTTTGTAGTACAACTGACACGCCCCGAACTTCCCCGTCAAGGAAAGCACGGATTCTGTTGAGTACAAGACAAATCAGAACTCAGACGGAAGAACATCTCATTGTATATTACAACAATTCCATCAGATATAAGAATATACAGAGTATGAATAAATATACATTCGATAAATATCAGAGATTACAATAAATTACATAGCAGCGGAAAATAATACAAGGCACAACTGAAGGTGATATATGGATACAGAGCTTTCCGGATATCATTCCAGCTGTAAACCAGGATCCTACGAATATAAATCTGCAAAACCAAAACTACTAGCTGTCCGTGTCAAAAAATAAGGGCACCCAGAGTTTAGGTTAAAACAATAAACTCCAGGTCAGTCATGTGACTGGTGTGAGAACTAAAAAAGTTATTTAAACTTTACTTTAAAAGAGAGTAATTCAAGGGACCACGCCGTATAACACGGAACGGGTTTCCTCCCAAGAATACCAGTGCATATCAATAAACAACGCAATGCTTTTTTGAAAAATGAAGCTATTATAAGACCCAGGTCCCATCACACAATGCAACGCAAGCCGGAGGATGGGGTTTTCCCTTATAACAGCCAAACATGCTTGATACGTTTAAAATAAATCATTTGATACTATTATAGGTGTATAGTGTAAAAATAATTTTCAATACATAAATATCAATCCTAGGCGGCATGAGTACCATCTATCATGTCGTCATACTAGGCTCTACAAATAAAACCGAAATACACGTATTGGAAATTGGATTTCCGTCATGAGTCGAGGCAAGGGGCAAGCTCCTCTCCGATTCGAGACACTCTAGCAAATGTCTCATGACTACACACTCTGGGCAGCCACTTGGCTTGGTTGGGCCGGTCCTCTCTTATGTTTGAGGATTGGCAATTCCTGAACACACGTTTCCCGGTCCTATCAGACCTAATATCGAGGTGCCTCATTCCAACAACCACAAAGGTGAAAAGTATATAAATGTCAGGACTAGTAAGTCACTGACACCACCAAAGCTAGAAAGAAACGTCGTGTTCTCCCAACGGTTCGTATCCCGTTTTGACTCATACCGAGGTGTGAGGCTCGCGAATCCACGCTATACACAAAGCTATGCCACGTAGGCCGTGCTTTGATCATCAACCACAAGACTTTGCTTTTCAACAGAAGCCTTGATCATTTGCCACTCAGGCATGCCACACTGGCAATTCATGCCATGCGACTGATGTCCATCGATATACAACCTCTGAGCTCGTACGTCTCAGAGAAGGGCGTTAAGCAAAAGAATAAATTCTCCGCCGCCAAACAGATGTATATTTAATGGAGATCAATCAACATAGAATAAAATCCAATGTCAGACACACAGTTCATTTACAAGTTCGTTCTGGGTCTGAACGAAACCGGAGGCACTTTCCTCGCATATCCATCGATCCCCAAGTACGTCTGGACGATCACCAACTGATTCCCTCATCTTGGGTGTACAGCCCAATCAAGATCATCAATAATCACCCAAACGATGTGAAGACTTCCGGTCTTCAACCACCATCTTCATCTTCAACATATCGTCGAATCGGTTATTCAGAATGGGTATAAACCCGGCCTTTCTGAATGACCCGCGTATATAGTAAACAAATGTTACACAAACACAACATACGCCTCATTCCAATTCATCAGTCACTAACCGTAAATTAGCAAGAGAACAATTCCCCAAATATTAACCCCGAAGGCCGAAACCCACATCAGATCAATACCCAGGAAACCATTCTTCTTAGCTAACCCACAACTAGTTTCTAAATTTCATAATCTTAGGGAAAGGTTCCCATTAATTTTATCAAAGTTAAATTCTTTTAAATTTATTGTTTAATCTTCCTTTGAATATCATTTCAAACCAAATTATGGTTTTCCAAACTAGTTGAGATTAGCGAACCACACCGAAGTAATTATTTATTTTATTTCCCAATCCCAACCTATTCATCCCATGAAGCAAAACTGGTAATACTCCATATCTAACACCACAGTGTTATTGGTAAAATTAATTACCATTTCACGTTCAAATCTAATTAAAGATTTGACTATCGCCTGGAGCAAAACTGGTGATACTCCATTCTCACTCACTTTCTAAATTTGATAATTTAAATTATCAATTCACATTTCAATCTAATTGCAGATTCATCAAAACTCCTTTTACTGGGTTAAAGAACTAATGTCATTTTAAACCCAGTTCACTATACACCCAAATCACATTCTATTTATTATTGGGTTAAAGAACAAGTGTTATTTAAAACACCCTTCACGATAAACCCACAAATCAATTCTATTTAAAACCCATTTCAAATCCAATTTATTTATTTAAAAATAAATGGGTTTTAATTTTAGTTCAAAACTAGTTCATTTCGATAAAAATCTATTTTTATCTTTTCAAACATGGAGTTTTTCATCCCAATTTTTCCCAAATCATTTCTTATGATTTTACACAAATTATTACTATTTTTAATAATTTTATCAAGGCCCGTACAGTCGATTTCCATCAACGGCCATCGAACTGCACTTACAACGACCTTTCCCAAATTTGATTTGGACGTATCTCCAAATTCAACCGTTAGATTTCAAATTTCTAATATTCGTTAGAAAGCTCTTTTCGATACAAACCCAACGGTTCCGGTTTTAGGAGAATCCGGCGGTCGGATCTCCCGTAATATCCGTTCGAATTCAATGGTCGAAATTTGCGAACTGCCGCGGCGCGGCACGTTCTGTTCAGGCCATTATATTATATATATAATATATATTTCGTCGATTCCTATTTAAAACAAATTTTATAAATAGTTTTAAATTCGTTCAAAAACATTTCAACTTCCATTTCCAATTCAATTCAAATTTCAGTTCATTCTATATTCAATTCAATTCGAATTTGGTTTATATTCAATTCAATTCGAATTTGGTTTATATTCAATTCAATTCGAATTTGCTTTATATTCAATTCAATTCGAATTTGCTTTATATTCAATTCAATTCGAATTTGCTTTATATATATTCGATTTTTATCTCTTTTCAATATTCATTATAAAAACGAATATAGTCGATATAAATATCGTTCGCGTCAAAATAGCGCATCTCTAATCAACACGGCTTTATATATTTCAATAATTTCGTTATTCTATTCAACAAATGAATATTTATTCTATTCAATACGTGAATCTATATTTTTGTCAACACATGACTAATCTCAACGAATGAGTACTGTCCACGTGTGACTGTTTTTGTTATTCAATATATTTTATAAAAATTATGGTATCTATCGTTTGATTTAAATCAGACTCCACCGTAAATTAGTAAGAGAACGATTCCCTAAATATTAACCCCGAAGGCCGAAACCAACATCAGATCAATATCCAGGAGACCACTCATCTCATCTATTTTCTAGTTAATTTCTAATTTTATATATGATAAAGATGTAAATTTTATTGTTAAAATACTTCGTTCAACACATGACTAATCTCAACGGATGAGTACGGTCAACACATGAACCTTTATTTTATAATGATAAAGACGTAAATTTTATTGTTAAAATACTTCGTTCAATACATGACTAATCTCAACGGATGAGTACGGTCAACACATGAACCTTTATTTTATAATATTCTTTATTTTCTAAATTGGAAAGAGGCCCAATCAATTACCATACAAAGTTAATTATATGGATTCCATACAACACATGTATATAATAGCAATGATAAATAATCAACCATCATCCAAAGTGCACTACACTGTATAAGCATCAAATATAGATATCTAACGCTTATAACAGCCTGTCGATCCATCGATCGACATACAACTAAATATTGGGATTAGTGTAAGTCTTATATTATCCCAATAACCGTGTGGGGTTTCAAATCAACAAACACTGATTGTTATTTGTGCAGTTGGGCGATGTGTAAAATTTATCGTCCCAATCAATGTCCTTCAAATAGGTGTACATAAACAAATCGTCCGGTTTGTAAATGAATATTTATTTATTCACATTCACGTTAAAAATTATATTTTTAACTACCAAATTATTTTATTCAACCTATGAATATTCTATTCGGTTCATTTATTAAATAAAATGATATCTTTATTTTTCTAACTTATTTTAGAAAATTTCGGCGGCATAACGGCATGATACTAGAAACGGGACAAGGCCTAGCCTTATCCCCGGTCAAATAATGGCCCACGCCATACACATATCAATCAAACCAATTCAATTTCACCAAACAACCAAATTCAAATCAAATAATCTAACCAATTACACAACCAAACAAACAAGTCCATGGTTTGTGGACGATGGTGCCGGGTGCTACTAAACACCGTCTGCATCCTAGTATATATTTTAAACTAGAAAAGAAAATTCAAAGTGAGAGATTCTCACCAATAGCTAATCCAAACGCCATAACTCTTCAATTGCAGGGAATCATCACTGTTCTCTCCCTTTGTCACTTTCGTTGCCCGTAGCCACTACATATATAAAAATCACATTTTTATATTCCTGTCTTTAAAATAAAAATCACATTTTCATTTGTTAACTTTCAATTTAAAAACCATATTTTTATAATTTCTTCACATGGATAAAACTCTATTTTTACATTTCTACTATATAGATAAAAATTCTATTTTTACATCGTCACTATATAGATAAAAATTCTATTTTTTACATCGCTACTATATAGATAAAAATCCTATTTTTACATCGCTATTCTCTATATAAAAATTTCGCCTTTTCCAATATAAATATTTAATCTTTAACTTCTACTTCTAATATAAAGATTTCGCCTTTTCAAATATAAAGATTTCGCCTTTTCAAATATAAAGATTTCGCCTTTTCAAATAAAGATTTCGCCTTTTTATTTCATCACTTTAAAAATCACTTTTTTTATTTCAACATATATATAATAAAAATCAGATTTTTATTTCGCTATATCTATAAAGATGATATTTTTACTATCTTACCTATATAAAAATTATATTTTTAACTTTTCTGTATTATAAAAATTATATTTTTATTCTTTCTATATTATAAAAATCTCGACTTTCCATTAGTAAAAATCTAATTTTTATAACGCTTATTTATCAGAATAAAATTCGCTCCTTTATACAATAAAAAAAATTTATAACGTAAAAACCATAACTTTTTATACACTAAAAATCACACAATTTTTACAAATTGAAAATCGAGACCAAAGGGGAATAAAACAAAATGAAATGAAGAAGAAAGCTCACCTTTCTCCTTGTCAAAATCGGAGCCTTGCTGACATGTGAAGGCGGAGGGAGAAGCAATCCAACCCAGCAGCATTCAGGGGTGTCGGGGGTGCTGCGCGGCGGATGTTGGAGGTGCTCGAGGGTTTGGGTTGGACTCGGACTGCAGACGGGGCAAGCTGGCTTCTCGAAGGGGGTATGGGGCTGCGGTCTTCACAGAGAGAAGGGGAAGAGGGAGCGGCGGGTCGGAGGTGGAGGAGGGGTAGCAGGTGGCGGCATGGAAATAAGTGGCGGGCTAGGTTTGAACGGGTTCGCACGCGTTGGGGGAAAGGGGGGAAATCGGGAAGAAGGTGGAGGGGCATCGGTGGCAGGGGCGGCGGAGCAACGATGGGGGTCCGCCATCGATCGCGGTGGAGAACGGCGGGTTCCGTCATTGCTTTCCTTTTTTTTTCCTTTAATCGTTCAGAGAATGAACGATGGGGGGGGGGGGGGGGGCAGAGGAGTAAAGGGGAAGAGAGGAAGTTTTATATATTATTTTATTTCAATAAAAGTTGACTTTTATTTCGACCTCGGAACGAGGCCCACCACCTGTCGCCCATAGCGTTTCACCCCCATTCCGAACACAATGGGATATGTACCATAAGATGATTCGACCGTTTCGATCAGTTTCCGTTAAAAACAACATATAACTCTATATATTGAATTTGAACGCGCATTTCAATTTACCGGGGTCACACACGAACTCTAAAAATTCCAGAAAAATATTTTCTTGCTTCGTATTGACGATACGGTCCTAACAAAACTAGTTTCGTCGAATTCTGAGACCGTTGGAAAAATGGCCATTTTCCAGCCGATTAAAATCAACTGAAACTGGTCAAACGCGTTTTCCTTTGCCACGCTCACATATTTCTTCGAAAAATTACGAAATTTGGAATCTTGCAATAACTTTACATCACAGATCCAACAAAAGTGGTTTCATCGAAACCCGAGGTCGTTTGCAAAATGGCTATTTTTAAGGGCCTGAATTCCATAGCGACTATTCAGAATTTTCAACTGGACATATCTTTTGATTCCCGTTATGAAATTTTGATTTTTCGGATTCGTTGGAAAGATATTCCCAAATAGATCCTATTATTTTTGGTTTCGCTAAAATCCGGTTTGTTTTGCACCCGATTCATTCAATTCAAGTTTGAAATCGAATTATCGAACTACAGGGCCATTTTCAATTCCTTTTATAATTATATATAATTATTTATATTCTAACGACGACGTATATAATATATACGTTCGAATTATATTCAAAATAAATTTTTTGTCGATATTATTTAAAACAATCTATTTTAAATGTTAAAATTCGTTAAAATTGCCAAAATAAAAATTTTAAACTGGCTCGCATTTCCGGGTTATTACATTCTCCCCCACTTAAAACTTTTCGTCCCCGTAAGGAAACAAAGCCGAAAGTTGTTTACTAATCAACTCAACTTTCATTACGGCTTAAGTTCTTCAACTTTTCAGTTTCTAAGAACTTTTCAAATTTTCAAAAATTTGGCTAACACCCTAAATTTTCGAAAAATTTCGCCATAACCTCCCCTGCACCGGGAGCACCGGGAAAATCCCGAAATTGCCATACAGGCCTTCTGATCCCAAAAAGAAAAAGAAAAATCCAAGCGGCTAGCCAATCGGCTTATAAAATCATCATCACCCAAACAAAATAGTAAATTATAGTAAACATGTACCTATTTGTCGGGCAAACAAATTTTATTCTCTGCTCTAGCCTTCTTGCTATGACCTGTTCAATGTAAGTACATGTATATGCAAGCAAATGCGACCAATTTTCAATATAGTTCAATATTTGGTTCAATTTTGCGTAACGGTTAAAAATTATCAAACAAATAAAAAAACAACTCAACCATCAATCAATTACTGGATTAACGTTTCAAATTCATAATTTGATACCTATACAGAAAATCATGTTTTGATGCCAAATCACAACAATGTATTCTAGCTATATTTTGGTTCTCACACTAGTTTAATGGAAATATATAGATATCATACCTTCGAAACACGAACACAAATTCTGATGATGATATATCAATCATTAGAATCATCTCCGGGTGTCTAGAATCTGATTCTATATCTATCTAGTATATTAAAACTTTGAATATACATTCATGACGCGTATATGCAAAATCTTTATATACTCGATTGTCCATATTCAATATAAATAAATATTCAAATACGTATACTTGAATTTAACTTTCAAAACAAAATTGTTTTCAATTGAAAAATATACTCTTCACACTCGTTCTAGGATACTACTGATCCCATCTCCAACGAGTCATTCTAATTGGGTATTACTAATCCAGTATCTGATGAATTCTTTCGTTCGGTTCAAATGTGTCTTGTTCTCGAGCTCTGTAAACCAAAGCTCTGATAGCAAACTGACACGACCCGAACTTCCCCGTCAAGGAAAGCACGGATTGCGTTGAGTACAAGACAAATCAGAACTCAGATGAAAGAACATCTCATTGTATATTACAACAATTCCATCAGATACAAGAATATACAGAGTATGAGTAAATATACATTCGATAAATATTAGAGATTACAATAAATTACATAGCAACAGAAAATAATACAAAGCACAACTGAAGGTGATATACGGATACACAGCTTTCCGGATATCATTCCAGCTGTAAACCAGGATCCTACGAATATAAATCTGCAAAACCAAAACAGCTAGCTGCCCGTGTCGAAAAATAAGGGCACCCAGAGTTTAGGTTAAAACAATAAACTCCAGGTCAGTCATGTGACTGGTGTGAGAACTAAAACAGTTATTTAAACTTTACTTTAAAAGAGAGTAATTCAAGGGACCACGCCGTATAACACGGAACGGGTTTCCTCCCAAGAATACCAGTGCATATCAATAAACAACGCAATGCTTTTTCGAAAAATGAAACTACTATAAGACCCAGGTCCCATCACATAATGCAACGCAAGCCGGAGGATAAGGGTTTCCCTTATAATAGCCAAACATGCTTGATACGTTTAAAACAAATCATTTGATACTATTATAAGTGTATAGTGTCAAAACAATTTTCAATACATAAATATCAATCCTAGGCGGCATGGGTACCATCTATCATGTCGCCATACTAGGCTCTACAAATAAAACCGAAATACACGTATTGGAAATTGGATTTACGTCATGAGTCGAGGCAAGGGGCAAGCTCCTCTCCGATTCGAGACACTGTAGCAAATGTCTCAGGACTACACGCTCCGGGCAGCCACTTGGATCGGTTGGGCCGGTCCTCTCTTACGTTTGAGGATTGGCAATTCCTGAATACACGTTTCCCGGTCCTATCAGACCTAATATCGAGGCGCCTCATTCCAACAACCACAAAGGTGAAAAGTATATAAATGTCAGGGCTGGTAAGTCACTGACACCACCAAAGCTAGAAAGAAACATCGTGTTCTCCCAACGGTCCGTATCCCGTTTTGACTCATACCGTAGTGTGAGGCTCGCGAATCCATGCTATACACAAAGCTATGCCACGTAGGCCGTGCTTTGATCATCAACCACAAGACTTTGCTTTTCAACAGAAGCCTTGATCATTTGCCACTCAGGCATGCCACACTGGCAATTCATGCCATGCGACTGATGTCCATCGATATACAACCTCTGAGCTCGTACGTCTCAGAGAAGGGCGTTAAGCAAAAGAATAAATTCTCCGCCGCCAAACAGATGTATATTTAATGGAGATCAATCAACATAGAATAAAATCCAATGTCAGACACACAGTCCATTTACAAGTTCGTTCTGGGTCTGAACGAAACCGGAGGCACTTTCCTCGCATATCCATCGATCCCCAAGTACGTCTGGACGATCACCAACTGATTCCCTCATCTTGGGTGTACAGCCCAATTAAGATCATCAATAATCACCCAAACGATGTGAAGACTTCCGGTCTTCAACCACCGTCTTCATCTTCGACAAATCGTCGAATCGGTTATTCAGAATGGGTATAAACCCGACCTTTCTGAATGACCCGCGTATATAGTAAACAAATGTTACACAAACACAACATACGCCTCATTCTAATTCATCAGTCACTAACCGTAAATTAGCAAGAGAACATTTCCCCAAATTTAAACCCCGAAGGCCGAAACCCACATCAGATCAATACCCAAGAAACCATTCTTCTTAGCTAACCCACAGCTAGTTTCTAAATTTCATAATCTTAGGGGAAGGTTCCCATTAATTTTATCAAAGATAAATTCTTTTAAATTTATTCTTTAATCTTCCTTTGAATATCATTTCAAACCAAATTATGGTTTTCCAAACTAGTCGAGATTAGCGAACCACAAGTAATTATTTATTTTATTTCCCAATCCCAACCTATTCATCCCATGAAGCAAAACTGGTAATACTCCATATCTAACACCACGGTGTTATCTGTAAAATTAATTACCATTTCACGTTCAAATCTAATTAAAGATTTGACTATCGCCTGGAGCAAAACTGGTGATACTCCATTCTCGCTCACTTTCTAAATTTGATAATTTAAATTATCAATTCACGTTTCAATCTAATTGCAGATTCATCAAAACTCCTTTTACTGGGTTAAAGAACTAATGTCATTTTAAACACAGTTCACTATAAACCCAAATCACATTCTATTTATTATCAGGTTAAAGAACAAGTGTTATTTAAAACACCCTTCACGATAAACCCACAAATCAATTCTATTTAAAACCCATTTCAAATCCTATTTATTTATTTAAAAATAAATGGGTTTTAATTTTAGTTCAAAACTAGTTCATTTCGATAAAAATATATTTTTATCTTTTCAAACATGGAATTTTTCATCCCAATTTTTCCCAAATCATTTCTTATGATTTTACACAAATTATTACTATTTTTAATAATTTTATCAAGTCCTGTACAGTCGATTTCCATCAACAGCCATCGAACTGCACTTACAGCGACCTTTTCCAAATTTGATTCGGACGTATCCCCAAATCCAACCGTTAGATTACAAATTTCTAATATTCGTTAGAAAGCTCTTTTCGATACGAACCCAACGGTTCCGGTTTTAGGAGAATCCGATGGTCGGATCTCCCGTAATATCCGTTCGAAGTCAATGGTCTAAATTCGCGAACTGCCGCGGCGCGGCGTGTTCTATTCAGGCCATTATATTATATATATAATATATATAATATATATTTCGTCGATTACTATTTAAAATGAATTTTGTAAATAGTTTTAAATTCGTTCAAAAACATTTCAACTTCCATTTCCAATTCAATTCAAATTTCAATTCATTCTATATTCAATTCAATTCGAATTTGGTTTATATTCAATTCAATTCGAATTTGCTTTATATTCAATTCAATTCGAATTTGCTTTATATTCAATTCAATTCGAATTTGCTTTATATATATTCAATTTTTATCTCTTTTCAATATTCATTATAAAAACAAACATAACCGATATAAATATCGTTCGCGTCAAAATAGCGCATCTCTAATCAACATGGCTTTATATATTTCAATAATTCCGTTATTCTATTCAACAAATGAATATTTATTCTATTTAATACGTGAATCTTTATTTTTGTCAACACATGACTAATCTCAACGAATGAGTATTGTCCACGTGTGACTATTTTTGTTATTCAATATATTTTATAAAAATTATGGTATCTATCGTTTGATTTAAATCAGACTCCAACCGTAAATTAGTAAGAGAACGATTCCCTGAATATTAACCTCGAAGGCCGAAACCAACATCAGATCATTATCCAGGAGACCACTCATCTCATCTATTTTCTAGTTAATTTCTAATTTTATATATGATAAAGATGTAAATTTTATTGTTAAAATACTTCGTTCAACACATGACTAATCTCAACGGATGAGTACGGTCAACACATGAACCTTTATTTTATAATGATAAAGATGTAAATTTTATTGTTAAAATACTTCGTTCAACACATGACTAATCTCAATGGATGAGTACAGTCAACACATGAACCTTTATTTTATAATATTCTTTATTTTCTAAATTGGAATAAGGCCCAATCAATTACCATACAAAGTTAATTATATGGATTCCATACAACACATGTATATAATAGCAACGATAAATAATCAACCATCATCCAAAGTGCACTACACTGTATAAGCATCAAATATAGATATCTAACGCTTATAACAGCCTGTCGATCCATCGATCGACATACAACTAAATATTGGGATTAGTGTATGTCTTATATTATCCCAATACCCGTGTGGGGTTTCAAATCAACAAACACTGATTGTTATTTGTGCAGTTGGGCGATGTGTAAAATTTATCGTCCCAATCAATGTCCTTCAAATAGGTGTACATAAACAAACCATCCGGTTTGTAAATGAATATTTATTTATTCACATTCACGTTAAAAATTATATTTTTAACTACCAAATTATTTTATTCAACCTATGAATATTCTATTCATTTCATTTATTAAATAAAATGATATCTTTATTTTTCTAACTTATTTTAGAAAATTTCGGCGGCATAACGGCACGATACTAGAAACGGGACAAGGCCTAGCCTTATCCCCGGTCTAACAATGGCCCACGCCATACACATATCAATCAAACCAATTCAATTTCACCAAACAACCAAATTCAAATCAAATAATCTAACCAACTACACAACCAAACAAACAAGTCCATGGTTTGTGGACGATGGTGTCGGGTGCTACTAAACACCGTCTGCATCCTAGTATATATTTTAAACTAGAAAAGAAAATTCAAAGTGAGAGATTCTCACCAATAGCTAATCCAAACGCCACGACTCTTCAATTGTAGGGAATCATCACTGGTCTCGCCCTTTGTCACTTTCGTTGCCCGTAGCCACTACATATATAAAAATCACATTTTTATATTCCTGTCTTTAAAATAAAAATCACATTTTCATTTGTTAACTTTCAATTTAAAAATCATATTTTTATAATTTCTTCGCATGGATAAAACTCTATTTTTACATTGCTACTATATAGATAAAAATTCTATTTTTACATCGCTACTATATAGATAAAAATTCTATTTTTACATCGCTACTATATAGATAAAAATCCTATTTTTACATCGCTATTCTCTATATAAAAATTTCGCCTTTTCCAATATAAAGATTTAATCTTTAACTTCTACTTCTAATATAAAGATTTCGCCTTTTCAAATATAAAGATTTCGCCTTTTCAAATATAAAGATTTTGCCTTTTCAAATATAAAGATTTCGCCTTTTTATTTCATCACTTTAAAAATCACTTTTTTATTTCAACGTATATATAATAAAAATCAGATTTTTTATTTCGCTATATCTATAAAGATGATATTTTTACTATCTTACCTATATAAAAATTATATTTTTAACTTTTCTATATTATTAAAATTATATTTTTATTCTTTCTATATTATAAAAATCTCGACTTTCCTTTAGTAAAAATCTAATTTTTATAACGCTTCTTTATCAGAATAAAATTCGCTCCTTTATCACAATAAAAATCAAAATTTTTATAACGTAAAAACCATAACTTTTTATACACTAAAAATCACACGATTTTTACAAACTGAAAATCGAGACCAAAGGGGAATAAAACAAAATGAAATGAAGAAGAAAGCTCACCTTTCTCCTTGTCAAAATCGGAGCCTTGCTGACATGTGAAGGCGGAGGGAGGAGCAATCCAACCCAGCAGCATTCAGGGGAGTCGGGGGTGCTGCACGGCGGATGTTGGAGGTGCTCGAGGGTTTGGGTTGGGCTCGGACTGCAGACGGGGCGTGCTGGCTTCTCGAAGGGGGTATGGGGCTGCGGTCTTCACAGAGAGAAGGGGAAGAGGGAGCGGCGGATCGGAGGTGGAGGAGAGGTAGCATGTGGCGGCGTTGAAATAGGTGGCGGGCTAGGGTTGAACGGGTTCGCACGCGTCGAGGGAAAGGGGGAAAATCAGGAAGAAGGCGGAGGGGCATCGGTGGCAGGGGCGGCGGAGCAACGATGGGGGTCCGCCATCGATCGCGGTGGAGAACGACTGGTTCTGTCATTGCTTTCCTTTTTTTCCTTTAATCGTTCAGAGAATGAACGATGGGGGGGGGGGGGGGGGGAGAGGAGTAAAGGGGAAGAGAGGAAGTTTTAACCCTCTTTTTTTATATATAATATTTTATTTCAATAAAAGTTCACTTTTATTTCGACCTCGGAACGAGGCCCACCGCCTGTCGCCCATAGCGTTTCACCCCCATTCCGAACACAATGGGATATGTAGCATAAGCTGATTCGACCGTTTCGATCAGTTTCCGTTAAAATCAACATATAACTCTATATATTGAATTTGAACGCGCATTTCAATTTACCGGGGTCACACACGAACTCTAAAAATTCCAAAAAATATTTTCTAGCTTCGTATTGACGATACGGTCCTAACAAAACTAGTTTCTTCGAATTCTGAGACTGTTGGAAAAATGGCCATTTTCCAGTCGATTAAAATCAATTGAAACTGGTCAAACGCGTTTTCCTTTGCCACACTCACATATAGCTTCGAAAAATTATGAAATTTGGAATCTAGCAATAACTTTACATCACGGATCCAACAAAAGTGGTTTCGTCGAAATCTGAGGTCGTTTGCAAAATGGCTATTTTTAAGGGCCTGAATTCCATAGCGACTATTCAGAATTTTCAACTGGACATATCTTTTGATTCCCGCTATGAAATTTCTATTTTTCGGATTCGTTGGAATGATATTCCCAAATAGATCCTATTATTTTTGGTTTCGCTAAAATCCGATTTGTTTTGCACCCGGTACATTCAATTGAAGTTTGAAATCGAATTATCGAACTGCTGGGCCATTTTCAATTCCTTTTATAATTATATATAATTATTTATATTCTAACGACGACGTATATAATATATACGTTCGAATTATATTCAAAATAAATTTTTCGTTGATATTATTTAAAATAATCTATTTTAAATGTTCAAAATTCGTTAAAATTGCCAAAATAAAAATTTTAAACTGGCTCGCATTTCCGGTTTATTACAACAACCTTCGTATAATCTTTTCCTTGATAATATATAAATATATATATATATATATATATAGTGTTTAGTGTATGCAGGATTAAGGAATAAATAATTTTCAGTCATAGAATATTGAAATATGAATGTAACTGAAAACTTAAAGAGTACAAATATAAGGTAGTTTATAGATTCAGAATATGAAGATTGGATGATTTTAAACCATGACTCTGAGGTCTATTTATATGGAGCAAAAGGTTACTTCTATTCATGAAAATTTTAATCAAAAGATATAAATGTAACCCTTTTATTAAAGAGTTATGTCTCTTTAAAAAGTCACAACCCATCAGTTCAGCCAGTTGAAAATAATTTTTAGCTAGCAAAAAATCGGCTAGTTTTTGAAATAGTTATGTACATGCACAAGATACAAAATTTAGCTGGCTGAATTACATATTTAGCCAGATGAATGACCATATCAATTTATGAATATTCAGTAATTCAGCCAACTGAATATACAATTCAACTGGCTATTTGTACACTTTCTTTTGTGTATGTGCACATCCTTAATATTTATAAATAAACACCTTATACATATTTTAGCAGAGATTTTAACATGAATTCTAACTACAGTACCAACTCGAATACAACATAAAATATAACACTTAATCCTGTCTTCGAATCTTCTTGTATTTGAACCATAAACTCTATTATTTCTCCTGCAATAATCGTTAGTATACGATATTGTTGATATATTGTTGTCATAATCAAAATATCATAAAATATAGGTTCTAACACATTCTAGAGTATTTTTGAATATTGCTATAACATATAATTATATCCACTAGTGTTTTCGTATTTAATTATATGATTGGTTGTTTGGATGATTTGTTGTTTATTCAGTTGGTTTATGGTTTTATATTCCCATCGTGGAGCGAATGACCTTTGACACTACCTGCTTTTAAGCGGAAGTTTCTTGTTAAATGAATTATATCATATTATCTAATTTATAGGCATATATGAACTCATATATGAGTTGTGATGCAGGAAAACAGGTTGGAGGGATCCAACAGGACTCCTCAATGTTTTAGATGTTACTTGCTTTCATGTTATAAACATATGAACTGTCTAACCTAAGTAACATTAAATATCTGATTTAGATGATGATTGTTGAATTAAATTCAATCCTGGTATGTATGTAAATAAGAAATAGTATTGGTTAAGTGGTTGAAAGCAGATGACCTGAATTTAATATTTTGAAGAAGTTGATTCGCCTTAAGGAGAATTCACTAAGCGTGAAGTTATAAGACTATCTTCATAATAAAACATGATTTTTGAATCAAATTTTATGTATTAATGTAAAACAAAAGTTTTACATAAAAATCAATATTTATATTTGGATTTTATACAAATATTTTAAAATGATTTGTGTAGAAAAATCTCTATCTTATAAACAAGTTTTAGAATTGGAGCTATTGAGTGTTAAAACTTAACCAAGTTTTATATAAGTTTTATGAAGTTACAAAATCAAGTTCCATAAATGGGAAAAAGTTTTATAAGTGATTTCGACCATTTGAATAAGTTTTAAAAATTAATTTGTAAATTTATGAAACGACTTATGAATAGAATAAAAACTTAAGTTAGAAATGCATGAAGTTTAGAAATCTAAACGAGGACCTATAATGTATTGAATTTGATTTTCAGGTTAAGTTCTAAATAACTTAAGTTAAAGTCAAGATGTTCAAATAGGAGATGAAGTCTTTAAAGATAACACAAAAATTTAGTTTTATATTAAGGTCTATAAAGGATTACATAATAAATTCAACTTTCGTAAAATAAAGTTTATAAAAGAGATCAAAATATAATAAGATGGTTTTAATAAGGATTTACTTAATAATGAATTAAGTAAAAATGGTTATAACTGAAACCTATTTTCAAATGAAAAAAAATTGTTTATAGAATCGCATTTTAAACAAAATGAAGCATATTGTGATATATTTGATATTTTGTTTTGTGTTATAAACCTCTATTTATATAGTGGATAAGAATGTTGTTGAGTCAAAGCATGAGAGGTAAATAAAATACCCAAATTTGTATGACTTCCTTTTTATCCAAGAGATGACACTAGTTTGAAAATAAAAATGAATGTTAAAAGTTTAATTATGATTTCCATAAATGATATTGTTAACTTTAATTTGCAAGGTTTAGAAGTTAAATAAAACTGTTTAGGTTTTATAGTAAACAAGCTATCACATGACATTGTTTTGGCCTATATATGATTTTTAAATATACTTGTATGATTAAGTATGTAACACTATTTTCTAAGTAGTGAAACTAATATGGTTTATGAATATACTTATTCCAAGAGATGTGTATATGACTATGTTTTTCGAAGTAATGAAAAGAAAAGATATGTGAATATCCTCATCTTGTTGAGATAAGTATATGAAATCAATTCTTAAGAATCGATGAAATGATTTTTAATGAATGATATAATAAAAGGACTTATGCTGCTGACGTACTTAACCATACTAGAATGGTTTGATAGTAAAAGAATTGACTATCAAATACATTTCTTTTTTACTTGTAATGTGTTGATTCGAGGTGCCGAGATTGGAGATAGATCTAATACCGCTTCGAACTGGCTTTACACTGGAAACTTAATTTGCATGTATATTATGCTTATAAGGATGGTTTAAAGGCATAGAACTTTAAAACGGAAAGAAACGCTTGTTGACGTCTCCGTTTAAATATCAGGATTATACTTCTAGTAGTAGTTCCTATGTTTTGGGTTCTCCATGATGCAAGAACTTCTTGTTACTAATCCTGGGGATTATTTCTGATAGGGTGTGTTAAAAGGGTACCTCCGGTTTGTCCTATCCCTGGAAAAATCGTATGGATGAGTGTCTAACATTTCCTTTCTTAGATCATATGTATTGATTTTTACAAACGAACATCTGTTTGGTAGTAGAGAAGACAACTTATCTTAGCTTAACACCATTCTATGAGACATATGAGCTCAGAGATTGTATTTTTGTGGATGTTGATTAGTGATCGACTAAATGGCAATGTAGCATTCAAAATGGGTATGTGCCGAGTATGCAAGGTAAAAACATAGCCTCTAGCCTCATCAACCCATAATGACTAACAATACTCTTCAGAATCTCATGGAACCCACTTAAGATACAACTCAACCAACTTCAATGTTGTCCTAGCCGATCTGACATGCTTTTGGTTAAGCGATCCACAACAACCAAAATACAATCATATCTTGCCCTTATCCTAGGTAATCCGTCAAAGAAATCCATCGGCCCTTGTTCCTATTTCCACATAGGGACTTCTAATGAGTGTAGCGATCCATCAGCTTCCATTGCTTGGCTTTAACCAACTGATGGTTCATACACTTCGAGGTAAACTTTCTAACATCTCTCTTCAGACCTTCCCAGCAGTAAACACGCTTTATATCCTTATACATCTCATTACCACTAGGATGAATCATTAATCTAGAGTGATGGCATTCCCTCATAACTTCGTTCCTCAATCCATCTAAATTAGGAAAAACAATTCGTCCATTCTTACAAAGCCAACTATCTCAATCGACTTTTAAGTCCTTAATTTCCTAGGGTTCATTCCTTATCTCCAATCTTTGTATGATTTTCATGAGCTTCTCGTCTCGCTTCTGGCTTTCTCCAGTCCTTTCGATGAGAGTCGGTCTAATCGATAAGCTTGCTAACTTCTCAGGTTCTAACTCACAATGGGGTCTAAAATCTAATCTGGCCAAATATTTGAGATGCTTCCATTCCGAAAACATGACTCCCAAGTTGCCTTGTCTTCTATTGAACACATTAGCCACTGCATTACCCTTTCCCAAAGTATAGGCTATTCCAAAATCATTTGACGCCAAAAACTCCAACCATCACTACTGCCTAAGATTCAAATCCTTCTGAGAGAAAAAGGTACTTCAATGACTTATGAGTCGTAAACAACTCAAATCTAACTCCCAATAGATAATTCCTCCAAATCTTCAGAACAAACACTATCGCAGCTAACTCCAAATCGCAAGCCATATAATTCCTTTCATGCAGTTTCAATTGTCAGCTCGCATAAGCAATGACCCTATCTTTCTACATTAGCTCTGTTCCAAGTCCAGTACCACATGCATCGGTCTATATCACCATCTCTTCATTACCACTCAGAATAGTCAATATGAAAGCACTCGTCAACTTTCAAAATTCCCAAAGCTTGCTCTCGCTTCACATCCCATGCAAGACCTAATTCTTTTTCGTTAATCCGATTAATTGTGCAGCTATCTTCGAGAAATCTTTGATAAAATCGTCATTAATATCCAGCTAAACCAAGGAATCTTCTAACATCCGTCGCACTCTTGGATAGATCCCAATCCTATATCGCTGTCACTTTAGCGAGATCCACCGTTATTTCTTGTCCCGATATGACATGACCCAAGAACCACACTTCTTCTTTCTAGAATTAGCACTTTGAAAACTTAGCCCTCAGCTGATGTTTCTACAAGACTTGAAAAAAAAAATCTCAAGTGCATCTCATGTTCTCCCTCATTTCTGAGTAAACCAATATATCATCAACAAACACAAGTACAAACTTATTCAACTAATCTTTGAAAACTCGATTAATAAGATCCATGAAATATGCTAACACGTTAATCAATCCAAATGGCATCACAATCTACTCATAAAATTTGGACGGTGTCGTAAAAGCAGTCTTCGGCACACTATCCCTAGCCACCCTCAATTGGTGAATTCCCATCGCCAGATCCATTTGGGAAAACATCTTGGCTTCGTGAAGCTGATCAAACAAATCATCTATGCTCGGCAATGGATACTTGTTCTTCTTGGTCACCTTATTTAAGTTATGATAATCCACACACAATCGCAACGATCCATCGGCCTTGGTCATAAACACAACTAGCGCAACCCACTCGGTTATGATTCTCCAAATGAATTCCTTACTCAAAAGATCGTTCACTTTCACCTCTAACTCTCGCTATTCCTTAGGCGCCATCCGCCTAAGAGACATAATAATAGGTCTGACTCCATCCACTAGATCAATCCGAAACTCAATCTCCCAATGTAGAGGCAATCCTTTGACCTTATAAAAAACATTAGAAAAATCTCGAAGGATTGGCACAGATGGCAACCCATTACATGGAATCACAAGAAAATATAAAAAGCTAACCATAACCCCATTCTATGGTAAGCAACGTATCACCATCATTCGCCCTTCCACATTCCTGACCGTCACCTCATGCCTCTCGCAATCCACAACAGTCGCATACCTCATGAGCCATCCATACAATAAATAATCCTAAACCCAACGAAGTTCAAAACAAAAGAATCACATAAAAAAGGGCAACTATGACTTGATAAAACTAGATTATGACAAAGCATACAAAGCCTTGACGAACCCCTACTGGATTAGTCACAACCAATGGTCTATCAACAATCTCAAGTTCTAAAACAAACTTGATAACTAGCTCATTACAAATAAAGGAATCCATTGCTCCAGTATCAAATAAAACTTGAACTGAAACACCTTTGATAGAAAGCGTACCTTACACAACAACACTCTTCCCTTTCTTCTCAGCCTCGGATGCCTCGAGGAAGATGATGCGACATCCAAAGAAAAAGTCTTCACAACCTGCCTACCCTTTGGTGGTTTCAAACAATTCTCTTTGTATGTCTAAGCATATCACAGTTAGAACACTTTCCTTCCACCTTAGGTTTCTTACAATCCTAGGAGAAATGACCCTTTTGCTGATCATTATAGCATGTAACCTAACCCTTCTATATCTTTTGACCATTCTTCCTTGTTGTTGTCTTCATTTACCATTCCACTTTTTCTTATTACCGCCACCTTGTTGTGGCTTCGACTCCTCCTTGCTCTCAACAAAAGCCTCAGCCTTCTGTGGAAACAATCTTTCCTTCCTTAAAGCCTTCTCGACTAGCTTCTCATAAAAGTCATCAGTATGGTCGATCAATTGTTTTTCAAGACTCTCATCCAAGCCCATAATAATTTTTTTGTTTATTTGATAAGGAGTCCCAATATATGAATGAGCATATTTCGTTAAAGCTCCAAACTCCATCGCATATTCAACAACAGGCATTCCGCCTTGCTTCGACACAACAAACTTTTTAAATAATATTAATTACTGGATCATAGAATAAACTTCTTCTCAGACTTAGGTTTTAACCGTTCCGAAGTGATCTAGTCCTTTGGAGTCTCAAGAGTTATTGAGTTTCATCAATCCATCGCCTGTCCTTGAGATGCCTTGATGCAAGATTCCTCTTGGTTGCATCATCAACTCCCAAATCTCCAAAAATCCGAACACAAGTATCCAACCATTTCTAGATCTCAACAGTAGGTTCCATACCGATAATCAGCTTGCCACCCAAGGAAGTATAGTCCTTCCAGAGCGTCACAAAATTGACAACTCTTAGTGCCTGCAAAGGAATACTATGCTTTACTACCACTTTTGGAGTGGAGGTCCTTCTCATGATCGCTGCCTTCATGGCCTCGAACATAGCAGGATAATCGGGGATAGTTGCTGCAGCTCCCAACTGGCTACCCTCGCCTACATTTCCAGTAGCAGGCTCGTCCTAACAGCGTGTCTCAAAGTTCCTCGACTCATTCACTATCTGAAAATTAAAAACCAACTAAAGTATATATTATAATATAATAATCATCCATTGAAAACTACAAGTACGCCTCTCATACACTTTTACGCTCGCGAACTTTTGGTAAAATCAATTAACCAAAGCTCTGATACAAAATATGATGACCACCCCATAAGTCCTACACCAAACCAAGGGAAGGGTGCATTGTATGATGTACCAGACTGATATGGACGATCGTCAAGGAATAAATTACTCGAAATAAAACTTATCCTATAACTCACAGCGCATGAACAATATATAATAGTAAACATGTAACATCTCTGAGTCACTAGTACAAAACCTCTGTAAAAATGAGCAATGCCTACATCAAGCCTTACCGCATATCTCTCAGAGTATGTAAAATCTCAACATTGGAAATAACAATATATATATATATACACACATATAGTATGCAGTAGTAATACGCCAGCCTCTTTCTTGTCACCGCATAACATCCTCGGCACCAAAACCTGCCGTCTCAGTCTGCTTACCATCAACGTTGATGAGTAGCCCAAGGCAATATAAGTAAAACATATAACCTTGAGTCAAACAACAGTTTTAGTAAACAATAAAATAATTAATAATAATCACAAATGATATATTTGTCTAGACAGTTCAATCATTTGATCTCCAACAACCATAGTGTTGACACAAAAAAGTGACGCAATACCCAAAGATTCTCATATAATTGAAAATAAAGTTTCACATATGGAAAGTAACATGCAGAAAGTATAAACACTGAATTTATGGCAGTTCGGTTCAGATTGTACCTACGTCCACTGTGAAGGCTTTAATGATTTTATTAACCATTGAAGGAGTACAACAATGAACATCCTTGTTGCAAGTGTCTACAATGATTAATTAAGTTATATTAATCTGTGTTCTCAGGTGTCATCGTTGTCCAGGAGTTCAAAGCTTGGAGAAAGAGGGAGTTTCTCTTACTTTAAGCTTCAAGAGGCTTTACTGGTGTTTAAGGTCAATAATTTCCTTCCTAAGATGTCAAACCAGCCAAATGCCAATCTCTTTCATATGTGAGGTGAAGTGGTATTTATAGGTAGTGGAGTTGGTGAGAAACGGGGATCGTTGGCCAAAATTCGTATCCTAAGATAGTAGATTTTTATTGGTATCCAGGAGGATACAAATTTCGTATCCTGGGGATACGAAATTCTTATCTGGGGATACAAAAATTCATATCCAAGGGATACGAAATTCGTAGCCTAAGGGAAATGAAATTCTTATCCTATAGGATATGAGAATCTGTATCCTAAGGGATTATAGATGCGAGGATTTTGTGGATATATGGGTTACGAAATTTCCCTAGTGGGTGTCTTCATGAGGAGTTGTGAGGCCTACACTCACGTAACTCCCTATAGGCCTGAATCCCGAGTATCTTAATGACTTTGAACTATTGTACCACACGATGGGCCAGGTCATGTGGGCCTATATTAATTTTGGGAATAGGACCAAAAGGCAAGTTAACACTTGCACCCCAACGTACGTCTTTTCTTGACATGATGTTCTTTGAGCCAAGTCAAGTATTTTTAGAAGCTGGAGAAATCAACAAGTCATGTCGAGCGATTGGTCGTTACCTTTCCGTCGCGACTTGTTGCTGGTGACTCGGAACTCCAACGTTGCTGAGTTTTTTTATTACTCAGGTTGGAATCCCATCTGATTGCTTATGTGGATGTTCATATCTTGTTAACTCAAGAAGTTTAAACGTTAGTGTCGACTCCAGCTTATGCCAGAATGTAAACAAGCCATTGCTGACACAGGGTTACATATGTGCTCACACGTTTGTACGTGATTTTGTACAATATTGTAACACCCCGCCTCCGCTAGGGTCACTCACAAAGGGAATGCACTAGTTTTGGAGGAGCGTTATCGATGTAAACAAACACAGAAATATTACAAGACAGAACATAGATAAAACAGCGGAAGAATCAAAAGATAAATTTCATTACTTTCAAAAAGAGTCAAAACCTTTTACATCAAATAGCCAAGGTCATTATTTTCCATTACCATAAATTCTGTCTTGCATAAATAAAGAAGCATAAACTTGAAACAACAAAAGGAGCTTAATTCCCCAAAGGTAGCAGAAATGCAGCCATAGCATAGCACAAGATCAAACCGTACATGAGCTAAACTGAAAGCAAGTGAATTCCAAGCTAAGTGCTAAAGTTTCCCCCCTGAGAACCTGGGGGGTGGGGGGGAACGGAAGAAAAAGAGGAGAAAGAAAACGGGTCAGTCATAAAGACTGGTAAGTCCAAGTGACTTTCAGCATAAAAACAGATAAAGGTAAAATGACATGTATAAACTGAAAGTAATCATATGGATGATGACAAGATGGGCAAGATAGACTAAGATAACATGATAAATCAAGTATAGCATCACGTATTCAAGGTTCGCTGCATCAACTGCACTAGAATCCCAAACCCATGTTTTATATTAATCATGAAATGATTCCTTGGCCCAATATCATGAAATGAACCATTTCTAGGTCCAACGAAATGATCCACTAGTCGATCGGCTCCCTACAAGTTCTAGCTCGTCATGTGTTTGTGTCATACAACCCTATCACGAATGTAGTCACCTGTGCTAGGTCCACCATAGGGTGTATCAAGCCCTATGGTGCCAACCACCGACGCGAATCAAGAATGCACAGATAAACCTATAGATGCCCAATGCCTCTGCTTTTTCAACTCCGGACCACGCGCACGACCATAGCCCGCCTGAACCTACACTAGCGCACCAACACAGCCGTCGTTCTGGTCGCTTACAATCAGCCTAGTAATCGTGCCCCACCTTGCCTAGTCCCACGGTACCATGATACATCTAGTGGGTTACGGCTGAAATGGACCGCGTAACTAGGGTTTCCGTCTAATAGGTTAAGTGTTGTCTTTTAAATTCGTGACTTAACCCCTATCAGTCTAGCATGTCAAGATGGTTAAGTGTTGTCACTCAAATTCATGACTTAACCCACCAACAAATCATGTATCAAGTTGGTTAAGTGTTGTCTTACATGTTCATGACTTAACCCTATCATGTGGCATTAATTCATTAATGCACCCAACCTCTCACATCAGAGTTTGTTGTGGTCACTGGATATGCCGGGTGGTTCCGGGCAGAATTACACCACAACTCAGTCTGACCTCGGGTTTTCTAGTGCGATATGACCAACTACCCGCATTGGATCCTATTGTTTGCAGTAACTGGATTCGCCGGGCGGTTCCGGGTAGAATTACACTACAAACTCAACCCAACCTCAAGTTGGCCATTTTCAAGTTCATTCTAGTGTCATGCCAATGTTCAAGTTTTCATGTCAAGTTCGTGTCAAGTTTTCAAGGCAAGTTTCATGTCAAGCTTCCTATAATTACCCATTTTTTCCATCGTTACCCCGTCTAAATATTAGGCTAACAATCTTAGCCTAATTTTCCATTCGCATGGTTTTTGGCACATAATATTAGGCTAAAAACTTAGCCTAATTCAACATACACAAAATTGGCACAATGCAATTTATTAACATAAGCATGACATAGGCGTAAACTTGGCATCATCGGCATAGTCAATATGAACATCATAGGTGTGAACTTGCAAAATAATCAACATGAATAACATAGGTGTTATCTTGTAGCGTAGACTGAACCAACATACATATATGTGAATTTGTAACATAGACTAAATCAACTTACATATATGTGAACTTGCAAATCAATCACGACCATATGAATAAATGTGAACTTGAAATATGACATAGGTTTAACATATACACATAAACATGTAGATCTAACATTTGGTCACATATATTGATATGATTTCACAACCTAAAAATTGCATAAGATGATAAACTGCACAACTTGTCATAACGGGTTATACTCCAAGTTCATATACATATGAATATGCTTATTCATTAATTCCTGATTCAACATGATGATAGAATAGAACCACAGGCATAGATCAACATAATAAACATTGCCCTATTATCAATTTATTTCCAAGGCATGACCTAACTGAACAAATTGATTAAAACATCGCAGGCATAACATTATGAACATGAAAAGGTTTGAATAATAATCTAGATTCAATTTCATAGTCATAATTATAAGCAATAACCTCTTGCTCATGAATCATAGGTGATTAGTCACAATTGTCCTTACCATAGTTATAGGCAACAGTCTTATGTTCACCGTTATAGACATAGGCATAGTCTTATGTTCATAGTCATAGGCATAGGCATAGTCTTATGTTTATAGTCATAGGCATAGGCATAGTCTTATGTTCACCGTCATAGTCTTAGGCCATTAACAATAGTTTCAATGTCATAGGCAATATTCCCAATAGTCAAGATCCAAGAAGAAAACAAGAATAGATAGGAATCGTACATAAATCAATTCCAATTTATAACATGCCCATATTAGATTTATAGTTTTTATCTAAAAGTAACTGGAACTTACAGATCGTGGTCTAAGAAAGATGTAGAAGTCGAATCTATAAACTAGTAATCGAATTGTTGAATCGCTGAATCTTGCTTTGATTGTAGAAGAAAATCCCCAATTCCTAGCTGTAGTCTTCAAGAAATAATCTTTGCATTTCAATTTAATTGATTTAATTTATAGGAAGAAGAAGAAGAAGCCATGATCATCAAGAGTTTGAGCAGCATAAGGTTAGAGAAGAATGGTGTAAAGAGAATGAGGCTAGGAGGCTGTTTATATAGGGTTTCAAACTAATTAGAGCCGTCGATGAAGCTAGAAGAAATCAAGGCCATCCATCTCAAGAAAAGCCAATCAGAAAATAAAAAGTCAGCCTTAGTGACACACCAAAGCTCAGAAATTCGACCAGAACCCGACCAGGCCAGCCAGGGCCTGACCAAGCAGGTTTCTGCTCGGCCTGGGCGCACCTGCCAAGTGCGCCAATGCAAAATTGCATGGGCGCACTTCCCAAGTGCGCCAGTGCATTCTGGCCCATTTCTGGTTTTTCTGCCTAATTTTGTTCGTCCATATCTTTTTCGTATGGTATCCGTTTTTACGCAAACTCGGACTCTATTTCAAGCAGAATTCCGAGACGAATGCAATGGCGTAACCCTCCCTTGATTCTTATTTTAAAAATTAATTCTGCCTTGATTTATGGTTTTAACATGTTATAAAAATTCGGGTTGTTACATTCTTCCCTCTTTAAATGATTTCGTCCCCGAATTCTTCAAGTTAAGAAGAATGCATCCTATTATCTAATCAACCATCTACTCAACCATCATCAACAAGCAACCATTGTCCTTAAAAGATTTCTGATGCTATATGAACATATGTAGAAAGTGTGTGTATATGTTCCTTATCTAATGCAAATGATCAGGCCTGATGGATCTACTTAATGCAAAATATGTTTAGTGTCATGAATCCAACATGTATGCAAATAGTCCTAGTCACATAAACACTATATGTGTGCACAAACATCCATCCATATGCAACATCCACAGGATAACACATTCAATTTCATCCATAAACATGTATAAACACTCATGCATATGCAATATGAAAATGTGTCCGAGCCGATCTAGTGCCTAATGTGTGTCATGCAACCACGAGCAACCACTTGCGACCACTTGCAACTATTTGCAAACATCAACCATAACATGTTTCAATCACATATTTACATCCAATAGGGTTCTATCTAAGGTTCTCAAGATAGGATTGAGAAGATAAACAAGATAAAACAAAGCATCAAGGAGAAGAAGTTAAAGATGTACCCCAGAGGGTCCTACCTGTGGGTCTTGCCCTTGCTTCTTAGGGCAGTTCTTGTTGATATGTCCAATATCACCACACTGAAAGCATGCTCCCATCTTCATCTTCTTCTTTCTACAATCCTGGGCTATATGGCCCTCAATACCATAGAAGTGGCATTTTCTTTTCTCGCGTGTCTTGTTATCATTCTTATTGTTGTTCTTGCCTCCTTTCTCGAAGTCTACCTTCTTGTTTTGAGATTCATTCGCCTTGACCTCCTTCTTTCCATTCTTGTCTTCTTCACTTAAGAGCGCCATGTCTACTGGCTTTTCATAAGTAGCCCCCATAGGTATGTGAGTCATGGCCAAGCTGTGAAGTGGCTCATTCAATCCTTTGACAAAACGGAGAGCCTTCTTATGAGGGGTATTTACTAAGTCTAGTCCAAACCGAGCCATCTGATTGAATTGATTGACGTACTTCTTGACCGTCATACTTCCTTGCTTAAGAGATAAGAATTTTTCCAACTATAGACTTCGTTCAGCTTACGAGAGGAATTTTGTCTCAAACCTTATTCTAAAATCCATCCATGTTTCAACCGGCCTCTCGGCGTTAGTGACTTCCCACCAATAGGAAGCTTCGTCTTTGAGCAACCATACCGCCAACTGTACCTTCTGCCTATCGTCCACCTCGAAAATAACGAACAAATCCTCAGTTTCTTTGAGCCAATTCCTCGTTTCTACGAATGATTCAGTTCCCTTGAAATCCTTCCCACCCATGACTCTAAAATCTTTACAGATCTTCGAGAAAACAATTGCACGAGGAGGGGGCGGAGGAGGAGGAATCGATGCAGCTGGAGGAGGAATATCTGCTGGGCCTGCATTGTTGGCCATAGCCTCTAAGTACCTCCTGAACCAGCCAGGTATTGGCACACCCTCTGGAAAGTTAAGATTCCCAAACATGCTGAAATGAAAAAAAGAAGAGATTCAAATGAGGAAACAAAGGATAGTGCTAATGGCTTTTGGGGAATGGCCTTTTAAACAAGATTTTTCTTGAAAAATACTTATTTGTGAACGGTTTTGAAAATAATTTCATAAGGTTTTAAAAACTTTTGCCCAGTCTGGTAACCTTCTGCTCTGATACCAAATGTAACACCCCACCTCCGCTAGGGTCACTCATAAAGGGAATGCACTAGTTTTGGAGGAGAGTTATCGAGGTAAACAAACATAGAAATATTACAAGACAGAATATAGATAAAACAGCGGAAGAATCAAAAGATAAATTTCATTACTTTCAAAAAGAGTCAAAATCTTTTACATCAAATAGCCAAGGTCATTATTTTCCATTACAATAAATTCTGTATTGCATAAATAAAGAAGCATAAACTTGAAACAACAAAAGGAGCTTAATTCCCCAAAGGTAGCAGAAATGCATAGCATAGCTCAAGATCAAACCGTACATGAGCTGAACCGAAAGCAAGTGAAATCCAAGCTAAGTGCAAGAGTTTCCTCCCTGAGAACCTGGGGGGGATCGGAAGAAAAAGAGGCGAAAGAAAACGGGTCAGTCATAAAGACTGGTAAGTCCAAGTGACTTTCAGCATAAAAACAGATAAAGGTAACATGACATGTATAAACTGAAAGTAATCATACAGATGATGACAAGATGGGCAAGATAGACTAAGATAACATTATAAATCAAGTATAAATCAAGTATAACATCACGTATTCAAGGTTCGCTGCATCAACTGCACTAGAATCCCAAACCCATGTCTTATATTAATCATGAAATGATTCCTTGCCCCAATATCATGAAATGACCCATTTCTAGGTCCAACGAAACGATCCACTAGTCGATCGGCTCCCTACAAGTTCTAGCTCGTCATGTGTTTGTGTCGTACGGCCCTATCATGAATGTAGTCACCTGTGCTAGGTCCACCATAGGGTGTATCAAGCCATATGGTACCAACCACCGACACGAATCAAGAATGCACAGATAAACCTACTGATGCCCAATGCCTGCTTTTTCAACTCCGGACCACGTGCACGACCATAGCCCGCCTGAACCTACACTGGTGCACCAACATAGTCGTCGTTCTAGTCACTTACAATCAGCCCAGTAATCGTGCCCTACCCTGCCTAGTTCCAGGGTACCATGATACATCTAGTGGGTTACTGCTGAAATGGACCGCATAACTAGGGTTTCCGTCTAATAGGTTAAGTGTTGTCATTTAAATTCGTGACTTAACCCATATCAGTCTAGCATGTCAAGTTGGTTAAGTGTTGTCATTCAAGTTCGTGACTTAACCCACCTACAAATCATGTATCAAGTTGGTTAAGTGTTGACTTACATGTTCATGACTTAACCCTATCATGTAGCATTAATTCATTAATGCACCCCAACATCTCACATCAGACCTGTTTGTTGTGGTCACTGGATATTCCGGGCGGTTCCGGGCAAAATTACACCACAACTCAGTCTGACCTCGGGTTTTCAAGTGCGATATGACCAACTACCCACATTGGATCCTATTGTTTGCAATAACTGGATTTACCGGGCGGTTTCGGGCAGAATTACACTATAAACTCAACCCAACCTCGAGTTGGCCATTTTCAAGTTCATTCTAGTGTCATGCCCATGTTCAAGTTTCCATGTCAAGTTCGTGTCAAGTTTTCAAGGCAAGTTTCATGTCAAGCTTCCTATAATTACCAATTTTTCCCAACGTTACCCCTTCTAAATATTAGGCTAACAATCTTAGCCTAATTTTCCATCCGCATGGTTTTTGGCATATAATATTAGGCTAAAAACTTAGCCTAATTTAACGTACACAAAATTGGCATAAAGCAATTTATTAACATAAGCATGACATAGGCGTAAACTTGGCATCATCGGCATAGTCAATATGAACATCATAGGTGTGAACTTGCAAAATAATCAACATGAATATCATAGTGTGATCTTGCAGCGTAGACTGAACCAACATACATATATGTGAATTTGTAACATTGACTAAATCAACTTACATATATGTGAACTTGCAAATCAATCATGAACATATGAATAAGTGTGAACTTGAAATATGACATAGGTTTAACATATACACATAAACATGTAGATTTAACATTTGGTCACATATGTTGATATGATTTCACAACCTAAAACTTGCATAACATGATAAACTGCACAACTTGTCATAACGGGTTATGCTCCAAGTTCATATACATATGAATAGACTTATTCATTAATTCCCGATTCAACATGATGATAGAATATAACCACATGCATAGATCAACATAATAAACATTAACCTATTATCAATTTATTTCCAAGGCATGACCTAACTAAATAAATTGATTAAAACATCACAGGCATAACATTATGAACATGAAAAGGTTTGAATAATAATCTAGATTCAATTTCATAGTCATAATTCTAGGCAATAACCTCTTGGTCATGAATCATAGGTGATTAGTCACAATTGTCCTTGTCATAGTTATAGGCAACAGTCTTATGTTCACCGTCATAGGCATAGTCTTATGTTCATAGTCATAGGCATAGGCATAGTCTTATGTTCATAGTCATAGGCATAGGCATAGTCTTATTTTCATCGTCATAGTCTTAGGCCATTAACAATAGTTTCAACGTCATAGGCGATATTCCCAATAGTCAAGATCTAAGAAGAAAACAAGAATAGATAGGAATCATAAATAAATCAATTCAAGTTTATAACATGCCCATATTAGATTTATAGTTTTTATCTAAAAGTAACTGGAACTTAAAGATCGTGGTCTAAGAAAGATGTAGAAGTCGAATCTATAAACTAGTCGTCGAATTGTTGAATCGCTGAATCTTGCTTTGATTGTAGAAGCAAGTCCCCAATTCCTAGCCGTAGTCTTTAAGAAATAATCTTCACATTTTAATTTAATTGATTTAATTTAGAGGAAGAAGAGGAAGCCACGATCATCAAGAGTTTGAGCAGCATGAGGTTAGAGAAGAATGGTGTAAAGAGAATGAGGCTAGGAGGCTGTTTATATAGGGTTTCAAACTAATTAGAGCCGTCAACGAAGCTAGAAGAAATCAAGGCCATCCATCTCAAGAAAAGCCAATCAGAAAATAACAAGTCAGCCCTAGTGACACACCAGAGCTCAGAAATTCGACCAGAACCCGACCAGGCCAGCCAGGGCCTGACCAAGCAGGTTTCTGCTCGGCCTGGGCGCCCTGCCAAGTGCGCCAATGCAAAATTGCATGGGCGCACTTCCCAAGTGCGCCAGTGCAATTTTGTTCTGGCGCACTTCCCAAGTGCGCCAGTGCATTCTGGCCCGTTTTTGGTTTTTTTGCCTAACTTCGTTCGCCCATATCTTCTTCGTACGGTATCCGTTTTACACAAACTCGGACTCTATTTCAAGCAGAATTCCAAGACGAATGCAATGGCATAACCTGTTTCTGTTGATTCTTATTTTAAAAATTAATTCTGCCTTAATTTATGGTTTTAACATGTTATAAAAATTCGGGTTGTTACAAATATGACCAGGGTTTGTAATGAAACACAAACAGTAAGCATGTTTTCAGCTTATGTTTGTGTGAGTTAGTTTTCGGAAACGATATCAAATTGTGAACTCGATAGGTTGGCTACGGTCTTGAATCGTTTAAATTCATGGGAATATGATTGGTCGGTGAATTGAATTAGGCTCAATGGATGTGATTCTTAAAGCGCATGCATGTAGTCGTAGCTGGAGCCGTGAGTTAGGAATTTTCCAAAGTTGGAAATTCCCTCCTCTTTCTCCTTTTTTTTGCAGAGATACACAATTTTGTATCTCCCTAAAGGATATAAATTTTTGTATCCCAAGGTATACGATTTTGTATTTTCCCCATGACACAATGTCGAACTCCCCCTTATATAAATAGCCGAATACGAAAATTTTCATCTCTCTACTTAGCATAATTCGTATTCCATGAATTTTAAGACATTTCCCTAAGACAAAAGCATCCCCGACAAACCCGCACCCCACTCATTCTTGTTTAAATCAAACCCGGGTAGGTTTTGAATTCCCTGCATAACCATGCTCGATCTGATTTTTTGGGTGGAGGGTGGTCGATCCTTGTGGTGCTATAGAGAATGAAACAGTAGCTCAAAATTCGTCTGTGGCATTTGGTGAAGGGTGCATGGTGTTATTGGGGAGTTCGAAGGACTCCATATGAGGCAATGGATTTGTGGAAAAAAAGTCTCTGGGATACAAAATTGGGTTTCATACCCTTAAGATTTGGCATCCTGGAGGCGATTCGAAGAGGGAGATGGTGAAAGGAGGAGGAGAGATTACGAAAGAAAGGGGGAATTGTAGATAGGAATCAAAATCAGGATTTTGTTTCCCGGGACTACAGCGAGAATACGAAATTCTGATTTCATATCCCAAGGTAGTGGAAGGGATACGAGATTAAGGTTTCATATCCTAAAAGGGGGATATGAAATCAAGACTTCATATCCTAAACGGAATACGAAATTTTGATTTCTTATTCACTCTAGGAGTCGAAATTCTCCAATCTCTAGATACAAAATTTTATATCCTCAGGACTTAGAGAATTCATTTCCCAAGGAGGATACGAGATGCAATTCGAACGAATTTTGCCAACGCGAGTGGGATACAGAATTTTCCCAGCCTGGGGATATGAAGTTGCCTAGGTTCGAGGATATAAACTTTTGTATGCCTGGGACTTAAGAAATTTTCGAATCCCTAGGGGAGTTTGTATGAATTCTCCCTAGTCAACCTGGATTTTTGGTGTCATCAGATACGCATTTTTGCTTCTTGATATGCCTAAGGAATATTTGACTCCTGAAAGATTCATTCTCGGAATTGGGTCGTTTTAGCGGAGTTTCGTGATTGGATCGGATTGGATTCAAGCACGTTGATCAGTAATATCTTCATGCTCGCACAAAAACTTATAATTCAGGTTTACATAGAGGATTAGAGTATAAACTCGAAATACGGACATATGACTGAACTACCGACTCGTAGACCCTTTTTCTGACCTAAATCACGACGTAATTGCTACTCGATGCGAATCCGATGACATCAATTAACGGTGTGATTGTTTTATTTCTAGGGGTTAGTGATTATCATCGCATCCTGAGTTATTTTTTATTATAATTGTATCAGCACTTCACGACACCATACGTTTCATGTTAGTTTACACCACTACAGGGGATATAGGTTTTTCAGTGTGGTATCTAATGTGACTATCTTAGAAATATAGTTTGCAATGGTATCAAAAACTTCTCGAAGACATAAACGCTTATAAGCTAAAACTATGGAACTCCCGCTATCCGCAAATGGGTCATCCTACAATTCCATCCATCGGGAAGCGAGCTTGAGACCTCAGAAGCATGCACCCCTCCCAATGTGTAAGCCTATCTATTGCATTCGACCAGGGTTACCAGTCAGAAGGACTGCAATGGTTAGCTGAGCGTACGGTCGAGCTAATATACGAAGGGGATGAAGCTTCAGAAAAGGCCCTGAAGGCGAAGATTATATGGATATCATGCAGGAAGACGTTCCCGAGGCATCATACATGATGGTGGATGCCGCTATAGTCGATAATCTATCGGATCCGGTTCCTTCACGGATGGATGAAGCTACGTTGAGGAATGTTTTTAAGAAGTATTGTATCCTAGGAAGACATTTGTGTCTTGGAGGAAAGGGGTAGGGTGAATGCGCCTCCAAAAGGGGTACACTGCCTGCAACATGCATTAGTGCACTACTTGATGCGTATCCCCGTCCTGCGGGTTTGTCCAAGCTATGCTACGTAATTATCACTTAGTGTCGTCGTAGTTCCATTCGAACGTGTACGCCTTCATGCTTGCTATCTGTATCCTGCTCTCGGAATACCTGGACAGAGTGCCAACTGGAGAGGACTTTCGGTTTCTTTTTCAAATGAAGAGGAGATTTTCTGCTGCGAGCCAGCACCCAATTTATTCTAGGAGTGTGAAACAAGCACAGAAGTTTTAAATATGACCAGTTCCGTGTTTGATGTCCCATAGGATTCGCAAGGTGATGTTTAGTCATAACTAAGCATTTCTTTCCTGTTTTGGGTTCGTAGTTAATCGAGTACCAAGCTCGAGACTAACTTGAAATTTGTGTGATAGATATCCCTGGACCCTTATAGGCAAAGTGTATCAAGAGTGACTTGGAGCGCTGAGGGTCATTCCAGTTGAATCCTGGACTACCCAACATATACTGATCGTCTAATTCACCGAGCGGGCTTACTTCCTGTAGGTCACCTAATAGGCCATCTGGGCGGCGCTGGAGAAGGAGAAGCGGCGGAAGCCGAGGGAGGGAATAATTCTTCGGGTCTGTAAGTGAGGGTAATCCTCTTTCATACCCAATGACATGAGACCATGAGATTTCAAGGAGAACCTAGTTGACGCGAAGACGATGATGATGAGATGATTATCAAAGGAGAGATTCTAACGACCACCCATGTCCTATCTCCAATAGGTGAGATGAGGTTGAAAGCGTCGCCCATGCCAGTTTCTTCTGTTCCACCTTTGGGACCATCGTGTCACTAAATCAAGGTCCAATTTAAAGATTTAGAAAAAGTCCCGATTGAGCTAACAATGCCTTGGCTGAGTGATACTAATTTCAGAAGCATAACATTGAGTTGGGGAGGCAACCCCTTCAAGTGGGCTAAAATCTAGTCTGTGAAGGGAGCACTTAGGATACACAGTCATGAACATTACATGACGCATCATTTGTTTGTGTGCATGAAACGTTTGGTTCTGACTTTGAATATGCTTCATACAGGTGCAATGGTTAGAGAAAGCGATAAAGACCGAGGTCGAGGTTCTGGAAGTTGTGGACTACAAAAGAGAGAAGTTGTGAGTAGTTTCAGAAGGAGCACTGATTTGTTTTCATAGCCCCTCGCTCTCACAACCATAGCAGTGACCGACGTCACAGAGACTAATCCCGGCACTCGGAATCTTCATCACCCCTTATACAGCCATCGGGAGCAGATAAAAGGCCAGAAATTATGAGCATGTAGCAACTGGCATTGACAATACACCACTATGCACCACCTATGGTGCCTGTGACCAAGCCTGTAAACAAGAAGACGGTGCTTGGTGGATCAGGACACAAGAAGAAGTTTGTGGAAAAGTGGGGTCCGACGTTGCCTAGCATGTCGGAGGTCGGACAACTCAATGGCAATGAGTAGACAGAGATATTCAAGAATTCGTTCCCTAGCTTCTACTCTAATGAGCTGGTGTGGCTGCTAAACATACATCAAATCCCTCTGGACTTGTATGATGACATGTTTAGCAAAGTGTACAACATTTAATATCAGTACATGGAGATGTACAAATATGCGAGGAGGATCTCAGAAGAGGACAGAGGCTGAATTTAAAACCTGAAGGCCAAAGAGGAAAAGAAGCTAAATGCCAGGTGCCAGGCTTGGAGGAAAGCTGAAACGGAGGCATAGAGGAGTGTCGAAAAGGACACCAAGAAGGCCAATGAGGTAGGGAAGGAAGGAGACACGACAGTAGTGCTTGCACTATTTAGAGAGTTCCCCCAAGTCTTTGAAAGTCATCGCCGACCTCAACGATGAGCCTATATAGATCCTTAGCAGCACTGAGGAGGAGGAGTTCCTGATGAATGCTCTTAAGAAGCCAATCCCGAAAAAGGGGATGAAAGGAAGCGGGGGAAGCAGTTCCAACAAGAGAAGAAAGGAGGATGTTGACGAGCTGTCCACAGCCGAGTCCGAGAAGAAGAAGAAAGGCGGCTCGTCGAAATGATTGTTATAAACTACTTTTTGGTTATGTATGTCGATATGACACATGAGTGCTGCCCTCGTTTTTGGAGGCGTGACGTGGTTTTGATGTACATCACGTCGTTGGAAAAGGGAGGATAGTTCTATTTTGTTCTGTGAATGGAAGTTAGTTAAAATTTCTTACATCACATATTACTCTAAGTTTTCAAATTTTCATCTACGCTTTTTATCTTTTGTACTTGTGTTAATGTATTCGTCGTTACACCTGAACTAATGTTGTTCGTGGATTCGCACTTGATATACTCAAGTCGTTCGAAGCTCGAATGTGGCGATCCCAATCTCGAGATCTTCTTTCGGTTATCAATCTCGAGTCACTTAGAGTTTAAACGGGAAAACTCTGTTCTCAAAACTTCCTTTTAGATGTTGGTCTTGAGTCATACAGAGCTTAAGTTTGGCAACTCCCCGCTTGCAAACCCCTTGTGATTGTCAATATCGAGTCGTAAGGAGTTGTGAACGGACGTCGTTGTTTTGTCCTTTATTATCTTTCGTCGTTTCGCTCAGGTTAGAGTTAAAGGCATCGTTGGTTCGCCAATTTTATACTCGAATCCAAGTTTTATGGATAAAAGTTAACCAAGCAAGTGGTCGATATCACACCCACTTAATTGGCGGGTTGCCCTCAAGTTCATAGGCTAAGGGATAGAGGCGGAAACTAAAATTAATGAGTGTCACGAGTTATTTATACTCGACGTCGTCGTTGGTTCGAAACCCATGTTGACTTGTGAAGGGAAGACCACCTCACATGGCTTGAGTCTTTGCAAGCAGGCTCTGAGGTGCCGATTTGGTGTTGTGTGCTCGTGTATGCAAGTTGGTAGTTATCATAGTTCGAACATACTACAAAGAAAGTAGGCACACGAAGAACATGGTTGTCTAAAATTTCTATACTGATAACTTTTGGCAGTAATGGAATTTTCTTTACAATACCTTGAACTTTGAAAACAAAACATTAGCGGAAAGCAGTAAATATGTATAGTAAACTATGTAAAATAACGGAGAAGATACTCGTTGTTCCATTCTCTTGGTAATTTGGCGCCATCAACAGTCGTTAGCTTCAAAGTGCCAACTCCAACCCTCCATTGTATGGCGTATTGTCCTTCCCAGCGAGGACCAAAATCATTCGGTGTCGGAAAGATCCTAAGAGGATACGAAACTCATATTCGAGGGATATGAAGTTTGTATCCTGTAGGATACAAAAATTCATATCTCGAGGGATGTGAGTGAGACGACCCGATTTCCCGTTCTCACGGAAACAAGGTTATCTTTGGAATATAACACAGAAACATATAATAGCAGAACAGAATTAAATAAATACACCAGAATGAACAACAAAATATACTGGATAAAAGTAATCATCAGAGTTACACAGTATACAGGATCTTACTTAGTACAAATACAGTTCATCTATACATAAATGTCTACAGCGGAAATAAACAAAATATGTACAATAGGAGCTGAACAGCATAAAAAGAATAAATGATAGGATCCATCTTCAGCTCCAGCTATCCAGAAAAAGAACCAGCTAAACCTGAATACAAGGCTGCCCGTGTGGAAAAAGGGGCACCCGAGTTTGAAAGTGAAACAAACTACGAGTCAGTCATGGGACTGGTATGAGAAATCTACTCAACACATATATAATATGGCTAATCACAGGACCACGCCACTTTCGTGGAACGGGTTTACTCCATTGGATTGCCAGTGCTTTAAAACAAATCTTTCTTTTAAACATCGCTATGCTTTTTATAAAAATGAAGCCGTTATAAGACTCAGTTCCCATCACACAATGCAACGCAAACCGGAGGATAGAGTTTTTACCTTATAACGGCCAAGATATGCTTGATACGAATAAAACAAAGGCATTTGATATTATTGCTAGTGTTTATATGTTTTGAAAACAATTTCAAATCATAACTATCAATCATAGACGACATGAGCGTCCCATGCCACTATGTCGCCAAATGTATATATACAATCAAAACCGCACGATGTCGTATTTGGAAATTGGATTTCCGTCATGAACCGAGGCAAAAGATAGTCCTCACCGAATTCGTGACTCTCTAGCCCGAGCCACAGGATCAGAGCTCGAGTGACCCTAGGAGCGACAGGGCCGGTCCACCGATGTGGATTAAAATGCCTGAACACTGCGTTTCCCCGCCCTTTGGGGCGTAAACGAGCCAACGAATGACTCCATCGGACCCGGATCGTCCGATCAAACCGAGGCGCCTCGCAACCGCAACAACCACATAGGTGAAAAGTATATAAATGTCAGGGCTGGTAGGTCACTGACACCACCCTAGCTAGAAAGAAACGCATGTCCTCCCTGAGGTCCTTCCTCCCGTTTCTGGTTCATACCGAGGTGTGAGGCTCGCGAATTCACGTTATACACAAAGCTACGCCACACAGGCGGTGCTTTGATCATCACCACAAGACTTTGCTTTTCAACAGAAGCCCTGATCACTACATCTTAGCATGCCACACAGGCAATTCACGCCATGCGATTGATGTCCATCGATATACAACCCCTGAGTTCATACGTCTCAGAGAAGAGCGTTAAGCAAAAGAATAAATTCTCCGCCGCCAAACAGATGTATATTTAACAGAAATCAATCAACACAGAATAAACTCCAATGTCAGACACACAGTCCATTCACAAGTCCGTTCTGGGTCTGAACGAAACCGGAGGCACTAAATACCTCGCAAACCCTTCGATCACCACTCACGTCTGAACGATCACCACTCATTATCCATATTTCGGGATGCCTCCCAATCAGGACCTCGGTTACCATCCAAACGAGGTGAAGATCTCCGGTCTTCGACCATCGTCTTCATCTTCGAATTTCAATCGTCGGTCGATTATTCGAAATGAGAATTAACTCGGCCTTTCCAAATAATTCACGTATATTTAGAATTTCAAATCGATTTATTTCAATGGTTAAATTATTCGACAACACCAATATTGTTCTTTAATGTAATTTTCACACCAAACACATTCAACCATCAAATACAACATAAATCGAGCAAATTCAGTTTATTTCCATTCCATATCGCTTATGATATTTTATAATGATTTATCGCTATTTTAATTTATTTTAAAATAGCCCATTCATTCAAAACGACGTTTCGGGCCATAAGGCGGCCGTGGCGCTGTTTTTCTTCAGATTTGATTTACACATATCTGAAAATCTAACCGTTGGATCTTCACAAAATTTACATCATTAGAAAGGTCTTTTCAAAACGAACCCAACGGTTCCAGTTTCGGGAAAATCCGACGGTCGGATCTCCCGGTACAATCGCTTGAAATTTCGATTTCAAAATACGAACTGCAGCGTCGTTATTCGATTAAATATAATTATATTTATATATATAAATAAATATAATCGTTTCTGGCGCTGTTTTTCTTCAGATTTGAATTAAACATTCCAGACAATCCAACCGTTGGATTTTCACAAGGTTGGTGCCGTTGGAAAGATTATTCCAAGGCGAACCCGACGGTTGAGGTTTCGGGAAAATCCCATGGTCGGATTTCCCGCACTAGTCGTTTGAAATCACGGTTTCAAAATACGAACTGCACGGCCTCGTTTCGTTTTATTTTTATTTATATTTATATATTTATATAAATATAGTTCATTCAATGATTTCCATATCGTTTTCACTTCAAATATTTTTCTAACGCCTTAAATTTTGGAAAAATTTCGCCATAACCTCCCCTGCACCGGGAGCATCGGGAAATTGCAAATAGCGTTCCCGGTCCTTCTAATCTCAAAAAGAAAAAGAAAAAGCCAAGCGGCTAGCCAACAGGCTCAAAATCATCACCCAAACAAATCAGTAAATGTGTACCTATTTATCGGGCACAAAATTTTATTCCTCTTCTCTAGCCCCTTTGCTATAACCTGTTCAATGAATATGCATATACATATATATATATACAGTTCTTATCATTTATCCTTTTCTATTCAACTTCATATTTGATTTCTGTTTGGTTTAAAGACACCATTTATTCTGATGTTACATACATAGGTGCAAATCACTTCATTAGCTAATTAATGAATATTTCAACTCATATATGTTTAGTTTGAACAAGTGGATATTTTTAACACTTCACATTTCAACGATTTATGCATACAATAAAAATGTGATTTTTATTGTAAAACAATTCATTTCAAAACACTACTTTTCTATATAGTTCATATAGTCGATAAAAGGTCATTTTTATTATCAAACAATTTATTTCAAAATATGAATACCATTCAACACATGAATTTCTAAACAACGAATGAATATCAATTCAACACATGAATGTTTTCAATAGTTTTTATATATAGATAAAAATGTGATTTTTATTATCGAACAATTTATTTCAAAATATGAATACCATTCAACACATGAATTTCTAAACAACGAATGAATATCAATTCAACACATGAATGTTTTCTATGGTTTCTATATATAGATAAAAATGTGATTTTTATTATCGAACAATTTATTTCAAAATATGAATACCATTCAACACATGAATTTCTAAACAACGAATGAATATCAATTCAACACATGAATGTTTTCTATGGTTTCTATATATAGATAAAAATGTGATTTTTATTATCGAACAATTTATTTCAAAATATGAATACCATTCAACACATGAATTTCTAAACAACGAATGAATATCAATTCAACACATGAATGTTTTCAATAGTTTTTATATATAGATAAAAATGTGATTTTTATTATCGAACAATTTATTTCAAAATATGAATACCATTCAACACATGAATTTCTAAACAACGAATGAATATCAATTCAACACATGAATGTTTTCAATAGTTTTTATATATAGATAAAAATGTGATTTTTATTATCGAACAATTTATTTCAAAATATGAATACCATTCAACACATGAATTTCTAAACAACGAATGAATATCAATTCAACACATGAATGTTTTCAATAGTTTTTATATATAGATAAAAATGTGATTTTTATTATCGAACAATTTATTTCAAAATATGAATACCATTCAACACATGAATTTCTAAACAACGAATGAATATCAATTCAACACATGAATGTTTTCTATACAATGAATAAATATAGTTTAAGCATATGAAAATAATTCAAACACACAAATATTATTCAAAATTTCGGCAGCATAACGGCAGGGTAGTTACACCGGCACCGTCCCTAGTACGGCTCCTCGCTCTACCTTAAAACCTCGCGGTTTTTGACAATGGGGTTCATGCATCTAGTTCGCACGCAGGCGGCATGTATATATTTATTTCATTTCCACCAACTAATCCTATGTGGTTTCAACCAAATATTTCACAACCACAAACGGGTATTTTTCAACCTCAAACAACCAATATCAATCACAAACAATCCCAAACAACCATTCGTTATCAACCAATTATCACAACCATTTCAATCAATAAATATCGTCCATGGTTTGTGGACGAGGGGCGTATATATATATATATATATATATATATATATATATATATATATAGATATATAGATATTTATATATAGCTATTCACTTTCATTTTCAACACATATATATATAATTTTTAAATCAGAAATCTCACCAATAGCTATCCAGTACCACGACTCTTCTTCGTCAATCTCTCTTTCTGTTGCTTCGTCGCCCGTATTCTCTACATATGTAAAAATCGAATCTTTACGATGTTATTCAGTATATAAAAATATGATTTTTACTTCGGCTTTATATATATAAAAATCTGATTTTTACTTTCGACTTTCGATATATAAAAATATGATTTTTACTTCGGCTTTCCATATATAAAAATCTGATTTCTTTACTTTTAAATTTCTAATCTTCTTCTAGTTTATAAATCATTTTAAAATCAGTTTTTAATACTTATATAAAAAATCAGTTTTATTCTTTTTAAAATCCAGTTTTATTCTTTTTTTAAAATCAGTTTTGAAATCATAAAAAAAATAGTTTTGAATTCTTAAAAAAACAGTTTTGAAATCATAATAAAAAAACAGTCTTTAAACCTAATTAAAAACACAGTTTTTAAATTATTAAAATAAAATAACAAAATACTTATAGAGGGGGGGGGGGGTTTCACCGATCGTTGGAGGTGGGGCACTGGATCTCGGTGGTGGTGGCGAGGCTTCAGGGGGAGGCTTGGGTCGCTGCGAATCGGACCGGGGGACGGGGTCTTCGATCAGAGGGAGGGCGCGAGGTAGGGGAGGTCGCTCGCCTGATCGGAGCTAGGGCGGTCGGTCGGAGCGGTGGCGTCGATGCTTCAGGGGGCGTCGATCTTTCTTTCTCTTTTTTTTTTCTGATTAAATGAAATCGGGGGGGAGGGGGGGGGCCAGGAAGAAGAATAAAGGGAGGGAGGGAAAATATATAATATATTTTTTTTATTTAATTTAATTGCATAAAGTTGACTTTTACCCACGACCTCGAAACGAGGCCCACCGCCTGTCGTCCATAGAGTTTAACCCCCATTCCGAACACAATGGGATATGTATCGCAAGCTGATTTGATCGTTACTATCAGTTTCCTTTTGAATTTTCATTTAAATCACTATATTGAATTTTAAACGCACGTTTCAAATTACCGGGGGCACATACTAACTAGAAAAATTCCAGAAAAATATTTTCTAGCTTCGTATTGACGATACGGTCCTAACAAAACTAGTTTCGTCGAATTCTGAGACCGTTTGAAAAATGGCCAATTTCCAGTCGATTAAAATCAACTGAAACCGGTTAAACGCGTTTTCCTTTGCCACGCTCACATATTGATTCGAAAAATTATGAAATTTGAAACCTAGCAATAACTTGACACTGCGGACCCAACAAAAGTGGTTTCATCCAAATCCGAGGTCGTTTGCAAAATGTCCATTTTTAAGGGCCTGAATTCCATAGCGACTATTCAGAATTTTCAACTGGACATATCTTTTGATTCCCGCTATCAAATTTCGATTGGTCAGATTCGTTAGAAAGATATTCACTAACAGATTAAAATATTTTTGGTTTCACTAAAATCCGGATTGTTTTTCACCCGGTACAGTCTGACAAAGTTTGAATTCAATTTTTGAAACTGCCACGCCATTTCAGGCCTTGTTTATAATTATAATTAATTATATTCGTTTTCAATTGTCGATTTCAACTCAGTTTTCATCGCCATTATTTAAAATATTTATTTTAAATATTTAAAATCCATTATTTTAGCCAATTTAAAAATTTTAAATTGGTTCAGATTTTCTGGGTCGTTACAGTGAGATGCGAGGAGTTCATGCAAATATAGGATATGGAATTTCCGTAGTGGCAGTCTTCTTAAGGAGTTGTGAGGCTTACACTCGCATAACTCCCTCTGGGGCTGAATCCTAAGTACCTTGGCGATGCTTCAGGCTGTTGCACTTTCCGATGGGCCAAGTCGTGTGGGATTGTAATGCTTTTGGGAACTGGCCCAAAAGACCAGTGGTAGGAAAATGTAAATACCCTATGGTAGGAAAATCCTCTAGTGCTCACATATATAAACTGCACGTGCACTATACATGTATACACATACATGTGTATGTATGTACACATATTCTTGTGCAGGGACAATACAATCAAACATCGTGAATGGACATAAACCAAGAAAACCAGTACATATGCAGACACAAACGCCCGCACACACACACACACACACACACATATATATACATCTATGTGTGTGTGTATATATATATATGTATGTATGTATGTATCTACATAGTAGGAACATTGGTTCAACAAGCTCAAAATATCTGAGTGTACAACAATGATAAGTCAACATGCATCATGGTTGAGCCAGTTTAAAAATTAAAATTCATCTCACAGTGGTCAAGACAACTCATATTGAAGCAACGACAGGCAGTGCAACATGGTATAGCCATGCCAACAAAACAGTGGAAACACAATGGAGCAAATAAGCATGCTAGCAGCACATACACAGGTGAATCGAGAATGGTGCAACAGCTCAAGTGCAAACCAGGTTAGATGGAATAACAACTCAGGTGTGCAAATGCAAAGCCAATAAAATAGAGTGCATCAGTTTCATATACTTGTACAAGCCGACATAAAGCAAGTGGAAAGACAACAAATACAAGCCAAGTCAAGTACAAGACACAAGTGAAGGAAAAGGCAAACCATCATGGTAGATATATATATATATATATATATGCACACACACACATATCTATATAAAATATTAAATAGATGTGTATATATTATATATACAGCAAATTAGACAGTCAACACAATTTCAAGTGGCAACATGGCTGTGCAATTTTGACTCAACCAACAAAGTAATATATGCTCAGGTCTGATAGCAAGTGCAAGTCATAATACAGTGCCAAAGACATGCTATGAGAGAAAGAGTGCAACTCAAATATACCGAACAGGTCAAAATAGCAAAGCCATGCTACAATTTATATGCAAAACAACTCAATGGTGACAAGGCCAATTAGAAAAAATCTGAAGCAAAATAAGTGGATAAGGGTGGTTCACAATTGTACAACAAGGGCCTGAATGAAATGTGCCAATGCAAGCTAGTGTAGACACATATGAGTGCAACTCGAATGCACACCGAATACAAAATATTCAACATGTTCAAACAAGTGAAGCAAATCTGTTATATATATTGTATATAAATAGGTGCATATATATACTCACATTTGTGAATACACACGCAAACACACATACACACACATATATGTATATATATGTATATATATATATGTGTGTATATATATATATATGTGTGTGTGTGTGTGTGTGTGTGTGTATATATATATATATATATATATAATTTACATGGCAGCATTGCCAGCAAGCAAGAAATCATGCAATTGCAAGCCAGTGGTCATACAAATATCAAGTGCCCAAATGATAGAGGATCAAGGATGCACAGGGAAACATTTTATCAAGTTTTTATTTTCCAGAATTGAAGATAAAATTGCATTCCAAATGTTTTCATAACGTGGCAAAGTTTCAACATAAATTTGGCAAGAGATTTTTGAAATATTTCCATAAACAATTCAAGTTTCAAATGTGTCCAAAATTGGCAAGTCGAAGAGAACATTTTTAAATGTTTCCAGAATTTAAAAAATTCCAGAAAAATAATTTTGGGCAAGAAAAACATTTTTGCAACTGCTAATAGGAAATTAAAATTACAGTATTGTTATTTGGCAAGGAAACAATTTTTCTTTGTTTCTAGAAAAAAGCGCACTGATATATAGTAAGAAATCACAAATTGGTTCTAGTATTCAATCATCACAGTCACGACAAGTATTCAAGGAAAACAATTTTATTATTTCCAGAAAATCACTTGGAGGATTCATGACATTTTCAAATCAAGGAAACCGGTCATCAATGCCAAGAAAACAAAAGGGGAATTCACGCAGATCTTTCAAGGGGCCACAAAATTCAATTCAGATTTATCTCCAGAAAATCACAAAGTGTATAATCTACAATTGTATTTTTGGCAAGAAATCAATTTTACAAAGTCAAGCATAATATTTGTTCTATTTGCAACGAGATATTTTGGGAAATCCACAATTTATACGGTAACCAATTCAAACAATTCTGGCAAGGAAAATCATGCAAGAAATCCATCAAGGCCAAGTCAACAAACGTGAAACGAGAGAGCTAACAAGGGTTTTATAACCATATATAAGCACACACAAACCATCACAGGCATATGATCGAAAAAGCCAATGATTCAAAAGCAATTGAAAGAAAAATATTTTAGAGAACACAAAAAAATTTCAATCGTAAAAAAGCCAAATCGCCGAACATCATCTAATTTGAGGCCACAGAGAATCAATTGCAAAAACAATCGGTCGTGATTTGAGGTAGAAGGAAATCCCTAGAAACGTCGTCGCCATTTTTATTTCCTTGAGAGAAAAGAGTTATCAGGCCAAACAAATGAAGATGCAAACAAAAAGAAGGGGCCGACCATAATTTCGTTAAAAGGGGGTTTTTCTATTTTTATTTTAGATTGTATTGTTTTTATTTCTTTTATATTCGATCATCAGGGTTTTCTAGTTTATCTGTAAAACTAGGGTTTTTTTAGTTTGTCTATAAAACTAGGAGTTTACTAGTTTGTCTGTAAAACTGGGGTTTACTAGCTATAGGTTTTATAGTTGGGGTTAACGAATTATGGGTTTGTAATTCACGAAAAATACGATCTTGGGTATAAAGATCAATCTAGGGTTTTGACCGTAGGATTACAATAGGAGCATGGTTTGCGAGTTTATAGGTTTTTTTTAAGTGGGATATGTTTTAATACCTAGTAAAAATCTTGGAAATGCAGCAGTAGGCAAAGTTTGCCGAAGTTGGGTAAAAAATTTGTTATTTACTTCTGCATTTATATTTTCTATTATAATATGTGCTGTGATATTGTTTAATATCTCATATTAATTCAATGAACCCTACTCGCCCCCTCTAGGGTTAACCTTTATCTAACAAGTGGTATCAGAGCAAGTTCTTCTTTAACTCTAGAGTAATAGTGTTCCCTAGTAGTCAGTCCTCTGAGAGTCAGTCCAGTCATATTCCAACTATTTTTAATGGTGCAGATTTTTAAATTGGAAATCGGAAATGGAGTACTAATTAAAATCTATTAAAATTAAATGTTGGGATACTGTTATTAATGGATATGATAGGGTAGACAGGAATGATATTGAGCTTAATTCTCGTACTACTCATAATTTATGTTCTTACATTGATGATATCCAACATAACCACATCTCCCATTGTTTGTCTGCATGGGAAATCTTGAATACTCCCGATGCGAAGTATGGAAGAATTGATAACAGCAGCACAAAACCCAAAAGGCCAACTCAGCTTCAGATCTATGCTTGGAAGGAGATACAGATGAAAATTCAAGACGTTCAAACGATGGAGACTTAACAGACGATGAGACAGGAAATTACTTATACGAAGTTTTAGTTTATATGTGTGATGATTTAACTAAATCTGTTGATAAACTCCAATGAAAAAACAAATCTCTGAAATTTAAAAATCATGAGTTGACCAACAAAAATATTTGTTTGGAATCAAAACTTTCAAATGTCATGAAATTAGAAAATTCTGATTGAGAAAATTGTTTGAAATTGAAATACGATCTCGTTCATCTCAATGAAAACATTCAAAAGTTTGAAGAGGAAATTCTGATTTTAAAAGATAACGAGATTGAGCTAAAAAGTACAAATAATTCTTTACAAAAGGAATTTAAAATTTTTAGGCTATCAAAAATTCCAAACATGAAATCTTTGAAAAAGAAAATTTGCAGAAAGTTGATTCAATTTTGAATGAGCTTGAAGAGATTGAAAAATTCAAGAAACTTGAGTTAGAAAGACAAATTCAATTTGAATCCGAAATCCTTCAGTCTAAGACCAAAATCAAACAACTTGAAACAAAAACTTGATTTTGAAACAAAATGATACTGAACGGAGAAATATTAACATTAATTATTGTTCAAATATGATGAAAGAAAATGGTGATCTTAAATCCAAAATAAACTTGAGTTTAAAACTTTTTTCAGCTGGAGAAAAATCTTTGAATATGGTGTTGAAAAATCAATTTTTTTCTGGAAATAGGAATGGTCTTGGCTTTGGCAAATTCAGTGGGTTTGAGAAACTGAATTCAAATGGTTTTAACAACCCTTCAAACCATTTTGGAAAAGATCATTTTGACAATTTAAACTCTGATAATTTCAAAGGATTTTTGAATCATAAACAATATGAGAATTTATTTGGTGACAAACCATTTAAACCATCTTGGACCCAAATGGAAATTCGGATGGATTGTTATACAAACAAGTCTGGGTACCAACATGTGTAAATAAAACTGTGAGTGGTTTTACAAACTTTGTTAGACCATTTGACCATCTTAACTGTTACGTACCGAAGGAGGTTGAGGAACTGTTGTGCAAAAGAGAATTAAATTCAAGATGTTCCATATTTATGTATCATTTAGAGTTCCTTAGCCAAGTTTGCTGAGGTGGAGATCCACAACGTTTAATGTAAATCTAGTATGATATTTAAACTCATCTCTTTTAATATTCTCAGTATTTATTCTTCTTTGTTTATTCCTCCTTCTACCCTTTCTGATTTTTTCTTATCGGTATTGACACTACTATATCTTTTATATATATTTTTCTTGCTCTTGAACTTCAAAATTGCAATATTCTTAATTTTCTGGAAAATTGCTTCATTTGTATAAAACTCTGATGTTTTAATGATTTCCAGATCTTGAATTGAAAATTGTAATTTTCTGCAATTATTTTGAAGTTTAATTCTTTTCTAAAATCTTAATAGTGCTGAAGTATTCTTATTATATCTTGAACACTGTTATTTTGAATTCTAAATTTTTAAAGATCTGAAAAATTAATGAAATTTCACACTCATCTGCTGTTATGAGTTTCGTCTAATTTATTTTGGAAAGACATGAAAATTTATACTCATTACAACACACTGCTATTTTTCAATTATGATAATTTCATTGATTTGGATTGGCTTGATTATTTCTAAATTGAAAAAAATTGGCTTGAATCATTGTGTTACATCTAGAAATTCATTATTTTTCGTGATCATCTAACTTAGACTTTTTTTGTTGAAATCATTTGAAATTTTTGGTATTTTGAATCTCACACACTTCTTAGATTTTAAATTAATAATTTTGTGTGATTGATTCTTTTATCTCTTTATTCAAGTGACTTCGAATAAACTGTTTTAATTTTGGATCATGAATATTTCTCGAGCTTGATGTAAATATTCTGAAAATTTTTCTCTTATGCTTGTCAGAAATTATTGTGAAAAATTCTTTGAAAAACTGGTCTTGAAACTAACTATTTTTCCTGATCATTTGGCTTGAATATTGATTGTCTAAAATCATTTGAAATTGTTGATTTCTTGAATCTCATACACGTCTTGGATTTGAAATTTATAATTTGGTGTGACTGATTCATTGAATCTTGAGATTTTCATATTTCTTCAAATAATTTCAAATAAACAATATTTTTAATCTTGAATCATGAATCATCTTTTGTGACTATCAGAAATATCTGAAAAATTCTCTTAACAAGTCTGATCTGATAAAAGGAATTGATTTGCAAATGTTTTTAGATAACTGCTTGTTTTGGTAACATCTGCTCCTCTGATAAAATGGTCTAAACTGAATCATGATTTGTCCTCTTGGACTTATTGAAAATTGTTTGAGAACTTTCTTGTGAAACTTATTCTGAATGTGTCTTGCTGCTCTGATTAACAGAATTGAATTGTTAATTTAATTGCTTGGGCTTTGTGATTGAATATTGTTGTTTGAGATACCCTTGTTAGCCGCTAGTGTCATATTAAAATTCTTGTTAATGGAGACAACAAGTGGTATCAGAAGTGTCTTATAATTTTCTCACTTATCTATTTTGATTCTTTATTCTGATCTTCATCTTCTATAAATCTTTTTGAATTTCTTTTGCCTTGTATAAATCTTTCTGATCTCTCTTATAATTAAATTTTCAATTTTATAATCATTTATTGATTATCTATTCAGTTGAAATCTATAACCAAACTGAACTGTATTTAGGATTCATCAAAATTATTACCAGAACTTTGAAATTGTGATGAGTTGTGACTATAATATATTTCACAAAGAGAGGAAATTTTATTTAAATTTTCATGATAATTGAACAATTTTTATAATACCTTTGAATTGGCAGTTATTTCACAAACATCTTCTTAGTCTATCATTATTCTGCCACCTGTCATGATTTTATATTAAGGTGGAGAGTTTAATATTTTTAAAATCATCTTAAATAAACAATGGAAATATTTGTGATGGAATTGTGATTATATTATTTTTCAGAATTAGTTATAATTGAAAATTTTCAAGAATCCTGGTACAGTTGAGCATATTTCATAATATGATTAATTTCGAAATTTATTTCACAACCATTTCTGTACTTTCCACATTTCTATCATGCATGTTAGTTTTATATACTAAGGAGTCTTTCTTTTTGGAATAGAAAATACTAAAAATATAATATTCATAAGTGTTTCTCTTACCTCATTTAAAAATCCAAGCTCTGGTTATGCATAGTTATAAGATTACTTATTTTTAAGCTGCAACTAGCCTCATTTAAAAACCCAAGATCTAGTTATGCGTGGTCAGTATGCTCTTAAATGAAAAGAAAAAGAAAAGGGAACAATTTGCTATAATTTTTTTCCTTTGGTGTGTGACAACCAACCCATCAATCCATTTTCTAACTTGTGAAATGCATTAATATTTTATGATATATTATGATCTGTTGATTAATAGCTTTTGGATTTGAGATTATTTGATTTTTTTCACTTAAGATGAATTTATAATTGTAGCCCAAATCCATCACTGTTTTGTGCTTCATTTTAAAATTTTATTGGAAAATAATTGGAATCATTTTTTTTTAACTCTCTCCATTTTTATAAATTTCATCGTAAATCCACCATTCTACAATGTGAAATTTGCCACTAGTTCTTAGAATATTATGATTTTTTTTTGATTATTTGAGATTTATGGTAAATGTTCTTCCTCTTAAGCTGATATTATATTTTTAGTCATTTTTCATCACTGTTTAAATTTTTATATCATTTTGATAATAACAAAAGGGGGAGAATGGGTTAATATTTTGATCGATGAGTGGATATTCTTTGAATATTTTAATATTGAATTTTCAATTATTGCTTTTCACTCATGCACTTATCTAGGGGGAGTTTTATTGTAGGGCAAGCATGCAAATAGGGGGAGTTCAGTAATTCACTATCAAACACATTTATTGTAATATTATATTCAAAAACTTATTTTATGTTTGTCATCATCTAAAGGGGCAGACTGTTGTGTCTAACAATTCTATGATTTTTGTTTAATGATAACAAACATATATTTATTATTATAAATGTGTTTGTAATTGTACTATTATACTACATCACAGACATAATATAATATTTATATTTATGAAATACTACTGCACAAGAATTTAAATATTCAAATAGTATTTTATTTAAATATAATATTTTATTTCAACATTTCAACAATACAAATTAATAACTCCACTACTTACACATTTCACAGAAAAACAATACATTCACATTCGGTTTCATTTATTACATTGTTCTTCACTACATCTATTGGTCACTACAGTTCACTACAACACCAAGTTATACAGACACTCATATATATTGTTGCCTCACTGCATTTCTCTCAATCACTAATACATTTATTAATGCATACACGGACAACTGTCACTTGTCCTCTATCTGTCTACTTCATTGCTAGTCCAGTCATCTACTTACCTATCATAGAAGAAACACACAGTGAACTAGAACAAAAATATTTTTATATTCTAGTAGATATTATTTTTATTTCTAAAACTTTATTTGCCTTAGAATTTTGGTGTGTTTCTCATCATTTTTCATGACTTGATCTGATTTATATGAACATCCATCTGTGTCTAGACAACTTGTGATATTCACAGTGATACATTGTAAATACCACAAGGTAGAAAAATCCTCTAGTGCTCACATATATAAACTGCACGTGCACTATACATGTATACAGATACATGTGTATGTATATACACATATTTCTGTGCAAGGACAATATGGTCAAACATCGTGAATAGACATGAACCAAGAAATCCAGTACATATGCAGACACAAACACACACACACACACACACATATATACATACACACACATCTATGTGTATATATATATACAGTAGAAACAGCGGTTCAACATGCTTAAAATATCTGAGTGCACAACAATGACAAGTCGGCATGCATCATGGTCGAGCTAGCTTTTCAAATTCATCTCACAATGGTCAAGACAGCTCATATTCAAGCAACAATGGACAATGCAACATGGTATAGCCATGTCAACAAAATAATGGAAACATAATGGAGCATACAAGCATAACAGCAGCACATACACATGTGAATCGAAATTGGTGCAACAACTCAAGTGCAAGCCAGTTCAGATGGCATAACAACTCAGGTGCAAATGCAAAACCAAGAAAATGAAGTGCATCAATTCCATATACTTGTACAAGCCGACATAAAGCAAGTGGAAAGAAAACAAATTCAAGCCAAGTCAAGTACAAGATACAAGTGAAGGAAAAGGCAAACCACCATGGAAGATTCATATATATACATACACATATATATAAATATATTATATAGATGTGTACACATCATATATACAGGAAATCAGACAGTCAACACAATTTCAAATGGCAACATAGATTTGTAATTTTGACTCAACCAACAAAGTCATGTATGCTCAGGTCTGATAGCAAGTGCAAGCCAAAATACAATGCCAAACACTTGTCAGGAGAACAAGAGTGCAACTCAAATATATTCATTAGTTCAAAACAACAAAGCCATGCTTCAATTTATATGCAAAACAACTCAATAGTGAAAAGGCCAATTAGAACAAATCTGAAGCAACATAAATGGCTAAGGGTGGTTCACGACCGTACAGCAAGGGCCTGAATGAAATGTGCCAATGTAAGCTAGTGCAGATACACATGAGTGCAACTCAAATGCACAACAAATACAAAATACTCAACATGTTCAAATAAGTGAAGTAAATCTATCATATATATGATATATAAATATGTGTGCGTATATATATACTCACATTTGAGAATATATACACATATACATATATATATATATATATATACTCACATTTGTGTGTGTGTGTGTATATATAATATCCAGTAAGCAAGAATCATGCAATTGCAAGCCAGTTGTCATACAGATATCAATTGTCCAAATGACAAAGGATCAAGGATACACAGGGAAACATTTTGTCAAGTTTTTATTTTCTAGAATTGAAGATAAATTTTCATTCCAAATGTTTCCCAAATGTGGCAAAGTTTCAACATAAATTTGGCAAGAGATTTTCAAAATATTTCCAGAAACAATTCAAGTTTCAAATGTGTCTAGTATTAGCAAGTCGAAGAGATCATTTTTAAATGTTTCCATAATTTCAAAAATTCCAAAATAACTGTTTTGGGAAAGAAAAACATATTTGGCCACTTCTAATAGGAAATCGAAATTACATTTTTGTTATTTGGCAAGGAAATAATTTGTCTTTGTTTCCAGAAAAAATGTGCACTGATATATGGCAAGAAATCACAAATTGGTTCAAGTATTCGATCATCACAGTCACGACAAGTATTCAAGGAAAACAATTTTATTGTTTCCAGAAAATCACTTGGAGGATTCTCTAAACTTTCAATTCAAGGGAAACAGTCATCAATGTCAAGAAAACAAAAGGGGAATTCTCGCAAATCTTTCAAGGGGCCACAAAATTCAATTTAGATTTCTCTTCGGAAAATCTCAAAGTGTATAACATCTGTTCTACTTGCAAAGAAATATTTTGGCAAATCGAAAATTTATATGGTATCCAATTCGATCAATTTTGGCAAGGAAAATTACATAAGAAATTCAATAAGGCCAAGTCAACAGACGTGATATCAGAGGGCTAACATGGGTTTCATAACCCTATATAAGCACATACAAATCATCACTGGCATATGATCTAAAAGGCAACAATTTGAAAGCAATTCAAAGAAAAATATTTCAAAGAACTCACAAAATTTTTTGATCTCAAGAAAGCCAAATCACCGAACATCATCTAATTCGAAGCCACAGAGAATTAATTCCAAAAAAAATCAGTACGGATTTGAGATAGAAGGGAAAACCCTAGAATCGCCGTTGCCATTTTTATTTCCTAAAGAAGAATGATTTATCGGGCCAAGCAAATGAAGATGCAAACACAAAGAAGGGGCTGACCATAATTTTGTAGAAATAGGGTTTTCCTATTTTTATTTTAGACTATGTTGTCTTTATTTATTTTGTATTTGACCATCAGTGTTTTCTAGTTTTTCTGTAAAACTAGGGTTTTCTAGTTTGTCTATAAAATTAGAAGTTTACGGTTTGTCTGTAAAACTATGGTTTACTAGCTATAGGTTTTATAGTTAGGGTTTACAGATTACGGGTTTGTAATTCGAGGAAAATCTGATCTTGGGTATAAATATCAGTCTAGGGTTTTGAGCGTAGGATTAGAACAGGAGCAGGGTTTGCGAGTTTACATGGAATGCAGTAGTAGGTAGGGTTTACTGAAGGTGGGTAAAAATTTGTTATTTACTTCTACATTTATATTCTCTGTTATAATCTGTGCTGTAATATCTTTTTAATATCTCAAATTAATTTCAATAAACCCTATTCACCCCCCTTTAGGGTTAATCTAGATCCAACATATGTCATTCTAAAGAATAGGAAAGACCTCCCTAAGCCGGCTTCTCTTCGACGGCCTATGGTGATAGCCTATCGAGAGAAAACATAGAATAAAGCACACAATCAACCATAACATCCATAACAATATCTTAGCTATCACCGGGTAAAGTCTTGAATCCATCGATAATCGAATTTTCTTTCATCGATCAAAAAGGCTAATGGAAACCCCAGCTTTAGCCAGACTGTCATACATCCTTCCTGTATATGTTTTCCTCAATCAACTAAGATAGCTAGATCACTCTTACCTAAGTTCGATACATGGTATATGATCCTACCTAATCTTCATGGGCGTCCCCACGATATCCCTGCTCCATGTCTGCTAGAATCTTTGAAAATCAACGATTCCTTAGCACTTCAAATCTATCGAGCCTTCCTTCTCGGCGATTCCATCGTTTTAGTTCGAGCCGCCTATTAAATGTATTCCATTATCATCCTTGATTCACTCCCTTTTGAGTTAATCCATCATCATATTGAATCTTATATGATTCCCAGATGGACATCACATTAACCCAGCCCCGACCAGTCCTACTTGAGTTCACAATCGAAGAACTATCATGTTTGAGTTGAACAGTCACCATTTGAAATCCATTCACTATCAAACTACACCCGCAACTCCTAGAGGCCTCCACAATCCAGACTCTAAAATTTCGAACCTCTTATGGATCGGTACCGATCCAACAAGCATGGATTGGTGCCGGTCCATCCACTTAGCAAATTTTTGCTAAATGTATAATTCCTCTCCATCCTTGTTTCAAGAGCTTCCTTCTGGTCCACGTTCATAGCAAAATTTCAAATGTGCTAAAACCTCGGTCAGTCCATTTCGTGCACTCAATTAACTAAACTCCGACCGATCCAAAATTTCATCCAAATCTCTTGAAAAATAGCATGTAGCTTCGAAGCAACGTTACAAGCCCACACTCTAATTTTCAATGCAATCCAGTGATCACTGATGGATCGATATCGGTCCAATAAGCATGGATCGGCACAGGTCCATGAAGATAGCTGATTTCAGGCTCAAAATTTCTAAGCACCTCCTCGACATCCACTAGTGCTCCTCGACCAAGTTTCGTTTTAATCCGATTATTTGAACCTCCGATTTGCTCTGTTCTTCAATCCCAATATCCACGACAAACGATTCTAATAAATAACTCAAGTAATGTAGCCAATTTATTCAAAAAAATGCAATTCAATAATTCTTGATCATAAGAATATGCACATATCATAAACATAACATAAATGAATGGATCTAACATGATTTGGATCTAAACATATGCAAAATAATAAATAAACTAACGAATTACCAGTTCATATGATTAATCAAGTTTTCCAAGGGCGTCTAAATTTGAGTTATACATATGTTATCAGATCCAAGGTGAATTTAGCATAAATAAACATGAATTTGATCCTAATTTACCCATATAACATGTAGTTTCTGTGTGAGAGATATCTATCACTCACCAATTTCTAGATCCAATGCAATAACGGTGAAATAAGATCTATACAATAATAGAAAACCTTCAAAATTGATGCAATTGTGATGGTCTAGTCTTCTTTGATGATAATCTAGCCTCTAAATGCAATTTATGATGAATTAGAATGAAGAATTGGGGATTAGGCTGAATCTGAGAAACACAAACGCCTAACCAATATTTGAATGAAGAGGGAAACCCTAATTCTCTCCTCAAGTCCCTCTATTTATAGCTATAGGTCATTAGCCTAAAGGGCTTGGCTAACCAACCTATTAGCAGCCAATTAGTCTGCCTAACAAAGGTTGTAATTTAAAACAACGATTCCTTCCAAATCACAACACCAAATCTTTAATGTGACTACTCTACGGAATCGTAAACCTCCATTCTGATCCAATGAGATTGATTTTATCACTTGTTTCGACTCTATCAAAAGTTATATCTAAAAAATATATTGATAAGGTCAAAATGGTCACAAATTGATTTGATAAAAATCATGGACATATCTCATATCTCCGTGAACGACATATTAATATCTAAGAATGTTTCGACCACTAGAGATTAAAATATTATTATTTTATGATCCTCCGATACGTAAAGTACGGGTCGTTACACCATATAAGTTAACAATATCTTTAACATAGAGTTTGGCCAATAGAGGCGTGGTTCAATTAGCTTGAATGAGAGTGAAGTGTACTAATTTAGTAAGTCTATACACAATCACACATAAATTGTCATGGCCTAAGCGAGAAAGGGGAGACCATTGATAAAATCCATGGACATATGTTCCCACTTCCATACGGGAATGTCTAAAGGTAGCAATAACCTGCTGGGCTTTTGGTGTTCATCCTTAATGAGTTGATACGTAATTAAACACTTGACAAAGTTTGCGATATCATATTTAATTCCTTCCCAATAATAAAGTTACTTCATGTCCGCATAAATTTTGTTACTTTCAAGATAAATGGAAAATTTAGAATGATGTGAATCCTCTAAAATATTCTTGCGGAGATCACAAAGGTTTGGCACAATAAGTCGTTTGAATTTTTGAACGACTCTATGAGAATCAATATCAAAATATTTTAACTCGTCAACACAAGATTTATCCCTAATACTTTGGCTTAGGAGAGCCAATTTTTAATTCAGCTTTTGCGCTACTCGAATGTTGTCTAAAAGAGGAGGATAAGTCTCAAGGCTATATAACATAAGAGTGGAACTCATATTGGAATACTTAGCTTTCAACTGATTACTCCAAAGAGTTTCCAACACAATACAAAGATGGTTTTCATGCTCTTACACGGCTTTAGAATACATAAGTATATCATCAATAAAGATAAGAATGAATTGATTGAGGAAGTCCTTGAAAACATGATTCATAAGGTCGATAAAATAAGCTAGAGCATTCGTAAAACCAAATGGCATCACTAGCCACTCATAAAATCCATACTAGGTACAGAATGAAGTCAAAGGAATACTATCCTCCACAATTCGAAGTTGATGAAACCCGATAGCTAAGTCTAGTTGGGAAAAGATTTAGCATCACTAATTTAATTGAATAAATGATCGATCCACAATAGAAGATATTTACTCTTGATGGTGAGATCATTAAGCTTGCGGTAGTCGATGCAAAGCCTAAGTGTAACACCCTATTTCTTCATAAAGATTGCTAAAGCTCTACAAGGCGAGGAACTTGAGCGAATAAACTACTTCTCCTCTAATTCGGATAATTGCTTTTGCATGTCTTCATTCTCCTTATTGGACGTTTAATAAGGAGGACGAGTAATAAGTAGAGCACTTGAGATTAGATTGATTCAGAACTCGATTCTTGCTTAGGTACTAATCTTAAGACGAGCTCAAATATGTCGGAAAATTCTCGAACAACATGAATTCAAGAAATGACCTCTTCCTCATCCTCGTTACTATCATTCATAGGATTTAGGGAATATAAGGAGCCCATCGAATCAAAACTATAATCCTTAATACAACAAGGATCTGATTAACAGATTGAGGATGTTAGAGATAGATAGTCCTGTCAAGACATAGGATATGGGCTACAAAACGGCAAAGCCAATCCATTTCCAATATAATTCCAAAAAATAAATAGCGAGTCATGTATAAACCAGTTCAAGAAGAGTAATTACACAAAATAATCTGGACATCATTACATAATAAACTAAATGTTATGGGTCCACCGACCAGAAACACAATCATTAATGAAGTCACTAAACGCAAAACATCCGAAGAATAAGCATCAATAAGTTTTTGTGATATAAATGAATGGGACGCGCCCGTGTCAAAAAGAAATCGTATAGGATGTCCGTGAAACTCATTGATTCCATCAAGGATAGATTGAAAATTACATTGATAGGAAGAAGTGTTGCTAAGAACTTGTACAACCTCTAGCTTCCCCTCCTTCCTGCTTTGAAGTTGGAGAACAAAGAGGCTAAATGACCCAGAGTCTTGCAATAGTGACAAATGCGGGGATTAGGACAATTGTTATCGTAATGGTCCTTTGATCCATAACTGAAGCATTCCCCTCAACTAAAGTTATAGGTCCTCATTCTAGCAACCACTTTCTTTCCTTTCTTATTAGGATGAAATTTGGACTTGGTGTCGGAATTCCTCTTCTTATTGAAGTTCTTCTTAGAGTTCTCAACCTTAACATTGCTCTCCTTATTGGCTTCCTCAAGATGAAATGTGATATCCACATGTTCATCAAAAGGCTCGACTTATGCTACTCTCTCGCTCTTGAAAACAAATTTCGTTTGAAACCTTTCTCGTAATTACTTCCAATTTAGGTCTACTTCTTGAATCTCAGAGATCAGGAGTTCATACAAATCTAACGCTCGATCTGGAAGCATATTAGAAGCCACCTAAACTCGATGCAACTCAATAAGATTCATGCGGGGAAAAATGTTGCCGCATGATTTAATCCAAGCTTGGACCTCAATAGTGCCTTAGGAACCCTTGAAGGACTTTCCACTAAGTTTAGGAAAGATGCTACACAAGCTAGAGATATTTGGGGTGCGTAGTCATGGGAGAGATTCATGTCGCTACAATAGGCTAGGCCTATATCTGGAAATTCTCATTGACTCAGGGAGCTATGTTAACATCATCTTCAAATCAGCCTACGTTCGAATGAGATTTCAGGTCAAAGATTTAAAGCCTTGCACGCCACCATCCATGGCTTCAAAGGTTTCTTTAACCGGCCAGTGGGAATAGTAGACCTGCCGGTCGAGCTTAGAGAAGGCATCGCAGCAGAGTCCGAATCCTCACATTCGTAGTCATCGATGTCATTTCTCCCTTCAACGTTTTTTCGGGACGTCCTTTCCTTGAAGAATTCTGAGTGTACATGGCACCATTGTCCCTTCTCATGAAGTTTTCAACTAGGAGGGGGATCAAAACCATCAATCACGACCAACCCACTGCAAGAGCCTGCTACCTTGCTGAGTTGAAAGATTCCATTAATAAGGAGAAGGGTAAGAGTGAAGAACTAATCCACTATGCCAAAACCGCCGGTGCATAGCAGCCAATGGAGTCTGGGTCCTAGCCCAGACATCACCGCAGTTTTCCCGATGACCTCTATCTAACATAGGTCTTAAAGATTGAACCAATACTCCATCCACCAATAAAGGAAGAGCTCATGGAATTCTTGAAGGCTAACCTCGATGTTTTTTCTTGGACCCATCCAGATATGTGTGGCATCGACCTAGGGGTCGCCTGCCACATGCTCGGTATCAACTCGAAGCATCTTCCAATCAAACAAAAGCACCAAACCTTGGGAATATGGAGATTTGTGGAACTCAAAAAGGAGGTTGATATGCTACTCGACAACATCTTTATCCGCGATGCCCTTTACGTCAAATGGTTCTCCAACCCGGTCTTGGTCAATAAATCAAATGGGAAGTGGCGAACATGTGTCGACTATTTAGATCGAAACAAAGCTTGCCAAATTGACAACCTTCCACTTTCGAAGATCGAACAACTAGTTGATTCAACTACTAGTTACTAGCTTCTCTTCTTCACGGATGTATACTCATGCTACAATCAAATCTCAATGTATCTTCCAGACCAGGAACATACATTGTGCATCACTGACCTTGGGCTTTATTGCTATGTAGTCATGCCCTTCGATCTTAAGAATGCTAGAGCCACCTGTCAACTTCTGGTCAACTACATGTTCGAAGACCAGATCAGGAGATCCATGGAGGTCTACATGGACGATATGCTCTTGAAAACGAGGGTGTCGAATGACTACATCAACAACCTCATGGAGATTTTCAACGTTCTCCGTAAATATGACATGAAACTCAATCCCTTAAAATGCTCTTTCGGCATTGCATCATGAAAATTTATGGGTATCATTGTCAATTCATGGGGAATCGAGGAAAATCTAGAAAAATCAAAGCTATCCAAGATATTCAGGCCCTTTAGAGCATCAAGATGATCAAATCTTAAATGGAAAAGTGGCTGCCCTAGGTCAATTCATATCAAAAGCTACAGACAAGTGCATTCCCATTTTCGACTTGCTTAGAAAAGGGAAGCGCAATTTCTCATGGACATCGGAGTGCATTATTGCATTATGGGACCTCTTGAATCACTTAAAGTGACCACCTATCTTTTCAAAATCCATTGATCATGAAGACTTATTTATCTAATAGGCTGTTTCTATGTAGGCGACTAGCTCGACGTTAGTGCGTGAAGAAGATCTTGTCTAACGGCCTGTCTACTGCATCAGCAAGAGACTGAGAAGCACAGAAGAATTATCCGAAGCTTGAGAAACTTGCTTACTGCATGTTGATCTCTTCCCATAAGCTATGACCATACTTTCAGTCCCATCTGATTAAAGTCTACACTGACCAACTGCTACGACGGGTCATACAACGACCCCAGACATCTGGGCGATTTTTGAAATGGAAATAGAACCGAGTACATTTGAGAATACATTCAGTCCTCGATGAGCTATCCTCATACAAGCTGTAACGAACTGGGATTTCGGCCCCGAAAATCGACATAAATACGTTTACTGTAACTCATGCCGATCCTTCAAGCACCGAAACACTGGATAGTTATTAGAAAGAATTTAGAGGGTGAGATAAGAAAGAAAGAAATATAAGAATAGAAGAAGAAGAAGAAGAAGAAACACAACACAGAGTCTCACATCGCAGCGGAACAAAATATAATACAGAAATAAATCTTTATTGAGAACTTTAGGAATACTTACAGTGGGACAGTTATAATAACCTGTTCCCATATACAACACATAGCGGAATAGTAGCTATATAGTATCATACGTCTGAGCATCTCCAGCTCGTCTCTGGACTTCACAGCATTTGATAATTTGAACCTGTACACTCCGGGCTAACCCGAGCATTTACAAAACACCGGGTTAGTCTGGTGAACCATAGTGAGATAAACTCGCACAGTAATAAGGGTAAATCATCCAACCATGATTTTAAAGTTCAAAATCTTTTCAAAAGAAAAGGATAATCGTAAGATCAAATCCACACATAAACACAGACGGTTTTTACCTTACGATAACCCAAAACAGTTTTGAAACCAATATCTTTTCTGATATTATAATAATGTCTAAATACAAGTAAATAGAAATCTAGTAGAACGCTTGCATCTCACGCTCTACATATATAGTATACAAACAAAACCGCGGGCACTTATTGGAGATTGGATTCCAACTATGACAAGGCATGGGACCACCTGCCGATAGTGTATTTCTAGAGACGAATACACTGGGTTCAACAAGAACGTCTTGCAACCCGGCCCTCACATGACCGACCACTCATTTCGCTTGAGTGTATCGAATGTATATCATTGACGGTTGGGATCAACAACCTTCTCCCGAAAAGGGACAGCACCGAAACATAGATTTATGAAGCAAATAGGATTTCCTCTAGATAGGTGATTATACACTCTAATGGGAGCGACCCACATAGCCATGCTGCCTGCCCGATTTTTGTCATTTCCCGGTTGATGAGGCTTGAGGTCAGAGTTTATTTTTTTGAAACATCTAATCACCATTCACTTTGAATGCCACATCGTCAGATCCGTCAGATATCACTAATTGACGCCCACAAAAATATTCTAGCTGAAAGCTAAGAGAACGGCAAATTCCCCGCTAACAACTACATCACGTTTGAAGAAATCAAAGTACGTGATCCTTTTGGAAATACTCTGTCAGACATCCGTCCATACACGTCATCCAGGAACAGGATGAACCGAAGACACTCTCCTACCGCATCCATATAGGAATCACCCCATGGATCGGTAGCGGGAAGCCCTTGCAACCCGTAGATTCCAGCCACGACCGAAACACAGCTTATCTCTGCTTGCCAGGCAGAGAATATTAGTGGTTCTTCCGTTTATGAAAATCCACGGTCTTCAATGCTCCATCTCGATCATCTTCATATATCTTCACGTATTTGTTGGTCAGAATGGTTTTCGAATAAATTCGATCCCGGTCTTTCCATACCAACAATCGTATTGGACATGTTTGATAGTCGGTGTTTTAACTATCAAAATATACAGTGTTTCAATCATGACACTCCAGTGAGTTCACTGGTTCAGTATTCAGCATCACTTGGCCTTTTTAATTCAACCTTTAATTCTTTTAAATATTAAAAATACGATAATTGAATCCTTGTTTAGTATACAAGTGTGCTCAAAACCAGTTCTATAAAATACTTTAAAAAAAAATTGACCATAATCAATTTTCACTTAACTCCATTTTCCAAAACATTTGTTACATCCTTCTTTATTATTTAACTTGGGAAATCTATTCAACTTATTTTTCGTAACCAGCGTTACGTAGTATCGTCTATTCCATTTTTAAAACACCAACCAATATTTATTTGTATAAAACTAATATTTCCATTTCCTTCCTAATCCGAGAATATCGTTATATTTCCACATTACACTTTTTCCTTCCTTTATACTTTGGAATTCTTATTATATAATTCCAAATTGCACCAAACGTTGCATCATTTTACTAATGAAAATAATGAACTATCACTAACCTCATTTACGATTTCCAACTAACATCATCTTCAGATAATCCTGATGTTGTTCAAGTTGGGGTATTTCAATTACCTCTCAGACCTTGACCAACAACGTTTATATCCTCAGATAATATAAGTTGTAATCAAACTCATATTCCATTCCAGTCTCAAACCGAACTCCATTCTAACTCGTATTCGGTTATACAACCCTATGACCCAATCTTTAACTAAATTCACTATTATCCATCTCCTTTCAGAATATGTTTAACCCTTATCCACTTTGGAGATCTTATTTCCCTTTTCCCCTTTTTACTTGATTTCACTTTCACGTAACGTTAATGTAAAATCAACGCTTTACACTTTAAAACTCATTTATAAACTCTGGTTTATAATAAACCCCTTTATCTCTAAATTTCCTTTTACTTAATTCAAATAATTAAGTAACATGTATTTCGAGTTATTGTATTCGCTTGGAAATTTCCTTTTTACTTCATTATAAAATTTCGGTTTTAAATATAAAACATGTTTATAAATTCCTTTCACCACTTTACTGGATTTCATTTCAACCTCGATTACTTTTGAAAAGTAATTTTCTAAATTATTATTAATTAAAATAACAATTTATTTCGGTTATCAACTACTTCAGTAGTTAAGTCTTTATCAACTAAAGTAAATGGTAAATCTCTTTAAAAACCTTATTAAAATTAAAACAATATTCATTTAACTATTTTAATCAAAACACATTGATTTGATAATCAAATCCAATTCAAAACGGTCAATTAAATTCACTTTGAACGCGGTTATTCCACTAACTGATTCCAAATAAATTCTCACTTTAAATTAATTAAAATTATAATTAATTTAAATAAATTCCATTTATTTCTCTCTTTGCACCACAATTATCAAAGTTCTACCACTCAATTCATTTTCTTATTCTCTACTTGCAAATCCGATTAACATCAGCGTTTACTTTGTAAAATAAATTAATAATCAATCGAATTCTTAAATAAATAAAATTCCTATTTCACTTTAATAACTTTTATTCAAAATAATATATTTCAAATTCAACTTCAGTTATAAAATAAATTTTATAACTTCAGTTCTATCGGCTCATCTAACGGTAGATCACTGTCTATAACCCGATTGATTTTAAAGGCCATACTCTGCCAAACACTTAACCAATATCACCCATTGGTTTAAACCAAATAGATGTTGAATATTCAGTCAATAATCAACCATCAAATCAATCACACAAATAGCTCAGTCCATATATGATAACATGAAAATAAATACTACATTTGAGGGATCCGGTTGGGTCCCTCCAGCCTGTTCGTCCCTGTGTTCGAATGGTTATCACCAAGCAGTTCAACCAAATCAGTTTAACTGTTAATTTCTATAACAGCAAATACGACAATATAATGTCAACCAATCAACAAGCAATTCAGGCAATTCAAACAGTTGAACACGTTTATAAATAAACGTGACCAGTAGGGTAAACTACCTCTATTGGAACCAATCGTTAAAATAATGATTTGTTATTTCACTGAAATTAAACACAGTTTAATTTCATCAGTTAAATCAACAAACAAGAGTATAACTAGCAAATAAGCAGCCATCAGCAAGCAGAGCATACAAAATAAAAACCCAATTTATATAAAATATAAATGGGAAAATAACTGAGTGAGTTTAACTCACCGAATTTCCATTTGTTGCATGATCAGTTCTGTTAAATTAAACAGCGTTTAATTTAACAATGAATTTCAGCAGTCTCCAGCTCTGTCCAAGCTGGTTCCAAGTGTAGAGCTCAAACAAACGGTCCCAACGCTTTTCATTTTGTTCAATTCTGTTAACACAGACACGAGTTATAGATTTATAAGTATACGGTTTTAATTAAAATCAATTCTCTTTTTTTTAAAAAAACATTCGCTAATTACATTTGCTTAGGGTTAAACAGTCGGTCTCTTTTGATTTTTCTTCTTTGTTCTCGTTATTGCTCCAGATCTAAAATCCTGCATCAGTTATAATTATTATAAAGATACGATTATACTAACTAATTTAATTTCCTAATCAAATCATTTAATCACAAATTACTATTAACTGTTTTCTGGTTGGGCACAACTCAGCTGAGAACAGCCGAACTGTTCCCTTTCCGTTTGTGTATTTTCCCTGTTTGAAAATCCTGCACCATTTAAAATGAATACACATTATTTTAGATAATTATCCCCTTAATCCGTATAAATATATACTTAGTTTACTAATTATATTTACATTTAATTTGGCTGATCTTTTCAGTTTGACTTGCCACGGATCCTCCAAAAGGCGCCTGCACAAATCAACATTTTATACGGTTTTAGTATAAGGATCTTAATTAAACTAATCACTATTAAAGTCCTTAATCATCTATTGTACTTACGTTGTAAGTACTAGGCCGCTCTTATCTTCTGTTTTCTCAATACTGCTACTTCTTCAACTTCGATCACCACGTCCCTTTTTTTGAGTAGAATGACTTCACCCATAACATCACACCACCCCCTCATTCAGGCCGTCGAGACATCATCCAAGGCTACAGGTCGGTGCGCCATCACGTCCCAGACCTTCGCCCCAAAAGACCCCATACCCAGCGTCGCCTTCTGTCAGTAAAACCACCCAAAAGATGTGTCCTTTCAGCGAATTTTCTGGCCATCTCGCTGTCTTCTTTCTGATCATGACGGGTCCAATTAAAGCTCTTGGTGAGCTGGTCATTTTCGTAGAAAGAAATTCATTGATTAGAGGAAGGGATTTGGAGAAAATTGGAGGATTGATCGAAAGGGTTTTCACCGTTAAAACAAATGGTGGCGGCGCAAGTCTGTTCTTTAGGGTTGTTGACAATCTAAGGGTATTTATAGTGTGGACTAAAGAATATAATATTCTCATTGAAACTTAACCGCAAAGTAACAAAGAAAACTAACCTGAATCGACTTCTGCCTACTGATAAAAAAACTAATCTTGGTGTAAAAAGACATTCCGGACCCAATGGGACAAGTTTCGCCGAATTTCGACATCGTATGAAAAAAATTCCTTATAAAACCAGAAATGGACACGCGTTTAATTTTTCCACGATCACCAGATAAATCAAATCAACTTGAAACTTCGAAATCCCATAATAACTTTTCGATACGAACCCAATGGCACTAGCTTCGTCGCATTCTGAGACTATTCGCCCGATAGGCTATTTTTACCGCGTACTGCAATACCCTTTTTAACGCCAAATTATCCGGTCTCTAAAAGTAACAAACTATATAGCTATCCTGACTCTAATCGACGATACGAACTCAACAGAACCAGTTTCACGGCCTAATTCGATCGTCTGCTCAAATTACGTCCAAATATCCCTTTATTAATTAAATTACGCGTTATAGAAATTGAACAGGCGTTTGTGGATGTTGTAACCACATACGACATCGGTTTGCCACGCCATTTGATACCGTACAATAATTTAACGTTACGGTCCCAATGAAACTGATTTCATCGAAATCTGAGTCCGTTTGCAAAACGACCATTTTAAAGGCCTATAATTTAATAACGATTTTCCATAGCGACTATTTCAAAATTTGATTTGGCCATAACTATCAAACTATAACACGAAATCTGGATTTTCTCTTTCATATGAAAATTATCGTCAATATGGTTCCAACGTTTCTCGTTTCACAGAAATCCGACTTATATCGAATCATGTATTCTCAGTTGAAGTTCAAAACTCTATATTGCGAACTGCAGCGCCATTTCAGGCTCGATTTATATTATATATAAATATATAACGTTCAACTTCGTTTTAAATAACGAATTCAATATTAAATTTAATTTATATTTCAAGTGTAATATTTAAATTAAATAAATTGAATTAAATATTTGATTGCCAAAAACACGGGTCGTTACATTCTTCCCCCCTTAAAATAATTTCGTCCTCGAAATTGCTAAGGTAAGAAAGAACGTTATAAACCCATTTATTTCCAAATTTAATTTTATTTTAAATCGAAAACCGATTTATTACCGTATATATATATTTTCAAAAATATCGAAAATTTCTAACCCCTTAAATTTCCGAAAAATTTCGCCAGCACCTCCTCTGTACGGCTCAATCGGTACAACTCCAACTCGCCTTTCTAGGCCTTCTCCAGTCCAAAAGAAAATAAAACAGCCAAGCGGCTTGCCAAATAGGCTCATAAATCACCAAACCCATATTAAAATAAACGTGTACCTTTTTGTCGGGCATACCCTTATATCCTTTCCATCGGCTACCCTGTCAGCATATACAGACGCATTTCCAAACAAAATTCCAATTTTAACCTTGAAACCAAACTCTTCACGAGTCCAGACCAAATCCCATTCTTAACTCAATTTCCATCCAATTTTAATTTCAACCTTTAACTCCCCAGTCCGATACCATTTCAGATTCCTGTCTCATTAGTCAAAATCTGATTCGACATGATATATTATATCCCGATTCAATTTCCAGTTAATTGGTTTCAATTCAATTCGTATTTGCTTTCACACATTCTATTTAATTTGTTTTAATTCATGCCATCTCTCCTGGGAGTTTAAACAGTTCAGCACTTTCAAAAATCAAATATTCCTTTTCAGGATTCAAAACAACTTGTTTTTCTCAAAATAATTCGAAAACAAAATCCTTGGTAGTAATCCGTCACTTACAACTCGAAAATGAACACTAATGATGTGGCCAGCATCATCAGAGTTATTTCCCAGCGATCGAAGTGAGTTCAATACTATATTACTTATCAAAACCATATTTAAACATTTTCATTTTGAAATCTATTTCAAAATACCAAACACAATGCTTGTAAACAATTTAAAATCTCCCAGGATTTTAGAATTCTCATATATTCAATCCAGGTTCATTTGCAATCACCTTTCCCACTTTTGGGAATTTTAATTCCAATTCTGATTTTAATTCCAGATTTAATAAATCTGCTTTTATATTATACGAATTCTAATTGGTTATTTATATAACCATTTTAATTATAATCAACCAACACATCCAATATACTATAATATTTCCAATATATATATTTCCTTTATATGAAAATATAATTTGGATAAAATTATTTCATTTACCCTCTTTTCAAAACATATCGCGACGACCCATCGTATTCGAGTGTTTATAAACCCCTATCGATACAGTGGATCAAACTGATCGATCAGGACTCATAAACAACTCAACCAATAAATCTCCACAATATAAAACATTTTTATAAAATCTACAAATACGTTCACTCGTATAGATACACTCAAACTCAATCTAGGGTATTGCTAACCTCATCTCTACTGAGTCACGCCACAGAGCCAAGGTAATCACTTAACCTTCAGCTCTGATACCACTGTAACGAACTGGGATTTCGGCCCCGAAAATCAACATAAATATGTTTACTGTAACTCATGCCGATCCTCCAAGCACCGAAACACTGGATAGTTATTAGAAAGAATTTAGAGGGTGAGATAAGAAAGAAAGAAATATAAGAATAGAAGAAGAAGAAGAAGAAGAAGAAACACAACACAGAGTCTCACATCGCAGCGGAACAAAATATAATGCAGAAATAAATCTTTATTGAGAACTTTAGGAATACTTACAGTGGGACAGTTATAATAACCTGTTCCCATATACAACACACAGTGGAATAGTAGCTATATAATATCATACGTCTGAGCATCTCCAGCTCGTCTCTGGACTTCACAGCATTTGATAACCTGAACCTGTACACTCCGGGCTAACCCGAGCATTTACAAAACACTGGGTCAGTCTGGTGAACCAGAGTGAGATCAACTCGCACAGTAATAAGGGTAAATCATCCAACCATGATTTTAAAGTTCAAAATCTTTTCAAAAGAAAAGGATAATCGTAAGACCAAATCCACACATAAACACAGACGGTTTTTACCTTACGATAACCCAAAACAGTTTTGAAACCAATATCTTTTCTGATATTATAATAATGTCTAAATACAAGTAAATAGAAATCTAGTAGAACGCTTACATCTCACGCTCTACATATATAGTATACAAAAAAAACCGCGGGCACTTATTGGAGATTGGATTCCAACTATGACAAGGCATGGGACCACCTGCCGATAGTGTATTTCTAGAGACGAATACACTGGGTTCAACAAGAACGTCTTGCAACCCGGCCCTCACATGACCGACCACTCATTTCGCTTGAGTGTATCGAATGTTGTTAGCCTACTTTGTGAACTAGGCAACACAAAGTCTAGATATCAGACATTGAAGAGCATTTTTAATTAGAAGACTTCGGTTCGGATCGGAGAAGACACTACAACCTAGATCAGAGCAACGTATCGGTTCGGGTCGGTTAAAATCTTCTGTTCGGATCGGTGAACTGTTGCTGAGGAAATTGGTAAGGCATAGCTATTCGGATCGGAGGACAATATAATCTCAATTGGATCGGAAAGCCACCTGGTTGCCACGGAAATAGATCGGAGTGGAGCGGAGCAGATTAAAGAAGAGAGAGCGTTGCTTCCAAGCCAATCCGGGTCGGATCGGGTATCCCGATCCGAACCCCTTATATGTGTGTCTCCGACCCGACCCCATTTTCCATGTCATTCTCCAGCAAAAGCGCCTGGATATCCGGATCGGCTATGACCAGTTCCTACCCATAACGTTCATTACTCTGATGCGTTGTCAACACAACGATTCATCCGAACCCGAGGCTAATGGGATGGACGACACGTGGCTCCGATCCGGATCTGGTTTTGAGCAAATTCACACTTATAAATACCCCGTCTGGAGACAAAGAAAAGGATCTTTTTTGGGGCATTTCGAGAATTCAACCACCTCCATAGTCCGAACTCCAATACTCCCGGAGAATCCAAATCATCTTTCATTATTTGTTTTAGTCAATTGAGTGAATATAAGTGAGTTGTGAGTGGAATCAAGTGAATCTTACATTGTATTTGCAACTGAATCATTGAATATAGTGAAAGATAAGTGGACGTAGGCATTTCTACGCCGAACCACTATAAATCCTGTGTGTTCATTTTCATTTTTATTTCATTTCATTTGCTTTTAATCAATTTGGAAGTTGGGACCACTTTTTGGTCTAACATTTTGGTGCTTTTCACTGAGAATCCTCATCTAAATTCTTTATTTTCCGGGATTTCTTTCTACTTTTTGGACCGTTGAGTTCAAAGAAGTTAATCCTTAAGTTTCTCCGCTCTTTTATATTTGTTGAAGTGATTGTCAAAGAGTCATGGCCAAAGGAAAAGGCAAAGAAGTTCAGTCTGGTCGAGGAAATGGAGCTGGCGAAGATCAGCAAAATGCGGTTGTAACAAGGTCTCGGGGGCAGAGTTCAGTAGCAGGAAGAACCAATGCAGGAAATCCGAGCCGCCAACAGGGGGAAAGCTACGATCCGATCCGGGTAGGAGATTCTGAAGCAGTGCATTCCCCTAATCTGAACCGACCCGAGCAGCTTGCCACGTACCGATCCGACCAGGCTCCCCAGCTCCGAACCGACCCGACCTCCTACCTCCGATCCGATCCGACGCTTGGCAAAGCTGGAACCTCCACTCGAGTCCCTACGAATGCTCCGATTCCAGCCACCAGGGTTAGTGATCAGGTTAATCCATCTGCGCCCATCACACAAGGAGATTTCTCGCGCTTACTTGACATGCTTGAGAGCACAAGGGAGGCTATGAAAGTCCACGAGCGCACTAATCTCATGATGCAGGAAAATATGAGGCTCATGAGTCGGGAGATTAGTGAACTCCGTCGACAGAGAACTCCATCACCGGTTCGTCACACACTAGTGGATCAATCTTCATCTTCCGAGGAAGAGCGGCCCCGTGAACGAAGGCCGCTCGAACGACCTCAGAACGTGGAGCAGCTGACATTTGAATCTTTGGGATCTCGTGAGGATATTGCACGAGCGCTAGGAAACAATGACCCCACTCGGGGGCAAAGACTCCAATCCCCTCCTCCCGAGACCGACCGGGAGCGCAGGGAACGGAATCGAGCAGAGGCAGCTCGAAGAAGAAGGGCATCTCCTGAACAAGAGCCCAGAAGGAACTCGGATACTAGGGCCAGGGAACCTGAGCGGCCCCTAACTAATGCTGATGTGCAGGCAATGGTTCGCCAGATCATGTCCGAGAGCCGGAACTATATAAATGAAGATTATGGCATTGAACGAAGCCATACTCCCTTCACCGATGATATCCTCGACTTCTAATTTCCCCGACGCTTTAACTTGCCACATATGGACAAATACAATGGTAGGACTGATCCGGGACAGCATTTGATGCGATACTCGTGGCTCATGAATGCTGCTGCTGCCCCTGATGAAGTGAAGTGCAAAGCATTCCCAATCTACTTAGAAGATGTGGCGCTGTTCTGGTTTACCCGACTTCCTCCTCGTTCGATTTCGAATTACAAGGAACTAAGCGAGCGTTTTATGAACCAGTTCTGACTCCATGCCCGAAAGTCCAAAAGTGTTATTGAATTATCGAGAATCAAGCAGGCACCAGGAGAGTCTTTGAGGGCATATCTTGACCGTTTTAACCAAGCGGTGACTGAGGTCAGTGACTCGCATGAGCCCACTATTCTGATGGCGTTGAAGGAAGGAGTCGATCCTGAATCCGAGTTCGGGGATTATCTTTCTGGGAAAACACCCTCCACAAGAGAGATATTCTATGAAAAAGCCGATATTTATCTAAGGCGAGAGGAGGCCAGGGCAAACCGAAAGAGAAAGTCTGAGACGGCTTCAAAAGAAAATGTGCAGAGTAATATCGCCGTGAGGCAGTCTGGGGAAAGTTCTGGCAAGGTTGAAGTAAATATGGGAAACAAGGCTGGAAACAACAATGCTGGAAGCGGGTGTAGCAACAACAATAACCGTAATCCGAACGGTAACAGAAGAAACAGAAATAGGGGAAGCGATCCTAACAAAAGACCCCGATTCCAGACCTACGAGAATTATACACCATTGAACGACACCCTGGAAAATATTTACCTGGATACGTACAATGTGTTACAGTACAAAAGACCGCCACCTCGTGATTCGACCGAGAAAGAAATGGCGACATGGAAATTTTGTTTGTTTCATGTAACTCATGGGCATTCAACCAATGAATGTCGGCATTTGAGGGATGTAATTGAGAAGCTGCTGCGTGAAGGGAAGTTGGATGAGTACAAGGTTGCCCCGAGGGATAGGGGGCAAGGAGAGCAGGCTCCAAAACAGATTCTACCTGCTCCCAAGCCTACAGCGCAGTAGAAAGGTAAAGGAATTGTTATCAACTCCATAGTGGGCGGACCTCACCCGGCAATCCGAAGTTTCAGATCAATGGATCAATATGTAAATGCTGCCAAGCATCTAGACGTGAATGAAGGTGATGATTTGGAAGATATCACCCCCATAAAACAACAGAAGACCATGTTTGACGACGTGGTATTCCGCAGCCGAGATAATACTGGGATCCAGTCACCCACTGACGATTCGTTGGTTATTACTACCACCATTGGGCCGGCCTTGGTTCACAAGGTATTAGTAGACAACGGAAGTTCCGTTAATATTTTGTTTAAAAAGTCATTCGACCAGATGAAGCTTGAATCTGAAGATTTGAAGCCATGTGAAGGATGGATCAGAGGCTTCAACGGGGCGTCGACAGCTCCCATGGGATACATAGAGTTGCCCGTGACCCTGGGGCAAGGAGAACGTAGAAGAGTTCGGATGCTTCAGTTCGTAGTATTGGACGTAGATTCGCCTTATAATGCATTTTTGGGGAGGCCTGCCCTTGCTGAATTCATAGTTTGTATCGCCTCTTGGTGCTTGTTACTTAAGTTCCCAACCGAAGCCGGAACTGGAGTAATGAGAGGGGATCAAGTTTCCGGACGGGCCTGCTATGTGGCCGAATTAAAGATGTTGATGTAAGGACTTAACGTTGAGAGTAAAGATGCCTCGTCTCCCTCAAAGGGGGACTCGACATAGCAATTAGAGAGATTGACCCCAAAGGAGTTGCCCAAAGGAACGCCTGAAGACCTGGATCCCAGAAAAGACGAGGAACCAGAGGCTAGGAATGCAACTCCTAATGAAGCGACAGTGGAAATTCCCATTGATAAAGCTGATCCGACAAAAGTTTTGAAAATTGGTTCTCAATTGGATCCACGTCGAGCTAAAGAACTAACGGACTTCCTGAAGGCAAACTTAGACGTGTTTGCCTGGACCCATGCTGACATGTGTGGGATATCGCCATCCATTATAAGTCAAAAATTGAATGTAAACCCGAAGCATCCGCCTGTGAAGCAAAAGAGACGCATGCTGGGCCCAGATAGGTCGGCTGCTCTCAAAGAGGAAGTAGAGAAGTTGAAGCAGAATGGATTTATTCGAGATTCGACATATCCCGACTGGATATCGAATCCCGTCTTGGTAAAGAAGCCAAACGGAAAGTGGCGGACTTGCATTACCTTTTCAGATTTAAACAAAGCTTGCCCAAAAGATAGTTTCCCACTTCCCAAGATTGACCAGCTTGTAGAGTCGACAGCAGGTCATGAACTTCTCTCTTTCATGGACGCATATTCTGGATACAACCAAATTCCTATGCACGTACCAGACCAAGAACATACGAGCTTCATTACGAATTTGGGATTATATTGTTATGTTGTAATGCCATTCGGGTTGAAAAACGCTGGAGCTACTTATCAGCGCTTGGTGAACAGAATGTTTTATAATCAAATAGGAAAAACTATGGAAGTTTATGTGGATGATATGCTTGTCAAATCGAAACAGTCCTCCAGCCATACGCAAGACTTGGCGGAAATGTTTGGTATCCTGCGAAAGTACCGGATGAAATTGAATCCTCTGAAATGCTCATTTGGAGTGGCATCGGGAAAGTTCCTTGGCTTCATTGTGAGTTCCCGAGGAATTGAAATCAACCCTAGCCAGATAGCAGCGATTAGAAATATTGAAGAGCCGAGGAGAATTAAAGACGTCCAAAGTCTTGCAGGGAAAGTAGCGGCACTGAGTAGATTCATCTCCAAAGCCACAGACAAATGTGTTCCTTTTTTTGATTTGATTAAAAGAGGAAAGAAGAACTTCGAGTGGACTCCGGACTGTGTTGAGGCCTTTCAAAATTTATTGGAACTGCTAGAGAAACCGCCGATTTTATCAAAGCCCGTAGATCACGAAGAATTGTTTGTTTACTTGGCAGTCTCGGCTCACGCCGTCAGTACAGCCCTGGTTCGAGAAGAAGACAAAGTACAAGGGCCAATGTATTATGTAAGCAATAAATTAGCAGCGGCAGAGCGCAACTACCCAAAAATTGAGAAGCTCGCTTACAGCCTCCTGATCGCATCCCGAAAACTTCGTCACTATTTCCAAGCCCATCCAATAACCATATACACCGACCAGCCCTTAAGGCAGGTGTTGCAGAGACCCGAAGCATCGGGAAGGTTGATCAAATGGAACATAGAACTAAGTCAGTTTGATTTGAATTTTCAACCACGAAAGTCAATCAGGGGGCAAGCTCTAGCAGACTTTATTGCGGAGTTCACCATTCCAGAGGAGGAAGTAATCAATGACAGAGTGGTTAAGTCCGAGGATGAGCTAAAGATAAATCTGTGGAAACTATATACAGATGGAGCCAAGAACGACTGAAGGTCCGGAGCTGGAATCGTCTTAGTCACTCCCGAAGGACGGTCGTTATATTACGCCCTGCGATTAGAATTTTCGGCGACTAACAATGACTCTGAATATGAAGCCCTGATTGCCGGGCTGAAGCTTGCTAAAGACCTCGGAGTAAAAATGTTAGACATATTCTGTGACTCTAAAATTGTTGTTTGCCAAGTGCGAGAGGAATTTGTGGCTCGAGGACCTCGACTTATCGCCTTCCTCAGGAAAGTGAGAGAGCTATTGAATAGCTTAGAGCGGTACAACATAACGCACATTCCCAGAGTTGAAAACCAGAAAGCGGATAGGCTGGCAAAGCTGGCTAGTTCCGACAATCCAGAAGAGACTGAAATAATTCCAATTGAAACGTTGGAATCGCCAAGCTTTGAGTCAATGGAAATTGAATTCGCTTTTGAAGCGGAACCAGAGAAGGAGTCGTGGATGACTCCAATTAAGAATTTCCTTAAGAATGGGACACTCCCATCAAAGAAGAGTGAGAAAAGAGCTGTAGTTCGCAAAGCTACCAGATATGTCATACAAGATGATACTCTTTATAGGCAAGGATTTTCTATGCCCCTGTTACGATGTATAGCACACGACGACATCAAGCGTGTACTAAGAGAAGTACACGAAGGTGAGTGTGGAGATCATACAGGAGGTCAAACTTTAGCAAAGAAGATATTGCGGTACGGATACTTCTGGCCTACGATCAATAAAGATGCAGCTGATTATTCACGACGCTGCGATAAGTGCCAGAGATTCGCCAAAATCCCCAGGGCACCGTCGACCCAACTTAAATCAATGGTGAGTCCTTGGCCATTTGCCACGTGAGGAATTGATATCATTGGAGTTCTACCAATTGCTAAAGGAGGAGCTAAGTATGCGATAGTGGCCGTGGACTATTTTACGAAGTGGGTGGAAGCTGAGCCCTTGACCAAGATCACGGCAAGAACGGTGATAAGTTTTGTGGTCAGAAATATCATATGCCGGTTCGGGATCCCAAGGACGATTATAACTGACAACGGAACCCAATTTGATAGTACTGAATTCAGAAATTTCTGCCAGAAGTATAAGATAGACAAACGATATACTACAGTTGCCTATTCGCAATCGAATGGGCAAGTAGAGGCAATAAACAAAGTAATAGAATCCATCCTCAAGAAACGATTAGAGCGTGCAAAGGCAAAGTGGGTTGATGAATTGCCCCTAGCTTTGTGGGCATATCGAACAACATTTAAAACGGCCACCGGTCATACCCCTTTCTCTCTCTCCTTTGGCTCAGAAGCTGTAATTCCAGTTGAACTAGAGGTTCCTTCCCATAGGGTGACATATTATGACCCGATGACGAATCGGGCACTCTTACTTGAGTCTCTTGATGAAGTCGAAGAGAAAAGGGACGAAGCAGATTTGCGTGCGGCAAGACATCGGCGTCAGGTGGCACGCTATTACGACAAAAAAATTCGCCTCAGGACTTTTGAACCAGGAGATTTGGTGCTAAAGAGAGTCTTTCCACCCCTTCCTCACCTTGGTCCAAAATGGGAAGGACCCTTTGTCATTCAACGGAAACTTGAAAAAGGAACCTTCAAGTTAACGACCGTAGATGGCGAAGAAGTCCCCAGAGCATGGAATGCCCAACACTTAATGCGATATTTGAATTAGAAATGCTGTAATAGGGCACTTAAATGCTGTAAAAAGGAACCTTTGTGTTATTTTTCTTATGAACTTTGTAATAGGGCACGACTTGCCTTGGGAAAATCTGACGATATGAATGAAGAACTATAAAGTGGATGTAGGCTACGACTTAGCCGAACCACTATAAAAATATTGTGTGTTATTTACTTTTATGCATTTACATTCATCAGTTATTCTGTTGTGATTATAAAATACAGGATGACTCAGAGCCTAAAAAGGTTGAAAAAAGTTTAGACATAAAAAGAAGCACAACGACTATTTGTGCGATAAGACATAAAAGAATGAGAAAACGACATTCTTAACTCTAACTTTCCAGAGAGAAAGAGAGTATAAAAGCGTCTCCGACTGAGCGCTGAAAAAGAAATTCTTCCCCTAACTCTAACTTTCCAGAGAGAAAGAGAGTATAAAGGCGTCTCCGACTGAGCGCCGAGAAAGAAATCTTTCCCCGTTGAAAGACCGGGGAATAAATAGATGACTGAGCTCGAACTCTAACTCTCAAGAGAAAGAGAGAGAGAGTATAAAAGAAATGCCAGAAAAAACGACAGGTACTGACGACACAGGAAGTGCTATCCCGTCAGAGAGTCGGGAACATTCAGATTGCTTGATTAAGCATTGAATAATTTGCGAGAATTGACTGGGGACACGTATATATACGCGTATTTCCCCCTCCACAACTTCGTTTCCTAACTATAGACATGCATTTTTACATAAGTGCAGAACTACTAACAAACAAACATTGCAAAAAATGAGTTATTTTTATTTACAAATGAATGAATTTGTACAGGAAAATAGCTAAAAAAGAAAGTGCGGGAGCTACTTTTGTAGCAGCAATTATTGGTTCACTAAATGCTAAAACGATACAAGGCAATCCACTATTTAGATTTTGAATGAGCTTTGGATTTCTTGGCGGCTTTCTCCGCGTCCTTGGCTTCTTTCTCAGCCTCCGTCAAGATTCGCTTTGACTTCTTTTTGCCTGAAGATGCGGTGCTGGAGCCAGTAGACTTTTTCCCGGAAGGCGGGGCGCTGGAATCAAGAGAAGATTTTTTAGCGAGTTCCTCTGTAATAGATCTAGTTGAGAGCTTAACAACTAACCTTGATCCCGCGTCCACAACTGCGAGGGGCTTGAGGGCCTCAGGGTCTAGTTCTTCGGCCTTTAATTGCAAGCGCTTGTCTTGATCAGCCTTCATTGCGGCCAAGGTAACGTCATCAGCACTTTTTGACTCCCCGATTATTGCAACTTCTGGTTCCTCTTCCTGACTCCCGTCACCGCCATCATCCCTTAAAGCTGCTATCACTTCTTCATCATGGGGAGTGGCGGTCTTAGTCGGCTCACTTCCTTCTCCCAAGTCTATAGAAGCAGCCTTGTCTTCCCCTTTTTTGGCCTTTTCTGCGGGCTTTGCCCCAGCGGTGGCTCCCTGAGTCACATCTGTCCTTTCGGATGATTCAACACCTACAGAATGAGAAGCAATAGTTATCAGCTCAGGCGAAAACAATGGGTCTTTCATCGATTGTTCAATCACGTGGCGAAAGGTAGAAATAGCCTTAGCAAATTGAGGAGAAAAGGTAGGGATACCTTCTGAAGACCTCTCGGCAGGGGTGACTACTACCTCTGGTGCTGTTTCAGGAATAGGGGATAGCAGAGTTGTTCGGAGAATTCCTGGATTTTCAGGATCATACCCCTCTACTTCAGAAGTTGCAGGGGCAGAAGAAGAGGAACCAGCTTCGAGAACAGTTTTTTGTTTAGACTTCCGTCTCTCTTCTTCCATGGCCTCAGCGATGAGGCGGCGCCCTTCAGCTAGGCGCTCCGGTTCATCATCCCTCGAGTATTTCTCCATTAGTTTATCTTCATCGAGGGAATCGACCTTAAGTTCCTCTTTTTCCCACTCGACGATCTGATTCCATACTTGAACTAGAGTGGATGGATAATCCTCGATCGAAGAAATGTTTCGGCGACGGATGATATGTGCAAAGAATTCAATCATTAATTCGCCGAAACCCTGAATATCAGCCTCCGCCTCTGACAGTTGTTTGCGGGCTTCCTCCGCAGATTTAATAGCACACTCCACGTTGCCCTCGGCCAGGGCAGCCCTGTTCTCTGCCTCCAACAGCTTTGAAGCCAAGTCGGCATTCTTCTTTTCTAATTCAGCACTCCTCTTTGCTAACTCGGCGTTTTTCCGTTCAAGCTCAGCATAAGCAAGGCGTGTCTTAGCAGCTTCTGACTTGGCCTCGTCAGCTTGCTTTTTTAATTCAGAGCGCTCCTGAGTGTGAGATTCAAGCAAGTCATGATAACGCTTTTGCATGTCCTCGAATTGTTGTTTGAAGTTAGAAGCGTCCCTTTGAGCGACAGCTAACTGAGCTTGAGTGTCTTCCAAATCTTTTCCTAGAGCTTTTAAGGCCTTGGCATCCTCCTCCGCGGTCTTTTGTATTGAGTCAGTATTTGTGATTAGAGTGCGGATGATTCTAGAAAGATTGCGTGAATATTTGAACATCTCAGTATACTGTTTTTCCACCGCATCTATCTTTGCTTTGGCCTCATCTTCCCATTTAGACGAAACAGGCTCAAGGGCAGGTAAAAAAGTCAAAGTCTCGAAGTAGTGTTCGGGAAATTGTTCCTTCAAATATGCCCACTTTACTGCAGTTTCCGCATCTAATGGAGGAGGAGCGGGGATTGTCAATTCGGTGTCCCTATGTGTGGAGGATTCGGTAGATTCTTTGTCTGAACTAGGTCGTTTAGTAGCAGGAACCTTGTGCTTACTACGGGACCCGGTTTCTTTCTGAGGACTTCTCTCTCTACTGCGCTTTTCATGGGAAGAAGTGGAGTCTTTAGATGGTGGTCTGTCCTCTTCCCTACGGCTTTGATAACCCTTGTATTTCTCTTGTTCCGGCCGAACTGGTGAGCGAGAACGTGAGGGTCGAGAACGATAGGGATCGTAAGGCCTTCTCTCATCCCTGCCGCGATCATCACGATGATCATACTCGACATCCTGAGGAGGATTGGACATGCTGCGACGAAGCTTTCTTATATCGTAGTAGGATCGAGACATCGTACCTGCACGATAAAACAAACGAAATTTAGAATTAATGGATTCACGAGGAAAGAGGTGCAATGAATGCTAATGCCGTTATATAAAGTGTATCCTAAGTGGTGTGTTTCCCCCCAACCAACCCGAGTCTGAGGCTAGACTAGTATGGGCAGGCTCTTTGGCCTTAGCGGGAGTGGTCTCTTCAGAAGAGGTGAAGACTAAAGGATCCTTCCTGAAATCCTCTGAAGTGTATATAGTCTCAGGTAAGGGGAGATCCCCCAAACCCTGAAATATTTGCTCATCAGTACTAGGGACATCCCCCTCGGAAGCATGAAGTGGCGACTCTTGGGAGGATTTTGACTTTTCCAGAGAAGTAGTCTCCTCGGGGACAATATATCCTTCACGATGCTTTTCGGCCAGATTAGCCAATTCGTCATCTTGTGTAGAAGATGGAGAAGGTGAAGTTTGAAGAGGCGCTGTAGGAACTCCTGAACCTTCTCCTGTCTCTGGGACTACCTCCACTGGAGGAATGTATGCGTATGGAACCGTCCCATGACCAATGCTACGAAAAACAGATAACAGCCCATGAAAGTGAAGGTATTCGTCTTTAAGGGCTTCGTCAATAGTCAAGAATTTCTGATTGCCATTAAGAAGTCGGTGCATTCGGTCAAAGAACACCTGATCTGATATCTGTTTGGGATTGTCGACTGCAAACAAAAAGGAAAACAAGTCAAGGTGATGATTCAAGTGTATCGAGCCCGGATTTAGGAAATCAGTGCTTTACTTGATTTTGTCCACCTCCTGGCGCATCCAGGCTGTCGCTTCACGTAGAACCATTCTAGTCTGGAATCTCCAGCTTTACTGCTGAATGGTGCAGAGATTATCTTCCTTTTTGGAACTGACTCGAAGTAGCAAAAAGATGGAGTCTCTCGAGTCCAATGCTTGAAATTATAGAAGAAGTGAACGTCATCGAACGTGAGCTCTATGCCTAAGATTTCACGATATGCTATGTACAAGGTGTGCAAATAGGCATATGAATTGAGATGCAACTGCATGGGGGCAATCCGCATTTGTCTTAAAAAGTCAACGATGAAGGGAGAGAATGGATGAATGGCGCCGACCATGCACATCAATCGAGTGACCGTCATATATCCTTCTGGAGGGTTGTGGGGACGGTCAGATCGTGAAGGCACTAGAGTGTCCCTTTTCATTATCCCGTACTTTAAGCAAATTCGGACAAGTCGATCGTTGTCGATTGTTGATTCAACGGAGTCTGGAGGTGATTCCAATATAATGGCCGATTCAAATTCATCAGCGGCTCGATTGTCACCAATCCCTCCTTCCTCCTCAAAACCCAGAGAAACTTCATTCTCTGAAGACACCTCATCGCTTTCTCGATTTCCAAACCCGTAATCTGGACCCTCACTGTCCCATTCTGGATCCGAAGGAGAAGATATATCCTCGAGAGTGATTTTGTTAGAAGTTTCTGGGGCTTCTTTCCTCTCAGCTAGTCTGGAAGAGCGTCTGGGTCTCATTGTCATAGAACTATTGAAGAAGCAATAGCACGAATTAGAGTAAATCAGCCCGTACCCCCCTGTGCATGTGTGTGAACTAAAATGTGTGCAGCAAATGTGAGAAATGCAAAGTAAAGGTGCAACAATGTAAGACGAAACTTTGAAGAGAAAGTGATAGTCAGAGTAGTTCTTAATGTTCGTTTATGTCCGCAAGGCACTATCCTAACTGTTCATGAAGTTGGAAGTAATATCTTTTAAATAGTTGGACGAAAGTTTGTGTTTTGGATTGAGTAGTTTTCGGGTCGGATGCATACACCAGGTTCAGATCGGATAGGCAAGGTCACATGTCAGCTTAAAGCAAAGGCTCACACTCAGAGAGAAATATCCGGATCGGTTCGGGGATTGACTTTCGGGGCGGGTCGGATTAACCTGAATAACCATGCACCTATTCTCTCTTTTGTTTCACAACCCGGTCCGATCCGAGCGCATAAGTCTTGACCTCCATTTTATTCATAGGTCCGATCCGACCCGGTCAAACAAGTTAAGTCCCATTTCTTTGTCTTATTGCTCCGACCCGGTCTGGTTCTGTGAATTTCTCTCTTTTCCTTTTTCTCCTACTGTTCCCCCACCCGAACCGATCTCCTTCAATTTCCTTCCTCTTCCTCCTCTTAAGTAGCGAACCCAACTCGATATCCCAAGCCTTAATTAAAATCAAGTGCTTAAGCACTCAAGTATTCAACGACGAATCTCAACACCCTCCACCAACGCCTCGAAATGGCGTCGATGCCATCAACGACGAAGGCGGAGGATGAAGGAAGCCGTAGCGATGGAATTAGTCAATCACCTTGCTAGAATCGTTCAACTTAACTGCGAATGTAAATTAAAAACAGTTATGGCAACGAGATTCGAGATTGCAAGACTACCTATGTATTTGATTCAAAGATTGAAGCGAGAATTTTGAAGTTTCTTGGAAAGACTAGGGTTTCGATGTGGAATCGGTTCGGTTGGGCAAGAACAGTGAGTGAAAGAAAAGAAGAAAAGTGAAGTAAATTTATATAAAACACAAGCTGACTATTCGTATTCCCGATCGGACCGGCTCGAAAAGCCCAATGACGCAGCTTGGCCCACTAATCCATTGCAGAGTATAGGAAGAAGAAGATCCGTCCGGGTCGGAACCCGAACCAGAAATCCGTTCGGGTCGGAGCCCGAACCGAACAGGATAATGAACAACAACTTGACATGTGAATTCAAAAGGAAGGATGAAGGTATTGTGCCATGGCAGTCAAAGCATGCTCCGTTTCCAACAGAAGCATCCTTTGAAGGGGCAAAGTGTTAGCCTACTTTGTGAACTAGGCAACACAAAGTCTAGATATCAGACATTGAAGAGCATTTTTAATTAGAAGACTTCGGTTCGGATCGGAGAAGACACTACAACCTAGATCAGAGCAACGTATCGGTTCGGGTCGGTTAAAATCTTCTGTTCGGATCGGTGAACTGTTGCTGAGGAAATTGGTAAGGCATAGCTATTCGGATCGGAGGACAATATAATCTCAATTGGATCGGAAAGCCACCTGGTTGCCACGGAAATAGATCGGAGTGGAGCGGAGCAGATTAAAGAAGAGAGAGCGTTGCTTCCAAGCCAATCCGGGTCGGATCGGGTATCCCGATCCGAACCCCTTATATGTGTGTCTCCGACCCGAGCCCATTTTCCATGTCATTCTCCAGCAAAAGCGCCTGGATATCCGGATCGGCTATGACCAGTTCCTACCCATAACGTTCATTACTCTGATGCGTTGTCAACACAACGATTCATCCGAACCCGAGGCTAATGGGATGGACGACACGTGGCTCCGATCCGGATCGGGTTTTGAGCAAATTCACACTTATAAATACCCCGTCTGGAGACAAAGAAAAGGATCTTTTTTGGGGCATTTCGAGAATTCAACCACCTCCATAGTCCGAACTCCAATACTCCCGGAGAATCCAAATCATCTTTCATTATTTGTTTTAGTCAATTGAGTGAATATAAGTGAGTTGTGAGTGGAATCAAGTGAATCTTACATTGTATTTGCAACTGAATCATTGAATATAGTGAAAGATAAGTGGACGTAGGCATTTCTTCGCCGAACCACTATAAATCCTGTGTGTTCATTTTCATTTTTATTTCATTTCATTTGCTTTTAATCAATTTGGATGTTGGGACCACTTTTTGGTCTAACAAATGTATATCATCGACGGTTGGGATCAACAACCGTCTCCCGAAAAGGGACAGCATCGAAACATAGATTTAAGAAGCAAATAGGATTTCCTCTAGATAGGTGATTATACACTCTAATGGGAGCGACCCACATAGCGATGCTGCCTGCCCGATTTTTGTCATTTCCCGGTTGATGAGGCTTGAGGTCAGAGTTTATTTTTTTGAAACATCTGATCACCATTCACTTTGAATGCCACATCGTCAGATCCGTCAGATATCACTAATTGACGCCCACAAAAATATTCTAGCTGAAAGCTAAGAGAACGACAAATTCCCCGCTAACAACTACATCACGTTTGAAGAAATCAACGTACGTGATCCTTTTGGAAATACTCTGTCAGACATCCGTCCATACACGTCATCCAGGAACAGGATGAACCGAAGACACTCTCCTACCGCATCCTTATAGGAATCACCCTATGGATCGGTAGCGGGAAGTCCTTGCAACCCGTAGATTCCAGCCACGACCGAATCACAGCTTATCTCTGCTTGCCAGGCAGAGAATATTAGTGGTTCTTCCATTTATGAAAATCCACGGTCTTCAATGCTCCATCTCGATCATCTTCATATATCTTCACGTATTTGTTGGTCAGAATGGTTTTCGAATAAATTCGATCCCGGTCTTTCCATACCAACAATCGTATTGGACATGTTTGATAGTCAGTGTTTTAACTATCAAAATATACAGTGTTTCAATCATGACACTCCAGTGAGTTCACTGGTTCAGTATTCAGCATCACTTGGCCTTTTTAATTCAACCTTTAATTCTTTTAAATATTAAAAATACGATAATTGAATCCTTGTTTAGTATACAAGTGTGCTCAAAACCAGTTCTATAAAATACTTTTAAAAAAAATTGACCGTAATCAATTTTCACTTAACTCCATTTTCCAAAACATTTGTTACATCCTTCTTTATTATTTAACTTGGGAAATCTATTCAACTTATTTTTCGTAACCAGCGTTACGTAGTATCGTCTATTCCATTTTTAAAACACCAACCAATATTTATTTGTATAAAACTAATATTTCCATTTCCTTCCTAATCCGAGAATATCGTTATATTTCCACATTACACTTTTTCCTTCCTTTATACTTTGGAATTCTTATTATATAATTCCAAATTGCACCAAACGTTGCATCATTTTACTAATGAAAATAATGAACTATCACTAACCTCATTTACGATTTCCAACTAACATCATCTTCAGATAATCCTGATGTTGTTCAAGTTGGGGTATTTCAATTACCTCTCAGACCTTGACCAACAACGTTTATATCCTCAGATAATATAAGTTGTAATCAAACTCATATTCCATTCCAGTCTCAAACCGAACTCCATTCTAACTCGTATTCGGTTATACAACCCTATGACCCAATCTTTAACTAAATTCACTATTATCCATCTCCTTTCAGAATATGTTTAACCCTTATCCACTTTGGAGATCTTATTTCCCTTTTCCCCTTTTTACTTGATTTCACTTTCACGTAACGTTAATGTAAAATCAACGCTTTACACTTTAAAACTCATTTATAAACTCTGGTTTATAATAAACCCCTTTATCTCTAAATTTCCTTTTACTTAATTCAAATAATTAAGTAACATGTATTTCGAGTTATTGTATTCGCTTGGAAATTTCCTTTTTACTTCATTATAAAATTTCGGTTTTAAATATAAAACATGTTTATAAATTCCTTTCACCACTTTACTGGATTTCATTTCAACCTCGATTACTTTTGAAAAGTAATTTTCTAAATTATTATTAATTAAAATAACAATTTATTTCGGTTATCAACTACTTCAGTAGTTAAGTCTTTATCAACTAAAGTAAATGGTAAATCTCTATAAAAACCTTATTAAAATTAAAACAATATTCATTTAACTATTTTAATCAAAACACATTGATTTGATAATCAAATCCAATTCAAAACGGTCAATTAAATTCACTTTGAACGCGGTTATTCCACTAACCGATTCCAAATAAATTCTCACTTTAAATTAATTAAAATTATAATTAATTTAAATAAATTCCATTTATTTCTCTCTTTACACCACAATTATCAAAGTTTAACCACTCAATTCATTTTCTTATTCTCTACTTGCAAATCCGATTAACATCAGCGTTTACTTTGTAAAATAAATTAATAATCAATCGAATTCTTAAATAAATAAAATTCCTATTTCACTTTAATAACTTTTATTCAAAATAATATATTTCAAATTCAACTTCAGTTATAAAATAAATTTTATAACTTCAGTTCTATCGGCTCATCTGACGGTAGATCACTGTCTATAACCCGATTGATTTTAAAGGCCATACTCTGCCAAACACTTAACCAATATCACCCATTGGTTTAAACCAAATAGATGTTGAATATTCAGTCAATAATCAACCATCAAATCAATCACACAAATAGCTCAGTCCATATATGATAACATGAAAATAAATATTACATTTGAGGGATCCGGTTGGGTCCCTCCAACCTGTTCGTCCCTGTGTTCGAATGGTTATCACCAAGCAGTTCAACCAAATCAGTTTAACTGTTAATTTCTATAACAGCAAATACGACAATATAATGTCAACCAATCAACAAGCAATTCAGGCAATTCAAACAGTTGAACACGTTTATAAATAAACATGACCAATAGGGTAAACTACCTCTATTGGAACCAATCGTTAAAATAACGATTTGTTATTTCACTGAAATTAAACACAGTTTAATTTCATCAGTTAAATCAACAAGCAAGAGTATAACTAGCAAATAAGCATCCATCAGCAAGCAGAGCATACAAAATAAAAACCCAATTTATATAAAATATAAATGGGAAAATAACTGAGTGAGTTTAACTCACCGAATTTCCATTTGTTGCATGAGCAGTTCTGTTAAATTAAACAGCGTTTAATTTAACAATGAATTTCAGCAGTCTCCAGCTCTGTCCAAGCTGGTTCTAAGTGTAGAGCTCAAACAAACGGTCCCAACGCTTTTCATTTTGTTCAATTCTGTTAACATAGACACGAGTTATAGATTTATAAGTATACGGTTTTAATTAAAATCAATTCTCTTTTTAAAAAAAAAACATTCGCTAATTACGTTTGCTTAGGGTTAAACAGTCGGTCTCTTTTGATTTTTCTTCTTTGTTCTCGTTATTGCTCCAGATCTAAAATCCTGCATCAGTTATAATTATTATAAAGATATGATTATACTAACTAATTTAATTTCCTAATCAAATCATTTAGTCACAAATTACTATTAACTGTTTTCTGGTTGGGCACAACTCAGCTGAGAACAGCCGAACTGTTCCCTTTCCGTTTGTGTATTTTCCCTGTTTGAAAATCCTGCACCATTTAAAATGAATACACGTTATTTTAGATAATTATCCCCTTAATCTGTATAATTATATACTTAGTTTACTAATTATATTTACATTTAATTTGGCTGATCTTTTCAGTTTGACTTGCCACGGATCCTCCAAAAGGCGCATGCACAAATCAACATTTTATACGGTTTTAGTATAAGGATCTTAATTAAACTAATCACTATTAAAGTCCTTAATCATCTATTGTTAATTACGTTGTAAGTACTAGGCCGCTCTTATCTTCTGTTTTCTCAATACTGCTACTTCTTCAACTTCGATCACCACGTCCCTTTTTTCGAGCAGAATGACTTCATTCATAACATCACACCACCCCCTCATTCAGGCCGTCGAAACATCATCCAAGGCTACAGGCCGGTGCGCCATCACGTCCCAGACCTTCGCCCCAAAAGACCCCATACCCAGCCCCGCCTTCTGTTAGTAAAACCACCCGAAAGACGTGTCCTTTCAGCGAATTTTCTGGCCATCTCGCTGTCTTCTTTCTTATCGTGACGGGTCCAATTAAAGCTCTTGGTGAGCTGGTCATTTTCGTAGAAAGAAATTCATTGATTAGAGAAAGGGATTTGGAGAAAATTGGAGGATTGATCGAAAGGGTTTTCACCGTTAAAACAAATGGTGGCGGCGCAAGTCTGTTCTTTAGGGTTGTTGACAATCTAAGGGTATTTATAGTGTGGACTAAAGAATATAATATTCTCATTGAAACTTAACCGCAAAGTAACAAAGAAAACTAACCTGAATCGACTTCTGCCTACTGATAAAAAAACTAATCTGGGTGTAAAAAGGCATTCCGGACCCAATGGGACAAGTTTCGCCGAATTTCGACATCGTATGAAAAAAACTCCTTTATAAAACCAGAAATGGACACGCGTTTAATTTTTCCACGATCACCAGATAAATCAAATCAACTTGAAACTTCGAAATCCCATAATAACTTTTCGATACGAACCCAACGGCACTAGTTTCGTCGCATTCTGAGACTATTCGCCTGGTAGGCTATTTTTACCGCGTTTCGCAATACCCTTTTTAATGCCAAATTATCCGGTCTCTAAAAGTAACAAACTATATAGCTATCCTGACTCTAATCGACGATACGAACTCAATAGAACCGGTTTCGCGGCCTAATTCGATCGTCTGCTCAAATTACGTCCAAATATCCCTTTATTAATTAAATTACGCGTTATAGAAATTGAACGGGCGTTTGTGGATGCTGTGACCACATACGACATCGGTTTGCCACGCCATTTGATACCGTACAATAATTTAACGTTACGGTCCCAATGAAACTGATTTCATCGAAATCTGAGTCCGTTTGCAAAACGACCATTTTAAAGGCCTATAATTTAATAACGATTTTCCATAGCGACTATTTCAAAATTTGATTTGGCCATAACTATCAAACTATAACACGAAATCTGGATTTTCTCTTTCATATGAAAATTATCGTCAATATGGTTCCAACGTTTCTCGTTTCACAGAAATCCGACTTATATCGAATCATGTATTCTCAGTTGAAGTTCAAAACTCTATATTGCGAACTGCAGCACCATTTCAGGCTCGATTTATATTATATATAAATATATAACATTCAACTTTGTTTTAAATAACGAATTCAATATTAAATTTCATTAATATTTCAAATGTAATATTTAAATTAAATAAATTGAATTAAATATTTGATTGCCAAAAACACGGGTCGTTACACAAGCCCTAGAAGATTTCATTGCGGATTTCACTATTCTCGAAGAGCCTCCTCTTTAAGACAGCGAGCCTCCCAACAATTAGTGGAAACTATTCATGGATGGTTTATCTAACAATCAGTGTTCTGGCATCGGAGTCATACTCATCGCTCCCAAGGAACGCTCGATCTGTTATGCTCTGAAGCTCGTCTTCCCTACCACCAACATCAATGTAGAATATGAAGCCTTAATTGCTGGACTTAGAATTACAATTGAACTTAACATCAAGGTTATCCAGATTTACTCCGACCCATAACTTAATATACGCAAGGTGCCGGCTGAATATCTAGCCAAGGGGGCACGACTTGCTCCTTATATTGGTCTAGTTCGGGAATTTCTTACCAACTTTGAACACTGCATCATCACATACATCCCTCAAGAATAGACCGAGAAAGCCGATTTATTAGCCAAGCTAACAAGTTTTAGGGATGTACAACTTTTAGGACTTGTCCCAGTCGAAGTACTCGATTCCTCGAGTGTTGATCAGATGCAGATAGATTCGATATCAATGGCAGAGATCAAGCCCGAGTCTTGGATAACATCGATCAAGAATTACCTATTTCAATGAATCCTCCGAAATAACTCAAAGGAGAAATGAGAACTCATCCGTAAGTCATCACACTACATCATTCAAGATGGAGTGCTTTACTGAATAGGATTCACTATTCCATTACTCTGGTGTGTAGCCCACAACGACACCAATCGTGTACTGTTGGATGTGCATAAAAGGCGAGTATGGTGACCACACTAGAGGGAAAATTCTACAAGGAAGATTCTCAAATAAAGCTATTTTTGGCCAACACTTGAGAAGGATGTAGCAGACTACGCCCGCAAATGCGAAAAATGGTAGAAGTTTTCCAAATTTCCATGACCCTTACCTATTGAACTTACGCAGATGGTTATCCCCTGGCCATTTTCTATGTAGGGAATATATATCATCGAAACTTTTCTGATGGCCAGAGGCGGTGTGCGATATGCAACCGTCGCTGTTGATTACTTCAACAAGTGGGTTGAAGCCGGGCCCTTCGCTACAATTACTACCAAGAGAGTGATCAATTTCATTTTCCTCAACACCATTTGTCGATTTACAGTTCCCAAGGCTATCGTTTCCGATAACAGGACCCAATTCGAAAGTGCTGAGTTCAAGATCTTCTGCCAATGGCACAACATTGCGAAGATATTCTCAGCATTAGCCTATCCTCAAGCCAGTGGGTAAGTTGAGGCCGTCAACAAAGTGATTAAATCCAATATCAATAAGCATTTGGAATAAGTCAGAGGCTTATCGGTAGATGAGATCCCTCTATCCCTTTTGGTTTATCGGACTATTCATAAGTCAGTGACCAGTTATACTCCATTTGCTCTCTCATATGGATCCGAAGTCGTTATTCCCATTGGGCTTAAACTCCAATCTCATTGAGTCACATACTATGATCCGAAGACTAACCAAGTCCTTCTTTTGGAATCACTTGACTTACTCGAAGAGAAAAGAGATGAAGCTGAACTCAAAGCCACCGCTCAACGACAACGTGTCGCCTGGTGCTTCAACTCCAAAGTCCACCCAAAGCACTTTGACATCGGTGACCTTGTCCTGAAGCAGATCTTTCCCACTAAGGCTTCCAATGGATACTTTCGGTTATAGATAGTGAAAATTAGGCACATATCCCTAAAACGAAACTTAATTAGCCTCACATCCAGTCTAACTTTTCATGTAAATTAGGTCCCTATTTTTCAAAAACATATAAAAAAATATAAAAAAAATCACGAAAATTCATTATTAAATAAAACTTGTTCACGCCAAAAAAATCAGGTGGAAAAACAATCGATAAATAAGTCAAAATCAAAAAATACACAAAACAGCGGAATATGCAGTAAAATGCATGAAAACATGCACATATTTCAAATATTTGCATTCATGTATGCACATATTGCCATGCCTTATGCCTTTCAACGCATTACTGCATACAAGTTTGCAGCTGTTCTGAATAGCAGCATATTTGTATGCAAATATTCAGCAGATTTGTGGTTTTTTTTGCAGGTGTATTTAAATAGTTGCATACATGTATGCAATTATTAGTAATAGTTGCATACATGTATGCAACTTTTTTTTTGATTTGCGTGGTCTTAGGGGAATATATCCAGATTTTAGATTTTTTTTTTAAATGCAAGAGCGCATTTTTTTTGGGAAAAAGTGGAAGAGGCGAAGTGGAAGGAGCCGGAAGAGACAAAAATTATTAGGCGGCAGCTCAAAAATAGGGGGTGTAAACGAATGGGAAACTTTGTCCATTTTTTTAATTCCGCCTTTTCTTTATATTAAAAAAAAGCGCTACAATGTAAAAAAAAATCTAAAATCTGGAAATATTAACAGAAGTTCATGGAAATTAAAAAAACTTGCATACATGTATGCAACTATTTGAAATACTTGCACACATGTATGCAAGTATTGCATGTTAAAATATGAAGCGAAAATTTTGCCTGAAGATTGTTGCACACTTTGTTCCACACTTGTACGCAAGAATCTGTTTACCTTGCATACATGTATGCAAAAAAACAAATGGAAATTCAACATTTGAAATACTTGCATAGATGAATGCAAGTATTGCAAATATGTGCATGATTTGATGCAAATTACTGCATTTTCGCTATTTTACTATATTTTTTTATTTTGATGCATTTTTTTATTTTTTTACGAGCTATTTTTTTGGGTGAGTACATGTTTGATTTAAATTAGAATTTTCGTGATTTTTAATATTTTTTTTGTTTTTAGTGTATTTTTGAAAAAAAGGGACTAAATTTACATGAAAAGTTGGACCAGATGTGAGCCTAATTTTGAAACTTAATAGGGACCTGTGCCGAACGGATGCTTACAGATATCATCATATCCGCATCCGCATCCGAAATCACTTTCGGATACCAGATATCTGCATCCGCGGACATGGATGGACATCGGATAATTATCCGCTGCGTTAGAAGTCGACAAATCAATGAAAATAAATGAGCTTTTTAATTTTAATATAAAGTTTTCAAACCCAATTGAATATCAAAGTGCAAAAAATAGATAAATATTATGATAGTATATAATTTTGAACAATTAGCATGTGTTTAGTAGAAATTTATTAAATAATAAATTTGTATATTTAATTATGTTAAAATACACATAATTTAAACTATATTCGTGAAAAAAGTGAATGGATAATTTTGGGATATGGATATGCCTATATCCGTATCTGCATTCGCTTATTCGGATATTTATCTGCTTTTCAAATGCAAATGCAGATGGATTTTGGATTTTTCGGATATCCGTTGATAGCCTTATTCCCTACACTGACTGGTTTTGGTCCTCGCCGGAAAGCTCCATACGACATACAATGGAGACCTGGAGATGAAACCTTCAAGCTACGACTATAGATGGCGCCGAGCTACTAAGAGCATGGAACATCAAAAACCTCGGCCGCTACTTCACATAGTCTATTGTACAGATTTACTACTTTCAACCAATGTTTTTTTCCCAAAGTTCAAGGCATTGGAGAGAAAAGGCCATTACTACCGGAGCTATCTTTAATTTCAAATTTCCATGTAATTGGTGTGTTTACTTTTTGCATAGTAAGTTGAGCAATTATGACTACCGACATGCATACACGAGTGCACAACAAAGGATTGTCACCTCGGAGCTTGGAATCGATCTTCCCATTTGACTCTCTATAAAGACTCGAACTTGTGATGTGTTCCGCCCTTCACAAGTTAACTCGAGTCACGAACTTATGACGAGACAAAGTGTAAATAACTCGTGACGCTCATTAACTTGAGTGTCCAACACCATTCCTAGGTCCTTGGACTTGGAGGAAACCTACCATTCGAGTGAGTGTGACATCGACCACTCGCTAGGCTCCATCCGACCCGTAGGGTCTAGATCCAGGTACAAAACTACAAAACCAATGATGCCCTCGAACTCGAACCCGAACGAAACAACGTGGGAGTCTAAATTAACGCCCCACCTCTATACTTGCATTAGCCAAGGCCATTACAAGAAATGGTGTCATCTAACTCGAAGAATAATATTGTTGAGGAGCGACCATCTGTATATTAGCTTTGAACGAGTGCTAAATATGCAGATGGTCGCTCCTCAATAGCCTTATTCTTCTGGTTAGTTGACAGCATTTCTTGCAATGGCCTTGGTTAACGCGAGTATATAGGTGGGGAACTACACTAAAAGATGAAACAACGACATCTGTCTTGCCTCCTCACAACTCAGGATCAACGACCACAAGAAGATCTTAAGTGGGGAGAAACCAAACTCAAACTCCGCATGACTCAAGGCTCCCAACTGAAGGGAAGTTCCGAGAGTAGAGGCAACACATACAAGCTTCGCATTACTTGTGCATCTTAGGAGCCAAGCCACAGATAACATTTTATCAAGTGTAATGGCAAGTACATTTACCCAAGTACAAAGATAAGAAAGCGTAGACGAAAGTTCAAACACTTAAGATAACATGTGATATAAGCAAAGTCAACTAAACATTCATTCAGAAATGTAAACTACAACTGTCTACTTCTTTCTAACAACATGACGTACATGAAAATCACATCATGCCTCCAAAATAGAGGGTCGTACTCGCGTAACCTATCGGCCTACTTAACCAAAAAAAATCCTATAACCATCACTTGGATGAGCCGCCCCTCTTTGTCTTATTTTTATCGAACCCAATAATAAATGACTCATCACTAACCTTCATCTTCCTCTTTTGGGAGCCGCTCCCTCCACTTCCCTTTCTTCCCATACTCGGGGTAGTTGACCCGTGGGTACGACCTTGAATTTCTCCTCATCTTCGTCACCGCTTGAGATCTCAATGATCCGCTCATCAATGGGCATGACCGCTTGTAAAGGTTTGGGTGTGACTTTGTTGGCGAGCGCTAGTATTTCCCAGGTTACCTCCTCCTTCCATGCCTCCATAGCCTTCTTTACATCCCTATCGGCCTTTCTTTTAGCCTCTCTTTCCATTTTCTATTGTGTCGTGCGTCCCGCCATGAGCTTCTTAGTCTCTTCCTCCTACAATTTCTTGAATGCCTATTTACCCCCCTCTTCTTGGAGGCTTCGTCATTGGCCCTCTTCTTGGCTGCCTCCTATATCTTGGCCCAAGCTTTATACTCAGGTTTCCTCCTGGCCTCCTCCTGAGCCATTTGTAGGTCCACCTCATCAGCCTTACTTTTCTCCTCCTGCTCTCACATTTGGTGAGAAACTGGGCATTTTTCTTTTCGACAAATTCATGCATGGTCTGTTTGCCCACTTCCATCGGTCCATTCACTCGTCTTCCTTCCCTTTCTCTTCCAAAAGAAGGTCCTCCACTCTAAAATCCCCAAGATCTATGTTAGAGAATGTGTTTATGTGACTGCCTCCTTCTCCTGCTGCTCCTCTTGAATTCTTGCACCAAACCCAGGTATTGCAGGCAGTGTTGTCATGAATCCCACTGTCACATCTTCTCTTGAGGAAAATGAAAGATAAAAAGGAAGACGAATTAGTCTATTTCGACTTCGTGTTACCATCCTCACAAGCACTCATGAGAATGAGACATTACCTTCCAACACTTGCGGCATGGCTTTGGCAGGCATAATGCTCTAATTGTTGGTTGATGAGAGCTTCCATGTCCCAATCTCGGATTATTAAGATCATACTCTATAGTGATGGGGGTTGAGACCAATAGACCACTTGTAGAGGCGGACGGAACAACCTACTGCTGTTGAGAGCTGCCTCCTCCAAACCTATGAGTAACTGTAACACTCTCAGTATCTAGCAATTTTCCTTTCGCACGAGTAAGTTGCGCATCCTCTCCTTCTCTGCATCCTCCCTTACCAATGCCATTCCAACCAGCACCTTGTTCTCCTCCTCAGTCAAGCATTCAAACATCAAATCAAATTCATCGACCGAGTCCACCTGCCATAACCTAGCTTTAAACTACACCAGCCTCTCCCAAGTCATAGCCATGGGTTGAGGATAATCGTCGACCTATGAGATTCCGTAGAATCGAAATGCTTTGATGTATGTGTCCCAAATGTATGGCTCTAGAGAACCTCCACTCTGGCCTCATTGTCTGCAATCTCAGCCTTGATCCTTTTCACGTCTACTTGGTGCTAAGATTTTACACTGTCCACCTGGCTCAACACCTCCTTATTTGCTGGCATCAGTGTCCTCCTTCTCCTTCATAGCTTGAGCGAGCCAGCATTCCTCAAGTCAAGAAGTTTTCTAAGACCAGTGTTCTCATTGATGAGTCAATACCCCCACTCATTCTCCTTTTTTAGCTTTCTATTCTCCAAAACCCGGGTTTCATTGTTTTTATGGAGTTGGTGCACCTCCTCATTCTCATTCATCGGTTGGGTGTTCTCCTTGGCCAAAGACTCGTTATCCTTTTGAGCTTTGTATTCTTGGATGAAACCAAAGTCGCTGTATCTTTTAACGACTTTTGAGCCTTATTCGCCTTATCCTTGACCCTGTTAATCTCATTCTACACCTCACCCATTTCAACAACATAAAAGTTAGCATGTAAACATGTTACTCAAATATAGGAAAATAGACGAGATGGAACATTTTCTTACTCAATTCAGAACTTTGATTCTTGAGGTTTTCCTTTTCACCCTTGACATCAATTTCTAGGTTCTAGAGTGCTACATTATTGTTTAGAATCAAGTCCAAGAGATGCCTCGCATACCTGCACATTTCTCTATATTGAAAGGAGATGTTGTACACTTTGTCATGCACATCCTTTTCCATGTCCATTAAGATCTGATGAATGCTCGACAAGCATACTAGCTCATCAAAATAGAAGCCAGGGAATGACTCCTTAAGTATATCTTTCTTCTCTTTGGGACCGACCTATGTGACCACCAACATATCAATCAACTATGGGGGTCCCCCTTTTGCTACTCCTTTCTTCCTGTGTCTCCACTCCCTAGGCGCCAACTCCCATGCTTACATATGTGGTCACAGGCGCCACGAGTGGAACATAAGGAGGAATTGTTGATGTCTATTGTCTTGTGCTTGTAGTTTCTAGCCTTGAATCTGTTGCTGATGACCAGATAAGAGGTGGCGGGGATTCCGAGCACCTGGGTTGATATCTATAACATCTATCACTATTGTGGTCATAAGAACGAGGGGGTGTGTAAACAAGTCTGTGCCTTTCTTGAAACTACTCATGACCCCTCTCTTTTAAGGCTGGTGACTTCCTAATCCTTGACCTTGATCTCAGTCGCTATCTCGAGCCATTTCACCTACAACACCCCGTAAAAATCAATTAAGTAGACATTATAGTTAATAAATAATAACAAGTTAGATAAAATATTAGGAATTCGACAAGTTAATAAATAATAACAAATTAAATATTGTCAAGCTGAAAAATAAAATTTTGTAAAATTAGGAATTTTCCCACAAAAATATCATAGTTGTGTTCGTGGTAAGATTCTGATCCATTTTCATATATAATATGTCGAAAACGGAGTTCGTATGAAGAATTCACATTTAATTGTGTTGCGTGTAAATAATATATAAAACAACGTTTGAAATTTGAATTAAAGATATAAACATATGGAATATAAACACGTAATTAATGACTAATTGGGATATTCTATGAAATTCAAATTTGTGTGTATATATATATATATACATACATATATATATACATATATATATATATACATATATATATATGCATACAAGAGGGGATAAGAACATAGAGCTAAAGGAAAGTAATAAACTAGCAATTTTGGCACCCAAGGGGTCGACCGCCCTCCTAGGGTGGAGGTCAACCACTTGGGATCGGTCAGGTCTTGTTTAGATAAGTCGGGGTTAGGTTTTGAGTGATATTTATATAATTAACCACTAGCATTGAATCTAGTAAATCCCACGGCTTAATTTGCACAAACGCATTTATAAATATCACCCCATTTCACCTTCCCTGATCCTAATCTTCTCCATCATATAGCCACCATTCTTCCACTGAATTCCAGAAAAGGTATATCAGTTTTTCATCTACAAACCTTCTAATATATATTCTTTCTAATCTCTTTTCTTTTAGGATTTTGTATAGATTCTAAAATGGAATTATATATTTGTATATAACAATTCTAATTGATTAATTCTTACATATAGATTAATATAGAATTGGAGTTCATATTCGTGTTCATGTTCATGCAAGGTTTTAGATCTGAAAGGAAAATGTCCTCCGATTTGTATCATTTCACTCTAGTTAAATTAATGTGAGTGGAAATCTCTTATGTTTGTTATTCTTTTGTTTAGTAGTATTGATTTAGATCTGTATGCCTATAAGGATTTGGGATTTCTACGAAAACATTAAAAATAGCAAATTGCCAAAATTCCTCTCTTTCATGCTTATTGGCACAGGTTGTGTAAATTTGAGGATTGTGGTTGTTAAAGCAATGAAGAAGATGATGGAGTTATGTTGTATAATTATTATTGTGGTCAAATTCATATTTCATATGTTGTGATTTCATGTACTATTTATTGTCAAACCTTAAGGATTTGGAATTTTGTATGAATCAAAGTAGGTTTAAATATCTATTTTTATAAATAGATTATTTGAATGTATTTATTTATACATTGTTCAAATATATATGTTTTACATATAAACATATTCAAAAGTGGATAAAATAACAATTATATATTTGTTTAGACGCATTTCACATTTGTTATCTTTTGTTGTTGTAGAAATTAGTTAAGCCTAGGTGTAACAACCCGAAAATCTGGGCCAGTTTAAAATTTTTATTTTAGCAATTTTGGCGAATTTTGATTATTTAAAATGAATTATTTTAAATAAAATCAACGAGAAATTTATTTTGAATAGAATTCGATCGTATATATTATATACGTCATCGTTTGAATATAAATGTTTATATATAATTATAAATAGAATTGAAAATGGCGCGGTAGTTCGATAATTCGATTTCAAACTTCAATTGAATGTACCGGGTGCAAAACAATCCGGATTTTAGCGAAACCAAAAACATTAGGATCTAATTGATGATATCTTTCCAACGAATCCGAAAAATCAAGATTTCATAGCGGGGATCAAAAGATAAGTCCAGTTGAAAATTCTGAATAGTCGCTATAGAATTCAGGCCCTTAAAAATGGAAATTTTGCAAATGACCTCGGATTTCGACGAAACCACTTTTGTTGGATCCGTGATGTCAAATTATTGCTAGGTTTCAAATTTCATAATTTTTCGAATCAATATGTGAGCGTGGCAAAGGAAAACGCGTTTGACTAGTTCAGTTGATTTTAATCGGCTGGAAAATGGCCATTTTTCAAACGGTCTCAGAATTCGACGAAATTAGTTTTGTTAGGACCGTATCGTCGATACGAAGGTAGAAAATATTTTTCGGGAATTTTTAGAGTCAGTATGTGGCCCCGGTAAATTGAAATGTGCGCTAAAATCAATATTGACCGTTCTATTTAATTTATATTGTAATTTTAGAGGAAACTGATCGAAACGGCCAAATTGGCTTACGGAACATATCCCATTGTGTGCGGAATGGGGGTAATTAGCTATGGACGACAGTCGGTGGGTCTCGTTTGGAGGTCGAATAAAAAGGGTTGACTTTTTCGTGGAAAATTAAATATAAAATTAATTAATTAACCCTTATCCCCTTTATCTCACCCCTCCCTTACACGTTGGATTTCAGACCTAGGATAATTAATTAAATAAATAAAAACCCGACTACTGCTCGTCGCTCCCTCCTCCTCGGCCTGACGCGCCGCCGCTGGTGATGGCATCCCCCTCCCTCGCGCCCCTCTTATCTCTCCCTCCTCCCCTGAAGCAAGCGACACCCGAACCCCCCAAATCCCCAAACGAAACTACCACCGCCGCCAGCCTCAACTTCAGCCGCCTAGCCGCCCCACTCCTGCGCCGTCCGCCGCTGCCAGGTCCACACCCCCTTCGATTAAAACCGTGACCTCGACCACCACCCCCAAATCGAGCTCCAGCAGAAACCCTAGCCACCTACATTCCCTACCACCGCCTCCGCCGCAGTTCAGAGGTGACAACGCCTCCTTGCTCCCTCCCCCAGTGCACGATAACCCCACTCCTTCGACCAAAACAGCGAATGTAAGTATTTATTTTATTTTAATTTATTTTAAATAATTAGTTCCTATAATTAAAAAGCCTTGTTTTAAATTTATAACGAGGTGATAAAGATATGACCTTTAATGTATGAAAGCTATGATTTTTAGCTTGAAAGAAAAGAGAGATTTTTAATGCATAAAGTTTTAATTTTTCATAACATAAAGGTGTGATTTTTACATTAGATAAAAATTTGATTTTTATTCGATGTATGGAATATTTTTAGCAAAATAAAAATATGATTTTCCTTATATGAAGTTGAATAGAAAAATATGATTTTCCTTATATGAAGTTGGATAGAAAAATATGATTTTCCTTATATGAAGTTGAATAGAAAAATACGATTTTTCAATATGAAGTTGAAGTTATAAAAATTCAATATTTCTATATTGGATAGCGAAGTAAAAATTCAATTTTTCTATATTGGATAGCGAAGTAAAAATGTGATTTTTATATATTGAATAGCGAAGTAAAAATTCGATTTTTATATATTGAATAGAAAAGTAAAAATTCGATTTTTATATATGTAGTGGCTACGGGCAACGAAGAAGACAAAAGGCGAGAACGACAAGATTTTCTGCAAATGAAGTGTCGTGGAGTTGGAATAGCTATCGGTGAGAATTTCTCACCTTTCAATTTCTTTTTCTAGTTATATATATATATATATATATATAAATATATACTAGGATGCAGACGGTGTTTAGTAGCACCCGACACAACCGTCCACAGACCATGGACTTGTTTGTTTGGTTGCAAAAATTAGTTAGATGATTTGGTTGAAATTTGGTTGTTTGGTGAATTTGATTGATGTGTGAATGGCGTGGGCCTTCACTAGACCGGGGATAAAGCTAGGCCTTGTCCCGTTTCTAGTATCGTGCCGTTATGCCGCCGAAATTTACTAAAATAAGTTAGAAAATAAAAATATCATTTTATTTAAAGAATGAACTGAATAGAAATTCATATGTTAAAATAAAATGTTTTACCGTTAAAAATATATAATTTTTAACGTGAATATGAATATAGTGAATGTGAATAAATAAATATTCATTTACAAACCGGACGGTTTGTTTATGTACACCTATTTAAAGGACATTGATTGGGAAGATAAATTTTACACATCGCCCAACTGCACAAATAAAATATGTGTTTGATTGTTTGAAACCCCACACGGGTGTTGGGATGAAATTTGAAGTTCACTCATCCTGATTGATTAAATATGTCGATCGATTGATTGACAGGCTGTTATAAGCGTTAGATATCTATATTTGATGCTTATGCAGTGTAGTGCACTTTGGTTGATGGTTGATTATTTTTCAATGCTATTATATACGTGTGATGTATGAAAATCCGTATAATTAACATTATATGGTGATTGATTGGGCCTCATTCCAATTTAGAAAAATAAAGAATAATATAAAATAAAGGTTCATGTGTTGACAGTACTCATCCATTGAGATTGGTCATGTGTTGAACGAAATATTTTAGTAATAAAATTTACATCTTTATCAATATAAAATAAAGGTTCATGTGTTGACAATACTCATTCATTGAGATTGGTCATGTGTTGAACGAAATATTTTAGTAATAAAATTTACATCTTTATCAATATAAAATAAAGGTTCATGTGTTGACAGTACTCATCCATTGAGATTGGTCATGTGTTGAACGAAATATTTTAATAATAGAAATATTTGAAATAGAATATTTGAAAATAGAAATATATGAAGCCGTGTTGATTAGATTGACGCCATTTTGACGTGAACGATATTTATATCGAATTTATTCATTTTAAAATGAACATTGAAAAGTGATTTCGAAATCGAATATTTTGAAATGAAATTTGAATCAAATTGAATAGAAAACGAATTCGAATCGAATTTGTTTTGAATATATAACGAATTTGATTTCAATGGAATATACAACGAATTGAATCGAATAGAAAACCAATTTGAATCGAATCGAATAGAAAACGACTTTGGAAATGAATTAAATTAAAAACGAATTCAAATTGAATTGAAAGCAAATTGAAATGAATTCAAATTGAATTGAAATTTGAATTGAATAGAAATGAATTTTAAAACGAATTTATAAAGAAGAATTCAATTTTGATTTGAATTTGAAACGGAAGTTGAAATTGCTTTTGAAACGAATTTAAAACTATTTATATAATTCGTTTTAAATAGAAATCGACGAAATATATATTATATATATTATATATATAATATAATGGCCTGAATAGAACGCGCCGCGCCGCGGCAGTTCCTGAATTTCGACCATTTATTTCAAACGGACATTACGGGAGATCCGACCGTCGGATTCTCCTAAAACTGGAACCGTTGGGTTCGTATCGAAAAGAGCTTTCTAACGAATATTAGAAATTCAAAATCTAACGGTTGGATTTGGAGTTACGTTCAAATCAAATTTGAAAAAGGTCGCTGTAAGTGCAGTTCGATGACCGTTGATGGAAATCGACTGTACGGGCCTTGATAAAATTATTAAAAATAGTAATAATTTGTGTAAAATCATAGAAAATGATTTAGAAAGAATTGGGATGAAAAACTCCATATTTGAAAAGATAAAAATAGATTTTTATCGAAGTGAACTAGTTTTGAACTAGAATTATAATTCTATTTATTTTTAAATAAATAAATTGAATTTGAAAAGGGTTTTAAAAATAACCAGAATTTCCAATGATTGCATTGGAGTGGATTTGAATCGAAATTGTCTTCGGAATATTTCGATGTTGGAATTCGTGATTATACAGATGTTGTTATGGAAATTTGAAAGATATATATTTATATCGTTATTTCCAATACGACATTTGTTAAACATAGAATTTGATATTGAATATAAGCCGATATATTTTCTATTCAGAGCCTTGTATTGAATATCAAATGTGATTTGGGTTTGTCGTGAATGGTGTCTTCACTAACACTGTTCTTGAACCCAGTTGAGAAAAGATTTAATCTTTTTATTTAGATTTAATGAAGTGTACCAATTAAATAATATTTAATTGGAATTGAATTGATATTGATTTTTGGGTTTATCGTGAACAGTGTTTTAAATAACACTCGTTCTTTAACCCGATAATTAATGGAATGTGATTTTGGGTTTATCGTGAACCGTGTTTTAAATGACACTGATTCTTTAACCCAGTCGAAGATTAAAACTAAGTGGAGTTTTAATGAATCTTTAATTAGATTGAAATGATCGAAAATAGAGTATCACCAGTTTTGCTCCAGGCGATAGTTAAATCTTTAATTAGATTTGAACGTGAAATGGTAATTGAATTTACCGATAACACTGTGATGTTAGATATGAAGTATTACCAGTTTTACTTCATGGGATGAATAGGTTGGGATGGGGAAATTAAAATAAATGATTACTTCGGTAAGGTTCGCTAATCCCGACTAGTTTGAATTGAGATTCAAAAATAGAATAAAGAATAAATTCAAGGAATTTATCTTGGATAAAATTAATGGGAACCTTTCCCTATGAATGTAAAATTTAGAAACTAACTGTCGGTTAGCCAAGCAGAATGGTTTTCTGGATATTGATCTGATGTTGGTTTCGGCCTTCGGGGTTAATATTTGGGAAATTATTCTCTTGATTAATTTACGGTTAGTGACTAATGAATTGGAATGAGGCGTATGTTGTGTTTGTGTAACACTTATTTAAAATATACGCAAGTTATTTGGAAAGACCGGGTTTATCCCATTCTGAATAACTGATACGACGATAAGTCGAAGATGAAGATGGTGGTCGAAGACCAGAAGTCTTCACGTCGTTTGGGTGATTACTGATGATCTTGATTGGGCTGTACACCCAAGAAGATGGAAACAGTTGGTGATCGTCCAGACGTACTTGGAGATCGATGGATATGCGGGGTACTAGGTGCCTCCGGTTTCCTTCAAACCCAGAACGGACTTGTAAAGGGACTGTGTGTCTGACATTGGATTTTAGTCCGTGTGATTGATCTCTATTAAATATATATCTGTTTGGCGGCGGAGAATTTATTCTCTTGCTTAACGCCCTTCTCTGAGACGTATGAGCTCAGGGGTTATATATTGATGGATATCAAACGCATGGAGTGAATTGCCTGTGTGGCATGCCTAAGTGGCAATTGATCGAGGCTTCTGTTGAAAAGCAAAGTCTTGTGGTGATGATCAAAGCACGGCCTTTGTGGCGTAGCTTTGTGTAACGTTTACTTCGCGAGTTTCACACCCGGTATGAACCAAAAACGGGAGACGGACCTCAGGGAGCGCATGCGTTTCCTTCTACCTAAAAAGTGGCGTCAGTGGTTTTACACGCCCTGACGAGTTTGACTTATGTGGTTGTTGCTGTTGCGAGGCGCCTCGGTTTGATCGTACGATCCGGGTCCGATGGAGTCATTCGTTGGCTCATTTACGCCCCAAAGGGCGGGGAAACGTAGTGTTCAGGCATAATAATCCACATCAGTGGACCGGCCCTGTCGCTCCATGGGGCAGTTGCGGCTGTTCCTGAGACATGGGCTAGATTGTCTCGAATCGGTTGAGGACTATCTTTTGTTTCGGTTCATAGATGGAAATCCAATTTCCAAATACGTGACTTTGCGATTTTGATTGTATAACCTATATATGGCGACATAGTGGTATGGGGCATTCATGCCGCCTATGATTGATACTTATGATTTGAAGTTGTTTTATACACTATACACTTATAATAGTATCAAATGATTTCTTTTAAACGTATCAAGCATTCTTGGCTATTATAAGGTAAAAACCCTATCCCCCGGCTTGCGTTGCATTGTGTGATAGGACCTGGGTCTTATAATAGCTTCATTTTTCTTTATTTAGCATTGCGCTGTTGTTTTATGCACTGGTATTCTTGGGAGGAAACCCGTTCCGTGTTATACGGCGTGGTCCCTTGATTTACCTAACTTTAAAAATAAAGATTAATAACTGTTTTAGTTCTCACACCAGTCACATGACTGACCTGGAGTTTATTGTTTTAACCTAAACTCTGGGTGCCCCTATTTTGACACGGGCAGCTAGTAGTTTTGGTTTTGCAGATTTATATTCACAGGATCCTGGTTTACAGCTGGACCGATATCCGGAAAGCTTTGTATCTGTATATCTACTTCTAGTTGTGTATTGTATTATTTTCCGTTGCTATGTATTTAAATGTAATTTAAATCTCTGATATTTCTGTGTAATATTCATTTATACTCTGTATATTCTTGTAATCTGATGCATTGTTGTAATATACAATGAAATGTTCTTCTGTTTGTGTCCTGTTGTGGCTTGTTCTCGAACTATCCGACGCTTTCCTTTACGGGGAAGTTACGGGTTTTTACAGTTGGTATCAGAGCTTTGGTTTACAGAGCTCGAGAACAAGGAACATTAGAACCATACGAAAGAATTCATCAGATATTGGATTAGGAATATCCAATTAGAATGACTCGTTAGAGATAGGATCAGTAGTATCCTAGAACGAGTGTGAAGAGTATATTTTTTAAATGAAAACAATTTTGTTTAGAAAATTTAATCGTTCTAAACGTATTTGACTATTTAATTATTTTGAATATGGACAATCAAGTATATAAAGATTTTGCATATACGCGTCATGAACGTATATTCGAAGTTTTAATATATTGGATAGATATAGCATCACACTCTAGTCGCCCGGAGATGATATTGATGATAGCGATCGCATCATCAACATTTATGTTCGAGTTTCGAAGGTGGGATTTCTATATATTTCCTATTGACTGGTGTGAGAACCAAAAAACTATATAGGATCTATTGTTGTGATTTGGCATCAAAAATCTGATTTTTGACTATATATCAAAGTTATGAATTTGAAACTCTAATTCACTAATTGATTGATGTTTGTGTTGCTTGTTTAATTGTTTGATAATTTTGAACCATTACGCCTAATTGTATCAAATAATGAATTGTATTGAAATTTGGTCGCCTTTGCTTGCATATACTTGTACTTACATTGAACAGGTCATAGCAAGGAGGCTAGAGCAGAGAATAAAATTTGTTTGCCCGACAAATAGGTACATGTTTACTACAGAATTTACTATTTTGTTTGGGTGATGATGATTTTATGAGCCTATTGGCTAGCCGCTTGGCTTTTTCTTTTTCTTTTTGAGATCTGAAGGACCGGGGAAGCTATTTGAGATTTCCTGATGCTCCCGGTGCAGGGGAGGTTATGGAGAAATTTTTCGAAAATTTAGGGTGTTAGCCAAATTTTTGAAATTTTGAAAATTCTCAGAAACTAAAGAGTTGGAGAATGGAAGCCAGATCGAGCGTAGAGTTGAATGATCAAACCACTTTCGACTTTGTTCCTTTTCGGGGACGAAAAGTTTTAAGTGGGGGAGATTGTAACAACCCGAAAATCTGGGCCAGTTTAAAATTTTTATTTTAGCAATTTTGGCGAATTTTGATTATTTAAAATGAATTATTTTAAATAAAATCAACGAGTAATTTATTTTGAATAGAATTCGATCGTATATATTATATACGTCGTCGTTTGAATATAAATGTTTATATATAATTATAAATAGAATTGAAAATGGCGCGGTAGTTCGATAATTCGATTTCAAACTTCAATTGAATGTATCGGGTGCAAAACAATCCGGATTTTAGCGAAACCAAAAACATTAGGATCTAATTGATGATATCTTTCCAACGAATCCGAAAAATCAAGATTTCATAGCGGGGATCAAAAGATAAGTCCAGTTGAAAATTCTGAATAGTCGCTATAGAATTCAGGCCCTTAAAAATGGAAATTTTGCAAATGACCTCGGACTTCGACGAAACCACTTTTGTTGGATCCGTGATGTCAAATTATTGCTAGGTTTCAAATTTCATAATTTTTCGAATCAATATGTGAGCGTGGCAAAGGAAAACGCGTTTGACCAGTTCGGTTGATTTTAATCGACTGGAAAATGGCCATTTTTCAAACGGTCTCAGAATTCGATGAAATTAGTTTTGTAAGGACCGTATCATCGATACGAAGGTAGAAAATATTTTTCGGGAATTTTTAGAGTCAGTATGTGGCCCCGGTAAATTGAAATGTGCGCTAAAATCAATATTGACCGTTCTATTTAATTTGTATTGTAATTTTAGAGGAAACTGATCGAAACGGCCAAATTGGCTTATGGAACATATCCCATTGTGTGCGGAATGGGGGTAATTAGCTATGGACGACAGTCGGTGGGTCTCGTTTGGAGGTCGAATAAAAAGGGTTGACTTTTTCGTGGAAAATTAAATATAAAATTAATTAATTAATTAACCCTTATCCCCTTTATCTCACCCCTCCCTTACACGTTGGATTTCGGACCTAGGATAATTAAAAAAAAAAACCCGACTACTGCTCGTCGCTCCCTCCTCCTCGGCCTGACGCGCCGCCGCCGGTGATGGCATCCCCCTCCCACGCGCCCCCTCTTATCTCTGCCTCCTCCCCTGAAGCAAGCGACACCCGAACCCCCCAAATCCCCAAACGAAACTACCACCGCCGCCAGCCTCAACTTCAGCCGCCTAGCCGCCCCACTCCTGCGCCATCCGCCGCTGCCAGGTCCACACCCCCCTTCGATTAAAACCGTGACCTCGACCACCACCCCCAAATCGAGCTCCAGCAGAAACCCTAGCCACCTACATTCCCTACCACCGCCTCCGCCGCAGTTCAGAGGTGACGACGCCTCCTTGCTCCCTCCCCCAGTGCACGATAACCCCACTCCTTCGACCAAAACAGCGAATGTAAGTATTTATTTTATTTTAATTTATTTTAAATAATTAGTTCCTATAATTAAAAAGCCTTGTTTTAAATTTATAACGAGGTGATAAAGATATGACCTTTAATGTATGAAAGCTATGATTTCTAGCTTGAAAGAAAAGAGAGATTTTTAATGCATAAAGTTTTAATTTTTCATAACATAAAGGTGTGATTTTTACATTAGATAAAAATTTGATTTTTATTCGATGTATGGAATATTTTTAGCAAAATAAAAATATGATTTTCCTTATATGAAGTTAATAGAAAAATATGATTTTCCTTATATGAAGTTGGATAGAAAAATATGATTTTCCTTATATGAAGTTGAATAGAAAAATACGATTTTTCAATATGAAGTTGAAGTTATAAAAATTCAATTTTTCTATATTGGATAGCGAAGTAAAAATTCAATTTTTCTATATTGGATAGCGAAGTAAAAATGTGATTTTTATATATTGAATAGCGAAGTAAAAAATTCGATTTTTATATATTGAATAGCAAAGTAAAAAATTCGATTTTTATATATGTGGTGGCTACGGGCAACGAAGAAGACAAAAGGCGAGAACGACAAGATTTTCTGCAAATGAAGTGTCGTGGAGTTGGAATAGCTATCGGTGAGAATTTCTCACCTTTCAATTTCTTTTTCTAGTTATATATATATATACTAGGATGCAGACGGTGTTTAGTAGCACCCGACACAACCGTCCACAGACCATGGACTTGTTTGTTTGGTTGCAAAAATTAGTTAGATGATTTGGTTGAAATTTGGTTGTTTGGTGAATTTGATTGATGTGTGAATGGCGTGGGCCTTTTCTAGACCGGGGATAAGGCTAGGCCTTGTCCCGTTTCTAGTATCGTGCCGTTATGCCGCCGAAATTTACTAAAATAAGTTAGAAAATAAAAATATCATTTTATTTAAAGAATGAACTGAATAGAAATTCATATGTTAAAATAAAATGTTTTACCGTTAAAAATATATAATTTTTAACGTGAATATGAATATAGTGAATGTGAATAAATAAATATTCATTTACAAACCGGACGGTTTGTTTATGTACACCTATTTGAAGGACATTGATTGGGACGATAAATTTTACACATCGCCCAACTGCACAAATAAAATATGTGTTTGATTGTTTGAAACCCCACACGGGTGTTGGGATGAAATTTGAAGTTCACTCATCCTGATTGGTTAAATATGTCGATCGATTGATTGACAGGCTGTTATAAGCGTTAGATATCTATATTTGATGCTTATGCAGTGTAGTGCACTTTGGTTGATGGTTGATTATTTTTCAATGCTATTATATACGTGTGATGTATGAAAATCGGTATAACTAACATTATATGGTGATTGATTGGGCCTCATTCCAATTTAGAAAAATAAAGAATAATATAAACTAAAGGTTCATGTGTTGACAGTACTCATCCATTGAGATTGGTCATGTGTTGAACGAAATATTTTAGTAATAAAATTTACATCTTTATCAATATAAAATAAAGGTTCATGTGTTGACAATACTCATCCATTGAGATTGGTCATGTGTTGAACGAAATATTTTAGTAATAAAATTTACATCTTTATCAATATAAAATAAAGGTTCATGTGTTGACAGTACTCATCCATTGAGATTGGTCATGTGTTGAACAAAATATTTTAATAATAGAAATATTTGAAATAGAATATTTGAAAATAGAAATATATGAAGCCGTGTTGATTAGATTGACGCCATTTTGACGTGAACGATATTTATATCGAATTTATTCATTTTAAAATGAATATTGAAAAGTGATTTCGAAATCGAATATTTTGAAATGAAATTTGAATCAAATTGAATAGAAAACGAATTTGAATCGAATTTGTTTTGAATATATAACGAATTTGATTTCAGTGGAATATACAACGAATTTGAATCGAATAGAAAACCAATTTGAATCGAATCGAATAGAAAACGACTTTTGAAATGAATTAGATTGAAAACGAATTCAAATTGAATTGAAAGCAAATTGAAATGAATTCAAATTGAATTGAAATTTGAATTGAATACAAATGAATTTTAAAACGAATTTATAAAGAAGAATTCAATTTTGATTTGAATTTGAAACGGAAGTTGAAATTGCTTTTGAAACGAATTTAAAACTATTTATATAATTCGTTTTAAATAGAAATCGACGAAATATATATTATATATATTATATATATAATATAATGGCCTGAATAGAACGCGCCGCGCCGCGGCAGTTCGTGAATTTCGACCATTTATTTCAAACGGACAATACGGGAGATCCGACCGTCGGATTCTCCTAAAACAGGAACCGTTGGGTTCGTATCGAAAAGAGCTTTCTAAGAATATTAGAAATTCAAAATCTAACGGTTGGATTTGGAGTTACGTTCAAATCAAATTTGAAAAAGGTCGCTATAAGTGCAGTTCGATGACCGTTGATGGAAATCGACTGTACGGGCCTTGATAAAATTATGAAAAATAGTAATAATTTGTGTAAAATCATAGAAAATGATTTAGAAAGAATTGGGATGAAAAACTCCATATTTGAAAAGATAAAAATAGATTTTTATCGAAGTGAACTAGTTTTGAACTAGAATTATAATTCTATTTATTTTTAAATAAATAAATTGAATTTGAAAAGGGTTTTAAAAATAACCAGAATTTCCAATGATTGCATTGGAGTGGATTTGAATCGAAATTGTCTTAGGAATATTTCGATGTTGGAATTCGTGATTATACAGATGTTGTTATGGAAATTTGAAAGATATATATTTATATCGTTATTTCCAATACGACATTTGTTAATCGTAGAATTTGATATTGAATATAAGCCGATATATTTTCTATTCAGAGCCTTGTATTGAATATCAAATGTGATTTGGGTTTGTCATGAATGGTGTCTTCACTAACACTGTGCTTGAACCCAGTTGAGAAAAGATTAAATCTTTTTATTTAGATTTAATGAAGTGTACCAATTAAATAATATTTAATTGGAATTGAATTGATATATCGTGAAAAGTGTTTTAAATAACACTCGTTCTTTAACCCGATAATTAATGGAATGTGATTTTGGGTTTATCGTGAACCGTGTTTTAAATGACACTGATTCTTTAACCCAGTCGAAGATTAAAACTAAGTGGAGTTTTAATGAATCTTTAATTAGATTGAAATGATCGAAAATGGAGTATCACCAGTTTTTCTCCAGGCGATAGTTAAATCTTTAATTAGATTTGAACGTGAAATGGTAATTAAATTTACCGATAACACTGTGATGTTAGATATGAAGTATTACCAGTTTTACTTCATGGGATGAATAGGTTGGGACGGGGAAATTAAAATAAATGATTACTTCGGTAAGGTTCGCTAATCCCGATTAGTTTGAATTGAGATTCAAAAATAGAATAAAGAATAAATTCAAGGAATTTATCTTGGATAAAATTAATGGGAACCTTTCCCTATGAATGTAAAATTTAGAAACTAACTGTCGGTTAGCCAAGCAGAATGGTTTTCTGGATATTGATCTGATGTTGGTTTCGGCCTTCGGGGTTAATATTTGGGAAATTATTCTCTTGATTAATTTACGGTTAGTGACTAATGAATTGGAATGAGGCGTATGTTGTGTTTGTGTAACACTTATTTAAAATATACGCAAGTTATTTGGAAAGACCGGGTTTATCCCATTCTGAATAACTGATACGACGATAAGTTGAAGATGAAGACGGTGGTCGAAGACCAGAAGTCTTCACGTCGTTTGGGTGATTACTGATGATCTTGATTGGGCTGTACACCCAAGAAGATGGAAACAGTTGGTGATCGTCCAGACGTACTTGGAGATCGATGGATATGCGGGGTACTAGGTGCCTCCGGTTTCCTTCAGACCCAGAACGGACTTGTAAAGGGACTGTGTATCTGACATTGGATTTTAGTCCGTGTGATTGATCTCTATTAAATATATATCTGTTTGGCGGCGGAGAATTTATTCTCTTGCTTAACGCCCTTCTCTGAGACGTACGAGCTCAGGGGTTATATATTGATGGATATGAAACGCATGGAGTGAATTGCCTGTGTGGCATGCCTAAGTGGCAATTGATCGAGGCTTCTGTTGAAAAGCAAAGTCTTGTGGTGATGATCAAAGCATGGCCTTTGTGGCGTAGCTTTGTGTAACGTTTACTTCGCGAGTTTCACACCTGGTATGAACCAAAAACGGGAGACGGACCTCAGGGAGGGCATGCGTTTCCTTCTAGCTAAAAAGTTGCGTCAGTGGTTTTACACGCCCTGACGAGTTTGACTTATGTGGTTGTTGCTGTTGCGAGGCGCCTCGGTTTGATCGGACGATCCGGGTCCGATGGAGTCATTCGTTGGCTCATTTACGCCCCCAAAGGGCGGGGAAACGTAGTGTTCAGGCATAATAATCCACATCGGTGGACTGGCCCTGTCGCTCCATGGGGCAGTTGCGGCTGTTCCTGAGACATGGGCTAGATTGTCTCAAATCGGTTGAGGACTATCTTTTGCCTCGGTTCATAGATGGAAATCCAATTTCCAAATACGTGACTTTGCGATTTTGATTGTATAACCTATATATGGCGACATAGTGGTATGGGGCATTCATGCCGCCTATGATTGATACTTATGATTTGAAGTTGTTTTATACACTATACACTTATAATAGTATCAAATGATTTCTTTTAAACGTATCAAGCATTCTTGGCTATTATAAGGTAAAAACCCTATCCCTCGGCTTGCATTGCATTGTGTGATAGGACCTGGGTCTTATAATAGCTTCATTTTTCTTTATTTAGCATTGCGCTGTTGTTTTATGCACTGGTGTTCTTGGGAGGAAACCCGTTCCGTGTTATACGGCGTGGTCCCTTGATTTACCTAACTTTAAAAATAAAGATTAATAACTGTTTTAGTTCTCACACCAGTCACATGACTGACCTGGAGTTTATTGTTTTAACCTAAACTCTGGGTGCCCCTATTTTGACATGGGCAGCTAGTAGTTTTGGTTTTGCAGATTTATATTCACAGGATCCCGGTTTACAGCTGGAACGATATCCGGAAAGCTTTGTATCCGTATATCTACTTCTAGTTGTGTATTGTATTATTTTCCGCTGCTATGTATTTAAATGTAATTTAAATCTCTGATATTTCTGTGTAATATTCATTTATACTCTGTATATTATTGTAATCTGATGCATTGTTGTAATATACAATGAAATGTTCTTCTGTTTGTGTTATGTTGTGGCTTGTTCTCGAACTATCCGACGCTTTCCTTTACGGTGAAGTTACGGGTTTTTACACTAGGATACAAGTTTTATATGTTATTATTGTTTGTTTCTCATTTAGATATATGTTTATATAAGTGTCTATGGTTGATTGATAAAATGTCACAAAATTGACTTGTATGCCTTTCTTTGGCTAGAGATTGACATTTCAACAGTTTAGAAACGTTATTTTCGAACATTTAATATACATTAAATTTAGGATATTTTTTTGTATATATGTTTGCTAATGTAATAAATGCGTAGTAAATATGACTAATTTAGGAAATTAGTAATTTGAATTTCAAATATCTCCTTAGGAATGTGTTTGTGTGTGTGCGCGTTAATGGCATTATAAATAGTAATCAATGACATAAAGACACGAGGTTAACTATTACTTGTAGTAGAAGACTTCCTAGAACCGACCTACATATCTAGTATCTACAAGTAAGCCTGGCTAATGTGAGAGGTGTAAGTGTCATGGGCCATTAAAATTTATTACATTAAGGCATGGGGTTAAGCCCTCTTGTAATAGAAGTCTTCCCAAAACCGCCCGACAAATCCAACATTTACGAGTAGACAGTTTAATGTGAGAGGCCTGGTGCATGTGTGTGTGTATATATATATTGTTTATGTGTGAATGAGTAGGCATGCTCGCCTTGAGAAGGTCTTTAGTGGCTTACCTACCTAATTTGGGTCTTAAATTGTTAGGATTAGACCTTCTCCTATGGTTCACGCCTAGGTTTGGGCCAAAGTCATGGGACCCTCCCTTATTAGATTCCAAGTGGTCTTTGGGTCCTCCTTCTCCAAAATGAACTAGATATAACGGTAACATTGAGTGAGGTAGTTCTACAGAAGTCGTCCACTTCCTCTAGGATATGTGTGAGGGATAACCTAGGAACATGATAGGTACCCCACGCTGCATGCAATATAATTTACCACCTGTCTATGGGATGTCTTAAGTTGCATAGGTGAACCTATGATATTAGTTAAGTAGTAACATGGGAGTCCACCTGTAACACCCCGTAATTTTAATATTAATGTTAACTAATTTAAGGATACTTAATTTCAAATGTGGGAATTAAGGGAAACGGGTCGCACCATTGCGTTCGTCTCGGAATTCTGCTTGAGATAGAGTTTGAGTTTGCGTAAAATGGATACCGTACGAAGAAGATATGGACGAACGAATTTAGGCAGAAAAACCAGAAACGGGTCAGAATGCACTGGCGCACTTGGGAAGTGCGTCAGAACAAAATTACACTGGCGCACTTGGGAAGTGTGCCCATGCAAAGTTGCACTGGAGCACTTGGGAAGTGTGCCCATGCAAAGTTGCACTGGCGCACTTGGTAGGTGCGCTCAGGCCGAGGTAAAAGCCTACACAGATTTCTGAGGCTCTGATTCGAACGGTGAGTCAGTGCTGAGTCATTTCTGACTAGTTAATGAGTCATTAGGGCTGACTTGTCACCCTATCTTGACTGAGTGGTTTTGATTAACCCTAAGATCATCCGATGGCTATAATTAAATTGAAATTTTATATAAATAACCTTAGTCTCAAACTAAATTCACACAAATAAAATAGAGCTAGAGCCGTCATGCTACTGGAAGGAAGCCAACAGTAGCCTCCACTTAAAGAAAGCTTAGAGACAAACAAATCTAATTCAAAACTATAAATCAAAGCAACGTTTATCTACCCAAAGGAAAGCATCTCAATTCCAGAACTCAGAATCCAGAATTCAAGTTCGTCGTTTGTTGTAAGTCAGTTACTTTTTTAGATTTGAACGTTTAGATCTATTTGTGGCATGAAATTAAATGAATATAAGAATATGCCTAATCCTTTCATTTGAATCGGTGCTTGTTTATGCCTTTCGATCTAATTAAGAACTATTGTGATTAATTACCGATGAGACTGTGCTTATGCCTATGACGTTGAAATTATTGTTAATAGCCTACGACTATGACTATGAACATAAGATTATTGCCTATGACTATGAACATAAGACTATGCCTATGCCTATGACTGTGAACATAAGACTATGCCTATGACTATGACTATGAACATAAGACTATGCCTATGCCTATGACTGTGAACATAGGACTATTGCATATGACTATGACAAGGACCATTGTGACTAATTACCTATGATTCATGACTATGAGATTATTGCCTAGGATTATGACTATGAAATTGGATCTAAGCTTGATTTTCTATTTAGACCTATTCTTAATTATCCTTGGATCTTGATTTTTGGGAATTTTTCTATTAAGTTAGGTCTATCCATGTTCTTGAACCTAGATTATTATTCAAACCTTTTCATGTTCATAATGTTATCAGATCTATGCCTGCGATGTTTTAGTCAATTTATTCAGTATATTTATTAAATCTGTAAGTCGTGAATTTGGGATTATCATCTTATGTTTATGCCTATCTTTTCATGGTATTCTTGTTTATTCCCTCTTATCTACGAATCTAAATTGATCTATAATCTAAACTGAATCACGATTACGCAAATGATGGAAATACGATTTGGGCAGTACATGAAACTAACATGAATGTGATTGAAAATTTTGTATAACATGAAATTTATATAATTTGGCATAATAAATATGTTGGCATGATTTGAATTGGCTATAATAATGAGTAATTTGCATGCCTTGGGCGTAACCGGTAAATTGTTAGCTGCAAAAAATGTAGTTGGCATGTGAATCTAATTTTGGCATAAATTGTAAACTAGAATATTAAATCTAGTTCTAGCAGGAATTGTAAAATTGGATATTTAATCTAGATTGGGTCAAAAATGTAAACAGGGACATAAAGTCTAGATTAGGCGTAACTACTTATTTGGAACGCCAAATATATGGCATTGTGATTTTGGGCATGACTATTATAGCGAGTTTGGGAAGGTGTGTTATAGCCAATTCTGATTGATAACCTGAAATTACTTGTAATTGTCATGTTTAGCATAATCATGGTTAGTAACACTTAATTTGGTAAAATTTTATAAACATGATTTAGAGGGAAAGTGGGCCATAATTGTTGACAATGTACAATAGAAGAGTAATTAGGGCACAAGTAAATTAGGAATTTGTCCTAAATGAGAAATGTGTACATTGTAGAAAATACGAATATGCCTAACCCGAGGATAGATTGAGTTACGTTATAAGACTGCCCGGAACCGCCCGACAAATCCAGCAACTGTAACAATACCTATCTAATGTGGGTGGTTAGAGGATTGAGCCTAAAAGGATCCGAGGTTAGACTGAGTTGCGGTGTAAACCTGCCTAGAACCGACCGACACATCCAGTGACCGCAACAATATCTGTCTAATGTGAGTGGTTGGTGCTTTAAATGAATAATTTAAAGCTGAGAAACAATTAAGCTAGGATGGGAAGGTTAAGTCCACAGGAACATTTAACCAACTTAACATGTTAACAAGACAAGAATTGTAAGGGGTTAAATAACCGTTATAACATGTTGACTAGACAAATGGGTTAGGTTAAGGAAAGGTTTAACCGTTATAACATGTTTACCATACTAGAAGGTGGGGTTAAATAAAATACACTTAGCCAATTTAACATGTTAACTAGACTAGCAGGTGGGGTTAAGTAAACTTAGAATGCTTAGCCATCATAGCGTGCCAAATGAACAAGTTTAAGTTAAAACCTGAAGGGACAACACTTAGCCATTAGAACAAGTGAATTAAACAGATGTTAGGGTTAAGTTAACTAAGGGAACACTTAACCAATACAAGATGAAGGGGTAGGGTTAAGTAATAAGAAATACTTAACCAATATAACTTGATCTGTGGTAGGGTTAAGTTAACATGAACTACTGATAACACTTAACCAGTTTAACATGACAAATGAATGGGTTAAGTTAACTTGAAATGACTAATGACACTCAACCAATCCAACTTGACAAGAAAGAGAACTAACTAGTAAACCTTAGTTAAGAGGACTAAGTTGTAAACCTTAGTTAAGAAAATGACGGTTCAGGAAACTAAGTAGTAAACCTTAGTTAAGAAAATGACGGTTCAGGAAACTAAGTAGTAAACCTTAGTTAAGGGGATTAAGTAGTAAAACTTAGTAGAATACGAGAAGGAGCGAACGTCCATCTGATCTTAAGGAAGGCTCCAACGAACTGGGGTACGAAGCATGTAGCTTCGAGGGGACGTGAGGATACTCTTAGTATCCCTCTGTGAGGTTGCAGATGATCCGCCTGGGCTCACAGTTGTTAAGGTCCGCGTTAGAAGAACCAAGGGTATGCCTTGGTTGCAATATAAGGCAACCTAAAGACTAGGATGGACCAGCGTGATTCGGTGAGACCAGTAGCCCTGTGTTAGCAACTCGTCGTCTACCTACAATCTTGAGTCAATTGAGATACGTGAAGCGGAAAGGCAGAGAACTCCAACAGACCATATACTTGCTATCTAGTTATGGTTGCAGATGGCCATAGGATAGTGGGGCATAAGGGACCTGCGTATAGTTCTCATTTTTCAAGGTGTTCCTTTCACTAGTTTAGGGAGGTGTCAGGTAGGACCATAGCCACTAGAAAAACAGACCTTAGCATCTGCATCGGCAGATATCTGAAAGCTCCCGACCGAGTTCCGTGTTTCTTGGTTTGCCCTGCCACGAGACTCGGGTCGCACATATAGAGGACATGTGCATCTAGACAACGATAACGATCCACGACACATACGTAGGGAAAGTCTAGGAACATATACCGCTCTGGGTATCATGTCCTAGAGTAGGGGCGCTGTTTGATAGGTAGCATAATCCCTAGTTGGACTAGGTCGCGTAAACCCTAAAATCCGAGAAGCATTAGATAAGTCGCATAAACCCTAGTTGAATCTAGGAAGCACTCGATATAAAAACCCTAGATTTGATCTAGGTAACAGATAATAAATGTACGCCTGAATGCAACCACAATTACAAGGATTGGGGCACGTTATCATTTTTAAAAGATTACTAGTTGGGTCACTAGTTAGGTGGTGCAGAGATATAAACCATAATAACAGGGTAATCGCGAAGCAGAGAAAGTATGGAAGCATATTCAGTTTGCTAGTGTATTCAGCTTGTCGGTAGATCCAGTTTACCAGTACATTCAGTTTTATCTTGCCTTAGCATATCTTGCGTTATCTTGTTAGCCCTATCATTATGGTATTGTCTTATATTCAGTTAAATTAATGTCATGTTGTTTTTACCTGTTCACATGCTGAAAATTACTGAACTTATCAGACTTTATGTCTGACTCTGTTTTCTTTCACTTTCTCGTCTTCCGTTTCCCCCCAGGTTCGTAGGGAGGGAATGTTACTACTTAGCTCAGTTTTCTTTCCAAGCTTGAAGATTAGTCGAAGTTTCCTTGGATTCACTTTTCCATTGCTATGGCTGGCTCATTCTACATTGGGGAATATAAAAGTTATTTTATGCTTCTTTATTTTGTAAGGCAGATACTCCGGTATTGGAAAACAATTGTTGTACAAACTATTTTATCAGTAAAGTAAAGTTTTATTTCCCGCTGTTTTAATTTTGTCTGTCTTGTAATTTATCTGCATCTTTTACCTATAATGCTTCTCAGAACTTAGTGCATTCCCTTTGTGAGTGACACTAACGGATGTGGGGTGTTTCACGTGGTATCAGAGCTGAAGGTTACCGAATCAGATAAAAGATTTGAAAAATTATTTTAAAGGTTTTAAAATAAGCATTTTCAAAAGAAAAGTTTTGTTTTAAGGCATATTCCCCAAAAGTCGTACGCACTATCTTCTGACCCTCTATTTGAATTCTTGTCCCCTTCTTTCTTGAGTCTTCGGGGCTCTTAGCTTTCTGGGAGGTAACCTTATCGCGGCACGGTTCCATATGCTTGATAAGACTACGATACCTATCGAAGGGCAAAGTAGTGCCCGGCTTCCATCTATAGCCATAGTAGTTTCACCTGTAGCTAGTCTTCTTTCAAAGCCTTGAAGGGTTTTCCGTGCGATGGAGGCAACTTTTGAGAAACTTGTCAATATGATTACACAGGGATGGTAAAGATGAGGACGTGGGATAGGATTTTCAGAAGGGCGAGTGCATGCTTTCACCACCAGAATACCTGAGAGAGAGATAGTAAAAGTCTCCATTGGAAAAGTTTAGCTCTTCGTTTGGATCAACCAGTTAGTATTTCTTTGATCTTAGCACTTCGCATTTATCTACTTCCATAGTTAAGTCTCTGCACCTTAGTACTTGTATAGTAGAAGATCCCATTAGCGTCTCAAATCCAATTGGTGGTTCGGCTCGTTTACCTTTGGTTTGTAAGGATTTGAGAATAACTATATTAGGTGTTGAGTTTAAGCGTAATACTTATGTTTTTGCTTCCATGGGCTATGAGTTGATTCTAGGCATGGGTAATTCTGAAAGGAGGGTAGTTAGACTTTTGAATTGCCTTGGAAATACCCTCGAGATTCGGTGTAAAGAATCAGTTAGACTTAGCTAGCTAGAACCACTTAATGCATTTATCGACGATTTGCAATCCATTAGGGTAGTCCATGAGTACGCAGATGTTTTTGATTAGGTTAGGAGTTTACCCCTAAAACGTGGGATAGACTTTCACATGTAACCAGTTGACAATGAAAAGCCAGCTATCCGATCAATGACAGTTTGGAAATGGAGGTCAAGAAGCTTCGCAATCGTGAAGATTAATTAGACAAGGTACAGAATAGTGAAGCTCAAGAAGATGCGACTTAGAAGACTAAAGTCTAGATACACGCATCATACCCCTTTTCTTAAGGAGTACATCCTTGATCTCTTTTTCTAGGAATTTTATGCATACTTTCTAGCTTTTAAGGTATATCCTCTAGGGTGTATCATCAATCCTTAGGTAGAAGCCAATGGATGTAAACATGTATTTGAAACATGTTATGATTGATGGTTGCAAATGGTTGCTCGTGGATACATATACACACCATAGGCGCTAGAACGACTCAGTCACTTTCATATTGCATTCGCATATATGAATTTGCTTAACAGATTTAACTGGATATGATATCATATGGGTATTGCATGTGGATGAATGGCTATGCACATATGTAGTATTTACATAACTAGGGATGCTTGCATACATGATTGGACGCATGGCGCTGACATAATTCGCATTAAGGAGGTCAACTGAATCAGTAGACTGCCTGATTTTGCATTTAATAAAGACACATATACATGCATATGAACATGAAAGCATTAGAAATCTTTTTAAGGACAATGAATGCCTATGATTGAATGGTTGAGTAGATGGGTGATTGGATGGTAGGATACATTCTTCCTAACTTGAAGATTTCGGAGACGAAATCCTTTTAAGAGGCGGAGAATGTAACACCCCGTAATTTTAATATTAATGTTAACTAATTTAAGGATACTTAATTTCAAATGTGGGAATTAAGGGAAATAGGTCACACCATTGCGTTCGACTCGGAATTTTGCTTGAGACAGAGTCCGAGTTTGCGTAAAACGGATATCATATGAAGAAGATATGGACGAACGAAGTTAGGCAGAAAAACCTGAAATGGGCCAGAATGCACTGGCGCACTTGGGAAGTGCGCCAGAACAAAATTGCACTGGCGCACTTGGGAAATGCGCCCATGCAAAGGTGCACTGGCGCAATTGGCAGGTGCGCCCAGGCCGAGGTAAAAGCCTGCACAGATTTCTGAGGCTCTGATTCGAACGGTGAGTCAGTGCTGAGTCATTTCTGACTAGTTAATTAGTCATAAGGGCTGACTTGTCACCCTATCTTGACCGAGTGGTTTTGATTAACCCTAAGATCATCCGACGGCTAAAATTAAATTGAAATTCTATATATACAAACTTAGTCTCAACCTAAATTCACACAAATAAAATAGAGCTAGAGCCGTCATGCTGCTGGAAGGAAGCCAAGAGTAGCCTCCACTTGAAGAAAGCTTAGAGACGAACAAATCTAATTCAAAACTATAAATTAAAGCAACATTTATCTACCCAAAGGAAAGCATCTCAATTTCAGAACTCGGAATCCAGAATTCAAGTTTGTCGTTTGTTGTAAGTCAGTTAGTTTTAAGATTTGAACGTTTAGATCTATTTGTGGCATGAAATTAAATGAATATAAGAATATGCCTAATCCTCTCATTTGAATCGGTGCTTGTTTATGCCTTTGGATCTAATTAAGAACTATTGTGATTAATTACCGATGAGACTGTGCCTATGCCAATGACGTTGAAACCATTGTTAATGGCCTAAGACTATGACTATGAACATAAGATTATTGCCTATGACTATAAACATAAGACTATGCCTATGCCTATGACTATGAACATAAGACTATGCCTATGACTATAACTATGAACATAAGACTATGCCTATGCCTATGACTGTGAACATAGGACTATTGCCTATGAATATGACAAGGACCATTGTGACTAATTACCTATGATTCATGACTATGAGATTATTGCTTGGATTATGACTATGAAATTGGATCTAAGCTTGATTTTATATTTAGACCTATTCTTAATTATCCTTGGATCTTGATTTTTGGGAATTTTTCTATTAAGCTAGGTCTATCCATGTTCATGAACCTAGATTATTATTCAAACCTTTTCATGTTCATAATGTTATCAGATCTATGCCTGCGATGTTTTAGTCAATTTATTCAGTATATTTATTAGATCTGTTAGTCGTGAATTTGGGATTATCATCTTATGTCTATGCCTATCTTTTCATGGTATTCTTGTTTATTCCCTCTTATCTATGAATCTAGATTGACCTATAATCTAGACTGAATCACGATTACGCAAACGATGGGAACACGATTTGGGCAGAACATGAAACTAACATGAATGTGATTGAAAATTTGGAAGTTTGGTATAAAATGAAATTTATATAATTTGGCATAATAAATATGTTGGCATGATCTGAATTGGCTATAATAGTGAGTAATTTGCATGCCTTGTGCGTAAACGGTAAATTGTTGGTCGCAAAACATGTAGTTGGCATGTGAATCTAGTTTTGGCATAAATTGTAAACTAGAATATTAAATCTAGCTCTAGCAGGAATTGTAAAATTGGATATTTAATCTAGATTGGGTCAAAAATGTAAATAGGAACATTAAGTCTAGATTAGGCTTAACTACTTATTTGGAACGCCAAATATATGTCATAGTGATTCTGGGCATGACTATTATAGCGAGTTTGGGAAGGTGGGTTATAGCCTATTCTGATTGATAACTTGAAATTACTTGTAATTGTCATGTTTAGCATAATCATGGTTAGTAACACTTAATTTGGTAAAATCTTATAAACATGATTTAGAGGGAAAGTGGGCCATAATTGTTGACAATGTACAATAAAAGAGTAATTATGGCACAAGTAAATTAGGAATTTGTTCTAAATGAGAAATGTGTACATTGTAGAAAATACGAATATGCCTAACCCGAGGTTAATTTGAGTTACGGTATAAGACTGCCCGGAACCGCCCGGGAAATCCAGCAACCATAACAATACCTATCTAATGTGGGTGGTTAGAGCATTGAGCCCAAAAGGACCCGAGGTTAGACTGAGTTGCAGTGTAAACCTACCCGGAACCGACCGGCACATCCAGTGACCGCAACAATATCTGTCTAATGTGAGTGGTTGGTGCTTTAAATGAATAATTTAAAGGTAAGAAATAGTTAAGCTAGGATAGGAAGGTTAAGTCCACAGGAACACTTAACCAAGTTAACATGTTAACAAGACAAGACTTGTAAGGGGTTAAATAATCGTTATAACATGTTGACTAGCCAATTGGGTAAGGTTAAGGAAAGGTTTAACCGTTATAACATGTTAACCAGACTAGAAGGTGGGGTTAAGTAAAATACACTTAGCCAATTTAACATGTTAACTAGACTAGAAGGTGGGGTTAAGTAAACTCAGATTGCTTAGCCATCATAGTGTGCCAAATGAACAAGGTTAAGTTAAAACCTAAAGGGACAACACTTAGCCATCATAATATGTGAATTAAATAGGTGTTAGGGTTAAGGTAACTAAGGGAACACTTAACCAATACAAGATGAAGGGGTGGGGTTAAATAATAAGAAATACTTAACCAATATAACTTGATCTGTGGTAAGGTTAAGTTAACATGAACTATTGATAACACTTAACCAGTTTAACATGACAAATGAATGGGTTAAGTTAACTTGAAATGACTAACGGCACTTAACCAATCCAACTTGACGAGAAAGAGAACTAAGTAATAAACCTTTGTTAAGAGGGCTAAGTTGTAAAACTTAGTTAAGAAAACGACGGTTCAGGAAACTAAGTAGTAAACCTTAGTTAAGGGGACTAAGTAGTAAACCATAGTAGAATACGAGAAGGAGCGAACGTCCATATGATCTTAAGGAAGGCTCCAACGAACTGGGGTACAAAGCACGCGGCTTCGAGGGGACGTGAAGGTACTCTTGGTATCCCTCTGTGAGGTTGCAGATGATCCGCTTGGGCTCACAGAGGTTAAGATTTGCGTTAGAAGAACCAAGGGTATGCCTTGGTTGCAATATAAGACAACCTAAAGACTAGGATGGACCAGCGTGATTCGGCGAGACCAGTAGCCCTGTGATAGCAACTCGTCATCTACCTACAATCTTGAGTCAATCGAGATACGTGAAGAGGAAAGGCGGAGAACTCCAACAGACCATATACTTGCTATCTAGTTATGGTTGCGGATGGCCATAGGTTAGTGGGGCATAGGGGGGCCTGCGTATAGTTCTCATTTTTCAAGGTGTGCCTTTCATTAGTTGAGGGAGGGGTCAGGTGGGACCATTACCACTAGAAAAACAGACCTTAGCATCTGCATCGGCAGATATCTAAAAGCTCCCGACCGAGTTCCGTGTTTCTTGGTTTGCCTTGCCACGAGACTCGGGTCACACATATAGAGGACATATGCATCTAGACAGCGATAACGATCCACGACATATACGTGGTGAAAGTCTATGAACATATACCGCTTTGGGTATCATGTCCTAGAGTAGGGGCGTCGTTCGATAGGTAGCATAATCCCTAGTTGGACCTAGGTCGCGTAATCCCTAAAATCTGAGAAGCATTAGATAAGTCACGTAAACCCTAGTTGAATCTAGGAAGCACTCGATAGAAAAACCCTAGATTAGATCTAGGTATCAGATAATAAATGTACGCCTGAAGGCAACCACAATTGAAGGGATTGGGGGCACGTTATCATTTTTAAAAGATTACTAGTTGGGTCACTATTTAGGTGGTGCAGAGATATAAACCAGAATAACAGGGTAATTGCGAAGCAGAGAAAGTATGGAAGCATATTCAGTTTACAAGTGTATTCAGCTTATCGGTAGATCCAGTTTACCAGTACATTCAGTTTTATCTTGCCTTAGCATATTTTGCTTTATCTTGTTAGCCCTATCATCATGGTATTGACTTGTATTCAGTTAAATTCATGTCATGTTGTTTTTACCTATTCACATGCTGAAAGTTACTGAACTTACCAGACTTTATGTCTGACTTTGCTTTCTTTCGCTTTCTCGTCTTCCGTTTCCCCCCAGGTTCGTAGGGAGGGAATGTTACTACTTAGCTCAGTTTTCTTTCCAAGCTTGAAGATTAGTCGAAGTTTCCTTGGATTCACTTTTCCATTGCTATGGCTGGCTCATACTACATTGGGGAATATAAAAGTTATTTTATGCTTCTTTATTTTGTAAGACAGATACTCTGGTATTGGAAAATAATTGTTGTACAAAGTATTTTATCAATAAAGTAAAGTTTTATTTCCCGTTGTTTTAATTTTGTCTATCTTGTAATTTATTTGCAACTTTTACCTGTAATGCTTCACAAAACTTAGTGCATTCCCTTTGTGAGTGACACTAACGGATGTGGGGTGTTACACCGCCGAAGGGGTCTTAAATGGAAAACAAGGTCTACCTTAAACTGATATTAATTGGAGAATTACTACTTCTCATATTACTATTGAGATTATATATATATAGCTTTGACATGATAGGATGAGGTCTTAAGTGGATGGATCTGCCATCTGGTCTTAAATGATTATAGGATTCCACCCTAAATTTAATATAGTAATATGACCTTAAGTCACTAAGAATGTCCACCTCATTGGATCTTAAGTGATTGCTTTAAAGTGTTAATGAAGGTTTTAAGTGACTGTATGAATTCCCACCTCATTAATTAGATTGATTACCTTTTTTGTATGCTTTTTCACCTAGAAATATCGTGAAAAATATATCCTACCAAATATAAGAATAGTTACTCTTTAAAAATATGTGGTTTTCGTTCATCAGGACTTTAGGTTCTGTCCTCACTCCTCTTAACATACTTATAGGACAACAAGTTGGACTTCATGCTAAGAGATGAAGTGATGGGAGCCTGACGATGTAGGATTTATCTATCTGTGTTCTGTTTATTATTGGTAGTACTATTATATTTGGGATATTAATTAATGTACCTGGTGTAACTGTCTGAAACATGGTTATAAGCTACATTATTGGTTTTTAATTTAAATGGTACATCTACTTTCTCATTATTATATTTTATCTCTTCTGATGTGTGAGAATTCATTTCGTTATATTCCTTGGTTATTTTGTGCAAATGAAATTCCTTATAGGAACAAACAAACCATTTAGAGTGGCTTTAAGTTTCGATGGGCCTTTTTTGGATCGAAATTTAGGCCCATTCTGGGTGGGCTATTACATTTGGCATTGGAGCTTAGGTTACCTGATTGAGGGAAATATTTGTATGAGAGACGTATTTGTAATTTAAAAAAAGTTTTCAAACTATATATATATGATAGAAAGGCTCGTTAATGGCAATAGGCGGTTTTATTTCTGCTTGATTTTGCTGTGCGTGAGTTCTTTCTATCCTTAATTTCATCTTCTTTTCTATCGATTTCTTCCTGATAACCCTCAATGAATTTCCTTCGTTGATAAGACTTTACGAACCTTCAGCGAAAATGTCTCTGTTTTCATTGATAAGCCAATAGTTATTTCAATTTTTTCAGAGCTAGGAAGTTTATTCTCCAGATCTGAGTACCACAAATTTCTGTTTAATCTGCGATTTCAGATCGCATTACATTACATCTGAGTGCCACAAATTAACTCCAATCCATCTACTACCACAATTCAAAAGCTGATCTAAAAATGATTCTTGAATCTTCTTCTCTGGTAGCAAATCCAAGCGAGACTTCTCTGCATATTCAGCGCGTCTACTTCCGGATCCGCTCTACAATTACATCCAGATCAGAATACCCACATCGATATGTTTCCCAACACCGCAACAAACTTCGGCGACTTCAACTCCAAATCCACGTCTAAATCTTCAGGTGGAAACGCAATCCAGCGTAAGTGAATAACTCCACTTCGTTCGAATTTGTAAAGTGAAATATACTTGGAAGTTCAGGTTAATGGGGTTTGCCAGTTTAATGGAAACTGCGATTTGATATTGGTTTTTGATCTTAGGGTTATTTTGTTATTGGTACAGAAGAATTTGCAAGAAAGAGCCTTCTATTGCATATCCTTCTTGAGCATATCTCAAATTTGAGGATTTGCTTTTTAAATTTCGATTTGTAGTTTTTGTTACACCAACATAGATTTGCAGTTGTTTCAACTGCAATTTTATCGGCAAACAGATTATTTTATTGAAGTATAGCGGTTTCACTAGATTGGGGAGACTCTTAGACATATGTGAAAGCAATTTTGATTGTAGCAGATTTATTTTATCTACATCCATTCCTCAAATGCATGTGAACCAGTTTATGTTTTTGGGAGGTAGATTTTATTGATGGAATGGGTTTGTTTCTAGGATCTTGTTTGGAACATTTTGTCTGGAATTTTCAATGGTATTATATATGCCAACGACTTACATCAGAGGGTGTTTTTCACTTTAGCTGTTACCAAGTCCTTATAATTGGTTTTGATATCTTTTCAGCAATGAGTTCTACATGATTTCATCTAATATATTTTGGTAGATGTTAAATTGGATTTCAGTTCAGATTTCTACCAGTTTTTCATTAGTAATTCTTATGATTTCTTTCTGTGTTTTAATTCACCGGAGTTCAGCAGTGTAGGATTTTATGAAACCACAGCTCATATAGCTTGAAATGTATTGCTTGGAAGGGAAGACACACGAATGATAAGTTGTCCAGGTTCATCTCTTAAACGATTTAGAAATTTGCTCTTGGGTTTCATTATGTCGATTTTGGGCCTAAGATTGATTCACAATGTTGTGAATCATCAACAGACTAAGCGCTTAGAACTGATTTTATGAGATTTATGTGCAGCGACATATGTAAGGGCTAAATCATATTTCATGTTTGGTTGGGTCTAGATAATTTAGGGTAAAATACTTAGAGATTTGTCTATTGCTTTGAAGAGATGCTTCCGATTGTTGGTGAGCGAAGTGCAGAGTTATCGCACGTAAGCGGGATGGTGGCTTTATCATAGGTCGACATTTGTTAGTTTTAGGCTTATATTTGTATTTTCATGTTTTCTTTTCGCTTTTGCTTGTGTAATGGTTAGTATTCAAACCTTTTTCTTGTATGGTTTTTTAGTATTAATAAAGTGAACCAATTTTCAAAAAAGAATAAAAAATGTGTTTATTGTACCCCAAAAGATATACGCAATTATACTAGGCAAATGGTTGTCTTTCAGCTTGAAATACTATCTTAGGAATGTCCTCTGAAGGGCTTTTCTCTTTTTTAGAAAACAGAATGTTTGATACCCAAACGAAGAGGGAAACCTAGCAAGGACCAGATACTTGCTCGAATTGTTCTAGCAGTATCTCAGAACTGTGGAACAAGTCCCTATTGCCAATCCTGCCCATGTGGTGCTACTAGAAGCCTAGCCCACTGCCAAGGCATTTAATTTCTGCAAAAGCTTTGTTCATTTAGGAGGCAAACCGTTCTTGGGAACTGAAAGCTTCCTTGAAGCCCAAGCTTGGATGATGGACTACGAACGTATCTTTGAAGCCACAAGATGGGATGATCAAACCAAACGGAGGAAAGCGGCCTGACACTTAAAAGGACAAGCTCTGGAATGGTGGAATGTAGTTTTGGGAGAAAATGTGGGTCGGATATTCACCTGGGAAGCATTTAGGACCTACTTTGAGACTAAGTTTTTTCCAAATGATGAGACTACTATACAACTGGAAAGTTTATCCACTTAAAATAAGGAAACTTGAGTTTGAAAGGTTAGCCAAATTCACAGAATTGTCTAAGTTTGGTAGGGCTTGGTAGACACCCAATGAATCAGTCCTTAAGGTTCGTTAAGGGGTTGAATTCCCCACCGAAAGAGACGCTATTGGCCCAAGTCACTTTTGGAGAAACATTTTTAAACGTTGGCGGAAACAGCTATTCTGTATACTACCGAAAGGGGAAAATAAAATAAAAATGGAGACAAAGTTGAAGGTGGTCCTTACTCTGCTAAGAGTCGAAAGAAAGAATACTGAAAGAAAAGGAAGAAGAGTGAAAGTCCAAGAAGGAAGCCAAAATTTATGCCAAATACAACCGCAAGGGCCATGAGGCCAAATTTATAGAGTTAGCTTGACGAAGAAGTAGTTTAAGGGGAGATGCTTCAACTTCCACGAGGAAGGCATATGGCTAAGGACTGCCTAAAGCCAAAGGTTGAATAGAGCAAACAAAACCATGCATTGGAAGTAGCACTAGTTCAGGTATTTCCCCTAGATATCAGGGATAACCTATGTTGGAAGGTCTACTTTCTATTTTAGGAAATTCAGTTTGTACTCTATTTGATTCGGGAGCGACCCGCTCCTTTATTACTAGGATAATAGTTGAATCCCCATAACTTCCTATATCCATTGCTACTAGTCTGACAGAGGTGGCCAACGCTATTGGAGGAGCTAAGGATCTCGTTTGTATTTGTAAAACCTTAATATTGGAAATCAATAGTGTCGATTTCTTTTGTGAAGCGTAAGCCTTGGATTTCTTGGGGTATGGTCTTATTTTGTGTATGGATTAGCTATCATCTTAATAGGTCGTCCTTGATTGCGACAAGAAAATAGTTCACCCAAGAAGCCGTGGAGGCCGTCATCTGATAGTTCCGCGTAGGCCTGTTAATAGGGGTGCAATCCTGTTATGTTTGTTGTCTGCTAGTTCAAAATGACCGGCTTTAGTCCCTACTGCAAGTGAGTTCCCGGATGTTTTTGAGTAATTCACAGGACTTCCCCTGCATAGAGATCTCTCTTTCAGGATTGACCTAGAAAAGGATGCAAGACCTGTAGATTTGCCTTTGAATCACATGGCTCCCAAGGAAAGGAGAGAGTTGGATAAGCAAATATGTGACGAGAAGGAATTTCGCTCGATCCGAATCAGTCGCTAAACCGGCCCAGACCGTTCGAAAACGCCCTATCGTTTGAGAACACGACAAAATAGAACGCATACAGAAGAACATTTCATTGTATATCACAACAATGCATCAGATTACAAGAATATACAGAGTATAAATGAATATTACACAGAAATATCAGAGATTTAAATTACATTTAAATACATCGCAGCGGAAAATAATACAATACACAACTAGAAGGAGATATACGGATACAAAGCTTTCCGGATATCGTTCCAGCTGTAAACCAGGATCCTTTGAATATAAATCTGCAAAACCAAAACTACTAGCTGCCCGTGTCAAAATAGGGGCACCCAGAGTTTAGGTCAAAACAATAAACTCCAGGTCAGTCATGTGACTGGTGTGAGAACTAAAACAGTTATTAATATTTATTTTTAAAGTTAGGCAAATCAAGGGACCACGCCGTATAACACGGAACGGGTTTCCTCCCAAGAATACCAGTGCATAAAATAACAGCGCAATGCTAAATAAAGAAAAATGAAGCTGTTATAAGACCCAGGTCCTATCACACAATGCAACACAAGCCGGGGGATAGGGTTTTCCCTTATAACAGCCAAAGAATGCTTGATACGTTTTAAAACAAATCATTTGATACTATTATAAGTGCATAGTGTGTAAAACAACTTCAAATCATAAGTATCAATCATAGGCGGCATGGGTACCATATATCATGTCACCATACTAGTTCTACAATTAAAACCGCAAATGTCGTATTGGAAGTTGGGTTATCATTTATGGTATGAACCGAGGCTAGGGGCAAGATCCTCACCGATTCGAGACTGTCTAGTCCGAGCCTCAGGACCCAGACTCAGGTGGGCCCTTGGATCGTCAGGGCCGGTCCACCGATGTGGATTAAAATGCCTGAACATGCGTTTCCCCGCCCTTTGGGGCGTAAGCCTGGCCCGTCAGCCGACCAGAAGCATCGGCCGAAACCGATATCACGAGGCGCCTCGCTTTTCAGCAAGTAATAATAAGCAACATCCACATGAGTCAAACTCGTCAGCCAGTTCAAGCACTGACGCCACTCCTAACTAGAAAGAAACGCATATCCTCCCTGATGTCCGTCTCCCGTTTTTGGTTCATACCGGGTGTGATACTCACGAATCAACGTTACACAAAGCTATGCCACAAAGGCCGTGCTTCGATCATCAACCACAAGACTTTGCTTTTCAACAGAAGCCTTGATCATTTGCCACTTAGGCATGTCACACAGGCAATTCACTCCATGCGATTGATATCCATCAATATATAACCCCTGAGCTCGTACGTCTCAGAGAAGGGCGTTAAGCAAGAGAATAAATTCTCCGCCGCCAAGCAGATATATATTTAATAGAGATCAATCACACGGACTAAAATCCAATGTCAGACACACAGTCCATTTACAAGTCCGTTCTGGGGCTGAACGAAACCGGAGGCACCTAGTATCCCGCATATCCATCGATCTCCAAGTACGTCTGGACGATCACCAACTGTTTCCATCTTCTTGGGTGTACAGCCCAATCAAGATCATCAGTAATCACCCAAACGACGTGAAGACCTCCGGTCTTCGACCATCGTCTTCATCTTCGACTTATCGTCGTATCAGTTATTCAGAATGGGATAAACCCGGTCTTTCCAAATAATTCGCGTATATTTTAAATAAGTGTTACACAAACACAACATACGCCTCATTCCAATTCATCAGTCACTAATCGTAAATTAATCAAGAGAATAATTCCCCAAATATTAACCCCGAAGGCCGAAACCAACATCGGATCAATATCCAGAAAACCATTCTGCTTAGCTAACCGACAGTTAGTTTCTGAATTTCACATTCATAGGGAAAGGTTCCCATTTATTTTATCCAAGATAAATTCCTTGAATTTATTCTTTAATCTTCTTTTGAATTTCGATTCAACTAGTCGGGATTAACGAACCTTATCGAAGTAATCATTTGTTTTAATTTCCCAATCCCAACCTATTCATCCCATGAAGTAAAACTGGTTAGTACTTCATATCTAACACCACAGTGTTATCGGTAAATTCAATTACCATTTCACGTTCAAATCTAATTAAAGATTTAACTATCGCTTGGAGTAAAACTGGTGATACTCCATTCTCGATCTTTTCAATCTAATTAAAGATTCATTATAACTCCACTTAGTTTTAATCATTAACTGGGTTAAAGAATCCGTGTCATTTAAAACACGGTTCACGATAAACCCAAAGTCACATTCCATTAATTATCGGGTTAAAGAACGAGTGTTATTTAAAACACTGTTCACGATAAACCCAAAAATAAATACCAATTCAATTCCAATCAAATATCATTTAATTGGTACACTTCATTAAATCTAAATAAAAAGATTTAATCTTTTCTCAACTGGGTTCAAGAACAGTGTTAGTGAAGACACCATTCACGACAAACCCAAATCACATTTGATATTCAACACAAGGCTCTGAATAGAAAATATATCGGCTTATATTCAATATCAAATTCTACAATTAACAAATGTCGTATTGGAAATAACGATATAAATATATATCTTTCAAATTTCCATAACAACATCCATATAATCACGAATTCCAACATCGAAATATTCCGAAGACAATTTCGATTTAAATCCACTCCAATGCAATCATTGGAAATTTTGGTTATTTTTAAAACCCTTTTCAAATTCAATTTATTTACTTAAAAATAAATAAAATTATAATTCTAGTTCAAAACTAGTTTATTTCGATAAAAATCTATTTTTATCTTTTCAAATATGGAGTTTTTCATCCCAATTCTTTTAAAATCATTTCTTATGATTTTAAACAAATTATTACTATTTTTAATAATTTTATCAAGGCCCGTACAGTCGATTTCCATCAACGGCCATCGAACTGCACTTACAACGACCTTTTTCAAATTTGATTTGGACATAATTCCAAATCCAACCGTTAGATTTCTAATATTCGTTAGAAAGCTCTTTTCGATACGAACCCAACGGTTCCGGTTTTAGGAGAATCCGACGGTCGGATCTCCCGTAATGTCCGTTGGAAATAAATGGTCGAAATTCGCGAACTGCCGCGGCGCGTTCTATTCAGGCCATTATATTATATATATAATATATATTTCGTCGATTTCTATTTAAAACGAATTATATAAATAGTTTTAAATTCGTTTGAAAAGCAATTTCAACTTCCATTTCAATTCAAATCAAGAATGGATTCTTCTTTATAAATTCGTTTTAAAATTCATTTCTATTCAATTCAAATTTCAATTCAATTTGAATTCATTTCAATTTGTTTCCAATTCAATTCGAATTCGTTTTCAATTCAATTCATTTCGAAATCGTTATATATTCAATTCATTTCGAAATCGTTTTATATTCAATTCATTTCAAAATCGTTATACATTCAATTCATTTCGAAATCGTTTTATATTCAATTCATTTCGAAATCGTTTTCAATTCAATTTATTTCGAAATGGTTTTATATTCAATTCATTTCGAAATCGTTTTCAATTCAATTTATTTCGAAATGGTTTTCTATTCAATTTATTTCGAAATGGTTTTCAATTCAATTTATTTCGAAATGGTTTTCAATTCAATTTATTTCGAAATGGTTTTCAATTCAATTCATTTCGAAATGAATAAAATCGATATAAATATCGTTCGCGTCAAAATGGCGTCAATCTAACCAACGCGGCTTCATATATTTCTATTTTCAAATATTCTATTCAACAAATGAATATTTATTTTTGTCAACACACGACTAATCTCAACGAATGAGTACTGTCCACGTGTGACAATTTTTGTTAAATTATTTCGTTCAACACATGACTTATCTCAACGGATGAGTACAGTCAACACAAGAACCTTTATTTTATATTGATAAAGATGCAAATTTTATTATTAAAATATTTCGTTCAACACATGACTAATCTCAACGGATGAGTACAGTCAACACATGAACCTTTATTTTATATTGATAAAGATGCAAATTTTATTATTAAAATATTTCGTTCAACACATGACTAATCTCAACGAATGAGTACAGTCAACACATGAACTTTTATGTTATAATATTCTTTATTTCTAAATTGGAATGAGGCCCAATCAATCACCATATAAAATTAATTATATGGATTTTCATACAACACATGTATATAATAGCATTGAAAAATAATCAACCATCAACCAAAGTGCACTACACTGTATAAGCATCAAATATAGATATCTAACGCTCATAACAGCCTGTCAATCAATCGATCGACATATTTAATCAATCAGGATGAGTGAACTTCAAATTTCATCCCAACACCCGTGTAGGGTTTCAAACAATCAAACACAGATTTATTTGTGCAGTTGGGCGATGTGTGAAATTTATCGTCCCAATCAATGTCTTTCAAATAGGTGTACATAAACAAACCGTCTGGCTTGTAAATGAATATTCATTTATTCACATTCACGTTAAAAATTATATTTTAACGACAAAACATTTTATTATAACTTATGAATTTCTATTCAGTTCATCCTATAAATAAAATGATATTTTTATTTTTCTAAATTATTTTAGAAAATTTCGGCGGCATAACGGCACGATACTAGAAACGGGACGAGGCCTAGCCTTATCCCCGGTCTAGTGAAGGTCCACGCCATTCACATATCAATCAAATTCACCAAACAATCAAATTCAAATCAAATCATCAAACTAATTTATGCAACCAAACAAACAAGTCCATGGTCTGTGGACGATTGTGTCGGGTGCTACTAAGCACCGTCTGCATCCTAGTATATATATATATAACTAGAAAAGAAATTGAAGAGCGAGAGGTTCTCACCAATAGCTAAACCAACCGCCTCGACTCTTCATATGTAGGAAATCTTCGTCGTGCTCGCCTTCTGCCACTTTCATCGTCTGCATACGCTACATATATAAAAATCGAATTTTTATCTTCACTTCGTTATAAAAATTATATTTTTTATACTCTACAACATTTGTAAAATAAAGTTCATATTTTTATTCGCTACATATAATACAAATCACGTTCTTATTTGCTATCCCTATATAGAAAAATCCAATTCTTAGATTAATAAAAATCAAATCTTTTTGTTCTTTAAAAATCTAATCTTTTAGTTTTCAAAAATCTAATCTTTCTATAAAAATCAAACCTTTATCATTTTAAAGATCGAACCTTTATATTATGAAAAATCTAAATTTTATATACGGAAAAATCTAATCTTTATATAGGGACAAATCATTTCGTTTACCAAACAAAAATCATCTCTTTTGCTATGCAAAAATCACTTCTTTTTCTACATAAAAATCATATTTTTATAATTTCAAAAATCAAATCTTTTTCTAATCTAAAAATCATGTTTTTAAATACCTGAAAAAAAATCAGTTTTTAACTACGTGAAAATCAGTTTTTAACCACATGAAAAATCTGTATTCAAACACATGAAATATTCAGTATTCAAACACATGAAATATTCAGTATTTTAAAGTAACATACTAAAGGAAAACTTACAGTTCAAATTCGAGAGGAGGGGGGTGCAGCGACGACCTGCGACGGATCTGGGCGGGTTTGGGGTCATTTGAGAGTGGCGTGATTCGTACAGAGGAGGAGCGAGGAGGAAGAGAGCGAGTGGAGGGAAGTTGGTCGGAGCTGTGGAGGAAGGCGTTGGCGGGGTGGCAGGCGGTCGTCGGCCAAGCTAGGGCGTCGGATGTGGGTTCGGATCTTGATCCGTGCGAGGGAGGGAAATCGAGGAGGAGATTGGATACTGGAGAGAGGGAGGAGAGGAAAAGGGGGGGGAGGTCTCGATCACCGACGACAGCTTAGGGGGCAGGCGGAGGCGTCGTGGCGGCTGAGGGCGGCATCGATTGGAAGCGGCGTGTTTTTTTTCATTTGACCTAGTTGACTTCTGTAGGGAGAGAGGGAAGGAAGTGAGGGGGTAGTATAAAATTTTATATTATTTTTAATTTAATTTTCCATAGAAAGCAACTTAAAATTTCGGACTCGAAATCGAACCCACTGACTGTCATCCCTAGCGTAATACCCCCATTCCGGACACAATGGGATATGTTCCGCAAGCTGATTCGACTGTTTCGATCAGTTTCCGTTTAAATTAAAGTTTAAATCTATATATTTAATTTTAAACGTATATTTCATTTTACCGGGGTCACATACGAACTCGAAAAATTCCCGAATAATATTTTCTAGCTTCGTATTGACGATATGGTCCTAACAAAACTAGTTTCGTCGAATTCTGAGACCGTTGGAAAAATGGCCATTTTTCAGTCGATTAAAATCAACTGAAACTGGTCAAACGCGTTTTCCTTTGCCACGCTCACATATTGATTCGAAAAATTATGGAATTTGGAATCTAGCAATAATTTGACATCACGGACCCAACAAAACTGGTTTCGTCGAAATCCGAGGTCGTTTGCAAAATGTCCATTTTCAAGGGCCTGAATTCTATAGCGACTATTCAGAATTTCCAACTGGACATATCTTTTTATTCCTGCTATGAAATCTTGATTCTTCGGATTCGTTGGAAAGATACTATCAAATAGATCCTATGATTTCTGGTTTCACTAAAATCCGGATTGTTTTGCACCCGGTACATTCAATTGAAGTTTGAAATCGAATTATCGAACTACCGCGCCATTTTAAATTCTATTTATAATTATATATATAATTATTTATATTCTAACGACGACGTATATAAATATATACATCGAATTCAATTCTAAACATTTTTCTCGTCGATATTATTTAAAATTCTCTATTTTCAATAATCAAAATTTGCTAAAATCGCCAAAATAAAAATTTCAAACTGGCCCAGATTTTCGGGTCATTACAATCTCCCCCACTTAAAACTTTTCATCCCCGAAAAGGAACAAAGTCGAAAGTGGTTTGATTAATCAACACTACGTTCGATCCGGCTTCCATTCTCCAACTTTTCAGTTTCTGAGAATTTTCAAAATTTCAAAAATTTGGCTAATACCCCAAATTTTCGAAAAATTTCGCCATAACCTCCCCTGCAATGGGAGCATCGGGAAATCTCAAATAGCTTCCCCGGTCCTTCAGATCTCAAAAAGAAAAAGAAAAAGCCAAGCGGCTAGCCATATAGGCTCATAAAATCATCATCACCCAAACAAAACAGTAAATTATGTAGTAAACATGTACCTAATTGTCAGGCAAACAAATTTTATTCTCTGCTCTAGCCTCCTTGCTATGACCTGTTCAATGTAAGTACAAGTATATGCAAGCAAATGCGAAAGATTTTCAATACTATTCAATATGTGATTCAATTAGGCTAAATGGCTAAAAATTAGCAAACAAATAAACAAACAACACAAACATCAATCAATTAGTGAATTAGAGTTTCAAATTCATAATTTTGATACATATACAAAAATCAGATTTTTGATGCCAATTCACAACAATGTATTCTAACTATATAAGTTTTGGTTCTCACACCAGTCTAATGGAAATATATAGATATCACACTTTCGAAACACGAAAATAATTACTAATGATGACGCGTCAATCATCAGAATCAGGTCCGTGCGACTAGAGTGTGATTCTATGTAACAACCCGTATTTTCAATAACCTGTTATAACATAAATCGAGGCAGAATTTAATTCTAAAATCTGAATCAAGGGAAACGGGCTATGCCATTGCGTTCGTCTCGGAAAAATACGCGAAATAGAGTCCGAGTTTTCGAAAATCGGAGTCCGTATGACCCAGTTAAGGCCCATTGAAGTTTTCAGAAATTTCCATGTCAAAAACAGATTTGAATTTCAAGTTCAAAGTTGGAAATTAGGGCAAACTGGCGCTGGCGGGAAAATTCCCGCCAGGACCCCCATGTCGACAGGCATGTCGACAGAGTCCCCAGGGTGTCGACAGCCCTGTCGACACAGGGTGGCCGGGCAGTTTTGTCTGGCGCACCATTTTGGGTCTTGGTCTGGTTTTGTGGCTGTGTTCTGGAGACTTCCGAAATCTGATGGACCTAAACTAACGTAGGGTTAATCCTATGGTCTAAATCACTAGCCTAATCTATAAATAAGACCCTAACCTACCCTAAATCACTCATTATTCATTCTAGCAACTAAACTATGTCAAAATCAAACCTCTCATGGCCTCCACTCTCTTCATCAAATTCCTAAATCAATTTCTAAGAGATTTCCATGCATACAAGTGTATTTAGGCTTGTATGATCCTCCTTAGCTTGCATTAAAGTCTTGTTTCTCTATTGTCATCATAAAGGAGGAGTCTTGATCAAGTTTGCTTGCATTTTGGGGTTTTAATTTGTTGCATAAGGGGTTTCTTACATTTGCTATATTCATTTGAGTCCGCAAAAGCATAGTAAGCCTTATTCCTCTCATACTTGAACTTTGAAGTTAAATGCATGATATGCAAGTTGTCATAAGTTATGCAAGTTTGTTTATGCAAGTATGATATGCAAATTGCCATAAGTTATGCAAGTTTGTTTATGCAAGTATGATATGCAAGTTGACATATGTTATGCAAGTTTGTTTATGCAAGTATGATATGCAAGTTGTCATATGTTTATGCAAGTATGTTATGCAAGTTTGGGATGGTCATGTGGTTCATGTTATCAAGTTATGCATGCTTTTGGGCCTAAAAATGTAATATGCAAGTGTGTGAACACATGAACGTTTCATATGCCACCATGTTGAACTTGTGGCTCTAACACTTTTATGTCATGATTATGCCAAGTTCCCTCTTTCTATCCTTTATGCGCTATTGCGATATGTAAGCGATGGGATTGCGTTTGGGGTTGGGTAAACTTAAAAGACATAAAAACATGAGCTTGGGAATTTACCTATTAAGTTAGGTCTACCCATTGGGAATTTACCTATTAAGTTAGGTCTACCCAATTGCTTGAAAACTTGTAATGAGATGGACATGACACTTAGAAAAGATAAGTGTGGCCAACTCGAGGTTGGGTTGAGTTTGTAGCGTAAACCTACCCGGAACCGACCGGCTTAACTAGTTGCTACAAACAATAGGACCCAATGTGAGAAGTTGGTCATGTTGTACCTTGGACCCGAGGTTAGACCAAGTTGTGGTGTAAAGCTACCCGGACCCGCCCGGCTTAACTAGTAACCACAACAAAGTCTAATGTGAGAGGTTAAGGCGCATTAATTAATTAATGCCTCATGATTAGGGTTAAGTCATGGACCATTTAATACTTAACCAATTTGGGCTCGGTAGATTAATCGGGGTTAAGTCGTGAACTCATCGTTACACTTAACCAAGTTAATCCATGATTAGTAGAGGGGTTAAACTGTACTTAACCCACTAGAGAAATCCTAGTAATGGGGGGTCCACTCCGCAGTAATCCCAAGTTTGTATCATCAAGGCCCTAGGGACTAGGCTAGGGAGGGGGCACGATTACTGGGATGGAGGTAAGCGACCAAAAGCGACGGCCGAGTGGTACGCCGGTGTAGTTCCGGGCGGACTCTGGTCGTGCACATAGTCCGTAGCTGGAGAAAACAAGCACGGGTACCGGTAGAGCGAGACTGTGCACTCATGTTTATGGTGTCCAGGGGTTGACACCCTAGGGCCTGATACACACGACGGGTGGACCCGGCACAGTTCGACTACATTCATGTTTGGGCCGTATTGACACCAACACGTGACGAATTAGGCTTAGGGAGCCGATCGACTAGACCGTTGGGTTGGACCTCGTGGTAGGGTCACTTCATGGACCTCGTGGTAGGGTCACTTCATGGGCCTCATAGGAGGATCACTTCATGTTATTGGGCCAAAGCTTGGGCCGTGGGATCAATACTTGGTTAATCAAGTCATGTTAGTTTGCTAGTACACCCGTGGTGCAAAACCTTAATCCTGATTATGCGATGACACCTTTATCTACCTGGATAGTTAATCATCATGTTGTTATCCTTATGTTCATACCTGCTGCTCATGTCAGTTAACTTTATCAGTTTACATTGATTGTAGTAGGGCTTACTCAGTCTTTTTGACTGACCTGTTTTCTTTCGCCTCTTTTCTTCCGTTTCCCCCCAGGTTCTCAGGGAGGGAATACAGGAGCTTAGCTTGGATCCTACCTGCTTTCTTGGATAGCTCATGTATGCTTTGGACTTGAGCTCGCTATGGTTTTTCTGCTTTGGGGATAGCTACTTATGTTTTTCTGTTCAGTTTCAGATGATGTTGTTTTATGTACTAGACTTATTTATTTGGAAAATTGACGTTATGATGTACTAGACTTGTGTTTGAAATGGTTTGAAAATCTTCCCCTGTTTTATCTATGTTATTTACTCTGATTACATACATATGTTCTTGTTCTACCTTGATATATCATTATGCATGTTTACCTGATTCAAACGCCCCTCCAAAGTAAGAGTGCTTGCAAGAGTGGCACTGGCGGAGGTGGGGTGTTACAATTTGGTATCAGAGCATATGGTTTATGAGAAGGAACAAAAAGGTTTTTAGAAAACTTTTTGAAAACTATTTTCAAAACCAAGTATAAAGTATTTTCCAAAGAAAAGTCTAGTTTATTTTAAAAGGCTATTCCCCAAAAAGCCATTAGCAAAATCCCTTTGTTTTCTCCATTCTGAATCTGTCTTTTTCTTTTTCAGTATGGCTGATAACTTGGTTATTCCGGAGGGAGTGCACGTGCCTGTTTGGTATAGGAGACTCTTGGAGGCTAGGGCGACCGAAGCCGGCCCCACAGATGTCCCTCCTCCTCCTCCTCCAGTAGTTAATATTCCTCCTCCTCCCGTTGCTAATGTTCCTCCTCCACCTGTTGCTGAGGTTCCTCTTCCTCCTCCCCCTCAGCATCCTCAGGCTGACTTTGCCAAGATTTGCAAGGATTTCAAAGCAATGGGTGGCAAGGATTTCAAAGCAATGGGTGGCAAGAACTTTCAAGGCACAGAGACTTTTGTAGAAGCCAGAAATTGGTTGAAAGAGACCGAGGATTTGTTTGCTATCTTTGGGATAGATGATCAGAGGAAGATCTTGTTAGCGGTTTGCCTTATGAAGGATGAAGCCGCTTATTGGTGGGAGGTCACCAATGGTACTAGGCCTGTTGAGACTTGGGCCGATCTCAGGGCAAGGTTTATGCTTAAGTTTCTATCTTCTGCTGAGGAGAATTTGCAGATGGAGAGATTCATAACTTTGAAGAAAGGAGATATGTCTGTCAAGGAGTATGTGAACAAGTTCAATCAGTTAGCTCGTTTTGGCTTGGATATGGTGAATACTCCTCAGAAGAAGGCTCTTTGCTTTGCTAGGGGATTGAATGAGCCGTTGCAGGGATTGGCCATGTCGCATATTCCTCATGGGGCCACGTTTGAGAGCTTGGTTGATATGGCGTTACTTCAGGGAGATGTCAAGAAGAATGATACTCAAGTCAAGAAGACTGATTCCCAGGGAAAGGGAAGTCAGGGTAATACTGGTGGTCAAAACAGTCAGGGCAATCAGAGCAAGAACAAGGGTCAAGGCAACAAGGGGAATAACAACAAGGGCAAGAACAAGGGGAAATGCCATTATTGCGGTTCAGTTGGGCATCTTGTCAAGGATTGTAAGAAGAGGAAAAGGAATAATTGTGAATGCTTTTTATGTGGGAAGACTGGACATTTCAGCAAGGATTGCCCAAAGAAACAGGGGCAAGGCCAGGGTCAGACTCAGCGTGTTGGACCCGCAGGAGGGCAAGTTCATGCTCTCGCTACCGCTCCAGTTCCCGATCGAGGTAGTATTTCTGTTGAGAGCCTTGTATATATTTCTGATTTTCCAGTTCGTACTTTGTTTGATTCTGGTGCATCGTATAGCTTTATCTCATTTGATCTTGTTGATAGTTTGCACCTTAGTACTAGCTTGGTAGAGGATCCCGTTTGTGTCTCAAATCCTATTGGGGGTTCCGCCCATTTGTCTATGATATGTGGGGATTTGAGGATCTCTATACTGAGTGTAGAGTTCTTGTGCAGTGCTTATGTTCTTGGTTTCAGGGGATACGGATTGATATTGGACATGGATTGGCTGTCCAGGTATGGAGCCATTCTTGATTGTGAGCATAGGGTTGTGAGGCTCGTGACTCGCCTCGGGAACACCCTAGAGATTTCTTGTGATCCGAGAGGTCCCGTCATGTTGTGCTATCTGGAATCGCTTGACTCGTCAGTGGAAACTCTTCAGTCTGTGAGAGTTGTCCGAGAGTATCCGGATGTTTTTGATGAAGTTAGGGGATTGCCCCCTAAGCGAGAGATTGATTTCCGCATTTATCTGGTGGATAATGCAAAGCCTGTTTCTTTGCCCATTTGGCACATGGCTCCGCGTGAAAGGCGGGAGCTAAGCAAGCAAGTGAAAGAGTTGCTTGAGAAGAACTTCATTAGACGAAGTATATCTGAGTGGGGAGCGCCTGTGGTATTTGCTACCAAGGCGGATGGTTCTCTCCGACTTTGTGTTGACTATCGAGAGTTGAATAAGCTGACTAAGAAGAACAGACACCCGTTACCGAGGATCGATGATCTCTTTGACCAGCTTGTCGGTGCTTCTGTTTTCTCTCAGCTTGATCTTGCTACTGGATTCCATCAGCTCAGGGTAGCTGAGGATAGTATAGACAAGACTGCGTTCAGAACTCCAGACAGATTCTTTGAGTGGCTTGTCATGCCATTCGGCTTGACGAATGCACCCGCATATTTCGTGGACTTGATGAGTAGGGTGTTCAGGGAGTTCTTGAACAAGTTTGTCGTGGTCTTCGTAGATGATATTTTGGTCTTCTCTAAGGATGAGGAAGAACATGCAAGGCACCTCGGGGAGGTGATGGATACGCTTAGAGCGCATCAATTGAAGGCCAAGTTCTCCAAGTGTCACTTTTGGAGAAGGGAAGTAAGATTCCTTGGGCATATAGTGTCTAAGCAGGGCTTAGCGGTGGATCCCGCTAAGGTGGTTGCGGTTCAGGATTGGAAGACTCCAAGGAATGCAACCGAAGTGAGAAGCTTTCTAGGTCTTGCGGGTTTTTATCGGAAGTTCATCAAGGACTTCGCGAAGATTTCTGCTCCTCTCACTAAATTGACGAAGAAGAATTTAGTTTTTGCTTGGAGCATAGAATGCGAGCTTGCTTTTCAGAAGCTCAAGAGAGCTCTCACATCAGCGCCCATTCTAGCTTTGCCCGATGGAGGGAAATTATTTACGGTATATACCGATGCATGTGGCACGGGGTTAGGAGCTGTTCTTATGCAAGAGGGAAGAGTGATATGCTTTGGCGGTAGACAACTCAAAATGCATGAGAAGAATTATCCCACTCATGACTTAGAGTTGGCAGCAATAGTATATGCACTCAAGGCGTGGCGCCATTATCTTCTGGGAGAAAGATTTGAGCTTTATACCGATCACAAGTCTTTGAAGTATCTCTTTTCTCAGAAGGATCTAAATCTGAGGCAGCAAAGATGGATGGAATTCTTGGCATCCTATGATTTTGAGATAGCTTATACCCCTGGCAAGGGGAATGTGGTAGCTGATGCATTGAGTAGAAGAAGGTTGACCCTAAGTCCTCTATTCGTTGAGATGAAGAATTTAGAGTATGTGGCAACCTTTGATTTCTCTTTGGCGATGGAGTCGATGACCGGTTCTTTAGCATCTCTAGAACTCAGGCCTACCCTTCTTGATCAAGTTGGGGCTTCACAGAGAGAAGACCCTCACATAGTTGAGATTATGGATAAGCTGACTCGAGGAGAGACGTCTAGTCACCTCGCTCGATATTCTGTTGATGACAAGGGTTGGCTGAGGAGAGATGGAAGGTTATGTGTTCCCATGGTAGAAGATTTAGTAAGAAAAGTTCTGGAGGAAGCCCATCGCTCTAAGTTGACTATACATCCAGGCGGAGATAAGATGTACAAAGATATGAAGCGTATTTTCTTTTGGCCTGGGATGAAGAAGGATGTGGCGGAGTTTGTCTCTAGATGTATCATTTGCCAGCAAGTCAAAGCTGAGTCAAAGAAACCCGGTGGGCTATTGCATCCTCTAGACGTTCCACTTTGGAAGTGGGAGAGTATCTCCATGGACTTTATTGATGGGCTTCCAAGGTCAAGGAAAGGGAATACGAGCATTTGGGTTATTGTAGATAGACTTACGAAGAGTGCTCATTTCATTCCGGTGAAAAGCAAGAGGACCGCATCTTGGCTAGCATCCGTATATCTTCGTGAGATTGTGAGACTTCATGGAGTACCTTCTAGTATTGTCAGTGACCGTGACCCAATCTTTACAAGTCAGTTCTGGAATAGCTTGCAAGAGGCTATGGGCACGAGGTTGAATCTGAGTACTGCTTATCACCCACAGACGGACGGCCAAACCGAAAGGGTGAATAGAGTACTCGAGGATCTATTGAGGCTTTGTATTCTGGACTTTGGTGGTACTTGGGAAGACCATCTTCCTCTTGTTGAGTTTGCATATAATAACAGTTATCAGGCAAGCATAGGGATGGCACCATTTGAAGCTTTATATGGGAGGCCGTGCAAGTCGCCTACATGTTGGTGGGAGACAACAGATAAGCTCATACTTGGGCCTGATATGATCAGAGATACATCCGAGAAAATCGAGTTGATTCGGAGACGGATGAAAGCGGCCCAAGACCGACAGAAATCCTATGCTGATAAGCGAAGATCCGATTTGGAGTTCGATATTGGGGATATGGTTTTCGTAAAGGTTTCTCCTTTACGGAATGTGGTCCGATTTGGAGCCGTTGGGAAGTTAGCCCCGAGATTTGTTGGACCATTCCCCATTGTTGAGAGGATCGGGCAGATGGCTTATAGAGTGAAGTTGCCCGAGAAGCTGCCGGAGTACACGATGTTTTTCATGTCTCGCATCTCCGGAAGTGTTTGCATGAATCAGCAGAGATTGTGGAGCCAAGTGTTTTGGAAGATGTGGAAGTGGAGAAAGAGGCTACCTTGAGGAAAGCTCCGATTCGTATCTTGGGGACGGAGACCAAGAAGCTAAGGAATCGAGAGGTCAAATTGGTGAAGGTTCAGTGGGGTGAAGCCGAAGAAGACGCAACTTGGGAAACCGAGGAGAAGATGCGTGGGCTTTATCCATTCCTTTTTGAGGGTACACTCTCAATCTCTTTTCTTTGTTAGCATATCTTTCTCTTTGCTATCCATATTTATCTAGTTTATCGTGTTAATCTTGTCATGAGAACCTTAGGTAGAAACCCTTTGGATGAAACATGTGTTTGAGACATGTTATGCTTGATGGTTGCAAGTGGTTGCAAGTGTTTGCAAGTGGTTGCTCGTGGATGCATTATACACGATTAGGCACTAGATCGGCTCGCACACTCCTCATATTGCATATGCATGAGTGTTTATGCTTATTCTTGGATGAAATTTGTATGCTATCACATGGATGTTGCATATGGATGTATGATTAAGCACGCATGTAGATATTATACATTATGTTAGGGATTTGCATACATATGGATACATTTCACTAACATATTTTGCATTGATCTTTGCATTAGATAAGTACATATACACACACTTTTGCATATGTTCATACAGCATTTAGAATCTTTTAAGGTCAATGGTTGCTCGTGGATGATGTTTTGAGTAGATGGATGTTGGATGGTAGGATATGTTCTTCCTAACTTGAAGATTTCGGGGACGAAATCCTTTAAGGAGGGGAGAATGTAACAACCCGTATTTTCAATAACCTATTATAACATAAATCGAGGCAGAATTTAATTCTAAAATCTGAATCAAGGGAAACGGGCTATGCCATTGCGTTCGTCTCGGAAAAATACGCGAAATAGAGTCCGAGTTTTCGAAAATCGGAGTCCGTATGACCCAGTTAAGGCCCATTGAAGTTTTCAGAAATTTCCATGTCAAAAACAGATTTGAATTTCAAGTTCAAAGTTGGAAATTAGGGCAAACTGGTGCTGGCGGGAAAATTCCCGCCAGGACCCCCATGTCGACAGGCATGTCGACAGGGTCCCCAGGGTGTCGACAGCCCTGTCGACACAGGGTGGCCGGGCAGTTTTGCCTGGCGCACCATTTTGGGTCTTGGTCTGGTTTTGTGGCTGTGTTCTGGAGACTTCCGAAATCTGATGGACCTAAACTAACCTAGGGTTAATCCTATGGTCTAAATCACTAGCCTAATCTATAAATAAGACCCTAACCTACCCTAAATCACTCATTATTCATTCTAGCAACTAAACTATGTCAAAATCAAACCTCTCATGGCCTCCACTCTCTTCATCAAATTCCTAAATCAATTTCTAAGAGATTTCCATGCATACAAGTGTATTTAGGCTTGTATGATCCTCCTTAGCTTGCATTAAAGTCTTGTTTCTCTATTGTCATCATAAAGGAGGAGTCTTGATCAAGTTTGCTTGCATTTTGGGGTTTTAATTTGTTGCATAAGGGGTTTCTTACATTTGCTATACTCATTTGAGTCCGCAAAAGCATAGTAAGCCCTATTCCTCTCATACTTGAACTTTGAAGTTAAATGCATGATATGCAAGTTGTCATAAGTTATGCAAGTTTGTTTATGCAAGTATGATATGAAAATTGCCATAAGTTATGCAAGTTTGTTTATGCAAGTATGATATGCAAGTTGACATATGTTATGCAAGTTTGTTTATGCAAGTATGATATGCAAGTTGTCATATGTTTATGCAAGTATGTTATACAAGTTTGGGATGGTCATGTGGTTCATGTTATCAAGTTATGCATGCTTTTGGGCCTAAAAATGTAATATGCAAGTGTGTGAACACATGAACGTTTCATATGCCACCATGTTGAACTTGTGGCTCTAACACTTTTATGTCATGATTATGCCAAGTTCCCTCTTTCTATCCTTTATGCGCTATTGCGATATGTAAGCGATGGGATTGCGTTTGGGGTTGGGTAAACTTAAAAGACATAAAAACATGAGCTTGGGAATTTACCTATTAAGTTAGGTCTACCCATTGGGAATTTACCTATTAAGTTAGGTCTACCCAATTGCTTGAAAACTTGTAATGAGATGGACATGACACTTAGAAAAGATAAGTGTGGCCAACTCGAGGTTGGGTTGAGTTTGTAGCGTAAACCTACCCGGAACCGACCGGCTTAACTAGTTGCTACAAACAATAGGACCCAATGTGAGAAGTTGGTCATGTTGTACCTTGGACCCGAGGTTAGACCAAGTTGTGGTGTAAAGCTACCCGGACCCGCCCGACTTAACTAGTAACCACAACAAAGTCTAATGTGAGAGGTTAAGGCGCATTAATTAATTAATGCCTCATGATTAGGGTTAAGTCATGGACCATTTAATACTTAAACAATTTGGGCTCGGTAGATTAATCGGGGTTAAGTCGTGAACTCATCGTTACACTTAACCAAGTTAATCCATGATTAGTAGAGGGGTTAAACTGTACTTAACCCACTAGAGAAATCCTAGTAATGGGGGGTCCACTCCGCAGTAATCCCAAGTTTGTATCATCAAGGCCCTAGGGACTAGGCTAGGGAGGGGGCACGATTACTGGGCTGGAGGTAAGCGACCAAAAGCGATGGCCGAGTGGTACGCCGGTGTAGTTCCGGGCAGACTCTGGTCGTGCACATAGTCCGTAGCTGGAGAAAACAAGCACGGGTACCGGTAGAGCGAGACTGTGCACTCATGTTTATGGTGTCCAGGGGTTGACACACTAGGGCCTGATACACCTGACGGGTGGACCCGGCACAGTTTGACTACATTCATGTTTGGGCCGTATTGACACCAACACGTGACGAGTTAGGCTTAAGGAGCCGATCGACTAGACCGTTGGGTTGGACCTCGTGGTAGGGTCACTTCATGGACCTCGTGGTAGGGTCACTTCATGGGCCTCATAGGAGGATCACTTCATGTTATTGGGCCAAAGCTTGGGCCGTGGGATCAATACTTGGTTAATCAAGTCATGTTAGTTTGCTAGTACACCCGTGGTGCAAAACCTTAATCCTGATTATGCGATGACACCTTTATCTACCTGGATAGTTAATCATCATGTTGTTATCCTTATGTTCATACCTGCTGCTCATGTCAGTTAATTTTATCAGTTTACATTGATTGTAGTAGGGCTTACTCAGTCTTTTTGACTGACCTGTTTTCTTTCGCCTCTTTTCTTCCGTTTCCCCCCCAGGTTCTCAGGGAGGGAATACAGGAACTTAGCTTGGATCCTACCTGCTTTCTTGGATAGCTCATGTATGCTTTGGACTTGAGCTCGCTATGGTTTTTCTGCTTTGGGGATAGCTACTTATGTTTTTTCTGTTCAGTTTCAGATGATGTTGTTTTATGTACTAGACTTATTTATTTGGAAAATTGACGTTATGATGTACTAGACTTGTGTTTGAAATGGTTTGAAAATCTTCCGCTGTTTTATCTATGTTATTTACTCTGATTACATACATATGTTCTTGTTCTGCCTTGATATATCATTATGCATGTTTACCTGATTCAAACGCCCCTCCAAAGTCAGAGTGCTTGCAAGAGTGGCACTGGCGGAGGTGGGGTGTTACATTCTATATCTATCCAATATATTAAAATTTTGAATATACGTTTGCAAGGCGTATATGCAAATTCTTTATATACTGAATTGTCCAAAATCAATATAAACAAATAATCAAATACGAATAGTTGATTTAAATTTTCCAAACAAAATTTGTTTTCACTTTAAAAATATACCCTCCACACTCGTTCTAGGATACTACTGATCCCATCTCTAACGAGTCATTCTCATTGGATATTGCTAATCCAATATCTGATGAATTCTTTCGTATGGTTCTAATGTGCCTTGTTCTCTGGGCTTTGTAAACCAAAGCTCTGATACCAACTGTGACGAGAAGGAATTTCGCTCGATCCGAATCAGTCGCTAAACCGGCCCAGACCGTTCGAAAACGCCCTATCGTTTGAGAACACGACAAAATAGAACGCATACAGAAGAACATTTCATTGTATATCACAACAATGCATCAGATTACAAGAATATACAGAGTATAAATGAATATTACACAGAAATATCAGAGATTTAAATTACATTTAAATACATCGTAGCGGAAAATAATACAATACACAACTAGAAGGAGATATACGGATATAAAGCTTTCCGGATATCGTTCCAGCCGTAAACCAGGATCCTGTGAATATAAATCTGCAAAACCAAAACTACTAGTTGCCCGTGTCAAAATAGGGGCACCCAGAGTTTAGGTCAAAACAATAAACTCCAGGTCAGTCATGTGACTGGTGTGAGAACTAAAACATTTATTAATCTTTATTTTTAAAGTTAGGCAAATCAAGGGACCACGCCGTATAACACGGAACGGGTTTCCTCCCAAGAATACCAGTGCATAAAACAACAGCGCAATGCTAAATAAAGAAAAATGAAGCTGTTATAAGACCCAGGTCCTATCACACAATGCAACGCAAGCCGGGGGATAGGGTTTTCCCTTATAACAGCCAAAGAATGCTTGATACGTTTTAAAACAAATCATTTGATACTATTATAAGTGCATAGTGTGTAAAACAACTTCAAATCATAAGTATCAATCATAGCGGCATGGGTACTATATATCATGTCGCTATACTAGTTCTACAATTAAAACCGCAAATGTCGTATTGGAAGTTGGGTTATCATTTATGGTATGAACCGAGGCTAGGGGCAAGATCCTCACCGATTCGAGACTGTCTAGTCCGAGCCTCAGGACCCAGACTCAGGTGGGCCCTTGGATCGTCAGGGCCGGTCCACCGATGTGGATTAAAATGCCTGAACATGCGTTTCCCCGCCCTTTGGGGTGTAAGCCTGGCCCGTCAGCCGACCAGAAGCATCGGCCGAAACCGATATCACGAGGCGCCTCGCTTTTCAGCAAGTAATAATAAGCAACATCCACATGAGTCAAACTCGTCAGCCAGTTCAAGCACTGACGCCACTCCAAACTAGAAAGAAACGCATATCCTCCCTGATGTCCGTCTCCCGTTTTTGGTTCATACCGGGTGTGATACTCGCGAATCAATGTTACACAAAGCTACGCCACAAAGGCCGTGCTTCGATCATCAACCACAAGACTTTGCTTTTCAACAGAAGCCTTGATCATTTGCCACTTAGGCATGTCACACAGGCAATTCACTCCATGCGATTGATATCCATCAATATATAACCCCTAAGCTCGTACGTCTCAGAGAAGGGCGTTAAGCAAGAGAATAAATTCTCCGCCGCCAAGCAGATATATATTTAACAGAGATCAATCACATGGACTAAAATCCAATGTCAGACACACAGTCCATTTACAAGTCCGTTCTGGGGCTGAACGAAACCGGAGGCACCTAGTACCCCGCATATCCATCGATCTCCAAGTACGTCTGGACGATCACCAACTGTTTCCATCTTCTTGGGTGTACAGCCCAATCAAGATCATCAGTAATCACCCAAACGACGTGAAGACCTCCGGTCTTCGACCATCGTCTTCATCTTCGACTTATCGTCGTATCAGTTATTCAGAATGGGATAAACCCGGTCTTTCCAAATAACTCGCGTATATTTTAAATAAGTGTTACACAAACACAACATACGCCTCATTCCAATTCATCAGTCACTAATCGTAAATTAATCAAGAGAATAATTCCCCAAATATTAACCCCGAAGGCCAAAACCAACATCGGATCAATATCCAGAAAACCATTCTGCTTAGCTAACCGACAGTTAGTTTCTGAATTTCACATTCATAGGGAAAGGTTCCCATTTATTTTATCCAAGATAAATTCCTTGAATTTATTCTTTAATCTTCTTTTGAATTTCGATTCAACTAGTCGGGATTAACGAACCTTACCGAAGTAATCATTTGTTTTAATTTCCCAATCCCAACCTATTCATCCCATGAAGTAAAACTGGTTAGTACTTCATATCTAACACCACGGTGTTATCGGTAAATTCAATTACCATTTCACGTTCAAATCTAATTAAAGATTTAACTATCGCCTGGAGTAAAACTGGTGATACTCAATTCTCGATCTTTTCAATCTAATTAAAGATTCATTATAACTCCACTTAGTTTTAATCGTTAACTGGGTTAAAGAATCCGTGTCATTTAAAACACGGTTCACGATAAACCCAAAGTCACATTCCATTAATTATCGGGTTAAAGAACGAGTGTTATTTAAAACACTGTTCACGATAAACCCAAAAATAAATATCAATTCAATTCCAATCAAATATCATTTATTTGGTACACTTCATTAAATCTAAATAAAAAGATTTAATCTTTTCTCAACTGGGTTCAAGAACAGTGTTAGTGAAGACACCATTCACGACAAACCCAAATCACATTTGATATTCAACACAAGGCTCTGAATAGAAAATATATCGGCTTATATTCAATATCAAATTCTACGATTAACAAATGTCGTATTGGAAATAACGATATAAATATATATCTTTCAAATTTCCATAACAACATCCGTATAATCACGAATTCCAACATCGAAATATTCCGAAGACAATTTCGATTCAAATCCACTCCAATGCAATCATTGGAAATTTTGGTTATTTTTAAAACCCTTTTCAAATTCAATTTATTTACTTAAAAATAAATAGAATTATAATTCTAGTTCAAAACTAGTTTATTTCGATAAAAATCTATTTTTATCTTTTCAAATATGGAGTTTTTCATCCCAATTCTTTTAAAATCATTTCTTATGATTTTTCACAAATTATTACTATTTTTAATAATTTTATCAAGGCCCGTACAGTCGATTTCCATCAACGGCCATCGAACTGCACTTACAACGACCTTTTTCTAATTTGATTTGGACATAATTCCAAATCCAACCGTTAGATTTCTAATTTCTAATATTCGTTAGAAAACTCTTTTCGATACGAACCCAACGGTTCCGGTTTTAGGAGAATCCGACGGTCGGATCTCCCGTAATGTCCGTTGGAAATAAATGGTCGAAATTCGCGAACTGCCACGGCGCGGCGCGTTCTATTCAGGCCATTATATTATATATATAATATATATAATATATATTTCATCGATTTCTATTTAAAACGAATTATATAAATAGTTTTAAATTCGTTTCAAAAGCAATTTCAACTTCCATTTCAATTCAAATCAAGATTGGATTCTTCTTTATAAATTCGTTTTAAAATTCATTTCTATTCAATTCAATTTGAATTCATTTCAATTTGTTTCCAATTCAATTCGAATTCGTTTTCAATTCAATTCATTTCGAAATCGTTATATATTCAATTCATTTCGAAATCGTTCTATATTCAATTCATTTCGAAATCGTTATACATTCAATTCATTTCGAAATCGTTTTATATTCAATTCATTTCGAAATCGTTTTCAATTCAATTTATTTCGAAATGGTTTTATATTCAATTCATTTCGAAATCGTTTTCAATTCAATTTATTTCGAAATGGTTTTCTATTCAATTTATTTCGAAATGGTTTTCAATTTAATTTATTTCGAAATGGTTTTCAATTCAATTTATTTCGAAATGGTTTTCAATTCAATTCATTTCGAAATGAATAAAATCGATATAAATATCATTCGCGTCAAAATGGCGTCAATCTAACCAACACGGCTTCATATATTTCTATTTTCAAATATTCTATTCAACAAATGAATATTTATTTTTGTCAACACACGACTAATCTCAACGAATGAGTACTGTCCACGTGTGACAATTTTTGTTAAATTATTTCGTTCAACACATGACTTATCTCAACGGATGAGTACAGTCAACACAAGAACCTTTATTTTATATTGATAAAGATGCAAATTTTATTATTAAAATATTTCGTTCAACACATGACTAATCTCAACGGATGAGTACAGTCAACACATGAACCTTTATTTTATATTGATAAAGATGCAAATTTTATTATTAAAATATTTCGTTCAACACATGACTAATCTCAACGAATGAGTACAGTCAACACATGAACTTTTATGTTATAATATTCTTTATTTTCTAAATTGGAATGAGGCCCAATCAATCACCATATAAAATTAATTATATCGATTTTCATACAACACATGTATATAATAGCATTGAAAAATAATCAACCATCAACCAAAGTGCACTACAATGTATAAGCATCAAATATAGATATCTAACGCTCATAACAGCCTGTCAATCAATCGATCGACATATTTAATCAATCAGGATGAGTGAACTTCAAATTTCATCCCAACACCCGTGTAGGGTTTCAAACAATCAAACACAGATTTATTTGTGCAGTTGGGCGATGTGTGAAATTTATCGTCCCAATCAATGTCTTTCAAATAGGTGTACATAAACAAACCGTCTGGCTTGTAAATGAATATTCATTTATTCACATTCACGTTAAAAATTATATTTTAACGACAAAACATTTTATTATAACTTATGAATTTCTATTCAGTTCATCCTATAAATAAAATGATATTTTTATTTTTCTAAATTATTTTAGAAAATTTCGGCGGCATAACGGCACGATACTAGAAACGGGACGAGGCCTAGCCTTATCCCCGGTCTAGTGAAGGTCCACGCCATTCACATATCAATCAAATTCACCAAACAATCAAATTCAAATCAAATCATCAAACTAATTTATGCAACCAAACAAACAAGTCCATGGTCTGTGGACGATTGTGTCGGGTGCTACTAAGCACCGTCTGCATCCTAGTATATATATATATATATATATATATATATATATATATATATATATAACTAGAAAAGAAATTGAAGAGTGAGAGGTTCTCACCAATAGCTAAACCAACCGCCTCGACTCTTCATATGTAGGAAATCTTCGTCGTGCTCGCCTTCTGCCACTTTCATCGTCTGCATACGCTACATATATAAAAATCGAATTTCTATCTTCACTTCGTTATAAAAATTATATTTTTTATTCTCTACAACATTTGTAAAATAAAGTTCATATTTTTATTCGCTACATATAATAAAAATCACGTTCTTATTTGCTATCCCTATATAGAAAAATCCAATTCTTAAATTAATAAAAATCAAATCTTTTTGTTCTTTAAAAATCTAATCTTTTAGTTTTCAAAAATCTAATCTTTCTATAAAAATCAAACCTTTATCATTTTAAAGATCGAACCTTTATATTCTGAAAAATCTAACTTTTATATACGGAAAAATCTAATCTTTATATAGGGACATATCATTTCGTTTACCAAACAAAAATCATCTCTTTTGCTATGCAAAAATCACTTCTTTTTCTACATAAAAATCATATTTTTATAATTTCAAAAATCAAATCTTTTTCTAATCTAAAAATCATGTTTTTAAATACCTGAAAAAAATCAGTTTTTAACTACGTGAAAATCAGTTTTTAACCACATGAAAAATCTGTATTCAAACACATGAAATATTCAGTATTCAAACACATGAAATATTCAGTATTTTAAAGTAACATACTAAAGGAAAACTTACAGTTCAAATTCGAGAGGAGGGGGGTGCAGCGACGACCTGCGACGGATCTGGGCGGGTTTGGGGTCATTTGAGAGTGGCGTGATTCGTACAGAGGAGGAGCGAGGAGGAAGAGAGCGAGTGGAGGGAAGTTGGTCGGAGCTGTGGAGGAAGGCGTTGGCGGGGTGGCAGGCGGTCGTCGGCCAAGCTAGGGCGTCGGATGTGGGTTCGGATCTCGATCCGTGCGAGGGAGGGAAATCGAGGAGGAGATTGGATACTAGAGAGAGGGAGGAGAGGAAAAGGGGGGGAGGTCTCGATCACCGACGGCAGCTTAGGGGGCAGGCGGAGGCGTCGTGGCGGCATCGATTGGAAGCGGCGCGTTTTTTTTTATTTGACCTAGTTGACTTCTGTAGGGAGAGAGGGAAGGAAGTGAGGGGGTAATATAAAATTTTATATTATTTTTAATTTAATTTTCCATAGAAAGCAACTTAAAATTTCGGACTCGAAATCGAACCCACTGACTGTCATCCCTAGCGTAACACCCCTATTCCGACCACAATGGGATATGTTCCACAAGCTGATTCGACTGTTTCGATCAGTTTCCGTTTAAATTAAAGTTTAAATCTATATATTCAATTTTAAACGTACATTTCATTTTACCGGGGTCACATACGAACTCGAAAAATTCCCGAATAATATTTTCTAGCTTCGTATTGACGATACGGTCCTAACAAAACTAGTTTCGTCGAATTCTGAGACCGTTGGAAAAATGGCCATTTTTCAGTCGATTAAAATCAACTAAAACTGGTCAAACGCGTTTTCCTTTTCCATGCTCACATATTGATTCGAAAAATTATGGAATTTGGAATCTAGCAATAATTTGACATCACGGACCCAACAAAACTGGTTTCGTCGAAATCCGAGGTCGTTTGCAAAATGTCCATTTTCAAGGGCCTGAATTCTATAGCGACTATTCAGAATTTCCAACTGGACATATCTTTTTATTCCTGCTATGAAATCTTGATTCTTCGGATTCGTTGGAAAGATACTATCAAATAGATCCTATGATTTCTGGTTTCACTAAAATCCGGATTGTTTTGCACCCGGTACATTCAATTGAAGTTTGAAATCGAATTATCGAACTACCGCGCCATTTTAAATTCTATTTATAATTATATATATAATTATTTATATTCTAACGACGACGTATATAAATATATACGTAGAATTCAATTCTAAACATTTTTCTCGTCGATATTATTTAAAATACTCTATTTTCAATAATCAAAATTTGCTAAAATCGCCAAAATAAAAATTTCAAACTAGCCCAGATTTTCGGGTCGTTACAAAATAATAGAAATGTTGTAGAAAGGCTTTATCCGTCGTAGTACTTCTGAATAGGGAGCACCAGTAATAATCGCTATTAAGGCTGATTGATCCCTAAAATTTTGTGTGGTTATAGGGACTTAATAAGCTTACCAAGAAGAATAATTATACTTTACCAAGAACCCATGATTTGTTTGACCACTTGAAAGGCGCCCAAGTATTTTCTGAATTGGATCACGCGACTAGATTTCATCAGTTGAGGATTGCTGAAGGTAGTGAAGATAAGACTACATTTAGGAAACCTGATAGACTACTCCAATGGGAGGTTACCCCTTTAGTTTGATGAATGCGCCCGCTTTCTTTGTTGACCTTATGATTAGAGTTTTTCGGGGCATTCTGAATAAGATTGTAGTTATATTTGCAGATGATATCCTTATATTTTCCAAGGACCATAAAGAACATGAAGAACATCTAAGAAAGGTCCTAGGAATTCTAAGAGAGAACTAACTAAAATTAAGTTCTTGAAATGTCATTTATGGAGAGAAGAAGTTAGATTATTTGGTCATATCATTTTGCTAAAAGGATTAGCAGTTGACCCTACCAAGGTCGAAGCCATCAAGGAATGGAGGTTACACGAAATAATACAGATGTTAGAAGCTTCATTAGACTAGCATGTTATTATTGAAAATTTGTTACAGATTTTGCGAAGATAGCTACCCCTCTAACCCAACTAACGAGACTGAGAAATGTGATTTTTTTAGAAAGTTGACAGAAACCTTATCATTACCGATGGATCGAAGATGTTCACAGTTTTCATTGATGCATGTGGGATTGGACTAAGTGCGGTACTCATGCAAGAATGTAGGGTAGTTTTCTATGCTAGTAGACAACTGGGGGATCCCGAGAAGAGATATCCCGTTCATGATTTAGAGTTGGCTGCAATAGTATTCGTCTTGAAGATGTGGAGGCATTATCTTCTAGGATAGAAGTTCGAGCTTTTCATGGATCATAAGTCTTTGAAGTATTTATTCTCGCAGCGTGATCTAATCTGCGACAACAACGTTAGATGGAGTACATAGTCTCTTTTGACTTCCCTATCTAGTATACCCCTGGGAAAGGTAATGTTTTGGTCGATGCCTTAAGTAGAAAGCACGCTGCCTTGAATGTTATTTTTGAATGGAAGAAGTTGGAGTCTCTCTCTAATTTTAATTTCAACCGCCGACTAGAGCATCTAGTGGGTTTCTTGGTGTTTTTACGGTTAGACCCTCTTTGATGGAAAGAATTAGAAGTGTACAAGATCTCGATGATGAATTGAAAAGCTTAAGAGAAAAAGTCAGTAAGAGGGAATTATTTCCTCATTTATACAAATACTCTATCAGTGGTGATGGGAGTTTGCTAAGGGATGGACGACTTTGCATCCCTAACAATGAAGATCTAAGAAAGTAAATTTTGGAGGAATGCCATAGCTCAAGAATGACCATAAATCATGGTAGGGATTAGATGTATCATGATATGAAGATGATCTTCAACTGGGAAGGAATGAAGAGAGATACAATAGAACTCGTGGGTATGAGCTTAGTGTGCCAAAAGGTTAAAGAGGATCAAGAAAGACCTGGAGGAGTATTTTGGCCCTTAGAGGTTCCCATGTGGAAATGGGAGCATATTTCTATGGATTTCATTGATAGGATTCCGAGGAGTGAAAAGGGAAATGAAGCCATTTGGGTCATCATGGATCACCTTAAGAAGAGTGCTCACTTTATTCCGGTTAAGAAGAATAGGGCAACAACTTTGTTATCCCAGCTATACATCAAGGAGATTGTCATATTACACAGTGATCCATCAAGTATGGTCACTGATCGAGGTCCTCTGTTTATAAGTGAGTTCTGGGGAAGCCTTCAAGCAGCACTAGGGACGACATTGAGTTTGAGTGCAGCACATCACCTATAGATGGATAGACATATGAAGAGAATCAACAGAATTCCAAAGGATTTACTTAGATCCTCTATTATCTATTTTGGAAGAGTTTGGGACAGCTTTTACCATTAATAGAGTTTTCATATGATAACAGCCGTCAAGCGACGATTGGCATGACCCATTTTCAAGCGTTGTATGGGTATCAATGCAATTTGCCTACTTGTCATGGGGGAACTGCCGACAAGATTCTACTCGGACTAGACCTTAAACGTGATTACATGGAGAAAATCGCTTAGGCAGTCTAAGACCATCAGAAATCTTATGCTGATAAAAGGAGAAGAGAATTAGAGCTCTATATGGGTGACTTGGTCTTCGTGAAAGTTTCCCCTCTCCGAAAGACTGTTCGATTTGGTAAGACTGGGAACTCGCTCTTAGATTCATTGGGTCTTTCAAAATGGTCAAAAAGGATTGAGAAGATAACTTATTATGTGGATCTCCCCGAATGTCTATCGGGATACCATAATGTTTTCCATGTTTCTCATTTGAGAAAATCCTTTCATGATTCCGCTGTTAGACATGAGCTTGGTGAGATTGAGGAAAAAGGAAGGCTCGATATGGAATCTAAGGTTCCGTGCGCGACCGCAAAGATAGTGGAGCACGAAATCAAGAGAATCCGCAATAAGACAATTTGCCTCATCTGAGTATAATGGGGGGATAATCTGGCGGAAAGCACTTGGGAGACCGAAGAAAGGATGAGACAAACTCATCCAGAGATTTTCTCAGGTAATTATTTCTTCTAAGAATTTGGTTTATGGTGTCTAGATTGAATGGTAGGAAATGATCGCAACACAATCGCACAACGCATTCATATAGAAATATATGCATATTAGGATATTTGCATACGTACTGCATCACTTATAACACATAAACGCGAGGACTGAGCTCATTTTAGCAAGCATAGATTTATAACATGGCTATTTAGAGTGAGTTGTGTTCTCGCCCCCTTTAGGCAGATTTCGGGACGAAATCTATTTTAAGAGGGAGAATGCACCACCCCGTAAAGATCAATTAATAAGACAAGATAATTAATAAATAATAACAATTTAAATTAAACATTAAAATATTGTTATGCTGAAATATGAAATTTTGTAAAATTAAAAATTTGGCCATGAAAAAACTATAGTTGTATTTTTGGTAAGATTCTGATTCGTTTTCATATATACTACATCAAAAACGGAGTCCGTATGAAGAATTCACCTTTAATTGTGTTGTGTGTAAATAATATATACACAACGTTGGTAATTTGAATTAAAAATATAAGCATATGCATTGAAGAATGGAATTTTGATGACAACAACCTTATTTCAATATTAATTGATTATAAATTATATGCTCACACTTTTTATTAGAATATATATATACATATGCAGGATTTATATACAGGAAATATTACTTAAGACTGTATAGTTTAAAGATATTAGAGAATCAGAGTTTAGAGAAATTTCAAGACTCATGAGTATTCAAGAGTTCAAGAATTCAAGACTAATATAGTTATAGAGTCTATACTATGTAAGACTCTAAATAGCACTCCGGGTTCATTTCAAATTCTGTTTTCAAATTCTATCTTCAATCCTCTTTATTTTATTTTCTATCCTTTCTATTTTCCTTTCTTGTTTCAATTTTTGTTTCCAATCTCAAAGTTTTATAAGTTTCATATATTTATATTTTTACGTTTTATATTTATATAGTTTTAAACTTTATAATTTTATAAATATGTTTATATGGTTCATATTTGTGTTCTCACATGATTTTCTACTTTATAATATTAGTTTATAGCACTATATTTTAATTCAAGAATTTCCTAAATTATATTTATATCAAAAAACTTTGAAAATTATTCAGAAATAAAATTTCTACTATGGATAGGTCGACAAAAAGAAAACTATATGTCGATATATAACTGTCAGAAAATTAAATTTGAAAGGAAGTGTATTTTCACTAATTGTGACGGTTCTGAAGCATGGAATCTTTTCATACACTATAAAAAGGGCTTGAATTCGAATCTTTAATTATCTCTTCTTCTCTAACTTCACTCTCTTCCATTACATCATTATTCTTAATCATTTTTATGATTTCTACACTTATACTCTTCCGAATTCAATTTTGTTTTGATCATACTTATTCACTCTACACTCTCTACTCTTTGAACCAAGTGCTATTGAAGAGTTATAGTGTTGTTCGTAATTGTTTGGGTTGAGTAAAGTAGTCAGTGGTATCTCTTGTAGCCGTAAAACCAAGGACGGGTAATAGGTGGTATTTCTTGCAGCCATAAAATCAAGGACGGGCAAATCTTGATCAAGTGTGTGTGGAAACGGTGGTATCCCTTATAGCCGTGAAATCAAGGAGTGTTGTAATTGGATATTGATATAGTAATAAAACTCTTCGCAATCTAGCATTGCGTGGAATTGGATGTAGGAGCAATCCGAATCAGTATTAAATCCGGTGTGTTATGTCATTTTCTGCATTTTTATTTCTATTTATTTTGTATCTGTGTTTGATTCTGTGTCTGTGATTGTTTCTGTATAACATAAGTTTTGGATTTCCGTTAAATTATCAAAAACACTATTCACCTCTTCTAGTGTTTGTTTTGTCTTGACGGTCCTTTCCGCAGTCCCTAACAATTGGTATCAGAGCAAGGTCTTTCATAAAGTTCATAATCCGATTTTTGAAATTTTTTAAATTGGCAAATTTTGGAATCTCTGTTAATGCTAGTGTCAGTTCATGCATTGTATCATTGTTGAAAGAGTCTGCATATAATAATGTTAAAGAGGCATGTGATCTATTGAAATATTGTTCAATCCAGAAAGAGATGAGTTATATGACTTTTGAAAATTTAAAGTTGAAAAGATGGGTAAAGTGGCTGTTGGCAATTCAAATTCTAAAAAGGTGGCTGTTGGAAATTCAAATTCCGAACTGGTGTGTTACATGGCTATTGAAAATTCAAATTCTAAAAAGCAATGTGTGGAAATGAATAGGGACAAATAGATACTGGATAGTGGTTGTTCAAGATATATGACTGGAAATCCAAAACTACTTAATAATCTGAAATATGAAGATGGTGGAATGGTGAACTTCGGAGATAACTCTAAAGGATACATTATTGGAATCGACACTGTCGGTAATTCTGAAACTCCTACTATTTCTGATGTTTTATTAGTTAGGAATTTAAAACACAACTTGTTAAGTATAAGTGAACTTTGTGGTATGGGCTACAGAAAATTTTTGAAAAGAATAAATGTTTCATAGAAGATGGGAATTCAAAAGTTATATTCGAAGGAGATAGAAAAAATATCTATATATTGATTATGAAAATCTCCAGTGAAAATCTATATCTTATGGTCAATATAAGCGACCCCTGGATTTGGCATAAGAGATTTGGTCATATAAATTTTAAACATATTTCTAGGATTTCTAAACTAGATTCGGTTAGAGGATTACCCCTAATGAAATTTAGAGTCAATAACTTATGTGATGGTTGTCAATTCGAAAAATTAAAGAAAAGTTCATTTAAATCAAAAGAGGAAATCACTACATCAAAACCATTAGAGTTAATACACGTGGATTTAATTGCTCTATCTCAAGTTCAATAAATAAACCATAATAGACATGTTTACGTAATAGTTGACGATTTTTCTAGATTTACTTGGACTTTGTCTCTTAAAAATAAAAGTGATGCTTTCGATCAATTTAAAACTTTTTCTAAAAGAATTCAAAATTTATTATCACTAAAAATTAAAACAATACGTAGTGATCATGGCGGAGAATTTGAAAATGAAAATTTTGAAAAATATTGTAATAAAAAGGGAGTAACCCATAATTTTTCAATTGCATGAACCCCTCAACAAAATGGTGTAGTTGAACGTAAAAATAGGACGATACAAGAATATGCGAGAACTATGTTATCTAATAGTAATTTACCAAGGAACTTTTGGGCTGAGGCAGTTGCAACAGCTTGCTATATTATGAATAGAATTTTAATTAGACCTTTAACTCATAAAACCCCATATGAAAATCAAAAGTATCATATTTTAAAATATTTGGATGTAAATGTTTTATACTAAATACAAAAGATAATTTAGACAATTTTGATTTGAAATCTGATAAAGGAATATTTATTAGATATTCAGATAGAAGTAAGGCGTATAGAGTTAAATACTCAAACCAGTACTATAGAAGAAACTCTAAATGTATCTTTTGACCAAAACTATAAAAGTATAATTCAAAATAGTGAAGATGATTGTGAAAATGAGATTAATGAAATAAATCATAAAGATAATCAACCAAATAAAAGAATTAGATTACTTAGAGATTATCCTATAGAAAATATTTTAGGAGATATTGAATCCGTTGTTAGAACCCGTAATCAATTAAATAATATGAGTAATACGGCTTTTATTTTAATTATTGAACCTAAAAATCCAAAGGAAGCATCTTCCGATGATTCATGGATACTTGCTATGCAAGAAGAACTGAATCAGTTTACTAGTAATAATGTATGAGAACTTGTTCCTAGACCTGAGGATAAGAGTATAATAGGAACCAAATGGGTCTATAAAAATAAAATGAAGGAACATGGTGAGGTGGTAAGAAATAAGGCACGACTAGTAGCACAAGGTTTTACTCAAGTAGAAGGAATAGATTATGATGAAACTTTTGCTCTTGTAGCTATATTAGAAGCTATTAGAATATCATTAGCTATTGCAAACCATAATAATTTTAAATTATATCAAATGGATGTTAAAAGTGCTTTTCTAAATGGATTTGTTAAAGAAGTTGTTTATGTAGAGAAACCACCTCTATTTGAAGATGAACAATTACCAAATCATGTATATAAGTTAAAGAAAGCATTATATGGAATAAAACAGATTCCTAGGGCTTGGTATGATAGAAATATGTTACAATCAAATTTGAAATAGGAAAATTAGATAATACTTTGTTTATTAAGAAAATTAATAAAAAATATTCAGTTAGTACAAATATATGTTTATGATATAATTTTTGGGTCAACAAACGATAAGATGAATAAAGAATTTTCAGATATTATGACTAAAGAATTTGAAATGAGTCATATGGGAGAACTATCATTCTTTCTAATTGCAAATTCTTCGATTAAAAAATGAAATATTTATTAATCAAGAAAAATATGCAAGAGATCTAATTAATAAATATAATCTAACGACAACAAATGGTAGACCAACACCTATGGCAACTAATATAGCTTTAAGTAAAGATGATCCATCAAAAGACGTTGACCAGAAACTATATAGAGGAATGATACGATCATTATTGTATATAACCGCTAGTAGACCAGATATAATGCATAGTGTATGTCTTTGTGCAAGATATCAATCACAACCTAAGGAAACACAATTAAAGGTCGTAAAACGTATTCTAAGGTATGTAAATCATACATCAGGTTTTGGATTATTTTACCTTAAGGATGATTCATTCGAATTAGTTTCGTACTATGACGCTGACTATGCGGGATGTAAATCTGATCGTAAAAGTACTAGTGGAACATGTCACTTCTTAGGACTCAATAGTCTCATGGTGCAGTAAAAAACAAAATACTGTATCCTTGTCAACAACTGAAGCCGAATATATCTCTGCTGCTTTAGCTTGTTCACAAGTAATATATATGCAACAAACTTTAAATGATTTTGGTTTAAATATAAATAAATCTCCTATATACTGTGATAATACAAGTGCTTTAACTATTTCTAAAAATCCAACTCATCATTCAAGAACTAAACATATCGATGTGAACATCATTTTCTAAGAGATAACGTAAGTAAAGAAAAGATTTCACTCGAATTTATAGAAACTGATAAACAAATAGCAGATATATTAAGAAAATCATTAAATGAAGCAACTTTCACTAAATTTAGGAGAGAATTAGGCATATGTTCATTAAGTGAGCTAGAATAATTAATATTTTATAATATATAAAAATAACATGAGAAATTAGAAAAATAAAATTTAAAACTAAAGTATGTCGACATTAAGTTTTTTATATGTAGACATATAATTGCTAGAATTTCAAATTTAATTTCCACCAAAGGTTAGTTATTTTAATTATTTAAAACTTGTACTTTGACTTTTCTTCTTCTTTTCATTTCTCTTCTCTTTAAGAAATCTAAATTAAAAAATACAATGGCCTCCACTAATCTAAACACACAAATCAACTCCAATTCACATGATGGACAATCTGAGAGTCATTTTCAACAATTTACGCTATCTCGGGTTATCAAAATCAAAGAAAAGATGGAATATGTTCTGCAAATGATGTCTGAAATACAAGTACTCCAGATTAGGATGAATCAAGAGAAAAACAGGCAAGGGAAAGTAGTAAGGAGTCTACTTAAATCCATAGTGGATAATCAGGCTAATCCGATTATCATTGATGATGATAATCAAGCCATGGAAGAGGAGGAAGAACTAGAGGAAGAACCCGAGGACGAACCAGAAGGGGAAGAAGAAATGATGAAGAAGGAAGAACAAAAAAAGACTCAACCAACGATTACGAAAGAAGACGATAAGGTTGTAAGTGTAGGAGAGGTCTTATTCAACCAAAATGGGAATGTGATTGAAAAGAACGGAGAATTTTGTCTCCAATCCAAAGTGTCCAATTCACAAATCTCTCATTTTCATAAATAATTAGCGTTTAAGTTTTTCTTTGTTCTTTTGTTTTGCTGCACTCTTACGATGTATCATACTTATATAAATTCGTGTATTTGTACGAACTCAAGTTTAATGAAATTATCATTTATATTATAATTAGTTATAACTCTATAAACATAAAATAATATAGATATAAGAATATGTTACTTTGGGGGAGTATTTTTACTTTAAATTATAGATTAAGGGGGAGTATTCTTACTTTGAATTAGTTATAGATTAAGGGGAGTATCATATTTAGTTTAGTGACTTAAGTTCTATTTAGATAGTTGTATAATTTAGTGGGAGTACTTTTGGAATTTCTTTTTGCCAATGCCAAAGGGGGAGAAATTATAAAATATAGTAGAATTCATCTAGATAGGGGGAGTATTTGAAGGTCATCATCAACATGTATATACAGGTATGATATTTAATAAACTAAGGTTGTCATCATCAAAAAGGGGGGATCGTTGAAGAATTGAACTTTTATGACAACAACCTTATTTCAATATTAATTGATTATAAAATATACACTAACATAGTTATAGAGTCTAGATTTCAAGATATTAGAGAATGAGAGTTCAGAGAAATTTCAAGACTCGTGAGTATTCAAGATTTCAATAGTTCAAGAATTCAGGACAAACATAGTTATAGAGTCTAGATTATGTAAAACTCTAAATAGCACTCCAGGTTCATTTCAAATTCTTTCTTCAATCCTCTTTGTTTTATTTTCTCTCTATTTTATTTTCTATCATTTCTATTTTCCTTTATTATTTTAATTTTTGTTTCCAATCTCAAAGTTTTATAAGTTTCATATATTTATATTTTTACGTTTTATATTTATATAGTTTTAAACTTTATAATTTTATAAATATGTTTATATAGTTCATATTTGTGTTTTCATATGATTTTCTACTTTATGATATTTGCTTATAACAAAATATTTTAATTCAAAAATTTCCAGATTTATATTTATATCAAAACACTTTAAAAATAGTCAAAAATCAAATTTCTACTATGGATATGTTGACATAAAGAAAACTATATGTCGACATATAACTGTCATAAATTTAAATTTGAAAGGAAGTGTCATTTCACTAATTGTGACGGTTCTGAAGCGTGACATCTTTTCATACACTATAAAAAGGGCTTGAATTCGAATTTTTAATTATCTTTTCTTCTCTAACTTCACTATTTTCCATTACACCGTTATTCTTAATCATTTTTATGATTTCTGCACTTATATTCTATCGAATTCAATTTTGTTTTGATCAAACTTCTTCTCTCTACACTCTCTACTCTCTGCACTCTGAATCAAGTTCTATTGAAGAGTTATAGGGCTGTTTGTAATTGTTTGGGTTGAGTAAAGTAATTGGTAGTATCCCTTGTAGCCGTAAAATCAAGGACGGGTAATCAGTGGTATCCCTTGTGGCCGTGAAATCAAGGACGGGCAAAACTTGATCAAGTGTGTATGGAAACACTGGTATTCCTTGTAGCCATGAAATCAAGGAGGTTAGTAATTGGATATTGATATAGTAATAAAACTCTGCGCAATCCAACGTTCCATGGGACTGGACGTAGGAGCAATCCAACCAGTATAAAATATGGTGTGTTCTTTCCTTTTCTGCATTTTTGTTTCTGTTTATTTTGCATCTGTGTTTGATTCTGTGTCTGTGATTGTTTCTATAGTGTTTGATTCATATAGTGTATAACATAAGTTTAAGATTTTCGTTAAATTATCAAAAACACTATTCACCCCCTCTAGTGTTTGTTTCGCCTTAACGATCCTTTACGCATTCCCTAACAATATGGAATATAAACATATAATTAATGATTGATTGGAATATTCCATCAAATTCAAATTGTGTGTGTATGTGTATATATATACATATGCATATAAAAGGGGACACGAATATATAGTTATAGGAAACTAATTAGTATATAAAGGAACATTTTAATTAAATGAAATCATTTCGACCTTCCTAAGGGATTGACACCTAGGGTTTGACAGCCGAGCGACCACCTTCCTAAGGTGGAGGTCGACCGCTTAGGGTCGGCCAGGTTTGGTTCATGGGGGTCAGGGTTAGCTTTTGAGTGATATTTATATAATTAACCGCTAAGACTAAATCTAATTAATCCTACAACTCTAATTTGCACAAATGCCTATAAATATAACCCCATTTCACCTCCCCTAAACATAGTCTTCTCTATACTTTATCCTCCATTATACCATTGAATTCGAGCAATAGTATATTAGGTTTTATTCTACAAACTTTCTAAAATATATTCTTTCTAATCTCTTTTCTTTTTAAGGATTAGTATAGATTGCAATCTTGAATTCAAGATTTGTATATAATAATTCTAATTATTTAATTCTTATATATCGATCAATACAGAACTGGAGTTCATATTCGTGTTCGTGTTCATGCAAGGTTTCAGATCTAAAAGGGAAACATCATCAGATTGTATCATTTCCCTCTAATTAAATCACTATGAGTGGAAATCTCTTTTGTTTTCTATTTTTTAATTTAGTAGTATTGATTTTGATCTGTATGCCTACGAGGATTTGGGATTTCTACGAAAACATAAAATTAGCTAATCACCCAAATTCCTCTCTTTTATGTTTATTGGCGGAAATATACATTCTGTGTTAATTTGTGGTTTGCGGTTGTTAAAGCAATAGGGAAGATGATAGATTTATGTTGTATGATTATTATTGTGGTCAAATTCATATTTAATATGTTTTCATTTCATGTACTATTTACTATCAAACCTTAAGGATTTGGATTTTTATATGAATCAAAATAGGTTTAAATGTCTATTTATATAAATTGATTATTTGAACATATTTATTTATACAACGTTCAAATATTAATTGTAACACCCCACATCCATTAATATCACTCACAAAGGGAATTCATTAACTTCTATGGAGCGTTTTAAGTGTGTATAGAAAAGAAACTTAACAACAAGGCAGATATAAACAGTATTTAAAGCTTTAAAACTTTATTTATTTCAGCAGTAAACACATAAGTTTGATTACATCATCAAATACCAGAGTCAAAGTACATAATATCCATCTTGACTAAATCAAAGTACATAAATTGAAAGACATAACCCTAATACAAAATAGCCATAAATAAGATAGGCTGAACTTTCACTTCAGCCATCCAAGCAACTTCTAAAAGCAGAGATACAACTGTCATAAATCAAGCTCCACTGGTTCTAGTTCCACCCTAAGCACCGGGGGGGGGGGGGGAGGAAGAAAAGAGGTGGAAAAAAAGGGGTTCAGACATAAAGTCTGGCGAGTGCGATAACTTTAACAATATAATTACCAAAATAACTAGGCTAAGGCATAAGTTGGAAAATAAGGGAATGACTGTGAACAATTGAGTATGGCAGAGTAAAGAAGGAAATAAGATGAACAAAGATAACGTTAAAGGCGCACCTAAACCACTATAAGATAATTACTATACTGCACCACCACTAGTTACCCTAAGGTTGATACCGCCTACAAGACTTTAGTAATGATAATGGTAGTTTCGTGCACCCCTAGTTGCCTTCATAGGTGTCGCCCGCCCCTATCTCCACTAGGTGTACCTAATGCCCTCGTGCGATCGGCTCCCTAACCCGTAGATACCTGTGCTGGCTCCACGGTGGGGTGTATCACTCCCCAAAGAGGCAACCTGATACCACCAATGATGCACGGCTTATACCTACATGATGCAACAACGTCTTACCTACCAGCACGGGCCTACACACGCATATGTACCCATTGGACTTGCGTCACCACCGCTAACCCGCTTTGGCCTCTTACAGCCAAGCCCAGTATGCGTGTCCCGTCCTCGACATGGGTCGAGCCCACAAAGATATGTATGGGTTACTGGTTGAAACGGGCCCCTATTACTTGACACAAGCTATCCACCTAAGATTGGTCCACTCTAGTACATCCCACTTAACCCTCTTCTTAGTCATGTTCACTTACATGTTTCAATTTTTGGTTAAGTGTTTCTAATCGTATTTCAAATGCCACCCAAGGCACCCAATAAATTCCACATGCCACCCAAGGCACCCACTCAACCCCCTCATGTCCCACTACATGTTTATCTGGTTAAATGTTTCTTAATTTATTAAGACCGTAACCTTATAAAGACCTCCGACATTAGACTGGCATTTGTGGCAGCTGGATTTGCCGGGCGGGTCCGGGCAGTCTTACACCACAAATGAGCCTAACCTCGTGTCTTTACAACTGTTACACACTTAATTTATGCCTAAGACCTCCCACATTAGACTGGCATTTGTGGCAGCTGGATTTGCCGGGCGAGTCCGGGCAGTCTTACACCGCAAAAGAGCCTAACCTCGTGTCTTAGACGATTAATTACACCTAATTAATCATCCCCCAATTTGAATTAATTTCCCTATTCAAATTATCAATCAATTCCAAATTTAACTATGGCCATAGTTGACTCAATTATGTCCATCTATTTATGATATGCAAAATCATACCAATTTTCATCACAAATTAATTCTATACCATTTAAGGCATTCATGCCAATTCTCAATATTAAATCTTTTAATATTATCCCATTACCCCACGTTGTACTTTCGTTCGTTTAACGTAAAATATACATTAGACTCGAATAGTCTAACTTATGGAATAAAGAGAAAACATCACAACATACATATAGATAAAATTAGATCTAAATATAAGGGGTGAACTTGCATGTGTGAATGAGGTTCTACATCTAACACTTGCATATGCCAAAGTTACAAACTTGCATAAAACTACATATGTCATAGATCTAAATCTAAAGGTGTAAACTTGCATAGGTAATAACCACAAATTTGCATAAACCATGTATGTCATGGATCTAACCATAAGAGGTAAACTTGCATAGGCATGATTCCTATTCCAAACATATATATATATATATATATATATATATATATATATATATATATATATATATATATATATTTGCATATGTGATTTATGCAACAAAATGATGGTGTAAACTTACATCTAAACATGTAAACTAGCATGTAGAATTTAGCATATAACTCACACATGTCATAGCCTAACTTAGGTCCAAAATAGATGTCATGAAACATTTAAGGTTATATATAAAATCTCACTAACCTGCATATGATCCATGCCTCAATTAACTTCCTAACTTGCATACATACATATGATTTTTCATATGAATCAACATAACCAAACTAGCATATGAAACATGATTATACATAAGCCAATCATAGAATTACAACACAGATGATAACATCACAACTTTACAACATAGATGATAGCATCATAGAATTTACAACATAGATGATAACATCATAGATTTTACAACATAAATGATAACATCACAATTTTACAACATAGAATGATAACATGCGGTCAATAATTCACAACATAACCATATAATCTGCATCATATCTCAATCCAATTAAATTGTTAGTTATTTTATTAAAGAAATCGAACTCACAACTCAAAGAAGGTCTTGTGTTCTGAAAGCTGAGTTTTGAAGTTGAATTAGCTTTCCTTTATAGTAGATTCGTTGTTAGAGTTGAATAGAATTGAATTTGATTAGCTTTCTTCCTCTCTAATTGGTGGCGGCTATTCTAGGTTGCTAGGTGACGGCATGGAGGTCATGAATCTAATTTAATTTGATTTTAGGGTTTGAGTCTACATGTCTTTTTATAGAGTTTAGGATTAATTTAAGCTGTCCGATCAACCTAGAATTAATCCCAGCAAATCAGAGCAGATCAGAAACCCTAATGAGTCGGCATACAGTCATAAACAGGTCATCAAACAAATCTGCCCGGGGTAGGGGGCAGGTCGACCCCCACGTCGACCCTATGGTCGACCTGGTTAGGGTAGGTCGACCCCCAGGTCGACCCTATTGCCGACCTGGCCCTGGCGGGAAATTTCCCGCCTAGCCCATCTGACTCTGAAATTTGAATTTTTGAAATCTGTTTTGAATTTTCTGAAACTTCTGATCGCCATAACTTCTTCATACGAAGCCCAATTCACGCAAACTCGGACTCTATCTCAACCAGAATTCCGAGACGAACACAATGGCGCAACCCGTTTCCCTTAATTCTCACATCTGATATTAGTTATTCTTTAATTTGTGAACGTTAATAGTGAAAATTACCGGGTGTTACATTCTCCCCTCCTTAAAGGATTTCGCCCCCGAAATCTCCTAGTTAAGGAGAATGCATATCCTAACATTCAAACAACCATCTAACTCAGGCATCCATTGTCCTTATAAAATTCCTACTTCTGTATGAACATATGCAAGAAGTGAGTGTATATGTTCTTTATCTAATGCAAAATCAGGCGGTCTACTGATTCAGTTGACCTCCTTAATGCAAACCATGATAGTTCCATGCATCCATTATGTATGTGAAAGAATCCTATCGATACATATTATTTCTACATGTGTACAACCATTCACCAGAATGCAGCATCCATATGATAATACAACCATTATACATCCATTACTTAAAGACATACACACATTTATATGCAACATGCAATATGAAGTGACTGAGCCGATCTAGTGCCTAAAGTGTGTGTATATGCATCCACGAGCAACCACTAGCAACCACTTGCATCCACATGCATCCATCATACATAACATGTCTCAAACACATGTTTCAACCATAGGACTACCCTATCTAAAGGTCAAAGATACTAACGAGAGGACATACTAAAGATAAAACAAGTACAAGCTAAGCGATAAAGGAGAAATTAAAGGACATACCCTCGAAAAGAAAAGGGTACAATGAACGCATCTTCTCTTCCATCTCCCAAGTAGCGTTGCTCTCATCATCTCCCCATTGCACTTTGACTAGCTTGATCTCTCGATTCCTCAACTTCTTAATCTCCGACCCAAGAATGCACGTAGGAGCTCGTCGAATCGTCGCATCACGCTCTATCTCCACCTCTCTAAGCAAGCCCAGCTCTACCACTTCTGCGGTCTCATGCAAGCACTTCCTCAAATGTGATACATGGAATACATCATGTACACCACTAATTCTCTCGGGCAACTCCACTCTATACGCCATCTGTCCAATCCTCTCCTTAATAGGAAACGACCTTACGAACCTTGGTGCTAACTTCCCAACGGACCCAAAGCGAACGACATTCTGTAATGGAGACACCTTGACAAAGACCATGTCCTTAATATCAAACTCAAGATCTATCCTCCTCTTGTCCGCATAAGATTTCTGCCTATCTTGCGCCTTCTTCATCCTCCTTCGAATCAAATCGATCTTTTCCGAAGTCTCTCTAATCATATCGGGCCCAAGCAAGATCTTATCTGTAGATTCCCACCAACATATAGGCGAACGACACGGCCGTCCGTAAAGAGCGTTGAACGGTGCCATGCTAATGCTAGACTGAAAGCTATTATTATATGCGAACTCCACCAATGGAAGATGTTCCTCCCATGTACCTCCGAAGTTTAAGACACACAACCTCAATAGGTCCTCTAGAATACGGTTCACCCTCTTGGTCTGGCCGTCCATCTGAGGATGATATGCGGTGCTCAAACATAACTGAGTCCCTACCGCCTCTTGCAAGCTCTTCCAAAACTCGCTAGTAAAGATAGGATCGCGATCGCTTACTATGCTAGAAGGGACACCGTGCAAACAAACTATTTCTCGAATGTATACGGAGGCTAACCATGGAGCAGTCCTCTTACTCCTCACGGGAATGAAATGGGCGCTCTTATTAAGTCTGTATACCACTACCCAAAACCCGTATTACCCTTCCTCGACCTCGGTAACCCATCAATAAAGTCCATCGAGACACTTTCCCACTTCCATTGTGGGACCTCCAATGGGTGAAGTAACCCACCAGGCTTCTTTTGCTCTGCTTTTTCCTTGTTGGCACACCAAGCATCTAGCGAAAAACTCAGCCACCTCCCTCTTCATGCCGGCTCAAAAGTAAACTCGTCTCATGTCCATGTACATCTTGTCCCCGCCGGGATGGATGGTCATCTTCGAGCGATGTGCATCATCAAGAATGGTCTTCCTCAAATTCTCGTCCCGTGGTACACAAAGTCTACCGTCCTTACGTAACCAACCCTTATCATCTAGGGTATACCTATGGAGATGGCTCGATGACTCCCCTCTTTTGAGCTTCTCTACTAACTCAACCAACTGTGGGTCATCTCGCTGTGCCTCACCAATCCTTCCCAAAAGCGTAGGTCTGACCTCTAAGGATGCTATCAAACTGGGTACAAAGTCAATGGAAGGTCTAAAGTAAAACGTAGAGATGAACTCTAAGCTTCGCCGCTCAACAAACAACGGACTCAAGGACAACCTTTTCCTACTTAAGGCGTCTGCCACCACGTTACCCTTGCCAGGGTTATATGCTATCTCGAAATCGTAGGACGCTAAGAATTCCATCCACCTTTGCTGCCTTAAGTTCAAGTCCTTCTGAGGGAACAAGTATTTTAGCGATTTATGGTCAGTGAACATTTCGAATTTCTCGCCAAGAAGATAATGGAGCCAAGACTTAAGCGCGAAAACAATAGCGGCCAACTCTAGGTCATGTGTAGGGTAATTTTTCTCATGCACTCTCAACTGCCTCCCTCGATAAGCTATTACCCTTCCTTCTTGCATTAAGACTGCGCCTAGTCCTATTCCACAAGCATCAGTATAAATGGTAAACGACTTACTCCCATCTGGCAACGCTAAGACTGGGCCTGTGGTCAAAGCTCTCTTTAAACGTTGGAATGCATCATCACAATCTACGTCCCATGTGAAGACTAAGTTCTTCTTCGTTAAGCGTGTTAATGGGGCTGATATTTTTGCGAAGTCTTTGATAAACTTCCTATAGACAGCCAACCCTAAGAAACTCCTCACCTCGGTAGCATTTTTAGGGACCTTCCAATCCTGGATGGCCACTACCTTCGCGGGATCCACAGCTATCCCTTCTTTGGAAACCACGTGCCCTAAGAATCACACTTCCTTCCACCTAAAGTGACATTTAGAAAATTTAGCTTTAAGGCTATGCGCTCGAAGGGTCTCCAACACTTCCCTAAGATGTAGGGCATGCTCTTCCTCGTTCTTAGAAAAGATCAAGATGTCATCCACAAAGACTACCACAAATTTATTAAGGAACTCCCTAAGCACCTTACTCATCAAGTCAACAAAGTATGCGGGGGCGTTTGTCAAACCGAAGAGCATCACAAGCCACTCGAAGAAGCCGTCTGGAGTCCTGAAAGTAGTCTTGTTAATGCTATCCTTAGCCACTCTCAACTGATGGAAACCAGTGGCTAAGTCCAACTACGAAAACACTGAGGCGCCAACTAACTGATCGAAGAGATCGTCAATTCTCGGCAGTGGGTGCCTATTCTTCTTAGTAAGCTTATTAAGTTCTCTATAGTCCACACAAAGTCTAAGGGACTCATCTGCCTTCATGGCAAATACTACTGGAGCACCCCACTCTGATATACTACGCCTTATGAACCCCTTCTCAAGCAATTCTTTGACTTGCTTGCTGAGTTCTCTTCTCTCTCTTGGAGCCATGTGGCGCACTGGCAATGCAACTGGCTTTGCATTATCTACTAGATATATTCGAAAGTCTATCTCACGTTTTGGGGGTAAACCCCTCACCTCATCGAAGACATCAACATATTCACGGACTATACGAACAGAATGTAAATCATCAGATGCGTCAAGGGACTCTAGGTAGCTAAGCATTACTGGACCTCTAGGGTCACAAGAAATATCAAGGGTCCTTCCACAACGAGTCAACAATCTAACTACCCTTCTTTCACAATCTAGGATGGCCCCGTATCTAGTTAGCCAATCCATACCTAGAATCAAGCCGTAGCGCATGAAGCCAAGAACAAATGCGTTGCATTCAAACCCAACGCCCAAGATAAACACTCTCAAATCCGTACAAATCATAGAAAGATGAGCCGAACCACCAATAGGATTTGAGACTACTAAGGGATCTGTAACTAAACTAGTATCTTGGTGCAGTGTTTCAACTAATGATGTAGAGATAAAAGAATGTGATGCGCTAGAATCGAATGAAGTACGGACAGGATGATCAAATAGAAAAACTAAACTTTCAAAGGAAATTGCTCCACCTCGTTCTTGCAGCGTTGGGACCACGAGAGCCTGAAATTGCCCCTTGCCAGCCCTGGTGCCATAAGAGCCTGCACCTATCCTCCCGACGTAGACCCTGCCCTCTGCCCTTTCCTTGGGAAGTCCTTAATCAGATGTCCCGCTTCGCCACAGTGGAAACAGCCAGTCTTCTTTTTCTTCCTACAATCTTTGCTTAGATGGCATGGTGTGCCACAGTTAAAACATCTTTTCTTTCCCTTACCATTGTTGCCTTTACCACCTTTCTTTTCTGTTGTTACTATTGTGGTTTCTTTTGATCCCCTTTCTTCTCAGGTGCCTTATTAGCATTGGCGCCCTTCTCCTCTTCATGCATAAGCGCCATGTCAACTAGTCTTTCAAAGGTAGCCCCCATGGGGATGTAGGTCACAGCTGACCCATGAAGCGGAAACCCTTAACAAATCTCAGGGCCTTCTTTTCTGGTGTATTCACCAAGTCCAAGCCAAATCTTGCCAACTGATTGAATTTGTTAACGTATTCTTTCACCAATAGATTCCCCTGCTTCAATGCTAGAAACCTTTCCATGTATAGATTCTCTTCAGCCCATGAGAGAAACTTTGCCTCAAACCTCCGCCTAAAATATGGCCATGTACCGATTGGACGTTCTCCATTAGTGACATCCCACCAAAACAAGGCCTCATCCTTCATTAGCCATGCAGCTAACTGGACCTTTCTTCCATCTTCTAGTTCAAAGATTCCAAACAAATCTTCCACCTCCTTTAGCCAATTTCGAGCTTCAACAAACGTCTCCGTCCCGTGAAAAGGTTTTCCACCCACTGCTCGAAAGCCCTTACATATCTTAGCAAAAGTATCGACACGAGGAGGAGGAGAAGGAGGAGGAGAAGGAGCATTTGTTGGACCTGCAGTGGTGGCCCTAGTCTCCAAATACCTCCTAAACCATCCTGGTATCGGTATCCCCTCGGGTATCTCGGGAATTCCAGACATGCTGAAACAAAAAAGGAAAGATTCAATACAAAAGAATCGAAGGAAAGATATATGGCTCTTGGGGTTATGCTTTTTAAAATAAGCTTTTCTCCTGAAAATACTTTCCTTAAAACATACTTTTGAAGGTACTTCTTTATAAAAGTATTTTTGAAAAACAGTTTTTCAAAATTCATATCTGTTCTGGTAACCTTCAACTCTGATACCACGTGTAACACCCCACGTCCATTAATGTCACTCACAAAGGGAATGCATTAACTTCTATGGGACGTTTTAAGTGTGTATAGAATAGAAACTTAACAATAAGACAGATATAAACAGTACTTAAAACTTTAAAACTTTATTCATTGTAGCGGTAAACACATAAGTTTGATTACATCATCAAATACCAGAGTCAAAATACATAATATCCATCTTGACTAAATCAAAGTACATAAATTGAAAGACATAACCCCAATACAAAATAGCCATAAATAAGATAGGCTGAACTTTTACTTCAGCGATCCAAGCAACTTCTAAAAGCAGAGATACAACTGTCCAAAATCAAGCTCCACTGGTGCTAATTCCACCCTGAGCACCTGGGGGGAAAGGAAGAAAAGAGGTGGAAACAAAGGGGGTCAGACATAAAGTCTGGCGAGTGCGATAACTTTAACAATATAATTACCAAAATAACTAGGCTAAGGCATAAGTTCGAAAATAAGGAAATGAACGTGAACAATTGAGTATGGCAGAGTAAATATGGAAATAAGATGAACAAAGATAACGTTAAAGGCGCACCTAAACCACTATAAGATAATTACTATACTGCACCACCACTAGTTACCCTAAGGTTGATCCCGCCTACAAGACTTTAATAATGATAATGGTAGTTTCTTGCACCCCTAGTTTCCTTCATAGGTGCCGCCTGCCCCTATCTCCACTAGGTTTACCCACTACCCCCATGCGATCAGCTCCCTAACTCGTAGATACCCGTGCTGGCCCCACAGGTGGGTGTATCACTCCGCAAAGTGTCAACCCGATACCACCAATGATGCACGACTTATACCTACACGATGCAACAATGTCTTACCTACCAGCCCGGGCCCATACACGGATATGAACTCGTTGGACTTGCGTTGCCACCGCTAACCCGTTTTGGCCTCTTACAGTCAAGCCTGGTATGCGTGTCCCGTCCTCGACTTGGGTCAAGCCCACAAAGATATGTATGGGTTACTAGTTGAAACGGGCCCCCATTACTTGACACAAGCTATCCACCTAAGCTTGGTCCCCTCTAGTACATCCCACTTAACCCTCTTCTTAGTCATGTTCACTTACATGTTTCAATTTTTGGTTACGTGTTTCTAATCGTATATCAAATGCCACCCAAGGCACCCACTAAATTCCACAAGCCACCCAAGGCACCCACTTAACCCCCTCATGTCCCACTACATGTTTATCTGGTTAAGTGTTTCTTAATTTATTAAGACCGTAACCTTATAAAGACCTCCTACATTAGACTGGCATTTGTGGCAGCTGGATTTGCCGGGTGGGTCCGGGCAGTCTTACACCACAAACGAGCCTAACCTCGTGTCTTTACAACTGTTACGCATTTAATTTATGCCTAAGACCTCCCACATTAGACTGGCATTTGGGGCAGCTGGATTTGTCGGGCGGGTCCGGGCAGTCTTACACCACAAAAGAGCCTAACCTCGTGTCTTAGACGATTAATTACACCTAATTAGTCATCCCCTAATTTGAATTAATTTCCCTATTCAAATTATCAATCAATTCCAAATTTAACTATGGCCATAATTGACTCAGTTATGTCCTTCTATTTATGGTATGCAAAATCATACCAATTTTCATCACAAATTAATTCTATGCCATTTAAGGCATTTATGCCAATTCTCAATATTAAATCTTTTAATATTATCCCATTACCCCACGTTGCACGTTCGTTCGTTTAACGTAAAATATACGTTAGACTCGAATAGTCTAACTAATAGAATAAAGAGAAAACATCACAACATACATATAGATAAAACTAGATCTAAACATAAGGGGTGAACTTGCATGTGTGAATGAGGTTCTACATCTAAAACCTGCATAGGCCAAAGTTACAAACTTGCATAAAACTACATTTGTCATAGATCTAAATCTAAAGGTGTAAACTTGCATAGGTAATAACCACAAACTTGCATAAACCATGTATGTCATGGATCTAACCATAAGAGGTAAACTTGCATAGGCATGATTTCTATTCCAAACACACACACACACACACACATAGATATATATATATATATATATATATATGTTTGCATATGTGATTTATGCAACATAATATTGGTGTAAACTTACATTTAAACATGTAAACTAGCATGTAGAATTTAGCATATAACTCACACATGTCATAGCCTAACTTTAGGTCTAAAATAGATGTCATGAAACATGTAAGGTTATATATAAAATCTCACTAACTTGCATATGATCCATGCCTCAATTAACATCCTATCTTGCATACATACATATGACTTATCATATGAATCAACATAACCAAACTAACATATGAAACATGATTATACATAAGCCAATCATAGAACTACAACACAGATGATAACATCACAACTTTACAACATAGATCATAACATCATAGAATTTAAAACATAGATGATAACATCATAGATTTTACAACATAAATGATAACATCACAATTTTACAACATAAAATGATAACATGCGGTCAATAATTCACAACATAACCATATAATCCGCATCATATCTCAATCCAATTAAATTTTTAATTAATTTATTAAAGAAATCGAACTCACAACTCAAAGAAGGTCCTGAGTTCTGAAATCTGAGTTCTGAAGTTGAATTAGCTTTCCTTTGTAGTAGATTCGTTGTTAGAGTTGAATAGAATTGAATTTGATTAGCTTTCTTCCTCTCTAATTGGTGGTGGCTATTCTAGGTTGCTATGTGACGACATGGAGGCCATGAATCAAATTTTAATTTGATTTTAGGGTTTGAGTCTACATGTCTTTTTATAGAGTTTAGGATTATTTTAAGCCGTCCGATCAACCCAGAATTAATCCCAGCCAATTAGAGCAGATCAGAAACCCTAATGACTCAGCATATAGTCATAAACAGGTCATCAAACAAATCTGCCGAGGGGGAGGGGGGAGGTCGACCCTATGGTCGACCTGGTCAGGGTAGGTCGACCCCCAGGTCGACCCTATGGTCGACCTGGCCCTGGCGGGAAATTTCCCGCCTAGCCCATCTGACTCTGAAATTTGAATTTTTGAAATCTGTTTTGAATTTTCTGAAAATTCCGATCACCATAACTTCTTCATACGAAGCCCAATTCACGCAAACTCAGATCTGTCTCAACCAGAATTCCGAGATGAACACAATGGCGCAACCCGTTTTCCTTAATTCTCATATCTGAGATTAGTTATTCTTTAATTTTTGAACATTAATAGTGAAAATTACGGGGTGTTACATTAATTTTTTTATTTTGAATTATCTCAGGAGGGAAATCGACCTAAGTCCCTCCCTAGTGCACCAAGCTCAGTCCGCAGCACCACTTAAGTGGTTGATCTTAGCGTATGAACACAGTAAGCATTTAACATGCCATTCCATGTTTGGAACCCGCAACACTATTACCATGGTGCAAAGTCCTTAACCGCCGAGCTACTGCTACATACCAAATATTAATGTTATACACAACATATGAAAAAGTGGATTTAAACCATAAAATAATAATTATGTATATATGTCCAAATGCATTTCACAATTGTTATCTTTTGTTGTTGCAGCAATCAGTCAAGCTTAGGCTACGAGTTCTATATGTTATTATTGTTTGTTTACTATTTAGATATATGTTTATATACATGTCTATACTTGATTTGTGAAATTTGGGAAATTGACTTGTATGTCTTTCTTTTGTTAGAGATTAACATTTCAATGGTTTAGAAACGTTATATGTGAACATTTATTATACGATAAATTTAGGATATTTATTATTTCTATATGTATTAAGTAACATAATCAACGCATAATAAAAGCGTAGTTAATACGACAGATTTAGGAAAGTAGAAATTTTAATTTCAAACTTCCCCTTAGGAATTTGTTTGTATATTTTGCGTTAATGGCTTTATAATTGTAATTAATGACATAAAAACACGAGTTTAACCATTACTTGTAGTAGAAGCCTACCCTAAACTGTCCGATATATCCAGCATCTATAAGTAAGCTTAATTAATGTGAGAGGTCTAGGTGTCATGGGCCATTAAACTTTATTACACTAAGGCACGAGGTTAAGCCCGCTTATAGTAGAAATCTGTCCGGAAGTGCCTGGCAAATCCAACATTTACGAGTAGATAGTTTAATGTGAGAGGCCTGGGGTGTGTGTGTGTGTGTGTATTATTTGTGTGTGTGTGTATGAGTAGGCTTTCTTGTCTTGAGAGGGTCTTAAGTGGATGACTTACCTAAATTGGGTCTTAAGTGGTTAGGACCAGGCATGTTCCTAAGGTTCACTCCTTTGTTTGGGCCAAATCATGGGACCCTCCCTTATTAGGTTCTAAGTGGTCTTTGGGTCCTCCTCTAAAACTGACTAGATATAACGGTAACATTGAGTGAGATAGTTCTTGGAAGTTTTCCACTTCCTCTAGGAGCTGTGTGAGGACTAACCTAGGGACATAATGGGTACCCTATGCTGCATGCAATTATAATTAACTGCCTATCAACTGAAAGTCATAAGTGGCATTGGAGTTCACCCGTGATATCAGTTAAATAGTAACATGGGAGTGTTACGGAATGTCCACCTCATTATTTAGATTGATTGCCTTGTGTGTCTGCTTGTTCACATAGACATATCATGAGAAATCTATCCTACCAAATATTAGAATAGTTACTCTTTAAACATATGTGGTTATCATTCACCTGGACTTTATATTCCGACCTCCCTCCTCTTAACATACTTATAGGATAGTAGGTTGGACTTCATGCTGAGAGATGTAGTGGTGGGAAGCTGATGATAGAGGATATATCTATCTATTTCTGTTTATTTTTTGTAATATTATTGTATTTGGGATATTAATTGATGTACCTGGTGTAACTGTCTGAAACATGGTTGTAAGCTACATTATTGGTTTTTAATTTAAATGGTATATCTACTTTCTCATTATTATATTTTATCCCTTCCATTTTGTGAGATTCCATTTCGTTATATTACTCTATTATGTTGTGCAAATGTAATTCCTTATAGGAATCAATGACTCGTTCAAAGTGGCTCTACGATTCGATGGGTCTTTTCCAGGTCGAAAGTTAAGCCCACTCCGGGCGGTTTGTTACATCACCTGCATGTGGCAAATTCAAAGTTAGAATCGAACATTCCACACACACATAAATGCTATGTTATGCAGTGTTTATAAGTGTGTTCCCTAAGTGTTCTCTCCACGAACCATATTTAAGCCCGCTTAAAGGGGTGACCTCCCCAATGTTCAGCGTAAGGCTTCCGATACTTGTGCCACTAGGCCAAGACATTATAAAACCGGTTAGGACATTGTCCAAGTCTTCAAACTATCTCGCCATTTCCAACGACGCGGTGGTCCCAGAGGTAGAGACTGGAGAAAGCAGTCTGGGCACTGCCTCTGAACTCGTATTAGTTGTTGTAGACAGGACAAGGGTGAACGGTGGACCCTCTTCTCCAATAATTATCTCCTCATCACCTGCGTCGCGTTCACTAGGTTATTCCTAAGTCCTTATGACCTTGCGTCATTTGGACACGATAGGGGATACTTTCATTTGTGGACCTAGAGTACTTTTTCCTTCTTCAGCTTTCGCGCTTATTCTTCACCGGCACCAACCGGTTGACCTGTTGAATGATTTGCAGGAAGTAAGCCCGTTTGATGAATGAGCCGGTCAATCAGAAATTTTTTTGTTCATGCGAGATTCGATTGGAATAACCTTTAGCGCTTCAGAATGCTCCTGGTACACTTTACCTTTAGGAATCATGGCAATACTTTTCACCTAAACCACAAGTAAGTCTCAAAGCTTACGACTCAATTAACTGCTAACCTCAAGATACTTACTTTCGGCCAACTATTGCCTCACAAATCCTAGGGGAAACAGACACAAAACTAATCATACTTAAAAACACAAAGCCTGATCCATGCCCCATGATAAATCGAGTGTTGGATTGCGCCTCCAAGTAAACAAGAGAGGGCGTGAGAAGGGTTCTCCTTTTCATCTGGAAAAGAAATCAGACGTGCTCCCCAGTTGATACTTTATGTAGGTATTCCATAAATAGAATGCATGTACCAAGTAGGAAGGCATACACACATTTGGTTTAAACTACATTGGCACTAAGTGGAAGTAGCATAGCATATCTCGGATGAACCCGCAGGATGAGGGCACACACCCAAAAGCACACAAATGCCTATTCCTAGCAGTGTATCCTTCTAGAGAAGTGTGCACCCTATCCCATCATTAGGGATGTGAACTTCATCCCAAGGTATGTCGTACTTCTTGCACATTTGCTTCAATGCGGCTTCATCCATCTGCGAAGGCACCAAATTCGATGGTTCATCGACTATGGCGGCACCCTCCATCATATTCGGTTCCTCGGGAATGTCTTCCCTTATGATATCTATATCCTCTTTTCTCTTTGGACTTCTTGTTGTAGTTCCATCCACTTCTGGTATTATTAGCTCGGTTGTGCGCACGACTGACTACTATGGTCTTTCTGACTGCGTACCTTGTTCGGGGGTAGTAGGTGAGCTCCAAGCGCTAGGAGGGGTGGAATCATCTGAGCTTTCAAGCTTGTTGCTCACCGAACTGGAGTTGCTAAATGACCTAGTCGGGGATGGCGAGAGTTCTGAAGCTTCAGCTTCCAAGCCCATAAGTTGTTGAGAGGATCATGATGCCATTACAAACTATACTTTTAAAATAGTTGCATTAGATACCTTAATGGAAAAATCTACACCCCTTGTGTTGGTGTAAGCTAACATGGAAGGTGCAGTACCATGAGGTGCTGATATGATTACAATAAAAGAACTCGGAACACTATGACAACCACTAGTCCCTTGGACTAAAACCATCGTTGTAGTTAACCAATATCGTCCGGTTCACGTTGAGTCGCGTTTACGTCGTGTTGAGATCAAGAATTAGGTTTGAAGATCAATAGTTCAATCACATGTCCATAGCCCAAGTTTATGCTCTAATCCTATGTGCAAGTCCGAATTATCAGTTCTTATCTAAGCATAATGGCGTTGTTATTCAATACGTTCAAACCCAAGTCCGATCCAATCACTTAATATCGCAAAAACAATACAAGTCTGACAACTTTTCTCCCAAGATTCAAATTTTCATTAGGAATAGTGGGATGTAACAACTAGTGCAAGCGCCAAAGGAATTCAAATTCTGATAAGTCCCAGGGATGAGGAATTCACATCCCTGAGACCGAGCTTACTTCCATCCCCATATTGATGAAAAATTCGCATCCCGCATGCCTCGGAATACTTTGCATCCCCCTGCTCCTATAAAATTTCGCATCCTAGGTCTTAGAGCCTTTGGTTCTCTAAATCTCTAAGTCTTAGGGATAAAAATTTCGTATCCAGGGCTCAGAGAATTTCAACTTCAGTGATGAATACAAAATCTCAATATTTTGTATCCCCTCACTGTCTTGGGATATGAAATTAAGGTTTCATTCCCCTCGCTGCCTCGGGATACTAAATTAAGGTTTCGTATCCCCTTAGTAGCTTCAGGGTGCGAAACATGAATTTGTATTTCCTCACAACTTTGGGATGCGAAGTACCCATCTCCACTCCTCGTCCCCCTCTTTCTCCTCGTCCTTCTCTGATACACCCTTAGGATACAAAACTATATGAGTTCGAAACCCAAGAATTTCGTATCCGCTTCTCCTAGAAGGCTTTACGACTCCCTTAACAAACACTCACCTATTCCTCTATCTCCCAAAGATTCCTTACCTCCTCAACAAGGCACCAAGGCCAAGGTTCAAGCCATGATTTGATTACTTTGAACACCATATATACGTGACTCGAGTTCAAATCGATCCACCATGGTATAAAAATCGAATCACGAGATTCGAACCCACATATCATATGTGTAGTGATTCAAGGTCCGGTGAAAGGAGATGTGTTTTTGGGAAATTTTCCTAAGTTCTCGGGGTGCAATTTTATGCTAGATGAGGAGGGAGAGAATTCGTATCAAGCAAAAATTTACTTTCCACCTGGACTTGACTTCGTATCCCATCAGGGATGCCAAAATTCGCATCCGTCCGGGATATGAATTTTGCATCCCTAAACGAATGGAAATTATATCCTCATAGGGATACGAAGTTTCTTCTCCCTTTTTTGAAAAAAGAAGAGAAGAAAAAAAAATGAATGGGAACCGAACTTCCAATCCTTTGAAATTCCCGACTCATGACTCCAACTACGACTACATGTACATGCTTTGGAAACTACGACAATCGAGACCAATTCGATTCATTAACAAATCGTGCACTTATAAGTTTAAAACAACTTAAGAGCGTATGCTAAGCGATCGAGGTCACGATTCAATATCATTTTCGAAAACCAACTCGCATAATCATAAGCCAAAAACATGCTTATCGATTATGTTAGATTTCAAGCTCTGATCGCATCCTGCAAAATCATGTGAAAACATGTGAGCAAATACGTGATACTATGTCGACAATGACTTATTTACATTCTGACGTAAGTAGGAGACGACGTATAATATTTAATTTCTTGAGTCGACAGGAATTAGATGTTCACTAAAACTATCAGGGAAACAAATTATCAACGAGTGAAATGGTCACGACCAAAAGCTTGACACAGCTTGGAGATCTTTCCAACTTCTAAAGATGATCAACTCAACTCAAAGCACATCATGTCAAGACAATACCCACTTTAGGTGGTAAGTGTTAACCGACCTTTTGGTCTGGTTCCTAAAAGCATATCATGCCCACTCAACTCAGCCGTCACATGGTTGAAAAATCCGAACTGTCGCCAAAACAGTCAGGATGCACGTCGAGGAGGAGTCATGCGAGCATAAACCTCACAACCCGCAAAAGTACCATCACCACGCCAATTCACGTCCCTGGTCTCTCATGTCCCCATGCATCTCATTTCCCATGGAATATGAATTTTGTATTTCCGTGGGATATGAAATTCGTATTCTCATGGGGATACGAGATACCTTATCCCCACGAAGATATGAGATTTCTTATCCTCACGGTATCATATCCCTATGAGGATACAATATTTCATATCCCCATGAGGATACGAGACTCTATATCCCCACGAGGATACGATAGTTCGTTTCCCCACGAGATACAATAAGAGTCATTGTATCCCCTTGGGATACAGAGCTTCGTATCCCGACGAATCTTGTATCCTCCAGGATGCGAAATTCGTATCCCCCTAAGGGATGCGAGATTTCCTACTCTGCTATTCTGGGATGCGAAATTCGACCTATAGTCCCTAATTCTCACATACTTCCACCTAATCCACTACCTATACATACCCTACCTCATACTTGAAAGGGGTTGACATTGGCTTAATTTGGCACCATGAAAAGACCTTTGGATACTATTAATGGCTGCTTGAGCTTTGAGAAAGAAGAAATAACTTTTTCTCAGGGCTTCCTACATACAAATAGTGACTCCCAAAAACTTAACCTAATATTGTAAACCATTGTAATTATGATGTCCATCACTGTTAACCTTCAATTGTGAATAAACCAGCAAACGCTTTAAAGTGGACGTAGGTTCAACATGAACCGAACCACTATAAATTCTTTTGTTTACTTTCTGCATTTATTTTCCGTATGCCAAACTTTATTCTCATATTCTCGAGAATCATTAGGTGTGACACTCGCATGAACATCGGGCAACATAAATATATATCATCATATAAATAAAAATTATATTTACACTATAACACGTCGTAAAGCTACACAAACCATAACACCATGTTATGGATCGAGAAAATAGCATAAAAGGATAAAGAATATGAATTACTCAAACTCATCAAATTCCACCATGCATATTTTAACATGCTAGAATCTGATTATAAATTATTATGATTTGTGTGCATATTAAAATTCTAGCGCTGCATAGGCTATAAAAGAAAATAATTTTATATAAAAATAATAGAAAATCTTCAGATAAAGTAGCATAATAGTAATCATTTGTGCCTTGTTTCTCTTTTTCCTATAACAACGTACAAAAAACCTTCGCAGTCCTTGCAATGATAAATTCTTATCCACAATCATTTACGGTCACCACGATATGTTTTTCATTGTTAATATATCTAAAAACACCTTATAATAGAGAACTAAAACTGACTGTAAAAAAATAAAAAATGTCAAAATCAAAATTCAAATTAAGCGTGCATTAGTGTTTGGTCTATTTTGTATATTGAGTTTGAGTTTTCAATGTTAATTTCAAAAATGCAATGATTTGAAGGATACCGAAGTTGACGGACCAAATGCATAGGGGATGATAGAGGGGACAGAGATATGATTGATGAATGAATGCTATAGTTCTTCCTTTGTTTCTTAAAATATAGAAAATAATAAAAAGTTGTTTTATGTTTTGTGTGTTAACTTCATTTTGTAAAATGATCATTTTCACGCTATGTGTGTGTTGATCGTACTTTTGTACATACAAAACCAAAAATTAAAAAATATAAACCAAATGCACTCAAAGTGTTTAATGGTTAATTAAAGTGGATATATATCTTAGGTATTTTATTATGATCTATACAAAATTAGACTTTTAAAGTGATAAGAAGTAAAGAAAAAATAATGACAATTTTTTTCTCTAAATTTAAAATTTATTAATAATTCCTAAAGATCAAATGAAAGCCATAAAAATTGAGAAGATATCTCAAATCCTAAAATCTAAAGAGAATAAACCTTTTCTTCCACACACATATAATGAATAGTGTAATACATATTTATAATAGAGTTGACAAAATATCTTCTTTAAGAAGCCATTGAATAATTCCATAAGTCTTCCTATGTAGATAATTTGTTTCCTTTTCTAATTTAATAAATGAAGCAAATAATCACTCCATTAAATCTATCTAATCTTAAAAAATGCAATTAATAAATCTTCAAAATCTTAGAAACCTATAAAATAGGCAATGCATTTGAGCCATGAATCCATGTAGACTCAAATATATCCAAGGCCTACATAAATATGGAATGTTGTATCACCGCAAACCTAATAATCTCCACCTTGATAATATATTCCATATATGTCATCCAACCCCCACTTAGAACTCTAGCTTCAAAATAGTATCCAGTAATTGAAACACCCCGCCTCCGTTAGGGTCACTCTCAAAGGGAATGCCCTAATTTTGGTGGAGGTTTATAAGTATAAGTCACAGATACACAAGACAGATATATAAAAAAAAACATTTTTTTTTGAAACAGCGGAAAACAACAGCAACTTTTATTTCATTAAAATACGTTTTACACAAACCATGCCATAATTTGTCTTACAATACTTCCAAAAACATAACACCTTCATAATTGTCTTGATTACATTATTTAAAGAAGCATAAAAACATAAGTAAACTGCATAAGTCCCATAATTGCTGTCCAAAGCCATAGTCCAAAACGAAAAGATCCAACCAATACATTCTTTCTCTTCAAGCTGGACGTGAAAACTGGTCAAGCTGCGGTATTCCCTCCCTGTGGACCTGGGGGGGGGGACGAAAGAAAAGAAGACGAAAGAAAAGTAGAGTTAGACATAAAGCCTGAGTAAGTCTAGGACTAATCAGTCTATGAATAAAGAATTGGGCATGATAAGTATAAACTGGAAATGGGAAAGCACCATAAACTAAGTTAAGTTGTCTAGAGTCGAATAAACTTATCGTACCACATATTAATCTCTGCATCCACATAAACCAATTCCCAACAGGCACCCCATAATCAAAGTGAAGTGATCCGTTTCTAATGATCGGCTCCTACTGGCATAGTTACATGTGTCTTACAGCCCCCGATGTTGTAGTTACCTATGCTGGTCCCATCATGGGTTGTATCAAGTCCCATAGTGGCGGCCCGACACAATCCTAGGATGCACAGGTATGCTACTGGTGCCCAGTGCCTTATTTTTCTGCGCCAGAGTGTGTGCACGCCCGCACCCCGTTAGAACCTACACTGCTGCACCACCGTCGTCGATTTGACCTCTTACAGTCAGCCCAGTAATCGTGCCCCACCCTGCCTAGTTCAGGGTATCCGGATACACCTTGTAGGGTTACTGCTGAAAAGGGTCCCCCTCTACTAGGTTTTCTATTTCTAGCCAACATGCTAAGTTGGTTAAGTGTTTTGTAAATCTAACCCCAAATCAGTCTATATAGCATGTTCCATTTTGATTAAGTATTAATTCAATTTACTTAATCCTATCAATCCTGACTCGGCCTTTGTCTTATTAAAGCCTTGACCTCTCACATTAGACATGTATTGTTGTGGCTGCCTGTTGCCAGTTGGGTCCGGGCAGTCTTACGCCACAACTTAGTCTAACCTCGGGTCCTTATTGGGCTCCGTGTTTAACCACCCACATTGGATAGGTATTGTTGTGACTACTGGACAGCCGGGCGGTTCCGGGCAGGTTTACATCACAACTCAATCCAACCTCGGGTTAAACACATCGTATTTTCTACATTTACATATTTTGTCTCTTTCGTTTTTATATGTAAATATTTGCGGCCCATTATTCAAATTCATCTTTATTGGTTAAAATTTATTTATGCCACTTAATTGTTTTTCATGGTTGTTGGCATGCGTCAAACATGCCACACATATGTTCTATGTTTTAACCCCATCGTCATTACCCCCGTTTTATACGTTCACTAAAATACAACATATGTTGGGTTTAACATTTAAACCCAACTTAGCCACCCGAAAATGGGGAGGCTTATAACATGGTGTTTATATATTTTAAGTGACATAAAAAGGGGAGTGTGAACGCATGAACTTGCAACATAACGATCTAATTAACATGAATTAGGCACATGTGAACTTGCATTGTAATAGCTTATAATCATGGTATAAACAATACTTAAACATGAATCATTCTATTCATATAATCATGGCATAAACATACCTAAACATGAACCATTCTATTCATATAATCATGGCATAAACATACCTAAACATGAACCATTCTATTCATATAATCATGGCATAAACATACCTAAACATGAAATCATGTTTTTAGTCTATTCATGTAAACTTGCAATTAGAATGTAAATCTAACTTAATTATGTGTCACATATATCACCATATGATTTTGATAACAACATAGGCCTAAAACATGTTTTCAACTAGGCATAACACCAAACATAGTTTAGTCATGTTCATAAAGATGCTTACTTTTGTCTCTAATACAAAAGCATGGTTTTACACTTGAATCACGATGCCAATTTAACATAAATTCATATAAACCATAGTACTTAGTTGAATCCAATTACACACTAAAAGTGGTCATAGAAGTATGTACATCATATTGGCATAATGGTGAATCATATACTTGCATGAATCCCAAATAAACTACCACAACATATGATTGTTAACATGAATCATATACTTGCATGAATCTAAATTAAACCACTACAAACAAGTAGTTGTTAACTTCCAACATAAATCACATACTTGCAAATATCCAATCGTTATACCATAACAATTCCAAATCGTTTAGAATCAAAGCAACATACAAATATAGATTATTATCGCCACAATTCCATTTCTCACTTTACACAAATCACAACACAATTATTTATTCACATCGGAATAGCACTCTACTTAAAACGTATGACGAATCTTCAATTCAGGAATCTGAATTCTGAATTTGGAGATGCTATCCTTCGTTGTAGGCGTTGTTTTGATTTAATTGACGTTGCTTTAAGATTTCGAATTATCTCCTAATTGTCTCTCAATTTCTGACGGCTATTCCTAGTCTCTCCTCATCAGCATGACGGTCTCATCTCCATTTTTGTTTGTGTGAATTAGGGTGAGTCTTAGGTCCTTTTTATAGAGTTTGTGAGTTGATTAAGACCGTCGATGGAGCTTGGTGTAATAATAGCCGTTCGTTTGAAGGAGAGACCAACCAAGAGCTGACACCTAGCCCTAGTGACAAGGCAAGGCTCAGAAAATCGACCAAACACAAACCAGGCCAGCCAGGGGGGGCTGGGTTTGACCTGGCTCAGGGGCCAGGTCGACACGCCACTCGACACGGGTGACCCAGGTCGACTACCCAGTCGACCTGGGTGCCTTGGGCGGGAAAATTCCCGCCCTGGCCAATCCGGCCCGATTTTGAATTTTGAATTGGTTTTTCTGAGCTGTTTTGGTCTGTTTGAATTTTAAACTGAATTCTGAAACTTCCGGAGGCCATATCTTCTTCATACGGAGTCCGTTTTACGCAAACTCGGACTCTATCCCAAGCAGAATTCTGAGACGAACGCAAAGGCGTATCCCGTTTCCCTTAATTCCTTGTTTTGAAATTATTTATACTTTAATTTGTGAATTTCACTGTTATAAAATACACGGGGTGTTACATTCTCCCCCACTTAAAAGGATTTCGTCCCCGAAATTTTCAAGTTTAGGAAGAATGTACATCCTAACATCCAAACATCCATCTACTCATCCATCAGACACGAACATCCATTGTCCTTAAAAGACTTCTAATGCTTCATGATCATATGCGAAGTGTGTGTGTACATGTACTTATCTAATGCAAAATCAGGCGGTCTACTGATTTAGTTGACCTCCTTAATGCAAATTATGTAAGTGCCATGAATCCATTATGTATGCAAATTCTCCTATTCATTATTCTACATGAGTGCACAATCATTCATACAAATGCAACAACCATATGACAACACATTAAACTTCAACCATATACGAATAAATACATTTATGCATATGCAATATGAAGTGACTGAGCCGATCTACAACCTAGATTGTGTGTGTATATGCAACCACGAGCAACCACTAGCAATCACTTGCAACCACTTGCAACCATCATCCATAACATGTTTCAATTACATGTTTTCATCCAAAGGGTTCCTTCCTAAAAGATAAGGTCGAGGAGATATACCTAAAAAGATAGATAAAAGCGCAACTTAAGGAAAAAAGAAAGATCAAAGATGTACCCTCGAAAAGAAAAGGGTAGGCTGTGCGTATTCTAGCTTCAGTTTCCCAAGTTGCGTCTCCTTCGGCGTCGCTCCACTGAACTTTGACGAGCTTGACTTCGCGGTTGCGTAGCTTCTTCACTTCCGTTCCTAATATGCGGGTTGGAACTTTCCTCATGGTTGCTTTGCGTTCCACTTCAGCTTCTTCTAGGATGTTTGGCTCTACCACTTCGGCAGATTCATGTAGACATTTTCGGAGGTGCGAAACATGGAAAACGTTGTGAACTCCGGCCAGTTTTTCGGGTAGCTCTAATCTATAGGCCATTTTCCCAATTTTCTCAATAATAGGAAATGGTCCTATGAACCTTGGTGCTAGCTTTCCTGTGGTTCCAAAACGAACAACGTTCCTTAGTGGAGATACCTTAAGAAAAACTCTGTCCCCAACCTCAAATTCAATGTCGGTCCTCCTCTTGTCGGCGTAGGATTTTTGTCTGTCTTGGGCTGTCTTCATTCTTCTTCGTATTAAGTCTACTTTTTCTGAAGTCTCTCGGATCATATCTGGTCCAAGTATGAGCTTATCAGTAGACTCCCACCAACAAGTGGGCGATCGGCACGGTCTTCCATATAAAGCTTCGAAGGGCGCCATTCCGATGGTTGCTTGGTAGCTGTTGTTGTAGGCAAATTCCACCAAAGGAAGATGGTCTTCCCACGTCCCTCCGAAGTCAAGGACGCACAGTCTTAAAAGGTCCTCCAAAACTCTGTTCACCCTTCCTGTTTGGCCGTCAGTTTGGGGATGATAGGCTGTGCTCAAGCATAACTGTGTGCCTACCGCTTCTTGCAGACTCCGCCAAAACTCACTTGTGAAGATAGGGTATCGGTCACTAACAATGCTGGATGGTATTCCATGGAGTCGAACAATTTCCTTGAGGTAAAGAGATGCTAGGGATGAGGCAGTTCTTTTACTTTTGACAGGTAAAAAGTGGGCGCTTTTAGTAAGCCTATCCACTATTACCCAAATGCTAGTGTTGGCTCTCCTAGACCTAGGCAGCCCATCAATGAAGTCTATTGAGATGCTATCCCACTTCCACTGCGGGACCTCTAGAGGATGGAGCAGACCGCCAGGCTTTTTCTGTTCCGCCTTAACCTGTTGGCACGCCATACACCTAGAAACGAAATCTGCCACGTCCTTCTTCATGCCGTTCCAAAAGAAAGTTCTCTATATGTCCTTGTACATTTTATCTCAGCCTGGGTGTATCGTCATCTTGGAGTGATGTGCTTCCTTGAGAACCTTCTTTACTAAATCTCTTGTCTGTGGGACACATAGTCTTCCGTCTCGCCTTAGCCAACCCTTATCGTCGATGGAGTATCTGTTGAGGTGACTTGAAGTCTCACCCCTAATTAGCCTATCAATCGTCTCCACAAGCTGGGGGTCTTCGCGTTGTGCTGTCCCTATTGAGTCCACTAAAGTCGGGCGTACTTCGAGAGATGCTAGCAAGCCTGGTACAAAACCGGAGGAGGGCCTAAAGTCAAAGCTGGCTATAAACTCTAGGCTTTGCCTTTCAACAAACAACGGGCTTAGGGTTAGTTTCTTTCGGCTCAACGCGTCTGCCACTACGTTGCCTTTGCCCGGAGTGTAGGAGATCTCGAAATCGTACGAGGCAAGAAACTCCATCCATCTCTGTTGCCTCAAGTTAAGATCTTTCTGCGAGAAAAGATATTTCAACGATTTATGGTCAGTGTAAAGTTAGAACTTCTCACCTAGGAGATAGTGTCACCAAGACTTGAGTGCAAAAACGATGGCGGCGAACTCAAGATCGGGGGTCGGGTAGTTCTTTTCATGCACTTTCAATTGTCTCCCGCCATAAGCTACTACCCTTCCTTCTTGCATTAAGTCGGCGCCTAGCCCTGTCCCACATGCATTTGTATAAACTGTGAACATCTTGCTTCCATCTAGCAATGTTAAAACTGGGGCTGTTGTAAGAGCCCTTTTCAGTCGTTGGAAAGCAAACTCGCAATCCAAGTCCCAATTGAACACTAGATTCTTCTTGGTCAACTTTGTGAGCGGAGCTGATATCTTTGCAAAGTCTCTGATGAATTTCCGGTAGAAGCCTGCTAGCCCGAGAAAGCTTCGGACCTCTGTTGCGTTCTTTGGTGTTTTCCATTCCTGCACCGCTACTACCTTAGCCGGGTCTACTGCTAATCCTTCCTTGGATACTATGTGCCCAAGAAATCTTACTTCCTCTCTCCAAAAGTGGCATTTGGAGAATTTGGCTTTTAGCTGATGGACTCGCAGAGTTTCCATGATTGCCCTTAAGTGTTGAGTATGTTCCTCTTCACTCTTTGAGAAGATAAGGATATCGTCTACGAAGACCACTACGAACTTGTTGAGGAATTTTCTGAACACCCTACTCATCAAGTCCACGAAGTAAGCGGGTGCGTTTGTCAAGCCAAAAGGCATGACAAGCCATTCAAAGAAGCCGTCCGGGATTCTGAATGCTGTCTTATCGATACTATCTTCAGCTACCCTTAGTTGATGAAAACCGGTCGCCAAATCGAGTTGGGAGAAAACAGACGCTCCTACAAGTTGATCAAACAAATCGTCGATTCTGGGGAGAGGGTGCCTATTCTTTTTCGTTAGCTTGTTGAGCTCCCTATAGTCAACACATAGACGGAGTGAACCATCCGACTTTGTAGCGAACACCACTGGAGCGCCCCATTCTGAAATGCTCCTCCTAATGAACCCCTTCTCTAGAAGCTCTTTAATCTGTTTACTGAGCTCTTTCCTTTCCCGTGGAGCCATGTGTCTAACGGGCAACGCAACGGGCTTTGCATTATCTACAAGATATATGCGGAAGTCTATCTCCCGCTTCGGAGGCAAGCCCTTCACCTCTTCAAAGACATCCGGATATTCCCGGACCACTCTAACCGATTGCAAATTGTCGACAGAGGCATCTAGCGATTCAAGATAACTAAGCATAACCGCATACGAGGGATTACAAGTAATTTCCAAAGTGTTACCGAGCTGGGTCAGGAGCCTAACAACCGTTTTCTCACAATCAAGGATGGCCCCATTACTAGATAGCCAATCCATGCCCAAAATCAAACCATATCCCGAAAAGCCCAAAACAAAGACACTACACCAAAATTCTACGCTTAGAATATAAATTTTCAATCCCACACAGATCATAGACAAATGAGCTGGGCCCCCAATTGGGTTTGAAACAATTAAGGGGTCCTCTACCATACTAGTTTCTTGGTGCAGAGATTCTACTAAAGTAGACGAGATAAAGGAGTGTGATGCGCCAGAATCAAATAAAGTGCGAACTGGGTGATCATAAAGATAAACTACACTTTCTACAGAAGTATTTATACCTCGCTGTTGCAGAGGTGGCGCCTCTAGCACATGAACCTGTGCCCCTGAGGTGGATCCAGCCCTCTGCCCCTGTCCTCGTTTCTTCGGGCAATCCTTAGCCATGTGGCCTGTCTCACCGCAAGAAAAGCACCCGCCAATCATCTTGGCCTTCTTTTTCCGACAATCTTTCACTAAGTGCCCCACTTTGCCATAGAAATTACACTTCCTCTTCTCTTTGTTGTCTTTCCCGCCCTTCTTAAAGTATGTCTTCTTAGGCTGTAAACCCTCGTTCTTCCCTTTAGAGCTTTCTGCCTTTGTCTCCTTCTTGCCCTTATCTTCTTCGTTCAGCAATGCCATCTGTACCAACCTTTCATACGTAGCTCCCATGGTTATATGGGTCATGGCCAATCTGTGTAATGGCTCATTTAATCCCGTGACAAAGCGGAGGGCCTTCTTGTGCGGGGTGTTGACTAGGTCCAGTCCGAACCTAGCTAGCTGATCAAACTAGTTAACATACTCATTGACTGTCATATTCCCTTGCTTAAGAAATAAGAATTTTTCCAACTGAAGACTCCTTTCAACTTCTGAGAGAAATTTAGCCTCGAACCTTGCCCTAAAGTCCTCCCATGTTTCCACTGGTCTTTCTGCATTAGTGACTTCCCACCAGTAGGAAGCCTCACCTTTTAGTAGCCACACTGCCAGTTGTACCTTCTGCCTATCTTCTACCTCAAAGATGATGAATAAGTCCTCGGTTTCTTTCAGCCAATTCCTGGCTACTATGAAGGACTCGGTTCCATGAAAGTCCTTTCCTCCCATAGCTTTAAAATCCTTACATATCTTAGCAAAAGTATTTCCCCGCGGAGGAGGTGGAGGAAGAGGTGCTGCTACAGCTGGATGATTTCCTGCAGCTGGGGGAGGAGGAACGGTAGGACCTGGCTGAGTGGCCCTTGCTTCTAAGAATCGTCTAAACCAACCAGGTATTGGTATACCCTCTGGCATGTTAAGTTCTTCGGACATGCTGAAACAAAAAGGATAGATTCAAAACGAAGGATAAAAGATAGTACCTATGGCTTTGGGGGGACTTTGCCTTTTTAAAATATAATATTTTATCTTTAAAAATGCTTCTTTAAATTTTCCTTTGAAAATAAATTTTCAAAACTTTTATCGTATCTGGTAAACCTATGCTCTGATACTAGATGAAACACCCTACCTCCGTTAGGGTCACTCTCAAAGGGAATGCCCTAATTTTGGTTGAGGTTTATAAGTATAAGTCACAGATACACAAGACAGATATATAAAAAAAACATATTTTTTTTGAAACAGCGGAAAACAACATCAACTTTTATTTCATTAAAATACGTGTTACACAAACCATGCCATAATTTGTCTTACAATACTTCCAAAAACATAACACCCTCATAACTGTCTTGATTACATTATTTAAAGAAGCATAAAAACACAAGTAAACTGCATAATTCCTGTAATTGTTGTCCAAAGCCAAAGTCCAAAACGAAAAGATCCAAGCAATACATTCTTTCTCTTCAAGCTGGATGTGAAAACTGGTCAAGCTGCGGTATTCCCTCCCTGTGGACTTGGGGGGGGGGGGGGACGAAAGAAAAGTAGAGTCAGACATAAAGCCTGAGTAAGTCTAGGACTATTCAGTCTATGAATAAAGAGTTGGGCATGATAAGTATAAACTGGAAATGGGAAAGCACCATAAACTAAGTTAAGTTGTCTAGAGTCGAATAAACTTATCGTACCCCATATTAATCTCTGCATCCACATAAACCAGTTCCCAACAGGCACCCCATAATCAGGGTGAAGTGATCCGTTTCTAATGATCGGCTCCGACTCGCATAGTTACATGTGTCTTACGGCCCCCGATGTTGTAGTTACCTATGGTGGTCCCACCATGGGGTGTATCAAGTCCCATGGTGGCGGCCCGACACAATCCTAGGATGCACAGGTATGCTACTGGTGCCCAGTGCCTTATTTTTCTGCGCCGGAGTGTGTGCACGCCCGCACCCCGTTAGAACCTACACTGCTGCACCACCACTGTCGATTTGACCTCTTACAGTCAGCCCAGTAATCGTTCCCCACCATGCCTAATTCAGGTACCCTGATACACCTTGTAGGGTTACTGCTGAAAAGGGTCCCCCGCTACTAGGTTTTCTATTTCTAGCCAACATGCTAAGTTGGTTAAGTGTTTTGTAAACCTAACCCCAAATCAGTCTGTATAGCATGTTCCATTTTGATTAAGTATTAATTCAATTTACTTAATCCTATCAATCCTGACTCAGCCTTAATTGTCTTATTAAAGCCTTGACCTCTCACATTAGACAGGTATTGTTGTGGCTGCCTGTTGCCGGTTGGGTCCGGGCAGTCTTACGCCCCAACTCAGTCTAACCTCGGGTCCTTATTGGGCTCCGTGTTTAACCACCCACATTGGATAGGTATTGTTGTGACTACTGGACAGCCGGGCGGTTCCGGGCAGGTTTACATCACAACTCAATCCAACCTCGGGTTAAACACATCGTATTTTCTACATTTACATATTTTGTCACTTTCCTTTTTACATGTAAATATTTGCGGCCCATTATTCAAATTCATCTTTATTAGTTCAAATTTATTTATGCCACTTAATTGTTTTTCATGGTTGTTGGCATGCGTCAAACATGCCACACATATGTTCTATGTTTTAACCCGATCGTCATTACCCCCGTTTTATACGTTCACTAAAATACAACATATGTTGGGTTTAACATTTAAACCTAACTTAGCCACACGAAAAAGGGGAGGCTTATAACATGGTGTTTATATATTCTAAGTGACATAAAAAGGGGAGTGTGAACGCATGAACTTGCAACATAACGATCTAATTAACATGAATTAGGCACATGTGAACTTGCATTGTAATAGCATATAATCATGGTATAAACAATACTTAAACATGAATCATTCTATTCATATAATCATGGCATAAACATACCTAAACATGAACCATTCTATTCATATAATCATGGCATAAACATACCTAAACATGAACCATTCTGTTCATATAATCATGGCATAAACATACCTAAACATGAAATCATGTTTTTTAGTCTATTCATGTAAACTTGCAATTAGAATGTAAATCTAACTTAACTATGTGTCACATATATCACCATATGATTTTGATAACAACATAGGCCTAAAACATGTTTTCAACTAGGCATAACACCAAACATAGTTTAGTCATGTTCATAAAGATGCTTACTTTTGTCTCTAATACAAAAGCATGGTTTTACACTTGAATCACGATGCCAATTTAACATAAATTCATATAAACCATAGTACTTAGTTGAATCCAATTACACACTAAAAGTGGTCATAGAAGTATGTACATCATATTGGCATAATGGTGAATCATATACTTGCATGAATCCCAAATAAACTACCACAACATATGATTGTTAACATGAATCATATACTTGCATGAATCTAAATTAAACCACTACAAACATGTAGTTGTTAACTTCCAACATAAATCACATACTTGCAAATATCCAATCGTTATACCATAACAATTCCAAATCGTTTAGAATCAAACCAACATACAAATATAGATTATTATCGCCGCAATTCCATTTCTCACCTTACACAAATCACAACACAATTATTTATTCACATCGGAATAGCACTCTACTTACAACGTATGACGAATCTTCAATTCAGGAATCTGAATTCTGAATTTGGAGATGCTATCCTTCGTTGCAGGCGTTGTTTTGATTTAATTGACGTTGCTTTAAGCTTTCGAAATATTTCCTAATTGTCTCTCAATTTCTGACGGCTATTCCTAATCTCTCCTCAGCAGCATGACGGTCTCATCTCCATTTTTGTTTGTGTGAATTAGGGTGAGTCTTAGGTCCTTTTTATAGAGTTTGTGAGTTGATTAAGACGGTCGATGGAGCTTGGTGTAATAATAGCCGTTCGTTTGAAGGAGAGACCAACTAGGAGCTGACACCTAGCCCTAGTGACAAGGCAAGGCTCAGAAAATTGACCAAACACAAACCAGGCCAGCCAGGGGGGGCTGGGTTCAACCTGGCTCAGGGGCCAGGTCGACACGCTAGTCAACACCGTGTCGACTTGGCAGTCGACACGGGTGACCCAGGTCGACTACCTTGGGCGGGAAAATTCCCGCCCTGGCCAATCCGGCCCGATTTTGAATTTTGAATTGGTTTTTCTGAGGTGTTTTGGTCTGTTTGAATTTTAAACTGAATTCTGAAACTTCTAGAGGCCATATCTTCTTCATACGGAGTCCGTTTTACGCAAACTCGGACTCTATCCCAAGCAGAATTCCGAGACGAACGCAACGACATATCCCGTTTCCCTTAATTTCTTGTTTTGAAATTAGTTATACTTTAATTTGTGAATTTCACTGTTATAAAATACACGGGGTGTTACAGTAATACCATGGAAACAAATATCTCCACTTTGAAAATGAATAACCTTAAAATCACCAAAAAATTATACAAGCTCCAAATTAGACATGCATATCATCAATGAATAAGAACTACTTATAATACCATAATGGCCTCCATGTGGTCTTTGCAGTTTTTTGTCGCTGGCTCCACCATCATTCAGACAAATTTGCCACGCCAAATCCAATTTGAGAACTCGTAACATTCTCCACCATTTGTCCAAGCACTTTATATATGTTATTATTTCCGTTTTCTGCACAAAAGCTCCTTATAACCCCTCAAAATCCTTGTGACTCCACCTCTAGGCGAAAAAGTTTGTTCTAAACGTCCTATTGAAGCAAAATTCTTCTTAATTTTTGGGATGTGCCTAACTCATATTAGCTTCACCACCCTTCCATCATTCATCTTAAACCTAACCAAACATATGCCTTTAACATGCAAATCTCCACCATCGGCATATTTCACTTTATTAGTATGTTCTTCGTAATCACTAAATGCTTCCCTTTGGTTGTATATATGGAAACAAGCACTGAATCAAGTACCCAATCTTTACTTTTGTCTTTATCCACACATTGGACATTATCATCAAGATCTTCACCAAAATTTACATCTATGTTGCCGCTTTCGTCAACCTTGATTTTATCTTCCTCTAAGATTTTTATTCTTTCTTTATCCTATTTAACTTTATTGCAAAATCTTAGTTAATGAACGGGTTTTTCACAGTAATAAAAAAATGAAATCCCTTTCTCAATTAAGTTAGCAAGATTGACTTCATCAAATGTGTCTCTACTTTCTCTTTCTACCTTATCCTTTTCTTCTATTAGGTTCATCCTCCGTATCTCCTCATTAAGCAAGCCACTAACCACCGACCCTATTGAAACAACACCATCTGAATTTGAGTTATTCAATTTATCCATAAATGTTTCCCAACTCTTTGATAATGAACTCATCAACATCAAAGCTTGTGTCTCATCATCTACCTTATGGCTGCCAGTTGGTTCACAATTGCCTGAAAATCATTAATCTGCTCTCCGATTGAATCACCTTCCTTTAGCTTGAGATTCACCAATCGTCTTATAAGAATAGCCTTGTTTGTTGCAGAGTTCTCTGCGTAGACTTCTAACTTTTTCCAGATTGCATAAGCATATGTTTCATTAGCAACAATATGAAATACTGAATTTTCCAAAAAACAACTAATAGCCATTGTAGCCTTCCTATCCAAAATTTCCCACTTTGCCTTAGTTATGCCATTTGGCTTCTCCTTACTATTTTCCAAAGGTTGGTGAAGATCATTAAGATATATAGAGATTTTTCCATCTTCGATTTCCATAAACCCCAATTTCTTCCATTAAGTTTTCCACATTTATCTTTTCCATAAGCAAACTCTCTTCAAAAAATTTGCGTAGCAGGCTCCGGTACCAACTGTTAGAGATTTTCTTGGGATCACTGCACAATTAGATTTTAGAAGAGATAAGAAGTAAAGAAAAAATAATGACAATTTCATTTCCAAATAATTTTTTCTATTAAAAGTTCCAAAATATTACAAGAAAACCCTAAAAATCGAGAAGATATCTCAAATCCTAATACCTAAAGAGAATAAACCATTTCTCCCATACACATATAATGAACAATGTAATGCCTATTTACAATGGAGTTGACAAAATTTCTTACTTACAAAGCCATTGAATAATTCCATAAGTCTTCCCATGTAGATAATTTGTTGCTATTTCTAATGCAATAAAAGAGGCAACTACTCACTCCATAAAATCTACTAAATCTTTACAAGATGTAATTAATCAATCTTCAGAATCTAAGGAACCTACAAAATAGGCAATGAGTTTGAGCCATGATTCCATTAGACTCAAAGTATCCAAGACCAACATAAATATGCAATGTTATATCACCGAAAACCTAACAATTTTGTGATCTACAAAATCCTAGCATATGATATGGCTGTGTATCCGACTTATAAAAAAAAATGAAAATTGGCATATGTCATTTCATTCTTTAAATTACAGTTGACACAAGTGTGCAACTACTATTCTACTTGAATAAAAAATTACATTTATCATCCCATAATTTTGATTTAGGGGATAAATTATATGGTAACAATAATCATTTGTGTAATGCAACGAGAATGAGGATCAAACGGAAGGCAGAAGGAGAATAAGCAAGGATTTCTTGTCAGGAAGCAGGATGGTAAGAAACAAAGATTTTTTTGTAACATTACCTAATGTTATATTGCTGTATTCCTTTTGATTAGGATTCCGACTTAGGATATCGATGAAAATTGGAGTAAAGCTATGTGAATATTCTTGTACATTACTAAAGCGAAATGATAAAAGATAACCCTTCTTGTCATTTGTTCTAGTTGTCATAACAACCTGGATCTGTTGATTAATGATGAAAACTTATCTTCTTCCATCACTAACTTCTTGCTTCCTCAACTTATGAACTCCCTACATCACTTCCTTTCATTATCTTGTCTAGGAATATCAGGATAATGATGATTATCTTCTCTTGTTAACCCACTGCAAACCTCTTGTCGAGGGATGCACCTTACAAGGATACATTGATAGAACGAAATAATGCCAACCTTGTACTCTCACCAATATATGGACTACAATTAATCCTCTATATACACAATGGCATTAAAAAGACTAAGTATTTCTTGGCTAATTACTCCCCTCTCTCATAGGATGGTTCAGGTAGAAATTGTTGGTCTCACTGGCACTTGAGACATATATTAACCCATGATCGTGTGCCTTAATATGCTAGGGAAGAACCATGTTGTCTTATTTAGAGACTTCAAATAATGTGTGAAGGAAACACCCTATATTTCCTACATGCCAAACAATTGATAGATAGCCTTGCTGCCTCCCATCTAAACTGACGATCATCAATGAATAATTTTAGCTAGATCAAACAACGTATTTATGCTATTATAACTACTCTTACCATTACGCACATAAAAAGATTATCAATGAAAGGCTTCTATGATCACAGGCTTGCATTTGAAAATCATTTAAATGCCTAAACTTCCCTCCATCAAGAGTAACAAGTAGTTAGTATCGCCTCCCAATAGTGTAATAACTATAGCAGATCCTCCATAAATGACAATACCATTAGCCATCGTATTGTAGTCACAATCAGCTCTATGGAAATTATTGTCAAAAATCTTAAAATCCTATGATTTGAATCCCGTTTTAAATCAAATCTCTCCCTTTACAATTTGATTTATATTCTGATTCAAAAAAAGTTAATACTACATATTAGAAATATCATTCAATTCAAATTAATGTATTCAATTTATTTATTAGGGTCTACATTTCCAATTTTAATCATTTAAAAGTAAATTAGAATTAGAACAAAAGAGAATATGGTGTTTTAGTTTAGATGTAGAAGTTTGAATATCAAGACTAACTTCAAAGTATGTGCAAACTTTAAAATATATGTTTTTTGAATCCATGATTCAAATTCCATTTTGATTCATAGTTTGAATTTTACGGTTTATGATTTGAATCTCATATCGAAAACCTAGGCTGCCCAGGCTCATTCTTCATTGGTTAAACTTGGTTGGTATATATAGACAGTAAAATTCAAATCCACTTTTGTAAGCATGATTATACAACAAAGATACAAAAGCAATTGGGTATTCTATACAACTAGGATACAAAAGAAGTGTCACTAACACAGAAGCCTTCTATCTGTTATCATGATTATACAAACTAACATGACATAAATATTGTAAGTTGTAATTTATTTTTGGTTCCATTTTGGAAGTGCTCATGTAGAAGGAGATGATGTTATTTTTTTCGACTTTACAAGGAACAAAAATTTAAATATACTTGAAATAAACATGATCTTAAAATAAACATTTAAATATACTAGGAACAAATAGTTATGTATTATTAGTTGTAACATCCCACACTTTTCTACGCCCAAATTTCGACAAAAATCGAAACTCAAACACATTTAAGCATGGAGCGTGTAAATCTTGTACCTGTAATAAATGAGCATGAGCGAAATCAGAGTACGATAAAATAACTCACAGCGGAAACAAAGTAGGATAAACTAGTATTAACTCAAGTAACTACCTTTTTCAAAGTAAGTCACTTTGCCAATTACCGAGCATGAGAGAGAATGAGAACCGAAAGCCAAACTTAACCATCTGCGAGAACCCAACCTTCTCTGGGAAATCTAAGAGGATGTAATGAGAAGGGGGCCAGAACAACAAGTTCTACTGACTAAGAAATGTAAAATACAGACTATAATACATAGATGTATCTCGTTTGGTTCAACACAAGATGTATGCCTAACAAATTAAGTAATTCTAGACTAACCCTATAGATGTTTATGCAGGACTCTAATACTCATCCCAAAGTATTATTTCCCAAAGTATAATACCGAGATAGGATGTTTTAGCAAATTTTTGTGATGCCTTTATAATAGGGTTAACTGGTTACTATATCATGATTAAACCCCTAAATACGGAGTTTCTATAGCCATATACTTTCATTTTCTTTACATTCATCATTTCTTGCCTCACTATCAATGATAGATATGGTGGATTCTTCCTGGTCGCTTAAGACCCTAGGCGGACCGATTGGTCACTTATTATTTCTCGATAAATTACTTTACGTTAACATGAACTAGAGGGTACTAAACTACGGGCCCTACTAGTTAAGGATTATGTCATTCATGCATATACCACTGCCCCGCATAGGATGAGAGATGGTATTTTATCATTCACTATACCTTTAGTTGACCTTATTAGATAACCCCCTTAGTCGCTTATTACTTCCCATAGGTTAGGTAGCCATATCTGATGTTTTAGTTTCCATATTTGGGTAGGCCCACACATACTTGTCATTTAAGATCCATAAACTGAAAGACCTATTCCCTGGTGGACTCTTCAACCCCAGCCTCTTAAGACCCAAGAAGCGGACTATACGCGAAGGTTATTAGTTTATACCCTATTAGCCTACTATACCTTCCCATATTTAGGATAAGGTGGGCTAGGTTATTAAGTCATTCCCGTTTAGTCCCTCTACATGGAAATACTATATTTACACGATTCATTTTCATCACAGGTTTATATGGTTAATAATATTATACACTATTACCCGCTAAGTCCAACTGTATTTTCTATTTTCGTTAATATAAATATGGAAGGTCGTTCCCTTTTTCCCTAGGATACTTATTTGATATCTTCCCTAATTTGGACACAATGTTTAAATGCAACCATAAATTCTCTTATGACACTCGTTTCCTCTTATTTCTTTTTTATTGTCCTTTATGACCATAATGGTCATATTTTCCTAAGGCAACTATTTATCAATCGCAAGTTATCTATTTGTAGTATCCCAACTGCCAATTACTGTTCTTATTTATTTATTTATTTATTATGTGTGTGCATATATATGGATGTTGGATTTTTCGGTCCGTTCCTAGCAGATTCTACCACAAGTTAAACTTAACCTCGTGCCTTAATACGATTATATTTATGCATTAGACCCATCACACTATGCTGACTACCCGTGGTTGCTGGATTTTCCAGTCGGTTCCGGGTAGGCTTGTACCACAAGTTGAGCTTTACCTCGTGTCTATAAATGCGGTTATAATTCAAATTTCCTAATTGGGGTTTACAACATTTATCCTAATTAAATTAGGAATTGTAACCATTTTCCTATCACGATTATTTTCCCCAATCAATATTGGTTACAATGGTTATTTATTGATTTGCGGTCCTATTTATGACAATTAATCATATAGATTGCTACAAAAGGTCACCATAATTATATCAATTCAATCTGGATTACATTTATATATAATTCAATAATTGAACCTTATCCAAACATTCAAACATTCCATACAATGTATATTTTACCATTTTACGCTAATTTGGATTAATAACGTGTATTATTTATTTTACATCTTCGTGTGGTCAACATAGTTGTTATTTCTATTATTATTCTTAAATGAATGATTTGGTCTAATCAATTAACTAAACATTTCCTTTTTATATTCTATCTTTCCAAAAAGGTTTCAAATCTCATAAAAGACCGTTAGCCGAAATCAATGTAAATAATGCATAATTAGTGGAATTGACATATTTCCAAATCACAAGAAATATATGTAAATATATATTTTGGGATGGTCGATGCAAATTAGGTACAAATATATGTATTTATGTGTATACATACATTTGCACCACTTTTCCCTTTTTAATCTTTATTTCATATCTCTTGTGATTTCAAAATAATGCCTTTTTATTCAAAAGGAGGAAAACGACATGTTTACAATGATTAAGCCAAAAATCCAACAATGTTGAATACAAAGAAGAATATTTCTTTTAATATTACAATCACATAATTTACCAATGTCATCTTATTACCCAAATTCACATATTTTAATATTCAACACTGAACTAAACATCTGGAATGTATCTACATCTACATGGTGTTTAATGAGACTGATTTCCAGACCTATAGTGCTATGCAATGTCCATAATACATTTTACCACATAATTGCAATCTATTTCATAACATAACTGTAGGAATATGTGTGAACAAATTTAAGAATCCTACAATTGATATTAGGTACAACCACAACTTATAATTCACAAGTTTTAACCATATTATCAATAATTCCACAATCTTAAATGAACAAATTTGATAGGAAATAGGAATAAAAACATAGATCTAATTCAAACGAAATAGATAAGTTATTATAACTGTATTTGTAAATTTTCCACTCACCTTATAGCCTCCAAATTCAAAGCCTGAACCCTTTAGGCCTACAATCCCTAAATTCTTATAAATCTACAATTTATTTGGAAAGGGGAAAATTTCAGATCTGTAGGAATATAAGAAAACAGGAAGAGAGGGGAGAATCTTATTTGGAGCATCAATTTGCATTCTTTTTCATTAGATCGGCTTATCCTCTCAATTCTATATGAATTGGATTTGATTTGTTATGCATGAATATATTTTTATTATACAAATTTGGTTTGGAAAGGGTGGAAAATGGAAGAGCTCCACTGCCTCCGTAGATTTACGTGGAAAAAGAATGAGGATTTACCCCTTTATTTATAGGGGTGGAAATGGCCTAGAACCGTCGGATTTGTTTTAAGTTATATCTGGCTATTCATTATATAAATATTTTAACCTAGACTCTCAAAACCTAGCTGCCACTGGGCAGTTTGACACCCAGTAGGTCGACCGTGGCGGTTGACCACTATGGTCGACCACTTGGGAATCAGATTGCCCAGGTCGTCTTGGCTAAATTAGGTAAATTATAATTATAAATTTTGGTTTCTCCTATCCGTTTTCGTATTTCGTTCGTAACTTTTTCATACAGACTCCGTTTGCGAGACTCCAAACATGAATGTTGACCAGAATTCCGAGACGAACGCATCGGCTAAAGTTTCTTTGTCAAATTCCTTTATTTGCAGAAATTCTTATTTTTGAAATTCTAATAATTAATTCATATTTCCAAAATTTTAGGTTATTACATTCTTCCCTCATTAAAAGGAATTTCGTCCTGAAATTCTAACGCCTATAGTTATATTCTACACAACCAATTTATGTACATCCACTTTGCAACCATGGCGTGTACATAATGCAATTCAACCATAAACGTCCTAATTATACTGGCAATTCTATATGTATGCAAATTTCAAAAAATCCTTTTTCATCCATAACCCTCACAATATTACGAATAAAAGTGTGAAGCAACCAATTTTGCATCCAATCCCTACCATCCAAAATGTCACGCAGTCTAACCGTTTCCCATTTGATTTCTCCTAAACCAGAGAAAGGAAATCGAAGCAAAGAATTTTAACATTTTCCAGCTTACAACTTTTCCATTTCCTGCACTATAATGGGATTTTCACCTCAATTACTCAAAATACTCCAAAATTTTCCATCTGTAGACTGTAAAGGAGGCTTAAAGCAAGCTCTAAAACATAAAATGAGTTAATTAATGGCTCGTGCGCATCGTTGACAAGGTATGGAAAGCGTTTACAAGGCTAAAACAACCTTTTCTTTGTTACCGTTAACATTTTTTTATCGTATCATCGGTCCTACTGTACTGTTAAAATGCTCACCCCAAGCATCCAAAAGTCTTCCTTACAGCATTCATGTGACCAAAAATTGAAACTTTTTCATAAAAATAAATTCGTGCTTAAAAACTTGTCACATCTATTTTGAAAATTTCCTTTCCAAATCGCTTCACTTTCCTATAATGTAAGAAAATGATAAAAATGTTTCTTTTTCAAACAACATTTTCCGAAAACTTCAAAAAAATTGTATTTTGCGGAAATTTAAAAGATTCAAGTCACATGTCGGTGAAGGAAGTTAGTTATGCCAAAAATGTGAAAACTGAAATCACACACAAAAAGACCAAAATAAATTTTTAGCTTTAACAAGGAACGGTGATTTATTTATTCATATACCTATGACGAAAACAACACAAAACCAGTCCTTTTTTAACATTTATCCAGCACAAAATTCTATTCTTTCCAGCTTTAGGACAACTATTAATGTAGATAAGAAAAACGAGATTTCAATCAAACAGGCTTGCATGAATGACATAAATATCTCTAAACATAGAAATCTCATTAACCTAAGTCGTGCGATTTAAACAACACTAATAGCTACAAGCATGAATCACATTAAAGCCAAGAATCTGATGCTGGAAAGGAAAAACAACAGAGACGACGATGAAACAACACCGAAACTCACAAAACAGTGGCTATAAACAATGACATGTCTTGCCCCAAGGCTGGAGCTTAAACCAATTTTTATGATCTTTATGATAGCAAAATGCTCAATCTCATGTTACAAACACTACTGGTGCTGTTGGAGGTTTCCACATCACCACCTCTTCTAAGAGAGAATTTATAATGTGAAAAGAAACCTACCACAAAATTGCTTCTCATGGAAATCCCCTTAATATTGCCTAAAGACAAAATAGATAGGTGAATTTACAGAAAGTAACTCCATGTGACAACATAAAAAACAACAAGCTGAATCGATTATTTCGATGCGGCACTAAATGATGGTTATGCCATCGATCAAACAAAAGATTAATTCCCGCATCATGAGACAAATCTAATCATAACTTCCCATTTATACGATGTGCTTAATGGGTCATATGTCTACGTAGGCATCGAACGTAGATTTTAGAACACATAAACTGACATTAAGAAAAAGTGATTTGCTGCAAAATCTCCAAAGTTTGTCAAACAAAAGACCATTTAAGTCCATGTAAAATATGGATTCCTTTAAAATCTCTTCGATATTCTCCTCCGAAAAACCATCTAAAGATAGCTTCTTCATCTCCAAAATGATGATCGCCTTCGAAAGAACCTATTTAAACAACGTACAACAATGGTGGATCCAGCACAAACAACAAACCCTATTCTCAGATCTCTAAGCAACTGGCCGGTGCAAGTCCAATTGCCTTGACAAATTTTCTTGGCCCTAAAGCGGTGAGGCCTTTTTCTTATTCTGATGCAGCCAAATGATCTCGATCTAAAGCAGAGACATAAATGGTGTGAGTAGTATCAAATATTACAATTAGGTATTTTAGGCTAAGAAATGGTCGAAGAGAAGAAATTAGACCTTAGAGTACTGGTGAGGCAAGATCTAATGTGCAAACAAGCGTAAAAAGGAGGAGGCGAAGTGGCGACAAAGAAGGAGAAGAAGAATAGTGATATAGTTCGGTTGATGAGGACTGAAGGACGAAAGAACAAAGTTAAAGGGGTAATTGGAACGCAATTTTTATGGTTGAGTCCTAGGTTCAAGTTGTAACAAAAATTATCGATTAGTTGACCATTCTTGCATAACGCTAAACAGTCAACTATTAATTGGCTTTGGACAAAGATTGAACCTTGACCTTACTAGGCTAGATTAAAATATTAATCGTCCGGCGTTATCTTTTAAGTTTTGATGCGATCCGAAAAACAATTATCCTCATCACCGCTATTTTTAATGATCGTAGTTAAACTCCGAACCAACTCCAAGGATTTATGGTCTCAACAACGATGCTGCGACTACACAACAAATGAACGAATTCCAAAAATAATTCATCTAGAAATCCGTAATATAGATTAAAAAGGATTTTCCCGGTACCTAGCTGACAACAAACAGACGATTCATGAAATCAAATACCCCAAAAATCTAGATGAAGGATTTTTCGTAGCCTTTTCGAAAATTTAAAACTTTTCAAAAATGGAATTTATTATAAACTAATGGTTTTGTATTTATAAATCCTATTTATTATTATAACTATTTGTATTCTTGTTTTATATTTCAAATTAGGAGAAACTTTTCAGGTTCAAAAATATTGGAGCTTAAAAACAATTAAGAATGATTTTGATAACATTAATAAATTGTCCCATATATATAGGAAACAGATACTAAAAATCACAAGGAATAGATATTTATTATTCTTAAGTTTTATTGGCATATTCCTTGCCATTTCTAACTCCTTTCTTCTTACCAATCAGATTACATTTATTTAAACTACGAAATGGCCCAATAAATTTTGAAACAGGAATAAATTAAAATTCAAAAACCATATCTTTACAAACTATTTTCTGAAACCATATTCCAAAACCGTTGAAATCAAATTTTATTTTTCAAATAGTTTTAAAAATAAATTCCCTCAAATACAAGGCCAAGAACTCAATTGAATATTTCAATAAAGGTAGACTCGGAATTTTAACGAAGTAACAAATGGATGCACCTCATAATTATATTTCCAAAATGGATACAACATATTAACGTGGGCTTTTTCCTGTTTTGGATGGAGTAATGGTCTTAAATGGAACTACCAACGAAACTAAACTAGGGATTATTGCTATGTCGGTTGTAGCTAGATTTTTATATTATTCCAGCTACCCAATTCGAATCAACGGAATCCACCATATGTCGTTCTCGTGCTCTTCACGAAGAGATCGCCAACGTACTGTGGGGTAAGACAGAAATGGCTAGAAACTTGGACTCAAGATATTTCAAATCTTAGTCACTCAAAGCCCATCTTATATAATTAGGCCCATGACTAATTTCATGGTCGAAATAAATTAAAGACAAGTAAGAAAGACGAAAAAATAGAAATTTGAATTACGTTCTCACGATTCCTAGTTTACAAATTCCTCTGATCATTTAACCTAGGCTCTGATACCAAATGTAAAACCCCACACTTTTCTATGCCCAAATTTAGACAAAATTCGAAACTCAAACACATCTAAGCATGGAGCATGTAAATATGGTGCCTACAATAAATGAGCATAAGCAAAATCAGAGTACAGTAAAATAACTCATAATGGAAGCAAAATAGGATAAACTAGTAATAACTTAAGTAACTACCTTTTTCAAAGTAAGTCACTTTGCCTATACCGAGCATAAGAGAGAAAGAGAATCGAAAGTCAAAGTTAATCATCTGTAAGAACCCGACCTTCTCTAGGAAACTTGGGAGATTGTAATGAAGAGGGGGGTGCGAACAACAAGTTCTGGTGACTAAGAAATATACAACATAGACTATAATACACAAATGTATCCCTTTTGGTTCAACCCAAGATGTATGCCTAACAAGGTTAGTAATTCTAGCCTAACCTTGTAGATGTTTATGCATGACTCTACTATTCTTTCCAAAGTATTATTTCCCAAAGTATAATACGGAGATAGGATATTTTTACAAATTTTTTTGAAGCCTTTATACCAAAGCTTAGTTAGTTACAATACCGAGATTAAACCCCTAATTATGGAGTTTCTATATCCATATACTTTCATTCGCTTATCCTTCATCATTTATTGCCTCACTATCAATGATAGATATGGTGGATTCTTCCTGATCGCTTAAGACCCTAGGAGGACCGATTGGTCACTTATTACTTCTTGATAATTTACTTAACGTTAACATGAACTAGAAGGCACTAGCTACGGGCCCCACTAATTAAGGCTTCCGTCATTCACACATATACCCTTGCCCCGCATAAGGTGAGAGATGGTATTTTATCGCTCACTATAGCTTCTAGCTGACCTTATTAGATAACCCACTTAGTCGCTTACTATTTCCTGTAGGATAGTTAGCCATATCTGACGTTTTAATTTCCGGGTTTGGGTAAGCCCACACACACTTGCCATTTAAGACCCCTAATCTGAAAGACCTATTCCCAGGTGGCCTCTTCAACCCTAGCTGCTTAAGACCCAGGAAGCGGACTTTGCACGAAGGTTATTGGTTCGTACCCTATTAGCCTACTATACCTTTCCCTATTTGGGATAAGGTGAGCAACGTTATTAAATCATTCCTGTTTAGTCCTTCTACACGAAAACACTGTACTTACACAATTCATTTTCATCAAGGGTTTATATGGTTAATTATATCTTACACTAATAACCTACTAAGTCCAAATGTATTTTCTATTCCCGTCAATATAAATAAGGAAGGTTAAATTCCCTTTTTCCTTAGGATACTTATTTGATAACCTCCCAAATATGGACGTATTGTTTAAATGATAATCATGAATTCTCTTATGAGACACATTTCCTTTTTATTGCCCTTTATGACCATAACAATCATATTTTCCTAAGGCAACTACTTATCAATCCCAAGTTATCTATTTGTTGTACCCCCACAGCCAATTACTATTCTTATTTATTTATTTATTGTTTGACTGTTATGTGTGTGTGCGTATATATATATATATATATATATATATATATATATATATATATATATATTTACGTACCGGGACTCTCACATTAAGTTGACAACTTGTGGATTGTGGATTTGCTTGTCGGTTCCGGGCAGACCTCTACCACAAGTTAAACTTAGCCTCATGCCTTAATACGATTACGTTTATGCATTAGACTCCTCACATTAAGCTGATTACCTGTGGTTGCTGGATTTGTTAGTCGGTTCTGGGCAGGCTTATACCACTGTTGAGCTTAACCTCGTGTCTAAATGTAGTTATAATTCAAATTTCCTAATTGGGGTGTACAACATTTATCCTAATTAAGTTAGGAATTGTAACCATTTTTCTGTCACATTTATTTTCCCCAATCAGTATTTGTTGCAATGGTTATTTATTAATTTGCAGTCTTATTTATGGCAATTATTTATATTGATTGCTACAAATGGTCACCACAAATATATTTTTGAAACCAAACTTTGATTCCAATACTAAAGGTGTAATACAAACACTTTACCTAACGGTAGGAGCGAGACCACAATCACAAAATAGAAAGAAAAAAATGAAGGACACAGATTTTTATAGTGGTTCGATCTTAAAGAAGATCTACATCCACTTTAAGGGAAGCTTTCATTATCACATGCAAATTTACAAGGTTTTATGCTCTCATTATGTAGATTATCATCCTCACACACTCTTCTCTTGATTTAATCCAAAAAGCAAAAGGAAGTAGAGGGATCTTCTAAGTATTGCAACTTGAGAAGTAGATGTAACGACACGCATTTGCCCGACCTTAATCGATCGATAGATTGACTAAAACCGTTCAAAATCCGCATACGTTAACTCTGGGAATACAACACATCAGAACAACAACAACAGACTTTTATTATATCATGATAATATAACATCAGAGTACAGAACATCAGAGTACATCGATAAAATACAGCGGAAGGTAAATTACAATATTTTAATACAGTACAGTGCAACGGAAACAAAGTAACTAAGGCAGCGGAAGACAACTATTCTTTGGACACAGCTTTAAGCTTCAATCCAGGATCCTGCTTGAGATAAGAACCTGTAGACAAACTACTCGACTGCCCGTGTGGAAAGAGGGCACCCGTGTTTGCAAAGTGAAACAAACAACGGGTCAGTCATGGGACTGGTGTGAGAATTCTTAACTAATTTAACTAATTGTAATAAGGCAAATCCAAGGACCACGCCGCTAACGCGGAACGGGTTTACTCCAATGGATTTTCGTGCATAAGTTAAAGTAAATCGTTAAACAACGCAATGCTTTTTGGAAAAATGAAACCATCATTAGACCCAAGTCCCATCACACAATGCAACGCAAACTGGAGGATAGGTTTTTACCTTATAATGGTCAAAAATGCTTAATACGATAAAAAAACGAATTTGATATTATTGCTAGTGTGTATATGTTTCAAAAACATTTCAATCATAATGTATCAATCCTAGGACACATAGATACCATAATACTATGCTTCCATACTAGTAATACAATCAAAACCGCATGGGGCGTATTGGAAATTGGGTTTCCATCATGAGTCAAGGCTAGGGAGGAGCTCCTTACCGATTCGAGACACTCTAGCTTATGTCTTGGGATTCCCCGCAGTTAACCCTTGGATCCTGCAGGGCCGGTCCACACATACAGCTTCGTGGATTGGCAATTCCTGAACACACGTTTCCCGATCCTATAGGACCTATCATCCGAGGCGCCTCATTCCATCATCCACATAAGTAAAATGCCAGGCCGTGTTAAAGCCCAAACACCACTTCTAGCTAGAAAGAAACGTGTTGCTCTCCCTGCGTTCCCTTCTCCCGTTTTAGACTCCGCCGGTGTGTGAGGCTCACGGAGTCACGCTATACACAAAGCTATGCCTAAACAGGCTATGCTTTGATCATCCCACAAGGCCTTCTTTTCAACAAAGCCTTGATCATATGCATCTTAGCATGCCACATCGTCACTCCATAGCACACTACCAATCCTTTGCCGAAATATATGATAGGGTGTTAAGCAAGAGAATTTATTCTCCGCCACCAAGCATTCATACATTCGATAGAAAATCAATTAATACAATATAAAGGAGTACAATGTCAGACACACATTCCATTTATAAGCTTATGCTCTGGGTCTGAGCGAAATCCAAATCCAAACAAATCAACACTACGTCCGGACAACTACCATCTTAGCCCCGTCTTGGGAGAAAATCAATCAAGGGCCTCAACACTAGTTACCCATTCGATGTGAAGATCGTCGGTCCTCAATCGCCGTCTTCAATTCTTCGAACGTCGTATCATTATTTGGAATGAGAGTAAACTCGGACTTTCCAAATAACTCTTGCATATATAAGTTTGAAAACCATTTCACATCGTTGTTAATAATTTATAACGATCTATCGCTATTTTTGCTTTACATACACATCCTAAACATAACAGTGTATATTTTACTCTTCCATTTTTCAATTTACACCAAATGTATATTTGGTTTCATTATTTCTTTCTAATGAAAATCCATTCATTAGAAATGTAAATTTCTAATCTTATTATTTACATTTGAAAATGTAAATTCCTATTCCTATACTATTTACATTGAGAAATGTAAACTTACACTTCAATATATTATTATATCGAAAATGTAACTTTTATTTCATATTTTATTTACAGTGGGAAATGTAAATTCCTAATCATTCCTTTATCAAAAAAATAACATTCCAATAACATTCAAATAACATTCACACAACATTCAAACAAAATCCAAATAATAATATATTATTTGTGCACTTGGGCGATGTGTGAAAATATCAGCCCAATCAACATATACAAGTCAGGCAACTTGTATACGGCAGTGTAACACAGTTGAATTATCATAAATAATAATAATTAACATTCATTAGCATGCTACCTATTTTCAAAATTCAAACATTGTGTCACATCCAAACATCAGCTCACAACATATCATGCATGCCGGAGAAATAATTCTAAGTTTTTATTCACATCTAAAATGTGAATAAAATATACTTTCTTAATTCATGTCTTTTACTTAGACCATACATTTCTAACATTAATGATATTTGTATTTAGACCATTCATTTCTAACATTAATGATATATATTTAGAGAATACATTTATAATATTAATGATAATTATATTTAGACAATACATATCTAACATTAATGATATACATATTTAGACAATACATATTTAACATTAATGAAATACATATTTAGATAATGCATTATAAAAATATAATTTTTAATTACATGCTAGTTTTACTTCTAACTTACATTATAAAAATGTAATTTAATTTACATGCAAGTTCTTAACTTTAATTACATATGAAAAATGTAATTGTTACTTACATGCAAATTCTACTTCTAATTTACATTATAGAAATGAAGTTTTTAATTACATGCTAATTCTCATATATTTTTTTACATATAAGAAAAATGTAAATTTTCTTTACTGTAAATTCCTACTTCTTATTTTCATATAAAAATGTAAATTTTATTTCAAATGCAAGTTCCTACTTTTATTCACATATAAAAATGTAAATTTATATTTACTATGCAAATTCATATCTTAACTTACCTTATAAAAATGTAAATTTTATTTCACTATGTAAATTCTACTTTTCACCTACATAATAGAAATGAAATTTTTCTTACTATGTAAATCCTCGTCCTTAATCCACATATAAAATGTGAATTTTCATTCTCTATGCAATTTCTCATTCTAAAAAGAAAAAAATGATTTCTTTTCATCTTTCAAATCTCATTCATAGCTACATAGAAAAATGTAACTTTTATTTGCATTGCAAATCTCATGTCTTTAGTTGCATAGAAAAATGTACTTTTTATTTTCATTGCCAACTGCACATCATAGTTTCAAATAAAAATGTAATTTTTATTTTCATCGCCAACTGCATATCATAGTTTCAAATAAAAATGTAATTTTTATTTTCATCGCCAACTGCATATCATAATTTCAAATAAAAATGTAATTTTTATCATACGTTACAAATTCCCATTTTAATTGTATAGAAAAATGTAATTTTTATCATATGGTGTAAATTCACATTTTAATTACATAGAAAAATGTAAACTTTATTTACTATGTTGAATTGATAATCTAGATCAATTCAAATAAAAAGACAAATCTTTATTTTCTATGTTGAATTGATAATCTAGATCAATTCCGTAACACCCCGTAATTTGAACATAAAAATTCACAAATTAAAGTATACTTAATTAAGTGAAATGGGTTGCGCAGAGAAATATATATATATTGATATATATATATATAATTGAAAATTTAATAAATAAATATGCAGAAATGTTCAAAACAGCGAATTGGGAGAGGGGAATAACCGAACCGGCCGATTTTTGAGGTCGACCCGAGCCCGTTGGGTCGACTAGGGGTTAATCTAGGGTGTTTGGCTGTCAACCCGTGGGCCGATTCGCTCGAATGCAGATTTTGCATTTGAATGGTTCTCATGGTTCAGCTTTAATCTAAAGGCCCTAAATGGTTCCTACATGTGACTTCTTCTCCAAGACATGCTTTAAAGGCTAGGATTGGTTCTAGGGTTTATCCTATGGCTAAAACTATCCTAGTCTTCTATAAAAAGACCCCTAACCCTCTCCTAAAACCCTCATAAATTGATCCTACAACTAAACTATGCCAAAATGATTCCTCATCATGGCCTCCACTTCAACCCATGGCCTCCATCTTCTTCTTCATGATAGCTTAAGTGTTCTAACTAGTTTCAAAGTAAAGGAGCCTCTTTTCTTCATTCATGAGAGATTCTATGATCATTTGAGTGATTTCATGTTTGTATGAGAGTTCATAAGTTGCATTCTAGCCAAAGTTGCAACCTTTTCTTGACCAAAAAGCAAGGATCTTACATGAGAGCGCATAAGCTTCATTCAAAGCCAAAGTTGAAACCTTTCTTCTTCAAAGCAAGGATTTTTATTGATATTTGCTCAAGGGTTTCATTTGGAGCTTGTTCTTTTGGGGTTTTTGGGTGATAGCATGAATGACTTCGTCTCAATCTTTGTTTTATATGTTGATTTGTGCCTTCATAGCATTGTAAGCCCCCTCCTACTCTTAGATATTAACTATAAAGTTAAATGAATGTTGCAAGTTTGGGTTTGATCATTAAGTATGATACATGCTATCATGTTATGCAAGTCTATAAATTCATTACCTTGATCTTGTGGGTTAAAAGCTATAACCTTTATGTTGAAATGTTGCATTATGCAACATGAGAACCCTCATAACCTTTAGGTTAACTTGCATATGAAGTCATAACCCTTATGTGATGTTATATGCGAGTTACTTGTCATCATTTCATGTCATCTATGACCATGTATCACCTATTTGCCAAGTTTGAATGTTATGCATGTTTTTGAGGCTTGACAATGTAACATGCAAGTTTGTGAGCACATTTATGCCTCATTTCCACCATGTTTAACTTGTGGCCTTATACCCTTTTTGTCATGCCTTTGCCAAGTTCCTTCTTTAAATCCATTATGCATTGTTGTGAATGTATATGCGAGTTTAAAAGCGTTGGGGTTAGGTTATGGGGAAACTTTAATGACATGAAACATGATTTGGGTAAGTTGGTATAAACGTGACAACATGTAACTTTGGCTATGAGCATGGGACTTGGAAACTTGACACGTATGGGTTGTAAGTGTAACAAGACACTAGACCAAACATGAAAATGGCCAACTCGAGGTTGGGTGGAGTTTGTAGCATAAATCTACCCGGACCCGCCCGACTTAACTAGTGGCTACAAACAATAGGATCCAATGTGAGAAGTTGGTCATGTCGCGCTTAAGACCCGAGGTTAGACTAGGTTGTGGTGTAAATCTACCCGGACCCACTCGGCTTAACTAGTAACCACAACAAAGTCTAATGTGAGAGGTTGAGAGTGCATTAATTAAATTGATGCCACATGATAAGGTTAAGTAAATTTGACTAATGACACTTAACCGATATGACACAAATGGGTAGGTTAAGTGGGACCGGGCTTGATTTCTTAATGACACTTAACCATACAAGACAGTTAGGGGATGGGTTTAAGTAATTTACGCTTAACTAATCTAAACACGGTAATTAGATGGGGTTAAGTAACTAAGATTAACTAATCTAAACACGGTAATTAGATGGGGTTAAGTAACTAAGACTTAACTAATCTAAACACGGTAATTAGACGGGGTTAAGTAATCTATACTTAACTAATCTAAACACGGGAATTCGGTGGGGTTAAGTTAAACACTTAACCAATCTAAACTTGGTTATTCAATGGGGTTAAGTAACCAATACTTAACCAATTTAACATGATAATTTAATGGGGTTAAGTAACTTATACCTAACCAATTATACGTGATGATTTGATGAGGTTGAGTAACCTATACTTAACCAATCTAATAGGTGGACCTGATAAGGGTTAAGTCACAAGACCTTTTAAGATTAGGCTTAACCATTGTAATACGATTAGTGGATGGGGTTAAGCTAACCCATACTTAACCAATCCGACTCGATAATCTGATGGGATTAAGATAATCCATGCTTAATCAATCTAACATGAAAATCTGATAGGGTTAAGGCAAATAAATACTTAACCAATTTGACTTGATAGGGTTAAGTCATGAGCTTCTTGGTACACTTAACCAACTTGTATGGCTAAGCCTTGAACTTGAGTACTTAGCCAATCTTGACATGATTTGTAGGCGGGTCAAGTCACGAACTTGGATAACAACACTTAGCCCATTTGACAAAACCCTAGCTCAAAGGACTAGGTTGGAAATCGTAGTTAACAAGGATAGCGGAAAGAGGGGCTAAGTGGTAAACCTTAGTTAAGGGTAACTAAGTAATAATTCTTAGCTAAGGACATGGGACTAGTTCATAAAGAGATGAGTAACCTAGTACGGTAGGTCATCGCTTAGTATACGAGGAGGAGCAAGTTATCTGACTAGGATAAAAGCTCCAGCGAACTGGGTGACGAAGTGAAAGCTTCGGGGAACGTGAGGGTACTCTTGGTATCCCTCTGTGAGGTGGCGAGTGGTCCATGAAACCCGGCCTCATAGGGGTTAAGGTCTGCGGTAGAAGAGCCAAGAGTATGCCTTGGTTGCTACGCGAGCGACCTAAAGACTGGGATGGATTAGCGTGGAGTCGACGATACTTGATTTTGCCCCGGGATAGCATGTCGCCGACTACCTACCATCTTTAGTCAATCGTGTACGTACGAAAAGGCAGGGAACTCCCAAAAGACCATATACTAGCTATCAAGTTATGGGTGAGGTTGGCTATCTGGAAGTGGGCATCGATGGGCCTTAGTGTAGTTCTCATACATGATTTTTCTTGGATTGCCTTTCAGTAGTTGAGGGAGGGGTCACGTGGGACCATAGCCACGGGTACAAAAACAGACCTTGATATCTGCATCAGCAGACGACTTAAAGCTCCCGACCGAGTCCCGTATTTCTTGATTTGCTTTGGCACGGAACTCGGATGGCACATTGAGGAACATGTGCATCTAGACATGGAAAACGATTCACGATACATACGTGGGATAAAGTGCGCGGTTGACGGGTGGCATAATCCCTAGTGGCCCTAGGTGGCTGAACCCAAACCGAGACACGGAAACATTCATTAGGTAGCATAATCCCTAGTGGTCCTAGGTGGCATAAATCCTAAGTGGACACGCGATAGTTCATGGTAAGAAAACATAACTAGATCAAGGGTAGCAGTCCAAAATAACTTCAAGGATAAGACGTTTACATGGGAAAGCCCGTATGGCCTACGGCAAAGGACTAAACATATACATGGAAAGAAACATACGAGTTGGGAAAACCTACATATGCTATATATTAGGTTGACATGGACCATTACGTGGCATTGGGCAAGGGACATTCATAGTTAACACATGACGCGGGTTGGGATACTAGTACGAGGGGTGCAGAGCAAATATACATGATATATACCTTAGGATGTTATACATGATAAATCCCTTGGGATAGTATAGTTGATAGAAACCTGACCATGTGGTACCTTGATTTATCTTGACACCGTAGTTTATCATGGCACACTCGTTTATTTTGGTACCGTAGTTCATCCTGTTATTTTGGTTTAGCTTATCTATCTTGTCATCATACTTATGCTCATCTCAGTTCCTCATGCCAGTTAACTTTACTAGTTTATATACTGATAGTAGATAGGGCTTACCAGTCTTTATGACTGACCCCGTTTTGTTTCGCCTCTTGTCTTCTGTTCCCCCCCAGGTTACAGGGAGGAAATGCTATTGTTAGTTTGGACTTCTTCTGTTTGAAGGTCATCACGCATGGCTTGGACTTCTCTTGGCTATGGCTACTTTACTGTTTTACTTGGGGAATAATTTATGAAATGGTTTTATGCTTCTTTATTATTGCAAGACAGGTTTTGATGTATTTTGATGTAAAAGGCTTTTAGACCTTATTTTATAAGGTAATGAAATTTGTTTTACTTCCGCTGTTTTATGTATGTATATGTTCTGTCTTGTAATATTTCTGTACATGTTTACCAATAATACCCCTCTAAAGCTAGTGCATTCCTTTGCGAGTGACCCTAGTGGAGGTGGGGTGTTAAATTTGGTATCAGAGCAGAAGGTTACTAGATTGGGCAAAAGTTTTTAAAAACCTTCTGAAAACTATTTGAGAAACCGTTTACAAAGAAGCATTTTTCAAGAAAAGTTTTTAAAGGCTATTCCCCAAAAGCCATTAGCACTATCCTTTGTTCCCTTGATCGAATCTCTTTTCCCTTTCTTTCCTCCATCTGGAGCCACAGTAGTTTTAACTGCGACTAATCCTTGTCTAGCTACGTAAGTGTTTTCCCGTGCGATGGAGGAAGTTCTCGAGAGACCGGTTACCGAAGTTAGAAGAAGGGATAATAAGAACAAGGATAAAGGATGCGAGCTTAAGGATAAGCAACTGTTGCTATGGCTTAGTCCATCAAGGAGGACAAGGACAAGATCATCGGAGAGGGCAATTGTACGCTCCCATTTCTAGGGTACCTAAAAGAAATGGTACCGTTTCTGGTAAAGGTTTAGTCGTTCTTTTCTATCATCCCGTCCAGACTTTGTCTTGACCATCGTATCATTTAAGTCTGCTTGGATAGTTGAGTCTCTGCACCTTAGTACTAGCATGGTAGAGGATCCCAGTTTTTGTCCCAAAATCTGGTTGGAGAGTCGGTCCATTTATTCATGACTTGTTGGATTTGAGAACGTCTATGCCAAGTGTTGAGATTAGAAGCAATACTTCTATTGTTGAGCTATGGATGGATTCTAGGGGTAAAGTGGTTATCCAGTAAGGGATACCATTCTCGGTTTTGAAAAGACGGCAGTTAGACTCTTGGCTTGCTTTGGTAATACCTTCGAAGTCTCGTGTAACCTTTTAGGTTCTGTCATGGTTAGTTACCTAGAATCTCTTGATGCATTTATCGGAAATCTCTGATCCAATCGAGTAATGTCCGCCAATAAGACGGATGGTTCATTCCGCTTAAGCATGGGTTATAGGAATCACCCTAGTAAGTGCACGTGGTAACATAAATTGGCATTGGTAAACGAGATCCAGAATTCACTAGTGAATTTTGGAGAGCTTGCATGAGTACGTAGATATGGTTGAGCCAAGTATACTAGGGAAAGAATAAATGAAAGTGGAACGAGAGGCGACAGTGAAAAGAGTTCTGACTCATACCTTGGAAATAGGAATCAAGGAGCTACGAAACCATGAAGTCAAAGGCGGTCAAGGCACAATGGAATTAAGTTCGTGGAAATGTGGCTCAGACGCGCGCATCATGTCTTTTTTTAAGAGTGTATCTTTGATCCTTGGTTCACCTGTAGATCTTACTTGCATGCTATCGCTTGGTGGATATCCTCTCGGTCCTATTTCTGTTACAAACCCCGTAAGGAGTTTGTCTTGTTTATCTCCTCGATCTTATCTTGGGGACCTTAGATAGAACTCTATGGATGTAAACATGTATTTGAAACATGTTATGATTGATATGGTTGCAAATGGTTGCAAGTGGTTGCTCGTGGATGCGCGAATACACATTAGATACTAGATTGACGCGGTCACGTTTCATGTTGCATATGCACAAGTATTTATACTTGTTTATGGATGAAATTGAATGTGTTATCATGCGTATGTTGCATATGAATGAATGTTTGTGCACGCATATAGTACTTATATGACTAGGACTATTCGCATACATGTTGGACTCATGGCACTAAACATATTTTGCATTAGAAAGATCATTCAGGCCTGATCATTAGCATTAGCTAAGGAGCATATACACACACGTTCTGCATATGTTCATATGGCATTAGAAATCGTCTAAGGACAATGATGCCAGTGTTTGATGGTTTGAGTAGATGGTTGTTTGGTTGGTAGGATACGTTCTTCTTGACTTAGAGATTTCGGGGACGAAATCCTTTAAGGAGGGGAGAATGTAACACCCCGTAATTTGAACATAAAAATTCACAAATTAAAGTATACTTAATTAAGTGAAATGAGTTGCGCATATATATATATATATATATATATATATATTGATATATATATATAATTGAAAATTTAATAAATAAATATGCAGAAATGTTCAAAACAGCGAATTGGGAGAGGGGAATAACCGAACCGGCCGATTTTTGAGGTCGACTTGAGCTTGCTGGGTCGACTAGGGGTTAATCCAAGGTGTTTGGCTATCAACCCGTGGGCCGATTCGCTCGAATGCAGATTTTGCATTTGAATGGTTCTCATGGTTCAGCTTTAATCTAAAGGCCCTAAATGGTTCCTACATGTGACTTCTTCCCCAAGACATGCTTTAAAGGCTAGGATTGGTTCTAGGGTTTATCCTATGGCTAAAACTATCCTAGTCTTCTATAAAAAGACCCCTAACCCTCTCCTAAAACCCTCATAAATTGATCCTACAACTAAACTATGCCAAAATGATTCCTCATCATGGCCTCCACTTCAACCCATGGCCTCCATCTTCTTCTTCATGATAGCTTAAGTGTTCTAAGCTAGTTTCAAAGTAAAGGAGCCTCTTTTCTTCATTCATGAGAGATTCTATGATCATTTGAGTGATTTCATGTTTGTATGAGAGTTCATAAGTTGCATTCTAGCCAAAGTTGCAACCTTTTCTTGACCAAAAAGCAAGGATCTTGCATGAGAGCTCATAAGCTTCATTCAAAGCCAAAGTTGAAACCTTTCTTCTTCAAAGCAAGGATTTTTATTGATATTTGCTCAAGGGTTTCATTTGGAGCTTGTTCTTTTGGGGTTTTTGGGTGATAGCATGAATGGCTTCGTCTCAATCTTTGTTTTATATGTTGATTTGTGCCTTCATAGCATTGTAAGCCCCCTCCTACTCTTAGATATTAACTATAAAGTTAAATGAATGTTGCAAGTTTGGGTTTGATCATTAAGTATGATACATGCTATCATGTTATGCAAGTCTATAAAGTCATTACCTTGATCTTGTGGGTTAAAAGCCATAACCTTTATGTTGAAATGTTGCATTATGCAACATGAGAACCCTCATAACTTTTAGGTTAACTTGCATATGAAGTCATAACCCTTATGTGATGTTATATGCGAGTTACTTGTCATCATTTCATGTCATCTATGACCATGTATCACCTATTTGCCAAGTTTGAATGTTATGCATGTTTTTGAGGCTTGACAATGTAACATGCAAGTTTGTCAGCACATTTATGCCTCATTTCCACCATGTTTAACTTGTGGCCTTATACCCTTTTTGTCATGCCTTTGCCAAGTTCCTTCTTTAAATCCATTATGCGTTGTTGTGAATGTATATGCGAGTTTAAAAGCGTTGGGGTTAGGTTATGGGGAAACTTTAATGACATGAAACATGATTTGGGTAAGTTGGTATAAACGTGACAACATGTAACTTTGGCTATGAGCATGGGACTTGGAAACTTGACACGTATGGGTTGTAAGTGTAACAAGACACTAGACCAAACATGAAAATGGCCAACTCGAGGTTGGGTTGAGTTTGTAGCATAAATCTACCCGGACCCGCCCGACTTAACTAGTGGCTACAAACAATAGGATCCAATGTGAGAAGTTGGTCATGTCGCGATTAAGACCCGAGGTTAGACTAGGTTGTGGTGTAAATCTACCTGGACTGTAACACCCCGTATTTTCTGAGAATATATAAAAAAAAATGGTTAATTATGAAGAAGTTATTAAGCCTTGAAGTTTATATGCATATGAGAGAAATATATATAGATATATATAAAAATAAAAAAAACATGCAAAAAAAAGGTTCAAAATAGCAAATTGGGTAGGGGAATAACTGAACCGGCCCATTTTTGAGGTCGACCCGAGTCTCGCTGGGTCGACTAGGGGTTAATCCAGGGTGTTTGGCTGTCATCCCGTGGGCCGATTCGCTCAAATGCAGATTTTGCATTTGAATGGTTCTCATGATTCAGGGTTAATCTAATGGTCCTAAATAACTTCCTACACCTATATATACATCCCTAACCTAAACCTAAATCTCATATACAATTCTCTAGCCTCCATTGCTCTCTTTCTCTCTAAAAATAAATAAATAAATCAATGGCGTCTCTACTCTGCTGAAACCTAAGCTAGGACTTGTGCTTCTTCTTCCTCCAATTCTGATTAGGACTAAAAGAGAACAGCTACAACACCTTTTTCTTTTAGAATCCAACCAAGGCAAGTACAGTTATTCTCCGCTATAAACGTTAATTATAATTTTGATATGCTTTTAAATCTGAGTTTGAGGTTGTATATATATTCTCTTCTGTTAGATCTGTTTTCTGTGACTGTTCTGTGTTCCTTTCTTCTTTTCTGTTTCTACAGCCAGGCTACCACGAGCCTGTGCCCAATCTCATAAAGAGATTAACGTATGAACACAAAATTTGGGACAATTAATGAATGATGCGAAATTTGACAAGACTGAATTGAACGTATGACTTTAGATCTGAAGCATAAAATATATTGGACATGTGACTTGGGATTGGATGCATAAATTTGACTATGAACATGTAATTTATATATTGCATGCATAGAGTATGTTGTAATTTAGATCTGTAACTAATTAGAGAAATGAACATATGTTATTTAGATCTGTAATTAATTAGAAAAATGAGCATATGTTGTAAACTAGATTTAGATCTATGCATATTCTGTGATAAAAGAAAAGAGGAACCATTGTATGTTTACATATGATTGGAGACTTTGGACAAAATGCATATAAAAGTCAAGATCTGATTTTTAGAAGATATAATTTAAAGATTTAGATTGTTGGGTATATTTTGCATTATGATTCATGACTTGAAAAGAAGAAGGATATGGAAAGTTAGGTGTAAAGATTTACATTAATTAGGATATCTATTATTGTGATTACACCTAAATAGGAATTTTTGGATATATGGCATGCATTGTAATTAATGATTATATTTGGTATAATTTACATGTGAATCTGCTGTAAAATGCTAGTTTAACAAAAATTGGAACATATGTTATATGGTAAATTATGTCCATATTCTGCGCTATGTAAATTTATGCAAACATGGAATATATGTTCATATTGTGAATCATGACAATTATGTAGGCATATGAATTTAGGCCTAATTTATGATTAGGCAAGGCATGTAAATAGAACCTTTAGAAATATTAAATCTGCTAAATCTGCTAATTTGCTAAGTTGCCTAAACTGCTAGTTCTGTTATATGGCCTAGACTGCTATTTAGATTGAAATGCCTAATCTGTTAAATTTGTCTGTTGAGATGCCTAATCTGTTATGTGCTAAAATCTGCTAAGTTGCTTAATCTGCTAAATCCGTTAAGTCGCCTAATCTGAAAAATCTGTTATATGTTAAATCTGTTACCTTCTATATCTGTTGTTTTGATATAATTAGTCTGTTATTGGCGTAATTTGAATTGACTATAGTTATGAATAATTGACATGTATATTAGGCATAGGCATAAATGCTAAACTATTAATTAATTGGCCGCAAAGATAAATATGGCTAACTCGAGGTTGAAATGAGTTTGCGGCGTAAACCTGCCCGGAACCGCCCGGCACATCCAGTGGCCGCAAACAATAGGTTTTAATGTGAGAAGTTAGTCATAACATGCGCAAGACACGAGGTTAGGTCTGGCTTGTTGCAGAAGTATGCCCGGAACCGCCCGGCATATCCAGCGGCCACAAGCTACCGACGTAATGTGAAAGGTCTGTGCATTAATATTTAATTAATGCAAATCTGAGATAAAATATGAGATAAAATCTGAGGTAAATATGATGTCTAAAATGTGTTGGGTGGATAGGGTTAAACCAACTGGACTAATGAATTTAATGAACCCGTTTCGTGAATCCGTAGGCCCAATACAAAGTTAGATAATCTGGAACCAGTTAATCTGTAAGCCTGTTAATCCGAACATCTGATCCGTTAGTCTGAAAACCTGTTAACTTGATTGTCTGATCTGTGAACTAATTAACCTAAATTTTGTATGTCTGAAACTTGTAGACAAGTTAAGCTGAAATCTGTTAGTCTGGGGACACAAGGTTAGGAGGGGAATTACTTGTGTCATCTGTTGTTTGGGACCCACATTAGTCAGTAACCCTTTCTGGTATCAAAACTTTGACCCAACAGTAGGTAGGATCCGGGCACGCTTACTGAACTAATTATAAGCGGTTCATTCTGATAATGGCGAGGGGTGTTGATGGTGCGTTCCAACCAGGTCATGTGCGTGCATGGATCCCGGTCTGCCTCTGAGGATGTAAGACGCCGTGACATCTGTAAATAGGTCTGTGCCGATTGGTTGTCACTTTAGGGAGTGATACACCCTACTGTGGGGCCGACACAGGATATTTATGTATTAGGGAGCTGATCGCTTGGGGTAGGGTTTTAGGGTACACTTAGTTCTGTCTGTTTCTGTTGGGTGGTAACACCTGTCTGTTTCTGCGTAGTACCGTCTGTTCGGGTGGTAAAGGCCCATTACTAGTGTACACCTAATTCTACATTCTGTTTCCATAAGGATTAATCTGTTTCTGCTTCTGTCTGTTTCTGATCGGGTAGTAAAGGCCCATTATTAGCATTTTGTTTCTGTTAAATTATTCAGTACCCGTTCCTGTTTCAGTTTAGACATTAGGGTGACACCTAATTCTGTTATACTTGTATTAGTGCAGAGAAGTGTAAAGCAATAGTTTATGTCATTCTGTTCTTCTGTTATATCTGCTACACCTGTTACAGTTATCTCTCATCCAGTTTTATGTTCATGTCATATTATTATTATTATCTGTTCATATGCTGAAAGTCACTGGACTTGCCAGACTTTTTGTCTGACCCTTGTTGTTTCGCCTCCTTTCTTCCGTTTCCCCCCCAGGTTATCCAAGGAGGGAATACTTTAGCTTGATCCGGATTTCTCTTTGCTTGAAGTGCTTAAAGTATGGCTTGGCTCTGTATAGCTTCCGTCCTATGGGGATTATGATTTTAAACCATGCATTTTGAAGGCTTTTGTACAAGACTGATATTTTGTACTTGAATTCTGAGATTTGAAAGGATGTAGCCATATTGATTTCTGTTTCCGCTGTAATAAAGTTAAAAATTTTCAAGTACTATTTTATCTGTCTTGTAAGTTTCTGTTCTGTTTACTAAAATGCTCCACCAAAGTTAAGGCATTCCCTTTGTGAGTGACCTTAACGGAGGTGGGGTGTTACACTTGGTATCAGAGCTGAAGGTTACCAGATTGGGTAAAGTTTTTGAAAACTATTTTCAAAAAGATTTTGAAAGGAAGTATTTTTAAAAATAAAGCTTATTTTGAAAAACATGATCCCCAAGAGCCATATATCCTTCCTTCAGTCCTTTTTTCTGTATTGAATCTTTTCTTTTTTTTTCGTTTCAGCATGTCTGAAGCATCTGAGATACCAGAGGGTGTTCACGTACCCGGTTGGTTTCGTCAATGTCTTGAGGCTAGGACCGCCGCCGCATGTCCAGCAAATGATCCTCCTCCTCCACCCCCTCCTCGTGCAATTACTTTTTCAAAGATCTGTAGAGATTTTAGGGCCATGGGTGGGAAGGATTTCAAAGGAACTGAATCATTCGTAGAAGCGAGGAACTGGCTCAAAGAAACTGAGGATCTATTCGTTATCTTCGAGGTGGACGATAGGTAGAAGGTACAGTTAGCGGTATGGCTACTCAAAGACGAAGCTTCCTACTGGTGGGAAGTCACTAACGCCGAGAGGCCGGTTGAGACATGGATGGATTTCAGAACAAGGTTTGAGACAAAATTCCTCTCGCAAGCTGAACGAAGTTTACAACAGGAAAAGTTCTTATCTCTTAAGCAAGGAAGTATGACGGTCAAGGAATACATCAACCAGTTCAAATAACTAGCTAGGTTCGGATTGGATTTAGTCAACACTCGGCATAAAAAGGCTCTCCGCTTTGTTAAAGGATTGAACGAGCCACTGCACAGCCTAGCCATGACTCATGTACCCATGGGAGCGACTTACGAGAGATTGGTGGACATGGCACTACTGCACGAGGAAGACAAAGGCCCGAAAGAGACAAAGAAGGAAGAACCACAGAATAAGAAAGCAGGGCCCAAAAAGGAAACGCAAAGGAAGGATGAGAAGTCTGAAGATAAGAAGGGGAAAAAGTGCTTTACTTGTGGAAGCTCGACTCATATGAACAAGGATTGCAGAAAAAGGAAGGGCGCTTGCTTCAACTGTGGAGAGATGGGACACTTCACTAGGGACTACCCGAAGAGACGAGGGCAAGGAGGACATGCAAACACTCTCGAGGCTAGTGGCTAGGATAGAAATAGGAAAATTTCTATAGTAGGTTTAATTTCTTTATCTGATTATGGAGTTAAGACTTTTTCTGATTCTGGTATTTTGATTTTGTAATCGATACTCTGCACTTTAATACTAGTATTATTTCTGAATTCCGCTGTAGGCTCAGACCCATAAGGGTTATGGCTCATCTGTTTGAGATTGGGGTTTGAGGGATATTTGTGTTAGACGTCAAGTATGACGCATACATTCTGAATTTTTGTGGGATATGATTTTATCATGCTTAGCTTCCTAAGAATCATTAGGGAACCTAATCTGTACCAGTAGTTTGTAAATATCTGAATACTTCTGATAAGATTTCCAGTTTTGACATTGTCTAAAGAGGGTAACCCTCTGGGTGTCAATCTGATGTTGATTTCGGTCTTCAGGGTTGACACTTAGAGGAATTATTTTCTCAACCAATGTCTGATAGGAATCAAGTTTTTGTTTTATCTATACTCGCTCCATCACTCGACTGTATCTTATTGATCGAATCTTCGAACTTTAGGTAGAAACTAATGGGTGTAAACATGTGTTTGAGACATGTTATGTTTGATGGTTGCAAGTGGATGCAAGTGGTTGCCCGTGGATGCATATACACACACTAGGCACTAGATCGGCTCGAAAACACTCTCATACTGCATATGGATGTGTGAGCATTTTTCAATTTTTTTGGATGAAAAATGATTGACTCAGCACATGGATGTGTGAGCATTTTTCAATTTTTGTGGATGAAAAATGATTGACTCAGCACATGGATGTTGCATATGACTGAATGGTTGTGCACTCATATAGAAATGACATGTATCAAGTAGGAAAATTGCATACATGTTGGACTCATGGCACTGGCATAATTCGCATTAAGGAGGTCAACCGAATCAGTGGACCGCCTGATTTTGCATTAGATAGGGACATATACACACACTGTGCATTTAAACATGGAAGCATTAGAAGTCTATAAGGACAATGGATGCCTGTGTTTGATGGTTGAGTAGATGGTTGTTTGGATGATTAGGATATACATTCTTCTTAACTTGAAGATTTCGGGGACGAAATCCTTTAAGGAGGGGAGAATGTAACACCCCGTATTTTCTGAGAATATATAAAAAAATGGTTAATTATGAAGAAGTTATTAAGCCTTGAAGTTTATATGTATATGAGAGAAATATATATAGATATATATAAAAATAAAAAAAAAACATGCAAAAAAAAAGGTTCAAAACAGCAAATTGGGAGGGGGAATAACTGAACCGGCCCATTTTTGAGGTCGACCCGAGTCTCGCTGGGTCGACTAGGGGTTAATCCAGGGTGTTTGGCTGTCATCCCGTGGGCCGATTCGCTCAAATGCAGATTTTGCATTTGAATGGTTCTCATGATTCAGGGTTAATCTAATGGTCCTAAATAACTTCCTACACCTATATATACATCCCTAACCTAAACCTAAATCTCATATACAATTCTCTAGCCTCCATTGCTCTCTTTCTCTCTAAAAATAAATAAATAAATCAATGGCGTCTCTACTCTACTGAAACCTAAGCTAGGACTTGTGCTTCTTCTTCCTCCAATTCTGATTAGGACTAAAAGAGAACAGCTACAACACCTTTTTCTTTTAGAATCCAACCAAGGCAAGTACAGTTATTCTCCGCTATAAACGTTAATTATAATTTTGATATGCTTTTAAATCTGAGTTTGAGGTTGTATATATATTCTCTTCTGTTAGATCTGTTTTCTGTGACTGTTCTGTCTTCCTTTCTTCTTTTCTGTTTCTACAGCCAGGCTACCACGAGCCTGTGCCCAATCTCATAAAGAGATTAACGTATGAACGCAAAATTTGGGACAATTAATGAATGATGCGAAATTTGACAAGACTGAATTGAACGAATGACTTTAGATCTGAAGCATAAAATATATTGGACATGTGACTTGGGATTGGATGCATAAATTTGACTATGAACATGTAATTTATATATTGCATGCATAGAGTATGTTGTAATTTAGATCTGTAACTAATTAGAGAAATAAACATATGTTACTTAGATCTGTAATTAATTAGAGAAATGAGCATATGTTGTAAACTAGATTTAGATCTATGCATATTCTGTGATAAAAGAAAAGAGGAACCATTGTATGTTTACATATGATTAGAGACTTTGGACAAAATGCATATAAAAGTCAAGATCTGATTTTTAGAAGATATAATTTAAAGATTTAGATTGTTGGGTATATTTTGCATTATGATTCATGACTTGAAAAGAAGAAGGATATGGAAAGTTAGGTGTAAAGATTTACATTAATTAGGATATCTATTATTGTGATTACACCTAAATAGGAATTTTTGGATATATGGCATGCATTGTAATTAATGATTATATTTGGTATAATTTACATGTGAATCTGCTGTAAAATGCTAGTTTAACAAAAATTGGAACATATGTTATATGGTAAATTATGTCCATATTCTGCGCTATGTAAATTTATGCAAACATGGAATATATGTTCATATAGTGAATCATGACAATTATGTAGGCATATGAATTTAGGCCTAATTTATGATTAGGCAAGGCATGTAAATAGAACCTTTAGAAATATTAAATCTGCTAAATCTGCTAATTTGCTAAGTTGCCTAAACTGCTAGTTCTGTTATATGGCCTAGACTGCTATTTAGATTGAAATGCCTAATCTGTTAAATTTGTCTGTTGAGATGCCTAATCTGTTATGTGCTAAAATCTGCTAAGTTGCTTAATCTGCTAAATCCGTTAAGTCGCCTAATCTGAAAAATCTGTTATATGTTAAATCTGTTACCTGCTATATCTGTTGTTTTGATATAATTAGTCTGTTATTGGCGTAATTTGAATTGACTATAGTTATGAATAATTGACATGTATATTAGGCATAGGCATAAATGCTAAACTATTAATTAATTGGCCGCAAAGATAAATATGGCTAACTCGAGGTTGAAATGAGTTTGCGGCGTAAACCTGCCCGGAACCGCCCGGCACATCCAGTGGCCGCAAAAAATAGGTTCTAATGTGAGAAGTTAGTCATAACATGCGCAAGACACGAGGTTAGGTCTGGCTTGTTGCAGAAGTCTGTTCGGAACCGCCCGGCATATCCAGCGGCCACAAGCTACCGACCTAATGTGAGAGGTCTGTGCATTAATATTTAATTAATGCAAATCTGAGATAAAATCTGAGATAAATATGATGTCTAAAATGTGTTGGGTGGATAGGGTTAAACCAACTGGACTAATGAATTTAATGAACCCGTTTCGTGAATCCGTAGGCCCAATACAAAGTTAGATAATCTGGAACCAGTTAATCTGTAAGCCTGTTAATCCGAACATCTGATCCGTTAGTCTGAAAACCTGTTAACTTGATTGTCTGATCTGTGAACTAGTTAACCTAAATTTTGTATGTCTGAAACTTGTAGACAAGTTAAGCTGAAATCTGTTAGTCTGGGGACACAAGGTTAGGAGGGGAATTACTTGTGTCATCTGTTGTTTGGGACCCACATTAGTCAGTAACCCTTTCTGGTATCAAAACTTTGACCCAACAGTAGGTAGGGTCCGGGCACGCTTACTGAACTAATTATAAGCAGTTCATTCTGATAATGGCGAGGGGTGTTGATGGTGCGTTCCAACCGGGTCATGTGCGTGCATGGATCCCGGTCTGCCTCTGAGGATGTAAGACGCCGTGACATCTGTAAATAGGTCTGTGCCGATTGGTTGTCACTTTAGGGAGTGATACACCCTACTGTGGGGCCGACACAGGATATTTATGTATTAGGGAGCTGATCGCTTGGGGTAGGGTTTTAGGGTACACTTAGTTCTGTCTGTTTCTGTTGGGTGGTAACACCTGTCTGTTTCTGCGTAGTACCGTCTGTTCGGGTGGTAAAGGCCCATTACTAGTGTACACCTAATTCTACATTCTGTTTCCGTAAGGATTAATCTGTTTCTGCTTCTGTCTGTTTCCGATCGGGTAGTAAAGGCCCATTATTAGCATTTTGTTTCTGTTAAATTATTCAGTACCCGTTCCTGTTTCAGTTTAGACATTAGGGTGACACCTAATTCTGTTATACTAGTATTAGTGCAGAGAAGTGTAAAGCAATAGTTTATGTCATTATGTTCTTCTGTTATATCTGCTACACCTGTTACAGTTATCTCTCATCCAGTTTTATGTTCATGTCATATTATTATTATTATCTGTTCATATGCTGAAAGTCACTGGACTTGCCAGACTTTTTGTCTGACCCTTGTTGTTTCGCCTCCTTTCTTCCGTTTCCCCCCAGGTTATCCAAGGAGGGAATACTTTAGCTTGATCCGGATTTCTCTTTGCTTGAAGTGCTTAAAGTATGGCTTGGCTCTGTATAGCTTCCGTCCTATGGGGATTATGATTTTAAACCATGCATTTTGAAGGCTTTTGTACAAGACTGATATTTTGTACTTGAATTCTGAGATTTGAAAGGATGTAACCATATTGATTTCTGTTTCCGCTGTAAAAAAGTTAAAAATTTTCAAGTACTGTTTTATTTGTCTTGTAAGTTTCTGTTCTGTTTACTAAAATGCTCCACCAAAGTTAAGGCATTCCCTTTGTGAGTGACCTTAACGGAGGTGGGGTGTTACACGGACCCGCCCGGCTTAACTAGTAACCACAACAAAGTCTAATGTGAGAGGTTGAGAGTGCATTAATTAAATTGATGCCACATGATAAGGTTAAGTAAATTTGACTAATGACACTTAACCGATATGACACAAATGGGTAGGTTAAGTGGGACCGGGCTTGATTTCTCAATAACACTTAACCATACAAGACAGTTAGGGGATGGGGTTAAGTAATTTACGCTTAACTAATCTAAACACGGTAATTAGATGGGGTTAAGTAACTAAGACTTAACTAATCTAAACACGGTAATTAGATGGGGTTAAGTAACTAAGACTTAACTAATCTAAACACGGTAATTAGATAGGGTTAAGTAATCTATACTTAACTAATCTAAACACGGGAATTCGATGGGGTTAAGTTAAACACTTAACCAATTTAAACTTGGTTATTCAATGGGGTTAAGTAACCAATACTTAACCAATTTAACATGATAATTTAATGGGGTTAAGTAACTTATACCTAACCAATTATACGTGATGATTTGATGAGTTTAATTAACCTATACTTAACCAATCTAATAGGTGGACCTGATAAGGGTTAAGTCACAAGACCTTTTAAGATTAGGCTTAACCATTGTAATACGATTAGTGGATGGGGTTAAGCTAACCCATACTTAACCAATCCGACTCGATAATCTGATGGGATTAAGATAATCCATGCTTAATCAATCTAACATGAAAATCTGATAGGGTTAAGGCAAATAAATACTTAACCAATTTGACTTCATAGGGTTAAGTCATGAGCTTCTTGGTACACTTAACCAACTTGTATGGCTAAGCCTTGAACTTGAGTACTTAGCCAATCTTGACATGATTTGTAGGCGGGTCAAGTCACGAACTTGGATAACAACACTTAACCCATTTGACAAAACCCTAGCTCAAAGGACTAGGTTGGAAATCGTAGTTAACAAGGATAGCGGAAAGAGGGGCTAAGTGGTAAACCTTAGTTAAGGGTAACTAAGTAATAATTCTTAGCTAAGGACATGGTACTAGTTCATAAAGAGATGAGTAACCTGGTACGGTAGGTCATCGCTTAGTATACGAGGAGGAGCAAGTTATCTGACTAGGATAAAAGCTCCAGCGAACTGGGAGACGAAGTGAAAGCTTTGGGGAATGTGAGGGTACTCTTGGTATCCCTCTGTGAGGTGGCAAGTGGTCCATGAAACCCAGCCTCACAGGGGTTAAGGTCTGCGGTAGAAGAGCCAAGAGTATGCCTTGGTTGCTATGTGAGCGACCTAAAGACTGGGATGGATTAGCGTGGAGTCGACGATACTTGATTTTGCCTCGGGATAGCATGTCGCCGACTACCTACCATCTTTAGTCAATCGTGTACGTACGGAAAGGCAGGGAACTCCCAAAAGACCATATACTAGCTATCAAGTTATGGGTGAGGTTGGCTATCTGGAAGTGGGCATCGATGGGCCTTAGTGTAGTTCTCATACATGATTTTTCTTGGATTGCCTTTCAGTAGTTGAGGGAGGGGTCACGTGGGACCATAGCCACGGGTACAAAAACAGACCTTGATATCTGCATCTGCAGACGACTTAAAGCTCCCGACCGAGTCCCGTATTTCTTGATTTGCCCTGGCACGGAACTCGGATGGCACATTGAGGAACATGTGCATCTAGACATGGAAAACGATTCACGATACATACGTGGGATAAAGGGCGCGGTTGACGGGTGGCATAATCCCTAGTGGCCCTAGGTGGCTGAACCCAAACCAAGACACGGAAACATTCATTAGGTAGCATAATCCCTAGTGGTCCTAGGTGGCATAAATCCTAAGTGGACACGCGATAGTTCATGGTAAGAAAACATAACTAGATCAAGTGTAGCAGTCCAAAATAACTTCAAGGATAAGACGTTTACATGGGAAAACCTGTATGGCCTACGGCAAAGGACTAAACTTATACATGGAAAGAAACATACGAGTTGGGAAAACCTACATATGCTATATATTAGGTTGAGATGGACCATTACGTGGCGTTGGGCAAGGGACATTCATAGTTAACACATGACGCGGGTTGGGATACTAGTACGAGGGGTGCAGAGCAAATATACATGATATATACCTTAGGATGTTATACATGATAAATCCCTTGGGATAGTATACTTGATAGAAACCTGACGATGTGGTACCTTGATTTATCTTGACACCGTAGTTTATCATGACACACTCGTTTATTTTGGTACCGTAGTTCATCCTGTTATATTGGTTTAGCTTATCTATCTTGTCATCATACTTATGTTCATCTCAGTTCCTCATGCCAGTTAACTTTACTAGTTTATATACTGATAGTAGATAGGGCTTACCAGTCTTTATGACTGACCCCGTTTTGTTTCGCCTCTTGTCTTCCGTTCCCCCCCCCCCAGGTTACAAGGAGGAAATGCTATTGTTAGTTTGGACTTCTTCTGTTTGAAGGTCATCACGCATGGCTTGGACTTCTCTTGGCTATGGCTACTTTACTGTTTTACTTGGGGAATAATTTATGAAATGGTTTTATGCTTCTTTATTATTGCAAGACAGGTTTTGATGTATTTTGATGTAAAAGGCTTTTAGACCTTATTTTATAAGGTAATGAAATTTGTTTTACTTCCGCTGTTTTATATATATATATATGTTCTGTCATGTAATATTTCTGTACATGTTTACCAATAGTACCCCTCTAAAGTTAGTGCATTCCTTTGCGAGTGACCCTAGCGGAGGTGGGGTGTTACAAATTCAATTAAAACAAAAGCACTAACATAACGATGGCAAACCATGTCTCTTTTATTATGAATCGATAAGTTTGATTGATTCAAATCATACAAAAGCGATAACATAAGAATGTGACAATCATATTTCTACTATTTTGAATTGATAAATTAGATCAATCCAAATCAACACAAGTGATTACATAAGAGGTGATAATCACATGGATCTAAACTATCCATCACAAACACAAACCAACCATCATCAAATATGACAAAACAAAATAGATCTGTATCGTAACATGATATTTACCATTCAAACTTCACATAACGCTAGGATAATAATTAAATTAATTAAATTTAACTAAAAATAAATTCTCACATTGCTTGGGACTGAAATGAAGGTCCAAACTCGGTCAGATCTCGTGTTCGAAGTCACGGCGATTTCGGATCTGAAAGATTTAAATTTGAAGTTCATATGTATAAATTAGAAACTGACTTTTTACAACTGCAGTTGCCACATCTAAAAGCGTGGCAAATTTTGAAATGAAATTTCATACCTAAAGCGTTCTAAACTTTGATATTTGATTTCGTGAGCTGTAGTTAACGGTTTTGGGTGCCGTTTGTTGGAGCATGGGGAGCTACGAAAGGGGAATCATGTAATGACCCGAAAATCCGATCCAATTTGAGCTGACCAAATAACACAAGTCCAACCCCAAATTACACTGGAAATTCAAGAAATTAATAGAAAGAAGATAGAGGGTTAGGATATATAAGATAGAACTATTAGAATAGAAGAAGAAGAAGAACATCATCATCAGAGTAACCACGAATCTCACAGCGGCAACGAATAAAATATAACATAACTTTTGAAATACAAACAGTATATGTATACAATAACATTTCAGAGTGCAACACTTACAACAACAGCGGAAATAATAATAGCTATAGAATCTTGAAGCCTCCTGCTCCAAGCTCTCCAAGTGTATCTGTAAAATCCTGAACTAATTGACTGCCCGTACAAATTTAGGCACCCAAGAGTTTAGGTAGAACAAAACAAAGTAAACTCCGGGTCAGTCATGGGACTGGTAGGAGTAAAACAGTTTAAGCATTTTGAACAAGTGAACGATATCTCATAAGACCACGCCGTATAACGAAACGGGTTTTTCCCTAATTAAAATCCAAAATATCTTTATATCAAAAACCTTTTGATATTATAATAATGTCTATCAACCACACTATAATAATCATCTAGCAAAAACGCTTTCATCTCACGTTCTACATATATAGTATACAATCAAAACTGCAAGCACGTATTGGGAAATGGATTTCCAACTATGACAAGGTATGGAACCACCTTCCGATCAGTGTACTCTAGGAACGATACACTGGAGTTCAACAAGAACATCTTGCGACTCAGCCACACATGACCGACCACTCATTTCGCTTGAGTGTATCGAATGTACATCACCAACGGTTGGGATCAACAACCGTTTCCCGTATATATATGGGACAACATTGATCGATTAAATAGGCAAATGAATATTCTCTAGATAGGTGATTATACACCTTACTTCGGTGCGACCGACTTATCCATGTTGCCTGCCCGATTTTTTTCATTTACCGGATGTTGAGGCCAGAGGTTACGCTTACTTTCCATTCATTGATAACACGATCACTTTGAATGCCACATTATCAAATCCGTTAATCATTAATTGGTTTACACAAATATTCTGGATGTTATGCTAAGGGAATAAATCCGTTGCAACCACATATATTTATACAGACCAAACCATTTGATCATTGGAAATACTCTGTCAGACACTCGTCCATATACGTTCGTTCTGGGACGGAACGAAACCGAAGGCATTATTCAGTACATCCATCCTAGGCAATCTCTACCTAGGACTTATACAATAGCCCTTGCACTTTACTCCGTCTTCAATTTTCTTTGCCATATTCGCAACGCTTATGCCAATACAGAGTGGTTCTTTGGATAAGAATCCAACCGGTCTCTCCATATTAACAACGTTAAAATGGTAAAAAAAACTTCGATAGTCGGTGAGTTAACTATCAAAGAAAACATGTCGGTGTTCACACAACGATCTTAATTCCAAATGCAACTATCGATCCAATTATCGAATATATATATATATATATATCCTCATTTTCTATGTTTAGAAAATATACGTTATTAACACTGGAAAACATTTCCATTTGCTTATTTACAAATCACTATTCTCCCACAACTATCAGTCCCTAACTATAAACTAACAAGAGAACAATTTCCTAAGTATAAACCCCGGAAGCCGAAACCAACAACAGATCGATACTCAGAAAACTATCCAACTTACTAATCTCTTGTCAGTTTCTAATTTTGCTTGACTATATTCCTTTAACTCCATTCGATTAACTCTAACTGGTTAACTCTAACTGGTTAACTCAGTTCTAATCGATTAACTTGACTCTAATCGGTTAACTTGACTCTAATCGATTAACTCAAATTCGATTAGCTAAATTTGATTAACCCCTTTCGGATAACTAATATTCGATTACTTTATTTGCTTTATAAAGATTTCCCTTTTTATAACGTTTATCCATTTAAAAGATTTCCTTTTAACAAAGTTTATTCCTTTATAAAGATTTACTTTTAGTAACGGTTCTTCACTTTATAAATGTCCTTTTAATAACGTTTCTCCACTTAAAAATATTTCCCTTTAATAACGTTTTTTCATAACGGTTTCCTTTTTATAGCTCTATTTATTTTCTAAATAAATATTCCTTTTTAATCCTATTTGTTTTCTAAAATATATTTCCCTTATAAAATCCTATTTGTTTTCTAACAAATATTTCTTTATAAAATCCTTCGATTTATAAATAATTCATTTCCAATAACTCTTTGAAAATTTCTCTTTCTATATTCCAGTATCACTTATGGGGTTTAACGTGTCATATCACAAATGATAAATATCATTCAAACATACAAAATCAACAACAGATTTTATAGCACAACATACATCATAATACATGAAAACGGTAAATTAAACATTGAGGAATCCTATCGGATTCCTCCAACCTGTTCCCCTACATCACAGATGTTAAACCATAAAATTTACATCAACTTCATTTCAGTATGAAATGTTCTAATAAGCAACATCAATTTTTAATGGTATATATATAATTTCAACTAACTGACTAGCAGTTCAATCAACCAATCTACACACAATAGTCAACAGATAATTATCAGTTCTAAGAATACGTTATAAAAATATAACTGTTCACAGTTGGTGAGTTTTACTCACTTTGGCAGTTCATCGTTAAAGAACGATAAATTGTTATTTGATTTGAATCAAACACTTTATTTTGCCGTAAATTCATACGAGCCTCAATCCACTTCCAGTCAGCTTCATTATGAAGCTCTCTTCCATACGGTCCCAATGCAACTTACGGTTCGTCAATCTGATATCGTATGATCAAGTTATACAATTTATAAGTTGATATACATTTTAATTGAATTGAATTAAAGTTTAGAATATGAATTATCATTGGGCTTACTATTCGAAACAAAGCCCATTACCCTTCTAAACTTCCCAGGCCCACTTAAGTGCTTCTCCCCCAAAAAACTAACACACTGTGACCTCCAGGACTCTTTGATGGCCATTTCAACACCTTTGAGTACCTTGCTATGCCTCCACCATCCCTTAAGCATAAAACCAAGAAATCCGTTGAACTCCTCATCAAAATCTAAACACCTCCATACCACTTATACCTACTTCGATCCTCCCATTCAAATCCGTCGTCTGTGCCTTTCACTCGCGACACTACAGGAACCCGTAAATACCAACTCTCACTTCCATCCTCCCTTTCTTCCTCAATACACCATGAAAACCAATGCCGGTTGCACCAGTCTTCTCCCCTACGTTTTCACCTCGACCTCATCCCTACGGATCTCCACTCGCACAACTCAAGTTGCTCGCCATCAAGAACTCGCGTCCCCCATTTACTGCATCGCACCTTCTCAAACCAGTACTGGGTTGAAGAGGATTTAACAAGGAATCCAAAGAAGTTTGTTATAGTATTTTATAATTTTTCTTTGATTTGTTGGATTTGAATACCTCGCGTTCTTTTCTATGAATGAAGAACAGCGGCGGCACAAACATTTTGACCAGAGGAAGAATTAGCAATTAGGTTTAGATAGGTTTGGGCTTATTTATAGAAGAGTTTTATTATTTTTATATCCTATTTTTATATTGATTTTTATTCCAACGCTAGTTGTATTCGTCTTTAAAAATCCCTATGATCACATACGATAACCAAAAATCACTAAACTGGACATATGACTAGAGTTCGACATTACGGCCCCAACGAAACTGGCTATTTTTAAAGCTCTGAATGACCCATTTAAATATATAAATATAGTTAAATATAATTAAATTAAGTATAAATAAATATATATTATCGTATATATTCACACCAGAATACCTTACAGCTCCAGGGTAATTATATATTCGATATTTCAAGTCCAGGTTGAATCGAATTTCAATTTATATTGAAATTCCCTTTTATAACGTATATAAAGCATTACGAATTATATACAAATTCCATAGCGACTTTTCTAAAATTTGATTTGGACATAAATCAAAATCTACACGACGAAATCCTGATTTTCTGTTCCATTAGAAAAATATACTTCACTAGCTCCTAACGTTTCTTGTTTCACAGAAATCTGACTTAAAACGGCTTCTGTATATCCAGTTGAAGTTCAAATCGTCAAATTACGAACTACAGCGCCATTTCAAGCTCGATTTTAATTATAATATAATTTATACGTTCAAAAGCTGTAAATGAAATATATTAGTTTTTTTTTATTTCAAATCTAAATGCTACCAAATCTCTTACACTATCCAATTCAGACAATAATGACAATTCAACTATTTCTGACTATTTCGACATTATAATATATTATTATATTAAAATTATTAATTAAATATTCAATATTATTTAATTCAAGTTATCGATATTTTCCTAAATCGATATTTTAAATAATTAAATAACTTAATTATTCTATCTCTAAAATACGGGTCATTACATTCTTCTCCACTTAAAATAATTTCGTCCTCGAAATTGTTAAGTTAGAGGACGACCCTATCTATTGGGTAAATATTTATCGGTTTACCCTTTAACTTCAGTTTCAACTGAACCAATTAATATCGACTAAAATATTAATTTATTCCGACTAACTAAAATTTTCAAAATTTCTGAAAATTTTCTAACACTTAAATTTTTCGGAAAATTTCCCCATAACCTCCTTTGTACAACCCTATCGGTAAAACCACAACTCGCCTCTCTAGGCCTTCTCCAACCAAAAGAAAATCAAATAGCCAAACGGCTTGCCAAATCGGCTCATAAATCACCAAACTCATATGAAATATAAACTTGTACCTTTTTGCTGGGTATATCATTATATCACTTTGCACTTGTTACCAATTCTGCATATATCATGCCATACCAATCAACTCCAAACAGTTAATATCCTCAAATCACATATCATTCTTAACTCGAGTTCCATTCTCGATTTTCAAAATTTTAACTCACCAATTCCTATGCCATTCCAGATTATTCACTAATCAAATCCAAATGTTAATTAACTTAATTCAAGTTAAATTTTATTGACTTTTACCATCTCGATATATTTAAATTTAAATTCTAGAATTTAAATTCCTGGGCTCATTTCAAATCAATTTGAAATACTAATACCAATTTAAAACCTTTGAATTTCTAAACAACTTGTTTTCTCAAACAATTCAAAAACAAAACCTTTGGTAGTAGTCCGTCACTTAGAACTCGAAAATGAACACTGATGATGTGGCCACACTCATCAGGGTTATTTCCCAGTTTATCGAAGTGAGTTCAATACTATAACACTTTCAATTTGAAAACATTTTCAAAATCTCCCAGGAACTTAAATTTTTTTCCTAATTTTAATTCCTAATTCTGATTTACATTCAGATTTAATTCATCTTATTTCATATACTTTACTTATATGAATCCTGATTAGTTCTTTATAATCATTTCACGGTTTATTATATTATTCGATTATAATAACAACCAATACAAACAATTATACTATGTTAGTTTCAAAACATATCGAGTTGGTTCATCGTACTCGAGTGTTTAGAAACCCCTATCGATATTGTGGTGCCCCACTATCGACCAGAATTCATAAGCCACTCAACCAATAAAGCTCCACAATATAAAACAAATTTTTATATCAAATAACAAATACGTTCACTCGTATATATACACTCAATCTCAGTCTAGGGTATTACTAACCCCATATCGACTGAGTCACGCCACAGAGCCAAGGTAATTCTCTTAACTTAAGCTCTGATACCAACTGTAATGGTCCGAAAATCCGGTCCAATTTGAGCTGACCAAATAACACAAGTCCAACCCCAAATTGCACTGGAAATTCAAGAAATTAATAGAAAGAAGATAGAGGGTGAGGATAGATAAGATAGAACTATTAGAATAGAAGAAGAAGAACATCATCATTAGAGTAACCACGAATCTCACAGCGGAAACGAATAAAATATAACATAACTTTTGAAATACAAACAGTATATGTATACAATAACATTTCAGAGTACAACACTTACAACAACAACGGAAATAATAATAGCCATAGAATCTTGAAGCCTCCTACTCCAAGCTCTCCAAGTGTATCTGTAAAATCCTGAACTACTTGACTGCCCATACAAATTTAGGCACCCAAGAGTTTAGGTAGAACAAAACAAAGTAAACTCCGGGTCAGTCATGGGACTGGTATGAGTAAAACAGTTTAAGCATTTTGAACAAATGAACGATATCTCATAAGACCACGCCATATAACGGAACGGGTTTTTCCCTTATGAAAATCCAAAATATCTTTATATCAAAAACCTTTTGATATTATAATAATGTATATCAACCACACTATAATAATCATCTAGCAGAAACGCTTTCATCTCACGTTCTACATATATAGTATGCAGTCAAAACCGCAAGCACGTATTGGGAAATGGATTTCCAACTATGACAAGGTATGGAACCACCTTCCGATCAGTGTACTCTAGGAACGATACACTGGAGTTCAACAAGAACATCTTGCGACTCAGCAACACATGACCGACCACTCATTTCGCTTGAGTGTATCGAATGTACATCACCAACGGTTGGGATCAACAACCGTTTCCCATATATATATGGGACAACATTGATAGATTAAAGAAGCAAATGAATATTCTCTAGATAGGTGATTATACGCCTTACTTCGGTGCGACCGACTTATCCATGTTGCCTGCCCGATTTTTTCATTTACCGGATGTCGAGGCCAGAGGTTACGCTTACTTTCCATTCATTGATAACACGATCACTTTGAATGCCACATTATCAAATCCGTTAATCATTAATTGGTTTACACAAATATTCTGGATGTTATGCTAAGGGAATAATTCCGTTGCAACCACATATATTTATACAGACCAACCCATTTGATCATTGGAAACACTCTGTCAGACACTCGTCCATATACGTTCGTTCTGGGACGGAACGAAACCGAAGGCACTATTCAGTACATCCATCCTAGGCAATCTCTACCTAGGACTTATACAACAGCCCTTGCACTTTACTTCGTCTTCAATTTTCTTTGGCATATTCGCAACGCTTATGCCAATACAGAGTGGTTCTTTGGATAAGAATCCAACCGGTCTCTCCATATTAACAACGTTAAAATGGTAAAAAAACTTCGATAGTCGGTGAGTTAACTATCAAAGAAAACATGTCGGTGTTCACACAACGATCTTAATTCCAAATGGAACTATCGATCCAATTATCGAATATATATATATATATATCCTCATTTTCTATGTTTAGAAAATATAAGTTATTAACACTGGAAAATGTTTCCATTTGCTTATTTACAAATCACTATTCTCCCACAACTATCAGTCCCTAATTATAAACTAACAAGAGAACAATTTCCTAAGTATAAACCCCGAAGGCCGAAACCAACATCAGATCGATACTCGGAAAACTATCCAACTTACTAATCTCTAGTCAGTTTTTAATTTTGCTTGACTATATTCCTTTAACTCCATTCGATTAACTCTAACTGGTTGACTCAATTCTAATCGATTAACTTGACTCTAATCGGTTAACTTGACTCTAATCGATTAACTCAAATTCGATTAGCGAAATTTGATTAACCCCTTTCGGATAACTAATATTTGATTACTTTATTTGCTTTATAAAGATTTCCCTTTTTATAACATTTATCCATTTAAAAGATTTCCTTTTAACAGTGTTTATTCCTTTATAAAGATTTACTTTTAGTAACGGTTCTTCACTTTATTAATGTCCTTTTAATAACGTTTCTTGTGACGGCCTGGAATTTCGCTCGATCTGAATCAGTCGTTAAACCGATCTAGACCGTTCGAAACCCCTGACTGTTGAGAACAGGACAAATCAGAACGCAAACAGAAGAACATTTCATTGTATATTACAACAGTTCCATCAGATACAAGAATATACAGAGTATAAATGAATAAATTACATTCGATAAATATCAGAGATTACAATAGATTACAAAGCAGCGGAAAATAATACAAAGCACAACTGAAGGTGATATACGGATACAGAGCTTTCCGGATATCATTCCAGCTGTAAACCAGGATCCTGTGAATATCAATCTGCAAAACCAAAACTACTAGCTGCCCGTGCGGAAAATAAGGGGGCACCCAGAGTTTAGGTTAAAACAATAAACTCCAGGTCAGTCATGTGACTGGTGTGAGAACTAAAACAGTTATTTAAAACTTTACTTTAAAAGAGAGTAATTCAAGGGACCACGCCGTATAACACGGAATGGGTTTCCTCCCAAGAATACCAGTGCATATAGAATAAACGACGCAATGCTTTTTCGAAAAAATGAAGCTATTATAAGACCCAGGTCCCATCACACAATGCAACGCAAGCCGGAGGATAGGGTTTTACCTTATAACAACCAAACATGCTTGGTACGTTTAAAACAAATCATTTGATACTATAATAAGTGTATAGTGTCAAAACATTTCAATCATAAATATAAATCATAGACGGCATAGTATCCCATGCTACTATGTCGCCATACTAGGCTCTACAAATAAAGCCGCAATACACGTATTGGAAATTGGATTTCCGTCATGAGTCGAGGCAAGGGGCAAGCTCCTCTCCGCGTTCGAGACACTCTAGCAAATGTCCCCAGGATTACGCACACTGGGTAACCCCTGGATGCGGCTGGGCCGGTCCTCACTTACATTAGAGGATTAATCATGCCTGAACACACGTTTCCCGGTCCTTACAGACCTATAATCGAGGCGCCTCATTCCAACAACCACAAAGGTGAAAAGTATATATATGTCAGGGCTGGTAAGTCACTGACACCACCAAAGCTAGAAAGAAACGTGCGCTCTCCCAGCGGTCCGTATCCCGTTTTTAACTCATACCGAGGTGTGAGGCTCGCGAATACCCGCTATACACAAAGCTGCCACGTAGGCGTGCTTTGATCATCAACCACAAGACTTTGCTTTTCAACAGAAGCCTTGATCCATGCAACTCAGCATGCCACACAGGCAATTCATGCCATGCGATTGATATCTATCGATATATAACCTCTAAGCTCGTACGTCTCAGAGAAGGGCGTTAAGCAAGAGAATAAATTCTCCGCCGCCAAACAGATATATATTTAATAGAAATCAATCAACACAGAATAAAATCCAATGTCAGACACACAATCCATTTACAAGTCCGTTCTGGGTCTGAACGAAACCGGAGGCACTTTCCTCGCATATCCATCCATCTCCAAGTACGTCTGGACGACCACCAACTATTTCCATCCTCTTGGGTGTACTGCCCAATCAGGATCGTCAGTAATTACCCAAACGATGTGAAGACTTCCGGTCTTCGACCACCGTCTTCATCTTCGACTTATCGTCGAATCGGTTATTCAGAATGGGTATAAACCCGGACTTTCCGAACAACCCGCGTATATTAAAACAAATGTTACACAAACACAACATACGCCTCATTCCAATTTATTAGTCACTAATCGCAAATTAGCAAGAGAACAATTTCCCAAACATTAACCCCGAAGGCCGAAACCAACATCAGATCAATACCCAGGAAGCCATTCTTCTTAGCCAACCTACAGCTAGTTTCTAAATTCCACATTCTTAGGGAAAGGTTCCCATAAATTTTATCCAAGATAAATTCTTTAAAATTTATCCTGTAATCTTCCTTTGGATGTCATTTAAAACCAAATTATGGTTTTTCCAACTAGTCGAGATTAGCGAACCGTAACGAAGTAATTATTTATTTTATTTCCCAATCCCAACCTATTCATCCCATGAAGCAAAACTGGTAATACTCCATATCTAACACCGTGGTGTTATCGGTAAAATTAATTACCATTTCACGTTCAAATCTAATTAAAGATTTAACTATCGCTTTGGAGTAAAACTGGTAATACTCCATTCTCGCTCATTTTCTAAATTTGATAATTTAGATTATGGATTCACATTTCAATCTAATTGCAGATTCATTAGAACTCCTTTTACTGGGTTAAAGAACTAGGTGTTATTTAAAACACAGTTCACGACAAACCCAAATCACATTCTATTCGTTATCGGGTTAAAGAACTAGTGTTATTTAAAACACTGTTCACGATAAACCCATTTCAAATTCAATCAAATATATTAGAAATCCCGATTATTTAAAACCCCTTTTAAATCTAATTTGTTTATTTAAAAATAATTAGGTTTTAAATTTAGTTCAAAACTAGTTCATTTCGATAAAAATCCATTTTTATCCTTTCAAATGTGGAGTTTTTCATCCCAAATTTTCCCAAATCATTTCTTATGATTTTACATAAATTATTACTATTTTTAATAATTTTATCAAGGCCCGTACAGTCGATTTCCAACAATGGCCATCGAACTGCACTTACAGCGACCTTTTTCGAATTTGATTTGGACGTATCTCCAAATCCAACCGTTAGATTTTGAATTTCTAATATTCGTTAGAAAGCTCTTTTCGATATGAACCCAACGGTTCCGGTTTTAGGAGAATCCGACGGTCGGATCTCTCGTAATGTCCGTTTGAAATAAATGGTCGAAATTTACGAACTGCCGCGGCGCGGCGCGTTCTATTCAGGCCATTATATTATATATATAATATATACTTCATCGATTTCTATTCAAAACGAATTATATAAATAGTTTTGAATTCGTTTCAAAAACATTTTTCAACTTCCATTTCATTTCAAATCAAAATTGAATTCTTCTTTATAAATTCGTTTTAAAACTCATTTCTATTCAATTCAAATTTCAATTTAATTTGAATCTATTTCACTTCATTTTAAATTCAATTTGAATTCGTTTCTCAATTCAATTCAATTCAATTCAAATTGGTTTTCTATTCGATTCAAATTCATTTTCTATTCAAATTAAATTCGTTTCGTTTTCTATTTGAATCAAGTTCATTATATATTCAATTTGAAATCAAATTGGTTTTCTATTCGATTCAATTCGAAATCGTTTTATATTCAACTCAAATCGAAATCGTTATATGTTCAATTCATTTCGAAATCTTTATGTATTCAATTCATTTCGAAAACTTTATATATTCAATTCATTTCGAAAACTTTATATGTTCAATTTATTTCGAAAACTTTATATATTCAATTCATTTCGAAAACTTTGTATATTCAATTCATTTCGAAATCGTTATATATCGTTCGCGTCAAAATGGCGCATCACTATTCAACACGGCTTTATATATTCTATTTCAAATATTTCTTTTTGTCAACACACGACTAATCTCAACGAATGAGTACCGTCCATGTGTGACTATTTTTGTTAAATTATTTCGTTCAACACATGACTAATCTCAACGGATGAGTACAGTCAACACATGAACCTTTATTTTATATTGATAAAGATGTAAATTTTATTATAAAAATAATTCGTTCAACACATGACTATTCCCAACGGATGAGTATAGTCAACACATGAACTTTTATTTTATATTGATAAAGATGTAGATTTTTATTATAAAAATAATTCGTTCAACACATGACTAATCTCAACGAATGAGTACCGTCAACACATGAACCTTTATTTTATAATATTCTTTATTTTTCAAATTGGAATGAGGCCCAATCAATTACCATATAAAGTTAATTACATGGATTTTCATACAACACATGTATATAATAGCATTGAAAAATAATCAACCATCAACCAAAGTGCACTACACTGTATAAGCATCAAATATAGATATCTAACGCTTATAACAGCCTGTCAATCAATCGATCGACATATTTAATCAATCAGGATGAGTGAACTTCAAATTTCATCCCAACACCCGTGTGGGATTTCAAACAATCAAGCACAGATTTTATTTGTGCAGTTGGGCGATGTGTAAAATTTATCGACCCAATCAATGTCAGTCAAATCAGTGTGCATAAACAAACCGTCCGGTTTGTAAATGAATATTTTATTTTAACATATGAATATCTATTCAGTTCATTCTTTAAATAAAATGATATTTTTTTATTTTTCTAACATATTTTAGAAAATTTCGGCGGCATAACGGCACGATACTAGAAACGGGACAAGGCCCAGCCTTATCCCCGGTCTAGTGAAGGCCCACGCCATTCACACATCAATCAAATTCACTTTCGTTATGCAAACCACAAAATTTGGAGTAAGGGTCTAACCTAGCCTTACTCCTTCGCCTTATAACGGCGCACGTCTAATCCTAACCAATTTATCGATTCGATTTTTCACACCACAAACCACATTCAAACCAATATCTCAATCAATCACCAAACATCCAAACAAACAAGTCCATGGTATGTGGACGGGTGTCGGGTGCTTCTAATAAGCACCGTCTGCATCCTAGTATATATATATATAACTAGAAAAATAAATTGAAAGGTGAGAAGTTCTCACTTATAGCTATCCAAACATCTTGACTCTTCTTTGATAGAAATCTTCATTGTTTTCGCATCTTCGTCAGCTTCGTCGTCCGTAGCCACTACATATATAAAAATCGAATTTTTACTTCGCTATTCAATATATAAAAATCCATTTTTTCTTCAAAGTTCCATATATAAAAATCGAATTTTTTCTTCAAAGTTCAATATATAAAAATCGAATTTTTTCTTCAAAGTTCCATATATAAAAATCGAATTTTTATTTCGTTTTAAAAACAAAATCTTCTTCTATATTTTTCAAAGCAAAATTTTCTACTATATTTTTTTAAAACGATGTTTTCTACTATACTTTTAAAAACGATGTTTTCTACTATACTTTTAAAAACGATGTTTAAATTATTTTTCAAAACAGTTTTTAAAACTCTTTTATAAAAATGCAGTTTTTTTCATCTTTAAAAAAAAAAAAAAAAAAAAATGCAGTTTTTTCTTTATTTCAATTTCTGTTTTTACATCCAAAAAAAAACAGTTTTTAAAACTTTTTAAAACAGTTTTTAATTTCTTTTAAAAATCCAGTTTTAACTCTTTTATAAAAACAAAACAGTTTTTATCTTTTAAAAGATTCAGTTTTTATTTTTCTTTTCAAAAATTCTATTTTTAAAACTCTTTTAAAAATATGCAGTTTTTATCTTTTTTCTAAATTCTGTTTTTAAAACTAAAGAAAATTCAGTTTTAAAAATAAATAAATAAAACAGTTTTTAAACTAAAATTAAAAAAATCAGTTTTAAACTTAAATTAAAAATCAGTTTTTAAAAATCATTATAAATCAGTTTTAATGAAAATAAATAAAAACAAAAATAAATAAATAAAAAAAAACAGAACTTACAGTGAACGGGGGGGGGGGGTTCCTTCGTCGGAGCTGTGCCCTGGGCTTCCAGCGGTGGCGTCAGTTGTGGGTTGGACGGATTAGGGGAGGGGGCTGCTACGGGGGTGGGCCCACCAGGAGACGGCGCGCGACACGGAGGAGGGGGCGGGGTCCTCAGATCCATCGATGGGAGGGGGCGCGTCGGCTAACTGAGGAGGGAGGGGGTTGCGCGGCGCTTGTCAGCGCTGGAGGAGGAGGGAGGCGGGTGTTTTTTTTTCCTTTTATTTTCGATCTGAAATAATGAAAAAAAGGGGGGGGGTTATAGGTAGTTAAGGAGAAAGGGTTTTATTTTTTTTTTTTTTTTTTTTTTATTTAATTTAATTATTTAATTCAATTTAAAGTTGACTTTCTGTTTTAACTCGAAATCAAGCCCACCGACTGTCGCCCCTAGCTAATTACCCCCATTCTGAACACAATGGGATATGCCACGCAAGCTGATTCGACTGTTTGAATCAGTTTTCGTTGAATTTACATTTAAATCACTATATTGAATTTTAAACGTACATTTCGAATTACCGGGGTCACTTACTAACTAGAAAAATTCCAGAAAAATATTTTCTAGCTTCGTATTGACGATACGGTCCTAACAAAACTAGTTTCGTCGAATTCTGAGGCCGTCGGAAAAATGGCCAATTTCCAGTCGATTAAAATCAACTGAAACTGGTCAAACGCGTTTTCCTTTGCCACGCTCACATATTGATTCGAAAAATTATGAAATTTGGAATCTAGCAATAACTCGACATCACGGATCCAACAAAACTGGTTTCGTCGAAATCCGAGGTCGTTTGCAAAATGTCCATTTTTAAGGGCCTGAATTCCATAGCGACTATTCAGAATTTTCAACTGGACATATCTTTCGATTCCCGATATGAAATCTTGATTTTTCGGATTCGTTGGAAAGATACTATCAATTAGACCCCATTATTTTTGGTTTCACTAAAATCCGGATTGTTTTGCACCCGGTACATTCAATTGAAGTTTGAAATCGAATTATCGAACTACCGCGCCATTTTCAATTCTATTATAATTATATATAATTATTTATATTCTAACGACGACGTATATAATATATACGTCGAATTATATTCAAAATAAATTTCTCGTTCATATTATTTAAAATAATCTATTTTAAATAATTATAACTCGCTAAAATTGCCAAAATAAAAATTTTAAACTGGCCCAGATTTTCGGGTTATTACATTTCTCCACTTAAAAAGATTTCCCTTTAATAACGTTTTCCTTTTCATAACGGTTTCCTTTTTATAGCTCTATTTATTTTCTAAAGAAATATTCCTTTTTAATCCTATTTGTTTTCTAACATATATTTCCTTTATAAAATCCTATTTGTTTTCTAACAAATATTTCTTTATAAAATCCTTCGATTTATAAATAATTCATTTCCAGTAACTCTTTGAAAATTTCTCTTTCTATATTCCAGTATCACTTATGGGGTTTAACGTGTAGTATCACAAATGATCAATATCATTCAAACATACAAAATCAACAACAGATTTTATAGCACAACATACGTCGTAATATTAGAAAACGGTAAATTAAACATTGAGGAATCCCGTCGGATTCCTCCAACCTGTTCCCCTGCATCATAGATGTTAAACCATGAAATTTACATCAACTTCATTTCAGTATGAAATGTTCTGATAAGCAACATCAATTTTTAATGGTATATATATATATATATAATTTCAACTAACTGACTAGCAGTTCAATCAACCAATCTACACACAACAGTCAACAGATAATTATCAGTTCTAAGAATACGTTATAAAAATATAACTATTCAAAGTTGGTGAGTTTTACTCACTTTGGCAGTTCATCGTTAAAGAACGATAAATTGTTATTTGATTTGAATCAAACACTTTATTTTGCAGTAAATTCATACTAGCTTCAATCCACTTCCAGTCAGCTTCATTGTGAAGCTCTCTTCCATACGGTCCCAACGCAACTTACGGTTCGTCAATCTGATATCGTATGATCAAGTTATACAATTTATAAGTTGATATACATTTTAATTGAATTGAATTAAAGTTTAGAATATGAATTATCATTGGGCTTACTATTCGAAACAAAGCCCATTACCCTTCTAAACTTCCCAGGCCCGCTTAAGTGCTTCTTCCCCAAAAAACTAACACACCGTGACCTCCAGGACTCTTTGATGGCCATTTCAACACCTTTGAGCACCTTGCTCTCCCTCCACCATCCCTTAAGCATCAAACCAAGAAATCCGTTGAACTCCTCATCAAAAACTAAACACCTCCATACCACTTATACCTACTTCGATCATCCCATTCAAATCCGTTGTCTGTGCCTCTCACTCGCGACGCTACAGGAACCCGTAAATACCAACTCTCACTTCCATCCTCCCTTTCTTCCTCAATACACCATGAAAACCAACGCCGGTTGCACCAGTGTTCTCCCTTACGTTTTCTCCTCGACCTCATCCCTACGGATCTCCACTCGCACAACTCAAGCTGCTCGCCATCAGGAACTCGTGTCCCCCATTTACTGCATCGCACCTTCTCAAACCGGTACTAGGTTGAAGAGGATTTAACAAGGAATCCAAAGAAGTTTGGTTTAGGATTTTATAATTTTTCTTTGATTTGTTGGATTTGAATACCTCGCATTCTTTTCTTTGAATGAAGAACAGCGGCGGCACAAACATTTCGACTAGAGGAAGAATTGGAAATTAGGTTTAGAAAGGTTTGGGCTTATTTATAGAAGAGTTTTATTATTTTTATATCCTATTTTTATATTGATTTTTATTCCAACACTAGTTGTATTCGTCTTTAAAAATCCCTATGATCACATACGATAACCAAAAATCACGAAACTGGACATATGACTAGAGTTCGACATTACGGCCCCAACGAAACTGGTTTCGTCGAATTCCGACTTCGTTTGCAAAACTGGCTATTTTTAAAGCTCTGAATGACCCATTTAAATATATAAATAAATTTAAATATAATTAAATTAAGTATAAATAAATATATATTATCGTATATATTCACCCCAAAATACCTTACAGCTCCAAGGTAAATATATATTCGATATTTCAAGTCCAGGTTGAATCGAATTTCAATTTATATTTAAATTCCCTTTTATAACGTATATAAAGCGTTATGAATTATATACGAATTCCATAGCGACTTTTCTAAAATTTGATTTGGACATAAATCAAAACCTACACGACGAAATCCTGATTTTTCTGTTCCATTAGAAAAATATACTTCACCAGCTCCTAACGTTTCTTGTTTCACAGAAATCCGACTTGAAACGGCTTCTGTATATCCAGTTGAAGTTCAAGTCATCAAATTACGAACTGCAGCGCCATTTCGAGCTCGATTTTAATTATAATATAATTTATACATTCAAACGCTGTAAATGAAATATATTTGTTTTTATATTACAAATCTAAATGCTACCAAATATCTTACACTATCCAATTCAGACAATACTGACAATTCAACTATTTCTGACTATTTCGACATTATAATTTATTATTATATTAAAATTATTAATTAAATATTCAATATTATTTAATTCAAGTTATCGATATTTTCCTAAATCGATATTTTAAATAATTAAATAACTTAATTATTCTATCTCTAAAATACGGGTCATTACAAATCAGCGCCTAGATGGGGGGAGGGTGCGCACGCCTATGGTGGGGCCCAGGGGTGTGCGACGGCGGCGGGTTTAGGGGGGTGGGGCGGCGGCTACAGTTGATGAGAGGTGGTGATTTGGGTATGGAATCGAAGAGCTCGGAATTCTCTTCGAAACGTGTATTTGTATGAAGATTTTCATTGAGAAACGAAGGAGAAATCGAAGCATGAAGTTTAGAACGTGAATGGGTTTCGTGGTGACTGAAATGAGAAGGAAAAAGACTGAGCACTGTAGCGATGCAAATTTGTAATATAATATTAGGTTTAACTAATGATTACTTAATCCTTAATTACCCAATAAAGGTCCGATTTGGCCCGAACTCAGAATTAGACATGCTTACTGTCTATATTAATGTTTTGACGTCTTCTAAACGCGATGGGACATGTTTTGAGGCCCAGTTTTGAAGTTTACAGCTTTTTTTATTTATTTTTAATATAAATCCTTTAATTTTTTTATTCAACCGTACATGAAAATTCACCGGGGTCACAAATTAACTTCAAAAATTTCGAAAAAATATATTTAGCTATGTTATGATGCTGCGGACCAAGAAAAATTAATTTCGTTCAATTCTGAGCTCGTATGAATTTTTAATAAATTTTTAAAGTCAAAAATTGTCTGTTTACACTGAAAAATCAATTCTAATTATATATTAATTCTAAAAATTACCGAAAAATCATTTTTAGCTTTGTTTTGACGATACAAACCCAACAAAATTAATTTTGTTCAATATGGAGACCGTTTGCAAAATTTCAATTTTCAAGGCGTATATATTTAATATTAAAGATAAATTTTTATACCAATAGTTTCCAAAACTCGAAATACATTTAATGTTTTTCAGTGTAGAAACATCATTCTGAACTCAATGGAAGTGGTTTCGAGTTCAAATTCCTTCGTATGCAAAAAGTAGTGTTTTTGTCCTTTGTAAATTTCATAGCGACCATTCTAAATTTTAATTTGGGCATAACTTTTGATTCCCGCTATGAAATTTCAATTTTTCAGATTCGTTAGAAAGATATTTTTAAATAGATTCTAATATTTTTGGTTTCACTAAAATCCGTTAAATTTTGCATCCTGTACGATCAGTCAAAGTTCAAGTTTGACTTTTCAAACTACCGCGTTATTTCTAATTCCTTTTATAATTAAAATTAAATTATTCATTCTAACTTCGATTTAAATAAATTTTTAATCATTATTATTTTAAATAAATTATTTTAAATATCAAAAACCCATTAATATTAGTTAATATAAAATTTTAAAGTGGCCCCAAAATTAAGGGTTGTTACAGTCTCCCCCACTTAAGAACTTTTCGTCCTCGAAAAGGAACGAAGCTAAAGTTGTTTAAGTATCCTATCTCATCTTTCATTCTTTAATTCGTTTCTACAATTTTATTAGTTGTACTAATAATTACACTACACAATCATCAATCAATTAGTTGATTAACTTTTAAAATATATAACTTTTATATTCAAAAATCATAGTTTCTAAAATAGATTATAATTACAAATACGTTAATTATAAACTGGGCACTCTCAACTCATTCTAGGGCATTACTAACCCCATCTCTAATGAGTTTTCTCATTCTAGGATACTGCTGATCCTATCTCTAATGAGTATTCTTATTGGATATTACTAATCCAATCTCTGATGAGTCTTTTGTTCAATTCTAACAAGTTGTATCCCAAAGATTTGAGCTAACCAAAGCTCTGATACCAACTGTAACGACACACATTTTGCCCGACCTTAATCGATCGATAGATCGACTAAAACCGTTCAAAATCCGCATACGTTAACTCTGGGAATACAACACATCAGAACAACAACAGTGTAATGACCCGCATTGTCAGAGGTATTATAATTAATTTATTTAATTATATAAATAGTGATTTAGGGAATTAAATCATCGTTTAATTAAATGATATGGAATAATTAATTAAATTAAATAATATATTTAATTCAGAAATAATCAAAATATTGGAAATCACGATATAATGTGAATTGGGTCATCCCTTAGATTTAATTCAGTTTAGAGTTGAATTATATTGACGAATATATTCAATCGACGTCAGTTTGAACATAGAATTATAATATAATTAAAATCGAGCGCTTAACGACGCGGTAGTTCGCTATTTGGCGATTTAGACTTCAACTGAGTATAAAGGGTTCGTTTTAAATCGGATTTCTGTGAAACAAGAAATGTGTAGAGCTGGTGGAGTATATATTTCTAGTGGAAGAGAAATATTGGGATTTTGTCGTGTAGATTTTGAGTTATGTCCAAATCAAATTCTCAGAAATGCAGCGCCCTGACAATAACAATTTAATTATATTTTATATAAGGATTTAAATAGAAATCGAACATCGATATAACTCTAACGATGTAATATCGAGTTGTAAATTCATATAGGAATATTCTGAAGCTGTACGGTATTCCATGTGAATATAGACAAGAATATTTAATTTTAAATATTTAATTTAATTATATTTAAATATATTTATATATTTAAATAGGCTATTTAGAGCTTTAAAAATAGCCACTTTTGCAAACGAAGTCGGAATTCGATGAAACTACTTTTGTTGGATCCACAATGTCAAATAGTTGTTAGATTTACAGTTTCGTGATTTTTAGAGTCACTGTGTGGCCGTACGGATTTTTAGAGTGAAAAATAGTCAATATTTCGACGGTTAAAAATACGCTGTGTGAGCATACGGAGTCGGAATTTGACGAAACCAGTTTCGTTGGGTCCGTGATGTCGAGATGTAGCTACATGTCTAGTTTCGTGATTTTTGGGTATCGTATGTGGTCACAGGAATTTTTAGAAGATAGAAAAAAAATAGTGTTTGATTAAAATAAAATATCATAACAAATATCTAGATATTTATCTTCATTATAAATACCCCTTTGAAAAACCTTAAGACCTAATTCATTTCCATTCATCAGTCAACCAAACCCGCCGCAGTAAATTTTATTCCAGGAAATTTCTTGAATCAAAGAAAATCAAAATCAAATGCAAAGAAAATATATAAATCCTAATGCATGTATAGATCGAATCAGTGGGTGTTGCTTTTCAAATCTAGCCTACTTTTGTGGTGTTTGACGTTCACTGTGGGGTGTCCAGTTCAACCTTGCGCGAGCTAGGGCTGACGGAAATGAGGAGTTGGGGCATCGAGGTGATTTTCTGGAGTTGGATTCGGGTTCATGGGAGTGGTTAGCACCTCGTCCGAGTGGTTTGGGTGGTTTCGAAACAAAAGACGTCGGACTGAGTACTGTGTACTAGCGGAAGGAGCAGTGGATAGAATCGTGAGGTGGATCTCGAGTTGGGTAAAGGTAGGGTGGAGATGTTCGGTAGTGGAAGAGAAGTGTTCGGTGGTGTTCAGCTTGGAGGTTTCATTGAAGAAGTGAGTGCGGTGGAGGTTTGAAGTGTTGGTAATGGTTACAGGAGGATTGCGCAGCGTATACGGGTGAACGGGTAAGAAGAAATAGCGGGTATGGGCTGGGAGTGAATGGGTCGGGGAAAAACAAATGAATTCAGCGAAACAAGATCCATTGGGATCGTACGGACGGACACTACACAATGGAACTGACTGGAAGCCCATTGGAGTCCGTTACAATTTATAGCAAAATAAATTGTCCGTCTGACTCAAATCGAGCGATGGTTATCGTTATCAACGATGATCGTCCAATGTGAGTAAATCTCACTAATTCTAAACAGTTAATAATTTCATGTTGTATTTTTAGAACTGTTAGAAATTGTCTGATTTACTGTGTGTTGACTGTTTGATTGAACTGCTAGTCAGTTAGTTGAATTTCTATATTTGATTCTATTTAACATAATATATCATATGGACTGAAAGTGATGTTATCTATATTGTTTAACATCTGTGATGCAGGGAAACAGGTTGGAGGAATCCAACTGGATTTCTCAACATTTATTTTACTGTGATTTATATATTGTGATATATAATCTGACGTTGGTTATGTGTGTTGGACGATATTTATCGTTGTTTTATGGGGTGTTAAATACCATAAGAAATACCAGAATACGGAAAAGGGATTTTCAAAGTATATTTTAAAAATAATTTATTTATATAAAATCAATGGATTTTATATTATAATAGAAAAAGGATTTTGAATAAAGGAATTATATTTGTTAATCAAATATAAAGGAATTTTATTTGTTAAACAAATATAAAGGAAAATATTTGTAAAATAATATATATAAAGGAAAATATTTGTCAAACAAATAGAAAGAGAAATATTTGTAGAACATTTACAAATAGATTAAAGGGATATTTATTTGAGAAAATAAATAGAATAAAGTAAATATTTATTTAGAAAATAAATACGATATTATAAAAGGAGTTAGAATTAATCAGTTAAAGTTAAAGGAGTAAATCGAATATAGTTTATTTGAAAGGAGTTAATCAGTTAGAGTTAATCAGCTAGAGTTAATCAGTTAGAGTTAACCAGTTATAGGTAATCAAATAGAGTTAAAGATATAGAGTTAAGCAAAATTAGAAACTGACTAGAATTAGTAAGTTGAATAGGTTCATGAGTATCGATCTGATGTTGGTTTCGGCCTTCGGGGTTTATACTTAGGAAGTTATTCTCTTGTTAGTTTATAGTTAGAGTTTGATAGATGTGGAAGAATAGTGATACGTAATTATGCCATGGAAATTTTTTCCAGTGTTAATAACGTATATTTTCTAAACATAGAAAATGAGGAAATATATATATATATATATATGTTTGATGATTGATCGATATAATTTCCATCTGGAAATAATATCGTTGTTTACACACTTGTTTTTCTTTGATAGTTAACTCACAGACTATCGAAGTTTTGACCATTTTAACGTTGTTAAAATGGAGAGACTGGTTGGATTATTATCCAAAGAACCACTCTGTATTGGCATAAGCGTTGCGAATCATATATGCCAAAGATAATTGAAGACGTAGTAAAGTGCAAGGGATATCGTATAAGTCTTAGATAACAGTGCCTAAGATGGATGTACTGAATACTGCCTTCGGTTTGTCCAGTCCCAGGACAACTTGTATGGATGAAGGTATGACAGAGTATATCTGGTAGATCACGTAAGTTGATCGTTTCAAACGTATTTACGTTGGTGGCGGAGGAATTCGTTTCTCTTAGCTTATACCCATGGTATTTTTGGGAAAATCAATTTGTGATTTAGAGGGTATGACGATGTGACATTTTAAGTGAGTGAAGATGTGGTATGTGAAAAGATAAGCGTAGCTTCTAGCCTCACATCCGGTAAATGACAGAAATCGGGCAGGCAGCATGGCTAAGTCGGTCGCACCGAAGTAGGGTGTATAATCACCTATTTAGAGAATATTCATTTTCCTCTTTAATCTATCAATGCTGTCCCATATATATACGGGAAACGGTTGCTGATCCCAACCGTTGGTGATGTACATTCGATACACTCAAGCGAAATGAGTGGTCGGTCATGTGTGGCTGAGTTGCAAGATGTTCTTGTTGAACTCCAGTGTATCGTTCCTAGAGTACAGTGATCGGAAGGTGGTTCCATACCTTGTCATAGTTGTAAATCCATTACCCAATACGTGCTTGCGGTTTTGATTGTATACTATATATGTAGAACGTGAGATGAAAGCGTTTCTGCTAGATGAATAGACATTATATAATATCAAAAAGGTTTTTGATATAAAGATAATTTGAATTCTCATAAGGGAAAAACCCGTTCCGTTATACGGCGTGGTCTTATGAGATATCATTTACCTGCTTTAACTGTTTTAAACTGTTTTACTCATACCAATCCCATGACTGACCCGGAGTTTATTTTGTTTTGTTTCCCTAAACTCTTGGGTGCCTAAATTTGTATGGGCAGTCAAGTAGTCGGGATTTTACAGATTCACTTGAAGAGCTGGAGCAGGAGGCTTCAGGATCATATAGCTATAGTTTATTTCCGTTGTGTTTTAAGTGCTGTACTTTGATAATGATGTATATTCAAATACAGATGTATATTTCAAGTTATGTTATATATATTATATGTTATTCGTTCCGCTGTGAGGTTCGTGTTACTCTGATGATGTTCTTCTTCTTCCTCTATTCTATTAGTTCTACCTTATCTTTCCTCACCCTCTATCTTCTTTCTATTAATTTCTTGAATTCCCAATGCAATTTGGGGTTGGACTTGTGTTATTTGGTCAGCTCAAATTGGACCGGATTTTCGGGTCATTACAAACAGCAGACTTTTATTATATCATGATAATATAACATTAGAGTACAGAACATCAGAGTACATCGATAAAATACAACGGAAGGTAAATTACAATATTTAATACAGTACAGTGCAGCGGAAACAAAGTAACTAAGGCAGCGGAAGACAACTATGCCCTGGACGCAGCTTTAAGCTTCAGTCCAGGATCCTGCTTGAGATAAGAACCTGTAGACAAACTACTCAACTGCCCGTGTGGAAAGAGGGCACCCGAGTTTGCAAAGTGAAACAAACAACGGGTCAGTCATGGGACTGGTGTGAGAATTCTTAACTAATTTAACAAATTGTAATAAGGCAAATCCAAGGACCACGCCGCTAACGCGGAACGTGTTTACTCCAATGGATTGTCGTGCATAAGTTAAAGTAAATCATTAAATAACGCAATGCTTTTTGGAAAAATGAAACCATCATAAGACCCAAGTCCCATCACACAATGCAATGCAAACTGGAGGATAGGGTTTTACCTTATAATGGTCAAAAATGCTTGATATGATAAAAAACGAATTTGATATTATTGCTAGTGTGTATATGTTTCAAAAAAAATTCAATCATAATGCATCAATCCTAGGACACATAGATACCATAATACTATGCTTCCATACTAGTAATACAATCAAAACCGCATGGGGCGTATTGGAAATTGGGTTTCCATCATGAGTCAAGGCTAGGGAGGAGCACCTTACCGATTCAAGACACTCTAGCTAATGTCTCAGGATTCCCCGCAGCTAACCCTTGGATCCTGCAGGGCCGGTCCACACATACAGCTTCGTGGATTGGAAATTCCTGAACACACGTTTCCCGATCCTATAGGACCTAACATCCGAGGCGCCTCATTCCATCATCCACATAAGTAAAATGCCGGGCCGTGTTAAACCCCAAACACCACTTCTAGCTAGAAAGAAACGTGTTGCTCTCCCTGCGTTCCCTTCTCCCGTTTTAGACTCCGTCGGTGTGTGAGGCTCGCGAAGTCATGTTATACACAAAGCTATGCCTAAACAGGCTATGCTTTGATCACCCCACAAGGCATGCTTTTCAACAAAGCCTTGATCATATGCATTTAAGCATGCCACATCGTCACTCCATATCACACTACCAATCCTTTGCCGAAATATATGAAAGGGTGTTAAGCAAGAGAATAAATTCTCCGCCACCAAGCATTCATACATCCGACAGAAAATCAATTAATACAATATAAAGGAGTACAATGTCAGACACACATTCCATTTATAAGCTTATGCTCTGGGTCTGAGCGAAAGCCAAATCCGTACAAATCAACACTACGTCCGGACAACTACCATCTTAGCCCCGTCTTGGGAGCAAATCAATCAAGGGCCTCAACACTAGTTACCCATTCGATGTGAAAATCGTCAGTCTTCAATCGTCGTCTTCAATTCTTCGAACGTCGTATCATTATTTGGAATGAGAGTAAACTCGGACTTTCCAAATAACTCTCGCATATATAAATTTGAAAACCATTTCACATCGTTGTTAATAATTTATAACGATCTATCGCTATTTTTGCTTTACATACACATCCTAAACATAACAGTGTATATTTTACTCTTCCATTTTTCAATTTATGCCTAATGTATATTTGGTTTCATTATTTCTTTCTAATGAAAATCCACTCATTAGAAATGTAAATTTCTAATCTTATTATTTACATTGGAAAATGTAAATTCCTATTCCTATACTATTTACATTGAGAAATGTAAACTTACACTTCAATATATTATTATATCGAAAATGTAACTTTTATTTCATATTTTATTTACATTGGGAAATGTAAATTCCTAATCATTCCTTTATCACCAAAATAACATTCCAATAACATTCAGATAACATTCACACAACAATCAAACAAAATCCAAATAATAATACATTATTTGTGCACTTGGGCGATGTGTGAAAATATCAGCCCAATCAACATATACAAGTCAGGCAACTTGTATATGGCAGTGTAACATAATTGAATTATCATAAATAATAATACTTAACATTCATTAGCATGCTACCTATTTTCAAAATTCAAACATTGTGTCACATCCAAACATCAACTCACAACATATCATGCATGCCACAGAAATAATTCTAAGTTTTTATTCAGATCAAAAATGTGAATAAAATATACTTTCTTAATTCATGTCTTTTACTTAGACCATACATTTCTAACATTAATGATAACTTTATTTAGACCATTCATTTCTAACATTAATGATATATATCTAGAGAATACATTTCTAATATTAATGATAATTATATTTAGACAATACATATCTAACATTAATGATATACATATTTAAACAATACATATTTAACATTAATGATATACATATTTAGATAATACATTATAAAAACATAATTTTTAATTACATGCTAGTTCTACTTCTAACTTTCATTATAAAAATGTAATTTAATTTACGTGCAAGTTCTTAACTTTAATCACATATGAAAAATGTAATTGTTACTTACATGCAAATTCTACATCTAATTTACATTATAGAAATGAAGTTTTTAATTACATGCTAATTCTCATTTTTGTTTACATATAAGAAAAATGTAAATTTTCTTTACTGTAAATTCCTACTTCTTATTTTCATATAAAAATGTAAATTTTATTTCAAATGCAAGTTCCTACTTTTATTCACATATAAAAATGTAAATTTATATTTACTATGCAAATTCATATCTTAACTTACCTTATAAAAATGTAAATTTTATTTCACTATGTAAATTCTACTTTTCACTTACATAATAGAAATGAAATTTTTCTTACTATGTAAATCCTCGTCCTTAATCCACATATAAAATGTGAATTTTCATTCTCTATGCAATTTCTCATTCTAAAAAGAAAAAAAATGATTTCTTTTCGTCTTTCAAATCTCATTCATAGCTACATAGAAAAATGTAACTTTTATTTGCATTTCAAATCTCATGTCTTTAGTTGCATAGAAAAATGTACTTTTTATTTTCATTGCCAACTGCACATCATAGTTTCAAATAAAAATGTAAGTTTTATTTTCATCGCCAACTGCATATCATAGTTTCAAATAAAAATGTAATTTTTATTTTCATCGCCAACTGCACATCATAATTTCAAGTAAAAATGTAATTTTTATTTTCATCGCCAACTGCATATCATAATTTCAAATAAAAATGTAATTTTTATCATACGGTACAAATTCCCATTTTAATTGTATAGAAAAATGTAATTTTTATCATACGGTGTAAATTCACATTTTAATTACATAGAAAAATGTAAACTTTATTTACTATGTTGAATTGATAATCTAGATCAATTCAAATAAAAAGACAAATCTTTATTTTCTATGTTGAATTGATAATCTAGATCAATTCAATTAAAACAAAAGCACTAACATAACGATGGCAAACCATGTCTCTTTTATTATGAATTGATAAGTTTGATTGATTCAAATCATACAAAAGCGATAACATAAGAATGTGACAATCATATTTCTACTATTTTGAATTGATAAATTAGATCAATCCAAATCAACACAAGTGATTACATAAGAGGTGATAATCACACGGATCTAAACTATTCATCACAAACACATACCAACCATCATCAAATATGACAAAACAAAATAGATCTGTATCGTAAGCATGATATTTACCATTCAAACTTCACATAACGCTAGGATAATAATTAAATTAATTAAATTTAATAAAAAATAAATTCTCACATTGCTTGGGACTGAAATGAAGGTCCAAACTTGGTCAGATCTCGTGTTCGAAGTCACGGCGATTTCAGATCTGAAAGATTTAAATTTGAAGTTCATATGTATAAATTAGAAACTGACTTTTTACAACTGCAGTTGCCACATCTAAAAGCGTGGCAAATTCTGAAATGAAATTTCATACCTAAAGCGTTCAAAACTTTGATTTGTGATTTCGTGAGCTATAGTTAACGGTTTTGGGTGCCGTTTGTTGGAGCTTGGAGAGCTACAAAAGGGGAATCAGCGCCTAGAAGGGGGGAGGGTGCGCACGCCTATGGTTGGGCCCAGGGGGTGCGACGGCGGTGGATTTAGGGGGGTGGGGCAGCGGCTACAGTTGATGAGTGGTGGTGATTTGGGTATGGAATCGAAGAGCTCGGAATTCTCTTCGAAACGTGTATTTGTATGAAGATTTTCGTTGAGAAATGAAGGAGAAATCGAAGCTTGAAGTTTCGAAGGGGAATGGGTTTCGTGACGACTGAAATGAGAAGGAAGAAGACAGAGTACTGTAGCGATGCAAATTTATAATATAATATTAGGTTTAACTAATGATTACTTAATCCTTAATTACGCAATAAAGGTCTGATTTGGCCCGAAATCAGAATTAGACATGCTTACTGTCTATCTTAATGTTTTGACGTCTTCTGAACGCGATGGGACATGTTTTGAGGCCCAATTTCGAAGTTTACAGTGTTTTTTATTTATTTTTAATATAAATCCTTTAATTTTTTTATTCAACCGTACATGAAAATTCACCGGGGTCACAAATTAACTTCAAAATTTCCAAAAAATATATATTTAGCTATGTGTTGACGCTGCGGACCTAGGTTTCTGAGCTCGTATGAATTTTTAATAAATTTTTAACGTCAAAAATTGTCCATTTACACTGAAAAATCAATTATAATTATATATTAATTCTAAAATTACAGAAAAATCAGTTTTAGCTTTGTTTTGACGATACGAACCCAACAAAATTAATTTTGTTCAATTTGGAGACCGTTTGCAAAATTTCAATTTTCAAGGTATATATATTTAATATTAAAGATAAATTTTTATACCAATAATTTTCGAAACTCGAAATATATAAGTGTTTACTGTTTTTCAATGTAGAAACATCATTGTGAACTCAATGGAAGTGGTTTCAAGTTCAAATTCCTTCGTATGCAAAAAGTAGTGTTTTTGTCCTTTGTAAATTTCGTAGCGACCTTTCTAAATTTTAATTTGGGCATAACTTTTGATTCCCGCTATGAAATTTCAATTTTTCAGATTCGTTAGAAAGATATTTTTAAATAGATTCTAATATTTTTGGTTTCACTAAAATCCGTTAAATTTTGTATCCTATACGATCAGTCAAAGTTCAAGTTTGACTTTTCAAACTACCGCGTTATTTCTAATTCCTTTTATAATTAAAATTAAATTATTCATTATAACTTCGTTTTAAATAAATTTTTAATCATTATCATTTTAAATAAATTATTTTAAATATCAAAAACCAATTAATATTAGTTAATATAAATTTTTAAATTGGCCCAAAATTCAGGGTTGTTACAGTAGATCTATGAGTCACAAAGCTCTTGAGTAGATTTCCATGATTTGATGTAGAATTCTATGATTGATCTTGAATTGTAGATGACTGGAGCTGTAGAAATTACTTAGAATTGATGAGAAAATGATTGGACAGCCCTTAGGGATCATAAAATTTGGTCCCCTCAAATGAAGGAATGAGGGAGGTATTTATAGGTGAGATTTAGGCTAGGTGGCAGAGTTGTAAATACGGGTGCAAGTCTTCAGGTCGTTCTGCGACCTAAGCTTTGGGTCGGTCTTGCGACCTGCGATTCAAAATATTCCATGCTCCAAGCTTACGAGCCAATGTGCCACCACCCATCCTTGTGAGACGGTAACGATCTTAATTCCACGGCCTTACAAGCCCGACGAGCCATGGAACTTGGCGACCTAAAGGGATTTGACCCAAAAAGCCCTTGTTTGCCTATGACGACCTAAGATATGGACTGGCTCCATGAATCAACTTTGCCTTCCCCAGTGGACTAAGATGAACGACCCAAAAAGGTGTCGCTTAACGAATTACAACCCAAGAGACTTGGCGGGCGAAAGCTCTTATAGCGGATTAGTGAACATAACGACCTAAAAAGGCTTAACAACCCAAAGCAACCGAACGAGCTAAGATGTCACAACGGTCTAAAGTGCCCTAATGAGCCAAAGCTTCCTGAACATCCCATATTGTCGGAACGACCCAAGGTTCCATAACGACCTAGAGCACTTAAACAGGCTAAAGTACATATTAGACTACCTTCTTGCGACTTAACGATCCACGACCTAATACTGCCTTGTAAGAGCAACTTAACTATGTCTTATATTTCTAAGACATATTTTATGGATTAACATTTTCCCCTTGGAGCTTGTATTTATTGGAAATAATACGAGCTCCGACTTAGACAGCTTTAATATATGTTAGTTCGTTAGTTCTTTATATGCAATGTTAGATCGTGTCAGGTCTTAGATCGTTCTGAACCTTAGATTGCGCTAATCTTGTATATTTTAGCTTAGGTCTCTACTCAATTTTAGATCATTCGCGGGCTTTGAATCTGAACCCGACCCATACAAATTAGCTCGTTCATGTTGCCATTGGATCTCCATGGGCATTTCAACGGTCTTAGGCTCGACCCGCTTGGACTTTCTTCCTCTAATGTAACGGCCCGGATTTTCGCGACTTTGGTTATCGCCATAAACACGACGACGACTAACCAAACATCGAAAAATCCCGGTTGTTAATGAAAGAATTTAGAAGGTGAGAAAGAAAAGATAGAACTAATAGAATAGAAGAAGAAGAACATCAGAATCAGAGTAAACACGAAACTCACAGCGGAACGAATAACATATAATATATAACATATCTTTGAAACATAACAGTTATATATACAATAGCACTTTATCAGAGTACAACACTTACAACACAGCGGAAATAACTATAGCTATAGAATCTTGAAGTCTCCTGCTCCAAGCTCTCCAAGTATATCTGTAAATCCCGACTACTTGACTGCCCGTACAAATTTAGGCACTCAAGAGTTTAGGGAAAACAACAAAGTAAACTCCGGGTCAGTCATGGGACTGGTGTGAGTAAAATAGTTTAAAACAGGTATAGGATATCTCATAAGACCACGCCGTGAATACGGAACGGGTTTTTCCCTTGTGAGTATCTGAACAACTTTGACAAGCAATATCATTGTGATATTATAATAATGTCTAAGTACAAATAGGTATCAATCTAGCAGAAACGCTTGCATCTCACGTTCTACATACATAGTATAAAATCATAAACCGCAGGGCGCTTATCGGAGAATGGATTCCAACAGACAAGGTATGGGAGCACCTTCTGAATAGTGTACTCTAGAGGTGATACACTCAGGGTTCAACAAGAACGTCTTGCAACCCGGCCACACATGACTGCTCACTCATTTAGCTTGAGTGTCGCGAATATATTGCCACCACGGTTGTAGGCCATCAAACCGTCATTTGAAGATACAGAATCAAAAAGAAGTATAAATATGAATATTCTCTAGATCGGTGACAATACACCCTGCTTGGGAATGACCCAACTAGCCATGCTGCCTAGCCCAACTTTTGTTACTTCCTGGTTGTGAGGATAGAGGCTACTTTTATCTTCAGAACATCTGATCACCATTCACTTTGAATGCCACATCGTCATACCCACCAAATCACAAATTGACTTATCCAAAAATAACACGGGTATACAGCTAAGAGAAACGAATTCCTCCGCCACCAAACGTGAATACGTTTCAACAGATCAACTTACGCGATCCATTGGATATACTCTGTCAAACCTTCTTCCATATACGTTGTCCTGGGATTGGACAAACCGAAGGCACTATTCAGTATATCCATCTTAGTCACTGTTATCTAAGACTTATACAACAGCCCTTGCACTTTACTCCGTCTTCAATTTATCTTTGGCATATATTGCTCACAACGCTTATGCCAATACAGAGTGGTTCTTTGGATAATAATCCAACCGGTCTCTCCATATTAACAACGTTAAAATGGTAAAAACTTCGATAGTCTGTGAGTTAACTATCAAAGAAAAACAAGTGTGCGAACAACGATATTATTTCCAGACGGAAATTATATCGAACAAACATCATTTAACATTTATCTCTTTGGTTCATTTTACATCTCCTGTTTCCCTATATTCAACATTTTTCTATTTTCTAGATTTTAGAAAATATATTTATTAACACTGGAAAACATTTCCATTCCTTGTTTTCTATATTAGAAAACAAATTCTTATTCTTCTTGGGAAAAAATTTCCAAAACTCCTACGTTTTGGATTAAACAGATGTTTAGATAAAACATCGCTATACCCACTTAAACCATTTCCCTAAATTACACATTTCACTTAACTCCTTTTTACCGCCAAACTTTAACCATTCCTTAGTTAAAACGAAGCCAATCAAGTTGGGGTAGAACTACCTCTCAGACCTTAACTGAACAACACTTCTAACCTTGAAATAGACAAAGTTCACTTTAAATTCTTTTAACTAACTTCCTTACTTAACCCTTGCCTTTCGAGTAACTATATTCGATTATCTCTTTCCACTTAACTCTATTTGGCTGACCCTATTGGATTAACTCTATTTGCTTAACTCTATTTGATTTACCCTATTAACTTAACTCTTGTCGAATAACTATATTCGATATCTCCTCCAACACTATTCGAATAAACTATATTCGATTAACTTCTCTAACTCTACTCGAATAAACTATATTCGATTACCACTTTCTTTCGAATAACTATATTCGATTAACTCTTCGACTAACTCCTTTGGATTAACTAACTTCGAATGACTCCTTTGGATTAACTCTTCGACTAACTCCTTCGGATTAACTCTTCGATTAACTCCTTCGGATTAACTAACTTCGAATAACTCCTTTGGATTAACTCTTCGACTAACTCCTTCGGATTAACTCTTCGATTAACTCCTTCGGATTAACTAACTTCGAATAACTCCTTTGGATTAACTCTTCGTCTAACTCCTTCGGATTAACTCTTCGATTAACTCCTTCGGATTAACTAACTTCGAATAACTCCTTTGGATTAACTAACTTCGAATAACTCCTTTGGATTAACTAACTTCGAATAACTCCTTTGGATTAACTAACTTCGAATAACTCCTTTGGATTAACTAACTTCGAATAACTCCTTTGGATTAACTCTTCGACTAACTCCTTCGGATTAACTAACTTCGAATAACTCCTTTGGATTAACTCTTCGACTAACTCCTTCGGATTAACTCTTTGATTAACTCCTTCGGATTAACTAACTTCGAATAACTCCTTTGGATTAACTAACTTCGAATAACTCCTTTGGATTAACTAACTTCGAATAACTCCTTTGGATTAAATCTTCGACTAACTCCTTCGGATTAACTCTTCGATTAACTCCTTCGGATTAACTAACTTCGAATAACTCCTTTGGATTAACTAACTCCGAATAACTCCTTTGGATTAACTAACTTCGAATAACTCCTTCGGATTAACTCTTCGACTAACTCCTTCGGATTAACTCTTCGATTAACTCCTTCGGATTAACTAACTTCGAATATCTCCTTTGGATTAACTCTTCAACTAACTAACTTCGAATAACTCCTTTGGATTAACTAACTTCGAATAACCAATATTCGATAACTCCTCATCGTATAAATAATATTCGATAACTCTTCTCAAATGGATAACATTTGATTTCTCCACTCTAATAAACTATATTCAATTTCTCTTCTCTCGAATACACTATATTCGATACTCTACTTCGAATAAGTGATATTTGACAACTCTACTCGATTAGCTCCACTTGGATAACTCTAACTTGGTTCAACCTAACTGATTAACTCAAATGGTTTAACCTAACTGGTTAACTCATCTCGATTAACTGAACTAATCCACTTAGTTTAACTTAGCTAATTCACGTTGATTATTCTAACCGATTCGCTTAGTTTAACTCAACTAATTCACTTTGATTAACCACTTAGTTTCACTTAACTAATTCACATCGATTAATCATTTAGTTTAACTTAACTAATTCACTTTGATTCACCGCTTAGTTTAACTTAACTAATTCACTTTGATTAACCGCTTAGTTTAACTTAACTAATTCACATCGATTAATCACTTAGTTTAACTTAACTAATTCACTTTGATTAACCGCTTAGTTTAACTTAACTAATTTACTTTGGTTAACTTAACCAATTACTTTGATTAACTCGATTAACTCGCTTTGGTTAACCTAACCAATTACTTTGTTTAACTCGACTAACTTGCTTTGGTCAACCTAACCAATTACTTCGTTTGACTCGAATAACTTGCTTTGGTTAACCTAACCAATTACTTCGTTTAACTCGAATAACTTGCTTTGGTTAACCTAACCAATTACTTTGTTTAACTCGACTAACTTGCTTTGGTCAACCTAACCAATTACTTCGTTTAACTCGAATAACTTGCTTTGGTTAACTTAACCAATTACTTCGTTTAACTCGAATAACTTGCTTTGGTTAACCTAACCAATTACTTTGTTTAACTCGAATAACTTGCTTTGGTTAACCTAACTAATTACTTTGTTTAACTCGACTAACTTGCTTTGGTTAACCTAACCAATTACTTCGTTTAATCCTTTTATCACACTCTGGTATTTCTTATGGTTTTTAACACATCATCTAACAACGATGAATATCGTCCAACCACACGTAATCACAATAGATTATATATATCACATTTATATATCACAATACATAAATTACAGTAAAAATAACTGTTGAGGAATCCAGTTGGGTTCCTCCAACCTGTTTCCTTGCACCACAGATGTTAGACAACACCAATAAAATATTCTGATAAACAAAATCAACATATAACCATTTGACGGTTTATATATATATATATATATATGTACATATATATATAATCTCTACTTACTGACTAGCAGTTCAATCAAACAGTCAACACACAGTCAAACAGACAATAATTAATAGTTCTAAGAATACACTATAAAAATAGAACTATTTAGAGTTGGTGAGTTTTACTCACATTTGACGATCATCGTCAATGACGATAACCATCGCTTGATTCAGACAATTTATTTTGCTATAAATTGTAACGGACTCCAATTGACTCGCGGTCAGTTCCATTGTGGAGTACTCATCCATACGATCCTGTCGGATCTCGTTTCGCTGAATTCCGTCTACATATGACCAAGTTATAGCGTTACTAAGTTTAAACACTAATTTAGAATTTAAATAAAAACTTGAATATTCAAATTAGGCTTTACCCATCCTAAACCAGCCCATTATCCCTTGTATAACAGACCCGACCCCAAAAGCTTTCTTCCCCAAACCACGAAAAGAATCCGCTCCTCCAGAAATCACAACACCCTTCGTTGACCTTCCCGTTGACTGACAGCACCTCCTCCTCCGGCGATCTATTTCGCACGCCACCAACACCACCTCATTCACCATCGAAATCCCCATCCACCTGACCCCTTTTCCTCCCATTTGAACTCAGCGTCGAAACTGCTTTCGAACCCTTCAGGCAAGCAATCCCCGTACAGACATCGACGACAACCTTCACCATAACTGTTCCGGCGCCAGCAAAGAAAACCCCAGGCCGACATTCTCCCCATCATCACCCCCATATCGAACTCGATGCTCACAATCCCCCCCCCCCCCAAATCCTAACCCTAGGTCACGGTTACCTAAATTCCATGAATCAAAACATAACCGAGTTGCACAAAAATGCCACCAGCATGACGATCTTGCTTCCGGGATTCAATAGATGATTGTTTCAAGATTTATGGTCTCTTGTTTGATTTTATATCGATTTTTCTTTTTGATTTTCTACTGTGAAAACTTTCTTGCTGCGATGGTCCATACGATGTATATATGCGGTGTTTGGGTTGGTAAGATTCGTGGCTGTGGAAGGTGGTCGTGTGGCCTGTTTGTGACTAGAGAAATAGTGGAGATATTTTTGAATTAATTTTATTGAATTTTTATATTTTATTAATTTGTTTATGCACACTAAAAATTCCTGTAGTCATCTGGGATACCCAAAAATCACCAAACTGGACATGTAGCTAGAGTTCGACATTACGGTCCTAACGAAACTGGTTTCGTCGAATTCCGACTCCGTATGCTCACACAGTGTATTTTTAACCATAAAAATGACTATTTTACACCCTAAAAATCCGTACGGCCACCCAGTGACTCTAAAAATCACGAAACTTGAAATCTAACAACTATTTGACATTGCGGATCCAACAAAACTGGTTTCGTCGAATTCCGACTTCGTATGCAAAAGTGGCTATTTTTAACGCTCTAAATAGCCTATTTAAATATATAAATATATTTAAATATAATTAAATTAATTGTTTAAAATTAATTATTATCGTCTGTATTCACAGTGGCATACCATACAGCTCCAGAATATTCCTGTATATATTTACAGCTCGATATTACCTCGTCAGAGTTATATCGATGGTCGATTTCTATTTAAATTCTTATTTAAAATATATTTAAATCGTTATGGTCAGGGCGCTGCACTTCTGAGAATTTGATTTGGACGTAACTCCAAATCTACACGACGAAATCCCGATCTTTCTCTTCCACTAGAAAGATATACTCCACCAGCTCCACACGTTTCTTGTTTCACAGAAATCCGGCTTAAAACGAATCATGTACATTCAGTTGAAGTTCGAATCGCCAAATAGCGAACTGCCGCACCATTTCGAGCTCGATTATAATTATATTATAACTTATACGTTCAACTATCGTTTATTTAATATATTCGTTATTTAAATAATTAAATAACTTAATTATTATACCTTACAAAACGCGCCATTACAGACTTCCCCCCTTTAAATAATTTCATCCTCGAAATTGCTAAGCTAGGAGAATGCTACCAACTTTACTAACTAGATTCAAATATCTTTTAGTTTACTTCTCAACTCCAGTTTCAACTGAACCATTAAATTTTCAATTAAATTATTAATTCATTCTGGCTAACTGAATTTCCATAAATCATGAGAATGTTCTAACGCCTGGAATTTTCGAAAAATTTCGCCATAACCTCCTTTGTATTGGTCAATATGACAAACCACCCCTCGCTTCTCTAGGCCTTCTCCAACCCAAAAGAAAATCAAACAGCCAAGCGGCTTGCCAATTCGGCTCATAAAATCCAAACTCATATATAATATAAACTTGTACCTTTTTGTCGGTCGTATCATTATATCCCTACCCTCTGTTATCAACTCGTCATATACAAATGCCATCCCAATCAACTCCAAACAATTTATTCTTAACACAACCATTCGCTTATTTAGGCCGAATTCAATTTCAAATTCGAGTTTCAAATTCCAAACTCTCAACTAATCGTTTCAAATCCAAAACCATATTATTCTCAAATCACTTCCAGTTTTTCTTAACCTATCATCTCAAGTTAAATTCTGGTTTATTATTTACTTTTACCATCCCATTCGAATTAACTTCACAAGTTAAATTCTAATTTCTAGAACTTAAATTCCTGGGTAAATTTCAAATCAATTCGAAATCATACTGCCAATTCAAAGCCTTTGAATTTTCTAAACAACTTGTTTCCTCAAAACAATTCAAAATAAAATCTTTGGTAGTGATCCACCACTTAGAACTCGAAAACCACACCGATGATACTGCGCAGTCATCATCGGGATTATTTTCCAGCGACCCAAGTGATTTCAATACTATATTATTTTCAAAACCATTACTAAATACTTCCATTTTGAAAACATTTCAAAATCTCCCAGGAACTTAAAATTTCCTTATTTTAATTCCAAATCTGATTTAAATTCATATTTAATTCATCTTATTTCATATACTTTTCTTATATGAATTCTGATTAGTTATATATAACCATTTCACATGTTATAATCTTACTCGATTATAATAACAACCAACACTACCAATATATTATATCAAAATATATTCGGGTAAAATTATTTCTTTTACCCTCCTTTCAAAACATACCGTGTCGGTCCATCGTATTCGAGTGTTTAGTAACCCCTATCGATACAGTGGATCAAACTGATCGACCAGAATTCACAAACTACTCAACCAATGAGTCTCCACAATATAAAATCACTTTATATTAAATAACAAATACGCACTCGTATGTATACACTCAAACTCAATCTAGGGTATTACTAACCCTATCTCTACCGAGTCACGCCACAGAGCCAAGGTAATTCTTAACCTCGCTCTGATACCAACTGTAACGGCCCGGATTTTCGCGACTTTTGTTATCGCCATAAACACGACGACGACTAACCAAACATCGAAAAATCTCGGTTGTTAATGAAAGAATTTAGAAGGTGAGAAAGAAAAGATAGAACTAATAGAATAGAAGAAGAAGAAGAAGAACATCAGAATCAGAGTAAACATGAAACTCACAGCGGAACGAATAGCATATAATATATAACATATCTTTGAAACATAACAGTTATATATACAATAGCACTTTATCAGAGTACAACACTTACAACACAGCGGAAATAACTATAGCTATAGAATCTTGAAGTCTCCTGCTCCAAGCTCTCCAAGTATATCTATAAATCCCGACTACTTGACTGCCCATACAAATTTAGGCACCCAAGAGTTTAGGGAAAACAACAAAGTAAACTCCGGGTCAGTCATGGGACTGGTGTGAGTAAAATAGTTTAAAACAGGTATAGGATATCTCATAAGACCACGCCGTGAATACGGAACGGGTTTTTCCCTTGTGAGTATCTGAACAACTTTGACAAGCAATATCATTGTGATATTATAATAATGTCTAAGTACAAATAGGTATCAATCTAGCAGAAACGCTTGCATCTCACATTCTACATACATAGTATAAAATCATAAACCGCAGGGCGCTTATCGGAGAATGGATTCCAACAGACAAGGTATGGGAGCACCTTCTGAATAGTGCACTCTAGAGGTGATACACTCAGGGTTCAACAAGAACGTCTTGCAACCCGGCCACACATGACCGCTCACTCATTTAGCTTGAGTGTTGCGAATATATTGCCACCACGGTTGTAGGCCATCAAACCGTCATCCGAAGATACAGAATCAAAAAGAAGTATAAATATGAATATTCTCTAGATCGGTGACAATACACCCTGCTTGGGAATGACCCAACTAGCCATGCTGCCTAGCCCAACTTTTGTTACTTCCTGGTTGTGAGGCTAGAGGCTACGTCTATCTTCAGAACATCTGATCACCATTCACTTTGAATGCCACATCGTCATACCCGCCAAATCACAAATTGACTTATCCAAAAATAACACGGGTATACAGCTAAGAGAAACGAATTCCTCCGCCACCAAACGTGAATACGTTTGAACAGATCAACTTACGCGATCCATTGGATATACTCTGTCAGACCTTCTTCCATATACGTTGTCCTGGGACTGGACAAACCGAAGGCACTATTCAGTATATCCATCTTAGTCACTGTTATCTAAGACTTATACAACAGCCCTTGCACTTTACTCCGTCTTCAATTTATCTTTGGCATATATTGCTCGCAACGCTTATGCCAATACAGAGTGGTTCTTTGGATAATAATCCAACCGGTCTCTCCATATTAACAACGTTAAAATGGTAAAAACTTCGATAGTCTGTGAGTTAACTATCAAAGAAAAACAAGTGTGCGAACAACGATATTATTTCCAGACGGAAATTATATCGAACAAACATCATTTAACATTTATCTCTTTGGTTCATTTTACATCTCCTGTTTCCCTATATTCAACATTTTGCTATTTTCTAGATTTTAGAAAATATATTTATTAACACTGGAAAACATTTCCATTCCTTGTTTTCTATATTAGAAAAGAAATTCTTATTCTTCTTGGGAAAACATTTCCAAAACTCCTATGTTTTGGATTAAACAGATATTTAGATAAAACATCGCTATACCCACTTAAACCATTTCCCTAAATTACACATTTCACTTAACTCCTTTTTACCGCCAAACTTTAACCATTCCTTAGTTAAAACGAAGCCAATCAAGTTGGGGTAGAACTACCTCTCAGACCTTAACTGAACAACACTTCTAACCTTGAAATAGACAAAGTTCACTTTAAATTCTTTTAACTAACTTCCTTACTTAACCCTTGCCTTTTGAGTAACTATATTCGATTATCTCTTTCCACTTAACTCTATTTGGCTGACCCTATTGGATTAACTCTATTTGCTTAACTCTATTTGATTTACCCTATTAACTTAACTCCTGTCAAATAACTATATTCGATATCTCCTCCAACACTATTCGAATAAACTATATTCGATTAACTTCTCTAACTCTACTCGAATAAACTATATTCGATTACCACTTTCTTTCGAATAACTATATTCGATTAACTCTTCGACTAACTCCTTTGGATTAACTAACTTCGAATGACTCCTATGGATTAACTCTTCGACTAACTCCTTCAGATTAACTCTTCGATTAACTCCTTCGGATTAACTAACTTCGAATAACTCCTTTGGATTAACCCTTCGACTAACTCTTTCGGATTAACTCTTCGATTAACTCCTTCGGATTAACTAACTTCGAATAACTCCTTTGGATTAACTCTTCGACTAACTCCTTCGGATTAACTCTTCGATTAACTCCTTTGGATTAACTAACTTCGAATAACTCCTTTGGATTAACTAACTTCGAATAACTCCTTTGGATTAACTCTTCGACTAACTCCTTCGGATTAACTAACTTCGAATAATTCCTTTGGATTAACTCTTCGACTAACTCCTTCGGATTAACTCTTTGATTAACTCCTTCGGATTAACTAACTTCGAATAACTCCTTTGGATTAACTAACTTCGAATAACTCCTTTGGATTAACTAACTTCAAATAACTCCTTTGGATTAACTCTTCGACTAACTCCTTCGGATTAACTCTTCGATTAACTCCTTCGGATTAACTAACTTCGAATAACTCCTTTGGATTAACTAACTCCGAATAACTCCTTTGGATTAACTAACTTCGAATAACTCCTTTGGATTAACTCTTCAACTAACTCCTTCGGATTAACTCTTCGATTAACTCCTTCGGATTAACTAACTTCGAATAACTCCTTTGGATTAACTCTTCGACTAACTCCTTTGGATTAACTAACTTCGAATAACTCCTTTGGATTAACTAACTTCGAATAACTCCTTTGGATTAACTAACTTCGAATAACCAATATTCGATAACTCCTCATCGTATAAATAATATTCGATAACTCTTCTCAAATGGATAACATTTGATTTCTCCACTCGAATAAACTATATTTGATTTCTCTTCTCTCGAATACACTATATTCGATACTCTACTACGAATAAGTGATATTTGACAACTCTACTCGATTAGCTCCACTTGGATAACTATAACTTGGTTCAACCTAACTGATTAACTCAAATGGTTTAACCTAACTGGTTAACTCGTCTCGATTAACTGAACTAATCCACTTAGTTTAACTTAGCTAATTCACGTTGATTATTCTAACCGATTCACTTAGTTTAACTCAACTAATTCACTTTGATTAACCACTTAGTTTCACTTAACTAATTCACATCGATTAATCATTTAGTTTAACTTAACTAATTCACTTTGATTCACCGCTTAGTTTAACTTAACTAATTCACTTTGATTAACCGCTTAGTTTAACTTAACTAATTCACATCGATTAATCACTTAGTTTAACTTAACTAATTCACTTTGATTAACCGCTTAGTTTAACTTAACTATTTTACTTTGGTTAACTTAACCAATTACTTTGATTAACTCGATTAACTCGCTTTGGTTAACCTAACCAATTATTTTGTTTAACTCGACTAACTTGCTTTGGTCAACCTAACCAATTACTTCGTTTAACTCGAATAACTTGCTTTGGTTAACCTAACCAATTACTTCGTTTAACTCGAATAACTTGCTTTGGTTAACCTAACCAATTACTTTGTTTAACTCGACTAACTTGCTTTGGTCAACCTAACCAATTACTTCGTTTAACTCGAATAACTTGCTTTGGTTAACTTAACCAATTACTTCGTTTAACTCGAATAACTTGCTTTGGTTAACCTAACCAATTACTTTGTTTAACTCGAATAACTTGCTTTGGTTAACCTAACTAATTACTTTGTTTAACTCGACTAACTTGCTTTGGTTAACCTAACCAATTACTTCGTTTAATCCTTTTATCACACTCTGGTATTTCTTATGGTTTTTAAGACATCATCTAACAACGATGAATATCGTCCAACCACACGTAATCACAATAGATTATATATATCACATTTATATATCACAATACATAAATTACAGTAAAAATAACTATTGAGGAATCCAGTTGGGTTCCTCCAACCTGTTTCCCTGCACCACAGATGTTAGACAACACCAATAAAATATTCTGATAAACAAAATCAACATATAACCATTTGACGGTTTATATATATATATGTACATATATATATAATCTCTACTAACTGACTAGCAGTTCAATCAAACAGTCAACACACAGTCAAACAGACAATAATTAACAGTTCTAAGAATACACTGTAAAAATAGAACTATTTAGAGTTGGTGAGTTTTACTCACATTTGACGATCATCGTCAATGACGATAACCATCGCTTGATTCAGACAATTTATTTTGCTATAAATTGTAATGGACTCCAATTGACTCACGGTCAGTTCCATTGTGGAGTACTCATCCATATGATCCTGTCGGATCTTGTTTCGCTGAATTCCGTCTAGGTATGACCAAGTTATAGCGTTACTAAGTTTAAACACTAATTTAGAATTTAAATAAAAACTTGAATATTCAAATTGGGCTTTACCCATCCTAAACCAGCCCATTATCCCTTGTATAACAGACCCGACCCCAAAAGCTTTCTTCCCCAAACCACGAAAAGAATACGCTCCTCCAGAAATCACAACACCCTTCGTTGACCTTCCCGTTGACTGACAGCACCTCCTCCTCCGGCGATCTATTTCGCACGCCACCAACACCACCTCATTCACCATCGAAATCCCCATCCACCTGACCCCTTTTCCTCCCATTCGAACTCCCCGTCGAAACTGCGTTCGAACCCTTCAGGCGAGCAATCCCTGTACAGACATCGACGACAACCTTCACCATAACTGTTACGGCGCCAGCAAAGAAAACCCTAGGCTGACATCCTCCCCATCATCACCCCCATATCGAACTCGATGCTCACACCCCCCCCCCCCCCAAATCCTAACCCTAGGTCATGGTTACCCAAATTCCATGAATCAAAACATAACCGAGTTGCACAAAAATGCCACCAGCATGACGATCTTGCTTCCGGGATTCAATAGATGATTGTTTCAAGATTTATGGTCTCTTGTTTGATTTTATATCGATTTTTCTTTTTGATTTTCTACTGTGAAAACTTTCTTGCTGCGATGGTCCATACGATGTATATATGCGGTGTTTGGGTTGGTAAGATTCGTGGCTGTGGAAGGTGGTCGTGTGGCCTGTTTGTGACTAGAGAAATAGTGGAGATATTTTTGAATTAATTTTATTGAATTTTTATATTTTATTAATTTGTTTATGCACACTAAAAATTCTTGTAGTCATCTGGGATACCCAAAAATCACCAAACTGGACATGTAGCTAGAGTTCGACATTACGGTCCTAACGAAACTGGTTTCGTCGAATTTCGACTCCGTATGCTCACACAGTGTATTTTTAACCATAAAAAATGACTATTTTACACCCTAAAAATCCGTACAGCCACCCAGTGACTCTAAAAATCACGAAACTTGAAATCTAACAACTATTTGACATTGCGGATCCAACAAAACTGGTTTCGTCGAATTCCGACTTCGTATGCAAAAGTGGCTATTTTTAACGCTCTAAATAGCCTATTTAAATATACAAATATATTTAAATATAATTAAATTAATTGTTTAAAATTAATTATTATCGTCTGTATTCACAGTGGCATACCATACAGCTCCAGAATATTCCTGTATATATTTACAGCTCGATATTACCTCGTCAGAGTTATATCGATGGTCGATTTCTATTTAAATTCTTATTTAAAATATATTTAAATCGTTATGGTCAGGGCGCTGCACTTCTGAGAATTTGATTTGGACATAACTCCAAATCTACACGACGAAATCCCGATCTTTCTCTTCCACTAGAAAGATATACTCCACCAGCTCCACACGTTTTTTGGTTCACAGAAATCCGGCTTAAAACGAATCATGTACATTCAGTTGAAGTTCGAATCGCCAAATAGCGAACTGCCACGCCATTTCGAGCTCGATTATAATTATATTATAAATTATACGTTCAACTATCGTTTATTTAATATATTCGTTATTTAAATAATTAAATAACTTAATTATTATACCTTACAAAACGCGCCATTACATCTAAATTCCCGTTTAGGTCGTTCGACCCTCTTTTACTCTTTTTGGAAAAAACTTGAAAACTCGTTAATGGTGGCCATTTGAAAATCACTTCATTTTCCACCTGCGCTTGAATTCTAAAGCATCGTTGATTGACCCTACTACGCCATCGTTATCCAGTGATTCAGACCTTAGCAAACCCAGCTGATTCTTCAAACAAAATTGATTCTGCCCAATTGGAGATTAAGTCGATCAAATCTGAAGCTTCGCTATCGTTAAACGTTGGTAAACCACCGCTAGCAATTCACACTAAAATTCAGGTTTAATTTTGTCTTGTTGCCGATTCTAGGATTCAAATCTTGATTTGAGGATTTTTGATTACGTAGTACGTTTTTGACTTGGATTTGCATTGGTGTTTGAGAGTATGAGATTCACTGCTGCGAGGAATTGTTATTCTGTATAATTATAAGACCGACCGCATGTTTACGGTTCTTGTATGATTTTAATCCCAGCATTAATGCTTATAATCATCTTATTTGGTAGCTTGATATTGTGTTTTACAATTGCATATTGCATTGTTGAAATCCACTTGTGTTGATCAAGTTGGAAATTGTTGTTGACGAATGAAATGAAACTTGGTAGCTTTTGATATTTAATTAGTAGCTTCACTAGCTCATTCCATTACCAAACAATTTCTGTTATCGACTTAGGAACGACTCGAACTCCAGGTCATAAAAAGCATCGCCACCGCGAGCTTAGCCCTCAGGTCGTTGAAATGAAAAAAGTTTAAGGTCGTTGCTACAACAAAATACTTAGGTCGTTTGGATGGTCTTGTACCTTAGTTCTTCACCATGAACTTAAATCTTAGGCCGTCAGAACAACTAAAGCCCTTGGGTCGTTATTGCGACCTTAGGACTTAAGTTGCTATAGCGGCCTAAGGTTTCAAGTTGTTTGTATGTTCTGAGGTCTTAGGTCGTCAACGCGGGTTAAGGCTTCAGATCGCTAAAACGACCTTAAGGTTTTAATATGTCGAAGCAACCCAAGTTCTCTCGAACACTGATCTTGTAACTTCTTAGATTGTCTTGACCATTTAGACAATTCAAGTTTTACATGTTATAGTATGATCCAAGCTTTCAATCCATGGAACGACCTAAACCCTTGAACTGCGAAACGACCTAAGTCTTTGAACTTACAGAGGAGCCCTAAAACTTTTGTGCTTGTTGAGGCTTCATTCCTTTAAACTTGCTAATTTAAACACTTTAGATTCCATGCATTTTGAAGCTTGGTTTCCAAAAATGCACATCTTCTTTTTCTGTTTTCCTTCCTAAAGCAATAACACACATTTTTCATATTTTAGACTTATATACTATCATTGGCCGTCCACTTCAATGATGGTTTACTTAGTCATGTTTCGAGGCTTAAATTAGACAGTGTATGCATGCAAGTTAGTTTTTGCTTAACAGTTTATGCTTGTCAAATTCTTTACTTGTACACACACAACATTTTTAATTTAAGTGACTAACGGTGCTTGAGACCTGTTGATACAAATCTTTCTATAGATGTTAAGCACTGATTTTATATAACTTATATAATTTTTCATGACGTCTTTTAATAAGCACATACCTGTAGTTCGTTTACAAGTAAGGTTATTTGTGTAGAATGACTACCATGCAACAAACACGTACTCAAACTGAAGGGACACCATCTGCTCCAATCGATATTTCTACAACAACTACAGTCCCCTAATCTTTCCCAAATCTTGTTCCATTTAGTAGCCTGTCGATAGAAAGACATTCTACCATGCTTGACAAGGAACTTTTTGAAAAGTTTTGTACCCAATTTGGCATTCCTATTATAGATGCAATCCTGCCAGATAAGGGCGTATTCGCAGATCAACCCCCTTCAGCATACGTAACCGTGAATCATTATATGTTAGCAGGCGGTGGTGTTCCTCCTTTTAACCCTTTCCTAGAAACAATCCTAAACCATTTGGCCATTGCTCCTTTCCAACTTCATATGAACGGTTACACCATCTTATTAAGGCTTTATATTCTTTCTATGCAAGTTAGGGGGAAGGAACCGACTTTTTCAGATATCTACTACCTTTGTTCATTTAGAAAGAGGAAGGACACCCAATATATCATACATGTCGAGGGTGCAAGAAATCACAGGCTTATAACCAATTTACCAGAAAGCGTTTCAGAATTCTTAACTCAGTTTTTCTTTGTTCGCTGTCCTGAAACCTTTCGTGGGTACTAGATAGAAGGAGGTAAGCATACTTCATGGGCAATTTATCTTACATTCTTTAAAGAACAATTTCTTATAACTTCTCTTTTTAACTTCAGTCGTTCCAACCCCAATCAAGGATAACAAGGAATCTGCCCCCCTCAAGGTTGTATTTGAAACCCTGAAAGCTGCTAATGAGACTAGGAAAAGTAGGAAGGTTTTAGTTACAGAATCAACGCTTCGCCAATACGAACTTCTCCATCTTTTGAGAAAGTTTCCCTATAACACCCCGTGAATTCTATAACGCTAAGCTTCACAAATTAAAGTATAATTAATTATAAATGAAAGAATTAAGGGAAATGAGTTACACCATTGCGTTCGTCTCGGAATTCTGCTTAAGATAGAGTCCGAGTTAGCGTGAATCGGACTCCGTATGAAGGAGTTATGGCCTTCGGAAGTTTCAGAATCAAATTTAAATTCAAACAGCTCAGTTTAATTTCAAAATTTCGAATTTCAGGTTCAAACTGGGCTGGGCGGGAAAATTCTCGCCCAGAGACCAGGTCGACCATGGTGTCGACCTGGTCCCCGCCAGGTCGACCGTAATGTCGACCTGGGTGTCGACCTGGCTGGTCAACCTGGCTGGCCAGGTCTGGCTCTGGCTTAAATTTCTGAGGCCCTGTGTGTCACTAGGGCTGACGTGTCACCTCTTAATTGGCTCTCTGAATTTTGAAAGGCCTAGATTCCTCCTATCTCCATCTTACGGCTCAAAACAACTTAAAAATCTATAAATACACCCTAACTCTCAACTGAAAATTCACACAAAAATATGAATGAGAAAGGAGTCGTCATGCTGCTAGGGAGGAATTGAACATAGCCGTCAAGAGAAAATCCTAGAGACGATTCAAACCAAGAAGAAGATTAAAAGTTTAAATCAAAAGTTTTCAACGCACTGTTAGTCTACCCAAAGGAGCGCATCTCAATTTCAGATTCAAGATTCTGCATTCGTTGTAAGTATAGTGACCTTTCAGAATATGAATAAGAATTGCGATATGATTCGATGTGAATGAAAATAGAATTGTGTTATTATATTGTATAAAATTCTATGTATTGTGATGATTCTGTCATGACTTGTGTATTGACGTTTGTGGCATAAATTGATTGATGCAAGCCTATTGAACAATTGTATTTGAAAACAATGGCACTTGCAAGTTGTGGCAAAAATTAGAAATTGATCCTTTTATGTATATGTCGATGGCATGGACTATGTATATTCCCTTAGTCTAAATTAGAATTTATGTAAACATGATTTAGACCTGAAACCTTTTATGCCTACATGACCCAAAACCTATGATATCATTTTCATGTCTATTTGCAAGTATAATGGATCTATGTTAAGTATCATTTGTGTTTCATAAACTATGCAAGTTCATGTTGAAATAGGCTATGTGAATTAAATGTTATAATTGGACCTTTTGGTGAATATACATCATGCTAGTTTTGTGTTTGACATTATGCCAAGTTAAACATGTTTAAACACAAGTTTGTATTAGCCTAAACTATGCCATCTCATATGCCACCTACTTAGTTATACTTTGATTTGAATGCAAGTTCACATGACCCATCATTTATGTTAGTATCTCTAAACTGCAAGTTCATGCGCCACACACCCTTATATGTTGCAAAATATTACATTTTCTTAATTTCCCCTTTTCTTACGCTTATAAAGTTGGGCTGAATTGTGTCGAGCCCAACATTTGTTATAACGTTGCGAACGTATAAACGGGGTTAATAACGTTGGGTGTAAAACATGAAAATATATGTTGTCATGTTTGGCACATGCCAATGACAATGACATTTAAGCGGTATAAATTGTTATGCCCAAGAATAAAAGATATGACATTTACATATATAATAATAAAATATGTAAATTTAGAAAACAAGATATGCTTAACCCGAGGTTGGATTGAGTTGTGATGTAAACCTGCCCGGAACCGCCCGGCTGTCCAGTAGTCACAACAATACCTATCCAATGTGGGTGGTTAAGCATTGAGCCCAATAAAGGCCCGAGGTTAGACTGAGCTACGGTGTAAACCTGCCCGGAACCGACCGGCATATCCAGTAACCATAGCAGTACCTGTCTAATGTGAGTGGTCTGGTGCTCCTAAGAGGCTAAGGACAGGTGGTAGGGTTAAGTCAACTATAACACTTAACCAAATTCAACATGTTAACAAGAATTGATGGGTGGGGGTTAGGTAAATACAGACACTTAACCACTTAACATGTTTGACTAGAAAATCCTGGTAACGAGGGACCCATTTCAGCAGTAACCCAATTTTGGTATCAACGGTACCCTGAAACTAGGCAGGGTGGGGCACGATTACTGGGCTGATTGTAAGCGGTCAAACGACGGCGATGGGTGCACAGTGCAGGTCTAACGGAGTGTGGGCGTGCACACACTTCGGAGCAGACAACCAGGGCACTAGGGACACCAGTAGTATAACCTATGCCTTCTAGAATTTGTGTCGGGGCCGCCACCATGGGTCTTGATACACCCCATGGTGGAACCAGCATAGGTATCTACAATTTTTGGGGGCCGTATGACACATGTTAACGCGAGTAGGAGCCAATCTTTAAATAAAGTTTGGGATCACTTCACCCTCACCATGGGGTGCCAGTTATAGTAAACTCAAGTAGATGCAGAGATATAGTATGGGTGCGATAGTATATTCGACACTCCCTTAGCTTGTGACACTATCCTATTTTCAGTATATATCTATCATGCCCTTTTCTTATTCACATACTGAAGAGTTACTGCATTTACTCAGGCTTTATGTCTTACCCTATTTTCTTTTCGTCTTCTTTTCTTTCGTTCCCCCCAGGTCCACAGGGAGGAAACAACTCAGTCAGGCTCTGTTCAAGCTCCAAGAACGTAGATGTATGATTTGGGTCTCTTTTGCTCGGACTATGGCTTTGGATATCACTATGGGGATTTTTGTCACTTTATTTATGTTTTATGATTCTTTAATAATCAAGACAGTTATGTTGTTGTAATGATGGAAGTATTTTGAGACAATTATGGAATGTTTTGTTTTGGAACACGTATTGATGAATAAAAGTCTGTTGGTTTCCGCTGTTTAAAATATGTTTATTTATATCTGTCTTGAGTTTATCTGTGGCTTTTACTTATAAACCTCCACCAAAATTAAGGCATTCACTTTGTGAGTGACCTTAACGGAGGTGGGTGTTCCATTGCCTCTAAAGTTGGGGCCTTCACTCCCAAGCCTAATCCCACTGAACCAGACACTGGTACCTCTGGTGGCAATAATTAGACTCAGGACCAAACTGTGTTGGATCTAGATTAACCCTAGAGGGGGGGGTGAATAGGGTTTATCACAGTTTTTAAACTGAATTGAAAAAACTGACAGGATATTAAAATAATAAACAGATCACAGAATGCAGCAGAAATAAAAGTGCAGAAAATAAATCACACACAGATATACCCAGCTTCGGCAAAACCCTGCCTACTGCTGCATTCCTAAGGTTTCTACTAGGTGTTATAAACAGATCCTGCATACAAGACCATGTACACTCGCAGCGCCTGCTCCTGTCCTAACCCTACGCTCAAAACCCTAGACTGACCGATGTCCCCTCGATCAGATTTTCCCGAATTACAACCCTGTAATCCGAAACCCAGATTTTACAGACTCTGAAACTGACAGTCAATATCTTGACTGATTCACTCTAGTTTATACAGACACTAGAAAACTATTCAGATGTTTTTTACAAAGCAAATAAAACAATACAAGTTTAAACCAAAACTCAAAAACCCTTTAGGAGTTAAAACAAAGAGGGTCATCCCCTTTTAATTTTAAAAACCATGAAAATAGGTTGGCCCCCTTTGAGTTGTGTTGCACCCGATCTCTTTGTCTTTTGGAGAAACAAAAATGGCGGTCGTCGCTTAAACACAAATTAGGGTTTTCTACTTTTGCTCCCAAATCAAATCGCGATTGCTAAGGAAGATGTTGTGGCTTCTATGATTTCTTCAATGCCTTGAATCGCTTAGCTTGATCAATTTGGAAGCTTATAGAATCCCTTGAAAACGTGAGTTTCTCTGGTTTTATTTTATGCTTGAAATTGTTGCCTTTTTGGATTCGCTGTTTGGATCTTTTTTCCAGTGATGAAATCGTGATGTTAAATAGGGATATAATCAAACCCTAATAACTCTGATTTAAAAAAAATGGCTTGCTCTGATTTTGCCCGATTTGTTGAATTTCCCTTTTGGTTCCTTGATTTTAAAATCCTTGCGTGAAAGTCCCCTTTTGATAATTCTCGGTTTTTTAAAAGATTTCTTGAATGAAAATGGAATTTTCCCTTTTTGAAAGTAGCAAATCTCGGCTTTGATAATTCTGGAAATAATTGATCATTTGCCATATTTGGGTATTTGTGAACATGGAACATTTGTTTAGCCGAGTGATTTCAAACTTGCCAAATAATACACTGATGACTTGATTTCTGGAATGAATTTATTTCCCAAAAGTGAAAATATTTGCATGCTTGCCTTTGTCGATTTTTGGAAAAAAAGTTTGCCAAATTTGAACTTCATGCCTTGTCCCACTTTACCGTTGCCATATCTTGACCAACTTATTTGATAAGAACAGATACTATACTTGAACACACCGCCACTTTATTTGTTTCCTGTTATCATGTTGTCTGTGTTTTCCCTTTGTGCTCATGCATGTCCATGCTTGGCATTTGCTCGAACTTGATTCATACTATTTTTTGTGTACATGCAATATTGATTACCTGCATATGTTTGTGATTGACAATGTTTGCACCATGCATGCTTGTCTTGTGCTCTGTCCAGTTGAGTGTGTTCATTTCCTTGAGAAAATTGATTGACACTTGAATAAATTCATGCCGAATTTGCTTGATAGATTCCTTGCCAAGTTTGAGCCAGATTGCATAATTCTTGTGTGCTTTGTCATTTTTGCTAATATGTTGCCATCTTTAAATTCTGCACTTGAAGCAAGTATGTTGGCTTCACCCTTGTGCTCGACCACATGCTTACTCTAACATTGAACTTGATCATTACTGCACAGACTTGCACCATGCTGCTGCACTATATGTGCACACCCATACATGTCTTTACTGCTTTGTGAATATCAGTTGTAATCTGGACTACATATTTGCTGCTCGGTCATTTGTCTGAACATCCCATGCAGTATTGAACTTTTGAATAATGCCATAGCATTTGACTGATCTTCCATGCTTTGATGTACTTGCACAAACTTGCTGACACATTTTCCTTGCTATTGCCCCTGTTTTGCTTGTGAACTTGGACTGGTCAGACCATCTCGAACCAGTCTTGATCATGAACTTGTTTATTTTCATGTTGTGTACATACACTACATATATCACACTTGCATTTGAGTTGCATTGATGTGCTCCTTCACTTTGAAATCTGAGTTGCACCATTTTTCCGCTGAACGTAATGCTCCACTCATCTTTTGAACCATTCCTGTAGCTATGTTTGTGAACATGTTTGCTAAACTCTTTATTATTGTTGCTTTTACTGTTGTGCTGCCTCGACACTTTGAATTATTGTTGACTTGTGTATTGCAATGATTTGAGCAGGTCCTCGTGGCTACTCCTCAGTTGCACACTGATTGGCGAGGCAGTGCACACGTGTATATACATGCACGTGTGTACATGCAGCCATCAGACGAGTTTTCTTGTCCCTGCACTGAAATATGTGTATATACATACACATGTATGTGTATACATGTATCGTGTGCGTGCTATATTTATATCAGATCAAGTCATGAAAAAGGATGAAAAACACACCAGAAAACAGAGGCAAATAGAATTTTAAAATAAAATTTATATTTGCATGTGTTCAGTTTTATTTCTATTGCAGTATACTCTGTGTGTGTGTGTGTGTGTTTCATGTGACAGGTAAGCAGGTGATGACTGGACTGACAGTGAAGTGCTGTGAAGACTGAAGACTGAAGACTGAAGATAGAAGACAAAGAGATAGTGTTAGTGAATGTAAATGTATCAGTGATTGTATATAAATATGAGATGTATAGACAATGTTATAGTGAGGAGCTGTGTAACAACAGAACTGTACTGATGTTTGTAAACAAATTTGTTTGAAATAAAATATTATTTTATTGTTGTCAAACAAACTTGTCTATCATATTCAGTTTATTTACACAAGTACAATCTCATGTTGAAATATCTGTGAATGTGTACAAATAGTGGAGTCATAGAATTTGTACTGTTTGAATGTTGAAATGTAATATTCGATTCAAATAAAATACAGTATGAATATATAAATGTTTGTACAGTCGTATTCTATTTAAATATAAATATTACATTCCTGTCTGTGATGAATATATGAAACAGTACATTAACAAACACATTTATAATATATATTTGGTTGTTATCATCAAACAAAAATAATATAATTGTGTATACAACACCGTTATATACATCAATCTCCCCCTTTTGATGATGGCAAACAAATAAAAGATTTTGGTCATAATAAATGTGTTTGACTAGTGAATATTGAACTCCCCCTATTTATTAGCTCCCCCTACAACAGAAACTCCCCCTATAACTATGCATGAGTGAAATGTATGTATAATAATAAATTTTCGAAAATTAAAAATATTTATAAAATATTCACTCATAAATCAAAATCTAATCCATTCTCCCCCTTTTGTTATCATCAAAAGGATACAGATTTTAAAATACAGATGAAAATTTACTAAAAATATAATTTCAGCTCAAGAGGAAGAACGGTCATCATAAATTTCAATCAGTCAAACAAAAATCATAATATTCTAAGAACATGTGGCATATTTCACATTTTAGAGAATGATGGATATACGATGAATTTTATATAAAATGGAGAGAGTTTTTAAAAAAAAAATTCATTTTCGATTATTTTCGAAGGATTTTTATAAAAATAAAGCACAAAAACAGTGATGGATTTGGACTATAATTATAAATTCAACTTAAGTGACAAAATCAGATAGTCTCAAATCCCAGTAGCTATCAATCAACAAATCATAATACTTCATAAGATATTAACACATTTCACAGATTAGAAGGATGGATTGATAGGCTGGTTTTTAAAAATACCAAGGAGAATTTCAAAATAATTTCTATTTTTATCACTTTATTTCCTTTTTATTTATTTTGTATTTAAGAGCACATTGACCACGCATAACCAGAGTTTGGATTTTTAAATGGGATCAGTCGCAGCTTAAATTATAAGACGTCTCATAACCATGCATAACCAGAGCTTGGATTTTTAAATGAGGTTAGAGACACTCTTATGTATTAATTATATTTTTATCATTTTCAGCTTTATAAAGGAAAAAAAACTCCTCGGTATATGAAACCAATATGGATGATAGAAATGTGGTAGGTACCGAAATGGACTGTGAAATAAATTTCTAAATTGATTATATTATGAAATAAGCTCGACTGTACATGGATTATTGAAAATTTTCAATTCTCACTAATTCTGAATAATAATATAGTACCATTTCTATCACAAATAATTTTCACTGTTTTAAAATAAGATGATTTTTCCTTTTTAAAAAAAATAAACTCTCCACATCAATATAAAATCATGATGGATGGTAGACGGGTGATAGATAAAGGAGATGGTCGTGAAATAATTGCCAGTTCAAGGATATTATAATAAATATTCAACCATCATGAAAATCCAAGTAAAATCTCCTCTTGTTGTGAAATATACTGCAGTCACAATTCATCACAATTTCAAAAACAGATAATAATTTTGATGAATTATAAACACATCACAAATTGGATATTGATTTCAATTTCTGAATGAATAATAAATAAATAATTTTAAAATTGAAAATCAATTACAAGAAGAATTTATACAGATTTATACAAGGGGAAAAAATATGTGTATGGTGTCTATACAAGGTGAAAATTCAAAAATAGATGGATGAAACAAATATAAGCACTTCTGATACCACTTGGTGTCTCTATTTACGTGGAATTTTAACATGATACTGAAAACAATGTCACAGACAAAAGAATTATTAAGTACCAAGCCCAAACGGACGAGATAATAGATTATGCACATGTATCAGAGCAGTAAGCATGTGATTCCAGAATAACCATTTTTCAAAAAAGTATCAGAGCAACACAGAACATAGTTTCAAATCATACTTGTCACGATGATGGCCATATATGATGATTTATGATCTAATGATTAAAATACTGTTTACTTAAAATCATTTGAGGAATATGAAAATATCAGAATTTAATGAATCAATCACACCGGATTATAAATTTTTGATTCGAGATATGTGTGAGATTCAATAAATCAATAATTTCAAAATGATTTTAAACAAACCAATATTTAAATCAAATAACCATGAAATAAAAGTGAATTTCAAGACCAAATTTTCAAAGGAATTTTTCACAACAATTTCTAAGGATAATTTCAGATCATTTAGATCAAATAATTAGGAGATATTCATGATCTATAAATAAATAATTTATCTGAAATCACTTGAATCAATGTCAAGTTTGAGATATAATGAATTATTCACACAAGATTGATAATTTCAATTTTAGGAGGTGTGTGATATTCAAAATATCAGGGATTTCAAATGATTTCAAACAAATAGTTTTCAACAAAAAATGATCATGAATAAATGATGGATTTCTAGATGTATCACTGATTCAAAATGAATCAAAAATATTCAAACCAATCTGAACAATTCTGAAATTATCCCAACTGGCAAATAATAGAGTGCTATAATGAGTATAAATTTTCAAGTCCGTTCTAAACTGAATTAGAAGAAACTCAGAATAGCAGAGATGTGTGATATTTCAATAATATTTCAGATCTAAAAAAAAAATTAGAATTCATATTAACAGTTTTCAAGATATAAGAAGAATACATTAACACTATTAGGAATTCAGAAAACAGAAGGTGAGCTTAAAAAAAAATTGCAGATATATACAAGTTTAAATTCAAGATCTGGAAAACGATTAACAATATCATACTTTCGGTAAAGAAAATTTCCAGACAGTCAAGAGTTCTGCAACTGGACGTTAAAGAATCCCAAGAGAAAGGAAATATGGCGGTGATAAGTTAAACCAAAAAAAAAAAACAGAAGAGACAGAAGGAGATAGAAGAAGAAATAAACAGGAAAATTAAAAAGATATTTACAAAGATGAGTTCAGAGATCATACCTGAGATCAGTGTAAACCAGAATCTCTGACTCAACTAGTTTGGCTAAAGGAACTGAAAGTGATTCAATGATATGAAGCAGTTTGAAGCTAGTTTCTCTTTCTGCACAGCAGTTCCTCAGCCTCCTTCGGTACCTAACAGTTTATAGGATCGAGTGGTCTAACAAAGTTTGTTAAACCACTTACAGTTGTATTCATATGTTTTGGTACCCAGACTTGTTTATATAATAAACCATTAGAATTAACTTTCGTACCCTTAGGAACCCAAATCTGTTTGAACTTGACAAAGCCTGCTTTATTTTTTGGAATCCAAGAATGTTTAAATGGTTTATTATAAAACGATTTCTCATTACTATTTTGATTCAAAAATCCTTCGAAATCTTCAGAGTTCAAATTTTCAAAGGAGTTCTTTTTAAAGCAGTTTGAGAAATTTATCAAAACATTTGAATTTTGTTTTCCAAAAACATCATTTTTCCCAAAGCCAAGACCAGATTTATTTCCAATAGAAACTTGGTTTTGTAACAGCATATTCAACGATTTTTCCCCATTAGAAAATTTATCCAAAATTGATTCTAATCGTTGAATTTTTTATTTTAGATCGCTATTTTCTTTTAGTAAATTTGAGCAGTTATTTATAGCGATCTTCTGTTCAGCATTAGACTGTTTCAAAACCAAATTCTCATTTTCAAGCGATTTAATTTTACTTGGGATTTAGAAATTTCAAGTTCAAAATGATTTTGCTTTTCAGATTCAAGTTCGTTGAATTTTTCAATCTCAATTTCAAGCTTTTTCAAAATCGAATCACTTTTCAACAAATTTTCTTTTTCAGCAATTTCAAATTTGGAATTTATATCAGTTTTAAAAACTTCAAATTCCTTTTGTAGAAGATTGTTCAAATTTGATAACTCAATCTTGTTTTCTTTTAAGATCAGAATTTCCTTTTCAAACTTTTGAATATTTTTATTGAGATGAACAAGATTGATTTTCAATTTTAAACAATTTTTGCAATTCGAATTTGAAGAATTTTTAAGATATTCAAGCTGTGATTCCAAATCATTAATTTTGCTGGTCAACTCAGAATTCCTAGATTTTAGAGTATTGTTCTTAGATTTGAGTTTATCAACAGATTTAGTTAAATCCACACACATATAAACCAAATCTTCATATGAGAAATTTTCAACTTCAGCATCCGTTGATTCTCCATCATCTGATCCTTCTGAATTCTCATTTGTAAATCCTGTTAAACAAAATTCTGAATCTGAGTTGACAATCTGGGGTTTTGAGCTGTTGTCAGATTTTCCATACTTCGTATTGAGAGTATCCCAGATTTCCTGTGCAGATAAACAATGACAGATAAGATTAAACTGTTCAGTACTAAGATAATCAAATATAATTTTCATAACACGGGTATTGAAAGTAATATCTACACTATCAAATCCATGGATAACAAAATTCCAACATTTAATATTAACATATTTTAAATAAAATTCCATTTTGGATTTCCAGTTTAAAAAAATCTGTACCGTCAAAAATATTTGGAATGTGACTGGACTGACTCTCTATGGACTGATAAATAGGAATCACCATTGCTCTAGAGTTAACCGAATACCTGCTCTGATAACAAATGTTGGATCTAGATTAACTCTAGAGGGGGGTGAATAGGGTTTATCACAGTTTTTAAACTGAATTGAAAAAACTGATAGGATATTAAAATAATAAACAGATCACAGAATGCAGCAGAAATAAAAGTGCAGAAAATAAATCACACACATATATACCTAGCTTCGGCAAAACCCTGCCTACTGCTGCATTCCTAAGGTTTCCACTAGGTGTTATAAACAGAACCCGCATACAAGACCATGTACACTCGCAGCGCCTGCTCCTGTCCAAACCCTACGCTTAAAACCCTAGACTGACTGATATCCCCTCGATCAGATTTTCCCGAATTGCAACCCTGTAATCCGTAACCCAGATTTTACAGACTCTGAAACTGACAGTCAATATCTTGACTGATTCACTCTAGTTTATACAAACACTAGAAAACTGTTCAGATGATTTTTAAAAAGCAAATAAAACAATACAAGTTTAAACCCAAACTCAAAAACCCTTTAGGAGTTAAAACAAAGAGGGTTATCCCCTTTTAATTTTAAAAACCATAAAAATAGGTCGGGCCCCTTTGAGTTGTGTTGCACCCGATCTCTTTGTCTTTTGGAGAAACAAAAATGGCGGCCGTCCCTTAAACACAAATTAGGGTTTTCTACTTTTGCTCCCAAATCAAATCATGATTGCTAAGGAAGATGTTGTGGCTTCTATGATTTCTTCAATGCCTTGAATCGCTTTGCTTGATCGATTTGGAAGCTGATCAAATCCCTTGAAAACGTAAGTTTCTCTGGTTTTATTTTATGCTTGAAATTGTTGCCTTTTTAGATTCGATGTTTGGATCTTTTTGCCAGTGATGAAATGGTGATGTTAAATAGGGATATAATCGAACCCTAATAACTCTGATTTCGAAAAAAATGGCTTGCTCTGATTTTGCCCGATTTGTTGAATTTCCCTTTTGGTTCCTTGATTTTAAAATCCTTGCGTGAAAGTCCCCTTTTGATAATTCTCGGTTTTTTAAAAGATTTCTTGAATGAAAATTGAATTTTCCCTTTTTGAAAGTAGCAAATCTCGGCTTTGATAATTCTGGAAATAATTGATCATTTGCCATATTTGGGTATTTGTAAACATGGAACATTTGTTTAGCCGAGTGATTTCAAACTTGCCAAATAATACACTGATGACTTGATTTCTGGAATGAATTTATTTCCCAAAAGTGAAAATATTTGCATGCTTGCCTTTGTCAATTTCTGGAAAAAAAGTTTGCCAAATTTGAACTTCATGCCTTGTTCCACTTTGCCGTTGCCATATCTTGACCAACTTATTTGATAAGAACAGATACTATACTTGAACACACTGCCACTTTATTTGTTTCCTGTTATCATGTTGTCTGTGTTTTCCCTTTGTGCTCATGCATGTCCATGCTTGGCATTTGCTCGAACTTGATTCATACTATTTTTTGTGTACATGCAATATTGATTACCTGCATATGTTTGTGATTGACAATGTTTGCACCACGCATGCTTGTCTTGTGCTCTGTCCAGTTGAGTGTGTTCATTTCCTTGAGAAAATTGATTGACACTTGAATAAATTCATGCCGAATTTGCTTGATAGATTCCTTGCCAAGTTTGAGCCAGATTGCATAATTCTTGTGTGCTCTGTCATTTTTGCTAATATGTTGCCATCTTTAAAGTCTGCACTTGAAGCAAGTATGTTGGCTTCACCCTTGTGCTCGACCACATGCTTACTCTAACCTTGAACTTGATCATTACTGCACAGACTTGCACCATGCTGCTGCACTATATATGCACACCCATACATGTCTTTACTGCTTTGTGAATATCTGTTTTAATCTGGACTATATATTTGCTGCTCGATCATTTGTCTGAACATCCCATGCAGTACTGAACTTTTGAATAATGCCATAGCATTTGACTGATCTGCCATGCTTTGATGTACTTGCACAAATTTGCTGACACATTTTCCTTGCTATTGCCCCTGTTTTGCTTGTGAACTTGGACTGGTCAGACCATCTCGAACCAGTCTTGATCATGAACTTGTTTATTTTCATGCTGTGTACATACACTACATATATCACACTTGCATTTGAGTTGCATTGATGTGCTCCTTCACTTTGAAATCTGAGTTGCACCATTTTGTTGCTGAACATAATGCTCCACTCATCTTTTGAACCATTCCTGTAGCTATGTTTGTGAACATGTTTGCTGAACTCTTTATTATTGTTGCTTTTACTGTTGTGCTGCCTCGACACTTTGAATTATTGTTGACTTGTGTATTGCACTGAGTTGAGCAGGTCCTCGTGGCTACTCCTTAGTTGCACACTAATTGGCGAGGCAGTGCACACGTGTATATACATGCACGTGTGTACATGCAGCCATCAGACGAGTTTTCTTGTCCCTGCACTGAAATATGTGTATATACATACACATGTATGTGTATACATGTATCGTGTGCGTGCTATATTTATATCAGATCAAGTCATGAAAAAGGATGAGAAACACACCAGAAAACAGAGGCAAATAGAATTTTAAAATAAAATTTATATTTGCATGTGTTCAGTTTTATTTCTGTTGCAGTATACTCTGTGTGTGTGTGTGTGTGTTTCATGTGACAGGTAAGCAGGTGATGACTGGACTGACAGTGAAGTGCTGTGAAGACTGAAGACTGAAGACAGAAGACTAAGAGATAGTGTTAGTGAATGTAAATGTATCAGTGATTGTATATAAATATGAGATGTATAGACAATGTTATAGTGAGGAGCTGTGTAACAACAGAACTGCACTGATGTTTGTAAACAAATTTGTTTGAAATAAAATATTGTTTTATTGTTGTCAAACAAACTTGTCTATCATATTCAGTTTATTTACACAAGTGCAATCTCATGTTGAAATATCTGTGAATGTGTACAAATAGTGGAGTCATATAATTTGTACTGTTTGAATGTTGAAATATAATACTCGATTCAAATAAAATAAAGTATGAATATATAAATGTTTGTACAGTCGTATTATATTTAAATATAAATATTACATTCCTGTCTGTGATGAATATATGAAACAGTACATTAACAAACACATTTATAATATATATTTGGTTGTTATCATCAAACAAAAATCATATAATTGTGTATACAACACCGTTATATACAACAAACTGTTGATCCTACCCTTAAAAAGTGTTCAGAACCTATTGGTGGCAGTACGTTTCCATCTAAAATGGCTTCTAATGAAGACGAAACATCTAACCAATTGGAAGGCAAGGGTCTTCTGACTTCAACTAAACTAGTTGAGAAAAAAGGCACTTCTCCAAATCCTGAATCAGAAACTGAGTCTGAGCAGATTGAGAGAGATGACAGAGAGGGTAATGCACATGAAATTGAACATGTTGGGGAAGGTGAAATTGCACCAGAGATTGATCCAAATACCGAAACGATGACTGAGGACCCTCTTGTCCAAAATGTAACTGAAGAAGGTTCCACAGGTACCTTTAATAATTTGGGTGATCTTAACCCGGCTAAGTATCTTAGCCAAGGCGATACTATTTCCCAATTATTTGATCACCAAACCATAAATACTGGAACCGAAATAATGGATGCTGCCATCGCTTGGCCAGGAAAATATCTCGCATCACTAGGAATATCCTTAGAACCAACTAGAAAAACTGGTTCGTTAATAGCAGCGCATTAGAAAACATGTCTAATATGCATATATTTTAAAATTCCTTCACAGCTTTCACAATTTGCCCCAGTACTTTGTAGTCTAAGTACTGAAAATCCTCTTTATCTTGTTTTAGATTCAGATATGCATGGGAAATGTTTTTCATATTTTAGGAAACAAAGTAAAGCATAAAACCCAAAGCATTTTTTACAATCTGATCCTCCGCTACTGGCATATCATTCCAATCAGTCTTACCCTACCTCTCCTCAAAAATCTTCTCACAAGCCTTCATATGTATCAGAATTGGAATTGACCGAAGAGCAAAGGCGGAAGATACATGTAGAAGAAGACGAGGAAAGAAGAAGATGTGCTTGGCTTAGGGATGATACTCGTGATGAAGAGGGTCGCGGGGGAAAGCGAGGAAAAGATGATCAAGGGAAGGATGGATCACAGAAGCACCCTCGATTGGAGAAGCTTCCTATTATCCCCCATTGGTTCCATCCTTTGGTCCCCCTGGTCCTTATGTTGAAATCCACTCAATCATTCATAAGCCTCGTTACGAACATGAACTAGCAAACGCTCCTCTCTCCGAATGATTCAAGGGTTGGAATCTGAAAGGGTTACTTTTTGATCGTGGTGCAAATCCAACAGATGCTGAGGACATAGCTGATGAAGTGGATGTCGTAATAAGGCAAATGCATACCCAACTTGACACTGCTAAGAGCCAAGTTGACACAAAGCTAAGTATTGTCAAGGGCGATGCTTGGAGAAAGTTGCACAGATGGTATAAATTTGGTGATGATCTCCAAAAGCATAATGACATAAATTTTGCTAAGATCGCAGAATTGAAGAGTGATAGGGCCAAGTTGTAGGAATTCTTAGATTCTCATGAGGCTACCATTGCCTCTGTTACCAAAAGAAATGCAGAACTAGTGGGATTAAATGCCGATAATAAGAGACTTGGGGAAGAACTTGAAGCTGCTAAACAAAAGGAAAAGGAAGCCCTAACTGCCAAATGCAACACTAAGGTTACTTTGTCTATGGAAAAGGATTTTTTTATACAATATCGGGACAAAGCTGCCCAACTTAGAGAAACCATCAATTCTTTGAAAGCTTCCAATCATATGTTGATGGTTAAGGTTGAATATCTTGAGAAAGATAAGAGGACTGCTAAGGAAACCCTCAAAAAGTCTGTTGACGAGGCTGATGCCGATATATTTCGGTTTTATGTTTTCAATGTCATGAGCTGTGGGAGTCTACACTGCTTACGGGACCCCTTTCCAACTACCTTGGCACTCGTTTGGGAACAAGTACTTGAAATTAATGGAGGCTATCAAAGCGAAGACGATCTTATCAATGAACTTTTAGATGACAAGTCCAAGAAGGCTCTAGCTGAGGGAAAAGCCCAGTTGGTGAATGATAGGGCTGGTGCTTCCAGAGAGAGGCTCAGATTCAAACTAACATTGATCCTCCCATCAATCCTACGACTATCGAAGCTTCTAGTTCATAGATTCATGTGAGTGCTCCTGTTACTTTAACAAAAAAGACGTAGGCACTAAAGAGCACATTGTTATAGAGAATGTTGTCGAGGAACGTGGTGAAGATGATGAAGGTGACGATGAAAACATAGACAACTAGAGGATTGAGCCTAGATATGTCAAGGAAAACCTTCTAGATGCAAGTAAAATTGAAACTGGCTTTACTATGTCATACATAGAGTCCATTTTTTATTCGCCTAGGTCTCTTGCCTCTTATTCCCTCCATAATCTAGGCTTAATTTCACCCCTATCTTCTCCTGCTATAGGCAAAGCAACTACAATTGAAGCCGCTATAATTGACTCACCTCTGATGACAATTCCCCTTGCTTCCATTATCACTCCTCCTCCCCCTAATGACACATTCTTACTTGTCATTACAGCTCCCGGATCAGAAGATGCCAAAATCGGTGCATTTTTGACTTGGAGGATGATGTCGATTATACTCTTCGCAATGATCCTGAGGCCACGGAAACAGATGAAAGTCTGAAAGATGCTGCTAAGGGTTAAGGAAAGAAAGCTGCTAAGTCCTCATCATCTACGAAGCACGAGAGAAAGAAGCGTACTACTCAGACTACGGAAGCCATTACTTTGTCTTCACAAGAAAATCCAAGTGATGTGGCAGAGACTCCTCCTCCTCTTAACAAACCAACACTGAGGTCAAGTGATAAGAAGAAGTAGTGCTCATAGTTTCATTTTGCTTCTCGACTATTCTCTTTTATATATTGTATTTAGATCGGTTGTATATGCGGGTGCCGGTCCCCTCTTACTGCTTTATGTTACTCTATGTCTGAAACTTTTGTATTAGGTTTGTGACTTTGTGACTTGATTTGTGATTCTGCTATCTAGTTTTGTGTTACTAAAACAAAATTATGTTCTGCTTACCGCACTTAAGCTTTTACTTTTAGCCTTGTCGTATTTCATTGATTTTGCATTCCACACTTGCTAACTTTTCATGTTCACAACACAAATTATTTACCACAAGTCATCTGTCATTACAATGTTTGGTATTATAATGACCTCGTGGCATATTTTTGTAAATTGGGTTTTCAGTTGTAGCCACAAATCATTATTACCTAGATTTATTTCACCAATTTTACTGAATTTCCTTGATTCTGACTAGGGTAATTTCTGAGACTTCTTTTTTGTGAATAATCACCTTTGTGCTTATCACAGTACCAAAGTTTTCAGGTTTGCCTTGGCCATCTCAAGGTTCAACTTTGTTGGTTAGAATAATCCTTGCAGGTGTCAAACTTTCAGTGTGAAGTTGTGACGAGCTTATGGTATGTTTGAGTGAGCATTATTGAATTTCCTTAATGTGGTAGTAATGCCCCCATACAAAAATTCTTCATGAACTTTAAAGTTTTGACATGACATTAGTGATTGACTATATTTGGAATCTTCTGGTCATGTGTTTTTTCCATTTTAAAATTTCCTGGCATGATCATGATACAAGGTTTCCGGTCTAGTCGATCTAGCTCGTACCTTTTTACAAGGATAAATTTTTGTTTTTATGCCCCTGCTTGAGAGGTCCTGTATTTTATCATGTTCGACCATGTTTCTCGTTAATCTGGAAGTCTAGGCCCTTCGGAAATCAGATTTGATTATGTTCCCCCGGAGAGGTCTTAGTTTTTGTGCTTTCATAGAGGTCGTTTGTAAACCCGTTATTCGTAGTGGCTAAATGATTCAGTCACTTGTAGAATTTGTACGACGCCTTCGAAAAGGTCTTTGGGTCCATCATTTACCCAATTGGAAGACCCAACTTATGATCGGATGCCCCGAAGGGGTCTTTTGAATCCGTCAGTAACTGGATTTAAAAGATCCAGCATTTATTCGAACGCCCCCGAAGAGGTATTTTGAATCCCAGGGTTTCTCATAATCGGGCCATGTATTAATGGCACTGACGGTCGACTGGGTGCCTCTCGGGGAGGTCTTTAGTTCCGAGGCCCAATGTTTGTCATAATCAGACCATGTAATAAAGGCACTGACGTTTAACTGGGTGCCCCTTGGGGAGGTTTTGGTTTAGAGTTGTATTGTTTCATGGGGCAAACGCTAGTCCATTTATCAGTTTTATCACGATTTGTTAGGACTAGGGTACTGGAACTTGCAATTAAGAAGGTGCCCCTATGGTGAAACTTACAACTTTGTTTGTTGTCCGATCGCCGCATCATCTAACCATTCAGTTCTTGCTGTCCCTTATTTGCAATGTTGTGCCTCGTATTTGTTGCGAACGATGTTTTGAGTATCGAGCAATGGGCGCTTAAGCTATCCCAATCGGGTTGTGTTGTAATGGACATCAGGCTTTACTTGGTTGTGGATGCGTCGATGTTCTTTTAGGGGACCTGCAGTCCAAATCGAATTTAAGCAACTAGTAAACAAGAATTAGCAAATGTACAATTTAGGCAAGTGAAGCAATTTCTTTCATTAATATGTACAAAACTTGCAACAATGTTGCATGGTATTTACAATGCATGAGGTTTACAACTTGCAAAATAAAATAATTAGTAAACAAAGTAATGACGAAGATGTATGCCATTCCAAGCTCTCGGAAGTTGGATCCCATCCGTCGTTTTCAACTCAAATGTTCCATCTGAGAATTTTTGGCTTATCATATACGGCCCTTCCCAGTTGGGTCAAAATACTCTAGTTCCTGTCATGATTCTCTTCAAAACAAGGTCCCCAAGTTGGAAGGTTCTCCATTTTACTTTAGCATTAAAATGACGAGCTATCCTTCTATGATGTGCAATGATTCCGAGTTTTGCTTCTTTCATTTTTTCTTCAAGTAGGTCGAGCGCCCCGAGTTGCAGCTTCTCATTCTCCTTTTGGTTAAAGTGGATTCTTCGGTGAGTTGGAACCTCTAGCTCTACCGAGATCATAGCATTGGATCCAAATGCAAGCGAGAAAAGAGTATGCCTAGTCGTAGTTTTATGAGTTGTGCGATATGCCCATAGTGCAAGAGGAAGCTCATCTACCCAACCACCTTTAGCTTTTTTGAGACGCTTCTTAATGGCTGACTTTAAAATTTTGTTGATTGCTTCAACTTGTTCGTTGGCCTGCAGATGAGCAATGACTGCAAAACTTTTCTTAATCTTGTATTTAGCAAAGAAATCTAGGAATTCACTGCACTCGAATTGAGTTTTTTTACCGGTAATTATTTTCTGAGGTACCCCAAATCGGCAGATAATGTTCTTTAAAACAAAGTTGATCACCTTCTTCGAAGTAATAGTTGCTAATGGTTCAGCTTCAGCCCATTTAGTGAAATAATCAATCGCTACTATTACATACTTCATGCTTGATTTAGCTGTAGGCAATGCTCCAATCAAATCTGTGCCCCAAATAGCGAATGGCCACGGACCAATCACTTGAGTCAATTCCGTAGGAGGTGCTCTTGGAATCTTCGCAAATCTTTGGCATCTATCACATTTCTTGGCATAGGTCATCGGTCTAGGTTCACACCGGGCCAAAAGTATCCATATCGCAGAACTTTCTTGGCCAATATTTGATCGCCTATGTGACCTCTGCATTCCCCTTTCCTGTAGTTCCACAAAGATTGCTCTGGACTCCTCTTTGGTTACACACCGCAACAGTGGCATCGAGAATCCTCGCCTATATAACCTTCCATCTTGGATAAGGTATAATGGAGCTTTATGCAATATTTTTCTCCTCTTTTTCAGCTCTTCTAGAAGTGTTCCATTGAGGATGTATTCCTTGATTAAAGTCATCTAGGATATAGGCTCTTCAACCGTCTCTATGATCCAATCGATATCCACTTCTTCAATAGTAGGGGTTGAAAGGACTTCAATAGGTATTAGACCCAGTAACTGCGCATTTGAGGAACTGGCATATTTAGCAAAAGAATCTGCCTTTGCATTTTTTCCCCTGAGAATATGAGGTATAGTGTGGTAGTCAAGGTCGTTGAGAAGTTCCAAAGCTTTGGTGAGATAATTAGGAAGGTTTCCAACTTTGGTTTGGAATTCTATGCTGATCTGACACACTACCAACTGAGAGTCACTATAAATTTGCAAGGTTTTCAGATTAAGCTCTTTTGCTAGTTTTATCCCTGTTATCATTGCTTCTTATTCGGCCTCGTTATTGGTTGATGGGAATTCCAATCTTAAGGCGTAGCATAGGGAAAGACAATCTGGAGTTTCTAGGACTATTCCAGCCCCTGAACAGTAACCATTTCTAGATCCGTCGATGTACAGCTTCCAACTAGCCACCATCTCTGCTAGTTCCTCTGTTTCCTCTCACATATCCATGAACTCGGTGATGAAGTCCACTAAAGCCTGCCTATTAATAGCTCTTCGAGGGTGGTAAGTGTGTCATATTGACTAAGCTCTATGTTCCACTTCGATAACCTTCCCGAAGTTTCTGGGCGAAAGAGAACTTGTCTTAGCAGTTGGTTGATGAGAACCTTTATAGGATGGGATTGGAAATTTGGCCTTAGCTTTTTTGAGGAGACATGCAGACAATACACAAGTTTTTTTAACTATGGATAGTTTAGTTCTGCCCCCACCGAGCCTTTTACGGATGTAATAAACTGGCCATTGGACCTTGGCATCCTCCCGACAAGCGCAACGCTTAAGGCATGAGACGAGACAGCTAAATATAGGAATAACTCCTCTCCATATTTTGGTTTAGAGAGCATCAGCGGTAAGCCACGTGCTTAATCAACTCTTTGAAGGCTATTTGGCACTCAGGAGTCCATTGGAAATCTTTCTTTCCTTTCTTCATAGCGTCGAAGAGCAGAATGCACTAAACCGTTGCTTTAGAGATAAATCGGTTAAGTGCAGCTACTTTCCCATTTAGGCTTTGAAGATCTTTCTTTGTCCTTGGAGTGCGCATTACCCATAAGGTTGTGACTTGAGAAGAATTTGCTTCAATTCCCCTGGCGTTGACTATGAACCCGAGAAATTTTCCTGATAAGACTCTAAATGAGCATTTGAGCGGATTTAGCTTCATCCCGTATTTTCTAAGGATACGAAACATCTCAGCTAGATTCTCTAGACCATCTACATAGATTTCCATTGTGTTTCCGATTTGGGATTTGAACATGGAATTCACAAGACGCTGGTATGTTGCTCCTACATTTTTTAGTTCGAACGACATAATTTATAGCAATACGTGCCTCTAATTGTTATGAAACTTGTGTTCTCTTCATCGAGCTTATGCTTCATAATCTGATTGTACCCAGTGTACGCGTCCATAAAGGATAAAAGTTCGTGCCTCGCCGTCGCATCGACAAGTTGATCGATTCTAGGTAATGCGAAACTGTCTGGGACACGTTTTATTGAGGTCCAAACAGTCTATGCATACTCTTCATTTGCCATTGGACTTTTTAACAAGAACCGTATTAGAAACCCAATCGGGATATGTAAATTCTCGTATAAAGTTATTCTTGAGTAACCTATCTATTTCTTCTTTTAATGCTACAGATCTTTCAAGTCCTTGAATTCGTCTTTTTTGTTTTACTTGAGTTAAACTTGGATTACTATTCAACTTATGAACAATTGCATCAGGTGATATTCCGCACATATCGAAATATGTCCAAGCGAAAACATCTAAATTTTCTTTTAAAAACGAGATTAAATCTTTCTGCAATTTTAGGCCCAGCTGAGAACCTATTTTCAAGACTCTGTCGGGATCTTTATCATGCAACGGGAGAGAGATGGTGGCTTCAGCTAATGCCGCTCTATTTTCCCCCACACTGGCTTTCCTTGGATTAATCTCCTTTTGGGCTCTACTTTGCTCGCCAATATGAGGGCCTCGCCTTAATTCCTATAAGGGGGAGTCATGAATGCGGAGCGGCGACTCCACATCCTTCTTCTCTTCCTTCTTCCTAGCTTCAACAAGTTCCGCCATATAACATTCCCATGCTGCCTGTTGGTCTCCTTTAATCACACTGACTCCATTTTCGGTAGAGAACTTCATAGTTAGGCACCATGGAGCCATTGTTATCCTAAATGCTGCAAGTGTTGGCCTCCCGAGGAAGGCATTATAAGCCAAAAGCTCATCGACTATGACAAAATCTTGCTTTATGGAAACCTTCTGCTTTCCTTCTCCGAGTTCGACGAGCAGGTTGATGATTCCAATTGGTTGAGTGGGTTGCCCCATGAAACCGTGGATCTTTTTCTGGCAAGCTTTCACGTCATCCTTGGAAAGGTTCGATCTATTGAATGCATTAATGAAAAGGACATTGACGGATGCCCCACTGTCAACCAAAACTCTCATGACTATGGCTGGGCCCAAACCAATGGTAATCACCATTGTGTCTACCGTTGGTGTTAGCAAACCGTCCGAGTCTTTTTATTTGAACACGGTATCATCCCATGGAGTCTTTGACATCTTTTCCAGAAAGGCTTCACTCATGATCATGAGTTCTTCTCCTTTCTGAAGTCTCTTTATCTCGAAAGTGTATTTCACAATATCCCCCCAGCTTCTTCCAGCTGGGTGAGGCCCTCCTGAAATGGTATTGGCCATTAGTCTTGGAATGATATCAACCAGAGCGCTCTCATTCTGTCTAGGCTGCCCCACAGATGTTCCTTGTCCTTAAGCGGTTTGAGTATTCTGTGGGGTCTTTGTATACTGTTGGAGTCTTTTCTTCCTTATTAATTCCTCAATGAGGTTCTTCAGATATCTGCACTCATTTTTATTGTGGCCCAGTTGGTTGTGAAACTGACGAAACCTTCCTAATTTTATTGCATCATCACTGACCTTTGCTTGCTTCGGTGTTGGATACTCCTCAGCATCTTTAGCTCCCATGAAGATGTTTTCTATGGTGTCGTTCAAAGGAGTTGTAACACCCCACATCCATTAAGGTCACTCACAAAGGGAATGCCTTAACTTCAATGGAGCATTATGGGTACTGGAACAGAAATATTAAAAGACAGACATATATAAAACAGCGGAAAGTAAAGTGGAAGTACCTAAAATCATTTATTAAATATGATCATTTACAATAAAAGCCCATCAACTTCCAATACCCAATTAAATAGTTAAAATATCTGTCTTGCTCAAAAACAAAGAAGCATAAAAGTAAATTATAGTATTCCCCAATAAAGCAAAGCAAGCCAGAGCCAAGAGAAATCCAAGCCAACATGAAAGAGCCTTGGAGCTTGGTAAGATCCGAACTAAGCTGTATTCCCACCCTGCGAACCTGGGGGGAGGGGGGAAACGGAAGGAAAAGAGGCGAAACAAAACAGGTCAGTCATAAAGACTGAGTAAGTCCTAGTGACTTTCAGCATAAAAATAGTTAAGGATAATATGGCATGAGTAAACTGAAAGTAAACATAAGCATGATGACAAGATAAGCAACAGGCAAGATAACTAAGGTTAACATGATGTGATTTTTGTCAAATAACATCGCAAGGTTCCCATTCAAGATAAACTAAGTATAATTTCGTAAGATTCCTATCAAACATAACAAGCTTCCTCTGCTTCGCCATTGAAATATTTCTATGAGATCTACTTGCTCTGCACCACCTAACTAGCATCTTTACAAGTGTCTTACATGGAATGTTTCGTATTCTTACTAATACTCCAACTAGTGTCCTCTGTAACAAGGATCCTTACCCCCTACTAGTGTCCCAACTAGTAGCCCGTGTTATATAATAAGGTGATCCCACCCACTACCTAGAAATCATAATATGTACCCCTAGCTGACTACATAGGTGCCGCCTGCCCCTATCTCCACTAGGTGTACCCACCAACCCCCATGCGATCGGCTCCCTAACTCGTAGATACCCGTGCTGGCCCCACAGTGGGGTGTATCATTTCCCAAAGTGGCAACCCGATACAACTTAAGGATGCATGACTCATACCTACACGATGCAACAACGTCTTACCTACCAGCCCGGGTCCACACACGCATATGAAACCCGTTGGACTTGCGTTGCCACCGCTAACCCGTTTTGACCTCTTACAATCATACCCAGTATGCGTGTCCCGTCCTCGACATGGGTCGAGCTCACAAAGATACGTAATGGGCTACTGGTCTGAAAAGGGTCCCCTTTCCTCGACACATGCTTCCCACCTATGCTTGGTCCCCTCTAGTAATTCTTACTTAACCCCTTCTTATTCATGTCCACTTACATGTTTAAATTTTGGTTAAGTGTACACCAGTTATGTCTTACATGTTACCCATGTCCTTCACTTAACCCCTACCTCATCCTCATGTCTTAATACATGCTTTATCTTGGTTAAGTGCTTATAGGTTATATTTTACAAGTCATTCATATTACCCCCAACGTCTGGGTTTAACCAAGCGCCTTGGCTTTATCTGCCATTAAACCCTATGTCTATCCATTAACTATGCGCTTGTGCTACCTCATCAGTCTTATCATTTAACTTGGTTATTTCCATTCATACCAACCTTCAACTTTGCTTATTAATTCAATTCTTAACTTGAACTATACTAAGTCCATTAATAAGCCCGCAACATGTTATTCCTATGATTCATACATTAACCCCTGTTATGGTACAATAACATGTTCTTATTCAATCTTTACAACCAAGTACCCCTTAACTTACAAACACACTGGAGAGAGAGAGAATAATTCCCTAGATACCAACCCCGAAGACCGGAATCAACATCAGATTGATACTCAGAGGATTATCCAACCTAACCAATGTTTTGTTCCTTTTTATAATATAACTTATGTCGCCTTCAATTGTAAATTCATTCTTGTCTTTACATATTGCTTAATCTACAATGAAGCACATCTTTCCTTATTACATAAGTTATCTCATCTTATCTATTGTTCCGCCTAACTTACTTTATTCCATAAGTTATCATTCCCACTTAGGCATTAATTAAGATTTACTTAACTCAACCATTCATGTCATAACAGTTAAGTGTCATTAGCCTGGTCATATTACTTAACCCACCCATTCATACCATATTGGTTAAGTGTCATTAGCCTAATCAAATTACTTAACCCACCCACTCATACCATATTGGTTAAGTGTCATTAGCCTAATCATATTACTTAACCCACCCATTCATACCATATTGGTTAAGTGTTCTTAGTTTACTTAACCCTATCCACTGGTCTAATTACCATGTTATGTTGGTTAAGTATTACTATTCGTATTTCCACATGTCACCCACTTAACCCCCATGTCCCACCACATGTTTTTCTGGTTAAGTATTTCTTAATTCATTAAGGTCGTAACCCTATAAAGACCTCTCACATTAGACGGGCATTTATGGCAGTTGGATTTGCCGGGCGGGTCCGGGCAGTCTTACACCATAAAAGAGTCTAACCTCGTGTCTTTACAACTGTTATGCTTTTAATTTGGGCCTAGGACCTCTCACATTGGGCTACCATTTGTGACTACTGGATTCGCCGGGCGGGTCCGGGCAGTTTTACGTCACAAATGAGTCCAACCTCGTGTCCTAAGCATTGATTATCGCTTATAATCTTTTACCCCAGTCTTAATAATTTCCTTATTCAAATTATTAAATAATTCCTAATTTAAAGATGTCCATAATCGACTCAATTATGTTCATCAATTAATGGTATGCAAAATCATACCAATTTTATCACAATTTATCTTATGCCATTAAAGGCAACTTATCTCAATTTATATTTATCCCTCCTTTAAGGCTATTACATGCCAACTACCCAAAACCCAATTAGGCGTGTTCATATTAGCCCTTTTTCAAGACATAAATTATCATATGTGTTTCAACTACAAATCTCACATAATTAACATATGCCCAAGTTCTAGATTACATATCAGTTTTACATATGCCCAATTCATACCAAATCTACATATGTTCAGTTCATGCCGTTTTATACGTCTGTCAATTTTTATGTCAATTTACACATATCCAGTTCTAGCCAAAAATTACATATGCCAATCCCAATTTTTACAATTACCATTTTATTGGCAATACCCAATTATCCAAATCTATATTATGCCTTCGATTCTACCAAACACACATATATCTAACTAGGCAATATCTCGGTATTTCCCCCGTATCCAATCGCACATAAATCGCAGTTTAGGCCTAGGTCCGAAATTGACCTAGGTTCATCAAAGGAAAATAAATTGGGGGAGGTAGAAGTTGCAATGAAACAAGATGTAACACCCCACTCCCGCTATGATCACTCACTAAGGGAATGCCATAGCATCGGTGGAGTATTTTAGTGAATATAGAACAGAAAAATTACAACAAGACAAATATAAATAGTACTTGAAATTTAAAACATCATCTCATAACAGCGGAAGTGAAACATGTCTGGTTACATCATAAAACCACAATAAAAGTCAAGTACAATATCCATCAAAATAAAGAAGTACATAATCCCACTCTCATACAATAGCCATTACAAAAGAAAAGATAACTGGGTAACTGGAGCTTTACATCTATCCAAGCTCGTAAAGACTGGAACAACAATCTGATCAAGCTCCACTACTGCTAGGATCCACCGTAGGACCTGAGGGTTGGGAAAAAAGATAAAAACAACGGGGTCAGACATAAGTCTGAGCGAGTCCTATAACTTAAACAATACAATCGTTAAAGTAACCAGAGAAGACATAAACTGATATACGGTAACTAATGGGGATGAATGGCTACACTAAGCAGTCAACTAAACTAAGATAAAAGATAAAGACGCATCTACCCTTCCAAAGGTAAATTACTAAACTGTACCACACCAGTCATTCCTAACTTAAAGGTTGATCCCACCCATGGACTTATAAAATTAACTTAATAGTTCTCGCGTACCCCTAGGTGACTAAGTAGACGCCACGGGGCCCTACAATCCACTAGGTGTACACACTACTCCCCATTCGATCGGCTCCCTAACGTAGATACCCGTGCTGGCCCCACCGTGGGGTGTATCATTCCCCAACGTGGCAACCTGATAAAATTAACGGTGCACGGCTTATATCTACACGATGCAACAACGTCTTATTTACCAGCCCAGGTCCACACACGCATATGAAACCCGTTGGTCATGCGTTGCCATCGCTAACCCATTTTGGCCTCTTATAGTCAAGCCCAGTATGCGTGTCCCGTCCTCGACATGGGTCGAGCCCACTAAGATACGTATGGGTTACTGGTTGAAATGGGCCCCCAGCACAAGCCATCCCCCTAAGCTTGGCCCACACACTAGTGTTTCCCACTTAACCCTTTAATCATGTTTAATTACAGGTTTCATCTTGGTTAAGTATTTTATCATATTTTCTGTTGGCAACCACTAGCAATTTCCACATACCACCCAAGGTACCCACTTAACCCCCATGCCCCACTACATGCTTATCTGGTTAAGTGTTTCTTAATTGTTAACACCGTAACCGTGTAAAGGACCCCTCACATTGGACCGTCATTTGTAGATGCCTGGTTAAGCCGGTAGGTTCCGGGCAGTCTTTACACTACAAACGGGTCCAACCTCGTGTCATTTACCCTTGTTACTTATTTAATTTATGATTAAGACCCCTCACATTGGACCGTCATTTGTAGATGCCTGGTTAAGCCGGTAAACTCCGGGCAGTCTTACACTACAAACGGGTCCAACCTCGTGTCTTAATCGATTAATTACTCCTAATTAATCACCCCCATAATTTGTGTTAATTATCATGTTTATTTTAGGAATATGGGTACACCTAACTTAACAGGCAAATTCCCAACTCCAAAGTGTGGGTACACCTAACTTAATAGGCAAATTCCCAACTCCAAAGTGTGGGTACACCTAACTTAATAGGCAAATTCCCAACACATAGTATGGGTACACCTAACTTAATAGGAAAATTCCCATACTATGTTCATTTATTTTATGTTATGCATAATTATATTAATTTCACACAATCTTATTAACATATGCATTTAATTAACCCCATCGTTCCCACGAAATTTCGTTCCCATGACATAACACATATAAAAGGTGTCAACTTGCATATGTATGAACATGTTTCAAAGGTGCCATCTTGCATATTAACAAACACATAACTTGCATATGAACTTGCATAACATGTCACATAACTTGCATATAATCTTGTATAACATGTCACATAACTTGCATATTAACTTGTATAACATGTCACATAACTTGCATATTAACTTGCATAACATGTTACATAAACTTACATATTAACAAATACATGACTTGCATATGAACTTGCATAATATGTCACATAACTTGCATATGAACTTGCATAACATGTTACATAACTTGCATATGAACTCATAAACTTGCATATGAACTTGCATAACATGTTACATACTTGCATATGAACTCATAAACTTGCATATGAAGAAACATACAACTTGCATAATTATCATACATGTAACTTGCATATTATCATACATGTAACTTGCATATTAACATATGATCACAAAGCACAAAACTTGCATAACCCACATACATTAGCAAACTAACATCATGTCATATGACTTAAAACCCATTAATCCCCAAACAAAACCATATGATCTCATCATATCTCATCTACTTAGTTTAGCAATTGATCATTAGAGTGATAGAAACTCACAACTAGCCAATTTGTACTCCAAATGAAGAAGATTAAGATGCTTAGAATGGATTATAGGTTGATTAGAGAGTGATTAGCTTGCAACCCTCTTCATAAATTAGTGGAGGCTCCTTCTAAGATTTAATTTGGCGGCATGTAGCCCTCAATTCTATTTTTAGTATGGATTAGGGTAGGTTTAGGGTGTATTTATAGATTAGGTGAGTGTTTTAGGCCCTTAGATTAACCCTAAATTAGATTAGGACCCTTAGATTTCGGAACCTTCCAGAAACCAGCCCTAAGACCAAGCCCAAACCCCAAACTGGTGCACCCAACCACAAAACTCTCTAGAAACTGTGCAGGTTTCCTGTCCCGACATGGGCGCACTTCCCAAGTGCGCCAGTGTATTTTTGTACTGGCGCACTTCACAAGTGCGCCAGTGCATTTCTGGCCTGTTTCGGGTTTTTCTGCCTAACTTCGTTCGTCCATATCTCTTTCATACGGTACCCGTTTTACGCAAACTCGGACTCTATTTCGCGTATTTTTCCGAGACGAACGCAATGATGCAGCCCGTTTCCCCTGATTCTCACATCTGAGATTATTTATACTTTAATTACTAACCATTAGTGTTAATTGAAATTCGGGGTGTTACATTCTCCCCTACTTAAAGGATTTCGTCCTCGAAATCTCTAAGTCAAGAAGAACGTATCCTACCAACCAAACAACCATCTACTAAACCATCAACCACAAGCAACCATTATCCTTAGAAACTTCTAATGATGTATGAACATATGCAGAAAGTGTGTGTATATGTCCGTATACTAATGCAAAATCAGGCGGTCTACTGATTCAGTCGACCTCCTTAATGCAAACCATGATAGTGCCATGCATCCAATATGTATGCGAAACCCTATTGACACATACAATTTCTATATGCGTGCACAACCATACACAAAAATGCATCATCCACATGATAACACAGCCGTGATACATCCATCAATCTAACTACCACATCCATTTATGCGATATGCAACATGAAGTGACTGAGCCGATCTAGTGCCTAATGTGTGTGTATATGCATCCACGAGCAACCACTAGCAAACAATTGCATCCACATGCATCCATCAACCATAACATGTTTCAAACACATGTTTCAACCATAGGCTTTACCCTATCTAAAGGTCATAGGTACTAGCGAGAGGATATACTAAAGATAAGATAAGTACTAGACAAGCGATAAAGGAGAAGTTAAAAGACATACTCTCAAAAAGAAATGGATACAAAGAACGCATCTTCGCTTCCGTCTCCCAAGTAGCATTGCTTTCGTCATCTCCCCATTGCACTTTAACTAGCTGATCTTCTCTGTTCCTTAACTTCCTAGTTTCTGACCCAAGGATACGAGTAGGAGCTCGTCGAATCGTCGCATCATGCTCTACCTCTACATCTCTAAGCAAGCTCGGCTCTACCACCTCTGCGGTCTCATGTAAGCACTTCCTCAAATGTGATACATGGAATACATCATGAACACCACTAAGTCTGTCGGGCAACTCCACCCTATATGCCATCCGTCCAATCCTTTCCTTAATAGGAAACGGCCCAACAAACCTCGGTGCTAACTTCCCAACGGACCCAAAGCGAACAACATTTCTCAACGGAGATACTTTGACAAAAACCATGTCCCCAACCTCAAACTCAAGATCCGTCCTTCTCCGATCCGCATAAGATTTCTGTCTATCTTGCGCTGCCTTCATCCTTCTTCGAATCAAATCAATCTTCTCTGAAGTCTCTCTAACCATATCTGGCCCAAGCAAGATCTTATCCGTAGATTCCCACCAACATGTAGGAGATCGACAAGGCCTTCCATAAAGAGCTTCGAAAGGTGCCATGCCAATACTAGACTGAAAGCTGTTATTGTATGCGAACTCCACCAAAGGAAGATGTTCTTCCCATGTACCTCCAAAATCCAAGATACAAAGCCTCAAGAGATCTTCTAAGATACGGTTCACCCTCTCGGTCTGACCGTCCATCTGAGGATGATATGCGGTGCTCAAACACAACTGAGTCCCTACCGCCTCTTGCAAACTTCTCCAAAACTCACTAGTGAAGATAGGATCTCGATCACTCACAATGCTGGATGGTACGCCATGCAATCTAACAATCTCTCTAACATAGACTGAAGCAAGCCATGGAGCGGTCCTCTTACTCTTCACGGGTATAAAATGGGCACTCTTGGTAAGTCTGTCTACCACAACCCAAATTCCCGTATTGCCCTTCCTCGATCTCGGTAACCCATCGATGAAATCCATCGAGACACTATCCCACTTCCATTGCGGAACTTCCAATGGGTGTAGCAACCCACCGGGTTTCCTTTGCTCCGCTTTAACTTGTTGGCACACTAAGCATCTAGCCACATACTCAGCCACATCTTTCTTCATACCGGCCCAAAAGAAAACTCTCTTCATGTCTTGGTACATTTTGTCTCCACCGGGATGAATAGTCATCCTTGAACGATGTGCATCATCCAAAATAGCCTTCTTCAAACCCTCATCTTGCGGTACACAAAGTCTACCGTCTCTATGCAACCATCCCCTATCATCTATGGTGTATCTACCCAAATGGCTGGACGACTCCCCCCTTATAAGCTTCTCTACCAACTCAACCAACTGTGGGTCGTCTCGCTGAGCCTCGCCAATCCGTCCCAAAAGAGTAGGTCTAACCTCCAAGGATGCTAACAAACCAGGTACAAAGTTAACAGAAGGTCTGAAGTCGAACAAAGAAAGAAACTCCAAGCTTCGCCGTTCCACGAACAATGGACTCAAAGATAGCCTTTTTCTACTCAAGGCGTCCGCCACCACGTTACCCTTGCCAGGGGTATACGCTATCTCGAAATCATAGGATGCTAAGAACTCCATCCACCTTTGCTGTCTTAAGTTTAAATCCTTCTGAGAGAATAAGTACTTCAATGATTTATGGTCAGTGAACAACTCGAATCTCTCACCAAGAAGATAATGGCGCCAAGACTTAAGTGCGAAAACAATCGCGGCCAACTCTAGATCATGGGTAGGGTAATTCTTCTCATGCACTCTCAATTGCCTCCCTCCATAGGCTATTACCCTTCCCTCCTGCATCAAGACTGCGCCTAATCCTGTCCCACAAGCATCGATATAAACAACAAACGGCTTACTCCCATCTGGAAGCACTAAAACTGTAGCGGTGGTCAAAGCTCTCTTTAACCGTCGGAAAGCATCATCACAATCTACGTCCCATGAGAAAACCAGATTCTTCTTCGTCAAGCGGGTTAATGGGGCTGATATCTTCGTGAAGTCTTTGATGAACTTCCTATAATATCCTGCAAACCCCAAGAAACTTCTTACTTCGGTAGCATTTCTAGGAACTTTCCAATCCTGGATAGATACTATCTTTGCGGGATCCACAGCTATCCCTTCCTTAGAGACCACATGCCCTAAGAATCGCACTTCTCTTCTCCAAAAATGACATTTAGAGAATTTAGCTTTAAGACTATGTGCTCGAAGAGTCTCCAACACTTCTCTGAGATGTAAGGCATGCTCTTCTTCACTCTTGGAAAAGACCAAGATGTCATCCACAAAGACCACTACAAACTTATTCAGATACTCTCTGAACACTCTACTCATCAGATCAACAAAGTATGCAGGGGCGTTTGTCAACCCAAATGGCATCACAAGCCACTCATAAAAACCAGCCGGAGTCCGGAAAGCAGTCTTCTCTATACTGTCCTCCGCCACTCTCAACTGATGAAACCCTGTAGCTAAGTCCATCTGCGAAAACACTGAGGCGCCAACCAACTGATCAAAGAGATCATCTATCCTCGGTAATGGGTGTCTATTCTTCTTCGTGAGCTTATTAAGTTCTCTATAATCCACACAAAGTCTGAGGGACCCATCCGCCTTCGTGGCAAATACTACTGGAGCTCCCCACTCCGATATACTTCGCCTTATGAACCCCTTCTCAAGCAACTCCCCTACTTGCTTATGAAGTTCTCTTCTCTCACGAGGAGCCATGTGGCGCACTAGCAAAGACACTGGTTTGGCATTATCCACCAAATAAATTCGGAAATCTATCTCCCGCTTCGGAGGCAAACCCTTCACCTCTTCAAACACATCCGAATATTCCCGGACCACTCTGACAGAACGCAAACTCTCGACTGAAGCATCGAGCGATTCAAGATAACTTAGCAAAACAGATTCCATGGGATTACAAGAGATCTCGAGAGTGTTACCCAAGCGGATCATAAGCCTGACAACTCTCCCTTCAAAATCAAGAACGGCAGCCCTACTGGATAACCAGTCCATGCCCAAAACTAACCCATAGCTCGTGAAGCCCAAAAAGCATCACATCTACTCTCAACGCTAAGTATAGCAACTTTCAAACCCAAACACTTCATGAAGCCCCAACTGGGTTTGAAACAACTAAGGGATCATCTACTAACTGGTGTCTAAGTGCAGTGACTCAACTAACAATGATGAGATAAACGAACTCGATGCGTCAGAATTAAATAAAGTTCGAATCGGATAATAAAGAAATCCAAATTCCAACCTAGACGGTCTATCCCCATTTGGTACCCTAGTCGTGAGGGAATACAACTACCCTCTAGGAGATTCCGTACCTTGCCCTTGCCTCTTTGGACAATCCTAATAAGGTGTCCTATTCCTCCCAAAAGGATAACTACTCGCCTTCTTCATCCCATTCTCCACTCGTAACCTCCCACCAATGAGGTTTCATCCTTCATCAACCAAACAACTATTTGAGCCTTCCTCCCTTCGTCTATCCAATAGATACCTACCAGTCCTCCTCCTTCTTGAACCAACTTCTAATCTGACTAACGTCTAAGTCCCTTGAAGTGGTTTTCTATTCTTATCTATCTTAGAAAGGTCATCTATACGTGGAGGGGAAACTCAAAACGAGAGAGGAAGAGATTCAAAACGGAGAATTCGAAAGATATAGATATGGCTATTGGGGATTATGCTTTTCTTTTCCAAAAACTTTTCTCTTAAAAGACATGTTTTTGAAAATACTTTTTCCAAAAATAATACCTTTACTATTTTAAAAAAAAGTATTTTTCTCGAAAATTTATCTGTTCCGGTAACCTTCAGTTCTGATACCACGTGTAACACCCCACTCCCGCTATGATCACTCACTAAGGGAATGCCATAGCATCGGTGGAGTATTTTAGTGAATATAGAACAGAAAAATTACAACAAGACAGATATAAATAGTACTTGAAATTTAAAACATCATCTCATAACAGCGGAAGTGAAACATGTCTGGTTACATCATAAAACCACAATAAAAGTCAAGTACAATATCCATCAAAATAAAGAAGTACATAATCCCACTCTCATACAATAGCCATTACAAAAGAAAAGATAACTGGGTAACTGGAGCTTTACATCTATCCAAGCTCCTAAAGACTGGAACAACAATCCGATCAAGCTCCACTACTGCTAGGATCCACCGTAGGACCTGAGGGTTGGGAAAAAAGATAAAAACAACGGGGTCAGACATAAGTCTGAGCGAGTCCTATAACTTTAACAATACAATCATTAAAGTAACCAGAGAAGACATAAACTGATATACAGTAACTAATGGGGATGAATGGCTACACTAAGCAGTCAACTAAACTAAGATAAAAGATAAAGACGCATCTACCCTTCCAAAGGTAAATTACTAAACTGCACCACACCAGTCATTCCTAACTTAAAGGTTGATCCCACCCATGGACTTATAAAATTAACTTAATAGTTCTCGCGTACCCCTAGGTGACTAAGTAGACGCCACGGGGCCCTACAATCCACTAGGTGTACACACTACTCCCCATTCGATCGGCTCCCTAACGTAGATACCCGTGCTGGCCCCACCGTGGGGTGTACCATTCCCCAACGTGGCAACCTGATAAAATTAACGGTGCACGGCTTATATCTACACGATGCAACAACGTCTTATTTACCAGCCCGGGTCCACACACGCATATGAAACCCGTTGGTCATGCGTTGCCACCGCTAACCCATTTTGGCCTCTTATAGTCAAGCCCAGTATGCGTGTCCCGTCCTCGACATGGGTCGAGCCCACTAAGATACGTATGGGTTACTGGTTGAAATGGGCCCCCAGCACAAGCCATCCCCCTAAGCTTGGCCCACACACTAGTGTTTCCCACTTAACCCTTTAATCATGTTTAATTACAGGTTTCATCTTGGTTAAGTATTTTATCATATTTTCTGTTGGCAACCACTAGCAATTTCCACATACCACCCAAGGTACCCACTTAACCCCCATGCCCCCACTACATGCTTATCTGGTTAAGTGTTTCTTAATTGATTAACACCGTAACCGTGTAAAGGACCCCTCACATTGGACCGTCATTTGTAGATGCCTGGTTAAGCCGGTAGGTTCCGGGCAGTCTTACACTACAAACGGGTCCAACCTCGTGTCATTTACCCTTGTTACGTATTTAATTTATGATTAAGACCCCTCACATTGGACCGTCATTTGTAGATGCCTGGTTAAGCCGGTAAACTCCGGGCAGTCTTACACTACAAACGGGTCCAACCTCGTGTCTTAATCGATTAATTACTCCTAATTAATCACCCCCATAATTTGTGTTAATTATCATGTTTATTTTAGGAATATGGGTACACCTAACTTAACAGGCAAATTCCCAACTCCAAAGTGTGGGTACACCTAACTTAATAGGCAAATTCCCAACTCCAAAGTGTGGGTACACCTAACTTAATAGGCAAATTCCCAACACATAGTATGGGTACACCTAACTTAATAGGCAAATTCCCATACTATGTTCATTTATTTTATGTTATGCATAATTATATTAATTTCACACAATCTTATTAACATATGCATTTAATTAACCCCATCGTTCCCACGAAATTTCGTTCCCATGACATAACACATATAAAAGGTGTCAACTTGCATATGTATGAACATGTTTCAAAGGTGCCATCTTGCATATTAACAAACACATAACTTGCATATGAACTTGCATAACATGTCACATAACTTGCATATAATCTTGTATAACATGTCACATAACTTGCATATTAACTTGTATAACATGTCACATAACTTGCATATTAACTTGCATAACATGTTACATAAACTTACATATTAACAAATACATGACTTGCATATGAACTTGCATAATATGTCACATAACTTGCATATGAACTTGCATAACATGTTACATAACTTGCATATGAACTCATAAACTTGCATATGAACTTGCATAACATGTTACATACTTGCATATGAACTCATAAACTTGCATATGAAGAAACATACAACTTGCATAATTATCATACATGTAACTTGCATATTATCATACATGTAACTTGCATATTAACATATGATCACAAAGCACAAAACTTGCATAACCCACATACATTAGCAAACTAACATCATGTCATATGACTTAAAACCCATTAATCCCCAAACAAAACCATATGATCTCATCATATCTCATCTACTTAGTTTAGCAATTGATCATTAGAGTGATAGAAACTCACAACTAGCCAATTTGCACTCCAAATGAAGAAGATTAAGATGCTTAGAATGGATTAGAGGTTGATTAGAGAGTGATTAGCTTGCAACCCTCTTCATAAATTAGTGGAGGCTCCTTCTAAGATTTAATTTGGCGGCATGTAGCCCTCAATTCTATTTTTAGTATGGATTAGGGTAGGTTTAGGGTGTATTTATAGATTAGGTGAGTGTTTTAGGCCCTTAGATTAACCCTAAATTAGATTAGGACCCTTAGATTTCGGAACCTTCCAGAAACCAGCCCTAAGACCAAGCCCAAACCCCAAACTGGTGCACCCAACCACAGAACTCTCTAGAAACTGTGCAGGTTTCCTGTCCCGACATGGGCGCACTTCCCAAGTGCGCCAGTGTATTTTTGTACTGGCGCACTTCACAAGTGCGCCAGTGCATTTCTGGCCTGTTTCGGGTTTTTCTGCCTAACTTCGTTCGTCCATATCTCTTTCATACGGTACCCGTTTTACGCAAACTCGGACTCTATTTCGCGTATTTTTCCGAGACGAACGCAATGACGCAGCCCGTTTCCCCTGATTCTCACATCTGAGATTATTTATACTTTAATTACTAACCATTAGTGTTAATTGAAATTCGGGGTGTTACACAAGATCAGGGAGAAAACAACATAGATCGTCATGATAGGCATAAAGATTAGATCTTGATAATAATATCAACATGAATCCAAGAAACTGATTTACAACGACTGAATAGAGCATGAACTAGACATAAGAATGGAGATGAACAAGTCTCAAAACTCAAGGTTCAAATGTAAATAGGAATAGATCTGAATTGATAAACATGCTTATATCCAATTACACTTTATTCCATAGCCATATTAAAATTAAGTATTTTAATCTAAAAAGTAACTAGAACTTACATAGCATGGCTAGCGAATTTAAGAACTGAAATCGATGTTGTAGCGTTGTTGATTCATCTCCTTGAATCGTTGTAGAAGTCTTCATCTTTGCATTGGATTGCGTATGAGAGCTTAAGAAGATTAGAGATGGTGGCCATGACCAAGAGGGATTTCAACAGCATAATGGTTGCTAGACGTGTTGTAGTGAATTAGGGTTTAGGCATCAGGGGGTTTATATAGGATTAGGTAGACGAATCTGGACAGAAAACGAGACTAGAAACATCAGAATGCACCCAGGCCCAAAAGCGGGCTCGGGGACCAGGTCGACACCCAGGTCAACTGCCCAGTCGACCTGGTCTAGGGGGTCGACTGCCCAGTCGACTCCCCAGTCGACCTGGGTACTGGGCGGGAAATTTCCCGCCCAGCCTTTTCTGGGTTTTGAATTCTAAATTTGAATTCGAATTCGAGCTGTTTTCGATTCTGAAAATCCTGAAACTTCAGAGGGTCATATCTCTCTTATACGGACTCCGATTCTCGCAAACTCGGACTCGTTTTCAAGCAGAATTTCGAGACGAACGCAATGGCGCAACCCATTTCCCTTGATTCGTATTTTAAAATTTAATTCTGCCTTGATTTATGATTTTAATATGTTATTAAAATTCGGGTTGTTACATTCTCCCCTCCTTAAAGGATTTCGTCCCCGAAATTTTCAAGTTAAGAAGAATGTGTCCTACCATCCAGTCTTCCATCTACTCAATCATCAATCACAGGCATTCATTGTCCTTATAGGATTTCTAATGCTATATGAACATATGCAGAAAGTGTGTGTATATGTTCCTTATCTAATGCAAATGATCAGGCCTGACTGATCCTCTTAATGCAAAAATATGTTTAGTGTCATGAGTCCAACATGTATGCAAATAGTCCTAGTCACATAAACACTATATGTGTGCACAAACATCCATCCATATGCAACATCCGTATGATAACACATTCAATTTCATCCACAAACAAGTGTAAACACTCATGCATATGCAATATGAAAGGTGACTGAGCCGATCTAGTGCCTAATTTGCGTGTATATGCATCCACGAGCAACCACTAGCAACCACTTGCAACCACTTGCAACCATCAATCATAACATGTCTCAAACACATGTTTACACCCAACTGTTCCTACCTAAAGATATAGTTGAATGATAGAAGCAAGTAAAACTTTGCGCCCACCAAAGCTAGAAATCTACGTCACATATATACTGAATAGGAGAAGAATTCCCTAAGCACCAGCCCCGAAGACCGAAATCAACATCAGACTGACACCCAAAGAAATTCTCAACCCAACCAATATATATGTGATTCTAGGAAACTAAGCATGATGGACTCCTTTTAGGTCACAAGAAATCCCTTCCTAAAACCAACCCATATCCTATAAAACCCAAAAGGTTTAATCAACCCAACGGACACCCTCAAGCCACAACATGTAAAACTAACAGATGAGTCATACTCCCTATGGGGTTTGCAACAGAAATTGGATTGAGAATAGGACCGAGAGGATATACAAAAAAAATAGCATGCAAGTAATCTCTATAGGAAAAAGGAATCAAGAATATACTCTTAAAAAGAGATGTGATGCGCTAATCTAGTCTTCAATCTTCTAAGTCGCATTTCCTTGAGCTTAACTCCATTGTGCTTTGACTGTCTTTAACTCCACAATTTCATAGCTTCTTAGTTCTTGTTTCCAACATATGAGTTGGAACTCATTTCACTATTGCCTCTCGTTCCACTTTCACTTATCCTCCTCCTAGTATACTCGGCTTAAACATAACTGCGTACTCATGGTTTCACACAAGCTCTCCAAAATTCACTAGTGAATCTTGGATCTTGTTCACTTACTAGAAGGTATTCCACATAGATGAATTATCTCTTGAAAATAAACAAATGTCAACCATGTTGCTAAATGTACTTACTAAGGAGATTTTCTACATCACATGCATAAGTGAAATGAACCATCCGCCTTAGTGGCGAACACTACTCGAGCGGATCAATAAATGTATCTAGAGATTCTAGGTAACTAATCATGATAGAACCCTAAAGGTTACACGCGACTTCAAGGGTATCACCGAGGCAAGTCAAGAGCCTAACTGCCCTCCTTTCAAAACCGAGAATGGCACCCTTATTGGATAACTACTTCATCCCTAGAATCCACTCCTAGCCCAAAAATCATAAGCATTCCTTCTAAGCTCAATACCTAGTATAGACATTCTCAAATCCAAACAAATCATGAATAAATGGGCCAATTCCCCAACAGGATTTGAGACAAAAATTGGGATCCTCCAATGCGCTAGTACTAAGGTGTAGAGACTCAACTATCGAAGCAGAATTAAAAGGATGCGATGTACAAAAACAAAGTTCTAGCGGGATGATAGAAAAAAAAAAGCTAAACCTTTAACGGTAACGTTACCACCTCCCTTAGGTACGCTAGTAGTGAGAGCATACAATTGCCCTCTCGATGATCCTGTCGTTTGCCCTTGTCCTTGTCCTATAATACTTATCTACACTCCCTCCTTACCATACTAAAGATACTCTCTCTTGTCATGGATTTCAGTATTCTTTCACTTTGGCCTCTTTCCTTTCACCTTTTTCCTCCTTCGTGGATTAAGCTATAACAACTAGTCTCTTGTTCTTACTGTCCTTGTATAGTTTGTTGACAAGTCCTTCGAAGCTACCTCCAACGCACGGCAACTCTACACAACTTGAAATAAGATTAGACGCAGATGGAACTACTGCAGCTACAGATGGAGGTTGGGCACTTCTTTGCCCTCCGACATATGTTGGATGCCTACGAAACTATGGTGAAAAGAGAGAGAGAGGAGAGATTTCAAGAGGGAATCAAAAGATAGTGCATATGGCTTTGGTGAATATGCCTTTTAATCAAAACAAAACTTTCTTGAAAATTTGCTTCTTTGTAAATGTTTTGAAAACTAGTTCAGAAGGTTTTTGAAAACTTTTGCCCAGTCTGGTAACCTTCTGCTCTGATACCAAATGTAACACCCCACATCCATTAAGGTCACTCACAAAGGGAATTCCTTAACTTCAATGGAGCATTATGGGTACTGGAACAGAAATATTACAAGACAGACATATATAAAACAGCAGAAAGTAAAGTGGAAGTACTTAAAATCATTTATTAAATATGATCGTTTACAATAAAAGCCCATCAACTTCCAATACCCAATTACATAGTTAAAATATCTATCTTGCTCAAAAACAAAGAAGCATAAAAATAAATTATAGTATTCCCCAATAAAGCAAAGCAAGCCATAGCCAAGAGAAATCTAAGCCATACATGAAAGAGCCTTGGAGTTTGGTAAGATCCGAACTAAGCTGTATTCCCACCCTGCGAACCTGGGGGGGGGGGGGAACGGAAGGAAAAGAGGCGAAACAAAACGGGTCAGTCATAAAGACTGAGTAAGTCCTAGTGACTTTCAGCATAAAAATAGTTAAGGATAATATGGCATGAGTAAACTAAAAGTAAACATAAGCATGATGACAAGATAAGCAACAGGCAAGATAACTAAGGTTAACATGATGTGATTTTTGTCAAGTAACATCGCAAGGTTCCCATTCAAGATAAACTAAGTATAATTTCGTAAGATTCCTATCAAAAATACCAAGCTTCCTCTGCTTCGCCATTAAAATATTTCTATGATATCTACTTGCTCTGCACCACCTAACTAGCATCTTTACAAGTGTCTTACATGGAATGTTTTGTATTCTTACTAATACTCCAACTAGTGTCCTCTGTAACAAGGATCCTTACCCCCTACTAGTGTCCCAACTAGTAGCCCGTGTTATATAATAAGGTGATCCCACCCACTACTTAGAAATCATAATACTAGTCTTATGTACCCCTAGCTGACTACATAGGTGCCGCCCGCTCCTATCTCCACTAGGTGTATCCACCAACCCCCATGCGATCGGCTCCCTAACTCGTAGATACCCGTGCTGGCCCCACGGTGGGGTGTATCATTTCCCAAAGTGGCAATCCGATACAACTTGAGGATGCACGGCTTATACCTACACGATGCAACAACGTCTTACCTACCAGCCCGGGTCCACACACGCATATGAAACCCGATGGACTTGCGTTGCCACCGCTAACCCGTTTTGACTTCTTACAATCAAACCCAGTATGCATGTCCCGTCCTCGACATGGGTCGAGCTCACAAAGATACGTAATGGGCTATTGGTCTAAAAAGGGTCCCCTTTCCTCGACACAAGCTTCCCACCTATGCTTGGTCCCCTCTAGTAATTCTTACTTAACCCCTTCTTATTCATGTCCACTTACATGTTTAAATTTTGGTTAAGTATACACCAGTTATGTCTTACATGTTACCCATGTCGTTCACTTAACCCCTACCTCATCCTCATGTCTTAATACATGCTTTATCTTGGTTAAGTGCTTATAGGTTATATTTTACATGTCATTCATATTACCCCCAACGTCTGGGTTTAACCAAGCGCCTTGGCTTTATCTGCCATTAGACCCTATGTCTATCCATTAACTATGCGATTGTGCTACCTCATCAGTCTTATCATTTAACTTGGTTATTTCCATTCATACCAACCTTCAACTTTGCTTGTTAATTCAATTCTTAACTTGAACTATACTAAGTCCATTAATAAGCCCGCAACATGTTATTCCTATGATTCATACATTAACCCCTATTATGGTACAATAACATGTTCTTATTCAATCTTTACAACCAAGTACCCCTTAACTTACAAACACACTGGAGAGAGAGAATAATTCCCTAAATACCAACCCCGAAGACCAGAATCAACATCAGATTGACACTCAGAGGATTATCCAACCTAACCAATGTTTTGTTCCTTTTTATAATATAACTTATGTCGCCTTCAATTTTAAATTCGTTCTTGTCTTTACATATTGCTTAATCTACAATGAAGCACATCTTTCCTTATTACATAAGTTATCTCATCTTATCTATTGTTCCTCCTAACTTACTTTATTCAATAAGTTATCATTCCCACTTAGGCATTAATTAAGATTTACTTAACTCAACCATTCATGTCATAACAGTTAAGTGTCATTAGCCTGGTCATATTACTTAACCCACCCATTCATATCATATTGGTTAAGTGTCATTAGCCTAATCATATTACTTAACCCACCCACTCATACCATATTGGTTAAGTGTCATTAGCCTAATCATATTACTTAACCCACCCATTCATACCATACTGGTTAAGTGTTGTTAGTTTACTTAACCCTATCCACTGGTCTAATTACCATGTTATGTTGGTTAAGTATTATTATTCGTATTTCCACATGTCACCCACTTAACCCCCCCATGTCCTACCACATGTTTATCTGGTTAAGTATTTCTTAATTCATTAAGGCCGTAACCCTCTAAAGACCTCTCACATTAGACTGACATTTATGGCAGCTGGATTTGCCGGGCGGGTCCGGGCAGTCTTACACCATAAAAGAGTCTAACCTTGTGTCTTTACAACTGTTACGCTTTTAATTTGGGCCTAGGACCTCTCACATTGGGCAGCCATTTGTGACTACTGGATTCGCCGGGCGGGTCCGGGCAGTTTTACGTCACAAATGAGTCCAACCTCGTGTCCTAAGCATTGATTATCGCTTATAATCTTTTACCCCAGTCTTAATAATTTCCTTATTCAAATTATTAATTAATTCCTAATTTAACGATGTCCATAATTGACTCAATTATGTTCATCAATTAATGGTATGCAAAATCATACCAATTTTATCACAATTTATCTTATGCCATTAATGGCAACTTATCTCAATTTATATTTACCCCTCCTTTAAGGCTATTACATGCCAACAACCCAAAACCCACTTAGGCGTGTTCATATTATCCCTTTTTCAAGACATAAATTATCATATGTTTTTCAACTACAAATCTCACATAATTAACATATGCCTAAGTTCTAGATTACATATCAGTTTTAAATATGCCCAATTCATACCAAATCTACATATGTTCAGTTCATGTCGTTTTATACGTATGTCATTTTTTATGTCAATTTACACATATCCAGTTCTAGCCAAAAATTACATATGCCAATCCCAATTCTTACAATTACCATTTTAACGGCAATACCCAATAATCCAAATCTATATTATGCCTTCGATTCTACCAAACACACATATATCTAACTAGGCAATATCTCGGTATTTCCCCCGTATCCAATCGCACAATAATCGCAGTTTAGGCATAGGTCCGAAATTGACCTAGGTTCATCAAAGGAAAATAAATTGGGGGAGGTAGAAGTTGCAATGAAACAAGATCAGGGAGAAAACAACATAGATCGTCATGATAGGCATAAAGATTAGATCTTGATAATAATGTCAACATGAATCCAAGAAACTGATTTACAACGACTGAATAGAGCATGAACTAGACATAAGAATGGAGATGAACAAGTCTCAAAACTCAAGGTTCAAAGGTAAATAGGAATAGATCTGAATTGATAAACATGCTTATATCCAATTACACTTTATTCCATAGCCATATTAAAATTAAGTATTTTAATCTAAAAAGTAACTAGAACTTACATAGCATGGCTAGCGAATTTAAGAACTGAAATCGATGTTGTAGCGTTGTTGATTCATCTCCTTGAATCGTTGTAGAAGTCTTCATCTTTGCATTGGATTGCGTATGAGAGCTTAAGAAGATTAGAGACGGCGGCCATGACCAAGAGGGATTTCAACAACATAATGGTGGCTAGACGTGTTATAGTGAATTAGGGTTTAGGCATCAGGGGGTTTATATAGGATTAGGTAGACGAATCTGGACAGAAAACGAGACTAGAAACATCAGAATGCACCCAGGCCCAAAAGTGGGCTCGGGGACCAGTTCGACACCCAGGTCGACTGCCCAGTCGACCTGGGCTGGGGGGTCGACTGACCAGTCGACTCCCCAGTCGACCTGGGTACTTGGCGGGAAATTTCCCGCCCAACCTTTTCTGGGTTTTGAATTCGAAATTTGAATTCGAATTCGAGCTGTTTTCGATTCTGAAAATCCTGAAACTTCAGAGGGTCATATCTCTCTCATACGGACTCCGATTCTCGCAAACTCAGACTCGTTTTCAAGTAGAATTTCGAGACGAACGCAATGGCGCAACCCATTTCCCTTGATTCTTATTTTAAAATTTAATTCTGCCTTGATTTATGATTTTAATATGTTATTAAAATTCAGGTTGTTACAGGAGTCAATTTTGATTTTTTAAAGATTTTTTTTTCTTATTGGCTCGATTATCTTTTCCATTATTTTCCCTTTTCCATCATTATTTTTCTTCCCGAAACATCCAGGGCATAAGCTGGATCTTCATCCACACCTATGTATTTCACGGCCTTGGTCTTTTTTTAATGGCTTCCTTTAAATCCATTAAAGCCAAACGCGGCTCATAATTCCCAACCTCGGCAGCGGCAAGGTTGAAGCGGGTGAGAAAAGTCCTGATGGGTTTCCCTGGCCTTTGTTTAAGCCTGTTTAACTCCATGACATCCCGCACCTTCGTAGCTTGGAGTCTGACCTACTCTCTGAATAGCTTGGCCAAAGCAGCAAAATCATCCACAAATTTGGGTGGTAACTTTGTGAACCAAAGTGAAACCACCCCTTCGAGGTAAGTTGGAAATTACAGGCATTTGAAGTCGCATGTGGTGCATGCTCCGTCCATATGATGATCATATTTAAGAAAGAACACGTTGGGATCGCTAGTTCCATTATAAGCTTGCACCGTCGGAGGTTTGAACTTATTTGGGTACGGAGCCATCTTGATCCTCTCCGTAAGTGGGGTTTTGGTAGGAGCGAACCCCCATTCCTTTTCATCATCTTGCTTTTTCAAGCTTTTCTCCATGATTTTGCGAACCATCTCCGATATGCGCTCCTCTTCGTTGTGCTGGTCCACGGGGCGGATGCCATCATCCTTGCCGGATGTTTGCCTTAGTAAGCAACCACGGTTCAGAATTCGAGGCCCTGGGCCTCCTGCTTGGAGAGGTGCCCCTTCGGTGGATCAAAGCACTTTTCGAGAGGTTGCTTTATCAGAGTAATTGCGCGTGGGCGGTTTAGCTTCCTTTTGTTGATGATCTTTAGAATTTGCAACCTCTTGGATGGAATTTCCTCGATTCGGACTTGGAGAGGAAGAACCCGAATTTTTTGTATGATCTATCTGAGTAGATTTAGCATGAGCGGCATTTATAGTAACTTTTGCCGTAGCGGCCTGTATGTCAAACATAAACTCAAGTTTCTTCAGCATGGCAGTGTTTGCAATGTCCGTTTGACTTGTTAAACCCGCAATAACTTCGTCCAACTCTCTCCTCGTTACAGCCTTTCCATCCATAGAAATTTCATCGACATCGAATGGGTTAGTGAGCGGAGTAATTTTGTTGTTAGCGGCGTTGTCGATCTCTTCGATAGTTTTACGAGCAGTCTTCCTTGATGGTTTACCCATGATTTCGGACAAGGACTTGAATTTGAGAGAAAGTTCATCGATTGACCTAGATCATAGACCTGTAAGATCTATGGTTGAAGTAGGCTTAGAACTTCAATGCAAGGCCTTCAACCTTGTGAGAGAGCATGAGAGAAGGAAGTATGAGCGTGGCTCTATGTTGGGCGCCAAATGTTAAAACCAAACTTTCATTCCAACACCAAGGTATTCTACAAGCACTTTCCTTAATGGTTAGAGCGAGACCACAATCATAAAATAGAAAGCAAAAAATGAAGAACACAGTTTTTTTATGGTTTTTCGATCTTACTTAAGATCTACATCCACTTTGATGGAAACTTTCATTATCGCATGCAAATTTACAAGGTTTGTATGCTCTCTCATTACATAGATTTTCATCCTCACACACTCTTCTCTTGATTTAATCCAAAAAGCCAAAGGAAGTAGAGGAATATTCTAAGTATAGCAACTTGAGAAGTAGACCTATGATTCACCAAGATCTTGAGTAGATTGCCATGATTAGATGAAGAATTCTATGTTTGATCTTGGATTGTAGATGATTGGAGATGTAGAAATTACTTAGAATTGATGAGAAAATGGTTGGACAACTCTTCGGGATCAAAAAATTTGGTCCCCTCAAATGAAGGAATGAGGGGGGAATTTGTAGGTGAGATTTGGGCTAGGTGGCAGAGTTTTAAATACAAGTGCAAATCTTTAGGCCGTTCTATGACCTAAGCTTTGGGCCGGTCTTGTGACCTACGATTTAAAATATTCCATGCTCCAAGCTAACGAGCCAATGTTCCACCACCCAGCCTTGTGAGACGGTAACGATCTTAATTCCATGGCTTACGAGCCCGACGAGCCAAGGAACTCGGCAAACTTGAGGTCGTTGACCCAAAAAGCCCTTGTTTGCCTATGACAACCCATGATATGGACTGCCTGCATGAATCAACTTTGCCTTCCACATCATCCGCAATATTTTCTGTTTCACATTATTCATTTTGAGTTAAATACTTAATGTATGAATTAATTATTCACTATTGCACGAGTGATACCAGCAGAAATTGCGAGAGTGAAGCAATCCTCGGGTCCTGAACTAACTTTAGATGAGTGTAATCGCATCTGGGATGCCATCATTAACCCGTCTACTAAAAATAGACGGTATACACAGAGGTAAAGTGTTATTAACTAATTTATAACTAATATTAAACCATCTTTACAAATTAACTTTAGGTTTAACACCACTCTTCCTTTCAAATTTAAATAGCAGCAGTAATCAGTGATCACAATTGATGACTACATTTTAATTTTGCAAATTTCGAACATATAAATTAAATATAATTAAAACGAACTCGTTGAGTCACAGTAGTATGTAATTTTATTATTTGAATTTTGAATGAGTGTATAGGATTCAATATGAGTCGGAATTCTTTGAAACAAAAATCTTTAGGATTCACTGAATTATAGTTTTCTAATAGAAGAGAAAAATCAAGATTTCATCTAATCGATTTTGGGTTATGTCAAAACTAAATCTCTAAAAATATGTGATGTGGTAGTTTATGAATTATAGTGATTTATTTAAGAAAAAAAGGATTTTAATAAAATAAAACAGGAATTTCATAAATAAAATATACCTGCTGGGTGTATTGACTTATAGTGAGTTCAGATTTAAATGTTTATAATTGTTAATGTTTATAGCCTTATATGATATGGTTATGTGTTAATTTCTTATAGATAATGTTATGTTACATTTATGTTGTTTTAGATTACCATATCAACATTAATGATACATATAATAATATAAGTTAAAACTCATAATATAATAAATTACATGCAGCAACAATCCATACCTCTTACAGGAGATCCTAGTAGAAAGAGAATATTTCCATGCTCCGTTAGCAGGTGGTTGAGCTGCAGAATTAGAGGAATAGTGGACTAAATATCATAATCGATTAGTGTATTGCTGCATCTCTTTCCGAGCATGGGAGGATGCCTGGGGATGAGGATGGATCGGGGAATGGGAATGATGAGGATAATGATGAAAACGAGCAGGTACTTGTTTTTTGTTTTGTAAATATAAACATTTGTTTCTAAAATTGTTGTGAATATGTGGATTGTTTTTTGAATGTATGTTTTGTTGTGGATATGATGGTTTGTTATGGAATGTGTGATGCTAGTATTAATAGTTAGTTTATGGTGTATGAGTTTGTTTTGTCGTATATATGTTAGTTTGTGTTTTGAATTTGAGTGTGTGTGTGTACATACATACATACATACATATATATATATATATATATATATATATATATGAATACGATATTCTGCTTTATTGGATATGAAAATTTGTTGTTGAATTGATCGTATATGAATTGCGGAATTAATGGATATGAGTGTGTGCGTCTTAAAGGAAGAATAATGGCTGGAAAACACAAAACAATTTCAAAATAGCAACGACTAGTGCTAGCTTTTCAGTAATGTAAAGCAACATTAACGATGGTTTACTTCAACCTGTTATTCCAAGTTAATCATGGCCAGCAGTGGCTAGGTATGGTTTGTTTGCAACGGCTTACAACAGCTAGTAGCATACATCAGATTGACCACAACTTGCCATGTGTCCCCATCTGTCATCGCCAACTATAGCTAATCTAGTTATGGAGCCGACACTAAATTTGCCTCTATTTTGTTAGTGTTTTTTTACTCAGCGATAACTTTTAGCTATTGCTTGAGATGATGGCCGAGAGCTAAATGCCATAGCTGACCAAAGTTGTTTTGTGGTCTCATAAGCTATCTATGAAAATACTATCTATAGTATTCCATCCTTTATATCCAATTGGAATGAGAGAATGCATCAAAACGCCACAACGGGAGGCTCTTTTTTTTTAGCTTCAATACCTTTTGCACCTTCCAAGTCCACTAATCTTGAATACTCTTTATTCAGAGGGGGAGGAGGAACATCAACTTCTTTTGTGTTATAATGACTTGGGAGTACAACTGCTTGACATTCTACAATGAAATACTTTAAAGACAATGAATCTAGATTAAACCATAATAGAGAATATGAAAGTTAAGAGAAAAACAATAGTAAAATAACAAAATCTTGTTTGCAGCATTAGCCCCACGGTTAAGAAATTTGCATCGTGGTAATAGTGACGCTGGATTGAAACCCAGAAAGGCATGCTAAGATCTTACAATGTGCACACGCTAAGATCAACCACCTATGTGGCGCTCGTAGACCGAGCTTGGTAGGTTTTAGGCTCTGGTCGGTTTCCCCCTGAACAAATTCGAAAATAATAATAACAAAATCTTAATTGATGTTCCTTATTTTTATACCGTATCATATTTGTAAAAGATATCAATAATTCACTAAAAGAATAAATAAGAGCATTAATATGATGCATTTAAGACAAGTGTAATAACTTCGAAAATATTCTACGAAAAAGAAACGTACCCAAGCATATAGTAACATCAATAAAACATAATATCAAGAAAAAAAAGTAATCATTGTTCAATCAAGCATGTCTATTTCGGTTCAATACATTTCAACAATGTAGTTAAGTTAGATTGCTTCTTTAAAATATATTGAAAGCCGATAGGCATCTCCTAATCATCTATGCTATCAGTCATGCACTTAGGCGATTGTTGTACGATGGACTAATCATGATCATGCATATCTCTTATATAGAAGACTACACTTTCTTCGGACGATAAATGGCGGGCTTGTCATATTCCCCACTACTTCCTTAGATTCACATGTAACAAATTGGAGTCACTACAAATCTTATAGCCATTTGATTTATCTGATATATTGATTTAATCACAATAGAGAACTACATCGATTCATAATAATCAACTTCAATATTTTTCTTGAAAAATCATACCATATAGTATCATCACCCATAGGATTTTAATTTTTCGCACTCACTTCAAATGTTGTAATCACATTCATGCAAACACCGTTATTTTGGTTTGATAGCCTGTTATCATAACGTTGTGGAGAGAATATATAACCATTGATTCAATATTTAAGGAGAGTTTTGGATTCTCATTGTGGTCCACTGGCATAACGTCATAATATTGAATCCATTCAATTTTCTTTTGGTAGCTGTTAAATAGACATAAATACATTAAAAAATTAATTTTTATTATTAAAGGGGATTGTTAAAGGGACTCCACATTTGGTTAAGGGGATGACCAATTTTTATTTATTGTATAATTGTTATGGGGAGGACAAAATAAATCAACCTCCCCTTAAACATATAAATTAAAATTCTGATATTAACCCCCTATAATCCTCATTAAAATAAACCAAGAAACTTAAACCTTAATTAATCTATGTATTAAATAATAGTAAAGCGGAAACTTTTAAAACTCTCTCCTTAATTTTAGCAGTTTTCTCTATTCTCCTTAATTCTATCCAGATATTTTAGTTTTAAATTAACTTATCACTTTACACTTATTCACTATTTCTCTAACATTATTTTACGTTTTCTATCATTTTACATTTTGATATGGACACTCCAAAGTTTACATAAATATTTATTCACAGTTAGCTCCCAACATTTTAAATTTAAGTTCATATATTTAAGTTAGTTACATAATCTTATATTTAAGCAATTTAAACAAATTTAATTAACTGATATTTCTTTTAAATGCTAAAATGACAAAATTATGCTTTTTAGCTTCAAATACCTGCATTTAAAACTTTATGTAATCATTTAAGTCTCTCTAAATTCTTTTCTAATAGTTTACATTTAGTACCATATTTTACAGTTAATTACATGACATCAAAAAAAAATTAGATAACTTTAGCAAACCATTATCCATTGATGCGTCTTATAAATCACATCAAGATTAACCATATTCATATTAACAAAAATGAAAAACAAATCAAATATATAAACACGTCAATCATATAACATAAATATTATAAACATAAATAACTATCACAAGTTGTTTATGTAAACTATTGAACATAAATAATAATAATAATTTTAATTAATAGCTTATATATTTCACATTAAAATTTATCGTATTTTGCATAACAAAATCCTCATTTTAACATTAAAAAAATAAATACTATTTTTGATAGTATTATCGTGTCCAATGCACGGGTTACACACTAGTATTAATTATTTGATGATGCACATAAAAACAAAAAATAGATATATTTATTGTAATGGAGACACAAGAAAGTTTCATGGGCGATCAGTAGGCATCGGATTAGGTAATTAATTGTAATTTCATATTGGAATTGGTACGGTTTATTTAAAATAAATGCAGAAATAAAAAATTTAATCTGATATGTTGTATCTAATTTGCGTAATCGAGATGTTTAGTAATTCTCGAGTTTGTCATTTGCGTTGAATTTAGTAAGTTAGAGTTTAACATAAGTGACAAGCCATGTGTAGTTATGTCTCCTTTTCTTTTCTTTTTTAAACAAACTGGACCCCCCTTAACAAAAAAAATTAAGCTGGAGTCCCCTTAAAATTATCCTCCCTTTAACCAAATGTGGAGTCCCTTTAACAATCCCCTTATTAAACTAAGAACTAGAAATCAAGTTTGACAAACCTTATTGTGGAACCAATCAATAAATTGAGATTGTATTATAATTTCTGCTTTTGTCTGTAATTTGCTTTACCACAACGACCATCTTCTAAGGACAATCAATATGCGCTACAAATTATAAGTATATTTTTAATAAATTTAATGTTATACCTTATGAAGTGCACAAAGAGAATAACAGAAAACTATAGAAATCATCCAGATCTGGTATGTTAATTATAAAAAGTATCCATCTTCGAATTTGTATACGTTGTACATCAGTAACTTGATAGTTTTGCCTTCTATAATTAAACGTTCGTAATGTATCATTACCATTCTCATGCAAAAATGAAGCTTGTTCAAAACTATGGTTACTCATATGTATAATTGGCATATACTCACATATCTAGTAGATCTAAAACAATATGTTTCGAAAGTTGAGCCTTCCATGTATCACCTTATATATTTTTAAACATAAATTCAGTAATTTTATAAAGATGCACCTCACCTCTCAAGCAGATACATACATGTATAATTTACAAGTCGACAAAGTAATGCTTGATCATCCAAATGAACCATTTGACATATGCTTATATCAAAGTACCGAGTACTAAAGTAGTGGATCAACACACATAATGCCTCACAAATCGTATCTTTAGTAGATCAGACATGATCTCAGACTAAAACATTATAACAAATATTTCTGAAGCATAAGTAGACTTGAAAAATCATGCTTCTTAAGTCATGACACTTTGGATAAGCATGTTTAACAATGATTGACAGAAATATCGAATAAAAATATGATAATCATATGATTTTCTAATGCTCAAATCAGATGGTTGAATATTAACTAATTTGCCTATCTTTGTTGAAAACATGATGGAAATTTTGCATCTTTTAAGACTTGACAACATTGAATTTCATAAGCCTAATCAAATGTAAACTTATAAGATTGTTTTCTATCGAAAAGCAAGTCAATAAGATATTCCTCTACGTTCTTTTCAGTCGCACTTTATGACTATTCCAATATCTAAGGTAAAAAGAATTGACTTTATATACCGCACTGATCTTTGTTCATCATCATTCTCATTTACAAAGTGATCATTATCATCATCAACAACTACTTTACGTTTTATGTTAGTTTTTTTTACCCGATGGATATTTAATATGAGCAAGCTTTTCAAAAAGTATTGATACTACCAATTATGTAGTGTTAGAATTGTCCCACATCAGGAAATTGTCTACCTAATCTTCCTTAATATATGAGAAGCTCCCCCTTCACATTGCCAATTGGTTTTGTGATAATATGGGGGCTCCATCATTTCTTCTTCATGGTATCAGAGCGCTGATCCAAAAACTCTTCTTCATGATCTTCCCTACGTTACCCAAAAGATCCACGTGTTAGGCTAAAGATGCGCCACACGTGCGGGGGCATGTTGGAATTGTCCCACATCAGGAAATTGTCTACCTAATCTTCCTTAATATATCAGAAGCTCCCCCTTCACATTGCCAATTGGTTTTGTGATTATATGGGGGCTCCATCAGGAGAATCTGACTACGCACAATAGAGAAACTATCATGCAGTCCTTGAAGGAACTCCATGGCTCGATCCTGGTTTTTCTGTTCAATAATACACTTTCCATTTCCGCAAGTACACGGATCAATTGAAATAATGCTACTCAACTCATCCCACAAAGATTTTATTTGGGTGAAGTAGAATGAAACACTCATACCTTCTTGTTTAAGTGAGGAGATAGAGAGTTTTAACTGATATATCTTCGGCCCATTAGACTGAGAAAAGTGCTCTTTGAGATCCATCCATATCTGGCCAACGCTGTTGGCATAGAGAATACTTGGCCTGATTTCCAGAGATACGGAATTGAGTATCCAGCTGCGAACAAGATCGTTGCAGCGGCGCCAATTGACAATGTCGGTTTCCACCATTGGGATCGGTAAGGAACCGTCGACGAAACCAAATTTGCTTTTGGCTCATAACGCCATTGTGATGGCATGACTCCAAGAGCCATAATTATCACCAGTTAAGAGAGGTGTGATAAGAACAGTAGAGGGACTATCAGAGTGATGGATAGCATAAGATCAGCTCTAGTAGAAACAGTAGGAGGATTTTTATCATTAGCCATGATAAGAGATTGAGAAAGACAAGAATGTAATTTTATTTAATTCGTGCGCACAATGCCACACTTATCCATGTCACCCAATATAAAGGTCCACGTGTTAGGTCCATGATATGCCACACGTGCGGGGGCGTGTTGAGACAAGTCCCACATTTGGGAATTTGTAAAATGAATCATGTATAACTATAATGAGTTCACCCATCACATTGCCAATTGGTTTTGTGATAATTCGGGGTTCTCTAACATAGAAATTGTCTACCTAATCTTCCTTAATATATGAGAAGCTCCCTCTTCACATTGCCAATTGGTTTTGGGATAATATGGGGACTCCATCATTTCTTCTTCATGTAGAATGTTCCTTATGCTCTACATCTTTGTACCATCCATGTTTCAATGTTTTTTATGGATGAACACTATTCAAAAATCTTTTATATTTTGTGTAAACAATCTACTAATACACTCAGACTTAATCTCTGTAGCACCAATCAGACATATTTGCCATTTGTCACACAACCAAATAAATTTTCAAATGCTATAAGTCATAAATTCCCTACAAAATCATATTTATCAAAGTAAATTGCTCTTTCTTATCCATGTCAAATGCAGACACTCCTTCTATCCAAAGGTGCTTTAATTCATCCATAAGAGGTTTTAAATATACATCAATATTTTGACTTCGTGTTTTAGGTCTAGTAAACAACAAACACAACATTTGAAATTCGGGTTTCAGACATAATGAAGGGGAAAAATTATATGGGAACATGTACGATGACCAACAACTATAACTACTAGATTGAACTCCACTTTGGTTAAATCCATCAGTAGTTATGCCAAGCCAAATATTTCTTCCATTTGTAGCAAAATCTGACAGTCTATTTTAAAGCGATCTCCATTCAGTCAAATTAATAGGATAGCCCATAGAGTCCAAAGAAGGCTTTGCTTCATATGTCATAATAATTTCCGAGCTATCTAAGATACGGTGTACAACCTAGTTAATCTAGGTATAATGGGAAAGTACTTCATAACTTTTCTTGGTTGTTTTATGACTCTAATTTTTTCCGTATTCTTTAACTTTGAATCTCAAAGTACTATAATATGAATATTCTTGTGCATCTTCTTACCCCTACAAAATAATATCCAATCATTTTCACAAGTAAGTATTTCTTTTACATTCATTCCTAGATCTTTTAGCCATTTATCCGTTGTAGGATACTTGTTGGGTAATTTATTTTCCTTTGAAAGCCATAGTTTCAGCTGCTTCAATAACTCGGTCATACTTTTCACTGAACAATTAAATAATTTTTTTAAGCAATGAAGATCTATAAGAACACTCAATGTTTTAAGACTGTCTTCACAAGAAGAATATAATTTTCACTTGCATTTATTTTGTATTCATTATAACAGTTTTCATGGTTTCCACCATAAATTGTTTGTGTACTGTGGTATAACCATACACATCATTAACAAGGTTTTCAAGACCACCTTTTATAGAGTTTTCCTAATGAAATTGAGGGACGATGAAATCTTCATTGATAGCATAGGGTGCGGGACTGACCATTTCTCAAATGCCATTTTGTTCTTCATCTCCAACTAAAAAATAAAAAAAATTATATGATGGAACCATACCATAAATAATTAAGTGCTTCTCAACTATTTCAAAAGGTATATTTTTAGAATTTATACTTTTTATACAAGGAAAACTGCATATTTCAATATCAGGTGGTGAATGGCGCTTCATCAAATTCATAAAAATATCAAACACCTTGAATATAATTAGTTATATTCCAGTGTAAAATTCTAATCCACTCTCTTGAAGTAAGGTCCAACATTAAGTAATGCTCATGGATAACCTAATTCAATATGAAAATAATGAATATTTACTCAATGTCATTTCTTGTAATGACTGGAATGAAAGTACGTATAATATAATACTATAGCTAATGGAAAATATACCATTATACTTAAATAAACACATGTCTATTAAAATGAACTTCTAAATTGTTAATGATATTTTTCGCCAACACCAGAATTAGGTCTAAGGATGTGGACCTAAGAGAACCAAAGGGATTATTTAGTTCCAACAAACTTGAGTTTGTTCACTGTTTCGTAGATATCAAGGACTTAAGCCCACACAATTGTTACTCTTTCTTCAAGAGGTGAGTATCATGCTTACGAGACTTAAGGACCAACAGTTACCTTGGGATAAGGATTCTCTAAGCGCAATGCAAGTTAGAAATCCGAACGGCTTATGGAAGGTTATTTTGGTATTTAAGCTTATGCATGAGGCTTAGTCGTGAGGAAGTAATAAGGAAATAAGTGGTATAAACAGTAAGGAAATGCATGAAATAGATCACTAGTGTTGATTTTCTCTTTGTTGTTCTTTGATTTGAGTACATAAGTGATTATAAGTAAAACCCCCAAATTGATTTACAAATTAGGGTTTTCTCTCTAAGAAATGAACACGAGATTGTGGAATAAGGAAAAGTCACCCAAAACGAAATCACTGGGGCCTTATTTATAGACAAATTGGTCCCTCTTCCAGTAGTGATCAGCAGAAGTCCGCTTTTGGATTCAACAATGATGCTTGGTCCCGGTGTCGGCCTACATTATCAGCTTTAGGTGTCGTCTTTCGATTTTTGGTCTTTCTTTCTCTTTCGAGTGTTTTTGCCAGCTCCCCCTTGCTCACAAAGTTGATGTCTTCTCCTCACAATGTATCAATACCAAGCAAATTGGTATATATAGAAACTTTTGGTTGCTTTTGGTTTTAGTAGTAAGCCTTGATTTCGATGGCCAATTATAACCTTGGCCTTGCTTTAGTGACTTCTGAGCATTGTCTTAGCTTTAACATTCTCTTTGGTATCGGTGACAACACTGATCATATTAGTGTGGATGACCTTTCTTTCCTCGGCTTATTTTAGTAGTCTTTAGTTCCAGTATCGGCTTTGCGATAGCGTTGCTTATAGATCTTTTATGAGGACTTCTAATTTTCTTCTTGTTGTCGGTATCGATACCAAGTAAGTTGGTATCGATAGCTCTTTGCTCCATCCTAGCTTGGTTTTGTGGTTTCCTTTTCAGAGCTTTGGGTTTCAGTGTCAAAAGGTGTGCCTTGGGAGTCGAAACCAGGTTGATTTCCTTGGTGTCGGTACCGCAGCCATGATAGATTGCTCCTTGCTCTCATGTTGCTTTCGGTGTTGCCTTACCGCCATCTTCCTTGTATTGGTATTAGGCTTTGCTTCCTTCGGTTGTACCGACAACATATTGACCAGATCTTCCTCTTCTTACTTTCGGTATCAGCTATTTCAGTGGTTTAGTGTCAGTTACGTGCTTCTAAGGCACTCTTTTGTTGCTAGCTATGTTCTGATACCCCTTCACCATCATCTGATTTTGGTGTCGAAATCTGGTATTAACATTTGTCCACCAATGAAGGGGTATTTTCGACCTTTCAAGGAAATCTATGGCTTTTGCACTGTACTTTGATTTCCCTCCTTTAGGTATTCCAGGATTTATCTGGCTCGTTGATTTTTCCTTGTTTATGTGGCAAGAATTAAGAAGTGCTATAATGTAAAAGTCCTTATAACGTCCCGGATCTTTGGCTGCTTATGCAATACAATTTATTTTGGATTATTTCTGTAATTTATTTAAATTTAATAAGTTGTGAATATTAAATATTGAGGAAAATTCCAAATACATATTTTTATTGTTTAAAATATTTTTTCGTGTGTATGAATATAAGACAAGTAAGTGATGTTTTGTTTTATGTTTTTGTATTTGTTTCGTTCTTGTTAAACATAGATGTAGATAATAGTGGATGTGAATATAATAATAACTATTATTTAAAGTTTCTATGTGTATAGTTTTTACTTGTTATATGTAAATATATACAATTAATATTTAAACATTTTGTTTGTAACTAAAACATATTCTTATTACACATAAATATAAAATTGGGTTTTATTTATGTAACAAATGAGAACATTAAAGATATAATTTAAATCACTTCATATAGAAGGAATTAAGAATGACTTGGCTATTTCATAGGACATTAATGTGATAAGAATGGAACAAAATCAATAAATTGAATTTATTGATTTGCATCGAAGTGATGCTGGATTTTTATAAAATTTTCTTTTCACATGGCTTGTTCATAGATAAACAACCTACACCAAGACAGCTTATTCATCCATTTTTTGTTTCCAGTATAAGACGTCCTTCACATCTTGATGATAGGCAACTCACACTATAGACATAGCCGTGGCTTAGGCCTGGTAGTGTTAAGCATAGAAGTGACAAAACACATCCTTGCCAATCCAAATAGGCAGCCTATACCCTGAGATTTCATTGCTTAAGTTACTTAGGAGAAAAGCATCTAGTATTTGAACACATCTGCACATGGATTTCGTACCATACACCTCCAATCAATAGCAACCTACAGAGTCCTATACAAACAGCCTAGTTGCATCAACACATGACCGTGGACAATGGTGTACATCAATTCATATAGCATAGCTGAAAATCTGTAGTCTAGAAGGATTATAAATGGGGGTATGACTTAGCACAACTTCTCTTTTCAATCAAACATTTACAGCAGCTACTAAAATTATAGCTGTATGTTTTCCTGCCAATTATAACAGCTACAACATCCCATCAAGTATGTTCCTTTTTCAATGAAATAACCCATTTGTTTATCATTTTGTTCACCTATATATATATACCCTGTATACCTCTCATAAGCCCTCACAAAAAAAATCTGAACAAGCTGGAATAAGCAGAGGATAGGGAACTAAAAACTGTGATCAACTTTGTTGCCTGGGACCTGAGAATACATGAAACAAGGGGCTAAACGTGAGTAAGCTCCCCATTAGCTACTGATTTTATATATTATGTTATAGACTTATGCATATGCATACATGTTCTGGATGGTTAGCATTTAGTTAGCTCAATCCTCAAATCAAGCCTGAAATGAAATAGCAATCTGGAAGACTATTTTGTGAGTAAACTCTTTTTCTCTGAAAATCTGTTACTAGTTAGTGCAAACTTTTATATGTGAAATTGTTTTTGTATGTGAGATATGGAATCAATTCAGCTTGCATGTTATAATTAGAATGCATACAAAAACTGGAAACTGGAATGGCAACACCTTAAAAGGGGAAAATAGCATAAAACAACGAATTGAAAAAGAAAAAAAAATGGTGAATATACTTCCCGTTTGTTCACTGATTAGATGATAATCACACATATGCGTAAGTACTTACAACACTTGTAGATCTTAGTAATTCCATCTTCATGTTGGACTAGTAATAAGACCATAACCAACCATCCATTCTGTTCAGTTATTCTCTCTCATGTTCTGAAACTGGTCCAACGAGCCGAGCACCCAGAAGGGGAGAACCATCCACAGGTTGGTTGAGGAGTGGGGATACAACGGCAAAGATATTGCCGTTATAATATTACAACGGCAAAGTCTTTGCCGTTGTAATATTATAACGGCAAACACTTTGCCGTTATAACATTATAACGGCAAAGTGTTTGCCGTTATAATGTTACCCCCCCCCCCCAAAACCCTCGTCGCCTCCCCTCCTCTGCTCCATTTCCCTTTCCTCCTTCTTCAAACCCGAAAACCCATATTCCTCCCCTATTTTTCACCCAATTTTCTCCACCAATTCACCAATCCATCAGTTTTTAACCAAATTAACTAGCTTGTGTGAGATATTAGTTCGAAAATATGGCTAGATTACTAAAAAATTTCGCCAAAAAATTCATGCACGGCGACGATCGTGGCGCAGGCGGGAGTGGTGAAGGTGGTAGTGGCCAACAGCCAGTGCTCGGAATAGAAGACTTACTTGTAGCCGCCGAAAACATGGAGAACGAAGAAGCAGAGGTGCAACAGGGAGGCGGCCATCGGGGACGTGGCGGGCGTAGAGGCGGACGAGCAGGCAGGGCACGTAGGGGTGTTGGATCAGTTGCCGCTAGTGAGGGCCAACTCGATGGCTATGTGGATATGAACCTCAACGCCGCGAAGCTTCCTGCGCTATCCAACTTTCACATTCTTCCAGATGACGAAGTACACGTTAGCACACAGTCGAGTTTGGCTGTAAGTATTTTTAGTATTATTTACATAGTATTCTTTGAGTGTTAGATATTGGGTAGATGGTATAACATTTTGTTAAACCGTTAACAGTCGCGCAATATACGTCCACGTGGTTCGTTAGCGACCACACTTAGATATTATCATGCACACTTGGCGGGTAAGGAGGGGGTCGCAGGACTGTTACATGCTCTTGGATTTCAATTTTTTCTAGGTAATATTATAGACCTTTTAATGAAATAAGTGGATAATTTAGTAGTCATATTTTATCTTATTGTGCAATTTGCTATTTTAGGAATAAACCATGTTATAAATGCCGATGTCCAATTGTGTGCGGCCATTGCTCTACGGTGGTACAAAACCACCCACACATTTCACTTTCCTTGTGGTGAGTTAGGACTTACACCGCTTGATTTCTCCATGCTTACTGGTATTAGCATTGGAGTAAGTGCTTATCCCCAACTGCCTTATGACGATGGTCGATGGCGTGATCGTGCACTTGTTCATGATCTACTGCCTCATTTGGATGTTTCTGCTACGTCGTATCAGGCAGAAGGCGCTATTAGAGTGAGCGCAATCCGTGCGGCTATGGACAGGATACTCGAGCACTACTCTGTTGATGACGACTTGGAGCTTGCTCGATTATTTGTGTTATACCTTATGGGTAACCTTTTCTTTAGTTCTTCGAGCAGTAGCGTTCTTGTGGGGTTTTTTGCGGTCGCGGCTGAGATAAATGCCGATGGGGCGATTTTATATGATTGGGGCACACCTATCCTTGCATACCTATACAGATGTCTCGACATGCAGTGCACCATCACTGATTCTCAGGTTTCTTTATTTGGATTCTGGGAGTTGTTACAGTATTGGTACTTTGAGTACTCTAGGAACTTTCATTTTATCACCCGTATTGCAGACCCATCGACCTTTTTCCCCCGTATACGCTTTTGGACTGCGGACAACCGGGGGCCCAGAGATAATGAGTCACGCCATGTGTTTCCCGTTGCCCATAACCAGATCGAGCTGAGGATATATAGGGATCAGATTCTATGGCATCCATTTGAGCAGAGTACATCCATCGATCTTGAGATCATACAGATTGCTAGGATGCTTGCCGGACGGAGATTTCCACTTATATCTTCTCCCGTGGCGCTAGGTGCTTATTGGTATCTTGGTGAGAGGTGCTGGAGACAGTTGTATGACTTCGATGCTATTCCGGATGATCCACACCCACATACTTATCGGTGTATGATTTACCCGACGGAGCAGCTAGATATAGCCAGGACAGAAGGCTGGTGGACGGCTGAGAGCTTTGTTATTATCGGGGAGTGTTACCTTACCTTCTGGCGTAGATTTTTCACTGGGTCCTCAGATACAATTACGCATGCAGCATTGATTGATTTAGTAGGGCCATCTGCTATACGACACGACATACGTCCACCTGTTGTCGAGGATGTTACCCAGCCCAGTCAGAGTTTTCGTGCAGCTGATCATGTGGCGGCCGCCAGTCATTTTGGATGGACCATGGCAGTGCCCACCATTGGACCGGATCGTTACGTTGACGTGTTTCATCCTCCGGCCCATCACGATTACTCGGATCCTACACAGATATCATATCATGATCTGTATGATATGCAGATGGGGATTAGGCATACGGGATATATAGAGCATAGGCGTAGCCTAGATTACTATGATGGTGAGCTACGTCGTGTTGTAGAGGAGGCACGACAACAGCAGGCGCATTTAGAGGCCTAGCTTGAGGCAGAGCGCAAGAGACTTCAGGACTTGCAGATGTATTACCACCATAGGTCTAGTGCTGGGTCCAGTTAGCATCCAGATGTTGGTGATGATGAGAGACGTCATCGGCGCCGCACACGTCCACGTACACATTCAGATGACTCGGACGACTGAGTTACTATCACTTTTATGTACTTTCGCAGTTGTTAGGTGTATGATCCTACTGTTGGAGTAGACGTTCTGCATTTTTTGAGTACCAGTGTTATGTACTTTTGTTGTATTACCACTATTATGTACTTTTGTTGTTCTACGTATTCCTAGTTGATAGTTGTCTGTTCTTGTTGTTTGAGTAGACGTTCTGTATTTGTTCACTACCATGATTATGTACTTTCGATGTTTTACGTTTTCGCAGTTGTCAGTTGTATGTTCCTATTGTTTGAGTATGCGTTCTGTATTTGTTGACTACCGCTGTTATGTGCTTTCGATGTATTTTGTGTACGTTTTGATTATGTTTCTGTGTAGAGACTACATTTGGTTATATGTAGAGACTGTATTTATGTGTAGAGAATGTTTTTGTGTAGAGCCGGTATCTTCTGTTGTTCTAGTTCCTGTAAGTGTTGTTTGGAATGTAATAACGTTTGAATTTGATGTTGAACAAGGTTTCCCTCTTCTCGTGTAGAAATGCAAAATTCTTAAACAGCACGCCAACATAACAAGGTTTACAGATAACTCCATATTCTATGCACAAACAGCAAAGTAAATAGACAGTAAAACAACAATAAAATCACAATACCATAAGCCTACTCAGTTCCATAGCGGGTCAACTAACTGTAGCGTAGTTTATACGCTTCGTAACCAATGAACTCCTCACCATACTGGAAAAGGTAACGAGAATCATATGTTGCTTGATTTGTTTTAAATATGTTCTCGTCTTCAACAGTTTCGATAATCTTTGTGTACCGATCACAAGCGTCTGCAAAATGACGATTAGCCATTTGGATTTCAACCGATGTTCGTGTAGTGGGCCGGGAACGATGGTTGTTGTATAGCCTCGTGATCATTGCCCATCTTTCTTCATATGTTAAACCCCCTCCACTTTGCATTAGCAACTCATCTCTCTTTTCAACCTCAATATAGGATTTTACGAGGGCCAGCAAATCCTTAAACGAAAAATCTGGAGTAGGAGAATTATTACAAGCACTATCACTAGGTCGTTGATTTACTGGAGAAGGACGCGGAGCTGTAACCGCTCGATGCTGAATCGCGACGGGCACCTCTTCAACTTGTGTATCATGAACTAAACCCTTTTCGTTATCGTTCACTAAGTTTCGTTCGTACTCATCAAAAATCCTTCCCATTTCTTCATCACTTATTTTTGAATTGTCCATGTAACCTGTGCATCAGTAGAATTAGTAGAGTAACTAGAAGTACGAATTTTGTTGATAATAAACGTTACCTTTAAGAAAACAAGAAAATAAATTTTCTCCCTTTACTCTACAACGGTGCTTCTTGAAGCTGTAGAAGGTATGAGATGGATTATCAGATATGGAGTACTTATAAGGGCAATGTACGACCAACAGTTACAATTCAACATACTTGAATACGGTTTACAGGGTTCTCGTGTTATTATGGTTGATTCTGTACAATGTCCGGTCACATCATTGCAGCACGAAAAATGGTGCCATCACATGAAATGTTGGCATTTACTATTAATCTCATGATATTACGTTAGATTCCCTACAGTGTCCGGTCACATCATTGCAGCACGAAAAATGGTGCCATCACATGAAATGTTGGCATGTACTATTAACCTCGTGATATTATGTTAGATTCTCTACATTGTCCAGTCACATCATTGCAGAACGAAAAATGGTGCCATCACATGAAATGTTGGCATGTACTATTAATCTCGTGATATTACGTTAGATTCCCAACAGTGTCCGGTCACATCACAACAAATGTGGGCAATTACTATTAATTTCGTATACTGTTGTCATTTAATTCGGAAGAGACTACCAGCACGAAAAAAAGGGTCGTCCACCAGTGCTTTAACCATTTCAATTCACGAAATGGTTACGAAAAATGGGCCGTTCCCAGGTGCCTTATTTCTGCTTGCGACAGAATGAAAACAACTATAATATCACGACAACTAGTAGAATTATTGACAAACCATAATCATACAAACTTCAACAACTAGTACAACTATTGAGCAATTAAAACAACTGGAACAACAACAACTAGTAGAACAGAAGGAAATGCCAAACCATAATCATACAAACTACAACAACTGAGCACACCAGCATCAAATTCAAACACGTACACCTACCATGGTTTAGGGAAAGGACCGTCTCTTGTCTTACCGGCATTAATCTGGCTCAAGCGTCTTATTTCTGCTTGTGCTTCGAGTGCATACTGACGTCCACGTTCGCAAATGGGAGGGTCAATCCACTCTTTAAAGCAACAACAATCAATGGCATCAGGATAATTCATGTGGTCGTTGAAGGCTTCACAACTGAAAAATCGACGACCGGCATTTGTTTCGGTCTCGTCAACAACAACGACCGACACTTGTCCACAATAGCAAACAGGGTTGGATCCAATCGTCCCTAGTGGCTCGGAAACCTTCCCTTCGAGTACAATTTCTTTTCCAGCTCTTTGATAAACGGAATGAGCATCGTCATTTGAATACTGTTGGGGTTGGACTGGACGTTGCAAGGGATATGACGACGAGTGCTGTTGGGATAGGGGTTTCTTGCTTACACCTTTTTTTCCGCTTCGCTTGGGTGCATAAGAAGACGTTTTTTGGGTTGTACAACTTGAAGTTGAAAAGGTAGTGTGTTAGTGTGGAAGAAGGAGGAGGTAGGTTGATATATAATGGGAGGGATTGCGACCGTTTAAGTTGCCGTTGGGGCGCAACGGCTATAAAATAAAACGGCAAACAGTTTGCCATTACATTTTTATAACGGCAAACAATTTGCCGTTATATTTTTATAACGGAAAACTCCTTTATGCATTGGTAACTGCATCTCCTCCTACATATATCGAATGTCGTTTCACTAAAACCCCATCCATCTACTTAGAGCGTAGTCATGCCAATTTCTTATCCATCTTCTTACAATTACACGGACCTTATTTCTGGACGATCAAATCCTAATCCGTAAGCATCTAGAGAACCAACCGAGTGGTATATTGAAATGGAAGAGCGACACAATGACGAGGTGCGACAATTAGAGCTCGAAGCAGGAATGCACGAAATGGAAATAAGCAATCAGCAAGACAATCCAGCACGACAACATGACCGTAGGGCTAACCTTGTAATTCCTCGTGTAAGAGCCACGGTTGAAGAAGGCGAGGTGCAATCCGCAAATATTGTATGCTTTTGTGGTTTTGAAGCACCGCAATTAGTCGTCTGTCATGGAAAAGACGTTGGACGACGATATTGTACTTGTCCAGTACGAAACAACGGATGCGAGTTTGGACAGTGGATAGATGATCGCTTTCCCCGTCGAGCAATTACGTATGCTTTGGAACTAGAGGAAGAAATAAGAAAGCTGCGAAATCAAGTTAACGACCTAAGTAATTCAAATTATCGACTCCAACGTGGATTAAATTAGGATTTAAATATTTTATGTTATGCTAATATGTACTGTATCGTTACGTGTCCTATCACTTGTATCGTATCACTTGTATCGTTATTTGATGTTACTATGTTCTGCTGTTCTAGTTCCTGTATGTGTTGTTTGAAATGTATTAACGTTTCGTAACCATCTGTAGTTGGTCGACGGACTGTAGCACATTGACTGGTCACGTCTTGCACAGTTCGCATAGTGCAGTCATCTTTTATGTGACAGTGGCGTCATGTCACTCTTTGTCGAGAGTTATTGGAATATAGTCCAGCTTTCAGTCTGTAGCCACAGAGGGTCGTCCTCGATACACTTTATCACTAAAAAGCAGATTCCCTACAGTGTTCCCTACATTCGTACCAGTGACCGGTTACATCAGTATTTTGTTGGTTTACCTACACAAGCTTTGAAAATCACAAAGTGTAGCTAGTGACCATTCACACCATAACTAATATTGCAGCTATATATACATATGTTACTTAGTCACAACTTACCGCACTCAAACACCTTCGTTCTCATTTTTAGAGCACATCCTTCTATTATAACTCACTGAAGATGTCTTCGTGGTCATCTTCTACAGACTCCGAGGAACAGGCGTACAACGAAATGAGGCTACAGGAGCTTGAAGATGAATTCCAGTTCCTAAACCAAATTAGACCGCAAACTGAACCGCCGTACGAACAGCTGAACGTTCGACCTCCATATGAAACTCAAGTCCCACCTGTTCAAGTATCATCTGAACAAGCTGTCACTCAGTCAACTCAGGAAGCAGAGTTCTTTCGTGTACCACTGCAGGAACAAATAGTTGATTCCTATCCAGTTCATTGCTACTGCGGGTACGCGGTTGAAGTTGTGGTTCAAGCAGAGGGAAACAATATAGGTCGGCGCATTCAGCGATGCCCAGCCTTTCCAAATGGTTGCAATTACACGGAATGGATAGACCAACCTTTGTGTCCTCGGGGAATAGCATATTGTAACGAACTCGAACAGGAAAATAGACGTGTTCGAAGTGATAATGAGCAGTTGCGATTGAACATCAGGCGACGCCCGTAAGACTAAACGTAAAATGCATTTTAATGAAGTTACTAATTCCTACTCCATGCTTTGATTGAGCTAGTTCGCTTGTACTATCGTCAGTTGTTGTGTCTGTATGAACTATTTCAATCATAAATATTGAAACACCCCACCTCCGTTAGGGTCACTCTCAAAGGGAATGCCCTAATTTTGGTGGAGGTTTATAAGTTCAAATCACAGATATACAAGACAGATAAAAGAACACATATTTGTAAACAGCGGAAGAACAACAAATTTTATTTCATAAAGTCAAATACGTGTTACAACAACATCCTTTCCAAAAACATAACATAACACTTTCATAATCTGTCTTGAGTACATTATTTTTAAAGAAGCATAAATAAAACATAGATGAACTGCAAAAGCCCCATTGTGGATTGTCCAAAGCCATAGTTCAAAACAGGAAAGTCCAAGCAATACATTTCTCTTCTTCAAGCTGGATGTTGAGGTTGGTCAAGCTGCTGTGTTCCCTCCCTGAGGACCTGGGGGGGAAACGGAAGAAAGAAGACGAAAGAAAAATAGAGTCAGACATAAAGCCTGAGTAAGTCTAGTACTATTTTGTCTATGAATAAAGAACTGGGTGTGATAAGTATAAACAGGAAGTGGGCAGGTACTATAAACTTGGTTAAGTTGTCTAGGGTCGGATATACTATCGCACCCCATGTTGATCTCTGAACCCATATAAACTAGTTTCCAATTTACACCCCATAATCAGGGTGATGTGATCCATTCTATAATGATCGGCTCCTACTCGCATAGTTACATGTGTCTTACGGCCCCCGATGTCTGTAGTTACCTATGCTAGTCCCACCATGGGGTGTATCAAGTCCCATAGTGGCAACCCGACACAACCTTAGAGTGCACAGGTATGCTACTGGTGTCCAGTGCCTTATTTTTCTGCGCCGGAGTGCGTGCACGCCCGTACTCCGTTAGAACCTACACTGCTACACCACCGCCGTCGCTTTGACCTCTTACAATCAGCCCAGTAATCGTGCCCCACCCTGCCTAGTTTCAGGGTATCCTGATACACCTTTTAGGGTTACTGCTGAAAAGGGTCCCCCATTACTAGGTTTTCTATCTCTAGCCAACAAGCTAAGTTGGTAAAGTGTTTCTAACCGAACCCCACCAGTCCGTTTAGTTTAGCATGTTCCATTTTGATTAAGTCTTTAGTTTACTTAATCCTAACAATCCTGACTCAGCCTTAATTGTCTTATTAAGGCCCTGACCTCTCACATTAGACAGGTATTGTTGTGGCTGCCTGTTGCCGGTTGGTTCCGGGCAGTCTTACGCCACAACTCAGTCTAACCTCGGGTCCTTATTGGGCTCCATGTTTAACCTCTCACATTGGATAGGTATTGTTGTGACTACTGGACAGCCGGGCGGTTCCGGGCAGGTTTACATCACAACTCAATCCAACCTCGGGTTAAACACATCGTATTTTCTACATTTACATATCTTGTCATTCTTCTTTATTTCTTATATGTAAATATTTGCGGCCCATTATTAAGTTAATGGTGTAAAGGTTACACCAATCACGGGCCCAACCCATACTTGAATTTGGGCCCTTCTATTTTATATTTTCATTCATTAATTAATTTTAACCCAACGTTATTTTTCCCCGTTTTACACGCCCGTTTATATATATTGGGCTTAGCCTTTTAAAGCCCAATTTAGCCATGCGAAAAGGGGAGGCTTATGGCGTATACACAAAGAGGGGAAGGTGAGCGCATGAACTTGCAATACGACATTGGAAATACAAAATAGAAATTGGTGTACTTGCATAGTGGTAACATAGGTGACATGAATAAAAGCATGTGAACTTGCATAGGTTTTACTACAACATGAACCAATATTTTTATTTAGGCATAATATCAAACATAAGCATGGCATAAATATTTCTAGCATAAGCATGGCATAATATCAAACATAAGCATGGCATAAGTATTTCTAGCATAAGCATAAACAAGTCATGTTCGTAAGGTTTCTACAAGTTTACAAAGGGGATACTTTGTTACTAACACAAAAGCATAGTTCAACTTAATCATGGTTTAAGTCTAATCACATAACGATGGTATAAACATACTTATGCATAAATATTCCTAAACATGGTGTTTGCTTTAAACTTGCAAAAAGGGATTTTTGAGTCTAACCTAGCCATGTCCCACATATGTCATCATATAATTCTTTTAAACAAGATAGACTTAATCATATATTTCAATTATGCCAAATATCATTCATAGCCTAGCCATATTCATAAGTTTTGCAAAAGCATGACTTAATACATGGATTATGGTGTCAAAATTCCAACATAGTTTCATATGAACTATAACAACCAAACTTGTTTCAATTACTTGCAAAATGATTTATGCATAAAATATACATCATGATGGCATAATAACAAAGCCCAAACTTGCATAAATTTCACTCAACTATATACATGTAGCTTCAACATAGACTACATAATTTGCGCAATATTCCAAACGTATATTTGCATAGAACTACCGCATGTAGTTCTTTATAATGAATAATATAATTCAAGAATATCCAAACGTATATAAATTGATAAGAACGCACAAATATGAATTACTTCCATTGCCACAATTCAAGCATACACATCAACACAGTTGTTTATTATACCAAAGTAATACTCTACTTACAATGGTTGCGGCGAATTCTAATTAAGAGATACGATCCCTTTGTTGAATTGATTGGCTTTAGGTTGCTTGAATTGCTTTAGGCTTTAGAACTTTCTTCCTAATTCCCTCTCTAGTTGGCGGCTACTCTTTGTCGTTCCTCAGCAACATGGCGGCTATGTTCTTAATTTGAATGAATAGATTAGGGTTTAGTCTAGGGTTGTTTATATAGAGGTTAGGAATTGATTAGGACCATTGATGTTGCTAGGTTAGATCATAGCCATTCATTAGGAAGAGAGACCAATAAAAACTTGCCACCTAGCCCTAGTGACAAAGCAGACCACAGAAATTCGACCACACACCGACCTGGCCAGCCAGGTTGACTGGGCTCGACCAGGTCGATACCCCTGTTGACAGGGCTGTCGACAGCCCTGTCGACATGGGTAGCCCAGGTCGACAGCCCAGTCGACCTGGGTGGCCCAGGCGGGTATTCTTCCACCCTGGCCCAATGGGCCCCACTTCGGAATATATAATTCTGTTTGAATTTTAAATTTAATTCAAAAACTTCCGAAGGCCATATCTTCTTCATACGGACTCCGTTTTTCGAAAACTCGGACTCTATTTCGCGTATTTTTCCGAGACGAACGCAATGGCGTATCCCGTTTCCCTTAGTTCTTTTATTTCAAATTAATTATACTTTAATTTGTTAATTTTACAGTTATAGAATTTTCGGGGTGTTACATTCTCCCCCACTTAAAAGGATTTCGTCCCCGAAATCTTCAAGTTAGGAGGAATGTATATCCTAACATCCAATCATCCATCTACTCATCCATCAAACACGAGCATCCATTGTCCTTAAAAGATTTCTAATGCTTCATGATCATATGCGAAGTGTGTGTACATGAACTTATCTAATGCAAAATCAGGCGGTCTACTGATTCAGTTGACCTCCTTAATGTGAATTATGTAAGTGCCATGAATTCATTATGTATGCAAATTTCCCTATTCATGATTCTACATGAGTGCACACTCATTCAATACAAATGCAACATCCACATGACAACACATTAAAGTTCAACCATATATGAAAGAAAACATATATGCATATGCAATATGAAGTGACTGAGCCGATCTAAAACCTAGATTGTGTGTGTATATGCAACCACGAGCAACCACTAGCAATCACTTGCAACCACTTGCAACCATTCATACATAACATGTTTCAATTACATGTTTTCATCCAAAAAGATTCTACCTAAAAGATAAGGTCGAGGAAAGATACCTAAAAAGGATAGATAAAAGCGCAACTTAAGGAAAAGGAAAGATTAAGGATGTACCCTCGAACAGAAAAGGGTAGGCTGTACGGATTCTAGCTTCAGTTTCCCAAGTCGCGTCTCCCTCGGCGTCGCTCCACTGAACTTTGACGAGCTTGACTTCGCGGTTGCGTAGCTTCTTTACTTCCGTTCCTAAGATGCGGGTTGGAACTTTTCTTATGGTTGCTTCGCGTTCCACTTCGGCTTCTTCGAGGATATTTGGCTCTACCACTTCAGCGGACTCATGAAGACATTTTCGGAGATGTGAAACGTGAAAGACGTTGTGGACTCCAGCCAACTTCTCGGGTAGCTCTAATCTATAGGCCATTTTCCCAATCTTCTCGATAATAGGGAATGGCCCTACGAACCTTGGTGCCAGTTTTCCTGTGGTTCCAAAACGAACAACGTTCCCTAGCGGTGATACCTTGAGAAAAACTCTGTCTCCAACTTCGAATTCAAGGTCGGTCCTTCTCTTGTCGGCATAGGACTTTTGTCTGTCTTGGGCCGTCTTCATCCTTCTTCGTATTAAGTCTACTTTCTCTGAAGTCTCTCGGATCATATCTGGTCCAAGTACGAGCTTATCCGTGGACTCCCACCAACAAGTGGGCGATCGGCACGGTCTTCCATATAAAGCTTCGAAGGGCGCCATTCCGATGGTTGCTTGATAGCTGTTGTTGTAGGCGAATTCTACCAAAGGAAGGTGGTCTTCCCATGTCCCTCCGAAGTCGAGGACGCATAGTCTTAGAAGGTCTTCCAAAACTCTGTTTACTCTCTCCGTTTGGCCGTCGGTTTGGGGATGATAGGCTGTGCTCAAGCATAACTGCGTTCCTACTGCTTCTTGCAGACTCCGCCAAAACTCACTGGTGAAGATGGGGTCTCGGTCACTAACAATGCTAGATGGTATTCCATGGAGTCGAACGATTTCCTTAAGGTAAAGTGATGCTAGGGATGAGGCAGTTCTTTTACTTTTGACAGGTAAAAAGTGGGCGCTTTTAGTAAGCCTATCCACTATTACCCAAATACTAGTGTTGCCTCTCCTAGACCTAGGCAGCCCATCGATGAAGTCCATTGAGATGCTATCCCACTTCCACTGCGGGACCTCCAGAGGATGTAGTAGTCCGCCAGGCTTTTTCTGTTCCGCCTTAACCTGTTGGCACACCATACACTTAGAGACGAATTCTGCCACGTCCTTTTTCATGCCATTCCAAAAGAAAGTCCTTTTTATGTCTTTGTACATTTTATCCCCGCCTGGGTGTATCGCCATCTTGGAGTGATGTGCTTCCTCGAGAATCTTCTTTATTAAATCTTTTGTCTGTGGGACGCATAGTCTTCCGTCTCGCCTTAGCAAACCCCTATCGTCGATGGAGTATCTGTTGAGGTGACTTGAAGTCTCACCCCTAATTAGCCTATCAATTGTTTCCACAAGCTGAGGGTCTTCGCGTTGTGCTGCCCCTACTGAATCTACTAAAGTTGGGCGTACTTCGAGAGATGCTAGCAAGCCTGGTACGAAATCGGAGGAAGGCCTAAAGTCGAAACTGGCTATAAACTCTAGGCTTTGTCTTTCAACAAACAACGGGCTTAGGGTCAATTTCTTTCGGCTCAACGCGTCTGCCACTACGTTGCCTTTGCCCGGAGTGTAGGAGATTTCGAAATCGTACGAGGCAAGAAACTCCATCCACCTTTGTTGCCTCAAGTTAAGATCCTTCTGCGAGAAAAGATATTTCAACGATTTATGGTCAGTGTAAAGTTCGAACTTCTCACCTAGGAGATAGTGTCGCCAAGACTTGAGTGCAAAGACGATGGCGGCTAACTCAAGATCGTGGGTTGGGTAGTTCTTTTCGTGCACTTTCAACTGCCTCCCGCCATAAGCTACTACCCTTCCTTCTTGCATTAAGACGGCGCCTAGTCCTGTCCCACATGCATCCGTATAAACAGTGAACATCTTGCTCCCATCTGGCAGCGTCAAAACTGGGGCTGTTGTGAGAGCCCTTTTCAGTCGTTGGAAAGCAAATTCGCAGTCCAAATCCCAATTGAACACTAGATTCTTCTTGGTCAATTTCGTGAGCGGAGCTGAGATTTTCGCAAAATCCCTTATAAATTTTCGATAGAAACCTGCTAGTCCTAGAAAGCTTCGGACCTCAGTTGCATTCCTTGGTGTCTTCCAATCCTGTACCGCCACTACCTTCGCAGGGTCCACTGCTAACCCTTGTTTGGATACTATATGCCCAAGGAACCTCACCTCTTCTCTCCAAAAGTGGCATTTGGAGAATTTTGCTTTTAGTTGATGGACTCGTAAAGTTTCCATGATTGCCCTTAAGTGTTGAGCATGTTCCTCTTCACTCTTTGAGAAGATAAGGATATCATCTACGAAGACCACTACGAATTTGTTGAGGAAATCTCTAAATACCCTACTCATTAGGTCCACGAAGTACGCAGGTGCATTTATCAAGCCGAAAGGCATGACAAGCCATTCAAAGAAACCGTCTGGGGTTCTGAACGCCGTTTTATCGATGCTATCTTCAGCCACCCATAGCTGATGAAAACCGGTTGCTAAATCGAGTTGGGAGAAAACAGACGCTCCTACAAGCTGGTCAAATAAATCGTCTATTCTAGGGAGAGGATGCCTATTCTTTTTCGTTAACTTGTTGAGCTCCCTATAGTCAACACATAGACGGAGTGAACCATCCGCCTTTGTAGCGAACACCACTGGAGCGCCCCATTCTGAAATGCTCCTCCTAATGAACCCCTTTTCTAGAAGCTCTTTAATCTGTTTACTGAGCTCTTTCCTTTCTCGTGGATCCATATGTCTAACGGGCAACGCAACGGGCTTTGCATTATCTACAAGATATATGCGGAAGTCTATTTCCCGCTTTGGAGGCAAGCCCTTCACCTCTTCAAAGACATCCGGATATTCCCGGACCACTTTAACCGATTGTAAATTTTCAACAGAGGCATCTAGCGATTCAAGATAACTAAGCATAACCGCATACGAGAGATTACAAGAAATTTCCAAAGTATTACCGAGCTGGGTTAGGAGCCTAACAACCCTTTTCTCACAATCAAGGATGGCCCCATTACTGGATAGCCAATCCATACCCAAAATCAAACCATACCCCGAAAAGCCCAAAACAAAGGCACTACATAGAAATTCTACACTTAGGATAGAAATTTTTAATCCCACACAGATCATAGACAAATGAGCTGGGCCCCCAATTGGGTTTGAAACAATTAAGGGGTCCTCTACCATACTAGTTTTTAGGTGCAGAGATTCTACTAAAGCAGACGAGATAAAGGAGTGTGATGCGCCGGAATCAAATAAAGTGCGAACGGGGTGATCATAAAGATAAACTACACTTTCTACAGAAGTGTTTGTACCTCGCTGTTGCAAAGGTGGCGCTTCCAGCACATGAATCTGTGCCCCTGGGGTGGATCCAGCGCTCTGCCCCTGTCCTCGTTTCTTTGGGCAGTCCTTAGCCCTATGGCCCGTCTCACCGCAAAAAAAGCACCCACCATTTTCCTTGGCCTTCTTTTTCCGGCAGTCCTTTACTAAGTGCCCCACTTTGCCACAGAAATTACACTTCCTCTTCTCTTTGTTGCCTTTCCCGCCCTTCTTAAAGTCTGTCTTCTTGGGCTGCAAACCCTCTTTCTTCCCTTGAGAGCTTTCTGCCTTTGTCTCCTTCTTGCCCTTATCCTCCTCATTCAGCAATGCCATTTGCACCAATCTTTCATACGTGGCCCCCATGGGTATATGGGTCATGGCCAAACTGTGTAATGGCTCATTTAACCCTTTGACGAAACGGAGAGCCTTCTTGTGCGGGGTGTTGACTAGGTCAAGTCCAAACCTAGCCAGCTCATCGAACTGATTCACATACTCTCTGACAGTCTTGTCTCCTTGCTTAAGAAATAAGAATTTTTCCAACTGCAAACTTCTTTCCGCATCTGAGAGAAATTTAGTCTCAAACCTTGCCCTAAAGTCCTCCCATGTCTCCACTGGTCTTTCAGCATTAGTGACTTCCCACCAGTAGGAAGCCTCGCCCTTCAATAGCCATACTGCCAGTTGTACTTTTTGTCTATCTTCTACCTCAAAGATGATGAATAGGTCCTCCGTTTCTTTCAGCCAATTCCTAGCTGCTACGAAGGACTCAGTTCCATGGAAATCCCTTCCTCCCATAGCTTTAAAATCTTTACATATCTTAGCGAAAGTGTTTCCCCGAGGAGGAGGTGGAGGAAAAGGTGCTGCTGCAGCTGGATGATTTCCTTCAGCTGGGGGAGGAGGAACGGTAGGACCCGGCTGAGTGGCCCTTGCTTCTAAGAACCGTCTAAACCAACCAGGTATTGGCACCCCTTCCGGCAAGTTAAGATCTTGGGACATGCTGAAACAAAAAGGATAGATTCAAAATGAAGGATAAGAGATAGTACCTATGGCTTTGGGGAGTGGACTTTGCCTTTTTAAAATAAAATAATATTTTTCTTTTAAAAATGCTTCTTTAAATTTCCTTTTTGAAAATAATTTTTTCAGAACTTTTTATCTTATCTGGTAAACCTATGCTCTGATACCAAGTGAAACACCCCACCTCCGTTAGGGTCACTCTCAAAGGGAATGCCCTAATTTTGGTGGAGGTTTATAAGTTCAAATCACAGATATACAAGACAGATAAAAGAACACATATTTGTAAACAGCGGAAGAACAACAAATTTTATTTCATAAAGTCAAATACGTGTTACAACAACATCCTTTCCAAAAACATAACATAACACTTTCATAATCTGTCTTGAGTACATTATTTTTAAAGAAGCATAAATAAAACATAGATGAACTGCAAAAGCCCCATTGTGGATTGTCCAAAGCCATAGTTCAAAACAGGAAAGTCCAAGCAATACATTTCTCTTCTTCAAGCTGGATGTTGAGGTTGGTCAAGCTGCTGTGTTCCCTCCCTGAGGACCTGGGGGGGGGGGGGAAACGGAAGAAAGAAGACGAAAGAAAAATAGAGTCAGACATAAAGCCTGAGTAAGTCTAGTACTATTTTGTCTATGAATAAAGAACTGGGTGTGATAAGTATAAACAGGAAGTGGGCAGGTACTATAAACTTGGTTAAGTTGTCTAGGGTCGGATATACTATCGCACCCCATGTTGATCTCTGAACCCATATAAACTAGTTTCCAATTTACACCCCATAATCAGGGTGATGTGATCCATTCTATAATGATCGGCTCCTACTCGCATAGTTACATGTGTCTTACGGCCCCCGATGTCTGTAGTTACCTATGCTGGTCCCACCATGGGGTGTATCAAGTCCCATAGTGGCAACCCGACACAACCTTAGAGTGCACAGGTATGCTACTGGTGTCCAGTGCCTTATTTTTTTGCGCCGGAGTGCGTGCACGCCCGTACTCCGTTAGAACCTACACTGCTACACCACCGCCGTCGCTTTGACCTCTTACAATCAGCCCAGTAATCGTGCCCCACCCCGACTAGTTTCAGGGTATCCTGATACACCTTTTAGGGTTACTGCTGAAAAGGGTCCCCCGTTACTAGGTTTTCTATCTCTAGCCAACATGCTAAGTTGGTTAAGTGTTTCTAACCTAACCCCACCAGTCCGTTTAGTTTAGCATGTTCCATTTTGATTAAGTCTTTAGTTTACTTAATCCTAACAATCCTGACTCAGCCTTAATTGTCTTATTAAGGCCCTGACCTCTCACATTAGACAGGTATTGTTGTGGCTGCCTGTTGCCGGTTGGTTCCGGGCAGTCTTACGCCACAACTCAGTCTAACCTCGGGTCCTTATTGGGCTCCATGTTTAACCTCTCACATTGGATAGGTATTGTTGTGACTACTGGACAGCCGGGCGGTTCCGGGCAGGTTTACATCACAACTCAATCCAACCTCGGGTTAAACACATCGTATTTTCTACATTTACATATCTTGTCATTCTTCTTTATTTCTTATATGTAAATATTTGCGGCCCATTATTAAGTTAATGGTGTAAAGGTTACACCAATCACGGGCCCAACCCATACTTGAATTTGGGCCCTTCTATTTTATATTTTCATTCATTAATTAATTTTAACCCAACGTTATTTTCCCCCGTTTTACACGCCCGTTTATATATATTGGGCTTAGCCTTTTAAAGCCCAATTTAGCCATGCGAAAAGGGGAGGCTTATGGCGTATACACAAAGAGGGGAAGGTGAGCGCATGAACTTGCAATACGACGTTGGAAATACAAAATAGAAATTGGTGTACTTGCATAGTGGTAACATAGGTGACATGAATAAAAGCATGTGAACTTGCATAGGTTTTACTACAACATGAACCTATATTTTTATTTAGGCATAATATCAAACATAAGCATGGCATAAATATTTCTAGCATAAGCATGGCATAATATCAAACATAAGCATGGCATAAGTATTTCTAGCATAAGCATAAACAAGTCATGTTCGTAAGGTTTCTACAAGTTTACAAAGGGGATACTTTGTTACTAACACAAAAGCATAGTTCAACTTAATCATGGTTTAAGTCTAATCACATAACGATGGTATAAACATACTTATGCATAAATATTCCTAAACATGGTGTTTGCTTTAAACTTGCAAAAAGGGATTTTTGAGTCTAACCTAGCCATGTCCCACATATGTCATCATATAATTCTTTTAAACAAGATAGACTTAATCATAGATTTCAATTATGCCAAATATCATTCATAGCCTAGCCATATTCATAAGTTTTGCAAAAGCATGACTTAATACATGGATTATGGTGTCAAAATTCCAACATAGTTTCATATGAACTATAACAACCAAACTTGTTTCAATTACTTGCAAAATGATTTATGCATAAAATATACATCATGATGGCATAATAACAAAGCCCAAACTTGCATAAATTTCACTCAACTATATACATGTAGCTTCAACATAGACTACATAATTTGCGCAATATTCCAAACGTATATTTGCATAGAACTACCGCATGTAGTTCTTTATAATGAATAATATAATTCAAGAATATCCAAACGTATATAAATTGATAAGAACGCACAAATATGAATTACTTCCATTGCCACAATTCAAGCATACACATCAACACAGTTGTTTATTATACCAAAGTAATACTCTACTTACAATGGTTGCGGCGAATTCTAATTAAGAGATACGATCCCTTTGTTGAATTGATTGGCTTTAGGTTGCTTGAATTGCTTTAGGCTTTAGAACTTTCTTCCTAATTCCCTCTCTAGTTGGCGGCTACTCTTTGTCGTTCCTCAGCAACATGGCGGCTATGTTCTTAATTTGAATGAATAGATTAGGGTTTAGTCTAGGGTTGTTTATATAGAGGTTAGGAATTGATTAGGACCATTGATGTTGCTAGGTTAGATCATAGCCATTCATTAGGAAGAGAGACCAATAAAAACTTGCCACCTAGCCCTAGTGACAAAGCAGACCACAGAAATTCGACCACACACCGACCTGGCCAGCCAGGTTGACTGGGCTCGATCAGGTCGATACCCCTGTCGACAGGGCTGTCGACAGCCCTGTCGACATGGGTAGCCCAGGTCGACAGCCCAGTCGACCTGGGTGGCCCAGGCGGGTATTCTTCCACCCTGGCCCAATGGGCCCCACTTCGGAATATATAATTCTGTTTGAATTTTAAATTTAATTCAAAAACTTCCGAAGGCCATATCTTCTTCATACGGACTCCGTTTTTCGAAAACTCGGACTCTATTTCGCGTATTTTTCCGAGACGAACGCAATGGCGTATCCCGTTTCCCTTAGTTCTTTTATTTCAAATTAATTATACTTTAATTTGTTAATTTCACAGTTATAGAATTTTCGGGGTGTTACAAATATAAACCGTTTGAAAAATGGCCATTTTCCAGTCGATTAAAATCAACTGAAACTGGTCAAACACGTTTTCCTTTGCCATGCTCACATATTGATTCGAAAAATTATGAAATTTGAAACCTAACAATAACTTGACATCATGGATCCAACAAAAGTGGTTTTGTCGAAATCCGAGGTCGTTTGCAAAATTTCCATTTTTAAGGGCCTGAATTCCATAGCGACTGTTCAGAATTTTCAATTGGACATATCTTTTGATTCCCGCTATGAAATCTTGATTTTTCGGATTCGTTGGAAAGATATTCTCGATTAGATCCTAATGTTTATGGTTTCACTAAAATCCGGATTGTTTTGCACCCGGTACATTCAATTGAAGTTTGAAATCGAATTACCGAACTACCACGCCATTTTCAATTCTATTTATAATTATATATAATTATTTATATTCTAACGACGACGTATATAATATATACGTTCGAATTATATTCAAAATAAATTTCTCGTCAATATTATTTAAAATAATCTATTTTAAATGTCCAAAATTCGCTAAAATCGCCAAAATAACAATTTTAAACTGGTTCAGAATTTCCGGGTTATTACAGTGACATTGATTGTTAGTTATGTTTGTTTTAAATTTTAAAATAGTCGCCAACCTTTCACATCACAACAACTGTCCGAATTGACTACTCAATGACAGAGCCATTATTGGCAACCAATTAGTGCCAACCTTTCACATCACAACAACTGTCCGAATTGAGTACAGAACCATTATTGCCAACCATTTAGTGCCAACCTTTCACATCACAACAACTATCCGAATTGACTACTCAATGACAGAATCATCATGTTGGAACCATTATTGCCACCCATTATTGCCTACATGTACTCTATGTCAGAGATATTTAGTTCACCATCCCTGCTTATATATATCTCTCGTTCGGATACGGTTAGAGAGAACAACGAAACTCAACTTATAAAAAAGCAAGCAATGGATCCAAATCTATACTACCATTACTACAAAAACAAGAAGAATCAAACTGATAATTCCGAACTAGAAGTGGAGCAAGAGACGGAGGAGGAGCTGGAACAGCACGCAATGGTTGCATATTCCAATTATTTCGCTGAAGGCTCAACTAGCAACCATCGGGGTAGCATGCATGGCCGGATTGACCGACGGTATAAGATAGACTACAAGGATGGACATGAAAGACTAATGAGGGATTACTTCATCGACAATCCAACCTTTGATATAACTTTGTTCCACCGTCGTTACCGTATGAGTCCGGCTATTTTCTCAAAAATATATCTTAAACTTCACCAGTCAAATCCATATTTCACTTATAGACTGAACGGAGCACAAGAAATCGGCCATTCACCACACATCAAAATCACCTTGGCGTTGAGGATGTTAAGCTATGGAACATCTGGCGATCAAATGGATGAATATTTCAGAATCGCAGCATCAACAGCAATAGAGTGTCTGAAAGAATTCTGTAAAATAGTTGTTGCAGAGTTTGGGAAGGAGTATCTACGGATGCCTGGACCTAACGATATAACCAGGATACTACGCAGGGCAGAAGCCAGAGGATTTCCAGGTATGATTGGAAGATTAGATTGCATGCATTGGGCTTGGAAAAACTGCCCAACGGGGTGGAAAGGAATGTTCACCGGACATAAGAAAGTGCCATCAATGATCCTTGAAGCAGTAGCAACAGACGATTTATGGGTTTGGCATGCTTTTTTTGGAGTCCCAGGTTCATTGAATGATATAAATGTTTTAAAACAATCATATCTTTTCACAGAACTTGCTAACGGACTGTCAACAGATGTTTCATATAAACTTGGTAATATCGAACACAAAACTGGGTACTACCTAGTCGATGGAATACACCCAAAGTGGAGAACTTTGATGCAAGGGTACAGAGTTCCATCAAATGATAAAGAAAGGTATTTCACTGAAAAAGTAGCTAGCTACAGAAAGGACATCGAACGTACGTTTGGTGTTTTACAAGCCCGATTTAATATTTTACGAAATCCTGCTCGTTTTCATGATGCAAGAGTGCTTTCAGAAATCATGTATGCTTGTATAATAATACATAACATGATTGTGGAGTCTGAAAGAGGCGGATATAAGAATCAAAATTCTAATTATCCTGACATGTTTACGGGCTCAAATGCAAAACCCCATAAAGATGTAAACTCAATGGAAGAATATGTTGATATGGTTCAACACATTGAAGATCAAACTGCACACTTCCAATTGCGTGACCAGTTGGTGGAACATTTGTGGGCGCATAAAGGAAGGAATAGTCGGAATCAGTAGTTGGTACTAGAACTATGTATCAGTGTGTAGTCGTGTACTATGTATCATTTGAACTATCTATCAGTGCGTACTTGAGTCAATAAATCTGGTTTCCAATCATATTGTAGATTGTATCATTATTTCAACTCAACCCAACATATACAGCTCGTACATAAACAACAACTACTACATTAATATTAGAAACAGGTCACAATCATATTACAACTCACCCCAACATATATAGCTAGTACATAAACACCCACCAGTACATAAATACTACAAACAGTTCACAATCATATTACAACTTAACCCAACATACATAGCTAGTCCATATACGAGCCACTAACGCTTCTGCTTCCTTTGTTTTTTCTGTACTCTCCAATCTGCTCGGCTACTAGTTCTTGCTGTAGAGGGGTAAGCTTACTAAAATCACATGTAATCATTTTAACATAATTATTCTCTCGCGCCAAAGCTTTCTGCTCCTCCAGCTTCTTTTCTTCCATGGCTTGTTTCTCCGCATGTTCTTGTCTGCGGAGCTCTCGATCATCCCTAACTGCCTTTTGGAAATCTTCGTCGCTACGGTTTCTTTCCACCGAAAATCGAGCTCTATGCTCTTTTGTTGCCTTAGATGAACTCTCCATTGTTTCCATAAATCTAGCAAACTCTGCATCTCGTTGCTCCAGCTGAATTGCCTTGGATCTGCCGATAGGTCGTCCATCACTACTTCCAAATAAAGGGTTTCTTTCTTGCGAACTCGGGCCACTTCCTGGACTAGAATCAGAGTAGTTCATCCTTCTAGCTTTGTTCTGCTGCTCAAACATGAAGTTGCTGGGGTTCTTCCACTTCGGCAACCTAGATAGAAGCTCATAACAGTCTTGAAATTTAAATGGATGACCATACTTTTGCTGGTAGGCCTTTCGTGACTCTTCAATCTGTAACACAAAGTGGATATTGTATGAGCGTATGTCATTTCTAACTAATCGATCATAGTATAGTAAGTTATTTTTCAAAGTAATCTACGGTACTTACAACGTCATAAGGTGCAGCACCGCTTTGCTGTCTGTTCTCCAAGGCTGTCAGTATTGCAAGATAGTTCTGACACGCGGCATTCATAACTCTATAACCGCCTCTAAGTGATGCCCATGTTCTATTCCTCGCTTCCAACGAATTGTAGAACTCTGCTACTCTTTCCCAAAATTTCTCACCTTTCATATTATTTCCAACAATGCTATCTTGTGAAATGCGTATCCACGATTTAGCAAGTGAAACGTACTGCTCGGAAGTAAACTTACATTGTTTTCTTCTTCCATCCGCTGGTATATCTTCCCCTTCAGCATTATCATCCTCAATATCTTCTATTCCGTGATTCGGCTCCGATTCAACTTCGGTTTGGTGTCGTTTACTGAAAATGCTCCTTAAAGACTTCACCTTCTTCTTCTTCTTTTGGTTATATTCGGAACTGATAGGTGCAACGTATTCTTCATTCAATTCTTCAGAATTTGTAACATTTACTTCCTCATTTGCATCTTTCTCCTCCTCCTCCGTAGAAGTCCCAACATTTTCTTCGGTAGTAGGAGAGACATACCCATACGAAAACTGTCTTTGCAGATTTTGCATCGCTTCGCGGTCACGAACCTCGGTCTGTTGCGGAGTTAGGTGAGGTTGTTGACTTTGCTCGGTCTGCATCATCATTGACATATACGACGAATGATCGTCGTACACGCCTACCCCGGACGGTCGTTGGTAAAACTGTGGCGGGACGGACGATTGGATGGGAGGAAAATTAGGAGGACCGAGCGGTTGGTACGGTGGACGGTATGGATAATTTGAATACGGCGAGTAGCCATATTCGTGAGATGGCTGCAACGGTTGCTGTTGTTGGATTGACCGTTGCATGGCATACGATGACGAATGCGGTTGGGACATGAGTTTCTTGTTTATGGTTTTTTTCCCGCTTCGCTTGGGTGCAGACGAAGACATTTTGTTGATGAAGAAGTTGGGAAGGTGGAGTGGTTGTGTGGAGGAGGAAGAAGAAGGAGGTAGGGTGGTTTATAGGAAGGAAGTGAACTAGCCGTTGGTGTTGCAACGGCTAGTGACTACAACGGCAAACTGTTTGCCGTTATAAGATTATAACGGCAAACACTTTGCCGTTATAATCTTATAACGGCAAAGTGTTTGCCGTTATAATCTTATAACGGCAAACAGTTTGCCGTTATAAGAACCAGTCTCTGTTGGGTGAACCAGCCACGGAGAAGCTCAAAACTAGCCACGGGTGAGTGAACAAGCCACACCTGGTTACTCCGTGGCTTGTTTAGTAAATGAACAAGCCATTGTTGGTTGTGCTCTAAATTAAACATGAGAATGACTTACCAAAATATAAAACTCTGTTTTATTGAATAAACTAGAACACCTTGAATCGGAAAAAAAAAAAAAAAAAAAAAAAAAAAAAAGATAAGAAAAAAAAATTCAGTAACTGGATTTCTATGGAGTAGTATGATGTGAGTTCTACTGCTATTGCTTGTGTATGTATGTAATGTCCTTTCAAAATAACTCTATATATATATATATATATATATATATATATATATATATATATATATATATATATATATATATATATATATATATATATATATATATATATATATATACACCCGGCCGAACAGCATAAACTACTGGATAACAACATAATAGGACGTTGAAACTCGTTTGCAAGTCTGTCCATACTGGCCTTAAATTCTTTAAAATGATAAAGCCGCCAATTTGTTTCAAATAATCAAAAATCATGTAAGTAGAATATTCTGCCGTCACCTACAAAACAAGATAAGGGAACAGAAATAACGAACTCGATTCACAGGCATGTAAAATAAGGCGAATGTAGTAAGAAGAAAAGGGAAAGAAGTGATACAAGAAAAGCAAAATTTTCTCTTCTAAGTAAAGAAGAACAACTAAAACAGAGGAGAAGAACAACTAAAGACAAAAATGAAGAAATCTCGTCAGCTTAAAAATAATAAAGCAGTTTACATACATATATATATATATATATATATATATATATATATATATATATATATATATATATATATATATATATATGTATGTACTCGATTCACAGGCATGTAAAATAAGGCGAATGTAGTAAGAAGAAAAGGGAAAGAAGTGATACAAGAAAAGCAAAATTTTCTCTTCTAAGTAAAGAAGAACAACTAAAACAGAGGAGAAGAACAACTAAAGACAAAAATGAAGAAATCTCGTCAGCTTAAAAATAATAAAGCAGTTTATATATATATATATATATATATATATATATATATATATATATATATATATATATATATGTATGTATGTATGTATGTATGTATGTATGTATGTTAGCAGTATGCAAGATTTTGGGGTTTATAATGGCTGATGATACCATTTCTTTTATAATGAGTGAAATGCAAAGAAGCTAGTTGGTTGAGTGTTTGTACAGTGGGCTTAAAATCTCGTCAGCTCCAAAAGTAAAGTGGAGTGATGAATGGGGTTAGTGTATTACTATCATTTGCTTGACAAACAAGCAGTAGCGAAGGCGGCTTGTTGGGATTAAATTCCATGCTGGTGTTCACGTCAGTTGGGCATGAAAAATAATCAAGCTGTGGTTTGATGCCAGTTCGTCTGGAGAGAAAAAGGGTGGTTACAATAGTAACCAAAACATTGGATAGTGGTTATTGTTATGTAGTATGAACTACAAACAAAAACAGTGGCTTATCTTCCATTTAAAAAAAAAAAAAAAAATAGCAAACAAACAAATGGAAAAAAAATATACATGAAAAAGGAAATGAACAGAAGGATGAAAAAGCTGGTAGTATGGAAAAAGAATGTTTAACGCAGAAGGACAATGTAGAAGGGAAAGAAAAGCATGCGTTGGCAAGAAGTATTTGCCTGGCAAATTTTGTGAAAAAGAAAAGAAGAGAAGCAGTAGAAGGAATAGGGAAGGAGGACTGGGTACAGGCGTCTCTAGGAGGGTTGGGTACAGGCTTTGGGTTCGCCCCATCTTTTAAAAAAAAAAATGTTAACAAAAGGGTAAAGGAAAACGTGAGGAAAGAAAAAGGGCAGGGGAAGAGAAAAAGTATGCAAGAAAGAAGCACGGTGAGAAAAGATACAGGTAAAGAGGGGGAGGCCTTGACAAAACGTGTGAAGTCTTGAAGTGGTAGGTTTGGGCTAATTGGGCTAAGCCCAATTTCAAGTAAAAAGGAAAAAAAAAAAAAAACGTTTAAGTTTAAGTTAAAATAAAAAATGGAATATATTTTAATGTGTATATATATAAGTTAAATTAAGAAGATATGATGAAATTGTTCTGGCTCGTAGTCGGGGTTGTATGTAAGTGACTCAATATAGTTATCGAATTTTAAACAATTCGATTTAAATGAATTGGTTTATTTATTAATTAAAAGTAGTTTATTACTAAGTATCATTTAAAATAAAACAACGTAAATTTAGTCGTGGACTAAATTAACGCGTACACAATTGATTAGTTATAATCTGTAATGCAATAAATTCTGAACTGGATGTTTAAATAATCGATTTATTAATTAAGTTGTGCATATTTACGTTAATCAAAATTATATATCGTATGGACATCTGTTAGTGGAAATAAACACATTTCCACTATAAATTGAATTGACTGAATTGTTTGGACACCCTGTTAGTAGAAATAAACACCGTTCTGCTATCATATCAGTTGGACAGACTTTATCAATACATATATGTTGTTAAGTTATTATATTTTCAATCGTTAATATTGAATTGTGTTTATGAGAATGTTTGTGCAAACTGGTTAATGGCTTAAATGTCATCTGTTATAAGAGTTGCTATGTATACTGTTGGAGTTGCTAAGCCATTTTTGTTTAACCCAGAAATATACTCTAGTTTTGATAGTTGGATTTTAAATATATTTTAAGAAACAATTAAATAGATTATTTTAAATTAATTATGTTATTAATTTTAAAAGGAAATATTTATTTAGAAATCAGTTAATCAGGTTGTTTAGGGTTGATTTAAATCAATTATTTAAAAGGGATTGATTTCTAAATTAATATGTTTCAACTAGTTTAATAAAGAGGTTTTAATAAATGATTGTTCAAAACTTGATAATGTTTTAAATTAATGGATCGAGTTAGATAATGGTGTAGTCAAATGTCGAAGTTAAAATTGGATAAGTACCCAAGATGATGTGTAAACTTAATTAATCTTTTGATTGGGTAAGGTTTAAAGATAATATAGTTTCCAAAAGAAAAGGAAAACAACTCGATTAATTAGATTAAATTCCTGATTTAATATTTAACTTAATCAATGGTTCAAAACAACAACGTTGTTTATAATGATTTAAGATTTGGAAATCAAATGAATTTACCAATTTATGGTTTTCTCGAATATTTTGGATATCAAAATTCTACGAATCTTGACGATGAGAATGATTTGGACTCAATGTCCGAGAGGTAATTAAAATACCCCAACTTGAACGATTTCACTATTATCCGATAGATCGTATTAGTTTTTGTTTGAAATGGGTGTTGGAGTTGAATATCGTTTTCAGTTATGAAACAGATATTCGAGAGTGAGATTATCACGTAAGATTGATGATAAAAATTTTATTGGTTAATTAATAATTACGTTTCAAAGCGAATATTCTATAGAAATGTATAAAGATTATTTAAATAAGGCTTAGCAGATCCAATGGAAATAAATTTGTCTATTTTATTTTATATTTGGTAGTTAAATCACCGACTATCAAATCTGGACCATTTTCGTTGTCGTTTCGAAGTGACCGGAATTTAAATTCCACTTCAATTTGATATATACGTTTCGAGTCAGAAATTATTGAAGACCATTGAAGATGGTGTTATGCAAGGGCTATTATGTTAATCCTAGGTAGAAATTGCCTTAAATGGATTTACAGAATGGTGCCTTTGGTTTGTCCAGTCCCAGGACAACTTTTATGGACAAGGGTCTGACAGAGTATGCCTAATAAATTGCGTAAGTTGATTTCTTCAAATGTATTTATGTTTGGTGGAAGAGGAATTCGTTTCTTTTAGCTTTATACCCGTGATATTTTTAGGGAAATCAAGTTGTGATTTGACGGGTTTGACAATGTGGCATTCAAAGTGAATGAAGACGTGTTATATCCAAAGGTAAGTTTTAGCCTCAAGCCTCACACTGGGAAATGACAAAAATCGGGCAGGCAGCATGGCTATGTGGGTCTCTCCCAATAGGGTGTATTGTCACCTATCTAGAGAAATTCCTTTTGAATCTTTAATCTTCCAATGCTATCCTTTTCAGGAAACGGTGGGTAGCTCCCAACCATTGGTGAAAATATATTCGATACACTCAAGCGAATGAGTGGTCGGTCATGTATGGACCGGGTTGTAAGACGTTCTTGTTGAACCCAGTGTATTCCCCTCTAGAGATACACTATCGGCAGCTGGTTCCATAACATGTCATATTTGGAAATCCGTTATCCAATAAGCGCCCGCAGTTTTGATTGTGTGCTATATATGTGGAGCGTGAGATGTAAGCATTTTGCTAGATTGATATTTATTTGTATTTAGACACTATTATAATATCAGAATAAGATGTTTATTTTAAAATGTTTTGGGTTATCGTAAGGTAAAAACCATCCGTATTTATGTGTGGATCGGTCTTACGATTATCTTTTCTTTCAAAGGTTTTCGAAAGTTAAAATCAAACTGTCTTTAATCGTTTACTCACACCAGTACCATGACTGACCTAGAGTTTATTTTCTATGTTTTCCCTAAACTCTTGGGTGTCCAAATTTGTATGGGAAATCCAATAGTTCAGGATTTTGCAGATTTTTCTTAAGGAGCTTGGAGCAGGAGGCTATAGCGTTAGACATATAGAGTTTATTCCGCTGTGTTGTATATTTAATGTACTCTAATGATGTATGTAAGTCCAAATACTATTGTATTTCAAAAGTGATTATTTATATATTATATTTTATTCCAGTGTGATTGTGAGACTCATTGTTGTTGTTTAGTACGATCTTCTATCTATTTTCTTCTATTCTAATTTTCTATCTTTCTATTTATCATCCTCTAACTTCTTCCTGTTAACGATTCGTATTTTCGTGCGATTTGGGTTGGACGTGAGTTGTATTCAGTCAGTTCAAATAAGTACGGATTTGCGGGTCGTTACAGTCCTTCTCCTTCTTTCCCCTTTCTTTACTTGCAAATAATAATTTTCAAACAAGAACACCGCTCCTTGAGGAGCTTTCCATATTTATAGATTTGATCTTTTCTCTACAAGAACCTCAATTGATTGTAATTTGAGTTTGAAAATTATTTCTTCGGCTCGATTATGAAATTGCTCGAGTTTTTCTAGCTTTTGATCGAATAAAATGAGATTAAACGATAAGAATAGCTTAAACAGCTATTAACAGCAGATAGCATAGGTTATTTACCTCCCCTGGCATATCTTTAGGGTCTAAAATGCAAAACTGACATATAAAGGACTTAAATTTTACTGTAAAGATGACGTTGCATTTTCGGTACAGATGGATTCAACATCAACTTGTTGCCGATTCAATCTAGCTTTGGTTTTAGCGACACATATGTTCATTTTTCTCTCGATTTAGTTGGCATCGCATAAGTGTAAAAGTGTTATTGAAAGTCATGTTTCCCTTTGCATTGGTATCGACAAAAATTGAGGCTTCGGCATTGAGATACTTTGATTTTGACTTCATCGCTACCGGGTTTCAACCTCTTCTCAACACCAGTTAAGCCTTCGACATTGATACACAAACATTTGGTTTCGGTTAGGCTGTCACCAAGAATTTCAGTTATCTCAACTTTGACTCCCCTGACATCAGAGCCTTTCGTTACATTGCTTTTAGTGTCATGGCAGTTAATATGATCAACACCAAATATGTAACAACCCGAAAATCTGGGCCAGTTTAAAATTTTTATTTTGGCAATTTTTGCAAATTTTGAACATTTAAAATGGATTATTTTAAATAATTCGATGAGAAATTTATTTTGAATAGAATTCGAACGTATATATTATATACGTCGTCGTTAGAATATAAATAATTATATATAATTATAAATAGAATTGAAAATTAAGAGAGATACTGGATACTATGATTAGGAGACGGGTTAACATCTTGTGCGTTCAAGAGACTAAATGGGTGGGTCAGAAGGCGAAGGAGGTGGAGAACACTGGCTTCAAATTGTGGTACACGGGAGAAGTATGTAACAAGAATGGGGTAGGCATATTGATTGACAAGAACCTTCAGAACAATGTGGTTGACGTCAGAAGACGAGGGGATAGGATCATCCTAGTTAAGCTAGTAGTTGGCGAGGCAGTTTTGAATGTCATTAGCGCATATGCCCCACAGGTAGGTCTAAGTGAAGAAGCCAAAAGGAAGTTCTGGGAAGACTTGGATGTCATGGTTAGGAATGTGCATAGTAGCGAGAAACTTTTTATAGGAGGAGACTTCAATGGCCATGTTGGCTCATCTAGCGGGGGTTTTGAGCGAGTGCATGGTGGTTTAGGATTTGGCAGTAGGAACCAAGAGGGTGAAGATATTTTGAATTTCGCTCTCTCTTTTGATCTCATGATTGCTAATACCTTCTTTAGAAAGAGGCAATCACATCTGATCACCTTCAGTAGTGGCCAACAGGCTAGCCAGATTGACTTTGTCCTAACTAGAAGAGATAGTAAACGAAATTGTGTTGATTGCAAGATCATACCTGGAGAATGTGTCGTCTCACAACACCAGCTGTTGGTGTGCGTGTTTTGTCTTCGGGTGGTGAAGGATAAGAGAGCGAAGATTAGCAGGACGAAATGGTGGAAACTCAAAGGAGATGCTTCACGGGTGTTTAAAGATAGAGTGATGGGAGAAGGAGCTTGGAATGTGGAAGGAGAAGCAAATGTCATGTGGAATGCGATGGGAACTTGCATTCGGAGAGTCGCCACTGAGGTATTTGGGATAACAAGAGGAAGCAAGCGAGAACCCAAGGATTCGTGGTGGTGGAATGACGAGGTGCAAAAGGCTATCAAAGAGAAGAAGGAATGCTACAAACGCATGTACCGTCATAGAAGCGAAGAGAACATGCACAAGTACAAAGTGGCAAAGAAGACTGCAAAGAGAGCAGTGAGTGAAGCAAGGGGACGAGCGTACGAAGATTTGCATCAAAGGCTAAGTACAAAGGAGGGCGAAAAAGACGTTTACAGAATAGCTAGGCTACTCGAGAGGAGGACAAGGGACTTCAATCAGGTTAAATGCATTAAGGATGAGAATGATAGACTTTTGGTGAAGGAAGATGAGATAAAGAATAGGTGGAGAGAATACTTTGATAAGCTTTTCAACGAAGAAAGTGATAACTCTTCGATCGAGTTGGAAGACTTAGCCGATAGCACCAATAGACATTTTGTGCGGAGATTTCAAGAAGCCGAGGTAAAGGGGGCGTTGAAACGTACGAAATCAGGCAAGTCGGTAGGGCCTGATGATATTCCTATTGAGGTGTGGAGATGCTTTGGAGATGCAGGGATAAGATGGCTAACTAAGTTGTTCAACAATATTTTCAAATCAAACAAAATGCCAGATGAGTGGAGGAGAAGCATTTTAGTTCCAATCTTCAAGAATAAAGGAGATATTCAAAGTTGCACAAACTATAGAGGAATTAAGCTTATGAGTCACACAATGAAGCTTTGGGAGAGAGTTTGCGAGCAGCGTTTGAGGAGGTTGACAAGTGTCTCTAGGAATCAATTTGGTTTTATGCCGGGAAGGTCAACCACTGAGGCGATTTTCTTGGTTAGGCAACTTATGGAGAGGTACAGTGAGCAAAAGAAAGATCTTCACATGGTTTTTATTGACCTGGAGAAAGCTTATGACAAAGTACCGAGGAGGGTTATGTGGTGGGCGCTAGAAAGGAAGAGAGTGCCATCAAAATATATTACCCTTATTAAGGATATGTACGAGGGGGTGGTGACTAGTGTTAGGGCATGCGATGGTGAGACCAGAGACTTTCCAATTAACATAGGGTTACATCAAGGTTCGGCTTTGAGCCCCTATATTTTTGCATTAGTGATGGATGAAATCACAAAAGATATACAAAGGGAGATTCCCTGGTGTATGCTCTTTGTCGATGATGTTGTGCTGATTGATGAAAGTAGAATAGGGGTTAATCGACAACTGGAGTTGTGGAGGGAGACCTTGGAATCAAAGGGTTTCAGACTTAGTAGAACTAAAACAGAGTATATGAAGTGTGAGTTTAGCAGTGTCAGGTCAGATGACGGAGATGTTACCCTGGCCGGTAGAGTAGTACCCAAGAAGGAATCGTTTCGATACTTAGGATATATGTTGCAGTTTGATGGAGAGATTGATAAGGATGTTAGTTTTAGAATTCAAGCAGGATGGGTGAAATGGCGACAAGCATCTGGCATTCTCTGTGATCGGAAGATTCCTCAGAAGCTTAAAGGAAAGTTCTATAGGATAGCAATTAGACCTGCAATGTTATATGGTGCAGAATGTTGGCCTACTAAGAGGCAACACGTCCAGAAGATAAGTATAGCAGAGATGTGAATGCTGCATTGGAGCTGTGGGCATACCAGACGAGATCGGATTAGAAATGAGGATATTCGGGAAAAACTTGGAGTTGCACCTATTGAAGAGAAGTTAGTCCAATACCTCTTGAGATGGTTTGGACATATCCAACGTAGACCATACGATGCACCTGTACGCGCTGGAATTCTAGGTCGTGCCGAAGGCCCAAAGAGAGGTAGAGGTCGACCTAAAATGACATGGGAGGAGATAATAAAGAGAGATTTAAGTAACTGGAGTTTATCGGAAGAGCTGGTAGTTGATAGGAGTGCATGGAAATTGGCAATCCATGTACCAGAACCATAGTGGTTTTTTTTTTAGACTTTATTTCACGTTTACTGAACTTTTTTACTTTTTATTTACTATTTTAAATTTTATTTCACTTTTATTGAACATTTTTACTTCTTCTTCTTACTATTATTATTTAAAAAAAACCCTTTATCGGACGACTTTTTATTTGATTGGTTATTTTAAACCCTTTATATATATATTATTATCATCATTATTAATTTTATTTTATTTTAATTTTGGGTTCCATATCTAGCCAACCCCAACTTGTTTGGGATATATGGCTTTGTTGCTGTTGTATAAATAGAATTGAAAATGGCGCGGTAGTTCGATAATTCGATTTCAAATTTCAATTGAACATATCGGGTGCAAAATAAACCGGATTTTAGCGAAACCAAAAACATTAGGATCTAATTGGGAATATCTTTCCAACGAATCCGAAAAATTGAAATTTCATAGCGAGAATCAAAAGATATGTCCAGTTGAAAATTCTGAATAGTCGCTATAGAGTTCAGGCCCTTAAAAATAGACATTTTGCAAATGACCTCGGATTTCGACAAAACCACTTTTGTTGGGTCCGTGATGTCAAATTATTTCTAGATTTCAAATTTCATAATTTTTCGAATCAATATGTGAGCGTGGCAAAGGAAAACGTGTTTGACCAGTTTTAGTTGATTTTAATCGACTGGAAAATGGCCATTTTTCCAACGATCTCAGAATTCGACGAAACTAGTTTTTTAGGACCGTATCATCAATACGAAGCTAGAAAATATTTTTCGGGGATTTATAGAGTTAGTATGTGACCCCGGTAAATTGAAATGCGCGTTCAAATTCAATATATAGAGTTATATGGTGATTTTAACGGAAACTGATTGTAACGATCGAATCAGCCTATGATACACATCCCATTGTGTTCGGAATGGGGGTAATTAGCTATGGACGACAGGCGGTGGGCCTCGTTTAGAGGTCGTATGAAAAAGTCAACTTTTTATAATTAAAATAATTAAAACTTTCTCTCTCCCTATTATCTATAACCTCAAGCCCCCCCCCCCCTCACGTTCTTCATTTAAAAAAAAAAGAGAAAAAGGGGGAGGACGACGGAATCCCGTCGTTGCCAATCCCAGGTCCGCCGCGCCGCCGTCGGAGGGCCACCCCACCCTCCTCCCATTCATCTGCTCCCCCTCGCGACTCTCTCCCCTCCATCCCCTAAAAATCGAAGCCCCCTCCCAAACCCAAATCCGCCAGCGCGCCCTAGTTCGACCCCCCCCCTCGCGCCGTCACTAAGCTGGAGCCCTCCCCGTTGAGCCACCGACCAACCGCACCCTCGCCGTGCCACCATCAGCGCCCCACCAGACTATCAGCCCCCTTTTTGCGATGTAAGTTTATATATATATATATTTTATTATTTATTTATGGTTATATTTTTCTTTTTCTTTGTTTTCTGAGTTTTATAGAGTAAAGTATATATTGTTAGATTAGATTTTTAAAATAGAAAAGATTAGATTTTTAAAATAGAAAAGGCGAAATCTTTATATAGAGAATAGCAATGTAAAAATAGAATTTTTATCTATATAGTAGCGATGTAAAAATAGAATTTTTATCTATATAGTAGCGATGTAAAAATAGAATTTTTATCTATATAGTAGCGATGTAAAAATAGGTTTTTTATCTATATAGTAGCGATGTAAAAATAGAATTTTTATCCATATGGAGTAATTACAAAAATATGATTTTTATATACATAGCAATAATATAAAAATGTGATTTTTACATATGTAGAGAATACGAGCAGCGAAGATGACAAAAAGGCGAGAACGATGAAGATTTCTATAAAAGAAGAGTCGTGGAGTTGGAATAGCTATCGGTGAGAACTTCTCACTCTAAATTTCTTTTTCTAGTTATATATATATATATATATATATATATATACACTAGGATGCAGACGGTGCTTAGTAGCACCCGACACCCGTCATCCACAGACCATGGATGGCTTGTTTGTTTAATTGATATGTTGTGAAATTTGTTTGTGTTGTTGATGTGATATCGATAATAAATGTAGATGTGTTGAAATAAATTAATTATCATTAAAAATATAATTTTTAACGTGAAAGTGAATAAATAAATATTTATAAACAAATCGGTCGATTTGTTTATATACACTGATCTGACTAATATTGATTGGGTCGATAAATTTTACACATCGCCCAACTGCACAAATAAAAATCTGTGTTTGTTGATTTGAAACCCCACACGGGTGTTGGGATGATATTTGGGTACACTAATCCCAATTATTTAATTGTATGTCGATCGATTGGTCGACAGACAGTGTAAGCGTCGATTATTTATATTTGATGCTTATGCAGTTGTGTGGTGCACTTTGGATGATGGTTGATTGTTTATCGTTGCTATTATATACATGTGTTGTATGGAATCCATATAATTAACTTTATATGATAATTGATTGGGCCTCATTCCAATCGGGAAAATAATGAATATTATAAAAGAAAATTCATGTGTTGAATATAAAAATATTCATGTGTTGAAACTATTCTTGTGTTGAGTGAAATATTTTATACAATGAAATTTACATCTTTATAATATTTAAAATTAGAACTACTTCACGGTGGAGTCTAATTGAAAATCAAACGATTGATACCATAATTTTATAAAATAATTTACATAACAAGAATAGTGATGTGTTGACAGTACTCATGTGTTGAGATTAGTCGTGTGTTGAAAGAAATATAGATTCATGTGTTGAATAGAATAAATATTCATTTGTTGAAAAGAATAACGAGTTATTGAAATATATAATGCCGTGTTGATTAGAGTTGCGCTATTTTGACGTGAACGATATTTATATCGATTTTATTCGTTTTACAATGAATATTGAAAAGTGATTTCAAAATTTAATATTTTGAAATGAAATTCAAATTAAATTAGATTAAAATTGAAATTGAAATTTTATTGAATCAATTTGAATTGAATTCGAATCGAATAGAAAATGAATTCGATTCGAATTGAATAGAAAACGAATTAGAATTTGAATTGAAACGAATTTGAATTTGAATTAAATAGAAATGAATTCAAATTGAACCAAATTGAAATTGAATTGAAAACGAATTGAGATCGTTTTGAATGAAATTTAAAACGATCTGAAATTGAATTGAAATCAATTTTGAAATGAATTCGAATTGAAGTAAATAGAAGGTAAATTCAAATTGAATTGAATTAAAACGAATTAGAATTAGAATTGAATTGCAATGAATTTGAATTTGAATTAAATAAAAATTGAAATGAATTCGAATTGAATTGAAATCAAATCGATTTGAGATTAAAGGTGAAGTTGAAATTGTTTTTGAAACGAATTTAGAACTATTTATAAAATTCGTTTTAAAAAGAAATTGATGAAATATATATATATATATATTATATATAATGGCCTGAATAGAACGCGCCGCGCCGCAGTAGTTCGTGAATTTCAACCATTGACTTCAAATTGACATTACGGGAGATCCGACCGTCGGATTCTCCTAAAACCGGAACTGTTGGGTTCGTATCGAAAAGAGCTTTCCAATGAATATTAGAAATTTGAAATCTAACGGTTGGATTTGGAATTATGTCCAAATCAAATTTGAAAAAGGTCGCTGTAAGTGCAGTTCGATAGCCGTTGATGGAAATCGACTGTACGGGCCTTGATAAAATTATTAAAAATATCTATAATTTGTGTAAAATCATAAGAAATGATTTGGGAAAAATTGGGCTGAAAAATTCCACATTTGAAAAGATAAAAATAGATTTTTATCGAAATGAACTAGTTTTGAACTAGAATTAAAATCAATTTATTTTTGAAATAAATAAATTGAATTTGAAAGTGATTTTAAAAATAATCAATATTCCCAATACGTGAATTGGGCTGGAGTTGAATCGAAATTATCTTCGGAATATTCGATGTTGGATTTCGTGACTATACAGATATTGTTATGGGAATTTGAAAGATATATTTTATATCGTTATTTCCAGTACGATATTTGTTGGTTTCAGAATTTGATATTGAATATAAGCCGGTATATTTTCTATTCAGAGCCTTGTATTTAATATCGAATGTGATTTGGGTTTATCGTGAATCGTGTTTTATATGATATTGGTTCTTTAACCCAGTTAAGGGCAAGATGATGATTTTTGAAAAGATTAAAACTAAGTGGAGTTTAAATGAATCTTTAATTAGATTAAAATGTGAATTGATAATATAAATTATCAAATCTGAAAGGTGATCGAGAGTGGAGTACCACCAGTTTTGCTCCAAAGCGATAGTTAAATCTTTAATTAGATTTGAACGTGAAATGGTAATTAATTTTGCCGATGACCCCGTGGTGTTAGATATGGAGTATTACCACTTTTACTCCATGGGATAAATAGGTTGGGATTGGGAAATAAAATAAATAATTACTTCGGTGTGGTTCGCTAATCCCGACTAGTTTGAAATGATATCCAAAGGAAGATTAAAGAATAAATTAAGAAGAATTTATCTTTGATAAAATTTATGGGAACCTTTCCCCTAAGAATGTGATTTTGTGAATAATAGAATATTCTGAATTGGAATGAGGCGTTCGTTGTGTTTGTGTAACATTTGTTTATCATATACGTGGGTTTTTCAGAAAGGCCGGGTTTATACCCATTCTGAATAACCGATTCGACGAGATGTCGAAGATGAAGACGGTGGTTGAAGACCGGAAGTCTTCACATCGTTTGGGTGATTACTGATGATCTCGATTGGGCTGTACACCCAAGATGAGGGAAACAGTTGGTGATCGTCTAGACGTACTTGGAGATGGATGGATATGCGAGGAAAGTGCCTCCGGTTTCGTTCAGACCCAGAACGAACTTGTAAATGGACTGTGTGTCTGACATTGGATTTTATTCTGTGTTGATTGATCTCTATTAAATATACATCTGTTTGGCGGCGGAGAATTTATTCTCCTGCTTAATGCCCTTCTCTGAGACGTACGAGCTCAGAGGTTGTATATCGATGGACATCAGTCGCATGGAGTGAATTGCCACTGTAGCACGCATAAGTGGCAATTGATCAGGGCTTCTGTTGAAAAGCAAAGTCTTGTGGTTGATGATCAAAGCACGGCCTGTGTGGCGCAGCTTTGTGTATAACGTGAATTCGCGAGCCTCACACCTCGGTATGAGTCAAAAACGGGATAGTGATTGCAGGGAGAGCACGACGTTTCTTTCTAGCTAGGGTGGTGTCAGTGACCTACCAGCCCTGACATTTATATACTTTTCACCTGTGTGGTTGTTGGATACAAGGCGCCTCGGATATAGGTCTGTAAGGACCGGGAAACGTGTGTTCAGGAATAACTAATCCTCAAAAGTAAGAGAGGACCGACCCTGAAGATCCAAGGATCATAGTGGGGTCCTGAGGCATTTGCTAGAGTGTCTCGAACGCGGAGAGGAGCTTGCTCCTTGCCTTGACTCATGATGGAATCCAATTTCCAATACGTGTGTTTCGGTTTTATTTGTAGAACCTAGTATGGCGACATAGTGGTATGGGTCATTCATGCCGCCTATGATTGATATTTATGATTGAAGTTGATATTTATGATTGAAGTTGATATTTATGATTGAAATTGTTTTGACACTATACACTTATAATAGTATCAAATAATGTGTTTTAAACGTAACAAGCATGCTTTGGCTGTTATAAGGTAAAAACCCTATCCTCCGGCTTGCGTTGCATTGTGCGATGGGACCTGGGTCTTATAACAGCTTCATTTTTCTTTATTTAGCATTGCGTTGTTTGTTCTATGCACTGGTATCCTTGGGAGGAAACCCGTTCCGTGTTATACGGTGTGGTCCCTTGATTTACCGAACTTTAAAATAAAGAATTATAACTGTTTTAGTTCTCGCACCAGTCACATGACTGACCTGGAGTTTATTGTTTTAACCTAAACTCTGGGTGCCCCTATTTTCCACACGGGCAGCTAGTAGTTTTGGTTTTGCAGATTTATATTCACAGGGTCCTCATTTACAGCTGGAACGATGCTCGGAATGCTCTGTATCCGTGTATCACTTTCAGTTGTGTTTTGTATTATTTTCCGCTGCTATGTAATTTATTGTAATCTCTGATATTTATCGAATGCAATTTATTCATTTATACTCTGTATATTCTTGTATTCTGATGGAATTGTTGTAATAACAATGAAATGTTCTTCCGTCTGCGTTCTGATTTGTCCTGTTCTCAAAACGATCAGGGGTTTCAAATGGTCTTTGTCGGTTTAACGATCGATTCAGATCGAGCAAAATTACTTGCCATTACAAAATACTTAACCATTTTTAGGTATATGCAAGGGGCATTAGTATATGTGAATTCTGTCAAGGTTAATCTTAATGATTCATGTTGTGTTCCATCTTCTATAAGTTTAATAAGTGACTATGGTTAATAAGTTTCCATAATTATTATAAACCTATGAATAATTCATATTATTTTATGTTAAAATATGGTACTATTATGAGTTATGGAATAATATCACCTAACAGCATTATGTCCGAGAAGGGAAGTACAGACAAATCAAAGTCTAGTGGCTCTGCCACCCCTCGGGCGAAGAAGGTGTTTGTTCCATAACTATCTCGAATTAGGACTCATGATGAGGTGAATATCATTTTGGAGAGCATTGGTATGTCTGGAGTTGATGCAATCCCAACCTCTAGTCGAGATACCATCCAAAAGCCGTCAGTGGAGTACTTGCATATACTACTATTTATATTTGGCACGGGATTTCTTTCCTTTCCCGAATTTTGTCTCCATATTTTTGCGTGATCTAGGAATTGATCGCATTCAACTTTCTCCAAACACATACACTCTTCTCTTATGTCTTGAGATTCTAGCGCTTGAATCAAACCAATCTTCCCTCAGCTCCAACCATATTTGTCACTTGCTTCATTTTATACAAAGGAGCGAATTCGTCCATCATGTGTACGAATTCTGTAAAGAAGCCGATTAATGGCAACACTAACAAGTCTAAAGATTGAGAAAATAATTTTTTCTATATTTGGTGCCCCTTTGGCATTTCAGGCAATTTTGCTGATCTCGGTGAGCTTTTTGCCCTAATAAAATTACTATGCCATTTCCATGCTCTATTTAACTTTGTTTCGTTTCAGGTCTTGCTTTCAAGAAAATAAGTTTGAAGGACGGAGAAGCTCGGGTTGTTGAAATCATTTTCAAGGCATTTAAGAGGTCGGGGTGGCGATTAGTTTTACAAATTCTAGATAATCTTCTCCAATATAGCCTTCTTTCTCTTGGGCAAAAGATTCTGAGGCAATCACCCATTTATTTTTCTGGTGCCAAATGGTTGTCCACAGATTCCGCTTTGTTCAATGCTTTGACTCCTCTGTTTCCAGGTACCTCGAGTAGGATTGTATTTCCTATTCTAGAGTGATTTCAAATTTTCATTCTTTAGCTTTCATATTACTGCTTTTTTGACATAGTTATTTTCGATCAAATACCCAGTCTTCTGAAGAAATGTCTGCTTTGGATGCACTAGCTCAGTCTGATGTCGCTGCTAAGAAAAGGTTAACTGAAACCTGTAACGACCCGCATTCTACGCATCATAGGATCATGGAATATTTATTTCTTTCACATATGAAGTCGTATGGTCATGTAACTTTGGGAGACGACTATTGGATTCATTTCCCATGTTCATGATTTTAGTCGATTTTTAAATGACCATTTTACCCCTACTTGGTACTGTTTTGGCCATAACTTCTGACTGGAAAGGAATTTTGACCTGAAACCACATCCATTGGATTCGAATGATGGTTTCTCTTTTCGTAGAGTGGTTACATTAGCCAAGCGGACTTACCGTTTGGGAGACATGGCTGAAACAAGGTTTAAAAGGTGAAAAACAGCTTAATTGGGATAAACCGAGTAGTTAACAGCTAGGCCCATAACCCATTTCGGGATTAGCGTTATGGGGAGGCTGATAGGGTTTGGGAAATCATTTTCATTTCAGTTTTGAGCCGCCACTTTCCTCCTTGAAGTCCTAGTAATGGCCTCCACCTTCTAATTTCATCCCAAATAATCTCTAATCACTTTCTAATCGAAGATTAAGCAAAACTACGTCAAATCAAGGGAGGGTAGCACCAAATAAGAGAGAGAGCTGCTGGAACACATAGGGATTGTATCCAAATCAGAGATTATTTCAGATCTAAAGTTTGTTTGTGGCTAAGGTGAGTGATTTGCATTGTTTTTCACCAATTAAGGCTAATTATGGTAATTAGCGAAGATTAGCGAATTTATGGCTCAGAAAAATCTAGAAAATTTCCTAAAATTCTAAAACATCATTTTATGTCTCTGATATGAATTTGGGTTAATTTCGACTAATTTTGCTAATCCCGGAATTTGGGGGATTAAGGGGTAATTAGTGATAATTAGCGAATTTGTGCATGTTAAAAATTTGGAAAAATATTAATTAATTCTGAAATATTGTTTTAGACCTCTGATATGAATTTGGGTTAATTTGGTTAAGTTTTGCTAATCCTATCATTAGTTTCACCTAAACATGCTTAAGGGGAAATATGGGATTTTGGGTAAGTTTGATCCATTTTAACCTATCATATTGATGTTTTGATGTTGGTGGTTGATTAGGCATGTTGCAATGACTGTATGATATGCTTTGTGATTGATTTCAATAGTTAGAATGGTCGAAAATGTCGTCGAATGGCGTAAACACTTGCTGGAAAAGTTACAGGAAACAGTGTAGGATCGGATCGGATATGGAGGCTCGGATCGGATATGTTGAACTGGGCAAGGGATTCGATCGGATCGGAACCTGACACTTGAGAAAATTGGCAAAAAGGAAGGCGACGCTAACTGAACAGGGATCAGATCGGATAGAGGAGGAGGGATCGGATCGGAGCACGTGAAGAACGAGGGAGCGGATCGTAAGCACGAACTGGATGGGAGATGGCACCCGACCCGACCCAAAGGGGGACACCCAACCCGAACCGATGCGATGGATTGGACCCGAACAGAACCGTGCCAGAGGAGGACCATGAGCTAACGCAATGCAGACACCCGACCCGAACCGATGGTTTGAAGAGAACCCGACCCGACCCAGTATTGACCAATAACCCGAGATGCAAAGGTTGTCCAATATGGGAAGTTAGAGCTCAGGATCCAGACGGGAACCAATGAGTTCACTTCGTGATTGGGCTTTGCTACGGGACGTGTGCAAAGGGGTTGTCGGTATTCATAACTTTGGTTCACCACTGAGAGATGGATGGTGGGCTTGTAGTGATAGTTACACGGGATTGGATTTCGCCATGGCCCAAAGTATTAGGTGACCAAAGTAGTGGATATCATATGCTTTACGCACTGAGTGAGGGATGTGAGGATGATTGCTATGCTTGATTGTTTGACATCACTATGACATGCACACCCCCACCCCCCGTTATCTTTACATCATTTGAAAGGGCACCTTAGAGTGTTGTACAGTATGTAGTGCTAACTCTTTGGTTGCAGGTCCAGGTTCAGGTATGATTGGATTATACCTGTTATTGTTATGTTTTGTTGCTTATCGCTCATACCAGGCTTTATGTCTGACCTAGAGTTTTATGTCTCCTCTTATTACTCTGGGTGCTCACACGAGCAGACTAGAGACAGGTTAGCTGGTGATGCGCGAGTAGGTGATTCGGAGGTGAGCAGGAGGCTTCCACGTATGATATATAGATATTCTCCCTGTGTCGTTGGTGGTCGCTACTTGGGCATTAGTAGTGTACCTCCTTTATCTTACTTTTGCTTTTTGAGACAGTTTGGAAAGTTGTAATAAGCTGTATTTTGGATTTCCGCTGCTATGATGCTTAGTTCTAGTTTTCAGCTTATGCACTGTCTCTCCTGTTTTATGTCAAGTATGTTATTATTGTATTTTGTTCTATGTGCTGTGAGACATTCTACAGGTTCTTTGATTAGTTCATTCTCTTCTTTCCTTTCTTTGACGACCGTCCCGTGCTAGCGGACATGTGTACTGCGCACTTTCGAAGGAAATATCGGTTAATGCGGAGCGGGCCGTCCCACTTGGTATCAGAGCTCTAGGTTGCGTAGTTAACCTAGGGAAAGACACTAGGGAGAGATGGTACGTATATGAGAGCGCGTATTTGTGATTACTTTGGTTTTCAAAAGCTATATATATACTATTGGTAGTATAAGAATGAAGTCGTACTACACTAGCACCACTATAGGGTCGTTAATCGTTTCCCTTTTTCAGATTGACGATGAGCCGATATGCTAGAGGTGCTGATAGGGGAGCCCATGATGGGAATGCCGCTGATATGAGGGCGATGTTTACTAACCTCATGAGAGACATGCTTAGAGAAGTGCAAGGGGCAGCTCCCAATCCTGGAAATGGTGGTGGTCAAGTAGTGCAGGCACCGAGGGTCGATTTCGCCAAGTTGTGCAAGGATTACACTAACCTTGGTGGGAAGCCGTTCCATGGAACAGAATCGGCCACAGATGTTCAGGACTGGATGGATAGCTGTGACCGTATCTTCGATGACTTGAGTCTTGAGGATGTGATGAAGAGAAGGCTAGCGTCTCGTCAGCTGCAAGGGCGAGCGATGAATTGGTGGAATGCCAATAGAACAGCTACTCCAGAAGATCAAGTTACTTGGAATCAGTTTAAGACTCGTTTTGTGATAAGTTTATTCCAGCTGCTCATAAATTAGAACTGTTCAGGAAGTTCTTGGAGCTTAAGCAGAATGGTAGAGCAGTCTCGGAGTATATCGCTGAATTCGACACTTTATCGAAATATGGATGGTCCCTTATCGATACAGTCGAAAAGAAGAACGAGAAGTTCATAACTGGCTTGGATGGGTACTTGGGAGAAAGACTTATAAACCATATCGATGAGACGTTCGAGTCTATTGTAGGAAAGGCATTAAGGTCAGAGAGCCTTTTTCCTAAGTCGAAGACTGAGGTTGCTACAACATCTGTAGAGGAGCCAAAGCCGCAAGCAGGCGGTGAAGGCAAGAAGAATTCTCTGAGCAAGAGGAAGCAGAACCCGACCAAGGATGGTCAGAATAAGAAAAATAAGAAAGATGGCAAAAGCTTTAGTTGTGGCAAGAAGGGCCATTATGCCAGAGATTGTCGAGAAAAGCCTCGGGAAAGGAAGTGCTTTAACTGCGGCCAGGCGGGACATCACAAGGATGATTGCCCACAACCTCTTAGGGAGAAGCAGATTGTGAAAGCGTATGCTATCAACGCTGTTCCTTCTTCGTCGAATGCTCCAAGTGCGGTGCAGAAGGGAAAGGGTGTCATTATAAAAGGTATGCTTTCTATTTAAGATGTTTCTGTTCGGGTATTATTTGACACACCCGAGATAGTCGATAGACCTCTAGTTGTGACAAACCAGATTGGTGGTTCGACTAACCTTAGCATGATTTGCCGTAACGTGGTCTTATCGAGTCATGGATGTATGTTTGTTTGTGTTTGCTTTGTTTAGGCTTTATTGGGTTTAGCATTATTTTGGGGAGTCGATCTACTCCAAAGGAATAGGGTGGTATTAGGTACCTACCTAGTGATGGAGATAGTAACTGGAGCTAAGGTAGCTGAAAGGTTATCGTTGTAATAAGTTATAGTTGTCTCTGGGAGGCAAATGAGTACTCCAGTGCTAGATTGTTTTGCTAGTATCACCTCACGTGGGTTGTCCGAATTCGGAGGAGATGTTCCTTGGGCGCTTGTCTGATATTGGTTTAGGCCTTTGGGGATTGTGCTTGGGGAATGTCGAGTTTGACTAGGATGGTTTGCGTGAGGGATAAGTAGACTTTGCGATTTTCATTGGATGATATCTTGGTTCACTCGAGGAGTGACGGGCAGATGGAACATGATAAGACTGTTCAATGGTATAGACTGCCCAGGGTTGGACTCGATAGGGTTATGAGATTGCTCGAGTGAGACTCGAGAAAGATGTAAAGTAATGGATTGTTTAGGACCCTATGTTGATGTTCTCTATTGGATAGTAGAATTTTGAAGGAATGGGATGTGTTCATTGATCGTGGGAGATACAAAGAAGATTAGGGCGATTCAAGTTGAACTTGAATTCGTAAAGGAAAATGGGTGTTCATTGATCTTGGAGATGCAACGAATAGAGAGACGACTCACGTTGGACTAGAGTTTGTCATTAATGGATACTCAAGACTGGGTCTGAGTTATAGATTGACTCGGGTTGGACTCGAGAAGGCTGCAAGGAATTGGATTCAGCTCGAGTTGGACTCGAGAGGGCAGCAAGATAATGGATAGACTAGGGTTGGACTCAAGTATTTTAGGAGGACTAAAAGCAGGGGTATCTGGAGACGCCCGTTACCTTGGATCCGTTGGACGTGATCTAGTTATCCTTGGAGGATAAACGTACGTTGGATGTATGGTAGTCCGATTGGAGGCTGGGCTTCCATTAGTTTAATTATCCTTGGAGGATAAACGTGCATTGGACGTGCGATAGTTAGTAGGGAGGCGGGGCTTCCATTAGCCTGGGATTGGTTGGACCAGTCAAGTAGGCATCGGTGTATGTATGGGGGCTGGGCTTCCATTAGTTGGTGATGTTGGTTGGACCAGACATGCTAGAATCGACATATTGGGATTGGTTAGACCAGTCATGTAGGTGTCGATGTGTTTATGAATTTAGCAGGTGATAGGTAGGACCTGTTTGATGGATGTTATGGTTGTTATGTTGTTCCTATTTTTCTTCCCTTGAGTAGACTATCACCTGTAGGGTTCCAGCGATGGGGAACAAAGTGATTGTAGTAGAACTATGAGCCAGTGCAGTAGAGTCGTCATGACTCGAGGGGCAAAGTGGACATAGTAAATGATTAGTAAGGCTATGAGCCAGTGCAGTGGAGTTGTTATGACTTTATGGGGCAGAGTGGACATAACAAAGGACTAGTGGCTATGGATCAGTGCAGTGGAGTCGCCATGACTCCATGGGGCAGAGTGATCATAGTAAAGGATTTGGGTGCGGTAATAGTTGCATTGAGTAAGAGACATGCCAGTCTAGAGGTTATGTTTCTGGGTTGGAAACAGCTAAAGTATATCACAGGATATGATTTCGGGCCCGAGAGTGAATTGGATTCAGAAACACTAGTAAGCTTGATGATTAGATCGATTTTGATTGAGTGGATTGGTTCCAGTTAGAAGGACGATCCTAATCTATTGGAAACCATCTCTAGGGTAGAGATGGGTATCGATGGAGAGAGAATGATCAAATAAGGATTTGATCGAGAAGGGTGGCTTCGAAAGAATAAGGGACTAGTTGTACCCAACGTAGATGGACTGAGAGGTGAAGTGCTTAGAGCATATTATCACCCGAAATTGACTATACATCCCAGTGGTAACAAGATGTATTGAGACATGGAGCAGATCCACTACTGGGAAAGGATAAAGAAAGACGTTGGGAAGTTTATGTCCAAATGCATGAATTGCCAGTTAGTTAAAATTGAGCAAAGGAAGCTTAGTGGTTTGTCACAACCGTTTAGAACAAGTCTCAAATGGATTATATTGATAGTTTACCAAGGACCAGGTCAGGTCATGATGGTATTTGAGTGAATTGTATATTAGAGAATGAAGGCTACCCAAGATAGGCAGAAGACTTATCTCGATAAGAAACGAAGAGATTTGGAATTCTTCGTTAACAACTTAGTGTTTGTCAAGATCTCTCAATAGAGAATGTGATTCGGATTGGTTGGAGAGATAAGTTAGCACCAAGATTTGTTGGTCCATTTCCAGTTCTCGAATGAGTTGGAGATTTGGCATATTAAGTTGAGTTACCAGACAAGATGGCGGGAGTTCACAACATATTTCATGCTTCCCAGTTAAGGAAGTATTTGCATGACCCTAGAAGGACTATTTCACCAGATCAGTTGAACGATATCGAGGTTGAACTTGAGGCGGCTGGGAACCGCAAGCCTATGCGTATTGTTGGGAATGATACGAAGCAGCTTCGAAGAAGGTGGTGAAACTAGTCAAAGTTCAGTGGGTAAGAATGAGAAAGACTGTACTTGGGAAGCAGAGGAGGACGTAAATAAGAAGTATCCAGAACTCTTCGCCTGGTAAGGTTTTGGTAATGATAGTTTCTTCCCTTGTTAGTAAACCGCGTGCTAGGATAGACCTGTTTTGCATGTCGATTGTTGTTTTATGGTTGATAGGCATGCAGGACGCTTTGTGTGTTTTGGTTAGGGAATTTCGGGGGCGAAATTTCTTAAGGGGGGAAGAGTGTAACGACCCGCATTCTACGCATCATAGGATCGTGGAATATTTATTTCTTTCACATATGAAATCGTATGGTCATGTAACTTTGGGAGACGACTATTGGGGTCATTTCCCATGTTCATGATTTTTGTCGATTTATAAATGACCATTTTACCTCTAGTTGGTACTGTTTTGGCCATAACTTTTGACTGGAAAAGAATTTTGACCTGAAACCACTTCCATTGGATTTGAATGATGGTTTCTCTTTCCGTAGAGTGGTTACATTAGCCAAACGGACTTACCGTTTGGGAGATATGGCTGAAATAAGGTTTAGAAGGTGAAAAACAGCTTAATTGGGCTAAACCGGGTAGTTAACAGCTAGGCCCATAACCCATTTCGGGATTAGCGTTATGGGGAGGCTGATAGGGTTTGGGAAATCATTTTCATTTCAGTTTTGAGCCGCCACTTTCCTCCTTGAAGTCCTAGTAATGGCCTCCACCTTCTAATTTCATCCCAAATCATCTCTAATCACTTTCTAATCGAAGATTAAGAAAAACTACGTCAAATCAAGGGAGGGTAGCACCAAATCAGAGAGAGAGCTGCTGGAACACATATGGATTGTATCCAAATCAGAGATTATTTCAGATCTAAAGTTTGTTTGTGGCTAAGGTGAGTGATTTGCATTGTTTTTCACTAATTAAGGCTAATTATGGTAATTAGCGAAGATTAGCGAAATTATGGCTCAGAAAAATCTAGCAAAATTCCGAAAATTCTAAAACATCATTTTATGTCTCTGATATAAATTTGGGTTAATTTCGACTAATTTTGCTAATCCCGAAATTTGGGGGATTAAGGGGTAATTAGTGATAATTAGCGAATTTGTGCATGTTAAAAATCTGGAAAAATATTCATAAATTCTGAAATATTGTTTTAGACCTCTGATATGAATTTGGGTTAATTTGGTTTAGTTTTGCTAATCCTATCATTAGTTTCACATAAACATGCTTTAGGGGAAATATGGGATTTTGGGTATGTTTGATCCATTTTAACCTATCATATTGATGTTTTGATGTTGGTGGTTGATTATGCATGTTGCTATGACTGCATGATATGCTTTGTGATTGATTTCAATAGTTAGAATGGTCGAAAACGTCATCGAATGGCGTAAACACTTGCTGGAAAAGTTACAGGAAATAGTGCAGGATCGGATCGGATATGGGGGCTCGGATCGGATATGTTGAACTGGGCAAGGGGTTCGATCGGATCGGAACCTGACACTTGAGAAAATTGGCAAAAAGGAAGGCCACGCTAACTGAACAGGGATCGGATCGGATAGAGGAGGAGGGATCGGATCGAAGCACGTGAAGAACGAGGGAGCGGATCGGAAGCACGAACTGGATGAGAGATGGCACCTGACCCGACCCGAAGGGGGACACCCGACCCGAACCGATGCGATGGAGTGGACTCGAACCGAATCGTGCCAGAGGGGACCATGAGCTAACGCAATGCAGACACCAGACCCGAACTGATGGTTTGAAGAGAACCCGACCCGACCCAGTATTGAACAATAACCCGAGATGCAAAGGTAGTCCAATATGGGAAGTTAGAGCTCAGGATCCAGACGGGAACCAATGAGTTCACTTCGTGATTCGGCTTTGCTGCGGGATGTGTGCAAAGGGGTTGTCGGTATTCATAACTTTGTTTCACCACTGAGAGATGGATGGTGGGCTTGTAGTGATAGTTACACGGGATTGGATTCCGTCATGGCCCAAAGTATTAGGTGACCAAAGTAGTGGATATCGTATGCTTTACGCACTGAGTGAGGATGTGAGGATGATTGCAATGCTTGATTGTTTGACATCACTATGACATGCACACCCTCACCCCCCATTATCTTTACATCATTTGAAAGGGCACCTTAGAGTGTTGTACAATATGTAGTGCTAACTCTTTGGTTGCAGGTCCAGGTTCAGGTGTGATTGGATTATACCTGTTATTGTTATGTTTTGTTGCTTATCGCTCATACCAGGCATTATGTCTGACCCATAGTTTTATGTCTCCTCTTATTACTCTGGGTGCTCACACGAGCAGACTAGAGACAGGTTAGCTGGTGATGCGCGAGTAGCTGATTCGGAGGCGAGCAGGAGGTTTCCACATATGATATATAGATATTCTCCCTGTGTCGTTGGTGGTCGCTACTTGGGCATTAGTAGTGTACCTCCTTTATCTTACTTTTGCTTTTTGAGACAGTTTGGAAAGTTGTAATAAGATGTATTTTGGATTTCCGCTGCTATGATGCTTAGTTCTAGTTTCCAGCTTATGCACTATCTCTCCTGTTGTATGTCAAGTATGTTATTATTGTATTTTGTTCTATGCGCTGTGAGACATTCTACAGGTTCCTTGATTAGTTCATTCTCTTTTTTCCTTTCTTTGACGATCGTCCCGTGCTAGCGGACATGTGTACAGCGCACTTTCGGAGGAAATGTCGGTTAATGCGCGGCGGGCCGTCCCAAAACCACTGATGAACCATCCTCTAAAGACATAAGAGTGACACTTCTGCCCCATATAGTGAAGATTTTATTGCTATGTCCACTGAGCTGAGGACTCCGAGCCCCATAATTTCTATTGCTGAAGCTACTCTTAATGTTAGCTTTTCCCCTGTAGTGACCCCAGGAAGTGTGTTTGTGGGCAGTCTTTTGATTTCAAACCTTCCAGGAGCATCAGATTCAAGGGAATGTGATATAATTTTGCCTTTATCTCCTCAGCATGATAGTCCCCCGAGGTCACCCTTGCTGACCTCGGATTTTGATGAACTTGTAAAGTTCGCTCTCTCTTTTACCTATGTTGCCAATTTTTCACTGCTTTCCATGTCCTCAGGCTTGGAATTTTTTATCGAGGTCTCATCAAGTAACAACTTTCGGTATAGTCTTATCCTTCTTAGTCTCTCTTTTGTTTTTGATCTTGCACAAAGGCTGATTTGGTCTTCTTCTTTTTAGGTAACAAAAAGTTGGCTCTTACTACGAGGAACAATCTCTCCGCCTTATTTCGAGGCAATCAAGCTTAAAGAAGAGAAAGCTACCCTGGAAGCTAAAGTTAACATTTCGGCCAAAGCGAGGAAGAATGTGACGGGGAGTGCGAGAGGCAAAAGGCTTCTTTTAAGAGGGCTGGGTCAAGCCTTGGAAAGCAATGACAAGCCAAAAAATTTCTATCCGACAAAGTTTCAGCTTTTGATTTTTGAAAGCAAGACCTAGAGAGCAGGCAGGCGAAGATGGTGGTCGACCACGTCGATGAACTAAAGAAGGGGGATGACCAACTTTCTAACACGAAGCTAATAAACCATAAAGATAAAAATAGGATTTTCGAATTTATGACAACACATTTCCTAAAAGCAGGACCGGAATACTTTGAGGATGCTCTTTTCCTTGCATTTCCTCCAACTTCCGAAAGTTTCGTAAGATGGAATTTCCTTCTGTCGCCCCTCCATCCGTAGCAACGTCAAGGAAAGGATTGAGCTAGCCAAAAAGGGAGTGGAAGTCCTGAAGAAAGACAAGGAAAAGGTCCAAGACCTCTTGTACATTAAGGTTTTGTTTGTTGATTCCGATAGGGAAGAAGAAGATATAGTTGTTGTAGATGATGGCGAAGATGATGATGATAACTTTGATCTTGGCGACGAACCGTCGTGGCGGTTCTAATAAAATGGCGATGGTCCGCCTCCCGCTATTGGTGGCTCACATGACTAGAAAGGAACGAATCCTGATCTTTCGAGCAATCCTGATGCTCGAGATCTGAAAGAGACCTTAACCAAGGAGGGAGGCTCTTATGAGCCTAAAGGAAAATAGCATCTTACTCAGCCTAACGTTCTTGTTTCCTAGGTATGACTTTCGCTTTTGAAGTGTGTTCTTCCTTCTTAAGCTTATGGTAATTAGTTTCCTGTAACATCATATAGGCAAGGAAAAGTCTTCCTTCACACTATAAGGCAAAACTAGATAGAAAATTAAAGGAACTTACTTTGTTTCGTTTAGAGCATAAAAGATTATTGAAAGATTATAATGCTTTATCACAAAGGTACCACGATCTTAACAAAAATTCTTCTAAACTGATGACATACAAAGAACGTGAAGCCACACTAAGATTAAAAGCAGCGCGAATTCAAAGTGGGCATACTCTCGAGGAGAATAAGGAGCTTATGACCTTATTTTGGATATTGATTGAGTATAAGGACATTTTAATGGATTTCCTGTACAAAGGTTATAATCGATTCATCACAACATATTTTTCCTTCTTAGGGGAGCACAACGTTGGTTTACATTGACGTCTTTACAGACGTTGCTTGGACGAATTTAGGACTGATCTCCATCCTGGGGCTTTCTGGAACCTTCCAAGGATTCATTCCATTTCTAGGGACCTACCTCCAGAAAAGCTTAAATATAACAAAAATAGATTTGTCCCCGAATTGTTTAAATATTCTATACTATATGAACATAAGGAATACTTTTAAAAACTTGATGTTATGGATATGTATTTTTTGTGATAGCTTCTCTTATCTATGATTACTGACTTTTCTTTTCATATGATGGTAGAACCTTGTTTTTCATAAAGCTGTAGTTTCAGAAGATGCTTGTCATTCATTATCTTGATTAGGAAGTTAATTTTTAATGAAACCATCACAAAAACTTGAAAGGGATCACCTCCTAAGAGGCCTCAGGCATATTTATACGAAATGCCCTCAACTTCCTTTTAACTTTCTGGGTGATGACCGGGAGATAATTTTAAAAAGACGTAGTATTAGACATGCTGAATTGATATGTAATATAAACATTAGATGTACTGATAAGTGGCTTGAATTTTTGTAATTTTTGGCATGTATACTATCAAAATAGTTCAAAAATTGTTTGGATAAAGTTCATGTAGTATACCTTTCTTGGAAAATATAATGTTATTGGTTTAATTCTTTGAAAGTAAGAATATATGCATAATTGTATCTTATTTTGTAAATAGGGAGATCTGCTCGAACCCTACCAAATCAGGGATGAGTCATTAATGGTTATAGAGTGAAGGGATATTTTGAGAGAGGGGCCTACTACAACCCAAGAAAGAATGATTTTGCTTCAGAACTTGTCCATCAAGCATTTGAATGAACGGATGGCTACTTTAAAAAGCAAATTAGCGGAAAAAGACAGAACCATTCTTGGATTAAAGAAATACATAAATACCGAATTGTATGTTGATTTTAATAAGGACTGAGCGGATTCTACGAGTGAACAACATATCTGGAAATTGAATTAGATAATGCCAACGCAAGATGTAAAGCTTAGGAATTTTCTTTTGGCATATTCCTATCATAATCTTCCCTAGCTTTCGAAGGATATGATTGATCCTAAAGTTTCAGCCTCTGAAAAGTATTTTCACTTGAAAACCCCCCTCATGGGGTAAATGAATCAGTTGTCTCTGAGTGGTGCAAAAAGGTTATAGCTGAGATGAAGAGTCACTATGACACAAAGCTCAATGAGAACATGTTTCGATGTATAAATTACTATGTCTCTTGGATGATACATTTATAGGAGGAGAGGCACAATTTATGAAAGAATGCCTTTGATTTAGTGAAAGTAAACAAGACTCTAAGAGCTATGTATAGAGATTTTAATAGGGCTCTGAAATTTTAGATTAAACCTCTAGACAACCCCGACGAGGTTATTAAAAAGAGACGGAAGCTTAATGAGCTTTTGGGTATTTCTATTTGTCATGCCATCAACCCTCCTTTACCCGATGACGAGGAGGTGCAGGACTTTTGATGTATTTGTAATATCGATGTCTAATTCTTTATACCATGACAATTAATGAAATAACTTTGTAAATTGTGTATCATTTGATGTGTGATCATTGTTGCACTTTATATAGCTAATAATAATGTGTATATGAGTTTAAGAAATCTCCCTATAAGATGTGGAAGATCACAATCTTCGTTTGAAGGTTTTCAAATAGTAGATTCGAGTTACCATTCCAAGTATCTATAGAAAATCCGCTTTTCCAGGGATAAGGATTAGAGCTTCTTGACCCATATTAGGGTACTAAGTTGGAAGTCCAGAACCTTTTTTCTAGAAGCAAAAATAGAATCACCGAAACCCATATTCGGGAGTCTCACAAGAGAAAACTAGAAATCCATATCTTGCAATAGTAGTTAGAAGCTTCGAAACCTAGATTTGGGTATTAATGATAGAAGATTAGAAATCCACTTCTGACATTAATTGTAGTCCCGAACCATAACCTAGATTCAGTATTTGATAGAAGATCAAATATTATCATCTGGAATTAATAGAAACCTCAAACCATAACCTAGATTCAGGTATTTGATAGAAGACCATATATTCTCATCCAGAAATAATAGAAGCCCCGAACCATAATTCAGATTCAAGTATTTGATAGAAGACTGGATATTCTCATCTGGCATTATAGTTTTGTCACCCCCTTCGGGTGTGATTTGCAAAGTAGAGGATGTACGTGCTTTGTTAACCACTCTCTGGGCTTGTGATTGTCAATGCAGAGGATGTACGTGTTTTGTTAGCAAATCTTTGGGCTTGTGTGTTTGGTACACTTGGCTACTTATCTCTAGCAGGGCCCAAGGCCTTATCCTGGCCATCGTAGGCGATGATCAGGGCTTAGATACTTTAACCTGGCCATCATATGCGCGACTAAAGGCTTACTCTTTTGATGCTCTACCCTGGCCGTCGTAGGCGGCGATAGAGGATTAAACTCCACCCCCTCCAAGGGGTGCCTTAACCTAGCCATTGTAGATGTGGATAAGGGTTTTTGATGCTTTAACCTGATACTGACAAATTTGGTTGTAGATAATGTCTAACACTCACCCCCTTCAAGGGGTGCCTCACCCAGGCCATCATAGATGGGAGTAAGGGTTTTAGCTGCTTCCTCATAGTGACAAAGACTTACACTTTTGATGCTTTAACCTGACCCTTTCTAACTTTGGTGCGGATTAAGTCTTACACACCGCCCCCTCCGAGGGGTGCCTTACCTTGGCCATCTTGGCAGTGACAAGGTTTTTTTTTACCATCAACTGGTTCCATATTTTAAGGGAGATAGTACCCACAACCATGTAGACACTCATTCTTCAAGAAGTCCTTTGTTGTATTTTGGCTTGATCTTTTTACAAATCTTCGTAATTGTCCTTGATGTAGAAATTGATAATCATCCCTTCTAGGACTTTGCAGTGATTATTTTCATGCCCATTAATCATATGGTAGTGGTAGTAAGGCCCTCCTAATTTCCTTTCGTACTTGGGCTTCTTCTTCGCTGATGGCCAAAAGTTGAGCTCGTGTTTAGTTAGGAAGTAGAAATTCTCGATCATTGTTGTATGGTTGCATCCTTGAGATAATTTTGATTCAAGATTCTCTTTCATCGTTGGAGCTTCCTTTTGTTACTTAGTTTTGTTGCTTTATTCATATTTTCGTACCTTCTTTACAAGGTGTCTTGGGATCAAAGTGCAATTCCTTTAGACCATTTTGAGGTGAAGTGGTTAAAATCTTCCATTATTCCTTGTTCAAATATAGTTCCTCTAGCCTGTGCATTGACGGCTTCTCTTAGGTAGGATAACAAGTTATACTCAGTTGCTGTAGAATCACTTAAAGCGAAGATAGGGATTGTTCCTATGTGGAAAGGGTTAATGCTCCAATAATCAAGATTGTATTGCTCAAACTCCTTTTTACTATTCATGATTCGTAAATCCTCTATTTTTAACCTTTATTCTTCCATCACTCTTGGGTAAGTAACATTTGATGTGGCCATTTGAGATCCGGAAGATCCTTGCTGGGAACTTTTGCCCATAGTCTTACTTCTTCAAAGCTTAGTCCAACCGGAACAGAACAGCCAGGGACGTGGTAGGTTATTTACAGGATCAGAGGTTCAAGCCCTCCTTCTAGTACAAAAATGTTAACGATATTTCTCATCAACACCAGAATTAAGTCTAAGGATGTGGGCCTAAAGGAACCAAAGGGATTATTTACTTCTTACATGCTTGAGTTATTTCACTATTTCCTAGATATTAAGGTCTTAAGCCCGAAGATTTGTTAGTCTTCCTTCTGGAGGTGAGTATCACACTTACAAGACTCAAGGACCAATGGTTACATTGGAATAACGGTTCCCTAAGCGTAGTGCAGGTTAGAAAGCTAAACGACTAATGGAAGGTTATTTTGGTAATTTAGCTTATGCATGAGGCTTAGTCATAAGGAAGCAATAAGGAAATAAGTGGTATAAGTAGTAAGGAAATGCATGAAATATGTCACAAGTGTTGATTTTCTCTTTATTGGTCTTTGATTTGAGTACATAAGTGAATACAAGTAAAATCACCAAATTGATTTACAAATTAGGGTTTTCTCTTTAGGAAATGAATACAAGATTGTGGAATGAGATAAAGTCCCTTAAAATGAGACCCCTAAGGTCTTATTTATAGACAAATTAGGCCCCCTTTCAGTAGCGATCAACAGAAGCTACTTTCGAATTCAACAATGATACTTGGTCTTGGTGTAGGCCTGCATTAGCAACTTTTGGTGTCGGCTTTTAATTTTCGATCTTCCTTTCTCTTCAGAGTGTTGTTATTGGCTCCACCTTGTTCATGAAGTTGATGTTGCCTTATCATTGTGTATCGATACTAAGCAAATTGGTATAGATAACTACTAATGGTTGCTTTCTGTTTTGGTAGTAAGCGATGATTTCGATGGCAAACTCTAACCTTTGCCTGCTTTAATGACATCTGCGCATTGTCTTTCTTTAACATTTTCCTTAATTTCAATATCAACACTTAGAATGTTAGCGTGGATGACCTTTCTTTCCCCGGCTTATTTCAGTAGTCTTTGGTTCCGGTAACGGCTCTACAACATCATTGCTTATGGATCTTCTGTGATGACTTCTAAGTTGCTTCCTGGTGTCGGTATCAATACTAAGTAAATTGGTATCGATAGCCCTTTGCACCAACCCAGCTTGGTTTTGTGTTCTCCTTTCATGGCTCTGAGTTTCGATGTTAGAACGTGTGCTTTTGAAATTGAAACTAGGTTGATTGCCTTCGGTACCAGTACCACAACCACTCTTGATTGCTCCTTGCTTTCATGTTGCTTTCGGTGTTGCCTTGCCACCATCTTCCTTATATCAGTACCAAGCTTTACTTCCTTCATTGATACCAATAGCATATTGACCAGATCTTCTTCGTTTTACTTCCGGTATCGGTTGTATCACTGGTTTAGTATCGGTTACGTGCTTTCAAGGCACTCTTTTAGTGCTAGCTATGTTCTGATACCCCTTCACGATCATCTGATTTTGGTGTCAAAATTTGGTATTATCATAAATCTATGAAGTTTCTTCAATTACGAATTTAGCCGATCAATTACGAATTGAAAAATAATATATGCAACTTCTTTTTCATCTATTTTTCTAAACTATACAACCTAATATTTATTATCTCATTTTATCATTAAGCTATACAAGCTTATAACTGTTATAACAATATATAACAAATAATCCTACTTCAAAGGACACCATCAGAAAATGACATACCTTTTCATCAAGCAAAAGAAAATTCAAAAATTCTAGAGCAATAAATGTAAAAAAAAGTTTTCATATGTTTTAGGACTCCCCAAACATAGATTCTAAAATTATCGGTCACCTCATTTCCAACATCAACTACAATTCAACTTAGGTTACCACCTCATAGCTCACTTAGCCATTGGTTTCTCTTTCTTTATTACTACAGAATACAACAATTTTTCGCTAAGCGTTTCCTGACACTGTTAGGCCTGTCAACCCACACACCATTTAATGTCATGCCCTTTAATTTTTAACCAAACCTGTAGCCATTGCTCAACAACAACATCAAAACCACCTATTATCAACCCCAAACCTGAACAAACAAAAACCAACCATCAACCCAGTCACAATTTTCCAAAACTACCTTCAACAAATGTATGTAACCCACTTCCCCTACAAGAAAACCGCCTTTGGCACATTCCTAAAAATTCAAATCATTACGAAACCTACTTGCTTCCTAAATCAGAAACCATCCACAAACACCAAAACTAATGCCACAACTAACATCCAATTAAAAATCGCTACATTAATTTCCTAAAACCAAAAACAACATTGCCTCCGATCAACGCAATTTTCCGTACCATTTCCACTTCAAATTTCTCTTTGACTGCACCAACAAACACAAGCAGGAACCTTCACCTCCTTCAACCATTCCTCCCTCACATCGCCTCTATCATATAAACTCCAAACTCCAACTCAACATGCATAGTGTGACACCCCACGTCTGTTAATGTCACTCACGAAGGGAATGCATTAAGTTCCGTGAAGCGTTTAGGTAAAGAGATTCAGAATATTACAAGATAGATATAAAAAAATTGCAGCGGAAATAAACAACTTTATTAATCATCAAAATACCGTGGTCCAAAGCATCATTCGTCTGAAATATAAAAACCCATTACAACATAAAAACCTCTATCTTGTACTTCAGAAATATCAGAATACATAAAAGAAAGAAAATTCCCCAAGAGCAAAATATGGCCATAGCAACAAGGATAGGAGCTTGATCCATATATATAAGAAACTCCAGTAAAATAAGCAGAATCACGATCAAGCTTGTGTGTTTCCTCCCTGAGAACTTGGGGGGGGGGGGACAGAAGAAAGAGGTGGAAACAAAAGGGGCCAGACATAAAGTCTGGCGAGTCTAGTTACTTTTAGCCAGTAAATAAATAAAAGTAAATGATAGGCATACAAAGTGGATAAGAGAGATCAATACATAAATGGAAGGCATAACAAGGTAAACAGGACAACATGATAGAATAGATAGTGCTTCTTAATACTTTCCTTGCTCTGCACCAATACTAGTATAACAGATATGTAATAGGATTACATATTCCCTAATTGCTTAACAAAAACAGGATGATCCCAACAGAAACATAATGGTAGTTTTTGGTGTACTCTAGTAACGGGTTTTAACCCAAACAGAACTGGTACCTAAACACAAATAACATGTCTTAGCCCAAATAGAAACACAGGTACCCCATAGAAACAGACAGGACTAGATGTACCCTATTTACTACCCCTAATCGATCGGCTCCCTATTCCGTAGATGCCCTGTGCTAGCCCCACAATAAGGTGTACCACTCCCTAAAGTGGAAACCCTTCATTTTTCGGATGTGCACAACCATATCTACTGATGTCACAGTGTTTTATCTTCCCCAGCAGGCGGAGTCATGCACGCACATGACCCCGTTGGAACGCGCCGTCGACACCGCCTCTATGTTTGGATCTCTTACAATAAGCTCAGTAAGCGTTCCCACTCCGACCTAGTTCAGAGTACCTGTTTGATACGTATTTAAAGGTTACTGACTGAAATGGGTCCCACACAAGATGATGCAAGCTCTTCCCTTTGTCTTGCATCCCCACTACTAGGTTTTCCACTGGTTATGTTTACCTAACGATGTCTTTAATTACATAACCTTGACAGGTTAAGTTTGTGGGCCTATATATATATAAATATTACCCACCAACCCAAGATGTACTTAACCCTTCTACTGATTCAAGAATGTTTATTTAACCGTTAAGTTTGTGGGCCTATATATATTAATATTACCCACCTACCCAAGATGTACTTAACCCTCTCACTGATCCAAGCATGTTTTACTTAAAACTATCTTTAGTTCATATTGATACAATCCCTTATGGATTAGATTAGGTCAAGTAGTTTGATTCATTACCATGTCCATTTATGGTTTATAATGGGCTAGACCTTCCACATTAGGCCTACAACATGTGGATGTTGGATATGTCGGTCGAGTCCGGGCAGTCTTATTCCACAGTTGGGCCTAACCTCGTGTCTTAGCCTGATTAGTATTCACATACTTAGACCTCCCACATTAGGTTCGACATTAGTGGCTGCTGGATATGCCAGTCGGGTCCGGGCAGAATTCCACCACTAATGTAACCTAACCTCGGGTCATAAGTACAATTACAATTCCTTATTGTAATTACTAAACATTCCATTTTTAATTAATAAATTAATTAATTAAACCTTTCCCTTTTTGGGTGTCAATACATATTTTGTCCAATAATTTGAATTACATGTCCATAAATGTTCATATTCAAATTATGCCATTTTTAATTAATTTACCAATTAATCAATCCTTTCCTTTTATAGATGTCAATACCTATTGTACCTAATAATTTGAATTACATATCAATTCATTTAAAAAGTACATGCCAATTATAAATCTCTTTCCCCCGTTTCCTTCACTAACATATTCACATGTATTTTGGCGGCATCTAGGCTAATAAGTAGTCCAGCCATATCAATGAAAGAGGGAATATGATAGAGGTGATAGTTTCAACATATATCGGCATAAACATACTAGTATGATAACAAAGTGGATGGACATGTAATTAACATCAAATCAATGTGAACCTACATATTGTCATGAACATGCAATTGTCATCATAACGGGATCTAACATAAATGTTGCTTTAGATCTACATAAAATGTCCACTTGCTCTAGATCTAATAAATTAAATTAGTTCTAATCTTAAATAAAGGTTTAGATCTACAGGTTTATAAATAGATCTACCCAAATCCACATCATAGAGGTTACAATTAAGATAAAGGTGTGGACCCAATCCTAATCAATTCAAGGTAGCATATGCTCATGGTTCACATAAATGATTTGATCTATCCAAATGAAACAAAAATAACATACTAGGACAATCACAATTGAATTGGATCTCGAGAGATAGATCTATCATAGCATATGATATGATCATAAAATAGATCTAGCATAAAACATGATCATAAAGTGGATCTAGCATAAAACATGATCATAAGCATGTTTATATCTAAATATGTCCAGCTTACAATATATCTAAGTTGATCACAACATGAAAGGTGATTTACATAAAAAATTAGATCTAAGCAATGTTGCAATTGACAAGATTAATAGATTTACATTTACCACAACGTAGTTACAAATCATGATCCATAAAGGCAACATCATAGTATAGCCACAATTACATCAGATCTAGAGAATTAGATCTATCATGATCTACATGGTGTAAGATTTAATACTGGCATAGATTCATAATTTGCAACATATCCAATTCATAGTCTTTCACAATTTACTGTTATTTATTTAAAATAAAAGTGACTAGAAATTCACAGCGTTAGGTTCAGAAAATTCAGAGAGAGAGAGAGAGATCTGAATTCTGAATAGCAAAACTGATTGTAGTAGACTTTGATTCTGTTTCAATTTGCAACCCGATAGCATATGGACTCTGTTAGACCAAAAAATGGTCCTAAAACCCAATTGATAATGTTTTGTAGAGAATAATGAGGAATCATGAACAAAAAGCAAGAAAAATCAATCAACACGCGGAATTTTTAGTGGTTCGGCGTTAACAAGCCTACATCCACTTCATAGCTTCTCAATTCATTCAGAAATTACAAATACAATGAGTATTGACGCTCAAGCACTCAATTACAACGAATAATACTCTCTGAATTCATTGATTTTATTAAAGAGGATGAAGGTTCTTCGTTGGTAGCCATGACCGAAATAGATAGAGCTTCCTTGAGGCCAAAAAGTCCCCTTAAATGATGTGTTGTATGTGTATTTATAGGTAGAAATTCGGTTAGGGTTGAGTGGCCACGTGGAAGCTTCAGAGTAAATCTCGGAAGTAGTGGAGAACATGGGGAAATGGTCTTTAACTGCCCAGAATTCGGTTAGGGGTAGAGACCCGATCCGGTTGGCCCGATCCGGATAACCCGATCCGGATGACCCGATCTGGTTTACCCGATCCAGATGACCCGATCCGGTTTACCCGATCTGGTTTGGTTGATCAGAAATATTCGCTTTAGCTTGATCCGAAATGGTGGAATCCAACCCGAAGCTTATGTGCACAGAAATACGAGTTTTCCCATCCTTCGTTACTTCGTCCAAGCAGATGTCGATCTCTGGCAGTTCATACTCAAGCCCTGAGTGGCCTTCCTGATAGAGTTCTTCGGCTTTGGATAGTCTGGTCACAAAGCAGGCTAACATTTTGCCCCCCAAAGTACATCTTATTGCAAATAAGATGTGCTTTGAATAAGTCGAGATGAATCTTTTTGGATCTTTTTCTGTATAAATGGCTTGTCATATGCCGCATTGCTTCCGTTGATGCTTATAGGGCCAAATTTCATGGCTAGAGTGGTCAAGATGATCAAGTAATCGTTTAGACTTCGTCGAATCAAGAGGTAGAATTCCTTCATCATAGGTCATGCGGTATGTTTGGCTCCCGTGTGAGATCGTACATGTAAAAGTTGATGCCAAACGACGCCATCTTCCTAAACAAGTCAAGTGCATTACTAAGCTAAGATTTCTTTAATGTATAAGTCAATGTATACAATAGCTATCCAAGTCATAGTATGGTGTCAGAATCTTCGTATCTTGAGCTAGCATCTGGACCGTTCGGATAGAGCGCATCAGAGTCGTCATATGAATTTGTCATTTTTGCTTGGATTTGGACTATCTCGATATCAGGATATTAATCTAGGACTCCCTGACTGCATCTAATCGTAATAATAGTGCATCCGAAAGCCATGATCACTTCAGATTGTTTTATAGTCCCGTGATCACATACGAGTCAGTACGAGATGTTGTTGAAAACATGCAAGCCAATAGCTGGTAGGATTATCACAATTGTAAGGCAGCAGAGGAGTTCATCATACTCTCCATTTGATGTAGTTACAGATCATGTCTTTGAATTCTTGCTTGATCCGTAATTTCGCTCACTTGGATGGTCGGGATGAATCATGTCATATTCTAAAGATATAATGTATATGTTCTGAATCATGCATTGAGTCAGGGTCATGTTTAAAGTCAATCTGTCGGTTGAAGTTGATGTTCCTAGCATTAGTGGAGGACGAGCGAAGTCAGTGCTTATGCCTCCAGCATTGTTGGGGGTTATGATAGGTCAATCGGACATCCAATCTTTTAGCCTTTATACTTTTTTCTGCCGCATCGGGTTAGATATGTAGGTTCAACAATCTTAGTCACCTTGTGTCGTTATGTGCACATTCCCAAGTCATCAAGGGTTGGAGTTGTATATGCGAATGGTCGAATCACATTCGCGTTGGGGTCAACCCATCTGTTTATCCAGAAAGTAGTGATCGCCTTATTGAGTATATCAGCAAATTTAGATACTCTCCTCGCATCAGCTGCAGAGTTGAGTAAGCTCGTCAATCTTGCAAGCGAGCGAACGTCGTTAGTGAGTTATTCGAGCTCCTTCGTTCACGCTTTGGCATAATCCGAAATAGCCATCATAGTCTTGTTGAGTCAATCTCCCATGCTTGGTTCCATTAAGCTTGACAATCAAGACCGCGGGCCCGATTAATGACATTGGTCATTTCCAGAATTGTAAATTCCTGTTAGTCTTTCCTGGGGCTTTTCGTTTTCCTTTATTATTTCAAGAGTCAGATGGTGCTCCATTCTGTCGTGAAGACATTGAGATCATCCATTTCAACATTAGCACACTCTTATTGCACGAATCTGTCTGTCTCAGGTTAGGATTTTCCAACGTTTCTAAGAGAATCTCATGGTAGAGAGATACCGAGGTTTGTTTCAGAGGTGAATTCGCCAAGTCCTCTTGGTGGGTCTCGATGCAAAGAGATTTTGAAGTTTGAGATATCCAGAATACCGGATACTACAGCAATCAACGCCATATATGGTCCAGGTCGATTTACCGATGCCACTGCGGCGTTGAATCTTTCAAGGAATGCATGCAGGGTCTCGCCTGATCTCTGTTGAAGCATCAATTAATGTTTCCAATTTGGCCCTCATCTTTGAGAAGTTGTCGCTAATTACCTATTTTAGCGCTAGTGCCCCCGGTATGAAGTCTTAAATTGGGTGGAAGCCGGTTTCTGGCTTCTTGGTTACGCATATGTAATAGCCGTCAATCAGGCTTCTGTTTTTTAATTCTAGATGGTGATCCGCTACTTGGATGTATGCAGGTTGTTCTTGAGGAGCCATTCTTCTGCTTATAGTCTGGGTTATTGTGAAGCTCAGATAATCGTAAATGTGCCTACAGCTGGCAGATAGTCAGATGATGATGTTCGAAGCTCTTATCCTGTACTCCCCATCCATGGGGATTTTACTAAACGGTGGTCATCAAATTCACGTATTCTCTGAATTCATACTCCCTCATCAAGCTGTGAGTTAGAGTTTGATAGAAAATGATTTATTCGTGTCCAGCTCATGTTAGTCCTTGGTCTCCCATCCAAGCTTTGAGGTTCGGAGTCGGATGGCAATGAAGTTAGACTATATCTTTCTTGAATGCTCTCGTCTTCCCCCTACATGGGGAGCCTCATGTTGAGGTTGAGTTGGATTTTAAACATTCCTCCGAATTGGAGCAAAGGTTGGTCGGGCTTCGTTTAATTTTTCGGTGGCTCTTGCATATCCATCGTTTTCATCCAAAATGTTACAGTCGGAAGTTGCATGCTACAAATGCCTGGGAGGAGGTTGGTTGCATCTTGTTTCATTAAAGACGACTATGCCAACTTGTCCTAGGGTCCCATATGATCTGGACCATGGAGCAGGGAGTGTTTGAGCCAAGTTCGTTGTCGCTTGAATTTCCATGGTGCTCGCTCCAGCGAGTAAGCCGTAGTTACTCGGCCTTCCATCTATCCAAGTAAAAAAGTTATCCATCATTTTCTGTCGTTTCCAGAGAAGTTTGTCTCACTGAGCCATCTGAGTTCTCAAATCAGCGAGGGTACCATCTATTTTATATCTAGCTTGACATGTTGAGGGATCATTGCAAGAAGAAATTTGCTGACTTCCTTCGTTCCAAGCGCCTTCTGCGCCAATATCCTCAGCATGGAAGAAATTTCTATCTTCCTTCTTCTTAGCCTTTGAGTTTGAGTGTCAGGCAATTTGCCTCCTCGCAAGTTAGAGGTCAAAGTAATGGCGTCCTCCTTTATATGGGGTTTTTCAACCGGGAATTCGGTCTGGACTAGCAAATGGACGTTCATTTTGCATCCATTTCGTGGTCCTCAAGCAGCAATGTGGCCCCAGTCCAGGGGTAATGGCGAAAGGTCGGTAGTTGTATCACCTCCCATTCAAATTTAGACATGGATGCATGGAAAAGAGACATTGCTTTATAAGCTTATGTGATTGAGTTATCCAAGTGCTCGAGTTATCACGTTTTCCATTCAACGTATTTGCGAGGTAGCACTCGTCGTTGCACTTGGGCTATGGCCAGTCACACATGGGTGTGTATGTTGATTTGATATATCACTCTTAGGGCCTCCTTTCGGTCATTGCCTTAAGTCGTGTACACGTCATTGAACAATTCACTCTCAAGGCCTCCTTTCTGTCATCGCCTTGAGTCTCCTGAGAAGTTTATCATTTGGCATCAATGTCAGCCTTCTGGACGTAGCCCTTTGTTTGTTTTCCACCGGCCTGTTGCGGTTGTCGCGAGTGCGGCGCTTGCATTCTTGTCTTGTTATCTTGTACAAGCATGCACTCTGTAAACAAAGCAAATCTCTAAGTAATAGGTAATAAAGCACATCACAATCAAGCAAGGGTCCCAATTCAGAATCCCTGCAATCAAATAATATCTAGCAAATCATATAGAATTTATCTAAAGGGGTGATGTGTGTGTGCCCCCAATCAATCATGAATAAAGTGCCTACCCAGGGCTTGTTTGGGATTGATTAGGATCGATAGTGCATTGCCCCTCATGTCCGGACATGAAGGCTTCGGGCTCAGCTTTCACTCTTGCCCCCGGTACTACAGTAGGGTAGGAGCCCTTTTATGGAATTTAATCAACATGCCTTTATACTCTCCTTTCGTATGCCCAGGATAGAGTTCGAACTCAGCTTTCAGTCTGCTCCCCGATCCTTCAGCAGGGTAGGAGTTCTTGCGGTGCCAGTCTTTGGTGCCTTTATACTCTCCCATCGAATGCCTAGGGTAGAGTGGAATCAAGGCGGTCTTTTAATCGTGGTGCACCATCACGCCTTGGGGACGTCGTCTTCCCATCCTTTATACTCTCTCTCGAATCATGAGAGTTATAGTTGTCCAGGCGAACGGTCGTGTCATTCGCCTTGGCGCTCCTTCTTCAATCTATTTCAAAGACTAGGAGTCTATCGTCTCGAGTGTCGTTCTCAAACTCGATTTTAGTTCTTACTCCATGCTTCACTCTGGCGGATGGAGCTTTTCGGGCAAGCGGTCGGATCACACTCGCCGAGGCGCTACCTCATAATTCCCGATTCATGGGTAAAGGTGGTTGTTTGCAGTAATCAAGTCTCTCTCATCCCGTCAACTCGTGGGATGAAGTTTGGTCGAAAGCTGCAATATTGTCCTTTAAATGTTCTCTCAAATCATGAGAGCTAGAGTCATGGATCAAGTGATCTTTCAATCATGGCACACCCATCGCCCTCGTCCTAGGTTGGTACATCTATCCAATCTCTGAGGATTAGAGTTAGTCGGGCAAACAGTCAAAAGACGTTGGCCAAAGCTTTGCGTTCCTCTGATCAATCTATGGGAGGATTGATTGGCACCAAACTTTGGGTACCTGCATCATTCATATCGCATGAGTTAGTCATGTCCATAACTCAGGAAGCATGTAAAAGTAAATTGTATGATTGAAAAGTAAGCATATCAAGGGGCAGTGCTGCCTCCTTTAACGGATCGAGCCATGTAGACGGTCGAACTGCATCCATCCGGAATCGGATTCCGACGTTGAACGTCAATGCACAATTATCTTGAGGTCTGCCACGTGTGAGCCAATGAGTGGATGGTCACCTCGGATCCATCTTAAGCTATACAACTTCTCTCAGGCGAAGGACATGGCTCTATAAACGAGCAGTTCAATCGGGCTCGTTACGGCAATGCTCCATAATTCTTCCTGTAGGTGCTCAAAGTTTGATCGGTACCAGATTCGGGGTACCTACATCATCCACATATAAATTCATCTGAGTTAGTTACATCAATAACTCATAAAGCATGGAAATATAAGAGTCATGGTTAAAAAGTAATCCTGTTAAAGGAATGAATATCATTCTGTGCGAAGATGGCATTACACGCTCTTTGCAGGTCCATTTTTCCTCACTACATCTCTGTCAGGGGATGGCTGTCAAAATCTTTAGCTGGTGGTGAACGTCTTTTCAAACCGTTGTGGGGTGGCGGTCCTAAGAATGAACAGACCTTGATTGAGGACTTGGAGTGACAAAGGCAATTAGGTAAATACTACGAGCGAATGACGAGGTCGCATCTTATTTGAATCACCTTGTTGCCCCCATGCTAAGGGCAAGGATTGAGTATAAGGGAGTCATGGCTGCTAGGGGGATAGTCATATCTCATCCACCCGCAGATATGCCTTAAGTCCCACGTTTGGAATAAGATCTAATGCACAGATAATCAATCAGCATCCAGGCTTAAGTGCTCTAAACCTTTAACTTGCCACCTCCATTGAGTAGCATCTCCTAATTAGCTAAATAGCAGGCTCTTCCAGTAACATGGTCGCCATGGACCATTCCCATTCCATCTTTCATTAGGAATTTTAGCAATAGATACCAGGGTGCAATGTAAGCTCTAATCGCCGCTATAGCTGGTCAGTTTAGACCTTAGTCAGATAAACTTGACTACAATAGCATGGCTTCCAAGGCTTGAAGTAATGTTCACGTTTTCTATCACAATTGATGTATGAAGTCGAGAGCTAACGGTCAATTCATATTTGTTTTGATCTCGAACTCTCATCTCTTGACAAAGGTCATATGGTGACTGGTGAGCAGTCAAGTTGCTATCATCCAAGCAAGGATTCATATGTCCAATCATGGTCTGCAGGGGTTCAGCTGTTACCTATCGCTGGGCACCAAAGTATGTTGACCTAACCCTTATTCGATGGAAATCAGTCTTCCTCAATGCGATTGACAGCAAATAACCATTGCAAAGGTTAGCTAAGTTCTTCGGGAGGTGAGACGTAGGACATTTTATTCATCACATCATACAATTGAAGTGTAGCTTTGGGATGTTGGGATCCTTAGCTGCTTTCTGGTATCCCACTATTGACAATCATGGTCACTAAGATCATATGAATCATCCTTGAAGTAGTGCTCGAACTGTTCTATATAACCGTCATTCGATGCTCCGCCGATTGGACAGGTTTAAGTCATATAAATGGGATGGTCACTACTCATTAGGGAACAACATCAGTTGCATTGCTGAAATCTACACTATCGGAGTTCCAGAAGATGAGGCTACTATTAGACAATCATTATCTCGTATACTGTCGTTGATATCAAGCTGAATCTGACTGATAGCTCCTCACATTGAATGGCATCGGCAAATAGAGGCTATGGCTTCTGGAGGAATCCTAGTCGTTGCCATTTGGTTGTCATATTCTTTGACTATCCACCTTATCTTCATTAACAAACTTTGATGACTATTGTTGGTCAGAATATACGTCGAGCCGAAGGCGAGCCGTGCTCCAAGCCGAAGGCGAGGCCATCACCAGGTCCGGGCGCAGCGCCGGCGGGGGTCCTTTTCTGAAATGATCTTAAAAATGTATTTTTTCCAAAATAGCTGTTTCGGGTCGGATCGGATCATCCCTTCAAATTACGGCTCGGGAGTGCCTTTAGGCTGGGTCGGATTATGGATGCACCATCAGTAACATTCATTTCCTCGGTTTGGTTCGGGGCACCCTCTTCGGTTCGGTTCGGGGCACCCTCTTCGGTTCGGTTCGGAGATGCATCATTGGGTCGGGTCGGGGTATCAACAGCAGCTGGATTCGAGTCCTGCTCAACAAGTCGGGTCGGAGCACTGTCCCCGGGTCCGTTCGTGGTGCCACTCCTTTATGGCTCGGGTCGGGGGCACACATCCGATCCGATGATAAAGCTTGCCAGGAACTTGAATTACTTGGCTCTCATTCGAGGTGATAGGGGATCGGGTCGGATTGAGGTGTCAGTATCGGGTCGGTTCGGGACCGACCCGACCCGGGCACACCTGAACCAGTGACTGGAACGAAACCTGTAGCCTGCTTGTCATCTTGTTCTGTACTCACTTCATTTCTACGAGAAGCCCGTTGCTTTTAATCTTTTCTTGTAGGCATGGAAAACGTGGATTATCTCTTTGGATTTGGTGATCCAAACAATAGAATAATAATCCAGAAAGCTGAGGATTCAATCTTCTCAGTGAAAGCACCAAAATGTTAGACCAAAAAATGGTCCTAACACACAATTGATAATGTTTTGTAGAGAATAATGAGGAATCATGAACAAAAAGCAAGAAAAATCAATCAACACACGGAATTTATAGTGGTTCGGTGTTAACAAGCCTACATCCACTTCATAGCTTCTCAATTCATTCAGAAATTACAAATACAATGAGTATTGACGCTCAAGCACTCAATTACAATGAATAATACTCTCCAAATTCATTGATTTTATTAAAGAGGATGAAGGTTCTTCGTTGGTAGCCATGGCCGAAATAGATAGAGCTTCCTTGAGGCCAAAAAGTCCCCTTAAATGATGTGTTGTATGTGTATTTATAGGTAGAAATTCGGTTAGGGTTGAGTGGCCACGTGGAAGCTTCAGAGTAAATCTCGGAAGTAGTGGAGAACATGGGGAAATGGTCTTTAACTGCTCAGAATTCGGTTAGGGGTAGAGACCCGATCCGGTTGGCCCGATCCGGATAACCCGATCCGGATGACCCGATCCGGATGACCCGATCCGGTTTACCCGATCCGGTTTGGTTGATCAGAAATATTCGCTTTAGCTTGATCCGAAATGGTGGAATCCAACCCGAAGCTTATGTGCACAGAAATATGAGTTTTCCCATCCTTCGTTACTTCGTCCAAGCAGATGTCGATCTCTGGCAGTTCATACTCAAGCCCTGAGTGGCCTTCCTGATAGAGTTCTTCGGCTTTGGATAGTCTGGTCACAAAGCAGGCTAACAGCCTCTATGATCTCCAATGGAGAAAATAAGAGAATAGGAGACCATATTTATAGCCTAGAATCAATGAACCAGACCCAGAATCAAGTCCAGGTACGTAAACCGAATTCTGCCCAGATCTGTCGGGGGGGGGGGGGAGGGGGGTTGACACCCCTATAGGGGGGTCGACACCATATGTCGACACCCCTAGGGGATCGACACCCATGAGCGGGAATTTTCCTGCTCATCCCGCTTTGGCCCGATTTTTGATTTTTGAATTGTTTTTGAAGGTTCTGGAATTTATTTTATTTATATATATTTATCTTGTGTGTAAACAAACTTCGAACGCTCATAACTTTTTCATATGGTGTCCGTTTTACGCAAACCAAATGTCCATTCTGACCATAATTTCGAGATGGAGGCAATGGCATAGTCCATTTCCTCTAGTTCCGAATGTTAAGTTAATTATTATTTTATTTATCCTCTTTTAATGTCGTTAAAATTTGGGGTGTTATATTCTCCCCTACTCAAAGGATTTCATCCCCGAAATCTCTAAGTTGGGAAGAATGCATATCCTACCATCCATCTACTCATCCAACATCCATTGGCATCCATTGTCCTTAAAAGCCTCTAATGCTTATATGAGTATATGCAGAAGTGTGTGTATATGTCCCAACACTAATGTGAAAATTAGGTCGTCTACTGATTCATTTGACCTCCTTAATGCAATGTATGTTTAGTGCCATGAATCCAATATGTATGCAAATAAACCTATTACATCATATAAGTTCTATATGTGTGCACACACATTTGTCCAAGTGCAACATCCATATACTAATTCATCCATTTCCATCCATAAAAGAAAAGAAAATGTGCACACATCCATAGGCAGTATGAGAGTGATTGAGCCGATCTAGTGCCCAACGTGTGTGTATATGCGTCCACAAGCAATCACTAGCAAAACTTGCATTCGTCAAACATAACATGTCTCAAACACATGTTTACAATCATGGGATTTCCTACCTAAAGGTCGAAGGTTTGATTGATAGGATATGCTCAAATAATAGAAGCAAATGCGAATAAAAGCTTTTGGAGGAGAAGTTAAGAACATTCCCTTGAAAAGGAAAGGGTACGAAGCGTAAAAATCTTGTCTTCGGTCTCCCAAGTTGCATCTTCTTAATTGTCTCCCCACCGGACCTTCACCAACTTGACTTCTCGTATGCGTAGCTTCTTAACCAACGATCCAAGTATGCAAGTCGGAACTCATCCAATCATTGCTTCCTTATTTATTTTTACTTCCTTTCGCAAGTTTGGCCCTACTAACTCAAACTCCATACATTTTATCGCCACTTGGATGAATAGTCATCTTGGAATGATGGCTTCCTCAAGGACTGTGTTCAATAGATTTTCCATCCAGATATGATTCACCTATCAAACCTCTTAAGTAGCCCCGCCACTTGCTTATCAAGTTCACTCTTTTCTTTTAGGAGCCATATGGAACACAGGTAATGTAATTGGCTTTGCATTGTCCAACAGGTATATACGGAAATCAATCTCGCGCCTCGGGGGTAATCCCCGAACCTCGTCTAAGACATTAGGATACTCACGGACTACTGGTGCCAATCGTAAATCATCGATAGACGCCTCAAGAGACTCTAGGAAACTAAGCATGACAGACCCTTGTAGGTCACAAGAAATTTCGAGGGTGCTTAACGACCCTCCTCTCACCACCCAGAATGACACCATATGTGGTAAACCAATCTATCCCTAAAATCAACCCATAGCCCATAAACCTTAGTACATATGCGTCGCATTCAAATTTGACGCCTAACACAGATATTCTCAAACCCCTACAAATCATAGATAAATGAGCCAAATCACCAATGGGGTTTGAGACAACTACGGGATCCACTACCATACTAGTAACTAATTGTAGAGGTTCAACAACAGAACTAGATATAAATAAGTGTGAAGTGCCAGAATTAAAATGTTCCCTAACTGGATGATTTGAAAGAGAAACTAAACTTTCTACGAAAATTTTTCTACCTTTTTCGGGAGCACTTATCGCGAGAGCATGCACCTGCCCTCCAGAAGTTCCTGCCCTTTGACCTTGTCCCTATTTCTTTGGGCAATACTTAATAAGATGCCCGACCTCTCCACAAGCGAAGAAAGAATTCTTCCTTTTCCTGCAATCCTTCGCTAAGTGACCCTCTCGCCCACAACTATGGCACTTCCTATTATCTTTGACCTTGTCATTCTTTTCGCCTTTCTTCTACTATTGTCCCTTCTTGGGCCACACCTTCTCATTTTGCGTTGCTTCCTCAGCCTTTACTTCCTTCTCATCTCCCTTGTCTTCCTCATGCATTAGGGCCATATCAACAAGTTTTTCAAACGTGACTCCCATTGGGATATGGGACATGGCTAACCCATGAAGGGGTTCATTCAGCCCTTTAGCAAACCGCAAAGCCATTTTGTGCGGCGTATCCACCAACTCTAACCCGAACCTTGCTAGCTAGTTGAATTTGTTCACATATTCTTTCACCTCAAGTTTCCTTGTTTGAGTGCTAAGAACCTTTCCATCTGCATGCTTTTCTCGGCTTGGGAAAGAAATTTCATTTCAAATCTTTGCCTAAAGTCTTCCCAAGTTTCCACCGGACATCCATCTTGGGTGACTTCCCACCAAAATGAGGCTTCGTCCTTTAATTGCCAAGTAGCTAACTGAATCTTCCTCCTATCCCATACTTCAAAGATTACAAACAAGTCCTCAGTCTCCTTGAGCCAATTTTGAGCTTCAACGAATGTCTCGTTCCCATGGAATGGCTTCCCTCCCATAGAACGGAAGTCTTTGCAGATCTTGGTGAAGTTATCTACACTTGGAGGGGGAGGAGGAGAAATGATTGGTGCAGCTGGGGGAGGAATGTCTCTTTGGCCTTCGGCAGGCACCGTGGCCTCCAAATACCTACGGAACCATCTGGTTATTGTGACTCCCTTTGGGATATTAGGAATGTTTTGTTCCCCAGACATGCTGAAAAAAGGAAAAAGGAAGAAATTTAGATAAAGGACCGAAGGATATTACATATGGCTTCTTGGGGGAATATTTTCAAAACAGACTTTTCTTTTCGAAAATACTTTCTTTTAAACCTTTTTGAAAAATAATTTTCAAAAACTATTATCTAATCTAGTAACCTTCAGTTCTAATACCAAATGTGACACCCCATGTCCGTTAATGTCACTCACAAAGGGAATGCATTAAGTTTTATGAAGCGTTTAGGTAAACAGACAAAGAATATTACAAGACAGATATTAAAAAAAATTGTAGCGGAAATATACAACTTTATTAATCATCAAAATACCGTGGTCCAAAGCATCATTTGTCTGAAATATAATAACCCATTACAACATAAAAACCACTATCCTGTACTTTAGAAATATTAGAGTACATAAAAGAAAGAAATTCCCCAAGAGCAAAATATGGCCATAGAAACAAGGATAGGAGCTTGATCCATATATATAAGCAGCTTCAGTAAAATAAGCAGAATCATGATCAAGTTTGTGTGTTTCTTCCCTGAGAACCCGAAGGGGGGGAGGGGAGGGAGGGAACGGAAGAAAGAAGTGGAAACAAAAAGGGTCAAACATAAAGTTTGGCAAGTCTAATTACTTTTAGCCAGTAGATAAATAAAAGTAACAAGATAGGCATACAAAGTGGATAAGAGAGATCTATACATAAATGGCAGGCATAACAAGGTAAACAGGACAACAAGATAGAATATATAGTGCTTCTTAATACTTTCCTTGCTGTGCACTAACACTAGTATAATATATATGTAATAGGATTACATATTCCCCAATTGCTTAACAAAAATAGGATAATCCCAACAAAAACATAATGGTAGTTCTAGGTGTACTCTAGTAACGGGTTTTAACCCAAACAGAACTGATACCTAAACAGAAATAATGGGTGTTAGCCCAGACAGAAACACAGGTACCCTAAAGAAACAGATAGGACTAGATGTACCCTATTTACTACCCCCAATCGATCGACTCCCTATTCTGTTGGTACCCTATGCTGGCCCCATAGTAGGGTGTATTACTCCCTAAAGTGGCAACCCATCATTTTCCGGATGTGCACAACCATATCTACTGATGTCACAGTGTCTTATCTTCCCCAGTAGCCAAAGTCATGCATGCACATGACCCTGTTGGAACACGTCGTCAACACCGCCTTCACGTTTGGATCTCTTACAATCAGCTCAGTAAGCGTGCCCCACTCCGACCTAGTTCAGAGTACTCGTTTGATACCTATTTAAGGGTTACTGACTTAAATGGGTCCCACACAAGATGATGCAAGCTCTCCCCTTTTGTCTTGCATCCCTACTACTAGGTTTTCCACTGGTTATGTTTACCTAACGATGTCATTAATTAAATAACCTCGACAGGTTAAGTTTGTGGGCATATATATATATATATATATGTATATATATATATATGTATATATATATATATATTACCCACCAACCCAAGATGTACTTAACCCTCCTACTGATTCAAGCATGTTTATTTAACGGTTAAGTTTGTGCGCCTATAGATATATTAATATTACCCACCTACCCCAAACGTACTTAACCCTCCCACTGATCCAAGCATGTTTTACTTAACCCTATCTTTAGTTCATATTCATACGATCCCTTATGGATTAGATTAGGTCAAGTAGTATGATTCATTACCATGTCCATTTATGGTTTATAATGGGCTAGATCTCCCTCATTAGTCCTACAACATGTGGATGCTGGATATGACGGTCGAGTTCGGGCAATCTTACTCCACAGTTGGGCCTAACCTCGTGTCTTAGCTCGATTAGTATTCGCGTACTTAGATCTCCCACATTAGGTTCAACATTAGTAGCTGCTGGATATGCCAGTCGGGTCCAGGCAGATTTCCACTACTAATGTAACCTAACCTCGGGTCATAAGTACAATTACAATTCTAATTGTAATTACTAAACATTCCATTTTTAGTTAATTAATCAATTAATTAAACCTTTCCCTTTTTGGGTGTCAATACATATTTTGTCCAATAATTTGAATTACATGTCCATAAATGCTCATATTGAAATTATGCCCTTTTTAATTAATGTACCAATTAATTAATCCTTTCCTTTTCTATGTGTCAATACCTATTGTACTCAATAATTTGAATTACATATCAATTAATTTAAAATTTACATGCCAATTATAAATGCTTTTCCCCTGTTTCCTTCACTAACATATTCGCATGTATTTTGGTGGCATCTAGGCTAATATGTAGTCTAGCCATAACAATGAAAAAGGGAATATGATAGAGGTGATAGTTTCAACATATATTGGCATAAACATACTAGTACGATAACAAAGTGGATGGACATGTCATTATCATCAAATCAAGATGAACATACATATTGTCATGAACATGTAATCATCATCATAATGGGATCTAACATAAATATTAATTTAGGTCTACATAAAATGTCCACTTGCTCTAGATCTAATAGATTAAATTAGATCTAATCATAATAAAGGTTTAGATCTACAGGTTTATAAACAGATCTACCCAAATCCACATCATAGAGGTTACAATTAAGATAAAGGTGTGGACCCAATCCTAATCAATTCAAGGTGGCATATGTTCATCGTTCACATAAATGATTTGATCTATTCAAATAAAACAAAAATAACATAATAGGACAATCACAATTGAATTGGATGTCGAGAGATAGATCTATCATAGCATAAGATATGATCATAAAATGGATCTAGCATAAAAAATGATCATAAAGTGGATCTAGCATTAAACATGATCATTAGGTGGATCTAGCATAAAACATGATCATAAGCATGTTTAGAGCTAAATATGTCCAATTTACAACATATCTAAGTTGATCGCAACATGAAAGGTGATTTACATACAAAACAAGATTAATAGATTTACATTTACCACAACATAGTTACAAATCAAGATCCATAAAGGCAACATTATAGTATAGCCACAATTGCATCAGATCTAGAGAATTAGATCTATCATGATCTACATGGTATAAGATTTAATACTGGCATAGATTCATACTTTACAACATATCCAATTCATAGTCTTTCACAATTTACTGTTATTTATTTAAACCTAAAAGTGACTAGAAACTCACAGCGTTAAGTTTAGAAAATTCAGAGAGAGAGAGAGAGAGAGAGATCCGAATTCTGAATAGCTAAACTGATTGTAGTAGACTTTGATTCTGTTTCAATTTGCAACCCGATAGCATATGGCCTCTATGATCTCCAATGGAGAAAATAAGAGAATAAGGGACTATATTTATAACCTAGAACTAATGAACCAGACCCAGAATTAGGTCCAGGTACGTAAAATGAATTCTGCCCAGATCTGTCCTGGGGGGTCGAGACGCCTGGGGGGTCAACACCTATGTCGACACTTCCTGGGGGGTTCGACACCCACGAGCGGGGATTTTCCCGCTCAGCCCGCTCTGGCCTGATTTTTGATTTTTGAAGGTTATGGAATTTTTTTAGTGGAAATTAGGCTAGGGCCCCTATTATAGTTTAAAATAAAACTCACATCCTTGTCATCTTTATAATACAAACCCGGTCCTTGTTTTAAGTGCCGCTCCTTCTTTTTTAGAACTTCCGCCTGCTATGTTGAACCCTTCCGCCTTTTACCAATTTCAGCCAAAAAATTTGGCGCTACCAACTAAAAAAAAAAAAATCTAAAGTTTGGAAATATTCTCTGAAGTCCACGCAAAAAAAAGGTTGCATATATGTATGCAACTTTTGCCAATAGTTGCATACATGTATACAACTATATTATACGCTGTTTTCTTCAGAAATTCTAGACCGAAACTTGCATACATGTGTGCAACTAATTGTAATACTTGCACACATGTATGCAAGTATTTCATGCAGAAACTTGAACTAATATTTATGCACGTGCACACTTGTATGCCAAAATTATGCAATACTTGCATAGATATATTCAGAAATATCAAATGCAAATGCATGAGTAGAAAACATGCACGGTTGTATGCAGGAAAATACAATACTTGCATACTATTATGCAGTAAACTGCAAATTCGTTGTTTTTTCTGTTTGTTTGTTTTTTTACACCTTGTTTGATTGTTTTTTGATCTGCATTTTTAGCATTTACGTGTTTTAATTAATTATGAATTTACGTATTTTTTTCTATTTTTTTAGTGAATTTTTGAAAAATAGGGACTAAATTTACATTAATTTTATGACCGAATATGAGCCTAATTTTAAAACTTAATAGAGACCTATTCCAAAAGGACCCTTTATTTTATATCTATATTTATCTTGTGCGTAAACAAACTTCGAACCCTCATAACTTTGTCATACAATGTCCGTTTTACGCAAACCAAACGTCCATTCTGACCATAATTTCGAGATGGACGCAATGGCATAGTCTATTCCCTTTAATTCCGAATTTTAAATTAATTATTATTTAATTTATCCTCTTTTAATGTCGTTAAAATTTGGGGTGTTACACATAGAAAGCCTGTTATACATATGGGTAGATGTTTTCTAACTTTGTCCCAAGATAATCCGAATTAATCTATTAGTTGTGTTACAACACTATAAAGAAAATGAAATTGATTCCAGCATCATAGTAAAACGTTGAAGCTTTGAAAAAAAAGAACAACAAAAATGACATATGCAACTTAACAACAGTCGCCTAACACCAGGATTGCAACATAAAAGTTGCCAACTTTTATCACCACCAACATTTATATTAAGCTATTTTTGTCTAGCAGCATATACGTTGCTAAGAATTAGGCCATGAGCACAAATAGACATTCATAGAAGAGTACTATTCTAGTCTTAACAAATAAGGTATAAAGTATTTTTTAAAAGTAAAAGAAAGAAACAAAATTTTATAAAATGTAGGCAAATTTGAAATTAAGTAACGAATTGAACATAGTGAATAATATATGATAGAAGATCAAAATAGCAAAATGAGATAGGCAATTATATATTCATGTAAATTTAATGAAATATTTTAATTATAGATTGTTATTATTATTACTATTACTATAAAAGTCTTATATTTGATGTTTTGCTACTTATCCTTTTTTGTATGGATTCTTAACAATTAATTTATAACTACCTAAAAAAATTAGTCACAAACAAACTATATTGGATGAGCTTCAATAACTAAACAATAATTTTTTTTAGAATAAAATTAGACACAATATATATTAAATAGATAAAATTCAAACCCATTTTGGAATACCTTTTAAAAAACAATTTAAACAATTACATCTATGATTAGTTCATTTCAAAACATACCATTTTTTAATAGAAAATCAATCATAACGGATGAACTCGGAAATGAAAATCAACTGACTGAACAAGCATATCACAAATCCCACAGATTAAAAAAACAATTTAAAATAAATAATTGATTTCCTTATAGTAACCAGCTTTTAGAAATAATCAGAGCCCCATATAGTTATAAAACATGTATGCCTGCACTTGCAATGGTTCATTAACTCTTGGTAATGGAAATTTCAGATTTTATAACCCTTAAAATGGCATTTCTCTCAAGCTAAAAAATTTCTATCCAATCTACAGAGAACCATAAAAAATAGGAATACCTTTCTCTAGAAATGTTGACTTGGTCGATGATTCTGCAAGAGAAGATTTACGACATAAACTTTTTTAAGCTGTGCCCTAGATAAAATATTTTGAGGTTTTGAGAAGAGGAATCTGATGAGAGTGATAAGTGTTGTGATGCGACGACCGCCCCATATCTCCTACACCAAACTAAGGAAAAGACAAGTTGTATGTTGTGTCAGACCAAGATGGAACAATCACTAAGGAAGAATATCTCAAAATAAACTTGTCATATAACTTACAGCGCATGCGTAACATATAATAGAAAATATGAAAAAGGATATAGTAGTGAAGCACAATAGAATAGAAACTCGGATCTCATTGACATCTTAGTGTCACCAATACAAAACATATGTGAAAATGTGTGATTCTTACATCAAGACTCACTACATATCTCTTATAGTAACAAAATACATCAACATACAGCGGAAACAAAAGAATATCTATAATGCAAAGAAGAAAATAATACATCATCCACCTGCTCGTTATCACACAGCATCACCAGCACCCAAATCTTACTATCTGCTATCTTAGTCTGCCCAATGTTAATGAGCATCACCAGCACCATTTACATCCTTAATAAATTCCTACCTGAATTAATGCATCATCATACTGAATCGTATATCATCCCACGACCAGTATCACATCAATTTTGCTTCGACCACTCTGTCTTGAGTTCACTGTTGGAGCACCAACACCATTTGACTTGCATCTCAGTCATTTGAAATCTTTTTACTAGCAAACTTCACCCAACATCATTAAGCAGCCCCAACATCATCCTTACCATGCTACAATCGTTTACCATCAATGAGATAGAGTGGTACATTTCCATCACCTGTTGGTAGGTAGTGGTCCTTACACTTAGCCAAAATGGCCGAGTGTCCACATCCCTGAACTTCATGCTCCGATAGCTTCCTACCAGTTCAATTTCCATTCATTTGCCTAAAGCCACTTACAGTCTATCATAGTACTCCAGCAATCCAACTTTAGACCCATCCAAAATTACATCCAATTCTCTTGAAAATTTTCATGTAGCTTGAAAGTCATGTCTCATGCCCACGCTCCATTTTCCAAGGGAATCCAACGATCACTGATGGATCGGTACTAGTCGATCAACTTTGGATCGATACCGGTCTATATCTTCTAGAGCTCCTCCGACAAGTTTCATTTGAATTCAATTATTTGAACCTCCGATTTGCTTTGTTTTTTAATCCTAAGATATACGATAAACAATTTTAACAAAAAATTAAAGCAACGCATTCAGTTCAATCAAAACAAATAGTGATTTAATCAAATTTTGATCACACAACATGCAAATCTCATAAACATATCATAAAACTTTGGATGTAACATGATTTGGATCTAAAAATACATAAAATGATAAATCTAACAATTATCCGGTTTACATAGTTAAATTAGGTTATCCTATGATGCCTAAATTTGAGTTAAACTTATATGATCAGATCTAGGGTGAATTTAACATATAGACCTGAATTTGATCCCAATCTATCCGTATAATATGTTATTTCCCTATGAGAGATAGCTATCACTCATCAATTTCTAGATCCAACATGAACCCAATGAAATCATATCTGGACAGCAATGAAGAACCCCAAAATTGATACAATTTTATGTGATTTAATATTCTTTGATGATGATCTAGCCTCTAAATGCTATAAATGATTATAACAAATAGGATTAATAAATTAGGGATTAGGTTGAATTGGAGAACCACATGCGCCCAACCTAATGTTTGAATGAAAAGAGAAACCATAATCCTCTCCCTAAACCCCTCTATTTACTGCTACAGGTTAGCAGACTAATGAAATTTAGTAATCAACGCATTAACAACTTATCAATCTGCTTAGGTGAAACTGAAACTTAAAACAACGATTTCTCCCAAACCGCTGAACCAAATCTTATCATATGACCACTCGTGGAATCATAACTAACCATTTTGATTAAATGAGACCAGCCTCGACACTTGATTCGGTTCCCATTAAACGTTATAGCTAAAACAATGTTCATAACAATAAAATGGTCACAAGTTGACTCGATAAACATCATCGACATGTCTCACATCCCCATGAATAACATGTTAAAATCTGAGAATGATCCAACCATGACATAATTAAATATAGTTATTTTACGATCCATCAGTATGTAAAATTCGAGTCGTTACATTCTCCACCCCTTTAGGAACTTTCCCCTCAAAATTCCAAGCAAATACAGGTAAATAAGGCACCCGCATGCTTACAACACATGAGTATCCAATCTATCATCGAATCTAACATCAAACAATTCATGTATCCAAAATCCTATCGTAGCATACGAAACTTCTAATAGTGTAGTATAAGTAAGACACTGTATATGGAACATACCACTCAAAGTGTTCTGGATTGGTCGACCTCATACTCTCTTCTGTTTCCCATAGGCAATTATCATTGTCCTCGGTCTAGTGTACCTAGACTATCCAAACGATCTTGTGACACCCCACGTCCGTTAATGTCACTCACAAAGGGAATGCATTAAGTTTCATGAAGCGTTATAAGTAAACAGAAACAGAAATATTACAAGACATATATAAAATGACAGCGGAATTAAATTTTTTTATTAATCATAAAGCATCATGGTTCAAAAACATCACATGTATAAAATACAAAAAAACCATTACATCATAAAAACTACTTCTTGTACTTTAAAACATCAAAGTACATAAAAGAAGCAAAATTCCCTACATAAAGTATAGCCGTAGTAGCAAGGATAAAAGCTTGAGCCATACATCTGAGCAGATCAAACAAAATGAAAGAAGAATCACGATCAAGCCTAAGTATTCCCACCGTGAGAATCTGGAGAGGGGGTGAGGGACGTAAGAAAGAAGAGGAAATAAAAGTGTCAGACATAAAATCTTGTGAGTCTAGTTACTTTTAGCAAGTAAATAAGTAAAAGACTCATGGCAGGCATATAAAGTGATAAGAGAGAGATAATAACATATAAGGCATGTATGCCAAGGTAAACATGATAGAGGTATATGCTTCTCTAATGATTACTCTGATTCTCTGCACTAATACTAGTATCACTAGAATGAGATGATGCTAATAACTATAAGATGGTAGACTTAGGCTCCCAACGTATCCTAACCACTCCTCTGATCGATCGACCCCCTGCTCCGTAGATACCCTGTATGGGCCCCACAGTAGGTGGTATCACTTTCCTAAGGTGGCAATCCTTCGTTGATATGCACAACCATATCTACTGGTGTCACGGTCGTCTTATCCCCCTCTAGCCGGCCCATGCACACACATGTCCCTAGTCGGTTTGCGCCACCCACTCCATCCTTCTCGTTTGGATATCTTACAATCAGTCCAGTAAGCGTGTCCCTACTCCGACCTTGGATAGAGTGCTCGTTTGATACTGTTGTATGGGTTACTGACTGAAATGGGTCCCCCACACAAGATGATACAAGCTCTCCACCTTGTCTTGTATCCCCGCTAGGATTTCCTCAGGTTATCTATACTTATTGGTGTCTTTAATTACATAACACCCTTATTGCTACATGTTATACTAACCTTAAGGTGTCTTTAATTATATAACCCTAATATTTTCACAGGTTATGCTTACCTAAAAAAGGCGTCTTTAATTACATAACCCAAACTAGTTAAGTTTTGTTGGCCTATATATAAATATTACCCACTACCCCAGATTTACTTAACCCACCACTATCCAAACAAATTTACTTAACTTTTACTCAAGTTCATGTTCATACAAACTTCAAACTCTCAAGTAAATCTGGGGTGGTGGGTAATATTTACATATAGGCCCACAAAACTTAACCAGTTGGGGTTATGTAATTAAAGACGCCTTTTTTAGGTAAGCATAACCTGTGGAAATATTAGGGTTATATAATTAAAGACACTATAAGGTTAGTATAACCTATAGCAATAAGGGGTTATGTGATTAAAGACACCAATAAGTATACATAACCTGAGGAAATCCTAGTGGGGATACAAGACAAGAGGGAGTGCTTGTATCATATTAGGAGGGACCCATTTCAGTAAGTAACCCGAAGTTGGTATCAAGTAAAGACCTCCGTACTAGGCGGAGAAGGGGCATGTTTACTGATTGATTGTAAGAGATCCAAACGAGGCGGATGGTGTGAGTGGCACAAACCGACCGGGGACATGTGCGTGCATGGGCCGGGCAAAGGGGGCTAAGACGACCGTGACACCAGTAGATATGATTGTGCACACCATAGGTTGCCACTTTAGGAAGTGATACCTCCTACTGTGGGTCCATCATAGGATATCTACAAGGCAGATCAATTAGGGTAGTGGTTAGGGTATACTTGGACGTATGACCTAACCCTTCTAGCTTATATCGGAAGGGATCATTTCATTTCAGTTATACTAGTAATAATGCAGAGTAATCATTGTGAGGCACATATACCTTAACTTGCTTAACTTGTCACATCTGCTATTTATGTAGTGATCTCTCTCTTATCCACTTTATATGCCTATCATGTTGCTTTTAATTATCTACTGACTAAAAGTAACTAGACTCGCCAGACTTTATGTCTGACCCTGTTGTTTCTCTATCTTTCTTCCGTTTTCCCTCCAGGTTCTTTGGGAGGAAACACTCAGACTTAACCAGGAATCAGATATCATCTTACTAGGAGCTACTTCTGAAGTATGGCTCAAGTTCTTGACTGTACTATGGATTAACTCTTTTGATTAAGGGAATGATGCTTTTTATTTACTTACGTACTATGATGGTGCAAGACAGAAGTATTTTTACTGTAATTGTTTTTGTGACTTATGAAATTGTGGACCACGGTATTATGACTTATGTTTGAAATAAAAGTTTAAATTTTCTGCTGTTGCCTTATTTATCTCTGTCTTGTAATTATTCTGTGTTTGTTTACCTATAGCGCTTCATGTAACTTAATGCATTCCCTTAGTGAGTGACATTAATTGACGTGGAGTGTTTCACTTGGTATCAGAGCTAAACATTACCAGATTAGATAAAAGTATTTATAAATTATTTTCGAAAAGATTTTAAAGAAAAGCATTTTTCAAAAAGAAAGTCTTTTTCGAAAACATTCCCCGAAAGAGCCATATGTAGTATCCTTCGGTCCTTTATATAAATTTCTTCCTTTTCCCTTTTTTTCCAGCATGTCTGGGGAACAAAACAATCTTAATATCCCGGAGGGTGTCACAATACCCGAATGGTTCTGTAGGTATTTGGAGGCCACGGCGCCTACCAAAGGCTAAGAAAACGTTCCTCCCCCAGCTGCACCAGAAATTCCTCCTCCTCCCCCCCCTCCAAGAGCTGATAACTTTGCCAAGATCTGCAAAGACTTCCCGGCTATGGGAGGAAGGACATTCCATGGGAACAAGACATTCACAAAAGCTCGGAATTGGCTTAAGGAGACCGAGGACTTATTCATAATCTTTGAAGTAGAGGACCAAAGAAAAATTCAATTAGTTGCTTGGCTGTTAAAGGACGAAGACTCATTTTGGTGGGAAGTCACCCAAGCTGGACGTCCGGTAGAAACTTGGGAGGACTTTAGACAGAGGTTCAAAATGAAATTTTTTTCCCAAGCAGAGCAAAGCATACAGATGGAGAGGTTATTAACACTCAAACAAGGAGATTTGATAGTGAAGGAATACGTGAACAAATTCAACCAGCTGGCAAGGTTCGGGCTAAAGTTGGTAGACACACCTCACAAAAGGGCTTGCGATTTGCTAAGGGGCTGAATGAGCCTCTACATGGTTTAGCTCTATCCCATCTTCCAATGGGGGCCACCTTTGAAAAATTTGTTGATATGCCTCTTATGTATGAGGAGGACAAGGGATAAAAGAAGGAAATAAAGATTGAGGGGACATCACAGAATAAGAAGGTATGCCCCAAGAAGGGACAGCAGCATCAACAACAACAGAATAAAGGGGGAAAAGATGGTAAAGGCAAGGATAGGAGACAATGTCACAATTATGAAAAGGAGGGCCACCTGATCAATGATTGCAAGAGAAGGAAGGGCAATAGCTTTAATTGCGGAGAGGTCGGACACTTCTCTAAGGAGTTCCCGAAGAAACAAGGATCACAAGGACAAGGGCAAAGAGCAGGGACTTCCGGAGGGCAGGTGCATGCTCTCACGATCAGTGCTCCTAAAAGAGGTAGAAAAATTTCCATAGAAAGTTTAGTTTCTCTTTCAAACTATCCAATTAGAACACTTTTTGATTTTGGTGCTTCACACTCGTTTGTATCTAGTTCTATGGTTGAATCTTTACATTTATTACGGTAGTAGATCCCGTAGTTTTTCAAACCCCGTTGGTGGTTCGGTTTATTTATCGATGATTTGTCGGGTTTTGAAAATATCTGTGTTGGGCGTTGAATTTGAATGCGATGCGTATGTGCTCGGGTTTATGGGCTATGGGTTGATTCTAGGAATGGATTGGCTTACCACATATGGGGCCATTCTGGATTGTGAGAGGACGACTGTTAGACTCCTGACTTGTTATGGAAAGACCCTCGAAGTTTCTTATGACCCCCAAGGGTTTGTTATGCTTAGCTTCCTAGAATCTCTAGATGCATCCATAGATGATTTGCAATCTATTCCGGTGGTTCGACATTATCCCGATGTTTTTGATGAGGTATGGGGTTTACTTCCAAGGCATGAGATTGGCTTCCGCATATATCTGGTGGACAATGCAAAGCTTGTTGCATTACCAGGGAGCTGAGTAAGCAAGCGGGGGAGCTACTTGAAAAAGGGTTTATCAGAAGAAGCATATCTGAGTGGGGTGCTCCAACAGTATTCACAACTAAAGCGGATGGTTCGCTTCGTTTGTCTGTTGACTACAAAGTGTTAAATAAGCTCACCAAGAAGAATAGGCACCCGCTTCTGAGGATTGATTTAATTAGCTTGTTGGTGCCTCGGTATTTTCTCAGTTGGACTTGGCTACGGTGTTCCATCAGCTGAGGGTGGCTGAGGACAACATAGATAAGACTGCTTTCAGAACTCCAGACGGTTTCTTTGAATGGCTAGTTATGCCTTTTGGGTTGACAAATGCACCCGCCTATTTTGTTGATTTGATGAGTAGGGTGTTTCGGGAGTTCCTAAACAAATTCGTCATAGTCTTTGTTGATGATATTTTGATCTTCTCCAAGAGTGAAGAAGAGTATGCCCAGCATCTGGGAGAAGTTCTGAAAATTCTCCGTGTCCATCAGCTAAAAGCAAAGTTCTCCAAATGCCATTTCTGGAGAATGGAGGTGAGATTCTTCGGGCATATAGTCTCCAAAGAAGGGATAACTGAAGATCCTGCGAAGGTGGTTGCAGTAAAAGATTGGCAGATTCCTAAAAATGCATCCGAGGTGAGAAGCTTTGTTGGGTTGGCAGTGTAATGACCCAAAAAATCCGGTCCAATTTGAGCTGACCAAAAACACAAGTCCAACCCCAAATTAAACTGAAAATCAGGAAATTAATAGAAAGAAAACAGAGGGTGAGGATAAATAAGATAGAAACTTAGAATAGAAGAAGAAGAGGAACACAACATCAGAGTAACACGAACCTCACAGCGGAACGAATAACATATAATATATGTAACATAACTTTGAAATATACATTTGTATTTGAATATACATCATTATCAAAGTACAGCTCTTACAACACAACGGAAATAAACTATAGCTATATGATCCTGAAGCCTCCTGCTTAAGCTCTTCAAGTAGCTGTAAAATCCCGACTACTTGATTGCCCGTACAAAATTGGGCACCTAAGAGTTTAGGGAAAACAAAACAAAATAAACTCCAGGTCAGTCATAGGACTGGTGTGAGTAAAACAGTTTTAAAACAGTTCAAACAAGTAAACGATATCTCATAAGACCACGCCGTGTAACGGAACGGGTTTTTCCCTTATGAGAATCCAAATTATCTTTATATCAAAAACCTTTTGATATTATAATAATGTCTATCAACCATAGTATAATAATCATCTAGCAGAAACGCCTTCATCTCATGTTCTACATATATAGAATACAATCAAAACCGCAAGCACGTATTGGGTAATGGATTTCCAACTATGACAAGGTATGGAACCACCTTTCGCTAGTGTACCTCTAGAAAGGAATACACTGGGTTCAACAAGAACATCTTGCAACCCTGCCACACATGACCGACCACTCATTTCACTTGAGTGTATCGAATGTATATCACCAACGGTTGGGATCGACAACCGTTTTCCCGAATGGGACAGCATCAACAATAGATTTTTAGAAATAAATGAAACTCTAGATTATGTGATTATACACCCTACATCGGTGCGACCAAATTAGCCATGCTGCTTGCCTGATTTCTGTCATTTACCGGTTGATGAGGCTTGAGGTTACGCTTTATCATCACACCAGATTCACTTCGAATGTCACATCATCACATCAATCAAATCACCGATTGACGTCTACAACAGTACATTACGTGTTAGCTAAAGAAGTTTCCTTCTCCGCTTCCACTCTTGGTACGGTTGAAGAAATCAATATACGTGACCTTTCTGGAAATACTCTGTTAGACATTCATCCATACAAGTCACCCAGGAACAGGATGAACCGAAGGCACTATTCAATACATCCATCTTAGACACTGTTATCTAAGACTTATACAATAGCCCTTGCATTTTACTCCGTCTTCAATTATCTTTGGCATATATGATTCGCAACAATTATGCCAATACAGAGTGGTCTTTGGATAATAATCCAACCGGTCTCTCCATATTAACAACGTTAAAATGGTCAAAACTTCGATAGTCTGTGATTTAACCATCAAAGAAAAACAGGTGTGCAAACAACGATATTATTTCCAGGAGGAAATTATATCGATCAATCATCAATCATATATATCTCTATATATACATATATTCATATTTTCCTTATTTCAATATTTGATTACGTTTCTGATACTATTTGGAAAACATTTCCAAATCTTCTATACTTGGATTTAAACAGATGTTTAAATCAACATCGCGATGCCAACTTAAACCACTTTACTTATTTACTAAATCACTTAACCACTTCCACTCTCGAACCTTAACCATTTCTAAATTAAAAACAAAGTCAATCAAGTTGGGGTATAACTACCTCTCAGACCTTAACTGAACAACATTTCAAATCTCAAAATAGGGTAAGTTCATCTTTTAACTCTTTAACACTTCTCCTTACTTAACTCCTTTAATTCTATTCGATTAACTAATATTTGATAACTGTATTTAACTATATTCGAATCACTAATATTCGATAACTCTATTTAACTTTATTTGAATCACTAATATTCGATAACTCTATTTAACTTTATTCGAATCACTAATATTCGATAACTCATTTAACTTTATGCGAATCACTAATATTCGATAACTCATTTAACTTTATTCGAATCACTAATATTCGATAACTCCATTTGAATAACTCTATTTCGATTTAGTCTAACTGATTAACTCTAACTTGTTAACTCGTATTCGAATAACAAATATTCGATTAACTCTATTCAACTAACTCGACTCGACTAACCCCTTTCGATTAACTAATTTGATTTACTAACTTTCGAATACCATATTCGATTTAACTCCTTTCGAATACCATATTCGATTTAACTCCTTTATTTGCTTTATAAATATTTCTTTTTTAACAACGTTTATTCATTTTTAAAAATTTACTTTTAGTAACGGTTCTCCACTTTAAAATGATTTCCTTCTTATATCAGTTTCCCTTTTATAACGTTTTCCCTTTTTCTAAATACCTCCTATTTATAAATATTCCAATTTATAAATATTCCTTGTTTATAAATATTCCATTTATAAATATTTTATTTTCAAATATCACTTTGACAAATTCCCCTTTTCTCCAAATCCCGGTATGTTATGTTGTTTAACATATCAAATTACGATGTCCAATATCGTCCATACACATATAATCAACCACGGATTATAAATCGCATCATATATCACAATATATGAAAACAATAAAATAACTGTTGAGGAATCCAGTCGGATTCCTCCAACCTGTTTCCCTGCATCCACAGATGTTACACAATAAAATCAACATCACTTTCAGTTCCATATGATATATTATGTTAAACAGAATCAAGATAGAAATTCAACTAACTGACTAGCAGTTCAATCAAACAATCAACACACAGTCAATCAGCCAACATTTAACAGTTCTAAAAATACAACATGAAATTAAAACTGTTCAGAGTTAGTGAGATTTACTCACATTGGATGATCATCGTTAATAACGAAAACCATCGCTTGATTCAGACGAACAATTTATTTTACAATAACTTTTGATGAGCTCTGTTTCCCTCCTAGTCAGTTCCATGGCGTAGCCACCGTCCCTACGATTCCAATGCAACCGACGGTTCTCGATTTTGACTCCGTATGAGCTAGATATCGCGTTTTCCAGTTAATACTTCATTAAAAAGAATTTAAACTAAACTAAAATTAAACCCTTTCTTTATTTTGGGCCTTGACCAATTTCCAATGGCCTATCATCACTCAGAAGCACATACGCGCAAAATCCTTCTTCTCCGATTTTCAACCGTGAGCTCCAGTATTGGTTTCCTCCTCCATTGGCCGCTCTTCCTTCGATCCAAACTCCACCCATACTTCGAATTAATTCCCACAAAAATCACCACAATTCTTCTCATCCTGAGGCCTTCCTCTCCATCCCCTCATCATCAAACTCGGTTTCCTTTTGCTCGTTGCGTCCGAGCAGTTCTGGCATGCGAACAACTTACAGACATCGAACAAAAACAACCCGAATACCCTCAAAATCATCACACTAGATGCTAATCGACGTTCTAAGCTCAAAAACGATACCTAAATCATATACAACTACCTCGATTTTGTTGAACTCTCAACCCTAGTCACACTGCAAAAATAGAGAGTGACGGAAATGGGGTTCGAACTACCCAATACCCAAATAGAAATGACGAGCAACACTCACTGATCAAGAATATATGCATTCCATGATTTATAGCATTTTATTCAATTTGATTTTGATTTTCAAGCTTAGGCTTTCTTCAAGTTTTTAGGGCTGAACGTGGCGGCTACAAAGAACGGTTTTATAGGGAACGAGAATTGTCTGTGTGGCTGTAATGGAGGAGGGTGTGGCTTGTTTTGGTCTACCAACACTTAAGATATTTTGGTATATTTTATTTTAAATCGTTATTTATCCGTTTTCACACTCTAAAAATTCTTGTGATCACATATGATACTCAAAAATCATGAAACTGGACATACGACTAGAGTCGACATTACGGTCCCAACGAAACTGGTTTCGTCGAATTCCGACTTCGTATGCTCACACATCATATTTTTAACCGTCGAAATACTGACTGTTTCTCACTCTAAAAATCTGTACGGCGACATAGTGACTCTAAAAATCACCAAACTTGGAATCTAACAAAAATTTGACATTGCGGATCCAACAAAATTAGTTTCATCAAATTCTGAGGTCGTTTGCAAAACTGGCTATTTTTAAAGCTCTGAATGACCTATTTAAATATATAAATATATTTAAATATAATTAAATTAAATATTTATAAATAAATATTATCGTATATATTCACATACGATATCGTTCAGCTCTAGAATATTCCTATATGAATTTCTAACTTGATATTTCAAATCTGGGTCAACCCGATATTCGATTTATATTGAAATTCCTTTTTAAAATAAAAATAATTCCTTTATGATTTATAAAGGAATTCCACAGCGACTTTTCTAAAATTTGATTTGGACATAAATCAAAATCCATACGACGAAATCTCGATTTTTCTCTTCCACTAGAAAGATATACTCCACCAGCACCACACGTTTCTTGTTTCACAGAAATCCAGCTTAAAACGAATCTTGTACATTCAGTTGAAGTTCAAATCGCCAAATTACGAACTACAGTGCCATTTCAAGCTCGATTTTAATTATATTATAATTCTATGTTCAAACTGTCGTTTATATAATATATTCGTTATTCAAATCCATTTCTAAACTGAATTAAATATCACAGATGATCCAGTTCACACCATATCGCCATTTCAGCCAATTCTGATTATTTTAGAATTTAATTTATTATTTTAATTAAATATTCACCATTATTTAATTAAACCACCATTTAATTCACTTTATCACTATTTATATAATTAAATAAATTAATTATAATACCTCTGCTAATGCGGGTCATTACAATCTTCCCCACTTAAAATAATTTCATCCTCGAAATTGCTAAGGTAGAGAACGACCCTATCGACTGGTTAGAACATATTTGTTCACTTCTTAACTCCGGTTTCAACTGAACCAATTTAAATTCAATTAAATATTTATTTATTCTTATCAACGAAAATTTTCAAAAATCCTGAAAATTTTCTAACACCTTACCTTTTCGAAAAATTTCGCCCGCACCTCCTTTGTACTGGTTAATAGCTCAAACTCCAACTTGCCTCTCTGGGCCATCTCCAACCTAAAAGAAAATCAAACAGCCAAGCGGCTTGCCAATTCGGCTCATAAATCTCATATCCAATAGAAATATAAACTTGTACCTTTTGTCGTCATATCATTATATCCTTTCCACCTGTTATCAATTCAGCAGAAACAAGGGTCATCCCAATCAAATTCCAATCTGCTTTTATCCACGACACAACCATTCGCTTATATCCGAGCTAATTATCATTTCAACTCGAGTTTCTTCTCGATTCCCAACTCTTAACTTGATTATCACATTACACTTCAAATTTGAATCTCACAATCCAATTTGTCATGATATCATTCTAATTCAATCTCAGTTGCCACTTTACTGGCTTTACTTTAATTCAAATTTCTGTAAAATTTGTTTTTAATTCAAACAGTCTTTCCCTGGGAGTTTTTAAACAGTTTACTCTTTTCAAAAATCAAAATTTCCTTTTGAACATGTCATTGAGCCCTTAATTAATATTCCATTAGTTAAATCACTTCTCTATTTCTTTATCAATATTTGTTAACCAAATATCTTCAATAACCATATTGGCCTTTTATGTTATTTGGAAAACATTTCCGAATATCGCCTTCCTTTATTTTCTAAACTTTAGAAAATATATGCTATTTATAATTGGAAAATATTCCAATTACTTATCTCTTTTCCGATCTCGTTTATTTCTATACTTAGGAAATATTCTTTATTATATTTCCAAGCTTACACTTATTTGGGTTAAAACGGATGTTGTGTAAAACATCGTTACGACAACCCAAATACTATATTCAACTAACTCTTATTCAACATTGATCTTCGAGCCTAAAATCTTATTATTTATTTGTTAATAATGAAATCAATCAAATTGGGGTATAACTACCTCTCAGACCTTGACTGAATAACATTTATAACGTCAAAACAGATATGACTACTTACTCGAATAATCAATACCGTACAACTACTTATTCACTTTTAAACACGTATACGCTTCCTCTTTCTATTCTTACTAGATTTATTCTTAGTCTTCCTTTTTGATTTTACTATTCTATTTCTAAGTTTGTTTCCTTATTAACTTCTATATATATATCGATACGTTGATTTCTAACTATCAAATTATCTTAAAAATATTCCAACTCCTTAAATTTTCGGACAAATTTGCCATAACCTCCTTTGTACCAGGAGCATCGGGATATTTCAAATAGCCTCCCATGGCCCTCACCAATCCAAAAGAAAAAGAAAAGCCAAGCGGCTAGCCGATACGGCGCATAAAATCTCATATATGAATTAAATACATACCTTTTCGTCGAGCATTCTATTTATATACTTTCATACCTTATCCATACCTATCTCATGTATATTTATACCTGCCCAATCTATTTTAACTATACCTGATCGTTTTAACTCAATTCGTTAATTAATTTGTTAATTAACTCTTTAGTCTATTTCACTTTTATATTTGAGCATGACATGTTCAAATATATTTTAACTTGCTTATTAACTAATTTGAATCCAAATTTCAAATTTAAGTTCTATATTCGATTTCGAATATCCATTTACAAATCCAATTCACCTTTCAAAGTTCAACTTCAAATTCAAAACTTGATTAACTAATTCCTCTTCGACTTAGTTAATTTTATTCAATTTCTATTCAAATTTTATTCAAATTCTATATATTCAATTTCTATATATCAAATTCTATTCAAATTCTATATATTCAAATCCAATAGTTTAAATTCCATTTTGAAATTCAATACAACTTGTCTTTCCCAAAATAAATTCAAAACAGTATCTCTGGTAGTAATTCGTCACTTACAACTCGAAAATGAATACTGATGATGCAGCTGTCATCATCAAAATCTATTTTCCAGCAATCAAAGTGAGTTCAATACTATAAAACCATTTCTAAACATTTCCACTTTGAAATTCATTTCAAAATATAATTCACACTACTTGTAAAACAATTTAAAATCTCCCAGGATCTTAAATTTTCCTTATTTTTATTCCAAATCCATTTACAAACACTTATCCAATTTTCCAGAGTTTTAATTCAATTTCTGATTTAAATTCCAGATTTAACTCATCTGATTTCTCGTATTTCACTTATGTTAATCCTGATTGGTTATTTACATAACCATTTAATTTATAATCTTACTCGATTATAATAACAACCAATATATCCACTATATTATAATCACTCCGATATAAATGCTTTATATAAAAATATACTTTGGGTAAAAATTATTTTCATTTACCCTCTTTTCAAAACATATCATGTCGACCCATCATATTCAAGTGTTCATAACCTCCTACCGATATAGTGGATCAAACTGATCGACCAGAACCCATAAACAACTCAACCAATGAATCTCCACAATATAAAACAATTTTTTTATCAATAACAAATACGCTCACTCATATATATACACTCAAATTCAATCTAGGGTATTACTAACCCTATCTCTACCGAGTCACGCCACAGAGCCAAGGTAAATCACTTAACCTTAAGCTCTGATAACAACTGTAATGACCCAAAAAATCCGGTCCAATTTGAGATGACCAAAAACACAAGTCCAACCCCAAATTAAACTGAAAATTAGGAAATTAATAGAAAGAAAACAGAAGGTGAGGATAGATAAGATAGAAACTTAGAATAGAAGAAGAAGAGGAACACAACATCAGAGTAGCACGAACCTCACAGCGGAACGAATAACATATAATATATGTAACATAACTTTGAAATATACATTTGTATTTGAATATACATCATTATCAAAGTACAACACTTACAACACCGCAGAAATAAACTATAGCTATATGATCCTGAAGCCTCCTGCTCTAGCTCTTCAAGTATCTGTAAAATCCCGACTACTTGACTGCCCATACAAAATTGGGCACCCAAGAGTTTAGGAAAAAAAAACTTCGGGTCAGTCACGGGACTGGTGTGAGTAAAACAGTTTTAAAACAGTTCGAACAAGTAAACGATATCTCATATGACCACGCCGTATAACGAAACGGGTTTTTCCCTTATGAGAATCCAAATTATCTTTATATCAAAAAACTTTTGATATTATAATAATGTCTATCAACCCCAATATATTAATCATCTAGCAAAAACGCTTTCATCTCACGTTCTACATATATAGTATACAATCAAAACTGCAAGAACGTATTGGGTAATGGATTTCCAACTATGACAAGGTATGGAACCACCTTTCGCTAGTGTACCTCTAGAAAGGAATACACTGGGTACAACAAGAACATTTTACAACCTGGCCACACATGACCGACCACTCATTTCGCTAGAGTGTATTGAATGTATATCACCAACGGTTGGGATCAGCAACCGTTTTCCCTATTGGGACAGCATCAACAATATATTTTTAGAAATAAATGAAACTTAAGATTAGGTGATTATACACCCTACTTCGGTGCAACCAACTTAGGCATGCTGCCTGCCCGATTTCTGTCATTTACCGGTTGATGAGGCTTGAGGTTACGCTTTATCATCACACCAGATTCACTTCAAATGTCACATCCATCAAATCACCAATTGACATCTACAACAGTACGTTACGTGTTAGCTAAAGAAGTTTCCTTCTCCGCTTCCACTCTTGGTACGGTTGAAGAAATCAATGTACGTGACCTTTCTGGAAATACTCTGTCAGACATTCATCCATACAAGTCACCCAGGAACAGGATGAACCAAAGGCACTATTCAATACATCCATCTTAGACACTGTTATCTAAGACTTATACAATAGCCCTTGCATTTTACTCCGTCTTCAATTATCTTTGGCATATATGATTCGCAACACTTATGCCAATACAGAGTGGTTCTTTGGATAATAATCCAACCGGTCTATCCATATTAACAACGTTAAAATGGTCAAAACTTCGATAGTCTGTGATTTAACCATCAAAGAAAAACAGGTGTGCAAACAACGATATTATTTCCAGGAGGAAATTATATCGATCAATCATCAATCATATATATATATATCTGTATATACTTATATTCATATTTTCCTTATTTCAATATTTGATTACGTTTCTGATTCTATTTGGAAAACATTTACAAATCTTCTATACATGGATTTAAACAGATGTTTAAATCAACATCGCGATGCCAACTTAAACCACTTTACTTATTTACTAAATCACTTAACCACTTTCACTCTCGAACCTTAACCATTTCTAAATTAAAAACAAAGTCAATCAAGTTGGGGTATAACTACCTCTCAGACCTTAACTGAACAACATTTCAAATCTCAAAATAGGGTAAGTTCATCTTTTAACTCTTTAACACTTCTCCTTACTTAACTCCTTTAACTCTATTCGAACAACTAATATTTGATAACTGTATTTAACTTTATTTGAATCACTAATATTCAATAACTCTATTTAACTTTATTCGAATCACTAATATTTGATAACTCATTTAACTTTATTCGAATCACTAATATTCGATAACTCATTTAACTTTATTCGAATCACTAATATTCGATAACTCCATTTGAATAACTCTAGTTCGATTTACTATAACTGATTAACTCTAATTGGTTAACTCATGTTCGAATAACAAATATTCTATTAACTTTATTCAACTAACTCGACTCGACCAACCCCTTTCGATTAACTAATTCGATTTACTAACTTTCGAATACCATATTCGATTTAACTCCTTTATTCGCTTTATAAAGATTTCCCTTTTAACAACGTTTATTCATTTTTAAAGATTTACTTTTAGTAACGGTTCTCCACTTTAAAATGATTTCCTTCTTATATCAGTTTCCCTTTTATAACGTTTTCTCTTTTTCTAAATATCTCCTATTTATAAATATTCCAGTTTATAAATATTTCTTATTTATAAATATTCCATTTATAAATATTTTATTTTCAAATATCACTTTGACAAATTCCCCTTTTCTCCAAATCTCGGTATGTTATGGTGTTTAACATATCAAATTACGATGTCCAATATCGTTCATACACATATAATCAACCACAGATTATAAATCACGTCATATATCACAATATATGAAAACAATAAAATAACTGTTGAGGAATCCAGTCGGATTCCTCCAACCTGTTTCCCTGCATCCACAGATGTTACACAATAAAATCAACATCACTTTCAGTTCCATATGATATATTCTGTTAAACAAAATCAATATAGAAATTCAACTAACTGACTAGCAGTTCAATCAATCAATCAACATACAGTCAATCAGCCAACATTTAACAGTTCTAAAAATAAAACATGAAATTAAAACTGTTTAGAGTTAGTGAGATTTACTCACACTGGACGATCATCATTAATAACGATAACCATCGATTGATTTAGACGGACAATTTATTTTACAATAAATTGTGATGAGCTCTATTTCACTCCCAGTCAGTTCCATGGCGTAGCCACCGTCTCTACGATCCCAATGCAACTAACGGTTCTCGATTTCGACTCCGTATGAGCTAGATATCGCGTTTTCCAGTTAATACTTCATTAAAAAGAATTTAAACTAAACTAAAATTAAACCCTTTCTTTATTTTGGGCCTTTACCAATTTCCAATGGCTCATCATCACTCAGAAGCCTATATGTGCAAAATCCTTCTTCTCCGATTTCCAACCGTGAGCTCCAGTATTGGTTTCCTCCTCCATTGGCCGCTCTTCCTTCGATCCAAACTCCACCCATACTTCGAATTAATTCCTACAAAAATTACGACAATTCTTATCATCCTGAGGCCTTCCTCTCCATCCCCTCATCATCAAACACGGTTTCCTTTTGCTCGTTGCGTCCGAGCAGTTCTGGCATGCGAATAGCTTACAGACATCGAACAAAAACAACGCCCATACCCTCAAAATCATCACACTAGATGCTAATCGACGTTCTAAGCTCAAAACCCATACGTAAATCGTGTACAACTACCTCGATTTTGTTGAACTCTCAACCCTAGTCGCACTGCAGAAATAGAGAGCGACAGAAATGGGGTTCGAACTACCCAAGACTCAAATAGAAACGACGAGCAACACTCACTGATCAAGAATATATGCATTCCATGATTTATAGCATTTTATTCAATTAGATTTTGATTTTCAAACTTAGGTTTTCTTCAAGTTTTTAGGACTGAATGTGGCGGCTACAAAGAATGGTTTTATAGGGAACGAGAATTGTCTGTTGGCTGTAATGGAGGTGGGTGTGGCTTGTTTTGGTCCACCAACACTTAAGATATTTTGGTATATTTTATTTTAAATCGTTATTTATCCGTTTTCACACTCTAAAAAGTCTTGTGATCACATATGATACTCAAAAATCACGAAACTGGACATACGACTAGAGTTCGACATTACGGTCCCAAAGAAACTAGTTTCGTCGAACTCCGACTTCGTATGCTCACACAGCGTATTTTTAACCATCGAAATACTGAATGTTTCTCACTCTAAAAATCCGTACGTCCACACAGTGACTCTAAAAATCACCAAACTTGGAATCTAACAATAATTTGACATTACGGATCCAAAAAAATAGTTTCGTCGAATTCTGAGGTCGTTTGCAAAACTGGCTATTTTTAAAGCTCTGAATGACCAATTTAAATATATAAATATATTTAAATATAATTAAATTAAATATTTATAAATAAATATTATCGTATATATTCACATACGATATCGTTAGCTCTAGAATATTCCTATATGAATTTCTAACTTGATATTTCAAATCTGGGTCAACCCGATATTCGATTTATATTGATATTCCTTTTTAAAATAAAAATAATTCCTTTATAAATTATAAAGGAATTCCACAGCGACTTTTCTAAAATTTGATTTGGACATAAATCAAAATCTATACGATGAAATCTCGATTTTTCTCTTCCACTAGAAAGATATACTCCACCAGCTCCACACGTGTCTTGTTTCACAGAAATCCGGCTTAAAACGAATCCTGTACATTCAGTTGAAGTTCAAATCGCCAAATTATGAACTGCATTGCCATTTCAAGCTCGATTTTAATTGTATTATAATTCTATTTCAAACAGTCGTTTATATAATATATTCGTTATTCAAATCCAACTCTAAACTGAATTAAATATCACAGATGATCCAGTTCACACCATATCGCCATTTCAGCCAATTCTGATTATTTTATAATTTAATATATTATTTAATTTATTATTTTAATTAAATATTCACCATTATTTAATTAAACCACCATTTAATTCACTATATCACTATTTATATAATTAAATAAATTAATTATAATACCTCTGCCAATGCGGGTCATTACAGGAAGGTTATTATAGGAAGTTCATTAAGGACTTCGCGAAGATATCAGCCCCTTTCACTAGGGTGAAAAAGAAGAATTTGACGTTTCATGGGACATAGACTATGACGTTGCTTTCCAACAAATAAAAAGGGCTCTGATAACAGCCCCGGTCTTGACCTTGCTCGATGGGAGTAAAGTGTTTACTGTTTACACCGATGCGTGCGGTACAGGGCTTGGTGCGGTTCTGATGCAAGGAGGGAAAGTAATATGTTATGGGGCTAGATAGTTGAGAGTTTATGAGAAGAACTACCCCACCGATGATCTAGAGCTAGCTGCCATAGTATTCGTGTTAAATACGTGGCGTCATTATTTACATGGAGATAAGTTCGAGTTATACACCGATCATAAATCTCTCAAGTATCTATTCTCACAGAAGGATCTCAACTTGAGGCAAAAACGGTGGATGGAGTTCTTAGCTTCATATGATTTTGAGATTGCTTATACCCCTGGCAAGGGAAGCGTGGTAGCAGACGCACTAAGTAGGCAAAGAGTGGCCTTGAGTCCTCTGTTTGTGGAAAGAAAAATTTTGGAGTTCATATCAGCTTTTGATTTTAGACCCTCCATCAAAGTTTTGCCTGATTTATTTGCATCCATGAAGATACGACCGACTCTTGTGGACCATATAGGATCTTCGCAACAAGGTTACCCACAGATTCTAGACAATATGGATAAGCTCAGAAGAGGGTAGACTTCTAGTCACCTCAGTAGGTATGCCATAGATAAAAAGGGGTGGTTGCAGCAAGATGGAAGGCTTTGTGTTCCTCAAACAAGAAGCTTGATAAAGGCAGTCCTAGAAGAAGCCAACCATTCTAAGTTGACCATCTATCCAGGTGGTGACAAGATGTACAGAGACATAAAGAGTGTTTTGAGACACCCCACCTCCATTAAGGTCACTCACAAAGGGAACGCCTTAACTTTGGTGGAGCTTTTTAGGTAAAGGATGAAGAAAAATTACAAGGCAGACAAATAAAACAGCAGAAAAAAGTCATTTTATAGACATTGTGCTTCAGTTAAGCTTTTACAACAATTGTCTCAATCATACTTAAAAGTAATACATAGAACTTCTGTCTTGATTCAAAAACTTCCAAGTATAAAATAAGCATAAAAATAACAATGATATTCCCCAACAAAGCATTAACCAGCCATAACAGTGGAAGAGAGAGTCCAAAGCAATACATCGACTATCTTTAAGCGTGGAAAGAAAACTGAGCTAAGTGGTAACATTTCCTCCCTGTGAACCTTGTGGGGGGGGGACGAAAGAAAAGAGGTGAAACAAACTAGGTCAGACATAAGTCTGGTAAGTCCAGTGACTTTCATCATGAAAATAGGCAAAAGCATCATGACACGAATAAACTGAATATAAGAAAATACCGTGATAACATGGATAACAAGATAACATACGATTAGTATAAATATGATAAGGCAAGATAAACTGAATGCGCCACCACTTTGATCTCTGCTTTGCTACTACCTTTCTATTCTGATTATTATATCTCTGCATCGCCTAACTAGTGTCTCAACTAGTAATCTGCGTAAAATGATAATATTACAACGGGATCCCAATCCCTGCAATTGTGGTAGCCTTCAGGTGTACATTTAGTCTGAGGATCTTACCTCAATCAGCATAATTGCCTTGAAGATGTTAGATGCACCCTTAATACCCTATCGATCGGCTGCCTACTTGTATTAATGTTCCATGTGTCTGTGTTAATCGTCCCTCCCTTGCGTGTAGATACCCCGTGCTGGTCCCACCATAAGGTGTATCAATCCCTATGATAGTGATCCGACACGATTCAAGATGCACAGTGTCTAACTACTGGTACCCAGTGCCTGCTTTTTCCCACTCCGGAGTACGTGCACGCCCGTAAACCATCGGAACCTACATTGATGTACCCCCAGCAGCTATTTTGGCCGCTTATAATTAGCCCATAAATCGTGCCCTAGCCTGCCTAGTTTCAGGGTATCTTGATACATCTATGTGGGTTACTGCTGAAATGGGTCCCCGTTACTAGGGTTTCTTACTAGTTAAGTTTGTGGGCCTATATTTACTAATATTACCCACCAACCTGAGATGTACTTAACCCTCCCACTGATTCAAACATGTTTATTTAACGGTTAAGTTTGTGGGCCTATATATAATAATATTACCCACCAACCCGATATGTACTTAACCTTCCCACTGATTCAAGCATGTTTATTTAATGGTTAAGTGTTGTCCATTCATGTTAACTTAACCCACCCACTCATCATGTCATGTTGGTTAGGTGTTTCTTATTAACCCTTCTCACTCATCATGTTGGATTGGTTAAGTGTTTCTTATTAACTTAACCCGGTTCATTCATCATGTTATATTGGTTAAGTATTTCCCATTAACTTAACCCCATTCATTCATTAAGTTACATTGGTTAAGTATTTCTTATTAACTTAACTCCACGCGTTCATCATGCTGTATTGGTTTAAGTGTCATCAATCAATTCAAGTTAACTTAACCCACCCACTTGTCGTGGTACATTGGTTAAGTGTTGCCTTCTTGTGTTAATTTAACCCTTCCACGCATCCTATTATATTGGTTAAGTGTTGCTCTCTTGTTTTAACTTAACCCTACCTATTCAGCGTGTCATATTGGTTAGGTGTTTCTTATTAACTTAACCCTTCTCATTCATCATGTTGTAATAGTTAACTTAACCCTGCTCACTTGTCTAATTAACATGTTATAAAGGTTAAGTGTTCTAAATTTACTTAACCCCATCCTCTTATCTAATTAACATGTTATAACGGTTAAGTGTTCTAAATTTACTTAACCCTATCCTCTTGTCCAATTAACATGTTATAACGGTTAAGTGCTGCCTTAGTTAACTTAACCCCACCATTCTTAACATGTCTAGTTCATTAGCATTAATTGATTTATTAATGCATCAACCTCTCACATTAGATCTATGTTGTTGTGGTTACTGGATGTGTTGGGTGGTTCAAGGCAGTTTTACACCACAACTCAATCTAACCTCGGGTTTTTCTTGGGCATGATTCACTAACCTCTCACATTAGATATGTGTTGTTGCGGTTACTGGATGTGTCGGGCGGTTCCGGGCAGTTTTACACCGCAACTCAATCTAACCTCTGGTTAGGCATGTTTAGCTTTTAGCATATTTACCATACATGTCCAAGTCTAGATTTTATATGCTAATTATCCCAAATTCACAAAACTAGTCATGTTCCAATTCTCAAGTTATACCCCAACAAAGTTGATTTGCAAGTTATGCCTCACAAATTCAAATTCAAGTTATTACTCAAAATAGGTTACACCCAATTTTCCCAAATTTGCATTAATAGTCATGCCCCAAAAATCACAATATAATGCATGCCCTAAGGTTTAGTCATATTGCACTGTACAAAATATTCTCCAAAAACCCCCAGTCATGATTCATAGTATAAACTATGCCAAATTTATAGCCTTTAATTACAGTGCATGCCAATTACCCAAAATCCCAATTCAAGCGTGTTCACATTTAACAGTTATTCCTATCATACTATAGGTTGTCATGCCTAAGCCATACATCACTATACATAATAATCTCCTTCTTCCATGTCATAAACTATCAGATATATATATGCCCAAATTTAGGTCTTAAACCACAACATGTACTATGCCTTACATGTTTACAATTCAATTTACACCCCAAATCCCAAGTCATATGTCTAATATTCTTTATGCCTCAAATCGCAAATCATATGTTCGATACACTTTATGTTTTAAATACAACATGTGTTATGTCCTAACATCAATTATAAATCAGTTATGCCCAATTATATATAATTTAATACTTTTCCCAATTTTAGCGTTGGTCATGTCCAAATCATATATTATGTCCAATTTTTCCCAACGTACGTTCGTCACTTATGAGATTTGGCTCAGGCTCGCAATAGCCTGGCTATAAAAACAAAAAGGGAAGAAGGAAAGTAGAGACAAAGAATGGACATAATAATATCAAATGAGATAGATCCAATGGATATTGAAATACAGAGTGAAATAGGCATAATCTTAGATTCAGATTTATTACAATGTCAGAATCACACTTAACTTTTATTTCTGAAAGTAACATTAACTTACAATTTACAGATCGGTCGTGAATTCTGGGATCTGATTTCTGAATTTGATTAGCTATTCCTTTGATGTAGACTTTGATTGTTAACTTGAAAACTCTTATTTGATTGATTAAGGTGGAGGCAAGGCCACTTCAATTTTTAGCAGCATATAAACGCTTATGAATTCGTGTGGAGAAAACAATAGGTTTAAGGGGTCTTTTTATAGGTGTATAGGGAGATTTAGAGCCTTCAGATCAGTCTAGAAGTCATCAAAATCGTCCAGAGCAGAATACCTCGTCACATAGCAAATCAGATAGCAACACGTGGCGAAACACGTCATCGGCCAGATCTGGGCCAACAGAGGTCGACTCCCCTATAGGGGGGTCGACACCTATGTCGACACCCCTATAGGCGGCGACACCCATGTCGACTCCCCTGGGGGGAGGGAGGGTCGACACCCTGAGTGGGAATTTTCCCGCTCATCTAATTCTGCTTGAATTTTGAATTTTGAAATTGGTTTTGAGATGTTTAATTATTATTTATATTTTTTGTTTAAACATGATATCTTTTGAACTCCATAACTTCTTCATACAGAGTCCGATTTACGCAAACTCGGACTCTATCCCAAGCAGAATTCCGAGACGAACGCAATGGCGTAACCCGTTTCCATTAATTCCCACTTTTAAAATTAAGTATTATTTAATTCGTTACTTTAATATCCACAGGAAATACGGGATGTTACATTATCCCCTCCTTTAAAGGATTTCGTCCCCGAAATCTCCAAGTCAAGGAGAATGTATCCTAACATCCGACATCCATCTACTCAACCATTCAATCACAAGCGTCCATTGTCCTTAAAAATATTTCTAATGCTTTCATGATCATATGGATAGTATGTGTACATGTCCTTATCTAATGCAAAATCAGGCGGTCTACCGATTCAGTTGACCTCCTTAATGCGAATTATGTCAATGCCATGAGTCCATCATGTATGCAATTATTCCTAATAATAATTTATAACTTCTACATGAGCGCACAATTATTCATACAAATTCAACATCCATATGATAATACATCAAGTTTCAATTCATATATATATATATATAAATTCACTCATGCATATGCAATATGAAAGTGACTGAGCCGATCTGGTGTCTAATGTGCGTATATGCATCCACGAGCAACCACTATCAAACACTTACATCCACTTGCATCCACCAAACATAACATGTCTCAAACACATGTTTACATCCATTGACTTCTACCTAAGGATTGAGGATAGGATCGAGAGGATATACTTAAAAGATAAAGACTACCAAAAAAACATTACAGAAAAAGAGAGATCAAGGATATACCCACAAAAAGGATATGATGCATATATTTAATCTTTAGTTCTTCTAAGTCGCATCTTCTTGAGCTTCATTCCATATTGCTCTGACTGTCTTAACTTCACGATTTGCGTAGCTTCTTAATTTCTGTTTCTAGAATATACGTTGGAACTCATTTCACCGTCGCCTCCCGTTACACCTTTTCTTCTTATAGTATACTTGGCACTACAACTTCTGTCATGTCCTGCTAACATTCCTAGAAGTATCTCTTGAAAATAAAGAGATGCTAACCATGTTACCAAGTGTATATACTAAGAAGATTAGATTCTTCTTTGTTAATCTAGTAAGTGGGGCTAATAACTTCATAAAGTCCTTAATTAACTTCCTATATTAGCCTGCCAGTCCAAGAAAGCTTCTTACTTCTATTGCATTCCTTGGGATCTTCCAGTCTTGCACTACAATACTTTTGCGGGATCTACTACTATTCCTTCTTTGGGCGCCATATGCCCTAGAAACCTTACTTCTTCTCTCCCAAAAATGACATTTTTGGAGAACTTCACCTTAAGTTGATGTGCTTGGAGGGTATCCAAGATTTCCCTTAGATGCAAAGCATGTTCTTCCTCATTCCAAAGTATCATCTATGCATAAGCAAAGTGTACCATCCGCCTTTGTAACGAAAACGACTGGAGCACCCCATTCAATAAATACTTCGCCTTATGAACCCTTTTCAAGTAACCCTTTTACTTGTTTACTGAGCCTTTCCTTTCCCTTGGATTCATGTGTCGTAGAGGTAATGCAACTGGTTTTGCATTGTCAACTGGATATATGCGGAAGTCTATCTCGCGTTTTAGGGGATAAACCCCTAACCTGATCAAAAAAATCTGCGTACTCATGGACTACTCCAACGGATCGCAAATTGCCGATAGATGCATCAAGTGATTCTAGGTAGCCAGGACAAATTGATCCCTTAGGATCGCACGAAATCTCGAGGGTATTCCCGAGGCAAGTCGAAAGTGTAGCTACCCTCCTTTCACAATTACTAGCTAACCAATCCATGCCTAGAATCAACCCATAGCCCATGAAACCCAAAAACATAAGCATTACACTTAACTCAATACTTTATATAGCTATTCTCAAATTCTTACAAACCAAAGATAAATGAGCCGAACCACTAATTGGATTTGAGACAATAATGGGATCTTCTACTATACAAGTACTAAGGTGCAGAGACTCAACTATGGAAGAAAATGTAAACGAGTGTGAAGTGCTAAAATCAAAAGAGTACTAACACGATGATCAAAAGAAAACTAAACTTTACAATCTCTTTCTCAGGTACGCTGGCGGTGAAAGCATGCATTTGCCTTCCTAAAAATCCTGTCCTTTGTCCTTATCCTTGTCCTCTGGGCAATCCTTGATAAGATGTCCTGCCTCACAATGCTGAAAATAACCACTTGTCTTTTTCTTCCTACAATTAAATGAATCGCTGTACCATAGAAAAGACACTTCCTCTTGTTGCAGGATCTATTATTTCTTTCGCCCTTCTTATATTCCAATCCCTTGTTTGTGATTCTTCCCCTTTGGCCTCTTTCTCTTTACCTCCTTTGGAACCATGTTGACAAGTCTCTCGGAGGTTACCTCCATCGCACGAAAAACCCTACAAAGCTTGGAAGAGAATTAGTTGTAGGTGAAACTACTGCGACTATGGATGGAGGTTGGGCACTTCTTCGCCCTTTGACAGGTGTCGTAGTCCCATCAAGCCTACGAAACCATGCCGCGATGAGGTTACCTCCATGAAAAGCCAGGAGCCCCGAAGAATCAGGAAAGAAGGAAACAAGGATTCAAACAGAGGATCAAAATATAGTGCATATGGCTTTGGGGAATATGCCTTTAAAACAAAACATCTCTTTTGAAAATGCTTCTTTTAAAACCGTTTTGAAAATAATTTTTCAAATCCTTTATCTGATCCGGTAACCTTCAGCTCTGATACCAAGTGAGACACCCCACCTCCGTTAAGGTCACTCACAAAGGGAATGCCTTAACTTTGGTGGAGCGTTTTAGGTAAAAGATGTAGATAAATTACAAGATAGACAAATAAAGCAGCGGAAAATAAAGTCATTTTATAAACAATGAGGTTCAGTCAAGCTTTTACAACAATTGTCTCAACCATACTTAAAAGTAATATATAGAACTTCTGTCTTGATTCAAAAACTTCCAATTATAAAAGAAGCATAAAATAATAATGATATTCCCCAATAAAGCATGAAACAACCATAGCAGTGGAAGAGAGGGTCCAAAGCAATACATCGACTATCTTCGAGCTTGGAAAGAAAACTGAGCTAAGTGGTAACATTTCCTCCCTGTGAACCTGGGGGGGGGGGGGGGAACGGAAGAAAAGAGGAGAAACAAACTAGGTCAGACATAGGTCTGGTAAGTCCAGTGACTTTCAACATGAAAATAGGCAAAAGCATCATGACATGAATAAACTGAATATAAGACAATACCATGATAACAAGGATAACAAGATAACATACAATTAGCATTGATATAATAAGGCAAGATAAACTGAATGCGCTTTTACTTTGATCTCTGCTTCGCTACTACCATGCTATTCTGATTATTATATCTCTGCACCGCATAACTAGTGTCCCAACTAGTAATCTGTGTAAAATGAAAATATAACAACGTGATCCCAATCCCTGCAATTGTGGTAGCCTTCATGTGTACATCTAGTATGAGGATCTTACCTCAATCAGCCTAATTGCCATGAAGATGTTAGATGTAGCCTTGATACCCTATCGATCGGCTCCCTACTTGTATTAATGTTCCATGTGTCTATGTCAATCGTCCCTCTCTTGCGTGTAAATACCCTGTGCTGGTCCCACCATAAGGTGTATCAATCCCTATGATAGTGACCCGACACGATTCAGGATGCACAGTGTATAACTACTGGTACCCAGTGCCTCCTTTTTCCAACTCCAGAGTACGTGCACACCCGTAAACCGTCAGAACCTACACTGATGTACCCACTGCCGCTATTTTGACTACTTATAATCAGCTCAGTAATAGTGCCTCACCCTGCCTAGTTTCATGGTATTTTGATACATCTATGTGGGTTACTGCTGAAATGAGTCCCCATTACTAGGGTTTCTTACTGGTTAAGTTTGTGGGCCTATATTTACTGATATTACCCACCAACTCGAGATGTACTTAACCCTCCCACTGATTTAAACATGTTTGTTTAACAGTTAAGTTTATGGGCCTATATATATAAATATTACTCACCAACCCGATATGTACTTAACCCTCCCATTGATTCAAGCATGTTTATCTAATGGTTAAGTGTTGTCCATTCAAGTTAACTTAACCCATCCACTCATCATGTCATGTTGGTTAAGTGTTTCCTATTAACCCTTCTCACTCGTCATGTTGGATTGGTTAAGTGTTTCTCATTAACTTAACCCCGTTCATTCATCATGTTATATTGGTTTCCCATTAACTTAACCCCATTCGTTCATCAAGTTACATTGGTTAAGTGTTTCTTATTAACTTAACCCCACGCGTTCATCATGCTGTATTGGTTAAGTGTCATCGATCAATTCAAGTTAACTTAACCCACCCACTTATCGTGTTACATTGGTTAAGTGTTGCCTTCTTGTGTTAACTTAACCCTTCCACGCATCCTGTTATATTGGTTAAGTGTTGCTCTCTTGTTTTAACTTAACCCTACCTATTCAGCGTGTCATATTGGTTAGGTGTTTCTTATTAACTTAACCTTTCTCATTCATCGTGTTGTACTAGTTAACTTAACCCTGCTCACTTGTCTAATTAACATGTTATAATGGTTAAGTGCTCTAAATTTACTTAACCCCATCCTCTTGTCTGATTAACATGTTATAACGGTTAAATGTTCTAAATTTACTTAACCTCATCCTCTTGTCTAATTAACATGTTATAACGGTTAAGTGCTGCCTTAGTTAACTTACCCCCACCATTCTTAACATGTCTTGTTTATTAGCAGTAATTGATTTATTAATGCACCAACCTCTCATGTTAGATCTATGTTGTTGCGGTGACTAGATGTGCCGGGCGGTTCCGGGTAGTTTTACACCATAACTCAATCTAACCTCGGGTTTTTCTTGGGCATGATGCACTAAACTCTCACATTAGATAGGTGTTGTTGCGGTTACTGGATGTACCAGGCAGTTCCAGGCAATTACACCGCAACTCAATCTAACCTCGGGTTATGCATGTTTAGCTTTTAGCATATTTACCATACATGTTCAAGTCTAGATTTTATATGCTAATTATCCCAAATTCACAAAACTAGTCATGTTCCAACTCTCAAGTTATACCCCAACAAAGTTGATTTGCATGTTATGCCTCACAAATTCAAATTCAAGTTATTACTCAATATAGGTTACACCCAATTTTCCCAAAATTGCATTAATAGTGATGCCCCCAAAAAATCACAATATAACGCATGCCCTAAGGTTTAGCCATATTGCACTGTACAAAATATTCTCCAAAAACCACCAATCATGATTCACAGTATAAAATATGCCAAATTTATAGCCTTTAATTATAGTGCATGCTAATTGCCCAAAATCCCAATTTAGGTGTGTTCACATTTAATATTTATTCCTATCTTACTATAGTTTTTCATGCCTAAGCCATACATCATTATACACAATAATCTCCTTCTTCCAAGTCATAAACTATTATATATATATATATATATGCCCCAATTTTAGGTCTTAAACCACAACATGTACTATGCCATACATGTCTACAGTTCAATTTACGTTCCAAATCCCAAGTCATATGTCTAATATACTTTATGCCTCAAATCTCAAATCATATGTTCGATACACTTTATGTTTTAATTACAACATGTGTTATGTCCTCACATCAATTACCAATCAGTTATGCCCAATTAAACATAATTTAATACTTTTCCAATTTTAGCGCTGGTCATGTCCCAATCATATATTATGTCCAATTTTTCCCAACATACATTTATCTCTTATGGGATTTGGCTCAGGCTCTCAGTAGCCTGGCTATAAAAACAAAAAGGGAAGAAGGAAGGTAGAGACAAAGAATGGACATAATAGTATTAAATGTGATAGATCCAATGGATATAGAAAGACAGATAGAAGTAGGCATAATCTCAGATTCAGATTTATTACAATGTCAGAATCACACTTAACTTTTATTTCTTAAAGTAACATGAACTTACAATTTACAGAACGGTCTTGAATTTTGGGACCTTATTTCTGAATTTGATTAGCTATTCCTTTGATGTAGACTTTGATTGTTAACTTGAAAACTCTAATTTGATCGATTAAGGTGGAGGCTGGGTCACTTCAGGTTTTAGCAGCATATAAATGCTTATGAATTCGTGTGGAGAAAACAATAGGTTTAGGTTTTTTTTATAGGTTTATAGGGAGATTTAGAGTCTTCAGATTAGTCTAGAAGTCATCAGAATCGTCCAGAGCAGGATACCACATCACACAGCGAATCAGAAAGCCACACGTGGTGAAACACGTCATCGGCCAGATCTGGGCCAACATGGGTTGACTCCCCTATAGGGGGATCGACACCTATGTCGACTCCCCTTGGGGGGGTCGACACCCTGAGCGGGAGTTTTCCCGCTCAGCTAATTTTGCTTGAATTTCGAATTTTGAACTTGGTTTTGAGATGTTTAATTATTATTTATATTTTTTGTTTAAACATGAAATCTTCTGAACTCCATAACTTCTTCATACGGAGTCCGATTTATGGAAACTCAGACTCTATCCCAAGAAGAATTCCAAGACGAACGCAATGGTGTAACCCGCTTCCCTTAATTCCCACTTTTAAAATTAAGTATTCTTTAATTCGTTACTTTAATATCCACAGGAAGTACAGGGTGTTATAGGTTTTCTTTTGGGCTGGGATGAAGAAAGACATAGCCGAATTTTTCTCTCAATGTTTGGTTTGTTAGCAAATCAAAGCTGAGCAAAAGAAGCCCGGTGTATTACTTCATCCGTTGGAGGTTCCACAAGTGGAAATGAGAGAGCATCTCTATGGATTTCATAGATGGTTTACCTAGATCGAAGAAAGGAAATACCAATATTTGGGTGATAGTAGACAGACTCACTAAGAGTGCTCACTTTATTCCAGTTAAGAGTAAAAGGACGACATCATGGTTGGCAGCAGTTTATGTTTATGAGAAAGTTCTTCTCTACGGAGTTACTTCTAGCATCGTGAGCTATCATGACCCTATCTTTACCAGCAAATTTTGGAGCAGCTTGCAAGAAGCATTGGGTACACAGTTGTGTTTGAGCATCGCTTACCATCCTCAGACGGATGGGCAGACGGAGAGGCTAAACATAATTCTAGAAGGTCTTTTAAGGCTTTGTATCCTTGACTTCAGAGGGACTTGGGAAGAGCATCTTCTTTTAGTAGAATTTGCCTATAATAACAACTATCAGGCTAGTATCGGTATGGAACCCTTCGAAGCATTGTACGGACGACCTTGTAGATCGTCAACTTCTTGGTGGGAATCTACAGAAAAATTATTTCTTGGACCAGATATGGTTAGGAAAACATCCAAAAAGATTGACCTTATTCGACGGTGGATGAAGACAACTCAAGATAGGCAGAAGTCCTATGCAGACAAGAGAAGGACAAACATCGAATTCGAAGTAGGATACTTAGTTTTTATCAATGTATCACCTTTGAGGAATGTGGTTCACTTCGAATCCGCAGGGAAGTTGGCGCTTAGGTTTGTGGGACCATTTCCCATAACCGAAAGGATTGACCAAATGGCCTACAGAGTAAAGCTCCCAGAAAATTTATTCGGTGTTCATGACGTTTTCCATGCCTCTCATCTACAGAATTTACTGCATGACACCGCGGAAGTTGTTGAGCCGAGCATATTGGAAGAATTCGAAGTGGAACGGGAGGCGACAGTCAAATGAGTCCCTACCCGTATTCTTGGGTCAGAGGTTAAGAGGTTGCGCAATAAGGAAATCAAGCTGCTAAAGGTTCAATAGGGAGATAACCCAGAAGATGCGACTTGGGAGACCGAAGATAAGATTAGTGCTTCATACCCATTTCTTTTCGAGGGTATGTTCTTAACTCCTTTTCCTAAATTTTATCAGTACTTATTTCTGTCAATAGAGTATATCTTATCCATGGTATTTTCAACCTTTAGATAGGAATCCTATGGTTGTATACATGTGTTTGAAACATGTTATGTTTGATGGATGCAAGTGTTTACTGGTGGTTGCCTGTTGACGCATATACACACCTAAGGCACTAAGATCAGCTCAATCACTTTCATATTATATGTGGATGTCTGTGCATTTTCTTTTCTTTTATGAATAAAAATGGATGAACTGGCATATGGTTGTCGCATTTGGACGAATGGGTATGCACACATATAGAACTTATATGATACAATAGGTTTATTTGCATACATATTGGATTCTTGGCACTAACATACATTGCATTAAGGAGGTCAGCTGAATCAACAGACCGCTTGATCTTTTGCATTAGCATTGGGACATACACACATATGGTTGCATATATTCATATAAGCATTAGAAAATTTTGAGGACAATGGATGCTAGTTGTTGTTGGATGAGTAGATGGATGATGGATTGTATTATATGCATTCTTTTCAACTTAGAGAATCCAGGGATGAAATCCTTTGAGTAGGGGAAAATGTAACAACCCAAAATTTTAAACGACATTAAAGAGAAAAAATTAAATAATAATTAACTTAATGGTCAGAATTAGAGGAAATGGACTGCACCATTGCGTCTATCTCATAATTCTGGTCAAAATACACATTTGGTTTGCATAAAACGAACACGTATGAAGAAGTTTTGAGAGTTTTAAGTTTGTATACGTATAGAGATATTTTCTATATACAATGAGTCAAAGGTGAGTCAGAGATGAGTCAGAATCCTATCCAAAGAATTCAAATTCGAATTTTTCCTCTAAGAGGCAAAATTCCCGCTCTAGGGGGTCGACCCCCTAGAGGGGTGTTGACCCCCCTAAAGTGGTGTCGACCTAGAGGTCGACCCATCCACAGGGGTGTCGACACCCCTAGGGATGAGGTGGCACTCGGTTTCAGCAGATCTGGCAGCTATATATATATGTCATATTTCTCATATTCTCTTCATTGGGAGTCATGGAGGCCATATGCTGTTGGAGTGCGAACTTAACCATTTCTACAACAATATACTCTACAAATCCAATTCAGAAATTCTAGATCCGTTCTTCCTAATTTCTCTAAACCTAACGCTGTGAGTTTCTAGATTACTTTTAGGTTTAGGCAAATAAAAGTATGCTTTGATTGACAATGAATTGGATATGTTGTAAAGTATGATTCTGTGTTAATATGAAATTTTACCCTATGTCATGACAAATCTAATTTCCTAGATATAATATAATTGTGGTGATTCGATTATGATGTTAATATTGATCTTGAATTGTAACCATGTTATGATGGAAGTACATCTATTAATTTGGATAATTGTGACATTACTTGGATCTAGACCTTTATGTTAATCACCTTTCACCTGTCATATTGTGATAAATTGATATATGTTGTAAACTTGACATGTGAATCTACCTTTTGATCTAAACATGTTGCTACATCACCCTAACTATGCTAGATCTAGGTAATTGGACACCTAATGTTAAATCTAGATCTCATTATGCTTGCTTAAACATCATAGTGATTGCCACAAGTTACTAGTTTGATGTCCACTTTATTATGATGTAAATCATAAGTCCATTCACTTTGTTACTATGCCAATTTATGTTCATGTCTATGCCAAGACACGTTGAAACTACCACCCTCGTCATATTCCCTTTTTATTATTATAGCTTGGCTACTTTATAGCCTAGATGTCGCCAAAATTACGTATGAATATGTTAGAGAGAGAACGGGGAAAAGGGGTTATAATTGGCATGATTTATGTAATGTTTAATATAAAAAGGGACATGCAATTCAAATGGGGAAAACATAGAAATAGTTACCTATAATGACATAGGTAGATTTGGATTAATTTGGAATGTTTAGTAATTTAGAATTAGGAGTTGTAAATTGTACTTATGACACGAGGTTAGGTTACATTAGTGGTGGAAGCCTGCCTGGACCCGACCAGCATACCCAGCAGGCACTAATGTTGAACCTAATGTGGGAGGTCTAAGTGCATAAATACGAATCGGGCTAAGACATGAGGTTAGGCCCAACTGTGGAATAAGACTGCCCGGACCCGACCGGCATGTCCAACATCCACACATTGTAGGCCTAAGGTGGGAGGTCTAGCCCGTTATAACCATAATTCGACACGGTAAAGAAATGGACTACTTAACCTAATTTAATATGACTATGGACTTAAGTTAGGGTTAAGTAAAATTGGATGGGTAATGGTGGATTAAGTAAATTAGAGGGAACGGGTAATATGTATATATAGGCCCATGTACTTACCCAATAATGTTATGTAATTAAGACACCTAGTGGTATACATAACCAGTACATAGTGTAACATGGTTATGTAATTAAAGACACCTAGTCGTATACATAACCGGTAGATGATGTAATAAAGTTATGTAATTAAAGACACCCTTTAGGGTAAGCATAACTAGTATAGAGCTATGTAATTAAAGACACCTAAGGGTATACATATTTAGTAGAAAACCCAGTGGGGATACAAGACAAGGGGGAGAGCTTGTATCATATTGGGAGGGAGCCATTTCAGTGAGTAACCCGAAGTTGGTATCAAGTAAAGACCTCCGTACTAGGCGGAGTGTAACACCACACGTCCGTTATTGTCACTCACAAAGGGAATGCATTAAGTTTCGTGGAGCATTATAAGTAAATAGAACGGAATATTACAAGATAGAAAAATTAGTACTTGAAAATTTTGTAACTTTATTGCAGCGGAAACAGAAATATGTTTGATTACATTTCCAAATACCAAAAATCAAGTACATAATATCAGTCTTGTACAAAACCTTCAGAGTACATACTTTTAAAGCCATAATCCCTAACCGAAAAATGACATACGCTGAATCAAAGCCAAGCAATACACCTTTCAACTTCAAGCTGGAAGAAAGAGATATCTGAACTAAGCCTGAGTATTTCGTCCCTAAGAACCTGGGGGGGGGGGGGGGGAATGGAAGAAAAGAGGCGAAACAAACTAGGTCAGACATAATTCTGGTGAGTCCAGTGACTTTAACAATATAATCATTAAAGTAACATGATAAGAACATAAACTGGAAAGCAGGAAATGACTGTAGAATAAACAAGCATGACAAAGTAGAAAAAATGAACAAGGTATAACGTTGATTGCGCTTCTAATCACTACAGGATAATTACTACAGCGCACCAATGCTAGTAACATCGTATCATTACTAGTTACACCGCACCCTTACTAGTCCCCTACTAAAAGTTGATCCCTCTTTACTAATCATGATAATGGTAGTTTCATGTACTCCTAGCTGCTATCGTACGTGCCCCTTTTTGCTCCTACCCTCACGAGTTGTACCCACTACATTCCTCGTTCGATCGGCTCCCTAACTCGCATGTATTTATTACTTGTGTCATTCGACCTCGCTTGTATGTATTCATTACTTGTGTCATTCGGCCTCGCTTGTATGTAGATACCTATGCTGGCCCCATCATGGGATGTATCAATTCCCATGATGGCAACTCGACACAATTCAAGATGCACAGTGTATACTATTGATGCCTAGTGCCTTCTTTTTCCACTCCGTAGCACGTGCACGCCCATACTCCATCGGAACCTACACTGCTGCACCACTCGCCGCTATTTTGACCGCTTATAATCAGCCTAGTAATCGTGCCCAACCCTGCCTAGTTCAGGGTACCATGATACATCTATGTGGGTTACTGCTGAAATGGGTCCACGTTACAAGGGTTTCCTAATCAACATGTTATAAGGGTTATGTGTTCTCAATTTAACTTAACCCCACCCATTTACTTAATTAACATGTTGTACTGGTTAAGTGTTGCCTATTCATATGTTACTTAACCTTCTCACTGATTCACGCATGTTTATTAATGGTTAAGTTTGTGGGCCTATATATACTAATATTACCTACTTACCCAAGATTTACTTAACCCTTCCCCTTATCAAGTCCATATGTATTATTGGTTAAGCTTGCCTTAACCCTATCCACTTTGTTCATGTTATATTAGTTAAGTTGTCTTCTTGTCTATGTTAGCTTAACCCACCCACCTAACTTGTTGTTTTGGTTAAGTGTCGCCTAATCGTATGTTACTTAACCTTTCCATTTTTAGCATGTCTGTTCCTTAGCTCTAATTTATTCATTACAGCACCAACCTCTTAAATTAGAAATGTTGTTTGCGGTTGTTGGATGTGCCGGGCAGTTCAGGGCAAACTTCTACTACAAACTCATTCTAACCTCGAGTTTTTGGGCTTTATGCGCTAACCGCTCACATTATATCTATGTTGTTGCAGTCGCTGGATGTGCCGGTCGGTTCCGGGCAGTCTTACACCACAACTCAATCTAACCTCGGATTAGGAACGTTCATCTTTTATCCAATTTACATATTTAACATTTATATCCAAGTTTATATGTAAATTATCCATAAGTGTGGTCAATTCAAGTTACGCCACATTTTCTAGTTATGCCCAAAATTAATTATATGATTACAACCCCTTTTTATGCCAATCACATAATATTCGACCTTTACCTAAACTATTCCCTAACGTTCCCACGTCAATCATGCGTATAGTTCATGTGATACGTTAGGCTCGCAATTAGCCCAACTCACAAAAAAAGGAAAAAGGCAAGAAACACATGACATCATAATTGGCTATATAATATAGATCTAAGACGGCATAAATCTAATAAACATATAAAAATAGATCCAACCAACATATTGAGTGCGAACTAGCATGGATCTAAACATAAACTTGCACGGATTCAAACATATGAACATATAATTGTAAACATATGGACTGATATGGATCTAGTCATATAGACATACAGATATAAACATATGAACATATAGTTCAAACATATGGACTGATATGGATCTAATCATATAAAAATGTAAATTTAAACATATGAATATATAGTTCTAAACATATGGACTGATATGGATCTAATCATATAAACATGTAGATATAAACATATGAACATATAAAATATGATCTTACATGTATGAACATGACTTGCATATAATCTTTCATAACTTGCATATATCGAGCAAACTTGCATACATAATTAGGCATATGAATTATCATAGAACATAACTTGCATATAATGAATCAAATCAAGTATAAATCAAAATATAGTTTGCAAAGACATAAATTTTATATGATTTACAAACACTTTCATACAGTCCAATTCATAACTCATCACAATTACGTTTAAACAATTATCTTGTGAAAGTAACTGCACTCACAGAAAACAGATCTTGAATTCTGGGATCTGATTTCTGAAATTGCTAAGCAAATCCATTGATGTCAGCGTTGTTTCGTTCGTTGTTGTTCTAGAATTCCTTTTTGCAATTCCTAGGCTTTGAAATCTTTATCTCTTATCTTTTTATCTTTAATATAGAATTTGATTTGTTATGGTGGCGGCTAGGTTAGTTTGTAGAAGAACAGCATTATGGCATCATAGTTTAGGATTGTGAGGTTAGGGTTTATGTTTAGCTATGTATATATATATGTTTTGGATTAATATGGCCTTTAGATCAACATAGGAGTCATCCAAACCATCCAGTCCAAGAAAATGAGTCATCAAAAGTCTCCACATTTCCCTAAGACCCAGAAAATCTCCACATCAGCCAGGTACAAAATAAAATATTTCGCCTAGATCTGGGGGGGCAACACCCTCTGGCGGGAATTTTCCCGCCCAGCCTGTTTTGGCTAATTTTGAATTTTGAACCCATTTTTGACTTTCTGGACCTGTTTCTAAAGTACTAAACCCAATATATATACATATATATATATATATATATATTCTTGTCACGCATATACAAACTTCAAATCTTAATAATTTCTTCATACGTTGTCCGATTTACGCACACTCGGACTCTATCCTAAGGAGAATTCTGAGACGAACGCAATGGCACAATTTATTTCACATAATTATTCTTATAAAAATTAAGTGTTCTTAAATTATCTCTATGTCCCATTTTAAAATTATGAGGTGTTACATTTCCCCCAACTTAAAGGATTTCGTCCCTGAAATCTACAAGTCAAGAAGAATGTGTATCCTACCATCCAACGACCATCTACTCAACCATTCAATCATAGGCATCCATTTTCCTTAAAGAGGTTTCTAATGCTTTCATGATCATATGCATAGTGTGTGTATATGTCCTTATCTAATGCAAAATCAGGTGGTCAACTGATTCAATTGACCTCCTTAATGCTAATTATGTCAGTGCCATGAGTCCATCATGTATGCAATTATTCCTAATCGTACTTTATAACTTCTACATGAGTGCACAACCATTCATACAAATGCAACATCTATATGTTAACACATCAAGTTTCAATCCATATACAAATACATATATGAATATGCAATATGAAAGTGACTGAGCTGATCTAGTGTCTAATGTGTGTGTAAATGCATCCACGAGCAAACACTAGCAAACACTTGCATCCACTTGCATCCACCAAACATAACATGTCTCAAACACATGTTTACAACCATAGGATTTTCTACCTAAAGACCAAAGACATAATCGAGAGGACATACTAAATGATGGAATAAGTCTAAACAAAGCAATAGAAAAAGGAGAAATTAAGAGTATACCCTTGAAATGAAAGGGTACAACATACGCATCTTGTCTCCTGTCTCCCAAGTCGCGTCTCCTTGATCATCTCCTCATTGGATTTTAACCAACTTGACCTCTCTGTTACGTAACTTCTTGATCTCCGATCCAAGGATTCATGTAGGAGCTCGTCTAGTCATGGCATCTTTCTCCACTTCCACTTCTCTAAGCATGCTCGGCTCCACTATTTCCGTGGTATCATATAAACACTTCCTCACATGCGAAACGTGAAACATGTCATGAACACCACTAAGCTTTTTCGGCAACTTTACTCTGTGGTCTGTTCAATTCTATCTGTAATGGGGGATTGCCCTACGAACCTTGGTGCTAATTTCCTCACACTCCGCAAAGCGAACTACGTTCCTCCACGGTGACACTTTAATAAGAACCCTGTCTCCAACAACAAACTCAAGGTCGGTTCGTCTCTTGTCTGCGTTTGACTTTTGTTGGCCCTGTTCCATCTTCATTCGTCTTCAAATCAAGTCTATCTCCTCAGAAGTTTCCCTAACGATATCTGGCCCTAGTAAAATCTTATCCGTAGATTTCCACCAACAAGTTGGTGATCGTCACGGTCGTCCATAAAAACCTTAATACTAGCTTAATAACCGTTGTTATAAGAGAACTCCACAAATGGAAAGTGCTCTTCTCATGTCCTCCAAAATCTAGGATTCATAACCTCAAAAAATCTTCAAGGATTCTGTTCACCCTTTCTGTCCATCCATCCATTTGGACGATACGCGATGCTCAAACATAACTGCATACCTACTACCTTTTGCATATCACCTTTTTCTCTTGCATCGAAAAATGCTCCAAGCCCTACCTCGCAAGTACCCGTATATACTATGAATGGTTTGCTCTCATCTAGCAAAGTCAAAACAGGGGCTGATACCTTCGCAAAGCCCTTAACGAACTTCCTATAGTAGCCCGCGAAGCCTAGAAAACTTCTTACTTTCGTTGCGTTTCTAGGAACCTTCCAATCTTGGATTTCCACCACCTTTATAGGATCCACTGCTATCCCTTTCTTAGAGACCGCGTGTCCTAAGAACCTCACTTTTTTCCTCCAAAAATGACATTTGAAGAACTTAGCTTTGAGTTGATGCGCTCTAGGGTCTCTAAGACTTCCCTAAGATGTAGGGCATACTCTCCCTCGCTCCTAGAGAAAATCAAAATACTATCCACAAAGACTACCACAAATTTGTTTAGGAACTCCCTAAACACCCTACTCATCAAGTCTACGAAATATGTGGGAGCATTCGTCAATCCAAAAAAAGTATGACGAACTCTTCAAAGAAACTGTTAGGAGTCCTAAAAGCAATCTTATCTATGCTATCCTTAGCTACCCTCAACTGATGAAATCCTATAGCTAAGTCCAACTACGAGAAAATCGATGCACCGGCTAATTGATAGAACAAATCATCTATCCTTGGCAATGGGTGTCTATTCTTCTTCATGAGCTTGTTAGGCACCCTATAGTCCATGCACAATCTAAGCGAACCATCAGTTAAAAACAACTGGAGCACCCCATTCCGAAATGCTTCTTCTTATGAACCCTTTCTCAAGTAGCTCCTTTACTTGTTTACTAAGTCCCTCCTCTCTCTCGGAGCCATGTGGCGCACTGGTAATGCAACTGGCTTTTCATTACCTACTAAGTATATATGGAGGTCTATCTCGCACCTCGGGGTTAAACCCCGAGCCTCATCAAAGACGTCACCGTATTCACGAACTACTCAAACAAATTCCATATCATCGATGGATGTGTCAAGTGATTCTAGGTAGTTAAGCATCACCGGATCTCCAGGGTCACAAGAAATATCAAGGGTCTTTTCACAACGAGTCAATAGTCTAACTACCCTCCTTTCGTAGTCTAAGATGGCACCATACCAGGCTAGCCAATCATTTCCTAGAATCAAGCCATAGCCGATGAAACCAAGAACGTTGGCATTGCATTTAGACCCAACGCCCAAGATAGACACTCTCAAATCCCGACAACGCATAGATAAATGAGCCAAACCACCAATAGGATTTGAGACTATAATGGGTTCCATAACTAGACTAGTATTTAGGTGCAGTGTTTCAACTAACGAAGCAGATACAAACGATTGAAAAATGCAAGATTCAAACAAAGTTCGAGCAAGATGACCGAAAAAGGAAAATCAAACTTTCAACAGAAATGCTTCTATCTCTCTCATGTCCTGGTGCCGTGAGAGCATGAACCTGTCCTCCAGAAGTAGGTCCTGTCCTATGTCCATTCCCTTGTCCCTTCCTCCTTGGCTAATCTTAAATCATATGTCCTGCCTCGCCGCAATGGTAACAACCATGCTTCTTCTTCTTCTTCCTACAGTCCTTAATTATATGGTCCGTTATACCAAAATAAAGACACCTTCTTTTGTTACAGGGGTTAATTATTATTTCCACTTTCTCCTTTACCTTCTTCGTGGGTTAAAGCCATATCAAAAAAATTCCTTATCCTTGGGTTGTGTTCCTCAGCCAAAACATCCTCATCGACCAAGCAGCTAGCTGAACTTTCCTTCCATTGTCTATCTTTAAGATACCAAATGAGTCCTTCACTTCCTTGAGCCAATTTATAGCCTCGACAAATGACTCAGTCCCATGAAAAGGTTTTATGCCCATTGCACCGAAGTCCTTGCATATCTTAGGAAAGACATCTAAACGTGGAGAAAGAGACTCAAGAAGGAAAAAGGAAGAGATTCGAAACAAAGAATCGAAAGAAAGATATATGGCTTTTGGGGATTATGTTTTTCGTAGTAAATCTTTCTCTTGAAAACTCCTTCTTTGAAACATGTTTTTGAAAGTAATACTTTTGAAAACGGTTTTCAAAATCTTTTATCTGTTCTGGTAACCTTCAGCTCTGATATCACGTGTAACACCACACATCCGTTAATGTCACTTACAAAGGGAATGCATTAAGTTTCGTGGAGCATTATAATTAAACAGAACGAAATATTACAAGACAGAAAAAGTAGTACTTGAAAATTTTATAACTTAATTGCAGTGAAAACAGAAATAAGTTTGATTACATTTCCAAATACCAAAAATCAAGTACACAATATCAGTCTTGTACAAAACCTTCAGAGTACATAATTTTAAAGCCATAATCCCCAAAAGAAAAATGCCATACGTTGAATCAAATCCAAGCAATACATCTTTCAACTTCAAGCTGGAAGAAAGAGATATCGGAACTAAGCTTGAGTATTCCTCCCTAAGAACCTGGAGGGTGGGGCGGGGGGAGGGGTGGGGGAGGGGGGAACGGAAGAAAAGAGGCAAAACAGACTAGGTCAGACATAAGTCTGATGAGTTCAGTGACTTTAAAAATATAATCATTAAAGTAACAGGATAAGAACATAAACTGGAAAGCAAGAAATGACTGTAGAATAAACAGGCATGACAAAGCAGACAAGATGAACAAGATATAACGTTGATTGCACTTCTAATCACTTCAGGATAATTACTACAATACAACAATGCTAGTAACATCTTATCATTACTAGTTACACCGCACCCTTACTAATCCCCTACTAAAAGTTGATCCCTCTTTACTAATCATGATAATGGTAGTTTCGTGTACTCCTAGATGCTATTGTAGGTGCCCCTTTTGGCTCCTACCCCCACGAGTTGTACCCACTACCTTCCTCTTCGATTGGCTCCCGAACTCGCATGTATTTATTACTTGTGTCATTCAACCTCGCTTGTATGTATTCATTACTTGTGTCATTCGGCCTCGCTTGTAGGTAGATACCTATGCTGGCCCCATCATGGGGTGTATCAATTCCCATGATGGCAACCCGACATGATTCAAGATGCACAGTGTATACTACTGATGCCGAGTGCCTGCTTTTTCTACTCCGGAGCACGTGCACGCCCATACTCCGTCGGAACCTACATTGCTGCACCACTCGCCGCTATTTTGACTGCTTATAATCAGCCCAGTAATCATGCCCCACCCTGCCTAGTTCAGGGTACCATGATACATCTGTGTAGGTTACTGCTGAAATGGGTCCCCGTTACTAGGGTTTCCTAATCAACATGTAATAATGGTAAAGTGTTCTCAATTTAACTTAACCCCACCCATTTACTTAATTAACATGTTGTACTGGTTAAGTGTTGCCTATTCATAATTTACTTAACCTTCTCACTTATTCACGCATGTTTATTTAATGGTTAAGTTTGTGGGCCTATATATACTAATATTACCCAATTACCCAAGATTTACTTAACCCTTCCCCTTATCAAGTCCATATGTATTATTGGTTAAGCTTGCCCTAACCCTATCCACTATGTTCATGTCATATTGGTTATGTTGTCTTCTTGTCCATGTTAACTTAACCCACGCACCTAACATGTTGTATTGGTTAAGTGTCACTTGTTCATATGTTACTTAACCTTTCCATTCTTAGCATGTCTATTCCTTAGCTTTAATTTATTCATTATAGCACCAACCTCTCACATTAGTACTGCTATTTTCGGTTGTTGGATGTGCTGGGCGGTTCCGGGCAAACTTCTACCGTAAACTCATTCTAACCATGGGTTTTTTGGGCTTAATGCGCTAACCTCTCACACTAGATCTATGTTGTTACGGTCGCTGGATGTGCCGGGTGGTTCCGGGCAGTCTTACACTGCAACTCAATCTAACCTTGGGTTAGGCATGTTCATCTTTTAGCCAATTTACATATTTACCATTCATGTCCAAGATTGTATGTAAATTATACATAATAGTGGTCAATTCAAGTTATGCCACATTTTCTAATTATTCCCAAAATTAATGATATGATTACAACCCCTTTTTATGCTAACTACATAATATTCAACCTTTACCTAAACTTTTCCCCAACATTCGCACGTCGTTCATGCGTATAGTTCATGTGATAAGTTAGGCTCGCAGTTAGCCCAACTCATTAAAAAAAGGAAAAAGGGAAGAAACACATGACATCATAACTGGCATATACGATATAGATCTAAGGCGACATAAATCTAGTAAACATATAAAAGTAGATCTAATTAACTTATTGAGTGCGAACTAGCATGGATCCTAACATAAACTTGCACGGATTTAAACATATGAACATATAATTCTAAACATATGGACTGATGTGGAACTAATTGTAACAACCCGCACCTCCGTTCATGCAAGATATTGTCCCCAACTTAGCCAATGTATAGTTGTGGGGTTTTGTTCCTCAAAAGGCCTCGGCGTTAGTAAGAGATGGGCTCGAATATATAAGTACCCACGTCACACGTGCTTCCACGATGTGGGACTTAAGGGTGTTAAATTATCCCCTCCTACAGAGCCCAACGTCCCTATTGGCTCACAATCAGCTCATCCAGGTGTTGTTGTCCACACAGGAGCCACAATTCCGACTGGGTATTGGCTTTGATACCACTTTAACAACCCGCACCTCCATTCAGGCAAGATATTGTCCCCAACTTAGACACCGTATAGGGGTGGGGTTTTGCCCCTCAAAAGGCCTCAACGTTAGTAAGGGATGGGATCTACTATATAAGTACCCACTAATATAGTAGAGCCCATCACTTACTAACACCGAGGCCTTTTGAGGAGCAAAATCCCACACCTATACGGTGGCTAAGTTGGGGACAAGATCTTGCACGAATGGTGGTGGGGGTTGTCACAGTGGTATCAGAGCCAATACCCAGCCGGAATTGTGGCTCCTGTGTGGACCACAACGCCTGGGTGAGGTGTTGTGAGCCAACGGGAAGTTGGGCTATGTAGGAGGGGAGAATGTAACACCCCTAAGTCCCACATCGTGGAAGCCTGTGTAAAGTGGGTACTTATATAGTAGAACCCATCTCTTACTAACGCCGAGGCCTTTTGAGGAACAAAACCCCACACCTATACGATGGCTAAGTTGGGGACAATATCTTGCATGAACGGAGGTGCGGGTTGTTACACTAATCATATAAACATGTAGATCTAGACATATGAACATATAGTTCTAAACATATGGACTGATATGGATCTAATGATATAAACATGTAGATCAAAACATATGAACATATAGTTCCAACCATATGGACTGATATGGATCTAATAATATAAACATGTAGATCTAATCATATGAACATATAAAATATGATCTTACATGTATGAACATGACTTTCATATAATCTTTCATAACTTGCATAGATCGAGCAAACTTGCATACATAACTTGCATACATAATTAGGCATATGAATTAACATTTGCATATAATGAATCATATCAAGCATAAATCGAAACATAGTTTGCAAAGACATCAAATTTATATGATTTACAAACATTTGCATGTAGTCCAATTCATAACTCATCACAATTACGTTTAAACAATTATCTTGTGAAAGTAACTGCACTCACAGAAAATAGATCTTGAATTCTGGGATCTGATTTCCGAAATTGCTAAGCTAATCCATTGATGTAGGCGTTGATTCGTTCGTTGTTGTTCTAGAATTCCTTTTCGCAATTCCTAGGCTTTGAATCTTTATCTCTTATCTTTTTATCTTTAATCTAGAATTTGATTTGTTATGGTGGCGGCAAGGTTAGTTTGTAGAAGAACAGCATGACGACATCATAGTTTAGGGTTGTGAGGTTAGGGTTTAAGTTTAGCTGTGTATATATAGATGTTTAGGATTAATACGGGCCTTTAGATCAACCTAGGAGTCATCCAAACCATCCAGTCTAAGAGAATGAGTCATCAGGCCAATCAGAAGTCGCCACATAGCCCTAAGACCCAGAAAATCGTCACTGACATGTTAGCCAGGTACAAAGTGAAATATTTCGCCCAGATCGGGGGGGGGGGGGGGTCGACACCGGGATCAACACCAAGGGTTGACACCCCTATGGGAGGGTCGATACCCTCTGGCGGGAATTTTCCCGCCCAGCTTGTTTTGGCTGATTTTGATTTTTGAACCCATTTTTTGACTTTCTGGACCTATTTCTGAAGTACCAAACCCAATATATATATATATATATGTATATATATATATATATATATATTCTTCCTGTGCATATACAAACTTCAAGCCTTAATAACATCTTCATACGGTGTCCGATTTATGCAAACTCGGACAATATCCCATGCAGAATTCCGAGATAAACGCAATGACAAAACTTAATTCACTTAATTCTTCTTATAAAAATTAAGTGCTCTTAAATTATCTCTTATGTCCCATTTTAAAATTACGGGGTATTACACGGAGAAGGGGCACGCTTACTGATTGATTGTAAGAGATCCAAACGAGGCAGACGGTGTGGGCGGCGCAAACCGACCACGGACATATACGTGCATGGGCCGCGCAGAGGGGGCTAAGACGACCGTGACACCAGTAGATATGATTCTGCAAACGATAGGTTGCCATTTTAGGAAGTAATACCTCCTCCTGTGGGGCCAACATAGGATATCTACAAGGTAGGGAGTCGATCGATGAGGGTAGTGGTTAGGGTATACTTGAACTTATGACCTAAGCCTACCAGCTTATAGTTGAAGGGATCATTTCATTTCAGTTATACTAGCAATAATGCGGAATAATCAATGTGAGCCACATAAACTAGCAATAATTATCTTCTGGCTAATAGTAACTAGACTCGCCGGACTTTATGCCTGACCCTGTTGTTTCTCCTTCTTTCTTTCGTTTCCCCCCAGGTTCATAGGGAGGAAACACTCAGACTTAATCAGGAATCAGATATCATCTTGCTAGGAGCTACTTCTGAAGTATAGCTCAAGTTCTTGACTCTACTATGGCTTAACTCTTTTGATTAGGGGAATGGTGCTTTCTATTTACTTAGTACTCTAATGGTGCAAGACAGAAGTATTTTTTATTGTAATGGTTTTTGTGACTTATGAAATTGTGGACCATGGTATTATGACTTATGTTTGAAATAAAAGTTTAAATTATCCGCTGTTGCCTTATTTATCTCTATCTTGTAACTATTCTGTGTTTGTTTACCTTTAGCGCTTCACGAAACTTAATGCATTACCTTAGTGAGTGACATTAATGGATGTGGAGTGTTTCAATTTCTTTGTTGCGTAGCTTCTTAACTTCTGATCCAAGAATACGGGTAGGAACTCATCTAACTGTCGCCTCCCATTCCACTTCTACTTCCTCCAATATATTTGGCTCTACAACTTTCGCGGTATCACGTAAGCACTTACGCAAATGAGAAATATGGAAAACATCATGCCCGCCAGATAATCTCTCGGGTAACTTCACTCTATAGGCCATTTAGCCAATTCTTTCTGTTACGGGAAATGGCCCCACAAATCTTGGAGCCAACTTCCCTACAGATCCAAAGCGAACCACATTCCTCAAAGGTGACACTTTAACGAAAACCATATATCCTACTTCCAATTCAATGTCAGTCCTTCTTTTGTCTGTGTATGATTTCTGCCTATCTTGAGTAGTTTACATTCGTCGTTTAATGAAATCAATCTTCTCGGACGTTTCTCTGACCATATCCGGTACAACTAATAGTCTTTCTATAGATTCCCACCAACAAGTTGGCGATCTACAGGATCGTCCGTACAATGCTTCCAAGGGTGCCATGCCAATGCTTACTTGAAAACTGTTGTTATAGGTGAACTCTAATAAAGGATGATGTTCTTCCCAAGTACCTCCAAAGTCTAGGATACACAGCCTCAAAAGATCTTCAAGAATTCTGTTCACCCTCTCCGTTTATCCATTGGTCTGAGGATGATAAGCGGTGCTCAAACATAACGTTGTACATAATGCTTCTTGCAAGCTCCTCCAAAATTCACTAGTGAACATGGGGTCACGATCTCTTACGATGCTGGTAGGTACTCCATAAAGACGGACTATCTAACGAACATAAGTTGCTGCCAACCAGGCTGCCGTCCTCTTACTCTTAACTGGAATAAAATGAGCGCTCTTAGTAAGTCTATCTACTACCACCCAAATACTAGTTTTGCCTTCCTTTTATCTAGGCAAACCATCTATGAAATCCACAGAGACGCTCTCCCGTTTCCACTGTGGAACCTCCAAAATTTGAAGTAAACCACCGAGTTTCTTCTGCTCATCTTTGACTTGCTGACAAACTAAACATTGAGAAACAAACTCTTCCACATCTTTCTTCATCCCAGCCCAAAAGAAAACCTTGTTCATGTCATTATACATCTTATCACCGCCTGGATGAATAGTCATCTTAGAATGATGGGCTTCCTCTAAGACTGCCTTTAACAGACTTCCAGTTTGAGGAACACAAAGCCATCTATCTCATCGCTACCACCCTTTATCTTCAATTGAATATCTATTGAGGTGATTAGAAGTCTCCGCTTTACTGAGCCTATCCAAAATTTTTGAAATCTATACATCAGTTTTCTACGAAGCTCCTATCTGATCCATAAGAGCAGGTCGAGTCTCTAGCGATGCAAAAAAACCAGGAAATAATTCGGTGGAGGGTCTAAAATCAAAAATCGATATAAACTCCAAGCTTTTCCTTTCCACAAAAGGAGGACTTAAGGCCATCTTCTGCATACTCAGTGCATCTGCCACCACATTACCCTTGCTAGGGGTATAAGCAATCTCGAACTCATAAGAAGCTAGGAACTCCATCCACCTTTGTTGCCTTAAATTAAGATCCTTCTATGAGAACAAATACTTAAGAGATTTATGATCGGTGTACAACTCGAACCTCTCTCCAGGCAAATAATGATGCCACATCTTAAGCGCGAATACTATGGCAGCTAGCTCTAAATCATGGGTTGGGTAGTTCTTCTCATGGACTCTTAGCTGTCTACCCCCATAACACACTACCTTCCCCTCTTGCATCTGAACCGCACCATGCCCTGTACCATATGCATCAGTGTATACTGTAAATACTTTGTTCCTGTCAGGCAAGGTCAAGACTAGGATTGTTTTCAGAGCCCTTTTCAGTCGTTGGAAAGCAACATTGCAATCTATATCCCAAGAAAACACCAAATTCTTCTTAGTCAGCCTAGTGAGTGGGGCTGATATCTTTGCGAAGTCCTTAATGAACTTCCTATAATAGTCTGCCAATCCAATAAAGCTTCTCACCTCTGTTGCATTTTTTTGGAACTTGCCAATCTTGAACTGCAACCACCTTTGCGAGATCCACTACTATCCCTTCTTTAGAAAACACATGCTTTAGAAATCTCACCTCTTTCCTCAAAAATGGCATTTGGGGAACTTTTCCTTAAGATGATGCGCATGGAGAGTTTTCAAAACTTCTCTTAAATGTTGGGTATGCTCTTCCTCGCTCTTTGAGAAGATCAAGATATCATATCGATAAAATAGGCAGGTGCATTCTACAACCCAAAAGCGTAACTAGCCATTCAAAGAAAGCATCTGGAGTCCTAAAATCGGTCTTATCTATACTATCCTCAGCCACCCTCAACTGACGAAACCCCGTGGCCAAGTCTAACTGAGAAAATACAGAGCCACCAACAGGTTGGTCAAACAAGTCATCTATCCTTAGAAGTGGGTGCCTATTTTTTCTTTGTGAGTTTGTTCAACTCTTTATAGTCCACACACAAATGAACTGAACCATCCGCCTTAGTCGCGAATACAACTGGAGCATCACATTCGGATATGCTTCGCCTGATAAACCCTTTTTCAAGTACCTCCCTTACTTGCTTGCTATGCTCCCTCCTTTCCCTTGGAGCGATATGGCACACTGGTAATGCAACTGGCTTTTCATTGTCTACCAAATATATACGAAAATAGATCCCGCTCCTAGGGGGTAATCCCCATACCTCATTAAAAAATCAGAATAATCTCGGACTACTGGAACAGATTGTTGATCATCGATAAATGCATCAAGAGACTCTAGGAAACTAACCATAACAGACCCTTCTGGGTCACAAGAAATCTTGAGGGTCCTCCCATGGCAAGTCAAAAGTCTAACGACCCTCCTCTCACAATCTAGAATGGCACCATACATGGTTAGCCAATCCATCACTAGAATCAAACCATAGCCCATAAAACGAAGCACATACGAGTCGCACTCAAAATCAACGCTAAGATAGATATTCTCAAACCCGGACATATCATAGACAAATGAGCCGAACCACAAATGGGGTTTGAGACAACAACAGGATCCACTGCCATATTAGTATTTAAGTGTAGAGATTCAACCATAGAACTAGATATAAATGAATGTGAAGTGCCAGAATCAAAAAGAGTTCTAATAGGATGAATGGAAAGAGAAATCAAACCTTCCACGTAAATTTTCCTAACTCTATCTGGAGCATTGGTCGTGAAAGCATGCACCTTCCCTCCAGAAGCACCTGCCCTTTGACCTTGTCCCTGTGGTCCCTATTTCTTTGGGCACTCCCTAGCAAAGTGTCTGATCTCTCCACAACTGAAGCAAGTATTCTTCCTTCTTTTCTCCCTTGTCTTCCTCATGCATCAAGGCCATATCAACAAGCTTTTCAAATGTAGCTCCCATTGGAATATGGGACATGGCTAACAATTAAGGGGTTCATTGAGCCCTTTAGCAAACCGCAGAGCTTTCTTATGAAGTGTATCTATCATTTCCAATCCAAATCTTGCTAGCTGGTTGAATTTGTTCACATATTCCTTAATAGTCATGTTTCCTTGTTTGAGCGCCAAGAACCTCTCCATTTGCATGCTTTTCTCAGCTTGGGAAAGAAACTTCATTTCAAACCTCAGCCTAAAATCATCCCACGTCTCCACCGAACGCCCAGCTTGGGTTACTTCCCACCAGAACGAAGCTTCATCTTTAAGTAGCCAGGCAGCTAACTGAATCTTCCTTCGATCTTTTACTTCAAAGATTACCAGCAAGTCCTCGATCTCCTTGAGCCAATTCCTCGCCTCTACGAATGTTTCGGTTCCACGGAATGGCTTCCCTCCTAAGGCACAAAAATATTTGCAGATCTTAGCGAAATTATCTACAATTGAAGGAGGAGCAACGATGGGTGCAGCTGGGGGAGGAAAGTCAGCTTGACCTCCGGTAGGCGCCGTGGCCTCCGGATACCTGCGAAACCAGCCTGGTATCGTAACGCCCTCAAGAATATTAGGTTCCCAGACATGCTGAAATGAAAAGGAAAGAGAGTTAGACAAAGGATCAAAGGATATTACATATGGCTTTCGAGAATATGTTTTTTTTTCAATACAGACTTTTCTCTCGAAAATGCTTCCTTTTAAAAACTTTTTGAAAGTAGTTTTCAAAATCTTTTATCCAATCTGGTAAGCTTCAGCTCTGATACCAAGTATGACACCCCACATCCATTAATATCACTCACAAAGGAAATGCATTATGTTTCATGAAGCATTATAGGCAAACAGAAACAGAAATATTACAAGATAGATACAAAATGATAGCGGAATTGGAAACTTTATTAATCATAAAACATCGTGGTTCAAAAACATCACATGTCTGAAATACACAAAAACCATTACATCATAAAAACTACCGTCTTGTACTCTAAAACATCAGAGTATGTAAAAGAAGCAAATTTACCCAAATAAATATAGCTATAGTAGCGAGGATAGGAGCTTGAGCCATACATCTAAGCAACTCTAGCAAAATGAAAGCAGAATCATGGTCAAACCTGAGTATTCCCACCCTAAGACCCTGGGGGGGGGGGGAGGTGGAACGGAAGAAAGAAGAGGAAACAAAAAGGGTCAGGCATAAAGTCTGGCGAGTCCAGTTACTTTTAGCAATTAAATAAGTAAAAATATCTTGACAGCCATATAAAGTGGATAAGAGAGAGATAATAACATATAAGGCATGTATGACAAGGTAAACATGATAGAGTGTATACGCTTCTCTAATGATTACTCTGATTCTCTATAGACTTACGCATACATCCCAATGTATCCTAACCACTCCCCTAATCGATCAGCTCCCAACTCCGTAGATACCCTATGCAGGCCCCACTGAAGGAGGTATCACTTTCCTAAAGTGGCAACCTTCGTTGAGGTGCACAACCATATCTACTGGTGTCACGGTCGTCTTAGCCCCCTCTACTCGGCCCATGCACACACATGACCCCGGTCGGTTTGCGCCGCCCACACCTTTGGATCTCCTACAATGAGTTTAGTAAGCATGTTCCTACTTCGACCTAGGACGGAGTGCTCGTTTGATACCGTTATATGGGTTACTGACTGAAACGGGTCCCCCACAGAAGATGATACAAGCTCTCCCCCTTGTCTTGTATCCCCACTAGGATTTCCTCAGGTTGTGTATACCTATTGTTGTCTTTAATTACATAACCCCCTCATTGCTACAGGTTATACTAACCTTACGGTGTCTTTAATTATATAACCCTAATATTTCCATAGGTTATGCTTGCCTAAAAAATGTGTCTTTAATTACATAACCCCAACCTGTTAAGTTTTGTGGGCCTATATATAAATATTACCCAACACACCAGATTTATTTAACCCACCGCTATCCAAACAAATTTACTTAACCCCTACTTAAGTTCATGTTCATACACTCCCTGTGGATTCCACTAGGTTAAGTATTCAAGTTTATTACCATATATCCATCTATGGTTACCATATGCTAGGCCTCTCACATTAAGCCTACAATTTGCGGATGCTGGACATGCCGGGCGGGTCTTGGCAGGCTTATTCCACAAATCGGGCCTAACCTCGTGTCTTAGCACGCCTCGTATTTGTGCACTTAGGCATCCCACACTAGATTACCCATTTGTGGTCGCTGGATATGCCGGTCGGTTTTGGGCAGACTTCCCACACAAGTGCAATCTAACCTCGTGCCTAAGCGTGGTTTACAATTTAGAATTATTGTAATTCTAGGCATTTCCATTATTAGCCAATTTTACCTATGTCTTTATAGGTGTTCATGCCCCTTTTTCCCCATTATGAATTATATTCCCAATTTCATGTCCATAAACATTACTCAAGTCACAAATTAATATTCACATATTTCACTCAGGTCATGCCTAAACTTCCAATTACAAACTTATGCCAATTTCAATATTTTACCCCTCGTTCCTCAGTTAACCTATTCGCTCGTTTTAGCAACATGCTTAGACTCGAAATTAGCCTGGCTATATTAAATAAAAGAGAAAGGGTGAAGGGAAGGTGACATAGACGATTATTCCAATAGAATTGACATAAACATTTCAAGGCGTAATGTTAAGATGAACATATAAGAACAGATCGGTTAACTTGTGATAATAAATGGGTTCTAACATAGTAGGGATATCATAATATGCATGATTAGATCTAAACAAGGATATAGATATTCAGCTAATGACAGATCCTAATTAACCACAACATGAAAAGCGCAAGATGATCTAAATAGTAAATTATATCTATAATCAAAAGTAGACCTGACATGATAAAGGTTGAGATCTAAGTCATCGATAATTCAGACTATTATGGGTTCACAAATTACAATAGATCTGATATGATTCAGTCACATGCATAGATCATATTACAATATCGTGGATTCACAAATTACAATAGATCTGATATGATTCAGCCAGAGGCATAGATCCAAATTACAGTCATATTATGCTTTACATTTAATAATTTAAATCTAAAGGCAACTAAAACTCACAGTGTTTGGATCTAGAAAATAGAAGAAGAACAGATCTAGACTTTAATATCTAAAGTTGATTTGCATAAGAAGAAAAGGAACTGTTTCAGTCCAGGCACCGAAAGCATTTAGGCCTCCATTAATTTTCAATGAAGAAAACAAGAGAAATAAGCCTATATTTATAGCTGCCAGCCCCAGAAACTGACATGCCACATCAGCCCTAGAGGGTCGACCCACCCTTTAGGGGTTCGACCCTGGGGTCTGTAATAACCCGGAAATCCGAACCATTTTTTTGGCAATTTTAGCAAATTTTGAATATATAAAGTGAATTATTTTAAATAATAATGACAAGAAATTTATTTTGAATAGAATTAGAACGTATATATTTATTTGAATCGACATTAGAACATAAATATTTATTTTTAATTATAAAAGGAATTGAAAATGGTGCGGTAGTTTGAAAATTCGATTTCGAATTTCAAATGAATGTAAAGGATTCAAAATAAACTGGATTTTAGCGAAACCAAAAATATTTGAATCTATTTGAGAATATCTTTCCATTGAATCCAAAAAATTGAAATTTCATAGCGGGAATAAAAAGTTATGTCCAATTGAAAATTCAGAATAGTCGCTATGGAATTTTGGCCCTTAAAAATGGAAATTTTGCAAACGACCTTCATTTTTGATGAAACCACTTTTGTTGGATCCGAGATGTATATTTATTGCTAGATTCCAAAATTCATAATTTTCTGAATTAATATATGCGCGTAGCAAAAGAAAACGTCTTTTGGTAGTTTTTGTCAATTTGGATTGACCAGAAAATGGTCATTTTTCAAATGGTCTTCAAATTTGATGAAATTAGTTTTGTTAGGACTGTATTGTCAATACAAAGCTAGAAAATATTTTTTGGGAATTTTTGAGTCCGTATGTGGCCCCGGTAAATTGAAATGCGCGTTCAAATTCAATATATAGATTTATATTTTGATTTTGATGGAAACCGATCGAAATAGCCAAACTGGCTTATGATACATATCCCATTGTGTTCGGAATGGGAGTAATTAGGTAGGGACGACAGTCATTGGGCCTCGTTTGGAGTTTAAATTGAAAGTTAACCTTTTCTTGAATTAAATATAAAATGAATATTATAATATATATGAATTTTCAGTTAAACCCCTTTCCCTGTTCATTATTCCCAAACTAGAAAGTGAAATCGAAAAAAAATGGACACCTTCGAAGCCGCCGCCTGCGCCATCGCTCCCCCTACATCGCCGCCTACCGCCGTCGCTTCCCCTCCCAGGCCGCCCTCGCACCCGTCTCTCCCTCCTCCTCTCTCCGTCCAAGGCCTATCCCCTCTTCAGCGCCCAAATCTAGAGACACTACCCAAAACCGCCACCTGACAGGACCGCCTCCGACCAGAGCAGCCTCCCCTCACCACCAGCGACCACCAGCGCCGACCACCAGTCAGAAAACCCCCCTCTTTCAATCGAAAACTGTGAGCCTTGTTTTTTTTGTTTTTTAATTCATTTTTATTGATTTAAAACTCAGATTTTTATAGATTTAAAAGCTCTGATTTTTACGGGTGTAAAGCTTAGATTTATATACATATAAAGTTGTGATTAATATATGATTTTAATGATAGGAAAAATATGATTTTTAATTCATGAAAGATTGGATCTTTAACATTAGGAAAAGCTTATATTTTTATAATATGAATAGATTGAAATTTTTATTTGAAAAGAATTGATTTTTATTGAACAAAAGCTATGATTTTTTATTAGTGAAAAGATTATATTTTTATATAAAGAAAGATTATATTTTTTATATAAGGAAAGGTTATATTTTCATATAAGAAAAGATAAGATTTTTGATTTAGAAAAGACGTGATTTTTAAAAATATAAAGACGTGATTTTGTTTATATAAAAGACATGATTTTGGTTATATAAAAGAGGCGATTTTTATATATATGAAAGTGAAATAAAAATTTGATTTTAATGTTGAAAACGAAGTAAAATTATAATTTCTATATAGAAAGAAGTGTTGTAAAAATATTTGATTTTTATGTAAGAAGTGAAATAAAAATGTGATTTTTATAATATATGTAGCAAAGTAAAAAAATGATTTCTTTTATAGTTTGAATGGTTAAATAAAAATATGATTTTTATTCTGAAGGGAGCATTATAAAAATATAATTTTTATATGAGTAGCGGTATAAAAATAGCGATTTTTAAATATAAGAACATCGTATTAAAAATGTGATTTTTAATGTGAACAGCGGGAAAAGATAGCGATGGTATCGACAAAAATCAAAACGAAATCCAAACCGTTCAGAAATAAGGAATGGGGGAGTGGAACCTAAAGGTGAGAATTCCTCACTGTAGTTTTCATTATACAGTTATTTATTATGTAACTGCATATATGAATTGTTTCCCCGTCGTCCACAGACCATGGACGACTTGTGTGTTTGTTTGGTTATATTGTGTTGTGGTTTATGGTTGATTGGGTTGTTTTTTTGGATTGGTTTGAGGAAACGAAATGGAATTGATTAGAATTGGTATGTATGTGGTGTGGGCCATTATTAGAGGCCTTATCCCGTTTCTAGTATTGCGCCGTTATGCCGCCAAAATTTTCTAAAATATGTTAGAACAATAAAAATATCATTTTTATCGTGTAAATGAACCGAATAAATATTTTATCTTTAAAATATAATTTGTAACGTGTATATGAATAAAATAAATATCCATTTACAAACCGGACGGTTTGTTCATGTACACTGAATTGATTGATATGGATTGAGACGATAAATTTTACACATCGCCCAATTGCACAAATAAAATTCATTATTTGTTGATTGAAACCCCACACGGGTATTGGGATGAAATTGGACATACACTAATCCCAATAATTAGCTGTATGTCGATCGATTGAATATTTATATTTGATGCTTATGCAGTGTAGAATGCACTCTGGATGATGGATGATTATTTATCACTGTTGTTGTATACATGTATTGTATGAAATCCATATAATCACATTATACGGTAATTGACTGTATCTGATTCCAGTTCAGAAAGAATTAATATTTTAAGATAATGATTATTTTAAAATAACGAATATTTTCAAATAATATTCATAAAAGAATCAAAATATGATTTTTGATGTCCGATTTGGGATGGGCACGAGAACATTTAAATATATAAAGCCGTGTTGACTAGATTAACGCCATTTTGACGTGAACGATAGTTATATCGATTTTATTCATTTTTTATAATGAATATCGAAGAGGAATTGATTTCAAAATATAATGTTTCAAAAATATTATCATTTATATATCGATGATATGGAATATTCAATTTCGATTAGAAATTGAATACGAAGTTGAACTCGTTTTGAAAACGAATTTAAAACAATTTATAAAATACATTTTAAAAGGAAATCGACAAAAAATATATTATATATATTATTTATATAATATAATGGCCTGAATAGAGCGCACTGCGCTGCGGCGGTTCATGAATTTCGACCATTGACTTCAAACGGACATTACGGGAGATCCGGCCGTCGGATTCTCCTAAAACCGGAACCGTTGGGTTTGTATCGAAAATAGCTTTCTAATGAATATTAGAGATTTGAAATCTAATGGTTGGATTTGGAATTTTGTCCAAATAAAATTTGGAAAAGGTCGCTGTAAGTGCAGTTCGATGACTATTTATGGAAATCGACTGTACGGGCCTTAATAAAATTATTAAAATATCGATAATTTGTGTAAAATCATAAGAAATGATTTGGAAAGAATTGGGATGAAAAATTCCATATTTAAAAAGATAAAAATAGATTTTTATCGAAATGAACTAGTTTTGAACTAGAATTATAATCCCTTCATTTTAAAATAAATAAATTGGATTTGAAATGGTTTTAAAAATAACCAGAATTTCCAATTTATGAATTGGAAATGGATATGAATTGAAATTGTCTTTGGAATATTTCGATGTTGGATTTCGTGATTATACATATATTGTTATGGAAATTTGAAATATATATTTATATTGTTATTTCCAATACGATATTTGTTGGTTGTAGAATTTGATATTGAATATAAGCCGATATATTTCCTATTCAGAGCCTTGTATTTAATATCAAATGGGATTTGGGTTTGTCGTGAATGGTTTTCTTCATTAACAATGTTCTTAAAACCAGTTGAGAAAAAGATTAAATCTTATTATTTAGATTTAATGAAGTATACCAATATTTAATTGGAATTGAATTAGAATTGATTTTTCGGTTTATCGTGAACGGTGTTTTAAATAACACTTGTTCTTTAACCCGATTTTAAATGGAAAGTGAATTGGGCTTATCGTGAACTATGTTTTAACGACATTCGTTCTTTAGCCCAATTTACAGTGAAACAAGATTTGGAATTTAAACCTTTTGTTAAGATCTAAAGGAGATTTTCCAAAGTAAAGTTTTCCAATTTAACATATTAAATTGGAATTAAATGGAATTCGATTTGGTAATGATCGAAGTGGACTTCTGTCGAGGAAGGCTGTTATTATATATGGAATTTAAGAGGCTTTGCCGTTATTCCATTTATATTATAGGTTGGATATGGAAGTTTGTATCGATTATATCTATCGATTTGTTTTCCATGAAGATTCCATTGTCAATGGAATGTGATTTTGGGCTGTCGTGAATGGTATCTTTAATAATACTGTTCTTAGACCCAGCGGAGTTAAGAAAATCATAAACTAACTGGAGATTAGTTAAGTTGAATGGTTTTCTGGGTATTGATCTGATGTTGGTTTCGGCCTTCGGGGTTAATACTTAATGAATTGTTCACTTGCTGATTTACGGTTAAGGACTGATGGAATGCAATGTGATTTTGGGGTTTATCGTGAATCGTGCTTAAATGACATTGGTTCTCTAACTCAGTTAAAAGACAGGTTATGATTTCCCAAGTTAAATAATCATTGATATTAGTTATTGGGAAGATTAAAACCAAGTGGAGTTTTAATGAATCTTTAATTAGATTGAAATGATCGAGAATGTAGTATCACCCAGAGATAGTTAAATCTTTAATTAGATTTGAACGTGAATTGGTAATTGAATTTACCGATAACATTGTGGTGTTATATATGAAGTATTACCAATTTTACTTCATGGGATGAATAGATTAGTGTTGGGAGATTTAACAAATGATTACTTCGGTAAGGTTTGCTAATCCCGACTAGTTTGGACAAACCATAATTTTGTTTGAATTGATATTCAAAAGAAGATTGAAGAATAAATTTAAAGAATTTGTCTTTGATAAAATTAATGGGAACCTTTCCCAAAATGTAAGAATATTTGAATAAAGGAATATTCTGGATTGGAATGAGGCGTATGTTGTGTTTTATAACACTTCTTTATTATATACGCGAGTTATTCGGAAAGGCCGTGTTTATACCCATTCTGAATAACTGAATCGACGATAAGTCGACGATAAAGATGGTGGTTGAAGACCGGAGGTCTTCACATCGTTTGGATAATTACCGATGATCATGATTGGGTTGTACGCCCAAGAGGAGGGAATCAGTTGGTGATCGTCCAGACGTACTTGGAGATCGATCGATATGCGAGAAATAAGGTTCCTCCGGTTTCATTCATACCCAGAACGGACTTGTAAATGGATGTGTGTCTGACCTTGGATTTCATTCTGTGTGACTGATATACATCGGTTGCATAGCATGAATTGCCTGTGTGGCATGCTGAGATGCAAATGATCAAGGCTACTGTTGAAAAGCAGAGTCTTGTGGTTGATGATCCAAGCACGACCTTTGTGGCGTAGCTTTAATTCGCGAGCCTCACACCCCGGTGTGAACCAGAAACGAGAGAGGACCACAGGAGGACATGCATTTCTTTTTAGTTAAGAGTGGTGTCAGCGTTTTACATGCCCTGACATTTTACTTATGTGGATGATGGATAGCGAGGCGCCTCAGTTATATCTGTCGATCCGGGGCCGATGGAGTCATTTGGCTCATTTACGCCCCATAGGGCGGGGAAACGCAGTGTTCAGGCATTATAATCCACATCGAGTGGACCGGCCGTAATGATCCATGGTGCAGTTGCAGTTGTTCCTGAGGCTCGGGCTAGAGAGTCTCGAAGCGGTAAGGTTGATCCCTTGCCTTGGTTCATGGATGGAAATCCAACTTCCAATATATGACATTTGCGGTTCTTATTGTAGAGCCTAGTATTTGCGACATGATATATGGTACCTATGCCGTCTAGGATTGATACATTTATATTTGAAGTTATTTTATACACTATGCACTTATAATAGTATCAAATGATTTGTTTTAACGTACCAAACATGTTTGGCTATTATAAGGGAAAACCCTTATCCCCGGCTTGTGTTGCATTGTGCGATAGGACCTGGGTCTTATAATAGCTTCATTTTTCCAAAAAACATTGCGCTATTTTGTTATATGCACTGGTATCCTTAGGAGAAAACCCATTCCCTGTTATACGGCGTGGTTCCTTGATATATCTGATTTAAAATAAAGTTTTAAATAACTGTTCTTGTTCTCACACCAGTCACATGATTGACCTGGAGTTTATTGTTTTAACCTAGACACTGGGTGCCCCTATTTTCCATACGGGTAGCTAGTAGTTTTGGTTTTGCAGATTTATATTCACAGGATCCTGGTTTGCAGCTGGAATGATATTCGTAAAGCTCTGTATCTATATATTCTTTTCAGTTATGTTTTGTATTATTTTTCCGCTGCATTGTAATTTGTAAACCCTTGATATTTATCTATTGTGTAATATTTATTCATATACTGTATATTCTTTTATTCTGATGGAGTTGTTGTAATAAACAATGAAATGTTCTTTTGTTTGTGTTCTGATTCATCTTGTCCTCAATTTAATCCGGGCTTTCCTTTACGGGGAAGTTCGGGACGTCTCAGTTTGGTATCAGAGCTTTGGTTTAAAAAGCTTGAGAATAAGACACGTTAAAACCAAACGAAAGAATTCATCGGAGATTGGATTAGTAATATCCAATGAGAATGACTCGTTAGAGATTGGATCAGTAGTATCCTAGAACGAGTGTGAAGAGTATATTTTTAAAAATGAAAACGAATTTTGTTTTGAAAAATTAAATTCAGTTATTCGTATTTGAATGTTTATTATATATTGATTTGGACAATCCAGTATATAAAGATTTTGCATATACATCTGATCCCCATGCATTCGTAGTTTTAATATGCTGAATAGATGTAAAATCACACTCTAGTCGCCCGAAGATGATTCTGATGATGCCGCGGCGTCATCAGCATTTGTATTCGAGTTTCGAAAGTGGGATGTTTATATATTTCCATTAGACTAGCGTGAGAACCAAAACTAGATAGGGCTTATTGTTGTGAGTTGGCATCAAAAACATGATTTTCTGTATATGTATCAAAATTATGAATTTGAAACGTTAATTCACTAATTGATTGATGGTTGTGTTATATGATTATTTGTTATGTAATAAAATCATTATGCGAAAGAAAGGTAAATTTAGGCCAAATTGTACCAAATATTGAACTGCATTGAAAACTTTTTTAAATTGCATGCATACTCATGTGTATCCATTGAACAGGTCATTGCAAAGAGGCTAGAGCAGAAGAATAAATTTGTTACCCGACAAACAGGTACATGTTTATTGTATTTCTTGGGGGTTTTGATGATTTTATGAGCCGACTGGCTAGCCACTTGGCTGTTTCTTTTTCTTTTTGGGTTGGAGAGGCCTGTATGGAAATTTTGGGATTTTCCCGGTGCTCTTGTGCAGGGGAGGTTATGGCGAAATTTTTCGAAAAATTAGGGTGTTAGCCAAACTTTTGAAAAATTTGAAAAGTTCTTAGATACTGAAAAGTTGAAGAACTTAAGCCATAATGAAAGGAATGAAAGTTGAGTTGGTTAGTTAAACAGCTTTCAGCTTCATTCCTATTCTTGGTCGAAAAGTTTTAAGTGGGGGAGATTGTAATAACCCGGAAATCCGAACCAATTTAAAAATTTTATTTTGGCAATTCTAGCGAATTTTGAATATTTAAATTAATTATTTTAAATAATAACGACGAGAATTTTATTTTGAATAGAATTAGAAAGTATATATTTATTTGAATTGAAGTTAGAATATAAATATTTATTTTTAATTATACAAGGAATTGAAAATGGCGCGGTAGTTTGAAAATCCAATTTCAAATTTCAAATGAATGTACAGGATTCAAAATAAACCAGATTTTAGCGAAACCAAAAATATTTGAATCTATTTTAGAATATCTTTCCAATGAATCCAAAAAATTGAAATTTCATAGCGGGAATAAAAAGTTATGTCCAATTGAAAATTCAGAATAATCGCTATGGAATTCTGACCCTTAAAAATGAAAATTTTGCAACCGATCTCCGTTTTCGACAAAACCACTTTTGTTGGATCCAGGATGTCTAGTTATTGCTAGAATCTAGAACTCATAATTTTTTTAATCAATATGTGAGTGTAACAAAAGAAAACATCTTTTGGCAGTTTCTGTCAATTTGGATCGACCAGAAAATGGTCATTTTTCAAACAGTCTTCAAATTTGATGAAATTAGTTTTGTTAAGACCGTATCATCAATATGAAGCTAGAAAATATTTTTTAGGAATTTTTGAGTTAGTATGCGGCCTCGGTAAATTGAAATGCGCGTTCAAATTCAATATATAGATTTATATTTTGATTTTGACCGAAACCGATCGAAACAGCCAAACTGGCATATGATACATATCCCATTGTGTTCAGAATATGGGTAATTATGTACGGACAACAGTCGTTGGGCCTTATTTGGAGTTTAATGGAAAGTTAACCTTTTCTTGAATTAAATATAAAATAAATAATATAATGTATATGAATTTTCAATTAAATTCCTTTCCCCGTTCATTATTCCCAAACCAAAAAGTGAAATCGAAAAAAAATGGACACCTTCGAAGCCGCTGCCTGCGCCATCGCTCCCCCTACATCACGCCTACTGTAATGACCTGGAAATCTGGGCCAATTTAAAATTTTTATTTTGGCAATTTTAGCGATTTTGATTATTTAAAATGAATTATTTTAAATAATATCGACGAGAAATTTATTTTGAATAGAATTCGAACGTATATATTATATAGATCGTCGTTAGAATATAAATAATTATTTATAATTATAAAAAGGGATTGAAAATGGAGCGGTAGTTCGATAATTCGATTTCAAACTTAAAATCAATGTATCGGGTGCAAAACAAACAGGATTTTAGCGAAACCAAAAATAATAGGATCTATTTGAGAATATCTTTCCAACGAATCCGAAAAATCAAAATTTCATAGCGGGAATCAAAAGTTATGTCCAGTTGAAATTTCTGAATAGTCGTTATGGAATTCAGGCCCTTAAAAATGGAAATTTTGCAAACGTCCTCGGATTTCGACGAAACCACTTTTGTTGGATCCGCAACGTAAAGTTATTGCTAGGTTCCAAATTTCATAATTTTTTGAATCAATATGTGAGCGTGGCAAAGGAAAACGCGTTTGACCGGTTTTAGTTGATTTTAATCGACTGGAAAATGGTCATTTTTCAAACAGTCTCAGAATTTGGCGAAATTAGTTTTGTTAGGACCATATCGTCAATACGAAGCTAGAAAATATTTTTCTAGAAATTTTTTAGTTAGTATGTGACCCCAGTAAATTGAAATGCGCGTTCAAAATTCAATATATAGAGTTATATTTTGATTTTAACGGAAACCGATCGAAACGATCGAATCAGCTTACGATACATATCCCATTTTATTCGGAATGGGGGTAATTAGCTATGAACAACAGGCGGTGGGTCTCGTTTCGAGGTCAGAATAAAAAGTACCTTTTTGAAATTAGATTAATTAAATAAAAAAAACTCCCCCTTCTCTTTTTATACTCCAACCCATGCTCAACGAAATCACACCTCCACCCACGTCGACCGCCGCCCCCTCCCCCCCAGATCGATCGCCGCCGTCGCCTTATCAGGCGAAGGCGCGCGCCTCTCTCCCCCCCCTTCTGTGCCGTCGCTCCCCCTTCTTCTTCTTCGTCCTCCGCAACTCCGCCCTCGCCTCACCCCCCATCCATATGAGCCGCCACCGCCTGACCAAGGCTGCACCCCCACCTCCAGTGACCGCGGTGCCACCTCCCCCTTTTTCCAGCGATGAGAAACCCGAAAACAAACCCAATGTAAATCCTTTCCCTTATTGATTTTTAATTACAGAAAGGATATGATTTTCTTGATAGAAAGATATAATTTCTGTTAGTAGAAAAATACCATCTTTGTTTGTAGAAAAATATAATTTTTGTGAAGGAAAAAAACCATATTTTTGTTATAGGAAAAACCATATTTTTGTTAAAGTGAAAGGCGAGATTTTTAGTATGTAAAAGACGAGATATTTAGATATGAAGGAACGATTTTTATATATTGAATCGCAAAGTAAAAATACGAATTTTTATATATTGAATAGCGAAGTAAAAATACGATTTTTATATATTGAATAGCGAAGTAAAAGTTCGATTTTTATATATTGAATCGCAAAGTAAAAATTCGATATTTATATATTGAATAGCAAAGTAAAAATTCGATTTTTATATATTGAATAGCGAAGTAAAAGTTTGATTTTAATATATTGAAGCGCAAAGTAAAAATTCGATTTTTATATATTGAATAGCAAAGTAAAAATTCGATTTTTATATATTGAATAGCGAAGAAAAAATTCGATTTTTATATATTGAATAGCGAAGTAAAAATTAGATTTTTATATATTGAATAGCAAAGTAAAAATTCGATTTTTATGTATTGAATAGCAAAGTAAAAATTCGATTTTTACATATGTAGAGAATACGGGCAAAAAAAGTGACAAAAGGCAAGTATGGCGAAGATTTTTACATAAGAAGAGTCGTGACGTTGGATTAGCAATTCTGTGAGAATTTCTCACCTTTTAATTTTGTTTTCTAGTTAATAATATATACTAGGATGCAGACAGTGTTTAGTAGCACCCGACACCCGTCGTCCACAGACCATGGACGACTTGTATGCTTGTTTGTTTGATTTTGATGTGTAGTTGATTGTGTGATGTGATGTGAAATGAAATAAAATATTTTATAGTGGAAAATATTTTACAGTTAAAAATAGAATTTTTAACGTGTATATGAAATGAAATAAAAATAAACAGATCGGACAATTTGTTTATATACACACATTGACTGATATTGATTAGGACGATAAATTTTACACATCGCCCAACTGGACAAATAAAATCTGTGTTTGATTGTTTGAAACCCCAAACGGGTGTTGGGATGATATATGACATACACTAATTCCAATAATTAGTTGTATGTCGATCGATTGATTGACAAACTGTTATGAGCGTTAAATATTTATATCTGATGCTTATACAGTGTAGAATGCACTTTGGATGATGGTTGATTATTCATCGTTGTTATTGTTTACATGTGGTGTAGAAAATCCATATAATTAACATGATATGGTAATTGATTGGGCTTCATTCCAGTTTTGAATAGAAATATTTGAAAAAGAAATATTTGAAAAAGAAATATTTGAAATAGAATATTTGAAAATAGAAATATATGAAGTCGTGTTGATTAGATTGATGCCATTTTGACGTGAAAGATATTTATATCGATTTCATTCATTTTATAATGAACATCGAAAGTGATTTCATAATCTGGTATTTGGAAAAGAATTGAAATTCGAACTGAAACTGAATAGAATTGAATTCGAATTGAAATTGAATATAAGTGAATTCGAATTGAAATTGAATATAAATGAATTCGAATTGAAATTGAATTGAACTGAAAACGAACTGAAATTGAATTAGAAATCAATTTGAATTGAAATCAATTTGAAATGAATTTAAAATGAATTTATAAGGAAAATTTCAATTTTGATTTTAATTTGAAATGAAGTTGAAATCGTTTTGAAAATGAATTTAAATGATTTATATAATACGTTTTAAAAGGAAATCGACGAAGTATATATTATATATAATATAACGGCCTGAATAGAACGCGCTGCGCCGCGGCAGTTCGCGAATTTCGACCATTGACTTCGAATGGATATTGCGGGAGATCCAACCGTTGGATTCTCCTAAAACCGGAACCGTTGGGTTCGTATCGAAAAGAGCTTTCTAACGAATATTAGAAATTAGAAATCTAACGGTTGGATTCGGAATTATGTCCAAATCAAATTTGGAAAAGGTCACTATAAGTGCAGTTCGATGGCCGTTGATGGAAATCGACTGTACGGGCCTTGATAAAATTATTAAAAATAGTAATAATTTGTGTAAAATCATAAGAAATGATTTGTGAAGAATTGGGATGAAAAACTCCATATTTGAAAAGATAAAAATAGATTTTTATCGAAATGAACTAGTTTTGAACTAGAATAGTAATTTATTTATTTTTAAAATAAATAAACTGAGTTTGAAATGGTTTTGAAATATAACCAGAATTTCCAATAGTTGAATTGGAATGTATTTAAATCGAAATTGTCTTTGGAATATTCCGATGTTGGATTTCGTGATCATACAGATGTTGTTATGAAAATTTGAAAGATATATATATATATATATCGTTATTTCCAATACGATATTTGTTGGTCGTAGAATTTGATGTTGAATATAAGCCGATATATTTTCTATTCAGAGCCTTGTATTAAATATCAAATGTGATTTGGGTTTGTCGTGAATGGTGTTTTCATTAACACTGTTCTTAAGCCCAGTTGAGAAAAAGATTAAATCTTTTTATTTAGATTTAATGAAGTGTACCAATTCAATAATATTTAATTGAATTGATATTGATTTTTGGGTTTATCGTGAACAGTGTTTTAAATAACACTTGTTCTTTAACCCGATAATTAATGGAATGTAATTTTGGATTTATCGAGAGCCGTATTTTAAATGACACAGATTCTTTAACCCAGTTAAAGATTAAAACTAAGTGGAGTTTTAATGAATCTTTAATTAGATTGAAAAGATGGAGAATGGAGTATCACCAATTTTACTCCAGGCGATAGTTAAATCTTTAATTAGATTTGAACGTGAAATGGTAATTGAATTTACCGATAACATCGTGATGTTAGATATGAAGTATTACCAGTGTTACTTCATGGGATGAATAGGTTGGGATTGGGAAATTAAAATAAATGTTTACTTCGGTGTGGTTCGCTAATCCCGATTAGATTGAATTGATATTCAAAGAAGATTAAAGAATAAATTTAAAGAATTTATCTTTGATAAAATTAATGGGAACCTTTCCCAGAGTATAAGAATATTTGAATAAAAGAATATTATGAATTGGAATGAGGCGTATGTTGTGTTTGTGTAACACGTGTTTATTATATATATACGCGAGTTGTTCAGAAAGACCAGGTTTATTTCATTCTGAATAACTGGTTCGACGTGGAGTCGAAGATGAAGACAATGGTCGAAGACCGGAGGTCTTCACGTCGTTTGGGTGATTATTGATGATTTTGATTGGGCTGTACACCCAAGAAGATGGAAACAGTTGGTGATCATCCAGACGTACTTGGAGATCGATGGATATGCGGGGTACTAGGTGCCTCCGGTTTCATTCAGACCCAGAACGGACTTGTAAATGGACTGTGTGTCTGACATTGGATTTTAGTCTGTGTGATTGATTTCTATTAAATATATATCTGTTTGGCGGCGGAGAATTTATTCTCTTGCTTAACGCCCTTCTCTGAGATGTACGAGCTCAGGGGTTATATACAGATGGATATCAAACGCATAGAGTGAATTGCCTGTGTGGCATGCCTAAGATGCAAATGATCAAGGCTTCTGTTGAAAAGCAAAGTCTTGTGGTTGATGATCAAAGCACCGCCTGTGTGGCATAGCTTTGTGTAATGTGAATTTGCGAGCCTCACACCCCGGTTATGTACCAGAAACGGGAGAGGACATCAGGGAGGGCATGCGTTTCCTTCTAGCTAGGGTGGTGTCAGTGACCTACCAGCCCTGACATTTATATACTTTTCACCTGTTTGGTTGTTGCTGTTGCGAGGTGCCTCGGATATATCGGTCGATCCGGGACCGATGGAGTCATTGGACTCATTTACGCCACATAGGACAGGGAGACGTAGTGTTCAGGCATAATAATCCATATCGGTGGACCGTCCCTGACAATCCAAGGGGCAGTTGCGGCTGTTCCAGAGACATGGGCTAGATTGTCTCGAATCGGTAGAGGACGATCCCTTGCCTCAGTTCATAGATGGAAATCCAACTTCCAAATACGTGACATTTGTGGTTTTGATTGTAGAGCCTAGTATGGCGACATAGTGGGATGGGGACGCTTATGCCGTCTATGATTGATACTTATGATTTGAAGTTGTTTTATACACTATGCATTTATAATAGTATCAAATGATTTGTTTTTAAACGTATCAAGCATTCTGGGCAATTATAAGGTAAAAACCCTATCCTCCGGCTTGCGTTGCATTGTGTGATGGGAACTGGGTCTTATAATAGCTTCATTGTTCTTTATTTAGCATTGCGTGGGAGGAAACCCATTCCGTGTTATACGGCGTGGTCCTTTGATTTACCTAACTTTAAAATAAAGATTAATAACTGTTTTAGTTCTCACACCAGTCCCATGACTGACCTGGAGTTTATTGTTTTAACCTAAACTCTGGGTGCCCTTATTTTCGACACGGGCAGCTAGTAGTTTTGGTTTTGCAGATTTATATTCACAGGATCCTGGTTTACAGCTGTAATGATATCCGGAAAGCTTTGTATCCGTATATCTCTTCTAGTTGTGTATTGTATTATTTTCCGCTGCGATGTATTTAAATGTAATTTAAATCTCTGATATTTCTGTGTAATATTCATTTATACTCAGAATATTCTTGTATTCTGATGGAATTGTTATAATATACAATGAAATGTTCTTCCGTCTGCGTTCTATTTTGTCGTGTTCTCGAAATAATCAGGTGTTTCGAACGGTCTGGGTCGGTTTAGTGACTGATTCGGATCGAGCGAAATTCCTTTTTGTCACATTTGGTATCAGAGCTTTGGTTTACAAAGCTCAGAGAACAAGACACATTAGAACCATACGAAAGAATTCATCAGAAATTGGATTAGTAATATCCAATTAGAATGACTTGTTAGAGATGGGATCAGTAGTATCCTAGAACGAGTGTGAAGGTTATATTTTTAAAAATGAAAACGAATTTTGTTTTTGAAAATTTAAATCAACTATTCGTATTTGATTTATTTTAAATTGATTTGAAAATCCCAATATATAAAGATTTTGCATATATGTCTTGCAAACGTGTATTCAAAGTTTTAATGTATTGGATAGTTATAGAATCGCACTCTAGTGCCCGGGGATAATTCTAGTAACGGGGCACCATTGCCAGTATTTATTTTAGAGTTTCGAAAGTGAGATTTCTATATATTTCCATTAGACTGGTGTGAGAACTGAAATTAGATAAGGCTTATTGTTGTGAATTGGCATCAAAAACATGATTTTCTGTATATGTATATGTATCAAAATTATGAATTTGAAACGTTAATCCACTAATTGATTGATGTTTGTGTTGTTTGTTTATTTGTTTGATAATTTTGCACCATATAGCCAAATTGAATCAAATAGTGAATTGTATTGAAAATTGGTCACATTTGCATGCATATACATGTACTTACACTAAACAGGTCTTAGCAAAGAGGCTAGAGCAGAAGAATAAAATTGTTTGCCCGACAAATACGTACATGTTTACCGTAATTTACTGTTTTGTTTGGGTGATGATGATTTTATGAGCCGATTGGCTAGCCGCTTGGCTTTTTCTTTTTCTATTTGAGATCAGAGGGCATGTATGGCAATTTCGGGATTTTCCCGTTGCTCCCGGTGCAGGGGAGGTTATGGCGAAATTTTTCGAAAATTTAGGGTGTTAGCCAAATTTTTGAAAAATTTGAAAAGTTCTTAGAAACTGAAAAGTTGAAGAACTTAAGCCGTAATCAAAACACTGGAAGTTGAGTAGATTTGTGAAACAACTTTCGGCTTTGTTCCTTTTCAGGGACGAAAAGTTTTAAGTGGGGGAGATTGTAATGACCCGGAAATCTGGGCCAATTTAAAATTTTTATTTTGGCAACTTTAGCGAATTTTGATAATTTAAAATGAATTATTTCGAATAATATCGACGAGAAATTTATTTTGAATAGAATTCGAACGTATATATTATATAGATCGTCGTTAGAATATAAATAATTATTTATAATTATAAAAAGGGATTGAAAATGGTATGGTAGTTCGATAATTCGATTTCGAACTTCAAATGAATGTACCGGGTGCAAAACAAACCGGATTTTAGCGAAACCAAAAATAATAGAATCTATTTGAGAATATCTTTCCAACGAATCCGAAAAATCAAAATTTCATAGCGGGAATCAAAAGTTATGTCCAGTTGAAATTTCTGAATAGTCGCTATGGAATTCAGGCCCTTAAAAATGGAAATTTTGCAAACGACCTCGTATTTCGACGAAACCACTTTTGTTGGATCCGTGATGTAAACTTATTGCTAGGTTCCAAATTTCATAATTTTTCGAATCAATATGTGAGCGTGGCAAAGGAAAACACGTTTGACCAGTTTTAGTTGATTTTAATCGACTGGAAAATGGCCTTTTTTCAAACGGTCTCAGAATTTGGCGAAATTAGTTTTATTAGGACCGTATCGTCAATACGAAGCTAGAAAATATTTTTCTAGAATTTTTCTAGTTAGTATGTGACCCCAGTAAATTGAAATGCGCGTTCAAAATTCAATATATAGAGTTATATTTTGATTTTAACGGAAACTGATCGAAACGATCGAATCAGCTTACGATACATATCCCATTGTATTCGAAATGGGGGTAATTAGCTATGGACGACAGGCAGTGGGTCTCGTTTCGAGGTCAGAATAAAAAGTACCTTTTTGAAATTTGATTAAATAAATAAATAAATAAATAACTCCCCCTTCTCTTTCTATACTCCAGCCCCCCCTCCCCGATTTCAATTCGATTCAGAAGTAAATAGAGAAAAAAAACCCACGCTCAACGAAATCGCACCTCCACCCACGTCGACCGCCCCCCTCCCGGATCGATCACCGCCGCTGCCTTGTCAGGCGAAGGCGCGCGCCTCTCTCTCCCCCCCCCCTCTTCTGTGTCATCGCTCCCCCTTCTTCTTCTCCCTCCTTTCTTCCTCCTCCGACCTCGCCTCACCCCCCTCCATCTGAGCCGCCACCGCCTGACCAAGGCTGCACCCCCACCGCCAGCGACCACGGCGCCACCTCCCCCTTTTTCCAGCGATGAGAAACCCGAAAACAAACCCAATGTAAGTCCTTTCCTTTATTGATTTTTAATTACAGAAAGGATATGATTTTTCTTGACAGAAAGATATAATTTTTGTTAGTAGAAAAATACCATCTTTGTTAGTAGAAAAATATAATTTTTGTGAAGGAAAAAAAAACCATATTTTTGTTATAGGAGAAACCATATTTTTGTTAAAGTGAAAGGCGAGATTTTTAGTATGTAAAAGACGAGATTTTTAGTTATGAAGGAACGATTTTTATATATTGAATTGCAAAGTAAAAATACGATTTTTATATATTGAATAGCGAAGTAAAAATACGATTTTTATATATTGAATAGCGAAGTAAAAGTTCGGTTTTTATATATTGAATCACAAAGTAAAAATTCGATTTTTATATATTGAATAGCAAAGTAAAAGTTCGATTTTTATATATTGAATAGCGAAGTAAAAGTTCGATTTTTATATATTGAATCACAAAGTAAAAATTCAATTTTTATATATTGAATAGCAAAGTAAAAATTCGATTTTTATATATTGAATAGCGAAGAAAAAATTCAATTTTTATATATTGAATAGCGAAGTAAAAATTAGATTTTTTATATATTGAATAGCAAAGTAAAAATTCGATTTTTATATATTGAATAGCAAAGTAAAAATTCGATTTTTACATATGCAGAGAATACAGGCAAAGAAAGTGACAAGAGGCAGGATCGGCGAAGATTTCTACATAAGAAGAGTCGTGGCGTTGGATTAGCAATTCTGTGAGAACTTCTCACCTTTTAATTTTGTTTTCTAGTTAATAATATATACTAGGATGCAGACGGTGTTTAGTACCACCCGACACCCGTCGTCCACAGACCATGGACGGCTTGTATGCTTGTTTGTTTGATTTTGATGTGTAGTTGATTGTGTGATGTAATGTGAAATAAAATATTTTATAGTGGAAAATATTTTATAGTTAAAAATAGAATTTTTAACGTGTATATGAAATGAAATAAAAATAAACAGATCGGACGATTTGTTTATATACACACATTGACTGATATTGATTGGGACGATAAATTTTACACATTGCCCAACTGCACAAATAAAATCTGTGTTTGATTGTTTGAAACCCCACAAGGGTATTGGGATGATATATGACATACACTAATCCCAATAATTAGTTGTATGTCGATCGATTGATTGACAGACTGTTATGAGCGTTAAATATTTATATTTGATGCTTATACGGTGTAGAATGCACTTTGGATGATGGTTGATTATTCATCGTTGTTATTGTGTACATGTGGTGTAGAAAATCCATATAATTAACATTATATGGTAATTGATTGGGCTTCATTCCAGTTTTGAATAGAAATATTTGAAAAAGAAATATTTGAATAGAAATATTTGAAAAAGAAATATTTGAAAAAGAAATATTTGAAATAGAATATTTGAAAATAGAAATATATGAAGCCGTGTTGATTAGATTGACGCCATTTTGACGTGAACGATATTTATATCGATTTCATTCATTTTATAATGAATATCGAAAGTGATTTCAAAATCTGATATTTTGAAAAGAATTGAAATTCGAACTGAAACTGAATAGAAATGAATTCGAATTGAAATTGAATATAAGTGAATTCAAATTGAAATTGAATATAAATGAATTCGAATTGAAATTGAATATAAGTGAATTCGAATTGAAATTGAATATAAATGAATTCAAATTGAATTGAACTGAAAACGAACTGAAATTGAATTAGAAATCAATTTGAATTGAAATCAATTTGAAATGAATTTAAAACGAATTTATAAGGAAAATTTCAATTTTGATTTGAATTTGAAATGAAGTTGAAAACGTTTTGAAAACGAATTTAAAACGATTTATATAATACGTTTTAAAAGGAAATTGACGAAGTATATATTATATATATTATATATATATATATATATATATATATATAATATAACGGCCTGAATAGAACGCGCTGCGCCGCGGCAGTTCGCGAATTTCGACCATTAACTTCGAATGGATATTACGGGAGATCCGATCGTCGGATTCTCCTAAAACCGGAACCGTTGGGTTCGTATCTAAAAGAGCTTTCTAACGAATATAAGAAATTCGAAATCTAATGGTTGGATTTGGAATTATGTCCAAATCAAATGTGGAAAAGGTCGCTATAAGTGCATTTCGATGGCCGTTGATGGAAATCGATTGTACGGGCCTTGATAAAATTATTAAAAATAGTAATAATTTGTGTAAAATCATAAGAAATGATTTGTGAAGAATTGGGATGAAAAACTCCATATTCGAAAAGATAAAAATAGATTTTTATCGAAATGAACTAGTTTTGTACTAGAATAGTAATTTATTTATTTTTAAAATAAATAAAGTGAGTTTGAAATGGTTTTGAAATATAACCAGAATTTCCAATAATTGAATTGGAACGGATTTAAATCGAAATTGTCTTTGGAATATTCCGATGTTGGATTTCGTGATCATACAGATGTTGTTATGGAAATTTGAAAGATATATATATATATATATATATATATATATATATATATCGTTATTTCCAATACGATATTTGTTGGTCGTAGAATTTGATGTTGAATATAAGTCGATATATTTTCTATTCAGAGCCTTGTATTAAATATCAAATGTGATTTGGGTTTGTCGTGAATGGTGTTTTCATTAACACTGTTCTTAAGCCCAGTTGAGAAAAAGATTAAATCTTTTTATTTAGATTTAATGAAGTGTACCAATTCAATAATATTTAATTGAATTGATATTGATTTTTGGGTTTATCGTGAACAATGTTTTAAATAACACTTGTTCTTTAACCCGATAATTAATGGGATGTGATTTTGGGTTTATCGTGAACCGTGTTTTAAATGACACCGATTCTTTAACCCAATTAAAGATTAAAACTAAGTGGAGTTTTAATGAATCTTTAATTAGATTGAAAAGATCGAGAATGGAGTATCACCAATTTTACTCCAAGCGATAGTTAAATCTTTAATTAGATTTGAACGCGAAATGATAATTGAATTTACCGATAACATCGTGGTGCTAGATATGAAGTATTACCAGTTTTACTTCATGGGATGAATAGGTTGGGATTGGGAAATTAAAATAAATGATTACTTCGGTGTGGTTCGCTAATCCCGATTAGTTTGAATTGATATTCAAAGAAGATTAAAGAATAAATTTAAAGAATTTATCTTTGATAAAATTAATGGGAACCTTTCCCAGAGTATAAGAATATTTGAATAAAAGAATATTCTGAATTGGAATGAGGCGTATGTTGTGTTTGTGTAACACGTGTTTATTATATATATACGCGAGTTGTTCAGAAAGACCGGGTTTATCCCATTCTGAATAACTGGTTCTATGTGGAGTCGAAGATGAAGACGGTGGTCGAAGACCGGAGGTCTTCATGTCGTTTGGGTGATTATTGATGATCTTGATTGGGCTGTACACCCAAGAAGATGGAAACAGTTGGTGATCGTCTAGACGTACTTGGAGATCGATGGATATGCGGGGTACTAGGTGCCTCCGGTTTCGTTCAGACCCAGAACGGACTTGTAAATAGACTGTGTGTCTGACATTGGATTTTAGTCTGTGTGATTGATTTCTATTAAATATATATCTATTTGGCGGTGGAGAATTTATTCTCTTGCTTAACGCCCTTCTCTGAGACGTACGAGCTCAAGGGTTATATATAGATGGATATCAAACGCATAGAGTGAATTGCCTGTGTTGCATGCCTAAGATGCAAATGATCAAGGCTTCTGTTGAAAAGCAAAGTCTTGTGGTTGATGATCAAAGCACCGCCTGTGTGGCATAGCTTTGTGTAATGTGAATTCGCGAGCCTCACACCCCGGTCGTGAACCAGAAACGGGAGAGGACATCAGGGAGGGCATGTGTTTCCTTCTAGCTAGGGTGATGTCAGTGACCTACCAGCCCTGACATTTATATACTTTTCACCTGTGTGGTTGTTGCTGTTGCGAGGCACCTCGGATATATCGGTCGATCAGGGACCGATGGAGTCATTGGACTCATTTACGCCCCATAGGGCGGGGAGACGTAGTGTTCAGGCATAATAATCCACATCGGTGGACCAGCCTTGACGATCCAAGGGGCAGTTGCGGCTGTTCCGGAGACATGGGCTAGATTGTCTCGAATCGGTAGAGGGCGATCCCTTGCCTCAGTTCATAGATGGAAATCCAACTTCCAAATACGTGACATTTGCAGTTTTGATTGTAGAGCCTAGTATGGCGACATAGTGGGATGGGACGCTTATGCCGTCTATGATTAATACTTATGATTTTAAGTTGTTTTATACACTATGCATTTATAATAGTATCAAATGATTTGTTTTTAAACGTATCAAGCATTCTGGGCTATTATAAGGTAAAAACCCTATCCTCCGGCTTGCGTTGCATTGTGTGATGGGAACTGGGTCTTATAATAGCTTCATTGTTCTTTATTTAACATTGCACTGTTGTTTTATGCATTGGTATTCTTGGGAGGAAACCCATTCCGTGTTATACGGTGTGGTCCCTTGATTTACCTAACTTTAAAATAAAGATTAATAACTGTTTTAGTTCTCACACCAGTCCCATGACTGACCTGGAGTTTATTTGTAACAACCCGTAAAATGCGAGCCAGTTTGAAATTTTTATTTTGGCGATTTTAGCGAATTTTGAATATTTAAAATAGATTATTTTAAATAATATCGACGAGAAATTTATTTTGAATATAATTCGAACGTATATATTATATACGTCGTCGTTAGAATATAAATATTTATATATAATTATAAATAGAATTGAAAATGGCGCGGTAGTTCGATAATTCGATTTCAAACTTCAATTGAATGTACCGGGTGCAAAACAATCCGGATTTTAGTGAAACCAAAAATAATGGAATCTAATAGTGAATATCTTTCCAACGAATCCGAAAAATCCAAAGTTCGTAGCGGGAATCAAAAGATATGTCCAGTCGAAAATTCTGAATAGTCGCTATGGAATTCAGGCCCTTAAAAATGGACATTTTGCAAATGACCTCGGATTTCGACGAAACCAGTTTTGTTAGGTCCGTGATTTCGAATTATTGCTAGATTCCAAATTTCATAATTTTTCGAATCAATATGTGAGCGTGGCAAATGGAAAACGTGTTTTGACCATTTCAGTTGATTTTAATCGACTGGAAATTGGCCATTTTTCTAACGGTCTCAGAATTCGACGAAACTAGTTTTGTTAGGACCGTATCGTCAATACGAAGCTAGAAAATATTTTTCGGGAATTTCTAGAGTTAGTATGTGACCTCGGTAATTCGAAATGTATGTTTAGAATTCAATAAAGTGATTTAAATGTAAATTGAAAGGAAACTGATCGAAACGATAAAATCAGCTTGCGATACATATCCCATTGTGTTCGTAATGGGGGTAAAACGCTATGGACGACAGGCGGTGGGCCTCGTTTAGAGGTCGTATGTAAAAGTCAACTTTTCATAAATAAAATAATAATAAAAAAAAACATCATTTCTCTCTCCCCCCTTAAAACCTTCTGCCCCCCCGATCATTCTTCTGTAAATCGAAAACGATTTTTTTTATAAAAAAAAAAAAAAGAAGAAGGCGAATCGCGGAAGCCCGCGATGCTCAGCCCCGTCGACGCCGCCAGGGACCAGCGCCCCACCGCCGATGAATTCGCGAACCCCTTCCCCTCCGCCTGAAACGAACGCAGCCTCCCTTCAAACCCGTCGCCACCCTCCCCAAATCGGACGCAGCCGCACCCTGGTCCCGCGCGCCACCAACAACCGCCGACGCCCCCCCTGTAAGTTTTTTTTAATTTTTTTAATTTATTTTTATTTTATATAAATAGTGGAGTTTTAAAACTGATTGATTTTTAGGATTTTTTAAAACTGATTTTTTTTAAAAAAGATTGAAAACGGATTTTTTTTAAAAGATTGAAAACTGTATTTAAAAAGGAGAAATAAAACTGATTTTTTTAAAAGAAATAAAATTGATTTTTTTAAAAAGAAATAAAACTGATTTTATTTTATTCTAAGATTTTAAAAAGGGAAGAAGATTTGAATTTTTAAAAAGGAAAAGATTTAAACTTTAAATAGAAAAGATCATATTTTGAAAATAGAAAAGCCGGAATTTTATTAAGTAGAAGGAGTGAAATATGATTCTTATATTTTTAAAGTATTAAAAATATAATCTTTACTATATAGAAGTGGTAAAAATATGATTTTTATATATTGAACTTTGAATTAAAAATATGATTTTTATATATTGAACTTCGAATTAAAAATATGATTTTTATATATTGAACTTCGAATTAAAAATATGATTTTTATATATTGAACTTCGAATTAAAAATATGATTTTTATATATTGAACTTCGAATTAAAAATATGATTTTTATATATTGAACTTCGAATTAAAAATATGATTTTTATATATTGAACTTCGAATTAAAAATATGATTTTTATATATTGAACTTCGAATTAAAAATATGATTTTTATATATTGAACTTCGAATTAAAAATATGATTTTTATATATTGAACTTCGAATTAAAAATATGATTTTTATATATTGAACTTCGAATTAAAAATATGATTTTTATATATTGAACTTCGAAATAAAAATATGATGTTTATATATTGAATAGCGAAGTAAAAACTCGGTTTTTACATAGGTAGTGAAAGCGGGCGACGAAGGTAACAAAGAGGCGAGAACGAAGAAGATCTATATCAAAGTAGAGTCAAGATGATTGGATAGCTATCGGTGAGAATTTCTCACCTTTCAATTTATTTTTCTAGTTATATATATATACTAGGATGCAGACGGTGCTTAGTAGCACCCGACACAATCGTCCACAGACCATGGACTTGTTTGTTTGGTTGCATAGATTAGTTATATGATTTGATTTGAATTTGGTTGTTTGGTGATTTTGATTGAAGTGTGAATGGCGTGGGCCTTCACTAGACCGGGGATAAGGCTAGGCCTTGTCCCGTTTCTAGTATCGTGCCGTTATGCCGCCGAAATTTTCTAAAATATGTTAGAAAAATAAAAATATCATTTTATTGAATAAAAGAACTGAATAGAATATTTTCATAGGTTGAATAAAATGTTTTATCGTTAAGAATATAATTTTTAACGTGAAAGTGAACAAATAGATATTTATAAACAAATCGGCCGATTTGTTTATATACACTGATTTGACTGACATTGATTGGGTCGATAAATTTTACACATCGCCCAACTGCACAACTAAAAATATGTGTTTGATTGTTTGAAACCCCACACGGGTGTTGGGATGAAATTTGAAGTTCACTCATCCTGATTGATTAAATATGTCGATCGATCGATTGACAGGCTGTTATAAGCGTTAAATATCTATATTTGATGCTTATACAGTGTAGTGCACTTTGGTTGATGGTTGATTATTTTTCAATGCTATTATACATGTGTTGTATGAAAATCCATATAATTAACTTTATATGGTAATTGATTGGGCCTCATTCCAGTTTTAAAATAGAAATATTTGAAATAGAAATATTCGAAATAGAATATTTGAAAATAGAAACATATGAAGCCGTGTTGATTAGATTGACGCTATTTTGACGTAAACGATATTTATATCGGCTTTATTCATTTTGAAATGAATTGAATTGAAAGTGATTTCGAAATGAATTGAATTGAAAGTGATTTCGAAATGAATTGAATTGAAAGTGATTTCGAAATGAATTGAAAACGATTTCGAAATGAAATGAATTGAAAACGATTTCGAAATGAAATGAATTGAAAACGATTTCGAAATGAAATGAATTGAAAACGATTTCGAAATGAAATGAATTGAAAACGATTTCGAAATGAAATGAATTGAAAACGATTTCGAAATGAAATGAATTGAAAACGATTTCGAAATGAAATGAATTGAAAACGATTTCGAAATGAATTGAATTGAAAACGATTTCGAAATGAATTGAATTGAAAACGAATTCAAATTGAATTGAAAGCGAATTGAAATAAATTCAAATTGAATTGGAATTTGAATTGAATAGAAATGAATTTTGAAACGAATTTATAAAGAAGAATTCAATTTTGCTTTGAATTGAAATGGAAGTTGAAAATGTTTTGAAACGAATTCAAAACTATTTATATAATTCGTTTTAAATAGAAATCGACGAAGTATATATTATATATATTATATATATAATATAATGGCCTGAATAGAACGCGCCGCGCCGCGGCAGTTCGTGAATTTCGACCATTTATTTCAAACGGACATTACGGGAGATACGACCGTCGGATTCTCCTAAAACCGGAACCGTTGGGTTCGTATCGAAGAGAGCTTTCTAATGAATGTGAGAAATTAGAAATCTAACGGCTGGATTTGGAATTATGTCCAAATCAAATTTGAAAAAGGTCGCTGTAAGTGCAGTTCGATGGCCATTGGTGGAAATCGACTGTACGGGCCTTGATAAAATTATTAAAAATAGTAATAATTTGTGTAAAATCATAAGAAATGATTTGTGAAGATTTGGGATGAAAAACTCCATATTTGAAAAGATAAAAATAGATTTTTATCGAAATGAACTAGTTTTGAACTAGGAATATAATTCTATTTATTTTTAAATAAATAAATTGAATTTGAAAAGGGTTTTAAAAATAACCAAAATTTCCAATGATTGTATTGGAGTGGATTTGAATCGAAATTGTCTTCGGAATATTTCGACGTTGGAATTCGTGATTATACAGATGTTGTTATGGAAATTTGAAAGATATATATTTATATCGTTATTTCCAATACGGCATTTGTTAGTCGTAGAATTCGATATTGAATATAAGCCGATATATTTTCTATTCAGAGCCTTGTATTGAATATCGAATGTGATTTTGGGTTTATCGTGAACCGTGTTTTAAATGACACTGATTCTTTAACCCAGTTAAAGATTAAAACTAAGTGGAGTTTTAATGAATCTTTAATTAGATTGAAATGATCGAAAATGGAGTATCACCAGTTTTGCTCCAGGCGATGGTTAAATCTTTAATTAGATTTGAACGTGAAATGGTAATTGAATTTACCGATAACACTGTGGTGTTAGATATGAAGTATTACCAGTTTTACTTCATGGGATGAATAGGTTGGGATTGGGAAATAAAATAAATGATTACTTCGGTGTGGTTCGCTAATCCTGACTAGTTTGAATTGATATTCAAAGGAGATTAAAGAATAAATTTAAAGAATTTATCTTGGATAAAATTAATGGGAACTTTTCCCAAAGTATAGGAATATTTGAATAAAAGAATATTCTGAATTGGAATGAGGCGTATGTTGTGTTTGTGTAACACTTTTATAATATATATACGCGAGTTATTCAGAAAGACCGGGTTTATCCCATTCTGAATAACTGATTCGACGTGGGGAAGAAGATGAAGATGGTGGTCGAAGACCAGAAGTCTTCACATCGTTTGGGTAATTACTAATGATCTTGATTGGGCTGTACACCCAAGAAGATGGAAACAGTTAGTGATCGTCCAGACGTATTTGGAGATCGATGGATATGCGGGGTACTAGGTACCTCCGGTTTCGTTCAGACCCAGAACGAACTTGTAAATGGACTGTGTGTCTGACATTGGATTTTAGTCTGTGTGTTTGATTTCTATTAAATACATATCTGTTTGGCGGCGTAGAATTTATTCTCTTGCTTAACGCCCTTCTCTGAGACGTACGAGCTCAGGGGTTATATATTGATGGATATCAAACGCATGGAGTAAATTGCCTGTGTGGCATGCCTAAGTGGCAATAGATCGAGGCTTCTGTTGAAAAGCAAAGTCTTGTGGTGATGATCAAAGCACAGCCTGTGTGGCACAGCTTTGTGTAACGTGAATTCGCGAGTTTCACACCCGGTATGAACCAAAAACGGGAGACGGACCTCAGGGAGGACTTGCGTTTCTTTCTAGTTAGAAGTGGCGTCAGTGGTTTTACACGCCCTGACGAGTTTGACTTATGTGGTTGTTGCTGTTGCGAGGCGCCTCGGTTATATCGGTTTCGGCCGATGCATTCTGGTTGGCAGACGGACCAGACTTACATCCCATAGGGTGGGGAAACGTAGTGTTCAGGCATTTTAATCCACATCGGTGGACCGGCCCTGTCGCTCCAAGGGCCCACCTGAGTCTGGGTCCTGTGGCTCGGGCTAGAGAGTCACGAATCGGTTGAGGACTATCTTTTGCCTCGGTTCATAGACGGAAATCCAATTTCCAAATACGTGACATTTGCGGTTTTAATTGTAGAACCTAGTATGGCGACATGATATATGGTACCCATGCCGCCTATGATTGATACTTATGATTTGAAGTTGTTTTATACACTATGCACTTATAATAGTATCAAATGATTTGTTTTAAACGTATCAAGCATTCTTTGGCTGTTATAAGGGAAAACCCTATCCCCCGGCTTGCGTTGCATTGTTTGATAGGACCTGGGTCTTATAACAGCTTCATTTTTTCTTTATTTAGCATTGCGCTGTTTGTTTTATGCACTGGTATTCTTGGGAGGAAACCCGTTCCGTGTTATACGGCGTGGTCCCTTGATTTACCGAACTTTAAAATAAAGAATTATAACTGTTTTAGTTCTCACACCAGTCCCATGACTGACCTGGAGTTTATTATTTTAACCTAAACTCTGGGTGCCCTTATTTTGACACGGGCAGCTAGTAGTTTTGGTTTTGCAGATTTATATTCACAGGATCCTGGTTTACCGCTGGAACGATATCCGGAAAGCTTTGTATCCGTATATCTCTTCTAGTTGTGTATTATATTATTTTCCGCTGCTATGTAATTCATTGTAATCTCTGATAATCTGTGTTGTATAATATTCATTTATACTCTGTATATTCTTGTAATCTGATGCATTGTTGTAATATGCAATGAAATGTTCTTCCGTATGCGTTCATTTGGGTGTTGTTCTCGAACTATCCGGCGCTTTCCTTTACGGGGAAGTTACGGGTCGTTTCATTTTGGTATCAGAGCTTTGGTTTACAAAGCTCAGAGAACAAAGCACATTAGAACCATACGAAAGAATTCATCAGATATTGGATTAGCAATATCGAATGGAATGACTCGTTAGAGATAGGATCAGTAGTATCCTAGAACGAGTGTGAAGAGTATATTTTTCAAATGAAAACAATTTTTGTTTTGAAAATTTAAATCAATTATTCGTATCTGATTATCTATTTATATTGAGTTGGACAGTCCAGTATATAAAGATTTTGCGTATACGTCTGATCCGCGTGTATTCGAAGTTTTAATATATTGGATAGATATAGAATCATACTCTAGTGGCCCGAAGATGATTCTGATGGTTGAGTACTCATCGTCAGAATTTATATTCGTGTGACGAAGGTGTGATATCTATATATTTCCATTAGACTGGTGTGAGAACCAAAATTAGATAGGGCTTATTGTTGTGAATTGGCATCAAAAACAAGATTTTCAGTATATATATCAAAATTACGAATTTGAAACGTTAATCCACTAATTGATTGATGTTTGTGTTGTTTGTTCATTTGTTTGATAATTTTGAACCATTTAGCCTAATTGAATCAAATATTGAACTGTATTGAAAATTGGTCGCATCTGCTTGCATATACATGTATATTATTGAACAGGTCATAGCAAGGAGGCTAGAGCAGAGAATAAAATTTGTTTGCCCGACAAATAGGTACATGTTTACTACATAATTTACTGTTTTGTTTGGGTGATGATGATTTTATGAGCCTATTGGCTAGCCGCTTGGCTTTTTCTTTTTCTTTTTGAGATCTGAAGGACCGGGGAAGCTATTTGAAATTCCCCGATGCTCCCGGTGCAGGGGAGGTTATGGCGAAATTTTTCGAAAATTTAGGGTGTTAGCCAAAATTTTGAAATTTTGAAAATTCTCAGAAACTAAAAAGTTGGAGAATGGAAGCCAGATCGGACGTAGAACTGATCAATCAAACCACTTTCGACTTTGTTCCTTTTCGGGGACGAAAAGTTTTAAGTGGGGGAGATTGTAACAACCCGTAAAATGCGAGCCAGTTTGAAATTTTTATTTTGGCGATTTTAGCGAATTTTGAATATTTAAAATAGATTATTTTAAATAATATCGACGAGAAATTTATTTTGAATATAATTCGAACGTATATATTATATACGTCGTCGTTAGAATATAAATATTTATATATAATTATAAATAGAATTGAAAATGGCGCGGTAGTTCGATAATTCGATTTCAAACTTCAATTGAATTTACCGGGTGCAAAACAATCCAGATTTTAGTGAAACCAAAAATAATGGAATCTAATAGTGAATATCTTTCCAACGAATCCGAAAAATCCAAAGTTCGTAGCGGGAATCAAAAGATATGTCCAGTCGAAAATTCTGAATAGTCGCTATGGAATCCAGGCCCTTTAAAATGGACATTTTGCAAATGACCTCGGATTTCGACGAAACCAGTTTTGTTAGGTCCGTGATGTCGAATTATTGCTAGATTCCAAATTTCATAATTTTTCGAATCAATATGTGAGCGTGGCAAATGGAAAACGTGTTTTGACCATTTCAGTTGATTTTAATCGACTGGAAATTGGCCATTTTTCTAACGGTCTCAGAATTCGACGAAACTAGTTTTGTTAGGACCGTATCGTCAATACGAAGCTAGAAAATATTTTTCGGGAATTTCTAGAGTTAGTATGTGACCTCGGTAATTCGAAATGTACGTTTAGAATTCAATAAAGTGATTTAAATGTAAATTGAAAGGAAACTGATCGAAACGATAAAATCAGCTTGCGATACATATCCCATTGTGTTCGGAATGGGGGTAAAACGCTATGGACGACAGGCGGTGGGCCTCGTTTAGAGGTCGTATGTAAAAGTCAACTTTTCATAAATAAAATAATAAATAAAAAAAAACATCATTTCTCTCTCCCCCCTTAAAACCTTCTGCCCCTCCCCCCCCGATCATTCTTCTGTAAATCGAAAACGATTTTTTTTATATAAAAAAAAAAAGAAGAAGAAGGCGAATCGCGGAAGCCCGCGATGCTCAGCCCCGTCGACGCCGCCAGGGACCAGCGCCCCACCGCCGATGAATTCGCGAACCCCTTCCCCTCCTCCTGAAACGAACGCAGCCTCCCTTCTCCCTTAAAACCCGTCGCTACCCTCCCCAAATCGGACGCAGCCGCACCCTGGTCCCGCGCGCCACCAACAACCGCCGACGCCCCCCCTGTAAGTTTTTTTTTAATTTATTTAATTTATTTTTATTTTATATAAACAGTGGAGTTTTAAAACTGATTGATTTTTAGGATTTTTTAAAACTGATTTTTTTAAAAAAAGATTGAAAACGGATTTTTTTTAAAAGATTGAAAACTGTATTTAAAAAGGAGAAATAAAACTGATTTTTTTAAAAGAAATAAAACTGATTTTTTTAAAAAGAAATAAAACTGATTTTATTTTATTCTAAGATTTTAAAAAGGGAAGAAGATTTGAATTTTTAATAAGGAAAAGATTTAAACTTTAAATAGAAAAGATCATATTTTGAAAATAGAAAAGCCGGAATTTTATTAATTAGAAGGAGTGAAATATGATTCTTTTATTTTTAAAATATTAAAAATATAATCTTTACTATATAGAAGTGGTAAAAATATGATTTTTATATATTGAACTTCGAATTAAAAATATGATTTTTATATATTGAACTTCGAATTAAAAATATGATTTTTATATATTGAACTTCGAATTAAAAATATGATTTTTATATATTGAACTTCGAATTAAAAATATGATTTTTATATATTGAACTTCGAATTAAAAATATGATTTTTATATATTGAACTTCGAATTAAAAATATGATTTTTATATATTGAACTTCGAAATAAAAATATGATGTTTATATATTGAATAGCGAAGTAAAAACTCGGTTTTTACATAGGTAGTGAAAGCGGGCGACGAAGGTAACAAAGAGGCGAGAACGAAGAAGATCTATGTCAAAGTAGAGTCAAGATGATTGGATAGCTATCGGTGAGAATTTCTCACCTTTCAATTTATTTTTCTAGTTATATATATATATACTAGGATGCAGACGGTGCTTAGTAGCACCCGACACAATCGTCCACAGACCATGGACTTGTTTGTTTGGTTGCATAGATTAGTTATATGATTTGATTTGAATTTGGTTGTTTGGTGATTTTGATTGAAGTGTGAATGGCGTGGGCCTTCACTAGACCGGGGATAAGGCTAGGCCTTGTCCCGTTTCTAGTATCGTGCCGTTATGCCGCCGAAATTTTCTAAAATATGTTAGAAAAATAAAAATATCATTTTATTGAATAAAAGAACTGAATAGAATATTTTCATAGGTTGAATAAAATGTTTTATAGTTAAGAATATAATTTTTAACGTGAAAGTGAACGAATAGATATTTATAAACAAATCGGCCGATTTGTTTATATACACTGATTTGACTGACATTGATTGGGTCGATAAATTTTACACATCGCCCAACTGCACAACTAAAAATCTGTGTTTGATTGTTTGAAACCCCACACGGGTGTTGGGATGAAATTTGAAGTTCACTCATCCTGATTGATTAAATATGTCGATCGATCGATTGACAGGCTGTTATAAGCGTTAGATATTTATATTTGATGCTTATACAGTGTAGTGCACTTTGGTTGATGGTTGATTATTTTTCAATGCTATTATACATGTGTTGTATGAAAATCCATATAATTAACTTTATATGGTAATTGATTGGGCCTCATTCCAGTTTTAAAATAGACATATTTGAAATAGAAATATTCGAAATAGAATATTTGAAAATAGAAACATATGAAGCCGTGTTGATTAGATTGACGCTATTTTGACGTAAACGATATTTATATCGGCTTTATTCATTTTGAAATGAATTGAATTGAAAGTGATTTCGAAATGAATTGAATTGAAAGTGATTTCGAAATGAATTGAAAACGATTTCGAAATGAAATGAATTGAAAACGATTTCGAAATGAAATGAATTGAAAACGATTTCAAAATGAAATGAATTGAAAACGATTTCGAAATGAAATGAATTGAAAATGATTTCGAAATGAAATGAATTGAAAACGATTTCGAAATGAAATGAATTGAAAACGATTTCGAAATGAATTGAATTGAAAACGATTTCGAAATGAATTAAATTGAAAACGAATTCAAATTGAATTGAAAGCGAATTGAAATGAATTCAAATTGAATTGGAATTTGAATTGAATAGAAATGAATTTTGAAACGAATTTATAAAGAAGAATTCAATTTTGCTTTGAATTGAAATGGAAGTTGAAAATGTTTTGAAACGAATTCAAAACTATTTATATAATTCGTTTTAAATAGAAATCGACGAAGTATATATTATATATATTATATATATAATATAATGGCCTGAATAGAACGCGCCGCGCCGCGGCAGTTCGTGAATTTCGACCATTTATTTCAAACGGACATTACGGGAGATCCTACCGTTGGATTCTCCTAAAACCGGAACCGTTGGGTTCGTATCGAAGAGAGCTTTCTAACGAATGTGAGAAATTAGAAATCTAACGGTTGGATTTGGAATTATGTCCAAATCAAATTTGAAAAAGGTCGCTGTAAGTGCAGTTCGATGGCCATTGGTGGAAATCGACTGTACGGGCCTTGATAAAATTATTAAAAATAGTAATAATTTGTGTAAAATCATAAGAAATGATTTGTGAAGATTTGGGATGAAAAACTCCATATTTGAAAAGATAAAAATAGATTTTTATCGAAATGAACTAGTTTTGAACTAGGAATATAATTCTATTTATTTTTAAATAAATAAATTGAATTTGAAAAGGGTTTTAAAAATAACCAAAATTTCCAATGATTGCATTGGAGTGGATTTGAATCGAAATTGTCTTTGGAATGTTTCGATGTTGGAATTCGTGATTATACAGATGTTGTTATGGAAATTTGAAAGATATATATTTATATCGTTATTTCCAATACGGCATTTGTTAGTCGTAGAATTCGATATTGAATATAAGCCGATATATTTTCTATTCAGAGCCTTGTATTGAATATCGAATGTGATTTTGGGTTTATCGTGAACCGTGTTTTAAATGACACTGATTCTTTAACCCAGTTAAAGATTAAAACTAAGTGGAGTTTTAATGAATCTTTAATTAGATTGAAATGATCGAAAATGGAGTATCACCAGTTTTGCCCCAGGCGATGGTTAAATCTTTAATTAGATTTGAACGTGAAATGGTAATTGAATTTACCGATAACACTGTGGTGTTAGATATGAAGTATTACCAGTTTTACTTCATGGGATGAATAGGTTGGGATTGGGAAATAAAATAAATGATTACTTCGGTGTGGTTCGCTAATCCCGACTAGTTTGAATTGATATTCAAAGGAGATTAAAGAATAAATTTAAAGAATTTATCTTGGATAAAATTAATGGGAACTTTTCCCAAAGTATAGGAATATTTGAATAAAAGAATATTCTGAATTGGAATGAGGCGTATGTTGTGTTTGTGTAACACTTTTATAATATATATACGCGAGTTATTCAGAAAGACCGGGTTTATCCCATTCTGAATAACTGATTCGACGTGGGGAAGAAGATGAAGACGGTGGTCGAAGACCAGAAGTCTTCACGTCGTTTGGGTAATTACTAATGATCTTGATTGGGCTGTACACCCAAGAAGATGGAAACAGTTAGTGATCGTCCAGACGTACTTGGAGATCGATGGATATGCGGGGTACTAGGTACCTCCGGTTTCGTTCAGACCCAGAACGAACTTGTAAATGGACTGTGTGTCTGACATTGGATTTTAGTCTGTGTGTTTGATTTCTATTAAATACATATCTGTTTGGCGGTGGAGAATTTATTCTCTTGCTTAACGCCCTTCTCTGAGACGTACGAGCTCAGGGGTTATATATTGATGGATATCAAACGCATGGAGTGAATTGCCTGTGTGGCATGCCTAAGTGGCAATAGATCGAGGCTTCTGTTGAAAAGCAAAATCTTGTGGTGATGATCAAAGCACAGCCTGTGTGGCACAGCTTTGTGTAACGTGAATTCGCGAGTTTCACACCCGGTATGAACCAAAAACGGGAGACGGACCTCAGGTAGGACTTGCGTTTCTTTCTAGTTAGAAGTGGCGTCAGTGGTTTTACACGCCCTGACGAGTTTGACTTATGTGGTTGTTGCTGTTGCGAGGCGCCTCGGTTATATCGGTTTCGGCCGATGCATTCTGATTGGCAGACGGACCAGACTTACATCCCATAGGGTGGGGAAACGTAGTGTTCAGGCATTTTAATCGACATCGGTGGACCGGCCCTGTCGCTCCAAGGGCCCACCTGAGTCTGGGTCCTGTGGCTTGGGCTAGAGAGTCACGAATTGGTTGAGGACTATCTTTTGCCTCGGTTCATAGACGGAAATCCAATTTCCAAATACGTGACATTTGCGGTTTTAATTGTAGAACCTAGTATGGCGACATGATATATGGTACCCATGCCGCCTATGATTGATACTTATGATTTGAAGTTGTTTTATACACTATGCACTTATAATAGTATCAAATGATTTGTTTTAAACGTATCAAGCATTCTTTGGCTGTTATAAGGGAAAACCATATCCCCCGGCTTGCGTTGCATTGTGTGATAGGACCTGGGTCTTATAACAGCTTCATTTTTTCTTTATTTAGCATTGCGCTGTTTGTTTTATGCACTGGTATTCTTGGGAGGAAACCCGTTCCGTGTTATACGGCGTGGTCCCTTGATTTACCGAACTTTAAAATAAAGAATTATAACTGTTTTAGTTCTCACACCAGTCCCATGACTGACCTGGAGTTTATTGTTTTAACCTAAACTCTGGGTGCCCTTATTTTGACACGGGCAGCTAGTAGTTTTGGTTTTGCAGATTTATATTCACAGGATCCTGGTTTACCGCTGGAACGATATCCGGAAAGCTTTGTATCCGTATATCTCTTCTAGTTGTGTATTGTATTATTTTCCGCTGCTATGTAATTCATTGTAATCTCTGATAATCTGTGTTGTATAATATTCATTTATACTATGTATATTCTTGTAATCTGATGCATTGTTGTAATATGCAATGAAATGTTCTTCCGTATGCGTTCATTTGGGTGTTGTTCTCGAACTATCCGGCGCTTTCCTTTACGGGGAAGTTACGGGTCGTTTCATTTTTGTTTTAACCTAAACTCTGGGTGCCCTTATTTTCGACATGGGCAGCTAGTAGTTTTGGTTTTGCAGATTTATATTCACAGGATCCTGGTTTACAACTAGAATGATATCCGGAAAGCTTTGTATCCGTATATCTCTTCTAGTTGTGTATTGTATTATTTTCCGTTGCGATGTATTTAAATGTAATTTAAATCTCTGATATTTCTGTGTAATATTCATTTATACTCTGTATATTCTTGTATTATGATGGAATTGTTGTAATATACAATGAAATGTTCTTCCGTCTGCGTTCTATTTTGTCGTGTTCTTGAAACAATCAGGCGTTTCGAACGGTCTGGGTCGGTTTAGCGACTGATTCGGATCGAGCGAAATTCCTTTTCGTCACACCTACCGTCGTCGCTTCCCCTCCCAGTCCGCCGTCGCACCCACCTTTCCCTCCTCCTCTCTCCGTCCAAGGCCTATCCCCTCTTTAACGCCCAAATTGAGAGACGCTACCCAAAACTGGCACCTGACAGGACCGCCTCCGACCAAAGTAGCCTCCCCTCACCACCAGCGCCTACCACCAGTCAGAAAACCCCCCTCCTTTAACCGAAAACTGTGAGCCTTGTTTTTTTTATTATTTTATTTATTTTTATTGATTTAAAACTCAGATTTTTATAGATTTAAAAGCTCAGATTTTTATTAGTGTAAAGCTCAAATATATATATATTTATATATATAATGTTGTGATTAATATATGATTTTAACGATAGGAAAGATTCGATTTTTAATTCATGAAAGATTGGATCTTTAACATTACAAAAGGCTTTTATTTTTACAATATGAATAGATTGAAATTTTTATTTGAAAAGATTTGATTTTTATTTACCAAAAGCTATGATTTTTTATTAGTGAAAATATTATATTTTTATATACAGGAAGATTACATTTTTATATAAGGAAAGTTTATATTTTCATATAAGAAAAGATTACATTTTTGATTTAGAAAAGACGTGATTATTAAAAATATAAAGATGTGATTTTGTTTATATAAAAGACGTGATTTTGGTTATGTAAAAGAGGCGACTTTTACATATACGAAAGTGAATTAAAAATTTGATTTTTATGTTCAAAGCGAAGTAAAAATATAATTTTTATATAGAAGGAAGCGTTGTAAAAATATTTGATTTTTATGTAAGAAGTGAAATAAAAATGTAATTTTTATCATATATGTAGCAAAGTTAAAATACAATTTTTTTGTAGTTTGAATGGTTAAATAAAAATATGATTTTTATTCCGAAGAGAGCGTTATAAAAATATAATTTTTATATGAGTAGCGGTATAAAAATAGCGATTTTTAAATATATGAATATCATATTAAAAATGTGATTTTTAATGTGAACAGCGGGAAAAGATAGCGTGGTATCGACGGAAATCAAAATGAAATCCAAACCGTTCAGAAATAAGGAATGGAGAAGTGGAACCCAAAGGTGAGAACTCCTCACTATAATTTTCTTTATACAATTATTTATTATGTAACTACATATATGAATTGTTTCCCCGTCGTCCATAGACCATGGACGACTTGTGTGTTTGTTTGGTTGTGTTGTGGTTTATGGTTGATTGGGTTGTTTGTTTGGATTGGTTTGACGAAACAAAATGGAATTGATTAGAATTGGTATGTGTGTGGTGTGGGCCATTATTAGACTGGGGATAAGTCTAGGCCTTATCCCGTTTCTAGTATCGTGCCGTTATGCTGCCAAAATTTTCTAAAATATGTTAGAACAATAAAAATATCATTTTTATTGTGTAAATGAACCGAATAAATATTTTATCGTTAAAATATAATTTGTAACGTGTATATGAATAAAATAAATATCCATTTACAATCCGGATGGTTTGTTCATGTACACTGATTTGGTTGATATGGATTGGGATGATAAATTTTACACATCGCCCAACTGCACAATAAAATTCATTATTTGTTGATTGAAACCCCTCATGGGTATTGGGATGAAATTGGACATACACTAATCCCAATAATTAGTTGTATGTCGATCGATTGATTGACAGGTTGTGTAAGCATTTAATATTATATTTGACGCTTATGCAGTGTAGAATGCACTCAGGATGATGGATGATTATTTATCACTGTTGTTGTATACTTGTATTATGAAATCCATATAATCACATTATATGGTAACTGACTGCGTATGATTCCAGTTCAGAAAGAATGAATATATTAAAATAACGATTATTTTAAAATAACGAATATTTTCAAATAATATTCAGAAAAGAATAAAAATATGATTTTTGATGTCCGATTTGGGATGGACACGAGAATATTTAATTATATAAAGCCATGTTGACTAGATTAACGCCATTTTGACGTGAACGATAGTTATATCGATTTTATTCATTTTTTATAATGAATATCGAAGAGGAATTGATTTCAAAATATAATGGTTTGAAAATATTATCATTTATATATCGATGATATGGAATATTCAATTTTGATTTGAAATTGAATACGAAGTTGAACTCGTTTTGAGAACGAATTTAAAATGATTTATAAAATATGTTTTAAAAGGAAATCAGTGAAAAATATATTATATATATTATTTATATAATATAATGGCCTGAATAGAGCGCACCGCGCTGCGGCATTTCGTGAATTTCGACCATTGACTTCAAACAGACATTATGGGAGATCCGACCGTCAGATTCTCTTAAAACCGAAACTGTTGGGTTCTTATCGAAAATAGCTTTCTAAGAGTATTAGAGATTTGAAATCTAATGGTTGGATTTGGAATTATGTCTAAATCAAATTTGGAAAAGGTTGTTGTAAGTGGAGTTCGATGGCCGTTTATGAAAATCGACTGTACGGGCATTGATAAAATTATTAAAAATATCGATAATTTGTGTAAAATCATAAGAAATGATTTGGAAAGAATTGGGATGAAAACTTCCATATTTAAAAAGATAAAAATAGATTTTTATCGAAATGAACTAGTTTTGAACTAGAATTTAATCCCTTTATTTTTAAATTAAATAAATTGGATTTGAAATGGTTTTAAAAATAACCAAAATTTCCAATGTATAAACTGGAAATGGATATGAATCGAAATTGTCTTCAGAATATTATGATGTTGGATTTCGTGATTATACAGATATTGTTGTGGAAATTTGAAAGATATATTTATATCGTTATTTCCAATACGATATTTGTTGGTCGTAGAATTTGATATTGAATATAAGCCAATATATTTCCTATTTAGAGCCTTGTATTTAATATCAAATGGGATTTGGGTTTGTCATGAATGTTGTCTTCATTAACACTGTTCTTAAACCCAGTTGAGAAAAAGATTAAATCTTTTTATTTAGATTTAATGAAGTATACCAATAGTTAATTGGAATTGAATTAGATTTGATTTTTGGGTTTATCATGAACGTTGTTTTAAATAACACTTTTTCTTTAACCCGATTATTAATGGAATGTAAATTGGGCTTATCAAGAACTGTGTTTTAGCGACATTCATTCTTTAACCCGATTTATATTGAAATGAGATTTGGAATTTATAATTCTTTTGTTAAGATCTAAAGTAGATTTTCCAAAGTAAAATTATCCAATTTAACATATTAAATTGGAATTAAATGGAATTCGATTTGGTAATGATCGAAGTGGACTTCTATCGAGGAAGACTGTTATTATATACGGAATTTAAGAGGCTCTGCCATTATTCCATTTATAGTATCGGTTGGATATGGTAGTTTGTATCGATTATATCTATCGATTTGTTTTCCATGAAGATTCCATTATCAATGGAATGTGATTTTGGGTTGTCGTGAATGGTATCTTTAATAATACTGTTCTTAGACCCAGCGGAGTTAAAAAAATCAGAAACTAACTGGAGATTAGTTAAGTTGAATGGTTTTCTGGGTATTGATCTGATGTTGGTTTCGGCCTTCTGGGTTAATACTTAAGGAATTGTTCACTTGCTAATTTAATGTTAAGGGCTGATGGAATGCGATGTGATTTTGGGGTTTATCATGAATCGTGCTTAAATGACATTGGTTCCTTAACACATTTAAAAGACAGGTTATGATTTCCCAAGTTAAATAATCATTGATATTGATTATTGGGAAGATTAAAACCAAGTGGAGTTTTAATGAATCTTTAATTAGATTGAAATGATCGAGAATGTAGTATCACCAGTTTTGCTCCCGGAGATAGTTAAATCTTTAATTAGATTTGAACGTGAATTGGTAATTGAATTTACCGATAACATTGTGGTGTTACATATGAAGTATTACAAATTATACTTCATGGGATGAATAGGTTGGTGTTGGGAGATTTAACAAATGATTACTTCGGTAAGGTTAGCTAATCCCAACTAGTTTGGATAAACCATAATTTGGTTTGAATTGATATTCAAAAGAAGATTGAAGAATAAATTTAAAGAATTTATCTTTGATAAAATTAATGGGAACCTTTCCCAAAATATAAGAATATTTGAATAAAGGAATATTCTGGATTGGAATGAGGCGTATGTTGTGTTTTATAACACTTCTTTATTATATACACGAGTTATTCGGAAAGGCCGGGTTTATACCCATTCTGAATAACTGAATCGATGATAAGTCGACGATGAAGACGGTGGTTGAAGACTGGAGGTCTTCACATCGTTTAGATAATTACTGATGATCTTGACTGGGCTGTACCCCTAAGAGGAGGGAATCAGTTGGTGATTTTCCAGATGTACTTGGAGATCGATGGATATGCGTGGAATAAGGTTCCTCCGGTTTCTTTCAGACCCAGAACGGACTTGTAAATGGATGTGTGTCTGACATTGGATTTCATTCTGCGTGATTGATATACACCAGTTGCATAGCGTGAATTGCCTGTGTGGCATGCTGAGATGCAATTGATCAAGGCTTCTATTGAAAAGCAGAGTCTTGTGGTTGATGATCAAAGCACGACTGTTGTGGCGTAGATTTGTGTAGCGTTAACTCGCAAGCCTCACACCCCAGTGTGAATTAGAAATGGGAGAGGACCTTAAGGAGGACATGCATTTCTTCCTAGTTAGGAGTGGTGTCAGCGTTTTACACGCCCTGGCATTTTACTTATGTGGATGATGGATAGCGAGGCACCTCAGTTATATCGGTCGATCCGGGGCCGATGGAGTCATTTGGCTCATTTACGCCCCATAGGGCAGGGAAACGCAGTGTTCAGGCATTATAATCCACATCAAGTGGACCGACCCCGATGATCCATGGTGCAGTTGCTGCTGTTCCTGAGGCTCGGGCTAGAGAGTCTCGAAGCGGTAAGGACGATCCCTTGCCTTGGATCACAGATGGAAATCCAACTTCCAATACGTGAAATTTGCTGTTTTGATTGTAGAGCCTAGTATTGGCGACATGATATATGGTACCCATGCTGTCTAGGATTGATACATTTATATTTGAAGTTGTTTTATACACTATGCACTTATAATAGTATCAAATGATTTGTTTTAACGTACCAAGCATGTTTGGCTATTATAAGGGAAAACCATATCCCCTGGCGTGCGTTGCATTGTGTGATAGGACCTGGGTCTTATAATAGCTTCATTTTTCCAAAAAGCATTGCGCTGTTTTGTTATATGCACTGGTATCCTTGGGAGAAAACCCGTTCCGTATTATACGGCGTGGTCCCTTCACATATCTGATTTAAAGTAAAGTTTTAAATAATTTTTCTTGTTCTCACACCAGTCACATGACTAACCTGGAGTTTATTGTCTTAACCTAAACTCTGGGTGCCCTTATTTTCCACACGGGCATCTAGTAGTTTTGGTTTTGTGGATTTATATTCACAGGATTCTGGTTTACACCTGGAATGATATTAGGAAAGCTCTTTATCCGTGTATTCTTTTAAGTTGTGTTTTATATTATTTTTCCGCTGCATTGTAATTTGTAAACCATTGATATTTTTCTGGTGTGTAATATTTATTCATATTTTGTATATTCTTGTATTCTGATATAGTTGTTGTAATAAACAATGAAATGTTCTTTTGTTTGTGTTCTGATTCGTCTTGTCCTCAATTCAATCTGGGCTTTCCTTCACGGGGAAGTTCGGGATGTCTCAGGGTCGACCCACCCCTTGAAGAGTCGACCCAGGGGTCGAAACCCCCCTTAAGGGGTTGACTCCCCTGGGCGTGAAGTTTCCCGCCTACTCCGAATTCACTTTTGAACTTCTGGACCCTATATATACATATATAATTGTATTGCGTGTAAACAAAATTCAAACCCTCATAACTTTTTCATACTGTGTCCGTTTTACGCAAACCAAATGTCTATCTTGACTAGAATTTTGAGATGGACTCAATGGTGCAATCTATTTCCCTTAATTATGAATATTAAATTAATTATTATTTAGTTTATCCTCTTTTTGTATTATTAAAATTACGGGGTGCTACAGATCTTCCTACTAAGTTGTTTCATGTCACTCCCTAAGATGCAAAGTAGCTTAGGAGGCCAAGAAACTTCAGGCTCAATCTCTAAATCTTCAATGTGATCAGAAGCTACAACAACATTCGAGTCTTGCACAAACTTTTGTAGAAATGATATACAAAAGACATTGCGCACACTTGCTATCTTCTCAGATAAATACACTCTATATGTGAGCTTCCCAGTATGCTTGATAATCTGAAATGACCCAGCAAATCTTGGTGCTAACTTTCCCTTATTCCCAAAGCAAAAAACATTCCATAAAGAAGAAACCTAACAAAAGCAAATCTTTGATGAGAATTCCAATTACTTTCGCTGCCTATCGGCATAACTCTTCTAACAATTTTGGGCTACCTTCATTCATTGTTGGATGACCTCAATATTGTCTGTTGTTCTCTTATCATCTCAGCCTAAGTACTAACTTCTCTCCGGTTTCTAATCAACAAAGCGGAGAATTACACGGTCTTTCATACAATGCCTTGTACCGTGCCATTCCAACGCTCGATTGGTAGCTATTATTATAAGCAAACTCGACTAAATTTAGATGGTCTTCCTATAATCCTCCAAAATCCAATACACAAGCTCTAAGAAGATCTTCCAGTAATCGGTTAACCCTTTCAGTCTGATCATCTATCAAGGGATGATAAGTCATACTCAAACATTGCTTTATTTCTAACATCTCTTGCAAAATCTTCCAGAATCCACTGATAAACAACGGACATCGATCATTAACAACACCCTTCGGAATTCCATTGAATCGAACTATATACTAAAGATATAACTCAGCTAATTTTGATGTCGTCCTAGTCGATTCGACATAGTAAACTTTACGCTTTTACTCAAGCGTTCAACGATGATCCAAATACTATCATTTCCTACAATTGTCCTAGGTAATCCATTGATAAAATCCATCGAGTCTTATTCCAATTTCCATGTACGAACCTCCAATGGATGTAACAACCCACTCAGCTTTTTTACTCAACTTCAACCAACTGAAAGTTAATATATTTCAAGATAAATTTCCTGATATCCATTTTCTTGCCTTCCTAGTAATAATTTCGCTTCATGTCCACATACATCTTATTACCATCATAATGAATTTTCAATCTAGAGTGGTGACATTCCCTTAAAACCTCATCCCTTAATCCATTCAAATCAGGAACAACTTGTCGTCATCTTTTGCAAATCCAACCAACTCGATCGACTTCATAATTGGCAATTCCTTCGAGTTCAACCCTCATCTCTAATCTCCATACAATTTCCCTAAGCTAATTGTCTCGCTTTTGGCTTTTGCCAATCTTTCCTATGAGATTCAATCTAGAAGATAAGCTTGCGAACATCTCCGGCTCTAACTCACAATGAGGACTAAAATCGAATCCAACCAAAAACTCAAGATGCTTCCATTCCGAAAACATGGCTCCTAAACTAGCATGTATGCTTCCCAAGCATTGGCCACTACATTACTTTTATCAAGAGTATAAAACATTCCAAAGTCATATAATGCTAAAATACTGTAACCATCATTACTGCTGAAGATTCAAATCCTTTTCAGAGAAAAGATACTTCAATGACTTATGATCCACAAGCAGTTCGAACCTAACTCCCAACAAATAATGCCTCTAAATCTTCAATGCAAACACTATCACCACTGACTCCAAATCATGAGTTTGGTAATTACTTTCGTACGGCTTTAGTTTTCGACTCACGTAAGTTATAACTCTATCCTTATGCATTAACACTGTTCCACTTCCAGTGCCACATGCATCGGTGTATACCACTATCTCTTTATTCCCACTCGGAATAGTCAACGTAGGAGCACTCGTTAAACTTCCTTTCAGAATTCCAAAATATTGCTCATATTTTGCATTCCATGTGAAAGCTTGATTTTTCTTCGTTAGTCTGGGTAAAGATGCAGCTATTTTAGAGAAATCCTTGATAAACCGTTGGTAGTATCTAGCTAAACCAAGGAAACTCCAAATATCTGTCACACTTTCGTGTCGATCCCAATCCTGAATTGTGCTACCTTAGCAGGATCCACTGCCATTCCTTCCCCCGACACAACATGATCCAAGAATCTCACTTCTTCCTTCCAAAAATGACACTTCGAAAACTTAGCCTTCAGCTTGTGTTTCTATGAGGTTTCTAAAACAATTTTTAAGTGCATCTTGCATTCTTCCTTATTTCTGGAGTAAACAAATTGTAACACCTAGCATTTTATGACAATTTAATAATTAAATAATGCATATATATATACACAGATATAAATGTATATATGAAGAATAAAATAAAGATAATGCAAATAAAAATGTAATGCATGCATTAAAAGAAGGAATTGGTTGCATGCGGTGTAAATATATTGCATGCACTGATTATGCGTTAATAATAAAAGAGAAATAAAAGAAAAAGATTCATGTAGTGAAATATTGTAGCAAATATGAAAAAAGAGATGTAAGAAGAGAACAACAATTACCATTGTTCTTAGCCTTGTTAATAATAGCCTTAGTAGCCCAGTTGGTTAGAGCATGTGACTTGCGTACAAGAAGTGCAAAGTTCCATCCCTATCACTGTCATATTTTTGTTTTAAGGGAAAGGCTGAAATAACATATGATCATGAGAGGAAACATGTATAAATGCACATTTAAGGAAAAATATACATATAAGGAAGTAAAGAAAATATATGTGTACATGTATATGAGAATATACGCGTATATATATGTAGGGATATATATATATATATATATATATATATATATACAAGAGATAAAATTCAAGATAAGGCTACAATCAATGAAATAAGGCAAGAATCAAATAACGGTGCAACACCGTTTGAATTTTGAAAACAAAAAAAAAGCTGTGTGTGTATATATACGCATATAATGGTCGTTAGAAGAATTGCATACACATAAGAAGATTACATGTGCATATAAAAGTTAAATAAATTCCAGAAAATTCAGACATTCAAAAATCAAATTTCTACACCAAAACAGCTTGCGAGACCCAATGCTGACTCACCGCTGCGTGTACGATAAGATCCGGCTAGATTTATCTGCGAACCTGAACTATTTTCTTAACGGGGTTCAGTGCTGACTCAGCACTACATGTACGATAAGATCCTAAACACCTATAAATAAGCTAGTAGAGCCTAGCCTGAATCTCTCATTCTCCAAGACAATGTCTAAGTTTTGCCATTGTTCTCCTCTTCAAATCTCTTCAGAAAAATAAGCTAATTAGTTTAGGAAAATTCTAAAATCAGTATCTGGAGGAAAAGAATGAAGATTAATAAGAGGGTGTTCAGAATCATATTTGAAGTGAGGTAATTTTCTAGATCTGGTCTATTTCAATTTTCTTTCTCTTTCTTCTATTTTTCTTTTGGTAAAAGTTATGAATACATGGTTGTTACGTTATGAATCCAATTAAGGGAAATCCATGGAATGCTAGATCTTGACAAGATCCATGATTTGGAAAGCAAATTAGGTGAGTGGATTTAAGTTATATCATTTTTGATAATGATATATTATTGTTTAACATTCTCCGTTAATGTATGATGAGAATTTTCTAGAATAATTAAATAATATTGAAATGTTATATATGACATGTTGAAATGTTTAAACATATGTTAAAAAGATTAAAGTGACAAATATGACATGTTAGAATATTAACATGTTGGAAAATTCCTATGTTGAAATATAAACTTGCCAAAATATGTATAGGAATTACTCTTGTTTCAATTTCAAGTTAACTTGTGACATTTATGTACCTGGACCATTAACGGTAGAAATTGAGAAAATTACATGTTAGTTTGTTTGATTTGAACAATTATATGATTAAAACAATTACATGTTAGAAAAGAATTTATTGTATGTTAGAAAGAACCTGCGACATAAAATGGGTTTAATATGATGACATGTAAAATTATAGGAAATATACAGTAAATAGGAAACTGTAATCGCGCTTACACATGAGGTTAAACTACACTTGTGGTAGAAGTCTGTCTGGAACCATCCAGCACATCCAACATCCACAAGTGGTAAATCTAATGTGAGGGGTCCAAGTGCATAAATAAAACATGTAATGGTGCTAAAACACGAGGTTAAGTCAATTTGTGGAAGAAGTCTGCCCGGACCCGCCCGACAAATCCAACATCCACAAGTGCAGGATTAATGTGAGAGGTCCGGTGCATAAATATACATATACATACATACAAACTGTTAGACCAAAAAGTGGTTCTAACACCCAAATTAACTAAAATCAAAATAAAATAAGATCAAAAGTAAAATGGAGACATAGAATTTATAGTGGTTCGGCGTTGAAAAGCCTACGTCCACTTTATAATCACTTTCCTTGATGATAAAGATGAAAGTACAATGAGATATTCACTCAATTTCACTCACTTTTCACATACATTCAATCAATTATCTCAAAATATATGTTGAATGACGATTTGGATTGTCTGGGAATGCTGGAATTCGGTTTTTGAAAGTGGTTGTACTCTCAAAGTGCCAAGAAGAAGATCCCTTTAATTGTCTCTGGGCGGGGTATTTATAGGTGGAAATTTACTCAGAATTCGATCCGGGTCGGAGCCACGTGTCTTCCATCCCATCGTCCTCGGGCTTGGATGGATTCCAGTGCTGATAGCGCATCAGAGTAGTGGTCATCGTGGGTAGGAAATGGTCATAACCGCTCCGAATATTCAGGCGATCGTGGGATGAGGTGATATGGAATGTGGGTTCGGTTCGGAGGAGCGAGCAGAAGGGGTTCGGATCGGGGCATCTGATCCGACCCGACCTGAGCTGAAACCGAGTCCTTATCCATTTTGCTCTGCTCCATTCTGAACTGGTAGTAGCCCTCTGATCCGATTGGTAGTAGCCCTCCGATCTGACTGGTAGTAGCCCTCTGATCCGACTAGTAGTAGCCTTCCGGTCCGACCCGATGCTTTCTAAGAAGAAAAGTTCTTCAATGCTTGACATCTCGACTTTGTGTTGCCTAGTTCACAAAGTAGGCTAATATTTTGCTCCCTTAAAGGATGCTTCTGTTGGAAACGGAGCATGCTTTGATTGTCATTGCACAGTACCTTCCAGGTAATCTTCCTTTTAATTTTTCTCTTTAAGTCTGATCCAGTTTAAACGCCGAGGAAATATATAAAATTCCATCCGTTTCGGATTCTGATCCGAATGGTTTTCTCTCTTCTTTCACTTAGCACTGGGTTAACAGGCCAAAAAGAGTTATTGGGCTCACATTCTGGTCCGAGCGGGGATACGAATAGCCACCATGTATCTATATAAATCCAGCCTTCATCTTCCTCTCACTTTCTTTTTCTTTCATCGTTTTATAAGTTTCGCTCCGAAACCCTAGGTCTCAAAAAAGGAAAACTCTTACAATTCTCGTGCTACTCTCCAAATTAAACACCTTGGTAGGTTTAAATCCTTGATTAATTTCATGATAATTGGTTTCAATTGAAATTTATGGTCAATTCGACCGATTTGGGTGTGGCTTCAATGCTACAGCATCCTCTTCCTTCGCTATCGTCGTTGGTGGCTCCATTGCCACTTCGAGGCATTGGAAGAGGGATTCTTAGCTTGTTCGATCATAACCGGGGTTTCAGAGACGAGATTGGGTTTAAAATTAAAGAAGAGGAAGAAGAACGAGATTACAGGGGGTTGGTTCAGGCGATGGAGTATGGAAAATGGAGGAAAAGAAAAGGAAGAGGGATCCAGAAGGACGGATCGGGTCGGGGCAAACAGTTGAAGAGGGAAATAGAGCTCACCTAACGGGATCGGGTCAGACTGTAAAATAAAGGAGGAGAGAGGCATGACTGCCTAATCCAATCCGAACTTTTCGGGGAATCTACTTCCGAACCGATCCGACTTTGATTCCTGGGCTTCAATGTTTGTCCAAGTCCAAGGCAGGGCTACGCCCCCGATCCGATCCTAATGAATTCACCCGAACCGAACCGAAGAGCGGTCCAACTTAATGCATAAGAACTTGTTTAACTGGCCCAATCAACTCTTGGCATAATCTTCAACTTAATGGGCAGTTAGGACAGTGCCCTGCGAACATAAATGGACATCAAGAACTGCCTTGATCCTTATTACTTTGCCAAGATTTTGCGTCGCACTTTCAAACGTTAACTTTACACTATCTGCATACACTGCTCACACTTTAGTTTGTACACATGCACGAGGGGATACGGGCTAATTTACTCTAACTTGTGCTATTGCTTCTTCAATAGTTTTGTGACCATGACATCCAGACGCTCCTCTAGATTAGCAGAGAAGAAGGAGGTCCCAGAGACATCCAACAAAATTACTCTTGAAGACATATCTTCTTCCTCAGATCCAGAATGGGATAATGAGGGCTCAGACTACGAGGTTGAAACTCACGAAAGCGACAATGTGTCTTCTGAGGGTGGAGTTTCCCTGGGTTGTGAAGAGGAAGGAGGGATTGGCGATGACCGAGCTCCTGATGAATTTGAGTCTGCCATCATACTGGAATCACCTCAAGATTCCGTTGAATCGACGATCGACAATGATAGACTTATCCGAATACGACTAAAGTACGGGATACCCAAAGGTGATACCTTGTTGCCATCAAAATCTGATCGTCCCCACAACCCTCCGGAGGGGTATATGGCAGTCACTCGGTTGATGTGCATGGTCGGGGCTATCCCTCCATTTTCTCCTTTCGTCGTCGATTTTCTAAGACAAATGCGGATTGCCCCCATGCAGCTGCATCCCAATTCCTATGCTTACTTGTACACCCTATATGTAGCGTACCGTGAGATCTTAGGCATAGAGATCACTTTTGATGACGTTCACTTCTTCTATAACTTCAAGCACCAGACTCGAGAAACCCCTTCTTTCTGTTACTTCGAGTCTGTCCCTAAGAGGAAAATAATTCCATCACCATTCAGTAGTAAAGCTGGGGACTCCAGGCTGGAATGGTTTTATGTAAAGCAACAACCAGGGTGTGCTAGGAGGTGGACGAAATCAAGTAAAGCACTGGTTTTCTAAATCTTGACTCTGTACATTCAAACCACCGCATTAACTCGTTTTTCTTTTTGTTTGCAGTTGATAACCCAAAACAAATACCGGATCAAGTATCCTTTGATCTGATGCACCAGCTCCTTAATGGTGATCAGAAGTTTTTAACTATTGATGAAGTCCTTAAGGACGAATATCTTCATCTTCATGGGTTGCTGTCCATTACCCGTAGCATCGGTCACGGGACGGGTCCATATGTATATATTCCTCTAGTGGACGTAATCCCAGAAACGGGCGAAGGTTCGAGAGCTCCTATAGTGCCTCTTCAGGCTTCACCCTCTCCATCTTCTACTCAAGATGATGAATTGGCTAACATGGCCAAAAAGCATCGCGAAGGGTATACTGTTCCCGAGGATGCCATTTGTCCGGAAAGGTCAACGTCTTCCAAAGAGTCGCCGATTGATGCTTCTGAGGGAGATGTCCCTAGTACTGATGACCCACTATTTCAGGGTTTGGGGGATCTCCCCTTACCTGAAACTATCTACACTTCAGAGGATTTTGGGAAGAATCCTTAGTTTTCACTTCTTCCGAAGAGACCACTCCTGCTAAGGCCAAAGAGCCCGCTCGTACTAGTCTAGCTTCGGACTCGGGTTTGTCGGGGGGAAAACACCACTTAGGACGCACTTAACACAATAGCACCACAACTCACAGATCTTTCTCTTTGTGAAAATATTGATCCTGAATTTCATTTGTCTTGTTGTGCAGGCACGATGTCCCGATCCTATTATGACATCAGGAAACTCCGCCGCAGCATGTCTAATCCGCCCTATGATACTGAACATGATCGCCGTGAAGATCGCAATAAGGAGGACAGAAGGCCCTATGATCCTTATCGTTCGCGAACCTCGCGCTCTCGCTCTCCTGTCCGGACATACCCAGAACGATATAAAGGTTACCAATGTCGTCGGGAAGAGGACAGGCCGCAATCAAAAGACTCAACCTCTTCTCAAGAAAAGCGCAGTAGGGAGAGGAGTCCGCCAAAAGATACCGAATCACGAAGCAAGTATAAGGTTCCCGCTAAACGTCCTAGGACGGATAAGGAGGCCATTGAGCCCTCCATGCACAGGGATACTGAGCTGACATTCCCCGCCCCTCCATCGCTAGATGCTGAAACTGCAGTTAAGCGGGTGTATCTGGAGGAGCAATTTCCTGAACATTACTTCGAAAACTTGACTTTTTTACCTGCTCTTGAGAATATTTCTTCAAGGTGGGCAGATGAGGCCAAAGCAAAGATAGATGCGGTCGAGAAACAGTATTCAGAAATGTTCAAGTATTCGCGCAGCCTTTCCAGAATCATTCGCACTTTAATCAAGAATGCTGACTCAATGCAAAAAACCGCAGAGGACAATGCAAAGGCCTTAAAAAATCTAGGAAAAGACTTGGAGGATACACAGGCCCAGCTTGCTGTTGCTCAGCGGGATGCTACTAGCTTCAAACAACAATTTGAAGATCTGCAAAAACGCTATCATGATTTTCTTGAGTATCCCATACCCAAGAGCGTTCAGAATTGAAAAAACAAGCAGAAGATGCCAAGTCAGATGCTGCCAAAACGCGACTTGCTTACGCTGACCTTGAGCGGAAGAATGCCGAGTTAGCGAGGAGGAATGCTGAATTGGAAAAGAAAAATGCTGACCTGGCTTCTAAGCTAGCGGAGGCGGAGAACAGGGCTGCCCTAGCGGAGGTTAACGTCGAATGTGCTATCAAGTCCACTGAAGAAGCCCGCAAACAACTGTCGAAGGCTGAGGGAGAGGTGCATGGTTTCGGCGAATTAATGATTGAATTTTTTGCGCATGTCATCCGTCGCCGGAACATTTCTTGGATTGAAGATTATCCATCTACCCTAGTCCAAGTATGGAGTCAAATCGTTGAATGGGAGAAGGAGGAGCTCAAGGTTGATTCCGTTGACGAGGACAAGCTGATGGAGAAATATTTACGAGATGATGAACCAGAATGCCTAGCCGAAGGATGCCGCCTCATTGCTGCTGTTATGGACGAAGAGAGGCGGAAGGCTAAGAAAAAGAACATTCCTGAGGCTGGTTCTTCCTCTACTGCCTCTGCAACTTCTAAAGTAGAGGGATATGATCCTGAAAACCCGGGGATCCCTCGGACATCTCTTTTATCCCCCATACCCGAAACGGCATCGGAGACAACAGTCACTCCAGTTGAGAAGTCTTCGGAAGGTATCTCTACATTTTCACCTCAATTCGTCAAAGCTATCTCTACCTTTTGTCACGTAATTGAGCAATCGATGAAGAACCCATTATTTTCTCCTGAGTTGATAATTGTTGCTTCTCACTCTGTAGGTATTGAACCGTCCGAAAAGACAGATGTGTCCCATGGAACCGCCTCTGGAGCCGAGCATATGGAAAAGGCAAAAGGGGGAAAAGACAAGGCTGCCCCCATAGACTCGGGAGAAGGAATTGGACCGTCTAAGACTAACACTCCTCATGATGACGAAATGATAGATGCCTTAAAGGATGATGGCGGCAATGGGGGACATGAGGAAGACCCTGAGGTGGCTATAGTCGGGGAGTCGAAAAGCGCCAATGATATTACCTTAGCTGCACTGAAAGATGAACAAGATAAACGCATGCAGCTTAAATCTGAAGACTTAGACCCTGAAAGCCTTAAGCCCCTCGCAGTAGTGGATGCGGGATCAAGGTTAGTTGTTAAGCTTTCGACTAGATCTATTACAGAGGAACTTGCTAAAAAGTCTTCTCTTGATTCCAGCGCTCCGCCTTCCGGGAAGAAGCCAACTGATTCCAGCACTTCAGTTCCCGGGAAGAAAAAGTCAAAGCGCATCTTGATGGAGGCCGAAAAAGAGGCGAAGGATGCGGAGAATGCTGTTAAGAAGCCCAAGCCTCCTTCGAAGTCTAAATGATGGAGTGTCTTGTGTTGTTTTAGCGTTTGATTGACCTATAATTGTTGCTGCAAGGGTGGCCCTTGCACCTTCTTTTTGCCTGTTTTCCTGTACAAATTCATTCATTTATAAATAAAAAATAATTCGTTTTCTGCAATGTCTGTTAGTTATCAGTTTTGCACTTATGTAAGAATGCATGTCCCACTATAGTTGTGTAATGAAGTTATGGTGGGGGGGGGGATATGTGTATACATATATACCCCCAGTCAATCTTGAAAAACTATTCAAGATTCAGTCAAGTATTCTGAATGTCCCCGATTCTCCGACGGGGTAACATTCTCTGTGTCATTAATGCCTGTCGTTATTTCTAGCATTTTTTATACTCTCCTGTCTTATACTCAGGTTAGAGTTCTTACTGAGGCGGTCTCTTGTCTGGGTGCACCTTCACGACTCAGAGGACGTCGTCTTCCCATCCTTTATACTCTCTCTCATTTCTTGAGAGTTAGAGTTAAGAATCTCGTCTTCCCATTCTTTCATGTCTTGTCGCACAAACAGTCGTTGTGCTTGTCCCTGCATATAGGCTGTTTTCAACCTTTCAGGTTTTAAATCATCTTAAATTCCATAATCGTAACGGAATAATAGTTGAAGATATATATATATATATATAATGCAGGAAATTAAATGACACACGATATTTTTAAAGTGGTTCGGCTAAGTCGTAGCCTACATCCACTTTATAGTTCTTTGTTCATATCAACAGGCTTTTCTAAGGCAAGTCGTGCCTTTTTACAGAGTTCATAAGAAAAACAGCAAGGAGTACAACATTTCTGATTCAAATATCGCATCAGGTGTTGGGCATTCCATGCCCTAGGCACCTCTTCGCCATCTACGGTCGTTAACTTGAAGGTTCCTGTTTCAAGTTTCCGTTGGATAACAAAGGGTCCTTCCCACTTTGGACCGAGGTGAGGAAGGGATGGAAAGACTCTCTTTAGCACCAAATCTCCCGATTCAAAAGTCCTAAGACGAACTTTTTTGTCATAATAGCATGCCATCTGACGTCGATGTCTTGACGCAGGCAAGTTTGCTTCGTCCCTTTTTTCTTCGATTTCATCAAGAGACTCGAGTAAGAGTACCCGATTCGTCATCGGGTCATAATATGTCACCCTGTGGGAGGGAACTTCAAGCTCTACTGGAGTTACTGCTTCTGAACCAAATGAGAGGGAAAAAGGGGTATGATCGGTAGCTGTCTTAAACGTTGTCCGATATGCCCACAAAGCTAAGGGCAATTCATCCACCCATTTTGCCTTTGCGCGCTCTAATCGTTTCTTGAGGATGGATTTTATGACTTTGTTAATTGCTTCTACTTGCCCATTCGACTGCGGATGAGCAACCGCAGTGTACCGTTTGTCGATCTTATATTTCTGGCCGAAATTTCTGAATTCGGCACCATCGAACTGGGTTCCGTTATCAGTTATAATGGTCCTTGGGATCCCAAATCGGCATATAATATTTCTAACCACAAAACTTATCACCTTTCTCGCCGTGATTTTGATTAGGGGCTCAGCTTCCACCCACTTCGTAAAATAGTCCACGACAACTATTGCATATTTCGCTCCTCCTTTAGCAATTGGTAGAACTCTGATGATGTCAATTCCCCATATAGAAAACGGCCAAGGACTCACCATCGATCTGCGTTGGGTCGGTGGTGCTCTGGGGATTTTGGCGAATCTTTGGCACTTGTCGCATCATCGTGAATAATCAGCTGCATCTTTATTAATTGTGGGCCATAAGTATCCATACCGCAATATCTTTTTCGCTAAAGTCTGACCTCCTGTATGATCTCCACACTCACCTTCGTGTACTTCTCGTAGTACATGTTTGATGTCGTTGTGTGCTATACATTGTAACAGGGGCATAGAAAATCCTTGTCTATAAAGAGTATCATCTTGAAGGATGTATCTGGTGGCCTTGCGAACTATAGCCCGTCTCTCACTCTTCTTTGATGGGAGTATCCCATTCTTAAGGAAATTCTTAATTGGGGTCATCAACGACTCCTTCTCCGGTTCTGCTTCGAAAGCGAATTCAATTTCCATCGACTCAAAGCTTAGCGATTCCAACATTTCAATTGGAATTATTTCGGTCTCTTCCGGGTTGTCAGAACTAGCTAATTTTGCTAGCCTGTCTGCCTTCTGGTTTTCAGCTCTTGGGATATGCGTTATGTTCCACCGCTCCAGGTTGCTCAACAGCTTTTCCACTTTTCCGAGATAGGCGATAAGCCGAGGTCCCCAAGCCACAAACTCCTTTCGCACTTGGCAAACAACTATTTTGGAGTCGCAGAATATGTCCAATGTCTTTACTCCGAGTTCTTTAGCAAGTTTTAGCCCGGCAATCAGGGCTTCATATTCAGAGTCGTTATTAGTCGCTGAAAATTCTAATCGTAGAGCGTAATATAACGACCGTCCCTCAGGAGTAACTAAGACGATTCCAGCTCCGGACCTTCGGTCGTTCTTGGCTCCGTCTGTGTACTACTTCCATGGATCTAATTTTAACTCGTCCTCTGACTTGACCACTTTATCATCGATCATTTTCTCCTTTGGGATTGTGAACTCCGCTATAAACTCAGCCATAGCTTGCCCCCTGATCGACCTCCGCGGCTGAAAATTTAAATCAAACCGACTCAATTCAATATTCCATTTGATCAAATGCCCCGATGCTTCGGGTCTCTGTAACACCTGCCTCATAGGTTGGTCAGTGTATATGGTTATTGGGTGAGCTTGGAAATAATGACGAAGTTTTCGGGAGGCGATTAGGAGGCTGTAAGCAAGCTTCTCAATCCTTGGGTAGCTGCGTTCTGCAGCTGCCAATTTCTTGCTTACATAATATACCGGCCTTTGCACTTTATCTTCTTCTCAGACCAAGGCTGTGCTAACAGCGTGAGCCGAAACCGCTAAATAAACAAATAACTCTTCATGATCTACTGGCTTTGACAAAATCGGTAGTTTTCTAGTAATTCCAATAAATTTCGAAAGGCCTCAACACAGTCCGGAGTCCATTCGAAGTTCTTCTTTCCCCTTTTAATCAAGTCAAAAAATGGGACGCATTTGTCCGTTGCTTTGGAGATAAATCTACTCAACGCGGCTACTTTCCCTGCAAGACTTTGGACATCTTTGATTCTCCTCGATTCTTCAATGTTTCTTATCGCTGCTATTTGGTTGGGATTGATATCAATCCCTCGAGAGCTCACAATGAGGCCTAGAAACTTTCCCGATGCCACTCCAAATGAGCATTTCAAAGGATTCAACTTCATCCGATACTTTCACAGGATACCAAACATTTCTGCCAAGTTTTGTGTATGGCTGGAGGACCGTCTCGATTTGACAAGCATATCATCCACATAAACTTCCATAGTCTTCCCTATTTGGTTATAAAACATCCTGTTCACCAAGCGTTGATAAGTGGCTCCAGCATTTTTCAATCCGAACGGCATGACCACATAACAATACAACCCCAAATTTGTAATGAAACTCTTATGTTCTTGATTTGGCACGTGCATAGGAATCTGGTTGTACCCGGAATATGCGTCCATGAAAGAAAGAAGTTCGTGTCCCGCTGTCGAATCTACAAGTTGGTCAATTCTGGGGAGTGGGAAGCTATCTTCCGGGCAAGCTTTGTTCAAGTCAGAAAGGTCAATGCAATTCTGCCACTTTCCGTTTGGCTTCTTTACTAAGACGCGATTCGATATCCAGTCGGGATATGTCGAATCTCTAATAAATACGTTCTGTTTCAGCTTCTACACTTCTTCTTTCAAAGCTGCCGACATCTCTGGGCCCAGCACACATCTCTTTTGCTTCACAGGCGGGTGTTTTGGGTTTATGTTTAGTGAATGACTCATGACGGATGGCGATATCCCACACATGTCGATGTGGGTCCAGGCAAATACGTCTAGGTTTGCCTTCAGGAAGTCAGTTAGTTCTTTGGCTCGATGTGGATCCAACTAGGATCCAATCTTCAAGACTCTTGTTGGATCATATTCGTCAATGGGTATGTCCACTGTCGCTTCATTAGGAGTCGCACTTCTAGCCTCTGGTTCCTCATCTTTTCTGGGATCCAGGTCTTCAGGCGTTCCTTTGGGCAACTCCTTCGAGGCTGATCCTTATAATTGCTACGCCGAACCCTCCCTTGGAGGAGGCGAAGCACTTTTATTTTCGATGTTAAGTCCTTTCATCAACATCTTTAGCTCGGCAACATAACAAGCCCGTCTGGAGACTTGATCTCCTCTCACTACTCCTGTTCCGGCTTCAGTTGGGAATTTAAGCAATAAACACCAAGGGGCGATGCAAGCCCTGAACTCTGCAAGGACAGGCCTTCCCAAAAATGCGTTGTAGGGCGAATCTACGTCCAACACTACGAACTGAAGCATTCGTACTCTCCGGCGTTCCCCTTGCCCCAATGTTACGGGCAATTCTGTATACACCATCGGAGCTGTCGATGCTCCGTTGAAGCCTCGAATCCAACCTTCGCATGGCTTTAAATCTTCGGACTCAAGTTTCATCTGATCGAATGACTTTTTAAACAAAATATTAGCAGAGCTTCCATTGTCTACTAACACCTTATGAACCAATGCCGGTCCAATGGTAGTGGTAATGACCAACGGATCGTCAGTGGGTGACTGGATTCTGGTATTATCTCTACTACGGAATATCACGTCATCAAACATTGTCCTCTGCTGTTTCACAGGGACGACATCTTCCAAATCATCACATTCATCCACATCTACGTGCTTAGCTGCATTAACGTAATGATCCATTGCTCTAAAACTGTGGATCGCTGGGTGGGGTCCACCCTCTATGGTGTTGATAACAATTCCCTTGCCTTTCTGCTGCGTTGTAGGCTTGGGAGCAGATTGGATCTGGTTTGGAGCCTGTTCTCCTTGCCCCCTGTCTCTTGGCGCAGCCTTATATTCATCCAATTTTCCTTCGCGTAGCAGCTTCTCAATCAAATCTCTCAAATGTCGACATTCATTCGTTGAATTCCCATGAGTTCCATGAAATAGAAAAAAAATTCCAGTTGCTATTTCTTTCTCCGTTGAGTCTCGAGGCGGCGGTCTTTTATATTGCAAAACATTGTATGTATCCAAGTAAATGTTCTCCAGAGTGTCGTTCAGTAGTGAATAATTCTCGTAAGTCTGGAACCGGGGTCTTTTGCTAGGATTACTTCCTTGATTCCTATTTCTTCTGTTACTATTCGCGTTGCGGTTGTTGTTGCTGCCCCCGTTTCCATTATTGTCGTTTCCACTCTTGTTTTCACATTCACCTCAACTTTCCCGGAACTTTCTCCAGACTGCTTCACGGCGACATTACTCTGAACAGTTTCTTTTGAAGCCGCTCCGGACTTCCTCTTTCTGTTTTCCCTGGCCTCCTCTCGTCTTAAGTGAATGTCGGCCTTTTCATAGAATAACTCTCTCATGGGAGGTGGCTTCCCAGAAATATAATCTCCAAACTCAGAGTCAGGATCGACTCCTTCCATCAAAGCCATCAAGATGGTGGGCTCGTGTGGGTCACTGACTTCTATCACAGCTAAGTTGAAACGGTCGAGATATGACTTCAAAGACTCACCCGGTGCCTGCTTAATTCTTGATAATTCAATAACATTTTTAGACTTTCGGGTATGGAGTTGGAACTGATTCATAAAACGTTTGCTTAATTCCCTAAAATTCGATATCGACCGAGGAGGGAGTCGGGTAAACCATAACAGCGCCACGTCTTCTAAATAGATCGGGAAGGCTTTACACTTCACTGCGTCAGGGGCAGCAACATTCATGAGCCATGCGTATCGCATCAAATGTTGTCCCGGATCGGTTCTCCCATTGTACTTGTCCATCTGTGGCAGGTTAAAACGTTGGGGAAACTGAAAGTTGAGGATGTCATTAGTAAAAGGAGTATGGCTTCGCTCAATGCCATAATCTTCATTGGTGTAGTTCCGACTTTCAGACATAATCTGGCGTACCATAGTCCATACGTCAGCATTGGTCGGGGCCGTTCAGGCTCCCTGGCTCTGATATCCGGGTTCCTTCCGGGCTCTTGATCAGGGGACGTCCTCCTTTTGATGTTCGGGTTTCCTCTGGGCTCCTGATCAGGGGACGCCCTCCATCTTCGAGCCGCTTCTGCTCTGCTTTGTTCCTTACGTTCCCGGTCGATCTCGGGAGGAAGGGGCTGGAGCATTTGTCCCTGAGTGGGATTGGTGAGGTTAGGGTCTCTGGGCAATACATGGGATCCCCGCATTGGTAACAACATAGGCTCTCTTAAGCTCGGATCATTGGGTCCTAGTACCCGTGCAGCGTCCTCGCGGGACCCCAAAGAATCGAATGTCAGCTGCTCCAAATTCTGAGGTCGTTCGAGCGGCCTTCTTTCACGGGGCCGTTCTTCCTCAGAAGAAGAAGACTGATCTGTTGGTGTGTGATGAACCGGGGATGGAGTTCTCTGTCTGCGGAGTTCGCTAATCTCCCTGCTCATGATTCTCGTGTTTTCTTGCATCATGAGATTAGTGCGCTCGTGGATTTTCATAGCCTCCCTAGTACTCTCAAGCATGTCAAGAAGGCGTGAAAAATCTCCTTGGGTAATAGGCGCAGATGGATTGACCTGATCATTGATCCTGATGGCTGGAGTCGGAGCATTTGGAGGAGCTCGAGTAGAAGTTCCAGCATCACCAAGCGACGGATCGGATCGGAGCTGAGCTATCTGTTCGGGTCGGAGCTGGGAGACTTGTTCGGGTCGGAGCTGGGAGACTTGTTCAGGTTGGAGCTGGGAGACTTGTTTGGGTCGGTTCAGGTTAGGGGAGTGCACTGCTTCAGATTCTCCTACTCGGATCGTATCGGAGCTCTCTCCTTGAGTTCGCTTCGGATTTCCGGTATCTGTCCGATCCACTCCCGAGCTCTGCCCACGAGACCTTGTCACAACCATGTTTTGCTGATCTTCACCAACTCCGTTCCCTCGACTGGTTTGAACTTCCTTGCCTTTTCCTTTGGCCATAGTTCTTCAACAATCAACCAATAAATATTCAAAAGCGTCGAAACTTGAGGATTAACTTCTTTGAACTCAACGGTCCAAAAAGTAGAACGATAATCCGGAAAAACAGAGAATTCAAATGGTTCTCAGTGAAAGCACCAAAATGTTAGACCAAAAAATGGTTCTAACACACAAATTGACTAAAATCGAAATAAAATAAGATCAAAAGTAAAATGGAGACACAGAATTTATAGTGGTTCGGCGTTGAAAAGTCTACATCCACTTTATAATCGCTTTCCTTGATGATATAGATGAAAGTACAATGAGATATTCACTCAATTTCACTCACTATTCACGTACATTCAATCAATTATCTCAAAATATATGTCGAATGACGATTTAGATTGTCTGGGAATGCTGGAATTCGGTTCTTGAAAGTGGTTGTACTCTCAAAGTGCCAAGAAGAAGATCCCTTTAATTGTCTCTGGGCGGGGTATTTATAGGTGGAAATTTACTCAGAATTCGATCCGGGTCGGAGCCACGTATCTTCCATCCCATCGTCCTCGGGCTCGGATGGATTCCAGTGCTAACAGCGCATCAGAGTAATGGTCATCGTGGGTAGGAAATGGTCATAACCACTCTGAATATTCAGGCGATCGTGGGGTGAAGTGATATGGAATGTGGGTTCGGTTCGAAGGAGCGAGAAGAAGGGGTTCGGATCGGGGCATCCGATCCGACCCGACCTGAGCTGAAACCGAGTCCTTATCCATTTCGCTCTACTCCATTCCGAACTGGTAGTAGCCCTCCGATCCGACTGGTAGTAGCCCTCCGATCCGACTGGTAGTAGCCCTCCGATCCGACCCGATGCTTTCTAAGAAGAAAAGTTCTTCAACGCTTGACATCTCGACTTTGTGTTGCCTAGTTCACAAAGTAGGCTAACACATACATACATACATATATATATATAAATAGCAGGACTGATAATAGCATTAATTTTAATTAAGGGAAATAAATGGAATTGAAAGAAAGATACAACAGTAAAAAAAAGATTGGAATGAACGGGGAATGATAATAACCTATTATAAATAAATTACATTTATGAGAATATTGTATAATAGGTAGACTTGTCCTGGAGACAAGTGGAGATTATAAATTAGGTTATAATAAACTAGTAAGTAAGTGAGATAACTGGTAAAATGAGTTAAGTGGCACTTAATTGTAAATTAAGTAATCAGTAAATGGGAAAACCTAAAACCAATTGTTTGCAATAAGTAGAGAAAAAGGGGGAAGTTGATGAAATATAAGAAGTTGTACTTAATTATAAATTAAGTAATCTGTAAACTTGGAGTTTAAAATCTGCTGGTAAGAGTAACATGTTTAGGCTTGTCCTAGGGACAAGTGGAAATTATAACTTAGGTTATAATAAACGATAAAGGGAATGGAATAAATTATGTAAGTAGATAAGTTGTACTTAATTGTAAATTAAGTTATTTATAAGAATAAGAATCCGAAATCTATGGATGAGGACAACATAAGTTATATTTATGGGAAGAGAAACTTATCAGTGGACCTTAGTTAAGAGAACTAAGTTAATAAGTAAAAACGATAAGTTGTAGAAATAATGTAAGATGAATTATGATTAAATGGGAAAGGGTGAGGCAAACTTATATGAAATAAGTTATATTTAATCATAAATGATAAGTGACATGTTAAATAGAAAACTTGTGAATTGAGATATACTTTATTACATATTAAGTAGAACATGTTATTGTAACCTTGAATCAAACGAGAATATAAAAGGGATTGTAGATTGTAGACCTTGGACCACTGTCTAGAGAATAACATGTTGTGGGCTTAGTTATAAACATAAATGGGCTAACTTATATGACTGAAATTATTAAGCAAGGGAAACTTGGTAACTTGAATAAGAAGTCAATGTGAAAAGGGAATAACCAAGTTAAATGGAAACCTGATGAGGTAAATCAAGCGCATAAATGAATGTCTAGGCTTATGGTCTTCTGACATATTAAAAGGAGGTTCTTGGACTAGTTCGCACATTTGAGCGTGAATAACCCAACGTGGTAGATCTTCATGGTGTCGTGAGGCATGAAGGGAGCGCACATTCATCTGATTATTCCGTCGGCTCCGAAGGACTGGAAGGGGAAGCACGCGGCTTCCTTAGATACGTAAGGTGCTCCTGGTAGCCCTCTGTGTGGTGGCAGATGTTTAGGTTGTGCCCGCAGAAGTTGGGTCTGCACGTAACTACCAGGTGGGTGGGTGTTGACTTCAAGAGTAGCTTTGCAGTCAGAATGTTGTGACGAGGTGACACTGGGTTATTCGGCGATTGCCTCAATGGGAGGCGAGGTCAGGACCAACAAGGATAGTAGATTGTCGGGTACCCGTTATCGTCAACCAGTGGGATGCGAAAAAACTAGAGCTAAACCCAATAGACCATTCACCTTTCACTATCGAGGTACGATGGTTGACGGGAGATGCGAACTGGATGTTTAGATTGTTTGTTAGGGGCTAGTCGCTTAACTCTTATAGTCTTTACTAATTGAGGGAGGGGAAGAGGTGGGGCCATAGCCACCATGAAAAACAGACCCTAGGAATATCTGTATTTCGAGGCTCTTAAAGGAGGGCTTGTACATATATGGAAAAGCTCCCGACCAAGTTCCATGTTTCTTATATAGCCCTGCCACGGAGCTCGGTGCACATTATGTGCGGTTAAGGAATTGAACACGATTGACGACATGTACACGGGAAAGTCTAGATACATACATGTTTGCTCTGGGTGGTGTATCGTAGACTTGAGGGCATTACTCTGGTATGGAATCTGATTCGATCAAAGGTGGCAGTCCATACGCTTATGTAGCATAGTAATGACAGATATATGCTGAACGTAACATTGTTATGCAGAGATCCGTACGTCACTCCGGCATAGGATGATGGACTCCATGCGAGTGGGGTACAATGGGGTGTGCCTAAATATTGAGGGGTAGCTACATATATTGTGTATTAGCTTAGTCCACTAGGAAGTAAATGGGTATGCCTTGTGTGTAAGCCTTGAATGCTGTTAACCCATGTAACCTAATAAACGAGAAAATGTGATTAAACAATATATGTGGGATTATCCAAAGTGTATAGTTTAAATCCAATCACCATAACTTGAGTTATGACCACCTCCTCATAACATACTCGCATGTTATATTTGTGGAAGAGATATGATAGCTTTGGACACTGGTTAGGCAGTATAATTACTATGGTAAGGCTATACTTTGATTTTATTATACTTTATCCATTCCATTGTGAGATATTTTCCGAGCTCTGATATTTTATATCTCTGTCTTTTCTTTAAGATACTAGAGCAACACACATAGATTCCGATGGATTAGAATTTTGAAGAAAAACCGGTTTATCGAAATTTAGGTTGTTAAACAAATATATCATCTACGAATAAAAGCAAGAACCTGTTCAACTGATCTCTGAAAACCTAATTTGTAAGAACCACAAAATATGCCGGAATGTTAGTCAATCCGAATGCCATCACCATCCACTCATAGAATCCGGATGGTGTCCTAAAACCGGTCTTTAGCACAATATCCCTAGCTACACTTAGTTGGTGAAATCCCGTTTCCAAATCCATTCGGGGAAACACCTTGAACTCGTAAGCTAATCAAACAAGTAATCAATTCTCAATAAGGGATTCTTAGTTACCCTATTCAGCTCACAATTGTCCACACACAATCGCAATGATCCATTGACCTTAGTCGAAAACAAGTCTAGTGTCCCACTCGGATATGTTTCTCTGAATGAATCCCTTACTCAAAAGATCGTTCACTTGCACATCTAACTCTTGTTGTTCCTTAGGCACCATCTGCCTAAGGGGCATAACAACAGGTCTTGCTTTCTCCATTAAATCGATTTGAAACTCAGTCTCTCATTGTAGCAGCAATCCTATGACTGCATCAGAAACGTCTGAAAACTCCTGAAAGATTGGCACAGATAACAATCCATCTCGTGGAATCACAAGAGAATATAAAAAGATAACAAGAACGCCATCCTCTAGTAGACAATGTATCACTATCATTTGTCATTTTAGGTTTCCAATTGTGACATCAAGCCTCACACAATCCATTATTGTCGCATACCTCTTAACCCAATCCATGCCCAAAATAGTCCAAAACCCAGCGAAATTCAAATAAGTAATCACACACAAAAGAGCAACCATGAATCAATAAAACTAGACCACAAAAAAGAATATAAAGATTCGATGAACCCCTTAACCCGTTAGTCACAACTTATGGTTTATCAACAATCTCAGGTTCTAAACCTAACTTGCAAACAAGCTCTACGACAACCTACGTCCGTTAATATCACTCACTAAGGGAATGCATTAAATTTCGTAAAGCGTTATAGGTAAACAGAAACAAAAATATTACAAGATAAATATAAAAGCAACAGCGGAATTTAAATTTTTATTTCAAACATAAATCATAACATCATTGTCCAAGATACCATAAGTTTGAAACTACATAAAACCCATTACAATAATATAACTTCTGTCTTGTACCATCAGAGTACATAGATAGTTAAAAAGCATAATTTCCCAAAAAGAGACAAAGCCATAGTGGAGATAAGAACTTGAACCATACTTCGAAAGAAGCTCCTAGCAAGATGATAACCGAGTCCTGACTAAGCCTTAGTATTCCCAAATTAAGAACCTGAAGGGGGAGGGGGGAACGGAAGAAAGAAGGGGAAACAAAAAGGGTCAGACATAAAGTCTGGCAAGTCCAGTTACTTTTTGCAAGTAAATAAATAAAAGTAGCATGATAGGCATATAAAGTGGATAAGAGAGATGACTACAAAAAAAGGCAGGTATGACCAGGTAAACAGGATAGGGTGTATACGCTTCCTTAATGATTACTCTGCACTACTACTAGTATATCCAGAATGAGATGATAACCAACATGCATGAAATGGTAGACTTAGGCGTACTTCAGGTGAGAGGTTTTAACCTCATACAATCCACAGGCAGCCCCAATAACAGACTCCTAAACTTACCAGAGTCCAGATGTACCCTAACTACTACCTAAATCGACCGGCTCCCTACTCCGTAGATACCCTGTGCTGGCCCAACAGTAGGATGTATCACATCCTAAAGTGGAAACCCTTCATTTTCAAGATGTGCACAACCATATCTACTGATGTCACAACGTACTAATTCCCATAGCCAGCCGGACCCATGCACGCACATAACTCCGTTAGTTTCCTGCGCTGTTGACACCGCCCCTTCGTTTTGGATCTCTTACAATCAGCCTAGTAAGTGTGCCTATACTCCGACGTAGTTCGGAGTACTCATTTGATACCTAGATGTGTTATTGACTGAAACGGTTCCCACACACTAGATGATACAAGCTTCCCCTAGGCTTGCATCCCCCTTACTAGGATTTCAACTGGTTATGCCTAACAGTCCAACATGTAAAACAGGTTAAGTTGTCGGGCCTATATATGTAAATATTACCCCACCGCCCCAAGATTTACTTAACCCTCACTAATCCAAGAAAGTTTACTTAACAAAGTTTCATAACCCCAAAGTATAAAATAGGTCAAGTTTGTGGGCCTATATATATATATATATATATATATATATATATATATATATATATATATATATATATATATATATATTACCCACCACCACAAGATTTACTTAACAAGCCCACTGTTTCAACCAAGTTTACTTAACCCCTATTCAAGTGAACATATTCATATAATCCCGATAGATTCAACTAGGTTAAGTATTCAAGTTCATTACCATGTCCATTTATGGTTATAATGGGCTAGACCTCCCAAATTAGGCCTATAACTTGTGCATGCTGGATATGCCGGTCGTGTATGGGCAGACTTCTTGCACAAGTTGGGCCTAATCTTGTTTCTTAACCTGTCTCATATTTGTGCACTTAGATCTCTCACATTAGATTCAACATTTGCCGTTGCTGGATTTGACGATGGAGTCCGGGCAGACTTCCACCACAAATGCAATCTAACCTCGTGTCATAAGCGCCATTATAGTTTCTAATTACTGTAATCCTACGCATTTCAATTATTAATAAATTAATTATACCTATGTCTTTATAGGTGTTCATGCCCATTTTCCCAATTATATTCATAATGGATTATATGTCCAAATTCATATTCGTCATTCAAGTTATGCCAATTCTAATGTTTTCCCCTGTTCCCTAACTAATGCATTCGCATATATTTGACATCATATCTTGGCTAGAAAGAATCTTAGCCATAAACAGTAAAAGGGAAAGATGACAATAGTGATTATTTTAACAAAAGTGACACAAACATTTAATTGGCATAGTGAAAACTGAACATACAAAAATAGATTTAGCGAGCATGTGATAATAAAACTAGATCTAACATACTAAGGGTGTCATTATAGGCATGAATAAATAAGGATTCATATGTCCTATTATTGACAGATCTAAAATTAGCCACAACATGATAAGTACCAAATGTTCTAAAAAGAATTAGACCCATAAGTAGATGTGACATGATAAATTAACCATAAGCGAATTAGATCTATAAAGGTAGATCTATCATCATAATGTTTAAGATCCAAAAATATTACATGATAAATTAACCACAAGCGAATTAGATCTATAAAGGTAGATCTAGCATGATAATATTTAAGATCCACAATTGTGATATGATAAATTAACCACTAGCGAATTAGATCTATAATGGTAGATCTAGCATGATAATATTTAAGATCCACAATTGTGAAATAATAAATTAACCACAAGTGAATTAGATATATAAAGGTAGATCTAGAATGATAATATTTAAGATCCATAATTGTGACATGATAATTTAACCATAAGAGAATTAGATCTATAAAGGTAGATCTAGCCTGATAATATTTAAGATCCACAATTGTGACATGATAAATTAACCGCAAATGAATTAGATCTATAAAGATAGATCTAGCATGATAAGGTTTAGGATCCACATCATAGTTATGTCATGGATTCACAATTTATAACAAATCCAAATCACAATCATATCATGTTTACTTTTCATCATTTAAATCTAAAAGTAACTAACTCACAGTGTTCAGATTTTAGAAGATAGAAAAGAAATTGTTGGTGTTGAATCTCAAATCTATTCTTGAAATACTTGAATCTTTAAACTTGATTTGTAGAAGAAGAAAGGATTAGACTCAGTTCAGGCACTAACAACATTTGGCCTCCATTGTTTTTAGTATGAGAAAACAAGAGATATGAGGGTATATTTATAGCTGCCAGCCTCCAGAATTCGAATGCCACCTCAGCCCTAGGGGAAATCGGGCAATGGGTCGATACCCACTTGGGTCCGGAAGCCCAAAAACTACTATGGGTGCACTTGGTAGGTGCACCAGTGTAAAAATACCTTGGTGCACTTTTCAAGTGTGCCAGTTATCCCTGTTTTAATCGTCAAACTTCTACCATTCATAAATTATTCATACATTATCCTTTTACACAAACCAGGTGTCTATCTTGACCAGAATTTCGAGTCGGACGCAATGACGTAATCCATTTCCCCTAATTCTGAGTATTAAATTAATTATTCTTTAATTTATCCTCTTCAGTGTAGTTGAAATACGGGGTGTTACAATCTCAGTACAGATAAAATAATATAATGCTCTAGTATGAAACAAAACTCGAACTAAAACACCTCTAACAGAGAGCGTACCTTTCAGAACGACACTCTTCCCTCTTTTCTCAATAGTCGGACCCCTAGAGGAAGACGACACAACATCCAAAGCTTATGTCTTCACAACCTGACTACCCTTTGGTGGTTTCGAATAATTCTACCTCATATTTGCAGGCTTATCATAGTAATATCACTTTCCCACCACTTAGGGTTCTTACAATCGTTGGAATAATGGGCCTTCTATTGATAGTTACAATAGGTAACCTCACTCTTCGATTTCTTCTGGCCATTCTTCCCTTGTTGTTGTTGTTTTCGTTTACCATTCCATTTTTCTTATTTCCATCCAACTATGGCTTCGACTCTTCCATACTCTAAACAATATCGTCCACCTTCTATGAGAACAAACGTTCCTTTCTCAAAGCCTTCTCGACCAGCTTCTCATAAGAATTATCAATATTATCGATCAATTATTTCCCAAGATGATAATCCAAACCAAATATAAATTTCTTATTCTTCTAATAAGGAGTCTCAATATGCAAATGAGCATATTTTGACAAAGCTTCAACTTCAGCCACATACTCAAACATTGGTCTACAATCCTTGCTTAAGCTCAATAATCTTCCTACAGATTATCGATTTTTGGACCGTAAAAATGAACTTCTCCTTGAACTTAGTTCTAAACTGACCCCAAATGATCTGATCCTTTGGAGTGTGACACTCCACGTCCGTTAATGTCTGTAACACCGCACGTCCATTAATCTCACTCACAAAGGGAATGCCTTTACTTTTATGGAGTATTATTGGTGTATAGAACGGAATATAACAAGATAGATACATATATTGGTGCTTGAAAATTTTAAAACAACTTATATTGCAGCGGAGAAATAGTTGGTTACGTCAACATCAAAAACCAACAATAAAACCAAGTACACTTAATATCCATCTTGACAAATTGTTTTCTGATTACATAAAGTAAAAATCATAACCCCAACATAAGTAGCCATAAAAGAGATAAGCTGAACTTTACTTTCAGCAATCCAAGCACTTCCGAGAGAGAGAGAAAGAGAACCAAATCAAGCTCCATTAGCACTAGTCCCACCCTGAGAACCTGGGGGGAGAAGGAAGAAAAAAGGCGAAGACAAAAGGGGTCAGACAAAAAGTCTGGCGAGTCCAATAACTTTAACAATATAATTATTAAAGTAATAAGGATAAGGCATAAACTGGTAAAACAAGGAATGATTGTGAAACAAATGGGCATGACAAAAACAACAAGAGGAATAAGATAATGTTAATTTCATTCCTAATCACTATAGGATAATTACTCTACTACACCAATACTAGTCACCCTAAAAGTTGATCCCGCCTACTGAACATAATAAACATAATGGTAGTTTCGTGTACCCCTAGTTGTCTTCGTAGGGGCCGCCTGCCCCTATCTCCACTAGTTGTACCCACTACCCCCCTGCGATCGGCTCCCTAACTCGTAGATACCTGTGTTGGTCCCACAGTGGGGTGCATCACTCCCAAAGTGGCAACCCGATACTACTCAAAGATGCATGGCTTATATCTACACGATGCAACAACGTCTTACCTACCAGCCCAGGCCCACGCACGCACATGACCCCGTTGGACTTGCTTTGCCACCGCTAAACCATTTTGGCCTCTTACAATCAAACCCAGTAAGCGTGTCCCATCCTCGATCTAACTCGAGCTCACAAAGATACTTAATGGGATACTGGTTTGAAAAGGGTCCCCATACTTGACACAAGCTTTCCACCTATGCTTGGTCCCCACTAGGATTTCCCACTTAACCCCTTCTTATTCATGAATTTGGTTAAGTGTTTACAATCGTATTTCACATGACACTCATGTCACCCACTCAACCCCATGTCCTACTTCATGTTAATCTTGGTTAAGTATTACTTAATTCATTGTAACTGTAACCTTGTAAGACCTCCCAGATTAGACTAGCGTTTGCGGTTGCTGGATTTGCCAGGCTGGTCAGGGTAGTCTTATACCGCAAACGAGCTTAATCTCATGTCTTTATAATTGTTACGCGTTTAATTTATGCCTTTGATCCCTCACATTAGACTACCGTTTGTGGTTGCTGGATTTGCCGGACGGGTATGGGCGGTCTTATACCACAAACGAGTCTAACCTCGTTTCTTAGGCATTTATTATTGCATATAATTATTTAACCCCAATTTGAATTAATATCCCTATTCAAAATGTCAATAATTTCCAAATTAATTTATGTCCATAATTGTCAGATAAATTATGTCCATAATTTTTAGGTATATAAATTATACCAATTAATGTCAAATTAATTATATGCCTTTAAAGCCATTTTATGCCAATTCTCAATATGTATATTTAATATTTTCCCAATGTCCCCGCACCGTTCGTATGTTTAATATGAAATATTTTAGACTCGCAAATAGTCTAACTCATAAAAAGAAAAGAAACATCACAACTTGCATAACTCATAAAATAGATCTAACTTGCAAATAAAAATAGTAACATAAATTTGCATAGTCAATAACTTGCATAGGCAATGGACATATAGAACATACATTTGCATAAACTATGTACTGCCATGGATATAAATATAGATCGAAATATGAAATTGTGAACTTGCATAAATGAATATGGTTTTCAGCAAAATTTGCATATGGGTTCCATACAACTTGCATATGAATCTAAACATGTAAACTAATATCACATGTTTTACATATAACCTCGCATACATACATACATACATACATACATACATACATACATACATACATACATACATACTTGATTCACATATAAACTTGTGTATAATTCGCATACAGACTTGCATATGATTCACATACAAACTACATATGATTTACATCCAAACTTGCATATAAACTGATGTCATAAAATGAATCAAGTTAAACATATGTGATTGGACATATGAAATAGATCCACTAACATATGTTAACAAAACTGTCGTATGTTCACAAACAGACGATAAACAAATTAAGTAACATCACATGAATCAACAGGCATGTTATCATAATCCAAATTATAACTCATCGTAACTAGTTTATTAATTATTTTGTGAAAGATATTGTACTCATAAAGACGGTTCGGAGAAGAGAATAATACGTTCATCGTTTGTATTAGAATCCTAACTTGCAATTCCTAAGCTTTAAGAAGAAGATGAACTATTCCAACAGCATAAGGACATCTTTAACTTATTTTAATTAGGATTGAGGAAGCATAGCATTACAATGGTTTGGTATGGAGAGAAAGTGAGGTTTGAGGGTGTTTAAATAGGTTAGGAGCCAAAGAATATTCCAGAAAACAAGTCCAGGTGCAAAATCCCGAATCTGCCTCGGATCTGACCAAATCAGGGAGGTCGACCCCCACGTCGACCTGTATAGCGGAGGTCGACCCCCTGGTCGACCTGGCCTGGGGCGGAAAAAATCCCACCCAGTCTGCTTCTGTGTTTTCTTTTGAATTTTGAATTTGAATTCAAGCTTTTTTAATTTATTTAAATCCTTGAAACTTCTGAAGACCATAACTTTCTCATACGAAGTTTTGATTTATGAAAGCTTGGACTCTTGTAACAACCCGAAAATCTGGGCCAGTTTAAAATTTTAATTTTGGCAATTTTGGCGAATTTTGATTATTTAAAATGAATTATTTTAAATAATATCGACGAGAAATTTATTTTGAATGTAAATCGAACGTATATATTATGTACGCGTCGTCGTTAGAATATAAATATGTATATATAATTATAAATAGGAATTGAAAATGGCGCGGTAGTTCGATATTTCGATTTCAAACTTCAATTGAGTGTACCGAGTGCAAAACAATCCGGATTTTAGTGAAATCAAAAACATTAGGATCTAATTGATAATATCTTTCCAACGAATCCGAAAAATCGAAATTTCATAGCGGGAGTCAAAAGATATGTCCAGTTGAAAATTCTGAATAGTCGCTATGGAGTTCAGGCCCTTAAAAATGGGAATTTTGCAAATGACCTCGGATTTCGACGAAACCAGTTTTGCTGGGTCCGTGATGTCAAATTATTGCTAGGTTTTAAATTTCATAATTTTTCGAATCAATATGTGAGCGTCGCATAGGAAAACGCGTTTGACCAGTTTCAGTTGATTTTAATCGACTAGAAATTGGCCATTTTTCCAACGGTCTCACAATTCGACGAAACTAGTTTTGTTAGGACCGTATCGTCAATACGAAGCTAGAAAATATTTTTCTGGAATTTATAGAGTTGTTATGTGGCCCCGGTAATTTGAAATGTACGTTTAAAATTCAATATAATGATTTAAATGTAAATTTAACGGAAACTGATTCAAACGATCGAATCAACCTACGATACATATGCCATTGGGTTCGGAATGGGGGTAATTAGCTAGGGGCGACAGTCGGTGGGTTCGATTTTGAGTTCGTTGTAAAAAGCTGACATAAGAGAATCTAAAAATAAAATTAAATAATAAATAAATATATTCTTCTATATCACCCCCCTCCTTTTCTTCCTTCAGAGTCAACGGGGGGGGGGGGGGGGTTCAAATAATAAAAAAAAAAGAAATCGACGACGCCCGCACCCAGGACTGCCGCCGCCGCTAGAGGCGCGCCTCCACTGGCGCGTCTAACTCCCCACTTCCCCCCCCCCTCCATCGATCACCTGCCTCCCCCGTGAACCCTCCCTCAGTCCGCGACCACCCCGACCCCTTAGACGCTCCTCCTTGTTCCGCCAGAAGGGCGCGAGTTCGCCAGAACTCTGGCTGGAGGCGGCGCCCTCCATGGCGCACCTCGTGGCGTCGAGGGATCGTCGTCCGATCCAAGCCAAAGGCGGCGGCTGATTCTTCAACTGGAGCAAATGGGTTCAGTTTGGATTAGGGTTCCAGCAAGATGAACGAAGGGTAATACCCTTAATGGCATGATTAGGCTTAACCAAGGTAATTTTTATTTTATTTTATTTATTTTAATTTAAATATACATAGTATTTTCAGGAAAAAGGAAAAGAGAAATATAAAGAATTGATGTTTTAAAAATACAAAGAGCATTGATGTTTTGAAAATAAATTAGTAATGTTTTGAAAATATGAAATGCATTGTTTTGAAAATATGAAATGCATTGTTTTTGAAAAATAAAATGCCATTGTTTTTAAAAAAATAAAATAACATTGATTTTAGGAAATAAATAGAATTGATATTATAAAAAAATACTTTGTTTTGAAAATAGAAAGTAAAGAAGAGTCATGATAATGAAAAGGAGAGATTTTTAACAATGAAAGGGCGGGATTTTTATATATTGAGTAGCTAGATAAAAATTCGATTTTTATATACTGAACAACGTAGTAAAAATTCGATTTTTATATATTGAACAACGAAGTAAAAATTCGATTTTTATATATTGAATAGCATAGTAAAAATTCGATTTTTATATACTGAACAACGTAGTAAAAATTCGATTTTTATATATTGAACAACGAAGTAAAAATTCGATTTTTATATATTGAATAGCATAGTAAAAATTCGATTTTTATATATTGAATAGCGAAGTAAAGATGTGATTCTTAATGTGAACAGCGTGAAAAGAAGTGTGATGGAACGGATAGTTAATCAAAAAGGGATTCGGACGGTTCAGAGAATCAATAATGAAGTGTCGTGGAGTTGGGATAGCTATTGGTGAGAATTTCTCACTCTTCAATTTCTTTTCTAGTTATATATATACTAGGATGCAGACGGTGCTTAGTAGCACCGGACACAATAGTCCACAGACCATGGACTTGTTTGTTTGGTTGCATAGATTAATTGGATTATTTGATTGAAATTGAACTGTGAGGTGAAATGAATGGATTTGATTGATGTGTGAATGGCGTGGGCCTTCACTAGACCGGGGATAAGGCTAGGCCTCGTCCTGTTTCTAGTATCGTGCCGTTATGCCGCCGAAATTTTCTCAAATAAGTTAGAAAATAAAAATATCATTTTATTTAAAAGAATGAACTGAATAGAAATTCATATGTTAAAATAAAATGTTTTATCGTTAAAAATATAATTTTTAACGTGAATATGAATATAGTGAATGTGAATAAATAAATATTCATTTACAAACCGGGCGGTTTGTTTATGTACACCGATTTGACTGACATTGATTGGGACGGTAAATTTTACACATCGCCCAACTGCACAACTAAAATCTGTGTTTGATTGTTTGAAACCCCACACGGGTGTTGGGATGAAATTTGAAGTTCACTCATCCTGATTGATTAAATATGTCGATCGATTGATTGACAGGCTGTTATAAGCGTTAGATATCTATATTTGATGCTTATACAGTGTAGTGCACTTTGGTTGATGGTTGATTATTTTTCAATGCTATTATATGTGTGTAATGTATGAAAATCCATATAATTAACATTATATGGTGATTGATTGGGCCTCATTCCAATTTAGAAAATAAAGAATAATACATAAAATAAAGGTTCATGTGTTGACAGTACTCATCCATTGAGATTGGTCATGTGTTGAACGAAATATTTTAGTAATAAAATTTACATCTTTATCAATATAAAATAAAGGTTCATGTGTTGACAGTACTCATCCATTGAGATTGGTCATGTGTTGAACGAAATATTTTAGTAATAAAATTTACATCTTTATCAATATAAAATAAAGGTTCATGTGTTGACAGTACTCATCCATTGAGATTGGTCATGTGTTGAACGAAATATTTTAGTAATAAAATTTACATCTTTATCAATATAAAATAAAGGTTATGTGTTGACAGTACTCATCCATTGAGATTGGTCATGTGTTGAACGAAATATTTTTATAATAAGAAATATTTGAAAAAGAAATATTTGAAATAGAATATTTGAAAATAGAAATTTATGAAGCCGTGTTGATTAGATTGACGCCATTTTGACGTGAACGATATTTATATCGATTTTATTCAATTTGAAATGAATTGAATTAAAAATGATTTTGAAATGAATTGAATTAAAAACGATTTCGAAATGAATTGAATTAAAAACGATTTCGAAATGAATTGAATTAAAAACGATTTCGAAATGATGAATTAAAAACGATTTCGAAATGAATTGAATTAAAAACGATTTCGAAATGAATTGAATTAAAAACGATTTCGAAATGAATTGAATTGAAAATGAATTCAAATTGAATTGAAAGCAAATTGAAATGAATTCAAATTGAATTGAAATTTGAATTGAATAGAAATGAATTTTAAAACGAATTTATAAAGAAGAATTCAATTTTGATTTGAATTGAAAAGGAAGTTGAAATTGCTTTTGAAACGAATTTAAAACTATTCATATAATTCGTTTTAAATAGAAATCGACGAAATATATATTATATATATATAATATAATGGCCTGAATAGAACGCGCCGCGCCGCGGCAGTTTGCGAATTTCGACCATTTATTTCAAACGGACATTACGGGAGATCCGACCGTCGGATTCTCCTAAAACCAGAACCGTTGGGTTCGTATCGAAAAGAGCTTTCTAACGAATATTAGAAATTTGAAATCTAATGGTGGGATTTGGAATTATGTCCAAATCAAAATTGAAAAAGGTCGCTGTAAGTGCAGTTCGATGACCGTTGATGGAAATCGACTGTACAGGCCTCGATAAAATTATTAAAAATAGTAATAATTTGTGTAAAATCATAAGAAATGATTTGTGAAGATTTGGGATGAAAAACTCCATATTTGAAAAGATAAAAATAGATTTTTATCGAAATGAACTAGTTTTGAACTAGAAATATAATTCTATTTATTTTTAAATAAATAAATGGAATTTAAAAAGGGTTTTAAAAATAACCAGAATATCCAATGATTGCATTGGAGTGGATTTGAATCGAAATTGTCTTCGAAATATTTCGATGTTGGAATTCGTGATTATACAGGTGTTGTTATGGAAATTTGAAAGATATATATTTATATCGTTATTTCCAATACGATATTTGTTAGTCGTAGAATTTGATATTGAATATAAGCCGGTATATTTTCTATTCAGAGCCTTGTGTTTAATATCAAATGTGATTTGGGTTTGTCGTGAATGGTGTCTTCACTAACACTGTTCTTGAACCCAGTTGAGAAAAGATTAAATCTTTTTATTTAGATTTAATGAAGTGTACCAATTAAATAATATTTAATTGGAATGGAATTGATATTGATTTTTGGGTTTATCGTGGACAGTGTTTTAAATAACACTTGTTCTTTAATCCGATAATTAATGGAATGTGATTTTGGGTTTATCGTGAACCGTGTTTTAAATGACACTGATTCTTTAACCCAGTTAACGATTAAAACTAAGTGGAGTTTTAATGAATCTTTAATTAGATTGAAATGATCGAGAATGGAGTAGCACCAGTTTTGCTCCAGGCGATAGTTAAGTCTTTAATTAGATTTGAACGTGAAATGGTAATTAAATTTACCGATAACACCGTGGTGTTAGATATGAAGTATAACCAGTTTTACTTCATGGGATGAATAGGTTGGGATAGGGAAATTAAAACAAATGATTACTTCGGTAAGGTTTGTTAATCCCGACTAGTTGAATCGAAATTCAAAAGAAGATTAGAGAATAAATTCAAGAAATTTATCTTGGTTAAAATTAATGGGAACCTTTCCCTAAGAATGTGAAATTTAGAAACTAATTGTCGGTTAGCTAAGCAAAACGGTTTTCTGGATATTGATCTGATGTTGGTTTCGGCCTTCGGGGTTAATATTTGGGGAATTATTCTCTTGATTAATTTACGGTTAGTGACTGATGAATTGGAATGAGGCGTATGTTGTGTTTGTGTAACACTTATTTAAAATATACGCGAGTTATTCGGAAAGACCGGATTTATCCCATTCTGAATAACTGATACGACGATAAGTCGAAGATGAAGACGATGGTCGAAGACCGGAGGTCTTCACGTCGTTTGGGTGATTACTGATGATCTTGATTGGGCTGTACACCCAAGAAGATGGAAACAGTTGGGGATCGTCCAGACGTGCTTGGAGATCGATGGATATGCGGGGTACTAGGTGCCTCCGGTTTCGTTCAGACCCAGAACGGACTTTTAAATGGACTGTGTGTCTGACATTGGGTTTTAGTCCGTGTGATTGATCTTTATTAAATATATATCTGTTTGGCGGCGGATAATTTATTCTCTTGCTTAACGCCCTTCTCTGAGACGTACGAGCTCAGGGGTTATATATTGATGGATATCAATCGCATGGAGTGAATTGCCTGTGTGGCATTCTTAAGTGGCAAATGATCAAGGCTTCTGTTGAAAAGCAAAGTCTTGTAGTTGATGATCGAAGCACGGCCTTTGTGGCGTAGCTTTGTGTAACGTTGATTCGCGAGTATCACACCCGGTATGAACTAAAAACAGGAGACGAACATCAGGGAGGACATGCGTTTCTTTCTAGTTAGGAGTGGCATCAGTGCTTGAACTGGCTGACGAGTTTGACTCATGTGGATATTGCTTATTATTACTTGCTGAAAAGCGAGGCACCTCGTGATATCGGTTTCGGCCGATGCTTCTGGTCGGCTGACGGGCCAGGCTTACACCTTATAGGGTGGGGAAACGTAGTGTTCAGGCATAATAATCCACATCGGTGGACCGGCCCTAACGATCCAAGGGGCAGTTGCGGCTGTTCCTGAGGCGCGGACTAGAGCGTCTCGAATCGGTGAGGATCTTGCCCCTAGCCTCGGTTCATACCATAAATGATAACCCAACTTCCAATACGATGTCTTGCGGTTTTGATTGTAAACTTGTATATGGCGACATAGTGTTATGGGGCATTCATGCCGCCTATGATTGATACTTATGATTTGAAGTTGTTTTATACACTATGCACTTATAGTAGTATCAAATGATTTGTTTTAAACGTACTAAGCATGTTTGGCTATTATAAGGGAAAACCCTATCCTCGGCTGCGTTGCATTGTGTGATGGGACCTAGGTCTTATAATAGCTTCATTTTTAGAAAAGCATTGCGCTGTTTACTTATATGCATTGTTGTTCTTGGGAGGAAACCCGTTCCGTGTTATACGGCGTGGTCCCTTGATTTACCTAACTTTAAAAATAAAGATTAACTGTTTTAGTTCTCACACCAGTCACATGACTGACCTGGAGTTTATTGTTTTAACCTAAACTCTGGGTGCCCTTATTTTGACACGGGCAGCTAGTAGTTTTGGTTTTTGCAGATTTATATTCACAGGATCCTGGTTTACAGCTGGAACGATATCCGGAAAGCTTTGTATCCGTATATCTCCTTCTAGTTGTGTATTGTATTACTTTCCGCTGCGATGTATTTAAATGTAATTTAAATCTCTGATATTTCTGTGTAATATTCATTTATACTCTGTATATTCTTGTAATCTGATGCATTGTTGTGATATACAGTAAAATGTTCTTTTATATGCGTTTTGTTGTGGCTTGTTCTCGAACTATCCGACGCTTTCCTTTACGGGGAAGTTACGGGTTTTCACAGTTGGTATCAGAGCTTTGGTTTACAAAGCTCAGAGAACAAGACACATTAGAACCATACGAAAGAATTCATCAGAAACTGGATTAGTAATATCCAACGAGAATGACTCGTTAGAGATAGGATCAGTAGTATCCTAGAACGAGTGTGAAGAGTATATTTTTAAAATGAAAACAATTTTGTTTTGAAAATTTAAATCAACTATTCGTATTTGATTATTTGTTTATATTGATTTTGGACAATTCAGTATATAAAGAATTTGCATATACGCCTTGCAAACGTATATTCAAAGTTTTAATATATTGGATAGATATAGCATTACACTCTAGTCGCCCGTAGATGATATTGATGATAGCGATCGCATCATCAACATTTATGTTCGAGTTTCGAAGGTGGGATTTCTATATATTTCCTATTGACTGGTGTGAGAACCAAAAACTATATAGGATCTATTGTTGTGATTTGGCATCAAAAATCTGATTTTTGACTATATATCAAAGTTATGAATTTGAAACTCTAATTCACTAATTGATTGATGTTTGTGTTGCTTGTTTAGTTGTTTGATAAATTTTGAACCATTTATGCCTAATTGAATCAAATATTGAACTATATTGAAAATTGGTCGCATTTGCTTGCATATACATATACTTACCTTGAACAGGTCATAGCAAAGAGGCTAGAGCAGAGAATAAAATTTGTTTGCCCGACAAATAGGTACATGTTTACTACATAATTTACTGTTTTGTTTGGGTGATGATGATTTTATGAGCCTATTGGCTAGCCGCTTGGCTTTTTCTTTTTCTTTTTGAGATCTGAAGGACCGGGGAAGCTATTTGAAATTCCCCGATGCTCCCGGTGCAGGGGAGGTTATGGCGAAATTTTTCAAAAATTCAGGGTGTTAGCCAAATTTTTGAAATTTTGAAAATTCTCAGAAACTAAAGAGTTGGAGAATGGAAGCCAGATCGAACGTAGAGTTGATTAATCAAACCACTTTCGACTTTGTTCCTTTACGGGGACGAAAAGTTTTAAGTGGGGGAGATTGTAACAACCCGAAAATCTGGGCCAGTTTAAAATTTTTATTTTGGTGAATTTTGATTATTTAAAATGAATTATTTTAAATAATATCGACGAGAAATTTATTTTGAATGTAAATCGAACGTATATATTATGTACGCGTCGTCGTTAGAATATAAATATTTATATATAATTATAAATAGGAATTGAAAATGGCGCGGTAGTTCGATAATTCGATTTCAAACTTCAATTGAATGTACCGGGTGCAAAACAATCCGGATTTTAGTGAAACCAAAAACATTAGGATCTAATTGATAATATCTTTCCAACGAATCCGAAAAATCGAAATTTCATAGCGGGAATCAAAAGATATGTCCAGTTGAAAATTCTGAATAGTCGCTATGGAATTCAGGACCTTAAAAATGGGAATTTTGCAAACGACCTCGGATTTCGACGAAACCAGTTTTGCTGGGTCCGTGATGTCAAATTATTGCTAGGTTTTAAATTTCATAATTTTTCGAATCAATATGTGAGCGTGGCATAGGAAAACGCGTTTGACCAGTTTCAGTTGATTTTAATCGACTGGAAATTGGCCATTTTTCCAACGGTCTTAGAATTCGACGAAACTAGTTTTGTTAGGGCTGTATCGTCAATACGAAGCTAGAAAATATTTTTCTGGAATTTATAGAGTTGTTATGTGGCCCCGGTAATTTGAAATGTACGTTTAAAATTCAATATAATGATTTAAATGTAAATTTAACGGAAACTGATTCAAACGGTCGAATCAACCTACGATACATATGCCATTGGGTTCGAAATGGGGGTAATTAGCTAGGGGCGACAGTCGGTGGGTTCGATTTTGAGTTCGTTGTAAAAAGCTGACATAAGAGAATCTAAAAATAAAATTAAATAATAAATATATATATTCTTCTATACCACCCCCCTCCTTTTCTTCCTTCAGAGTCAACGGGGGGGGTTTCAAATAAAAAAAAAAGAAATCGACGACGCCCGCACCCAGGACTGCCGCCGCCGCTAGAGGCGCACCTCCACTGGCGCGTCTAACTCCCCACTCCCCCCCCTCCATCGATCACCTGCCTCCCCCGTGAACCCTCCCTCAGTCCGCGACCACCCCGACCCCTTAGATGCTCCTCCTTGTTCCGCCAGAAGGGCGCGAGTTCGCCAGAACTCTGGCTGGAGGCGGCGCCCTCCATGGCGCACCTCGTGGCGTCGAGGGATCGTCGTCCGATCCAAGCCAAAGGCGGCGGCGGCTGATTCTTCAACTGGAGCAAATGGGTTCAGTTTGGATTAGGGTTCCAGCAAGATGAACGAAGGGTAATACCCTTAATGACATGATTAGGCTTAACCAAGGTAATCTTTATTTTATTTTATTTATTTTAATTTAAATATACATAGTATTTTCAGGAAAAAGGAAAAGAGAAATATAAAGAATTGATGTTTTAAAAATACAAAGAGCATTGATGTTTTGAAAATAAATTAGTAATGTTTTGAAAATATGAAATGCATTGTTTTGAAAATATGAAATGCATTGTTTTTGAAAAATAAAATGCCATTGTTTTTAAAAAAATAAAATAACATTGATTTTAGGAAATAAATAGAATTGATATTATAAAAAAAATATTTGTTTTGAAAATAGAAAGTAAAGAAGAGTCATGATAATGAAAAGGAGAGATTTTTAACAATGAAAGGGCGGGATTTTTATATATTGAGTAGCTAGATAAAAATTCGATTTTTATATACTGAACAACGTAGTAAAAATTCGATTTTTATATATTGAACAACGAAGTAAAAATTCGATTTTTATATATTGAATAGCATAGTAAAAATTCGATTTTTATATACTGAACAACGTAGTAAAAATTCGATTTTTATATATTGAACAACGAAGTAAAAATTTGATTTTTATATATTGAATAGCATAGTAAAAATTCGATTTTTATATATTGAATAGCGAAGTAAAGATGTGATTCTTAATGTGAACAGCGTGAAAAGAAGTGTGATGGAACGAATAGAAATCAAAAAGGGATTCGGACGGTTCAGAGAATCAACAATGAAGTGTCGTGGAGTTGGGATAGCTATTGGTGAGAATTTCTCACTCTTCAATTTCTTTTCTAGTTATATATATACTAGGATGCAGACAGTGCTTAGTAGCACCGGACACAATCGTCCACAGACCATGGACTTGTTTGTTTGGTTGCATAGATTAGTTGGATTATTTGATTGAAATTGAACTGTGAGGTGAAATGAATGGATTTGATTGATGTGTGAATGGCGTGGGCCTTCACTAGACGGGGATAAGGCTAGGCCTCGTCCCGTTTCTAGTATCGTGCCGTTATGCCGCCGAAATTTTCTCAAATAAGTTAGAAAATAAAAATATCATTTTATTTAAAAGAATGAACTGAATAGAAATTCATATGTTAAAATAAAATGTTTTATCGTTAAAAATATAATTTTTAACGTGAATATGAATATAGTGAATGTGAATAAATAAATATTCATTTACAAACCGGACGGTTTGTTTATGTACACCGATTTGACTGACATTGATTGGGACGGTAAATTTTACACATCGCCCAACTGCACAACTAAAATCTGTGTTTGATTGTTTGAAACCCCACACGGGTGTTGGGATGAAATTTGAAGTTCACTCATCCTGATTGATTAAATATGTCGATCGATTGATTGACAGGCTGTTATAAGCGTTAGATATCTATATTTGATGCTTATACAGTGTAGTGCACTTTGGTTGATGGTTGATTATTTTTCAATGCTATTATATGTGTGTAATGTATGAAAATCCATATAATTAACATTATATGGTGATTGATTGGGCCTCATTCCAATTTAGAAAATAAAGAATAATACATAAAATAAAGGTTCATGTGTTGACAGTACTCATCCATTGATATTGGTCATGTGTTGAACGAAATATTTTAGTAATAAAATTTACATCTTTATCAATATAAAATAAAGGTTCATGTGTTGACAGTACTCATCCATTGAGATTGGTCATGTGTTGAACGAAATATTTTAGTAATAAAATTTACATCTTTATCAATATAAAATAAAGGTTCATGTGTTGACAGTACTCATCCATTGAGATTGGTCATGTGTTGAACGAAATATTTTAGTAATAAAATTTACATCTTTATCAATATAAAATAAAGGTTCATGTGTTGACAGTACTCATCCATTGAGATTGGTCATGTGTTGAACGAAATATTTTGATAATAAGAAATATTTGAAAAAGAAATATTTGAAATAGAATATTTGAAAATAGAAATTTATGAAGCCGTGTTGATTAGATTGACGCCATTTTGACGTGAACGATATTTATATCGATTTTATTCATTTTGAAATGAATTGAATTAAAAACGATTTCGAAATGAATTGAATTAAAAACGATTTCGAAATGAATTGAATTAAAAATGATTTCGAAATGAATTGAATTAAAAACGATTTCGAAATGAATTGAATTAAAAACGATTTCGAAATGAATTGAATTGAAAACGAATTCAAATTGAATTGAAAGCAAATTGAAATGAATTCAAATTGAATTGAAATTTGAATTGAATAGAAATGAATTTTAAAACGAATTTATAAAGAAGAATTCGATTTTGATTTGAATTGAAAAGGAAGTTGAAATTGCTTTTGAAACGAATTTAAAACTATTCATATAATTCGTTTTAAATAGAAATCGACGAAATATATATTATATATATTATATATATATAATATAATGGCCTGAATAGAACGCGCCGCGCCGCGGCAGTTCGCGAATTTCGACCATTTATTTCAAACGGACATTACGGGAGATCCGACCGTCGGATTCTCCTAAAACCGGAACCGTTGGGTTCGTATCGAAAAGGGCTTTCTAACGAATATTAGAAATTTGAAATCTAACGGTTGGATTTGGAATTATGTCCAAATCAAATTTGAAAAAGGTCGCTGTAAGTGCAGTTCGATGACCGTTGATGGAAATCGACTGTACAGGCCTCGATAAAATTATTAAAAATAGTAATAATTTGTGTAAAATCATAAGAAATGATTTGTGAAGATTTGGGATGAAAAACTCCATATTTGAAAAGATAAAAATAGATTTTTATCGAAATGAACTAGTTTTGAACTAGAAATATAATTCTATTTATTTTTAAATAAATAAATGGAATTTAAAAAGGGTTTTAAAAATAACCAGAATATCCAATGATTGCATTGGAGTGGATTTGAATCGAAATTGTCTTCGGAATATTTCGATGTTGGAATTCGTGATTATACAGGTGTTGTTATGGAAATTTAAAGATATATATTTATATCGTTATTTCCAATACGATATTTGTTAGTCGTAGAATTTGATATTGAATATAAGCCGGTATATTTTCTATTCAGAGCCTTGTGTTTAATATCAAATGTGATTTGGGCTTGTCGTGAATGGTGTCTTCACTAACACTGTTCTTGAACCCAGTTGAGAAAAGATTAAATCTTTTTATTTAGATTTAATGAAGTGTACCAATTAAATAATATTTAATTGGAATGGAATTGATATTGATTTTTGGGTTTATCGTGGACAGTGTTTTAAATAACACTTGTTCTTTAACCCGATAATTAATGGAATGTGATTTTGGGTTTATCGTGAACCGTGTTTTAAATGACACTGATTCTTTAACCCAGTTAACGATTAAAACTAAGTGGAGTTTTAATGAATCTTTAATTAGATTGAAATGATCGAGAATGGAGTAGCACAAGTTTTGCTCCAGGCGATAGTTAAATCTTTAATTAGATTTGAACGTGAAATGGTAATTAAATTTACCGATAACACCGTGGTGTTAGATATGAAGTATAACCAGTTTTACTTCATGGGATGAATAGGTTGTGATAGGGAAATTAAAACAAATGATTACTTCGGTAAGGTTCGTTAATCCCGACTAGTTGAATCGAAATTCAAAAGAAGATTAGAGAATAAATTCAAGAAATTTATCTTGGATAAAATTAATGGGAACCTTTCCCTAAGAATGTGAAATTTAGAAACTAACTGTCGGTTAGCTAAGCAGAACGGTTTTCTGGATATTGATCTGATGTTGGTTTCGGCCTTCGGGTTTAATATTTGGGGAATTATTCTCTTGATTAATTTACGGTTAGTGACTGATGAATTGGAATGAGGCGTATGTTGTGTTTGTGTAACACTTATTTAAAATATACGTGAGTTATTCGGAAAGACCGGGTTTATCCCATTCTGAATAACTGATACGACGATAAGTCGAAGATGAAGACGATGGTCGAAGACCGGAGGTCTTCACGTCGTTTGGGTGATTACTGATGATCTTGATTGGGCTGTACACCCAAGAAGATGGAAACAGTTGGGGATCGTCCAGACATGCTTGGAGATCGATGGATATGCGGGGTACTAGGTGCCTCCGGTTTCGTTCAGACCCAGAACGGAATTGTAAATGGACTGTGTGTCTGACATTGGATTTTAGTCTGTGTGATTGATCTCTATTAAATATATATCTGTTTGGCGGCGGAGAATTTATTCTCTTGCTTAACGCCCTTCTCTGAGACGTACGAGCTCAGGGGTTATATATTGATGGATATCAATCGCATGGAGTGAATTGCCTGTGTGGCATGCTTAAGTGGCAAATGATCAAGGCTTCTGTTGAAAAGCAAAGTCTTGTGGTTGATGATCGAAGCACGGCCTTTGTGGCGTAGCTTTGTGTAACGTTGATTCGCGAGTATCACACCCGGTATGAACTAAAAACGGGAGACGGACATCAGGGAGGACATGCGTTTCTTTCTAGTTAGGAGTGGCGTCAGTGCTTGAACTGGCTGACAAGTTTGACTCATGTGGATATTGCTTATTATTACTTGCTGAAAAGCGAGGCGCCTCGTGATATCGGTTTCGGCCGATGCTTTTGGTCGGCTGACGGGCCAGGCTTACACCCCATAGGGTGGGGAAACGTAGTGTTCAGGCATAATAATCCACATCGGTGGACCGACCCTGACGATCCAAGGGGCAGTTGCGGCTGTTCCTGAGGGGCAGACTAGAGCGTCTCGAATCGGTGAGGATCTTGCCCCTAGCCTCGGTTCATACCATAAATGATAACCCAACTTCCAATACGACGTCTTGCGGTTTTGATTGTAAACTTGTGTATGGCGACATAGTGTTATGGGGCATTCATGCCGCCTATGATTGATACTTATGATTTGAAGTTGTTTTATACACTATGCACTTATAGTAGTATCAAATGATTTGTTTTAAACGTACTAAGCATGTTTGGCTATTATAAGGGAAAACCCTATCCTCGGCTGCGTTGCATTGTGTGATGGGACCTGGGTCTTATAATAGCTTCATTTTTAGAAAAGCATTGCGCTGTTTACTTGTATGCACTGGTGTTCTTGGGAGGAAACCCGTTCCGTGTTATACAGCGTGGTCCCTTGATTTACCTAACTTTAAAAATAAAGATTAACTGTTTTAGTTCTCACACCAGTCACATGACTGACCTGGAGTTTATTGTTTTAACCTAAACTCTGGGTGCCCTTATTTTGACACGGGCAGCTAGTAGTTTTGGTTTTTGCAGATTTATATTCACAGGATCCTGGTTTACAACTGGAACGATATCCAGAACGCTTTGTATCCATATATCTCCTTCTAGTTGTGTATTGTATTACTTTCCGCTGCGATGTATTTAAATGTAATTTAAATCTCTGATATTTCTGTGTAATATTCATTTATACTCTGTATATTCTTGTAATCTGATGCATTGTTGTGATATACAGTAAAATGTTCTTTTATATGCGTTCTGTTGTGGCTTGTTCTCGAACTATCCGACGCTTTCCTTTACGGGGAAGTTACGGGTTTTCACAACTCTATTCCAAGCAGAATTCCGAGACGAACGCAATGGCCTAACCCATTTCCTTTAATTATTTTCCTAAATATTAAGTATTCTTAAATTTGTTAATTTTAGTATTTAAAATTACGGGGTGTTACATTCTCCTTTCCTTAAAGGATTTCTCCTCCGAAATCTCCAAGTTAAGGAGAATGTATATCCTACGATCCAATCATCCATCTGCTCAATCATCAAACATAGGCATCCATTGTCCTTAAAAGACTTCTAATGATGTATGAACATATGCAAAAAGTGTGTGTATATGTTCCTTATCTAATGCAAAATAAGGTGGTCTACTGATTCAGTTGGTCTCCTTAATGAAAATCATAATAGTGCCATGCGTCCATTATGTATGCAAAAGAATCCTAATGATACATATTATTTCTACATGCGTGCACAACCATTCATCTATATGCAGCATCCATATGATAACACAACCATTATACATACATTAATTTAAATATGCACACACACACACACACACACACACACACACATATATATATATATATATATATATATATATATGCAATATGAAAGTGATTGAGCCGATCTAGTGCCTAATGTGTGTGTACATGCATCCACGAGCAACCACTTGCATCTATTTGCATCCACCAAACATAACATGTATCAAACACATGTTTACAACCATAGGGTTTTTCCTAACTAAAGATCGAAGATATCATCGCAAAGACATATTAAACGATAGGACAAGTATCAACAAATCGGCAGAGAAAGGAGAAGTTAAAAACATACCCTCAAAAAGGAAAGGGTACAGCGTACGCATCTTGTCTTCCATCTCCTAAGTCGCGTCTCCTTGATCATCTCCCCATTACACTTTGACCAACTTGACCTCTTTGTTGCGTAGCTTTTTGACCTCCGGTCCGAGAACGCATGTAGGAGCTCATCTAACCATGGCATTTCGTTATACTTCCACTTCTTTGATCGTGCTCGGCTCCACCACTTCCACTGTATCATGTAAACACTTATGCGAAACGTGACACACGTCATGAACACCACTGAGCTTCCCTAGCAACTTTAATCTATACTCCATCTGCCCACTGATACAAAACAGACTACGTTTCTCAACGGTGACACCGTAATAAAAACCATATCCCCAACATCAAACATAAGATCAGTTCGTCTTTTATCAGCATATGACTTCTGTTGGTCTTGCGCCATCTTCATTCGTCGTCGAATCAAGTCTATCTTCTCCGAAGTCTCCCTAATCTTGTCGGGTCCAGGCAAAACCTTATCTATAGATTCCCACCAACAAGTAGGTGATCGGCATGGTCATCCATAAAGAGCCTCAGAAGGTGCCATGCCAATGCTAGCCTGAAAGTTGTTGTTATATGCGAACTCCATTAATTGAAGATGTTCTTCCCATGTTCTCCAAAGTCCAAGATGCATTGCCTCAAAAGGTCTTCTAGAAACCGATTTACTCTCTCGGTCTGGCCATCTGTTTAAGGGTTATAAGCAGTACTTAATCACAATTGTGTTCCAACCGCCTCTTATAAGATCTTGCAAAACTCGCTAGTGAAAATGGGATCCCTATCGCTCACAATGCTAGAGTGTATGCCATGCAGACGAACTGTCTCCCGAAGGTAAATAGATGCTAACCACGCAGCGGTCCTTCTACTTTTAACGGGAATAAAATGGGCACTCTTAGTAAGTTTGTCTACAACTGCCAGAATCCCCGTATTAGCCTTTCTCGATCTTGGCAACCTGTCTACAAAAACCTTGGAAACACTTTCCCATTTCCACAGCGGAATCTCTAAAGGGTGTAGAAAACCACCAGGCTTCTTTTGCTCCGCCTTGACTTGCTGGCACACCAAGCATCTAGAAACGAACTCAGCCACGTCTTTCTTCATTCCGGCGCAAAAGAAAACTCGCTTCATATCCCTATACATCTTGTCACCACCGGGATGTATGGTCATCTTAGAGCGATGTGAGTCTTCAAGAATTGTCTTCCTTAAGCTCTCGTCTTGTGGCATGCAAAGTCTCCCATCTCTACGCAACCAGCCTCTCTCATCTATAGCATTTCTATTAAGATGACTCGAAGACTCCCCTCCTATAAGCTTGCCTACTATCTCAACTAACTATGGGTCATCTTGCTGTGCCTCTCCAACCCGACCCAAAAGTGTAGGTTGCACCTCTAGCGATGCCAACAATCCGGGTACATAATCGACAGAGGGTCTGAAGTCAAAGGTAGATATATAATCCAAACTCTGCAGCTCTATGAACAAAGGACTCAAAGTCAACCTCTTTCTACATAAGGCGTCAGCTACAACGTTACCCTTACCAGGGGTATATGCAATCTCAAAATCGTAGGATGCTAAAAACTCCATCCATCTCTATTGCCTCAAGTTAGATCTTTCTGAGAGAATAAGTAGTTTAGCGACTTATGGTCTGTACACAACTCAAACTTCTCGCCAAGTAAATAATGACGCCGTGACTTAAGCGCAAAAACTATGGCAGCCAACTCTAAGTCGTGGGTAGGGTAATTCATCTCGTGGACTTTCAACTGCATTCCACCATAGCATATCACCCTTCCCTCTTGCATTAAAACTGCACCAGTCCTTGTCTCGTAAGCATCGGTATATACTGTGAATGGCTTACTCCCATCTGGCAAAACTAGAACCGGAGCTATCGTCAAAGCCCTCTTTAAACATTGGAAAGCATCGTCACAGTCAAAATCCTAAGCAAAAATCAAGTTATTCCTCGTTAACCGAGTAAGTGGGGTTGATATCTTCGTGAAGTCCTTAATGAACTTCCTATAATAACCAGCCAGCCCTAAAAAGCATCTTACTTCTGTTGCGTTCTTAGGAATCTTCCAATCTTGGATTGCCACCACCTTTGCGGGATCCACAGCTATCCCTTCCTTAGAGACCAGGTGTCCTAAGAACCTCACTTCTTTTCTCCAAAAATGGAATTGGGAGAACATAGCTTTGAGTTGATGCGCTCGTAAGTTTTCTATGACTTCCCTAAGATGTAGGGCATGCTCTTCCTCGCTTGTAGAGAAAACCACGATATCGTCCACAAAGACTACCATAAACTTGTTTAGAAACTCCCTACTCATTAATTCGACGAAGTATGCGGGTGCATTCGTCAAACCAAAAGGCATGACGGGCCACTCGAAGAAATCGTCGGGAGTTCTAAATGCAGTCTTATCTATGCTGTCTTTAGCCACCCTTAGCTGATGAAATCCTGTAGCCAAATCCAACAGCGAGAAAACCGAAGCACCAACCAACTGATTGAATAAATCATCTATCCTCGGCAATGGGTGTCTTTTATTCTTTGTGAGCTTATTCAGCTCTCTATAGTCCACGCACAATCTAAGTGAACCATCAGCCTTTGTAGCAAAAACAACTAGAGCACCCCATTCCGAAATGATTCTTCTTATGAACCCCTTCTCAGGCAACTCTTTCACTTGCTTACTGAGTTCTCTTCTCTCTCGGAGCCATGTGGCGTACTGGTAATGCAACTGGCTTTGCATTATATACAAGGTATATACGAAAGTCTATTTCGCGCCTTGGGGGTAAACCCCGGACTTCATCGAAGACATCACCATATTCACGGACCACACGAACAGATTCCAAGTAATCGTTGGATGCGTTAAGAGATTCTAGGTAGCTAAGCATCACCGGACCTCTAGGGTCACAAGAAATATCAAGAGTCTTTCCACAACGAGTCAACAATCTAACTATCCTTCTTTCACAGTCTAGGATGGCACTGTATCTGACTAGCTAATCCATGCCTAGAATCAAGCCATAGCCCATGAAGCCGAGAACGAAGGCGCTGCATTCAAAACCAATGCCCAAGATAGACACTCTCAAATCCCGACAAATCATTGAAAGATGAGCTGAACCACCAATAGGATTTGAGACTGCTATGGGATCTGTAACTAAACTAGTATTTAGGTGTAGTTTTTCAACTAACAAAGAAGATACAAATGAGTGTGAAGTGCCAGAATCAGATAAAGTACGAACATGATGATCAAATAGAAAAACCAAACTTTCAACAGAAATGTTTCTACCTCTCTCATGTCCTGGTGCCATGAGAGCATGAACCTGCCCTCTTGCCTGTCCTAGTGCCATGAGAGCCTGAACCTGCCCTCCAGAAGTAGTCCCTGACCTCTGCCCTTTCCCTTGTCTTCTCGGACAGTCTTTAATCAGATGTACTGCCTCACCATAGTTGAAACAACCAGTCTTCTTCTTCTTCTTCCTATAGTCCTTGCTCAGATGGCCTAGTGTTCCAGAATTAAAGCACCTTTTCTTTCCTTTTCTATTGTTATCCTTACCACCTTCCTTAGGTTGTTGCTGTGATTTCTTTGGATCCCCTTTCTTCTCCGGTGCCTTATTAGCATTGGCACCTTTCTCCTCTTCATGCATAAGCGCCATGTCAACCAGTTTCTCGAAGGTAGCCCCCATAGGAATGTGGGTCATAACCAACCTGTGTAGCGGCTCATTCAAACCTTTAACGAATCCCAGAGCCTTCTTATCAGGTGTGTTCACTAAGTCTAAGCCAAATCTTGCCAACTGATTGAACTTGTTGACGTGCTCCCTTACTAATAAATTCCCCTACTTCAGTGCGAAGAACCTCTCCATGTATAAATTCTCTTCTGCTCGTGAGAGAAGTTTCATCTCGAACCTATGCCTGAAATCCATCCATGTCTCCACTGGACGCTCACCATTCGTGACCTTGCACCAAAACGAGGCTTCGTCCTTCGTTAACCAAGCAGCTAATTGGACTTCCTTCCATCTTCTATCTCGAAGATACCAAATAAATCTTCCACCTCCTTAAGCCAATTTCGAGCTTCAACAAAAGTCTTTGATCCGTGAAAAGGTTTCCCGCCCATTGCCCAAAAGTTCTTGCATATCGTCGAAAAAGTATCAACGCGGGGAGGGGGAGGAGGAACATCTGCTGGGCCTGCGGCGGTGGACGTAGCCTCCACATACCTTCTGAACCAGGCTGGTATAGGAATGCCCTCGGGTATTTCGGGTTCACCAGACATGCTGAAAAAGAAAAAGGAAGAGATTCAAAATGGAGAATCGAAGGGAAGATATATGGCTCTTGGGGTTTTTGTTTTTAAATAAACTTTTCTCTTGAAAATACTCTCTTTAAAACATATTTTTGAAAATATTTCTTTATAAAATGCTTTTGAAAAAAAAAATAGTTTTTCAAAATCTCATATCTGTTCTAGTAATCTTCAGCTCTGATACCACGAGTAACACCCCACGTCCATTAATGTCACTCACAAAAGGGAATGCATTAAATTTCATGGAGTATTATTGGTGTATAAAACGGAATATAACAAGATATATATATATATATATATATATATATATATTGGTACTTTAAAAATTTAAAACAACTTTTATTGCAGCGGAGAAATAGTTTGGTTACAACTACGTCAAAACCCAACAATAAAACTAAGTACTCTTAACATCCATCTTGACAAATTGTTTTCTGAGTACATAAAGTAAAAAAGCATAACCCCAACATAAGTAGCCATAAAAGAGATAAGCTGAACTTTGCTTTCAGCAATCCAAGCACTTCCAAGAGAGAGAGAAAGAGATCCAAATCAAGCTCCAATAGCACTAGTCCCACCCAGAGAACCTGGGGGGGAAAAGGAAGAAAAGAGGCAAAAACAAAGGGGGTGAGACATGAAGTCTGACGAGTCCAATAACTTTAAGAATATAATTATTAAAGTAAAAAGGATAAGGCATAAACTGGTAATACAAGGAATGACTATGAAACAAATGGGCATGACAAAACTAACAAGAGGAATAAGATAACGTTAATTGCGTTCCTAATCACTATAGGATAATTACTCTACTACCCCAATACTAGTCACCTGAAAAGTTGATCCCGCCTACTGAACATAATAATCATAATGGTAGTTTCATGTATCCCTAGGTGTCTTCATAGGTGCCACCTGCCCCTATCTCCACTAGTTGTACCCACTACCCCCATGTGATCGGCTCCCCAACTCGTAGATACCCGTGCTGGTCCCACAGTGGGGTGTATCGCTGCCTAAAGTGGCAACCCGATGCTTCTCAAAGATGCACGACTTATATCTACACGATGCAACAACATTTTACCTACCAGCCCAGGCCCACCCATGCACATGACCCCGTTGGACTTGCGTTGCCACCGCAAACCTATTTTGGCCTCTTACAAGCAAACCCGGTAAGCGTGTCCCGTCCTCGATCTAACTCAAGCTCACAAAGATACTTAATGGGTTACTGGTTTGAAAAGGGTCCCCATAATTGACACAAGCTTTCCACCTATGCTTGGTCCCCACTAGGATTTCCCACTTAACCCCTTCTTATTCATGTCTTCTTACATGTTTCAATTTGGTTAAGTGTTTATAATCGTATTTCACATGTCACCCATGTCACCCACTTAACCCCATGTCCCACTACATGTTAATCTTGGTTAAGTGTTACTTAATTCATTGTAACCGTAACCTTGTAAGGCCTCCCACATAAGACTATCGTTTGCAGTTGCTGGATTTGCCGGGTAGGTCCGAGCAGTCTTATACCGCAAACGAGCCTAACCTCGTGTCTTTATAATTGTTACGCATTTAATTTAAGCCTTTGACCCCTCACATTAGACTACCGTTTGTGGTTGCTGGATTTGAAGGGCGGGTCCGGCCAATCTTATACCACAAACGAGTCTAACCTCATGTCTTAGGCATTTATTTATACACATAATTATTTAACCCCAATTTGAATTAATATCCCTATTCAAATTGTCAATAATTTCCAAATTAATCTATGTCCATAATTATCATACAAATTATGTCCATAATTTTCAGGTATATAAATTATACCAATTAATGTCTCAAATTAAATATATGCCTTTAAATCCATTTTATGCCAATTCTCAATATGTATATTTAATATTTTCCCAATGTCCCTACGCCGTTCGTACATTTAATTTGAAATATGTTAGACATAAATAGTCTAACTCGTAAAAAGAAAAGAATCACCACAACTTGCATAACACATAAAATAGATCTAACTTGCAAATAAGAACTATAACATAAATTTGCATATGCAATGGACATATAAAACATAAATTGGCATAAACTATGTACTGCCGTGGATCTAAATATAGATCTAAACATGAAATTGTGAACCTGCTTATATGAATATGGTTTTCACCTAAACTTGCGTATGGGTTCCATACAATTTGCATATGAATCTAAACATGTAAACTAATATCACATGTTTTACATATAAACTAGCATATAAATATCTATATATATATATACTTGATTCACATATAAACTTGTGTATAATTCGCATACAGACTTGGATATGATTCACATACAAACTTGCATATGATTTACATCCAAACATGCATATAAACTGATGTCATAAAATGAATCAAGTTAAACATATGTGATTGGACATATGAAATAGATCCACTTAAATAAGTTGACCAAACTGTCATATGTTCACAAACAGACAATAAAAAAATTAAGTAACGTCACATGATTCAACAGGCATTTTCTCATAATCCAAATTATAACTCATCGTAATTAGTTAATTAATTATTTTGTGAAAGAAATTGTACTCACAAAGATGGATTAGAGAAGAGAATAACTCATTCGTCATTTGTATTAGAGTCCTGACTTGCAATTCCTAAGCTTTAAGAAGAAGATGAACTATTCCAGCAGCATAAGGACGTCTTTAACTTATTTCAATTAGGATTGAGGCAGCATAGCATTAGAATGGTTTGGTGTGGAGAGAAAGTGAGGTTTGGGGGTGTTCAAATAGGTTAGGAGCCAAAGAATCTGTCCAAAAAACAAATGTCCAGAAAACAAATCCAGGTGCAAAACCCGAATCTGCTTCGGATCTGACCAAATCAGGGGAGGTCGACCCTCAGGTCGAGCTGTATAGTGGAGGTCGACACCCTTGTCGACCTGGCCAGGGGCGGGAAAAATCCTGCCTAGCCCGCTTCTGTGTTTTCATTTGAATTTTGAATTCGAATTCGAGCTGTTTTAATTTATTTAAATCCCTGAAACATCTGAAGGCCATAACTTCCTCATACGAAGTCTGATTTACGAAAACTTGGATTCTATTCCAAGCAGAATTCCGAGACGAACGCAATGGCATAACCAATTTCCCTTAATTCTTTTCCTAAATATTAAGTGTTCTTAAATTTTTTAATTTTAATATTTAAAATTACGGGGTGTTACAATGTCACTCATTAAGAGAATGCATTAAGTTTTGTGAAGTGTTATAGGTAAACAGAAACAGAAACATTACAAGATAGAAATAAAATAACATTTTACTAATTATAAAGCATAACTTCGTGGTTCAAAACATCATAAGTATGAAAATACACAAACCCAGTACATCATCTTAAATTTTTTGTCTTGTACTTAAAACATCAGAGTACAATAGTAAAAGAAGCATAATTCCCCAGACAAAAACATGGCCATAGTAGAAAAGATATGAGCTCAAGCGATACATCTAAGCAGCACCAAGCAGATGAAAGCAGAATTCTAGTCAAGCTTGAGTATTCCCACCCTGAGAATCTGGGGGTAAACGAAAGAAAAAGAAGAGGAAACAAAATAGGTCAAACATAAAGTCTGGCGAGTCCGGTTACTTTTAGCATATAAATAAATAAAAGTATAAGGACGGGCATATAAAGTGGATAAGAGAGATAACATCAAAAAAGGCACGCATGACAAGGTAAATAGGACAAACATGACAGAGTATACCATGCTTCTCTAATGATTTCTCTACACCAATACTAGTGTCGTATTAACCAGATTATCCCCAACAAGTATAAGATGGTAGACTTAGGTGTACTTCCAGTAAGAGGTTTTCACCCCATACAATCAACAAGTCGCCCAACATACCGAAGTTACCCATAAGTGTATTAACGGGCTCCCTAACATACCGGAGTCTATACGTACCCTAATTACTACCCTAATCGATCGGCTCCCTACTTCGTAGATTCCCAGTGTTGGCCCCCACAGTAGGGTGTATCACTCCCTAAAGTGGCAACCCTTCGTTTTCAGGATGTGCAGAACCATATATACAGGTGTCATGGCATCTAAACCACCTCTGCCGGACCCATGCACGCTCATGACCCCATTAGAATGCGCCACCCACACTATCCCCCAAGTTTGGATCTCTTACAATCAACCCAGTAAGCATGCCCTGACTTCGACCTAGTTTGGATATTCGTTTGATACCTATATAAGAGTTATTGGCTGAAACGGGTCCCACCGACAAGATGATAAAAGCTTCTCCCTATGCTTGCATGCCCACCAGGTTTTCCATTGGTTATGTCATACCACGTAAAAGATTGCATAACCCCACATGATAAGTTTGTGGGCCTATATATATAAATATTACCCACCCACCTAAGATTTACTTAACCCTTCTACAAGTTTACTTGACCCCTACTCATGTTATATGTTCTTACAATCCCTGTGGATTCAACTAGGTTAAGTATTCCAATTCATTACCATATTCATTTATGGTTATAATGTGCTAGACCTCCCACATTAAGCCTACCACTTCTGGACGCTGGATGTGCCGGTCGGTTCCGGGCAGACTTCTTCCACAAGTCGGACTTAAGCTCGTGTCTTACCACATCTCGTGTTTATGCACTTAGACCCCTCACATTATATTCACCACTTATGGTTGCTGGATATGTCGGTCGGTTTCAGGCAGACTTCCACTATAAGTGTTATCTAACCTCGTGTCTAAGTATGGTTGAAGTTTCTAATTGTTGTAATCCTAGGCATTTCCATTATTAACCAATTGTTCCTATGTCGTTATAGGTTTTCATGCCCCTTACCCAAGTTATGTTCGTAATGAACTATATACCCAAATTAAGGTCTTTAGTCACAAGTTGATTTATGTACCAAAATTCATGTTCATATATTTTTCATTCACATTATGCCTAAAATTCCGATTACAAGTTATGCTCCAATTTTATCATTTTCCCCACGTTCCCAATTTAACGCATTCATATATTTCAGCGGCATGCCTAGGCTCGAAGGTAGCCTGGCTATATAAAATAAAAAAGGGAAAAGATAGAGGGAAGAGGACAGAAATAGTCATACCAACAACATGGACATATAATCGCAGAGATAGGCATAAACATATAATGGCATAATTACAAGATAGGCATATAGGGACAGATTCGATGAACATGTGACAATAGAACTGATTCTAACATAATAGGGACATCATAAACAGGCATGATGAGATCTAAAAAATAAATATCCAACTAATAACAAATCTGATTTAGACACAAACATAGTAGGAATAGGCATGAGGTGATCTAGACAGTGAATTAGATTAATAAACAATGGAAAATCTGAAATGATAAATAGGTATAGGTTCAGATCTTGTTTCATAGTCATGTCAGAATAACTTAGATAAACAGGTTATAGAAGACTTGATACGATTCACATAGTCACATGCATAAATCCAAATTATAGTCAAGTCAATATTTACTTTTTAATTATTTAGATCTAAAATTAACATAGACTCACAGTGTTTAGATCTAGAAAAATAGAAGAAAGAATCGTTGATGTTGAATCACAGATCTAAACTCTAGTAGATTGCTGTAGAAGAAAAGGTTTGATATCTGGGCAGAGACAACATCTAGTCCTCCATTATTTTTGGTACAGAAAAACTTGAGAAATGAGGCCATATATATAGCTGAAACAAAACCCTAATCTGCCATGATCTTCCGTAGGGGGTCGACCTCCTTATGGGGTAGACAACCCTAGGCGGGAATTTTCCTGTTTCCCCAGATTCTGCAATTTTGAATGGTTTTGAATTTTCTGGACATATTTTATTCATACATGTTCTTCTTATGTGTATACAAACTTCAAACCTTAATAACTTCTTCATACGGTGTCCGTTTTACACAAACTAGGTGTCTATTATGACTAGAATTCCGAGACGAACGCAATGGCGCAGTCCGTTTCACTTAATTATGAATATTAAATTAATTATTCTTTAATTTATAATCTTTTAGTGTTGTTAAAATACGAGGTGTTACGTTCTCCCATATTCAAAGAATTTCATCCCTGAAATCTCCAAGTTAAGAAGAATGTATATCCTAATATCCACATCCATCTACTCATTCATCAATCACAGGCATCCATTGTCCTTAAAAGATTTCTAATGCTTATATGAACATATGCAAAGGTGTGTGTATATGTCCCAATACTAATATGAAGATCAGGCGGTCTACTGATTCAGTCGACCTCTTTAATGCAATGTACGTTACTGCTATGAATCCAGCATGTATGCAAATAATCCTATTATAACTTGTAAGTTCTAAATGTGCACAATAGTCCGTCCAAATGCAATATCCATATGATGATACATCCATTTCCATCCATAAAAAGAAGAAAAATGCACACACATCAATATGCAGTATGAGAGTGATTGAGCCGATCTAGTACCTACTGTGTGCGTATGTATCCACAAGCAACCACTAGCAAACACTTGCATCCACCCGTATCCATCAAACATAACATGTCTCAAGCACATGTTTTTATCCATGGGTTTCCAACCTAAAGGTCGAAGATACGATCGATAGGAAATACCCAAATGATAGAAATAAAATAAAATCTTTCGAAAGGAAGTTAAGAATATACCCTTGAAAAGAAAAGGGTATGAAGAACGAATTTTGTCTTCGGTCTCCCAAGTTGAATCCTCTGGGTTATCTCCCCACTGAACCTTCATAAACTTGACTTCTCGTTTGCGTAGCTTCTTAACTTCTGGTCCAAGAATATGGGTAGGAACTCGTCTAACTGTCGCCTCCCGTTCCACCTATATTCTTATAGTATACTCGGCTCAACTACATTTGCAGATTATTCAAGCATTTCCACAAATGAGAAACGTGGAAAACATCATGAACACCAGACAGTCTTTCTAGTAGCTTTACTCTATAGGCCATTTGGCCCATCCTTTCTGTTATGAGAAATGGCCCTACGAATCTTGGTGCCAATTTCCCTGCTGATCCAATGCGAACCACATTCCTCAAAGGTGACACTTTAATGAAAACCATATCTCAAACCTCAAACTTAATATCAGTCCTTCTCCTATCTATGTAGGACTTTTTCCTATCCTAAGCTATCTTCATATGCCATATAATAAGATCAATCTTTTCAGACATCTCTCTAACCATATCTGGTCAAGTAGTAGTCCGTATGTAGATTCCTACCAACAAGTTGGTGATCTACAAGGTCGTCCGTATAACGCTTCAAAGGGTGCCATTCCAATAGTAGCTTGATAACTGTTGTTGTAGGCGAAGTCCACTAAAGGAAGGTGCTCTTCCCAAGTCCTTCCGAAGTCTAGGATACACAGCCTTAAAAGATCCTCGAGAACTATATTCACCCTTTATGTTTGTCCATCTACCTGAGGGTGATAAGCGGTGCTCAAACAGAACTGTCTACCTAATGCTTCTTGCAAGCTCCTCCAAAATTCGCTGGTGAAATTGGGGTCACGATCACTTACAATGCTGGAAGGTACTTCATGAAGACGGACTATCTCTCGAATGTAAACTGCTGCCAGCCATGTTGCCATCCTCTTACTCTTAACTGGAATGAAATGAGTGCTCAAAGCAAGTCTGTCTACTACACCCAAATGCTGGTGTTGCCTTTCTTTGATCTAGGCAAACCACCTTTGAAATCCATAGAGACACTCTCTCACTTCCACTGCGGAACCTCCAAAGGATGAAGTAAACCATCGTGCTTTTTTTGCTCAGCTTTGACTTTCTGGCAAGCCAAACATTGAGAAACAAGCTCCACCACATCTTTCTTCATCCCAGCCCAAAAGAAAACCCTCTTAACATCCCTATACATATTATCGCTACCTGGATGAATAGTCATCTTAGAATGATGGGACTATCTTCAACAAACTCCCAGTTTGGGGAACACAAAGCCTCCCATCTCGTCGCAACCACTCTTTATCGTCTATGGAATATCTACTGAGGTGACTAGAACTCTCCCCTTTACTGAGCCTATCCAAGATGTCTGAAGTATGTGGATCCTCTCACTGCGAAGCTCCTATCTATGCATAAGAGTAGGTCGCACCTATAATGATGCAAATAAGCCAGGAAAAAATTCGGTGGAATGTCTAAAGTCAAAAGCCGATATAAACTCCAAGCTTTTCCTTTCCACAAACGGAACAAACAGAGGACTTAAGGCCATCCTCTGCTGGCTCAGTGCGTCTGCCACCACTTTACCCTTACCAGGTGTATAAGCAATCTCGAAGTCATAAGATGCTAAGAACTCCATCCACCTTAGTTTCTTTAAATAAAGATCCTTCTGCGAGAACAAGTACTTTGAGAGATTCATGATCGATGTACAACTCGAACTTCTCTCCAAGCAAATAATGATGCCATGTCTTAAGCGCGAATACTACGACAGCTAGATCTAAGTCATGGGTAAAGTAGTTCTTCTCATGAACCCTTAGCTGTCTACCCCGATAACATACTACCCTTCCCTCTTGCATCAGAACCGCACCAAGCCCTGTACCATATGCATCAGTGTAAACTGTGAACACTTTGTTTCCATTGGGCATGGTCAGGATTTGGGCTGTTGTTAGAGCCCTCTTCAATCATTGGAAAGCAATACCACAATCCATATCCCATGAAAACGTCAAATTCTACTTCGTCGGCCTGATGAGTAGGGCTGATATCTTTGTGAAGTCCATAATGAACTTCCTATAATAGCCTGCCAAACCAAGAAAGCTTCTCACTTCCGTTGCATTCTTAGGAATTTGCCAATCTTGTACTGCAAATACCTTTGTGGGATTTACTGTTATCCCATCCTTCGAGACTACATGCCCTAGAAATCTCACCTCTTTTCTACAAAAATGGCTATTTGGAGAATTTCTCCATAAGCTGATGCGCACAGAGAGTTTTCAAAACCTCTCTTAAATGTTGGGCATGCTCTTCCTCACTCCTTGAGAAGATTAGGATATCATCAACAAAGACCACAACAAACTTATTTATAAACTCCCAAAACACACTACTCATCAGATCAACAAAACAGGCGGGTGCATTCGTCAACCCAAAAGGCATAACGAGCCATTTAAAGAAACCATGTGCAGTCCTAAAAGTGATCTTGTCCATAGTGTCCTCAGCCATCCTCAACTGATGAAACCCCATGGCCAAGTCTAATTGAGAGAATAGTGATGCACCAACAAGCTAGTCGAACAGATCATCTATCTTCGGGAGTGGGTGCCTATTCTTCTTTGTGAGTTTATTTAACTCTCTATAATCCACACATAAGCAAAGCGGAACATCCGCCTTAGTTGCGAATACAACTGGAGCATCCCATTCACATATGCTTCGCCTAATAAACCCTTTCTTAATTAGCTCCCCTACTTGCTCGCTGAGCTCCCTTCTTTCCTTTGGAGCCATATGACGCACATATAATGCAACTGGCTTTGCATTTTCTACCAAGTATATACGAATATCGATCTCGCGCATTGGAGGTAATCCCCGAAACTCCTTAAAAAACATCTGAATACTGATGGACTACTGGTATAGATTACAGATCATTGATAGATGCGTCAAGATACTCTACGAAACTAAGCATGACAGAACCCTTGGGGTCACATGAAATCTCGAGGGTCCTACCATGGAAAGTCAAAAGTTTAGCGATCCTCCTCTCATAATTATAATGGCACCATACCTGGCTAGCCAACCCTTCCCCAGAATCAACCCATAGGCCATAAAACCGAGCACATATGCATCGCACTCAAACTTGATGCCTAACACAGATATTCTCAAAACCCAACAAATCATGGACAAATGAGTTGAACCACCAATGGGGTTTGAGACATCAATGGGATCCACAACCATATTAGTATTAAGTTGTAGAGACTAAACTACAAAATCATATCTAAATGAATGCAAAGCACCATAATTAAAAAGAGTTCTAATAGGATAATCAGAAAGAGAAACCAAACCTTCCACGGAAATTTTCCTACCTTGATGTGGAGCATTGTTTGCGAGAGCATGAACTTGCCCTCCAGAAGCTCCTGCTCTTTGACCTTGTCCTTGCATCTTCGGGCACCCCTTAGAAAAGTGCCCAACCTCTCCATAATTGAAGCAAGCATTCTTCCTTCTTTTGCAGTCCTTGATCAAATGACCCTTGTGTCCACAATTATGGCACTTCCTTTGATCCTTAGCCTTGTCGTTCTTTCTGCCTGTCATTTGTTGTTGCTGTTGTTGTCCCTTCTTGGGCCATACTTTCTTGTTTTGTGTTTCCTTAACCTTAACTTATTTCTTGTCAGTTTAATCTTCCTCATGCATCAAGGCAATATCAACCAGCCTTTTAAAAGTTGATCCCATTGGAATATGAGACACAGCTAACCCATGAAGAGGTTCATTCAGTCCTCTAGCAAACCGCAAAGCTTTCTTATGTGGAGTATCCACTAGCTCCATCCCAAATCTCACTAGTTGGTTGAATTTGTTAACATACTCTTTGACAGTCATGCCTCCTTGCTTGAGTGCCAGAAATATTTCCATTTGCATGCTTTTCTCAGCTTGAGAAAGAAACTTAATTTCAAACCTTTGCTGAAAATCATCCCAAGTCTCCACTGGATGCTCTTCTTGCGCCACTTCCCACCAAAATGAAGCTTCATCTTTCAGTATCCAGACGACTAACTGGATATTCCTACGATCATCCACTTCGAAAATTCCAAATAAATCCTCTGTCTTTTGAGCCAATCCCTTGCCTCTACGAACGTCTCGGTTCCACGGAATGGCTTTCCTCCCATAGCACAAAAATCTTTGCAGATCTTAGAGAAATTATCTACACGTGGAGGAGGAGGAGGAGGAACGACGGGTGCAGCTAGGGGAGGAACGTCTGTTTGACCACCGGCAAGCATCGTGGCCTTTATATACCTACGGAACCAGCCTAGTATCGTAACACCCTCAGGAATATTATGTCCCCCAGACATGCTGAAAAGAAAAGGAAAGGGATTCAGATAAAGAATCGAAAGTTATTACATATGGCATTGGGGAATGTGTTTTTCAAAACAGAATTTTCTTTTTGAAAATGATTTCTTTTAAAAAAAATTTGAAAATAATTTTCAAAATCTTTTTTCCGATCTGGTAAGCTTCGGCTCTGATACCAAGTGTGGCACCCCACGTCCGTTAAAGTCACTCATTAAGAAAATGCATTAAGTTTAGTGAAGCGTTATAGGTAAACAGAAACAGAAAAACTACAAGATAGATATAAAATAGCAGCGGAATAAAAAAACCTTTTTATTAATCATAAAGCATAACTTCATGGTTCAAAATGTCATAAGTCTGAAAATACATAAACCCAGTACATCATCTTAAAATTTATATCTTGAACTTAAAACATCAGAGTACAATTGTAAAAGAAGCATAATTTCCCAAACAAAAACTGTAACAATCCGAATTCCGACAGACCATTTTTTTTTCAAAATTCCAATCTATTGAAACCCAGATTGGTTTTCTCTGGTATCGTGCAGAAAAGATATAGACATAAAATATGTCAGAGCTCAGAAAATATCTCACAGCGGAATGGACAAAATATAATCTTTGTAAGGCCTTTACCGTATTAATAATACTGCCTAACCAGTATCCAAAGCTATAGTGCCTCGTGTCTTTGCCACAAATCTAACCTACGAGTATGTTATGTGGAGGGGGATCAGAACACAAGTTTTGGTGACTGGATTTAAATTATACACTTTGGATAATCCTACATATGTCGTTCAATCATATTTTCTTATTTTTAGGTAACTTAGGTTAACAGCAGTCAAGGCTTACACACACGTCGTACCATTTATTTCCCAGTGGGTTAACCTAATATAGTATATATGTAGATACCCCTCAATACTGAGGTATACCCCGTGGTACCCCACTCGCACGGTCTCCACTGAATTGCCATAGAAAGGAACGCAGTCCCTCATCCTATGCTGGAGTGATGTACTGATCTCTACATAACATTTGTTACGTTCTGCATATATCTCTCATTACTGCACTACGTAAGCATATGGACTGCCATCGTCGATCGAATCAGATTTCATACCGGAATAATGCCCTCAAGTCTACGATACACCACCCAGAGTCGACATGCATGTATCTAGACTGTCTCATATACGTATCATCAATTGTAGTTCAATGCCTTAACCGCACGTCCTCTAATGTGCACCGAGTCCTGCGGTAGGGCGATACAAGAAACACGGAACTCGGTCAGGTGCTATGGCCCCACCCCGACCACTCCCTCGACCAGTATAGACTACATGTGCTAAACGACTGCCCCAAAAGAAAACAATCTAAACATCCATTTTGTGTCTTCCCTCAACCATCGTACCCCGATAGTGAAGGGTAAATGGTCTATTGGATTTAGCCCTAGTCTTTCCGCATCCCACTGGCTGCCGACGACGAGTATCCGACGATCTACTATCCTTGTTGGTCGTGACCCTTTGCCTCCCCGTTGAGGAAACCGCCAAATCACCCTAGTGTCACCACGTCACAGCATTCTGACTGCATAGCTACTTTTGCAGTTAAGGCCCATGCACCGAGTAGTTACGCGCAGACCCAACCCATGTCAGCATAACCTAAGCATCTGCCACTGCACAAAGGACTACTAGGAGCACCGTACGTATCTCTGGAAGTCGCGTGCTTCCCCTTCCGGTCCTTTGGATCCGTCAAAACAATCGGATGAATGTGCGCTCCCCTCGTGCCTTATAACACCATGATGATCTACCTCGTTGGGTTATTCACCCTCAAACATGTGGATTGGTCCAAGCTCGTCTCTTTAATGTGTTGTTATACCCTATGTCTAAACAATCTTTTATGTGCTTGCCTTACCTCATCAGGTTTACATTTAACTTGGTTATTCCCATTCATATTGAATTCTTAATCAAGTTACCAAGTTCCTCTTGCTTATTAATTTCAGTTGTATAACTTAACCCACTTAAGTTCATCAATAAGCCCACAACATGTTATTCTCTAGATTGTGGCCCAAGGTCTGTAATCCACAATCTCTTTTATATTCGTGCTTGATTTCATCATTACAATAACATGTTCTACTTAATATGTAATTAAGTATATCTCAATTCACATGTTTTCTGGCTAACATGTCAGTCATTACTTTTGAATAAATATAACTTATTTCATAAGTTTTCCTCATTCTTTCTCATTTAATCATAATTCCATTTTACACCCTTATTACGACTTATCGTTGTTTACTTATTAACTTGGTTCTCTTAACTAAGGCCCATTAATAAGTTTCCCTACCCATTTATCATAACTTATGTTATAATTTCCTCTTGTCCCTAGGACACATCTAAACATGTTATTCTTATCCGCGGGTTTCAGACTTCCAAGTTTATAGACTACTTAATTTATAATTAAGTACAACTTCTTATATTTCATAAAATTTTCCCCTTTTCTCAACTGGTTCCAGGTTTCCCCATTTACTTATTACTTAATTTATAATTAAGTGTTCCCTATCTCATTTCACCAGTTATCCCATTTCCTCACTAGTTTATTATAACCTAAGTTATAATCTTTACTTGTCCCCAGGAAAAGTCTACCTATTATACAGCATTTTAATAAATGTAATTTATTTATAATAGGTTATTATCATTCCCCGTTTGAACCATTTACTATTGTAATCCATTATTCTTCATTCACTGTAATGTCTATTTCTTATTTTATTTAGGAAAACACTTCATGCACCTTATCAGTTTGATTTATAGAAGGAATCAGTGATTTATTTTCATAACGTATTCCCATCTAAATTCGTGGTGGCAAGTAATTTCTTTCCTCTTTCTTACTTTATTCACTATGGCTTACTTGCAACCACGTTCTCAGAAATAGGTCATTTAGGGAATACATAACTTTTCCTTCGCATCACATTAACTCAGCCTATTTCATCCCTTCCTTTCTTATTTTCGGAGTTAGACATTTAATTACCATTATTGCCATTTATTCATATCTTGATATATATATATATATGCACTATACCGCTTACATTAAGCCTACACTTGTGGACGCTGGATTTGCCAGGAGGGTCCGGGTAGACTTCTACCACAAGTTGACTTAACCTCGTGTCTTAGTACCATTGCATGTTTTAATTATGCATTTAGAGTCCTCACATTAGATTTACCACTTGTGAATGTTGGATATGCCGGGCAGTTCCGGGCAGACTTCTATCACAAGTGCAATGTAACCTCGTGTTTAAGAGCGTTACAGTGTCAAATTACTGTGAATCTGGGCATCTTCGTTCTTTAACAATTATTCCTACTTCATGTAAATTTTTAGGCATATTGTCCTTTTTCATATGCTTACTATAATCCAATTTATATGTTGCTAAATTATGCCTATATTTTGTCGCATGTCCTTTTTACCGTGTGTTTAATTGTATTTTGACATGTAAATATTTAATCGGGTATTTATTCAAATCCAACAAATTGAGCTTGTCATTTAATCAATAATATACCACAAGTGAATCATAGGATTATAACAATAATAGTCATTACCCATATTCTAACAAGTTTGTTTTTCAACATGTAATCATTCCAACACTTTAACTGATTCAACATATGAATTATTCATATTAACATCTCAACCTATTATAACAGTAATTCCTAATTATTCTGGCAAATTCGATTGTACAAAATGGGGAATGGTAAACGATAACATATTATTATCTAAAATGATATAGCTTAAACCCACTCACCTCATAAGCTTTCCAAATCCTGGATCTGGTCCAAATCTGATCTTCATGGTTTTCCCCTAATAGGACTCAGAACTTAACAACCATGGATTGACTATTTTTTACTAAAATTGAAAAAAAGAAAGAGGAGGAAAATTGAATAGATCAGATCTAGAAAGTTACCTTACTTTGATTGGATCTAATAAATAGAAGAGTAATTGCAGAGGTCGAATCACAGATCTCTGAATCACTCTAACTCTTGATTGTTGAAGAAGAAAAAGGCTAGATCAAACTACATTGGAGCAGCACCTTGTCGTCGCCATTGAATTAGATGGAAAAAAAAACAATGGGTCTAGGTTCCTTTTTATCTAGGGGTCGACACCCCCTTAGGGGGTCGACAGACCTGGGCAGGAAATCCGCCGCCTTCGTAAAATTCGAATTTTGAACCAATTTCAGAATTTCTGAACCTATTTTTGAATTTTTGATCCTAATATATATATATATATATATATCTTCCTATGTGTATACAAACTTCAAACCTTAATAACTTCTTCATACGATGTCCATTTTACGCAAACCACATGTCTATCTTGACCAGAATTTCGATATGAACGCAATGGCGCAGTCCATTTTACTCAATTCTTAATATTTAATTAAGTTAATTTTATTTTATTATTTTTAGTTAAAAATGCGGGGTGTTACAAAAACATAGCCATAGTAGAAAGGGTAAGAGCTCGAGCAATACATCTAAGCAGCTCCATGTAGATGAAAGCAGATTCCTGGTCAAGCTTGAGTATTCCCACTCTGAGAAGCTGGGGGGAAATGGAAGAAAAAGAAGAGGAAACAAAATGGGTTAGACATAAAGTCTGGCGAGTCCAGTTACTTTTAGCATATAAATAAGTAAAAGTATCATGATAGGCATATAAAGTGGATAAGAGAGATAACATCATAAACGATAGGATGACAAGGTATACAGGACAAACAAGATAGAGTATAATACGCTTCTCTAATGATTTATCTACCCCAATACTAGTGTTTATTAACCATATGATCCCAAACAAGTATAAGACGGTAGAGTTAGGTGTACTTCCAGTAAGAGGTTTTTGCCCCATACAATCAACAAGCAGCCTAACATATCGGAGTTACCCCTAACAGTATTAACGGGCTCCCCAACATACTAGAGTCTAGATGTACCCTAATTACAACGTTAATCGATCGGCTCCCTACTCCGTAGATACCCTATGCTGACCTCACCTTAGGTTGTATCACTCCCTATAGTGGCAACGCTTCGATTCCAGGATGTGCACAACCATATCTACAGGTGTAATGGCGTCTAAACCACCTCTTCCGGACCCATGCACGCACAAGACCCCATCGGATTGCGCCGCCCACACCATCCCCCATGTTTGGATCTCTTACAATCAGCCTAGTAAGCATGCCCTGACTCCGACCTAGTTCGGAGCACTTGTTTGATACATATATAAGGGTTACTGACTGAAATGGGTCCCATACACAAAATGAAACAAGATTCCCCCTACACTTGCATCCCCACTAGGTTTTCCATAGTTTATGCTATACCAGAGTAAAAGATTGCATAACCCCACAAGTTAAGTTTGTGGGCCTATATATATAAATATTATCCACCCACCCAAGATTTACTTAACCCTCCCACAAGTTTACTTAACCCCTACTCAAGTTATATGTTCGCACAATCCCTATGATTCAACTAGGGTAATTATTCCAATTCATTACCATATTCATTTATGGTTATATTGTGCTAGACCTCCCACATTAAGCCTACACTTGTGGATGCTGGATGTGCCGGTCAGTTCCGAGCAGATTTCTTCCATAAGTTGGACTTAACCTCATGTCTTACCATGTCTCGTGTTTATGCACTTAGACCCCTCACATTAGATTCACCACTTGTGGTTGTTGGATATGCTAGTCAGTTCTGGGCATACTTCCACCACAAGTGTAATCTAACCTCGTTTCTAAGTACGTTTATAGTTTCTAATTACTATAATCCTAGGCATTTCCATTATTAACCAATTGTTCCTATGTTGTTATTGGTTTTATGCCCCTTATCCAAGTTATGTTCATAATGAACAATATACCCCAAATTAAGGTATTTAATCATAAGTTGATTTATGTACCCAAATTCATGTTCATATATTTTTCGTTCACGATATGCCTGAAATTCCAATTACAAGTTGTGCCCTAATTTTATCATTTTCCCTTCATTCCCAATTTATCGCATTCGCATATTTCAGCGGCATGCCTAGGCTCGAAGGTAGCCTGGCTGTATAAAATAAAAAGTGGAAAAGATAGAGGGAAGAGGACAGAAATAGTCATACTAACAAGGTGGACATATAATGGCAGAGATAGGCATGAACATATGTTGGCATAATGACAAGATAGGCATATAGGGACAGATCTGATGAACATGTGACAATAGAACTGATTCTAACATAATAGGGACATTATAAACAGGCATGATGAGATCTAAACAATTAATATCCAACTAGTAACAGATCCGATTTAGCCACAAACATAATAGGAATAAGCATAAGGTGATCTAAACAGTGAATTAGATCCATAAACAATGGCGGATCTGGCATGATAAATATGTATAGGTTCATATCTAGTTTCATAGTCATATCAGAATAACTAAGATAAACAGGTTATAGCAGATCTGATATGATTCACATAGTCATAGATCAAATTACATTCATGTCAATATTTACTCTTTAATTATTCAGATCTAAAATTAACATAGACTCGCAGTGTTTGGATCTAGAAAAACAGAAGAAAGAATCGCTGATGTTGAATCATAGATCTAAACTCTAGTTGATTGCTGAAGAAGAAAAGGTTTGATTCAATCTGGGTAAAGACAGCATCTAGTCCACCATTATTTTTGGTGTAGAAAAACTTGAGAAATGAGACCCTATATATAGCTGAGACGATGCCTAATCTGCCCAGATCTGCCGTAGGAGGGGTCAACACCCCTAGGCAGGAATTTTCCTACTTCCCCAGATTCTGCGATGTTGAATGGTTCTGGACTTATTTAATTCATATATATTCTCCTTATATGTATACAAACTTCAAACCTTAATAACTTGTAACATCCCGGAATTTTAGCGATTTAATAATTAATTAATTTAATTATTTTAATATATAGGTTTGATAATTTAAATGGTTTGAATTCAAATATTCTGAATATTTAAATAATATTAATAATGGAATAATAATTTCAATTTCGAATGGTCGGAAATAAGTTAAATTCGCAATAGTGTGTGAATTAGACAATACATGTGATTTAATTTAGTTTAGGATTGAATTATATTAACGAATATATTTATATATGATAGCAAAACATATTAATTATAATATAAATTATAATCGAGCTTGAAACGTCATGGTAGTTCGTAATTCGACAATTTGAACTTCAACTGAGTGTACAAGATTTGTTTTATGTCGGATTTCTTTGAAACAAAAAAAATTCGAATTTGCTGAACTGTAATTTTCTAATGGAAGAGAAAGATTGAGATTTCATCTTATAGATTGTGGTTATGTACAAATAAAAATTACAAATAGTCGCTATGGAATCGTTTATAAACCATAAAAATATATTTAATTATAATTAAATATTGGTTTTGAATTTGGATAAGGTACTTGAGACGTAGTTATAATTTAATTTTTAGAATTTTTTTGTAATTTTTATTTTGGAAAATAAGCAACTTATTATTTAGAGTGTTTTACACCCTATATCAGCATTTTAGGATTTCACAGAATAAGCTAACTAGTTTATTTTATTATATTTTTGGGATGGTGACCCATTGCTCGTCACAACGGTATTTTTACTTTTATCGGCCGCAGCTCGTAGTTGAACGAAGTAGGGCATAACAAGGCACCTATATGTTTTAACTTAATTATATATAGTTCTGACTAGGGATGGCAAAAAAAATCTGTACCCGCGGTTATCCGCGGGTAAAATCCGTCATGGATATGAAACGGATAGTTAAATGGGTATCCGTGGGTAAAATAAACGGGTATTTTTAATATCCGTTAATTAATGGGGCGAGTACGGATAGTAAGATATCCATGTCCGTGAGTACCCGTGCCCGTATTGAATGTGTTTTATTATCAATAGTCAATTCAAAAAACATATTATTGTTGGCTGTTCAGTATTTGTGTGCATGCTTTTACTCAACAATTTATAAATTATTGTTGATATTTTGATGGATACTTCTGTTGTTGACTCTTCTTCTCTGGATGTTGGTTTAAATATGTATTGGTATTTTGAAGTTAGCATTTGAGCATTGGTCTAATTTGTTTTTTTACCAAATGTACTTTTGAATAATTTCAATAAACGACTAAAAAATAATTTGAATAAATATAATGGATAACCACAAATACCCGCCATTACCCGCAACCCGTTTAAAACCCGTTTAACGGGTACCCGCGTGGGTATGGGGCGGGCACGGGGCAAAAAATACCCAATGGGGCGGGTGATGGGGTCGCACTACCCACGCCCGCACCGCCCTTTTGCTATCCCTAGTTCTGACGAAATAGCCGAGATAAAAATATATATCGTAACTTCTAAATAATAGCAGTATTCTTTCTCGCGATTACAAAACTTGGTCATGGACATGGGTGAACGTTGAAGGAGTTTGCAGTTCAGTAATAGGTAGTATGAAGAGTATACCGATCAAACCAAATCTAAAATATAAACCTAACTACTAATCTAATCCGGTAGATTTACACGTACTTACTCTATATTATATAATCACCCTAAAGTACATGGTCGATACAAAATTTTCTTTTACTTCAGTACTAAGCTACAACCCTATGTCAAAGTTTGTCAACGTCTCCAAAATCTACAAAACCTACTGATGAATGAATGGACAACCTACAATGTTTGGTAGCTTAAGCATGAAGGTTCGGAAAGAGCTACAAATATACAACCAAAGCTTCATCTTTTCTCTTCTAGACCAGCCGTGGTTTTATGGTTATAAAAAAAATTGAAATCAAACATTTTAATTCACAGAAAAATTCGAATATATATATATATAATCCCACTGCAGTTCTCTTCACTTTTATAAACATATTTAAGAACTTGACGTCTTCTTTCTTTATCTCTTCCATTTGATATCTACTGTTAGTGCGAGCTTGGGGAGGTCCTTTGCGAGCAGTGGAATTTGCAAGGGGTTAGGCGAGTGGCACAGTCAGGTTCTGTAACACCCTGTATTTTCAATGTTTATTAAAGTAACGAATTATCAAACACTAAGTTTTAAAATTGAGAATCAAGGGAAATGGGTTACGCCATTGCGTTCGTCTCGGAATCCTACTTGAGATAGAGTCCGAGTTTGCGTGAATCAGACTCAGTTTGAAGGATTTATGGAGTTCAAAAGATTTCATGTATAAACAAAAAATTATATAATTAAATAATTAAATAAACAAAAGTGTTTGAATTTCAAAAATCATGCAAATCAGTTGGGCGGGAAAAATACTGCCCATAGGGGTCGACTCCCCCCAGAGGGGTCGACATAGGTGTCGACCCCCCAAGAGGGGTGTCGACCCCCCTAAAGGGGTCGACCCCCTCGCCCAGATCCAAACAGTGATGATTTTCTAACCTGTTGCTGAGTCTTTTCAAACTTGTTGCTGAGTCACTAGGGCATAGATGGCAATTTCTGGATGACTCTATCTAGTCTGGACGGTTCCGATCGCTCCTAGGATAATTTAACGGCCCACATAAGTTTAAACTTCTGTAAAAGCAACCCTAGTCCTCAACCCTAAATCACACCATTTCATTCCAAGGAGCCACCATGCTGTCCATGATAGTCCTAGCCTAGCCACCATTTCTTCTTCAACTAGGAAGTGACCTAGAAAGCAAGTTAGAAGGTATGAATCAAATCTAATTTAGAGAATCTATAGTCAACGTCAAGGGATTACTTTTTAGTTTAAGAAAACAGATCCCAGAAAACAAGACTTTCTTTTGTTTGTAAGTCCTTTTATTATTTAGATGTGAACGATTAAAAGTTATGATTTATAATAAAGTGAAAACAAGAGTCATGCCTAGTTGTAAGACAATGGTGATGCTGATTCATGTCTATTCTTTTAACGATTCTATCATATATGCCTATGGCATTATTGTGGTTTATTGGACTCATTATGTTGTATGTTAAACCAATCGTGTATTATGTAAATTTTTAACTCTTTCATGTTATGTTACATGCAAGTTTTTAGGCTAAGTCCTATATATGTTTAGATCTACATTCTCATATGTCTAGATCTATGTTTATTGGATCTAAATTAAAAGTTCACATTCACATGCCTAGTTGGATTTGTGTAATTCTATATGCTTAATATTCATGTTTATCGGATCCAAAATAAAAGTTCACTTTTACATGCCTTGTTGGATTTGTGTAATTCTATATGCTTAAGATTCATGTTTATTGGATCCAAAATAAAAGTTTACATTTATATGCTAGTTGGACTTGTGTAATTCTATATGCTTAAGATTCATGTTAATGCAAGTTCATTGTTTTATGCCAAATTTATATGACACATGTTTAGTTAGATCCTTATTACTTTATGTTGTAGAAATGGTACACGCTCCCTTCTTTCCCCTTTTGTATATAATTTAGGCTAATTTATGAGCCTAACATTCTATGTGAATTTTGTGAACGAATGACGGGGGTAACGTCAGGGAAAACCTTATAACTTTCATATTATTGGCATAATTTGGCCCGTAAATATATGAATGATTAGTGACATAAAAATGGAATAATTTATATACAAAAAAATGTTGAATATGATTTAGAGGGTTAACGAGGCATGACTTGAATGGCAATAATTATGGATAATTTACATAAAATATGAAGGGTAAATATGTAAATTAAGTAAAAGACGAATACGCCTAACCCAAGGTTAGATTGAGTTACGTTGTAAGACTGCCCGGAACCGCCCGTTACATCCAGCAACCATAACAGTATAGATCTAATATGAGAGGTTAGCGCATCAAGCCCTAAAGAACCCGAGGTTAGATTGAGTTGCGGTGTAAGACTGCCCGGAACCGACCGGCACATCCAGCGACCACAACAATACATATCTAATGTGAGTGGTTGGTGCTTTAATGAATGAATTAAAGCTAAGACAAGAATGGTAGGGTTAAGATAATTAAGGCAACACTTAACTAATACAACATGTTAACTAAACTGAGGGGTGGGGTTAGGTTAATTTGAGAACACTTAACCACTTTAACATGTTGATTAGGAAACCCTAGTAACGGGGACCCATTTCAGCAGTAACCCACATAGATGTATCATGGTACCCTGAAATAGGCAGGGTGGGGTACAATTACTGGGCTGATTATAAGCAGTCAAAACAATGGCGGGTGGTGCGTCAGTGTACGTTCCGACGAAGTGTGGTTGTGCACATACTCCAGAGTGGAAAAAGCAGGCACTGGGCATTAGTAGTTATACACTGTGCATCTTGAATTGTGTCGGGTTGCCACCATAGAATTTGATACACCCCATGGTGGGACCAGCAAAGGTATCTACAATCATGCGGGGCCGAATGACACAAGAAGTAAATGTATGCGAGTATGAGCCGATCGATAAAGGGGATCATTTATCTTTAACTCATGGTGCTAGTTGAAACACTTGTAAGTGGGTACAGAGAAATAGTAGTGAGTGCGATAGCATATTCAGTCTTATTATCTTATTTCTAGGGTGCTATCCTAGATTCAGTTTATTCATTTCATAATCCTTTTTCCTGTTAACATGCTAAATAATCATTGGACTTACCAGACTCATGTCTGATCCATTTTCTTTCGTCTTCTTTTATTTCGTTTCCCCTCCCCCCTAGGTCCGCCGGGAGGGAACACTTCATCTTAGTTTGGACCATTTCCAGCTTGAAGAGAGTAGATGTATTGCTTGGTTTTTCTTTCCTTAGGCTTTGGATAAACCCTTATTGGAGATTTATGCTACCATATTGTTATTTCATGCTTCGTTATGTTTTAATCAAGACAGAGATTTGTTGTAATTATTTGGAAGTTGGTTTGAGACAGATGTTATAGTGTTTTAACCGAACCACGTACTTACGAAATAAATTTTGTTTTTTCGCTGTTTTATATGTCTGTCTTGTAAATCATCTGTATCTTTCACCTATAATACTCCACCGAAGTTAACGCATTTCCCTTGTGAGTGACCTTAATGAATGTGGGGTGTTTCATGGTCGGAGTGGCAAAAGGCGCTAGTTGGCAGATTTTGGGAGGCATATTTTGGGAGAGATACCTGATATAAACCAAAGCACTTCACTATGTTTAATGGCGTGAGCTCGATGTCGGTTATAGAGAGGAGTGAGATTGTAAAGTTATCTTGTGGGTTCGATGGGTATACACGTGCATGCATGCAGAGCTGGGTTGAACCATTTATGATGAACGTGAAGGAATGATGGTTGTTAGAGGAGTTGCGGCGTGTTATTTCTGAGGAAAAACAAGATGAAGGGAATGTTAAGTTATATACTAGGGAAGGTGAACTACTGTTTGAAGTGGGGGGGGGGGGGAGGAGTGGGTATTGACGGGCAGTATGTACAGGAAAAGGGAAGTTGTGTTTCATGGACATAACGATGTGGCCACGCGGTTAGAAGAAATGGCATGTAGAAACTTGGAACAACAACCTTCTATTTTTAAACTGGGAAGATGAAGATATACAAGTGGGTGCGGGTTTATATTATGTTAGGCCGAAAATTGTAAACTAAAGCCGGGGGACAACGAACCAATGGGGCCTGGTTCTGAAGACATATGGGACGAGTTACAGTAAGTATTATTTAGAAGGGAAACAGCCTGGTTTTGAACAAGTGTGATTGGACCAACTTCAAATGTTAAAACCCCAAACTAAATAACAGTTTAGTGTAATATTGATTTAAATTAAGTATTAACTTGTTAACATAATATATCGTGCATACGAACTCAGATTTATGAACAATCTAGTCCGTTGGGATCGTACGGACGAAGGCTACATAATGGAACTGGTTTAATATTGATATGATCAACCAAAAGTTATTCGTTATTTAACAATTAACAAACAATGTAATTAAACTCACTAACTAAGTCTAGTTTTATAATTTTATAAACGTTAAATGGTATTGATAAAATTGATTGAATGTTGTGTCTAATGGTTGTTTGCATGATTTTCTAATTAATTTTTTGAAATTATAAATATACCGTTATATATACATAACTTTGATTTAATACTGATATTAGTTAACTTATTATTTCATATTTTTATGAAACTACTGTTATTATTCTGATTAACGTATGTGGATGCAGGAAAATAGGTTAGAGGAATCCAACTGGATTTCTCAACAATTATATTGTCGATTTCATATATTGTATTATATGATGTGACGGATAATTTATGGTTGGTTATTGTGTGTTTGGGATGTTTTAAACAACATTGACCTGAAATAATTGGTATTTAAATACAGTAAAATATAATCGAATATATTGCAAAGGAAATTGGGTTCTTAAAAAAGGATAATCTATTTTTAAATAGAAATTGAATTCTGAATGGAGTAGATTATAATGACTTGTTTAAATTATATTAAAACAAGCAGTTTGATTTATAAACAAATGTTAGAAATCAAATTGGATTAATTATTATTAAATAAATTTGAAAATATAAGATGAATTTAAAAGGGCAGATTAGTTAATTGTTTCAAATGGAAACGATGAAATTTATTTAGATGTTCGAAGTGTAAAGATAATTGAAATAAACACATAAGAAATTATAATTTGATTTCGATCATGTCGAATATCAAAAAGATAATTTATTTTATAAATTATAGATTACAAAAACTTAGAAATTAACGAGATAGTAAATATTTGGTTTAAAAACCAATAGTTTATAATCGAATGTGTAATCGAGATATAATTATAAACTTGATAAATAATTAACAAGAAACTGATTTATAAATGGAGTTTATAGAGTGAAATAAGAATATGAATTTATAAAAGAACTAGAGAGATGCGATTTTAAACTATAATGATAAACTTTTTTAAATCAATGTATGATTTAATAAACTGAGACCGGATTTCTATAGAAAAATAATATTCACATTATAAAGTGAATAATGATTTCAGAGCAAATGGTTTGCAAGATTTAAATGGTTATAAAAGGAAATGATTTGTGTAAATAAGGAGTTAAGAGTGGAGTTAAGGAAATTAGAAACTGACTGGAGATTAGTTATGTTGAATGGCTTTCCGAGTATCGATCTGATGTTGGTTTTGGCCTTCGGGGTTAATACTTAGGGAGTTGTTCTGCTACTGGTTTATGGTTAGTGAATGATGGATAGTGATGCATGAATAAGGTATGGAAATGTTTTTTTAGTGTTAATGGTGTGTATTTTCGAAATAGGAGAATAAAAAGAGTTGTGAATATATGGAAACGTTTTCCAAGAAAATCGTGAAAAGTAAAACGGGTTTTAAGAAATAAATGGGTAGTTGGGAAATGAAATGATGATTGATCGGTAAGATTTCCATTTGGAATACGACCATTGTTTGTACACATGTTTTCCTTTGATAGTTAAATAACCGACTATCAAAGTTTTTGACTATTTCCGTTGTTAATACGGAGAGATCGGGATCGGATTTATTATTTGAAAACCACTCCGTAGGGCCATTATCATTTCAAATGAAATGTATCGAAGACAATCGAAGGCAAAGTTTATGCTTGGGTTGTTCTATCAATCCCAGATAGAAATTGCCTAAGATGGATTTACAGAATAGTGCCTTCGGGTTGTCCAGTCCCAAGACAACTTAAATAGATGATTATCTGACAGAGTGTATCTGATAGATGGCATTGGTGGTAGAGTAATTCGTTTCTCTTAGCTTATACCCATGGTATTTTTGAGGAAATCAATTTGTGATTTGATGGGCACGACGATGTGGAATTCAAAGTAAATAAAGGAGTGATATGTTAAAAGATATGTTTTGACCTTAAGCTTCATCAACTGGAAAATGACGAAAATCGGGCTGGCAGCGTGGCTAAGTGAGTCGCACCCAATTAGGGTATATTGTCACCATGTAGAGAATATTCATACTTTTTACTTATTTTCATTTCTGTATCTCCCGAGAACGGTTATGTTGGTATACCAACCGTAAGGTGACAATATATTTGGAACATTCAAGCGAAATGAATGACTTGTCATGCGTGGCTGAGTTACAAGATGATCTTGTTGAACTCCAGTCTATCGCTTCTAGAGTACACTATCTGAAGGTGGTTGCGTACCTTGTTAGACTTGGAAATCCATTCACAATAAGAGCCTATGGTTTTTTATTGTAGTTTACATATGTAGAGCGTGAGATGAAAGCATTATGCTAGATTATAATTTACTTGTATTAGACATTATTATAACATCAGTATAACATTGATTTTTGGAAAGTGTTTGGGGTTATCATAAGGTAAGAAACATACATGTTTATGTATGGATCAATCTTACGATTATCATTTACTTGAAAAGTATTTTTGAAAAGTGAAACCGAAATGATTAGAGTTTACTCACACCAGTCACATGACTGACCCAGAGTTTATTTTGTTTGTTTTTCTCTAAACTCTTGGGTGCCCAATTTTGTACGGTTGTCAAGTAGTCAGAGTTTTTCAGATATACTTAGAGGAGCTCGGAGCAAGAGGCTTCAAAGTTATATATGTAGAGTTTACATCCAATGTGATGTTATGTGAAAATTGTATGTATATATGCAGTTATCGGTTTGTATTTCCAAAGTTGTTATATATATATATATTATTTGTTCTGCTATGAGATTCACGTTACCCTGATTTTATTCTGTTGTTTTGTTCTTCTTCCCCTTCTATTCTAATTTTCTAACTTATCTATTTCTCACCCTCTAACTTCTTTCTATTGACGACCTGGTATTTCTGATGTTCGAATAATCGACATGTGTTTTGCGTTGATTTTCATAGTCGAAAATCCATGGGTCGTTACAGTGGTATCAGAGCTGCAGGTCAAGTAATTACCTTGGATTTGTTGTGTAACTCAGTAAAGATAGGGCCAGAAATACCCTTGATTGAGTTTGAGTGTATATAATGAGAGAGCATATTTGTAGAGTTATTTGAAATTGCTTTATATTGTGGAGATTTATTGGTTGAGTAGCTTATGAATTCTGGCTGATAGTGGGGCACCACAAGGTCGATAAGGGTTTCTAAATGCTCGAATAAGAAACTGACACAGTATGTATTAAAAAAGGGGAAATGAAATAATTTTACCTAAAATATATTTTGATATAAAGAAAGTATATCTATTGGAATTATTATAATATATATTGGATAGGTTGATTAATTATTATAATCGAGTCAAATTTTAACTAAGATGGTTATAAATAACTAATTAGAATTCGTATATATATATATATATATATATAATTTCAGATGAATTAAATCTGGATTCAAACTACAATTGGAATTGAAACTCTGGAAAATGGGAAAAGTGTTGTAATTGTTTTAGATTTAATATACGGAAATATTAAGATCTTGGGGAAATTTTGAAATATTTCCAAGTATTGAAAAAGGATATTTTGAAGCGATTTTAAAAAGGAAGCGTTTAAAATAGGTTTGTAAGTGATGTATTATTGAACTCATTTTGTTTGCTAGAAAATAATTCTGATGATGATCCAAACATCATCAGTGTGATTTTCGAGTTTCTAAGTGATAGATTACTATCAAAGATTTTGTTTTTGAATTATTTTGAGGAAATAAGTTGTTCATAAATTCCAATGTTTAGAGTTGTTATTATTATATATAATTTTAAACTGATTTGAAATAAAAATCAGGAATTTGAATTTTTAAATTTAGATTTAACTTGTGAAGTTAAATAGGTTGAACTGGAAAAAAAGGGGAATAAATAATCTAGAAATTTATTTAACTAGGTTAAATAAAATTTGGTTGGATTAGAGATAATCTGGAATAAAACCGAATTGATATGTCAAGAGTTTGTAATTGAGATTCGATTTGGAGTTTGAATGGAATTTGGCTTGGTTATAAGCAAATAGTTTGGTTCGAGAATAAATTGAGTGGAGATCAATTTGGAACATGTTGTATATGCTGAAGTGATAGTAGATGGAAGTGATAGAGTTGAATGCCCGATAAAAAGGTACAAGCTTATATTATATTGGGTATGAAATTTTTATGAGCTAGTTTAGCAAGCCGCTTGGCTATCTGATTTTCTTTTGGATTGGAGAAGGCCAAGAGAGGCGAGTTATAGTTGTACCGGTTGAGCTGTTCAAAGGACACATGGCGAAAGTTTTGAACATTTTGGGTGTTAGAAAATTTTCAAAATTTTTTGAAACTTTTTGTTTATAAGAATTAATTAATATTTTAATTAAATTAAAGCGGTTCAGCTGAAACTGAAGTTAAGAGATAAAATAAATTATTTTTAACCTAGTTAAAAAGAGTTTGTAACGATTTTTCTAACTTAGTAATTTCGGGGACAAATTCTTTTAAGGGGGAAGGAATGTGACATCCCGGAATTTTAGTGATTTAATAATTAATTAATTTAATATATTGGTTTGATAATTTAAATAGTTTGAGTTCAAATATTTTGAATATTTAAATAATATTTATAATGGAATAATAATTTCAATTCCGAATGGTCGTAAATAAGTTGAATTCACAATAGTGTGTAAATTGGATAATATACGAGATTTAATTCAATTTAGGATTGAATTATATTAACGAATATATTTATGTATGATAGTTTAATGTATTAATTATAATATAATTTAGAACCATGCTTGAAACGTCGCGGAAGTTCGTAATTTGATGATTTGAACTTCAACTGAGTGTACAGGATTCGTTTTAAGTCAGATTTCTTCGAAACAAGAAATGTTCGAATCCGTTGAACTGTATTTTTCTAGCGGAAGAGAAAAATCGAGATTTCATCTTATAGATTGTGAGTTATGTCCAAATCAAATCTTCAAATAGTCGTTATGGAATCGTTTATAAACCATAAGTATATATTTCATTATAATTAAATATTGGTTACAAATTTGGATAAGATACTTGAGACGTAGTTATAATTTAATTTTTAGAATTTTTCTATAATTTTTATTTTGGAAAATAAGAAACTTTTTATTTAGAGTGTTTTACACCCTGTATCAACATTTTAGGATTTCATAGAATAAGCAAACTAGTATATTTTATTATATTTTTGGGATGGTGACACATTGCTTGTCACAATTGTATTTTTAATTTTATCACTCATGGCTCATAGTTGAACGAAGTAGGGTGTAACAAGGCACCTATATGTTTTAACTTAATTATATATAGTGTCGACGAAATAACCAGTATAACAATATATATCGTAACTTCTAATTTATAGCGATATTCTTTCTCGCGGTTACAAAACTTAGTCATGGACATGGGTTGAAACATTGAAGGAGTTTGCATGTCAGTAGTAGGCATTATAAAGAGTATACCAATCAAACCAAATCTAAAATATAAACCTAACTATTAATTTAATCCTATACATTTACACGGACTTACTCTATATTATGTAATCACCCTAAAGCACATGGCCTGTAAAAAAATTTCTTTTACTACGGTAAAAAGCTACAACCTTATGTCAAAGCCTGTCGGCATATCTAAAATCTGCAAACCTACTGATGGATGAATGGATAACCTACAATGTCTGGTTGCTTAAACATGAAGGTTCGGAAAGGGCTATAAATATACATCCGAAGCTTCATCTTTTCTCTTCTGGATCAGCCGCAGTTTTATGGCTATCAAAAAATTTGAAATCAAACATTTTATTTCACGGAAATATTCGAATACATATATAAATGCCCACTGCAGTTCTCTTCATTTTTATAAACATATTTAAGAACTCGACGTCTTCTTTCTTTCTCTCTTCCATTCGATATCTACTATTAGCGTGAGGTTGGAGAGGTCCTTTGCGAGCAATGGAAGTTGCCAGGGGGTCAGGCGAGTGGCATAGTCAGTTTCAGAGTGGCGAAAGGCGCAAGTTGGCAAATTTTTGGAGAGATACGTGATATAAACCAAAGCACTTCACTGTGTTTAATGGCATGAGCTCGATGTCTGTTATAGAGAGGAGTGAGATTGTAAAGCTGTCTGGTGGGTTCGATGGCTATACATGCGCACGCATGAAGAGCTGGGTTGAACCATTTATGATGAACGTGAAGGAACGATGGTTGTTGGAGGAGCTACAGCGTGTTATTTCTAAGGGAAAACAATATGAAGGGAATGTTGACTCATATACCGGGGAAGGTGAACTATCGTTTGAAGTGGGGTTATATTGGCGGGCGGTATGTACAGGAAAAGGGAAGTTGTGTTTCATGGACGTAATGATGTGGCCATGCGGTTAGAAGAAATGGCTATAAAAACCTGAAACAACAACCATCTATTTTCAAATTGGGAAGGTGGAGATATGCAAGTGGGTGCAAGTTTATATTATGTTTGGCCAGAAATTGTAAATTAAAGCCATCAGGGGACAACGAACCAATTTGGCCTTGTTTTGAAGACATGTGGGATGGGTTACAATAAGTATTATTTGGAAGGGAAACGACCTAGTTTTGAACAAGTGTGATTTGACCAACTTCAAATGGTAAAACCCAAAACTAAATAATATTTTATTTTAAGATCAATTTAAATTAAGAATTAACTTGTTAATATAATATATCGTGCATATGAACTCAGATTGACGAACAATCTGGTCCGTTGGGATCGCATGGACGAAGGCTACATAATGGAACTGGTTTGGAGAGATTCTACGCTCATTTCATTTCATAGCGAAACTTAAATGCCTTATATGATCAATCGAACGTTATTCGTTATTCAATGATTAACGACCAATGTGAGTAAACTCCCTCACTATGTCTAGTTTTATAATTTTATAAACATTATATAGTATTGATAAAAATGATCGAATGCTGTGTGTGATGGTTGTTTGAATGATTTTCTAACTAATTGGTTGAAATTAAATATAATACCGTAATATATATATATATATAACGTTGATTTAATACTGATTCTAGTCAATTTATTATTTCGTATTTACATGAAATTACTAATATCATTGTGATTAATGTATGTGGATGCAGGGAAATAGGTTGGAGGAATCCAACTCGATTCCTTAACAATTATATTGTCGTTTTTCATGTATTGTATTATTTGATGTGACGAATAATATATGGTTGATTATTGTGTGTTTGGGATGTTTTAAACAACATTTACCTGAAATAATTGGTATTTAAATACCGTAAAATATAATCGAATATATTGGAAAGGAAATTGCGGTTTAAAAAAGGATAATATATTTTTAAATAGAATTGGAATGGAGTAGAATATAATGACTTGTTTAAATTATATTAAAATAAACAGTTAGATTTATTAACAAATGTTAGAAATAAAAATGGATTAATTATTATTAAATAAATTTGAAAATATAAGATGAATTTAAAAGGGCAGATTGGTTAATCATTTCAAACGGAAACGATGAATTTTATTTAGATGTTCGAAGTGTAAAGATAATTGAAATAAACACATCAGGAATTATAATTTGATTTCAACTATGTCGAATATTATAAAGATAATTTGTTTTAGAAATCAAAGATTACAAAAACTTATAAATTAATGAGATAGTAAATATTTGGTTTAAAAACCAATAGTTTATAATCGAATGTGTAGTCGAGATATAATTATAAACTTAATATATAATTAACAAGAAACTGATTTATAAATGGTGTTTATAAAGTGAAATAAGAATATGAATTATAAAAGAGCTGGAGAGATGCGATTTTGAGCTATAGTGATAATAAATTTTAAATAAAGATCTGATTTAGTAAACTGAGACTAGATTTCTATAGAAAAATAATATTTTTTATAAAGTGAATATTGATTTTGGAGCAAATGTTTTGCAAGATTTAAATGTTTATAAAAGGAAATGATTTGTGTAAATAATAAGTTAAGAACAGAGTTAAGGAAATTAGAAACTGAATGGAGATTAGTTATGTTGAATGGCTTTCTGAGTATCGATCTGATGTTGGTTTCGGCCTTTGGGGTTAATACATAGGGAGTTGTTCTCTTACTGGTTTACGGTTAGGGAATGATGGATAGTAATGCGTGAATAAGGTATGGAAATGTTTTTTCAGTGTTAATGGCATGTATTTTTGACATAGGGGAATAAAAAGAGTTATGAATATATGGAAACATTTTCCAAGAAAATCATGAAAAGTAAAACGGATTTGAAGAAATAAATGGGAAGTTGGGAAATAAATGATGATTGATCGGTAAGATTTCCATTTGGGAATACGACCATTGTTTGTACACATGTTTTCCTTTGATAGTCAAATAACTAACTATCAAAGTTTTTGACAATTTCCGTTGTCAATACGGAGTATCTGAAAACACTCCATTGGGGCATTATCGTTTCAAATGAAAAGTATCGAAGGCGAAGTTTATGCTTGGGTTGTTCTGGCGATCCCAGGTAGAAATTGCCTAAGATGGATTTACAGAATAGTGCCTTCGGGTTGTCCAGTCCTAGGACAACTTGAATGGATGAATGTCTAATAGAGTATATCTGATAGATAGCGTAAGTTGATCGTTTCAAACATATTTACGTTGGTGGCGGAGGAACTCGTTTCTCTTAGCTTATACTCATGGTATTTTTTGGGAAATCAATTTGTTATTTGATGGGTATGACGATGTGGCATTCAAAGTAAATAAAGGAGTGATCTGTTAGAAGATACGTTATGACCTCATGCCTCATCAGCGGGAAATTGACGAATATCGGGCTAGCAGCATGGATAAGTGGGTCGCACCCAGTTAGGCTATATTGTCACCATCTAGAAAATATTCATATTTGTTACTTATTTTTATTTCTGTATCTTCCGGGAATGGTTATGTTGGTATGCCAACCATAAGGTGACAATATATTCAGAACATTCAAGCGAAATGAATGACCGGTCATGCATGGCTGAGCTACAAGATGTTCTTGTTAAACTCCAGTGTATCGCTTCTTGAGTACACTGATCGGAAGGTGGTTCCTTACCTTGTTAGGGTTGGAAATATATTCCCCAATAAGAGCCCACTGTTTTTTTATTGTAATTTATATATGAGGAGCTTGAGACAGAAGCGTTCTGCTAGATTATTATTTACTTGTATTATACATTATTATAATATCAGAATATATTGATTTTTGGAAATTGTTTTGGGTTATCGGTAGGTAAAAATAATCCGTGTTTATGTGTGGATTAATCTTACGATTATCATTTACTTGAAAAGGATTTTTGAAAAGTGAAACCGAAATGATTAGAGTTTACTCACACCAGTCACATGACTGACCCAGAGTTTATTTTGTTTGTTTTTCCCCAAACTCTTGGGTGCCCAATTTTGTATAGGCAGTCAAGTAGTCAGGATTTTTTACGTATGCTTGGAGGAGCTCTGAGCAGGAGACTTTAGAGTTAGATATAAATATAGAGTTTATTTTTGCTATGATGTTACGTGAAAATGGTATGTTTATACAGTTACCAGTTTGTATTTCAAAAGTTGTTATATATATATATTATTCGTTCCGCTGTGAGATTCATGTTAGTCTGATTCTGTTCTGTTGTTATGTACTTCTTCCTCTTCTATTCTAATTTTCAAATTTATCTATTTCTTACCCTCTAACCTCTTTCTATTAATGACCTGGTATTTCCGATGTTCGAATAATCGACATGGTGTTTTGTGTTGATTTTCAAAGTCGAAAATCCCTGGGTCGTTGCATAACTTGTTCATACGTTGTCCGTTATATGCAAACCAGTTGTCTATTTTGACCAAAATTCTGAGATGAACGCAATGGCCCAGTCCGTTTCACTTAATTCTGAATATTAAATGAATTATTCTTTAATTTATCGTCTTTTAGTGTTGTTAAAATTTGGGGTGTTAGTGTCTAAAGTGTTGAAGTTCCACTAATCCACCGCACGTAATAACCCAAAATTTTAATAAAGAAATTTAATTAAAGGACTAGTAAAATAAATATTAATTAAAAAAATATTAAGAAGTGAAAAATGGCGGTTGCACCTATGGTTCCATTATGAAATTCTGGTTAAGATAGACATTTGGTTTGCTAAAATAAGACTTAAAACGAAGAAGAAATGAACTAAATAAAATGAGAAATTCAAATTTGAAATTAGAATAAACATTGAATTAATCATAAATTAATTAAGCACAAATCACATTCAGTTAGGGCCACCCATCCTTTAGCTGGGTCGACTCAAGGGTCGACCCCAACCTATAAGATTGGTCAACCTACATATAACTGGGGTCGACCCACCTCGTAATGTGCACAACCTTGTATGCATGTTCCTGGATCGATTTGGCTGGCTCGGATGCAATTTTCTGAATGCTTCTTCAATCTAAAGGCCTAATTTTTCTACCTAAAATCTAACAATCCTAAATCCCTAAATCTATTATAAATATTGCCCCCAAATTAAACAATTTCTCCTTACTTTATTTACTTTATTCTCCACCTCCACCTTAAACAAACTTCTTTAAAAATATTTTTAATGGAGTACCAAGGCTTGGTTTCAAACATATTTTATGGAATATTCATAGATAGAGAATTCCTACAAAGGCTTAATTGATTATCTTAAAAATTGTGAGTAATTTTAGTAATTGTGAGATTCAGTATAAATTAAGGTTTTTCTTGATAGTATAAAAAGTTGTAGATTCCTTCTAATTTCTATTTCCTTTTCTGTCAACAATCTATGAAAATCTTATTACTTCTTTTATCCTTTCTTATGTTTGTTTCAGTAATCTATTCGTTACTATAGTTTTATTCAGTTCATCTACCTCCTTTTCTTCGTATGTAATTTTATTTCAGTATCAACTCAATTTTATTTTAGATATGTTTTTATTTATTTGAGCCTAGGGCATGCGAGATCTTAGGCCATTTTCCTTTTTATTTTGACGTGGAGTTTAGGCCTTCAAGAGCCTAAACCAGTTATTCTTTCTTATTTGTGCACAACTTGGATTAAAATATGGAATTAACAATAAAAGCGCATTTGGAAAAAATACGAATTATGTAAAAAAGGGTAATTTAGGCTTATTATAAGTATGCAATAAAAGGTAATTGAACTGTAACTTTGATAAACTAAACAATAGATATTGGATAGGCGCTAAATGGCAAGGTTCGTTGTGCAATGAAACTAAACAAAAGTGATGCTTATAAACAAGCTATAAATTGAAGTTTATGATATGACAAAAGTTACATGAAGAAAGTAGGCTTATTAATAAACTTAATATTAGCATTGTGTTGAAAATAAAGAAATTAATAAGCATGAGTAGTAGTGGTCCGTTCTGGAAGCATAAGCCGATTTGGGAAAATAAGCGACTTATTAAGAAAATGTGCAATAGGAGTCTATTCCGACAGTAGTGCCTAGTTAGGAAAAATAAGGGGCTTATAGTATTTGTCCATTTTGGCAGTAGGGATAGGGTGAATATGGGAAATAAGAGGCCAATTTAAACAATTAATTTATAGTGACCTAGGCATTTGTTGGCAATTCTATGGGTGTTTGGAATAGCTAGATGGTCATCAATAATTCCACAGGAATTGGTGCTAGTAAATTGAATTGGGTACTAAGTCTAGGGGTGACTTATATCAATTGGAAATTTTAGTTAGGAATCAGTATCAGTTAGTATTCCTTTTTATCACACTACATCAAGGTCTTATGAGGAGATGGGGGACACATATACTGAATTGGGTAGTAAGTGGTCTGAATGTGGTAGGTACGGGCGCATTATGGTAGGATGGTGGGCTTGCATCGCGTCGATTAGAGAAGATAAGACACTATGACACTAGTGATTTACGCTATGTCCTTAGATCTGAAAGGTCAGGTCTAATAAATCTAAGGCTATAGTCAACGTAAGTTATCACAATTATGGTTTAGGATCCGATTGACAGGTTGAATTAGGTTATATTCTAATTTTTGAATCCTAAGAAATGGTGCAAAAATCGAATGATATGACATTAGGCTATTTTCATAGAAGTATATTCTTATTTACTGTGTTGAGCTTCAAATTATTATCATATCTCGATTTCCACTTTTTCCCTCATGCTAGTAATTACTAAACTCATCATGATTTATGTTAGATTAATTTTCTTTTTCTCTTCTTCCTTCCTTTCCCTCTTGGATTCTCAGAGAAGAGGATCTAGCGCTTGAGAGAGCTTTGGCCTAGCTCAGCCCACTAGAGATTCTTATTTGTCTTATTATTTATCATTGCATGTATTGTTCCACATTCTACTTATTTCTATATTTGGTAGTAAGGATGATTTTTATTATGATACTTTGATCATGTAGTTTTTATAAGACCATTATGGTTTTTATGCTCTATTGTTTAATGACACTTCTTATTCTGCTTTAATTAAAATTTCAAATTTCATTGTGTTTTTATTATGTGTTTAGTGAATTTTATCCTCTATGATGTTTTCTTATACCTAAATGCTTCATAATTCTTAATGGGATCCTTATACGTGTTACGTTAAGAAAGACAGAGTATCACATTTGGTATTAGAGCCTAAGATTGCAAGATCAGTAAAAAAAATTGTTGTTTTTGAAATAAAAGTCTTTTAGAGAAAAGTGTTTTAATAATAAAAAGTTGATTTTGAAAATAAAACCCCTTAAGTCAATTATAATATTCCCTTGGTGTTAGCCTACTTTTTGAACTAGGCTACACAAAGTTGAAAGATTACTTTACAACTAGGTGTGAAAGGGAGGATGAACACCAGGAAGCCGGCTCGGTTCAGGTCCCTGAACCAATCCCCTTCACGTCAAAGCAGACGGCTTAGGAAATTGTGAACAAAGAGCGCACCCGGATCGAATCGGCCCCTTCCGATCTGAACCCACATCGGTGATCCGATCCAAACCACAAAACCACTTCAACAATGCATGACCTCCTAAGTATGTGGAGCGGTTTCTCCCCCATGAACACACGTCTGTTGTGTGCTGGCAACATCTCCAAGCCTCCACTACCGAACCGAGCGGGATGGCCGCCACGTTTACCCAAACCGAAGGCCTCCTAGAGAGATTTTTCACCTATAAATACACCTCCAAGATTCATTAGAAAGGATCTTTTGGAAAATTCTTGACTCAAACAACTGCTATATCCGAATTTCATCATTTTATTCAGATCAACATCAACCTTTAAAGCATTGTTCAGGAAAGATTGAGTGAAACTGTTCATTGTAGAAGTGAAATTGAGTGAAAACAATCGTTGTATTTGTACTTCCAACATCAACTAAACAAATTCAGAGTGGACGTAGGCTCTTTAACGCCGAACCACTATAAATCATGTGTTCCTCTTTGTTTTTATCTTCTTTCCATCTAGAATTATCAACATTTTGGGCGTTAGGACCACTTTTGGATCAAACATTTTGGTGCTTCCACTGAGAACGTACAAATTCTCTACGTCGTTGGGCTACCATTCTACTATTTGGGTTTGTATATCTGAAGAAAAAGGTCCGAACATTCAATATTTCTGAAGTTCTCTTCCTAAAAGTTTTCGACAAACTGAATATTATGATCAAAGGAAAAGGAAAAGAAGTGCAGAATGCACGGGAAAGCGGAGTAGGTAAAGATCAACAAGCTATGATTATTACTAGGTCGAGAGGACAAAGTTCAAGAGCTAAACGATCCAGTAGGACATCTCCCACTCTATCTGAATAGGTTTCGAACCGATTCATGCTGCTCCCTAGAATGCCAATGGTAGCTCTCCACTTATCCGATCCGCTGAGGCAGGGAATGCCAATCCAAACCAAATGTGGTTGAAGCTGGTACCTCTACTCGAGCTCCTATAAATGCTCCGTTACCAGCCGTGGCAATTGATGATCAACCCACACCATCTGCACTTGTGACTCATGAGGAATTTTCCTGCTTGCTTGATATGCTTGAGAGCACTAGGGTTGCTTTGGGGGATCACAAACGCGATAGTGTTCTCATAAGGTAAAATACGAAGGTTATGAACAAAGAAATCACCAAACTTCACAGACAAAGGGTGTCCTCTCCGGTTCATAATTCATCATCTTCTGACGAAGAGCGCCCGCATGAAAGCAGTCCATATGAAAGGCCCGAAAATCTAGACCAACTAACATTCGGATCATTGGGGTCCCGTGAAGATGCAGCCCGTGTTTTTGGACCCGATGATCCTAGTTTGAGGGAACCAATGCTGTTACCGATGCGAGGATCACATATTCTTCCCAGGGATCCAAATGTTACCAATCCTACCCCGAGGCAACTCCTTCAGCCTGTTCGTCCTGTGAATGACCAGGACTGCAGGAGGCGGGGAGGTTCTGCTACCAACCAAAACCCAAGGCAGTCGCCTGAAGTAGGTGGTAGGCGCATGAGGAGACAAAGAAGCAGATATCCTGAACCGACTCTAACCAACGTAGAAGTAGAAGTGATGTTTTGTCAAATCATGACCGATAGTATCTGGTATACTAATGAAGATTGGAGTATTAAACGTAGTCATACTCCGTTTACTGATGACATCCTAAACTTCCAATTCCCTCGGTGGTTCAATTTGCCAAAAATGGATCGATACACTGGAAAAACAGATCTGAAACAACATCTGATGAGGTATGCATGGTATATGAACGTTGCAGCTACACCTGATGCTGTAAAATGTAAAGACTTCCCGATATATTTAGAAGCAGTTGCATTAATGTGGTTTACGCGACTTCCCCAGCAATCGGTGTCGAGTTTTCAAGAACTAAGTGAGCTTTTTATGAAATAGTTCCGATTTCATGCCCGAAGAGCTAAAAGTGTTATCGAACTACCCAGAATTAAACAGGCCCTTGGAGAATCTCTGAAATCATATTTGGATGGTTTCAACTTAGCAGTTACTGAAATCAGCGATCCTCACGAACTAACTATTTTGGTAGCCTTGATTGAAGGAGTCGATCCAAATACTGAATTCAGAAGCTACTTAGCTAGGAATCCACATCTGACTACAGAGGCTTTCTATGAAAAGGCAAATATCCGTCTACGGTGAGAAGAGATATACGCCAATTGAAAGAGAAAACCTGATGGAGCTTCAAGGGAAGATATTCAAAGTAACGTTGCTGTGAAGCAGTCTGGTGATAGTTCGGGGAAAGTTGAGGTAAATGTTGGCAACAAAAATGAAGGAAGTAACAATAGGAATGGATACGGCAGTAGGAGGAATTAGAACTGAGGAAGTAACTCAGGCAAAAGGCCTCGATTCCAAACCTTTGAAAACTACACACCACTGAATGACACATTGGAAACATCTACCTAGATACTTACAACGTCTTACAATATAAAAAGCCTCTGCCTCAATACTCTACGGAGAAGGAAGTAGCGACCAGAAAATTTTAACTGTTTCATGGAACCCACCGACATTCTACTAATGAATGTCGGCATTTGAGGGACGTTGTTGAAAAGTTGCCCCGGGAAGGAAAGTTAGACGAATACAAGGTTGCACCAAGGGACAGGAGGCAAGGAGGGCAAGCCCTAAATCAAAATCAATTCGCTCCTAAGCCCACCTCTTAACAAAAAGGCAAAGGAATCATTATCAATACTATAGTGGGAGAGCTTCACGCCGCTAACTATAGTAATAGGGCTATGGACCAATACGTCAATGCGGTTAAGCACCTTGGAGTGGGAGAGTGTAGCAACCTCAAAGACATCTCCCCAGTGAAGCAACAGAAAACGATGTCAGATGATGTCATATTTCGTAATAGAGATGATTCTGGAATTGAATCACCCACAGAGGAGGTGAAACTACCACTATTGGTCCAGCTCTACTTCACAAAATGTTGGTAGATAATGGGAGTTCGGTTAATATTCTCTTCAAAAAAGCATTTGATCAGATGAAACTAGAAGCGAAAGACTTGAATCCCTACGAGGGATGGATTCGTGGCTTCAATGGAGCATCGACTGCTAAAATGCGAATTGTCTGTGACATTTGGACAAGGAGATCGCCGGAGAGTGAGAATTCTCCCATTTGTAGTTTTGGACATTGAATCACCATATAATGCCTTTTTGGGTTGACCAGTCCTCGCGGAATTCAGGGCTTGCATTGCACCCTGATGTTTATTTTTGAAATTCCCAACCAAAGCAGGAGTGGGAGTAATGAGAAGTGATCAAGCCACCGGACGAGCCTGCAACATGGACGAATTGAATATGTTGCTGAAGGGATTAAGCATTGAAGCTAAAGACACCTCTTCCTCTACGAAGGAAGGTTCAACATAGCAATTAAAGGGACCAGCCCCAAGGGAGTCGCCCAGAGGATTTCCCGAGGACATAGACCCCAGAGAGGATGAAGAGCCCGAGGACAGAAAGGCAACCCCTAATGCAACGACTGTGGATATCCCCATTGACGATTTTGATCCGACGAAGGTACTGAAGATAGGATCTCAGCTGCATCCGCTCTGAGCAAAGGAATTGACTGACTTCTTAAAGGCAAATTTGGATGTGTTTTACTGGACCCATGCTGACATGTTTGGGGATATCTCCCTCCGTTAGGAGTCACTCATTGAGCATTAATCCAAAGCATCCACCCGTTAAACAAAATAGGCGTATGTTAGGCCTGGAGAGGTCGGCAGCCCTAAAAGAAGAAGTTGAGAAGTTGAAGGATAATGGGTTCATTAGCGATTCGACATATCCTGACTGGATATCGAATCCCGTTTTGGTCAAGAAATCAAATGGGAAGTGGTGAACGTGCATTGATTTTTCAGATTTAAACAAGGCATGTCCAAAAAATAGTTTCTCACTTACTAGGATCGATCAGCTAGTGGACTCAACAGTCGGACACGAACTTCTTTCCTTCATGGATGCATACTCGGGATATAAACAGATCCCTATGCATGTGCCGGATCAAGAACACACGAGTTTTATAACAAACTTGGGGTTGTACTGCTATGTTGTGATGTCATTCGGACTAAACAATGCCGGAGCCACATATCAGCGCCTGGTGAATCGAATGTTCTACAATTAGATTAGAAAAACCATGGAAGTTTATGTAGATGACAAGCTCGTAAAATATAGGCAATCCACTAGTCATACACAAGATCTAGAAGCGATGTTTGATATCCTACGGAGGTACGGAATGAAGTTGAACCCCTTAAAATGCTCATTTGGAGTTGCATCAGGGAAATTCCTCGAGTTAATCGTAAGTTCTCGAGGAATTGAGATTAATCCTAGCCAGATAGCAGCAATAAGGAACATAGAAGAGCCATTGAAGATTAAGGATGTTCAAAGCTTGGTAGGGAAGGTTACTGCATTAAGTCGATTCATTTCCAAAGCCATGGACAAGTGTGTCCCATTCTTTGATTTAATCAAACGGGGAAAACGTAATTTCGAATGGACTCCCAACTGAGAGGCCTTCCAAAATCTGTTGGACTTATTGGAGAAGCCCCTGATATTGTTGAAACTGGTGGATCATGAAGATCTGTTTGTCTATCTGGCACTGTCATCTCATGCTGTCAACACAGCCTTGGTGCATGAAGAAGACAAGGTCCAGAAGCCAGTATATTATGTAAGTAAGAAGTTAGCAGCTGTGGAACACAATTATCTAAGAATAGAAAAGCTTTCTTACAGCCTCTTGATTGCCTGTCGAAAGCTCCGTCGTTATTTCCAAGCTCACTCAATAGTCATATATACTGATCAACCTTTAAAACAAGAATTACAAAGACCCGAATTGGGGCGATTACTTAAGTGGAATATCGAGTTGAGCCAATTTGATTTGAATTTTCAACCGAGGAGGTCAATAATGGGGCAGGCCTTAGCCGACTTCATAGCATAATTCACGATTCCTGAAGAAGAAACAGTGGACGAAAAAGTCGTTACTTCAGAGCATAAGTTAGAGCTTAGTCCATGGAAATTATATACGGACGGGGTTAAGAACGATCAAAGGTCCGGTGCCGGAGTTGTTTAAACCAATCCTGAAGGACAATCCATTTACTACTACCTACGATTGGAATTTTCACCACCAATAATGATTCCAAGTACGAGGCCCTAATTGCTGGGCTGAAACTCGCTAAGGAATTAGGGGTAAAAACAATGGAAATATTCTGTGATTCCAAAATAATTCTCTTCCAAGTTCGAAAAGGATTTATGACCAGGGGACCTCGTCTTATTTCTTATCTTGAAAAAGTAGAGGAGTTACTGGGCAACCTGGAGCGTTACAGTATAACACACATTCCAAGAGCAGAAAATCAAAAGGCAAATCGACTGGCTAAGTTAGCAAGTTTTGACAACCCTGAGGAAACTGAAATGATTCCAATAGAGATATTGGAATCACCAAGCTTTGATCAAATGGAAGTCGAACTAGCCCTGGATGCTGAGCTAGAAAGGGAGTCGTGGATGGCACCAATTAAAAACTTCCTTGAAAGCGGAATACTCCCATCAAAGAAGAGCGAGAGACGAGCTGTAACACGTAAAGCTGCAAGATACGTTTTACAGGACGACATCCTCTATCGTCAAGGATTTTCTATGCCTCTGTTGCAGTGCATAACACACGATGACATCAAATATGTACTGAAAGAGGTACATGAAGGTGAGTTTGGGGATCATACCGGGGGTCAAAATCAGGCAAAGAAAGTATTGCGGTATGGTCATTTTTGGTGTGAATAAAGATGCAACTGATCATTCACGACGCTGCGACAAATGCCAAATATTCGCCAAAGTTCTGAGAGCACCCCCAAGACATCTCAAATCGATGGTCAGTCCGTGGTCGTTCGCGATGTGGGGATTAGACATCATCGAGACCCTACCAACTGTAAAAGGAGGAGCTAAATACGCGATCTTGGCTATGGATTATTTCACGAAGTGGGATGATGCCGAACCCTTAACCACAATCACGGCAAGAAAGATGATAAGCTTTGTGGTCAGAAATATTATCTGTCGATTTGGGATACTGAATACCATCATAACTGATTATGGAACCCAATTCGATAGCGTGGAATTTAGAAACTTCTGTCAAAAGTATAAAATTGATTAGGGAAATACTGTTGTAGCTCATCCGTAGTCAAATGGACAGGTCGAAGCAATAAAAAAAGTCATTAAGTCTATTCTTAAAAAGCGGTTGGGCGAGCGAAAGCTATGTGGGTAGATGAATTGCCGCTAGCCTTGAGGGCCTATCGAACAACCTTTAAGACGGCTACTGGCCATACTCCTTTTTCACTCTTCTTCGGGTCAAAAGCGGTAATTCCAGTAGAGCTTGAAGTCCCCTCTCATAGGGTGATGTATTATGACCCAATGACGAACAAAGCACTCCTCTTAGAGTCCCTAGACATGGTTGAAGAGAAAAGGGATGAAGTAGATTTGCAAGCTTCGAGGTATAGACGCCAAGTGGCACGTTATTATGACAGAAAGGTTCGCTTTAGGACTTTCGAACCTGGAGACCTGGTGCTGAAGCAAGTCTTTCCACGTCCCACTCATCTAGGCCCAAAATGGGAAGGGCCATTCACCATCCGACGGAAACTTGACATGGAAGCCTTCAAGTTAGCGATCGTGGATGGTGAAGAAATTCCTAGAGCTTGGAATTCCCAACATTTTCGATGGTACTTGACATAAAATTATACTGTTTTCTTTTGTTTTATAGGCTATGTAAAAAGGCACGACTTGCTTAGAAAAGTCTGGTTAATATAAACAAAAGATTATGAAGTGGATGTAGGTCATGACTTGGCTAAACCACTATAAAATACTATGTGTGATTTACCTTACTCATTTGAATCTTTTTTTGTGTATTTTTTGTGATTGTCATAACATAAGTCGAAGTATCAGACATTTGAATCGATTAAAGCAAATGAAATGACCATTTTCTAACCGACCTAAAAGGACGGGAAGATGACGTCCCAAACCCTAACTCTCACGAGACGAGAGAGAGTACAAAGGACGGGAAGATGACGTCCTCGAGGCGTGACGGTGCACCATGACAATAGACCGTCTCGAATCTACTCTAACCGGACCAGACGACAGGAGAGTATAAAGGTACAAAGAGTATGTGCCAAAGAAAACATATTTTAACCCCACCAAAAGACCTAGGGGCAATTTAATCAATCTCGAACAAGCTTCAACCAAGTGCTACATTCAAGATTGATTGGTGGCATATATATATATATATATATATATATATATATATATATATATATATATATATATATATAATGCACCCTGCAGTCAATTATTCATTTTATGACCATTCATTCAATTTAATCTAGTTGAAAGTCTAACAACTAACCTTGACACAGGAGGTATAGTTGTAAGAGGTTTAAATTTTTTGGGATCTATTTCCTCAGTCGTCAGCTACATACGCTTATCATGTTTGGCCTTCATCTCGGCCAAAGTTAGATCATCGGCATTCTCTGAATCCCCAATTACAACAACATTAACATCTTCTTCATATCCATCGTTGTCGCCATCATTTTCAGAGAATCTATCATCTGCTCAGTATGAGGAGTCTCAGTATTAAGTGGCGCATGAGTTTTATCAGCAATCTCCTTCTTCTCGCCTTCAGCTCCCCCCCCCCCATTTTTCGGCAACGACCTCATCCCGTTTCTTCTAAGTCTCTTTGAAAGATTTCTCATCGATGACTATTTTCTGCTGCCCATCAGTCTTTTTAGTCGGCCCAATACTTACAGAACGAGAGATGACGGTTGTTAACTTGGGGAAAAGCGAGGGATCCTCAATTGATTGCCCAATAATATGGAGAAAAGTTGAAATGGCTTTGATAAATTGGGGTGGAAAAGTAGAGATACCTTCGGATGACTTCTCGATTGTGGTGGCTAGAGTCTCTGATATCGATTTGGGTATAGGAGACAAAAGGGAAACCTCAAGAATTCCTGGATTTTCGGGATCATATCCCTCTATTCTGGTTGCATCGGGGGCAGCAGAAGAAGAACTGGTTTCGATGATATTATGTCCTTTGGCCTGACGCCTTCCTTTCTCCATAACAGCAGCAATGAGTCACGCCCATCGGCCAAACGTGCCGGCTCCTCACCCTTAAGGAATTTCTCCATGAGTTTGTTTTCATCGATGGAGTCCACCTTGATCTCTTTCTTTTCCCATTCGATGATTTGGTCCCACACGTAAACCAGAGTTGTAGGGTAATCCTCAATCCAAGAAATGTCCTGATAATGGATCACCTAAGCAAAGAACTCTATCATCAGCTCACCATAGCCGTCCAATTTCCTCTGCGCCTCGGGAAGTTTCTCTTAAACCTCTTCGGCAGACTTAAGGGCGATGCTTGTGCTTCCCTCGGCTAACACTGCTCTAGATTTAGCCTCCAGCAATTTGGCTTCCAGTTCGGCATTCCACTTTTCTAAGTAAGTGTTTTCTTCTATAGCTCAGCCTTCTCCTGCTCAAGGCAGTGCAAGGTAACTGTACCTTTACACTCTCAGACTAAACATCCTCAACTTGCTTCTTTAGATCCAAGCGCTCTTGGCTATGGGAATCCAAAAGCATGTGATAACGCTTTTCTAGATCTTCGTGTTGTTTCTTGTATTTGTCGGCATCCCGTTGGGCGAGAGCAAGCTAAGCCTATGCGTTTTCCAAAACTTTCTGCGAAATTTTCAAAATGCTTTTATCATAATCGGCCATTTCCTTCATGTGGCCAATATCAGTGATGAGATCCTTGATAATCTTAGAAAGCTTGCACGAATATTAAAACATTTCTGTATTGCTTATCCACCAAGTCGATTTTTGGTTTAGCATCATCAACCCTATTCGAAGGAATAGGTTCAAGCATGGGAACGAACGCCATACGGTCAAAATAATGATCCAAAAATTGAATTATCAAATTTGCTAGTCTTGCCTTGTTCTCATCATCGAGCGATACGGGCTTGGATATGGATAATTCAATATTTCTCTGCTTGGCAGGTACCATGGACATATCACCTTTTCCTGACCTCTTCTCAGGAACTTTAGGTTTATCCTGTAAGTCAGCATGCTTAGATAAGTGCTTCTGTTGAGGACGCTTCTCTTTGGGAAGAGTCAAATCTTTAGAAGGTTGTTTGTCCCCTTCATGATGACTTTGATGGATCTTGTACTTGTCTAGATGGGACCGATGAGGAGAACGAGAGCGTGAAGAATGAGGACGGTTGGAATCATAATGCCTCCTATCGTCCCTACCGCGGCTTTCACGACGATCAAGCTCAGTGTGGGAATCATGTCTTGGCACGCTGCCACGGATTTTCTTGATATCGTAGCGGGGACATATCATGGTTCCTGCAAAACAAGGTATGTAGAGTTTAGAACTAATGTTTACAGAAAGCATAAGTGTTGTGACGTGCAGTGCTAATGTGTTGTACGCATCCTAAGTGATATCCCCCCAATCAACCAGAGCCCAAAGTTAGGCTAGCATGTGCAGTCTCCTTAGCCTTCACAGGAGTGGTTTCCTCTGAGGAAGTAAAGGTCAAAGGATTTGTTCCAAAATCTAATAAAGTGTAAAGAGTCTCAGGCAAGGGAAGATATCCTAATCCTTGAAGAATCGTCCATAGTAGCAGCATCTCCTTTGAGGAGCATTTAACGAAAACTATTTTGGGGATATCGGTTTTTTCGGAGCAGCAGCGTCCACGGGCGTAATATACTTGTCTCTTTCTTTTTCTGCTATATTTTCTAAAATATCATCTTGAGTTATGGAGGGAGAAGGAGGATCCCGAAGGGGCACTATTGGATCTTTTGAACTTTCTCCCCTCTCAAGTGGAGTGTCGATTGGCCCTTCAACTAGAGGTATATGCACGTAAGGGCCTTCCCCGTGGCTTATGCTACGAGTTATAGCAATTAGACGATGCCGATGGAGATATTTATCTACTAAGCAATCCTTGATTATCAAGAATTTTTTATCATTATTAAGTAAATGATTCAAACGATCAAACTGCACCGGACGTTTCCCTTGTGGCGGGTTAGGAACTGCAAGTGAAAACAAGCAATGCGTAATAAATTTATGATAATGGCTGGGGCTAAAACTCAAAGAACCAAGGTCCTTACTTGACTTAAGCCATCTTATGGCACACCCGGGCTGCTTCTTAATATAAAACCATTCCGGTTTCGGGTCCCCAACTTTGCTGCTAAACAGAACGATGATAATTTTTCTTTTTGGCACCGATTCAAAGTACAAAAGACGGGGTGTCATTGGTTTGATGCTTGAAATTGTAAAAGAAATGAACATCCTCGAAAGTAATCTCTACCTAAAATTTCTTGGTATGCTATGTACAGAGTGTACAAATAGCCATGATCCCTTCCGGTGGTTTATGTGGACGATCCATTTTCGAGGGCAACTTTGTATCTCTTCGAAGAATCCCGTGTTTTAGACATAACTGCGCGAGTCTATCATTGTTGATCATTGATTCAACCGAATCCTCTGGCAGTTCCAAAACAATAACATTCCAGAGCTCATCTGGGGCACGATTATCTCCTACTCCTCCTTCTTCTTCCTCGCCTAGAGAAACGTTACCCTCGGATGATACATCACTTTCATGAGTTCCCATTTCATAGTCTGGACCAGTACTATTCCAACCCGAATCTGAAATGGAAGATATGTCTATAATGTGTGGATTCTCGGATGATCTAGCAGCATCTTTTCTTTCTGCTAATCTAGATGAGCGTCTCTCTGCCATTTCTGCTGAACTGTTGAAGAAACAGTAGCATAGATTAGAGTGAAGTTTCCCGTGTCCCCCTATGTATGTGTACTAAACTGTGTAAATATGTGCAATATTGACATCAAAGAATACATAATCGACAGAAAGTAAAGCAATATGGAGGACAATTATAGGTTCATTAAGTTGGCGGCTCAGTCAAGAAGGCTCTATCCGAACTGTTCATAAAGTCACACACGATACTTGATATTGGCTAAGTCATTTATAACATGGTTATGTTGCATGATGTATAAGTACGGATCGTTTTTTATTTTTCCTTTGTATTCGGATCAAATCGGATGCTTTTTAACATATGGGTTCAGATGCTTTCATGATTAGCAGGTCAGTTTGGATGTTTTCATCATCAGCGGAATGGTGCATGTATCGATGTTGAAGGTAGGACGAATCGTAGTTTTCAGGACATGTGGGTTCGGATCGGATGGACCCTCAAGAAAGGAGTTCAGTTTGGATTGGTTAATGATGAACCGAACCATGCTGATGTCTTGAATCTTATTTTTTTCCCTCCAACCTAGGATCTTCCGACCCGAGCCGAAGACATAGATATCTATGTACCGGGACAACCCATCCCTTCTCCTCCAAATCCATCCTCCCTCTTCCTCCTATGCTAAACTCATAATCTCGCTCTCTATACTATCAACTTGCTGCGACGTCATGACTAAATTAGCCACATCCAACACTCCAAGGTCAAGAGAAGCTTCGCCGGTGGCGATGGCGACGAATTGAAGACTCCCAAAATCGATGTCAGCATTAATTAACACGAGTTAAACCAAGATTCGGTAATGACTATGGTAAAAATAGCAATTAAGTCAAAAAAATTAGAAGTTAAAATCCCACTTATGAACTCGATTTAAGAACTGGAAAGATTTTTAAGGGTTTTTTAAATTAGGGTTTTTTAACACGAGGTCTTGGGGAGATCGGAAATGAAAGGAAGGAGTAAAAGAGAGAAAATGGAGAGGAAGGCATGAATTTATATGAAAAGGAATAGGCCCTTTCGTATTCTGGTGGATTTGACACCTTGGATCGATCCAAATAGCCCATGGTTCGAGCTAGTATAAGGCCTTTAAGCTCGTTAGCACAACGAGGGTCAAAATAGGGATCGGAGCGGACATATTTAATGCAAACCATGGCCACCATTTCTAACTTTGCATATGAAACAAGCCAGAAAAAGGAAATAATAGATTATGAATATGCATTAAAAAAGCTCACCTAGAAGATTAATTAAAACGTTGAATGGAGTCTCAAAATTTCCATAAAACAAATGGAATGTTCTATACGTCCAATGCTATATTTATAAATACCAAGGGGCGCGATTTTGTGAAATGTCACAACTTTATGAACAAATGGAAACAATTATTCAATGACCCTAGTTCAGAGACTAATGGACAAGTTGTTTCGAAGCACACTTTATCTTCAATAAACGGGTACTTCGAGGGGGCAAAATGTTATCCTACTTTTTGAATTAGTCCACACAAAGTTGAAAGATTACTTTACAAATAGGTGTGAAAGGGAGGATGAACACCAGGAAGCCAATTCGGTTTGGAGATCCCTAAACCAAACCCCTTCACTTCAAAGCAGACGGCTCAGGAAGTTGTGAACATAGAGCGCACCCAGATCAGATCGGCCCTTCTGATCCGAACACACATCGATGATATGATTCGAACCACATCACCACTTCAACAATGCATGATCTCCTGAGTATGCAGAGCAGTTTCTCCTCCATGAACCCATCACTATTGTGTGCTGGCAACATCTCCAAGCCCCCACTACTGAACCGAGCGGGATGGCCCCATGTGTACCCGAACCAGAGGCCTCCTAGAGAAATTTTCCACCTATAAATACACCACCAAGGTTCACTACAAAAGACCTTTTGGAAAATTCTTGACTCAAACAACTGCTATATCCGAATTTCATCATTTTATTCATATCATCATCAACCTTTAGGGCATTGTTCAAGAAAGATTGAGTGAAATTGTTCATTGTAGAAACGAAATTGAGTGAAAACAATCGTTGTATTTGTACTTCCATCATCAATTAAAGAAATTCAGAGTGGACGTAGGCTCTTTAATGCCGAACCACTATAAATCGTGTGTTCCTCTTTGTTTTTATCTTCTTTTCATTTAGAATTATCAACTTTTTGTGTGTTAGAACCACTTTTGGATCTAACGCTTGGTTTCATTCCTAAGTCCTTCTCTCTTTTATGTTTGCAGCATGCCGACAGCTCCCAACTTTGCTGAGGGTATTCCTATTCATACTTGATTCCATAGATATGTGGAAGCTACGACGCCAGTCGGATGGCAAGAGGATGCCCAAGCTCCCGCTCTAGCCATGGTGGCTCCTCCTAACCTACCATTAATGGCTGATTTCCCTAAGCTTTGCAAAGATTTCACTTCTCTTGGTGGTAAGAGCTTCCTCGGTTCACATTCTTTTGTTTAGGCCCGTGCTTGGAATAGGAACACCGAGCGCATTTTGAACTTTTAAAACTTGATGATAGGGGGAGAGTTTGATGTGCTACATATCAACTAAAAGTTGAGGTTTTATTTTGGTGGGAGACGGCTGAGGCAGAGCATGGTTTTGAGATTTGGAATGAATTTACGGAGAGGTAAGGCGGAAGAGGGCATGCAATTGGAGAAATTTCTAGTTTTGAGGCAGGGTGATCTTTCAGTGAAGGAATATGTTAATCAATTCAATAAGCTTGCTAGATTTAGAATGGATTTGGTGAATATGACTCATAAGAAGGCTGTGAGGTTCGATAAGGGTTCGAGTTAACCTCTACAGGGACTTGCGATGACTCACATTCCAATGGGTGCTACGTTTGAGAATCTCGTTGAGATAGCGCATATGCACAAGGAAGGAAAATGTGATTTTGTGTAAAGTAAATCTAAGGTGGATAAGTATAATTTTAGGAAAAAGAAATGGTGGACCAAGAAAACTAATAAGATAAAAAGTGAGAAGTCAAAGAAATCTCAGATAAAGACAGATGTTAAATGCCATGCATGCGGCATGATGGGCTATTTTGTGAGGGCCTGCAAGAAGACTTCTAAGCAAGGAGGCTTCTATAATTATGGACAGTCGTGTCATTACAATATGCATTGTCCTCGAAGGCAAGGGAAAGGAGCTGGTTCTATGGAGCACAGACGCATGCATTGTTGGAGGCTTAGGTTAGTGTTGGTCAGAATAGGGACAGGAAGGTCACATTCGAAGGTTTGATATCTCCTCATGACTTTCCAATTCGGACCTCATATGACTCTAGTGCTTCACATTCGTTTATTTCTACTTCATTAGGCGATTGTTTGCACCTTACTCTTGTTTCTGATCCAATAGTAGTTTCAAACCAAATAAGAGGTTCAGCTCATTTGTCTATGATGTGTAAGGGTTTGAAACTTTCTACATTATGCATCGAGTTTGATTGTGATGAATATACATTGGGGTTTTTGGCGTATGCAATTATTATAGGGATGGATTGGTTGGCCATATATGGTGCCATTCTTGACTGCAAGAGGAGGGTAATGAGATTGATGACTTGTCATGATAGGGCGTTCGAGATATCTTGAAACCCATCATGTTGAGCTTCTTAGAATGCCTAGATACTTCTACCGATGATCTCGGCTTGGTACCCATGGTGAGAGATTTTTCGGATGTATTTGAGTAGGTGAGAAGACTAACTGTGAGATGATAGATCGCTTTTTAGATTTATTTGCAGAGAACGCTAAGCCCGTTGCATTGTCAATGCGTCAAATGGCTATGAGGGAAAGGAAAGAACCGAGTAAGAAGGTGCATGAGCGCTGCTAGAGAAAGGCTTCATTGGATAGAGTATACTTGAGTGGTAAGCACCAGTTGTTTTTTCTAGTAAGGAAAATGACTCTCTCCGTCTATGTGTGGATTATAGAGAATTAAACAAGCTCATGAAGAAGAACGTCACCCACTCCCTTGGATAGACGATTTATTTGATCGATTAGTGGGTACATTTATTTTCTCTTAGTTAGATTTAGCTTTTGAGTTTCATCATGTTCGAGTTGCAGATGATAGTGTGGATAAGACCACTTTTAGGATACACATGGATTTTTCGAGTAGTTGGTTGTGCCCTTTGGGCTAATCAATGCACGGGCTTATTTTGTTGATTTGATGAGCCGAATATTTAGGGAGTTCCTAAATAAATTTGTAGTAGTGTTTATGGATGACATCTTGATATTCTCGAGAGACAAGGATGAGCATGCAGTGCATTTGGAAGAGGTTCTCCGTACTCTTCGTGCCCATCGGTTGAAAGAAAAATTTTCGAAGTGCTATTTTTGGTGTAAGGAAGTGAGATTCTTTGGGCATGTGGTATCGGGAGATGGTATAACGATGGATCCTACTAAATTGGTAGCTATGCAAGACTGGAAGTCCCTAAGAATGAGACCAAAGTAAGGTGCCTTTAAAGTTTGGTGGGATTTTATCGAAAATTTGTTAAGCACTTTGCATAGATTTCAGCTACGCTTACCTGCCTTATTAAGAAGAACTTGATATCCTCATAGGGTGTAGATTGTGAGGATTCCTTTATAAGATTGAAGAAGGCTCTCACAAATGCTCCAATGTTGACTCTTCAAGATGTATCTATGATATTTACAGTGTATACAGATGCTTTTGGTACAGGATTGGATGCAATCCTTATGAAGGAGGGTAGGGTAGTTTGTTATTAGAATAGTCAGCTAAGGATTCATGAGAAGAATTATCCTACCCATGATTTAGAGCTAGTAGCTATTGTTTTCTCCCTTAAAATCTTGGAGGCATTACTTATTGGGAGAGGGGTTTGAGTTGTATACTAATCATAAGTTTCTTAAGTATTTGCTTTCGCAAAAGGATCTTAACATAAGGTAGCAGCAATGAATGGAGTTTCTAGCATCCTACAATTTCAAAAGCTTTTATACCCCAGGTAAAGGGAATGTAATAGTGGATGCTATGAGTAGGCAGAGGATGAAATTGAGCCTATTGTCCATAAAGTGGCATAGTTTGGAGTTTATCTCATCTTTTGATTTCAGACCATCTACGGATTATGGACCAGGATTATTAGCATAACTTGAGTTGCAACCTACTCTATTGGAATAGATTGGATTCAATCAGCATGATGATTAGTAGCTTGTTGATATTTTGGATCGAATAAGAAAATACGAGACCTCTACGTTGCTTTTTAGATATCAATTTATGAGAGAGGATGGTTACATTGTGGTGGCAGGTTATTTGTACCCCGCATGGGACATGTGACGAGTGTAGTATTATCAGAGGCTATCACTTTCGGTTGACCATCCATCTAGCAGGATATAATATTTTTAGGGATATAAAGAGGATCTTCTATTGGAAAGGGACAAAGAGAGATGTAGCATATTTTGTAGCAAGATGCTTATCGCGTCAAAAAGTTAAGGCTACGCAAAGGAAACCAGGTGGGTTATTTCATCCCTTAGAAGTGCCACAATGGAAGTGGAAGGGCATTTCGATGGATTTCGTAGATGTTTTTCATAGGTCGAGGAAAGGCAATACCGGTATTTGGGTGATTGTGGATAGGTTGACCAAGAGAGCTCAATTTATCCCAGTTAGGAATAAGAGGATTGCAACTCGGTTAGCCTCAATATATTTGAGGTAGATCGTCGGGTTTCACGGTGTTCCTAAGAATATGATTAATGTCACATACCCCATCTTTACCAGCGAATTTTGGTGGAACCTGCAGGAAGCGTTAAGGACACAGATGAGATTTAATGCTACATAACACACTCAGACGGATGGACAGACCTGAGATGGTAAATTGGATTCTTGAAGATTTATTACGGCTATGCATTTTGGACTTTGGAAGGAGTTAGGAGGAGCATCTTCCCTTAATTGAGTTTTCTTATAACAATAGCTATTGGACGAGTATTGACCTGACACCTTTTGAACATTTGTATGGACGACTCCGCATATCTCCATTTTGTTGGTGGGGAAATACAGATAGACTTCTTCTTGGACATGAGATCATCAAAGAAACCTCGGACAAGATCGACTTTATTCTAAATGGGATGAAGAGGGCTCAAAATGGACATAAATCTTATGCGGATAGAAGAAGATCAGATCTTGAGTTCAGCTTAAGGGACATGGTTTTTATTAAAGTATCTTCTTTTAGGAACATGGTGTGGTTTGACTCAATTGGAAAATTAGCATCAAGGTTTGTTGGGCCATTTCCGACGGTAGACAGGACAGGTCGTATGACCTATAGGGTTCAGCTACCAGAGAGGGTGTCAGAGGTCCATAATGTATTTCATGTCCCACATTTGAGGAAATGCCTATATGATCTTGTAGCAGTAGTAGAGATGAGTACTTTAAAGTAGGTTAAGGTAGAGAAGGAGGCTTCTGCCAGACGAGTATCTATGTGGATTCTGAATTAAAGAGAAAAGGAGATTAGACTTGTCAAGGTTCAGTGTGGTGAGGCAACAAGCAACATGGGAACCAGATGGCAGGATTCACACATCATTCCTATCCCTTTTTGATAGTATGCTCTCAGTCCTTTCTGTAACAACCCGAATTTTTATAACATGTTAATACAATAATCAATGCAGAATTAAATTTTAAAATAAGAATAAGGGAAAACAGGTTGCGCCGTTGCGTTCGTCTCGAAATTCTTCTTGAAAACGAGTTCGAGTTTGCGAGAATCGGAGTCCGTATGAGGGAGATATGGCCCTCCGAAGTTTCAGGAATTTTCAGAGTTCAAAACAGCTCGAATTCGAATTCAAAACCCAGAAAAGGCTAGGCGGGAAATTTCCTGCCTAGTAACCAGATCGACTGGGGAGTCGACTGGGCAATCGACCCCCCAGGCCAGGTCGACTGTGCAGTCGACCTGGGTGTCGACCTGGTCCCCGAGCCCACTTTTGGGCCTGGGTGCATTCTGATGTTTCAAGTCTCATTTTCTGTCCAGATTCGTCTACCTAATCCTATATAAACCCCCTGATGCCTAAACCCTAATTCACTACAACATGTCTAGCCACTGTTATACTGCTAAAATCCCTCTTGGTCATGGCCGCCGTCTCTAATCTTCTTCTTAAGCTCTCATACGCAATCCAATGCAAAGATGAAGACTTCTACAACGATTCAAGGAGATGCATCAACAACGCTACAACATCGATTTCAGTTCTTAAATTCGCTAGCCATGTTATGTAAGTTCTAGTTACTTTTTAGATTAAAATACTTAATTTTAATATGGCTATGGAATAAAGTGTAATTGGATATAAGCATGTTCATCAATTCAGATCTATTCCTGTCTACCTTTGAACCTTGGGTTTTGAGACTTGTTCATCTCCATTCTTATGTCTAGTTCATGCTCTATTCAGTGGTTGTAAATCAGTTTCTTGGATTCATGTTGATATTATTATCAAAATCTAATCTTTATGCCTATCATGATGATTTATGTTGTTTTCTCTCTGATCTTGTTTTATTGCAAAATTCTACCTTTCCCCTATTTATTTTCTTTTGATGAACCTAGATCAATTTCGGATCTAGGCCTAAACCACGATTTTGCGTACGATTGAATACGGGGAAAAGTATGGGAATATTACCTATTTGGATATATGTGATTGGTGGAATTGATGGCATAACATGAAAATTGGATATATAGGTAATATTGCCATTAATATGAAATTTGATAATTGGGTATTGCCATTAAAATGGTAATTGCAAGAATTGGGATTGGCATATGTAATTTGGCTAGAACTTGATAGGTGTAAATTGGCATAAATTTGGCATACATATAAAATGGCATGAACTGAATATATGTAAATTTGATATGAATTAGGCATATGTAAAACGGACATGTAATCTAGAACTTGGGCATATGCTAATTAGGTGAGATTTGTAGTTGGAACACATATGATAATTTATGTCTTGAAAAGGGGCTAATATGAACACGCCTAAGTGGGTTTTGGGTAGTTGGAATGTAATAGCCTTAAAGGAGGGATAAATATAAATTGAGATAAGTTGCCTTTAATGGCATAAGATAAATTGTGGTAAAATTGGTATGATTTTGCATACCATTAATTGATGAACATAATTGAGTCAATTATGGACGTCGTTAAATTAGGAACTAATTAATATTTTGAATAGGGAAATTATTAAGACTGGGGTAAATGATTATAAGTGATAATCAATGCTTAGGACACGTGGTTGGACTCATTTGTGACGTAAAACTGCCCAGACCCGCCCAGCGAATCCAATAGTCACAAATGGTAGCCCAATGTGAGAGGTCCTAGGCCCAAATTAAAAGCATAACATTTGTAAAGACACGAGGTTAGACTCTTTTATGGTGTAAGACTGCCCGGACCCGCCCGGCAAATCCAGCTGCCATAAATGTCAGTCTAATGTGAGAGGTCTTTATAGGGTTACGGCCTTAATGAATTAAGAAATACTTAACCAGATAAACATGTGGTGGGACATGGGGGTTAAGTGGGTGACATGTAGGTGACATGTGGAAATATGAATAGTAATACTTAACCAACATAACATGGTAATTAGACCAGTGGGTAAGGTTAAGTAAACTAAGAACACTTAACCAATATGGTATGAATGGGTGGGTTAAGTAATATGATTAGGCTAATGACACTTAACCAATATGGTATGAATGGGTGGGTTAAGTAATATGATTAGGCTAATGACACTTAACCAATATAGTATGAATGGGTGGGTTAAGTAATATGACCAGGCTAATGACACTTAACTGTTATGACATGAATGGTTGAGTTAAGTAAATCTTAATTAATGCCTAAGTGGGAATGATAACTTATGGAATAAATTAAGTTAGGCGGAACAATAGATAAGATGAGATAACTTATGTAATGAGGAAAGATGTGCTTCATTGTAGATTAAGCAATATGTAAAGACAAGAATGAATTTACAATTGAAGGCGACATAAGTTATATTATAAGAAGGAACAAAACATTGGTTAGGTTGGATAATACTCTGAGTACCAATCTGATGTTGATTCCGGTCTTCGGGGTTGGTATTTAGGGAATTATTCTCTCTCTCTCCAGTTTGTTTGTAAGTTAAGGGGTACTTGGTTGTAAAGATTGAATAAAACATGTTATTGTACCATAACAGGGGTTAATGTATGATTCATAGGAATAACATGTTGTGGGCTTATTAATGGACTTAATATAGTGCAAGTTAAGAATTGAATTAATAAGAAAAGTTGAAGGTTGGTATAAATGGAAATAACCGAGTTAAATGATAAGACTAATGAGGTAGCACAAGTGCATAATTAATAGATAGACATAGGGTCTAATGGCAGATAAAGACAAGGCGCTTGGTTAAACCAGACGTTGGGGGTAATATGAATGACATGTAAAATATAACCTATAAGCACTTAACCAAGATAAAGCATGTATTAAGACATGAGGATGATGTAGGGGTTAAGTGGAGGACATGGGTAACATGTAAGACATAACTGTATACTTAACCAAAATTTAAGCATGTAAGTGGACATGAATAAGAAGGGGTTAAGTAAGAATTACTAGAGGGGACCAAGCATAGGTGGGAAGCTTGTGTCAAGGAAAGGGGACCCTTTTCAGACCAGTAGCCCATTACATATCTTTGTGAGCTCGACCCATGTCGAGGACGGGACACAAATACTAGGTTTGATTGTAAGAGGTCAAAACGGGTTAGTGGTGGCAATGCAAGTCCAACGGGTTTCATATGCGTGTGTGGACCCGGGCTGTTAGGTAAGACGTTGTTGCATCGTGTAGGTATAAGCCGTGCATCCTCAAGTTGTATCGGGTTGCCACTTTAGGGGAGTGATACACCCCACTGTGGGGCCAGCACCGGTATCTACGAGTTAGGGAGTCGATCGCATGGGGGTTGGTGGGTACACCTAGTGGAGATAGGGGCAGGCGGCACCTATGTAGTCAACTAGGGGTACATAAGACTAGTATTATGATTTCTAAGTAGTGGGTGGGATCACCTTATTATATAACACGGGCTACTAGTTGGGACACTAGTAGGGGGTAAGGATCCTTGTTACAGAGGACACTAGTTGGAGTATTAGTAAGAATACGGATCATTCCTTGCAAGACAATTGTAAGGATGCTAGTTAGGTGGTGCAAAGCAAATAGATATCACAGAAATCTTTTAATGGCGAAACAGAGGAATCGTGATATGCTTGATAGGAATCTTACAAAATTATACTTAGTTTATCTAGAATGGGAACCTTGCGATGTTACTTGACAAAAATCACATCATGTTATCCTTAGTTATCCTGCCTGTTGCTTATCTTGTCATCATGCTTATGTTTACTTTCAGTTTACTCATGCCATATTATCTTTACCTATTTTTGTGCTGGAAGTCACTAGGACTTACTTTGTCTTTATGACTGACCCGTTTCGTTTCACCTCTTTTTCTTCCGTTTTCCGCCCCAGGTTCGCAGGTTGGGAATACAGCTTAGCTCGGACCTTATTAAGCTCCAAGGCTCTTTCATGCAAGGCTTGAATTTTCTTGCCTATGGCTTGCTTTGCTTTATTAGGGAATACTACAATTTGTTTTTATGCTTCTTTGTTTTTGAGCAAGACAGATATTTTAACTATGTAATTGGGTATTGGAAGTTGATGGGCTTTTCTTGTAAACACTTATAATTAATAAATGATTTGAAGTACTTCCACTTTACTTTCCGCTGTTTTTATATATGTCTGTCTTGTAATATTTCTGTTCCAGTACCCATAATGCTCCATTGAAGTTAACGCATTCCCTTTGTGAGTGACCTTAATGGATGTGGGGTGTTACGTTTGGTATCAGAGCAGAAGGTTACCAGACTGGGCAAAAGTTATCAAAAACCTTCTGAAACTAGTTTTCAAAACGTTTACAAAGAAGCAAATTTTCAAGAAAACTTTGTTTTGATTAAAAGGCATATTCCCCAAAGCCATATGCACTATCTTTTGATTCTCTCTTGAAATATCTTCTCTCTCTTTTCACTATAGTTTCGTAGGCATCCGACATATGTCGGAGGGCAAAGAAGTGCCCAACCTCCATCTATAGCCACAGTAGTTCCATCTGCGTCTAATCTTATTTCAAGTTGTGTAGAGTTGTCGTGCGTTGGAGGTAGCTTCGAAGGACTTGTCAACAAGCTATACAAGGATAGTAAGAAAGAGGAAAAAGGTGAAAGGAAAAGAGGCCAAAGTGAAAGCGTAGTAAAACCCACGACAAGAGAGAGTATCTTTAGTTTGGTGAGAAGGGACGTGTAGTTAAGTATTGTAGGACAAGGACAAGGGCAAATGACAAGATCGTCGAGAGGGAAATTGTATGCTCTCACTACTAGCGTACCTAAGGGAGGTGGTAACGTTCCTGTTAAAGGTTTAACTTTTCTTTCTATCATCCCGCTAGAAATTTGTTTTTGTACATTGCATCCTTTTAATTCTGCTTCGATAGTTGTGTCTCTGCACCTTAGTACTAGCGTAGTAGAGGATCCCATTTTTTTCTAAAATCCTGTTGGGGAATCGGCTCATTTATTCATGACTTGTTAGGATTTGAGAATGTCTATGCTAAGTGTTGAGTTTAGAAGGAATGCTCATGTTTTTGTGAGCTATGGGTTGATTCTAGGGATGAAGTGGTTATCCAATAAGGGTGCCATTCTTGGTTTCAGAAGGAGGGTAGTTAGACTTTTGACTTGCCTTGGTAATACCCTCGAAGTCGCGTGTAACCTTTAGGGTTCTATTAGGATTAGTTACTTAGAATCTTTTGATACATTAGTTGATCCGCTCGAGTAGTGTTCGCCATTAAGGCGGATGGGTCATTTCGCTTATGCATGAGTTGTAGAGAGTCAACTAAGTAAGTACATTGGGCAACATGGTTGACATTTGTTTATTTTCAAGAGATAATTCATCTATGTGGAATACTTTCTAGTAAGTGAACGAGATCCAAGATTTACTAGTGAATTTTGGAGAGCTTGTGTGAAACCATGAGTACGCTGTTATGTGTAAGCCGAGTATACTAAAAGGAGAATAAGTGAAAGTGGAACGAGAGGAAATAGTGAAATGAGTTCCAACTCATATTTTGGAAACAAGAATTAAGAAGCTACGAAATTGTGAAGTTAAAGATGGTCAAAGCACAATGGAGTTAAGCTCAAGGGAATGTGGCTTAGAATATTGAAGACTATATTCGTGCATCATATCTCTTTTTAAGAGTATATCCTTGATCCCTCTTTTCCTGTAGAGCTTACTCGCATGCTATCTTTTGTGTATATCCTCTCGGTCCTATACTCAATCCAATTTCTGTTGCAAACCTCATAGGGAGTATGACTCATCTGTTAGTAATACATGTTGGGGCATGAGGGTGTCCGTTGGGTTAATTAAACCTTTTGGGTTTTATAGGATATGGGTTAGTTTTAGGAAGGAATTTCTTATGACTTAAAAGGAGTCCATCATGCTTAGTTTCCTAGAATCACATATATATTGGTTGGGTTGAGAATTTCTTTGGGTGTCAGTCTGATGTTGATTTCGGTCTTCGGGGCTGGTGCTTAGGGAATTCTTCTCCTAATCAGTATATATGTGACGTGGATTTCTTGCTTTGATGGGCGCAGAGTTTTTTCTTGCTTCTATCATTCGACTATATCTTTAGGTAGGAACAGTTGGGTGTAAACATGTGTTTGAGACATGTTATGATTGATGGTTGCAAGTGGTTGCTAGTGGTTGATCGTGGATGCATATACACGCACATTAGGCACTAGATCGGCTCAGTCACCTTTCATATTGCATATGCATGAGTGTTTACACTTGTTTATGGATGGAATTGAATGTGTTACCATGTGAATGTTGCATATGGATGGTTGTTTGTGCACACATATAGTTTTTATGTGACTAGGACTATTTGCATACATGTTGGACTCATGGCACTAAACATATTTTGCATCTAGAAGATCAATCAGGCCTGATCATTTGCATTAGGCAAGGAACATATACACACACTTCTTGCATATGTTCATACAACATTAGAAATTTCTTAAGGACAATGAATGCCTGTGATTGATGATTGAGTAGATGGATGATTGGATGGTAGGACACATTCTTCTTAACTTGAAGATTTCAGGGACGAAATCCTTTAAGGAGGGAGAATGTAACAACCCGAATTTTTATAACATGTTAATACAAGAATCAAGGCATAATTAAATTTTAAAATAAGAATAAGGGAAAATGGGTTGCGTCGTTGTGTTCATCTCGAAATTCTGCTTGAAAACGAGTCCGAGTTTGCGAGAATCGGAGTCCGTATGAGGGAGATATGGCCCTCCGAAGTTTCAGGAATTTTCAGAGTTCAAAACAGCTCAAATTCGAATTCAAAACCCAGAAAAGGCTGGGCGGGAAATTTCCCGCCCAGTACCCAGGCTGACTGGGGAGTCGACTGGGCAGTCGACCCCCCAGGCCAGGTCGACTGTGCAGTCAACCTGGGTGTCGACCTGGTCCCCGAGCCCACTTTTGGGCCTGGATGCATTCTGATGTTTCTAGTCTCGTTTTCTGTCCAGATTCGTCTACCTAATCCTATATAAACCCCCTGATGCCTAAACCCTAATTCACTACATCATGTCTAGCCACCATTATACTGCTAAAACATATGCAATCCAATGCAAAGATGAAGACTTCTACAACGATTCAAGGAGATGAATCAACAAAGCTACAACATCGATTTCAGTTCTTAAATTCGCTAGCCATAAGTTCTAGTTACTTTTTAGATTAAAATACTTAATTTTAATATGGCTATGGAATAAAGTGTAATTGGATATAAACATGTTCATCAATTCAGATCTATTCCTGTTTACCTTTAAACCTTGGGTTTTGAGACTTGTTCATCTTCATTCTTATGTCTAGTTCATGCTCTATTCAGTTGTTGTAAATCAGTTTCTTGGATTCATGTTGATATTATTATCAAGATCTAATCTTTATGCCTATCATGATGATTTATGCTATTTTCTCTCTGATCTTGTTTTATTGCAAAATTCTACCTTTCCCCTATTTATTTTCTTTTGATGAACCTATATCAATTTCGGATCTAGGCCTAAACCATGATTTTGCGTACGATTGAATACGGGGAAAAGTATGGTAATATTACCTATTTGGATATATGTGATTGGTGGAATTGATGGAATAACATGAAAATTGGATATATGGGTAATATTGCCATTAATATGAAATTTGATAATTGGGTATTGCCATTAAAATGGTAATTGCAAGAATTGGGATTGGCATATGTAATTTGGCTAGAACTTGATAGGTGTAAATTGGCATAAATTTGGCATACATATAAAATGGCATGAACTGAACATATGTAAATTTGGTATGAATTAGGCATATGTAAAACAGACATGTAATCTAGAACCTGGGCATATGTTAATTAGGTGAGATTTGTAGTTGAAACACAATGATAATTTATGTCTTGAAAAGGGGCTAATATGAACACGCCTAAGTGGGTTTTGGGTAGTTGGAATGTAATAGCCTTAAAGGAGGGATAAATATAAATTGAGATAAGTTGCCTTTAATGGCATAAGATAAATTGTGGTAAAATTGGTATGATTTTGCATACCATTAATATATGAACATAATTGAGTCAATTATGGACATCGTTAAATTAGGAATTAATTAATAATTTGAATAGGGAAATTATTAAGACTAGGGTAGATGATTATAAGTGATAATCAATGCTTAGGACACGAGGTTGGACTCATTTGTGACGTAAAACTGCCCGGACCTGCCCGACGAATCCAGTAGTCACAAATGGTAGCCCAATGTGAGAGGTCCTAGGCCCAAATTAAAAGTGTAACAGTTGTAAAGACACGAGGTTAGACTCTTTTATGGTGTAAGACTGCCCGGACCCGCCCGGCTGTAACGACCCGGAAAATCTGGGCCAGTTTAAAATTTTTATTTTGGCAATTTTAGCGAATTTTGATTATTTAAAATGAATTATTTTAAATAATATCGACGAGAAATTTGTTTTGAATATAATTCGAACGTATATATTATACGCGTCATCGTTAGAATATAAATATCTATATATAATTATAAATAGAATTGAAAATGGCGCGGTAGTTCGATAATTCGATTTCAAACTTCAATCGAATGTACCGGGTGAAAAAAAATCCGGATTTTAGTGAAACCAAAAACATTGGGATCTAATTGTGAATATCTTTCCAACGAATCCGAAAAATCAAGATTTCATATCGGGAATCAAAAGATATGTCCAGTTGAAAATTCTGAATAGTCGCTATGGAATTCAGGCCCTTAAAAATGGCCATTTTTCTAACGGTCTCAGAATTCGATGAAACTAGTTTTGTTAAGACCGTATCGTCAATACGAAGTTAGAAAATATTTTTCTGGAATTTTTCGAGTCCGTATGTGGCCCCGGTAAATTGAAATGTGTGTTTAAATTGAATATATAAAGAATTATACTTTAAATTCAACAGAAACTGATTCAAACGATCGAATTAGCCTGCGATACCTATCCCATTGGGTTCGGAATGGGGGTAATACGCTAGGGACGACAGTCGTTGGGTTTGGATTGGAGATCATAGCGTTAAGCAAGGAATTCACAAATTAAAATATATTATTTAATTTATTATATATACAATTTTTTTTTTGGTCAAAACCCTCCTATCTTCTCTAACGCGGTCAATTCTGGTCCAAGCCGCCTCCTTTCGAACGAACGATAAAAACGCTCCCTCATTCCTTCTTTCCGATCTCCCTCTCCATTCAATGAAAATCAATGGAACCTGAAGCAAATGGAAGGGCTTCCTGAGATCCCCTAATCCAATGGCGATGATCGAATAAATCACTTCGAGGTGGCGGAATTTTCCTCCTAAACCAACGTCGTTCATGGCCCATTTCCGATCAGGCGGGGGGCTCGAGTTACGAAGTGGGGGTGGAGTAGGATGGCGACGCGGCGGGGAAGAGGGTGGCAACCTCTGATCGACTCCAGGTGGCGCGGATAGTGGTGGCGGCGGCAAAAATCCAATCGATGATGGGTTGAAGGCGGTCTGAAGGTTTTACAGACAACGAAGGAAGAAAGGTAATTAAATAATTTAATTACTTTATTAAATACCTTAACGATGTGATTAACAGTGATTTTTATATATATATATATAATTTTATTTTAAGCTAATTATTGTATTTAAGTAAACTCAGTTTTTGTTATATAAATTAACATTATTTAAAATTAGTTTTTGAAAATAAAATTAGTTTTTTTTAAAATAAAATAAAATTAGAATTGTTTTAAATATATATATATATATATATGTAGTAGTGTTTAAAAATGAAATTTTTGTATCAATATACGTTGTTTTAGAAAAACAAATATACATATATTTTTGAAAACAAAAAGACGATATTTTTTATTTTCAGGGGTTTAAGAAAAAATATAATTTTTAGCGAAGTGAAAATATAATTTTTATATAAGGAAGATAATCAAAATATGATTTTTATATTTTTAAAGTATTAAAAATATAATCTTTACTATATAGAAGTGGTAAAAATATAATTTTTGCATGTTAGGAATATTAAAAATATCATCTTTTTATAGGTAGCAAAATAAAATGTGATTTCTATAGGGATGAAATTGAAAAGGTAAAATCTTTAAAAATGAAAAGACGATATTTTAAAAATAGTAAAGGCGAAAACTTTATTTTTATAAAGGCGAAATCAATATTTTTGAAATGGAATTTTTATCTATATGACACCAAAGTAAAAATGTGATTTTTATATATTGAACTTCGAATTAAAAATGTGATTTTTATATATTGAACATCGAAATAAAAATTTGATTTTTATATATTGAATAGCATAATAAAAATTCGATTTTTATATATTGAATAGCGAAGTAAAAATTTGATTTTTACATATGTAGTGGCTACGGGCAACGAAGATGGCGAAGATGCGATAGCAATGAAGATTTCTATCAATGAAGTGCCGTGGAGCTAGGATAGCTATATGTGAGAATTTCTCACCTTTCAATTTATTTTTCTAGTTATATATATATACTAGGATGCAGACGGTGTTTAGTAGCACCCGACACAATCGTCCACAGACCATGGACTTGTTTGGTTGCATAGATTAGTTGGATATTTGAATTGTAATTGAGTTGTTTGGGTGAATTGAATGAATTTGATTGATGTGTGAATGGCGTGGGCCTTCACTAGACCGGGGATAAGGCTAGGCCTCGTCCCGTTTCTAGTATCGTGCCGTTATGCCGCCGAAGTTTTCTAAAATAAGTTAGAAAAATAAAGATATCATTTTATTGAATAAATGAATTGAATAGAAATTCATAGGTTGAAATAAAATGTTTTATCGTTAAAAATATAATTTTTAACGGGAATGTGAATAAATAAAATATTCATTTACAAACCGAACGGTTTGTTTATGTACACCTATTTGAAGGACATTGATTGGGTCGATAAATTTTACACATCGCCCAACTGCACAACTAAAATCTGTGTTTGATCGTTTGAAAACCCCACACGGGTGTTAGGATGAAATATGAATTTCACTCATCCTGATTGATTTAAATATGTCGATCGATTGATTGACAGGCTGTTACAAGCGTTAGATACCAATATTTGATGCTTATACAGTGTAGTGCACTTTGGTTGATGGTTGATTATTTTTCAATGCTATTATACATGTGTTGTATGAAAATCCATATAATTAACCTTATATGGTGATTGATTGGGCCTCATTCCAATTTAGAAAATAAAGAATAATATAAAATAAAAGTTCATGTGTTGACTGTACTCATCCGTTGAGATTGGTCATGTGTTGAACGAAATATTTTAATAATAAAGTTTACATCTTTATCAATATAAAATAAAAGTTCATGTGTTGACTGTACTCATCCGTTGAGATTGGTCATGTGTTGAACGAAATATTTTAATAATAAAGTTTACATCTTTATCAATATAAAATAAAGGTTCATGTGTTGACAGTACTCATCCATTGAGATTGGTCATGTGTTGAACGAAATATTGTGATAATAACAACTATTTTGAAAATAGAAATTTATGAAGCCGTGTTGATTAGATTGACGCCATTTTGACGTAAACGATATTTATATCGATTTTAACGATTTCGAAATGAATTGAATTGAAAACGAATTCAAAAAGAATTGAAAACGATTTCGAAATGAATTGAATTGAAAACGATTTCGAAATGAATTGAAAACGATTTCGAAATGAATTGAATTGAAAACGATTTCGAAATGAATTGAATTGAAAACGATTTCGAAATGAATTGAATTGAAAACGATTTCGAAATGGATTGAATTGAAAATGAATTCAAATTGAATTGAAATGAATTCAAATTGAATTGAAATTTGAATTGAATAGAAATGAATTTTAAAACGAATTTATAAAGAGGGATTCAATTTTGATTTGAATTGAAAAGAAAGTTGAAATTGCTTTTGAAACGATTTTAAAACTATTTATATAATTCGTTTTAAATAGAAATCGACGAAATATATATTATATATAGTATATAGTATATATATAATATAATGGCCCGAATAGAACGCGCCGCGCTGCGGCAGTTCGCGAATTTCGACCATTTATTTCAAACGGACATTACGGGAGATCCGACCGTCGGATTCTCCTAAAACCGGAACCGTTGGGTTCGTATCGAAAAGAGCTTTCTAACGAATACTAGAAATTAGAAATCTAACGGTTGGATTTGGAATTATGTCCAAATCAAATTTGAAAAAGGTCGCTGTAAGTGCAGTTCGATAGCCGTTGATGGAAATCGACTGTACGGGCCTTGATAAAATTATTAAAAATAGTAATAATTTGTGTAAAATCATAAGAAATGATTTAGAAAGAATTGAGATGAAAAACTCCATATTTGAAAAGATAAAAATAGATTTTTTATCGAAATGAACTAGTTTTGAACTAGAAATATAATTCTATTTATTTTTAAAATAAATAAATTGAATTTGAAATGGTTTTGAAAATAACCAAAATTTCCAATGATTGCATTGGAATGGATTTGAATCGAAATTGTCTTCGGAATATTTCGATGTTGGATTTCGTGATTATACAAATGTTGTTATGGAAATTTGAAAGATATATATATATCGTTATTTCCAATGCGATATTTGTTAGTCGTAGAATTTGATATTGAATATAAGCCGGTATATTTTCTATTCAGAGCCTTGTATTGAATATCAAATGTGATTTGGGTTTGTCGTGAATAGTGTCTTCACTAACACTGTTCTTGAACCCAGTTGAGAAAAGATTAAATCTTTTTGTTTAGATTTAATGAAGTGTACCAATTAAATAATATTTAATTGGAATTGAATCGATATTGATCTTTGGGTTTATCGTGAACAGTGGTTTTTAAATAACACTCGTTCTTTAACCCGATAATTAGTGAATGTGATTTTGGGTTTATCGTGAACCATGTTTTAAATGACACTGATTCTTTAACCCAGTCGAAGATTAAAACTAAGTGGAGTTTTAATGAATCTTTAATTAGATTGAAATGATCGAAAATGGAGTATCACCAGTTTTGCTCCAGGCGATAGTTAAATCTTTAATTAGATTTGAACGTGAAATGGTAATTGAATTTACCGATAACACTGTGGTGTTAGATATGAAGTATTACCAGTTTTACTTCATGGGATGAATAGGTTGGGATGGGGAAATTAAAATAAATAATTTCTTCGGTAAGGTTCGCTAATCCCGACTAGTTTGAATTGAGATTCAAAAATAGAATAAAGAATAAATTCAAGGAATTTATCTTGGATAAAATTAATGGGAACCTTTCCCTATGAACGTGAAATTTAGAAACTAACTGTCAGTTAGCCAAGCAGAATGGTTTTCTGAATATTGATCTGATGTTGGTTTTGGCCTTCGGGGTTAATATTTGGGGAATTATTCTCTTGATTAATTTACGGTTAGTGACTAATGAATTGGAATGAGGCGTATGTTGTGTTTGTGTAACACTTATTTAAAATATACGCGAGTTATTCGGAAAGACTGGGTTTATCCCATTTTGAATAACTGATACGACGATAAGTCGAAGATGAAGACGATGGTCGAAGACCGGAGGTCTTCACGTCGTTTGGGTAATTACTGATGATCTTGATTGGGCTGTACACCCAAGAAGATGGAAACAGTTAGTGATCGTCCAGACGTACTTGGAGATCGATGGATATGCGGGGTACTAGGTGCCTCCGGTTTCGTTCAGCCCCAGAACGGACTTGTAAATGGACTGTGTGTCTGACATTGGATTTTAGTCCGTGTGATTGATCCCTATTAAATATATATCTGTTTGGTGGCGGAGAATTTATTCTCTTGCTTAACGCCCTTCTCTGAGACGTACGAGCTCAGGGGTTATATATTGATGGATATCAATCGCATGGAGTGAATTGCCTGTGTGGCATGCCTAAGTGGCAAATGATCGAGGCTTCTGTTGAAAAGCAAAGTCTTGTGGTGATGATCAAAGCACGGCCTTTGTGGCGTAGCTTTGTGTAACGTTTACTTCGCGAGTTTCACACCCGGTATGAACCAAAAACGGGAGACGGACCTCAGGGGGGACATGCGTTTTCTTTCTAGCTAGAAGTGGCGTCAGTGGTTTTACACGCCCTGACGAGTTTGACTTATGTGGTTGTTACTGTTGCGAGGCGCCTCGGTTAGATCGGACGATCCGGGTCCGATGGAGTCATTCGTTGGCTCATTTACGCCCCAAAGGGCGGAGGGACGCATTGTTCAGGCATTATAATCCACTTCGTGTGGACCGGCCCTGACGATCCAAGGGGCAGTTGCGGCTGTTCCTAGACATGGGCTAGATTGTCTAAAATCGGTTGAGGACGATCCCTGGCCTCGGTTCATAGATGGAAATCCAATTTCCAAATACGTGACTTTGCGGTTTTATTTGTAAACCTATACATGGCGACATAGTGGCATGGGACGCTCATGCCGCCTATGATTGATACTTATGATTTGAAGTTGTTTTATACACTATGCACTTATAATAGTATCAAGTGATTTGTTTTAAACGTATCAAGCATTCTTTGGCTGTTATAAGGTAAAAACCCTATCCTCCGGCTTGCGTTGCATTGTGTGATGGGACCTGGGTCTTATAACAGCTTCATTGTTCTTTATTTAGCATTGCGTTGTTTGTTTTATGCACTGGTATTCTTGGGAGGAAACCCGTTCCGTGTTATACGGCGTGGTCCCTTGATTTACCTAACTTTAAAAATAAAGATTAACTGTTTTAGTTCTCACACCAGTCACATGACTGACCTGGAGTTTATTGTTTTAACCTAAACTCTGGGTGCCCTTATTTTGACACGGGCAGCTAGTAGTTTTGGTTTTGCAGATTTATATTCACAGGATCCTGGTTTACAGCTGGAATGATATCCGGAAAGCTTTGTATCCGTATATCTCTTCTAGTTGTGTATTGTATTATTTTCCGCTGCTATGGATTTAAATGTAATTTAAATCTCTGATATTTCTGTGTAATATTCATTTATACTCTGTATATTCATGTAATCTGATGCATTGTTGTAATATACAATGAAATGTTCTTTTATATGCGTTCTGTTGTGGCTTGTTCTCGAACTATCCGACGCTTTCCTTTACGGGGAAGTTACGGGTCTTTACACGTGGTATCAGAGCTTTGGTTTGCAAAGTAGAGAACAAGGCACATTAGAACCGTACGAAAGAATTCATCAGATATTGGATTAGTAGTATCCAATGAGAGTGACTCGTTAGAGATGGGATCAGTAGTATCCTAGAACGAGTGTGAAGAGTATATTTTTGAAAATGAAAACAATTTTGTTTTGAAAATTTAAATCAATTATTCGTATTTGATTATTTATTTATATTGATATGGACAGTCCAGTATATAAATATTTTGCGTATACGTCTGATCCACGTGTATTTGAAATTTTAATATATTGGATAGATATAGCATCACACTCTAGTCGCCCGAAGATGATATTGATGATGGTGCATCATCATCAGCATTTATATTCGAGTGTCGAAGGTGTGATATCTATATATTTCCTATTGACTGGTGTGAGAACCAAAAACTATATAGGATCTATTGTTGTGATTTGGCACCAAAAATCTGATTTTTGTATATGTATCAAAATTATGAATTTGAAACTCTAATTCACTAATTGATTGATGTTTGTGTTGTTTGTTCATTTGTTTGCTAATTTTGAACCATTATGCCTAATTTGAACAAATATTGAATTGTATTGAGAATTGGTCGCATTTGCTTGCATATACATATACTTACATTGAACAGGTCATAGCAAGGAGGCTAGAGCCAGAGAATAAAATTTGTTTGCCCGACAAATAGGTACATGTTTACTACATAATTTACTGTTTTGTTTGGGTGATGATGATTTTATGAGCCTATTGGCTAGCCGCTTGGCTTTTTCTTTTTCTTTTTGAGATCTGAAGGACCGGGGAAGCTATTTGAAATTCCCCGATGCTCCCGGTGCAGGGGAGGTTATGGCGAAATTTTTCGAAAATTTAGGGTGTTAGCCAAATTTTTGAAATTTTGAAAATTCTCAGAAACTGAAAAGTTGGAGAATGGAAGCCAGATCGAACGTAGAGTTGAATTGATCAAACCACTTTCGACTTTGTTCCTTTTCGGGGATGAAAAGTTTTAAGTGGGGGAGATTGTAACGACCCGGAAAATCTGGGCCAGTTTAAAATTTTTATTTTGGCAATTTTAGCGAATTTTGATTATTTAAAATGAATTAATTTAAATAATATCGACGAGAAATTTGTTTTGAATATAATTCGAACGTATATATTATACGCGTCGTCGTTAGAATATAAATATTTATATATAATTATAAATAGAATTGAAAATGGCGCGGTAGTTCGATAATTTGATTTCAAACTTCAATCGAATGTACCGGGTGCAAAACAATCCGGATTTTAGTGAAACCAAAAACATTGGGATCTAATTGTGAATATCTTTCCAACGAATCCGAAAAATCAAGATTTCATATCGGGAATCAAAAGATATGTCCAGTTGAAAATTCTGAATAGTCGCTATGGAATTCAGGCCCTTAAAAATGGCCATTTTTCTAACGGTCTCAGAATTCGATGAAACTAGTTTTGTTAAGACCGTATCGTCAATACGAAGTTAGAAAATATTTTTCTGGAATTTTTCGAGTCCGTATGTGGCCCCGGTAAATTGAAATGTGTGTTTAAATTGAATATATAAAGAATTATACTTTAAATTCAACAGAAACTGATTCAAACGATCGAATTAGCCTGCGATACCTATCCCATTGGGTTCGGAATGGGGGTAATACGCTAGGGACGACAGTCGTTGGGTTTGGATTGGAGATCATAGCGTTAAGCAAGGAATTCACAAATTAAAATATATTATTTAATTTATTATATATACAATTTTTTTTTGGTCAAAACCCTCTTATCTTCTCTAACGCGGTCAATTCTGGTCCAAGCCGCCTCCTTTCGAACGAACGATAAAAACGCTCCCTCATTCCTTCTTTCCGATCTCCCTCTCCATTCAATGAAAATCAATGGAACCTGAAGCAAATGGAAGGGCTTCCTGAGATCCCCTAATCCAATGGCGATGATCGAATAAATCACTTCGAGGTGGCAGAATTTTCCCCCTAAACCAACGTCGTTCATGGCCCATTTCCGATCAGGCGGGGGGCTCGAGTTACGAAGTGGGGGTGGAGTAGGATGGCGACGCGGCGGGGAAGAGGGTGGCAACCTCTGATCTACTCCAGGTGGCGCGGATTAGTGGTGGCGGCGGCAAAAATCCAATCGATGATGGGTTGAAGGCGGTCTGAAGGTTTTACAGACAACGAAGGAAGAAAGGTAATTAAATAATTTAATTACTTTATTAAATACCATAACGATGTGATTAATTGTGATTTTTTTTTTATATATATATATATAATTTTATTTTAAGCTAATTATTGTATTTAAGTAAACTCAGTTTTTGTTATATAAATTAACATTATTTAAAATTAGTTTTTGAAAATAAAATTAGTTTTTTTAAAAGAAAATAAAATTAGAATTGTTTTAAATATATATATATATATATGTAGTAGTGTTTAAAAATGAAATTTTTATATCAATATACGTTGTTTTAGAAAAACAAATATACATATATTTTTGAAAACAAAAAGACGATATTTTTTATTTTCAGGGGTTTAAGAAAAAATATAATTTTTAGCGAAGTGAAAATATAATTTTTATATAAGGAAGATAATCAAAATATGATTTTTATATTTTTAAAGTATTAAAAATATAATCTTTACTATATAGAAGTGGTAAAAATATAATTTTTGCATGTTAGGAATATTAAAAATATCATCTTTTTATAGGTAGCAAAATAAAATGTGATTTCTATAGGGATGAAATTGAAAAGGTAAAATCTTTAAAAATGAAAAGACGATATTTTAAAAATAGTAAAGGCGAAAACTTTATTTTTATAAAGGCGAAATCAATATTTTTGAAATGGAATTTTTATCTATATGACACCAAAGTAAAAATGTGATTTTTATATATTGAACTTCGAATTAAAAATGTGATTTTTATATATTGAACATCGAAATAAAAATTTGATTTTTATATATTGAATAGCATAATAAAAATTCGATTTTTATATATTGAATAGCGAAGTAAAAATTTGATTTTTACATATGTAGTGGCTACGGGCAACGAAGATGGCGAAGATGCGATAGCAATGAAGATTTCTATCAATGAAGTGCCGTGGAGCTAGGATAGCTATATGTGAGAATTTCTCACCTTTCAATTTATTTTTCTAGTTATATATATATATACTAGGATGCAGACGGTGTTTAGTAGCACCCGACACAATCGTCCACAGACCATGGACTTGTTTGTTTGGTTGCATAGATTAGTTGGATATTTGAATTGTAATTGAGTTGTTTGGGTGAATTGAATGAATTTGATTGATGTGTGAATGGCGTGGGCCTTCACTAGACCGGGGATAAGGCTAGGCCTCGTCCCGTTTCTAGTATCGTGCCGTTATGCCGCCGAAATTTTCTAAAATAAGTTAGAAAAATAAAGATATCATTTTATTGAATAAATGAATTGAATAGAAATTCATAGGTTGAAATAAAATGTTTTATCGTTAAAAATATAATTTTTAACGGGAATGTAAATAAATAAAATATTCATTTACAAACCGAACGGTTATTTTATGTACACCTATTTGAAGGACATTGATTGGGTCGATAAATTTTACACATCGCCCAACTGCACAACTAAAATCTGTGTTTGATCGTTTGAAAACCCCACACGGGTGTTAGGATGAAATATGAATTTCACTCATCCTGATTGATTTAAATATGTCGATCGATTGATTGACAGGCTGTTACAAGCGTTAGATACCAATATTTGATGCTTATACAGTGTAGTGCACTTTGGTTGACGGTTGATTATTTTTCAATGCTATTATACATGTGTTGTATGAAAATCCATATAATTAACCTTATATGGTGATTGATTGGGCCTCATTCCAATTTAGAAAATAAAGAATAATATAAAATAAAAGTTCATGTGTTGACTGTACTCATCCGTTGAGATTGGTCATGTGTTGAACGAAATATTTTAATAATAAAGTTTACATCTTTATCAATATAAAATAAAAGTTCATGTGTTGACTGTACTCATCCGTTGAGATTGGTCATGTGTTGAACGAAATATTTTAATAATAAAGTTTACATCTTTATCAATATAAAATAAAGGTTCATGTGTTGACAGTACTCATCCATTGAGATTTGTCATGTGTTGAAAGAAATATTGTGATAATAACAACTATTTTGAAAATAGAAATTTATGAAGCCGTGTTGATTAGATTGACGCCATTTTGACGTAAACGATATTTATATCGATTTTAACGATTTCGAAATGAATTGAATTGAAAACGAATTCAAAAAGAATTGAAAACGATTTCGAAATGAATTGAATTGAAAACGATTTCGAAATGAATTGAAAACGATTTCGAAATGAATTGAATTGAAAACGATTTCGAAATGAATTGAATTGAAAACGATTTCGAAATGAATTGAATTGAAAACGATTTCGAAATGAATTGAATTGAAAACGATTTCGAAATGGATTGAATTGAAAATGAATTCAAATTGAATTGAAATGAATTCAAATTGAATTGAAATGAATTCAAATTGAATTGAAATTTGAATTGAATAGAAATGAATTTTAAAACGAATTTATAAAGAGGGATTCAATTTTGATTTGAATTGAAAAGAAAGTTGAAATTGCTTTTGAAACGATTTTAAAACTATTTATATAATTCGTTTTAAATAGAAATCGACGAAATATATATTATATATAGTATATAGTATATATATAATATAATGGCCCGAATAGAACGCGCCGCGCTGCGGCAGTTCGCGAATTTCGACCATTTATTTCAAACGGACATTACGGGAGATCCGACCGTCGGATTCTCCTAAAACTGGAACCGTTGGGTTCGTATCGAAAAGAGCTTTCTAACGAATACTACAAATTAGAAATCTAACGGTTGGATTTGGAATTATGTCCAAATCAATTTTGAAAAAGGTCGCTGTAAGTGCAGTTCGATAGCCGTTGATGGAAATCGACTGTACGGGCCTTGATAAAATTATTTAAAATAGTAATAATTTGTGTAAAATCATAAGAAATGATTTAGAAAGAATTGAGATGAAAAACTCCATATTTGAAAAGATAAAAATAGATTTTTTTATCGAAATGAACTAGTTTTGAACTAGAAATATAATTCTATTTATTTTTAAAATAAATAAATTGAATTTGAAATGGTTTTGAAAATAACCAAAATTTCCAATGATTGCATTGGAATGGATTTGAATCGAAATTGTCTTCGGAATATTTCGTTGTTGGATTTCGTGATTATACAATTGTTGTTATGGAAATTTGAAAGATATATATATCGTTATTTCCAATGCGATATTTGTTAGTCGTAGAATTTGATATTGAATATAAGCCGGTATATTTTCTATTCAGAGCTTTGTATTGAATATCAAATGTGATTTGGGTTTGTCGTGAATGGTGTCTTCACTAACACTGTTCTTGAACCCAGTTGAGAAAAGATTAAATCTTTTTGTTTAGATTTAACGAAGTGTACCAATTAAATAATATTTAATTGGAATTGAATCGATATTGATCTTTGGGTTTATCGTGAACAGTGGTTTTTAAATAACACTCGTTCTTTAACCCGATAATTAATGAATGTGATTTTGGGTTTATCGTGAACCGTGTTTTAAATGACACTGATTCTTTAACCCAGTCGAAGATTAAAACTAAGTGGAGTTTTAATGAATCTTTAATTAGATTGAAATGATCGAAAATGGAGTATCACCAGTTTTGCTCCAGGCGATAGTTAAATCTTTAATTAGATTTGAACGTGAAATGGTAATTCGATAACACTGTGGTGTTAGATATGAAGTATTACCAGTTTTACTTCATGGGATGAATAGGTTGGGATGGGGAAATTAAAATAAATAATTTCTTCGGTAAGGTTCGCTAATCCCGACTAGTTTGAATTGAGATTCAAAAATAGAATAAAGAATAAATTCAAGGAATTTATCTTGGATAAAATTAATGGGAACCTTTCCCTATGAACGTGAAATTTAGAAACTAACTGTCGGTTAGCCAAGCAGAATGGTTTTCTGAATATTGATCTGATGTTGGTTTCGGCCTTCGGGGTTAATATTTGGGGAATTATTCTCTTGATTAATTTACGTTTAGTGACTAATGAATTGGAATGAGGCGTATGTTGTGTTTGTGTAACACTTATTTAAAATATACGCGAGTTATTCGGAAAGACCGGGTTTATCCCATTCTGAATAACTGATACGACGATAAGTCGAAGATGAAGACGATGGTCGAAGACCGGAGGTCTTCACGTCGTTTGGGTAATTACTGATGATCTTGATTGGGCTGTACACCCAAGAAGATGGAAACAGTTAGTGATCGTCCAGACGTACTTGGAGATCGATGGATATGCGGGGTACTAGGTGCCTCCGGTTTCGTTCAGCCCCAGAACGGACTTGTAAATGGACTGTGTGTCTGACATTGGATTTTAGTCCGTGTGATTGATCCCTATTAAATATATATCTGTTTGGCGGCGGAGAATTTATTCTCTTGCTTAACGCCCTTCTCTGAGACGTACGAGCTCAGGGGTTATATATTGATGGATATCAATCGCATGGAGTGAATTGCCTGTGTGGCATGCCTAAGTGGCAAATGATCGAGGCTTCTGTTGAAAAGCAAAGTCTTGTGGTGATGATCAAAGCACGGCCTTTGTGGCGTAGCTTTGTGTAACGTTTACTTCGCGAGTTTCACACCCGGTATGAACCAAAAACGGGAGACGGACCTCGGGGGGGACATGCGTTTTCTTTCTAGCTAGAAGTGGCGTCAGTGGTTTTACACGCCCTGACGAGTTTGACTTATGTGGTTGTTACTGTTGCGAGGCGCCTCGGTTAGATCGGACGATCCGGGTCCGATGGAGTCATTCGTTGGCTCATTTACGCCCCAAAGGGCGGAGGGACGCATTGTTCAGGCATTATAATCCACTTCGTGTGGACCGGCCCTGACGATCCAAGGGGCAGTTGCGGCTGTTCCTAGACATGGGCTAGATTGTCTAAAATCGGTTGAGGACGATCCCTAGCCTCGGTTCATAGATGGAAATCCAATTTCCAAATACGTGACTTTGCGGTTTTATTTGTAAACCTATACATGGCGACATAGTGGCATGGGACGCTCATGCCGCCTATGATTGATACTTATGATTTGAAGTTGTTTTATACCCTATGCACTTATAATAGTATCAAGTGATTTGTTTTAAACGTATCAAGCATTCTTTGGCTGTTATAAGGTAAAAACCCTATCCTCCGGCTTGCGTTGCATTGTGTGATGGGACCTGGGTCTTATAACAGCTTCATTGTTCTTTATTTAGCATTGCGCTGTTTGTTTTATGCACTGGTATTCTTGGGAGGAAACCCGTTCCGTGTTATACGGCGTGGTCCCTTGATTTACCTAACTTTAAAAATAAAGATTAACTGTTTTAGTTCTCACACCAGTCACATGACTGACCTGGAGTTTATTGTTTTAACCTAAACTCTGGGTGCCCTTATTTTGACACGGGCAGCTAGTAGTTTTGGTTTTGCAGATTTATATTCACAGGATCCTGGTTTACAGCTGGAATGATATCCGGAAAGCTTTGTATCCGTATATCTCTTCTAGTTGTGTATTGTATTATTTTCCGCTGCTATGTATTTAAATGTAATTTAAATCTCTGATATTTCTGTGTAATATTCATTTATACTCTGTATATTCATGTAATCTGATGCATTGTTGTAATATACAATGAAATGTTCTTTTATATGCGTTCTGTTGTGGCTTGTTCTCGAACTATCCGACGCTTTCCTTTACGGGGAAGTTACGGGTCTTTACACCGGCAAATCCAGCTGCCATAAATGTTAGTCTAATGTGAGAGGTCTTTATAGGGTTACGGCCTTAATGAATTAAGAAATACTTAATCAGATAAACATGTGGTGGGACATGGGGGTTAAGTGGGTCACATGTGGGTGACATGTGGAAATACGAATAGTAATGCTTAACCAACATAACATGGTAATTAGACCAGTGGGTAGGGTTAAGTAAACTAAGAACACTTAACCGATATCGTATGAATGGGTGGGTTAAGTAATATGATTAGGCTAATGACACTTAACCAATATGGTATGAATGGGTGGGTTAAGTAATATGATTAGGCTAATGACACTCAACCAATATGGTATGAATGGGTGGGTTAAGTAATATGACCAGGCTAATGACACTTAACTGTTATGACATGAATGGTTGAGTTAAGTAAATCTTAATTAATGCCTAAGTGGGAATAATAACTTATGGAATAAAGTAAGTTAGGAGGAACAATAGATAAGATGAGATAACTTATGTAATAAGGAAAGATGTGCTTCATTGTATATTAAGCAATATGTAAAGACAAGAATGAATTTACAATCGAAGGCGACATAAGTTATATTATAAGAAGGAACAAAACATTGGTTAGGTTGGATAATACTGAGTACCAATCTGATGTTGATTCCGGTCTTCGGGGTTCTAATTTAGGGAATTATTCTCTCTCTCCAGTGTGTTTGTAAGTTAAGGGGTACTTGGTTGTAAAGATTGAATAAGAACATGTTATTGTACCATAAAGGGGGTTAATGTATGAATCATAGGAATAACATGTTGTGGGCTTATTAATGGACTTAATATAGTGCAAGTTAAGAATTGAATTAATAAGCAAAGTTGAAGGTTGGTATGAATGGAAATAACCGAGTTAAATGATAAGACTGATGAGGTAGCACAACCGCATAATTAATGGATAGACATAGGGTCTAATGGCAGATAAAGCCAAAGCGCTTGGTTAAACCCAGACGTTGGGGGTAATATGAATGACATGTAAAATATAACCTATAAGCACTTAACCAAGATAAAGCATGTATTAAGACATGAGGATGATGTAGGCGTTAAGTGGAGGACATGGGTAACATATAATACATAACTAGTGTATACTTAACCAAAATTTAAGCATGTAAGTGGACATGAATAAGAAGGGGTTAAGTAAGAATTACTAGAGGGGACCAAGCATAGGTGGGAAGCTTGTGTCGAGGAAAGGGGACCCTTTTCAGACCAGTAGCCCATCACGTATCTTTGTGAGCTCGACCCATGTCGAGGACGGGACACGCATACTATGTTTGATTGTAAGAGGTCAAAACGGTTAGTGGTGGCAACGCAAGTCCAACGGGTTTCATATGCGTGTGTGGACCCGAGCTGGTAGGTAAGACGTTGTTGCATCATGTAGGTATAAGCCATGCAACCTCAAGTTGTATCGGGTTGCCATTCTAGGGGAGTGATACACCCCACTGTGGGGCTAGCACGGGTATCTACGAGTTAGGGAGCCGATCGCATGGGGGTTGGTGGGTACACCTAGTGGAGATAGGGGCAGGCGGCACCTATGTAGTCAGCTAGGGGTACATAAGACTAGTATTATGATTTCTAAGTAGTGGGTGGGATCACCTTATTATATAACACGGGCTACTAGTTGGGACACTAGTAGGGGTAAGGATCCTTGTTACAGAGGACACTAGTTGGAGTATTAGTAAGAATACGGATCATTCCTTGCAAGACAATTGTAAGGATTCTAATTAGGTGGTGCAGAGCGAATAGATATCACAGAAATCTTTTAATGGCGAAACAGAGGAATCGTGATATGCTTGATAGGAATATTACGAAATTATACTTAGTTTATCTTGAATGGGAACCTTGCGATGTTACTTGAAAAAAATCACATCATGTTATCCTTAGTTATCCTGCTTGTTGCTTATCTTGTCATCATGCTTATGTTTACTTTCAGTTTACTCATGCCATATTATCTTTACCTATTTTTGTGCTGGAAGTCACTAGGACTTACTCAGTCTTTATGACTAACCCATTTTGTTTCGCCTCTTTTTCTTCCGTTCCCCCCCCCCTCCAGGTTCGCAGGATGGGAATACAGCCTAGCTTTGACCTTATCAAGCTCCAAGGCTCTTTCATGCAAGGCTTGGATTTTTCTTGCCTATGGCTTGTTTTGCTTTATTAGGGAATACTACAGTTTGTTTTTATGCTTCTTTGTTTTTGAGCAAGACAGATATTTTAACTATGTAATTGGGTATTGGAAGTTGATGGGCTTTTCTTGTAAACACTTATATTTAATAAATGATTTGACGTACTTCCACTTTACTATCCGCTGTTTTTATATATGTCTGTCCTGTAATATTTCTGTTCCAGTACCCATAATGCTCCATTGAAGTTAAGGCATTCCCTTTGTGAGTGACCTTAATGGATGTGGGGTGTTACACTTTCTTAGTTTCAATTTCCTATCATTTAAATTAGTGAATCTTTGGAAATCCTATGGATGGTAGGACATGGTTTAGACATGTTATTAGTGCATGTTATGTTTGATGGATTCAAGTGGATGCAATTGTTTACTAGTGGATGCAATGGATGCATATATACGTACTATGCACTATTTAGTGATCACAACTGGGACACTAACTTAATTGCATATGGATGTGCGTACTTTTAATTATTGAATGAAAAATGTGATTATCATATGTATGTTGCATTTTTTTATGGTTGTTGTAGCACGCATATAGACTTTTATGTACCATTCAGATTCTTTTGCATACATTCTGAGCGCATGGCATTGACATAAATTTCATAAAAGAAGGTTGACTTGATCAGTGGATCGCCTAATTCCTTGCATTAGTTAGGGACATATACACTACATTATTGTACATGTTTATGAAAAATATTAGAAATCCTAAGGACAATGGATTCCTGTGATTAGTGGATGAGTAGATGGATGTAGATAATGGTCTGATAATATTTATGACGTTAAATCTAACCTTGGAAATTTCGGGGATGAAATCCTTTAAGGAGGAGAGAATGTAACAACTCAAAATTTTAATAAATCAATTTAATTAAAAGAATAATAAAATAAATATTAATTATAAAAAATTGAGAAATGGGCAACAAGGTTGTGCCATTGCATTCGTTATCAAATTCTGGCTTAGTTAGACATTTGGTTTGCTAAAATCAGACATAAAACGAAGAAGATATGAAATAAATAAGTTTGAAATTAAAATTTGAAATTGGAATAAAATTGAAATAATAGGAAATAAATAATGCGCAATTCATGGCTGGAGCGACCCAGTGCTTAGCTTGGTCGATCCACTTGGGTAACATGTGCAACCTGATGTGCACATTCCTAGATCGATTTCGCCAGCTTGGGTATGATTTTCTAGAAGCTTCTTTAATCTGAAGGCCTATGTTTTTAACTTAAAATCCAACGATCCTAAATCCACTAGCTCTATTACAAATATGGCCCCAAACCCAACCTATTTCTCCCTAATCCATTTCCTCTATTCTCTGCCTCCACCTTAAACAATCTTCTTCTCAAATATTTTTAATGGAGTACCAAGGCTTGGGTTTACACATATTTTGGAGAATATTCTAGGCATATATTTCTTACCGGGGCTTAATTGGATTTGGTTAAAAATCGCGAGTAATTTCAGTAATTGGAAGATTCAGTATAAATTGGGGGTTTTCTTGACAGCATAATAAGTTGCAGATTCCCTCTTATTTCTATTTTCTTTTGATAATCCATGATAATCTAATTACTGCTTCTATCCTTTATTTTGTCTCTTTCAGTAATCTATTCTATAACTGTAGTTTTATTCAGTTCATCTATAAATCTTTCTCTCTATATGTAATTTTATTTCAGTTCAGTCTTAGAACTATTTTATTTCAGAACTATTTTTTATTTATCTGAGCCTAGGACAAGCAAGAGCCAAAGCCATTGTCCTTATTATTTCGATGTTGAAATTAGGCCTTCAAGAGCCTTGACCATTTATTCCTTCTTGTTTATGCATAGTTTGGGTCAAAATATGGAATTAACAATAAAAGTGCATTTGGGCAAAATAAGTATTATGTATAAAAAGGATAAATTAGTGTATTATAAGTATGCAATAAAAGATAATTGAACTGTAACTTTGATAAACTGAATAAATTGAACAAAGTAGGTTTATTAATAAACTTAAGACTGGTTTTAAGTTTAAATTAATAAATTAATAAGCATGAGCGGTTCTGGTCTGTTTCGGCTACATAAGATGATTAGGGCAAATAAGTGGCTATTAAGAAAATGCGTAGTAAGAGTCTGTTCCGGCGACGACAACTGATTAGGGAAAGGGCTCGTAGTATTGGTACGTTCTGGTAGTAGGGTTTAGCTGATTTGGGAAAATAAGAGGCCAACTGAAATAATTAATTTATAGTTACCTAGGTGTTTTTTGACAATTCTATAGGGGTCTAGGTGTAGATAGGCAGACAAAATATTTTCATGGTTGCCTTGGCGCTAGTATATTAAATTAGGACTAAGTTTAGGAGTGACTAATGTCAATTTGCATTTTTTTGTTGGGGATACCTAAAAATCTGTGTTCCTTTTGTCACACTACACCGAGGACTCACGAGGAGGCAGAGGCAAGCTTATACTGAACTGGGTAGTAAGGGATCTAAATGTAGTGGGTACGAGCACATTATGGCGAGGCGATGAACGTGCATCATGCCGATTAAAGAAGATAAGACTATATGACACCAGTGATTTGTGCTATGTTCTTAGAGCTGATGGGTAAGGTCTGATAAAACCGATGTCGTAGTCGGCATATGTTATCACAATTGTGATTTAGGAGCCGATCGATGGGTGGAATTAAGTTATATCCTAATTTATGAGTTGTGGAAAATGGAGAAAAAAAATCAAATGATTTGACAATCGACTATATTCATCGATGTATATTTTTGTTCTTCTTATTGTGTTAAGCTTCAAATTGTTATCATGACTAGATTTCCTCTTTATTACTAATGCTATTAATGGATGAACTCGCTAGGCTTTGTGTCTGACTAGTTTTCATTTTCTCTTCTTCCTTCCTTTCCCCCTAGGTTCTCAGGGTGGAGTATCTAGTGCTTGAAAGAGCTTTGGCCTAGCTCATCCCATAAGAGATTCTCATTTGTCTTGTTCTCTATCTTTACATGTATTGTTCAATGTTCTACTTATTTCTGAGTTTGGCAAGGACGATTTTTATTATGATAAGTTGATTATGTAGTTTTTATGAGACAGTTGTGGTTTTTATAGCCTATGATGTAATGACACTTTTATTCCGCTTTGTACAAAATTTCAATTTCCATTGTGTTTTTATTATAATATCTTGTGAATTTTAGCTTCTATGATGTTATCTTATACATAAACGCTTCCTAATTCTTAATGGGATCCTTACACAAGTTACATTAAGAAATGTTGGGTGTCACATCGCCCTTGGTTGCAATTTCCTCGATGCAAGTTCCCCTTAATCGCATTGTCAATCCCTAAATATCCGAAAATTTGAACTCGTATCTAACCAATTTTGAATCTCAATTGTAGATTCAGTCCCAGCAAATGGCTTGCCAGTTAGATAAATGTAGTCCTTACTCAACTTTGCCAAATCAACTAGTCTAGATGCTTGCACATGAACATCATAGTCTACTACCGCTTTTGGAGTGGGAAACCTCCTCATGATCGTTGTCATCATGGCCTCAAAAATAGCTAGGTAATCGGGCATAGCAGCTGCAGCTCCCGGCTAGCTATCTTCGCCTACCCTTCTAGTAGCAGGCTCATCCTGAGCACCGTGTCTTGAAGTTTGTCAACTCATTCTTACTCTGAAATAAAATGATTAGTCCACATCATAGATAGGTCGTAATGGTGTTCAATTGCTTAATAACCTACTAAATTATATATTATATTATATAGTAATCATCCATTAAAAATTACAAGTACGTCTGTCATATGCTTTTACGCTCGCAAACGTTGGGTAAAATCAATCAACCAAAGCTCTAATACCAAATGTGATGACTGCCCCATAAATCCTACACCAAACTAAGGAAAATGTGACTTATACGACGTACGAGGCCGATATAGGAGATCATCAAGGAAGAATAACTCAAAATAAACCTACCGTGTAACTCATAGTGCATGGATAACATATAATAGAAAATATACAACATGTTATAGTGGTGAAGGATAACAGAACAGAAACTCAATTCTCATAACATCTTAAAGTCAACAATACAAAATATCTGTGAAAATGAGTAATCGTACATCAGGCTTCACTATATATATCTCAGATATCAAAATACATCAACATACAATGAAACCAAAAGAATGTCTATAAGGCATAGAAGAAAATAATACATCAGCCTCTTGCTTGTCATCACACAACATCACCAGCACCAAAAACCTGCTACATGCCATCTTATTTCGTCACCATAAATGTTGATGAGTAACCGAAGGTAATAAGAGGGAAACATAAAACCTTGAGTTAGACAATAATCTTAATGAGCGATAAAATAACCAACAACAGTTACACGTGGTACATGAGTATAGACAGCCCAATCATCTGGTCTGTCCAACAACCACAAAATTAGTATATGATAATCATTTATAATATGCCACTCCAAAGAATAGGAATAAACATCCCCAATCCTGCTTCTATTCAATGACCTACAATGATAGCCTACCCAGAGAAAATAGAGAAGAAAACATACATTCAACCATAGCATCCAATATCCTAGCTATCACTGGCTAAATCTTCCATTATATCAATCATCGAATGACCGGCCATTGTCGTCTGTCAAAGGCTAATGAAAACTCTAGTTTTAGTTAGACTGCCATACATCCGTCTTGTGTATGTTTTCCTCAATCATCTAAGACAACTTGATCACTCCTAAAGATCGATTCATGATACACTATCCTACCTGATACTAATGGAGGTCCCCACGACACCCCTGCTTTGAGTATTCTAGAACCTTCAATAACCAATGATTCCTTGGCACCTCCATTCTTCAAGCCATTATCCTCGACGACTTCTTTCATATTTCATGCTACCTCTCTAACATATTCCATTTTCATCCTTGATAAACTCCTAACTGAGTTAATCCATGATCATACTGAATCGTATATCATCCCACGACCAGTATCACATTAACTTGACTTCAACAACTCAATCTTGATTTCATAATTGAAGCACCAACACCAATTGACTAGCATCTCAGTCATCCGAAGTACTTTTTCTTCCAAACTTCATCCAACATCATTTAGCCCCATCATCATCCTCACCAAGCCACAACAACTCACCATTAATGGTCATGAATCGGTACTAGTCCACCGCCTATGGACCGGTACCGATGCTTATAATTAGCCAAAAATGACTAAGTGTTTATATCCCTGAACTCCATGGTCTAGTAGCTTCCTACCAGACCAATTTTCAAGCATTTCAACCATCTACCTAAAACCTCTACCGGTCTATAATAGCACTTGAGCAAGCCAACCTTCGACCCATTCAAAATTACGTCCAATTCTCCTTAAAAAATCATGCAGCTTCAAAGTCATGTCTCAAACCCATGCTCCAATTTCCAAGACAATCCAACGATGACTGATGGATCTGTACTAGTCCATTAGCTATGGACCACTACCAATACATGTACTGAAAATTTCAAGATGAAAATTTCGGAGTGTTATCTTGGTATCCTTTAAAGCACCTCCGTAAAGTTTCATTTGAGTCCGACCATATGACTTCTAATTTTCTCTGCTCTTCGATCCTAAGATCTGTGACAAACAATTCTAATGAGCTATTCAAGCGATGCATACTATTCAGTCAAAACGAATAGTGTTTTAATCAAATCTTGGTCATACAAACATGCATATCCTATAAACATATAACAAAATAGTGGATCTAACATGATTTGGATCTAAACATACACAAGAAAATGATAAAATCTAACAATTATCTTGTTTACATGATTAAATTAGGTTATCTTATGACGTCTATATCCGAATTAAACATATACCATTAGATCTATATTAAATTAGACAAACATGATTTTAATCCTAATTTATCTACATAATTCGTAGTTTCCATGTGAGACATATCTATTACTCACCAATTTCTAGATCTAATGTAAATCCTAAGAAATTAGTTCCAGATAGCAATGAAGAGCCACAAAATTGACGCAATTTGATGAGATCTAATATTCTTGGATGATGATGAGTTAGAATGAATAGGATGAAGAAATTCGGGATTAGGTTGAACCGAAGAATCACAAGCGCCCAATCTAATATTTGAATAAAGAAAGAAACCATAATCATCTTCCCAAACCCCTCTATTTATAGCTGTAGGTCATTAGCTTAATGGGCTTCATTAATTTGCCCATTAGCAGCTAATTAGTTTGCCTAGATGAAATTGAAACTTAAAACAATAATTTCTCCCAAATCACTAACCAAATCTTTCAAGTGACCATCTACCGAATCGTAAACCACTATTCTAATCCAATGAAACCGATGCTAGCAACTGATTTGATTCCTATTAAAAGTTATAGCTAAAACAATATTCATAAGGACAAAATGGTCATAAGTCGACTCAACAAATATAATGGACATATCTAGCATCCTTATGAACAATATATTAAAATATGATAATGATCCAATTACTAAGGAATTAAATATAATTATTTTACGATCCTTTGATACGTAAAATTCATGTCGCTGCATGTGATGTTTGATATTTAATATTTTCCATGTTTCTCCACCATATTCCATTTTCATTTTTATCAAACATTATAACAGTGACCATGAAAAGCTAATGTTTTTTATTATAAAAGGTGTTTATCCTTTCGTAACGAGTGTTTTCTGATGAACTGAATTTATAACCCTAAATTATATCCATTCACAAGTAAATCTACTTATATTTATATGGTGAATAAGTAAATAAAAATTCTTTGTGTATATACATGATAAATATATAAATTATGCATGGTTAATTAGGAATGAATATACATGTTTTTTTGGGTGCTGAGTGTAACATGGAAAATTGGCTTAAGTATTATAAAAATAATATTTTCTAGGGGTAAAATAGGGATTTTGTAAGGAACGAAACCCTAGTAAGACAATTAGACGAATTAAAAGAAAAGAAGAGGCCACAAGATTATCACTTCCTTTTAACAAATAAAGTAGGCTAAAAATGGCAGATTCTTTCACCCACCAACTCGAGGAAACCGAAAGCTATCTTTTCGCAAAAAAGCATAAAATGGAGTCAAGATGATGATGGTAGCAGCTACTTCAAGAATCTTAGGCCGAACTGAGGATGAAGAAGATAGAAGCTGAGAGTTTAGGCGAGTAAATCTCACTGAAGATATGATAATAAGACCTAATTGGAGATAACCAATATTCTTTTTACAGTTACCAACATGTTTATTTGTATTTTAATTTGTTGTTTGGTTGTGATGGATGGATTAAACACGTTATTGATTGTAGTTAAATTTAGATTTAGAAATATGAATCTCAACATTGTTACATACTGAAAGACGAACTGGGTAATTTGTGTGTTCGAATGTGATGGATGAAATCTATATTATATGAATTCATATGCAGCGTTTTAGTGTTAATATCATTGTTCGATGAAAGGATTGTTAGTTGTAATAGTTGTATTCATTTTACTGCATGACCCAATTAGATGAAAATAAACTAGTGAGTTACCCTTACAAAACTTTTGAACTAAGACTTTTAAGAGGCAGCCACAATCCTTAGGGTTATTCACATTTATTATCTGCAGTATTTGTGAATAATTAGGCATGAATATCTTTTATTTATGCTAAATCTTTCTTCATGAAAACCTTGTTATAAGTTCTACATATTGAGTACCTCTAATCCTAATTATATTATGACATTTCCGAACATTTTGTTTATGCTTATTACTGCAAAAATAGGATTAATATCTTAGTACAGTGTTAGGCAGTCGGAAGGAGCGCTTCCTACTTATGTCGTGCAATTGAAAAATGAGATGGAAAGGTTGCAATGAGATTTTCGTTTGCTGAATCTTGTCCACCAAAAGGATTCAAGTTGAGTAACCATCATATACACATGACTTGTTGGTGAGAACTTAATTTCCAGAAAATATGTGATGTACTATTCTTTGCATAGATACATCCTAGCCTTGCCTTGCAGTAACAAAAGACAACAAAATGATATTTATGATAAATGAAAAGTTGTTAAATAATTGGGTGTTGCTTATCTATGAACAACCTGGCCCTATGCGTGCTAAATATATATAGTAGACATTTTTACATATGCATGTTGAAAATTGGTTTGCATTTTTTTTGTGACCATATGGCTGATGGTTTGATATTGAATGCATATGTTTATGCTATGTTTGCATGTTTATTGGGGAAAACTGCTACCTAATGCTCTTGGATGGTTGTTGGATTTATCTTTAAATTATATTTGTTTGATGCATACTTTATGGTTAAATCTAAGAATGTGCGCTATGTAGGGTTTGCATTTGTATTTCTTATAATAGGAAATGACTTAAGAATGCTTGAATGGTACATAGTTAGGTGTGTGGGTAGGAAGTATAACACTTAGTAATATACTAAGGATCTAGAAACTCCTCATTCAGGTAGGATATGATGTCAGTTGTGTGTTGCTACTGATTAGCTTGTATCAGAAGGATGATGTGAGTTTGTACACTGCATTTTATGCCCAATGGATCCAGGAATGTGTTGGGAATGTTTAGGGAGGTCCTAGGCAGTGTGCACCAGTGTAATCAAGAAAGTGGCATTGATCTAAAAATATATTAGAGTTAAAGATATCTAAATATTTAACGGCTAGGGTGTAGTAAAGTCATAGTTGATGGACATAGGTTGATACATAGCTAACACCATATGTGTGTTGTTATGCATGTTGTTGCGCATGGTTGTATAATACAAAGTAATCTTGTGATAGATATTGGATTTAAAAGCATATGATCTGTATACATGTGCTAACTAAATAGGATTGGTGAAAATGTTATCATCTATGCATTTACTTATGAAGTATACCACGGTTTGAGTTGATTGTATGTATTGAATATTGTATTCATTATACCTACATGAATGATTCTGTCTGCACTAATATGTGCAACTGTACATCATCAACACTTGACACGGTATATGTAACACCCCGCATTTTTAATTAAGATAATAATAATAAGAATACCTTCTTAATTAAATTTTCAGAATTAAGTAAAATGGACTGCGCCATTGCGTCCATCTCTAAATTGTGGTCAAGAGAGACACCTGGTTTGCGTAAATCGGACACTGTATGAAGAAGTTATTAAGGTTTCAAGTTTGTATACGCATAGGAAGATAATATATATATTAGGTTTAGAAATTCAAAAATATGTCTAGAAATTCGAAATTCGGTTCAAAATTCGAAATTTGGGAAGGCGGCAGATTTCCTGTCCAATGGCGTTTACCCCCTAAACCCTGGGTCGACCTGATCAAGTGGGTAGTCGACCCCCCCGCTGTAGATTTGGGCAGATTCGTTTTTCTGCACCTTGACGGATTTCTGGCTGGATTCGTTGGCTCTAGGCTATAAATAAGCCCCTATTTCTCTTATTTCTCCACATTAAAATCAATGGAAAACTAGATGCCGCCTCTGCCTAGACTGAATCGAACCGTTTCTTCTTCAACAATCAACTAGAGCCAATCAGTTAGAGTGTAGAGATCTGCAAGCCTTCCTCTATCACAGCGAATCTATGTTAATTTTAGATATCTTATCGAAGTGAGGTAATTCCTAGATCTGGTCTATTTTTCAATTCCTTTCTCTTTTCTTCCCTTTTTCTTTTAATAATTTTTTTTATAAATCCATGGCTGTTAGGATCTGAATCCAATCAGGGAAAGGCTATGGAATGTTAGATCTGGCCAGATCTAGGATTTGGAAAGCATACAAGGTAAGTGGGTTTAAGCTGTAACCTTTAGATAATAATTTATTATTGTTTATCATTCCCTTTTTTATAAATTGTGAAATTGCTGGTTTAGTTATAAATTACTGTTATAACAAGTTGAGATGTTGATATGAATAGATTAGGAAATTCATATGCTTAATTGGCTGAAGTGTTGAACGTTTACATGTTGAAGAACAAACTTGCTAGGATATGAATAGCGATTACTATGGCTATAATTCCATGATTGACTAGTGGCATATTGTTGAGTTTTGACATGTTAACCTTTTAGACTTGGACAATTACACGATTAAATGTTTACATTTCAAAATAGAATTAGACACTTGTTAAAAAGGACATACAACAAAATATAGGCATAATTTGGCGACATGTAAATTAGATTACAGTAAATATATGAAAAGGACAATATGCCTAAAATTTACATGAAACAAGAATAATGGTTAAAGAACGAACATGCCTAGATTCACAGTAATTTGACACTGTAACGCTCTTAGGCACGAGGTTAGATTTGCACTTGTGATAGAAGTCTTCCCAGAGCTGCCCAGCATATCCAGCATTCACAAGTGGTAAATCTAATGTGAGGGAACTAAGTGCATAATTAAAACATGTAATGATGCTAAGACACGAGGTTAAGTCAACTTGTGGTAGAAGTCTTCCCGGACCCGCCCAGCAAATCCAGCGTCCACAAATATTGGCTTAATGTGAGAGGTCTAGTGCATATATATATATATATATATATATATATATATATACATATAGTAAGATATGAATAAATGGAAATAATGGTAATTAAATATCTAACTCATAAAATAAGAAAGGAAGAGATATAATGGACTGAGTTAGTGTGATGCAAGGGAAATGTGATGTATTTCCCTAAATGACCTAGTTCTGAGAACGTTGTTTCAAGTAAGCCACCGTAAGTAAAGAAAAGTAAGGAAATTACTTTCTACCACGGATTTAGATGGGAATACGTTATGAAAATAAAACATTGATTCCTTCTATCAAATTGATAAGGTGCGTGAAGTGTTTTACTTAATATAATAAGGAATATATATTACAGTGAATGAAGAATAATGATTTACAATAGTAAGTGGTTTCAAAGGGGAATGATAATCACCTATTATAAATAAATAACATTATAGAAAATGTTGTATAATAGGTAGACTTATCCTAGGGACAAGTGAAAATTATGACTTAGGTTATAATAAACTAATAAGGAAATTGGATAACAGGTGAAATGAGATAAGGGATAATTAATTGTAAATTAAGTGATCAGTAAATAGGGAAAGTCAGAAACCAGTTGCGAAAAGGGGGGAATATATGAAATATAAGAAGTTGTACTTAATTATAAATTAAGTAAGTTGTAAGCTTGTAAGTCTGAAACCCACTGATAAGAAAATCATGTTTAGGCTTATCCTAAGGACAAGAGGAAATTATAACATAGGTTATAATAAATGGGTAGAGAAATTTATTAATGGGCATTAGTTAAGAGAACTAAGTTAATAAGTAAACAACGATAAGTTGTAGTAACGATGTAAAATGGAAATACGATAAATAAGAAAGAATGAGGAAAACTTATGAAATAAGTTGTATTTAATCATAAATAATGACTAACGTGTAAAACTGAAAACATGTGAATTGAGATATACTTAATTACATATTAAGTAGAACATGTTATTGTAACGATGAACTCAAACAAAGGATTATGGATTAAAGACACTGGACCACAATCTAGGGAATAACATGTTGTGGGCTTATTAATAAACTTAAATGGGTTAAGTTATATAACTGTAATTAATAAGAAAGAGGAAGTTGGTAACTTGATTAAGAATTCAATAAGAATGGGTGTAACAAAGTTAAATGGAAACCTGTTGAGGTAAGACAAGCGCGTAAAATAATGTTTAGACATAGGGTCTAACAACATGTTAAAGTGAGGCGCTTGGACCAATCCGCATGTTTGAGGTTGAATAACCCAACGGGGTAGATCATCGTGGTGTTATAAGGCACGAGGGAAGCATACAATCATCTGATGGTTCTAATGGCTCAAAATGACTGGAAGGGGAAGCACACGGCTTCATGAGGTACGTAAGGTGCTCCTAGTAGCCCTCTATGTGGTGGCAGATGTTTTAGGCTATGCTCGCATAGGTTGGGTTTGCGCGTAACTACTAGGTGGGTAGGCCTTGACTACAAAAGTAGCCGTGTAGTTAGGATGTTGTGACTTACTAATACTAGGGTAATTCGGTGGTTGCCTCAAAGAGGAGGCAAAGGGTCACGACCAACAAGGATTATAGATCATCGGATACCTATCATTGGTAGCCAGTGGGATGCGGAAAGACAAGAGCTAAAACCAATAGACCAATCACCTTTCACTATCGACGTACGATGGTTGAGGGAAGACTCCAAATGGATGTTTAGATTGTTTTCTTTAGCGGTAGTCGTTTAGCTCTTGTAGTCATTACTAGTTGAGGGAGTGGCCGAGGTGGGGCCATAACCACCGTGAAAACAAACCCTAGGGATATCTATATATAGAGGCTCTTAAGATAGGCCTGTATAGATATGGAAAAGCTCCCTACCAAGTTCCGTGTTTCTTGTATCGCCCTGCCACAGAAATCGATGCACATTAGAGGATGTGCAGTTGAGGCATCAAGCTACAATTAACGTATGTATGTGGGACAGTCTAGATACATGCATATATGCTCTAGGTGGTGTATCATAGACTTGAGGACATTACTCCGGTATGAAATCTGATTCGATCGACGATGGAAGTCCATACGCTTACTTAGTGTAGTAATGACAGATATGTGGAACGTAACATTGTTATGTAGAGATCCGTACATCACTCTGGTGTAGGATGAGGGGCTCCGTTCATTTCTGTGGCATTACGGTGGACACTGTGCGAGTGGAGTACCATGGGGTGTACCTCAGCATTGAGGAGTAGCTACATATATACTATATTAGGTTAATTCACTAGGGAGCAAATGGGTATGACGTGCGTGTAAGCCTTGAGTTGTTAACCCAAGTGTAAAGACCCGCAAATTCCTGCCCTTTGGATCGACCATAAACCACACAGGTCTGACCCAAAAAGTGGAAACCTACGAATGCTTTAACTTTGGGCATACAACACATTACATCAGATAACAGAAAACTTTTATAACACTATAATAAATGTTACATCAGAGTACAGAATATATATCAGAGTACATTGGTAAATAAAATACAGTAGAAGAATAAATTACAATAAATGAATACATTACAGCGGAACTAATCTCAGCGGAAGGCCATCACCCAGCTTCAGTCTTCAATCCAGGATCTTTGTCTAATATATCTGCCAAAAAGCTACTCGACTGCCCGTGTGGAAAGAGGGCACCCGAGTTTGCAAAGTGAAACAAACTACGGGTCAGTCGTGGGACTGGTGTGAGAATTCTTAAACTAATCTTAATTTAAAATAAGGCTAATCACAGGACCACGCCGCTAACGCGGAACGGGTTTACTCCATTGGATTGCCAGTGCATAATTAAAGTAAATCGTCAAATAACGCAATGCTTTTTAGAAAAATGAAACCATTATAAGACCCAGGTCCCATCACAGAATGTCACACAAGCCGGAGGATAGTGTTTTACCTTATAATGGTCAAGAAATGCTTGATACGATAAACACGGTATTATATAATAATAGTGTGCAACCAATTTGAAATACATCAAAGTAAATGTATTAATCCTAGACGGCATGAGTGCCCCATCCCACTATGTCGCCATATATAGGTATACAATCAAAACCGCGTGATGTCGTATTGGAAATTTGGGTTTCCATCTGAGTCAAGGCTAGGGAGGAGATCCTTACCGATTCGAGACACTCTAGCAAATGCCCCAGGATTGGTACTCTGTCCAACCCTTGGATCCTGCAGGGCCGGTCCATATGTTAACGCTTAATGGATTGGCAATTCCTGAACACACGCTCCCCGGTCCTTTTGGACCTATAATACGGCCAGTGACGACTGCATAAACCGAGGCCTCGAAAAATCCAACAACCACAATGAATAAATGCCAGCGCTGGTAGGTCCCTGGCACCACTCTAGCTAGAGAGAAACGTGTGCACTCCCTGCGTTCCCTTCTCCCGTTTTAGACTCTACCGGGCTGTGAGGCTCGCGAAGTCACGATATACACAAAGCTATGCCTAAATAGACCGTGCTTTGATCATCAACCACAAGGCCTGCTTTTCAACAAAGCCTTGATCGATTGCATCTTAGCATGCCACATTGTCAGACTCTACCATATCATTGATCATCTACCAATATATATATATAACCTCTAAGCTCATACGTCTTAGAGAAGGGGGTTAAGTGAAGAATAAATTCTCCACCACCAAACAGAAATATATAATCAGTAGCGTTCAACAAATACAGTAGAAAAGAATACAATGTCAGACACGCAATCCATTTACAAGTCCGCTGTAACACCCCGAAAATTCTATAACTGTGAAATTAACAAATTAAAGTATAATTAATTTGAAATCAAAGAACCAAGGGAAACGGGATACGCCATTGCGTTCGTCTCGGAAAAATACGCGAAATAGAGTCCGAGTTTTCGAAAAACGGAGTCCATATGAAGAAGATATGGCCTTCGGAAGTTTTGAATTAAATTTAAAATTCATACAGAATAAAATAAGCTCAGAAAATCAGGTTTAAATTCGAAAATGGGGCCCAATGGGCCAGGGCGGATAAACACCCGCCAAGGCCACCCAGGTCGACTGGGCTGTCGACCTGGGCTACCCATGTCGACAGGGCTGTCGACAGCCCTGTCGACAGGGGTGTCGACCTGGTCGAGCCCAGCCCACCTGGCTGGCCAGGTCTGTGTTTGGCCGATTCTCTGTGGTCTGCTTTGTCATTAGGGCTAGGTGGCGGGTTCTAATTGGTCTCTCTATCTAATGAATGGCTACGATCTAACCTAGCAACATCAATGGTCCTAATCAATTCCTAACCTCTATATAAACAACCCTAGACTAAACCCTAATCTATTCATTCAAATTAAGAACATAGCCGCCATGTTGCTGAGGAACGACTAAGAGTAGCCGCCAACTAGAGAGAGAATTAGGAAGAAAGTTCTAAAGCCTAAAGCAATTCAAGCAACCTAAAGCCAATCAATGCAACAAAGGAATCATATCTCTTAATTAGAGAATTCGCCGCAACCATTGTAAGTAAAGTATTACTTTGGTATGAAAAAACAACTGTATTGATTTGTATGCTTGAATTGGGATAATAAAGTAGTTCATATTTGTGCAAAATTATGTTATTCATTATAAAGAACTACATGCGGTAGTTCTATGCAAGTATACGTTTGGAATATTGCGCAAATTATGTAATCTATGTTGAAGCTACATGTATGTAGTTGATTGAAATTCATGCAAGTTTGGGGCTTTGTTATTATGTCATCATGATGTATATTTTTGTGCATAAATCATTTTGCAAGTAATTGAAACAAGTTTGGTTGTTATAGTTCATAAGAAACTATGTTGGAATTTTGACACCATAATCCATGTATTAAGTCATGCTTTTGCAAACTTATGAATATGGCTAGGCTATGAATGATATTTGGCATAATTGAAATCCATGATTAAGTCTATCTTGCTTACAAGAATTTTATGATGACATATGTGAGACATGGCTAGGTTAGACTCAAAAATCCCTTTTTGCAAGTTTAAAGCAAACACCATGCTTAGGAATATTTATGCATAAGTATATTTATACTATCGTTATGTGATTAGACTTAAACCATAATTAAGTTGATCTATGCTTTTGTGTTAGTAACAAAGTATCCCCTTTGTAAACATGTAGAAACCTTATGAACATGACTTGTTTATGTTTATGCCTAAATGAGAACATAGGTCTATGTTGTAGTTAAGACTATGTGACACCTAATTTAGATTCTTATCTTAAGTTTACATGGTTTGGTTCATGTCACCTATGCTTTATGACCAAAGTATATTTATGCAAGTACACCAGTTTCTATTATGTATTTCCAACGTCATATGCAAGTTCATGCGCTCACTTTCCCCTCTTTGTGTATGTAATCACGCTTTAAGCCTCCCCTTTTCGCGTGGCTAAATTGGGCTTTAAAAGGCTAAGCCCAATGTATATAAACGGACGTGTAAAACGGGGGAAAATAACGTTGGGTTAAAATTAATTAATGAATGAAAATATAAAATAGAAGGGCCCAAATTCAAGTATGGGTTGGGCCCATGATTGGTGTAACCTTTACACCATTAACTTAATAATGGGCCGCAAATATTTACATATAAGAAATAAAGAAGAATGACAAAATATGTAAATGTAGAACATACGATGTGTTTAACCCGAGGTTGGATTGAGTTGTGATGTAAACCTGCCCGGAACCGCCCGGCTGTCCAGTAGTCACAACAATACCTATCCAATGTGGGAGGTTAAACATGGAGCCCAATAAGGACCCGAGGTTAGACTGAGTTGTGGCGTAAGACTGCCCGGAACCAACCGGCAACAGGCAGCCACAACAATACCTGTCTAATGTGAGAGGTCAGGGCCTTAATAAGACAATTAAGGCTGAGTCAGGATTGTTAGGATTAAGTGAACTAAAGACTTAATCAAAATGGAACATGCTAAACTAAACGGACTGGTGGGGGTTAGGTTAGAAAACACTTAACCAACTTAGCATGTTGGCTAGAGATAGAAAACCTAGTAACGGGGGACCCTTTTCAGCAGTAACCCTAAAAGGTGTATCAGGATACCCTGAAACTAGGCAGGGTGGGGCACGATTACTGGGCTGATTGTAAGAGGTCAAAGCGACGGCGGTGGTGTAGCAGTGTAGGTTCTAACGGAGTGCGGGCGTGCACACACTCCGGCGCAGAAAAATAAGGCACTGGACACCAGTAGCATACCTGTGCACTCTAAGGTTGTGTCGGGTTGCCACTATGGGACTTGATACACCCCATGGTGGGACCAGCATAGGTAACTACAACATCGGGGGCCGTAAGACACATGTAACTATGCGAGTAGGAGCCGATCATCATAGAATGGATCACATCACCCTGATTATGGGGTGCAAATTGGAAACTAGTATATGGGTTCAGAGATCAACATGGGGTACGATAGTATATTCGACCCTAGACAACTTAACCAAGTTTATATTACATGCCCACTTCTTGTTTATACTTATCATACCCAGTTCTTTATTCATAGACAAAATAGTACTAGACTTACTCAGGCTTTATGTCTGACTCTGTTTTTCTTTCGTCTTCTTTCTTCCGTTCCCCCCCCCCCCCAGGTCCTCAGGGAGGGAACACAGCAGCTTGACCAACCTCAACATCCAGCTTGAAGAAGAGAAATGTATTGCTTGGACTTTCCTGTTTTGAACTATGGCTTTGGATAATCCACTATGGGGCTTTTGCAGTTTATCTATGTTTTATTTATGCTTCTTTAAATAATGTACTCAAGACAGATTATGAAAGTGTTATGTTATGTTTTTGGAAAGGATGTTGTTGTAACACGTATTTGACTTTATGAAATAAAGTTTGTTGTTCTTCCGTTGTTTACAAATATGTGTTCTTATATCTGTCTTGTATATCTGTGACTTGTACTTATAAACCTCCACCAAAATTAGGGCATTCCCTTTGAGAGTGACCCTAACGGAGGTGGGGTGTTTCACTTGGTATCAGAGCATAGGTTTACCAGATAAGATAAAAAGTTTTGAAAAATTGTTTTCAAAAAGGAAATTTAAAGAAGCATTTTTAAGAGATAAAATATTATTTTATTTTAAAAAGGCAAAGTCCACTCCCCAAAGCCATAGGTACTATCTCTTATCCTTCGTTTTGAATCTATCCTTTTTGTTTCAGCATGTCCCAAGAACTTAACTTGCCGGAAGGGGTGCCAATACCTGGTTGGTTTAGACGGTTCTTAGAAGCAAGAGCCACTCAGCCAGGTCCTACCATTCCTCCTCCCCCAGCGGAAGGAAATCATCCAGCTGCGGCAGCACCTTTTCCTCCACCTCCTCCTCGGGGAAACACATTCGCAAAGATATGCAAAGATTTTAAAGCTATGGGAGGAAGGGATTTCCATGGAACTGAGTCCTTCGTAGCAGCTAGGAATTGGCTGAAAGAAACGGAGGACCTATTCATCATCTTTGAGGTAGAAGATAGACAAAAAGTACAGTTGGCAGTGTGGCTATTGAAGGGCGAGGCTTCCTACTGGTGGGAAGTCACCAATGCTGAAAGACCAGTGGAGACATGGGAGGACTTTAGGGCAAGGTTTGAGACTAAATTTCTCTCAGATGCGGAAAGAAGTTTGCTGTTGGAAAAATTCTTATTTCTTAAGCAAGGGGACAAGACAGTCAGAGAGTATGTGAATCAGTTCGATGAGCTGGCTAGGTTTGGGCTTGACCTAGTCAATACCCCGCACAAGAAGGCTCTCCATTTCGTCAAAGGGTTGAATGAGCCATTACACAGTTTGGCCATGACCCATATACCCATGGGAGCCACGTATGAAAGATTGGTGCAAATGGCATTGCTGAATGAAGAGGATAAGGGCAAGAAGAAAGAGGGTTTGCAGCCCAAGAAGACAGACTTTATGAAGGGCGGGAAAGGCAACAAAGAGAAGAGGAAGTGCAATTTCTGTGGCAAAGTGGGGCACTTAGTAAAGGACTGCCGGAAAAAGAAGGCCAAGGAGAATGGTTGGTGCTTTTCTTGCGGTGAGACAGGCCATAGGGCTAAGGACTGCCCAAAGAAACGAGGACAGGGGCAGAGGGCTGGATCCACCCCAGGGGCACAGGTCCATGTGCTAGAAGCGCCACCTCTGCAACAACGAGGTACAAACACTTCTGTAGAAAGTGTAGTTTATCTTTATGATCACCCCGTTCGCACTTTATTTGATTCTGGCGCATCACACTCCTTTATCTCGTCTGCTTTAGTAGAATCTCTGCACCTAAAAACTAGTATGGTAGAGGACCCCTTAATTGTTTCAAACCCAATTGGGGGCCCAGCTCATTTGTCTATGATCTGCGTGGGATTGAAAATTTCTATTCTAAGTGTAGAATTTCAATGTAGTGCCTTTGTTTTGGGCTTTTCGGGTTATGGTTTGATTTTGGGTATGGATTGGCTATCCAGTAATGGGGCCATCCTTGATTGTGAAAAAAGGGTTGTTAGGCTCCTAACCCAGCTCGGTAATACTTTGGAAATTTCTTGTAATCCCTCGTATGCGGTTATGCTTAGTTATCTTGAATCGCTAGATGCCTCCGTTGAAAATTTGCAATCAGTTAGAGTGGTCCGGGAATATCCGGATGTCTTTGAAGAGGTGAAGGGCTTGCCTCCGAAGCGGGAAATAGACTTCCGCATATATCTTGTAGATAATGCAAAGCCCGTTGCGTTGCCCGTTAGACATATGGCTCCACGGGAAAGGAAAGAGCTCAGTAAACAGATTAAAGAGCTTCTAGAAAAGGGGTTCATTAGGAGGAGCATTTCAGAATGGGGCGCTCCAGTGGTGTTCGCTACAAAGGCGGATGGTTCACTCCGTCTATGTGTTGACTATAGGGAGCTCAACAAGCTAACGAAAAAGAATAGGCACCCTCTCCCTAGAATTGACGATTTATTTGACCAGCTTGTAGGAGTGTTTGTTTTCTCCCAACTCGATTTAGCAACCGGTTTTCATCAGCTAAGGGTGGCTGAAGATAGCATCGATAAAACGGCGTTCAGAACCCCAGACGGCTTCTTTGAATGGCTTGTCATGCCTTTCGGCTTGACAAATGCACCTGCGTATTTCGTGGACCTGATGAGTAGGGTATTTAGAGATTTCCTCAACAAATTCGTAGTGGTCTTCGTAGATGATATCCTTATCTTCTCAAAGAGTGAAGAGGAACATGCTCAGCACTTAAGGGCAATCATGGAAACTTTGCGAGTCCATCAACTAAAAGCCAAATTCTCCAAATGCCACTTTTGGAGGGAAGAGGTGAGGTTCCTTGGGCACATAGTATCCAAACAAGGGTTAGCAGTGGACCCTGCTAAAGTAGTGGCGGTACAGGACTGGAAGACACCAAGGAATGCAACTGAGGTCCGAAGCTTTCTAGGACTAGCAGGTTTCTATCGAAAATTTATAAGGGATTTTGCGAAAATCTCAGCTCCGCTCACGAAATTGACTAAGAAGAATCTAGTGTTTAATTGGGATTTGGATTGCGAGTTTGCTTTCCAACGACTAAAAAGGGCTCTCACAACAGCCCCAGTTTTGACGCTGCCAGATGGGAGCAAGATGTTCACTGTTTATACGGATGCATGTGGGACAGGGCTAGGCGCCGTCTTAATGCAAGAAGGAAGGGTAGTAGCTTATGGCGGGAGACAGTTGAAGGTGCACGAAAAGAACTACCCAACCCACGATCTTGAGTTAGCCGCCATCGTCTTTGCACTCAAGTCTTGGCGACACTATCTCCTAGGTGAGAAGTTCGAACTTTACACTGACCATAAATCGTTGAAATATCTTTTCTCGCAGAAGGATCTTAACTTGAGGCAACAAAGATGGATGGAGTTTCTTGCCTCGTACGATTTCGAAATCTCCTACACTCCGAGCAAAGGCAACGTAGTGGCAGACGCGTTGAGCCGAAAGAAATTGACCCTAAGCCCGTTGTTTGTTGAAAGACAAAGCCTAGAGTTTATAGCCAGTTTCGACTTTAGACCTTCCTCCGATTTCGTACCAGGCTTGCTAGCATCTCTCGAAGTGCGCCCAACTTTAGTGGATTCAGTAGGGACAGCACAACGCGAAGACCCTCAGCTTGTGGAAATAATTGATAGGCTAATTAGGGGTGAGACTTCAAGTCACCTCAACAGATACTCCATCGACGATAAGGGTTTGCTAAGGCGAGACGGAAGACTATGCGTCCCACAGACAAAAGATTTAGTAAAAAAGGTTCTCGAGGAAGCACATCACTCCAAGATGACGATACACCCAGGCGGAGATAAAATGTACAAAGACATAAAAAGGACTTTCTTCTGGAACGGCATGAAAAAGGACGTGGCAGAGTTCGTTTCTAAGTGTATGGTGTGCCAACAGGTTAAGGCGGAACAGAAAAAGCCTGGCGGACTGCTGCATCCTCTGGAGGTCCCGCAATGGAAGTGGGATAGCGTCTCAATGGACTTCATCGATGGGCTGCCTAGGTCTAGGAGAGGCAACACTAGCATTTGGGTAATAGTGGATAGGCTTACTAAAAGCGCCCACTTTTTACCTGTCAAAAGTAAAAGAACTGCCACATCCCTAGCATCACTTTACCTCAAAGAAATCGTTCGACTCCATGGAATACCGTCTAACATTGTTAATGACCGAGACCCCATCTTCACCAGCGAGTTTTGGCGGAGTCTGCAAGAAGCAGTAGGAACGCAGTTATGCTTGAGCACAGCCTATCATCCCCAAACCGACGGCCAAACAGAGGGAGTGAATAGAGTTTTGGAAGACCTCCTAAGACTATGCGTCCTTGACTTCGGAGGGACATGGGAAGACCACCTTCCTTTGGTAGAATTCGCCTACAACAACAGCTATCAAGCAACCATCGGAATGGCGCCCTTCGAAGCTTTATATGGAAGACCGTGCCGATCGCCCACTTGTTGGTGGGAGTCCACGGATAAGCTCATACTTGGACCAGACATGATCCGAGAGACTTCAGAGAAAGTAGACTTAATACGAAGAAGGATGAAGACGGCCCAAGACAGACATAAGTTCTATGCCGACAAGAGGAGGACCGACCTTGAATTTGAGGTTGGAGACAGAGTTTTTCTCAAGGTATCACCACTAAGAAACGTTGTCCGTTTTGGAACCACAGGAAAGCTAGCACCAAGGTTCGTAGGGCCATTCCCTATTATCGAGAAGATTGGGAAAATGGCCTATAGATTAGAGCTACCCGAGAAGTTGGCTGGAGTCCACAACGTTTTTCACGTTTCACATCTCCGAAAATGTCTTCATGAGTCCGCTGAAGTGGTAGAGCCAAATATCCTCGAAGAGGCCGAAGTGGAGCGCGAAGCAACCATAAGAAAAGTTCCAACCCGCATCTTAGGAACGGAAGTGAAGAAGCTACGCAACCGCGAAGTCAAGCTCGTCAAAGTTCAGTGGAGCGACGCCGAGGGAGACGCGACTTGGGAAACTGAAGCTAGAATCCGTACAGCCTACCCTTTTCTGTTCGAGGGTACATCCTTGATCTTTCCTTTTCCTTAAGTTGCGCTTTTATCTATCTTTTTAGGTATATTTCCTCGACCGTATCTTTTAGATAGAATCTTTTTGGATGAAAACATGTAGTTGAAACATGTTATGGATGATGGTTGCAAGTGGTTGCAAGTGATTGCTAGTGGTTGCTCGTGGTTGCATATACACACACAATCTAGGTTTTAGATCGGCTCAGTCACTTCATATTGCATATGCATATATGTTTGTATTCGTATATGGTTGAACTTTAATGTGTTGTCATGTGGATGTTGCATTTGTATTGAATGATTGTGCACTCATGTAGAATCATGAATAGGAAAATTTGCATACATAATGGATTCATGGCACTTACATAATTCGCATTAAGGAGGTCAACTGAATCAGTAGACCGCCTGATTTTGCATTAGATAAGTACATGTACACACACACTTCGCATAGGATCATGAAGCATTAGAAGTCTTTTAAGGACAATGGATGCTCGTGTTTGATGGATGAGTAGATGGATGATTGGATGTTAGGATATACATTCCTCCTAACTTGAAGATTTCGGGGACGAAATCCTTTTAAGTGGGGGAGAATGTAACACCCCGAAAATTCTATAACTGTGAAATTAACAAATTAAAGTATAATTAATTTGAAATCAAAGAACCAAGGGAAACGGGATATGCCATTGCGTTCGTCTCGGAAAAATACGCGAAATAGAGTCCGAGTTTTCGAAAAACGGAGTCCATATGAAGAAGATATGGCCTTCGGAAGTTTTGAATTAAATTTAAAATTCATATAGAATAAAATAAGCTCAGAAAATCAGGTTTAAATTCGAAAATGGGGCCCAATGGGCCAGGGCGGATAAACACCCGCCAAGGCCACCCAGGTCGACTGGGCTGTCGACCTGGGCTACCCATGTCGATAGGGCTGTCGACAGCCCTGTCGACAGGGGTGTCGACCTGGTCGAGCCCAGCCAACCTGGCTGGCCAGGTCTGTGTTTGGCCGATTCTCTGTGGTCTGCTTTGTCATTAGGGCTAGGTGGCGGGTTCTAATTGGTCTCTCTATCTAATGAATGGCTACGATCTAACCTAGCAACATCAATGGTCCTAATCAATTCCTAACCTCTATATAAACAACCCTAGACTAAACCCTAATCTATTCATTCAAATTAAGAACATAGCTGCCATGTTGCTGAGGAACGACTAAGGGTAGCCGCCAACTAGAGAGAGAATTAGGAAGAAAGTTCTAAAGCCTAAAGCAATTCAAGCAACCTAAAGCCAATCAATGCAACAAAGGAATCATATCTCTTAATTAGAGAATTCGCCGCAACCATTGTAAGTAAAGTATTACTTTGGTATGAATAAACAACTGTATTGATTTGTATGCTTGAATTGGGATAATAAAGTAGTTCATATTTGTGCAAAATTATGTTATTCATTATAAAGAACTACATGCGGTAGTTCTATGCAAGTATATGTTTGGAATATTGCGCAAATTATGTAATCTATGTTGAAGCTACATGTATGTAGTTGATTGAAATTCATGCAAGTTTGGGGCTTTGTTATTATGTCATCATGATGTATATTTTTGTGCATAAATCATTTTGCAAGTAATTGAAACAAGTTTGGTTGTTATAGTTCATAAGAAACTATGTTGGAATTTTGACACCATAATCCATGTATTAAGTCATGCTTTTGCAAACTTATGAATATGGCTAGGCTATGAATGATATTTGGCATAATTGAAATCCATGATTAAGTCTATCTTGCTTACAAGAATTTTATGATGACATATGTGAGACATGGCTAGGTTAGACTCAAAAATCCCTTTTTGCAAGTTTAAAGCAAACACCATGCTTAGGAATATTTATGCATAAGTATATTTATACTATCGTTATGTGATTAGACTTAAACCATAATTAAGTTGATCTATGCTTTTGTGTTAGTAACAAAGTATCCCCTTTGTAAACATGTAGAAACCTTATGAACATGACTTGTTTATGTTTATGCCTAAATGAGAACATAGGTCTATGTTGTAGTTAAGACTATGAGACACCTAATTTAGATTCTTATCTTAAGTTTACATGGTTTGGTTCATGTCACCTATGCTTGATGACCAAAGTATATATATGCAAGTACACCAGTTTCTATTATGTATTTCCAACGTCATATGCAAGTTCATGCGCTCACTTTCCCCTCTTTGTGTATGTAATCACGCTTTAAGCCTCCCCTTTTCGCATGGCTAAATTGGGCTTTAAAAGGCTAAGCCCAATGTATATAAACGGACGTGTAAAACGGGGGAAAATAACGTTGGGTTAAAATTAATTAATGAATGAAAATATAAAATAGAAGGGCCCAAATTCAAGTATGGGTTGGGCCCATGATTGGTGTAACCTTTACACCATTAACTTAATAATGGGCCGTAAATATTTACATATTAGAAATAAAGAAGAATGACAAAATATGTAAATGTAGAACATACGATGTGTTTAACCCGAGGTTGGATTGAGTTGTGATGTAAACCTGCCCGGAACCGCCCGGCTGTCCAGTAATCACAACAATACCTATCCAATGTGGGAGGTTAAACATGGAGCCCAATAAGGACCCGAGGTTAGACTGAGTTGTGGCGTAAGACTGCCCGGAACCAACCGGCAACAGGCAGCCACAACAATACCTGTCTAATGTGAGAGGTCAGGGCCTTAATAAGACAGTTAAGGCTGAGTCAGGATTGTTAGGATTAAGTGAACTAAAGACTTAATCAAAATGGAACATGCTAAACTAAACGGACTGGTGGGGGTTAGGTTAGAAAACACTTAACCAACTTAGCATGTTGGCTAGAGATAGAAAACCTAGTAACGGGGGACCCTTTTCAGCAGTAACCCTAAAAGGTGTATCAGGATACCCTGAAACTAGGCAGGGTGGGGCACGATTACTGGGCTGATTGTAAGAGGTCAAAGCGACGGCGGTGGTGTAGCAGTGTAGGTTCTAACGGAGTGCGGGCGTGCACACACTCCGGCGCAGAAAAATAAGGCACTGGACACCAGTAGCATACCTGTGCACTCTAAGGTTGTGTCGGGTTGCCACTATGGGACTTGATACACCCCATGGTGGGACCAGCATAGGTAACTACAACATCGGGGGCCGTAAGACACATGTAACTATGCGAGTAGGAGCCGATCATCATAGAATGGATCACATCACCCTGATTATGGGGTGCAAATTGGAAACTAGTATATGGGTTCAGAGATCAACATGGGGTACGATAGTATATTCGACCCTAGACAACTTAACCAAGTTTATAGTACATGCCCACTTCTTGTTTATACTTATCATACCCAGTTCTTTATTCATAGACAAAATAGTACTAGACTTACTCAGGCTTTATGTCTGACTCTGTTTTTCTTTCGTCTTCTTTCTTCCGTTTCCCCCCCCCCCCCCCAGGTCCTCAGGGAGGGAACACAGCAGCTTGACCAACCTCAACATCCAGCTTGAAGAAGAGAAATGTATTGCTTGGACTTTCCTGTTTTGAACTATGGCTTTGGATAATCCACTATGGGGCTTTTGCAGTTTATCTATGTTTTATTTATGCTTCTTTAAATAATGTACTCAAGACAGATTATGAAAGTGTTATGTTATGTTTTTGGAAAGGATGTTGTTGTAACACGTATTTGACTTTATGAAATAAAGTTTGTTGTTCTTCCGCTGTTTACAAATATGTGTTCTTATATCTGTCTTGTATATCTGTGACTTGTACTTATAAACCTCCACCAAAATTAGGGCATTCCCTTTGAGAGTGACCCTAACGGAGGTGGGGTGTTTCATCCGCTCTGGGTCTGAGCGAAACAATGTGTCCGTCGATCTCCAAATACGTTTGGACGATCATTACCAAATACCTTGCCTTGGAATGTACTGTCCCAATTCTGGATACCAGTCATCATCATCCCAACGATGTGAAAACCTTCGGTCTTCTACCACCGTCTTCATCTTCGACTCTTGATCGTCGTGATGATTATTCAGAATGGGTTAAACCCGGTCTTTCTGAATAACTCGCGTATTTTGTGATTAAAAATCAAATATTGGAAAATCACACATTATGTCACATTCCGACCCCGAATATTCTTTTAATAAGATATTCATATTAAAAGATTTTCATAAATTTTATCAAAGATAAATTAATAAATTAAATCATAAATCTTCCTTAAAAGATTTACTAAAAATTCTGAATTTGATTTAATATCAAAAATCATTTTCACAGATCATTTATTTTTAAGAATAAATCTTCTTTTAAACGGGTTAAAGAACTCGTGTCCTTTAAAACACAGTTCACGATAAACCCACAAATCAATTTCCTAAATATGGAATTCCACAGAAATCAATCAGTACATAATCGATATAAATTTCTGTATCGGACTAACAATATACATGGAATAACGGCAAAGCCTCTTAAATTCCATATATAATATCGGTCTTCTATTACAGAAGCCCATCTCGATTATTACCAATAGAATTTCCACTTAATTCCAATTTAACATATATTAAATTGGAAAACTAGATTTTTAGAAAATGCTTTTGTTAAATCTATGAATAGATTTATAAATTCCAAATAATAATTTCGATGTAAATTGGATTAAAGGACAAATGTCATTTAAAAGCACCGTCCACGATAAATCCACTTCACATCTCAATGTATCTCATATCATGAAATATAATTGCAAATTCCAATAATCTTAATTAAAGGATTTCCCTTTAAATATTAATTCGTTATAAAAAAAATATTTTAAAATAATCATTAAAATACTCTTTATACAAAAGATTCTAATTGGAAAGTATTCTTCATATTACATATTCTTATCTTCTACACATATTCTTTATCTTAAAAATATATTTAACTAAAATATCCTTTTTATGAAAATATATCCTTTATAAAAAGAATTTCTAGTGTACGAATATTCTTATTTTAAAGATCATCTGAATCGAAATGCTACTCAATCATTTACCATATAATTTGGATTATGTGGATTTCACACACATCATATATATGACAATAACAATATAATCATCAAATCATCCATTTCATCCAAAGTGTAAATTCCACTGCGTAAGCGTTAAAATTAAATAATAACGCTCATCGCAGCCTGTCGATCTAACGATCAACACACAACTAAATATTGGGATTAGTGTATGCTAAATTTTCATCCCAACACCCGTGTGGGGTTTCATCCAACAAACAAATAATTAATTCATTTGTGCACTTGGGTGATGTGTAAAAATAATCGACCCAATCACATAAACAAGTCAGGTAACTTGTATATGGCAGTGGAATACTCAATATACAACACGACGAGAAAAATGTCTCTTTATTTCTATTCTTTTTATTGCATGTAAAATGTCAATAAAGATGAATTCTTTATTTCTATTCTTTTATCGCATCTAAAATGACGATAAAAATATAATCTTTATTTCAATTCCTTTCATTGTAAATAAATGAAAAGAAAAATGTAATCTTTTAATTCCATTTGTAATAGGGAATACAAATAATAACAAAAATATTACTTTTCGTTTCAAGCTTTATTTGCAATAGAGAATGCAAATAAAGATTCAACTTTTTTTAATTTGATGTTTATTTACAACGAGGAATGTAAATAAAAGTTGTGACATTTCATTTCATATTTTATTTGCATTAAGGATTGCAAATGAAAATGTATCTTTTTATTCTCATGTTTTATTTGCGTTCAGTAAAGCAAATAAAAATGTAATATTTAATTTTTAGTTTTATTTACATCAAGAAATGTAAATAAAAGAACAACTTCAAATTTTTATGTTTACTTACATCAAGTGAAGTAAATAAATAAAAATATAGCTTTTATTTACATGTTTTGTTCGCATTTAAGACATGCAACATAAATGTAACATTTGTTTGTAATAAATTTGTTTGCATCTAAATTTGCAAACAAAAATGTAATTTTCCCTTTTTTTTTGTTTGTTTGCAACTAAAGTTGCCAACCAAAAATGTAATTTTTTATCTCCTTGTTTTATTTGCATGTTGGAATGAAAATAAAGACATATTCTATTTTCTACGTTTCGTGTGCATTGTGGAACGCAAACAAAAATATAATTTTTATTTTTATTTATTGTTTACATTGTGAAATGTAAACAAAAATTTATTGTTAATGGTTTGCTCACATTGTGAATGCGAACAAAAATGTAAATCTTATTTTTGATGTTTCGTTCCCATTGTGAATGCAAACAAAATATAAATCTTATTTTTAAAGGTTTTGTTCGCATTGTGAATGCCAACAAAAATGTAAATCTTATTTTTAATGTTTTGTTCGCATTGTGAATGCGAACAAAAATGTTAATTTTTTTTTTTTTAATATTTTGTTTGTATTGTGAATGCAAACAAAAAGGCCAATTTTATTTATTTCATGTTATATTAACATTGAAGAACATAAATAAAAGTAACTTATTTCCTATGTTAGATTTGCATTAGTGAATGCAAAACAAAGAACAAATTTTGTTTTAATGCATAATTGCATTTGTGAGTGCAATTAAAAGAGCAAATTTATTTTCAGTGCATATTTGTATTTGTGAATACAAATAAAAAAAAATGAACTTTTGTTTTCAATGTTTTATTTGTATTTGAGGATACAAATAGAATAACATATTTCATTTTAATGGTTTATTTGTATATGTAAGTACAAATAAAAGGGACAAACTTTATTTTCTAAGTTCACTTTTATTTGTGAATACAAATAAAAAGAACAGATTATTTTTCAATGTTTTATTTGTATATGTGAATACAAATAAAAGAACAAATTATATTTCAATGAACAAAATTTCAACAAAAATGCAATCTTATTTTATAAACTCTTCATTTCAACAAAATGAAAATAAAGATATAATCTTTTTATTCTAATCTTTACGATGAAACCCAAATCACATTAAAAATGTAATTTTTTAATGTAAAATCTTTCTATTGAAAACAATGAACACATAAAAATAAAACCTTTTACGTTGCTTCTTGTTATGAAAACACTATTTCATTAAAAATGAAATTTTTAATGTTGCTTCTTTTTATGAAAACACTATTTCATTAAAAATGAAATTTTTATGTTGCTTCTTTTTATTGAAAACACTTATTACATTAAAAATGAAAATTTTTATGTTGCTTCTTTTTATGAAAACACTATTTCATTAAAAATGAAATTTTTATGTTGCTTCTTTTTATTGAAAACACTTATTACATTAAAAATGAAATTTTTATGTTGCTTCTTTTTATGAAAACACTATTTCATTAAAAATGAAATTTTTATGTTGCTTCTTTTTATGAAAACGCTTATTACATTAAAAATGAAATTTTTAATGTTGCAACTTTTATTGAATAACAAATTGACAAATAAATTATGACTTTTGATTGAAAACTATTTTTACATAAAAAAAATGAAATCTTTTGTTTTCATTCTTTTTAATGACACAACCTCATATTAAAATATATTCTTTTTATTCATTCTTTTTAATGTAGACAAATTAAAATAAGAATGGATTTATCGCTCAATTTCTTTTGTAAATTCAACAAATAAAAATAAGCTTTCATTGTCGTTCAAGTTCTTATTATAATATTAACAAATAAAAATGAGTTTTTATTTGTCGATCAAATTCTTATGATAATATCAACAAATAAAATGAGTTTCTATTTGTCGATCTAATTCTATCATTCACCTCAGAATAATGAAAATAATATTTTGATATCATAAATTAAATTATTTCCACTAGATCTGAATAAATATGATTTAAACTAAATAAAATATGTTTTAGATCTAATTTTAGATCTAATTTCCTAACTGCAAATAATTCCAACAAAATATAAAAATTCCAATGCAAATTTATCATAACATGAACCACAAAACATACAACAAGCGAACAATCAACCATTCAAACATCACAGAACATTTCAGATCTGAATTTATGTGATAATATAGTCATTTTTAATGCAAGAAAATAATTAATAATTAATTAGATAATTAAAATTAGAATTCTCACTTTGAATTTTGGCCAAAATTCGACTGTCTCCGTTTCAGCTGCGGTCTGCGCCATCGCGAAGCTCTCAGAAAGGCGAGTCCAACGCAACAAACGGTTCGTAAAACGGACCTCGTATGAGAGAATTATGAATTTTTAAAGATTGGAAAATAAAAATATTAAATAATAAAATAATATTAAAATATTAGGATCGGACCTTTCTTCCTCATTGAAACGTGACCGCCGAACCCATGCTTCACCTTTCCTCCTTCTACACGCCCCTCTCTCCGTTCATCTTAGCACCGATCAGATTGCACCACATCGAAGCTCATGCCAACACCTACTAGCACCACCAACCCCTTGCCGCTCGGCCTCTCCAATCACCTCGAAAACACCAAAAGACGCAGCCTGTTCTCGACCAGAATTCGCGGAAACCGTGCACCAAAACCCGATCTTGACCGTATGGATTGAAAGGTCTTTGAATTCTCTTCGATTTGATATATTATGCGTCGATTTTCGTTGAGCGGATCAAAAGTTATAAGCATTTGGAAATCGAACGATTTCAGCCATTGAAAAATCTGGGTGGCGGCTGGCTAGGGTTTCAGCTCGAATTTCTGTATAATATTTTAATATTAAATTTCGAAATTTGTGCTAAAAATGTGGATTTTCGGACTTTCTCTAATTTGGGCCTGCTTACTGTCGTTCTAAAGGTTTTGAGGCCTTCTAAACGCGATGGCTATGTCCCGGGCTCCAATTCTGACATCTGTACGTTTTATTTTCGGTTTTAATTGAAAATACAATATTAAATTAATTATTTAATTTCTACCGTACATTTAAATATGCCGGGGCCACATACGACCTCAGAAAATTCTAAAAAAAATATTTTTAGCTTTCTTATGAAGATACGAATCCAACAAAATTATTTTCGTCGAGTTCTGAGACTGTTTGAAAAATGGCTATTTTTAAGGCGTTCAAATTTAACTATAAATAGTCAAAACACATTTTATTTCGCCACGCTCACATATTAATTCGAAAAAATCTGAAAATTGAAACCTAGCAATAATTTGACATTCCGATTCCAACAAAAGTGATTTCGTCGAAAACCGAGGTCGTTTGAAAAATGACTATTTTTAAGGCCAATATATTTAATATTAAAAATATATTTTTAAACAAATAAATCCCGAAACTCAAAATATATAAGTGTTTACTGTTTTTCAATGTAGAAACATCATTCTGAACTCAATGGAAGTGGTTTCGAGTTCAAATTCCTTTGTATGCAAAAAGTAGCATTTTGACCATTATAAATTTCATAGCGACCTTTCTAAATATTGAATTGGCCATAACTTTTGATTTCCGTTATGAAATTTTGATTTTTTGGATTCGTTTGAAAGATATTTTTAAATAGATTCTAATATTTTTGGTTTCACTAAAATCCGTTAAATTTTGCATCCTGTACGGTCAGTCAAAGTTCAAGTTTGACTTTTCAAACTACTGCTCTATTTCTATCTCTTTTGTTAATTAAAATTAAATCATTCATGCTAACTTCGATTTAAATCAAATTTGTGATCATTATTATGTAAATAAATAATTTTATATTGGCAAAATTCATTAAAATTTTCTAAAATAAAAATTTTAAATTGGTCCTGATTTTTGCGGGTTGTTACAATCGCCCCCACTTAAAAACTTTTCGTCCTCGAAAAGGAACGTAGCTAAAAATTGTAAAATTAACTATCTTAATTTTAAATTTTAATGGTTAATTATCTTTTCAAAATATATATAAAAATCATATTTCAAAGAATAGATTATAAATATCAAAAATACGTTAATTATAAATTCGTAACTCTTAACTCGTTCTAGGGCATTACTAACCCCATCTCTAACGAGTTTACTCATTCTAGGATACTGCTGATCCTATCTCTAATGAGTATTCTTATTGGACATTACTAATCCAATCTCTGATGAGTCTTCCGTTCAGTTCTAACGAGTTGTACCACAAAGGTTTGAGCTAACCTGAGCTCTGATACCAAATGTAAAGACCCGCAAATTCCCGCCCTTTGGATCGACCATAAACCACACTGGTCTGACCCAAAAAGTGGAAACCTACGAATGCTTTAACTTTGGGCATACAACACATTACATCAGATAACAGAAAACTTTTATAACACTATAATAAATGTTACATCAGAGTACAGAATATATATCAGAGTACATTGGTAAATAAAATACAGCAGAAGAATAAATTATAATAAATGAATACATTGCAGCGGAACTAATCTCAGCGGAAGGCCATCACCCAGCTTCAGTCTTCAATCCAGGATCTTTGTCTAATATATCCGCCAAAAAGCTACTCGACTGCCCATGTGGAAAGAGGGCACCCGAGTTTGCAAAGTGAAACAAACTACGGGTCAGTCGTGGGACTGGTGTGAGAATTCTTAAACTAATCTTAATTTAAAATAAGGCTAATCACAGGACCACGCCGCTAACGCGGAACGGGTTTACTCCATTGGATTGCCAGTGCATAACTAAAGTAAATCGTCAAATAACGCAATGCTTTTTAGAAAAATGAAACCATTATAAGACCCAGGTCTCATCACACAATGTCACGCAAGCCGGAGGATAGGGTTTTACCTTATAATGGTCAAGAAATTCTTGATACGATAAACACGGTATTATATAATAATAGTGTGCAACCAATTTGAAATACATCAAAGTAAATGTATTAATCCTAGACGGCATGAGTGCCCCATCCCACTAGCCATATATAGGTATACAATCAAAACCGCGTGATGTCGTATTGGAAATTTGGGTTTCCATCTGAGTCAAGGCTAGGGAGGAGATCCTTACCGATTCGAGACACTCTAGCAAATGCCCCAGGATTGGTACTCTTTCCAACCCTTGGATTCTGCAGGGCCGGTCCATACGTTAACGCTTAATGGATTGGCAATTCCTGAACACACGCTCCCCGGTCCTTTTGGACCTATAATACGGCCAGTGGCGACCGCATAAACCGAGGCCTCGAAAAATCCAACAACCACAATGAATAAATGCCAGCGCTGGTAGGTCCCTGGCACCACTCTAGCTAGAGAGAAACGTGTGCACTCCCTGCGTTTCCTTCTCCCGTTTTAGACTCTACCGGGCTGTGAGGCTCGCGAAGTCACGATATACACAAAGCTATGCCTAAATAGACTGTGCTTTGATCATCAGCCACAAGGCCTGCTTTTCAACAAAGCCTTGATCGATTGCATCTTAGCATGCCACATTGTCAGACTCTACCATATCATTGATCATCTACCAATATATATAACCTCTAAGCTCATACGTCTTAGAGAAGGGGGTTAAGTGAAGAATAAATTCTCCACCACCAAACAGAAATATATAATCAGTAGCGTTCAACAAATACAGTAGAAAAGAATACAATGTCAGACACGCAATCCATTTACAAGTCCGCTCTGGGTCTGAGCGAAACAACATGTCCATCGATCTCCAAATACGTTTAGACGATCATTACCAAATACCTTGCCTTGGAATGTACTGTCCCAATTCAAGATACTAGTCATCATCATCCCAACGATGTGAAAACCTTCGGTCTTCTACCACCGTCTTCATCTTCGACTCTTGATCGTCGTGATGATTATTCAGAATGGGTTAAACCCGGTCTTTCTGAATAACTCGCGTATTTTGTGATTAAAAATCAAATATTGGAAAATCACACATTATGTCACATTCCAACCCCGAATATTCTTTTAATAAGATATTCATATTAAAAGATTTCCATAAATTTTATCAAAGACAAATTAATAAATTAAATCATAAATCTTCCTTAAAAGATTTATTAAAAATTCTGAATTTGATTTAATATCAAAAATCATTTTCACAGATCATTTATTTTTAAGAATAAATCTTCTTTTAAACGGGTTAAAGAACTCGTGTCCTTTAAAACACAGTTCACGATAAACCCACAAATCAATTTCCTAAATATGGAATTCCACAGAAATCAATCAGTTCATAATCGATATAAATTTCTGTATCGGACTAATAATATACATGGAATAACGGCAAAGCCTCTTAAATTCCATATATAATATCGGTCTTCTATTACAGAAGCCCATCTCGATTATTACCAATAGAATTTCCACTTAATTCCAATTTAATATATATTAAATTGGAAAACTAGATTTTTAGAAAATGCTTTTGTTAAATCTATGAATAGATTTATAAATTCCAAATAATAATTTCGATGTAAATTGGATTAAAGGACAAATGTCATTTAAAAGCACCATCCACGATAAATCCACTTCACATCTCAATGTATCTCATCCCATGAAATATAATTGCAAATTCCAATAATCTTAATTAAAGGATTTCCCTTTAAATATTAATTCATTATAAAAATATATATTTTAAAATAATCATTAAAATACTCTTTATACAAAAGATTCTAATTGGAAAGTATTCTTCATGTTACATATTCTTATCTTTTACACATATTCTTTATCTTAAAAATATTTTTAACTAAAATATCCTTTTTATGAAAATATATCCTTTATAAAAAGAATTTCTAGTGTACGAATATTCTTATTTTAAAGATCATCTGAATCGAAATGCGACTCAATCATTTACCATATAATTTGGATTATATGGATTTCACATACATCATATATATGACAATAACAATATAATCATCAAATCATCCATTTCATCCAAAGTGTAAATTCCCTGCGTAAGCGTTAAAATTAAATAATAACGCTCATCGCAGCCTGTCGATCTAACGATCAACACACAACTAAATATTGGGATTAGTGTATGCTAAATTTTCATCCCAACACCCGTGTGGGATTTCATCCAACAAACAAATAATTAATTCATTTGTGCACTTGGGCGATGTGTAAAAATAATCGACCCAATCACATAAACAAGTCAGGTAACTTGTCTATGGCAGTGGAATACTCAATATACAACACGACGAGAAAATGTCTCTTTATTTCTATTCTTTTTATTGCATGTAAAATGTCAATAAAGATGAATTCTTTATTTTTATTCTTTTATCACATCTAAAATGACGATAAAAATATAATCTTTATTTCAATTCCTTTCATTGTAAATAAATGAAAAAAAAAATGTAATCTTTTAATTCCATTTGTAATAGGGAATACAAATAATAACAAAATTATTACTTTTCGTTTCAAGCTTTATTTGCAATAGAGAATGCAAATAAAGATTCAACTTTTTTTAATTTGATGTTTATTTACAACGAGGAATGTAAATAAAAGTTGTGACTTTTCATTTCATATTTTATTTGCATTAAGGATTGCAAATGAAAATGTATCTTTTTATTCTCATGTTTTATTTGCGTTCAGTAAAGCAAATAAAAATGTAATATTTAATTTTTAGTTTTATTTACATCAAGAAATGTAAATAAAAGAACAACTTCAAATTTTTATGTTTACTTACATCAAGTGAAGTAAATAAATAAAAATATAGCTTTTATTTACATGTTTTGTTCGCATTTAAGACATGCAACATAAATGTAACATTTGTTTGTAATAAATTTGTTTGCATCTAAATTTGCAAACAAAAATGTAATTTTCCCTTTTTTTTTGTTTGTTTGCAACTAAAGTTGCCAACCAAAAATGTAATTTTTTATCTCCTTGTTTTATTTGCATGTTGGAATGCAAATAAAGACGTATATTCTATTTTCTACGTTTCGTGTGCATTGTGGAACGCAAACAAAAATATAATTTTTATTTTTATTTATTGTTTACATTGTGAAATGTAAACAAAAATTTATTGTTAATGGTTTGCTCACATTGTGAATGCGAACAAAAATGTAAACCTTATTTTTGATGTTTCGTTCGCATTGTGAATGCAGACAAAATATAAATCTTATTTTTAAAGGTTTTGTTCGCATTGTGAATGCCAACAAAAATGTAAATCTTATTTTTAATGTTTTGTTCGCATTGTGAATGCGAACAAAAATGTTAATTTTTTTTTTATTTTAATATTTTGTTTGTATTGTGAATGCAAACAAAAAGGCCAATTTTATTTATTTCATGTTATATTAACATTGAAGAACATAAATAAAAGTTAACTTATTTCCTATGTTAGATTTGCATTAGTGAATGCAAAACAAAGAACAAATTTTGTTTTAATGCATAATTGCATTTGTGAGTGCAATTAAAAGAGCAAATTTATTTTCAGTGCATATTTGTATTTGTGAATACAAATAAAAAAAAAATGAACTTTTGTTTTCAATGTTTTATTTGTATTTGAGGATACAAATAGAATAACATATTTCATTTTAATGGTTTATTTGTATATGTAAGTACAAATAAAAGGGACAAACTTTATTTTCTAAGTTCACTTGTATTTGTGAATACAAATAAAAAGAACAGATTATTTTTCAATGTTTTATTTGTATATGTAAATACAAATAAAAGAACAAATTATATTTCAATGAACAAAATTTCAACAAAAATGCAATCTTATTTTATAAACTCTTCATTTCAACAAAATGAAAATAAAGATATAATCTTTTTATTCTAATCTTTACGATGAAACCCAAATCACATTAAAAATGTAATTTTTTAATGTAAAATCTTTCTATTGAAAACAATGAACACATAAAAATAAAACCTTTTACGTTGCTTCTTTTTATGAGAACACTATTTCATTAAAAATGAAATTTTTAATGTTGCTTCTTTTTATGAAAACACTATTTCATTAAAAATGAAATTTTTATGTTGCTTCTTTTAATTGAAAACACTTATTACATTAAAAATGAAATTTTTATGTTGCTTCTTTTTATGAAAACACTATTTCATTAAAAATGAAATTTTTATGTTGCTTCTTTTTATTGAAAACACTTATTACATTAAAAATGAAAATTTTATTTTGCTTCTTTTTATGAAAACACTATTTCATTAAAAATGAAATTTTTATGTTGCTTCTTTTTATGAAAACGCTTATTACATTAAAAATGAAATTTTTAATGTTGCAACTTTTATTGAACATCAAATTGACAAATAAATTATGACTTTTGATTTAAAACTATTTTTACATAAAAAAAATGAAATCTTTTGTTTTCATTCTTTTTAATGACACAACCTCATATTAAAATATATTCTTTTTATTCATTCTTTTAAATGTAGACAAATTAAAATAAGAATGGATTTATCGCTCAATTTCTTTTGTAAATTCAACAAATAAAAATAAGCTTTCATTGTCGTTCAAGTTCTTATTATAATATTAACAAATAAAAATGAGTTTTTATTTGTCGATCAAATTCTTATGATAATATCAACAAATAAAATGAGTTTCTATTTGTCGATCTAATTCTATCATTCACCTCAGAATAATGAAAATAATATTTTGATATCATAAATTAAATTATTTCCACTAGATCTGAATAAATATGGTTTAAACTAAATAAAAATATGTTTTAGATCTAATTTTAGATCTAATTTTCTAACTGCAAATAATTCCAACAAAATATAAAAATTCCAATGCAAATTTATCATAACATGAACCACAAAACATACAACAAGCGAACAATCAACCATTCAAACATCACAGAACATTTCAGATCTGAATTTATGTGATAATATAGTCATTTTTAATGCAAGAAAATAATTAATAATTAATTAGATAATTAAAATTAGAATTCTCACTTTGAATTTTGGCCAAAATTCGATTGTCTCCGTTTCAGCTGCGGTCTGCGCCATCGCGAAGCTCTCAGAAAGGCGAGTCCAACGCAACAAACGGTTCGTAAAACGGACCTCGTATGAGAGAGTTATGAATTTTTAAAGATTGGAAAATAAAAAATTTAAATAATAAAATAATATTAAAATATTAGGATCGGACCTTTCTTCCTCATTGAAACGTGACCGCCGAACCCATGCTTCACCTTTCTCCTTCTACACGCCCCTCTCTCCGTTCATCTTAGCACCGATCAGATTGCACCACATCGAAGCTCATGCCAACACCTACTAGCACCACCAACCCCTTGCCGCTCGGCCTCTCCAATCACCTCGAAAACACCAAAAGACGCAGCCTGTTCTCGGCCAGAATTCGCGGAAACCGTGCACCAAAACCCGATCTTGACCGTATGGATTGAAATGTCTTTGAATTCTCTTCGATTTGATATATTATGCGTCGATTTCCGTTGAGCGGATCAAAAGTTATAAGCATTTGAAAATCGAACGATTTCAGCCATTGAAAAATCTGGGTGGCGGCTGGCTAGGGTTTCAGCTCGAATTTCTGTATAATATTTTAATATTAAATTTCGAAATTTGTGCTAAAAATGTGGATTTTCGGACTTTCTCCGATTTGGGCCTACTTACTGTCGTTCTTAAGGTTTTGAGGCCTTCTGAACGCGGTGGGCTATGTCCCGGGCTCCAATTCTGACATCTGTATGTTTTATTTTCGGTTTTAATTGAAAATACAATATTAAATTAATTATTTAATTTCTACCGTACATTTAAATATGTCGGGGCCACATACGACCTCAGAAAATTCCAAAAAATAAATATTTTTAGCTTTCTTATGAAGATACGAATCCAACAAAATTATTTTCGTTGAATTCTGAGACTGTTTGAAAAATGGCTATTTTTAAGGCATTCAAATTTAACTGTAAATAGTCAAAACACATTTTATTTCGCCACGCTCACATATTTATTCGAAAAATTCTGAAAATTGAAACCTAGCAATAATTTGACATTCCGATTCCAACAAAAGTGATTTCGTTGAAAACCGAGGTCATTTGAAAAATGACTATTTTTAAGGCCAATATATTTAATATTAAAAATATATTTTTAAACAAATAAATCCCGAAACTAGAAATATATAAGTGTTTACTGTTTTTCAATGTAGAAACATCATTATGAACTCAATGGAAGTGGTTTCGAGTTCAAATTCCTTCGTATGCAAAAAGAAGCATTTTGACCATTATAAATTTCATAGCGACCTTTCTAAATATTGAATTGGCCATAACTTTTGATTTCCGTTATGAAATTTCGATTTTTCGGATTCGTTTGAAAGATATTTTTAAATAGATTCTAATATTTTTGGTTTCACTAAAATCCGTTAAATTTTGCATCCTGTACGGCCAGTCAAAGTTCAAGTTTGACTTTTCAAACTACTGCGCTATTTCTAACTCTTTTGTTAATTAAAATTAAATCATTCATGCTAACTTCGATTTAAATCAAATTTGTGATCATTATTATTTAAATAAATAATTTTATATTGTCAAAATTCATTAAAATTTTCTAAAATAAAAATTTTAATTTGGTCCTGATTTTTGCGGGTTGTTACACCAAGTAACCTAATAAATAAGAAAATATGACTGAATGTTATATGTAGTGTTACCTAAAGTGTATAGTTAAAATCCTGTCACCAGAACTTGTGTTCTAACCTCCTCCTCATAACATATTCGCAGGTTAGATTTGTGGCAGAGACATTATAGCCTTGGATACAGGTTATGCAGTATTATTACGGTAAGGCTATATTTTGATTATTTTATCCATTCTGCTGTGAGATATTTTCTGAGCTCTGACATGTTTTATGTCTCTATCTTTTCTACAGGATACCAAAGCAAACCAATCTGAGTTCAGATAGATTGGAATTTTGAAAGGTTTGGCGGAATTCGGGTTATTACATCTGGTATCAGAGCTTAGGTTTAGGATTCTTATATAAATAGTGAGCGAGCGTATTTGTATTTTTTAAAAATATAAATATATTATATATATACCTAGATCCATAGAGTAACCCATTAAATAGAAAGAGTATAATATGGTACAAAATGGGATGTTTGTTTTGTGCACTAAAGGAATGAATATGGAAATTCGAGACCCTTAGGTAATTTGGGTAGAGAGTGTACAATGTACTTTGTATGGAAGGAAAGTGAATCCCATTTTATTAGTACTTTGGGTTAGTGGGCTTGAAAACCTTATAAATTGGAAAAGGTTAAAATGAGGAAAATGGACTAGGAATATATATTGTTGAGAAAATTGACTTTGTGGGAGTGTCTAGGGAAGCCAAGAAAAATTGGAAACCCGCTTTGAGTCTAACCCCATTGTTATCTTTTAAGAACTTGAAATTGTAAAAGTTTTGGGAAAACGGTTTGTGATGTTTTCAAGTTTTAATCTTAAAAGTTATAGTTTTAAATATGTAAAGGAGTACATATTGGGTTTTGAAGCAAAATGGGGTATATTTTGTAAATAGTGATTTCTTTTGAAAAAAAATTCTAAATTAAAATTTCTTAGAAAAAGATGCATATTATAGAGCATGTATAGCTCACTAGTTTTCTTGTTATATTTCATGCAAGAATTTTTAATAAAGAAAGATTTGACATCTTTATTCTTATGACAATCCTTATTGGATAAATTATTTTGACAAGATAATTTTTTTGGGTGGACAAAATAAGTATAGAAATTAAGAATAGAGTGGATGTTTGCACCTTGTGGTAAGAGACTGAGCTGACCTTTTAGGTAAGAACAAGTTATAAACCCGATTGAGAAATAGTTGTCCTTATCTACTCCAGTTTTCGTGATTTGAAAAAAAAAATGATTCACATTTTTTTAAGATGACATGTTATTATGGTTTGGCAAGAGAAAGTTTTCATGAGAAAAATAAAGTTGTGGCACTTTTAAAATTTTGAAAGAAAGTTTAAATGAAAAGGCCAAACCGTGTTTTAAAAGTATATAGTAGGTAAGGATTAGTGCCTAGGGAAGACGGGAAAGGTTTTGAGGCTATGAAGTAAATAGCGAGAATTGTCTTGGAATTAAAGGTAAGTTCTCGTAGAATGCATAAGCATTGAAAGGCCTAGGGTGTTGCTTGAAATAATTATTGGTACACAGCTAGGACTAGTATTGACTACTATATAGTAAAAGTGGGCAAGTAAGTGTTTAGATCCTATTAGGGGTAAAACCCGATACCGCATTTCTATTGGGATCGTTCCGTTATTTTGTTCTTGTTGGGTAGTTAGGGTAACACCTGAACCTGTCGTGGATCCCATAGTTTGGACTTTTCTGAGGTGGACATAGTCCCGAGATTCTTGGCCCTTAGTAGTAGCTGTGTAGGATGTCTGTTCTCTGACTTTAGTTGAAAGACCAGGGGCTTATTTAAATTTAAACTAAGATTAGATGATTAAATAAGCTAAGGAAAGAGAAGAGTCACAACTGAAAGGGAAATAGAAAATTCAATAAAGCAACAAAAATGGAAAATTATGAGAAAAGATGGATAAGAGTAAAAATTTCCAAGATAAGACAAAAAAGAAAATCTGTAGTAAAGAAATTTTTCTTATGTGGGCTGTGCTTGGATAGGAAAATAGGGAATCTTTATATATCGTTGCATTAAATCCAAGTATAGTTATAAAAAGGTTGAAAAAGAAAAACAGAAGGTGCGAAGTTTTCCGTTTTCCACCTTTTTGTAACATAAGAAATCGAATTTAAAAAATTAGATTTTTCTGAAATTTAAAAAATAAAGTTGGTAGATAGGATTTTGGATGCAACATTTGGATGAACTACGCTCTTACTCAGTAAGAGTGTGGGAAAATTTGGATGAAAAAGCATTTCAGTTTTCAAAATATTGCATTCATATAGAACTGCCAGTATATTTAGGATGTGAGCATCATATTTAAAAAAGAATTTTTTGAGAAATTTGCATACACATAGGAGGTACCTCTTAGGCATACATTTATTATTATGTTGTATTTCACTTTGCACAAGTGCACGATGCTTGCAAAAATTGGATGCACACATGATGGATGTATATTATGCAAGGGGTTAATTGATTTTACCCTTATCAAATTTCGGGGAAGAAATTTCCTAAGGGTGGGAGAATGTAACACCCCGCATTTTTAACTTAATATAATAAAATAAGAATAACTTAATTAAATATTCAGAATTAAGTAAAACGGACTGCGCCATTCTGTCCGCCTCGAAATTCTGGTCAAGCGAGACACTAGGTTTGCGTAAATCGGACAATTTATGAAGAAGTTATTAAGTTTTTAAGTTTGTATACCCACTGGAAGAATACATACATATATGTTAGGTTTAAAAATTCAAAAATAGGTCCAGAAATTCGAAATTCCGTTCGAAATTTAAAATTTGGGAAGGCAGCAGATTTCCCGCCCAGGTTTGTTTACCTCCTAAAGTGGGGGTCGACCCCATCAAGGGGGGTTGACCCACCCAAAGGACGGTCGACCCCATCAAGGGGGTCGACCCCCCTATTCCAATTTTGGGTAGATTCGTTTTTCTGCACCTAGACAGATTTGTGACTAGATTCATTGGCTATAAGCTATAAATAATCCCCCATTTCTGTTGTTTATCCACACCAAAATCAATGGAAAACTAGATGTTGCCTCTGCCCAGACCGAATCGAACCATTTCTTCTTCAATAATCAACTAAAGCCAATCAGTTAGAGTTTAGAGATCTACAAGCCTTCCTCTGTGACAGCGAATCTACATTAATTTTAGATCTCTTATCGAAGTGAGGTAATTCCTAGATCTGTTCTATTTTTCAATTCTCTTTTCTTCCCTTTTTCTTTTAGTAAAACTTTTTATAAATCCATGGCTGTTAGGAACTGAACCCGATTAGAGGAAGGCTATGGAATATTAGATCTGGACCAGATCCAGGATTTGAAAAGCATACGAGGTGAGTGGGTTTAAGCTATAACCTTTAGATAATAATATGTTATCATTTAGCATTCCCCTTTTTATAAATTGTGAAATTGCCAGTTTAATTATAAATTACTACTATAACAAGTTGAGATGTTAATATGAATAGATCAGGAAATTCATATGCTTAATTGGCTAAAGTCTTGAGCGTTTACATGTTGAAAAACAAACTAGTTAGGGTATGAATAGCAATTACTATGGCTATAATTCCATGATTCACTTGTGGAATATTGTTGAGTAAATGATATGTTAACTTGTTAGACTTGGACAATAGCCCAATTAAATTTTTACATGTCAAATTAGATTTAAGTACCTGGTAAAAAGGACATGCGGCAAAATATAGGCATAATTTGGCGACCTGTAAATTAGATTATAGTAAACATATGAAAAGGACAATATGCCTAAAATTTACATGAAATACGGATAGTGGTTAAAGAATGAACATGCCTAAATTTACAGTAGTTTGACACTGTAACGCTCTTAGGCACGAGGTTAGATTTGCACTTGTGATAGAAGTCTGCCCGGAGCCGCCCGACATATCCAGGATTCACAAGTGGTAAATATAATGTGAGGGGTCCAAGTGTATAATTAAAACATGTAATGATGCTAAGACACGAGGTTAAGTAAACTTGTGGCAGAAGTCTGCCCGGACCCGCCTGACAAATCCAGCGTCTGCAAGTGTAGGCTTAATGTGAGAGGTCTAGTGCATATATATATATATATATATATATATATATATTTAGCAAGGTATGAATAAATGGCAATAATGGTAATTAAACATCTAACTCAGAAAATAAGAAAGAAAGAGATACAATGGACTGAGTTCTTGTAATGTGTAGGAAAGTGAGGTATTTCCCTAAATGACCTAGTTCTGAGAATGATGTTGCAAGTATGCCACCGTAATTAAAGAAAAGTAAAGAAAATACTTGCTACCATGGATTTAAATGGGAATACGTTGTGAAAATAAATCACCAATTCCTTCTATCAAACTGATAAAGAGCATGAAGTGTTTTCCTTAATATAATAAGGAATATATATATTATAGTGAATGAAGAATAATGGTCTACAACAGTAAATGGTTTAAAAGGGGAATGACAATCACCTATTTTAAATAAATAACATTAATGAAAATGTTGTATAATAGGTAGACTTGTCCTAGGGACAAGTGAAAATTATAACTTAGGTTATAATAAACTAAATACTAATAAGGAAATTAGATAACTGGTGAGATGAGATAAGGGACACTTAATTGTAAAATAAGTAATCAGTAAATGGGGAAAGCCGAAAACCAGTTGAGAAAAGGAGGAAAATATATGAAATATAAGAAGTTGTACTTAATTATGAATCAAGTAAGCTGTAAACTTGGAAGTCTGAAACCCGTTGATAAGAAAAACATGTTTAGGCTTGTCCTAGGGACAAGAGGAAATTATAACATAGGTTATAATAAATGGGTAGAGAAACTTATTACTGGGCCTTAGTTAAGGGAACTAAGTTAATAAGTAAACAAAGATAAGTTGTAGTAACGATGTAAAATGGAAATACGATAAATAAGAAAGAATGAGTAAAACTTATGAAATAAGTTGTATTTAATCATAAATAATGACTGACGTGTTAAACAGAAAACATGTGAGTTGAGATATACTTAATTACATATTAAGTAGAACATGTTATTGTAACGATGAACTCAAACAAAGGATAGTGGATTACAGACATTGGACCACAATATGGGGAATATTATGTTGTGGGCTTATTAATAAACTTAATTGGGTTAAGTTATATAATTGATATTAATAAGCAACAGGAACTTGGTAACTTGATTAAGAATTCAATATGAATGGGAATAACCAAGTTAAATGGAAACTGATGTGGTAAGGCAAGTCGTAAAATAATGTTTAGACATTTAGTCTAACAACATATTAAAGTGAGGCGCTTGGACCAGTCTGCATGTTTGAGGGTGAATAAACCAACGGGGTAAATCATCGTGGTGTTATAAGGCACGAGGGGAGCTGTAACGACCCGTATTTTCTGCCTATTTATTTGGATTATTTTAATTATTTTATTTATTTAAAATATTGATTTGAATTTAAATGATCGAATTTAACGATTTTATTTGGAATATATTATTTAATTAAATAATAAAATAATATTTTAATTTCAAAAATATTTGGGAAAATATAAAATTTGCCATATATTGTGATCGGGCAGTTAAAATTGGTCAAATATTGGTTATATTAAATTTACAACGACGATTTCGTTTATTTAACGACGGTCGAGCGATATGGTTTATAATTTAATTAAATAACGAGCTGCAGCGGCGCGGGAGTTCACGATTTGGCGTTTTGAACTTCAATTGGTCGTACCGGGTTCAAAATAAGTCGGATTTCCTCGAAACAAAAAACATCGGGACCGGTTTGATGATATCTTTCCAATGGCAGAGAAAAATTGAGTTTTCGTGTTGTAGATTTTATTTTATGTCCAAATCAAATTTTGAAAAAAATGCTATGGAATTTCCTTTATATATACAGCGTTGTGTTTATATAAAATGAGGGTTTTTAAATATTTTATATATCGATTTGGCTTCAAACTCAAACCGGGATATTTTATCTTGGTATTATACGATATTCTGGTCGTGTATGGCCAATTATAATATTTTAATAATTTTATATTGAGGTATTTTAAAATTGATTAATTTTATTTGAATTGGCCAGGTATAAAAGGGCCTTTACTCAAATGACCTCAGTTTTCGACGAAATAAATTTTGTTGGGACCGCAACAGAAAATTATTGCTAGATTTTCAAACTGCACGTCAATCGGTGTTATTCTGTGAGCGTGGAAAAATAAAATACAAATAAAAATAACCATTTGAACGTGAACGAGGGCCATTCGAGCAAACGAACTCGGATTTCGACGAAACAAGTTTCATTAGGATCATATTATCAAATTATACTATGCCATCCATTCGTATCATGAACAGGATTCGTATGTGAGCATAGCAGCGAATAAACATCGTTCGAAAACGCGATAGGTACGAAATAAAAATCGTTAGTCAACATCGCTCGTCGCGCCGACTTAAAATAATAATTTTTACACTTATATAAACCCAAAATATCAGCCAACCCATTCACAACCTAGCCACCATTCAGAAATTTTACACAAAAGTCCTCGAACACAATTCAATTTATATCTTCCAAACCGTTGAGAATTTGTGAAGGCAACATGAAGCAAATTTGTAGATCAGGTCCAGATCTACCTACTATAAAAATCCGGGGTGGAACGGTGGCCTGAGGTGGCGGGAAATCGCGAAGAACGGCAAGTTTTCAGTTTCGTTCGTTTTAGACTTTAAAGAGATAGGGTTGATTTGGAGGGACGGGACCTTGGGGGTTTTGTAGAGGAGAAAAAGGGCTTTAATTTGGCGGTGGTCTCGGGTTCTCTGGCGGTCGGTGGAAGGCGTGGGGAGGAGATGTAACAAACCGGAATTTGGGGCCAATTTAAAATTTTCATTTTAGGGACTTTAAAGGTGATTAATAAACTATTTTAAATAAAAAAACTAGAAATCTATTTTAATTGCATTTAATATGTATATATTTAATTTAATTATAAAAGGAATTAGAAAAAGGACGGTAGTTTGAAAAGTCAAACCTGAACTTTGACTGACAACATAGAATGCAGAATAAATCGGATTTTGGTGAAAGGAAAATTATTTAAATTTGTTAATGAATATCTTTCTAAGGAATCTGAAAAATCGAAGTTTCATAGCGGGAATCAAAAGTTATGGCCAAATGAATTTTCAGAAAGGTCGCTATATAGAATATATCGCCTTTGAAAATAGACATTTTGCATACAACCTCGGAATTCGACGAAACCACTTTTGTTGGATCAGGAATGTCAAATTATTGCTAGATTTCAAATTTCATAATTTTTGAAGTTAATATGTGAGCATGGCAAAGGAAAATGTGTTTTGGTCAATTATAGTTAAATTGGATCGACCAGAAAATGGCCATTTTTCAAACGATCACAGAATTCGACGAAATTAGTTTTGTTAAGACCGTATCGTCAAAACATAACCAAAAATATTTTTTTCGGATTTTTCTGAGTTTGTATGTGACCCCAGTAAAATTAGAAAGTACGTTCGAATTAAAAATAAAAGAAACATGCTTTTAGCTTCAGAATTGGACTTCGGCAATAGTGCCATTGCTTTCAGAAGACGTCAAAACCTATTGTTCGACAGTCGTTGAGCGCGAATCGGAGTTCGGACGAAAAATCCCTATTTTCCGGAATTAAATAAAATAAAATAGAAAATACGGGGAAAATACCCTTATAAATACGCTATACGGTACTATTCATTCATCCGCTTCGTTTAGCACCCGCCACCACTCCCCTTTTCCTCAGATTTTCAAACACAAATCTCTCCTTCTTCTTTGAGAATTACACCTTACTTCTTCAGATTTTTCCGAAGAGATTCCTTCCCCCTTCGATTTGGTACCCGAACCACTCCTCCTCGTTGCTCCTAGCCGCCTCCACCACCTACGCGAAATGCAGCCGAACGCGGGCCCACTGCGCCACCCACGAGCCGCCGCACCTCCCCCTTTTCCGGCGAACCTTCCCCTCTCCAGGCTCTACAACGTCACGCGTTCAGATCTGCAAATAATCAAATACAGATTCAAATAAATCGAATTAAAGTTTTGAACTATCTGAAAATCCAAGGTAAATTTGATTTCAGATTTGCGACGCTTTTAAGTGTCGCAGTGACAGTTGTTAAAAGTTGTTTTCTAATTTATACATATGAACTTCAAATTGAAATCTTTCAGATCCGAAACCGCCGTGACTTTGAACACGAGATCTGATCGAGTTTGGACCTTCATTTCAGACCCAAGCAATGTGAGAATTTATTTTTAATTAAATTTAATTAATTTAATTATTATTCTTACGTTATGTGAAGTTTGAATGGCAAATATAAATTGATCTGCGATGGATGTTATTCTATGTTATGGGTATGAATTGTTTGTGATGTTATGATATTAGATCTGAAAATTTAAGTGTTAGATCTAAGTTTGATGATTTATTGGGATCATTTATTTGTTAATCTTGTCAATCATGGTTTGTTGATATTGACGAACCATATGTTTACATGTAAAAACACACCCTTAGATGTTCTCAGAATTGAACTAGAACTCTCAACTCGAGATTGACTTCATGTTATTAATTCGACTTGATCCCTTTGATTATTTAAAATATTTTTTGTGGTTGGGTGGGACATGAAATAATATTGGACATGAAATATTGGATACGAAATATTGGACATGAAAGTTGAATAAGAATTACATTTTTTATGTAATTAGAAAAGTGATTTTACATTGTCAAATAAGAGTTACATTTTTTTTAAGTAATTAGAAAAGTGAATTTACATTGTAAAATAAAGAATACCTTTTATACGTAAGTAGAAATGAAAATTTACACCTAAAGTTAAAAACTAGAAATTTGCATTGAATTAAAATTTGCATTTTTATATGTAAATATAAGATAGGAATTTGACGATGAAATAAAAATTACATTTTTTATTCGAAACTATGAGATGCATTTGACGATGAAATAAAAGTTACATTTTTTATTTGAAACTATGAGATGCATTTGACGATGAAATAAAAATTACACCTTTTATTATTTGAAACTATGAGATGCATTTGACGATGAAATAAAAATTATATTTTTTATTTGAAACTATGAGATGCATTTGACGATGAAATCAAAATTACATTTTTTATTTGAAACTATGAGATGCATTTGACGATGAAATAAAATTACATTTTTCATATGTAATTAAAGTTAAGGTTTGCATGTAGTTAAAAACTACATTTTTTTTATATATATGTAAACATAAAGTAGGATTTTGCGATGAATCAAAATTTACATTTTTTTTTATATGCAAACAAAAGGTAGGATTTTGCGGTGAATTAAAATTTACATTTTTTATGTAAACAAAAGGTAGGATTTTGCGATGAATTAAATTTACATTTTTTATATGTAAGTAAAACATGAATTTCCATCGTATGATAAAAATTACATTTTTATATGTAATGTAGGATGAGATTTACAATGTAAATTAAAAATTACGTTTTTGTAATGTAATTAGAAGTAGGATTCACATTAAAATTAAAAATTACATCTTTATATGTAATTAGAAATAGAATTTACATTGCAAATAAAAAATTACATTTCTACATGCAATTAGAAGATAAGAATTTGCGGTGTAATAAAGATTACATTTTTATATATGTAGTTAGAAGTTGGGAACTAGCATTGAAAATAAAATTACAATCTTATCATGTAGTTAAAGATTAGAATTTACATTGTAGATAAAAACTACATTTTTATTGTATTAGAAGACTTGAAATTTGCATCACATAGAAAATTACATTTTGATGTAATTAGGAAGGAGAGTTGGGCATAAAATCAAATTTATCTTTTCAATGTAATTTTAAAGATAAAGATTGGCACGGTTATGAAAATTACATTTTTAATGTATTTTAAAAAGTTAAAATCTTTCAATATAATGTTAATTTCATTTACAGTGGGATTTAAAAAGAAAATCTTACAATGCAATTGAAAGATAGGAAGTTTACATTATAATGTTAATTATACTTATAATGTAATTGAAAAGGAGAATTATATTTCCATTTTAAATAAAAAAAAGAATTCACCATTGAATTATAATTTACATTTCTCATGTAAATAAAAGGATGGAAAAATGAAAGAATGGAAGTGGGCATCGTAATTTACATTTCTATGTAAACAAAAAGGTTAAATGTTTATATTTACATATTTATATAAAAATATAACTAAAATTAAATGAATCGAGCGCGGTAGTTCATGTTTTGAAATCATACCTTTAAACGACTATACAAGAAGACCCGACCGTCGGATTTTCTTGAAACTGAAACCAGTAGGACCGTCTTGGAAAAATCTTTCCAATGATACATATTACGTCAAGATCCAACGGTTAGATTATGAGAAGTGTAAAAATCAAAATTGGTTGAAAGTAGCGCCATAGTCGCCCATTGACTCAAGGCGTCGTTATATAAAATTTAATTATTTTAAATAATTAAAATAGGAAGTAATCGTTATAAAATAATATTAACGAATAGGAAGGATTTAAATATATATATATATATATATACACGAGAATTATTTGGAAAGTCCGAGTTTCTCTCATTCCAAATAATCAATCGACGCTAAGAATCAAGGTGCGAAGACGGGATATGAAGACCGTGAATCTTCCATCGAGAGGACAACGATCGAGGTCCTGATTTGATTTGCTCCCAAATCATGGGTCATGGTCATTGCCCAAACAAACATGTTGATTTCACGGGTTTGGTTTTCGCTCAGACCCAGAGCATAAGCTAATAAATGGATTGTGTGTCTGACATCGTACTCCGTTAAATATCATGTTATTAATTTTCTATCGAATGTATGAATGATTGGTGGTGGAGAATTTATTCTCTTGCTTAACACCCTTTTTTATATTTCGGCAAAGGATTGGTAGTGTGATATGGAGTGACAGTGTGGCATACTAAGATGCAACGATTAAGGTATCTTGTTGAAAAGCATAACCTTGTAGAGATGATCAAAGCACAGCTTGGATAAGCATAGCTTTGTGTATTACGTAGCTTCACGAACCTCACAAACTGGTGGAGTCTAAAACGGGAGAAGGGAACGCAGGGAGAGCAACACATTTCTTTCTAGTTAGAAGTAGTGTCGGAGATTAAACTGGCTGATATTTTACTTATGTGGATGATGGAATGAGGCGCCTCGGATGATAGGTCCTATAGGATCAGGAAACGTGTGTTCAAGAATAACTAATCCACGAAGCTGTATGTGTGGACCGTCCCTGCATCTATCCAAGGATTCACTGCGGGGGATCCTGAGACATTAGCAAGAGTGTCTCGAATCGGTAAGGAGCTCCTCCCTAGCCTTGACTCATGATGGAAACCAAATTCCGAATAGGACCCTACGAATTTGATGGTATTACTAGTATGGAGGCATAGTATATGGTAGCTATGCTTCCTAGGATTGATACATTTATTTTGAAATGTTTTCATATACACTAATAATAGTATTAAACTCGTATTTACCGTATTTAGCATGTTTAATCACCATAAGGTAAAATCCTATCCTCTGGTTTGTGTTGCATTGTGTGATGGGACTTGGGTCTTTTGGTGATTCCATTTTTCTCAAAAGCATAGCGTTGTTTTACGATTCACTTATTATTTATTATGACACTTTAAATTATGCACGGCAATCCATTGGGGTAAACCCGTCCCGCGTTAGCGGCGTAGTCCTTGGATTTGCCTTATTACTAGTAGTTAAAATTAGTTAAGAATTCTCATACCAGTCCCACGACTGACTCGTAGTTTGTTTTCACCTTTGCAAACTCGGGTGCCCTCTTTTCCACACGGGCAGCCAAGTAACATGTTTTGCTTTCTTTGGAGTTGCTGACTTTGGAGCTTTCTTAGTGTTGCTTATTTGGAGATGCATATGTTGGACCACGAAGACTATCTATCATTTATCTTTTGTTACATTTATCTTCAGTCATACAGACTTATTTTATTTTCAGTTGTTCTAGTTTGAAGTTGGAACTTATTTCCTCTGTTAAAAACTTGATGTAATAATTTAAAACTCTATGACCGTGGGATTCTGTGGTTGATGACATTCATATTCCGCTGCTATGATATTGTTATTCTATAGTTTTCCTATGCTATGTTGTATTTGTGATCTGTATTGTTATATTTATGTTGTATTCCAAATGATTATTCCAAACTTTCATTCCGTGGAAGTTTGGGGTTATCACAGTTGGTATCAGAGCTTTGGTTAAACTTAGCTTTGGAATATAACATATTTATAATAATAATTCGTTTACGTAGAATCACAATATTCTATGGCGAACATTTCATGTGAATACATAATAGTCAGTCATTTTATCTCCATCCCTTTTCCCATCCTTTAATCTTTATCATTTCTTAAAATCACCATTACAGTTGTTCTGACTCTTTCTTGGATCGTACAGAACTAACTAAAAATAAGTATCGTTGCCGCTAGAGCCGCTAGAGCTAGAGAAAGGAGGCAAAATGTTGCTGGAATTGAGGAGGCCACAGTTCAATAGCCACCACCACCACCCCCGCAACCCTTTGATTTGGATAAGGTGGCGAAGAAGTTCAAAAACCTAGGTGGAGTTCCATTCACTGGTATAGAAACCGTGGTACAGGCTCAGGCATGGCTAAAAAATTGTGAAAAAATATTTGGAGGACTAGAGCTAGATGATCAGAGGAAGAGATTCACTGCTGCATGGCATCTCCAAGGCGAAGCACATAATTGGTGGGAAGTGGTAAACATTGGAGGCGACGAAGATAATATGACTTGGGCCAGGTTTAAGGAGCTTTTCAATGATAAATACATTCCAAGGCAGGAGGTAGAAAGACTGCATGACGAGTTCGCCAATCTGAAGCAAGGCGACAAGACCATCTCAGAATATGTACGAAGATTTGAAGACCTCTTCTGCTATGCCCCTGAATTGATTCAGGATGACTTTCAAAAGAACAAGAGGTTCATAAATGGGCTTGCGAGAAAATATATTGATAGAGTCACTGCCCACATCGACCTTTCTTTCAATAAGCTGGTGGAGTTTGCTTGTCGATATGAGGAGAATGATAAAAGGAATTCTCAATAGGATAGAGAGAGGAGCTAAGCCAACAACAACAATAAAAGGAAGCAAGTCGAGAAGAAGACTGAAGGAAGCAGTTCTGGAGCTGCTAAAACCCATGATAAGTCAAAGGTGCAATGCTACAACTGCTAGAAGTATGGACACTATAGCAAGGAATGCAGGAATCCGAAGAAGGCCCGAAGTGACGACACTAAGGAATGCTATAACTGCCACAAAAAGGGTCATATCAAGCCTAATTGTCCATTGTTGAAAGGAGCTCAGATTGCACATGTGTACAAGGGGGCGAGTGCACCACCTTCCTCCGCACCTACTTTTTCAAAAGGAACAGGTAAACCTGATGTTTTAGATAGTACTATTTATGTTAAAGACATTCCGGTGTTGGTTCCTACCCTTCTATTTTTCTTTTCCTTTTCGAGGACGAAAAGTTCTTAAGCGAGGGAGATTGTAACAACACGGAATTTGGGGCCAATTTAAAATTTTCATTTTAGGGATTTTAAAGGTGATTAATAAACTATTTTAAATAAAAACAACTAGAAATCTATTTTAATTGCATTTAATATGTATATATTTAATTTAATTATAAAAGGAATTAGAAAAGGGACGATAGTTTGAAAAGTCAAACCTGAACTTTGACTGACTACACAGAATGCAGAATAAACCGGATTTTGGTGAAACATAAAATAGTTAAATCTGTTAATGAATAGCTTTCTAAGGAATCTGAAAAATTGAAGTTTCATAGCGGGAATCAAAATTTATGGCCAAATGAATTTTCAGAAAGGTCGCTATAGAGAATATATCACCCTTGAAAATAGACATTTTGCATACGACCTCGAAATTCGACGAAACCACTTTTGTTGGATCAGGAATGTCAAATTATTGCTAGGTTTCAAATTTCATAATTTTTGAAGTTAATATGTGAGCATGGCAAAGGAAAATGTGTTTTGGTCAATTATAGTTAAATTGGATCGACCAAAACTGGCCATTTTTCAAACGATCTCACAATTTGACGAAATTAGTTTTGTTAAGACCGTATCATCAAAACATAACCAAAAATAATTTTTTTCGGATTTTTCTGAGTTCGTATGTGACCCCGGTAAAATTAGAAAGTACGTTCGAATTAAAAATAAAAGAAACATGCTTTTAACTTCAGAATTGGACTTCGGCAATAGCGTCATTGCGTTCAGAAGGCGTCAAAACCTATTGTTCGACAGTCGTTGAGCGCGAATCGGAGTTCGGACGAAAAATCCCTATTTTCTGGAATTAAATAAATTAAATAAAATAGAAAATACGGGGAAAATACCCTTATAAATACGCTATACGGTACTATTCATTCATCCCCTTCATTTAGCATCCACCGCCACTCCCCTTTTCCTCAGATTTTCAGACACAAATCTCTTCTTCTTCTTTAAGAATTACACCTTACTTCTTCAGACTTTTCCAAAGAGATTCCTTCCCCCTTCGATTTGGTACCCGAACCACTCCTCCTCGTTGCCCGAGCCGCCTCCACCACCTCCGCGAAGTCTGACCAAATGCGGGCCTACCGCGCCACCAATGAGCCGCCGCACCTCCCCATTTTTCGGCGAACCTTCCCCTCTCCAAGCTCTACAACGTCACGCATTCGGATCTGCAAATAATTAACTACATATTAAAATAAATCAAATTAAAGTTTTGAACTTTCTGAAAATCCAAGGTAAATTCGATTTCAGATTTGCGACGCTTTTAAGTGTCACAGTGACAGTTGTTAAAAATTGTTTTCTGATTTATACATATGAACTTCAAATTGAAATCTTTCAGATCTGAAACCGCCGTGACTTTGAACACGAGATCTGATCGAGTTTGGACCTTCATTTCAGACCCAAGCAATGTGAGAATTTATTCTTAATTAAATTTAATTAATTTAGTTATTATTCTTGCGTTATGTGAAGTTTGAATGGCAAATATAAATGGATCTGCGATGGATGTTATTCTATGTTATGGATCTGAATTGTTTGTGATGTTATGATATTAGATCTGAAAATTTAAGTGTTAAATCTAAGTTTGGTGATTTATTAGGATCATTTATTTGTTAATCTTGTCAATTATGGGTTGTTGATATTCACGAACCATATGTTTACATGTAAGAACACACCCTTAGTTGTTCTCAGAATTGAACTAGAACTCTCAACTCGAGATTGACTTCATGTTATTAATTCGATTTGATCCCTTTGACTATTTAAAATATTGTTTGTGATTGGGTGGGACATGAAATAATATTGGACATGAAATATTGGACACGAAATATTGGACATGAAAGTTGAATAAGAATTACATTTTTTATGTAATTAGAAAATTGAATTTACATTGTAAAATAAGAATTACAATTTTTTTAGGTAATTAGAAAAGTGAATTTACATTGTAAAATAAAGAATACCTTTTATATGTAAGTAGAAATGACAATTTACACCGTAAGTTAAAAAGTAGAAATTTGCATTGAATTAAAATTTACATTTTTATATGTAAATATAAGATAGGAATTTGACGATGAAATAAAAATTACATTTTTTTTTCGAAACTATGAGATGCATTTGAAGATGAAATAAAAAATACATTTTTTATTTGAAACTATGAGATGCATTTGACGATGAAATAAAAAATACATTTTTTTATTTGAAACTATAAGATGCATTTGACGATGAAATAAAAATTACGTTTTTTATTTGAAACTATGAGATGCATTTGACGATGAAATAAAAATTACATTTTTTATTTGAAACTATGAGATGCATTTGACGATGAAATAAAATTACATTTTTCATATGTAATTAAAGTTAAGGTTTGCATGTAGTTAAAAACTACATTTTTTTTATATGTAAACATAGAGTAGGATTTTGCGATGAATCAAAATTTACATTTTTTTTATATGTAAACAAAAGGTAGGATTTTGCGATGAATTAAAATTTACAATTTTATATGTAAACAAAGGGTAGGATTTTGCGATGAATTAAAATTTACATTTTTATATGTAAATAAAACATGAATTTCCATCGTATGATAAAAATTACATTTTTATATGTAACGTAGGATGAGATTTACAATGTAAATTAAAAATTACATTTTTGTAATGTAATTAGAAGTAGGATTCACATTAAAATTAAAAATTACATCTTTATATGTAATTAGAAATAGAATTTACATTGCAAATAAAAAATTACATTTTTATATGCAATTAGAAGATAAGAATGTGCGGTGTAATAAAGATTACATTTTTATATATGTAGTTAGAAGTTGGGAACTAGCATTAAAAATATAATTACATTCTTATCATGTAGTTAAAGATTAGAATTTACATTGTAGATAAAAACTACATGTTTATTGTATTAGAAGTCGTGAAATTTGCATCGCATAGAAAATTACATTTTGATGTAATTAGGAAGGAGAGTTGGACATAAAATCAAATTTATCTTTTCAATGTAATTTTAAAGATAAAGATTGGAATGGTTATGAAAATTACATTTTTAATGTATTTTAAAAAGGTTAAAATCTTTCAGTATAATGTTAATTTCATTTACAGTGTGATTTAAAAAGAAAATCTTACAATGCAATTGAAAGATAGGAAGTTTACATTATAATGTTAATTAAACTTATAATGTAATTGAAAAGGGGAATTATATTTACATTTAAAAAAAAAGAATTCACCATTGAATTATAATTTACATTTCTCATGTAAATAAAAGGATGGACGAATGAAAGAATGGAAGTGGGCATCGTAATTTACATTTCTATGTAAACAAAAAGGTTAAATGTATATATTTACATATTTATATAAAAATATAATTAAAATTAAACGAATCGAGCGCGATAGTTCATGTTTTGAAATAATACCTTTAAACGACTATACAAGAAGATCCGATCGTCGGATTTTCTTGAAATTGAAACCGGTAGGACCGTCTTGGAAAAATCTTTCCAACGATATATATTACATCAAGATCCAACGGTTAGATTATGAGAAATGTAAAAATCAAAATTGGTTGAAAGCAGCGCCATAGTCGCCCACTGACTCAAGGCGTCGTTATATAAAATTTAATTATTTTAAATAATTAAAAAAGGAAGTAAACGTTATAAAATAATATTAACGAATAGGAAGGATTTAAATATATATATATATATATATATATATGAGAATTATTTGGAAAGTCTGAGTTTCTCCCATTCCAAATAATCAAATGACGCTAAGAATCAAGGTGTGAAGATGGGATATGAAGACCGTAAATCTTCCAACGAGAGGACAACGATCGAGGTCCTGATTTGATTTGCTCCCAAATCAAGGGTCATGGTCATTGCCCAAACGAACATGTTGATTTCACAGGTTTGGTTTTCGCTCAGACCCAAAGCATAAGCTAATAAATGGATTGTGTGTCTTACATCGTACTCCGTTAAATATCATGTTATTATTTTTCTGTCGAATGTATGAATGATTAGTGGCAGAGAATTTATTCTCTTTCTTAACACACTTTTTTATATTTCGGCAAAGGATTGGTAGTGTGATATGGAGTGACAATGTGGCATACTAAGATGCAATGATCAAGGTATCTTGTTGAAAAGCAGAACCTTGTGGAGATGATCAAAGCACAGCTTGGATAAGCATAGCTTTGTGTATTACGTAGATTCACGAACCTCACAAACCGGTGGAGTCTAAAACGGGAGAAGGGAACGTAGGGAGAGCAGCACGTTTCTTTCTAGTTAGAACTAGTGTCGGTGCTTAAACTGGCTGATATTTTACTTATGTGGATGATGGAATGAGGCGCCTCGGATGATAGGTCCTATAGGATGAGGAAACGTGTGTTCAGGAATAACTAATCCACGAAGTTGTATGTGTGGATCGGCCCTGCAGCTATCCAAGGGTTCACTGCGGGGGATCCTGAGGCATTAGCTAGAGTGTCTCGAATCGGTAAGGAGCTCCTCCCTAGCCTTGACTCATGATGGAAACCAAATTCCAAATACAACCTTATGAATTTGATTGTATTTGTAACACCCCACACCCGCTATGGTCACTCATAAAAGGAATGCCATAACATCGGTGGAGTATTTTTAAGTGAATATAGAACAGAAAAATTACAACAAGACAGATATAAGTAATACTTGAGAATTTAAAACATCATTTCATTGCAGCGGAAAGTAGAACATGTTTGGTTACACCAAAACCATAAACAAGAGTCAAGTACATAATATCCATCCTGATAAAACAAAAGTACATAATCCCACTACATAACTTAATAGCCATAATAGAAAAGATAAACTGAGCTTTACATCCACGGTCCAAGCTCCAAAAGATAGATAAAGCAGTCTGATCAAAGCCCACTAGTGCTAGGCCCACTCTGATAACCTGAGGGTTGGGAAAAAGATAAAAACAACGGGGTCAGACATAAGTCTGAGCGAGTCCTATAACTTTAACAATACAATCATTAAAGTAACCAGAGTAAGACATGAGCTTGATATACGGTAACGACTGGGGATAAATGGCTACACTAAGCAGCCAACTAGACTTAGGATGAACTAAGATAACCGTAAAGACGCATTTACCCACCCAAGGATAATTACTACACTGCACCACCCCAGATCTACCCACCCAAGGGTAATTCCTACACTGCACCACACCAGTTCTACCCACCAAGAGTAATTCCTACTTAAAGGTTGATCCCACTAAGTGTACTTAGTAATTTTACCCAGTAGCTTCTTGTACCCCTAGCTGACTACATAGGTGCCGTCTGCCCCTATCTCCGCTAGGTGTACCCACTACTTCCCAAGCGATCGGCTCCCTAATGTAGATACCCGTGCTGGCCCCACAGTGGGGTGTATCACTCCCCAAAGTGGCAACCCGATATCAATGGTGCACGGCTTATACCTACACGATGCAACAACGTCTTACCTACCAGCCCGGGTCCACACACGCATATGAAACCCGTTGGACTCGCGTTGCCACCGCTACCCCGTTTTGGCCTCTTATAGTCAAGCCTAGTACGTGTGTCCCGTCCTCGACATGGGTCGAGCCCAATAAGATACATATGGGTTACTGGTTGAAATGGGCCCCCACAAGCTACTACTTAAGCTTGTCATTTTATCTAGTGCATCCCACTTAACCCCTTTTTATAATCATGCCCACTTACATGTTAAGGTTTGGTTAAGTCATCTAATCATATTTCAATTGCCACTCAAGGCCCCCACAAGCTACTACTTAAGCTTGTCATTTAATCATATTTCAATTGCCACTTAAGGCCCCCACAAGCTACTACTTAAGCTTGTCATTTAATCATATTTCAATTGCCACTTAAGGCACCCACTAGATTTCCACATGCCACCCAAGGCACTTACTTGATTCCCACATGCCACCCAAGGCACTTACTTAACCCTTTAATCATGTTTAATTACATGTTCCACTTTGGTTAAGTATTCTAATCGTATTTTCTATTGCCACCCAAGGCAACCCACTAGTTTCCTCATGCCACCCAAGGCACCCCCATAATTTGTATTAATTGTCCCTAATTAATTACAAATATTTAAGAATATGGGTAGACCTAACTCAATAGGTAAATTCCCAATTCCATAATATGGGTAGACCTGACTTAATAGGTAAATTCCCAATTATGTCCATCCACTTTATGGTATGTTTAATCATACCCACTTCACACAATTTTATGTGTTCATTAATTTTTACCCCATCGTCCCCATGTAAATACGTTAACATGACACTACAACAAAATGACCCTATTACAACGGTGGAACACCGTTGTAATATACATTTTACAACGGTGGGCAAACCGTCGTGTATTAAGAAGTTGTAATAGACTCATATCTTTTACAACGTTTTTACACTGTTGCAACACCGTTGTAATATGTATATTTTACAACTTTTTTCCACCGTTGTAGTAATACTTATTACAACATTTTTGCACTGTTGTAGTAGTATATATTACAACTTTTTTTCACCGTTGTAGTAATTCCTGCAACAATTAATTATAACAATACGATTTTTGTTTCGTTATACATTACATTTCATATAAAAATAAATATTTATATTGAATAAAATGATACTACACTTAACTGAAATAATAAATTAAATATTTTATTTCAATATTTTAATTAGTACAACTTTCTGATCCACTATCGTACAACTCACTTTTACATAATACAGTCATAACAATGCATACATTCCTCACTACAAATTGATCACTCAATACACTCAGTTACATACACAGTTTCGTATAAATATACATACACACTGACACACCCCGAGTTTTTATGCTCCAACATCCAATCCAGTTACCTATCACAGAATTTTACACATGTTAATATAGGACGGTTGATCTTCATAAATTCGCTTCTTACATCGCAATCCTCAGGTAAGAAGAGGGAGAACATATCATTATACCATGAAATTCCACTCAAAATTATTTGTAATCTAAAATAGATTTGAAATTCAAAACAGCATTAAAAATGCATCACTAAATGCAGCCTATTCTACCATAGACAAAATGCTTCAAATGTCTATTTGGAAAGAAGAAATTAAAAACATTGAAAATGCATCACTAAATGCAGCCATAACCTACCACAATTGAAGGATAAAACTACAACCAAACCCAAAACAGGGCACGACACAGCGAAGACCAATACTACACAAGCACTCAAGTCGAAACAACTCGTCAAAGACCACACATCAACCAACAAACAGAACACAAACTCACCCAAGATCAAGAAGAGCAGGGAACTCACCCACACGATGAGCACCATATATCAAAAAAATTTGCAAACTACTACTAAAGTGTGGTTTCAGAAAAAAAATATGAGTATATCCAAGTGCATTTGATTTCACCTTTTATTTGCACCATCACATAAATCCTCAGGCAATGAATCCAGAGGCTGGTTACTAGCCTCCTAAAATTCAGACTACATCCAACAGAAAATCCAATTAGTAATGAAATGACAAATCAAATTATACATGTGCATATATAGCCAAGTTAATAAAGTGCATAAAATTTACAGAAGCCTGATAATTGATGGAAAATGAGGAAACTCACCTCGTTTTTAGGAGTTTGTCTGCTAACAATGTTGTCATCCCCAAGGATATTCTCTCTTAAGTTCTTCTTCCGAATGCATATAGCAAGCCTGCACATCAGAAAGACGGAGAACTGAACAATGGTGTCCATCAATGAACACTTAAATAAAGGGGTATGACAAGCGCAATTAGCATTTTTCATGGCGCAATCGTAGCACACAAAATGATGGCTTTCACACTGCAAATTAAAACCAAGTAATATTGATCAGTGTGTTAAGTAACCAAACATAAAAATATTATTATGCTGAAATATAGCTACCTAAGAAATGGGTCCTTTTAAAGGTTTCCTACAAATAAGGAGTTGATGATTAGAGATTCTACCATTACGTATGTAATATTGTTGCTTTCTGCTACTTTGATGCCGAGTTTATTATCCTCCATCGTTTAACTTGTCTTTGTGAATGATCTGATGAGATAATAAATGTGAGTTATCACCTGACCATTATATTATTTATATAGTAGTCTGAATTAAGGAGATAATGGTCAGAACAGAAAGCGTATAGCCATTCAACTTATATTTGATACGATGACTTCTTGAATTCCTTGCATTATTCATTCTCAATTCAGACTTTGGCTCTTCCGATGCATTTATGTTGAAATTTATGTTTTCCAAATTTTACATAGCTCGATGTTGGTTGTTTATTATACCACAATATCTGAATATCAATCCTAATTTCAACATAAAATTCTCCCTGATATGTTGTCGCATAAAATAGAATTGAGAAAATAAGTAGAAACAAGTAAATTCTACCCAAACGAATTGCAAAATAGTCCAGATAGCCGAAGATCCAGATAGCCGAACTTAAATTTGATTTTAAATCCAGATTTTTTTAAAAACCAGATGGCGAAGATCGTCAGAACCGATTAGCAAGCCTAACCAAAAATAAAAATGAAACAAATCCTACTAAAAATCCAGAAATTAACAAAATAAAAACTCAAACCTTCTTATTTTCATTTTCAGGGTTCGGCTGGTGGACAGAGCAGCGCTAGGATGTTGGTCGGCCCACAACGACTGTTGCTAACAGAGGTAGCGGTGGAAACAGTCAGGCGCAGTGAGGGTTTTTGGGTAGTAGACGATTTGGTGACGAGGTAGGGCTCAGGCGGTCTTCGGGAAGGTTACGCGGTGGCTTCCCAAAAGGCGGAGGGACAGCAAATACGCTGCTTTGACTGCAGTAGTGGCTGGAGTTGACATCGGAGAGCACGGAACACGGTACAGAGGCGGGTGCCTGGGTAAGGACCGGAAGTGGAGAAGGAAGTTGGATGAGGAACTGGTTAATTGGTAGAGACGGAGAAAGAAGGGGACGAAAATCAAGTTGCCATGGTAGAATTAAAGAACGCGTTAATTGGTATTGACGAAGAAAGACGGAGAAAGATGGATGAAACCTTATTTTGAGTTAGGGTGCGGTACTGAAGAGTTGGCCCGCCTAAATTTTCGATTTGCCCGCCTAAATTTTCGTTTTAAGGAACACATGAACACGTGAGCTGCTTTGATTATTTGTATCTAAGAAACGTTGTAATTATTAGCAAAAAAAAAAATATTTTTGAATCTAAGGAAAGCTTCTAAGCACTTTCTATTAACTAATTTTATTTAACAGCTGTTATTAATGATTATTTGTTAACCATCAATCGTCAGTTAAACAGTTAATACTTATTCATTGATTACTAATTATTAATTTTTTAATTATAAATTAGTAATAGATATAATTTCATATTTTGAATTAATTATCAATTTTATTTTATTTCATATTTTGATCACGTTGGTTAAGTCATCTAAATATTCATTTCGATTTTAAGGTTCAATTGTCATAAGACAAAAAAAAAACTAACTAGATTTTAAGGTTCAATTGCCGAGCTATTACTTATTTAATATATGTTTTTATCATTAATTTCAATTATTATTTTATTATTATAAATTATTATTATTATTTACTACTGATTTTTAACTTACAATTGTTACTTAATTAACGATTGTTGTTAAATTTTGAGTAAGATTCAAATTCAACGCTACACAAAATGTACCGTTTCGGATGGGGCGCTACCCCGCACCCCGCCGGGGGCGCTGCCCCCTGGACCCCCGCGACCTGACCGGGCAGGTCGAACCCTGTTAGCGGGGGCGTTTCCCCCGCACCCCCACCTAAGGGGGTTGCCACCCCCCCGGACCCCCCCTTCGTAGGGATCATATTTGAAAAAAGATTTTGGAAAAACTTTCAACAACGATTACTTATTAAAAAATATTATATACTAAATATTAATTACTACTAATAGTCATGATTAATTATAAATTAAATATTTATTAATTGTTATTTACTTATTGATTATTAACCGCTCATTAGTTATTACTTACTAATTAATTACTAGTACTTAATAATGAAGTAGTTATAAATAATTATTTTTAATTAAATATTTAATATTTATATATTGACTATTATTAAATAATTACTAATTGGTTGTTAATTAGTAATTATTAGTAGGAATTATTTATTTATTGATGTATTTTTAATTAAATATTTAATATGTATTTATTGATTATTAATTAATAATTACTAATTGGTTGACAATTACTAATTATTAGCATGAATTATTTATTTATTGAAGTATTTTTAATTAAATATTTAATATTAATATATAGGTTATTAATTAGTAATTACTAATTAGTTGTAAATATTAATTATTAAAAATTATTTAATGAAAATAATTAATATTAAAATATAGTCATATATTATAACAGTAAAAAAAAAGTTGTGATAGGCTTTTATTACAACTGTCAAAATAACACAATTGTTAAAAATAAATTTATTACAACTTTTCTGGAAAAAAGTTGTAAAAAACATTTATTACAACGGTGCTTTAACCACCGTTGTAAAATTAAAGTTGTAATATGGTATTTTTGTTGTAGTTACAACGGTGTTTATACCACCGTTGTAAAAAACCGTTTATTACAACGGTGCTTTTACCACCGTTGTAAAAACCCATTTATTACAACGGTGCGTTTACCACCGTTGTAAAATTAAAGTTGTAATATGGTGTTTTTGTTGTAGTGTGACATACTTCAAAAGAGAAGATTCATCATATACACAATGGGTTCAACTTAGCATATCATTAGCATTATCATGGGTTTAAAAGGTGTCAACTTGCATATATGACCATAAACCCAACTTGCATAAATAACCAACCCAAACTTGCATGAATCACATATGTCATAAAGATGGTAACTTGCATAAATGTTCATGTCATAGACCTATCATAAAGGTGTCAACTTGCATACATGTCATAGGTCTAAAAGGGATGAACTTGCACATGTACTTATGTCATACAAAGGGGTAAACTTGCATAGCATGTCACATGTTAACTTGCATATAACCAAACACATAACTTGCATAACATGTTACATATGAACTTGCATATAATCATGCACATAACTTGCATATAACCAAACACATAACTTGCATAACATGTTACATATGAACTTGCATATAATCATGCACATAACTTGCATTACATGTTACATATGAACTTGCATATGTATGTATGACATACAAAGGTAAACTCGCATATGTTATGCATATCACTAATCCAAACAACTTGCATAGATTATGCATATTATAGATCCAAACTCATAGGTTAAACTTGCATGTCATGTCACTTATTTCACATATGATTCTAGCATAAAACCAAGCATTTAACTTGCATAAAACCAAACACTTAGCATGCATAAAACCGAATACTTAGCATGCATAAAACCCACCACTTGACATGCATAAACCCAAACACTTAACTTGCATAAACATAGTGTCATCATGAATAAGTGTTAAACATAGTGATTAGCAAACTAGCATCATAACGTATGACCTAAAACCCATTGATCCGCAAGCAAAACCATATGATCTCATCACATCTCATCTACTTAGTTTAGCAATTGGTTATTAAAGTGATAGAAACCCACAAACTCCAAGATTAGCTCCTTAGATAGTTGCTAGAGTTGAAGTAGAGGTGGATTAGTAGTTGATTAGCTTGCAATCCTCTTCTCAAATTAGTGGAGGATCCTTCTAAGTTGCATTTTGGCGGCATGATGGCATAGATTCTATTTTTAGTATGAATTAGGGTAGTCTTAGGGTGTATTTATAGGATTAGGTTGTGTTTTAGACCCTTAGATTAACCCTAGGTTAGTTTAGGTCCGTCAGATTTCGTCCCAAGCCCTCCAACCCAGCCCAAAACTCAACCAGGTGCACCCAGGCCAGAATCAGCCGACAGGGCAAGTCGACAGCCCTGTCGACTGCCAAGTCGACAGGCATGTCGACAGGCAAGTCGACAGCCCTGTCGACTGCCAAGTCGACTTGGCTGGGCGGGAGTTTTCCCGCCTGGCCTCCATTTCTGCATGTTTCGAAATTCAAATTTCCCGAAAACTTCTTTGGGCCTTAACCGGGTCATACGGACTCCGATTTACAAAATTTCGGACTCTATTTCGCGTATTTTTCCGAGACGAACACAATGACGTAACCCGTTTCCCCTGATTCTCACATCTAAGATTATTAATTCTGAAATTAGTGAATATCAGTGTTAACTGAAATTCAGGATGTTACAGTATTACTAGTACGGAGGCATAGTATATGGTAGCTATGCTTCCTAGGATTGATACATTTATTTTGAAATGTTTTCATATACACTAATAATAATATTAAACTCGTATTTACCGTATTTAGCATGTTTAATCACCATAAGGTAAAACCCTATCCTCTGGTTTGTTTTGCATTGTGTGATGGAACTTGGGTCTTATGGTGATTCCATTTTTCTCAAAAGCATAGCGTTGTTTTATGATTCACTTATTATTTATTCTGTCACTTTAAATTATGCACGACAATCCATTGGGGTAAACCCGTTCCACATTAGTGGCGTGGTCCTTGAAATTGCCATATTACTGGTAGTTGAAATTAGTTAAGAATTCTCACACTAGTCCCACGACTGACTCGTAGTTTGTTTTCACCTTTGCAAACTCGGGTGCCCTCTTTTCCACACGGGTAGCCAAGTAACAGGTTTTGCTTTCTTTGGAGTTGCTGACTTTGGAGCTTTCTTGGTGTTGCTTATTTGGAGGTGCTTGTTGGACCACGAAGATTATCTATCATTTATCTTTTGTTACATTTATCTTCAGTCATACAGACTTATTTTATTTTCAGTTGTTCTAGTTTGAAGTTGGAACTTATTTCCTCTGCTAAAAACTTGATGTAATAATTTAAAACTCTATGACTGTGGGATTCTGTGGTTGATGACATTCACATTCCGCTGCTATGATGTTGTTATTCTATAGTTTTCCTATGCTATGTTGTATCTGTGATCTGTATTGTTATATTTATGTTGTATTCCAAATGATTATTCCTAACTTTCATTCCGTGAAAGTTTGGGGTTATCACAGGAGATGAACGGAGGTGGTTAGTTTTGGGTATTTTCAAAAAGTGGCGGTTGGTTTTTGGGGTTTTCCGGCGATCTGGGTGGCCGAGGGGATCACAGTCTTTGGGGAATCGAAGCTGGGTGGCAAGGCGGAGATGATGGAGGTGGTGGCGAGGCAAATGATCAACGGTGGCGGCGGATTTTCCCTGATGAACGGAAAGGGTTTGGAGTAGTTTTCATGGTGATAGGAGGCACACCAGAGGACGTCGTTGGGGGTGTAGGTGTTGGACATTGTGAGGAAGCCGATGGTCGGTCATAGGGGATCTCTGGTGGTTGGAGCAGCTGCCGGAGACGAGAAGTTCATGTGGAAGAACGAGGCGGAGTTCATTTTTTCAAAGTAAAAGAAGAACAATCGGGTTTCCTAAAGGGAAGTTGAGAAAACGCGTTTTGCAACAGTCCGATGATGACGTGGACGGAATAAAGTTTTTAAATTAATTAATTAATTAGTTAATTGATCGTATATATATTAAAACTTTAAACAAGCATATCTTTTACATGCGTTAACGGATTTCAGTGGAACTGGATCCATTGGGATCGCAGGGACGAGACCTATCCGATGGCACTGACAAGGAGTCGATCTGATGCAATTGAAATTTCAGCAAATTTTGAACGCTCGACTCAAATTAGATGTAACAAACACGTCAACCGCCAACCATATAAATCTGGTGAGTTAATTCTCACACCTTCTGGAGTCCTGCGATGTGGTAAATCCATAGAAAACTATAATCTACAATTTACAGTATAAATTGGTTGATTGGATGCGATGGATGCAAATTGATTGTTATGGTTTGATTAGTTGCAGTTATTTATATTTCATCATTTATTTAATTCGTATATTTTTAGCAACTGATATCTGTGATGCAGAGAAGGACAGGTTGGAGGGATCCGACCGGATTCCTCAAATAAACTATATTTTTGTTTGTTGTGCATATATATGAATTGTTCACCCCGACTGGCACCAAAACCTGTCTGTATGTTGATGGTTGAATAAATATTCACCTGTGTTGTGTTTAAAATCAACTGACAGTGTTGATTGGGTAATTGGCAGTGAATGGCCTAAAATGTGTTGTTTTTGACGTCAGTTGATCATTCGATGAATTGACGTAGTTGAAAGTATAAATTCTTTTATAACTGAATTAAAGTTCTTCAATCATTTTGTGTAAATATTTGGATTTTGAAATTTACAAATATATGTTTTTTTTAAATTGGGTAAATATTTTATTAGGCATTTTCAGCCTAAAGAGAAAAGATTACAAACAGGCCGAAGCCCATTTATCTCGCCATTTACTAAATAGATACATTAAGTACAACTAAAACCTTCCGCATATAAAACCCATCGTCTTCTCCTTTTCAAATCATTTCCTTTGCTAATCAACGTCATTTCTGGAGCTTTCATGGCGGATCAAACTCTCAACTGGTTCCTGGAGTTTGTGCCGACGCTACCTTCGGATCCTTTTCTGACCATCCAGCGAGTACAAATTCCAAGTTATCGGTATCTACCCTCCCTCTAATTCGTCGTTTACTTAGTTTAATGTCAATAATAGCCATTTTACTTACTATCTCCACTGTATTAGTTTTCTCTTTGAAAATTCTTGCATTTCTTTCTCTCTATATCGCGACAACAGCATACGTCAAGGCAACCTCGTCGAATTTGGCTATCAGACGATCGTTGTTTAGGTACCTGGCCAGGTAAGTTGCATTACCTGTAAATCCCAAATTTGATTTAATAGGTCCACTTTTATTTTACAATTTTGGGCAATGGCTTTAGAATAGTTGCATGAAAAAAATAAATGCACGTGAGTTTCCCCTGAAGCACCACAAAGTACACATAATCTATCTTGTGTAACTCCCCATTTGTATAATCTGTCACGTGTAGGTAGTCTTTGCATGAAGGCCTTATAAACAGTAAAAGAGTTTTTTAGGGCAAATTACTTTATCCCAGATAATTTTACTCCATATCTTGTTCTCATGTTTCGTACGGACTGAGTTCCAAGCATTTTTAATGACAAAATCTCCTTTTGAGTTATTCCAGACCGAAATATCATTATCACGTCCAGAGAAAATAGGCATAGCTTGAATTTTCTGAGTTAAATCCCTGTTGCATGGCAGATGTTCACATTTCCAGCTTTGGTTTTGAATAATTGAGTCCACATTAATGTTTGGGGTACCATAAGCAGAATAAGTATCCCACCCAACAATATTAATCATTGATTTACCCAGAATCCAAGGGTCTTTCCATAGATTAGTGTCCTTACCAGTTGCAAATTCACGAGTACAATTTACAGCAAGTTTTTCTCTGATTTTTAAAATTGCCTTTTAATTTGGTGATGAGTTGTTGTCCTCAGCCATTTGCCAAAAGTTATCTTTTATGTAACGTTGTCTCATCCATCTCGCCCACAAACCTTTGCTAGTGATTATTTTCCAGCCTTGTTTGAGAGCAAATACATTTCTCATCTCTCTTATGTTTCTCTATCCTACTCCCACCTCTTCCTTAGGTCTACAAAGATCTGAAAATTTGATTTTGTAGTAGCCACCTCTCCATATAAAATCAGCACATACTTTTTCTATTTTCTCTATTGATGCAACAGGGATTTAAAAAGTTTGAAGCCAAAAGTTTATCTTAGCATGTATTACAGTATGTACCAGTTCAATACGACCTGCTAGCGATAAAGTTTTTGAACTCCAACCTTGCAACTTATCTTTGATCTTGCTTATCAGTTCAACACATTCTCTATCAGTGATCTTGTTAGTTGATAAAGGCACGCTCAAATATTTTACTTGTAAGGAACCTTCAGAGATTCCCAAAGTTTCAAGGATTTCACTTCTATCAACACAAAGCTTGTTAAAGTAACACTTGGTCTTGTTCTCGCTCACTTTCAAACCAACATATTTTTCCAGTAATTGAAAATTATTTTTGATGGTTCTAGCAGCTGCTTCATTCGATTTGATGCGTATTATCAAGTCATCAGCATATAGGAGGTGGCTAATCTTAGGTTGGAAATTGTATACTGTCTGAATTTGTCTGTTGTACTCTGACAATTCCATCTGGAGAAAAAAATACTCCATAGCTACAGCAAACAGGTAAGGAGATAATGGATCTCCTTGTCTAATCCCCCTATTTGATCCAATGAATCCCTTAGGAATACCATTAATCAGAATTGAAAAAGTAGGCGTAGATATACATTCTCTAATCAACTTAACAAACTTGTTAGGAAATCCAATACAATTTAGCATATGAGTTATGAAATGTCGATTTATTTTGTCATATGCTTTGTGAAGGTCTACTTTCAAATAGAATTTATCAGCTCTAGGTTTATTGAAATTTCTTACAAGTTCATACGCCAACAGCGAGTTCTCTGAAATGTGTCTCCCTTTAATGAATGCACTCTGACACTCTGAGATGATATCTGGTAATATCAGTTTCATTCTATTGCATAACACCTTACTGAGAATTTTGTAGATCACATTACAGCAAGCAATAGGCCTGAATTCTTCTGGTCTAGTGGGATTTTCTACTTTTGGAATGAGACATATGAAAGTGTGATTCATTTCTTTGATTATTTTGCCAGTGTTGAATGCTTACTGAATAGTTTGTGTAACATGCTCTTTCAGGTACTGCCAGTGCTTTACGAAGAACCCAGCCCCTACCCCATCCGGTCCTGGACTGGAGTCAGTACTGATGGATTTCAGAGCCCTCCAAACTTCGTCATGCAGGACAGCTCTGCACAACAGCCTCTTACCTTTAGCATTAACAATTCTCCTGCATTGAATAACGGGTAGGTTAGTTTCACATTCTCCATTATACATTGCAGTGAAATATTCAATTGCCTCTTTCTCTAGCTTTTGAGTGTCATTACAGTAGTTTCCTTGATCATCGATCAAATGAAAACTGCAATTAATATGTTTACGAATTGACATTTTAGTATAGAAGAATTTCGTGCATTCATCTCCTTCAGTTAGCCATTCCACTTTTGCTTTTTGCTTTAATTCTATTCCTTTGTTTTTCAGTGCTTTCTTCAATTCCTCTTGATTAGAGTGATACTTGCTCCAGACTTCATCTAAATTATCTCCACCATCAATCAGCTGCAGCAAATTATAGCATTCATTTTGTAATTGACCAATTTTATCATTCTCTTTAGGTCTGCATTTGTTCCATTCCTTGAGTCTTTGTTTAGCAAATTTAAGCATTTGTAGAGTGTTAAAACCTGCACATCCTTCTATTTACAAATATATGTTTTAAATCAAGTTTATATAAGAAATTATATAAGTGGTTTATACAGGATTTAAGAGCTAGAAAGGCAAAGAAATCACCTGTGGGGTGGTAAAGTAGAATAATGGTTTCTTTGTACAATTAAATAGTAATTTTAAATCAGTTAAGTTATTTGATTAAATTAAGAAGGGGAAATGACAAACAAAACCAGTTAATAGTTAACCGATATGTACGGTTGGTAAAATCCACCGTTTTCGAGCAAAAATGGATAAAGGAATAAATATTGATTTAATTATTTTTTAAGGTTTAGCGAATAGTGTTAAATATTAGTTAGTCTTCGATTAACTATAATACAAAGAAATTATTGAATTGGTTATTGTTAATAACCTTAATTATTATTGAATAAGCTTGTAGAAAATGATAATAATCCTAATTTTGATTAAGGCCAAAGTTAACTATATTTTAATATAGTTAGTGTTAAAGCTAATTATTCTTTTATTTAAAAATGATTTAAAGTAATGATTTCAATTTGAAGCCAAGTAAGAAATAATTAGGTGATGATAAGTTCGATTAAGAGAATTTAAAGTGATTTATGACCCAGTGTTCAACAAACATGGTAAATGAAATTGGTAAGTGAGTGTAAAGACTTAAATAAGATTTTTACTTAATGTTTCAAATTAAGTAAGGCGAATTCAAATTGGAATGATACTTTAAAGAAATTAAGTGATGAGATATTCGAACAAAGGTTTTAAAAGTAAGGAATGGTTTATAAAAACAGATTTAAAAGTCAAAGTGGTAAACGAGATTTTAGTATCGGTGTTTAAGTGACAAACTATTATTATTCTGAGTCAAGAACGTCGTCGATCAAGGTCTGAGAGGTAACTAATGTACCCCAACTTGATTGGCTTCACTATTATCGAGGAATGGTATTAGTTTGGAGTGAGTAAAGGTGTTGAAGATGGTTTTACCCTATACGAGGAATATCGAACTCTAATGCAGGGTCTGGGAAATTAAATAATATTGCAATATTAGTTTCAAAATAAACAAGAATATTAATCTCAAATTATATTGAACATTTGTTATTCAATTAGAGTTAATCGAATATAGTATTTGAAATAAGAGTTAGTCAAACATAGTTATTCAGGAAGAGTCGCCATTGCGTACGACTGCTAGCGTAATTCGTAGGGCTGCAGATAGCCTACGGCGGTCGGATGTTTCCTTAGGGAATCAGGCGTAACCATCGTGATCGCTGCGATCTAGAGTCAAGCGACTGGAGTGAGTCGAATATTAGTTAGTCGATAGGAGTAATCAAGTCAAGTTAGTCCAGTTGAGTTAAATAAGTTGAGTTAGTCAAGTTAGAGTTAATCGATCAAAGTAAATCAGTCAGAGTTAATCAGAGGAAAATTGGTTTATATCATTAGTATATTAAATAAGAATTCAATTATCGTATTTTGAAATATTAACAGGGTTAGAAGTCTTAATTAAGCAGAATTGAATTAGTTTGTTTTAAATTTTAAAAGGGCCAAGTAATGCTGCATATTGAACCAGTAAACTCATTGTGGTGTCATGTTTGAAACACTATATATTTTGGTAGTTAAATCACCGACTATCTAATCTGTCCAATACGATTGTTGGTACGGAAAGACCGGGATCGAATTTATATTCTAAAACCATTCCGACCAACAAATACGTGAAGAGATCAGAAGATGATCGAGATAGAGCATTGAAGACTGTAGAATTTCATAAACGGAAGGACCACTAATATTCTCTTCCTTGCAAGCAGAGATAAGCTGTGATTCTGTCGTGGTTGGAATCTACAGGTTGCAAGGACTTCTCGCTACTGATCCATGGGGTGATTCCTATATGAGATGCAATAGGAGAGTACCTTCGTTTAATCTTGTTCCTGGATGACTTGTATGGACGTATGTCTGACAATGTATTTCCAAAGAAATTACATGAGTTGATTTCTCCAAACGTACCATAGTTGATGGCGGAGAAATGGTTATTCTCTAGCCAAATAAACTAGAGTATTTTTGTGGACATCAATCGAACGTGATCTGTCGGATCTGACTATGTGGCATTCAAAGTGAATGATGACCAGATGTTTTAAAGTTAAGTTCTGGCCTCAAGCCTCATCAACCGGGAAATATTAAAAATCGGGCAGGCAGCATGACTATGTGGGTCGCTCCCATTAGGGTGTATGATTACCTATCTGGAGAAATTCCAATTGCTTCTTTAATCTATATTTCGATGCTGTCCCTTTTCGGGAGGCGGTTGCTGATCCCAACCATCGGTGATATACATTCGATACACTCAAGCAAATGAGTGGTCAGTCATGTGAGGGTCGGGTTGCAAGACATTCTTGTTGAACCCAGTGTATTTGCCTCTAGAGATACACTATCGGCAGTAGGTCCCATACCTTGGCAAGGTTGGAATCCAATATCCAATCAATTGTATATTATATATGTGGAGCGTGAGATGCAAGCGTTCCGCTAGACTGTTATTTATTTGTAATTAGACATTATGATAATATCAGAGAAAGTATGATTTCAAGAAATGTTTTAGGTTATAGTAAGGTAAAAACCGTCCGTGTTTATGTGTGGACTGGTCTTACTATTATCCTTTTACTTTAGAAGGATTTTCCAAAGTTGAACAAGTGTGTGTTCTGTGAATTTATCATTGATAGTATTCCAGACTGACCCGGTGTATTTTGCTTTGCTTCAAATGTGCTCGGGTCAGACCGAGTGTATTTACAGGTTATATTCGCTTGGAGTTTTCAGGAGCTAGAAGCAGGCGGCCTCACCGCTAGTTATATACAGATATTTTTCCGCTGTGACTAATATAAGTTGTACTCTGATGATTGGTATGTATATACAGTTCTTTGTATAAAGAGATTTGATATTTTATTTTATTAGTTCTGCTGTGAGATTCTGATGTGTTCTCTTCTTTCTGCTATTCTAATATTTCTTTCTTTCTTTTCTCACCCTCTAAATTCTTTTTAATAACAATCCAGTGTTTTCGATGCTTTAATAGTCGACATGGTGATTTTATGTCGATTTTCGGGGTCGAAAATCCTTAGGTCGTTACAGTGGTATCAGAGCTATTGGTTTAGAGATAACCTTGGCTCTATGGCGTGACTCGATAGAGATGGGGTTAGTAACACCCCTAGATTGAGTTTGTATATATATATATATATATATATATATATATATATATGAGTGCACGTATTTGTCATTTTAAAAATATTTTTGAAATTATTTTTGCCCGGTTTATTTATAAAATAATAAAGGTAATGATTTTTAGAAATCATTATATTATGGGAAAATTATTTGGATTTTTTAAGGTTGATTGTGTGATATGTTGGGATGGTGTGCTCGATCTCATGGATATAAACATGGAAATGAATCGACTTGGTTAAAACCAATTTGAAATGAATAAGTTGGATAAATCAATCTAGATAATTAAATTTGAATGGATAATTAAAGAAATAAATGAAGTGATTATAAATGATTATAATATTGTATAGATTGAATCGTGTGTATAATTGTGTGTGATATAAATGGTATAGATATTTTTGAACATAACTGATATTGCTTTGATGACTGATGAATTTGTTTGAGTTGAGAAACAGGTGCAGAAGTTCCGTTTCAGGTTTAAAATTCATTCAAGAGAAATTCTGGAGTTAATCGAATCCAGAGCTGCACAATAATTGAGCAAGCTCAAATAAAATATAACGTATATCGCATAATAACGCTCACAAAAAGGTACGTCTACGCAATTATGAAATTTTGATATTATTTGGGTTTTGAGTTTGGATTTTGATTTTTCCAACCATGATGGTCGATGTATATTTATTTCTTGATCCTGCAATATTGAAGATGGTCCTCCGTACAGGGTAGAGTCTGCCGAAATTTTTCCAAGATTTAAGATGTTAGAAATTTTTTGATGATTTTTGGAAAATTTTATTTTAAATAAATTGGTTTTAAAACCAATTGGGTCAGTTTGGAAATAAATTCGAGTTTTAAAATTAATTAATTTTTTTGAAAAGATAAAGGGGTTTAACGTTCTTTCTACCTTAGCTATTCCGAGGACGAAATTATTTTAAGGGGGAGGGAATGTAACGACCCGTATTTTCTACCTATTTATTTGGATTATTTTAATTATTTTATTTATTTAAAATATTGGTTTGAATTAAATGATCGAATTTAATGATTTTATTTTGAATATATTATTTAAATAAAAAATAATATAATATTTTAATTTCAAAAATATTTGGGAAAATATAGTATTTGCCATATATTGTGATCGGGCAGTTTAAATTGGTCTAATATTGGTTATATTAAATTTTCAACGACGATTTCGTTTATTTAATGATGGTCGAGCGATATGGTTTATAATTTAATTAAATAACGAGCTGCAGCAGCGCGGTAGTTCGCGATTTGGCATTTTGAACTTCAATTGGTCGTACCGGGTTCAAAATAAGTCGGATTTCCTCGAAACAAGAACCGTCGGGACCGGTTTGACGATATCTTTCCAATGGCAGAGAAAAATTGAGTTTTCATGTTGTAGATTTTATTTTATTTCCAAATCAAATTTTGAAAAAAACGATATGGAATTTCCTTTATATATAGTGTTGTGTTTATATAAAATGAAGGATTTTATTTTATAAATCGATTTGGCTTCAAACTCAAACCGGGATATTTTATCTTAGTAATATACGATATTCTGGTCGTGTATGGCCAATTATAATATTTTAATAATATTATATTGAGGTATTTTAAAATTGATTTATTTTATTTGAACTGGCCAGTTATAAAAGGGCCTTTATTCAAACGACCTCAGTTTTCGACAAAATAAATTTTATTGGGACCGCAACAGAAAATTATTGCTAGATTTTCGAACTGCACGCCAATCGGTGTAATTCTATGTGTGTAGCAAAATAAAATATAAATAAAAACGACCATTTGAACATGAATGAGGGCCATTTGAGCAAAAAAAATCGGGATTCGACGAAACAAGTTTTATTAGGACCGTATTGTCAAATTATACTATGTCGTCCATTCTCATCACGAACGGGATTCGTATGCGAGCGCAGCAACAAATAAACAACATTTGAAAATGCGATAGGTACGAAATAAAAATCGTTAGTCAACATCGCTCGTCGTGTCGACTTAAAATAATAATTTTTATACTTATATAAACCCCAAAATATCAGCCAACCCATTCACAACCTAGCCACCATTCAGAAATTTTACACAAAGGTCCTCAAACAAAAATCAATTTATATCTTCTGATCCGTTGAGAATTTGTGAGGGCAACCTGAAGAAAAGCTGTAGATCAGGTCGAGATCTACCTACTGTAAAAATCCGGGGTGGAACGATCGCATGAGGTGGCGGGAAATCGCGAAAAATGGCAAGTTTTCAGTTTAGTTCTTTTTAGAAATTGAAGAGATAGGGTTGATTTGGAGGTACGGGACCTTGGGGGTTTTGTAGAGGAGAGAAAGGGCTTTAAGTTGTCGGTGGTCTCGGTTTCTCTGGCGGTCGGTGGAAGGCGTGGGGAGGAGATGAACGGAGGTGGTTAGTTTTGGGTATTTTCAAAAAGTGGCGGTTGGTTTTTGGAGTTTTCCTGCGATCTGGTGGCCGAGGGGATCGCGGTCTGGGGGGAATCGAAGCTGGGTGGCAAGGCGGAGACGATGGAGGTGGTGGCAAGGCAAATGATCAACGGTGGCGGCGGATTTTCCCTGATGAACGGAAAGGGTTTGGAGCAGTTTTCATGATGGTAGGAGGCACACCGGAGGACGTTGTTGGGGGCGTAGATGCTGGACGTTGTGAGGAAGCTGATGGTCGGTCGTAGGGGATCTCTAGTGGTCGGAGCAGCTGCCAGAGACAAGAAGTTCAAGTGGAAGAACGAGGTGGAGTTCGGTTTTTCAAAGTAAAAGAAGAACAGTCGGGTTTCCTGAAGGGAAGTTGAGAAAATGCGTTTTGCAACAGTCCGATGATGACGTGGACGAAAGAAAGGTAATTAAAGTTTTTAAATTAATTAATTAATTAGTTAATTGATCGTATATATATTAAAACTTTAAATAAGCATATCTTTTACATACCTTAATGGATTTCAGCGAAACTGGATCCGTTGGGATCGCAGGGACGAGACCTATCCGATGGCACTGACTAGGAGTCGATCTGACGCAGTTGAAATTTCAGCAAATTTTGAATGCTCGACTCAAATTAGATGCAACAAACACGTCAACCGCCAACCATATAAATCTGGTGAGTTAATTCTCACATCTTCTGGAGTCCTGTGATTTGGTAAATCCATAGAAAACTATAATCTACAATTTACAGTATAAATTGGTTGATTGGATGCGATGGATGCAAATTGATTGTTATGGTTTGATTAGTTGCAGTTATTTATATTCCGTCATTTATTTAATTCGTATATTTTTATCAACTGATATCTGTGATGCAGAGAAGGACAGGTTGGAGGGATCCGACCGGATTCCTCAAATAAACTATATTTTTGTTTGTTGTGCATATATATGAATTGTTCACCCCGACTGACACCAAAACCTGTCTGTATGTTGATGGTTGAATAAATATTCACCTGTGTTGTGTTTAAAATCAACTGACAGCGTTGATTGGGTAATTGGCAGTGAATAGCCTAAAATATGTTGTTTCTGACGTCAGTTTATCATTCAGTGAATTGACGCAGTTGAAAGTATAAATTCTTTTATAACTGAATTAAAGTTCTTCCATCATTTTGTGTAAATATTTAGATTTTGAAATTTACAAATATATGTTTTAAATCAAGTTTATATAAGAAATTATTTAAGTGGTTTATTCAGGATTTAAGAGCTAGAAAGGCAAAGAAATCACCTATGGGGTGGTAAAGTAGAATAACGGTATCTTTGTACAATTAAATAGTAATTTTAAATCAGTTAAGTTATTTGATTAAATTAAGAAGGGGAAATGACAAACGAAATCAGTTAATAGTTAACTGATATGTACGGTTGGTAAAATCCACCATTTTCGAGCAAAAATGGACAAAGGAATAAATATTGATTTAAATATTCGTTAAGCTTTAGCAATTAGTGTTAAATATTATTTATTCTTCGATCAACTATAATATAAAGAAATTATTTTTTTTGGAAACAAAAATGTGTGATCTTCTGAAGAGAAGAGAGCACACACACACACACACACACACACACACACACATATATATATATATATATATATAATAAAAACAAAGATACAGAGTCCAACTATAGAACATAACAATACAAGGTAAAAACCTAACACGACTCTAGGAATGTAAAGGATCGTAGATAGATGAGCTCCGGATAAACCACCACCCATCTACTCCAATATCGAATTCCGGCAAGGCCACTACCCGATATTGAAGTATATCTACTCCAATACAATAACCCATACTCCCTATGTAAAAGCAAAAACATAATGAAATACAACATCAAAACTCTCTAACAATAAGCCCATAAGACTACAAATGAAATGCAAATCTTCAGTCCAAACAACAATCTTCTGATCACCACAATACTATGCATCAACCTGAACACCTGAAAAGTACTAAAAACAAAAACAAAAACATAAGTACCCTTCACATATACATATGGATGTGAATAATTATATATATATATATATATTTACATATATATAAATATAGATATATATACACTTTAATATATATATATATAGATATATCCATACATATATGTGTTAAAAAAATAGAGACTAACGGGTAAACCAATATAACAGAGATTAAACACAAATCCAATACTGGTTACCTCTAAAGTATCAATTAATTCTCATAAATAAGCTTGAATTAAGTCTTACCTTATATAAAGAATGACCTAATCTGGAATCCTTATAACGTAACGTGAACATCCAATCTAGACAGTAATTAACTATCTTAATAATTAAATTCTCAGCTGATAATGTAATGGAATGAAAAAATCTATGGTTTCTTTCCAACCAAATGAACCAGCTTATGATAATAACTAAAGAATCCATCACTTCTCTCTGTCTGGAGTTATAGCCAATTCTACAATGATTCCAATATTCGACACAACTACTAAAAAAGTTAATACTAACAAAAGTGAAAATCCTAAAAACCATAATTAAAATATAATTTGTAAAGCAGCATGAGAAAAATAAATGATCAACATCTTCATCCAAAAGAATACAAAAACAACACTTAACATTAAACAAAATATTCTTTTTCTTTAAGAGCTCGATCGTATTAAGCTTTTTATGAATAATTAGCCACATAAGAAACTTAGCTTTAGGAGGGGAATTAGAACTCCAAATAAACTTAAAGGGGAGAATAGAAACACCAGAAAAATTAATGAGATTATACATAGAATTGACCGAGTATACTAAACTCTTATCTAAACCCCGACGAAATTATTGAATTGGTTATTGTAAATAACCTTAATTATTATTGAATAAGCTTGTAAAAAATGATAATAATCCTAATTTTGCTTAAGGTCAAAGTTAACTATATTTTAATATAGTTAGTGTTAAAGCCAATTATTCTTTTTTTTTTAAATGATTTAAAGTAATGATTTCAATTTGAAGCCAAGTAAGAAATAATTAGGTGGTGATAAGTTCTATTAAGAGAATTTAAAGTGATTTATGACCTAGTGTTCAACAAACATGGTAAATGAAATTGGTTAGTGAGTGTAAAGACTTAAATAAGATTTTCACTTAATGTTTCAAATTAAGTAAGGCAAATTCGAATTGGAATGATACTTTAAAGAAATTAAGTGATGAGATATTCGAACAAAGGTTTTAAAAGTAAGGAATGGTTTATAAAACCAGATTTAAAAATCAAAGTGGTAAACGAGATTTTAGTATCGGTGTTTAAGTGACAAACTATTATTATTCTAAGTTAAGAATGTTGTCTATCAAGGTCTGAGAGGTTAATAAAATACCCCAACTTGATTGGCTTCACTATTATCGAGGAATGGTATTAGTTTGGAGCGAGTAAAGGTGTTGAAATTAGTTTTACCCTATACGAGGAATATTGAACACTAATGCAGGGTCTTGGGAAATTAAATAATATTGCAATATTAGTTTCAAAAGAAATAAAAATATTAATATCAAATTATATTGAGCATTTGTTATTCAATTAGAGTTGATCGAATATAGTATTTGAAATAAGAGTTAGTCAAACATAGTTATTCAGGAAGAGCCACCATTGCGTACGACTGCTAGCGTAATTCGCAGGGCTGAAGATAGCCTACGGTGGTTGAATGTTCCCTGAGGGAATCAGGCGTAACCATCGTGATCGATACGATCTAGAGTCAAGCGAATGGAGTAAGTCGAATATATTAGTTAGTCGATAGGAGTAATCATGTCAAGTTAGTCCAGTTGAGTTAAATAAGTCGAGTTAGTCAAGTTAGAGTTAATCGATCAAAGTAAATCAGTCAGAGTTAATCAGAGGAAAATTGGTTTATATCATTAGTATATTAAATAAGAATTCAATTATCGTATTTTGAAATATTAAAAGGGTTGGAAGTCTTAATTAAGCAGAATTGAATTAGTTTGTTTTAAATTTTAAAAGGGCCAAGTAATGCTGCATATTGAACCAGTAAACTCATTGGGTGTCATGTTTGAAACACTATATATTTTGGTAGTTAAATCACCGACTATCTAATCTGTCCAATACAATTATTGGTACAGAAAGACCGGGATCGAAATTAATATTCGAAAACCATTCCGGCCAACAAATACGTGAAGAGATCAGAAGATGATCGAAATGGAGCATTGAAGACTGTAGAATTTCACAAAATGGAAGGACCACTAATATTCTCTGCCTTGCAAGCAGAGATAAGCTGTGATTCTGTTGTGGTTGGAATCTACAGGTTGCAAGGACTTCTCGCTACTGATCCATGGGGTAATTCCTATATGAGATGCAGTAGGAGAGTACCTTCGGTTCATCTTGTTCCTGGATGACTTGTATGGACGGATGTCTGATAGAGTATTTCCAAAGGAATTACATGAGTTGATTTTTCCAAACGTATCATAGTTGATGGCGGAGAAATGGTTATTCTCTAGCCAAATAAACTAGAGTATTTTTGTGGCTGTCAATCAAATGTGATCTGGCGGATCTGACGATGTGGCATTCAAAGTGAATGATGACCAGATGTTTTAAAGTTAAGTTCTGGCCTCAAGCCTCATCAACCAGGAAATGACAAAAATCGGGCAGACAGCATGGCTATGTGGGTCGCTCCCATTAGGGCGTATGATCACCCATCTAGAGAAATTCCAATTTCTTCTTTAATCTATATTTCGATGCTGTCCCTTTTCGAGAGGCGGTTGCTGATCCCAACCGTCGGTGATATACATTCGATACACTCAAGCGAAATGAGCGGTCGGTCATGTGAGGGCCGGGATGCAAGACGTTCTTGTTGAAACCGGTGTATTCGCCTCTAGAGATACACTATCGACAGGTGGTCCCATACCTTGGCAAGGTTGGAATCCAATATCCAATAGGCGCCCGCGGTTTTTAATTGTATATTATATATGTGGAGCGTGAGATGCAAGCGTTCCGCTAGATTATTATTTATTTGTAATTAGACATTATGATAATATCAGAGAAAGTATGATTTCAAGAAATGTTTTGGGTTACAGTTAGGTAAAAACCGCCCATTTTTATGTGTGGACTGGTCTTACTATTATCCTTTTATTTTAAAAGGATTTTCCAAAGTTAAACAAGTGTGTGTTCTGTGAATTTATCACTGATAGTACTCCAGACTGACCCGGTGTATTTTGCTTTGCTTCAAATGTGCTCGGGTCAGACTGAGTGTATTTACATGTTATATTCACTTTAAGTTTTCAGGAGCTAGAAGCAGGCAGCCTCACCGCTAGTTATATATAGATATTTTTCTACTGTGACTGATATAAGTTGTACTCTGATGATTGGTATGTATATACAGTTCTTTGTATAAAGAGATTTGATATTATATTTTACTCGTTCCGCTGTGAGATTCTTATGTGTTCTTCTTCTTTCTTCTATTCTAGTATTTATTTATTTCTTTTCTCACCCTCTAAATTCTTTCTAATAACAATCCAGTGTTTTCGATGCTTGAATAGTTGTCATGGTGATTTTATGTCGATTTTCGGGGTCGAAAATCCTTGGGTCGTTACAGGAGCGCACATTCATCTGATGGTTCTGACGGCTCCAAAGGACAGGAAGGGGACGAATGCAGCTTCCTAAGGTACATAAGGTGCTCCTAGTAGCCCTCTATGCGGTGGCAGATGTTTTAAGTTGTGCTCGCAGAGGTTGGGTCCGGGCATAACTACTAGGTGGGTGTACCTTGACTGCAAAAGTAGCTAGGCAGTCAGAATGTTGTGACACCAGGGTGATTCGGTTGTCGCCTCAATGGGGTGGCGAAGGGTCACGACCAACAAGGATAGTAGATCGTCGGATACCCTTCATCAGCAGCCAGTGGGATGCAGAAAGACTAGAGCTAAAACCAATAGACCATTCACCTTTCACTATCGAGGTACGGTGATTGAGGGAAGATGCCAAATGGATGTTTAGATTGTTTTCTTTAAAGGCGGTTGTTTAGCTCTTATAGTCTTTACTAGTTGAGGGAGGGGCCAAGCTGGGGCCATAGCCACCGTGAAAACAGACTCTAGGAATATATATACACACACACACACACATATATATATATATATATATATATATATAGTGAGAGAGAGAGGCTCCTAAAGATGGGCCTATATAGATATGGAAAAACTTCCGACTGAGTTACGTGTTTCTTGTATCGCCCTGCCACGGAACTCGGTGCACATTAGAGGATGTGTGATTGAGGCATCGAGCTATAATTAAAGTACGTACATGGGACAGTCTAGATACATGCATATCTGCTCTTGATGGTGTATCGTAGACTTGAGGGTTGTTAGCCTACTTTGTGAAATAGGCTACACAAAGTTGAAAGATTACTTTAAAATAGGTGTGAAAGGTAGGATGAACACAAGTAAGCCGGTTCGGTTCGGAGATCCCCGAACCAATCCCCTTCACGTCAAAGCAGGCGGCTTAGGAAGTGGTGAACAGAGAGTGCAACAGGATCGAATCAGCCCCTTCCCTTCCGAACCCACATCAGTGATCCGATCCGAACCACAACACCACTTCAACAATGCACGATCTCCTGAGTATGCGGAGCGGTTTCTCCCCATAAACCCACGATTGTTGTGTGCTGGCAAAATCTCCAAGCCCCCACTACCGAACTGAGCGGGATGGTCGCCACGTGTACCCGATTCGGAGGCCTCCTAGAGAGATTTTCCACCTATAAATACACCACTAAGGTTCATTAGAAGGGATCTTTTAACAAATTCTTGACTCAAACAACTGCTATATCCAAATTTTACCAATTAATTCAGATCATCATCAACCTTTAGAGCATTGTTCAGGAAAGATTGAGTGAAATTATTCATTGTAGAGGCGAAATTGAGTGAAAACAATCATTGTATTTGTACTTCCGTCATCAATTAAAGAAATTCAGAGTGGACGTAGGCTCTTTAAAATCGAACCACTATAAATCGTGTGTTCCTCTTTGTTCTTATCTTCTTTTCATTTAGGATTATCAACATTTCGGGTGTTAGAACCACTTTTGGATCTAACATTTTGGTGCATTCATTGAGAACGTATGAATTCTCTACGTTTTTAGGCTACCATTCTACTATTTGAGTTTGTATATCAGAAGAAGATAGTTCGTGCAGTCAATATTTTTGATATTCTCATTAAAAAATTAAACAAACTGGATATTATGACCAAGGGAAAAGGAAAAGAAGTGCAAAATGCATGGAAAAGTGGAGTAAGTGAAGATCAACAAGCTATATTTGTAACTAGGTCAAGAGGACAGGGTTCGGGAGCTAACCGTTCCGGCAGGACGTCTCCAACTTTATCTAAGCAAAACCGATCCGAACCAAACCCTCCGAACTGATTTGATCTGCTCTTCAGAATGTTGTGGGCAACTCTCTACCGATCTGACCCGCAAGGACAAGGGAAGCCGGATTCGTACCGAATGTGGCTAAAGCTGGTACCACTACTCGAACTACTACAAATGCTCCGATACCAGCCATGGAAATTGATAATCAGCCTACACCTTCTGCACTCGTAACCCATGAGGAATTTCCCGCTTGCTTGATATGCTTGAGAGCACTACGGATGCTTTGAAGGATCAAAAACATGATAGTGTTCTCATGAGGGAAAATATAAAGGTTATGAACAAAGAAATAACCGAACTTCGCAAACAAAGGGTGTCCTCTCCGGGTCGTCATCCTACTATGGACCATTCGTCATCTTCTGACAAAGAGCGCCTACATGAAAGGAGGCCATATGAAAGGCCTGAAAATCTAGACCTACTAACATTCAGATCATTGGGGGTCTTGTGAAGATGCAGCCTGTGTTCTGGGACCCGATGATCCTAGTTTGAGGGAACCAAAGTTGTTACTGATGCGAGGATCACATGTTCTTCCCAGGGATCCAAATATTACCAATCCTACCCCGGGGCAAGTCCTTCAACCTGTTCGTCCTGTGAATGACCAGGATCGCAGGAGGCGAGGAGGCTCTGCTACCAATCAAAACCTAAGGGAGTCGCCTGAAGTAGGTGGTAGGCGCATAAGGTGAGAAAGAAGCGGGGATCCTGAACCGACTCTAACAAACGCAGAAGTAGAAGCAATGGTGCGTCAAATTATGACTGATAGTCGCCGATATACCAATGAATACTGGGGTATTGAACGCGGTCATACTCCATTTACTGATGACATCCTGAACATTCAATTCCCTCGACGGTTCAATTTGCCACAAATGGATCAACATGCTGGAAGAACAGACCCGAAACAACATCTAATGAGGTATGCGTGGTATATGAACGCTGCAGCTGCATCTGACGTTGTAAAATGTAAAGCCTTCCCAATATATTTATAAGATGTTGCATTAATGTGGTTTATGCGACTTCCCGTGCGATTGGTGTCGAGTTTTCAAGAACTAAGCGTGCTTTTTATGAAACAGTTCTGAATCCATGCTCGGAGAGCTAAAAGTGTTATCGAATTATTTAAAATTAAATACGCCCCTGGAGAATCTCTGAAATCATACTTGGATCGTCTTCAACTTAGCAGTTACTGAAATCAGCGATCCTCATGAACCAACAATTTTAATGGCCTTGATTGAAGGAGTAGATCCAGATACTGAATTCAAAGGCTATTTAGCTGGGAAGCCACCACTGACTAGGGAGGCTTTCTATGAAAAGGCAAATATCCGTCTACGTCGAGAAGAGATATACGCCAATCGAAAGAGAAAATCTAATGGAGCTTCAAGAGAAGATATTCAAAGTAACGTTGCTGTGAAGAAGTCTGGTGAAAGTTCGGGGAAAGTCGAGGTAAATGTTGGCAACAAAAATGAAGGAAGTAACAATAGGAATGGAAATGGCAATAGGAGGAATAGGAACCGAGGAAGTAACTCAAGCAAAAGACCTCGATTCCAAACCTTTGAAAACTACACGTCACTGAATGACACATTGGAAAACATCTACCTAGATACTTACAACGTCTTATAATATAAAAAAACCTACGCCTCGAGACTCTACAGAGAAGGAGGTGGTGACCGGAAAATTTTGTCTGTTTCATGGAACCCACGGACATTCTACTAATGAATGCCAGCATTTGAGAGACGTTGTCGAAAAGATGCTATGGGAAGGAAAGTTAGACGAATTTAAATTTGGCCCAAAGGACAGGAGGCAAGGAGGACAATCCCCGAATCAAAATCAATCTTCTCCTAAGCCCACCTCTCAACAAAAAGGCAAAGTAATCGTTATCAATACTATAGTGGGAGGACCTCACCCAGCTGCCTATAGTTATAGGGCTATGGACCAATACGTCAATGCGATTAAGCACCTTGGAGTAGGAGAGTGTAGCAACTTCGAAGACATCTCCATGTGAAGCAACAGAAAACGATGTCAGATGATGTCATATTTCGCAATAGAGATGATTCTGGAATTGAATCACCCAAAGAGGACCCGCCGATGATCACTACCACTATCTGTCCAACTCTGGTTCACAAAGTGCTGGTAGATAATGGGAGTTCGGATAATATTCTCTTTAAAAAAGCATTTGATCAGATGAAAATTGAAACAAAAGACTTCAAGCCTTGCGAGGGTTCGATACGTGGCTTCAATGGAGCATCGACTGCTCCAATGGGATATGTAGAATTGTCAGTGACATTGGGACAAGGAGATCGCCGAAGAGTGAGAATTCTCCCATTTGTAGTTTTGGACATTGAATCACCCTACAACGCCTTTCTGGGCCGACCAACTCCTACGGAATTCAGGGCTTGCATTGCGCCCTGGTGCTTATTGCTGAAATTCCAAACCGAAGAAGGAGTGGGAGTAATGAGAGGTGATCAAGCCACCGGACGAGCTTACTACATGGTCGAACTGAAGATGATGCTAAAGGGATTAAGCATCGAAGCTAAAGGCACCTCCTCCCTATGAAGGATGGATCAGCATAGTAATTAAAGGGATCATCCCAAATGGGGTCGCCCAAATGACTGCCCGAAGACATAGATCCCAGAGAGGATGAAGAGCCTAAGGATAGAAAGGCGACCCACAATGAAACGACTGTGAATATCCCCATTAAAGATGTTGATCCAACGAAGGTATTGAAGATTGGATCCTATCTGGATCCGCTCCGAGCAAAGGAATTGATTGACTTCTTAAAGCCAAATTTGGATGTGTTTGCCTGGACCCATGCTGACATGTGTGGGATATCTCCTTCCGTTATGAGTCACTCATTGAGCATTAGTCCAAAGCATCCACTCGTTAAATAGAAGACGGGTATGCTAGGCCCGAAGAGGTCGGCAGCCCTAAAAGAAAAGTGTAGAAGTTTAAAGATCAAAGATAGTGGGTTCATTAGAGATTTGACATATCCCGACTGGATATCGAATCCTATTTTGGTCAAGAAATCAAATGGGAAATGGCGAACGTGCATTGATTTTTTGGATTTAAACAAGGCCTGTCCAAAAGATAGTTTCCCACTTCCTAGGATTGACCAGCTAGTGGACTCAACAACCGGACACGAACTTCTTTCCTTCATGGACACATACTGAGGATATAACGAGATCCCCATGCATGTGTCGGATCAAGAGCATATGAGTTTTATAACAAATTTGGGATTGTACTGCTATGTGGTGATGCCGTTCAGACTAAAGAACGCCGAAGCCAGCTCCTGGTGAATCGAATGTTTTATAACCGGATTGGAAAAACCATGGATGTTTACGTAGATGACATGCTTGTGAAATCCAGGCAATCCTCTATTCATGCAAAAGATCTAGTAGAGATGTTTGATATCCTACGGAGATATGGGATGAAGTTGAACCCCTTAAAATGCTCATTTTCAGTTGCATCAGGGAAATTCCTCGGGTTCATCGTATGTTCTCGAGGAATTGAGATTAATCCTAGCTAGATAGCAGCAATAAGGAACAAAGAAGAAACACGGAAGATTAGGGACGTTGAAAGCTTGACAGGGAAGATTGTTGCAATAAGCAAATTAATTTCCAATGCAACGGACAAGTTTGTCCCATTCTTTGATTTAATCAAATAGGGAAAACATAATTTCGAATGGACGCCCAACTGTATAGAGGCCTTCCTAAGTCAGTTGGACTTATTGGAGAAGCCCCCGATATTGTCGAAACTAGTAGATCATAAAGATCTTTTCGTCTATCTGGAAATGTCATATCTGACATATCAGCATAGCCTTGGCGCGTGAAGAAGACAAGGTCCACAAGCCAGTATATTATGTAAGTAAGAAGTTAGCAGCTGCAGAGCGCAATTATCCAAGAATAGAAAAGATTGCTTACAGCCTCTTGATTGCCTCTCGAAAACTCCATCATTATTTCCAAACTCACCCGATGGTCAAATATACTGATCAACCTCTAAGACAAGTATTACAAAGGCCCGAAGCATCAGGGCGATTACATAAGTGGAACATCGAGTTGAGCCAATTTGATTTGAATTTTCAACCAAGAAAGTCAATAAGGGGGCAGTCCTTAGCCGACTTCATAGCAGAATTCACGATTCCCCAAGAAGAAACAGTGGAGGATAAAGTCGTTAATTCAGAGCATATGTTAGAGCTTAGTCTGTGGAAATTATACACAGATGGGGCCAAAACAATCGAAGATCCGGCGCCGGAGTTGTTTTAACCACTCCTGAAGGACGATCCATTTACTACGCCCTGCGATTGGAATCTTCTGCCACCAATAATGATTCCGAGTATGAGGCCCTGATTGTTGGGCTGAAACTCGCTAAGTAATTAGGGTAAAAACATTGGACATATTATGTGACTCAAAAATAGTTGTCTGCCAAGTTTAAAAGGAATTTGTGACCAGGGTATCTCAACTCGTTATTTATCTTGAAAAAGTAGAGGAGTTACTGGGCAACCTAGAACGTTACAGTATAACACACATTCCGAGAGCAGAAAATCAGGAGGCAGATCGAATGGCTAAGTTAGCAAGAACTAACAATCCTAAGAAACTGAAATGGTTCCAATAGAGATATTGGAATCACCAAGCTAAGACCAAATGGAAGTCGATTTAGCCTTGGAAGCTGAGCCAGAAAGGGAGTCGTTGATGACACCAATTAAGAACTTCCTTAAAAGCGGAATACTCCCATCAAAGAAGAGCGAGAGACGAGATGTAACATGTAAAGCTGCAAGATACATTTTACAGGACGACGTCCTCTATCATCAAGAATTTTCTATGCCTCTGTTGTGGTGCATAGCACATGACGACATTAAACGTGTACTGAAAGAGGTACATGAAGGTGAGTTGGGGATCATACCGGGGTTCATACTCTGGCAAAGAAAGTATTGCGGTATGGTTATTTTTGGCCTATCATGAATAAAGATGCAGCTGATCATTCACGATGCTGCAACATATGCCATAGATTCACCAAAGTTCCGAGAGCACCCCTAAGACATCTCAAATCGATGATCAGTCCGTGGCCATTCACGATGTGGGGATTAGACATCATTGGGACCCTACCAATTAGAAAAGGAGGAGCTAAATACATGATCATGGTTGTGGATTATTTCACCAAATGGGTGGAGGCCGAATCCTTAACCATGATCACGACAAGAAAGATGATAAGCTTTATGGTCAGAAATATTATTTGTCGATTTGGGATACCGAAGACCATCATAACTGAAAATGGAACCCAATTTGACAACGTGGAATTTAGAAACTTCTATCAGAAATATAAAATTGATAAGAGATATACCGTTGTAGCTCATCCGCAGTCAAATGGATAGGTCAAAGCAATAAACAAAGTCATTAGGTCTATTCTTAAAAAGCGGTTGGAGCGAACGAAAGCTATGCGGGTTGATGAATTGCCACTAGCCTTGTGGGATTATCGAACAACCGTTAAGACGACTACTGGTCATACTCCTTTTTCACTCTCCTTCGGGTTAGAAGCGGTCCACTCTCATAGGGTGACGTATTATGACCAAATGACGAACAAAGCACTCCTCTTAGAGTCCCTGGACATGGTTGAAGAGAAGAGGGACGAAGCGGATTTTCGTGCTTCGAGGTAAAGACGCCAAGTGGCACGCTACTATGACAGAAAGGTTCGCTTTAGGACTTTCGAACCTGGAGATCTGGTGTTGAAGCGAGTCTTTTCGCCTCCTTCTCATCTAGTCCCAAAATGGGAAGGACCATAAACCATCCAACGGAAACTTGACACGGGAGCCTTCAAGTTAGCGACCGTGGATGGTGAAGAAATTCCTAGAGCTTGGAATGCCTAACATTTGCAGCGATACTTGACTTAAAATTATACTATTTTCTTTTGTTTTGTAGGCTATGTAAAAAGGAGTGACTTGCCTAGAAAAATCTGGTTAATATAAACAAAAGATTATGAAGTTGATGTAGGTCACGACTTGGCCGAACCAATATAAAACACTGTGTGTGATTTACCTTACTCATTTGAATCTTGTTTTTGTGTATTTTCCGTAATTGTCATAACATAAGTCAAAGTATCAGACATTTGAATTGATACGAAAGCAAATGAAATGACCATTTGCCTACCGACATAAAAAGGACGGGAAGACGATGTCCCAAACTCTAACTTTCATGAGACGAGAGAGAGTATAAAGGATGAGAAGACAACGTCCTCGAGGCGTGACTGTGCACCATAACAAAAGACCGCCTTGAATCTACTCTAACCTGACCAGACGACATGAGAGTATAAAGGTACAAAGAGTGTGTGAAAAAGAAAACAAATTTTAACCCCACCAAAAGAACCGGGGGCAATTCAATCTATTTCGAGCAAGCTTCAGCCAAGTGCTATATTCAAAATTGATTGGGGGCATATATATATATATATATATATATATATATATATATATAATCTATCTATGCATTTGCAGGAAATCGCAATGGTGACTTGAATAATTACTTATGTATGTTAATTTCTCGGCACAAATAGAAACAAAAGACGAACTTGCAAGCATTTGATGTAGTGGGAAACGAACTTCTTTATTAACACAAGTGCAGGTTTGTAAAAGAGATCGAATAAACAAAGGCAAGGGCCGCACCCGCTATAACAACGGCAGACCAAGGAACATGCATAATGAAAATTGAACCACCTCTCATTTGGACTTTGGAGTGGACTTCGCTTTCTTGGTAGCTTTAAGTTTTTCTTTCTCCTTTTTTTGGCATCGATCTGCATCCGCTTTAGTTTCTTCTTACTTAGAACTGGAGCGCTGGGACCAGTAGAAGATTCCTTAGCAATTTCTTCAGTAATCGATCTAGTTGAAAGTCTAACAACTAACCTTGACTCAGGAGGTATTGTTGCAAGAGGTTTAAAACTTTTGGGATCTATTTCCTCAGTCTTCGACTGTCTACGCTTATCCTGTTTGGCGTTCATCTCGGCCAATGTTAGATCATCAGCATTCTCTGAATCCCCAGTTATATCAATATCAACATCTTCTTCATGTCCATCTTTGCCGCCATCATCTTTCAGAGCATCTATCATCTCCTCAATATGAGGAGTCTCGGTATTGGGTGGCGCGGGAGCTTTATCAGCATCCTCCTTCTAGCCTTTAGCTCCCACCTAGATTTTTCAACAGTGACCTCATCTCGTTTCTTCTGAGTCTCTTCGACAGACTTCTCATTGATGACTATTTTCTGTTGTCCATCAGTATTTTCAGTCCGCTCGGTACCTAGAGAACAAGAGGTGACAATTGTTAACTTAGGGAAAAACGAGGGATCATCAATTATTGCCCAATAATATGGCGAAAAGTCGAAATGGCCTTGAAAAATTAGGGTGAAAAGGTAGAGATACCTTTGGATGACTTCTCGATTGGGGTGGCTAGAGTCTCTAATGTCGATTTGGGTATAGGAGACAAAAGGGACGCCTCAGGAATTCCTGGATTTTCGGGATCATATCCCTCAATTTCGAAAGCCCCAGGGGCAGCAGAATAAGAACTAGTTTCGATGATATTTCTTACTTTGGCCTGATGTCTTTCTTCCTCCATAGCGGCAGTAATGAGTCGATGCTCTTCAGTCAGACCTGTCGGCTCCTCACCCTTAAGGAATTTCTCAATGAGTTTGTTTTCATCGATGGAGTCCACCTTGAGCTCTTTATTTTCCCACTTGATGATTTAGTCCCATACATAAACCGGAGTTGTACGGTAATCCTCAATCCAAGAAATGTCCCGACAACGGATCACTTGAACAAAGAACTCTATCATCAGCTCACCATAGCCGTCCAATTGCCTCTGTGCCTCAGAAAGTTTCTCTTGAACCTCTTTGGTAGATTTAAGGGCGATGCTTGTGTTCCCCTCGACTAGCATTGCTCTAGATTCAGCCTCCAACAATTTGGCTTCCAATTCGGCATTCCGCTTTGCTAAGTCAATGTTTTTCTTCTCTAGCTAAGCCTTCTCCTTTTCAAGGGCAGTGCAAGCTAACTGTACTTTAACACTCCCAGTCTTAGCATCCTTAGCTTTCTTCTTTAGATCCAAGCGCTCTTGGCTACGAGAATCCAACGGCATGTGATAACGCCTTTGTAGCTCTTCATGTTGTTTCTTGTAGTTGTCGGCATCTCGTTGGGCGAGATGAAGCTGAGCCTGTGCGTCTTCCAAATCTTTCTCCAAAATTTTCAAAATGCTTGCATCATAATTAGCCATTTCCTTCATGTGGCCAATATCAGTGATAAGATCATTGATAATCTTAGAAAGCTTCCGTGAATATTTATACATTTATGTATATTTCTTATCCACCAAGTTGATTTTTGCTTCAGCATCATCAGCTCAATTCGAAGGAATAGGTTCAAGCGTGGGAACAAATGTCATACGATCAAAATAATGATCCGAAAAATAAATTTTCTGATTTGCTAGTCATGCCTTATTCTTGCCGTTGAGCGACACGGGCTTGGATACGGACAATTCATTATTTCACTACTTGGCAGGTACCATGGACGTATCACCTTTGCCTTACCTCTTCTCAGGAACTTTAGGTTTATCCTGTAAGTCAGCGTGCTTAGATAATTTCTTCTCTTGAGGACGCTTCTCTTTGGGAAGAGTCGGATCTTTGGAAGGACGTTTGTCCTATTCATGACAACTTAGATGGCTCTTGTACTTGTCTGGATCGGACCGACGAGAAGAACGAGAGTGCGAAGAATGACGACAGTTGGAATCATAATGCCTCCTATGGTCCCTGCTGTGGGTTTCGCGATGATCAAGCTCACTGTCGGAATCATGTCGGGGCATGCTGGCATGGATTTTCCTGATATCGTAGCGGGGACCATGGTTCATGCAGAACAAGGTATTTATAGTTCAGAACTAATGTTTACACAAAGCATAAGTGCTATGACATGTAGTGCTAATGTGTTGTGCGCATCCTAAGTGATATCCCCCCAACCAACCAGAGCTCGGAGTTAGGCTAGCATGTGCGATCTCCTTAGCCTTCACAGGAATAGTTTCTTCTGAGGAAGTAAATGTCAAAGGATTCATTCTGAAATCTTCTAAAGTGTAAAGAGTCTCGGGCAAGGGAAGATCTCCTAAACCCTAAAATGTAGAAACATCCACAGTAGCAGCATCTCCTTGAGGAGCATTTAATGAAAACTCTTTTAGAGATATTGGTTTTTCAGGAGTAGTAGCATCCTCGGGAGTAATATACTTATTTCTATCTTTTTCTGTTATATTTGCTAAAATATCATCTTGAGTCATGGAGGGAGAAGGAAGATCCCTAAGGGCACTGCTGGATCTTTTGAACTTTCTCCCCTCTTAAGTAGAGTGTCGATTGGCCCTTCAAATGGAGGTATGTACACGTTAGGGCCTTCCCTGTGGCTATGCTATGAGTTATAGCAATTAGACGATACTGATGGAGATATTCATCTACTAAATAGTCCTTGATGGTCAAGAATTTTGGATCATCATTAAGTAACTGATTCAAACGACCAAATTGCATTGAATGCTTCTCTCGTGGTGGATTAGGAACTGCAAGTGAAAATAAGCAATGCTTAATAAATTTATGATAAAGGCTAAGGCTAAAACTCAAAGGGCCAAGGTCCTCACTTGACTTAAGCCATCTTCTGGCATACTCGGGCTGCTGCTTAACATAAAACCATTTAGGTTTCAGGTCCCCAGCTTTGCTGCTAAACGGAATGGTGATAATTTTCCTTTTTGGCACCGATTCAAAGTACGCAAAATACGGGGTGTCATTGGTTCAATGCTTGAAATTGTAAAAGAAATGAACATCCTCGAAAGTAAGCACTACACCAAAAATTTGTTGGTATGCTATGTACAGAGTATACATGTAAGAATAGGAATTGGGATGAAGTTGCATGGGGGCAATCCGCAGTTGTCTCAGAAAATCGACGACGAATGGTGGAAACGGAGGTATTGCCCCAACCAGGCACATCAATCTAGTGATAGCCATGAACCCTTCCGGCGGGTAATGAGGACGATCCATTTTCGAGGGCAACTCTATATCTCTTCGAAGAATCCCGTGTTTTATACATATCCGCGCGAGTCTATCATTGTCGATCGTTGATTCGACCAATCCTTTGGCAGCTCCAAAATAGTAACATTCCCGAGCTCATCTAGGATATGATTATCTCCTACTCTTCCTTCTTCTTCCTCGCCTAGATAAACATTACCCCCAGATGATACATCACTTTCATGAGTTCCCATTTCATAGTCTGGACCTGTACTATTCCAACCAGAATCTGAAGTGTAAGATATGTCTTTAATGTCGGATGATCTAGCAGCATCTTTTCTTTCTGCTAATCTAGATGAGCGTCTTTCAGCCATTTCTGCTGAACTATTGAAGAAACAGTAGCAGAGATTAGAGTGAATTTGCCTGTGTCCCCCTGTGTATGTGTACTAAATTGTGCAAGTGTGTGCAACATTGACATCAAAGAATACGTAATCGACAAAAAGTAAAGCAATATGGAGGACAATTATAGGTTCATTAAGTTGGCGGCTTAATCAAGAAGGCTATATCCTAACTATTCATAAAATCACACACCATACTTGATATTGGCTAAGTCATTTATAACATGGTTATATTGCATGATGTATAAGTGCGGATCGGTTCGGATTTTCCTTTGTATTCAGATCAGATGCTTTTAACATATAGGTTCCGATGCTTTCGTGATTAGCAGGTCGGTTCGGACGTTTCCGTCGTCAGTGGAATAGTGCAGGCATCTATGTTGAAGGTAGGACAGATCGGAGTTTTGAGGGAAGGTGGGTTTGGATCGGATGGACCCTCCAGAAAGGAATTCGGTTCGGATTGGCTAATGACGAACCACATCGTACTGATATCTTGAATCTTATTTTTTCCCTCCAACCTAGGCTCTTCACCCGAACCAAAGCCATAGATATCTCTATACCGGAATAGCCCATCCCTTCTCCTCCATATCCATCCTGCCTCTTCCTTCTATGCTGAACCCATAATCTCGCTCTCTATACACTCAACTTGTTGTGATGCCATGACTAAATTAGCCACATCCAATATTTTGAGGTTAGGAGAAGCTTCGTTAGTGGCGACGGCGTCGAATTGAAGACTCCCAAAATTGACATCAGCATTAATTAACATGTGTTGAAGCAAGATTCATTTATGACTATGTTAAAACAAACAATTAAATCAAAAAATTAGAAGTTAAAATCCTACCTATGAACTCGATTTAAGAATCGGAAAGAATTTTAAGGTTTTTAAAATTAGGGTTTTTTAGCACGAGGTCTTGGGGAGATCAGAAATGAAAGGAAGGAGTAAAAGACAAAAAATGGAGAGGAAGACATGAATTTATATGAAAAGGAAGAGGCCCTTTCATATTCTAGTGGATTTGACACCTTGGACTGATCCAAATAGCACATGGTTCTAACTAGTATAAAGCCTTTAAGCCCGTTAGCACAATGAGGGTCAAAACAGGGATCGGAGCAGATAGATTTAATGCAAATCATGGCCACCATTTCTAAAGTTGCATATGAAACAGGCCATAAAAAGTAAATAATAGATTATGAATATGCATTGTAAAAGCTCACCTAGAAGGTTGATTAAAACGTTGAATGGAATCTCAAAATTTTCGAAAAACAAGTGGAATGGCTCATACGTCCAATGTTATAATTGTAAACACCAAGTGGCATGATTTGGTGAAATGTCACAACTTTATGAACAAATGGAAACAACTACTCAATGACCCTAGTTCAGATACTAATAGATAGACCGTTTCGAAGCACACTTTATCTCCAATAAATATGTACTTCAAGGGGGTAAAATGTTAGCCTACTTTGTGAACTAGGCTACACAAAGTTGAATGATTACTTTACAAATAGGTATGAAAGAAAGGATGAACACCAGGAAGGCGGTTCGGTTCGGAGATCCCCGAACCAATCCCCTTCACGTCAAAGCAGGCGGCTCAGGAAGTGGTGAACAGAGAGCGCACCTAGATTGGATCAACCCCTTCCAATCCGAACCCACATCGGTGATCCGATCCGAACCACAACACACACTTCAACAATGCACGATCTCCTGATTATGCGGAGCGGTTTCTCCCCATGAACCCACGACTGTTGTGTGCTGGCAACATCTCTAAGCCCTCACTACCGAACCGAGCGGGGCGGCCACCACATGTACCCGATCCGGAGGACTCCTAGAGAGATTTTCCACCTATAAATGCACCAGCAAGGTTCATCAGAAGGGATCTTTTGGCATATTCTTGACTCAAACAGCGCGTATATCTGAATTTTATCATTTTATTCAGATCATCATCAACCTTTAGAGCATTGTTCAGGAAAGAATGAGTGAAATTATTCATTGTAGAAGCGAAATTTAGTGAAAACAATCATTGTATTTGTACTTCCATCATCAATTAAAGAAATTCAGAGTGGACGTAGGCTCTTTAATGCTGAATCACTGTAAATTGTGTGTTCCTCTTTGTTTTTGTCTACTTTTCTTTTAGAATTATCAACATTTTGGGTGTTAGAACCACTTTTGGCTCTAACAAGGGCATTACTCCGGTATGAAATCCGATTCGATCGATGATGGCAGTCTGTACGCTTACGTTGCGTAGTAGTAATGATAGGCATGTGGAACATAACATTGTTATGTAGAGATCCGTATGTCACTCTAGCATAGGATGATGGACTGCGTTCATTTCTGTGGCATTACGGTGGAGACCGTGCGAGTGGGATACCATGGGGTGTACCTCAACATTGAGGGGTAGTTACATAAATGCTATATTAGGTTAATTCACTAGGGAGTTGTAACGACCCGCATTATACGCATCGGAGGATCAAAGGATATTTATTTCATTTTCCTTCGAAATCATATGGTCGTGTAACTTTGGGGAATGACTATTGGGGTCATTTCCCATATTCACGTTTTTTGTCATTTTTTAAATGACCATTTTGCCCCTTGAGAATAGTTTTTTCACCTATAACTTTTGACTGGTAAGAAACTTTGACCTGAAACCACTTCGATTGGATTTATATGATGGTTTACCTTTCCGTAGAGTGGTCACATTGGTCAAACGGACTTACTGTTTGGGAGATATGGCTGAAACAAGGTTTGGAAGGTGAAAATTTGCTTAAGCGGGCTTAGTAAGGTAATTAGCGGGTAGGCCCCTAGCCCATTTCGGGATTGGGGTTATAGGGAGGCTGAGATTAGTTAGGAAACGATCTCATTTCATTTTCTTAGCTATCTAAAACATTTCTCAAATCCTAGCCAAGGCCTCCACCTTATAAATCCACCCTTAATCACTTCCTAATAGTATATTAAGCAAATCTACGTCAAATCAAGTGAAATTAGCACCAAATCAGAGTTGGAGCTACTGCTACGCTTTGGGATTCATGCCATATCAGTAGAGTTTCAGATATAAGGTTTTATTTGTGGCAAAGGTGAGCGATTATCATATTTTTGTACTACTTACGGCTAATTAGGGATGACTAGTGATAATTAGCGAAATTATGCATGTTAAAATTCTGGAAAAAGATTTAGAAATTCTGAAATGCCATTTTGTGCCTGTGTTAGAAATTTGGGTTAGTTTGGATATATTTTTCTAATCCTATCATTAGATATGGTTAAACATGATTAAGGGGAAAACATGGGTTTTGGATGTGTTTGAACCATATTAACATGTTATAATCGTTATTTGGTGTTTATGGTCGATTCTATATGTTGCTATTACTGTTTGGAATGTTTTATGATTGCCTAGAACTATTAGATTGGTTGAAAACACCATCGCATGGTGTAAACAGTTGCTGGAAAGAGTCGTAGTATGTTGTGTAGGGACCCGTTCATGAGCCAACCTCCTCCCCATTCGTGAGGCATATGTCACGATCCAAGGTAGGAGGTGAGCCACGAACCAGATAGACCTACACACATCCCACGAACCACCATCACGAGCCGAACCGTGAAGCACCATCACGAGCCGCCTTCACACGAGCAGGTCAATCACCACGAGTGGACCCCACGACTACATCACGAACCGAGCATGGTGGTTGGCTACGAACCAGGAGACCATAATCCATATGTGGTCCATGAACCAACCATGTCCCCCACGAGTCGGCATTCACAAATGGAACCATGAACCAAGGAAGTTGACCACAAGCCAACTTGGACGACCATGAGCCGAGCTGAGGAGTCACGAACCGGGAGGAGACCAAAAACCCGTGATGCAAAGGTAGTCCAAATGAGTAGTTGTAGACCAGGATCCAGATGGGAACCAATGAGTTAACTCCTAGAGTTGGGCTTTGCTGCGGGACGCGTGCAAAGGGGTTATTAATGTCCATAACTTTGATTCACCGTAGAGAGATGGATGTTAGACTATGGATCAGTGCAATAGAGTAGTCATTACTCCAATGGGCAAAGTGATTGTAGCATGGCTATGAGCCAGTGCAGTGGAGTCGTCATGAATCCATGGGGCAAAGTGGACATAGGAAATGATTAGTGGCTGCGGATCAGTGCAATGGGGTCATTATGACGCCCAAGGGCAAAGTGATCGTAGCAGAGGACTAGGTGATCAGAGTAATGGATATCGTATACTTTACGCACTGAGTGAGAGATGAGAGGATTATTGCTATGTTTGATGTTTGATATCACTATGTCATGCACACTCCCATATTTACACTTTATGTAAGTGTTACCTTAGAGTACTGTACATCTGGTTGTGCTAACTCTTTGGTTGCAGGTCCAGGTTCAGGTATGATTCCTATACCTATTATTTGTTCATCTTAGACATGTATACTTGCTACCACTCATACCAGACTATTGTTTGACCCAGAGTTTTATGTTTCTTTTATTACTCTGGGTGCTCATACGAGTAGACTACAGATAGGTTAGGTGGTTGCTCGAGTAGCTGTACAAGAGAAGAGCAGGAGGCTCCCACGTTCTATTACCATATATTCTCCCTGTGTTGTTGTTGGTCACTTCTTTGGGCATTAGTAGTGCACCTTTTATTTTTTGCTTTAGAGACAATATTTTAAAGTTGTAATAATTATGTGGATCATAAGCTGTATTATGGATTTCCGCTACCATGATGATGTAGTTTCCATTTTATGCACTGCTTCGCCTATTAAGGTCAAGTTATGTTATTATTATATTTTATTCCATGCGCTGTGAGATATATTGTAGGTTCTTTCTGATTCATAGTTCCAACCCTTTCTTTTCCTTTGGCGACCGTCCCGCGCTGGTTGGACATCAACACAGAGAAATGTCGGTTGGTGCGGGGAGGGCCGTCACATTTGGTATCAGAGCTCTAGGTTGCATAGTTAACCTAGGGGAAAACATCAGGGAGAGATAGTATACGTATATGAGAGCGCGTATTTGTGATATTTTGGTTTTCAAAAGCTATATATATAATATTAGTATATCTAAGGATGAAGTAGCACTGCACTGGCACCACTAAAGAGATGGTTAATCATTTTGGCATTACAGATTTGATGAAGAGCCGTAATATGAGGAGTACGGGTTCAGGAGCAAAAATTAGGGATGTTCCCGATATAAGGAGGATATTCTACCTTTATGGGAAGTTCAAGGAGCAGTTTCTAATGCTGCTAACGGTGGTGGTGCAGCGGTGCAGGCTCCTAAGGCCGATTTCGCCAAGCTCTATGAGGACTACACTAGTCTTGGTGGGAAGCCGTTCCATGGAACGGAATCGGCTACGGAAGTTCAAGATTAGCTTGATAGCTGTGGGAGCATCTTAGAAGACTTGGGGATCGAGGATGCGATGAAGAAAAGCTAGCACCCCGTCAGCTGCAAGGACGGGCAATGAATTGGCGGAATGCTATTAAGGCAGCTCCTCCTAAGGATCAAGGTACTTGGGATCAGTTTAAGACTCGCTTCAGTGATAAGTTTATCCCAGCTGCCCTGAAATCAAAATTGTTCAGGAAATATCTGGAGCTTAAGCAGAATGGTAGGGCAGTCTCGGAGTATGTTGCTTAATTTGATACATTACCGAAATATGGATTAGCCTTATCGCTACTGCTGAGAAGAAGAATGAGAATTTCGTAACTGGCTTAGATCAATACTTGGGGGAAAGGCTTATAAACCATATTAATGAGACTTTTGAATCGACAGTTGGAAAAGCATTAAGATCAGAGACCCTATATCCTAAACCCAAGACTGAGGTCGTTGTTACATCTGAAGAGGGGCCAAAGCCGTCGGCAAGCGGTGGGGGCAAGAATAACTTTCAGAATAAGAGGAAGCAGAGTTAGAACAAGGATGTTCAGAAAAAGAAAGATAAGAAAGATGTCGAGTGCTATAGCTGTGGCAAGAAGGGCCACAATGCCAAATATTGTAGGGCCAAGCCAGCGGATAGGAAGTACTTCAATTGTGGCCAAGTGGGACATCTAAAGGATAAATGTCTGCAACCCCCTAATGAGAAGTAGATTGTGAAAGCATATGCTATCAACGTTGTTCCCTCTTCATCGAGTGCCCCAACTGCGGCACAAAAGGGAAAGATTATCGTGATTCAAGGTATGCTTCCTGTTTATGATGTACCTGTTCAAGTGTTATTTGATACTGGGGCTTCCCATTCCTTGTATCTAGGGGTCTGGTAGATACGTTGGGATTGGAACCCGATATAGTCAATAGACCTTTAGTTGTGACGAATCTGACCAGTGGTTCGAATAGCCTTAGTATGATTTGTCGTAATGTGGTCTTATTGAGCCATGGGTGTATGTTTGCTTGTGATTGCTTTAATTTGGGCTTTACTGGGTTTGGAATTATTTTGGGAGTCGGTTGGCTCCAAAGGTATGGGGATGGTGGTGGACTGTGAGGGGTCTTCAGTGACCGTAAGAGCGGACGATGGGCGGAGGGTATTGTTTGGTAGTCTACCTAGTGATGGGGTGATGGCTAGTTTTCTAAATTCCCTTGACATCCCGCATGATGAGTTGTCAGATGTGCTACTGCTGGCGAGTATCCGGACATCTTTGGGAAAGTGGCTGGGCTTCCACCATTCTGAGAGATTGAGTTTCGTATTGATTTAGTGAAAGATGCCAGACCTATAGTTATGCCACTTCGTGGTATGGTGCCAAAAGAGCAGTGAGAGCTTGGGGTGCAAGTAAGCGATATTTTGAAGAAGGGATTTATCCGAAGAAGTGTTTTCGAGTTGGGAGTACCAGTTATGTTTGCTACTAAGGCAGATGGTTCTCTTCGCTTATGTGTAGACTATCGTGAGTTGAACAAGCTGACGAGGAAGAATAAGTATCCTCTTCCGCCGGTAGACGATTTGTTTGATCAGTTGAGTGGACCAAGAGTGTTCTCCCAGTTAGATCTCGCGACAAGATTTCATCAGCTCCGAGTAGCAGCTGAGAGTATCCCTAAAACAACATTTTGGACGCCGTCTTGATTCTATAGTGGTTGATCATGCCATTCGGGTTGATTAATACACCATCATATTTTGTGGATCTTATGAATAGGGCATTCCGGGATCATTTGAATAAGTTTGCTCTTGTGTTTGTGGATGATATCTTGGTATACTCAAGGATAAAGGAAGAACACAAGGAATATTTGAGGACAGTGATGGAGGTGTTGAGGAGTCACCAGTTGAAAGCGAAGTTTTCTAAGTGTCACTTCTGGGGGAGGGAAGTGAGATTCTTGGGCCATGTCGTTTCAAAGAATGATATTTCCATGAATCCTATGAAGGTAGCTATGGTGCAAGGTTAGTCTACACCCAAGGATGCAATAAATGTAGGAAGTTTCTTGGGGTTAGCTGGATATTGTTGCAAGTTCATCCAGGACTAAACCGAGATAGCGGCACCGTTAACATAGTTGACCAAGAAGGATCAAACTTTCGTCTGGGGTGAAAGATTTGAGAATACGTTTAAGATTCTAAAGAAGAAGTTGACGTGTGCACCAGTGTTAGTTATTCCTAAGGGGAATAAAGAGATGATGGTATACACGGATGCTTGTGATACCGGACTAGGTGCTGTATTAATGCAAGGAGGTAGGGTCGTAGCTTATTCTAGTCGGCAACTGAAACCGCAAGAGAAAAGATATCTTACCCATGATTTGGAATTGGCAGCGATCGTGTTATCGTTGAAGATGTGGAGACACTATCTCTTGGGAGAAAGATTCGAGTTGTTTACTGATCATAAGTCGTTAAACTATCTTTTCTCGCTGAAGGATTTAAATCTCTGTCAGCAGAGATGGTTGAAATTCTTGGCTTCCTATGATTTCAATATCGCATATACACCAGCAAATGGCAATGCGGTAGCTGATGCGTTGAGTAGGAGGCATGCTAGTTTAGGGGTTATGTTTCTGGAATGGAAGCAACTGGAGTATATCGCGGGATATGATTTTAGACCTAAGTGTGAATTGGATCCACAAATGTTAGCAAGTTTGATGATCACACCCACCTTGATTGAGTGGATTGGTTTCAGTCAGAGTGACGATCCTAATCTATTGGAAATCATCTCCAAGTTGGAGATAGGTATCAAGGAGGAGATGAACAAGTATGGGCTTGATCGAGAAAGATGGCTTAGAAAGAATGGGAGAGTAGTTGTACCAAATGTAAATGGATTGAGAGATGAAGTGCTTAGAGAATGTCATCACTCAAAACTGACTATACATCCTAATGGTAACAAGATGTATCAAGACATGAAGCAGACCTACTACTGGGAAGGGATGAAAAGAGACGTTGGGAAGTTTATATCCAAGTGCATGAACAGCCAGCTAGCTAAAGCTGAGCAAAAGAAGCCCAGTGGTTTGATACAACCGTTGAAAATTCCCAAATAAAAATGGGAACATGGCTCGATGGATTTTATCGATGGTTTGCCAAGGACTAGATTGGGCCATGATAGTATTTGGGTGATTCTGGATCGATTGATCAAGAGTGCAAGGTTAATACCAGTTAAGCCAAACAGGACGACAGCTAAGTTAGCGGAACAGTATATGAAGTGGGTAGTGAGATTTCATGGAGTACGTAAAAGTATTTTGCGTGACCGAGATCCGTTATTTACTAGTGGGTTTTGGAAGAGCTGAAAGAGGCTTTAAGGTCAGAATTATATCCCAGTACCATATACAATCCTCAAACCGATGGCCAAACAGAGTGGATGAATCATGTATTGGAGGACCTCTTAAGAGCTTGCATATTAGATTTTGGAGGGTCATGGATGACCATTTGCATCTAGTTGAGTTCGCATATAATAATAATTATCAATCCAGTATTGGTATGGCTCCATTTGAAGCTTTGTATGGAAGACCGTGCAACTCACCATCATGTTGGTTAGAAACTGGTGAGAAGTTTGTGCTTGGGCCAGATGTGATAAGAGAAACTTTAGATAAGATCAAGGTTATCCAACAATGAACGAAAACTGCCCAAGATAGGTAGAAGAATTATGCTGATAAAAGACGAAGAGACTTGAAATTCTCTGTTGGCGACATGTTGTTTGTCAAGATTTCTCTGTTAAAGAGCGTGATTCGATTTGGTAGGAGGCAAAAGTTAGCACCAAGATTTGTTGGTCCATTTCCAATTCTCGAGAAGGTTAGGAGTTTAGCATATAAAGTTGAGTTACCTGACAAGATGTGGGAGTTCACGACGTATTTCATGTTTCCCAGTTTAGGAAGTTTGTGCACGACCGTGATATGACTATTTCACTAGACCAGTTGGATGATATCGAAGTAGAACCCAAGGCAGTTGGGAACCGCAAGCCTATTCGTATTATCGAGTACGATACGAAGCAACTTCGAAGAAAGACGGTGAAACTAGCCAAGATCCAGTGAGGCGAGAATGAGAATGATTGTACTTGGGAAACATAGGAGAGCATAAGGAAGACGTATCCAGAACTCTTTGCTTGGCAAGATTTTGATTGCTATTTAGTTATCCCCTTATAGTGAGCCGAATGCTAGGATAGGCTTGCTGTGTTGTTGTGTATGTTTGATTATTGTAAATGGTTGATAGGCATGCGGAATATCATTGTATGTTTTGGTTAAGTAATTTCGGGGGCGAAATTTCTTAAGGGGCGAGGAATGTAATGACCCGTATTCTACGCATCGGAGAATCATAGAATATTTATTTCATTTTCATATGATGTCGTATGGTCGTGTAACTTTGGGGAACGACTATTGGGGTCATTTCCTAACTTCACGATTTTTGTCGATTTTTAAATGACCGTTTTGCCCCTAGCGAATCTTGTTTCGCCTATAACATTTGATTGGTAAGGAATTTTGACCTGAAACCACTTCTATTAGATTCAGATGATGGTTGACCTTTTCGTAGAGTGGTCGTATTGGCCAAAAGGACTTATCGTTTGGGAGATATGGCTGAAACAAGGTTTGAAAGGTGAAAAACTACTTAAGCGGGCTTAGTATGGTAATTAGCAAATAGTCCCCCAACCCATTTCGGATAAGGGTTATGCGGAGGCTGAGATCAGTTAGGAAACAATCTCATTTCATTTTCTCAGCCGCCTAAAACATTTCTCAAACCTTAGCCGTGGCCTCCACCTTCTAAATCCACCCTTGATCACTTCCTAATCGTATATTAAGCAAATCTATGTCCAGTTAGGGGAAATTAGCGCCAAATCAGAGTTGGAGCTGCTGGTATGCTTTGGGATTCGTGCCATATCAGTAGAGTTTCAGATCTAAGGTTTCATTTGTGGCTAAGGTGAGTGATTAGCATGTTTTGTACTAATTAAGCTAATTAGGGATGATTAGTGATAATTAGCGAAATTATGCACGTTAAAATTCTTGAACAACATTTAGAAATTTCGAAATGTCATTTTATGCCTCTGTTAGAAATTTGGGTTAATTTGGATATATTTTGCTAATCCTATCATTATATATGGTTAAACATGATTAAGGGGAAACATGGGTTTAGGGTGTGTTTGATCCATATTAACATGTTATAATCGTAGTTTTAATGTTTATGGTCGATTCAATATGTTGTTATTACTATTTGGTATGTTTTGCGATTGCCTAGAATTTTTAGATTGGTCGAAAACGCCGTCGCGCGGCGTAAACAGTTGCTAGAAAGAGTTGCAGGAAGTTGTGCAGGGACACGTTCGTCAGCCCTCCCCCCCATTCGTGAGGCATGTGTCACGTGCCAAGCTAGGAGGTGAGCCACAAACCGGATAGACCTACACACGTCCCACGAACCACCATCCCGAGTCGAACCATGAAGCACCATCATGAGCCGCCTTCCCACGAACCGGTCAATCACCACGAGTGGACTCCACGGGTACATCACGAACCGAGCAGGGTGGTTGGCCATGAACTAGGAGACCACGATCCATATGTGGTCCATGAACCGACCATGTCCCAACGAGCCGTCATTCACGAATGGAACCATGAACCAAGGAAGTTGACCATGAGCCAACATGGTCAACCACGAGCCGAGCTGAGGAGTCACGAACCGGGAGGAGACCAAAAACCTGAGATGCAAAGGTAGTCCAAATGAGTAGTTGTAGATCAGGATCCAGATGGGAACCAACGAGTTAACTACTAGAGTTGGGCTTTGCTGCAGGACGTGTGCAAAAGGGTTATCTAGGTCCATAACTTTGATACACCGCTGAGAGATGGATGTTAAGCTATGGATCAGTGCAGTGGAGTAGTCATTACTCCAAAGTGAAAAGTGATCGTAGCATAGCTATGAGCCAGTGCAGTGGAGTCTTCATTACTCCATAGGGGCAAAGTGGACATAGCAAAGGATTAGTGGCTATGGATCAATGCAATGAGGTCAGACGCCCATGGGCAAAGTGATCGTAGCAGAGGACTGAGTGATCAGAGTAATGGATATCGTATACTTTATGCAGTGAGTGAGAGATGTGAGGATGATTGCTATGTTTGATATTTTCTATCACTATGTCTATGCACACTCCCATATTTACATTTTATGTTAGTGTTACCTTAGAGTACTGTACATCCGGTTGTGCTAGCTCTTTGGTTGCAGGTCCAGGTTCAGGTATGATTCTTATACCTATTATTTGTTCATCTTATAAATGTATACTTGCTACCACTCATACCAGACTTTTGTTTGACCCAGAGTTTTATGATTCTTCTTATTACTCTGGGTGCTCACATGAGTAGACTAGAGACATGTTTGGTGGTTGCAAGAGTAGTTGTACCGGAGACGAGCAGGAGGCTCCCACGTACCATTACCATATATTCTCCCTATGTTGTTGCTGGTCACTACTTTGGGCATTAGTAGTGAACCTTCCCTTTTTGCTTTAGGGACAGTATTTTAAAGTTGTAATAATGATGTGGATCATAAGCTGTATTATGGATTTCTACTGCTATGACGATTTAGTTTTCAGCTTATGCACTGTCTCCCCTGTTTACATCAAGTTATGTTATTAGTTCCAACCCTTTCTTTGTGATTCATAGTTCCAACCCTTTCTTTTCCTTTGGCGTCCATCCCGTGCTGGTTGAACATCGACACAGAGAAATGTCGGCTATTGCGGGGCAGGCCGTCACATTTGGTATTAGAGCTCCAGGTTGCTTAGTTAACCTGGGGGGAGACATCAGGGAGAGATAGTATACGTATATGAGAACGCTTATTCGTGATATTTTGGTTTTCAAAAGTTATATATATATGTATATACACTATTAGTATATCTAAGGATGAAGTTGCACTGCACTAGCACCACTAAAGAGATGGTTAATCGTCTTCTCTTTACAGATTTGACGATGAGCCATAATATGAGGTGTACAGGTTCACGAGCAAACAATAGGGATGTTCCTGATATAAGGAGGATGTTTACAACCTTTATGAGAGAGATGCTTGGAGATTTTCAAGGAGCAGTTCCTAACGTTGCTAACGGTGGTGGTGCAACGGTACAGGCGCCTAGGGCCGATTTCGCCAAGCTCTGTAAGGACTACACTAGTCTTGGTGGGAAGCCGTTCCACTGAACGAAATCAGCTATGGAAGTTCAAGATTGGCTTGATAACTTTGGGAGCATCTTCGAGGACTTGGGGATCGAGGATGCGATGAAGAGAAAAGCTAGCAATCCATTAGCTGCAAGGATGGGCAATGAATTAGTGGAATGCTATTGAGGCAGCTACTCTTGAGGATCAAGTTACTCAGGATCAATTTAAGACTCGCTTTAATGATAAGTTTATCCCAGCTATTCAGAAGTCAGAATTGTTCAAGAAATTTCTAGAGCTTAAGCAGAATGGTAGGGTAGTCTCGGAGTATACTGCTTAATTTGATACCTTATCGAAATATGGATTATCCCTTGTCGATACTGCTGAGAAGAAGAATGAGAAGTTCATAACTGGCATAGATCAGTACTTGGGGGAAAGGCTTATGAACCATATTGATGAGACTTTTGAATCGATTATTGGGAAAGCATTGCGATCAGAGAGCCTTTATCCTAAACACAATACCGAGGTCGTTGTTACATCTGAAGCAGGGCCAAAGCCGCACGCAAGCGGTGGAGGCAAGAATAACTCTCAGAATAAGAGGAAGGAGAGTCAGACCAAGGACGGTCAAAATAAGAAAGATGTCGAGTACTATGGCTATGGCAAGAAGGGCCACTATGCCAAAGATTGTAGGGCGAAGCCAGCAGACAGTAAGTGCTACGATTGTGGCAAAGTGGGACATCTAAAGGATAAATGTCCGCAACCCCCTAAAGAGAAGCAGATTATGAAAGCATATGTTATCAATGTTGTTCCTTCTTCGTCGAATGCCCCAACTGCGGTGCAAAAGGGAAAGAATATCGTGATTCAAGGTATGCATCATGTTTATGATGTTCCTGTTCGAGTATTGTTTGATACTGGAGCTTCCCATTCCTTCATATCTAGGAACCTGGTAGATAGGTTGGGATTGGAACCCAAGAGAGTCGAGAGACCTTTACTTGTGACCAACCCGATCGGTGGTTCAACTTGCCTTAGCATGATTTGTCGTAATGTGGTATTATCGAGTCATGGATGTATGTTTGCTTGTGATTGCTTTGTTTTAGGCTTTACTGGGTTTGGCATTATTTTGGGAGTTGATTGGCTCCAAAGGTATGGGGTGGTAGTGGACTGTGAGGGGTCTTCGGTGACCGTTGGAGCGGACGATGGGCGAAGGGTACTGTTTGGTAGCCTACCTAGTGATGGGGTGATGGCTAATTTTCTAAATTCCCTCGACATCCCGCATGATGAGTTGTCAGATGTGCCTATTGCTGGCAAGTATCCGGACATCTTCGGGGAAGTGACCGGGCTTCCACCACACCGAGAGATCGAGTTTCGTATTGATTTAGTGAAAGATGTCGGACCTATAGTGATGCCACTTCGTCGTATGGTGCCAAAAGAGCAGCGAGAGCTCAGGGTGCAAGTAAGCGATATTTTGAAGAAGGAATTTATCCAAAGAAGTGTTTCTGAGTGGGGAGCACTAATTGTGTTTGCTACTAAGGCAGATGGTTACCTTCGCTTATGTGTAGACTATCACGAGTTTAACAAGGTGACGAGGAAGAATGAATATCCTCTTCCGCAGATAGACGATTTGTTTGATCAGTTGAGTGGAGCAAGAGTGTTCACCCAGTTAGATCTCATGACAGGATTTCATCATCTCTGAGTAGCAGCTGAGAGTATCCCTAAAACGGCATTCCAGACGCCATTTGGATTCTATGAGTGGTTGGTCATTCCATTCGAGTTGACCAATGCACCAGCATATTTTGTCAGTCTTATGAATAGGGTTTTTAGGGATCAACTGAATAAGTTTATTCTTGTTCTCGTGGATGATATCTAGGTCTACTCGAGGACAGAGGAAGAACACAAGGAATATTTGAGGATAGTAATGGAGGTGTTGAGGAGACACCAGTTGAAAGCGAAGTTTTCTATGTGTCACTTTTGGAGGAGGGAAGTGAGATTCTTGGGCCATGTCGTTTCAAAAAATGGTATTATCGTCGACCCTGTGAAGGTGGCTACAGTGCAAGATTGGTCCACGCCTAAGAATGAAACAGATATAAGAAGTTTCTTGTGGTTAGATGGATATTATCGCAAGTTCATCCAGGACTTCTCCAAGATAGCAGCACTGTTAACATAGTTGACCAAGAAGAATCAAACTTTCGTCTAGGACGAAAGGTGTGAGAACGCGTTTAAGATTCTAAAGCAGAAGTTGACGTGTGCACCAGTGTTAGTTATTCCTACGGGGAACGAAGAGATGATAATATACATGGATGCCTGTGGTATTGGACTAGGTGTTGTATTGATGCAAGGAGGTAAGGTTGTAGCTTATGCCAGTCCGAAACTGAAATAGCACGAGAAAAGAAATCCAACCCATGATTTGGAATTGGCAGCGATTGTGTTTGCGTTGAAGATTTGGAGACACTATCTCTTGGGAGAAAGATTCGAGTTGTTTACCGATCATAAGTCATTAAATTATCTTTTCTCTCAGAAGGATTTAAATCTCCGTCAGTAGAGATGGTCGTAGTTCATGGCTTCCTATGATTTCGATATCGCATATACACCAGGAAAGGGCAATGCGGTAACTGATGCGTTGAGTAGGAGACATGCCAGTTTAGTGGATATGTTTCTGGAATGGAAGCAACTGGAGTATATCTTGGGATATGATTTCAGACCTAAGCGTGAATTGGATCAACAAATGTTATCAAGTTTGACAATCTGACCCACCTTGATTGAGTGGATTGGTTCCAGTCAGAGGGATGATCCTAATCTATTGGAAATCATCTCCAAGTTAGTGATAGGTATCGACGAGGAGATGAACAATTATGTGCTTGATCGAGAAAGATGTCTTAGAAAGAATGGGAGACTAGTTGTAACAAATGTAAATGGATTGAGAGATGATGTGCTTAGAGAATGTCATCACTCAAAACTGACTATACATCCCGGTGGTAACAAGATGTATCAAGACATGAAGCAGACCTACTACTGGGAAGGGATGAAAAGAGACATTGGGAAGTTTATATCTGAGTGCATGAATTGCCAGCTAGTTAAAGTCGAGCAAAAGAAGCACAGTGGTTTGTTACAACCATTGGAAATTCCCAAATGGAAATGAGAACAAGTCACAATGGATTGCCAAGCACTGGATTGGGCCATGATAGTATTTGGGTGATTGTGGATCAATTGACCAAGAGTGCATGGTTTATACCAGTCAAGTCAAATAGAACGGCAACTAAGTTAGCGGAACTGTATATGAAGTGGGTAGTGAGATTTCATGGAGTACCAAAAAGTATTGTAAGTGACTGAGATCCGTTATTTACTAGTGGGTTTTGGAAGAACTTACAAGAGGCTTTAGGGTCAGAATTATATCTCAGTACCGCATACCATCCTCGAACCGACAGCCAAACAAAGAGGGTTAATCGTGTACTGGAGTACCTCTTAAGAGCTTGCATATTGGATTTTGGAGGGTCATGGGATGACCATTTGCATCTAGTTGAGTTCACGTATAATAATAGTTATTAATCCAGTATTGGTATGGCTCCATTTGAAGCTTTGCATTGAAGAACGTACAACTCACCATCATGTTGGTTAGAAACTGGTGAGAAGTTTGTGCTTGGGCCAGATGTGATAAGAGAAACTTTAGATAAGATCAAGGTTATCCAACAGCGAATGAAAACTGCCCAAGATAGGCAGAAGAGTTATGTTGATAAAATACGAAGAGGCTTGAAATTCTCCATTGTCGACTTGGTGTTTGTCAAGATTTCTCCGCTAAAGAGCGTGATTCGATTTGGCAGGAGGGGCAAGTTGGCACCAAGATTTGTTGGTCCATTCCCATTTCTTGAGCAGGTTGGGAATTTAGCATATAAAGTTGAGTTCATTAACAAAATGACAGGAGTTCACGACGTATTTCATGTTTCCCAATTAAGTAAGTTTGTGCACGACCTTGATATGACTATTTCACCAGACCAGTTGGATGATATCGAAGTAGAACCCAAGGCGATTGGGAATCGCAAGCCGATTCATATTGTCAAGTACGATACGAAGCATCTTTGAAGAAAGACGGTGAAACTAGTCAAGATCCAGTGGGGCAAGAATGAGAATAGTTGTACTTGGGAAACAGAGGAGAGCATAAGGAAGACATATCCAGAACTTTTTGCCTTGTAAGATTTTGATCGCTATTTAGTTATTCCCATGTTAGTGAACCGCACGCTAGGATAGGCTTGCTGTGTTGTTCTGTATGTTTGATTGTTGTAAGTGGTTGATAGGCATGCGGAATACCACTGTATGTTTTGATTAAGGAATTTTGAGGGCGAAATTTCTTAAGGGGGAAGAATGTAATGACTCACATTCTACGCGTCGGATTATCGTAGAATATTTATTTCATTTTCATACGAAGTTTTATAGTCCTGTAACTTTGGGGAATGACTACTGGGGTCATTTCCCATGTTCACGATTTTTGCCGATTTTTAAATGATCGTTTTGCCCCTAGCGAATCTTGTTTCGCCTATAACTTTTGATTGGTAAGCAATTTTGACCTGAAAAAACTTCCATTAGATTCGGATGATGGTTTAACTTTCCGTAGAGTGGTCAAGTTGGCAAAACGGACTTACTATTTGGAAGATATGGCTAAAACAAGGTTTGGAAGGTAAAAAATTGCTTAAGCGGGCTTAGTAAGGTAATTAGCGGGTAGGCTCCTAGCCCATTTCGGGATTAGGGTTATGGGGAGGCTGAGATCAGTTAGGAAACGATCTCATTTCATTTTCTCAATAGCCTAAAACGTTTCTCAAACCATAGCCATGGCCTCCATCTTCTAAATCCACCCTTAATCGCTTCCTAATCGTATATTAAGCAAATCTATGTCAAATAAAGGGAAATTAGCACCAAGTCAGAGTTGGAGCTGCTACTATGCATTAATGTTCATGCCATATCAGTAGTGTTTCAGATCTAAGGTTTTATTTGTGGCTAAGGTGAGTAATTAGCATGGTTTTGTACTAATTACGGCTAACTAGGGATTATTAGTGGTAATTAGCGAAATTATGCATGTTAAAATTCTAGAAAAATATTTAGAAATTCAGAAATGTCATTTTATGCCTCTATTAGAAATTTGGGTTAATTTGGATATGTTTTGCTAACCCCATCATTAGATATGGCTAAAAATGATTAAGGGGAAAACATGGGTTTTGGGTGTGTTTGATCCATATCAACATGTTATAATCGTTGTTTTGGTGTTTATAGTCGATTCTATATGTTGCTATTACTGTTTGGAATGTTTTGTGATTTCCTAGAACTGTTAGATTGGTCGAAAACATTGTCGCATGGCATAAACAGTTATTGGAAAGAGTTGCAAGAAGTTGTGCAGGAACCCGTTCGTGAGCCCCCACCCCCTCCCCACATTCGTGAGGCATGTGTCACAAGCCAAGGTTAGAGGTGAGCCATGAAATGGATAGACCTACATACATCCCACGAACCACCATCACGAGCCGAGCCATATCGCGAGCCGCCTTCCCACGAACCGGTCAATCACCACGAGTGGACCCCACGGGTACATCATGAATCGAGCAGGTTGGTTGGCCACGAACCAGGAGACCACGATCCATATGTGGTCCACGAACCGACCATGTCCCCACAAGCCGGCATTCACAAATGGAACCACGAACCAAGGAAGTTGACCACAAGCCGACATGGACGACCACGAGCTTAGGTGAGGAGTCACTGACTGGGAGGAGACCAAAAACCGAGATGCAAAGGTAGTCCAAATGAGTAGTTGTAGCTTAGGATCCAGATGGGAACCAATGATTTAACTGCTAGAGTTAGGCTTTGCTGCGGGACGTGTGAAAAGGGGTCATTGATCTCCATAAGTTTGATTCACCGTTGAGAGATGGATGTTAGGCTATGTATCAGTGCAGTGGAGTAGTCAATACTCCAAAGGGAAAAGTGATCGTTGCATGGGTATGAGCCAGTGCAGTGGAGTCGTCATGACTCCATGGGGGCAAAGTGGACATAGCAAAGGATTAATGGATACGGATCAGTGCAATGGGGTCACTATGACGCCCGAGGGCAAAGTGATCGTAACAGATGACTGGGTGATCAAAGTAATGGATATCGTATACTTTACGCACTGAGTGAGAGATGTGAGGATTATTGCTATGTTTGATGTTTGCTATCACTATGTCATGCACACTCCCATATTTACACTTTATGTTAGTGTTACCTTAGAGTACTGTACATCTGGTTGTGCTAACTATTTGGTTGCAGGTCCAGGTTCAGGTATGATTCTTATACTTGTTATTTATTCATCTTAGAGATGTATACTTGCTACCACTCATACCAGACTGTTGACTGACCCAGATTATTATGTTCCTTATTACTCTGGGTGCTCACATGAGTAAACTAGAGACAGGTTAGGTGGTTGCACGAGAAGTTGTACCGGAGACGAGCAGGAGGCTCCCACGTACTATTAGCATATATTCTCCTTGTGTTATTGTTGGTCACTGCTTTGGGCATTAGTAGTGCATCTTTCCTTTTTTTACTTTAGAGACAGTATTTTAAAGTTGTAATAATGATGTGGATCATAAGCTGTATTATGGATTTCCACTGTTATGACGATTTAGTTTTCAGCTTATGCACTATCTCGCGTGTTTACGTCAAGTTATGTTATTATTATATTTTATTCCATGCGCTGTGAGATATACTACAGGTTCTTTGTGATTCATAGTTCCAACCCTTTCTTTTCCTTTGGCGACCGTCCTATGCTAGTTAAACATCGACATAGAGAAATGTCGGCTGGTGCGGGGCGGGCCGTCACAGGAGTAAATGGATACGACGTATGTGTAAGCCTTGAGTGTTGTTAACCCAAGTAACCTAATAAATAAGAAAATATGATTGAACGATATATGTGGTGTTACCTAAAGTGTATAGTTTAATTCCAGTCACCAAAATTTGTGTTCTGACCCCCTCCTCATAACATACTCGCGGGTTAGATTTGTGGCAGAGACATGATAGCCTTTGTTACTGGTTAGGCAGTATTATTAATACGGTAAGCCTATATTTTGAGTATTTTATATTTTGTCCATTCCGTTATGAGATATTTTCTAAGCTCTGACATGTTTTATATCTCTGTCTTTTCTATAGGATACCACAGCAAACCAATCCGAGTTTCGATAGATTGGAATTTTGAAAAAAAAAACAGTTTGTCAGAAGTCAGGTTGTTACAGTATATTCACAGATAAAACTGTTGGTATCTTTAAATAACTTAAATATCATGTTGGCTAACTTGATAGGTTTAGTGTCATATATTAAGTGAATTGCTCATACTAGACATATAAGTCTTACCCTATTGATTGCCCTTGCAATCTTCTGGGGTTTCTCTTTTAAAAATGAGGCAGCTCTAGAAATTGAATTTACAAGCGGAGGAGCACCATTTCAGCAGGGTTGATGGGCTAAAGGATTGACTATTATAATAGTTTAAGAGTTGTTAAATTGTTGTCATGTTATATATGTATAAGGATAGTAATTGCTGGGTTGTAATAATGTGTATTATTTGGTGATTGTTATAGACTTGCTTAAATGCTTTAGCGTATTTAAATTAAATAATGAATGAATATTTTGTATGCTGTGGACTTGACTAAAATATGTGTTTTTTTTTTCCTTACCGATGGAAGGAGATATATCATATAAAAGATATGTGAATGTGCCTACTTCCCGAAGTAACACAGTAATATTCAGAATGGAATACATTAATATTAAAACATAAGCATGCATATGTTCAAGAGTTGTGTGAAATGAATTTCTTCTATATAATACCAGTTTTTACTCTATGTTGCTAAAAAGGAAATGACATATATGTTGAAATACGCATATGACCTCTTGCTTAAGCAGTGAAGAGATAATTTGAGTAAATTATGTGTATTTGTATAGGACTAAGAGTACTCAGTGGCAAGTGCACATGTTTAGGGAGTTATATTGAATAATGAACTAGTGTAATAAAGCCATCAGTATATTGAATTGTTAAAGGAATCATGGCACATAATTGATATATGCACTTGCTTAAAATATGTAGGCGTAAAACATATAGGAGATAAGTATCAAATGACTCATCTATTAGTTAAGTTTTGTTAATAAGTAAAACCTGGATGTAAATGTTTTTTGATAATCTGTTTAGAATATTATAGAGGTAGAAGAACTTGTAAATGCTTTCAATAGTTTTGTGGTCTTTATATGAAATACCAGAATGTTTACATTAACTATTATTGTAAAAGTATTGTAGTATTATAGTTTTGCATGTATAAATATGTAAATATTCCTTACTGTAAATAATGAATATGTATGGCCAAAAGCATATCATTGTCCTTAATGCAAATATTAACTCTGTATTGTGTAAATGGAGGATGTATGAAATGAAAGGGGAATCAGTTGCATCAGGTAGCGTTTAAGTTCTGTTTTGCTTAAGTTTGCAATTGAAAATTATTACAATGCACCATGTTTGTAATATAAATGTATGAAACCTAAAACAGCAAAGTATAAAGGAGTTGTGGTATAGTTTTGTTTTGCAGTGAAAACATATATTCTGATATAGTGTAAAAATTGGAAAAATCAATTGCCTACATTGTATTTAGTTGTGTAGTTGATCAGTTAACTTTGAACTTATCAACTTGCTTTTACTTTTAAACTATACTCTGATTAAATAAGTAAAAGAGTCTTATGTATCTTCATATGCATAAGTTAAATTTTGATTTGCATACTAACATTATTATATTGGTAAAAGAAGGGACCCTAGATATAAATGGTTAAATGGAGAGGATAAACCTTGAGAAGTTGACCACGTTTTGTGCAAATTATAAATAAAATGAATCAAAAGATTGGTGAAATTTTGGGGGTTGCTTCATGTTTAAACAATTATAGCAGACTTGAAGGGTTGCTATTTTATAATGGAGTCTGAGTGTTAGTATTGGGGAAATATTTTTGTTAGGAATTTCATGTTTCGGTGTAGTGCGACTCATCAAAAACATTCAACCACTCCTTTCGTACGCAATAGCAAATTGTCTTTTATTTCCTTCTCTTATATTTACCTTGAACAAATATCATTAGGAGAGGTCATCCCTAGATTTTCTGGTCCCTTATTTCATGCTTCGAAGTTGTCTACAAATCCGCTAGAGCAGGTACCACGCTATAAAACACAAGTACTTAGAGCCACTTATTTCTTACTCCAATGTCTACATGTCTGAACATCGCCAAGACGGACTCCCTCCAGTCTTGTTTACCCTATGATCTTTTATTTTCTGGTCTAATATATGTGTCCCATTGTCGTTAGAACAGACCCTCAACAATAATTTTAATTGCATTTCCAAACTCAATCTTCACTGAGTCTTGCCTTGGTTGCTTATTTCTCGATCCAATGTGTGTGACCAACGTCGTTGGGATGGACCCCCAATAATATAAATTGTGTTCGATTAGAAGGTAAGTCAACATCTCCCTCCTCCTATAACCCGATATTAACCGAGTAAATCATCAGTTATAGGCCTTTTGGGGGTCTGTCTTGTCTTTAATCGTACTAATGATGATCTATTACCATTTGTATTTAAGCTTAAAACATTTAATATAACTTCCATCATAGTTATAATTCAGATATTCCAATATTCATGTTTAGACTTAGGTTCATTCTATTTCATTTTAATATTACATTATAAATCTAGTTACTTATTTTCCTTTTATATGCATTAATATTTTTAAATATTACATTACAGATCTGGTTAACTTATTTCCCATTTTATACACATTTAGTCTTGATTTAAGGTATCTAAGTTTTAGTTTTACATATTCATAGTCTAAATCTAGATTTACAAATGAGTCAATGACTTACAAAAAAATTCTTGATTTTATAAACAAGTTCAAATTTTGTAGGTAAGCACTAATTTTAAAAATAAGTCCAGATTTTACAAATGAACCCATTATTACAATTATGTCTAGTTTACAACTAGGGCGAGTTTTACAATTAAGTCCAATTTAAAAAAAGTCTAGTTTTATAGCTAAGTATAGCCTTACATTTAAGTCTAGTTTTATTGCTAAGTCCAGCCTTACAACTAACTTAAGTTTAACAATAGCTCTACAACTAACTTCAGTTTTACAATAAGTCCAGTTTTACAACTAAGTCTAGTTTTACATATAACTAAGAGTAGGTCCATGATTTTCAAAAAGGTTCATATTTTCCAAATAAATCCGCAGTTTACACATAAGTCGATAATCTACACAAAAGTATGAAATTTTATAGAGAAGTAAAAAAAATTAGGTAGATATTTATTTTATAATTAAGTTCATAAGTAACACATAAGTTCCCAATTTACGCGTAAGTCCATAATTTGCACATAAATACACAAAATAAGGTTAGTATGTATATTCATCTGTACTACAGAGAAAGGTAAAACTAAATGATTAGCCTTTCTTACTCAAAATTAGTTTAAATTATATTTCCTACTCACATGAGCTCGTTAGCTCTTCCTTAAGCTTTTTTGTGAGTCCCTTCTGTTAGGAAAATTGCGCCTTTCGCAAAAGCGACCAAGATCATGTTCACCCAATTACTTAAAGATGATTCAATGGAAAAACAACACAGCTACGAAATTACATGCACAAACACAAGATATTTCCCCCAACCGCCATCTTTATTGATTCACAGAAACAACGTTTGTTTACACTCAATGGATCAAAAACCAAAAGTAAACAAGCTACAACTGAATTAATAACCTTATTGAGAAAGAGAAAGAATATCTAGATGACTACAACTATTATTGGAGAAGAGAACAATGAAAAATGACGACAAACCCTTGAATCAACTAATTCGGTCTTAATCCCATCATTATAATCCAATCCTAGATGTTGCTTTATAGGAGAATAGAAGACCTAGGCAAAATATTCAATTTTTCCCTCAAAAATATCATAGATTAAAGATGAGAAAAACTAGGTCAAAATAATATTCTTCGGCTCAGACTATCTCCTCTATCACAAAGCACTTCCAAGCATCGTCGTGTTCAACATACATATGATTTTATATCACAAATCACAACATTCCACCTTGATATGAAATCACATCATCAAGAAAACTTCCAACAATCAACAAATAAGTCATCTAGCTCTTTCAACAAACCACCTACTCTCAATTAAAACCATTACAAACACAACCCACCAACTGCAAGTGATGCGTCTTCGACTATGAGCTGAACCACATAGAAGCTAACAGTCTTCAAAATGTTTATAATACCAAAAAAATCTCCATCTTATCTTTATCGATTTTCCAACTCAACAACTGTCTCTCATTTGACCTGAGCTTTTTTCTTGACCATCTTCGATCCCTAGAGCAACATCAACATGAAGATCCCTGTCTAAAAAATCAGCAGTGGACAAATTAACCTCTCCACCTTACAGTGGACTAGGTCCTTTAACCGTCACTCGCCTTCCATAGTCGACTATAGAACCAATCAATCTATAAAGGTTTTCTTCCTATGAAATTTCTCTCATCATAACACGACCATCCTTCTTCATTCTCAACTCCACCTTGAGTATCATAAGTGCAACTATGACGATCCAACTGACCGAGAGAAATAAGATTATGCAAACTAGCGGGTACATGTCTAAATCTATAGGCTTCCTTTATCACACCATTATGCATACGAAACCGAATGGATATAATGCCACAAACCAATAGCTTTACTCTTGTGGTCGTTCTAATCACGTCGACACTCCTCTCATAAGAAGAAAAACACTTCACATCCTTGCAAAAATTTACTCCTGAATCCTCTTCCAAGAATTAGCTTCACTAAACAGGATATCACAAAAAGCATCACTAATGGAACCTTCAGCAAAAACATGCCCGTGCATCATCACTACTATCACCATTTGCAACCTTCTTCTTATCCTTCTGATAAGCGTAACAATTTATGCGTAAATAATCTTCCTTACCACCATGATGACAAGTAATAACACCTTTACCATTAGCCTCTTTCTTCTTCAATCTTGTATCTTTTCTCAAGTCCCTTGCTATCGTAGCCTCACCTTGAACTGATTTTAAAGCCGACCCTTTTCTCCTTAGATCCTTATACAAAAGGCTACTTCATACCGTTTCCAAAGAGGTACTTCCATTAACATTGGAACTACTCAATGAAATAGCCAAAGTCTTCCAACTTTTTTAAAGCGAACTCATCAATAAAAGAGCCTACATCTCATCATCAAAATTGACCTTCAAATTTACCAATTGATTGATCACATCTTGAAATTCATTCAAATGTTACGCAATAAACTTCTCCTCACCCAATTGAAGTTGCACAAAATTTCGAACCAGAAAATTCTTACTTGTAGCACTCCTCGACTCATATAAAGATACCAACTTATCCTACAAATCCTTCACTACATCATGGAACACAGAATCATCAAGGTACTGCCGAATCAAGGCAATCACCTTCTTCCACTTTTCCTCATCCACATCTAAAGGATTCTTCCCATTTCCATCAAGCAGATCATGAAGATTATTGAGGTAAAACACATTCTCCATCTTAAGTTTTCAAATTCTCCAATTTCTTCCATAAAAATAGTCATCTTTGGACACGTCATCATGTTCGACATTTTAAAAAATCATTTTTTTTTATTTACCCAAAAAAAAAAAATCAATCCAAAATCACTTTAATTTTTGCGATGATCTAGCTCCAATACCAACTGTTAGGAAAATTGCGCCTTTTGTGGAAACGACCAGGAATTTATTCATCCAATTATTTAAAGATGATTCAATGGAAAAACAACACAGCTATGAAATTACATGCACACACACAAAATATATTACCCAACCACTCTCTTTATTGATTCACAAAAACAACTTTGGTTTGCACTCAATGGATCAAAAACCAAAAGTAAAAAATTATAATTAAATTAATAATAACCTTATTGAGAAAGAGAAAGAATATCTGGATAACTACAACTATTATTGGAAAAAAAGAACAATGAAGAACGACGATAAACCCATGCATCAACTAATTCGATCTCAATCCCATAATTATATATAATTCAATCCTAGATGCTGCTTTTCTAGGAGGATAGAAGACCTAGACAAAATATCCAATTTTCCCCTCAGAAATACCGTAGATTAAAGATCAGAAAAATTAAATTAAAACAATATTCTTCAGCTCAAACTATCTCCTGTATCACAACCAACTTCCAAGCATTGCCTTTTTCAACATATATGTGGTTTTATATTACAAATCACAATACCTTCTTCCCTAATTAGTCCTTCTAGCGCCTTTCTTGTTTTTTATTTTTATTTTTATTCTGAATGCTTCTAAAAATAGTCAAATCAATATTTATGACAAATTTACTGATTCGTTGCTCTTCTCAAGTGTGTTGTTCTAGACGATCACCTTGTTTGTTTAGCATCGGAGTCGGGTTTGATTATCAAAGATCTTGCCTGACACATGCAACCTTCACGTGAAAAAAAAAAAAAAAAAAAAAAAAAAAAAGTTGGCTTTACCCCCTGTAGTAGTTATAAAGAAGCAATTTGTTAGGAATGTGATCATTAATTTGATTTTATGGATGAACGGTCGGATCATTCTGAATCCATGTAGCGCAATCAGTCAAGAACTGTCTATTCAAGATCTACGAAAATACAAGGTAGAATTTGGCTGTATTGAGTTCACCCATAATGCAAATTACTAGTTGGCACCGATCAATAATCGTTGGTCGGCACCAATAATCGATGATCGGCACTAGTAGGTATAGCTATGGATGATCGGTAGGATCATTCTGAATCCGTGTAGCGCAAACAGTCAAGGAACGTCTATTCAAGATCTTAAAAAAAAATACACAGTAGAATTTGGCTGCATTGAGTTTACCAATGATGCAAGTTATTAGTCGACACCGATCAATAATCGGTGATCGACACTAGTTGGTATAGTTATTCTCCTGCATCGATCCGAAACGCCTGTTTTTTTAGCCAGCAATCTACTGTACCTTCGTGCTTTAGTTTCAACTTTCAAATCAACTATAGCCATTTAGAACTCTGCCAGACACAACACTGGCCGGGACCATCTTTGCTGTTCTTCACACTCAATCATCAATGAGCTCTCCAGGCCATTTCCCTATCATCCTGAAGTCCCATATCGTCGAATCATTGAGTGCGGACAGACGAATAACTGTCACTTTACTTTACTTAACCATTGTAGTGGACCTTACCATTGAATGCCATTTGGTCAAGGAATATCATTTTGTAGTTGGAATCAGATCTTGTTCTTTAAC